>JAUMJL010000212.1:2774382-5548765 GCA_033558185.1 Dromococcyx pavoninus
CAATCATTGATCCAGAGCTTAAGTGGAAAAGAGAAAGGAAAAGAAAGATATAATTGCAAGGAGAGATTATATGATTCACCTGCTCAGAAACCTGACAGAGGAGGTGCCCTGCCATTCCTCTGCTCCCAAGTCCTGTGCAGGGGCAGAGGAATATGGGTTAGAAGCACTATACTGGCATCTGTAGGGGAGTGAGTGTGGCCAGTTTGATTTGCATGTCTGGGTATATTTCTGTTAAAGATAGCTGTGTTGTAAAGATGAGAGAGCTGTAATAGTTATAAACATGTTGGGAAATCTTTTAAAACGCAGCTAATTTGCTTAAACGTGCTTGCCTAGCAAGGCAGGAGTCTTGGAGGGAAGAGCATAAGCATGCAGGCAAGAAAGATAAAGACCATTTCAAAATAAAGAGGAATCTATCTAGAAAGCTGACTTTTTTTTTTTCTGGTGACATTTACTATGTGAATCTTGTAGGTAATTTCATGCTTTATAAAAGAAAATTTTTTCTGGGCTTCTATGAGAGGAGACAAAGCAGACTGAAACAGAGATGGCTGCAGAGCAAGCTGGCTGCCAGAGCACAGCAGCAGACCTGTCTGTGTCAGGGTCTGAAACCTTGAACGATTCTCCTGGTTCAGCCCTCTTACCAAAAATCAACATTATGAGTATTTAGGCTAGGGTAGGTTTTGTAGGTACATGCTCTTTAGGGTAATAAACTGAGTTGAGGAATTCCACATTATTAGATCAGTAAACATTATCAGGAATAAGAGGTGGACTTGCTATGAAGTGATCAATATTGTGTGATTAATTATCTTTGCCTGTTGTATTATTTTGGATTTCTGATTTATTGTGGTGTTGTGTTGTCATTTTCTCTCCTTTGCCTATTCTGAGTATTTGAATACCTGTCTGTGAAATTCAGAAGGATTTCAGATAATCCTGCCCTTTTCTATTTGTTCATTTTCTAGTAGGAACTTCTAGAAATGAGAAAAATGAATTGTTGCCACTTGCTGTATGCCAGCGAGGAGGCTGACCATCTGGAAAGCAACTTTGCAGAAAAGGACTTGAAGTTCCTGGTGGACACTAGGTTAAACCTGAGCCAGAAATGTGCCCTTGCTGCAAAGGTGGCAAATGGTGTCCTGGGCTGCATTAGGAGGATTTCTGCCAGTAGTGTGAGGGCAGGTGATCCTTCCCCTCTAATCAACACTGGTGAGGCCACACCTGGAGCACTATGTCCATTTGTGGACTCCCCAGAGACATGGACATAGTGGAGAGAGTCCAATGAAGGGCCACTAAGATAATCAAGGGACCGGACTTGCCTCATATGATAAAAGGCTGAGAGAGCTGGGACTGTTCAGCCTGAATAAGGGAAGGCTCAGAGGGGAACTTATCAGTGTATATAAACACCTGAAGAAACAATGTAAAGAAGAAGCAGCCAGCTCTTTTCAGTTGTTCTTGGTAACAGGACCAGAGGCAATGGGCGCAAATAGGAGTATGGGACGTTCTGTCTGAACATCAGGAAACAATTTTTCACTGTGAGGGTGACTGAGCACTGACATAAGTTGCTCAGGGAAGTGATGGAGTCTTCCTTCTTCAAGATATTCAAAGGTGGTCTGGAAATGGTCCTGGATAACTAGCTCTAGGTGGTCCTCCCTGAGCAGGAAGACTGGGCAAGATGACGTCCAGAGGTCTCTTCCAAACTCAACCATTCTGTGTTTCTGTGGGGTGATGTAGGTATGTACAATAATTTCATGTCCTCCTGCTGATGCCTTTCATCCACTGTCCAGCTGCCAGAGGCAGTACCATCACAGCCAGGTGCAGGTGGAGATTGAATTGACCGGCTTGTACTGTAGGTATGCAAGATGTCCCTGTCGATTGTGTGTGCAAGGACTTGGATCATTACTGCATGGTAATATATCAGACTTAGCAGAGCATTTTAACCTGATCATGGTGCTGTGTCCTGCTGCTTAAAGTATATCTAGGAAATGGTTGGAGTTCAGGCAGAGGAAGGATATAACCCTACCAGAATAAATTATCCCATCATCTTGTTGGTCTGTGTTTTAACCTGTAACGGTAACTGGTTGTATGATTGATCTTTGTTACTTGTGTGTGCAATTCATTTTTTTCTGAGGTGAGAAACACCTTCACAGCACCTTCAAAATTAGTGTTATGCTTTTAAAGATCCTAGAAGCATTAAGCAAAAATAAGAAAGGAAAACACAAGGAGTTTGCTCTTGGAAACTTATTCTGAAAATTCTGTTATCCATTGCGTATATGTTTAATCAAATCTGTGTGAGCCTGCTGAAAATGAAGTAAAATGTCTTTTTTGTGTATGAAAAGCACATCAGTAAAGCTAGTTAGTGTCACTGTTATGAGTTTACTTCGATTCAAGAAAAGTCTTTTCATGCTAAAGAAATTATTTTTGACAGTATTTGAAAAATGACAGAAGAACTGGTGTTTAAAATACAGCATCAGAGGTGAGTTTGGAAGGAAAAACGGTGTCCTCCTCTTTGCTCCTCTGTTGCTGTTTTGTTCCATATAATTAATAACAATAATATTGGCTGCCTGGTAGAATGACTGCGTTCAATTTTGTGGATCAATAATAAACAATATAGTATATATCAAATGTGTGATAGAATATCTGTGTAGGCATTATTTAGACTCAAGTGGAAATTCAAGGTCTTGGTTCTAGCAAGTTACTTTGTAAACTGAAGCTGTTAAAAAGCATCGTGTCAAACACTTTAAGAACTATGGATAAGAAATACTGTAATATCTAAATATTTTTGTTGTAATTATTTAACTTTAAGCTTTTGCTTAGGATAGATTTAAAAAAACTTATTAAATACTGTAGTAAATTAGTTGTACTTTGCAGTTGATTATAATTTGTTACCAAATGTCTATTCAATAATTTCTATTAATAGTTCTTAATCTGATAATTTCACCCCCCCACACCTTTTTAAAGATTCTGCAGGCAGTGTTGAGCTTTTTTATTCTTAATATGACATAAATATCTTACTAGATATTTTATCCTTTATCTTTTTATGAAACAAAATTGCTTCGTCAAATATTTTCTTCCTACAAATTTATCCTTGCTCTACAGGTATGAGGTAGGTTAGCATACCAAATCAATACCAATGATACAGGGACATAAAAAAGTAAGTCAATAATTTGTTTTTCTTTCTAATTGGAGCTAGTATTGAAAAAGACTGTTATCATTGCAATTTCCCTTTACCTTATTGCCTAAACTGAATTTTGATCTGCTAAGCACAGAGTCTTAATAATGTTGTGGGGTTTTATTTCAAAACACATTCCAGTGGAACCTCCTGGGGAGGTTTTGTACTTTTTTTAGAATGAAATGGATTCCACTTCATCTGTGAAATGCAGCAGAGCTAGATCCTCATAGCTGAATCCCCTAGCAAAGAAAAGGTAGAATATTGACATAAATTACTAAAAGGGATTCTGACAGCAAAACTGGAAAATATCCAGATGTTTCCCAAAATGTTAATTAGCCATGAATCTGAAATATTTCATGCTTAGCATTTCAGAATTAAACAATTTATACTGTAAATATTAGCATCATTCTATGTGAGCACAACTCTTACATATTGAAACCTGTGTTATACTAGGTAATCTTGCGCTAAAATTGCTCTTTATTGTAGCTTATACACACGTATCATTAAAGATTTAATTACGAGTGGTATGATGGCAGAATAGTGGCTTCCTTCTTGTCTTTCGTGTCCATTGCGATACTTATTTCTATTTTGGTTCTGTTCCTTTTTTAGCAAGAATAACATCAAAGAATAAAATTAAACTTGCTGATAATATGAGGATATATTAACTATAGCTGATGGAAGGTATCCCCTAGACTTACCTGTTTTAGAGGTAAATTTGGTAGGGTTTTTTTTGACTTTAAGATTAAATGGAAGGATATAAAACAAATAAAATTAGACACATGATTACTATGGGAGAAGTAAGAAACTAATGTAAAACCACACTCATGAGCAATGCTGTTGGTCTTCCTCAGGTGGTGAACTTGTTCTCACTTTGTCAATATATCTCCATTTTCCTGCATGAAGAGCAATGTAGTCATGACCTTGGGACTAGGTACAATCTATGGCTGCTAATTCACGTACCTTCCACAGCATGTTTTGTTTCGTTTTAATATCATTGTAGGGCAAAACTAATGATTCATTTTCAAACATTTTTATCAGCCATTAAAGCTCCTTATTCTTATTTTTGCAGTTTGATGATCTTCCCACACAAAACTGTGCATTGTGATTGTTTTAGTTGACCTAAACCTAGCTGAAGACGACAGGATAATGGAGAATGGCACAATTCACTGTGCTCAGCAGACACGATGGCAAATAGGTCCACTTATGTTAACAGCCATGGACTGCACTGTGTGTGTGAAAATATGGATTTTGAAAACTGTGAGCACAAAGTAATGCAAGTAAGCCCTATACTTCCAAAGAGGTCAAGCAAAGCCCTAGCAAGCTGCATTCCTTTCTCATCTTTTCCAAGCCAAGAGCACAACTTTCTGCAATGCATCTCAGCCTAGATGCCTGCTTCTCAGGTCTCCATACGTCACATGCTTGCTGCATTCAGGCATTGCTACTGGCTGGCTTTGTTCCTACTTTTACTTTTAAAGCAGACCGAAGTGTATATTTTGAATGTATAGTTATAAGAAATGTGAAGTCCCAGAATGTGTAAAATTAACTTTCTCCTGCTCTGTTCACTCTGGAACCTCTTCAGTTTCCCTCCCAGTGTCCCTTGGGGAAGAAGAGCAGACTTGCTTCTTGCCCTGGAAGTTGTGCTATGAGTTTTCTTTAAGGTAGAGGGAAAAATGAGAATTCCAGAGGGTTTTTATAATTTACCAGGCTTCTAATAATCTCTGGCTGTTGGGAAATGCTATGCACCTTGCATTTCTTGATAATAGTGGCAGACAGACAATGTAATTTTTAATCTAACATTCTCTGTATTACTTCCAAGATTATCTCTCCTATGACAGATTAGGATAGTTGGAATGCTTCCTTATTCTCATGGCTAATATCTGTCAATAATAATTATTTAGTAGTTATGGTCATTGCTTATCACATTATTTTAAAAAGTAATTTCACTGTCTTCTTTTCTGTGTGATTGAGAAAGTTTTGGACTTCAAGAGCAAGCTATTTCCTTTGTCAATGGGATGTGTGCACATATGCAGGATGTTCATCCCTGTTATCGCTTTGAACAAAAAATAATATTCAATGAAAACCAAAATCTACTGGAGACAACTTAGAAATTACATATAAGAGTTATATTTTTTTCCTTTCTTTGAGCATAGACTGCCTGTGGCCCCAAAATGCCATAACCAAATCACAAACACTACTTCAAAGGAGGTCACATAGCCACTGGTGATACCAACGGAAAGGATGGTTTTCAGTATAAACTCTGGTAGAAAAAAACAACTATTCCCAGAATCTATGGGTTTATGCACTTATTCAGTTTTTCTCATGAATTCTAGCAAAGTCAGGGTGAAGTGAATCAAATCAGTAAAGGTGACTCAGCTCACTGGAGAAAGGGGCAGCATGGTTTATATAGTGGCAATTGATGGTCAAATGACTACAGCAATGCAGGGTCACTGCCATTTCTCAGTCTTCTTTGAAAACTTAGTTTCATCTTATAGATCTTTTTATTTTGGGAAATCTGTTTTACTGTTTAATGCTATGTACCATCTGCACTAGGCTAATGAAAGGGAATACTCTCTCCTGGACTGAAGGCTCAGCCTTAGCTGCCTCCTGATGCAGCCTGAGATCTCAGTAGCTGGTGTGTCAGGGTGGCAACAGCTCCCTCAGAAAGCACTTTAGAGTGTTTGCAGATCACTGCACCCATACCCAAATCATAATGCTGCTCTGTCATGCTTGCACTATGGAGATTTGTATTCCGAGGGTAGAGGACAGAGAAACTCTGTCAAGGCCATTGAAATAGTTTCCTGTATTGTGCGTATAGGGATCTTTAACTCAATAAGTTATGATGTCAGAGTTTGTTTAGTCTATAACTCTGAGGCACAGCCTGGGTTTTCATCTTATGCTAACAAGCTGGTTACATCATATTCCTTCATGTTCATAAGAAGCTTTCACTGATGCTGACTAAATACGCAGCCTTTTAGACATAATCTGAAAAAAACCTCTGGAAATTAAAAACATAAATGGAAGATGCTGCTAAATTTTGTATTTAGCCATCAACAGTAGGCTTCATTAGCTTTTCACCTTTTAAAGACACCTTTTTTATAGAATATCGAGGCAAACAAATTTGAAGAAAAAACAAACATAGCTTGAAAATATCCAACAGTAAATTCAGACAACAGAAAAGGAAGCATTTCCAAAATCAAGAGTCCACTCCCCTCTACCACATAGTGGAACAAGAGTTGTTTCATTTAGTATTGATTTCTTTTTGTTTACAAATTCAGTGAGAAATTTTCTTCATGTAACTAGGATATCTGTGTTGAGTTCCCTTTTTTCATTTGTGATGTTGTTTGAAATGAAATAAAATAAAAGGTCTGCTACTAAAAAAAACCTTCAACAGTCAAAGAATTTGGCTCAAGCACAGTCCACTTCCCAGTCCTATGAGAATTTAAGGAATTAAACCCAGTTTAATAGTATTCCTCTATATGGGCTATAGTGAAATAGGAAAGAAATTGAAAGTATGATACAATCTAAGTTAATGTTGCTTCTAGAGCATAATCTCTTTCTAGCCAGCATCTGCTTTATTTCTATTAGCATACATAGATCTCCTTCTGGTCACAGAGATGTTGATTGAGGTTAAATCTATTACAACAGTTGTGGCAAGGACTGGGTATGATTTGCAAGTTAGTATATAGGAAATATTTCCTTCTTCTTCCCATCATAGAAGAGATAATTTTTTTGCATATTCTGCATGTACAGCCTGATTTGTTAGCTCAGACTGCTTATGTTCTCTCCTTTCAAAGACTGTTATGTCAATGAAGCAGGCAATCATCCCATAAACACTGTCATTTACTAGTATTTACGAGGATCTAACATTCCTTTTCTCTTTTTTTGCTATTGGCTGAGAAATAGCCTACCAGGATGATTTTTGCCATGAGGATTAATGTTTGTCTAGAAGTTCAGTATTAAACTGTAAAGAAGTTATTCCTGCCCATGTCGTATACAGTGCTTCATTTAGCCTTTTTTCTCCTGCTCAAGCAGTTGAAAATGAACAGATCTTTCTGATTCTAATTTCAGAGAATTTGCATTATACATACAGAAACATGCATTGAATAATAGACAATGGTCTGAAATTGTCCATTTCTTGTTTTGAAGACTGATTTTATGGACTACTGACTTTACTTTTTACCGTAAGTTGGAAGCTGTTTTCCTCACACTTACTTTACATATTCTTCTAATTAAGGTAGAATAAAATGCATTTGAACCCTAAATAAACTATTTATTTTCTGCAGTCTCCATTTATAAATTGAAACAGCTCATTTCAGTCAATCATACCCTCCAATTTAAAACTGTCATCGTAAAACATAGTTACAAAAAGTATCTTGATAAGCAGGTTCTGATAATCTAATTCCAAGGTAACATTCCAGAGCTTGTACACTTCTTTTTACTATCTTTTTTCTCGAGGAATGTTTGAATATAGCTTCTACAAAAGAAACTTTACAAGAGTAAGACCAAAACTCTTTGGAAAATAAGACACTTTTTCCTTTTAAAATTTCCCATCTTAGATGTGCTTTCAAGTAAGCAAATAAAACAATTGATCTTACCATGCTCCATGGGTTGGCTTCAACCACTGAATACTCAAACTTCTACAGCTACAATTCAGAGAGCTTCAGTAGTTCAGACCATAGTTGACTTAGTCTTTATCAGGTATGAACTTAGGCCTTCATGAAAATAACTGCATATTTTTATGAGAAGTGTTACATCTAACTTGGTTTGAACTCTTCAGAGTTTCTGTGTTCTGTTTCAGAGAGAAAGGCTGCCAAATCCCTATAGTCCTCAGGGGCTAAAACCATCCATGATAAAAGTAATGAAGTTTGGGTTTACTGCTGTTCCAGGAATGAAGGCATTTCAATGATCCAACATCTCATGTTGCATATTATCCTGCCTCTTGGCAGATGTTGTAAAAGTGTCCTCAGTCCATCTTAGAAGTTAGATGTTTAGAATCCATGACCTTGCAATATTCAGTCAATCTTCCTTGCCCTGTCCCCAAGCAGAAGCAGCTAAGAATAAAGACATGTCTATTGTCAGGTCATAAAAGCATAAAAGAATTGTAAAACAATTCATGTTGGAGGATGCCTTCAGAAGTCATCTAGTTCAACTTACCGCAGAAAGCAGAGCCGTTCCCCAAACTGGGTCAGCTAATTTAAAGCCTTCTAATAGAATCACAGAGCTATTGAGATTGGAAAAAAACCTTTAAGATCATCTAGTCTAATTGTCAGCCCAACATCCCTATGCCTACTACACCAAACCCCGAAGTGCCACATCTACACATTTTTTGAACACTAACACATCGAGGGATGATGACTCCACCACTTCCCTGGGCAGCCTGTTCCAATACTTCATCACTCTTTCACGAGCTTCATTGATCTTTGCACACACTCCAGCACCTCAATGTCCTTATTGTAGTGAGGGGCTCAAAACTGAACAGAGTTTTTGAGGTGCAGCCTCACCAGCACAGAGTGCAGGGGGTCAATCTCTTTCTTAGTACTGCTGGCCACACCATTTTACTAGCTGAGATATGAATATTTTCAATAACATTGATTCTATAGCCTTAGAGGAATTGTATGCCAGTGCATAGCCACTCTCACTGTGAAAAGATTTAAGCTGTATATTAGAGTGTAAGACACATTTTGATCCTTAATTTAGAGTTATTCAGGAATTTCAGAGTCTAGACCAGTCTAAGATTAAGGTTTTTAAATGTTATGGGACTGTCAGTTTACCTTAAAACTCGTCTATGCCCTATTCTAATACAAAATCTGACTGCATTTTTTGAAGGCTATTTCTCGACTTCCAGTCTGGTGATATCTCCTGATATATTTCTTGCTGTTTCCTTGCCTGGTCCCATCCTTCCCCTACAAAGAAAGAACACAACAAAGAGGTAAGTGTTGGAGATGCCTTGTTGAAGAAAGTGCTCAATTTGTCTGTTGTTTAGGTATCTGGGAGATCAGTTTCCAGATTTACAATAGAATGAGGAGGTAAAAGGTGACGAAGAGGATGGCTAACCAGTCAGAGAGTACACAAACATGAAAACTGAAATTATGAAAGCTGAAGGTGAGAGAATGTGGGGAGAAGGACAAAGCAAACTGGGGAACAATGCCAGAAAGAAGATTAAATGGGGAAAAAGAACGGTTTAGTCTTGTCATATAGAATCACAAAATAGATGTATATATGATTTCATAAAGAGTTGGATTCACTTTCTGTAGCATTTCTATAACAAACGAGATGTACTTTCAAATACAGTCAGATAATTTTAAAATATAAACCTGAAGTGTATAGGATTGACATTCTTAAATATGTGACTTTGAAATTGTGATTCTGCAAATTTAAGAAATATAAGTCTTCATGCAGCATGGCATACTATCCAAATAGTTTGACTAAAATGCCATATATGCCTCCCTCCTTGTTGTAGTTTTAATTAAATGTGTTACCAAAGGCATAAGATGGTACTATTGGACTTTATTCCTGGGCATTCTCTGTTACAGTTTTTCTCTAGATCTGTAGCATCACTTCTTGTACTTTCTGTAAGGAGTGTAATTTGTGCAGCTAAGCACCTTTAAAGAAAAATAAAAGGCAGAATTTTTTCATGAAAACTTGGATTTAGCAGTCAGACAGTGATACCAAGATAGAGAAAAATATTAGAGTTTCAAAATGAGGTTTATGCTAATCCTGTAAAAAAATATACAGGTGACAAAACTTTCTATATTCTGACTTAAACACCCAGTGTTTTCCATAAATTCAATTTCATGTTTTATCTCTCAGTTATAGCAACAGAAAATAGCATATGAGTAAACTGTGAACTGAAGAGAAACAGAGATAAATTTGGTTTTAAAATAGGGCAATTCCAAATTTAAAGGAAACAATAGGAAAAATAAAACAGTATTGGTATAATTTTCCCGATGAGACACCAAAACTTTCATTCTATAAATATTTTTTAAGTTTATTATGGATCATTAATTGTTTTGCCACATAAAACTTAAAAAGTGACAACAGTAAAATAACTGCTTAAACTGTTGAGAAATTATGTATTTTTCAATATGAATTTATTTCAAACTCTCATATATGTTAATTTTAGCAGAAGCTTAGTGAATTTATCATTGGAGGTTAAGTGACTTCTTGGCCAAGCATTTACTAACTGTAAACAAGATTTAAATAAATTGATTTTTGTTGTTATTTTTATCAGTGCTTGAGATATTAGAACTCTTAATTATTTTTTTTTTTGCGTAATGTAAAAGAAAGTATATGAGTATATAAAATGGAACAGGTGTTTATCAGTTCTTCTGAAGAGAGAAATGGTATTTTTATTATTTCTGTTATCATTTTGGATCTTCAATTTCACTATTCCCTTGACAAAAATCTAATGTAAAAAGGAAGAAATTTCAGACACTAGGCTTTCCTTTGTTTTTAGGATTTGTTTTTTTTTTCAGTCCAGAGAAATCCACCTGGAAAGGAGAGATGTATCTGAAAAAAGAATGTCTGTAGCGAATGGAAACATAGTGTGTTTATTAATGGGGCAAATTCTTACAGTTATTTATAGTAAAATGTTTAAGTGTCAACTGGATACTTAGTTAGGAAGCAACCTTCAGAATGTGCATCACTTTGAGGAAGATGGTAGAGAAAAAGCTTCACCTCTGTCTGTTATTTCTGAATGTCTTTGCTTTGATTTTGCTACTAGATAATTCAGCAGTGAATGAAACTTAGATAGTCAGATAATGTTTCACTTATGCAAAATGAAAGCCATGCCAAGTAGAACTAATAAAAATTAACTTGCTGGAACTCTGAGTTTTGGTTCTGCCATTTCGTAGCATTGGTTCCTTGGCCATGTTTTGTAAAATTTGCATAGAGTGATAATTTATGTGTATTCTTCACTAGAAAATCAATAGCAGATTTTAATTTAAATTATGAATAAATTACATTATATGATTATAAATTACACCCTTTTTCCATTCCAGCAATTTTTCCAAGCATTTCTAATTTTCAGCCAGATAATAATTTACTTTCAAAAATAGAGTTGTGTTTCTTAAGGAGAGAGTTATATCTTCTATCATTGTATGTATATTAATAAACACAACATACTTAAAAAGCCACCAACACAGTCTTAGGTCTAAAGATTGAAGAAAACTTGAGGGCAATTTTCTTCTATGATTTACTGCATTCCTCTGGCTTATTGTACACTGATTTAGTTACAGGAGCATACACTTTTTCCACCCATAAGGTTTGATCTAGTCTTGCATATAGAATCTAAAATGCTTGTAAGAAAATTACAAACGTTATTAAACTGTGCAAGTTAATAAAAGAACCCTTCTGCAGTCCAGGACAAATTTCACATGTAGTTTAAGGCTGTGTAATTCTCATCTTCCGCAACAGTGCACACACCACCAGGTTTGCATATCTCCTATTTCCTTGTGGACTTCCATCACAAAGTTTTGCTATCACAGTTTAAACTGCCCGTGCTCAGCTTCCATGTTACTGTTGCCCAGGATGGGCTTTACCCAAGTTTTCCTATTTTCTAAGGTGAACTGAGTATATAAAATCTCTGATGACAGCTGTGTAAAAAAAAAGCCTCCTATGCATTTATAAACAAACTTAATACTTCATGAAGTTGTCCTTAAAGCCCATGGGGTCTGTAAGGGGAAGGCAAAGTTTTCACTTTGACAACACCAGTATTGGGTATTTCACAGGTTGGAACTGGGGAAGCCTCACCTCTCACAAGTACCCACAAGAGCCACTGTTGGCTCATGTCCAACTATTGGCTGGGTTTGAGGTGGTAACCTTGACATACAAGCCTGTATATCTGAAAATCAATCTCCAGATTAATCTTGTTATTGACATTTCTGCTCTTTATCGCCTGTGCTTTTCCCCCTCCGAGAAAATCCTGGAGTCATTCACATATCAGTAACTTCCAGTCCTCAGGATATAGCCCCTACACATTTTTACAGAGCTCTTAATACCTCTGTCAGTAGTTGCAGACTTTCTTGCGCTGTCTGCTCATCTGCAGGTGGAAGCAGGACAACTCCGCGTGCCCAGAGACTGCCAGGGTCCAGGGCTGTTCCTGCCATGCTAAGTGCAGGGCAGAGGTCTTGCCTTCAGTAGTGCTTTCTCCTTCAAATGCCAATCCCTGTCTTACTTTGCCATTATGAACATTGTTTTAATAAGTTGTTCATCGGTAGATGAGCGCTTCATTGGCTTTTTAAAGTGTTTGTAGTTTTACAGTATTCTGTGGTAATGTCTTATAATCCTTACAGAATACAGGAAATTACTTTTGTTCCTCTGCGAGTTCCATGGCTCAGAAGAAAGACTTCATCCTCTCCATGCCTTCTGAGGTGGCATGAACATTTGAATTTCTTTGGATTTGTCAGAGTATGTCAGGAAAGAAATTTTGAAGGTAACATTCAAGTGCTTTAAGTTTAAAAGTTTCATAGCTATTTCCCAAGTTCAAAGTAAACAAAGACGAAGCACTGAGATAATGCATGGGGGAATGTGATAATCTAAAAGGAAGATTTTAGTTATGAGCTGTGGTCTTTCTAAAATAAAAAATCATGACTCAACGGTTCCGACTTTCCCAATGAGGCTTCTCTTGGGTCTAGTTCTGGGTTTGTTTATCTGTGTTGAGGAAATAAAATCTTTTCTGTTTCCCATGGAATAAACGTGGAGAAAACCCACTATCAATCACATTTTCTCATTTCTTTTTCTCTCTATATGAATGTCTGTAGCCAGACTGAAATAAAATGATACAGAGGTTGTTCCCTGACCTGAGGCCAGTTGGCAAAGAACATCTCTCCAGCTGAATTCTCTTACACTCCAAAACAAGATGGCTGCATAAAAAGTGCTGACTGGGGCTAGGCTAAATTCCATGTGTGCGGAGAACACCCATCTCACCTCAACTACTTCCTTTTCATTTTAAAGTAATATATAATAAAAATTACATTGATTCAGTCTTGGTTTAAGGATTAAATACGTAAAAGTTTTAGTAATTTTATTTTGTCAGCATAATTGGTCTTCCTCCTATGTATTTTGTGAAAAAAAGCTACCCCACAACCCTTCCTATCCCACAAAAAACCCCCAACGTGTTACCAGCCAGTTTGCAGAAATAAAATATTTCTAACATTCTTTAGTAGTTATCTTTGTCAATTAGAACCCTTCAGACTGACTTCAGCTAACAGGTTCATTAAAGTTCAGTGTGACTGCCTTCTTCATAGTCTCAAGGAACAAGACAGCTATGTGTCTTTCTAAATTAGGCTTTGACAAAAAAACAGAATTTAGCTCTGTTGCCTAGCTGTCAGTGAGATTGAAAACCAGTCCTGCAGAGGCTGATGCAAAGAGTATGTGTAATTGGGAAGCATGTGAGTGTCTGAACAAAGAGATGGAAATCAGTGAAAGAAGCACTAATTAACTCTTTTTGAATTACCTCTCAAGAGAAAAAACATATCTTTCCCTAAATTATAATGACACTAAAGAAAAAACACATCTCATTTCAGAGGTTAAGGTATTTGTAGAATTTCTGTTGATATCGTATATAAAGGAAGTCAATATGTGCGTGATAAGGAAATATCAATCCTGTGTCTATGCATGTGTGTGTGTGCACATGGATTCAAGCAGTCACATTTTAAGAGTAACCAACAGTGTTTATATGACACATCATGTACACAATGTCATTTACATTTTCTCCAGTATGCCAGGCAGGATATAAATATAAAGTGTAATATGTCTCTATCCGTATTTATGGCTGTAAAACATGTCTAAAGAGGAAATAAACAGGAAAAAATGGTTTTAATGTTATTTTCTACATGCCTACACACCTTCAAGCTTAAATATTAATAAAGCCATTTTAAATGAGTAAATTATTACAGCTTTCAGACCCAGTCAGAACAAAGAATTGCCAAAGTGAGGTTTTGATTTCAAGCTTTGTCAGTTTTGAAAGTAGCATTCAAGTTGTTTCATTAGTCAATTTTACCATAGATTCTCTGTCAGAAAATTCACTGGTGTAACTTATCTTTTGTAAAACAGATTCTGATTCTTATTCCTGGCTGAGAATCGTTTAAAAGAGAAATCAGTGTGCAGTAACACAGGCTATGCAGTCACAGTATCCAGCTAGTCTGCACTACTCCTCATCAGGCTCTGGCTGGCTCTGTAGCTGAAAACCAAGTGCAGTCAGGGGACAGACCTTGAGCACTGGTGTTATCGTATTGGTAAACTGTTATCGTGGGCCCTAGTATGTTTTTGGCCAATGTCAAGCAGAAATATCCCAAAGAATGTGGTCATGATTTAGCAGTTTGCAGAGGCGAGGGGCAAGTCCCATTCACACTCTCTGTGCTCACCTCATTTGGATGGGAACAAGTTCATCTCTGTGCTGCCATCCTCTAAGCAAAAGAATGGACAGTTATTTTTTATTTCCTTCTGTACACATACCTTCTAAATGCACGCTAAACGTGAGCTAAGTTCCTCCACTTTTAAAGTGAACTAATGTATTTAGTAGAAAGGCTTTTAAGCATCAGATATATTTGCAGGAGGAAGTATAGCAGCATAGCAACTCTGCTCTAAAAATCACAGTCTTTATTGCTGCAAAAGGACTGTTAGGTGAAGACAAGCCCTTAACAGGTAAAAGCCAAGAATTATTTTCTTAAATATAAAAGGCTTTTTTATTAACCAGTTACAAGGAATAAGATAATTTACTTTTTAATGTGCATGTTTTGATAAGAATTTCCAATCAACAGTGATAATATATAATAATTTTAGGCTTATCTTGTAGGCAACACAAATTCTGTGTTTCACCACTTAATTGTGACTCTTTTTATTTTTTCAACTTAGCAAAAAGTGTACTCCATGTCAGTTCCTTGTTTTGATTATGCACGTACTTTTCTGCTGAGTCTCTGTTTATGGGATAATCAAGCAGAGATCCTATTTCACGTGAACACAAATCTGAGTTATCCTTCCAGACATTATATCCTGCAAACATTTGTGAGCTACCAACTGATTTTCTAATCTGATGTGTTGGATTTCTGAATCTTCCATTCACTAACAAGATCTGCTGAACATCTTGATGTGTTGTGCTAACTCACTGCTGTGTTGTCCCAGGGTTACTTCAGTCTGCAAAACTTTGTTCCTGGTCTTTCCCACAGTCCATCTTATTAACTCACAGAAGGAGCTTATTGAATTTAGTCTGAAGATTTTGAGCTGACAAGACCTCAGGTGTCCACCTTTTCTTTCTCTCTGTGTTTCCTGACACCGAAGATAAAAGCTAGGGTGAGAAATAAAATCTCCACTAGGATGCGACATTTTTACTTTTAACTGTCTTAGAGGTTTGTGTCAGGAAGACTTTTCTTATTAAATCACACCTCATAATTAAGGGAGAAAAACTAAGGATGGTTCAGAAAACTATTTAACTATCCTGGTCCATAATAATTATATTCTAAAGGTGGGATCATCTCACCTGACTTAAGATTATTAATTGCAGGATTCACTCTCTCTGTGTTCTCTTTTTAGTTATTGAGAATAAGATCATTTGGACTTTTAGCAGGAAAAGAATTCCTGGAATCATAAAAATAATGTGAAAACTGTAGATAGAAGGAGGAAAAAAAATGCCAAAGAATCTTGTCTGCTATAGAGGCTACAGTGTGGACTTCTTTGATGGTTGGCAGTAGAGAATTCACATGCAAAGTAGCCCTTTTAAGTGGTCCCAGTTTTGAGAAAAGATACAGTCACAACATCAGTCAACAACAGGCATGAATCCAGACAAAACAGGCTTCACCAGCTCTGGTGATCATGGATTCATTTTATAGAACAAAATCTGTGCTTCGTATGAACAGAAAATGAAATGTTGAAAATTAAACAACATGGTTTAAAATGTGGTTATTCAGTTCTGCTATTAGGTTTGGAATAGAACAGGACACGATTTTATGAATGCAACATTTCATTTAACACATTCTTTTTCCTAAGCTTTTTATATTTTCCATCACATTTTCTGCATAGGCCAATCTGCAAATGGAGAGTTCTGTACAAGCAGTTATGATTGTACGGTTCTGTACATACTGTTATGATCAGGACCTAACTGTCACAAAGTAGAAATTAAGTCCATCTGTCCTGGAACGTAGTGATACAGAACTGGGACTTATGCTTTTTGGTTTTGGATTTTGGTTGTTTTTTTTTCCTTAAAATGTAATTTCTCACATTGGCTGTAACAAAATAATTAGGGCCTTGGAGAACTCTTTCATTTCAGGATTTGTAAAGCACTGGCTGAGACAATTTCAGAAAAGATCTCACTAATTATTTCTGAAGGTTATATGAAATGCGAGGAGGTTAAAACCAGGCAAATACAGTGTGCATCTTCACAGAGGTATAAAAGGGAAAAGGAGAAGGGTTTTAAAAACCAGGTACTTACCTTCAATTTCCTCAGTAATTCTGGAAGATAAGAGATCTCTCTACAGAAATATATTGTAGATATCATACACATTAGCTTCAGAAAGTCTTTTGGTACTGTTTCACCCACCTTACTTATAAAGACGATATTGAGACGTGTTCTTGAGAAAAGAAC
The DNA here is from genome assembly GCA_033558185.1 of Dromococcyx pavoninus. Classification (NCBI taxonomy): domain Eukaryota; kingdom Metazoa; phylum Chordata; class Aves; order Cuculiformes; family Neomorphidae; genus Dromococcyx; species Dromococcyx pavoninus. The sequence continues at coordinate 2,791,122 of JAUMJL010000212.1, forward strand.
ATGGAAGCAAAAGTATTTGTACAAATATGCAGAGAGAGTAGTTTACACTGATTTTTTTTTTCAAAATGGAAATATAAGGCATCTCCATCTTGTGCTACTAAAACCTTTTATTAACCGCTTGAATTATTGCTGTTTCAGACTACTTAAAACCAAGAGAGAATTAAATTATTTTGGATTAAGAATTACAATTCTGCAGGTCTAAGAGACTGAAGATATGATACGAAATAAGAAGTTCACACAACGTGTTGTAATTTAGTAGGAACAACCGACTACAGATATGGATCTGAAAAGTGATAGGACTGCACTGTCCAGTAGTGGAAAGCCTGCCACATGAATACTGTGTTCTCTTCTGGGCATCAAACGAACTTAAGAAAAAATACGGACCAACAGGAGATGGTTGAAACGTGTAAAAAATAATTCAGATTGAATGTTTATGGAACTTAAGAGGTATTTCATAGGGACAAGATTAATGCCCACAGTCACAAAATTTTTTTTGGCAAAGAAGAGGTGAGCTTTCCCAGAGGTTCAGGACAGATAAGACTAGAAGTAATCTGTTTGAGTTACAGCAAGAAAAATTCGGTTTATGCTTTGTAAAAATATTTGTACCATAAGCATAATATAGTACTGGAGTAAATCTGGGAACATTGTAGATTCCATTCCACTGAGTAGCTACATTAAAAGAAAGTGAGAACTGCCAGCTTAGAATAGTTTTGGAGGTTCGTATTTTACTATTTCTACTAAAGTCTGTGAATCATAGAATCATAGAAACTTCTGTTTGGAAAAGATCTTTGAGATCATCGAATCCAACTGCACCCATCATCCACTAAACCATTTCCCTCAAAAACTCATCCCTCAAAACCCCTTTTTTTAAACATCTCCAGGGATGGTGACTCAACCACCTCCCTGGGCAGCTGTTCCAGTGCCTGACCACCCTTTCAGTAAAGAAATTCTTCTTAATATCAAGTCTGAACCTCTCCTGGCACAACTCATGGCCATTTCCTTTTGTCCTATCACCTGTCACTTGAGAGAAGAGATCTACACTCGCTCTGCTACAGCCTCCTTTCAGGCAGTTGTAGACAGTGATGAGGTCTCCCCTCAGCCTTCTCTTCTCCAAGCTAAACAACCCCAGATCTCTCAGCCGTTCCTCACAGGACTTGTTCTCCAGCCCCTTCACGAACCTCATCGCCCTTCTCTGGACACGCTCCAACACCTCAATGTCCTTCTTGTACTGAGGGGCCCAGAACTGAACACAGTACTTGAGGTGTGGCCTCACCAGGGCCGAGCACAGGGGCACAATCTCTTCCCTGGTCCTGCTGGCCACACAGTTTTTGATACAGGCCAAGATGCCATTGGCCTTCTTGGCCACCTGGGCACACTACTGGCTCATATTCAGCCGGTTGTCAACAAACACCCCCAGATCCTTCTTCTCCAGGCAGCTCTCCAGCCATCCTTCTCCAAGCCTATAACGCTGCATGGGGTTGTTGTGTCCCAGGTGCAGGCATTTGGTCTTGTTAAACCTCATCCTGTTGGTCTCAGCCCATCGACCCAGCCTGTCCAGATCCCTCTGCCTCATCTCCCTTCAGATCAACACTCCCACTCAGCTTGGTGTATCTGTAAACTTGCTAAGGGTGCACTCAATCCCTTTGTCCAGGTTATTAATTAAGATATTGAACAGGACTGGACCCAGGTACTCCACAGCCTTTCCCTTGTCCATTAACCAAATCACAGAAGGAGATCAGGTTGGTCTGGCAGGACCTGTCTTTCATAAACCCGTGTTGACTGGGTCTGATCACCTGGCTGTCCTGCAAGTGCTCTGTGAGAGCACTCAATATGATCTGCTCCATGACCTTCCCCAATACCGAGGTCAAGCTGCACAGGCCTATAATTCCACGGATCCTCTTTCTGATCCTTCTTGTAAATGGGCGTTACTTTTGCCAGTCTCCAGTTGAGAGGCACTTCCTCAGTCAGCCGGGACTGGATTAATGAGGGAAAGGGGTTTAGCAAGGACCTCTGCCAGCTCCCTTAATGCCCTTGGGTGTATCCCATCTGGCCCCATAGACTTATGAATGTCTAATTGGCCAAGCAGATCTCTAACAAAGTATTCTTGGAATGTTGAGGGTTCACCTTTGCAGTCTTCTGGCTCAGGAGGCTTGGAGCCCAGAGAACATCTTTCCTTACTATGAAAAACCGAGGCAAAGAAGGCGTTAAATACCTCTGCCTTGTCCTCACCCTTTGTTATTACCATTCCTCTTGCATTCAGTAAAGGAGGGAGTTTCTCTTTGGTCCTCCTGTTGTTGTTAGTACACTTGAAGAAACTTTTTTTGTTTTCTTTCACTCAACTGGCGAGATGGAGTTCTACTTTGGTTTAGCCCTTCTAATTTTTTGCCTATATGATCTCACCTGCTCCTTGTAGTCCTCCTGAGACGTCTGCCCCCTCTTCCAAAGCTCATATATTTTCCTGTTTTTCCTTAGACCAACACAGAGCTCTCTGTTAAGCCAAGCTGGCCTTCTTCCCCACCGATTCATTTTACAGCACATCGGGATGGCCTGCTTTTGGGCCGCCATCTTGAGGAGCATCCAGTCCTCATGAACTGTCCTTAGAACTGTCTTCCACTGGCCTTTATCAAGCAGCCTTCTAAACAGTTCAAAGTCTGCCCTCCGGAAGTCCAAGGTGGCAGTTCTCCTTACACCTCCAAATCTGAGAATCCTATCATCTCGTGATCACGTATTTTTTTTCTCTTTTTTCGAGACCCCGTCTCTTCGTGTAGCTACAGCATACTGTCGTTTCAGCGATTTATTTCAGACCAAACCCCAGTCCCCACCTACTGGGGCGCTTGCAAGTGGTGCTGCCACCTTCCCTTCCATGGTCAGCCCACACTGGGCACAGTACTGCTCATTGCAGACTCGAACTCATGCTTAGGCAATCTGATCAAGGCTCTGTCTCCCTCCTGACTGAGATTACAGGCGCACGCCACCATGCCCAGTTATATATAGTGGGATGTGTTTCCTGTGGGAAGCATAACTTGAATATTTGCTGAGTATGTGTGAACTGCCATGGCTTCAACACTGTCTGAATGTAACTTTTGGCATTGGCCAGTTTTCTCTCCTTATTTCACCATAGAAAAGTCATGATAGCAATAGCTGTGGGTACACTCTTTCTTCAAAAATGCTTAATTTTTTTTCTAATCTCTGCGTTTGATATGTAATACCAAAAATAAATTTACAGAGTGGCTGTGAAATCCTACTTGATAATTCCTAATTGAAATATATTCCTTGGTCCAAGCCAATGGTATACATAAGCTGAATAACAAGCTGGGGTTTGAAAATGCTCAGTTGTTGCATATAAGGATGCAGGTAGTTGACTTGTTGCCAGTCTCTTCCTTCACTTTAAATTACAGGGGCATTTCTTATATCTTACTATCCTGTGTAATACAGTAATTTTTCTTTTTTTTATCAGCGCCTTGTAGAGGAAATAACCTATGGCTTAGAATCTTCAGAGAAAGTAAATGTTTCTGTTGCTTAGTATTTTTTTGACGTAGTAAAGTTTTTACTGTTTCACTAGCAGAGAGACTAAATAAAATTAAAGATGAAAAATGCAGTATGGAAGAAACAGCTAAAAATTAATAAAATAAATGATACATGTCACATATCTGATGGGTTAAGAAGAATCTGTCTGTTAAAAGACACTCTCTAGAATCTTTCATCTCTTAAGTGGTTATTTGAACTTTTGACATGTCTTTTCTCATATATTTTAATTGCTTTTCTTTCAATTATGCACCTTTAAAAATCAATGTTTTCATCTTCAGTTGTGTTTCCTAGGAAAGATTTAGCAGTCTAATGAAACAATAGTGAAGGAAAGAGAACATTTTTAGGCCTGAAATACACCACTGTGAAAGCAGTAGTAACAAAAATTGCTGCACTGGGACTTGTCGGAACAGCTGGAATGAGGGTGAGTTTGGAGGGGGAAAAGTGAAAACCAGGTAGGCCAGTCTGCTGCTTGAATCTTTTCCTGCTTCTCTGTGGGAGCAATGTTCTTCATCACTGCAGAAACTCCTTGAAACGGGATCAGGTTCTGCTAATTACACCTGGAGCCAGAACCAGATTCTCCCTTTAGCTTCATAATCTCCTTGCCCCAGATTGAAGATATATAAACTGTAAAGTCAAATAGTAAAAAATCAGAAAATTAACATCTGGTTGTATTCCAGTTTCAAGTCAGAAGCTCTGTGCATATACAATACGTTATTGACTCTAAGTAGACACTTATGAGGGTTCCCCCCCCTCCCCCCCATAATGTCTGCCTCAGTCATGGAAAAGAACAGAAATACAAAGGGAAAGAACTAAGTTAATGCAGGTTAGAACAAATCTGAACATTTGCTTTTTACTCACTTGAGAACCCAAACAGTTTATTTTCATTAGCATTAATTTTAGATATGTCAACAAGAATATACTCGTAAGCAAAAATGTAACAGTGTACGCTTACGTGTCAGTACTGGGGACATATTAATGTGCAAGGGTTTTATGGGTTATCTTTGACAGCTGTTGTAGACTCCTCTATGACTTCTTGTGTAAGTGTTCCTCAAAGTGAAACACACTTTTCTTTCTTGCTTCTTTGCTTATTTACCCTATCCTCAGAAAAGAAAACTGCTTAGTGCACCTGGGATACAAATATTCTATGACTCTGGGGATTGATTTTTTTTTCTCTTATGTACAGTGTAAAAGAACAGCATAAAGAAACAAATTGGACACTTTGTGTGAATCATAATATAAATATTTATGTGTCTAATAAACAATGTAGCATTGGGTTTGACACATCTCACCCATAACTGTGAAAAAATGAAGTTGAACTACTGGAAGAAGTACTGGAAGTAAGCTACTGGAAGAAAAGGATCTTTTTAAAAAAACTCCAAGTATAGAAAGGCATAGGTACTTTTAGATAAGAGAGACAGTTCCACCTGATTTTTCATACATATTTTCTACACAGTTTACAAGTCCATTAGGGAATGACCTGAGAATTCAACCCTACTCACATAAGTAATGGGGTGTTTTTAATAAAGATTTTTAGTAGCTTTTGAGATGGTCTAGCTCTGAAACAGAGATTTCAGAGAGAAAATGCTCATGTCCCATTGATCTCTTGGTATTATATCTATTTTGCAGCACAATCAGAGTTTTGTTCTCTTTTTACAATCATTATTTTTTTATGAGAGTAGTTGGTTAGTCGTGTTCTGTCTCTATTTCTAGGCTTGATTTGAAAAATATAATGAGGTACAGCAAGGAGAGTTATTAATATTAATTAATATTTAAGAGGAAATTAATTTGACATGAAGTGCCTTTGTTTAGAACAGCACAACTACATTGTCCTGCACGCTGCGGGCTTTTGGCTTTGAAAATTTATTCTTTTGACAAGATTTAATTAAAGCCGATTTCATAACAAATAGTATCATTACTAGTGGTTGCAATTTTTGTAATGTAAGTGCCTTTATGATATTATAAACAGGAGCCTAACTTCCAATTACCAGCCAGAAGGAGGAGAAGGCAAAGATTTGATTATATGACAGAGAGAGAGGGAACTTTATTGCCATCTAAGTACCTAACAAACTTTGGACAAGATGTACAAGAAAACCTATTCATAAATCATTTGTAGAATCAATATTTCATCTGATGCTTTTATTTCTTTCAAAAGCAATATATATTTTTTTTTAAGATGTCTCAACCATTAAAAACATGTATCTTAAAACATCTGCAGACATTTACCTGGTATATTCCTAAATATCCAGTCTACTTTGGTTAGGACCACACCAGAATATGACTTCATAGAGAAGTGAAACAATACTATATCAACCTTGTGGCAAACTAAAAAGCTACTGAATAAATTCAGGGAAATGAGTTATTTGTAGTAGATATTAATGAATCTTTCTCACAGGGTAACTTCAGCTATAGCTTAAACTGTCTAGAAGCTAAGGTTCTGAAATGTAATGTTTGGAACTTTTTTTATGTTATTACCTGTGTCATTCTTCCAGCTTCTGCTCCCTGAGCCCCTAGCTGCACTGTTGTGCTGATACCTCCAGTCTTCTCTTGAGTGACATCCACTGCTTCCTGTTACCTTGCAGAACTGACTTGGGCTTGCGCTCTGGCAAACATGGCACTGGCCTCGGTGCAGTGCCCTCCCCTTACAAATATTGCTGTTCATCTTCCCATATTTTCCCAATTTTCCCAGAGATTAGGTTACTCTGCTCTCCCACCCAAACTTCTATAACAGTCCCAGTCCAGGTTTGGAGAGGACTGACTCTTGGTTTCAACCATTGCCTATGTACACACCTCCTCTGCAGTTTTGTTTCCAGTAATTCTCTTAATTCCTACAGCTTCTTGCAATCTTGCCCCCAAAACATTTTCCTCTAACCAGTGAGCCTCAACTGGTTACACCAGAAAAGAAGTAACTTTTGTGATTTTATGTCATCTCACCATGGTATAGGGTAAATGGAGGAGCTGGGATGAATCAGAACTACTTTTGTCCCTACTCACATCATTGCCACTGCTACCTGTTGGCTCTGGGTGAACACAGGGCTCTTCCCGGGTCAGTCACAGGGTGGAGAACTTGCAGTGAATGGAGAATCAAGAGAGAGAAAGAGCAGAAATGACTGTTGGATGGAATTTTTGTGAGGTTTCTTACAGTTTGAAGAAGAATCACCTCACACTTTGAGAACATTGAAATATTCTTATAGAAATATGGTCTATCTAAATGCCAGCTCTTATAGCTTAAGAGAATCAGGACTACTTAAGCCGCACAGAGCCTAGATTTGGAGTGAATTTTTCAGGCATATTATGTTTGTTTTCTTATGTTTAAAAAATATAAAAGATCTGGAGTTTGATGTGAGCATTTGCAATAATTCCATATGTAATGAACATCCTAGGATGAACAAGATGATGTATGATACATTGCCCACCACCCTGCAGTTGTCTGGTGTGTAACTAGGAAGTCTATGCCAGAAAGAAAGCATCACAGGGAGCTAAAATCCAGAAAGAAATATTTTTTTCATTCCAGTTAGTGACTAAAAAACTTCAAACTTTTTGGCTAGTGAGAGTGTTCTAATTTAAAGATAATTTACATTTTTAAATGGTTTCACTAGTTATTAGGACAAAATAGTATTGGTATTTTTAAGATATATGCATATAATATAAGTTTTTTCCTGGTCTGTTGATACCTGTTAGAAACAAGTACCTGTGTATATACAGAGATTAGAGAAACCAAGAATATCTTTGTGGCTGTCACAATCTAACATTCCATTTCATATTTATAAATCCCAAAAGCACTTGAGAAAACAATAAGTGTTATTTTTCTTCCTTTTATACCTGCAGAAAATAAGCTGTAGTGAATCCTACACAGATTTCACAAACTGTCAAGAGAAGCCTGGGATGAGAAGCCAGCTTTCCACTTCAGTAATGTATACCGTGGTCCATGACTCCCTGTTTTCAGAGACGTGTAGACTGTACAAAAAGGATGAAATTTTATATTTCTTGCAAATTCAGCATTCATACTGATCAGCTGAAGGTACAGGAAGAAGCCAAAAATGGACGCTTGGAGTTGAACAAAGAGTGCAGGGTAAAATCTATTAATTGTATTTCAGTGTTCTATCCTCATTTAAAGACAAATACCTATAAAATAAAACAGGTAGTTCTTGAAAAGAACAATCTGTAGCTACCCTATATAGTTTGAGATACAAATTCCTGCTCATGCAAAAGCCAAACTGTATCTCATTTGCTCAACATCAACTTAAATAAATTAATCAGAATGCAACAAAAGAAATATCAACAAAATTATATTTACTGTACAGCTGAAGTGAAGGTACCCATTCCATTAGCATGATTCTTATCTTGAAGAACAATTTGCTATGTCTTAGAAAAGGCTGACACGCATTAGTTTCTAGAAAAACAGTGGCACTTGAACGTGTAGTCAAACAATTTTGAATTATAGTTTTGTATCCTACGTTGTCCATATTACAAACCAAGAACTGCACATATATTTTAAGAAGTTGTAATTATCCATGTACTGGAGTATTTGGAGAACCTATACCATTGCCTCATAATGAGAAACCCGAGACTAGATTTGTCAAAAACATGGCTAATATTGTAAGAACATGGATCTATAGACTTTACAGCCATGGAACCAGAAGGAAAGCAAAGAATCATAATGCATTTGTAGGTGAAAATCTGAAGTTGACTAGTTTCCTTTGAAGAATGTGATAATTACAAATCTTTATGTCTTTGTTCATTGCCCCGCATTTCTGATATTGCTCATACCTAGTCTTTCTGAAGAGGTAGGAACATTAACCATGTGGATATTGACCATTTCCTGCTGGACCTTGAAGTAGTTCATTGAAAGCAGACTTGACTCTGTAATGCCTTCGTGGGAGCCATCTAAACATTATGTATTTGTCTAAACTCATCATCCAGGCTCAACAGTTCTGTAGAGGAAAAAAATAGCCTTCACCTCTGGAGAGCAATCATCTCCTCATTGATCAGGAGACATCGATGACTAGTTTAATTTAGACCTTGATTAACTGTCTTGCCAAGTGTTCTTTCTCCCACTGCCGAAATCACCAGATATACAGTCCACCTTAGCCAAACACAACACATATTTAAAGTAAGCAGATGATTAAGTCTCAAAATGTAACAAAATCTGTATATGTAGATGAAACTAAGCAAAGGCTTAAAGATGTTTTTGAAGAGTGACTTAGTCAGGAAACTTATGAGGTTCAACTTGCTAATTTTCTGGCCGTATTTGGAAAAATGAGCTGAATAGAAGCAGGATTTTGTCAGGAGTCTTGCTGTATTTCATCCAACTTTACCTGTTTAAAATGTTCCTTTATCTATCACTACACTATGATGTGATGTGTTTTCAAGTTTTCAAGGACAGACTTTTTTCTCATTTTATGTTTTTGTAAGCTGCTTTATTTCTGCAAACCTTATAATCAATAACAGTTCTTAACTACTATTCAAATTCCTCTTCGTACAGGCTTTTAATGGTGGACTCCGTAACAATTTTTTAAGGTGAAGTTGTTTCAAAGAGTTTCAAATCAGAAACTTCCTTTTCTGACTGCTTTCCCATTGACCTGTATTTTATCTGAAATGCAGTCATCTTGATACAATGAGTAAGGTAACCTTGCTCCTCCTACTTCTGCTCTTTCTTCATATTAGATACTGCCAGCAATTATTTTATGTATCGTTATAGTGCTATCCTCACAACTTATCTTCCTGCTTGCTTCTCAAGCAACTCAATTTACTGATATATTTCTATAAATGCCAATTCAGAATTACTTAACTCAAGACTCAGCTCATGAGCCAAACTTATTTAATGGATGAATCCTTTAATTTTATTTTAATATAATAATTTGGCCTGGGTTTGGGCCAGACAGTTTAAAGGAAATTATCATTTTTTAGCTGCCAGGAATATTTCTTCTGTCAGTAGAAACCTAATCAAACCTAATAAAATACTATACTTACTTGGCTTAGATTTCAGTCGAAGAAATGCTTTCCTGATTCCTGGTCTCAGTCTGTCTTACTCAGAAAACACCAAAAATTCCAGAAGATATACTGTGAGTCTTTGATAATTTTGTTCAAAAAAATTGCTGACATGTAATGATGTTTCTACTTTTAGTAGTCTGAGACAAATCTCCTAAATTTGAGGAATAGATAGAAAATATGGAAAACATTTTGTTTCACTCTCTAAGAAAATACATGCAGCATTTCAGTGTGTAAGTCTTCTACATTTGGAAACCTTCATTTTTTCAAAATTTATGAAAATCTAAACGTGAACATGATATTATCACAGTAAGTCATTGTGTTTTCCAGTCATTTCACAGGCAACAACTATGTAATATCATGAAAGACAAGCATGTGTCTGTACTAAAAAGTAGTATCATGGTAGTGTTAAGGATTGTTTACCTATGTCTATGACCATTGCAGCAAGCTTAACCCATAAAGGAGACACAACTTGATCCTCTGGTGGAAGTTTCTTAAAAGTAAATTATTGCAGACAGTGGGAAATGAAGCTGAGATTACCTCTAATTTCCCTATCTGTGGTATCAATATATGGATACTTACAGAAAAAAGCATAGTTATTAATCTACAAATAGCTCTCAAAATGAACTTTTGCACCTTTAGTAGGTTATAGTAAGCAGGCAGAGGCCAGAAATGGTGCTAGTGAAGGCACAGAATGGTTTACAAAACAGGAGAAGAAAACTTTCTTGGGTTGTCCCTGTTTCACTATATTCTATTACAATGCACAAACCTAGGGAATGAGAAAATAAGTTTTCATAAGAGGAAACTTTTTGTTTACAGACATGTAGAGGGAGGTTCATACCTTTTTGTGGTCCCATTCCCCATTGGAAGAAGGTAAAGGACAACACAGTAACCGATTTAACTGACACAACTAAGTATAAATTTATTTTAAGTTGCAAAATGCAGTCAGCGAGAAGAAGAGGCAGAAGACAATTAAGATATGAAGATGTAAACCAGAATTTTTCAGTTTTATTATTTTGTTATTCTGTCAAATGATAAGAGCTCCCCTCCAGAGCAGGATGGTCTGCACCTGTTCATTTGAGAGATTGTACTGAAGGCATAAAGAGAGAACAGTAAGTCCTACCACATCAAGACCCAAGTGTAGTCACCTCCCTGAAGTGGCAGCTGGGGGCCGAGACAGGTAACATGCACCTCTTAAAATGAAAACTATGATTTCCTAGGGCAATTCAATCTTGCTTAGTGTCTGACATGCACAGAATATTTACTTTCCTCTTATAGTCACTGAGTTAGTAACCTTCCCTCACTGTGTTACTGGTGTTTCAGCGCCTTTCACAATGCTCCAAATCACTTTGAACATAGACAGCAATACAAAACAGTTATTTATTCACTAACATGGGCAACGCATAGCTGGGACTCCTGATGTACCAAACTGAGCAGGAGTATGCTTGCTGCCCAAAGTGTCCAGTGGATCTTTGCTGGTAGGTCAGTTGTCAGTCAGCTGGTCAGAGGTGGGTCTGCCTTGCTCTTTTGAACAGGTTAGTTGGTGCTGCTGGGCTGCCTTCCTTTTTTTCCCTTTTTTATTCTCCCAGGAATTTATCCCTCTCCACATCAGTATTTTTCCTACTTGGAGTCTAAAACAGATTTTTATCACCTCAGCAATTACCCTCTGTGTTTTCACTTACCGTCTTGCAGAGTTGTAGTTTACATACTTTCTCACACCTTTTCAACACTTTTTTTCTCAGTAGAAAAGAGCTAATGCTACACAGCTGTATTGTACCCGTACTGCCTCATGGCAGCTCACTCCCTGGGCTGAGAGCCACCAGCTCGTCCTTCAGTGTATTTATACACCCAGTTGCTGGGCAGCGAAATGCACCACTGACCGTATTGATTAGATATGCCTCAACTATAATGGGTGATTAGATACTTTGGCCACACATAAATCCCCTAGGTAGATATAATGGCCCAGAACAGAATCTCAGTTTATCTCTTCAGTTTCTTTCTCTTCAGTACTTAACTGCAGCCCAGTCCCGGAGGTTTGATTGTAGTCACACATACGCTGTTTCTTTCTGGTGCACTTTAGTACAGTGCTAAGATTATGTAGAGTCCAACATTCCAACATTATAAAGAAGGTCATAATGAACCACTCTCGTCTTCATTAATTATGGAATTTTATTGTTGGTGACTTTCCTATTAAAGGATTTCTAGGAAAATCTTAAAAAGTTGCCCCTATTAAAAATGTGGACAACATTTTCTTTACTTAAAATAAGTTAATTCTCCTTTCTGGTTTACAGTTAATTTCTTGTACTCTTTCATTTTCCTTCCAGATGTTTCCAGCTGTTTCTACCAAGGCATTCTGAACATAATGTTTATACCTGCTCAGACACTAATTTGCAATTTTCCTTCTCTAATGGAACCGATTGATATTTTACCTTTTTAATATGTTTATTTATTTTTTTTATTTTAATGCTGTAGTGATCAGAGGAGGTCACTGATGACCCAAGTAGATGTTTGGTAATGCCCAGCATATATTCACCATAGGCAAATTTGCCTGACTGATGTCATTGGTTTCTGATTAAGTGCTTTTAGTCTGATTTCCCATAGCATATCCGCAGCGAAATTAGTGAGATACAGTTTAGATAGATGGACTGTGCTGTAGGCAGAAGACTGGCTAGTGAGTACAAGAGAGGAGCTGGTCAACGAAACATCAGGTACTAAGTACCCGTTTCCCCCCTTTTGGGACTTATTTTCAATGAGCTCTCAGCCAATCCAGGGAGTGTATGCACCTTAACGACAGGAGCACATCCTGCATTCCTGAAATGTGCCTTCCAATTCTGTTTCATTCTGAGAAGACTGAACTTTCCTGAACAATAAGTGGGCACAACTTGAAGATTGCCTTGAAAAAGCTCATTTCTGATCTGAACTAAAACAGTACATAGAATTATGTCATGCTAGGTAGAAACTGAGGAAATTTACTCCTAAGAAGGATTTTTTGCTGAAGACACCGAGTTTTCACACTTGCATGTGCCAATAAACTGGTTCAAAAAATAATTTAACAATTTCAGACCTAATTTTCATGCTTTAGTTCCTTCTCATCAGAATTTGGGGGATTTTGTTTATTTGTTTCAGATTTCTTTAACTTGGAGCTTTTGTGCTTGTTAGAATTTGGTTTTGTTCTTGGTTTGCTTTTCAAAGATAACATAAAATTATTTAGCTGCTAGGAGCCACATCACAAGCAACTGTTTATATGAATTGAATGCTACTTTGCAGCTTCCCGGAGGATGTATTTCAGGACTGATGTATTAGAAAAAACAGTAAGAAGCATTTAACATTACTGCTCAGGACAAAGGCATCTGTAAACCTCTTTGGTTTCTCATGAGACCTCTGAGAAAACAAAATATTGTGAGACACTGAGAAGAAGTAAACTAGAAAGATTGTTGATTTAATAGCACAGATGTATGGGGTCAGAAAATTACTGCATGTGGCTCATCACTTTAAAACATTTTGAAATACTCTGATATGTTGATAGATAGCTATCCAATTCCTCTGTACAAAAATACCCAATAGGGATAAAAAGAGCAAAGAACCTTATATTGTGATTTTAGTTTGTGAGGTAATTGTCCCTTTCTTTACATCAAACACGATGTTTCTCTTAGAAATGCTTTGATGCTTCATGCTATACTTTGCTGATCAGCTGTTCCTGCATTAGAAAATTGCTTCAGTATTTTAAATATCTTCTTTTGGGGAAAGATTCGGAGCAGGAAAACATGAGGGACAGTGTCTAGTCTTTCCTGGAAAAATAACAACAAGCCAAAGTAAATTATATTTATTTCAAATAATATTTCTAAAGTGAGGTTAGAAATCTTCTGTAAATCTTTTCTCTGAATCTGAAGAAAAGCAGCATTTATTTATACTCATCCTAGAGAAGATAAACGAGGAAATTCTATATAGACAGTCTAGGATATCATTAACTGTGCAAAGATTTAATAATTGTGGGGTTTTTTTTAAAAAAAGTATTCCATTATTTTATGTGCAAAGACTGTTCCTTAAATAAAGAGTGAGTGTCTAACCTTACCATCATTCAGCAGGTGAACATCCTATTAGCACTTATAATCTGAGAGGGAAGGCAGAGGACAAGTTACTGTTTTTCAGGCAAGTATTAAATATGGCATTGGGGTTAATGCAAAACCTTGTTGTACATTTCCTCACACCATTAATGTTTGAGAAGTTTTTCCTGGTACTTTCTTTCAGTTCTGGAAACAATTTTTTACAAACAAGAATTCTTAACCTATTCATTTTCTTTAACAATGAGGAATATTGCCAATGATTAACTAAAAGTTCAAAGAAGTAATAAATGAAAGTTCAAGCAATTTCCCCTCTATCTTTTTTGATACCTATAAAAATCATGATTTATCAAAGTAGGATTTTTTTATTTTAGAGACTGGTTTGGTTGTTCCTGTTACACTGTGTTCATTTAAAAATCTTTCTATTTTTAATGTTTTAATCAATGCTTCTGATACTCACTGAGTTGTAATTCACAGATCAGTTATGTTTCCTCACTTTTAAAACTGGTTCTCTTCTAGTTACAATACTGGCTCTACTTTTGATAGCTATGAGCCATCACGACATTCACAAGAGCTTTTTTGAGTTGTAACTCCCTTTAAATTTGGAAAATTAGAACATTTTTATGCAATTGGATTTACTCTTTTAATTACCACTGATGATAGTAGAAAGAAAATGAATTAGATTTTATTTTATATATATGTATGTGTGTATTGATATTTATGTATATATATGTATTTATAAATTTACATCCACAGGGTATGCTTTGGTGGGAACTTTAAATGAATAAAATACCTAACAAGTTACATATGTCATCTCCTTTCTTGCCAGGTTATCTCTCTCATCACTGAGAGAGGCTTCACAAACAAAGTAGCTGTACCAAAGTGTGAGGACAAGTGAGAGGTACTTAACACCTTCTTTGCTTCACTATTTAATAGTAAGGTAAGATGATCTCTGGGCTCCAAGCCTCCTGAACCAGAAGACTGCAAAGGTCAAAGAACTCTCAATGTTCCAAGAAGACTTGGTGAGAGACCTGCTTGGCCAATTAAACATCCACAAGTCTATGGGGCCAGATGGGATACACCCAAGGGCATTAATGGAGCTGGCAGAGGTCCTTGCCAAACCCCTTTCCCTCATCTATCCACAGTCCTGGCTGACTGGGGAAGTGCTGCTTGACTGGAGGCTGGCAAAAGTAACTCCCATTTACAAGAAGTTTCAGAAGGAAGATTGGGGAATTATAGGCCTGTCATCTTGACCTCGGTATTGGGGAAGGTCATGGAGCAGATCATACTGAATGCTATCACACAGCACTTGCAGGACAGCCAGGTGATCAGACCCAGTCAACACAGGTTTATGAAAGACAGGTCCTGCCAGACCAACCTGTTCTCCTTCTGTGACAAGGTTACCTGGTTAATGGATGAGGGAAAGGTTGTGGATGTGGTGTACCTGGATTTTGTAAAGCCTTTGACACCATTTCTCACAGTATTCTGCTTGAGAAACTAGCTGCCATTGGCCTGGATGGGCACACCCTCTGCTGGGTAAAAAAACTGGCTGGATGACCAGGCCCAGAGGATGGTGGTGAATGGAGTTAAATCCAGTTGGAGACCAGTCACAAGTGGTGTTCCCCAGGGTTCAGTGCTGGGTCCAGTCCTGTTCAATATCTTTATTAATGACCTGGACGAAGGGATTGAGTGCACCCTTAGCAAGTTTGCAGATGACACCAAGCTGGGTGGCAGTGTTGATCTTCTTGACGGAAGGGAGGCATTGCAAAGAGATCTGGACAGGATGGATCGATGGGCTGAGACCAACGGGATGAGGTTTAACAATGCTGAGTTCTGCACTTGGGGCACACCCCCATGCAGCATTACAGGCTTGGGAAAGAATGGCTGGAGAGCTGCCTGGAGGAAAAGGACCTGGGGGTGTTTGTTGACAACCGGCTGAATAAGAGCCAGCAGTGTGTCCAGGTGACCAAGAAGACCAATAACATCTTGGCCGGTATCAAAAACAGTGTGGCCAACAGGACAAGGGAGTTTGTTTTGCCCCTGTACTCAGCACTGGTGAGACCACACCTCGAGTACTGTGTTCAGTTCTGGGCCCCTCAGTACAAGAAGGACATTGAGGTGTTGGAGCGTGACCAGAGAATGGCGATGAGGCTGGTGAAGGGTCTGGAAAACAAGTCCTGTGAGGAGCGGCTGATGGAACTGGGGTTGTTTAGCTTGGAGAAAAGGAGGCTGAGGAGAGATCTCATCGCTGTCTACAGCTGCCTGAAAGGGGACTGTGGCAGAGTGAGTGTTGATCTCTTCTCTCAAGTGACAGGTGATAGAACAAGAGGAAATATCCGTAAGTTGTGCCAGGAGAGGTTCAGACTTGATATTAGGAAGAATTTCTTTACCAAAAGGGTGGTCAGGCACTGGAACAGCTGCCCAGGGAGCTGGTTGAGTCACCATCCCTGGAGGTGTTTAAAAGAAGGGTAGATGAGTTTTTGAGGGACATGGTTTAGCGGTTGATGGGTGCGGTTGGACTCGATGATCTCAGAGGTCTTTTCCAACCAGAAGATTCAATCATATGATTCTATGAAGAAAGTGAATGAAGTTGTTATTTTTATGACACAAAATGTGTAGTGCTGTGTAGGTAAAGTTGAATGTGAAAAAATTTCTGCAAATGAAACACAAAGTCACAAAACACTGCTCAATATCACAGGAAATGCTTCCTAGATATCTGAGAATAGAATCTTTTAGTCTGGTTCCTTGCCTACAAGACTGTCAATGCCTACATTTTCAAGGCTGTACTGTATATTTAATAATCATTGCAAGAATATCATAATGTCTTCTTGTAAAATAAGGTGTTGGGTGTCACATTTTCTCACAAATAAACAAAACTATAGAAAGGAAATTATCAAGAAGAAACCTTTAGATTTGTATTTTCCCTAGAATGTGCAATGCTGTACCTTGAAGTTTATTGATTTATGTTCCATTGTGTAAAATTAAGAGAGTTCATATTATGGAAGAAATATTTTTTTGTTTTATGAGGATGTTAGTCCTAATTGAAAATAGGGAAAATAAGATTATTTTTCATAAGATTGTAATAGTAAAAAAAGCCAGAACACTGAAAAAGACTGACCAGCTTAATTGTCTGAAAACTTTAATGAACATTGGTATGTAGGTATTCTTTTGAGTAACTAATTATAAATGTTTAACAGTTAACTCAGCTAGAGCTTGTAATCATAAGTGTTGAACAGTTAATTCAGCTAGAGCTTGTAATTGTTGGAAGCATTATTTTGATAATGCCATAACTAGAAGTAAAGAAACAACAGCAGGAAACAACAATTAAGTAATTGCTTCTCAAATATCCTAAGAAGTTATTTAAAAGAGAGCCAAAATTTTTTCCTGTATGACAAAACAATAGATTTAGAAGAAGAAACAGATTTCACAAACCAATAGATTTGTGAAATACAAGACAATGAAAACAAGCTGGCACCACGTTACATAAAGTATATATATATGAAAAGTGTATATATATTATATACATATATATAAAATAAAGCATTGTGACTAAAGAAGGTAAGGAAGTAAGTACCCTGCCTTAACAAGTGTTTGGAGCAACATCCAGGGCTTGGTGAAAATGGTGATCTGACACCAATACCATCGTCCAATACCATCGAGTACGGCCATTCTCTGAAATGCCAGCTGTCTCAGTTGGAATGTACTTCATGGGAATTCTGGCACAATTTCCTAAACTGAAGCTTGACCATCACTATTGTAGGATCAGTTTTGTAGTTCGGTGGTCTGGTAACTGTGAAATAAAAAAAACCCTCACCCACTGTATTTCATGCTGCTTTTTTTAATTTTTTATTTATTTCCACATTTACCCTGCTAGTTGTGCTCCTTAACTGTGTCATTGTGCTTTCTCAGCACCGTGGAGGGTAGAATGTGATTCAGGTGACTGATTCTACCTATCTTGTAACATAGGGATATCTTCTCATTATGTAGCAAGGCCATTACTGTCCCATCACAATGTGTCATTTTTTTCATCATGTATTCTGCATCGTTAACTGAAGCACTACTCTGTAAAAGTCTTTGGAATAGATCTTCTCTGAGATTGAGATGTACATTCTCTCAGCAGCCTTCACTATGCTTGATCAATAAAAAAAATAATTCCTTTTCCCTCAGTTCTGATGTATTAATATAATTGCAAGTTGTAGATGGAAGTTTAAGCTGTTCTATTGTCTTTGCTTATTAACACATAACAAATCTTTGTAACTACAGTGATGCTTCTAGTGAGTTATATGCAATCCCATCATCTTCATATATTGTGTCATTGCCTACTTCCTGTGTTATAACTGCTGCGCATACTGAGTCTAGAGCGGTGATCTAAGCACAGCACCTGTCCCACTATCATATGGTCAAGATGGAAGAAAGTTCACTTTACTGCCACTGTTGGGTGCCACAGTGACAACGTTAGCAGTTAATACTGCATTTTAATATGTATTAACATTAGCCACTTTAACCTTCAGGGCTATTGGTCTGCCTGAAATCAAACGTATTCAGAAACATTCTTGAACTTGGGCCCAAACCTTCTATCTTGCCAATATATTCCTGTAGAGATAAATAGATCTTTTTTGAGCTACTGAAACAAGATAATCTTGTCTCTCTTAAAAAAACCCAACAAACCAACAAATGAACATAATTCATTATTACAGAACTAGATTTCTGTCCCTTAGGCATAATTTCTATCTTTTGTCTAATCAATATTCTGTTTCAAAAGTATAAAAAGGGGTGGTAGCTGGAACTCCAGTCCAAATATCTTGCCCTGGTCTCTTGTTGAATGATCTGTTCAATAAATTTAAAAGCTTTTGCTGATAAGATAGTTCACGTGTTATTGAAATTCTGGTACCACTCAAATAGGATGAGGAAAGTTGCTTCTGTTCAGAGTACTCTCTGGCTCACTGATATAGACCAACTTTCCCCTGGGAAATAGGAGACATAGATTTTAATTTCCTCATGCTGATGAGTAGATTACCCACAAAAATAGGTACCTCTCCATTGTTTTAAAATGGTAATAACAAGGTGCTGTGCTCCTTGATGGATTTAGTACTGTTTGCGTGATTTAGTATGCTCCCAGTATGCTCGCCAGGTTAAGGCTCTCTTGCATTGTCTCTGGGTTACAGTAAAGTTTAGACGAGATGGATGTGTGTAAAATGTTTGCCTGAGAATTATTAGAATATCTGACAGAATATCAATTTTAAAATCTCTTTTGAATTAATAGGCAAAGCAAATGAAAGGACTTTTCCCCCCAATCTTGTTCTTATGTTTCTGTTTTTCATCCATTTTGTTCTCATCTTGACAGCCGTAAAGGCTGTAGTTGCGGCAGTGAACCGTAGCTCCCAAGCTCAGTGATCTGAGAGATTTCTGAAAAAAAAAGGAAAAAGGAAGTTATGAAAATGAATCTGGAGATCTTTTTATGTTGAAAAGATGCAGGGTCTACCCCACCTGAGGTGAAGAAAGGGGTAAGAAAAGAGCTTTATATGGGACTGAAGAAAACCTACATCAAATATGGGTGACTTGGCAAACTGGATTAAGTAATACTGCCAAACATTTTGACTGCAAAGCTATTTTAGTGATTTCTGTGTTTTTTACAGTAAGCAGTATGAAAAATAAATGTATAAGGAAATTAATTCTGAGACTTCCAACATTCTGTCAATGATGGTAAATAAAGAACTACTCTGTATAAGTCTGAGAGTCTTATACATTTGCTGGGGATTTAATGATTTAATGTTCTATAATTAAGTGTAAAATTGGAAAAGAGAAAAATGTAATGATGAGCAAAATTTCACGGCTAGGTTTCTGAGTTGCCAAATGCTTTAGAAAGCTGCAATTTTGCAGCAAGATTGGTTCCAGAAGTGAAAATTGGACATAAATGTTTCCCAAGACTGGAAACATAAATTAAAAAAAATAATTAAGAAACACATTTCGTCCTAATACATTCACTATTAATAATTATAAACTAAATCACAGAGCTATCATTTAGAAATCAACTTATTAAAATATCTTTAATGAATTAACTTCAATTTTAAATCTGTATCTAAGAATATTTTGAACAGTTGGTCAGTTTTGGTGCATTATTTCATGATAATTGCCCTTAAAAAGACCTGGGTGTGTTGGTTGCCAAACAATAAACATTATGGGTATTGCAAATCAGGTTTTTTTGAAGTATTATATATTCTAGCACCCTAACACATCAATTGTCGTTGACTAATAGTGCATTAACTTGGGTTTTTTTGTTATTGATTTTGATTAATTGTCTGTGTTTTCCATTAGGGATCTTGTTATCATTAGATCCTATTTATCAAAGGAAGCTGTAGGACAGGATGGATTTTCCTTTGTTCCCAAACTAACTGTACCTAGGGGGTATAATGCATACTACAGCAGCAAAAGGAAGTTACTATTCTACACTCATGCAATCAGCTTGGAGACATATTTAAATCTTTGGACTGGTTTATTTTAGTGCCAAGTCAGCATGATGAGTGTTTACATAAATGTATTTTAGTTAATAAGACACAAGAGCAGTTGGACCCCTTGAGACAAGCAGCAAATGAATAGTGATTCTGAAGAGACTCAGCTAAGGCAAACCACTATAGTCAGTGACGGTACGAAAACAAGAGATCTTTCTTAAGAGAATTTGTGTCGATACCAGGTGTACAACATACTTGAAAATCCTGTCAAACCAAAGGGCTCTGATGCAGCAAAGTGCTGATTATAGGAGGTAACAATTGACTCAGTTCTGTACTAATTCCATTTGACTAAAATCTGATATTGATGGAACAGAATGATGGCCTGGCTTGACTGTTGGACTGAATACCAGCTACTTTTAGGAGCCAATCTTATTAACCAGTAGTTAAGTGCCATCAGCACGTCTGAGTCTGGAAGCATGCAAGAATGAAAACAGTGCATTTGAGCATGCCAACACATCATGAAAAAAGTCCAGAAAAAAGAAAGGGTAGCAAAAGATAAGATAATTTATAAATTAAATTGTTCCAGCTAGACAAAATTTTAAGTTTTAGAAAAAATAGTTAATATTTAAATGGGAATGCTTTATGTGTTTTTTATGGAACATTTTTGGAATTTTTTTTAATAATTTAATGGGTCAAAATAATATTCTGAGGGGAAGGAAGAGCAGAAATGAGAGAAAGCCAAAAGTAAAAATTAAAATATATGTTTCGTGGAGACTTTTATGAAAAGTCTGGAAAAGCTGATGAAACTTTTCAGTGTAGGAGCTATTTTGGTAAATCCAAATAACAATTATAAGGGTTTGATGAAAGAATTGAGCCTTTGAATACTTTTATAGGAACTGCCTTGCACAGGACTTGGTACTTCAGTGGTAGAAAATGTATCTTTTGTTTATTTTTTCTTCTGCTTATTTATTCTATTTTTTGAGGATGAATTCTTTTTTTTTGCTTGTTTAGATTACAGTATTAACACTATTTTAGTCGCTAGAGGATATAACTAGGCTGGATGCTATTTCCAACACTATGTAAATATGAATGGGAAGGACTATTGCGAAAGGTGATCAAGCAAAGGGTAGTATTGATAGCTACAGAAATGATAAGAGAAACGGTGGGGAGAATGTCAGGGTACCTCAAGGAGTCTGCAGAATGGTTTCTCGAAAGACCTTCCAGGAGATGTGACAAATTTCACAGGCCCACAAGACCTTCCAGGAGATGGAACAACCTCCAGGGATTAGCCTCTTCTTTTCCATCAGAGTACAGTCTGCAGGCTTAGCCATGGGTATCACTTTGTACAGATTGGGGCTATACAATGAAGCTGGATAATATCCTGAATTTTAACCACAAATGCATTTTACTGTGGTCGCTTTCTTTAAATCTGGCCTTAAAGATCCTTCCATTTTAAAACTTACGAGGAAACTTATAGTAAGCTTTCCAATATATTTAAGAGATGATCAGACAGTATCTGATGAACTACCTATGGACTATGGCTTACAAAATGGCTGATGCGAAAATTCACTGCAAACACTGCCTGTTTTTTTTTTTTATATTTAGACTTTATGCACAGATGTCATGCATAAATCCCTATAGTTTGGGCATGTGTTCATTTGTATCACAACAGGCATTCATCTAATTGTGCATTGTAGTTCACTATACAGCACTTTGGTTATAGCTGTATTCTTGTTTTGGCTCATGTCTTTAGTGTGACACATAAAGTGCCCGATTCCTAGGAAATGCTTCAAAAATATCGTACATCCTAATACCTCTATGAAATGCTTTATTTATTCATATTTTTGTGTGTGTATATATATATAGATAGACCCGTTTAAATAGAAATTTTCAGCTCACATTTCTTCACAACTCCTAAATCTCTAGATGCTGCATGAAAACAAGTTTATTTAAAAATCTAGAGATAATACTGTGGAAAAATTGCTGTGTGCACAATAATAACTGCTTGAGTAGTTGTAACAGCCTCTGTTTTACATTAACTAATGTATATTTCTAAATTCAAAGTAGCAGTAGTTATTATAATAATTATAACTGATGTTTTGATTTATAAGTACAATTGGGCATACAATTCACTTGTAATAACACTGTGTTTAGAACATATAAACTAAATTATACTTTAATATTTTATCTGAGAGAAGTCAACATCTCTTTTTAAACAGAGAAAACAGAGTCTTGTTTCGGGCTGTTACATGCAGGAAGGATTCAATAACCAGCACTGAATTAAATTATGCAATTGAACTAGTAGAAAAAGCTTAAGCTAAAAACTGGTTGCAGCTATTTGCAAAGTCTACAGGCAAACATCTGGCTGTGTTTTTGTCCTTCAGGTATGATAGATTTTTCTAAAAACAGCACCATAAGAAAGTCCCATAAGAGCAAATTGGCCTGGGAGAAAATTAGAAGGTAAGAGAAAAACATCTTTATTTATTCATCTTACCTTGACTTTTTCTACCACTAGATTTGCTTGCAGTGAATTATTTCAGAAATGAATTCTGCTTAGTGCTTACCTTAAAATTATTTTGTTCTGTGTAGTTTTTTAATATTGTTGACTAAAGGAAATTGTTCTGGTACTTTCCAATAATTGTTGTCAGTTAATGTTCAATGCACTAGGAGCGTAGATAGTGATCCAACTTAAAAAATTGAAATTTGTATCATATAAGAGATACGTTTCTTACTTTCAAAAAGGAATGGGTGTGGGCTAGAGACTCTCAGTTATTTCAGACAGCTCAATGGAGATCATACTAGCATTCAAAATCCATTTTGCCCCTCAATTCTCTACACTATGTACTTCTGCTCTATTTGCCTTCCATGTAAAACACGATGACACAAGTCATTAATCAAACTTCATTGTCAGGTAATATATTTTAACCATTCTTTCCAGGAATGAAAATCAGTAATACCAGGTCATCCATCTTAGCTTGTGCAAGCAAAAAATTTGTCTGTTTGCTTCTTGTACAGGATACAGTAGGTAGGTAGAAGAACATATTCAGCCTAGAAATTGTTCAGGAAGAATTTGTACAACCTGTAAATGTCCTTTACATAGCTATAGGAGCTCTCTTGGCATGACAGTAAGTGGCTTGAAAAGTCATAATCTGATCAGAGAGCCTGATTTCTAAATGAATGTTCATAGAACCATAGAATCTTCTGGTTGGAAAAGACCTCTGAGATCATTAAGTCCAACTGCACCCATCATCCGCTAAAACATGCCCCTCAAAAACTCATCTACCCTTCTTTTAAACACCTCCAGGGACGGTGACTCAACCACCCTCTGGGCAGCTGTTCCAGTGCCTGACCACCCTTTCGGTAAAGGAATTCTTTCTAATATCCAGTCTGAACCTCCCTTGGCGCAACTTATGGCCATTTCCTCTTGTCCTATCACCTGTCACTTGTGAGAAGAGATCAACACCTGCTCTGCCACAGCCTCCTTTCAGGCAGCCGTAGACAGCGATGAGGTCTCCCCTCAATCTCCTCTTCTTCAAACTAAACAACCTCAGTTTCCTCAGCTGCTCCTCAGAGAACTTGTTTTCCAGCCCCTTCACCAGCCTTGTCACCCTTCTCTGGATGCGCTCCAACACCTCAATGTCCGTTTTGTACTGAGGGGTCCAGAACTGAACACAGTACTTGAGGTGTGGCCTCACCAGTGCTGAGTACAGGGGAACAATATCCTCCTTTGTCCTGCTGGCCCATCCATCTTTAAATGCTGTGATTCTGTCATCTACTTTTATTTGATTTAAAGAACATGTAGTGCTTCATAGAGAAGTTTCTGTGTTATCAAGGCAAGATGAGAGGCACTAACTTGAAAGAAAAAGCAGCAAGAAAAACCTTCTCATATTACTAATTCACATGGTGTGAGTTTTCTTTCAGTGGCATCTTCCTCCCAACAGCTGACATACGGTGCTCATATAGCCCACTGACTTGCAGCACCATATCCATCCATCTGCATGTCAAATAGGTGTTTTGCTTCTGTAAGCTGCCGGCTGCGATTCTATGAGAGGAGTTTAAGATAATGGTCACCCAGAGGTACCACAAAGGACTAGGTGAAGGAAGGCAGAGCAGAGTGTTCACTTAATCCTCCCTTCTCCTATTCAGTCCATTATTTGCACATATTAGGGGCAGATGTGCAATCTGGGAAGTTTTCCAAATTCATTTTTCAGAACATTAGGTGTTCTCAACATTAGGCGCACTAAGCAAATCTCTCTTTGTAACAATTTTGCCACTAACACTGAAGTTGAGCTGCTTTCAGGATGAAAATAGATGGCCAAGAATTTGGGCCAAATCAAGCAATTTGGAGAAAAAATTATCTGGTTTCACACAACCTCTTTGTATGAAGAGTTCCTGAAGTCTTTGAGCACTTACATAAAAAGTCTTCTTACATGTGGTGTTTCTGAAAAGAAAAGGAGGAAAAAGATAGTCCATGAGAAGAGGCTGAGAAATATTTGTTGGATAATTCTTTGTATAGGACAATGAATTACCTACCCCAAGCTATTGATCTAATCAAAGCGTTTCTAAATATCCAGATTTGTTGTGACTTAGCCTTGTTATTTTTCTATTTTGTTGGGATTCTTCTTGCAGTTTTTCATACCCTAGAGGGTTGATTTCTACTTTTTCCCTAATAAGGGGAACAGAATCTTAGAAGACTAAGTAGTATTGAAATAGACTGCTGTCTTTCATTCAGTAGCATCATTTTTTGTTTTCGACTGCTTTAATGAGACTCCCTAGTGGAGTTTAGGTTTCTTGCTGCAGTCTTTGAGTTTGGAGCAGACTCCCCTCTATGTGCAGTAGCTCAAATGTGTGGATATTCAATGCAGTTCGACTGTTTTCCTGTGTTTTTATGGAATGTGTTGGAGAGACAGGAGTTATGTATTGGCTGGTTGTTCTGTTTTGTCTTATTTGTTTTTACATATGTCTATAGGGAAGAAGTACAGAAGACACTGGCTAATTAGATAGTGAATTTTTCTTAGATTTTAGTTTCTTGAAAAGGATTTTAAAAGATAGAACTTGTAATGAAGGTGAGAGGACTGATGAGCTTGCAGTTAAGGGGTTGTTCAGAGTGTGAGCATGCCCAGTGGGAGACAGACTGGATATGCTGTTGTCCTTTATAGGTTAGCAGAATGTTGATGGACTTGATTCCTCCAGTACCAGTTGTACATATCTTTTGCTTTCTATACTATTAATGTTCCACATATTTTAACCAAAGTGGGAAAGTTAACTGAAAAAACTGAACCATGAACGTCAGCAATTTCATAAAGGTGATGAATTCTCATATTTTTGAAGGGGCATATGGAAACTCCAAATCATCATAATTGTAAATCACATTTCCACAACCTCTCTGGGCTCCCTGTTCTAGTGTCTCAACACTCTCATCATAAATAAGTTCTTCCTTATGCCTGATGTCAATCTACCTTCTTTCGGTTTAAAATCATTGCCCTTTTTTCCTTCTCTAGGGCCCTGATGAAACATCTGTTTTGTAAGACCCCTTTATATATTGAAAGGTTAAAATAACATCTCCCCAGAGTTTCTCTTCTCCTGAATGAACAAGCCCAAGTCTCTCAGCCTTTCTTCATGGGAGAAGTGTTCTATTAATCTGTCATTTTTGTTGCCCTCCTCTAGATTCGCTCCAGCAGGTCCATAACTTTCTTGTACTGAGGATTCCAGAACTGGATGCAGTAGAAGGGGAGAATCACCTCCCTTGGTCTACTAGCCACAGTTCTTTTTATGCAGTGAAAATGAGTAAGCATTTTTCTAAATTTGCAGTCTTTTTTTTTGCTGTTGTTTCTGTGTAATGTTCAATGTAATGAACCGCTATAGCATTTATGGTATAAGTTACAGCACCATATCAGGTGACGTTTAAATAGAAAATGGTCTATAAACATATCCACAGAAGGACAGGTGTTTCCATTAAACAGCCTTCTATTATTTGAGAACCCTAGCAGTCCAGCAAAGAAGCCAAGAATCCTTACATCAATAACCTCAGTAATGGCCTGAAGTTGTTGATTTAAACATGCACTTTCAAGTTAAGCACACGAATAAACATTCCTTAAATTGGAACTGTGTTCAGCAGAGGGAACAACAGTATTATATTCAAATATTTCTCCATAATAAATTTGAGCCCTTATTGGCTTCTTAATACTGACCACTATATAGCATAATTAAGAGGATTCAACAGAGGACTCAACAGCAATGAAAAAGGTTCCTTTTGTTTTATAAATGGATCACATTAATTACTTTTGCTCACAGCACCACAGCATCTCTAATAATTCCCAGAGCAGAAACAACATGTCTATTCTAATAACTCTAGGGGGGATTCTAGGTTTATGCCTCTGCATATACAAAAATAAAAGCTATGAAGTCCTCTAAGGCTCTTTCTCTCTAAATAATTGAAGAGTGACTTTGCTGTTTGTGTCAGAAAATGGCTGGTGCTTCATAGACATGAGCAGATACGGAAAAGTCTTCCAACTATGCAGCTGCCTTTGGGCATTGTGCACTGAGTAAGAAAAAAGGGAAAGGAAAGTGGAGAACTGAGTCGAAGGGACTTCAGCCGGAAACTATAGAATTAATTCCCCCAGGAACTGAGAGTAACCACAGACCTTATTGCTTACTGCTTCCAGTGTGTGGTACATTTCTTTGACCTTACGATTTCTGATACAACAGTACAGGAATATGCACATAGAGGTCAGTAAAATAAGCAAACAGGAAACAAAACAAATGAAAATGTTATGCAGCATTTTTTTCCTCTGGGAGCATGGTAGGAGCATAAGTGAGCTTTGCGTATCAGATGTTAGACACATTGCTTTCATGCAGTAATAAAAGGTAGAGCTGAAGCTGTTCCACTTTGCATAAAAAATTTAAGTGATGAACTCAGACATACATGGTAATGTAGACTATTTGTGGCCCCTAGCACAGCTGAAACTAACCTTCAGACAGAGGATGGGTCATGACAGATGCATATTCTCAGTAGACAGCTTTGAGAGGAGCTACTTTCACCATCCAGAAGGACACCATGCGAGAAGGGTTTGGTGTGATGCCTAAATAGTGGCCTAACTCAGAGCAGTTACTATTCTCTCTTCCTTTCTTTGGCTATCCAAAATATTAATCTACTTGTAACGTTTATCAGCTAATTCTCTTTATTTTTTAAAAAAAAGAAGACACTAAAAAGCAAGAGATTTCACTGCTTCAAAATAGTCTAATATTCTAGTGGCTAAATGATTCAAAAGTGGAAATGTGACATCAAATTCCTTATTTAGAGTAAGGGCTTGAAATATATCATTGACAGTCTCAGGAGGTTATTCCTCTGTCTACCAACTTATTTGGCTGTTTGGGCAGGTTTCACTTAAGTTTGCTTTTGACATATAAAATCTAGGAAAAAAATCTAAGCAAATTTTGTTATGTTCCTTCTGTTTAAAGGATCTGAAGAGTGACTTTAAGTGGCTCATTGTAAAAGCAGGGAAGACAGGAAGATAAATAAGCTTTTTCACTGTTAGGGTGATTGAATTTTGGCACGGGTTGCTCATAGAGCCTGTGGAGTCTCCCTCCTTGGAGAAATTGAAAACCCAACTGGAATGCTACTTTGCACTTGATGTTTTGTAGAATATGCTCACTTTAATTTTAGATTACAATCATAGATGAGATAATTCTCAGCTGATATCAGCTGTAACTGAAATTCAGAATGACATGCTGAAAGGTAGCTAGAAGTGGAGGAAAATAGGTATGTAGTGAATTGAAGAATATAGAACAAATCTGTGTTAGACAACAAATGAAACTAAAGTCTTCTGAGATCCAAGCTAAAGGCCTCTAAGAGCAGAACCACACTTCCCACGTATCAAGTCAACACGTCTTTCCATTAGAAACATAAATGTGAACATTACATACAGAAATAAAATATATGTACTTTTGAAATGTGACAAAATGTACAGCAGAATGACTCCCAGTTGTTTCAGTACTCAGAGTAATTACACACATGATCATGACAGATACATCACATTGAAAAAATTTCTTGTTTCTCTCTTGCTATTCTGATTAGATAAGGTTTAATAACTAACACATCCCTTCCATACAGGACTGTTCTTATTAATTTCTTCTACAAGGCAATTAATTCATATATAAATAAAAAGAATTGGAAAAAGAAAAAATAAGGAAACTATTTCTACTTTATGTATCACACCTATTTTCACTGTAGCAAGATTTAATTTCTTCAAGAGTAAGGAGTAAAAATAATTACCAAAATTTGTGTTTACGCTTTTAAGGATGTCCAAGAATAGATTTAGTAGATGATCTCACATGATTATCTTTATAAAAATATTTATTTCAGTAATAACATACAGAACACTGTTATTTTATATTCTTGAATTATGTTAAGTGTAAATACATTTGGGAAGTATCTTTTGACCACATTTTTAGCTTAATATAACTGTATCGTGTGATTTGAAAGAATAAGGGATACCTAAATGAGAATAGAGTACTGATCTCTCTGAACCATGAAAGAAAACAGACTGAATGAGAACAGACACATTGAGCAGATAAAACTAGATATACTTTGGTATTGAAAGAGTCTGAAAAAGCCAGACAGTTTGTTTAGTTACTTGGAAACTCTGTTTAAAATTTAAATTTTGTGAGGCAATATTTTCTGTTGTTCTTTCTTTTCAGTGGAAGCTTCCACTTTTACACAGACAATCTATGATTTTCAGGGTTTTTTTTGTGGGCAGGGGGTGGGTCTTAATAGCTGTTGTCAAGTGAAGTTGTCTAATAGCTTTAAAGGCTTCCAGTTTTTGTTTTGAACATAGAATTCTAAAATACCTGTTTAATTTTTCTGCAAGGCTCATCTCCTGTGAAGCTGATAAGTATTGAAGCTGGTCAACATCTCTGAAACAAGGACGGTTTTTCAATGATTGGCTTTCTTTGGAGATAAGCCACAGAAAAGGTTACAGCAGGCAACTGTCTCACCTCTTTGGCTCAGCTCTTGGTTCTGCCACTTCCTGTGTGTCTTGGGGCATCTCACCTGGCCCTTTCTCAGCCCTGAAATAGTTAGCCAGTTTCTTATGGCTGGCTTCCCTCATTAAGATTGAAAGAAAAGAAGACTGATACAATGTTGTAGTGGTCTATTATCATCATAATAAAATAGACAAATACTGATTCAGGGATTTTGTACTCCCTGCTTCTAGGAAACCCTTCACAAGCCACACCAAAATCTGATGATATGTTGTTGTGTAACTGGCTGTGTATACCAAAAATATCTTGAGTGTTTGCGTTCAGATTATGATTGTTCACCTTTGCTGAATCCCTTCACTAATGTTTGATGTTTATGATTTTATTTTTAATAGATAGTACAATTTAGCTACTTTTCATATCAACAAAATGTACTCTTTCAGGCATGTTAACAAGTCCAAGCGATTGGAAGTGTTTTTATCATTTGCAGTTAATAGTTCTCAGTAATCTTAGCAGCCAAAACAGAAAAGGAACTGAATATACCTGTGTTGCTGCTTTTGGAGCACCTTTCCAAATGTTGCAGGTGACGTTTTTGGATTTCTACTAAGGATCCTTTAAGTGGGAGAGAGATCTTTATTGGCTTCAAAAATTTCTGGCAGCTACATTTAAGCAGTGTGTTCAAGACATTTGCTAGTAGACTCACAGAGTCTTCTGTTAGAAGTTTGCTATTTTTAATCTCAGAGAAATCTCATTATTTTATTCATGTTTTGATTTGAGATAATTATCTTGACAGCAGGTTTTTAGAGAGGTGTTACAGGAAAAAGATGATAAAAAATTTATGGGTTTCATTCAGAATTATAGAGTAGATTCTGATTAGCCACGAGGACTCAGTGCCTGAGAGCACTCAGTAGATCCCCCTGGTATGCAAGGGATGAATAAAAATAGTGCTGTAGTTGTGAAGCACAATACTTGTCCAGTTCTTACAGTTTTATTTCAAGGAGGAGATCCTCAGATTAAAGAAAATACTTGGAGTGGAAGATGACAAATTTTGTAGTCACAAAATGAGAAAAAAGTTGAGGTTGGAAGGGACTTGTGTAGATCATCTTGTCCAACTCTCTTGCTCAAGCAAGGCCACCTGAAGCTGGTTGCCAGGTGGCTTTTGAATATCTCCAAGCAGAGAGACTTCATTACCTCTCTAGGCAACCTGTGCCAGTGCTCCGTCACCCTCACAGTGGCAAAATTTTTGCTGATGTTGAGACAGCACCTCCATGTTTCAGTTTGTGCTCAGCCCTATCTGTGTGTGTTCTCTACTGTTCATGCCAGGTTTTCTTAGTTAAGAAAAAAACAGGACCCTAGGTCCTTTCAGTTACACCTTTGGGAGGAGTGGAAGGACTTGTGATAGTCTTGTGAACTGGGGTACTCTTCACTTTAAAATAACCTGATTGCTAGACTAAGATCAATAGGAGTAAAAATAAGCATAACGAGCCTAAAATAATGTGACAGACATCATAATATTATGTACTGAATAAACTGCAGCTTTCGTAATATGTATAGGTTAAACTGATTAATCTTAATTGATCCCTCTCACATTTGTCTGCAGTGCAACTCGGGGACTTTAGTCTGCACAGATGTATCTAAACTGAGAAGCTCACATGTCAGTAACTGCCCTGCTATTGATTCAAAGAGAACTGAAAAATCTAACTGTATTGTTGCAGGTGCACTATGATCAATACCTGACCCAGCTAAATTAAAGACAGTGAGATGCAGCTATCCATTAAAGTCAGTCCTTTGGATTCTATGGCAGACCTACCTTTAAAATATAAAGCTTTTACTTAGACATAGGGACTGAAAAGTGAAAACATGACAACAAGGAGCAATAGCAGCCAGCACTGCTCCTACTACAACTGGTAGTTGGATAGGAAAGGTTATGGTTCATTATACAGTTCTGACCTTACTTGGTTACAAAAAACAGTTTTAAAAGTGTGTAGTGCACTGTGAACCTAGAGTGCTGCTCCACAAGCTTAAATCTCATCTTGACAGTGTGATGTTTATGTTCTGGTCAGACATAGCATTCAGTAAAGTCTCCATTTTAAAACTGCTGCATGGATTCAATTTGTAAACGATGCTAATGAAGTTTGACTGCTATAGGTTGGCTTGTTTGTCTTGGGTAAAATGGCAATGAATATGATGTGCACAGTGCAAGGGCGTAAACAGAGAAATTTTGGGGTGGTGAGAATAACTCCCTATTAAGTTTAATGACAGCTAAACATAAATAAGACTAAAAGAGTTTTAAAGGAGTATTTTGTTCTTTTTCTATTTCCTGCTCTTCAAACGGTAGTTATTCCTTTTGGGATAAAGTCTCCAGGGAAAAAACACAAGTTGGAAACAATTATCAAAGGCACTGAAAAACTTTTAAATTAATTAAGAAGGAAGAATACATTAGAGAAAATTTCTCCTGAAGTTAGGAAAGGAGCTGCAAACCAAAGACATCCTTGTTAAAAAAAGTAGTCTTAAAAATAGCAAAATTATTTACATTTATCAAAGTGCCTAGGTTTTCTAACACTCTTTAATGCCCAAAGGAGTACAAAAAAGGAAAACTAGATAAGGAGTGCCTGCCTCCAATTCAAGTGGTGATTTTTTTTTAATTCCCTAGTGTCTGTGAGCATATTATGAGGAAATACTGTTGTTTGATTGCTGGGTACACAACCATGCCTGGATCTTACCAGAGGGGACAATGGAGTAGGTGTCACCAGGTACAGCTATTCATTATTGTGGTTAGATAAGAAATTTTACCTCTTCCAATAAATAAAGAATATAATTTTCTTGTGACATACGCACTGAAAAAACATAGTGTGTGTCTGAAACTGAAGCATGGTGGAGGATTTTTATTATGCTCAAGACTTACTTTCCTCACTCTCATAACAACCTGCTTCTCCATGCATGAAGCTAGAGAATTTCCTCTTCATGTGCTGTGCTAAGCAATCCCTCGGTGACCTTGTGAAGTTGGGAAGCAGCTTAATACAACACAGTGAGCATTGGTAACACATTTTTCACAAATTTCAACAGGAATGATAGCCCCATCAGCTCTCTGCAAAATTCTTTAAATGCTGTAATTCTAATGAAAAACCCTTTTTACTATCTCATGGCTATATTTACACAACTCCCTATAGTTTCTCTAAACTCAGAAAAAGAAAAAGAAAAGCTTTGACAACCACAGTCTTAGAAAGCCTGCCCACCTGTAGCTCATGCTCAGAAAATTATAGTCTACACAGTAAAATGGTAGTAAGATGGTAACATACTTTATTACTCTCTTGAGGAGTGTAACTTTATCAAAATATTCTACTACCAAACATCTTTCATGCTAATTGACTTGTATAAATGCTGGAGCATTTAGTCTTTCTTCTTGTGTTACATTGTGTTAATATTTATAATAAAATAGAGGTTTGCCAGCAAGAAATAATACAAATATAGCAGAAAATAATGAATGAAATTTTGTCTTAATTAAAGCAAGATTTTTCATACACAGTCCAGTCTAAAAAAAAAAATGTATGAGCAAATAAAATTTACAACTTCTGTAGGTAAGATACTAAAAAGGTATCTGGAGTGACTGTATTTAAATTTTCTCGTATGTGTTTAAATAGTCAGCCTAATTTATATTTTTTGGGGAAAAGAAAAATTTTAATTCCACTGATTTCCTGTTTTTTACTTCCAGGAGGGTCCCTATACAAATTTTTTGAAGTAATTCTGCATTAATTATATAAATGATTACTAGTTTGCAGCCTATAGTACGTTCCTGTTGATAACCTTGTACCCAAATGTCCTGTAGTTCATGGTAAAGGAATAGTTTCAGCATCATAGAAACAGGTTTAGTTTATGTGATCTGAACAAAATAGTACTAGTTCATTTTATTTTTAAATGCATGCAACTTTATTACTCCCAGAGAATGATGAAAACTCTTTTAAAAAAATAAAAGAATCATATATATTCTTCAACAGCCAAATATTTGGTCTTTGTTTTTATTGTGATGGAAAAAGGCCCGTGTCACATAAAATTGTAATCTTTAGGGTGAAGTAGTTTTACGTGAATAAATTATGTATTATGAGTTTATAGATAGTAGTACAGCTTCTGCAGATAAGTGGTTACACAGTCCAAACTTTTGATGATTACTTCTATAAATTATATCTTAATTCCCTATTTTATGTATAACTACTGTTAAATCCCAGGAAACTCAATTTCCCTTTATTTACATACTGCAGTTTAATTAAGTTTTTAAAGCCATAAATAATATATAATTATTGAAAAATAGTTTATTTATTATAACTTGGTCAAAATTTTACACTGTTGATTTAAATCATTACCAATTAGTTTATTTAAACTTCTAGTCGAACAGCAAATAGTCATGAATTATTTAAAAATTAATTAAGCCATAGTTTGATTTAATAAAAAATAATTTTACCAAGCATTATGTTTCTAGACACAGAATGATTTTCAGCTGATGCTATAAGTATATCCTTTAATGTTTATCATTGTGACTGATATGTTGGCAAGCCTTACTTCATGTACTTCTAACGGCAGTCTCTGAAATTCTAGGAATGAAGAAAAGAGTGTGACTGTTGAAGAACTATAAAAATTACATTATGCAGAAATAAACTATCAAGTGTAAATATTTGAATAAACACAGAATAAAATAATGTGGGTTACTTCAGCCAGATAGCTACAAGTATGAGGACAGCCTAGTTATTTTACTTCTCTCCGAAACAAAGGAATATTTACTCTGTCACATCCATTACAATAATTTATATCCATTAGCATGAGACACTTAAAAAATTCAGACACTTCTATTCATAGAATAATGCACTTGGGAATACTTTTTAGGGATACATATCCTGAAACTTTATTGTTTGTATGTAATGGTGGGAGTGAAAGTTTCTAAATATAAATAAAATTATATTTTACCACAGATGATTAATCACAGCTATGATAACCAGGCCCTGGGAATAACAATTCAGGTTTCTGAAGGTTGTTGCTTAATGCCTCACGAGAGTAAAATTTAAAAGACTACTTGAAAATTAGGAACATCCATTTTGACGACTGCAGACCACTTAGAGAGAAACCAGAGAATTTTATGGATATTCAAAGCTCTAGGAGACATGACCTATTACAACTGTATTACCTAGAGAAGACGGGCACGAATGAGTAATGCTAATGGACTTTAAGTGCAGAAAAGTTGGCTGCAGACAGAAAGAGAGTGAAGTGGTCTTCATAATTACCAAACATAGTACAAGAAGCGATGAGACCATATTTCGACAAATGAAAATTAGTTTAAAGGTTTAAAAACCTGCCTAGTTGCAGAAATAGGTAAGCAGTGGAACAGACTGTTGAGACAGATTTTAGGAGACCCATCACTGGAAGGGGGATTTTAGGAGACCTGTCACAGCCTAAGAAAACATATATTACTATTTAAGTTACTGCAGATAATCATCCACAGGAGAAGAAAGGAAACTGACATTGTAATTCCTGTTTTTCCTCAGTTCTGTGACATAATTTAGAAACCAGATAGCAATCAGAGCATTATTGTCTATCAGACTGCAGCAGGAACAGAAAAGCAGCATGTCCTACTTGAAACACTAGTGTCCTCCACCGTTTCACTCTATTCATGTTTTACCATGAACAGGAAGATAGTAAAGACAGCTTTCGGATTCTTCAAATTCCCAAAGACTTTCTCAGAACACACCTCTGCGTTGTGAACCTCCTCAAAGAGAGCGGTTTCTGGCAATGGTTTATGGCTGAATAGGTCACATGCTAAAGCAGCAGAAGATAGAGTGGGCACTGGGCACAGCCCATGCAAAATAACTATAGGAAATTAAGTTATTTCTAAATATGGAACCTCACTCTCTATTAACTTGTAGTAAAATTTTGCAGCCTATATTCATAGACAATCTCCTTAAACCTGCTCCTCCGTGGAAGGAATTATGAGCCTGATAATATGACTAGAAAATCGGCTTTCTCAATTACCCAGACTGCATACATCTCTCAATAGATCTGCATGTGAGTTTTATGACTAGTGAGTATTTCCAATGACAGAATGTGCATGTTGCTTTGTCTCTGGCAATCAGCTAAATGGCTGTTGTTTTTTAACTTCCATTTTAACAGTGACATTTGCTCTTCACTGCAAGTCAGGAAAATTATTTTCAGTCCTTTTGTTGTAACTTGATACAGATGAAATTTTCACTTCTATGATTAGTGATAAGAATGCACCATCTTGTATGGGGATAATTTGACACCTAGGTCCTCTTTTACTACACAATGCATTTCTGAAAAGCAGCAGTTGTTGTATTGTATAGAGAAATAGTATTATTATTATATACCTCCATCATAAGAGGTTGGAGTTTCTCTAGAAAGAAAATAACTGTAGTGGTGATTTGTGCAAGAGAGTAGGGTAGTAATCAATTACTATATCTAGTATACTCCAAAATCGATATACTGAAGTGAAAACTAAGTAGGATAACGAAAAAGAGACCAAGATGCTGGATTAAAATTAAGAGTCATTATATTGTATGCAGAATAGAGAAAAGAATGGTCTACAAAAAAAAAAAAAAAAAAAACAAAAAACCAACAAAATTCTCTCAGCTACTGCTCTCTTCTCTTTGGGTAAAACATGCCATCACAGTTAGTGTTTATAAATTGTATACAGTGTGTTGAAAGGTGTACAAAAGTTTCTAAAGCCGGGCCATTCCTGCATGTATAGGAGCACTCAAGTGTTTCCACATGTGAGAAATACTCTGTAGATCTGATATAAATGAAAGAGGCTTGTAATGTCCTGTTCTGAGACTGGGTAAATAACTACTTTTTGGTGGAAAGGATTTGCTTATTTGTCCAAAAAAAAAAATAATAAAAAACAAACCCCTAAAATACGCTTTCCATGGGAACACGATGGTTTTCCTTGAAACTTTCTCTGTGGATCCACGCTTCTTAGTTGCAGTGTGAAAAAGAGTGTGGCAGAGGAACAGGCAGCCTTGCCTTGATGACTCAGGCATGAGATTTACATTTCCAGCCTGGATCACAGAGATAAAGGAATTGGATGTATATCTTCCAGCTTCTTCAATGACTGAGTTATTTATCTACCTGGACAGAGGATTATTTCTACACCTTTTATTTTGCTTTTAAACATATTTATTCATCTTCGGTTTTGACCTAGTTAGGTATATGGATGTCTATCTAAATCAATCTTTATAGCCAGGTCTTTTTATCCCAGAATCATATATTTTGTCACAAAATTAAAAGATAAGCAGGGTACAATAGCATTTGCTATGAGCATGTGTATTCAAATATACAGGCAGGCGTGCACACACTCTTGAAAACATTGAATTGCTCTTCAAAGTCTGAAACAGAAGAATATATTCTTCCAGTTTTAAATTCTTTTCAGGGTTTGTGGAGAGAGTTATAAAACAAGGCTTTGGGAAAAGGATAATTACAGAGTTCAAAGCTAAATAAATAGGTGTTAATAACTTCTTTTTTATTCTCAGGCTCAGTCTCTTTCTAGAAGCTTATTCGATGGTTGTATTTATGGGCCCAAAGTATCTCTCTTTTCTTTGGTATGGATGGTTTGCGTCTACTGCTTGAAGCAGTCTAGCTATTGGGCACCACTTACAATTTCCTGTGAATTTTGATGAGCTTCTGTTACAGAAATCTGAAAAAAAAGTAACACAATTGTTTATCCTGGACTCCCAAGTCTGAAGAAGTGCATTGTTACAATACGTGATCTGAATAAGACTTTAGAAATTATTAAAAAGAGTGTTTTATGGGAAAATTCAGGTTACCTAATTTGAGGTTCTAGGTACATAAATCTTAGTGATTTAGACTGCCTGTTTTCAAGTGGCAACACTTCTGAAGGCACCTGAAAAGTCAGATCAGCTAACATATAGTTGTGGATCCCAAGTTCCATCTATGACCGAGCAGAGCCCAGAAGGTTTTATGGTGAAGTGCTGACTTTGCCAGATAGCTAATGGCAGACAGGATGTATAAACACAGATAAAAGTTGCACTCCAAAGATGAGCAAATGCTAAGACCCAAAAAACTAACACCAATCATTTTGAATCTCAGGAGGAAGGAAGTCATTACCGTGAAGCATTGAGTCAGACAGGGACTGATGTCCAGATGTGAGGTGAATTGAGAATGCTCCTCAGTCAGTGTAAAGGCATATTAATTTCCTTATTCCCATATAGAGGTGAGAGAGAATGTTATGCTTTTAGGAGTTTTCAGAGGCACCTATCTCCCTCCATTGACCATGCATGGGCTTCAAATTTGTAAGATCAAATTTGTACTTTGAGTAACAAATACTTCATTTTTAACAAGGTTTGGAAGAAATTTATAAGACTTCAGAAAAATTTTAGTGTTTCCATTGCCTTTCTTATTAGATAACAATAACTGGCCAATTTTCAAAAATTATGAATGTTGTGCTACCATTCCCTCTCTCCTCACTGTACTAGCGCTATTGAAGTCCTTGGTGCTTGTAACTTTTGAGTGACTTATTGAAGTGAACTAAATATGAACTTCAAGCCACCATCCTTCTGAAATCTTGGCTTGACTCAGTGTAACATATTTTTCCTTCAAGCCACTAAGTATAGCTCAAACAGTGCTTAAATGCCAATGATGAGATTGATACAGCAATCTGATTGTGCCAAATAGCAATTTTTGACAAATATCTGTGAGTCTTTCACTATGACTGCTTT
Organism: Dromococcyx pavoninus; assembly: GCA_033558185.1. Taxonomy (NCBI): domain Eukaryota; kingdom Metazoa; phylum Chordata; class Aves; order Cuculiformes; family Neomorphidae; genus Dromococcyx; species Dromococcyx pavoninus. Next base: position 2,828,859 of record JAUMJL010000212.1, read on the forward strand.
AGTAAAGAGGCAAGAGCTGGAAGTTATAGTTACCTGAATATAGGATAAAGAAAAGACCAGGGTCAGGAAACTTTTGTGTACCTAAAACAAGATTCAAGCATCTAAATTCAGCACGCCATTTCTTCTGAGGCCTTACCTTGAAAAAGGCTATTTTAGACAGTTACCCTTTTTACCTGACTCATTTCAACATATTCCTCTGAGAATTCTTTGAGATATGCAAAGCTTTAGTTGCTCCACCAGTTACAGATTAGTTTCCAATAGCTCTCTCCCAGAAATCACTCCTTTTTACTTGATTCTCCATTGTTTAATTTGATAGTTAAATTGCAATGTCAGCAGAACTGAATCAGTGATTAGAAAATTAACTTTACAGTTTTCAAATTGTTTCTCCATTATTGCAGAATGAACAAGAGACACCCCCCCACCCCAGCTCACTGGAGATGCAAGAAAAACAACACTATTGTAAGCAGAAAAAAATCTTTGCAAGTATTCCCAATCTTTCTCTGCTCCACTGCATCTCAGGAAGGGCAACTGAGTTATAACAGTCTTTTAGTATACTTAAAAGTAAGATTTGGAGAATATCCAAAAATTAACGTTTCCCACAGAAAGTCAAAGAAGGCGGCAAAACAGTCTCAAGGATGACAGTAGAGCCATGAGTTGTTGCTGAAAATCAGGTGGCCTAAGTGCTTAAATTTGTCTTGAAATTTGAATACTGGGAGCCATTAAAGAAGTTGAATAAAACCAGCAGCCTCAAGTCATGACATGTGAGCCTGTTGAAGTTTCCTGTGCACATTCTTGTGATAGAAAAATTTTATCTAGCTTCCTATATGGACAGAATCAACAATAGTAAGTTTGAGCTGTTGAATGATTATTCTTAGTGATCTGTTAGCTATACAGAATCCTTCAGGATTTCGGAGTTTGTATCTTACCCGAACGGCTTGTGATTGAGAAATAACACACTTGGTTATTAACTGTTACATGCTTGTTATGGAAATAACTGTGATCTTTGGTGTTAAATCATTCCATTTTTCACAGAAGTAATTTTCAATACATAACAACAATGAAAAAGAAACCAGAACAAAAACATATTTACATTTGAATGTATTTTTCTGTTTAAATACTTGAATGGATTAATTATCCTCTATTCAAGTGTGATCCATCCTTAACAGATTAAGTTATGAAAGTTTCATGTTATTACTTGAACAACAAGGATATATGTAATCTCACCAATTCTGACATTTAAATATAGAATTTAGTTTAACACAGTTGACACAGTAGACATACCTTCCTAGTCTGTGGAAGGAAATGAACACAATTTCCTTCATGCACTTTGGAGGGACAGATACACATCAGGTTTATAGTTCTAGCATAGTTACTTAGTGTATGTTGCATGAAATGACACTTGGAAATGTCTTAGATGATGACTGAGAGAATGGATTATTCACAGTTTAGATAAGGCTGACTTACGTTGCTAAATATTGTTTTATGTGTTCTTTGTAAGTCTTTTGTCTCCTTCACACATTCCTTAAATCGCTTTTGTATGTAAACTCTTGGCAAAATATCGGCACTTTAAGATTTCAAGTCAATTACTCTCAATATTGAAAGTTCATTTGATTTCTCATTTTATACCTGCCTTTATATTAGACAGGTTTCTCAAAGGCCTTGCATAAGCAAACAAATTCTACCTCTGTTTCTAGAATGAAAGACATCTACTAGACAGAGGAAAAGACTCAGTTGTTAACCTGTGTTCCCTCTTTCCTCCAAACTCTCAGACTATTGGGAATCAAACACTCTTTAGCAAACAATTTGGAACTACATTATGCCTTCTCACGAAATTCAGGCAGGGATAAGTAAAATGACGTTCCAAATAAATTGAAAAATGCCTTCATATATAATCAAAAGGAGAGCTTCTAAGTGGTGAGATAAAGAAAGTGGAAGGTGGGTATGCAATTGAGAGGATTCTTGAAGATTATTTACACTGCACATCAGAAATCTCCTGTATTCTAACACTAGCCTTTTCAGAACGGTGCTGAATATATCTCCATGGATTCCCTATTATTTCTAATTCCACTGATTTTACCAACAAATAATATTGCAACAAATTGTGACATGATAATATTTCACAGTTACATTGGTCTCATTTTGCCAATATGTCTGTAAATGAACACGTGTAAAGCAAATTAGATACTTAGGCTAGACTGCTTCATTTCACTTAGTCCAAATTGAATGAATTTAAAATACTTCATATTGCATCCTACAGGAGAACTCCCTTTTGCCTGAGTTCAGGTAATGTTAATTTCATATTATGCAAAAGCAAATTATTTAAACTTGTCAACTTGGCATAGATGGCTTCAAAAGGACTTACATAAGCTGTAATAACAGGAAATTCTACTCCAAGTTTCATTTATTTCACAGGTCTTGCTGCCTCTTTCAGGCACGCGCATCTAATATTTCTTTTTCAGCTCTGTTTATTTTTGCCAGATATGGACAAGAAACCTGTATTTAGTCAATCCTTATTCATCTACCAATTTTCAAATTCATTAAACAAGACTATATCCCAGTAATTCCTCTGACAGAGACATCCCCTGGAAGATTATTCAATGCCAATTTAAGGAAATTTACAGCAGGGGTGACTGACTAAAGATAGAAGTCTCTGAGAGCATTAGGAAAAGCAAAAGGAAGAGTTCAAGAGTGTATGTGTGGGAGAGCGAGCACTTGACTTTCTTTTATGAGTAAAATGAGGACGTGAATGCCTGTCCTTAAGTTTTGTGGTGAGTGCAGTCAAGGTCCTTGGCGTTGGGTTTGGACCTGTGTGCTTTCCTTCCTATCTTGTTTTCTTTGCCTTTCTCTCTCTTGCTCCTTTTTTGTTATGTGCAGACCTCATATTTAGCCAAAAACCATACATTTATTCTCATGGAGTCCCACATATGTTAACAAAAAAAAGGGCTCTTGCATTAAAAATCTCTGGGGCAGTGGCAGCAGTGAATAACTGATTGCTGTTAATGCTGGGCTGAGATGGGGATGGTAAATGGCTGCTTCTGGTACCACAAGGGAGCTTCCAGGGAGCCATTACCTTGGACGACTTACCAAGAGCAGGATCATTAAGATCTACCAGATCTTCCATCTCTCTCCCTAGCTGCAAGGGATGCATTCCTGCCCAACACTAGTCAGAGGCAGAGCAATCCCGGAGTTCAGTATGACAGATCGATTCAGAAGCCTTTGAGAGTAACTGCTGGTTGAGCCCAATTACTTACCTTCATTCTTAACAGCTCCTGCCCATCTCAACCTTAGTCAGGGTTGGGACAGCATTATTGTTTAACACTTACAGCTTTGGATCTGACCTTCTGCTTCAGCCAGTGTGTGCCTGTGAATCAGTGGATTGCCTGGGTGCAAACTGGGAACTCTCTGTTATATTGTACAAAACTTTTATGTAACAAAATACATAGTTTCTTCTTCTTTCCTCCACTGTTATACCAAGGCCTAGCATGGATTATCTTTTTGTCTTGTGTTTCTCGAGGATGAGGTTTTGATTTTTTTTCCTTTTTCTTTTTTCTTTCCCCTCCTGCTAGTAGTAGATTATTGGTTCAGAAAGTCTCAATATCCTAAATCTGGCATGAAGGCCCTCACACTTACTCTGTAATATTTCCAGGTTTATGAATGCATCAGATGTTTCCTTGTGGTCCCTCAGATCAGTCCAGACTGATTAAAATCCTTGTAGGTGGATAAAGAAGAAATTGCAAAAGATATGTGCTGCTCTCCATTTGCTGCATGCTGACTTTCAATCTGTGCCTTAGGAAGTTGACCTTCTCTGCCACCTTTTTGCACAGATGAGACATTTAAATCTTAGGTGCCTAAATTAGTTACTTTAGAATACGTTTGAATAGTTATACAATGTTTTATTGAGTCAGAAACTGTGCCCTTTAAGTTGTCTGTTAATTTCTTATTTCCTAAATATTTACAAATGTCTTGGTGGTTCTTTCTGTATATGGATCCTAAAGAAGCTTTGATAGGTCATGCTTTGCGCTTTCTTCTCTATCTGTGGGTATGTTCAAGGGTAAAAGTGAGGTCTTGTGGAATTTACTTCCAAGTTTAAATACTCCTGTTTTGAATCAAGATGTATCACTCTGCTTACTGTATGTACTTACAATAGCCAATTTCAAAAGACATTTGCTATTTCAGTCTCTTGATTTTAAATATATTTTTTTTTACTTTCATTTCTGGCAGATGAAGTGGAATCCCAAATAATAACTACTCCTTGATCAAGAAAATTTCTTAGGTTTTCTTTTTCTTAGTGGTTGTTAAGAGCATAAAGATTCTACATTGTCTAGAGGGTAACAAAACTTGGATGCCCTGGATTTAGTTTCTGTCTTTAATTTGTTACACTTTTGAAAGCATGTATTCTGACCTGAATAACGTGGGTCACAGAATTTAACAAGCTAGTGAGGTATTAAATCTATTGCTACTTCTTCTGGGCATGCTACTTTTATGATTATGTACTTTTATCAGTACAGAATGCCCAGCTTCAATACCATGATGGATCAGATAATTTAAAGATACATTTACTCTTTCTTTAAAGATTTTGAAACTATTTTTTTCAGGGTGACATATATTGGATTTTTATAAAAATTTCAGTAATAACCCTAAGTCCTATTTAACAAAACTAGGTAGTGAAGCAAAGAAATCCCTTTAAGTCTCTTTTTGTTGTTGATAACAATAAAAACCAGAATTAGAAATAAATTGTCAACTGAGCAGAAGACAGTTTTCCATTATCTACATCTATTTCTCCCTAGCTTTTCAACCTAAATTTAGCTTGTTTATTTCCAGGACAGATTACAAGCACCTTATTTTAATTGAGACCATTCAGATGAATGATATTGCATTTTAATACTAGCATAGATTCAAAAAATAAGTGCTTGTGAGCGAGAAGACAATTCATCCTGACAAAGAGCGGTACTTTCTGTAGTGTACCTCCTCTCATCAATCATTAGCAAGCAAATGCTCATATGCTTTGTTATGATTCTATCATGTCTGTATTCCTAATTATTTATACAACCTAGATTTGGCTCTCCTTCAGCTAATTAGATGCGGGATTAAGTTTTCAAAATCACACAGAGTTTATATTTTTTTAAAGATATTTTAGACATCTATTTTTGATACTGTGTTATGTACTTGATGTGGGGGACTAACTGTTTTAGCATACATTTTAATACTCAAAAATAATGAGTCCAGCTTTCTTTGACTCCAGGATCTGTGAAAAATCTTTGACACTAAATAATACCATCTACATATACCATTAAGGACCATTAAGAGATGTATGTCTGCAAGAGTCCCACTTATCTGTGGCTGTATGGTATTTTAATGGATTTCTGCTATCTTGCTGTGGTACAGAATTTTTACCGACATATATGAAGTTTCTAAACATAGAAGTAAATTAGAACTGTCCCTATAATTACTGAATTTTTTACTCTGCGTGGATTTCCACTTACGACCTGAAATGAATAGTAGTTGATTCATATAGTTCATATCAGTAAGAAGATTGGCAGTGAAATGGTACTTTAAATATAATAAAGTAAAGACTTTATTTGGAAGGTTGCAAATATGCCTTCTTTTTTACAGACTATGTGTATTCAACGGAAAAACCTTCTTCAATAACAACATAAAATATCATAAAGCTGCTAATGCTCTTCTGCATGGACACTCTCTTGGTGTTGTTTGGGTCTTTTTGAAGCATCTCTTCGATGAATTAAAATGTATTTGAAAGACTTTTTCCTGTGATATCTTCTGATCTGAGGGTCACAGAGTTCCGAGAACTATGGTGTTCTGGGTCACATTTCTTTTTCTTCCACTAAACAGGGTTAAAGATGTGAAAAGAAAGTTTCCAACTCTGGTACGGCCTTTGGATTATTGTCCATTATTTACATTTCAAGTAGGCAGGGTTGAAGTTGCAACAAGAAGTCCGAGGGTGATCAAGAGAGACTTCAGGATCTTTTGCTGACTGGCTAAGGGATCAGGAGCACAAGTAGTGTTCTCTATCATTATAGTTCCAGAGAATGATGATGGAAGAAACAGGAAGAACCAGCAGATCAATCCTGGCTCAAAGCCAGGTGTCATCAGCAGAATTTTGTTTTTTTTCTGATCATGGGTCAAAGTAAAGGTGCAAGGATTATTATTGTGCTAAAAACTACCTGCTAAAAACTGCCTGAGAATGGTCAAGTATGAATGAGGGCTTCTCCCCCACAGAAAATAATGGGAATCAACAGTCCAGCTGAAGAGCATCTACTCCAATGCATGCAGCATAGGCAACAACCAGGAGGAGCGGGAAGCCATTGTACATCTGGAAGACTGATATGGTTGTCATCATGGAAGCATGGTGAGATGACTTGCATAACTGGAGTGCTGCGATGAATGGCTACAAAACCTTCAGAAGGGACAGGCAGGGAGAGAGGGGTGGTGGCATAGTCCTATATGTTAGGCAGTGTTTTTACTATCTAGAGCTTGGTGATGATGATAAGCTTGAGCGTTTACAGTTAAGAATCAGGGGAAAGACCAAAAAAAGGCAGATATCATTGTAGGAGTCTGTTAGAGACCGCCTAACCAGAATGAGAAGAGAGATGAATAATCTATAAGCAGCTGGGAGAAATCTCACCATTGCTAGCCCTTGTTCTTGCAGGGGACTTCAATTTATCAGGTATCTGTTGGAAACACAATACGGTGGAGAGGAACCAGTCTAGGAGATTTGTGGAGTGTGTTTAGAGCACTTTTCCAACCTGAACAATTCTATGATTCTAAAAATCAACATAGAACAATTTTCTGTACTGTGACTTATACACTCAATTAAGTCAGTGTGAGCACTGACTTTTCATAGAGTATCTGTTGCTGATGCTTTAATTCTGTAACTTATCAAAGGAATCTTCTTTAGTAGACTTATTGTCAAGTTTTTAAATGTGTATGTAGTTTGCATCTACCATTACAAAGACATTCAAGCCTAAAAAGTGATTACAGATTAAATAATATACAGCACAAAAAATAACTTCTTTGATTGCCTAGAGTACGAAGTTTGGACAAGGCGTTTATGGAGTGTATTCTCTTGACTACTAAATTAATTAGAACTTCATTATAAAATCATTCTTATGAATCATATTGATCTGTAACGTCATGCTTTCTCTCTGAAGGTTTGTAAAAATTACTGGATATAGCATATAAAAGCAACAGACGATAGTACTTATTTTATCATCAAAACATACTTAATCATTGTTCATAATGAATACAATTTTATTAGCTATTCTTTTTCTGAGTGGTGAGAAGTTTTAGCCTTTCAAAAATTGTTTTTTGGTCCTACCTATATTAAGATTTTATTATGTTTTTATTATGACCATTGAGAAATAAAATGTTCTTTTTTCCGTGTCATAAGGTGCAGGAGTTCACAACGCCATGTTGCCATTACAGTTAACAACCCTTCTAGCATATGTAAAAGAAGTGTTCTTAAATATTGCAATATCGAGTAACAAATAATTTAAACTAGAAGGGCATGGGCATGCAGACAGAACTACATTTTACGTCCTAAAGTACATCTCTGCATTATTAGAATGAGTCACCTTGGTGAATCAAAGTGAACTATATTGTTGCAACTCTAATGTTACATTTTTTTCTTTAACAATTCTGTTAATTTCTAGCACTTTACATAGATTTCGAGCTCATTTAACAAAGATTTAAAACTCCACACGTCTTGATAATAGCGGTTTTATTCTGTAGTTAATAGAATGGCTCCTTCTGCAACTCTGCTCTGAAAAAGCCTGAAGCACCACTATAATGACATAATTTTCCTTCTCAGATGATACATGTAATATGTAGCATCTGTGAAAAGTTCTGTTTTTCAGTGTGTTTTGATTTTACTCTGGAGGCTATTTGTATTATTTCAACTTCAAGAATATCTATGGTCCTTCCTAACGCAGGCTATCTCAGTGGTGTCCAGTTAACAGAACCAGAGGCAATGGGCACAAACAGAAACATGGGAGGTTTAGTCTGAACATCAGCAAACACTATTTGACTGTTAGGGTGACCAACCGTTGGCACAGGTTGTCCAAGAAGGGGATGGAGTCCCCTCCTTGAAGATATTCAAAAGTCATCTGGACATGGTCCTGGGCAACTGACTATCTGATTTACAACATTTGATATCATCCTTCTTAGACTTCATTGTTCAAAGTTGAATGTCATTTTATTAGTTTGTAATAAATGCCTATTTATTTATAGTAAATAAATAATAGCTTACATTCTCTAAAACCATTTAGATCATAGGTTACCAGAGATTATCTAGGCCTCAGTAGTGATTAATACTTTAAAATTAAGAAGTACTGCTTCTGCTATTAACTCAATTTTCTGTCATATTCACTCCTATCTCATTTGTTTTCTAGCCTCACGATCAGGAAAGATCTGTGACAGAGAGTATTTCTATATGATTCCAATACATCAGGGTGTCAAACTCATGGCTCCTGCCATTCTCCTGATCCTGTTTCTGCAGTATAACGTGTGTCACACACACAGCACACGGCACCAGCACAATGGCAGGAGCGTAGGGGCAAGGAGCTTGGTGCTTTCGCTGAGTAGAAACAAGGTGCTGGATTCAGCCATGGATTTGACACCTCTGCAATACATCATAATACAGAGTCCTAATTTTTATATTGTTTGGAAATTAACATCACAATTAGTAATTAATTATGTAGTAATATTTACTTTATATAAGGAACCTATTCATATTTTATTAAGAATAAATCTCTCTGATTGTTTCAACTTTGCAAAACTAAGTTTCTCCTGACTTTATCTTTAAAAAACATGTATTTAACAATGTTCTGTGCTTTCTCAACTGCGGCTGGTGTATTTTTATCCATAATGCTCCAGATGCTCAGATGTGTCATAGTAGTGATCATTACACTCTGCAGAAGACATTTAAATACCTTTCTGCCACCTTGCTAGCCTTTGACCTGATTGTTGCCCCAGCTTCCAAACTGTTTAAATTTTTGTCTACAGAATTATCAGTGTTTCTGCCTGGTTTCCCACTGTCCATACTTATTCTACATTGTGACTCAGCACTACAGCACAGACAAGAATGGGTATGAGTGGTAGAATCACAAAACCACAGAATCGTTAGGCTGGAAAAGACCTTTAAAATCATCAAGTGAAACCATAAACCTAATACTGCCAAGTTTATCACTAAACAATTTTCCCCAAACCCATATCTACACAGCATTTAAATACCTTCAGGGATGGTGACATGGTGACTCAACCACTTCTCTGAACAACCTGTTCCAATGCCTGTCAGGGCAAATTTCCAGAGATTCTTAGAGTAGTAACCAGCATTACACAAAGAAAGCATTTGAAGTTCTGGCCCATAGCTTAGAAAATTTACATGCTTTGAACATCTGAGTAAGATGGTCCCCTCTTGATATTGGGGACCTTTACCTTTAAAATCTCATTTTGCATAGCCTCAGGCAGAAACAAAACCACATTCTTTGTGAATTAGGTTTAGAATGTCAGTATACTTTGGTAGCATCTGGTATTATCACTGTGAAGTGATGATCAGTTTCTGTCCTTAAAAAAGCTTTAAAAAAATCTCATTCCAATAGAACAAAGCAATAGTGTAGATCAATGTATTTAGTTAAACTGTAATTGGCCTAGGAGACTCTCATTGTTTCTAAACAGTGAAAGAAAATACTAAGAAACTAATTACAAAGGGCCATTTATAGGTAAGAAAGTGAATTTTCATTCTATACAACTGGTAGCGTTACATCCAAATAATGAGTTTCATAAGATTTGCATTCAGATTACAGGAGATAATTTTGCAGACATAATCCATATTTGGTTTGCTATTGTGATTTTTGTTTTGTTTTTTCGTGAGGGAGGATGTTGGTGTTTTTATTTTGCTTGCTGGTTGGTTGATTGTCTTTTTTCTTTTTTTTATTTTTTTTTCCTAAAACCAGAGTGATTTAATATATAATTTGCTGAGCATGAACATCTTTGATCCATAAAATAAAAATGGAGGGTAGCTTGAACCTTCTGCAATGTCAGATATCTGCAATCTGAAAGATTAAGCAATGACAGCATTATTTAGAAAACAAAATTTCTTTCATTAAGTGAATACATTGTGCTCTACATTAGAGTTCACATGCATTTGGAAGAGTGAAGAATTCACTCTGTGAGAATAATTTTCAGCAAGATCCTGCTTGATGGTACTAAATGTGTTTTACTGCTGGGCTATTGTGGATTTAATTTGCCTTTCTATCTGTTGGCAGCAAATATTCATACCATAATGATAATAGGATCTGCTAAGGCACATCTTTTTGTCGGAAGGATTGAACATAAGATTTTTTTCTTTCAATTTTGCTGCATCCAAGTTATACTTACAAGAAATGTAAACACCTGAGACCAAAAAATTCAACACTGTAGCACTTATAGATGATTTCCTTGGACAAAATGGTCATTTCCTTGAAATTTTAATTATTGCAAAAGATTGGAATACTTTAAGTATCTACGAATTCTGCCTGAATTAGGGAAACTAAGATCCCTTTACAGTTACTGACTAATTATTTCATTTACCCACTTTGACAGTCTGAGAGACTTGCAGGTACAGAACAAGAGTTCTTTTCTGATTCATTGTCTATTTAGACCACATCATACAGCCATTTCTGAATGAATTCATCAAATATAGTGCATAAAGGACATAGCAGATGGATTAACTAAGCAAGATTTAATAATAATTGAAATTAATAGCATTATGACACTTAGATTAGATTTAGTCTGTATGAAATATTTCCCACTGATGAGCACTGCCAACTTGCAAGTATTATACATTCAGTGTAAATTAAAAATTGGCAGTAAAGGTTTATTGACAAAATAAATTTCAATTAGCAAGTACTAAATATCTGCCCCTAACTAGAAAAGGCTAAGGTTCTTAGAGATAAATTTTGAGAAGGCTTATATGAGGCTGTTACATTTATTGTGCATCATTTTTCTTGTTTACAAGGCAATTCATACAAAGGTAGCTAACAGAAAAGCTTGGTCACACAACAGTCTAGCTGAAAGAAACATTCATTTATTAGATATATGAACATAGCTTCCATATTTTTCTGTTTCCTTTCCTGTTAGCACTCCTCATTAGGGCTCATTTTCTTCTAGTGGATCTCCCTTGAGTTACAGAATAGTCAGTCCCTCATGGGAAGGATATCTGATTAATTTTTTTCTACCCCTTGTGGAAAACTTACAAAGTTGAGATGCTGTGAAAGTGTAGGTTTGATAAAGCATGTGCAACTCTCCTCCTTTCCTAATTCTTCCCAAGCACTTTTTTTTTGTCTAATCCAGATTTTCCAGTCAGAGCCTATTTAGCAAACAGGAGAAAAAGTACCATCTACAGCGGCAGCTCTCAAATACAGACGCCCTAAACTTAGAGAGAGCCGTCATGTTTCATCCCATTATTAAAGCAAGAACCCTTCTCTTCAGATGGCAAGTAAAGGAAGCAGACGATTCCAGAGGGTCTTCAAAATGAATGAAAACAATATTTATTTTTTTTTAAGCCACTAACAAGAAGAGGAGAAAAAGTCCAGGACTCAGTGCACAGCACTGAGTTCAAGAGAATAAAAAAAAAAAGTAGTTGCAAGGGAAAAGGAGGGCTCATCCTCTCCTCTCAGTTCATCTCCGAAGGCTTTAGTACCTGTAAGTGCACGATGCCTTTGGGGAGTCCTACAAAATGCTAGATTATGGATCAGGATGCCAGAACAAAGAGACTACTTTTCCTTTTCCTCAGAAGTGTATGCAGCTCTGTTCCCACCTACAGCCTTCTAATGCTAAGTACCTTCCTGCTACAGTTTGTCGTAGGGTTCCACAAACTTCAAGCCACTAAAGACTCAAATAAGGACGACATTGCTCTGGGGAAGCTGTTACTTATTTGAATTTCAATTGCTCCGTGAAATTCACTGACTAAACTCTCTTACAGCTCTGGAGGCTACTATTGCTCATGCTTGTGTTTACAGACTCCCAGGAGTCCTGTTGGTACAGGTATATCATACTGAGTTTTCCTATGTAATTTCCCAAGGAAATAAACTTTTGTTGTAAATATAAATCTTGTTCCCTGGTATGGAAGCATCATCTCATTATTTTTTAAGTTATTGGAGTGTTCATTGTGGTAATCATATATAAAATTCCAAGAAAGCCAGCTTTAGTCTTCAATATTAACTTAGATCAAGGTGGCCTACTTGGCCAGAATAATATGAATGAGTCAAACGTTTGCCAGCTCATTTTCCATAGATGTAAATAAGATAAATAACTTCCATATTTTAATTCTATAGACAAAAACTAAGAAACTTCCTGAAAAAAATAATTAAGACTGGTTTATAAGTAATTACTATTCTCATCCTCTTGAGACTGAAATTTAGGAAAACATTGCTTGAGTTTGTGTTTTGTGTAACTCCTTGTGAGAATTACTCAGACAAGCCGTCTGGGCCAGATTTATTCTACATATCTTTAGGCAGCCAATTGAAACATTTCTCTCCATGAAAAGGGAAAAGAATACAAAAGCTCTGTAGTGATGCCTTTCATCTTCGGCAAATGATGAAAGACCCAGGGTACTCACAGATAGCTTTTCAAGTTTACTTAACACAGTGCAATTTTTGAGTCAGAAGCAACATTACTGTACGCAGTTTTCTGGGCCCCACAACTTAAGAAGGATGTGAAAGGTCCTTGAATGCATCCAGAGAAATGCAACATAGCATGTCCTATGAGGAGTGGCTAAGGACTTTGGCCTTATCTAGTTTGGAGAGAAGGAGGCTCAGGGGTCACCTCATTGCTCTTTACAGCTTCCCAAGCAGGGGAAGTGGAGAGGGAGGTGCTGATCTCTTTTCCCTGGTATCTAGGGATAGGACATTTGGGAATGGTTCAATGCTGTGACAAGGGAGGTTTAGACTGAACATTAAGAAACATTTATTTGCTGAGAGGATGGTCAAACACTGGAATAGGCTTCCTAGAGAGGTGGTTGATGCCCCAAGCCAGTCAGTGTTCAAGAGATATTTGCCTTTAATAACATGCTTTAACATTTGTTCAGCTCTAAATTGGTCAGCAGTTGGACTAGATGATTGTTGTAGGTCCCTTCCAACTGAAATTTCTATTCTATTCTATTCTATTCTATTCTATTCTATTCTATTCTATTCTATTCTATTCTATTCTATTCTATTCTATTCTATTCTATTCTATTCTATTCCATCTGAAATTTCAGTATCTAAAAGAGCATTCATTTATCATCAGTGAAATGATGCAATAAATACTGATTCAGGATGAATCATTCTCTAGAAGTTTGTGCCTATCCTCCAACAACAACAAAAGGAAACAAAACAAAAAACCCCATGACTTGGATCAAGTAGGTCACTAGTGTTTTAATGGATAAAGATAGGCAAGATAGAGCCCCTCTCTAGTGAATTAACCTTAAATAAGTGACTTAACTATCTATACAGTCTGTGAAAAGAAATAAGGCTGTTCCTTCACAGAAAGATTATCTCTCTCCAACTACTGATAATAATGAAGAGACGATGCACTTATTACATACTTAAAATGGAGTCTCAGCTCTCGCATTTCTTAGACTAGATACTTGTTTTGGAATCTCTTGTTAAGTGTTGGCATAATCATGTTTTAGGTAGTATAATAGGGTTAGTATTAGCAGGTTTCTTCAAATCTGTGACATTAGTCAGAGCCAAGAAGGAGGGAACACTGCTTGGAGTGTTACATGTGAGAATAAATTCCTGTTAAAAAGCCTTTGGGGTAGATTTCACCTCATCTAAACTCACATGCCTTAAGTGCCAATATCTCAACCAAAATCAACCTAGATATCTTCATAGCCAATAGAGAATAATAAACCCTAAGACATCATGTTTTACAGATAAAGTTAAAAGAGGTGATTGTCATTGCTACACTTCACCATTATTGTCAGTGAAGAAAGGGAGACACCATAAAGAGATACACCCTATCTTAAATTATGCGTCTAAAATAATTCTATCTAATTGCCTTTTGTAGGTGGTCCTCTTGCTCTTTTAATTGACTACCTATCTAGCAAATTTTTTTGGAAGTAGATTTTCAGACTCCTAGAGTTAAAAGAGATGTGTCCCACTGACTTAACAAGTCAATATTTGTTGCACTGTAGTAACTGATACCAGTCTCTACGGGGCGTAGAACTCACTCATAAAGCATTGGTTGCAACCAAGACCACTGTTTCTGAAACAACACCTTTCTTGTATCCTTTTGTCTGTTATTTCTCAGTATCAGACTGAGTTTAGCAGTAGCAGTTTAGCAGACAAACAGAATCTCAGTAGATCCAGAGTTTGTACTTCTTACAAACTGAACAAAACCAATAATTCCACCAGAAAAATCAATAAAACTAAGAATATATCTTGCTGATAAAAGGAAAACTCTTTCACTCCTTCAGTTCAGCTTCTTTCAACTTGATTTCTGTGGCAGTACTGACTGTAAGTGAAAAGCTAATTCATGAGCCATGCTGTTCAGATAGTTTTGTCTTATTGATTTCACCAACTGTACTGCCAAATATTTAAAATATTTGTAAAGTGGAAGCATAAAACATTAATTAAATATCACTTCCCTTATCTAGGGATATCCTACATTAAAATCCAGTTTTACAATGATTTCTACATGAATTTGACATACTACGTTGTAATACTGTATGTAGGCATTTATCCTACCCTGAAATGACATGTTGGAAAGGCTTTAATGCGATACAAGTGGTAAATACGACAAATCAGTGAACTTTCTGAGGCCAGTAAATTGTTAGGAATAGCATTTGAAAGCACTCTGCCCAGAAGAGGTATCATTTGTTACTTCCTGGAGTTAATGATCTCATGTCACAGATAAACTAGGTTATAATCTGTTCTTATGACTGGAGAGAAATATCTAAGAAAATACGAATAAATCATTACCACTGTCAGGTCATATGCTAGAGCATTCCTTGAGAGCTTAGTTTAAAACAAGTTCAAGTCATTTTCCAGCATACTGCAAAAGCATAATTCCTTGTGTCTCCATTCTGAGGACACAATTGTATTTCTTGCCTTTATGACACTGTTTTATCTCTTACTATAACTGAGTAAGAATAATACCCTGACTCCTCCTAAAAGGAGCTGTTTGCTCTATTAAAAAAATTCTTAAAGTACCTGGCAGATTTCAGCTGGTCACTTGCTAAATAACTTCATCCAACTACTTAATTGAACATTAAAATAAAAGCCTTCTTTGTACATACTTTGTAGGTAATTTGCATTAAGATTCTTAATACTTTTAGAAGCATGTGCCAGAGAAAGAATAGTTACTTTGAACAGCTTTGGGGATGTGGTCGTCAGTTCTGTCACATTTTGCAACCATAAGCTATTCCTCCCAACAAAGAGATCCTATTTATAAATAACCAGACCATGTTAGTAATATAAAAATGCAAAGGGTTACGTAGAGTTATACATATATATAAAGCATAGATGATTACAGATTTAGGGCTAATATGCTAAAAAGGGTTTTAAAGCCAAAGTAGTGGACTGTTTGATCACTGACTTTAATAGGAGCAGGAGAGCACTGGGAACTCATTCTTTACACAGAGTGGAATCACCCGTGTTTCTTTGCAAAAAAAAGAACTGAGGATAATCATCACTTTGTACCAAGAGTTTTGCAGGACTCTGTGTAAACACTATAGTTCAGAGAAGCATCTTAGTTCAGAGTAACACTTAAACACCTGCATCTACTCAGCCACTGATGTTAGTGGGGCTTAAGTGTCTGTTTAATGCTGTGCTAAATACAGATGTCTAAGTACAAATGATTAAGGGCAAGTTACATAGTGGGTAGGGCTTGGTGACTGAACAGCCCTGTTTACTCTCTAAGCTGGTTTCTAAATACCTTACTGCACAGTGGAAGTTAGGGATGAACTCTTTCAGACAGTCCATGAATAGATAAGGTCTAATATCCCTTTTCTTTTTTTTTTTCCAGTTTTATTTGGTGGAAAAGTTTGGTAGTTATCATCAGACCAACAGTATGGATTAAGTAATTATTTTTAAAATCTTGTTGCTGTTGACGTTGCTGACCAGAAAAAGCGTTAGGGAAGAATTAAGAAGGGACTGAGTGAAGTCATAAAAGGCAAGGAGCTGAAACATTGAATTGTGTATTCAGTCTGGGCACATAGCTGAAATTTCATCACCAGATTGTGCTGTGTGTGATCACCAAACTGTAACTGCAGCTGTGACTGTCACTTACAGGTGTATCCCTACCATTACTCTTTTTCTGCTTATACCCTGGAGGATACAGTTTACCATAATTTCATAAAAAGCTTATCATTCATTATATTAACGTTATAAAAACATTGACTTACCAATATAAATTGTCATTTTTTTCCCCCCAAAGAAATTTTTATCCAGAAAAACATTGATTAATTCATGCTGTTTCTAAAGCTCTTCTTTAAATTTTCCTTCTTTGGCTACAGTTTGAAATTCCTTGGGTTTACTTTTATTTCTCTCTCTCTAAACCGTGGAAAAATACAAGCATACAGCTCCAGTCAATTTGCCCTTAACACAATTTTTTTGTTATTCTTTTGTTATCAGATTTCACATTCCCTTTGTTTAAGTTACTATCCTTCACTGTTCGTAGATGTTCTCACTTCTACTATATCATTTCTGGAATAACAGACAGACAGTTTGAAGTCCTTTTAGGGAGTGTGCTTCCCCTTGCAATTTAAGAAGTTCCACAGGACCCTAAAGGAAAATTCAAAACTTTCACTGTGTTCTTACCCTTTAATTTTTGGTAATGCTGAATTAAATAAATAGCTCAAAGTGATCCCTCTTGAAACAGAATGCCCTAATTAAAGACTATTTAATTTAATTTTATGACTACTGCTTCCAAGGTTATTTTTTCTAACTAGTTCTTTTGAATTTCTTTCCTCATAAGAAAAGCTATGTCTAAAACCAGCATTAACTCCTAGAATGTTAGGATACAATTTATCTTAAATGTAGCAGACATCCGAAATATCAGTTTTACAATACAATGTATAATGTTCCAGAAATGATTGTTACTCCACATTGGCTGCCAAGGGACTGTAGAATAATTAGCACAGAAATTGCTGATTTATGGTGTCATTTAGCCTAATGAGTCCTTCTTTTACTGCTTATCACAAAATCCAGTGAATATTGCTATCATCAGAGTTCACCTATCAGTTCTGCTTTATGTTTTGCCTTTACAGCCTCACCTAATATGGGATGTCACAACATTCTTTCTCACAAAGCATATAAAACCGAATTCATTGTATATCAATAGGCTTTCAAGTGTGATACGCACACAAGCTTTCCTCCTAGGAGCCTTACTACACAGTACATCCCACTGAATATCTCTAAGAGTGAACAAAGCCCATGCTTAACTGCTGACAGTGATAGACATCCAAAGAGGCTTCTAAGGCAAAGGGATTAGGACCTTGTCAGACTGTGTGCACTAAAAAGATTGTTGATGTCTATGGGGAGTGACAGTGGGCAGTGTCACAGAGAATATTTGATTTCTATCATAATTGTGTTGTGAGCTGTTTTGTCCGAGAAACTGCAGGCCTTCCTGTCTATTCTTTATGCAGGATTTTTCAGCAGTAATTTTCTACCCCAAAACACCCCCTTCCTTCCTGTTCCCCTGAGAACTGTTTCAAATTCCACTCTCTGCTTCCTCAACATTTGCGAAGACAAAATAAGTTTGATAGAAGAGATAGGGTGCTGCTACAGAAAAACAGCAAGTAATTTATACTTCAGGTTGTGTAGGGCTAAGTATTCTTTAGATTTATTTCTCACTTTGCAGAAGAAAAGTGGCTTTGGGTCAGGAAGGTAGAAGCATTGTGAAAAAATGCGAGTGTGCTCTAAGTAAAACAGAAGTGCTAGAATAACTATATGAAGACAAACTGTACCCGGTGTCTGCATCTACAGCTGTAAAAACTTTGGAGGAAAGCATCTGTCATAATCATGTTGAGGTAAGTTATGTTTTGAAGGGATGAATGCATAGAAGTTTCCAAGCATTTGTGTCATCTTGTAAGTTCTGTTTATGTTATTTTTTGTGTGCTTCACTTGTAGATATCTATGAGCAACTCTGCACCTCAAGACGGAGTTCTGAGGTTGCTGTTAAATGGGCCTGAAATAGGAAGTCATTATCTTGGGTGCAGAACTGTTATTTTTAATTCAGACTGTTTTTCAGACTCAAGCCACTGCCCATAAAGTGCTTCTCATTGTTTTAAACTGATATTCTCTTATGCTCCCCTGCACAGTGTACAAACATCCGACCTCATCCAAAAAGTATAGGGAGACTAGGATCCAACAGACACCAGGATATCTGTGACTATAAAACTTCCTTTTTCAGTTCCTTGGTTGCTGAATTAAATATAATGATAAATTAAAAAGGAGGGGCATAGGAGGGATCAGAAAAGGAGAAGTACGAGGAAGTACTCCTTGTGGAGAGTCATGGATAGAAGTAGGTGACCCTGATGTAAACACTCAGCAGATGTGAAATTGAGATGAAGACTTTGTTTTCTACAAAGATGGGGAAGGATGAGAATGACTAACAAAAGCCGGAATGGAGAGGGAGGAGAGGCAAAAAAAGAGAGGCCTCCACATACAGGGTTCTGCAGAAAGACTCTATTGAGATCTTCCTGTCCTATACCCTATCAAATATACCCACCCAGTCAATCACCTTTGTCCACAGACTGTCTCTTTCCTTTTCCTTATGCATTTAATGCCACTGAATATTAAACAAATAAAGCCCTTCTCAGAAACCTTTCAATCACTTTTATACATCCTCTACACTCCAGCATCCTATTTACCCTCTGTAGCTCTGCTCCATTGACCTTGAAACCTTTTCATTTCCTTGACCCCAAGTCACCATTGCTACAGCTGCAAAATTGAGCTGCTTTTTTTGAGGAATCTCTGAGTTTGGCATAATAGCAGGAAGTTTTTGTTGCCTGAATCACATCTAAAATATTCTACAACTACGTAACAACTCCTCAGTCTCCCAAACAACACAGTGTCTCTGCCTTGTTTTCTAGATCAAAAGATTGAGGTGAAAATACTTAAAAGAGAAACATAATCTTTTCTGCTTATATAAACTGTATACTTCAAGAAACTTTTTTTTTTTAAAAAAGAAATTTTTTAACACCCGGGAGGTAACTAGAGGGTCTTGTTATTCTGGCTTTAAATGAGAGACTGACATTACTCTCCGAGTTTCTTAGCTCTTTTACAATGGATGAAGACTCTATTTCCTAGGTGTTATCATATTAGGAATCTTACACTTAGAAAATTCAACTTAGTTGAAAATTGAAAGTAGATTTTAAATAGGGTCTTTGAAACAAGCGTTAAAAACAGGTGTTCTAAAATGAACGCCAAATCAATGAAAATATACAGAAATTTGAATTTTCCATTTTGGCAACTTCAAATCCAAGTGCAAAAATTGAGTCTTATTGCTACACAGTGTATCATATTTTACTCTAAAAATTATGTACAAACGCAGCCACATTAGTTTAATTATAGATTGTTCCAGTTTCTCGACTTCATTTTTCATTCATGTTGACTATGTAAGAAACGTTTTTGCAGGGCTGTTAAGTGAACACATATTGAGGTGAAAATAATATAGTATCTTGTCACAGAGTGGACAAATAATTTTTCACATAAACATTGTATATAAGCTATAGTGATTTCCAACTTCCATCTCATGAAACCTTACTGAAGTACATATTTTTCAAGGTATTAGAAATATAAAATATGTTTTTCATTATTTACCATCTTTTTGTATATTTCTTTCTTGGATAAATGAAAATACAAAGTGAAAATGAAAGATTATTTACAATTTTAAATTTAATTTTTTGTTCCATAAATATTAGTTAAATATACACATGCCTTATCAATTAGTCTGAAAGCAGGAAACCTTAGCTTGGCTTGTTCTGTGATGAAGCATGGTGCTTACATATTAAACACTTATTTTGCTTTAATTTTGTAAATAGGTAGAAGATTTTCTTGTTTTCTGGATTTTCTTTTTTCTGGTTTAATAGTGGCTTAAGTTTCTACTTCCTCCAGTCCTGTCCCCTCCTTGTTCAGTTGCTGAGTGCCTCTGTATATCACATCAATTCTGTCAATATAGTTGACTTTGGGGTCACGGGGAAATCAGTTCAGAGAAAGATTGCAACTTGCTTAAAGGACCATTCAGCAGGGAAATCAGCAATGAATTCTCTGAGTAGAACTAAGAGGTGACATGGAATGGAAGGCTACAGACAGTGGTGGTGCCAGCAGAGAAATGTCTGTGAACATGAGAGAGGACTATCCATAATTCAGGGTTTAGGCTTACTTCTGAGCACTGATTTGTAATGTTATTTGAATATTCTGTCTGGTATTTCTGAAGGATATCAGAATTCATATCTACCAGTCCCAAGCAGCCTGGATGACACAGGAATTCTTGAGTAGCAAGAGACACCAATGAGCGGGCACAGAATCTAAAATCTAACATGAGAATATAAATTTTAATATTAGGATTCAGTTTAAGATTAAGGAATTTAAATGTACATCTGCAGCATTGGTCTCCACACACATGGTAACAATTTAAGCTCCAATTTAGCCAGTGGAGTGTTAACCAACACAATTAGTAGAGCTGGACACCAATGCAGTTCCCCCTAAGGCAGGCTCCTAGAGTCCTCTTCAGTTGACTAAATACAGGTATCCAACATATGTAGGTGCCTTAGGGTACCTCTTCTGGTTGAAATCAGCTGGAGATCACTCGATGCAGGTAATAATTTTATCTCCATTAACTAGAATTTATACAACTAGTACCTATGTATATACATACAAAAAAATTCAAAAATTTTGATTTCAACCCTACTGTAGGCATATTTAAATATGATCAAATCTACCTCTTGACTGTATATAATGCATTGATTTATGGAGTGAAGCCATCCTAAGAAATTCTCCAAATCCACACCATAGTTCTCAGCCCTTCCTGTTATGCTGAAACAACTATTTATGAGTCTGTAATAGAAGCTGATGACAGCAATGATTTGGATTAAAAATGATCCTTTGTTTCAGAGTGCTACTTTTAATCTAGATTGTATAGATTGACAGACAAACTGTTGTGTTAGCACAATTGAAGAGGTGGTAAATCACATCAGTGGTATAGGAATGATAAGATGAGAAAGTAAGAGGGATCAAAATTTCTCAAAGTCATTTTGCTGATGATGTTAGAATAACTATTCCTTCAGGAAGTGGAGTCTTTGTATAAAAAACTGTTCCCACTTTAGAAAGCACATCCCAGGACATTTAGAAAAATGAAATCCTTGAAGAGATAAGTAAGTGCCGGTGATATGTTAACAATAGTTTTCACTCAAATTTCACTTGTGCAGAACAATTTTCTAGTACAATTGCATGTTGCAAATCTTATGTTGAAATGACTGTTGGTATTCAGAAACCTACAAGTGCTCGAAGGCTGATAGTGCTCTCTTGGGAAGAGGGGTAGGAAACGAGTCTTTTGGAACAGATCACAAGTGACTAAGTCAGTTTGATAGTCAAGCTGATCTTGAAAGGTTGAGTTACCACTTCTTACCTCTTCCTTTACCCTAGTCTCACTTTCACCTATTCTGGGACTCATTTGAGCTCATAGTGGAAACTTTTTTTTTTTTTTTATTCCTCCTCTTAATAAGTGAGATTACGTCACAGAATGTGCTCAGGAGCGCCAGAAAAAATTGAGGAATTATACTATATGGAGAGAGAGGAGACAATGGAAAAATAAACCCCACCTTTTGGTGATACGGGACTGTAAATTTTACTTACCATGCCCACAGAACTTGTACAAGACAGAGGCTGAGAAAATGGAGCCAAAACAAGCAGAAAGGTAGAAGTGTGTATGCATAAGATGAGATCCCTGGTCATTTCAGGCCAATATAATTGCAGGTGACTGCTGATGGGATGTACTTAACTGCAGCTGCACACTCACACTTTTCATATTGGTACGGCATGGAGGACAGCTGAACTGAAACTGAGAAAGGGATTCATCTGGAAAAATATAATGGATTTTCCTGAAATATGTTTTGATAGGGAGGAGTTCACTGAACTGACTCATCACATAGCTATATAAGCATAATGCTGGCACTCAGTCACTGTTAAGGATATGTATTTAGAGCCAGAATGTCAGACTAGATTGGTGCTTTTTCAGGAACATCAAGATTCCAAGTGAGAAAAGTTATTTATGTTGCAATTGTACCCCATGATCTTGGCTTTTTACCTGTCTGACAACACTTTGGAGCTGCTTGTCTATTCACTTTACTCAGTTCATAACATTTGTTGTCTGCCATGACTTCTTTGTTTGGCCACTCAAAGCATGAAGCCAATGACCAAATTTCACAAGAAGGTACAATGCCCTGTGACTGCCCACAGCTGCTACAAACGTAGGCAATCTCTTTCTGTTAGGCTCCACCTACTCCTGTAGGTATTTGTTGTTCCTCCTTAAATATTGGAGGAGATCTGTCAGACCAGATGGGTCTGGGTAAGCCTTTACTCCAGGAAGGTGGGGGAGATAATCATACCCTACTGGGAAATATGGGCAAGACAGCACCTACTCACAGCCTTCCTGTGTTTCACCAAGATGGTAGCTACACAAAAGGGAACTCCATTCTTAAATAACTTTTGGCAGTCTGAATTGAGAGAAATAACTAAAGGAAAAATCCCAGTTGTGTATATTTTAAACCGTAACTCTAGAAAGGTAGTGAGAAATTGTTGAAGATGGCAAGACAGGCATTGACTATGCTTTTCTCAAAATTCATCTCATTATTTATATATGATTCTTTTGCCACATTAATCTCTCAACCACAATATTCTTTATTTAAATTAGGAAGTAATGGTCTACATAATTTCACTCATTAAAAAAGCCCATTTCCTATTATGGATTATGACACTGAAGAGTAACAGTTGTTGAGGCTCCAACACTGCGGACCTGGTTTGAAGTTTATGGTTCTGAAGAGTCATAAAGCTGAGGATGATGTCTTAGACTTACATAACTAATTGTGTTTACCACGGTGCCCTGAATTCTCAGTAAGAAAAACAAGGCACAACAAGTCAAAAATTTAGAAGTATCTCTTATTCTGTGTCTACATGGGAATGGCACCTCATGCTCTGAGGGTCGGTCTAGTGGTGAGAGCACCTGGTCTGCCACCTCAGTCGAAGTGGAGAACAGCACTCCAGGTGGCACCCAGAATTCAAAGGTTATTGGTGGGATACAAACCATCAGTAGTGGACAGGCAGGATGTGAGACTTTTCCACTTTGGAAAGGGGTGGAAATAACAGCCCAACTGAAGTGCATTTATACTAATGCATGCAGTATGGGCAACAAACAAGGGGAGCTGGAAGCCACTGTGAAGCTGGAAAACTATGATATAATTGCCATCACGGAAAAGTGGTGGGACCATTCGCACAACTGGAGTGCTGCAATGTGTGTCTATAAACTCTTCAGGTGAGACAGGCTGGGAAAGAGAGGTGGTGGGGTTGCCCTCTATGTCAGAGAAAGTTTTGATTGTGTAGAACTAAAATATGCCAACAATAAGGCTGAGTGTTTGTGGGTTAAAACCAGTGGAACCCACAGTAAGTCAGACATAGTGATGGGAGTCTGTTATTGGCTGCCTAGCCAGGATGAGGAAACTAATGAGCTCTTCTACGAGCAACTGGGAGAAGTCTCGTGATCGCTGGCCCTTGTTCTTGTGGAAGACTTCAACCTTCCAGATGTCTGCTGGAAGTATAACACAGGAGAAAGGAAACAGTCTAGGAGGTCCATCAAGTGTATGGAAGACAACTTCCTGACACAACTGGTGAGTGAACCAGCTAGAGAAGGTGCCCCAGTGGATCTGCTGTTTGTAAACAGAGAGGGCCTTGTGGGGGAAGTGATTTTTGGAGGAAGCCTGGGGCTCAATGATCATGAGATGATAGAATTCTCAGTTCTTGGAGGAGTAAGGAGAGGGGTCAGCAGAACCATCACCTTGGACTTCCGGAGGGCAGACTTCAAACTGTTTAGAAGGCTGCTTGATAAAGTCCAGTGGCAGACAGTTCTAAATGACAAAGGAGCACAAGAGGGCTGGATGTTGCTCAAGAAGGAAATTCTGGCGGTGCGAGAGCAGGCCATCCCCATGTGCCGTAAAATGAGTCGGTGGGGAAGAAGGCCAGCTTGGCTTAGCAGAGAGCACTGTGTTGGTCTAAGGAAAAACAGGAAAATATATGTGCGTTGGAAGAGGGGGAAGGGATCTCAGGAAGACTATAAGGAGCAGGTGAGATCATGTAGGCAAAAAATTAGAAGGGCTGAAGACAAACTGGAACTTCAACTGACCAGTTCAGTGAAAGACAATAAGAAATGTTTATTCAAGTACATTAACAACAACAGGAGGACCAAGGAGAACCTCCCTCCTCTACTGGATGCAAGGGGAATGGTAGTAACAAAGGGTGAGGACAAGGCAGAGGTACTTAACACCTTCTTTTCTTCGGCCTTTAATAGGAAGGTAAGATGTTCTCTGGGCTCCAAGCCTCCCGAGCCAGAAGGCTGTGAAGGTCAAGGAACCCTCAATGTTCCAAGAAGACTTGGTGAGAGACCTGCTTGGCCAATTAAACATCCACAAGTCTATGGGGCTGGATGGGATACATTCAAGGGCATTAATGGAGCTGGCAGAGGTCCTTGCCAAACCCCCTTCTCTCATCCATCCACAGTCCTGGCTGACTGGGGAACTGCTGCTTGACTGGAGACTGGCAAAAGTAACTCCCATTTACAAGAAGGGTCGGAAGGAGGATCTGGGATATTATAGGCCTGTCAGCTTGACCTCGGTACCAGGGCAGTTCATGGAGCAGATCATACCGAATGCTATCACACAGCACTTGCAGGACAGCCAGGTGATCAGACCCAGTCAACATGGGTTTATGAAAGACAGGTCCTGCCAGACCAACCTGATCTCCTTCTGTGACAAGGTTACCTGGTTAATGGATGAGGGAAAGGTTGTAGATGCGGTGTACCTGGACTTTTGTAAAGCCTTTGACACCGTTTCTCACAGTATTCTGCTTGAGAAACTGGCTGCCATTGGCCTGGATGGGCACACCCTCTGCTGGGTAAAAAAATTGGCTGGATGGCTGGGCCCAGAGGGTAGTGGTGAATGGAGTTAAATCCAGTTGGAGATCAGTCACAAGTGGTGTTCCCCAGGGTTCAGTGCTGGGTCCAGTCCTGTTCAATATCTTTATTAATGACCTGGACGAAGGGATTAAGTGCACCCTTAGGAAGTTTGCAGATGACACCGAGCTGGGTGGCAATGTTGATCTGCCTGAGGGAAGGGAGGCTCTGCAGAGGGATCTACACAGGCTGGATCGATGGGCTGAGACCAACAGGATGAGGTTTAACAAGACCAAATGCTGAGTTCTGCACTTGGGGCACAACAACCCCATGCAGCGTTACAGGCTTGGGGAAGAATGGCTGGAGAGCTGCCTGAAGGAGAAGGACTTGGGGGTGTTGGTTTACAACCAGCTGAATATGAGCCAGCAGTGTGTCCAGGTGGCCAAGAAGGCCAATGGCATCTTGGCCTGTATCAAAAACAGCGTGGCCAGCAGGACCAGGGAGGTGATTGTGCCCCTGTACTCAGCACTGGTGAGACCACACCTCGAGTACTGTGTTCAGTTCTGGGCCCCTCACTACAAGAAGGACATTGAGGTGTTGGAGCACGTCCAGAGAATGGCGATGAGGCTGGTGAAGGGTCTGGAAAACAAGTCCTGTGAGGAGCGGCTGAGGGAACTGGGGTTGTTTAGCTTGGAGAAAAGGAGGCTGAGGAGAGATCTCATCACTGTCTACGGCTGCCTGAAAGGGGACTGTGGCAGAGTGAGTGTTGATCTCTTCTCCCAAGTGACAGGTGATAGAACAAGAGGAAATGGCCATAAGTTGTGCCAGGGGAGGTTCAGACTAGATGTTAGGAAGAATTTCTTTACCAAAATGGTGGTCAGGCACTGGAACAGCTGCCCAGGGAGGTGGTTGAGTCACCATCCCTGAAGGTATTTAAAAGAAGGGTAGATGAGTTTTTCAGGAGCATGGCTTAGCGGATGAAGTGTGCGGTTGGACTCGATGATCTCCAAGGTCTTTTCCAACCCGAAGATTCCATGATTCTATACTTCATTTAAAAAAAACTTTTAAAGGAAGACGGCATTATAGCCCATACTAGAAATATGTTTAACTAGGAAAAGGATAATTAAACATGTTATTTAAATCCTCAGTATTCAAAGTGAACTAACTCGCTTTAATTAAGATCTGTGTGCGTAAAGTTAATTGTAAGCTTAACACAGTACATGTATTAAAACTCTACTGAAGGAGGATAAACCTTACGGCTTGACCATTGATTTTTTCATCTTATTATGAAGATTAAAAATATTACTTTAAGTAAAACTATTACTTCAAAGATACAGCACCAAAAGAGTTCCAGATTTAAGACTACTCAAAAAAATGTATTTCCTATGTAAATAGGTCATACAGAAATAAGAATTTTATTTGGCTACAGTAATTTCTGTGGTCTGTCTTGAATTCATAGAGCTGTGCACACACTTTCTCGTGTCCAATCTACCCATTCACGCTTTATTTTAACCACTGTTGCTGACAAACAGGAGGTAAAACAGTACATTTCTCCAAAATCTCAAGTCTTATCTGCTAAATTTTTTATGCTGGACTATGTACCAGGTGCAAGAATATTAAAAGACATGGACATGTTCCCCAATATGGTAGCTGGAGATCAGTCAGTTTTCCTTTAGCATTGGGCTGTTAAAGTGTTGCATTCCTAAGTACAGTCCAGTTTTCTCTATCATCTCCCTGACACCAGATGTCATGTGGGTCTTAGTGTGGGAGAGAGGTCATATTGTGGCCTAGAATGTGAGATGTCATCTAAACTGGGGAGATGGGAAAGCACTGAGCGTTGTGTTCAAAGAATGATCTGTGAGATACCTAGATCAGTCAAAGGCAGGGTGAAGTTGTGAGAGTAATAATATAGTTACATTAAAATTAGTGACTACAAAGAAGGTGATCGACTTCTCCCAGTGAATTTGAATGACATCAGCGTACCAGATGAATGCTTGGGTGTCTGTCTCCAGAGATATAGTTTTAATTGCATCAGTTTTCATTAAGTCTAGCACATGTATGTTCAGATTCTACTTAGCTAGAGATCACTCTTAATTTATTTTGTTGCTTTGCTTAATCCAAGAGGATTTCACTTGTGCAAATTTTCAACCAGTAATAGCACATTTTCTGAGTTTGCGCAGGTTTAGATGAACTGTGGACCTTTCCCAAACACCACAGAGGCTTCTGTATATGGTGATCCTATAGTCATATTCGCTATATCATGTTGGTTCTCCAATATCAAAGTAATGTCAATAATTGTGTACTAAAAAACAATCTTTGCTGATATATGCAAATATGTTCCTATTGGTGATCATGACTTCCACACATAAGATGAGATGATTTTTAGTTTTCTCTGTTGTGGTCTCTTTAGAGCAGTATAGTATGTTTTGAAAGCTCTTCTACATTTTTCTGTACCAGAATGTCTATTAAGTCTTCTCTAAAGTGTGTCATTACCTTTGGTCTCACTATTCTCTGATTCCTAAGTGGTACACTATCAGTCACAGACAGTTCTGTTTCAGTTCTGCAGATAACACAGACATGGTTACTCTATATTTATTCTCAAGCTGCCTTCAAACAATAGCCGTTAATGATTATTTTCAATGCTTCATCTGTGTGAAACCAAACCTCTTAAAAACAAAGTGGAACATATTTTCAGGTTTATTCTTCTTACGTGATGTTGAAAGTGACAGTCTACAATTCACACTGTTCTAGCACATTTACAATCATCCCTGAGCTGGGGTTTTCTCTGCTGTGTCTTGAATGAACTCTGCACAATTTTCCTCTTCCCTGAAAATGCAGTAACATAGATAAGAGGGATATGCTTGTGAATAATATCCCCCTGATGTCTGAATGACAAGCTATAGAACTTACTACTGCATTTTAACAAAACGAGAGGGCTATAGTCAAAGCAGTGAAATAGCCAAGCCATTTAGCTTTCAAAGTCCTTATTCTTTGTGTAGGCCTATATGCTCTTTGTAGTCTTTTTCTCTAAACCTTTCTGATGTTTAGGAAATTTTTCTAGTTCAAGCAGACCACTGTCTTCCAAAGTCTGTGTTTGGTTCACTATTAGTTCTTTTACCTTTTTTTGGTGGTTTGTAGGTACTCATACAAACCTCTCAGACTTCTTACAGTGAGGGGAATCCTGTGCTCTGAACTTGAAGGATCACAAACAGAACCGAAGTCATAGCTCAGAACTGTGAATGAAAGAAATGCAGGCCTACATGAGAGGAAAACAATGTGATACACTGACTAAAGTTCACTCTCTTTATGCAACACTTGGCAAATCTCTATGGTTGTGCTATGTATCAGGTTCCAAAGGCTATGGCCAAGTTGACCAGGAACGTCTAGCATTATGTTTGCTGTTCACATGCTTCAGAGTCCAGCATTTTGTTTCTTAGAGGGTATCTAACTAATTTTGTACTGTTTCCTTTTATTGTGTTGCTTGTGGTATTAATGAAATTGTTATTATAGTCTTACTGTAATAAGAGTGTTATACTAAGTGCTAACATAAGCACAAATTTGTCTGAGTGATATGGTGTGATTATTTTCTTTGGTTATCTAAATGGGAAACTATTACTTTCTGATTTTATGGAAAACACTTCATTTATTAAAAAAGTTCTGAAATTAGGAGCTGCATGTTGTATTTTTATTACTCCACCCTTGCAACCTGCTCACCTTACAAACTGACGTCTTAGCAAGACGCTGTGTGCCAATACACTCTACAGGGACTTTGTGAAATGCAGGTGGAATCCGGCTGTTTCTGCGAAGTGTTAGCAGTTGAAAGCAGCATCAGCAAATAGAGTTTTTTCTTTTCTGTTATTATTTATAGGCTTTCTACTGAAGTAGTTATTTAACAGCTAGGTCTATTTAACAGGCTTTTTTCCTTTTCCTTTCTTTTCTACTGATAATTTACCCTTCTTCTGTTGCTATTCAAGTGATATAACAGAAACTTAAAAAAGGAGGTAGTAAAGCACTCTGAAAGCTGTCAGATTTTAGATTGTCAAATCTCTTCTGGCAGCTCATTCCACAGCTGAGCAAACTTGAGTATGAACATCTTATCTTTCCTATTTTGTTCACGATTAAAAAGGTGCTTAATCTTTATGCATAACTTTGAACGATGTCAGTAGTCCAATTGACTTTTGGGGACAGCAGACATGCCTCAGATCACATGTGTTTAAATTCCCTCTCTGAATTGGAGCTTTGGTTCAATATTTGGCCATCTGTTATATCCCAAAGAAAAAAGTTCTCTGACATTGTCATAGGAGTATGAGAGTGTAGTTGCTGAGATACCTGGATTTTCCAAACACAAATGGTTGAAAACCAGACTGAAATCTTCAGGTGGTAATAGAAAAAGATTAGGGGGAGCAAAGTTGTTATGGTTCATTGAGCTGAGAAGGGTGGTAATGTGCTCCACACTTGCTAAAGGCTTTTCTTGAGATTTATCATTAGTTTCAGGCACAATGTACTGCACAAAATCGTTGCCAAATGACAGCAGTTTTAACAGTCTGACCTGACTTCTGCTTTTATGGTTGGAGAATGAAGTGTCTGTGTGCCACAGCTGCTCTTTGAGGGAAAAGGAGCCAGGAGACAAAAGCCAAGATGAGGTGGGCAAGGCAGGGGCCTGACCTACGCAGTAAAGACACAGTTCCACAGTAGAAAAGCAGAGTGGATCTGGTGAAGGTAATCAGGATCATCCAGGAGTCCAGATCATTAGGCACATTCACAGTGACAAGGTGTTTCTGACATCAAGTCAGGAGGTCAAGGCAGTGGATTGGGATCTGGTCCAGATCAGTGAGGTGCACAGCCAGGCATGGCCATGAAAGCAGGAGCAAAAGTAAGGGCTGGCACTGAAGTGCGGCTCCTGCTGAGGGGAACAGGCTCCTGCTTGTCAGAGGATTTTAGCACATATATCTCTGTACACAGCTCTCTGATTGAAGGCTGCACAGCTGTAACACTGAGGCTGATTTGAGCCCAGGCAGTCAAACCCCTGGGTGCTCAAGGCCCTAGCACAGAGAACTGCAATGGAAAACTTACTTAGTGAGTATTCAAGCTAGATCTCTGTTTGTTCTTCTTGATCTTTGGATAGTGTAATTTCAGACTTGTTTGAATATTTATGAATGCTCTGTAAGTTTTATTTCTATGATGATATTCATGTATTCATGTTGCCTGTTAAGATAACCATTAGTCACTCAGACAGGGCAATCTATACCTACTGAAATAGGTAACTATACTTTTGTCCCATTGACAGTGAGAGATACCCTTTCCAAAGATGATCTAGAAAGCTAGCATGCTGTACAGAAATATTGCTATAGCCAGCCATTGCCTTTGGATGCAGGGATCTCTCAGAGATCTGGCTTCACTCTGAATAACACTGCAAATTAAACGCTGTCATTAACTCAGTAGCCAAAGAGTAAAGGTCTCTTCTGGGAAAAAAACTAGTTTGATATGTTTTTATATGACAGCAGGTGCTAATCATGTCGTCTACTCTTTAGGACCAAGCCTGATGATTGGAGAACTAGCTCAGGGGAGCAGAGGTTGTCCTTGCCTGGAAAATCGCCTAGAGAAAGAATGATCCCTAAATTTTTACTTTTCAGTGCCATGTTAGAACTATAGGACCTTTTATTATAATGTCTTACTACTTAATCTGTACTACCTTACAACAAATCACACAGCTTATTAAGATGAAGGAGAAAAAAAAAAAATTATTGTAGCCTAGAGCTCAGAGTACTTGACTGAGAGCCTGTCTCCTAGCATTGCAGTCACTGTTCCCTTGCAGTGAATTTACAATGAATATTTATTGAACAAAACAAAAAATATATCAGTAGAGTTTTATAGTGGTGACTCAAAATCACAGTAATTAGTAACATCAGCAATGACTAGTCAGCAAAAGAACCTTCCTGAACACAGATTCAGCAAAAGAGCCTATTTTTTTAAGTGAATAAAACTGCAGCTTGAGTCTTACCTACTGATACTCCCCCAAATTATAGTCATTCTCTTCCTTTTGGTCCAGTATACCAGCATAAAGACTATTTAGTTGAAAGAGATTCTTACCTACTGGCAAGCCTTCGCGAGTCCTTGAAGAGAAAGAACAACAAACACTTGCTGTTTGATGGGAAAAGAAAAGCAGCCAAAAGGAAAAGGGAGTCAATACATTCAATAACATCAACAAAACCCCACTCAGGGTTTATTGAATTCTTTCATCATTGCAGTTCTATCAATTATCCATCTTGATAAAAGCAAGTTCTGTTAGATATGGAAGAGTCTTCACCTGTCCAAAATCTCATTCCCAAACCACTTGATGGTTATGCCTGCATTGCTGAAGACATTCATTCCTGTCCCTAGATAACGTATTTGTGTCTCCAGATACAAAATGTCTTGCACTCTGTTGCTCAGAACTAACGTCTTCTAGCCAGAAGAGCCTACTTGGCACAGAAGATAGATGGCTATGGTTGCTACTTTGTGTTTCATATGAAGAATGAAAGAAAAAGAAGAAAAAAATTTTCTTCACATCAGAGGAGTGAAATAACTTGAGGCTGCATCACAATTCTTCAAAGTAGAATTTTTATACCGCTTGGTGTTGAGTTTCCTGGAAAGGCATGACAAGTTTTTGGGGTTAAAGGTTGTTGTGTGCTGTGTTGATGACAGCGTAGAATGAGAATGTGGCTTATCTTCTGGTCTTGGTACTATCACTCTTAGGCAGTGGTACATAGAGTTAGCAATCTTTAGTATTTAGGTTTCATCTGAGAGCAAATTAATGTATTAGCACTGTGAATATTCCAGGGTACAGTATCCAAGGGAGAACTGGGCATTTAGATGATTTGATGGCGTAGTTGTAACCCATCTAGGTATAGCCAGCTATGTTAGGGCATGCTATCAGGTCTGTCAGCCTGTAATCTTTGTTGCAGTGCACAAAGTTACTCTTACGAAGTCACCAGAAAGAGATGTTTCAATCATGAGTGCAGCCTGTTCTAGGCTCACAAAATTACTTTAAAGGAGTCGGAAGCTTGAGGTGGGAAATGCAGAGCATGCTGAAAGTTCTCCTAGGAAAACAATTCCTAGTATTCAGGAGAACTCTCTGTGTGTTCTCCACTTCTGTTGAAATTGTTGAAAACCCCAAATCCACAGAAAAATCTTTCAGTGCTTAGTCCTGGATCTATTTTGCATACTTGAAATTCTCCATGAATATCATTATATTAGAAATTACTTTAAGCAAGATCAAGGTACAAATTGCATTGGAAATATCATCATCGTAATTTGTGAAATTGAACCTGTTGACAACTGATTTTTTTTCTTGATATTTGTAATAGATACAGAAGTGGGAATGGCAAATGCAACCGTTAACTCTGAGCTTGCACTATACGCTGGTTGAAATATGCTGACTTCAGATACTAAGAAAATATTTAATAGTATCCTTCTGGAAGATTTATATTTATAAATGTTAAATATGAGCAATATATTTAAATTACATTTCTTTTCTCTGAAAACTAGTAGAACATTTAAATAATAATGTCATTTAAAATTACTGTCTTGAGTAAATAAATAACCTGAAGGTTTAAATTGGGTTTTGTACCTTCTTTCTTTTGGCTGTAATTCATGTCTTTTATTTTTTTCTATTTATGTCTCTTAAGGCTTTTTGAGATGACTGTTCAAATAGGAGAAATTTTTCAGTACAGAACACTGAAACCCTTGTAGTATCAGCGTTACATATTCTCAGAGCTAGTCATTTGGAAGCATTGTACTTTATAATGTGTTATGCTTTTAAGTTTCACAGATCTTCTTTTCTTTTTGTTTCTCAGGGCTAATTTTGCATGACAGGAAGTGCTGGAATGAGTGACCAAAATACAGATTCATATGGCAAGAAAAGCATTCCTGCAATCTGTTATGAAGCATTCTGCCACAGTGGCTGTCCTCCCTCTATTGAACCTACCTCTGATTCAGACACAGATCTTACCTTTCAGCTTTTCACAAATTATAACAAAAAACAAAGAGCTAAACTGTTGTCTTAAAGTACTGCCTGTAGCACTGTGACATTACTTCCACAGCAGGAGTCAGAGGTTACAAAGGGCTCCTCAGTGCTTTCAGTAAAGGCAAACTACAATTATATTTTATTACAGAAAGAGATAACTTAAATATTACGGTTCATTGTCATGTTTCATAACAACTTTTGTAAACAATGGGCCTACATATTCTTTAACTGGCCTAAACATCAGAAAGGTTTTACCAGGAGTAAATTAAATATTTGGGAATAATAAGGACAAAGAACTTATGCTGAACTTAAAGAAATACATCTTTTCTTCTTTTCAAGTAAGAAAAACCCAACACAAATACGTTATTTTTATAATTAGTTTTTAACATTCGGTTTTTCAGATCCGGCATATAAGTAATCATCCTGACCAACTGAAACTGGAAAAATAAACATTTATTCCAAAAATTCAACACAAGAATTCAGACTGCAGCTACAGCTGCAGCTGCAGCTGCAGTCATTTCTTAGAGGTAAAAACTTATAACCCCAAAAGGGTACGGTAAGACAGTCCCAAGTAGTCATCCTTTATTATGATTATTATTCAGAACTCTTCCTATGAAACTCTTAGACCCATCACCCATTTTACTTGAATTTCCTAATAACTGGTGGAAGTTAAGTAAATATTAAAAAAATATTTCAATGTTTTTTGTTGAATTTAGTGTTGTTTTTGTTATCTCTACACAGGATCAGTTGGCTTGATCTGCATGGATGTGTTCCTGCCCACGGCAGGGGGTTTGGAACTAGATGATCTTTAATGTCCCTTCCAACACAAACCATTCTATGATTCTATGATTACAAGTCACTGAAGATTCAAAGGCACACAAACTGATGAAACACTATTGCATGTATTTTGCTAAATATTTGAATTTCTTCTGTTGTCAGTGCACTTTTGTAAAACAAGGTTCTGAATCTGTTATAATTATAGGAAGTGGATGTTTGGTGGGTGCAGATGTGAGGACCTATGGCTTTTAAAGGTGCCAAAGGTTTTTTGCTTGCTAATGGAGTTTCTATCACAGACAATTGTTATGACCAGTATGTTCACTTTAGCTTGACCAGTATGCTCACTTAATGGGTCTGTGTGCTCTCCCCTTGCTATTTCTTTGTGTAGAGAATTTCAATAGTACACAGTAGCTTGTGGTCCAGAGTTACTGATATTCATAGTGTAAGGATGAAGATTGAGTCTTTAGGTGTTACAGCAATGGGACAGTGGATATATGGGCAGATACACTCCTTTTCCCCTCTTTTGTTACGAGTTTAACCTATGAAATTTGGAGCCTTCACATAGCTTAAACACTAGAACAGGTAAAATAATAAAAGGATTTCATTATTGTCAACTAGAAAAGAAGCATTTCATATGTCAATGTCGATCTCAGAACTTTCATGCAAACTATAACAGCATAGCAACAAGACTCTTATTTGCAAATTGAAAGGTGCTCTGTTAATCAGTGTAAGCTGAGCTGGGTGACTACCTCTCATTTAATTTAACCAAGGTCTATTAGTTCCTAATAAAAAGGTTGATTCTAGGTGCTCCAAACAAAACAGATCAGTGGTTGTGGTCTGGAATAAAGCCTTTATGTTATGGTAACCGAGATGAATCTTAGATTGGAAAGGTTATGATTCAGAAGTGCCTCATCCATCCAGTTGTGGTTCTGAAGTGACATTGTTATGCCATCTAGAGAAGCTTTGTTCTATTTTCATGTTTTTTGTTGTATAAAGTGAACTTGAGAACAAGGTATACTAATTATCCTTGGGCTATTCTGGGCTATCCTGACCGGCTAAAAGCAGTATTGTTCTCAGTTTAAACTTTGTGCCACAGTAAATGAAAGTAACAAATTCCATTTGGATACTTTAATTATTTCTACCTCTAGTTTTGACATTTTCCATTGTCTCACTGGTGACCACCATGTCCACGTGTTTTCTGTCATTCTTAAGCATCCAAGATATTGACATACCACATTGGGTTTTTGTGGCAAGGTTTTGGTAGCAGGGGAGGTGTTTTCTGTAGGAAGCTACTAGAAATTTCCCATAAGTCCAATAGAGCCAATGACAGATGGCTCTAAGACTGACCCACTAGCCAAAGCTGAGCCCATCAACAACGATGGTAGTGCCTTTGTGATAACATATTTAAGAAGGGGGAAAGAAAAAAATTTGAATGGAACAGCAGCTCAAGAAGAGAGGAGTAAAAATGTGTGAGAGAAACAACTATGCAGACACTAAGGTCAATAAAGAAGCATGTGGGGGATGTGTTCCAGGTGCTGGAGTGGATTCCCCTGCAGCCTGTGGGGAAAATCATGGTGAGATAGGCTCTTCCCCTGCATCCCATGAAGATTAACGGTGCAGCAGAGATTTCCCTGCAGCCCATGAAGAACCCCATGCTGTATAAAGTCAATGTGCCCAAAGGAGGCTGTGACCCCACAGAGAGCCCACAGTGGAGCAGGCTCCTGGCAGGACCTGTGGGCCCAAGGAGAGAGGAGCCCACACTGAAGTAGGTTTGTTGGCAGGACTAGTGACCCCATGGAGGACCTGTTACCCCATGGAGGACCCATGCTGGAGCAGTCTGCTCATGAAGAACTGCATCCTGCAGGAAGGACCTATGCTAGAGCAGTTTGTAAAGAACTGTAGCCTGTGGGAAGGACTCCTGTTGGAAATTAAAAATTCCATAAGTTGTGAAAACTTTCATGCAATTGACAAATTTCATGCAATTTCAAACTTCTCTAATTCAAATAAGACAGTGATTTTGGATAATAACTCCAGATATTTTTCCTAATGATGTGCCCTACTTCAGGGTACAAAATTTGTGTTTGTATTCAGTGGCTTGGGCCTGCCTGAAAGAGAAAGAGAAAAAGAATAAGAGAAAGAGAAAGAAAAAGAATAAGAGAAAGAGAAAGAGAAAGAGAAAGAGAAAGAGAAAGAGAAAGAGAAAGAGAAAGAGAAAGAGAAAGAGAAAGAGAAAGAGAAGAAAAAGAAAAAGAAAAAGAAAAAGAAAAAGAAAAAGAAAAAGAAAAAGAAAAAGAAAAAGAAAAAGAAAAAGAAAAAGAAAAAGAAAAAGAAAAAGAAAAAGAAAAAGAAAAAGAAAAAGAAAAAGAAAAAGAAAAAGAAAAAGAAAAAGAAAAAGAAGAAAAAGAAAAAGAAAAAGAAAAAGAAAAAGAAAAAGAAAAAGAAAAAGAAAAAGAAAAAGAAAAAGAAAAAGAAAAAGAAAAAGAAAAAGAAAAAGAAAAAGAAAAAGGAAAAGGAAAAAAGAAAAAGAAAAAGGAAAAAAGAAAAAGAAAAAGTTTCTGTCATTTAGGACTTGGCATAATGGTGAGTAGAGCTGTCTTAAACACTTTGTTCTGTTTGATAACCTGCCTGTGTGGACTTGAGCTACTAATTTAAACCCAGGTCATCAAATAAATATATTTATCTGTATAACCTCTGGTGCCTAAATACCACATGAAGTTTCATTTTCAATCTTTTTTTACCTTATTTACTTGTCTCTTAAATGAAAATGGAAGCACAAACCTCACAAGAGCAGCACTGGAACATACTCTGAACCTCCTGGTTGTTGTTGCAGAGGGTGAACAGGTACTGTGAATTGATAATGGATTATAAGAGTTGCAACCAGGAAATTGATAGATGTTTTATGGCTGAAGAGAGAACTTCTCTGTTCCTAAGGCAGAAATTGCCAATTTATCTAAGTCCAGTAGGCAGTGATGCATTTAAAAAACAAAATCTCTTTACAACTAGCAACCTCCTAAGAAGACTTAGAAAAGAGAATTTGGACTAAATACGTTATCAGTGGCCTTTCTAGGGAAGCTGAGATTCCTTGATAAAATCTTTTACTGCTCCAGCTTGTTCAAATCCTGTAAACATACAAATGGGACTTTCACTTCCAAGGCTGTCAATCTGCTGTCTTTCTGAACACTAAAATATCATATAAAGAAGCAGGTGCTGCTGAGCAAGAAAAATAAAAGAAATTGAATGGTGAGCTTTGTTAGAGCAGTTAAACCCCCACAAACTGCATTCATAGACGGTAAAAAGGAATGAAGAAAATAATCAAGATACCAGAATAAAGCAATAATTGTAAAGTGAAATGAGAACACTAAATTCAGAAGGTGATAATAGATTTTAGCTTTAAAAAAACCCCAGAAATTGAATAGAAATAAATCTATAATCAGCACAGAGGAGAAAAAGGAAATCAGACTTTGTAGAAGTATGATCAGAAAGTTTTTAGGAGCCTAATTAGGCATAATAATGCTTGGTATTATAAGGTAGGTGTTGAACAGTCCTTGCTTTTAAATGTTCTAAAATGTGTTTTGAATCTGTTGGCAAGTTATCTCCTGTATATTTTTTTTTCTTCTTCTGGTGCTAATTACAATCTTACACAGACCTAATGAGAAATGGAATTTTTTGAATTTTAGGGAATTAATTTCCTTAAAATGTCACAACTTCTGTTACACCTGGAAATGTACACTGAAGAGCAGAAATGCTATTCTGAGTTTAGTGAAGCAAACTAATCTGTTCTTAGGTATATAGTTGCTGCTTTAAACATTACTTCATCCTCTACTAAATTCTATAGTACTTCTACCTTGGAAAGGGGTGGTAAAGGACATCTGCAGGAGCTTATGACACTGATTATTTCTGTTCTGAAAACAATTAATCAGGATATACAGCATCTACTTTTATTTCCACAGCAGAGAGAAAAGCAATAGTATATCATGTCTCCATGTAAAACCAGTGAGTTAAACTGCCAAGTGGGTGATCATGAGTAATTGGAGCCAAATTTAGTGCAGCACGTATGAACGTAAAAATGAAGGCTGGCCAAATGAGAAAATTTGCCATATGAAATATATATGTTGCTGAAGTATAGCTGAAAGAAAAGAATTAATGCTACATTGTGATCTAACTGTAAACTACTCCTAAGAGAAAGGATGTGGGTAATAAAGACAGACAGGT
Organism: Dromococcyx pavoninus; assembly: GCA_033558185.1. NCBI lineage: Eukaryota > Metazoa > Chordata > Aves > Cuculiformes > Neomorphidae > Dromococcyx > Dromococcyx pavoninus. The sequence continues at coordinate 2,866,996 of JAUMJL010000212.1, forward strand.
GGAACTAAACCACCAGGAGAACATAGAAAATGTGATAGATTTGTACTGTTGACCTCATAATCTGAGCAAATGGAGAATAGCATGTTGTGAGACATTTAAAAGAGTTAAAACTAAGAGAGCAGTAATAATGAATTATTTCATTGGTACACACACGAGTTGATCAAATATCACAATAAATATTAAAAGTAGTTTCCAAATGATTCTAAAAATATACCTCTTAGAACCATTATTACTCACATATAGAAGGCAAAAATTCCCCTTAGCCTATTTTCTTGCGATTCACAGAAAATGATGGAAAAAAGAAACAGCTAATGCAAAAGTTTTAAAAACTGTTGACCATAACAAATTTAGAAAAAAAATCTATTTGGAAAAAATATAACAGAATGTGTTCTAATGACATTAATTTTCAGAAGATATGATTAAAACTTAGCCCTTAACATACATACTCCTCTATAGAAAATATAAGAATAAAACCCACCTAATCTCTTGTTATCTAAGTGTTCCATGATAATGTGTTGTCTGTCAAGAATTCTGTATTCTGAGTTGTTGCCTCACACAGTTTTTCACATTTTGAGGTACTGTTGGTTGGTAGCTGCTCTCTCATGCAGCCTGATTTTCCAGACAGCTGATTGCCTTGTGGACTGGGCAGCTAAAGAACAAGAAAAAAACCCAAACACACTTCTTTCTTCAAATATGGAATTTTACATAGTTTGTCTTTCACTGAAATATTTACACTCCTCCCTTTTTTTGTCTCAATTCAGGATATCAGTGCTTTCCAAAAATACAGCAGATGGAAATTTCACTCTTTTGTAAGCTCATTAAAATGGACTATATGGAGTCTTCTTAAGCCCACCTTTATAAAGTCATGGAGGCATGGAATCCACCAGATAAGAGAGAAGAGGAAACCGATGTAAGAAAAACCCCAAAGTGTTTGAAAGTAAAATATTAGTTGAAAGTTTGGAGTTGTGAGGGAATTTATATCTGCAAACAGTCAAAAAGCATAAGCTCATTTTCCCTGCTACGAGCTCGATTGGGGTAGGAATTTGAATGGATATCAAAAATGTGCTTGCTCTTCCTGAAATTCACCCTTTCTGAAACCTGGTCCGGTCTCAAAAATTATTCATAGTATTATATCCTTCTTAAATATGAATTTGGAATAACCTCAAGGGGTCACTATACTTATTTCTATACCATATTTAGAAGCCATCTAGTGCAGTTTTTCTACAATTGCCTTTTGTTCTTATGACAGCCAATACCAGAATTCTTCCAGGAAAATCCATCTGAATAAGCTAAATGCTTACAATGCCAGATGGCACATGAGGCGGAGTCACACTATGCCTTAATACCATCAAATGAACAACCAATTGCAGCATGAATTAAGTTTTCTCTCCAAAATTGCATTGACTCCTTTTCTTAGTCTGAGTATGCTTACAGTAAGTAGGACACAAAATAAAATTTCACATGATAAAAGATCCAAGATAATACTTAAAATGCACAGTAGACATAGTCAATATAAATGCACAGCTTTTTTTCATGTCTCACCTCAGTGCTAAAACAGTGTCACACTCAATCCTGAGCATTCAGTTCTTTGCCATTAGAGATGGTTGCTCTGTGTTAGGATCAACCTGGGTTTTCTTTCCCAAGGCTTAGGCCCCAACAGTGCTGGTAAGGACTAAAGTGTTGAGAACCTCTGCCTCTTCAGTGCTGTTGGTGACTAATTCAACATCTTCTGTTTAATAGTGGGTTACCAAATCTGCTTTCTGCTTGTTGTTTGCGTATCTAAAGGATCCTTTCTTGTAGTTTTTGATATCTCTGGCCAATTTCACTTTGAGCTGAACTTGGCTTTTTCAAACTGCATCTCTGCTCACCCTGTCACTGCCCTTGTAGTTCTCTATGGGTATTTGTCCACCTTTCCATATCTGGTGTGTTTCTCTTTTGGTTTTCAGCAGACTCAGAAGCTTGCAGTTAAGCCAAGGTGGTCTCTTTCTTTGTATTCTTCTCTTACTTTTAAAGGGGATGAATGTTTTCTGTGCTTCCAGGAGAATGTTCTTGAAAAAATCCCAGGATTTACTAGCTCCTTTATCCTCCATGGAAGCTTCCCATTGAATCCCTCCTAAATGAGCTCCGAGTAAGCTGAAGTTTACTCTTCTGATTCTAAAATCTTTGTCTTAGTACTAACCTTCAGCATCCTCAGCCGGATCACAAACTCCACAACATTGTGATTACTGCAATCAAGGTTATCATCAACCAAGATATTACAAAGCAGGTTTTCTTCATTTGTTAAAGTCCAGCAGTCCCTCATTCCTGGTTGGCAAAACTAACATTTGAATGAGGAAGCAGTCCTCTGTGTGTTGTAGGAACTTGATGGAGGACTTGTGAGCTGCTGTATTGTTCGTCCAAAAAATGTCTGGATAGTTGAAGTTACCCATAAGAATAAGGTTCTGTTGATACTAAACTTGCTTAAAGAGATCCAAATATTGCTATGTTGGCCTTGCTGTCTTGGCTTGGAGGTTGGTAACAGATGCCTACTGCAAGATCTCCCATGGAGACAGCCCCTTTGATCTTTACACAAAGGAATTTGGTAGAGCTTCCACAATTGCTGTAGTTGACCTCTATACGTTCAGGGTTCTTCTTAACATAGTGTATGACTATTCTTCCTCTTCTTCTCTGCCTGTCTTTACGAAATATCTTATAGCCATCCATTATGATCCTCCAGTCATGAGAGTTGTCTCACCATATTTCAGTTATTCTTATGATATGATAACTTTCTGACTGGACATAGAACTCCAGTTCTTCTGTTTGTTCCCCACGATGCATGTATTGGTATACTTACACTTGAGGTGATTGGTCTTCTGTTTCTCATCTTGGGAGGCAGCTAGGGAACATTTATCACTGCTCTGGTTAGCCTGGCTTATTCCCCAGATGGACACAATGATGTGAGCGTTGCCACTTCAGATCTCATCCCTGAGTCCTTTAGTTTAAAGCCAGCCCCACTGAGTTGGCCAACCTGCTCCCAAAGATTCCCTTGCCTTTTCTAGACAGATGAATCCCATCCCTCCCTAACAGGTTATAGTAGAATGTCCTACTGTTATAAAATCTAAAACTCATGACAGCATTAGCCACAAGGCCAAAAGTTGATTTGCATTATATGTCTGTTTCTGGCTGCATCCTTTCCTCTAACTGATAAAATGGAAGAAAAGATAACTAAGGCAGCAATACTTTCTCTTGCATCCCCAAGGCTTTGTAGTCTTCTTTGATTCCACCCAGGTTCCAGCTTGCGATGTCATTTGTGCCCATGTAAGAGTAAAAATGGACAGTAGTCTGTACTCCTGGCAATCTGTGGTACTGTTTTGGTGTCATCACAGTCCTTGGCTCTGTGGTGGCAGCATACCTCTTGTGACTCCTTGTTAGGCTGACAGATGGGCGCCCCAGTGCCCTTTAACAGTCACCCACTACAAGCACTCATCATTTCCTTCTGTGGTATCCACTGTGTGTTGCTGGCGTGGTTTCTCCTTACAGACCTTGCTCATGGGTGTCTACAGCTGTTAGACACAGAATCATGGAATCATTAAGGTTGGAAAAGACCTCTAAGATCATTGAGTCCATCTGTGAGCCCAACACCACCACATCTACAAAACCATATCCTGAACTGCCAAGTCTACATGTTTTTTGAACACCACTTCCCTGGGCAGCCTGTTCCAATCCTTGACCATTCTTTTAGTAAAGAAATATTCCCTAATAACCTATGTAAACCTCCTCTGGTGAAACTTTAGACCATATCCTCTTGGCCTATCACTTGTTACTTGGGAAAAAAGACCAACTCCCACCTTGCTAGAACCTCACTGAAAGGTAGTTTTAGAGGGTGATAAGGGTCCCCTCAGCCTCCTCTTCTCCAGACTAAATAACCCTAGTTCCTTCAGTTGCTCCTCATTAGACTTGTGCTGAAGACCCTTCACCAGTTTTTTGCCCTTCTCTGGAGACAGGGATGGGCCAGGGCTGGTGCTCAGGGTGAGGCCCTGTGTCGCTGGTGGTGAGCAGCCACCGTAATGCCTTCTGTACTCAATAACTCTATGGCACTAGTCTTACCATTGCCGAGTTCAAGTGTAAGCTAGAGCGAAGGGTGGGAAGCCCAGCCTCCTGAGCAGATCTGGAGTTGTACAGCACTGAGGAGGAACTACTGGGGTGCCTGAGTTACGATGAGGTCCTGACGGGCTCCTACCCTGTGTGATGGCTGATACATGCACATGATCCAGCAGAATGGGGTGTACAGTAGGAAGTATGAGGGGGTCTTGCAAGCAGAGAAGTACAAGAAGGCCACGAGAGACTACGAGAAGTGGCCAGAGTTCCTATGGTCCTTCCTGCAGCAGATGCACTGGGCATGCTCTGACCCAGATGGGAGGTGGTGCTGGGCAGCTGAGCAAGAGCAGAATCAGGCACAGGAGACAGCACCTGCTGCCAGGTCTAGGTGCAAGGGGCAGTCCTGTGAGCAGGCCACCATCATGTAACATGGGCCAAACTGATTTCAAGACAGGGTATTGTGTGAGCATTCACTACGACTAGCTGCTGGATGAGCACAATGGCAGCGTGGGCGACCGCTGCTCTTCTGAGCGCCAGCCCAAGTACGGATCCTTTGTCAAGCCTCAGAGCAACACTCATGAGGACTTCCATGAGAATGCTCACCACAAGGTGAGGGGACACCAAGGGGGAGGGACAGAGACACTGGGGACACATAGGGGACAGGCTCCGGTGCAGTAGGGGGAATGTGTATGGAAGATCTGAGGGAGAACACCAGCTCATTTTGGGGCACCCTACCCCCCTGGCTTTTTCCCCTCCTCACCCTGCAGCACACATGAGCTTTGGTTTCACCCCAGAATGCCCCCACATCCCTCCCTGGAACTTCTCAACTCCCATAGTTCCCCCTGCAGGAGTTCCACGTGGGCACTGCGCATCTGGTGGAGGTGGGACTCCCCTTGCACTTGTCATGCTGTGGACTGAAGCCAATGGACCACTAAGCTGTGGAGGAGGCAGGGCAAGGAAGCTGTGCCAGAAGCAGTGGGCTGTTTGGCTGAGTGAGGCAGAGGTGATCTGACAACAGCTTGATTCGGAGGAGCTCATGATTGTTGGTCATGACTCACGTAGGCAGTAACAGAGGAAAGGACGTCAGTTCTGTTGAAAGAAGTCAGGTAGATAAAGAATTGTCCAGGCAGTGATCCCAGAAATGTTCCCAGGACTATAGTTAAGGTTATCATATAGCATGGATAAAGGTCACGTTACTGGGTCTAAACTTTTAAACCTTGCAAGGGAACTGTTAATGTAACAGCTACGTAGCAGCCCAAAAAGGGAGAACTGGTTTTGAATAGTACACTTGCTTTGGTTACAAATGTGTCTATTACTAAAAAACTGTATATCATTGGTCATAATCTACACACATTCCAGAAAGAGGAGCAGAGACCACCCACCTAATGCGATAATGCTTAATTTTAAGAACGGTATCTGCTTAAATTAAAAAATAATATTAAATATGAACTAGAAGGAACAGCTGGAAGAATATATATTTGCAGATCACATGTAGACTTCTGTGCCATAATGATACCAAATTAATGTTTTTGAGCAGATTGAGAATCAATGCAAACAATAGTAAATAATAGGATCTTAGAAAGAAAAAAAAAGAAAAAACAACATCCCCCTCATTTAAATGGTGAGGTAAAATCCTAGGAAAAAAAATCCTTGCCATCATTTAACACTAAGGTAACTTCTAAAGCTAAAACCCATCCTTAAGAAAGCTGAACCTGTGTTCAATAAAGAAAATAAAATAAAATCAAATTTACATCTAGCAGATTAAATGAAAAAAATTTAGCAGGGCAGTCCAAACGGTTTGTAGAAAAACATATAGAAGGCCTAATAGAAAACTAATAGAAAAAAAGATTTTTCAAACGCCTGGATTTAGGGGAAGCCAGATAGTCTTTATGGTCAAAAAAGATCAATGTATGTATAATGTGTTTTGAAAAGATAAAGCCCTGGCAGAAAAACTAATTTTTGCACTTGTGATCAGTGGGGAGAAGAGGGAGAAATGCATATAATGGAGATTTTTTTTCATGCAAAGTGAATATGGAGGTTTGTCTAAGGTGGAAATGTCAGTAAAAGATGTTATAACACAAATGAAAACAATAAGCAATAGAAGTTTGAAGGACCTAAAGAGTTGTAATGGAACTACAGTATGAAATAGATGAATTATGGATCACGATAAGAAAACATATGCTTAAGTTTTCCTCAGTATCAGTGATTTAGAAAGTGGCAGACATAATACCAATTTCCAAAAACGTTACCAGAGAGTATTCAAACGACTGTAGACAGGGAAATCTATATCTGATAAATTAGCCAGATCAGTGTTATCGGGCACATGGATAAAGGAAAAGAGTTGATACCAGTATTGTAATGGGAAGTAAACTATTATGAATCTATGGACTTCTCGGAACAACATGAGTAAGCACAATCAAGGGGTATGCAGGTTGTATACCCAGGTTCCTAAACAGCATCACCATTACCAAAGTATCTCGATAAATCTAATGTGAGAAAAGAAAGACGGTCTTTCCTTAAAGAACAGTTACAAGATGGGAAGCAAACTGTGGGGATAGCTGGCCTCTACTGTGAAGGGAAGGCACTTGAGGTATTTTATGGACATTAGTTGTGTTTTGACAATACGAGCTGCTGGTAATCAGGTATTCTGATTGTCAAATTGTTTAGAAACACGGAAGCTGACAGTGAAGAACAACAGAAGGACCACCAGGTGTTGAGTGACTGAGGGATAATGGATCAGATAAATGGGTCAGACAGTGAGGCATGGTGAAACAACCTATTTACATTGAGGTGAGCTTTGAACTGACCACCCATTTCCAACTGCTATGATATAGAAATAGAGTTCTAGTTTTGTAATACTAAAATGTCATCTCAATACCGAGTAACTAAAAAAATATTACAAATTATTAAGGCAAAACCAAAAGTGATGCACATCTTGTGTGGTATGTGCTGTTTGGGTCCTCCATGTAAAAAGGGTAGAACTGGAAGGTGTACAGAGAAGATTAGCAAAGTGATCAAAGGTACTATATGAACCTTCCTTAATAAGGCTCACATGCAAGAAAAAAGGAGCTTGATTTGGAGGGATATGTTGCAGAGATCCATCGAATTGTATCATGAGAAAGGTGAAAAGGCAACAACAATTCCTACCTCATTCAAAATAAACAAAAGAAGTAATTGCTTTGTACAATATGCAGTGATGATGAGATGCTCTCCAGAGAATATTCTGGATGGTAAATGCTAACTGAGATTCAAAGAAGAGAAAAAAAATAAACTGATATGTTATGAAAAGATTAAATCAGATTTGGGAAATTCATAGCCTGTTCACTGTTAAAGACTGGCCCAATTTTGTTGGCCTTGTTTTTGGCCGTAGGATGTTAGGCTAAAGGGACCTTTGTTTTTTTCTTCTGTGAACTTACTTGTGCTCTCATTTGTCCTACAGATGATAGGCACAGTCTTCTGGATACTCTGTCAATCCCAAAGAACTCTTTCCTGACCTGTAAGATTGAAACTGTAGTATATCATTGGTTACACTCCACTGGGTAAAGGGGAGTAGAAGACATCATTGTGTAATGGAACCATATAATTTAATGGCTTTTGTTCATTGGATTCTAAGTATTCCAATATGAAATGTAAAGTAAGTTTGTGGATGCAGGTTTACCACGGGAAATGAGTCATTGTTTTCACTTCAGAAATGTGGTAACATTTCTAATTGCCTGGATGACTTGTTCAAGACACAAAAGTAGGACATAAGCCCTCAGACTCAGCCTGTTAGGCTGTAGCTGTGCCATATACTGTACGTAGCAAACTTACTGAAATGCACATGACTTATTTATGCTTATTCTTCTCATTTAACCTATTTCTCAGTTTGACCTAGAGAAAAAGACTAAAATCAGGGGAAACTTGAATGAGACGTACTTCCAAGAATAGATTTGAAGCATAGCTGGGGAGGGTCCATATAGCCAAGAAATAAAAAGAATTGTCCAGATCACACATATTTTTCTGTAAATTTATTTTGTCTTAAAAAATTAATTAAAAATAACATGTTTAATGAAGAGTTGTCTGATAGGAACTATTTCCCAGACTTTTGGAATTGTCTTTAACTTGATTCAAAACAAAGAAGAAAACTAAAATGTTTTCTTCTGTTGATTTGAAAATGGACAAGGAAGAAAAGCATCAAAATGCTTTGTGCAAGAATTTGAAATATTGGATAAATGTATTGGATAAATGTATCTTCTTGGCAGAAGAATGCTACTGAAAAAGGTTTCCGTGAACATTCACAAATAGCTCAGCATCATAGACATAGCCTGTTGTTACAGTATTTTATTTGCATTTTGAGACAGAAAATAGTTACAATATAGCCTTCCTGTTAATGGAATATTACAACTTTTTCTCTTAAAAGATATTCTTCTTTTAGAGTAGTTTCTATATCTAAATGGTTTTCCTAGAGATTTTCCTTTACATATTTAAAATTTTGCAAAAATAATACTGGAATGACTTTTTAAAACCATTTTATGCTCAAAAAATGTACAATATTTCAGGAGACAATCATTTTTCAAAGCTGTATTTTGTTTCAGGTGCAAAACATTCATTTCAGTGGACTTTTGAAAGATTCTATGATAAGATGTGCATTTCTGTCTTTAACATTTAGAAACAAATTATGTTGAATAAACACTGAATCAATAGCTCATCAACACATCAAAATGGTGTTTCTAATCAGAAATTACAGTCCTGCAGAGCAACATAGAAAAGGTTAATACTAAAAAAGAAAAATTTATGTTTAATTGTAAATGTTAGCTTCTTGTCCAATTAAGATCCATCTGCTCTTAGCCTTTTTTGTGCATATCAAACATGATGTTCAAACAAAAACAATTCAAGTCTTCATGTAGAGAGGAAACAACATCCTCATTAATAAGAGCTGTGCATAATTCCTATAATTATCGTAAAAAGAAATCTAATGAGTTATCTGTGATTGTTGTAAACTGACTTGAAAATTAATCTTTGTTAACTACTTGTTTAATTTTACAGTTAATAATTAGTTGGCTTGTAGCCCTATATCATCCATCACTGTGCTGAACTGAATCAATTCTTTTTTTTTTACTTATAAGAGGTTGTTTATCATTGCATAAGGCTAGTTTGGATAAAAGGTATCTGAAAGTTTAGAGAGAGCTGATTCTGTGAAAGTTGATTCTGCATTCTTTATCAGTTTCTATGTTTATTGCTTTCCACAATCAAAAAGAACCTTTTATTGCGATTTTCTTCAACAGAAATGGTAATCAGATAACTTTATATCATGTTGACTTATAAATATTTTCACACATTCTTCTGTGGAAATGAGACTTAGATGAATTAGCATAAACTATTGTGCACTACAAATATTTTCTGAAATCCGTAAAGATTGAATTCTCACTGCTTTTATTTTGGCAGAGAATTTCTCAACTTTGGGTGTCTTAGAGACTAATAATAATTTAGAAAGAAAACTTAATACCAATGATCTTTAAGAATTTGCCTCTGGTAGGACCTTGAATTGAAGAGGGCCTTATGACCCTGGCTTTTCTGTCTAGAACTGCATTCTAGTACTTGATGTGTTGCTGATTTGTGAATTGTCCTCTGTGTTCATATAGCAAAAAATTATTTTTACATAAAAGAAATTTCTCTCAAGAGCTGGAGACAAAAAGTGTGTGATCAATAGACATTTTCTTCTCCTAGTAAAACAGAAATAATTGTAATAAAATTAAAGAGGTAAATAAGTAAATAAACAAAGGAGAATAATGCCAATGGTTAGCCTTTATTTTCACCCAAATCAGCAAATTAAAAGTTACAGTTCCCACTGTGGTGATATCTCATTCCCTTGGCACACGTGTTGCATTCTGTTTTGCAGCTCATATTAACTTTAATGCTTTAATATAGTTATATAAAGCTGCTGAGTTAAAATTGCTTGGGGGACTATAATTTTAAATATGTTGTCTTTTGTTCACATAACACCACAGCCATAATGCTCCATTAATGTATTTTTCCTCATTTAATTAGGTAAAGAATTGATTATACACCTTCTGGTGTGTTGCAGACTTCACTATAGAATAATTAACTGGATCTTCAGCTAGTGAGAATGGTATAACATAGGAGAAATCATAAGGCTACAATAATTTGCAGCAGCTGAGAGTCTGTTCTGGTATGATCAGCATGGAGGGGAAACAGCACATTAACATCGAGTCTTTACTTGCCTTGCAATAGATTTTCCCTGAAATTAGAATGTTCATTCTAGTCTCTTGGGAAAGAACAGCTGCCTGTTCTCCTGTTCCATTACATGGGTGTAAATCAGAAAGAACTCCCTGAAGTCAGTGAAGTTATTCAAGTATGAAAAGCAGTCTGATACGCCCTCCAGGCCTGAGAGATATTGCGTACGGTGACCTGAAATAAATTTGGAGTGGGATAAAAGAAGTGCCTATAAAGTACTTTCATTTGTTTATGAGTAAAGAATTATTTCAAACCAACACTCTTTACATTCTCATCAGAGACATTCTTGGTGCAGTAAGAGCTGACAAAGTGCATTTTTTTTCTTGACTTACAAATCAGAGGCTGATTAGGGGAACTTTGAAGGTGGTGTGGAACAAATATGGGTTTTAATAGTAAATATTTATTGAACTACTTGTGCCTTGGTGTAGTACCTTCTTTAATATACATTCCTACTTAATGTTAAAAGTTAAATGACAATTGAAATAAAATTTGTTTGGGAATTAAAGTTATAAAATGTTACTGTTTGGTTTTCAAGATCTTGCAGTACAAGGCAATTTTGCAAGTAGGAGGCATTGCTCCAGAAAGACACTCTGATTTCTGCTTTTTCATTGAATACTGGTGGAGTCTTCACAGGCCTAGACCATAGTCAGACATGGTGAGAACGTTTTGCCAATCGTGCAAAATTTTGCTACCCAGATTTTTCATCATCACTTCTGCTCTAGGAAAGTAAGCTATTAATTTACAGTAGCAAAATGAACAAGTTGTGGGAATGACTGTCAAGAGAATGAAAGACGAATTTGATAACCAAACATGCAACTATAGCTGTGAACCTGGGCTATTTCTCTGATCTCTAATGATGTGTGCAGCAAAAGCATAGCCGTCAGAAAGTGGGAATAATTATATAGGTATACCTTCAGGAAGGGAAAAATGAAGATACTCTATGATTCCATAATACCAGATCCAGTAAGACACTGCAATTTAAAGCATAGGTATGAACTTTGTTCTGCTTGATTGTCCTTCTGAGGGGTTATCACACAGTCTAAAGACCTATTACAAGCTAGTCTGACAATTTTATTTACTGCCTAGCTTCTTGTGGCTGATGACAGAGTTGAAACCAAGAGTTGAAACTTTCATTCATTTCTCAGTTTGCAAGAATAGAAGAATGAAATCCAGCCCTGGTGAATGCAAGCATAACACAGGAAATAAATAAAGTGACTGTGCATATGGAAAATTCCCGGGTTACATGACATGCATGAAACAGTAGATGACACATACCTTTCCTTCCAGTTGGAGAGTTGTATGATATGAAGTCAATGCCCAGTGGAGTTTTTTGTTCTTATTTAACTGAAAATTCCATGCCTGTAATTAACTTCCACAAGAAACAAACCAAGTGTGAGTTATTTACCTTATTCTGTGGTTTGACATATAACCTACATCAGATTGATTCAACAAAGATGAAAAGTTTACTTAATATTATTTAAATAGTGTACCTTGAATGTGTAATATTTTACTGAAGTCAGATTTGCCCTTTTAATTTAGAAAACAATTTTTTTCTTAATGAATTACTAATACTTTCTAGAACGTAAAGAAAAAAACATTTTGCAGTAGTGACTTGAGATTGGGTGCATTTGCTTAAATTATCAATTTATTTATTATTAATTACAGAGATAAATGCCAGTTGCTTGGTAAGAGTACTAAGGTACAGTACCAAAAAGTGTTAGGAAAGTGTTTCACTTAACTGAAATCTTTGGTTATAACCTGACCTCTTACCTCTGAGTTGGACTGAGAGATACAAAACCATTTACCTTCTGGAACAGAGTAAGTGCAGTTGTCTCATGCACTGTTATCTACTGTGAATATAAATTTTGCATTACGGTATGAAAGTTTGATATAAAAATAAGGGAGGAAGAGGTCTTTATAGGCTGACTTTGTCAGGAGGCTGTTGACAATGCTCTTCATAATTGCTTATCTACGGAGTTACCTCAGTGTGCAGGCTATAAAATATTCTATCAGTTAATGTTTCAACTCTCTACCTACATTTTTAAGAGAGAAAAAAAAGTTTATTTTTTTACATACTGTTAAAAGATCTTGTCCGAGTCTCTCCTGTACTCTGTAACCAAGTCATCAGAGGTGGGAATTATTCTGACTTAACTTCACTCACTTAAAAATCAGTTTCAACCATTCAGTTCAGCCCCTTATATTGCCATGGAGGTACTTCCAAAGGCAATGTGTTCCATATCTGTCCTCTTTTTTCAAGTTTAAACTCTAATTTTTAATTTTTTTTCTTAAACACTAATTGCTCATCATTACTTGCATAAAGGTCTGTATTAGTGAGTATGACTGTTCCCACAAACAACTCTGCAATTTCCAGTCAGAAACTGGATTTTTTTTTGTATTCAAAGGAAAGTATAAGTTTGTTATTGTATATTTTGAGACTCTGTGAAGGTAAGAGCTACCTGATTCAAAGAACATTATTTTCTAAAAGTGCCTTTTTTTATAGTCTTATGATCATAATACAAATAAATTTAAAAAATTTAAAAAACCTGCATCATGTAGTCATAATCCAAGCTGGTATCTCTACAGAGCAAACAGATGTGGGAAAATGGAGAATCAGATAAGTTTCATTTGTGATAAGATATATTGAAACACAGGGCAAATACCTTCATTCAGTTCTCCATACAGTATCACGTAATGGATCAACGTGTGAATGAGGAGTAGGTAAGAGGGGCCAAATTTCTTCAATTATGTGACTTTTCACTTTATCACAGGAAGCTCAGGTTAGCAATCCTGTAGGGCTTGATATACGATAGCTGAAATTCTTCGGTGATATTTTTGGGTGACAGGAAATTCCTTATGTCTCCAATTGTCCTGGTCTTGAAAAAGTTAATCAGGCATGTGGATTGTCTATGATACAATGATTATAAGAAGATTACTTTCCTCATTTCTCATTCTGTCTTTGTATTCTCTCTTCTTTTCTTTTCACTGTGTACTGCTACAGAACAAAGCAGGCTTTTTTAGTGACACTTTTCTTTAAATTTTCCTCTCCTCCCATATGAACTCCTCAGTGATTATAAACCCGTTGCAGCAACTGAACTGAAGTGTAATGGTGCAGCAGAGGTGTATGAATACATTTTGAGTGATAAATGACTGCTGAAATGCCATTACAAGCAAGCACTGCTATTATGCTTACTTCACTACGTCTTGAATGTGTTGCATTTTGGGTGGTGTTTTTTTCTTTTTTTTTCCATATAATCACTCTCAGAATTCACCTTCAGAGGGGGGAACACATTGCATATTAAAATATGCCTTCTTTCATTTCTCTTCTCACTTTTCATGCTCATAATCTTGTAAATTCATAAGCTGGAAAGGAGATAAGCTATGTGTTGTATTTGCTGTCCTTGAGCACTCAGTCATGATTTCTGCTAACAAAATCTGCACTGATGTTTACACCAGCAAATTGACTGTGCAGTTTTTCAGTTTCATTTGATTAATTGAATGACATTTCATACCTGCTTAGGGCATTAGAAATCCCAGAGCACATTTTTTGTTTGTTTGTTTCAGAATGAAATGGTCTAATTTTACATCTGGACATGGACCTGTTGTAGGCCAAAAGGAGGGCAGAAAAATTGTTAGAGGGCTGGGAAACCTCTTCCATGAGGAAAGGCTAAGAGAGTTGAGGTGGTTTGACATGAAGAATAGAAGGCTCCAGTGAGACCTTATTGAAGCCTTTCAGGGCTTAGATGGGGCTTGTAAGAGCAATGGGGAGAGCAAAGAGTGAAAAGAAAAAGGACTACGATTTTAAGCTGAAAGAGGATATATTTAGATTGGATGTAAGGAAGGAATTTTTTATTATGGGGGCAGTGAGACACTAGAAGATTGCCCAGGGAAGTTGTGGATGCCCCATCCGTGAAGTGTTCAAGGTCATGTTGGATGCAGCTTTCAATAAGCTTCTCTAGTAAAAGATGTTTGTGCACATTGGAAATAGATGACCAAGAAAGAAAGAAAGAAAGAAAGAGAAAGAAAGAAATAAATTAAAACCTTTCTAATTACGAAGTAGTTGCCATGTACTACTACTACTACATTGGCAATCTGCTCCTTGCACAGGTATCATTACCCATGAAATGGCTTTTCTACATCCATTTTATTGCAGTAAAGCTCATATTTTGGGGGGAAATCAATGAAACAAACTACACATTTTGGTGCATTTAGCATGCATAGGTATTTACATTTTTCTGAGCCTTTCTAAAATCGAGACAGACTCATGTAGCATGTAACTTTCTTCTGCAGGAAGTTTTACAGTACTTTGTTCATTTTAGGAATAAAAGAATCAGTGATGGGATTACTTTTGATTTCTGATCCACGATTCACTAGATATTACTGTTAACTTGTCATCTGAAGTTGTCTAATTTTCCCCTGGCTTTAGACCTCCGATTAGGAATCATTGTAACTTCCTAGACTGCACAAGATAGTTCCTCTCCATTCATGACACACATTATCACTGTGGAAGTCTCTTAGCAGGAGGATATGTATTTAGTTTCTTGATCTTAATTTTGGTTTCCTGAGCAAGGCTTTAAGAACTTCTTCAGCTAAGATTAAGTGTAAAAGTTCCATCTCCAAAAATATTAGCAAGGTAATTTTTCACAAAAGTTTCATACCCTTCCACATTAAAAATTTCAGACACCAAGGACTATTATCAGCTGAAAAGATAACTTGGAAGGTAATAGTATATAATAATTTCCAAAATTATCTAATATTCTTTTGCCCCAGCTGAAGGGTCTACCTCTCTGAAAAGGAAATATGTTTCATTTTCCATAGCTTACCACATTCCAGGGGTTGTTAATATTTCTTGGATATTATTTGTACGATGTAGCATGGAGGATATGAAAAATTGGAAACACTAAATGTTGTTATATTTACCTTGAAGTTATTGTGGATCTTTTCTGCTTTTTAGCCCCTATTCTGAAAAATGAGAGGCTCAAAAGCACATTTCACATCCCCTAGAGAGCCATCCATTTCTGTTAGTCTAAGCTTTTGTTAAAAATTTAGTTCACAGTGTTACAGAGATGAAAGAGCAATATATTTTCTAGTATTAGTTTTTGCCCAGAAGCTAAACAGATACTGTGTAAATTTCAAATGTTTCTCAGATCTGTGAGTTGACATTATTTTTAAAATTTTTCTTTTCTTTTCTTTCTTTTGTTCTTTTCTTTCTTTTACAATCTTCTACATTGTAGGTAGAGTTCTTAAGTCTATTATTAAGGTTGACTGACATTTTCTATTATAACACCTTCTTTTCAAAGGCCTATAATTTTGACAAAGCATAACCATAGGGACTAAAAATTTACTTGCAAAACTATTGCATAATGTTGATTTCCTGCTTGTTTGATTGAACAAAATCAGTTCTTCCATTTCCTGATAATAAGCCATTGAGAAATATTATTTTCATATATTATAAAATTTACTGCGAACATTTTTAAAGATGTTTTAGCACCTTAATTTCTAGAAAGGAGAAATTGAAAATTACAGGAGTTGTTTTCTGTGAAAAAAAAAATTATCACTCTTATGGACATCTTTTGAATGGGATCAAGTCTACAAAACTTTATGAAAAAGTGAGAAATCTCTTCTATTTTGTATTCAGTAAATATATTTTTTTAAAAGAACTTTTATCTAAACATGCAACTCAAATCCACTTAAACTGAACCACTAAGTCAGAGTAAGGAAAGTGTTGGAGCAATGCACTGTGGGTTGGATGAACACTCATCTAATGCAAGCACCTTATGCCTTTGCTAACCTCTGTTTTAGGGCTCTGGGCATTAGATTACCCGACATCATGAGGGTTTGTTTGAAAAGATGCTTTCTGAAAATCCAATCACTGAGTAAAACTCCAAGAAACAGCTTCCCCCCCCGTTTCTCCCCTCTCTTCAATGAAAGAAGAATTTTGCTGTTTAGGTATGCAGAGTCTTTCAGAGAAATGCAAAGGAAAAATCATGTACCTTCTGCTTCAGTTAATTCTCTTGGGAAAAGGCCTGTGAAGCTTTCCCTGCTCAGTGAACATCATCAACCTACCACAGCTGGTTCCTGTGTTTGCTCCCACCCACCTTGCAAGGAGTCCTAGAGCTCCCTTTTTCTCCATTGATCTCAAATCAGAAAATGAATTCAGCCCTAAATTCTTGAAATCTGTTTTTTTCTGTGCTGCAGTGGGGCTAGTTACGGAGAGAAAAGGCAGAGCATGTAAATGGAGTTTTGAGGTGAGCTTTGTCTCTGTTCTATGTTGATGTTGAACTGAATGGAGAACGAGATATAAAGGGGCTTAGTGGGGTTCACTGGCTGTAAGAGAACTTCCCCTTGAGACAGGTGGTAAACTGAGGTAGCTACATCTACACTTTTAAAATAAACAGCCAGAGCATAGGCTCAAATGTTCTTTATAATTGCCCTATCTGATAAATTGTTAGCCCATTCCCTAGTACGGCTTTTGCTTAAATTAGCAAGCACTCCCTGGAGAATTCCCAAGCATGGGAAATTACCATTGGCCACAGAACTTCCCTGTGTGCAATATGGATGTAATCACCCTATTTAGGTGGCCTAGAGAGTTTAGCTATGTGGATGCAAGACATACTATGTCATCTTGCCTAAGGATTAAAAAGAGTTCCCTGGATAATATTGTTTTCAAGTGTAGATGCAGCCTTTATACCCTACTTACACTGTCCTCATCAGAAAGAGTTTGGAAATATTTAACTTTTAATAAAGTTTCAATGTAGTATAAGCTTATATCTTCCTACAATCTGAGAATAAAAATGCCTGGTGTCTGTCTGTGCCAAGCTCTCAAGGCTGAGGCTGGGGTGAGACATTAAGAAAAGCCAAGCTTATATACCACAGACAAAAATGAGAATCAGCATAGAAAATGCCATATATCAAGCAAAAAAGTCAATTAGAAAATTCCTGCTCTCCTTTCCTGTGCCACTTATTGTGCCCTTATTCATAAGTGTAGTGTTCCCTCTGCTGTACCTATAGAGCTGTCTGTGAATTTGTGTTGTAAACTGTTTCTTTGAGCCAATCTAGGTCAAATGTGAGAGGATTTAGTCTAGGGGATTATTTTCAACAGAATTCCTTCTTCGCCACTGAGTTTTGGACAGATAGTGCTCAGCTCTGACTATCAGTTGTATTAAACTTCCCTATGTTTTGAGTTAAATGAGTTATTCCTTCACAAAGCAGCTTGACTATAGGTTACTGAGCAGTGTTATGGTAGACTGCATCTCAGTGGCAGATATAATTTGTGACGTCCTTGTGCATCCGAATGGTGAATACCAAAAGTTAAGAGGTGTTATCAATAAAGACAATGATGTAAATGTTCTCTTTTTCTAAAGAAATAGTGTATTAAATAAGGCATTAAATAAAAAAAACTTGAAGATCATCAGAGAGTCAATTTTATAGTTAGTAGATAGATATTATTTACATCATTATGATCTGTTTTCTTCTGTCTTTAAAGTAAGGCTAGACTGACATGGAAATCAGAAATCCAAAGATTAGATAGTTTTGCATCTTTGAAAAATAATTCAAGATATGATACATTTGTACCACACATTCTTACCGCATAACAAATATGTGACAGTTTACAGCTCTTTCATGTGCAAATTACCGCAGATATATTATAGAGAAAGAACATGGGCTCAGGTCTTATCACAAACCAACAGAACAAGAAAGTGGCAATCATAAATGTTAAAGTCAGGCATTACTCTTCTGGCTTCCGAAGGTAGCTAACAAATGATATACCAACCAGCCACCAGTGGAATAACTAATGTTGCTTTCAGGTGAGGCAAAATCAGCGAAATTGTAGGCTGCACTACTTTTTAACACTTCCTAAACACGCTGTCTGTATCACTTGATTCTATACAAGCAAATTCTCCAAACCGTTCTGGGTTAGAAATTTTTATGAGCAGCAGGACAGGATCAGCTGGCTCCTAGAAAGACATCAGCACAACCTGGTGTGAACAGTGGGGTCCTGAAATTCTTATTTACACAACTCTATCCATTCAGCTGCTTTGAGTAAATGGCAATTTATTGTGAAACTTGTGCCACAGCCACAGCAGCCTCTCTGCTGTGAGTCAACTCCTCTACAGAGCCAGAATAGAAGAATGCAAATATAGTAATAATAACAACAGCAACGTTAACAACATGGGATGACTGTACTATGTAGACACAGATTATTGAATAAATCAGTGTAGTTTATTACTTTCTTCTGATAAACTGAATATGCTCTGTATCCTCTGAAATGACACAGCAAACCACTGTAGCTTGCTGTTTCTTAAACACATAACATGATCTGAGAAACACAAATTATGCTGGCATTAGAATAATTTGGTTTTGTGACCCAAAAGCTGCTCCTTGACTTTTTTTGCCAGTGCTGTATTTCAGCACTACATTTTTTTTCTCTGTACATGGCTATATGAGGCTATTGCAATTTCTGCATTCTTAAAAAATGTATTTTTAAAAGACATTATTAGATAAATGGCTTGGACATAAGGTGAAATGACATATCACCTTTCTTTAGCTGAAATATTATCCTAGTTCAATCAGCTGACTCACATGCTATGCTATTATATAATAGTCAATAATTGCAAACTTATCTCCTGGCATATACTCTGGCAGTAAGTCAGCCCTTCTAACACAATATCTATGATGACACAGAACTCAGACATGTGGCAGTAACAAACAATACTACACTGAGGTTCAACATTTACTCAGTTTAAGAAAGAAAGCATAAGCTATGAATAAAATAGCATGGTTTTTGCTTAGTCTCTAGTTTTGCAGGTCTCTTTCAAGGAAGGTAATTTTTTTCTTTCTCTTGTATGAGTGTTGCTTCACTTACACTTCCTGCTTGAACTGGTGGACATCGTACGGTTAGCGCTGGACAAGAAACCTGCGCCTTTCAGCTCAACTGGTCAAGAGTGCTGCCTTGCACAATGGACTCAGCTGGGTAGAACAGCATTAACCTGGCTCATTCACTTCTCTCACGTTTGTCTCTGATGGATGAGAATTTCTTTTTTCAGGGACCATTCACTAGTATTATTCTGCAAGAAGCAATTCTTGCGAACAGCACTGAATGTTTATTTCCACAAAATCCAGAAAAGATTTTGTGGTTTTTCACTCCACTGCCAAACACCTGGCCTGATGCTGACTTATAGGAGATGTGAGTACCAAGTGAACTCAGAGTCCTTTTAAGAGAACGATAAACTCCATTGGCAGAAAAAAGAAAATGCTCATCAGAGTGCTGGCTTCACTGTTGTCTTTAAGTGCTTGTTCAAGAGAGAGTTAGCAGGACAAGAAAACTGATGTGGTCTGCAGTTTTATTATTAATATCAGATTTTCAGAATTAAATGAAGGCAGTCCTTTCTTGCCACAGCATTTCTATTGATGTTTTTTTAAAAATTGATACTGTAAGTTTTCTCAGTATGACCTGAAACAAAACAGGTCATTCAAGGCTGTGTTAAGTCAAATTTTTAATATCTCCAAGGTCAGAGACTCCACAACTCCTTTGGACAAGCTGTTCTAGTGTTTGACCATCTTCACTCTAAACCCAGTTTTTTCCTTATATTTAAATGGAATTTCCTGTATTTCTGCTTGTGCTTGTCACCTCTTGTCCTTTCTCTGGGCATCATTAAGAGTCTGGCCCTGTCCTCTTTTCACCCTTCCTTCAGGTATTGTTATACATTAGTTAGGTCTCCATAGTCTTCTCTTTCTCAGGCTAAGAAGTCCTAGCTCTCTCAGTCTTATCTCAGAGAAGAGCTGCCCCAGATCCTTAATCATCTTTGTGGCCCTTCACTGGACTCTCTTCAGCATCTCCATATCTCTCCTGAACTGGAGCCTCAAACTGGAGCTCCATGTATGGCATCAACCAGCACAGAACAGAGAGGAAGGACCACCTTCCTCAACCTGCTGCAGATGCTCTTCCTGATGCAGACTAAGATGCTGTTGGTCTTCTTTGCTTCCAAGGTGTGTTGCTGTCTGATGGTCAGTTGTTGGCAACTCTCAAAACCAAAGCAGTCAATTGTACAGTAGTGTCTGGAATTAAATATCTTCTGAATGAGCCACTTGAATGTGTTCCCAGTTAACAATTATTTATAGAAGGTGTAGTAGCTTCATGAGGAGAACTTGAGATTTGTCCCAGAATACTGTAACTTGTTTGTCTGTAATCTGACATTAGGGTATAATGAATCACATAAATTAGATATTAAATATTAGAAAGCAAATTTCCTAACTTTGAAACTAATTTGTTGACTTGAAATGCCATAAAAAAAATTTCTTTTTTTTCCTAATTGGAACTGTCTGGTCTTCAACTATCTTTTTAACAAAGACATATTTTGAAGGTGTGTTTTGATAAAGTGTGTCTCTTTGGGAGCTGAGTTCAATGGAATTAAAAATTTGACAGTTATACACATGCACATAACTGTTTGATGAAACCTAAATGCCCAGAGGTTTTCAAAATATAAAAGGTCAAAGAGTAACAATGGGAAAATTCTGTAAACTTCCACTACCTAAAACTGAGTCACTCTGTGGAATTGTTCTAAAACTGAACAAATAAAAAAAAGATCTGTTAAAAATAAGGATTATGTAAAAAATGCCCCATATTTATTTGATAAAATTCTTTATGATTTAATGGTGTTGGTGGTGATTCCTTCCCTTTTGTTTGAACTGAAGTGTGTTTGTATTGCTTGTAAGAGAAAACTAAGGCACTCAAGCACAGGCAGGTGTGTGTTGATTTATTTCATTCTGCCTCTGTTCTTTGGATTTGAAACAAGGGGTAATAAACTCCTTCCAATTCCATTGTAACCTTAGGCCAGGGCTTTGCTGCTCTACAGCCCACTCATAACACATAATGATATTGGACGATTATACGATATAGTTTGCTGCTCTTAAGGAACAATAGGGACAATATTCACATTTTAATTCTGATTCTTAGGCTGAATTTAAATTGTATACAAGGAAAGTTTTCTTATAGGTGATAGGGATACCAGGAATCTGACACTTTATGCTTTCAGGCATTTCTGTCATTGTTAGCCATGTTGACCTTGTAGCCCCCAGAGGTCTGCTTCTAACAAGGTTCCCAGATACCCCATCTCAGCAGTCATATCCTTTTTACAGCTCAATATGCAAGGAGGAATTCTGTTTTTTTTTCTTCAGACAGTTCCAACTTTTGGAGTGCCTGTGAGGTCAGCATCTGTTGCTATGACACTGGACTACAGTTAGACTTGCTTGCCAGCTGGGTAGTTTCATGCTTTGCTACATAAATAACACTGAGATATACTTGCTGAAAAATACTTTTCTGTCTGGCTTGAACAGATCATTTGTCTCCTGTGGAGAGTTCTTTGTTTTACTTCCCAATCTAGAAGGAAAACAGCCTTTTATGTGCATCTATTAAGAGATTCTGATTACACAGAATAGACCTTCTTCAGTCCATGTTCCTTGAATGCTACTCACATTCCACGTAAGTCTGTCTACGATGTAACTTGGTATTTGAAAAGGGACAACTGGTTAGCATTAAATCCTCTGTGTAAAATTCTCTGTGTCCTCCATTGTGTCTTCAGAGACTGCCTAGACATGTATTAAGTTGCAAAACAAGTCTACTACGCCAGGCCTGTACAATATAAATCTTTCTCAAAGTCTTTTGGTCAATTTATCTTTACAATGATTTTTTTGACTATTGCCAATAATTTACTAATCTTAATGTTAGTTTTAATCTAGATATCTTCTACCTTAGAGGAGATGTTGAGCTATCTAAGCAGCAGCAGATGGTCTGCATCACTTAAGAGCTAGAAAGAACTTCAGTGTTTTGGACTTGCATGACACTCATTGGCAAGGAAGTAAAGAAGGAAAGGGTGTGACTGGAATCATTAATGCTCCAGAAGTCTAGTGAATTATTAGTCAATTTGTCAACTGCTTTTTTTTCATTGGTTTTACATAAAAGTAGCATTTTTTAAGATAAGGAGGCCCAGAATAGTGCTCAAAATAATTCAGGGTTTTTTGACTCTATGTTTCTTAGAGACCTTATGTTTCTATGCAAACCATTACAGAATCTTTCCATTGCTTCCAGAAGGTTGTCTTTATATCAGTGTGTATGTCACCTGAGTGTTTTTAGCCTAGTTGAGGCACAAATGCATGGGTAAGTCTCGCAGCGATCTGGCAGGGAGACAGTCACATCAAGAAAACATTCACAATAAGTAAATATATTTTTATGCAGAAGTGGTTTCTTTCACTCATTCTAAACATGATTATCATTTGCCCAAACATTTTAAGCTTGCTTAGGAAGGAGTAAAAGTCACAGCAGTGCCAACACTCTTATCTATTGGACTAAGACTGATTTCTATTGAAGTTTCTGAATGGCATTTTATTTAGCTGTTAGATAAAGGATCAAACCTAAGGTGTGTGCCAGCTGCATGGAATGTGGTCCTTCATACTTTATGCAACGATTGTATGTGTGTTACAGCTGGATGGAACACAAGATGGAATTTGATCAAAACATTTGATATAAAATGGGACACTATAAAAGACACCCTAAGTTACAAAAGAAGTTGAAGAAGGGTTTGTGGGGACTTGACAGATTAAAAGCTGACGGCACTACTGTCACAGTCTTAGTGGAAATCCAGTTTGATCTCATTAACAACTAAGTGCTAGAGACACTCAAGAACAGTAATGAAAACAAATGATTCAGAATGCAATGGAAACTATTATTTAGATGCCAAGGATGCTCCTGTATGCACAGGCCATAAACAAATCCAGAACAAAAGAAAAAAACATTATAATGTAAAAGATGAATGAATTAATGTAACTCAGAGTTCAGCCTTTTTTTTTTGAAACACTTAAGAAACAGATCTCTGCAGAAAATCTATATCTACAGTTTACTATATGTCACAATACATTGTATCAAAATCATGAAAAATTGCAAGAAGAAAATCCCAGAAGATGTGATGGTTGAATTTAAAATATTTTCAATTTTTAAAAGACTTTCACTCCTGTCCTTCCAACTCAGACTCAAAATGAATACATTTTTAACTTCTCTGCATGGTATAGATAATATAACTTCTTAATAAGTTAGTTACTAAAAAAAGCCAAAATATATTTAGCAAGAGGACAATCTTTTAAATGTTCATGCATGATGTAAGACTGTAAATCCTAACCACTTAATATGAAAGAAACTCTGTGTGTTCTGATGTTTTATATTTTATTTTGATAAGTACTTTTTGATGGTTTATGAAGAAAATATTACTAACGTGTAGTTCAAATTTCTGTATTTAGAGGTTTCTGCGTGTATAATAAACAATTGCATTTTTTCTCCTCCCTGAAAACACAGTTGTGATTATTAAGTTATATTTCATTTAGCAGTTCTTAAATAAGACATTATAGGACAAATTAGAAATCAATATCTGCTAAATATTATTTGAGAAAAAAAACCCCTGTAAAAGGATGATCCTACGTAAAAGAGTTTAATGTAAAATTTGGGGATTGAAAGCTCAACTACTGATCAAGGTGACTTTTAGTATTTTTTTTTTACTGTGAATAGTCCTTCTTTCGTGGTGTTTTAAGACGCCATGTGGATTTCCACCACCACCTTATAAAAGTATAATCTAAGCTTTAAATAATAGCAATAGTGGGTTTTATTCTGCTCATAAAAGATTATTTCTTATGTTTCTAGGCTCATTAAGCCTCTTAACGGATCTTTTTCTTTTCCATGAATTTTTTTTAAAAAATGCCTCACAGCTACACAGCTCCTAATGCAATAAGATCATTGCCTCTCATCCTGATTAGTCCTGTCTTACTATTGCTTTAACATTCACTAGCCAGTATGTGTTTCATTAGAATATAACTTCTTGAATAGGACATTTTTAGTTCTTATATTTTCACCCTAATTGGAGGGTACTCTTGGTTTGCAAAGAAAAATATATGTGGAAACTATACAGATGGCTCTTACTTGTGCAACTGTTGCGGAAAGAAGGCTTTTCTAGTCATATACCTCTTTACTTCTTCAGCTTAATTTTTTTGCCTAAACACAAGTATGTAGTGTCATCTGGGACCGTCAAGACTATAATCTGACACTTTTCAATGGTTCTAGTTGCAATGGAAAAAGACCTAAGAAAGAGTCATTAAGCGGACAGGAAAAATACATTAAAGCATCTGAAATGTAGGAGATGCCAACATTTAGGCAACTGGACAGCACTAGGCAGTTGAATTCCCAGTACCTTAAATGAAACATGATATTTTTCAGCAGCATACCCAAGATAGCTGAATGGTTATACTAATCCCTCTAATTCTAATGTATTCAAATTATTTATCATTATAATAAATTATAGATTTTTTTTCCATCAAAGAACATCAGCCTCTGTGTTTCAGAGTGATAGTGTATACTGTTTCAAGAGTTATTATTTCACAGAGCCTGGCCTTAGTCACAAGGACAAATAGGGAAAATGAAGGATGACATACATGGTTTAATCAAGCCCTGAATTCATAGCAAGATGTCTGGGAAATGTGCACCAGGGAATGACCAGGATCTCTGAAGAAAAGGTTTCATGCTCTGAGAATTACAGTGTCCTTTGTATAATATCAAGTCTGTGTCATTATTGTCCAACTGTCACATATTAGACCACAACCAGCCTGTGAAATTTTATATTAAAAACTTAAGCACTTACCTCTGTGGCCTCAGACGATAATCTCAAAGAAAGTGCCACCTTACTGGGAAATTAATTCTTCTGTTGGATGCAGATTCCCACCTACACATTTGAGCCAAGACAGAAATCTGAGTTATTTATTCTTTCGTTAGTTCATTCATTCATTCATTCATTCATTCATTCATTCATTCATTCATTCATTCATTCATTCCTTTTTGTGACCTTCACAGAAGCCATTTCTCCGGTCCCAAGAAATTTTTAAGCATATCTCTTAAATTTCAAGAAAAATAAGAAGGCTACTCTGTAGTCAGCCAAAAAAAAAGTGGTTTGTATCATCACAACAGGGATGTATGATGCATCCCACAGTGCATGCTATGGAGGCATGGGTGTCATGTACATACGCAAAGCTGATAGGTCATTGCTGAATATCAGTACTGATTAAAAGAAAACATATTTAATATTACTTCCTCTACACTATCTGTAGGGGTTAATCTGCAAAGCAATCTACTTCATCTGCTGTTTTTAAGGTTTCTTTTTGCAGGGAAATGGTGGTATTTAAAAGGGGCCTACAGGAAAGATGGGGACGGGCTCTTTATCAGGGAGCGCAGTGATAGGACGAGGGAAAACAGGTTTAAGCTGAACGAGGGGAGATTTAGTTTAGATATGCGGGAGAATTTTTTCACTGAGTCACTGGAGAAGTCATGGGCATGCCCCATTCCTGGAGGTGTTCAAGGCCAGATTGGGTAAGGCTTTGAGCAACCTGATCTAATTGAAAGTGTCCCTGCCCATGGCAGGGGGATTGAAACGAGATAATCTTTATGGACCTGTCCAACCCAAACCTTTCTAAGATTCTGTGACAAACCTAGATATTGACTCGTTGGGTGTAGCTGGAAATGGATAGTGGACAGGGAATGAAACAGTTATCAGGTCTATGTTTCTTAGTTTATGCAAATGAGCAACATCAGCTCCCAATTCAGCTGCTGTGACATTTAAAACTAGAGCAAGTAAAACACTAGAAAAGAAGATATCTTTAATAAGAACAATGGCATAAAGTAACACAAGATAAGCAAATATCTGCAGATCTTTATTGAATGTCAAAGCTATTCAGTAGCATCACCTGTAGGGCAAAAATCTGAAAAGGCATGCTCTTTATCTCCATAGCTATAATTTCCATAATACTTGGATGACTTTAGGTCAATTCTAAAAATAAAATGTAACTTCAGTAGTAAGCCAGGATCTGAGTTTATTTAGTTCAAACAGCAGTTGCAGAGGTGGAAGAGATTTGATGGCTGTGACCTCTCATCAGTAAGAATCAGGACTACTGGAAACAATTGGTTGAGCTAGTGACAATAGAGAGATAGAGGTCAGCTCACTAAGAATCTTCAGTTCAAGTTATAAAGAAAAATTTAAAAGTACCACTTAGCAAGAATTTGGAAATCTTTTATGTGCTTCCCTCATCAATATACACCAACATGTAAGACAATGATGCATTAATTAAATTCCAGTGGTATATTGTCAAGAATTAGCAGTGTGTGATAACTACTGTATCATAAGTGACCTTGTTTCTAATACTACCAGTTAGTCTGATGTAATTGCTAGTCCTATCGTCTATATTGTATTATTTCTGCTGTATTGCAGAAATGCCGTTGTGAGTAGATATGAAAAAGGAAAAGAATTTACAGCATGTATTAAGGATTAGCACTCATCTTTACAAGTTTCCGTTATTCTGCATTAGCAGTGATACATATGACTGTGTTGCTGTTACAATTTAAAAGACCATTTTAAGGTTCACTGCATTTTTTTAAATTTTCGCTTACTAAATCAATGAAAATGTTACGGGTCACCAAGCTGCTAGCTTGCCTCTTACTGCAACACAGTTGAATTTGCAATGCAAATGCAAAAGGGAATAGTAAAATGGAAAAATCCTTTGTGTTAAAGTGGAACACTGAAAAATGTCCAAATCCTCTTTATGGACATACATTTTTTTAAACTTAGAGTAAGTAGAAAGATGGACTGTGAAATATTCATAATTTCTCACTGTCCATGACACTAAAAAGGAATCAACTCTTGTTAGATATTGGCTTACTTCATTTTTGAGAGTTTGTTCCTTTTATTAAATACTCCAAGTTATATTTTTAATGAATTTATTGGCTTTTCTATTTGATCAGAATAACAGAATATGAAAATGATTTCTTATATGAATAAACAACTTTTCCTATAGGATTTGGCATGTCTTTTCATGTTCTATGGATAAGATTTACGTTTTGCCACATGAGAGTAAACCACCTTGCATTGAAATACATTGCTAAGAAAGATTCCACATGGAATTGGTAGGTGCAGTCTCTTTTATGAGACTTTAAGTTAAAGGTTGAAGTTAAATCAGGGTACCTGCAGTCTGTGTCTGTTTCCTAGTCAGCAACACAAAATTTTGGATGCAGATTTATTAGAGCCTTCACAAGCCATGCACTCCTAATTTTGCAGTTACGGTTTTGCAGACACAGCTTACAGTATGAGTCGGTACAATTACCTGTCCTTTAGGTTTTTGGAAATCTATCTGCTCTTACACATTTGTCTGTTAGTTCTCATCTACAGGGAAAGTTTCACAGCTTTAATCTGAGATGTCAACTTCCATGGATTTCAGTAATCCAGTATAAAGAATTTCTAGTTAAATTTATGAATCATAATTTTGACTAGATTAGAAAAGGCATGGAGTAAGCTGAAAAGAAGCCACTCCAATATCAAACTTTGGATCACTGAAATGAATTACAAGAATATTGCTTTTAGGTCATTTTAACTGTCAAAGATCCAATAAACTATTCTATACTGAATTATTAACATATGGCTGCCATAAACCACTCAAGAGCTTGAAGTTGGGCATTCCCTCAAGTGTCTGCAGAATCAGGAACTAAGTGTTCTGAATTCAGCCCATAAATTCAAAGGCAAAGCTAGAGTCTGAAGCTTGAAAAGTTAGCTTGTCTAGCAATAATAGAAAGATGTGTGTTTCATGCTTGTTTGTTTTACTTCCTTATGTATCAGTGTATGAAATTCTCCCTTGTTACTAGTTATTTCACAGTATGAAATGTTTTTAATTTGTCAAAATAATAAAAAAATATAAATCAGAACTACTGCAGGTGGTGAACAGGGTCTGGGGAGTGGGAAAAGTCAATAAAAGGACAATCAATATTTCATCATCATATCTCCAGAGATTTCTAAAGCACCATTTACAAAATATGAGACATTTTAAGAGAAAAATGTTGCATAAGAATGGCATTAAAAAATGAATGTTTGCCAATTTTTATTAAGAGAAAGCATAGCATCTGTTTTCCGCTGAATAGCTGTATATTTTAATGATTTATTACAGTCTCAACATGGAAAAAATAGTGACTACTTTTTCTATTATTTTCCCTTTATACAGGCATATAGAAAAGAAACATGCAAAAAAACATAGTCCCTGGAAGATTCAGTGGACTATGTGAGATCAACATGGCGCTAGCATTTTGCTGCCTGTAGAAGCCAGGAAACATAGCCAACATATCTACTCATCCCAAAAAGTCTGACTGAACAGCCTTG
This sequence comes from Dromococcyx pavoninus, assembly GCA_033558185.1. Classification (NCBI taxonomy): domain Eukaryota; kingdom Metazoa; phylum Chordata; class Aves; order Cuculiformes; family Neomorphidae; genus Dromococcyx; species Dromococcyx pavoninus. The sequence goes on from JAUMJL010000212.1 coordinate 2,895,531, forward strand.
GTTATATTTCCTGAAGGGAACTGTAGTAAATGGGTGCCTTAATGTGAGGGGAAGCTGAGGAGATTACTTGTAAAGTAAGATGGACCGTGGTCCAGTGATGCTGGACATAGCACATAGGAGAGGGTGCACATGTGTATTTTGGGTAACTAACTGAAGCATGCTGAAGCATACTGAAGCATGTATATTCATGGGTGAATGCTGTCAGCACTGTCCTCTGTGTGGTTATAGGAGTGTGTGCATTATGCAGAAAGACATGATTTCATGTTTTCTTGCATTAAATAGCTAACTAGCTGTAAATTGATTTTCACTAGGGGGATCTGTAGCTGACTAATTGTGGCACCTTCTGGCTACATCTTTCGCAATAAAAATGGTGCTAGAGTCTGTTCTCTGCCTTTTATGCCAGCTAGCAGAGTCTGGCCACATCCATACTAAAAGTATTTTAGATCTCAAGACAGGGCAATTATACTCAAACTGTTTACTGGCAATGGTATCTGTCCTACACTAGCTATTAATTCATGGCCAGAAATAGTTTGGGAGCTTTGGCCTTGCTTGCAGTTCTGAAGAGCTAACAGTTCAGGTATTCCTGTTACTTAATTTTTTAATACACATGCAATATTAGAAGGCAATTCCTGTCACCACTTTCAACTGCAGGTTAAAAAGCCTAAATTAAGGTGTTGGCACATAAACAGCCATATGAATGCTGCAACTGCAACTATGGACAGGAAAAATCAAGTTGATAGAGTTATTGGAACCTAATCATTTATTGGTGAAGATTGATTGGTAGTCATTGACCACAGGCTGGGGGAAGTCAGTGCATTTTTTGAGTCATCATACTGTATATAAGATATCCACACAAGCGTGGAAAATATGAAAGGAGCCCGTGTTATGTCATGCCTTTCCAGAACACCAGCTGGAGGCCAGACAGGATACACTGGGGTATTCCAAATAGCACTAGATGATACTTTTAGGCAGCTGAATCTAGCTTGGTCACTTCTAGAATGCAGTTCATTCAATCTATTTTAAATTCCTGTTTGAGGAAGGGATAAATCAGCCTCTAGAAACTCTTAATTCTTTCCGTAATCATAGAAGGAACCTGGCATGGTCTTACCACTACTATCTGCTGGGTCACTTCAGCTGAAAGGATCTACGAGTAAGTAAGATTGAGCATTGCCCATATGTTTGAGTCTCATTACTACTTTGAGAACAAGTACACACTTTAATAATTTTGACTGCAAGAAACTGACGATTCTTTGTAATTATTCTGCTTTCATTCTAATATGTAAATAAAAGATATAAGCTGTGATATGCAGGAGATGACTGCAAAACAGATCTGGGCATGTACAGAGGTAAGAATTAATTTCTGAATTTTATACAATAGGATCAGCTTATATAGTGTTACTTGAAAAGATCTCCTATGTTATCATCTAAGGAAGATCTGAGCTTGTCTCATCATCATTTATGAGAACATGAAAGGAAGACTTCTGAGCAGTATGGGAATGATTGCCTAGCTTTTAAAATTTTGTTCTCATTATATGTTTTGGACAGATTCCCTGCTGAATACAAATTATGGAGGGACTATTTGGATGCACCTGATAGATTTGTTGTTTTTTTTCCCTGTTTCATTCAGCTTCTGTTTTGCATGTAGGTCTCAAGATTTTGGAATTGGTGAGGGAGGCTGCAGAGGTGGTCTCTGTGGGAAGAGGCTAGGGGCTACTCCATGCTGGACACAGCTGGTTTTGCCTGGCTCCAGCTGACTCTGCAATGTACCCACCACAGGGCACAGCTGAGCCCATCAGCAAAGCTGGCGGTGTGTCTGTGAAAACTTATTTCAGAAAGGGAAAAAACTAATTGACAAGCAGAAGAGGAGAGAAACAAAATAGTGGGAAACAGCAAAAGGAACATCAAGGTCAGAGGAAGAGAAGGTACTTCATGATGCTCTGTGGAGCAGGTATCCAATGCAGGCTATGGACGAGCCACAACAGAGCAGATGAGTATTTCCTGAAGGAAATGCAGCCTTTGGATGCCTCATAGTCAAGCAAAGTTTTTCTGACTGCAGTCCATGGGAAAGCTAGTGCTGCAGCAGGGGAAAGTATGAGGGCAATAGTGGACAGGAACAACTGCACCAGTTAGGGCAGCAGGTAGAAGAGCTGGGAGTGAAGGGGTGAAGCTGAGCCTATGAAAGATGGAAGGAAAGGTGCTGTTTTAATGTTTTCCTTGTTTCTCACAACACAAATTAATTGACAATACATTCATTTTATCCAAGCTTGGCCTGCAACAGTAATTGATAAGCAGTCTCTGTCTTTATCTCACCTCATGAGCTTTCTTATCTTATTTTCTTTCCCTGTCCCACTGAGGAGGAGGAGGAGTGAGTGAGCAGCTGGGTGAGCTTTTGGCTCATTGCCAAGACTAAATGAACACCATTTCAAATACAGTTGAGATTATCATGGAATGTAATGCATATATAACCTTTACTAACAATTCGTAACAACACATTCTAAAAACATTACACAGGTACCAAGTGTCTTCATGATATCCTAATAAAAGTTTTTAATGTACACCAATTAGGTTGCCTACATTGGGGTTAAACGCAGGAGCTTATCTCACTTGTTGTCTTGACTCACTTAGCTGTATGTAAATATTTTATGCCATATGAAAATACCTTATGCCATATTAAGTACTTATTAAGCCAATAAAATAAATAATTCTTTAGACTCTGCTAACTGAACTCACTACTTTTTTTTGGACTAACCTAGCAAAACTTTAGACATCTAAGTATAAACATTTTCATTTATGTAATAATATCAAATCGAGAGTTACCCTTCATATCCGGTCCTTTGGCTGCAGGAATTGGTTTTCTGTCTGATTTTTGATGATGTGAAAAATATGAGGTTCTTTAGCTTGACAGTTAAATTTTCCATCTCCAAATTCACGAGTAATGTTTCTGTACTGAGTTCCATTTATGGAAAAAGCTGAAGAAACATAGTTACAGTTTAGATGAATCCATGTTGGTTCTAGACCCCAGGAAACTTACTTTCTACCTTGAAATACATTCTGACAAATTCACTCACCCTAAGGCAGTATATTATGTACACAGATAGTCTTTGTAGTTTAAAAGTGTGGGGAATATGCTGTAAGGAAGCTAAACCCAATAATTTTAATTTAGGTTGTAGGTCTTTTCAGCATGACTCATACCCTCATCATTATCTTACCCTTACAGCATTACTAAAATACTGGTGTAATTAAGATGAGTATCTTACAAGATTTCTCCTGAGGAAATTTATTACAGAAAAAAAAAGAACTTCCCTGTTTTTGACAGTGTGAGACATAACTTCCTTTTATTTTCATAAAATTGACAATATATGACTCACTATATGCTAAAGAAGTCTTCTATATGATTAACGTCTTTAAACACAATGTTAATAATTGCAGATTACCAAATGGGTAAAAATACTGTACGACTGTGTTATGAACAATGTGTCTTCACAATCACAATTAAAATGCTTAATAGAGTTGCTCCAATGTCAAGATCAATCTTCAGCTATTTCAACCATACATTATTATCAAGGAATGTAAATTGAGCAAATATTTTAACAGACATAAAAGGCTGATAGAGAGATAGAGAAATAAGAATGCAAGGCACACACACAAGTTGCACAGCCTTGGCCCATAGTTTTACAGAAGTATTTAATATTGGTATTGAACAGTAAGCAAATCAGGTGGGTGTACACATGATATCATATACCCCTGAGATATTTCTTTAGTTGAAGCTATATTAGAAATAATAATAATGTAAATGGTTGATGTCCACATTCAACTTCAGGGGAAGAGTAAGCATTTTCATCCAAATGAGTGAAAATTAGTCAGGTTTGATCTGTTAAAGTTTTAAATCAACAATGGTGGCAAGCTGCATAATCAACAGTATAATCAGTTTGTTTTATCAGCTCAACAAGAGAACAATTTTTACATTACGAGCTTGGCTGTGTTTGTAGTAATGGAAGAGTAATGGGACCGGTGTACCTGAGAACAAGTTGTGATTAGACATTTTTGTGGCCATTTTGTACTCTTTGTCCACTTAGTAAAGGTACCGTTATGTGTCATCATGAAGACTGAGATATGTGCATTTTGTCCTACACTATTTTATGTATCTCTGTGTATAGAATCATAGAATCTTCCAGTTGGAAAAGACCTTTCAGATCATTGAGTCCAACTGCACCCATCATCCGCTAAACCATAACCCTCAAAAACTCGTCTACCCTTCTTTTAAACACCTCCAGGGATGGTGACTCAACCACCTCCCTAGGCAGCTGTTCCAGTGCCTGACCACCCTTTCGGTAAAGAAATTCTTCCTAATATCAAGTCTGAACCTCCCCTGGCACAACTTATGGCCATTTCCCCTTGTCCTATCACCTGTCACTTGAGAGAAGAGATCAACACTCGCTCTGCTACAGCCTCCTTTCAGGCAGCCGTAGACAGCGATGAGGTCTCCCCTCAGCCAAGCTAAATAATCCCAGTTCCCTCAGCTAATCCTCGTAGGACTTGTTCTCCAGCCCCTTCACCAGCCTTGTCACCCTTCTCTGGATGCGCTCCAACACCTCAATGTCCTTCTTGTAGTGAGAGGTCGAGAAATGAACACAGTGCTCGAGGTGCAGCTTCACCAGTGCTGAGTACAGGGGCAAAATCACTTCCCTTGTCCTGCTGGCCACGCTGTTTTTGATACAGGTCAAGATGCTGCTGGCTCATATTCAGCCGGTTGTCAACAAACACCCCCAGGTCCTTCTCCTCCAGGCAGCTCTCCAGCCATTCTTCCCCAAGCCTGTAACGCTGCATGGGTTGGTTGTTGTGTCCCAGGTGCAGGACTCGGCATTTGGTCTTGTTAAACGTATACATATATATGTATACATACAATCATTTCCATTACACACAAACACAAAACATGAAGGTATCTTACAATTCCTGTTATTTTGTCAATTTGCTTAGCAAACAGATATTGATGTAAGTGAATATGATTAGGTGAAAAAAATGAAGAGAGACCAATGATATTCCAGTATCATAGCTAATCCCCTAAATTTTTATTGATGTTGTGTTTTGATGTCTATTCTACAATGCAGTGCACAAGGTGTCAGACCAGGAACTGCTAGAAAAAATTAACAGAGGAAGAAATTAGTATAAGAAAAGCTAACTGTTAACTAGTAATTTTGGGGTTTGGAAAACTACATGGTTTTAATGGCTAATATTAAGCATAGTCCTGACATTGGCTTTTAAGAGATTTGTTTTAGAAACATAACAACTTGACATCAACAGTCTGAAATACCTTAGCTAGTTTTGCCTCCCTAGATTTTAGTTTTATATTACAAAGCTTGACAGATAATTTTATGTTAGATCTAGAACCACAACTATTCTTATAACACTTTTGGACTATCTTGATAAGAAATGTCAAAGCAAGGAAGAAAATTTAAGAAATATATCTTCACTGCAAAGCCACAGAGTCTTTAGGTTGACTATTAATTGCCTTTAAATAAGCTAACTTCGGTTCTTGAAACAACCTAACAACAGGAAAAGGGATCACTATGGGATTCTTCACTTCAAATTTACTGTCTTGGTTTTAAAGAGAACCCAAGGAATAAATGCATATTTATATGAATAGACCAATTCAGGAATTCAAGGCTGGACTTTTTCCCACATAGAAAAGTAGAAAATTAGCCTCTTAACAGTTCCTTTATACAATATGGGAAGAGAAGAAATGCTCCTAACTCTACAGATGTGTCTGAAAAAAATCATTCCATTATCCCTTTTGAAATGTGATTGAAATACTGTACCAACATATCTGCATTGAAGGCTAGCAACAAAATGGAACTGAATATAGTACATTTACAGACTTCATCATTGGGGATCATCGTTTATTTGTGCAGTGTTAACCTTATGAAAATTTTAAATCATTCAGCTCAGCTGGTCAGTGCGATAGAAGATTACAGAGGCAGGTCTTCAAAGCTGCAGGAACATGATCCATTCTCACTTTCTTTTGAAGAGACATGTTAGAGTTATTCCAGCTAGTTCAACAGCAGAGAAATGGGGAAATCAAAGCAGTAATAGAAAGTACAAACAAAGCCTAATGTCTTCTGGGCCTGATTCCCACACTTCAGACCTTCCAAGGTTGACACTTCTTGTCCTTTACATTTAAAGGCCAGTTTTTACTCCACTGTAGATAAGAGAAAAAGGAGTCAGTAGCATAAAAGGATCTGTACTTTCTTCTTCCCTGGGTTGCACCGACCTTTGTGTTCTAATAGGTATCACTTTTATGTTCTTTATCATAATATTTTTTTTCAGAAAAAAACCCTACATATACTATCCGAGGCCCTTTTCCAAAACAGACCTTGATCCCTGTGGCTGCTATTTCTTTTTTTACTGGGCTTCAGTATTCTATGTCAGCTACTGCTAATTGATCCCTCAGTTGCAGCTAGAGAAATAATTGGTTTATATTAGCCTCTTCGAGCTGTGGTAGGCTCTTTACATCTTATTTTATTCACAGTACTCCTGAATACTGATCACACTGAAAAATTCAGGAAATCAGAACTTTAGAAGTTCTAATACATTTGGTATTAAAAATTAGACCTCAGAGCGTGACTTTGGATTTCAGTAAGGTTACCAGTTTTAACTTGTATATTCTGCAGTGATTACAGATGAGATTACAGATGAGATTGTGTACAGAATTGTTCAAGTGGGTGCAGCAATCAAAGGATCTGCGGCTGTCTGACCTAGCAGAATGCAGTTAACTGGCTTCCCCATAGAAATACACGTACACTCTTCACTGAAAATCTGCCAAATGAGGTAACATTCATTTTTATAGTGAGCTGTGACTGAACCAAGTGAATGCTTAAAGATCACAGTCAAAGATCTGAAAAAAGACACTGATGGATTACAATTCAGAAAGGTGACAGGACGTATTGTTTATGGAAAAAAAAACGTTGTGGGAACATGCCTGCTTCCCTAGGCCCTGGAGCACAGCCAGCTATTTTCATATTATGACATAAATGAGTTTGTAAAGTACATTTAATGGTGAATCAACTTGTTTCATTTACCTGATAGCAGCTTTTTTATCATTCTTAAGAGTTTGCAATTTATTCTCTTTGCTTTTCATTTTTCTTTCTAGTGCATAAGCCATCTAATTTTTTTTGGCATGAATTTCAATGATGTTTACATTACTAGACCAGCAAATGTATGAGGATATTGCACTTTATGGGATTATTTTGATGTGCTGTTTGTTCAGCTTCTCTTTTTATCAGTGTGTCCAGCAATGCTGTTCACTAATTGTCCCATTTATTTTGTTGAAATAGTAATCAACCATGCATCTGAAGTAATCAGCTTTAGAAAATGAATATTTTTGACGAATTTCATCTATATATTTTCATTGCAACTTGCAAGGTGTGACTATAATAATGCTTACTGCATTTTTGAATATTCCCATTAAATTTTGTGAAGCCATTTTAAATCAAAAAATATTTAAATCAAAAAAATGAAGGATAGGAATTCAAAACAAGTGAGCTTTTTTCTGAGGTCTCTTCCAGCTCTCTCTGGGTACATATTATTACACATAGAGCAATGCAAATGTAGCTCTGATATTGAAGCAGTCTGTCTGAAGGATGTTCAGCTCTCTACGTTGCAGCTGAACTATTATGGCCCACAGTGAATTTGACTTCTGGATTCATGTTCCTTCTTCTGGATTCAACCTGACTACAGGCCATAGTGTCCAAGTACTTTGTATTCTGTGGTTAGCTGGGGAAAAGTCACTCTGCACTCGTGTCAATACTTCTCATGCAACCTTAAACTCTCTGTGTTCTTGACTTTTGAAACATGGAGCAGAGGGAATAAAGGTGGCTGGGGCCTCAGCTTCAGCACAGGGCTGGTCTAACCCCTCTGTTGATGAGGTGTTGCAGCTTCTTGTTGTAGCTTCTGACACGAACATATTCCCTCTTTGCCTCAAGAAACATTGTTTTGCTCAACACACAGTTAGTGCAAAATGCTATGGTAAATATCACCTATTTCCTCTGATAAATATACTCCTGCAACAGACTTTGGCTCCATCTCCTAATCAAGCAGTGACTGTGTGACTGTATGGATGTAACATAAATTGGCTGTAGCATCCTGACAAACCTGTGACACTGTGGAAGGATGAAGTAGAATAGCACAACGTTGCCTCATTTAAGCAAATTAATAATTAAATGAGTACTTTCAAAGGGTATTTAAAAAAGTAAATTAAATATTTCTTACCTTGTTTATTATTAGCTTGAATATGTACATACATACAAATATATGTTATTGCTGTTTTAATAGATCTTGACAGACTGCAAAATAATTCAGCATTATTTCTCAGCTTTGTAGTGAAGCACAGGCATTCAAACATTAGGATAACTGGATTATTGAAGGTAGAACTTTATAATGAGATTTCTCAGGAGAACTTTCATGAAAAGCCATATTAGTTATTGAGGGCTACCACAAACTGTAATGAGATTTAAAGACTTGTCTGCCCATTCTTTCACAGCTAGAGAAAGATCATGCACTTGGAGAATTTACTAAAAACCCAGGAATGCTGTAACAATAAAAGTGTATAAAAAGGGATAATTGTACCCTCTGTTAAGACTAAGTTCCCTTCTATTTTTGAAGTCTAAAGATTTTAGGATTCACCAGCATGCTATGTATTAGTATTTCATCCTTGCCTTGAGGATATTGATGTTAAATGTAAATTGCAGCACCTGCATTATTCAGATCCTAAGTTATCAACAAGTCAGATTGATCTCCACTTATTATAGAGGTTATTGTGAAGCTTATTTAAATTGATCCATTTTATTCAGCAAGTGAATTGGAAAAGGACAGAATTTTACATTTTGTGACTTGAAACTATGAGTACTGAATCCTAACCTCTCTAAAGTTGATTGAAATATATTTTTAAGTGGATTTTATTTGTTTGGGGTTTATCTATCTGTTGTGCACAGTTCCATTCTGATAAATTACAAAACAATAATTACTGAAACCCTAAAGGAGAAGTTGGAAGCTTTAGTACCAGAACAATTTTTCAAGATGTCTTTAATTCAGCGTAGCAGAACCTCATAGTCAATAGGCAAAGCAACTACCCTAAGCTGAACTGAAAGCTGAGAACTACCATGCAACATAGTAAATTTACCATTTAACACATAATGCAACAAACTTGAATAAAGATGAATCCAAAATACATAAAATATTGCAAACACAGATCGTAACTATACTATTTTTCTGTTATGACTGAAATTAAAAAATATTTATGTCAAAGAACTGCTACCAAAGAGACCGACATATTTTAAATCTTTATCCCATGTAACCTAAAGTGAAGAAAATGAAAGTTCAACAAGCAAAAACCGTACCCATTAAGAAAATATTTCAAAATACACATACACTTTCATGCTCTTTGGACCAGATTTCAGAAAGGAAATAAGCTGTCCTGCACTTTTGAATCCAGCTGGACAATTTAATGCATGGTCTTCAGTGCTGAAACATATTTAAATTGGTTTGACTTTAACCTAGGGAAGGGTTGCAGAGTTCTTCCTTTGTCCCCAACAGTACTATGATTTGAGTCATCTTAGGATATGTCAGCACAGCTGGGTGGAAGACAAATATCTTAGGACCGCAATTCATCATGTACTTGTGGAGTGACCAGTTAGGTGGAGACAAAGGAATTTGGCTAAGTATTTCTTAACTGTGGATATAACTTAAATATATATGATTTGTACTGAAATAGCATGTAAGTATTTAACATATATGAAATAATACAGTGACATTCATGGTTTTAGGTTGTTATTAATGACTTAACTGCTCCGCCAAAGTGTCTAACAGGAGAAAATATTCCCCAGGTGGACAAGCTGGAGAATAGGTCTATGTGAAATTCACGAGGTTCAACGAGGCCAACTGCAAGGTCTTACAGCTGGGTCAGGGCAATCTGTGGTTTCAATACAGGTTGGGGGATGATGTGATTCAGAGCAGCTCTGCAGAGAAGGACCTGGGCATGCTGATTGATGGGAAGCTCGACAGGAGCCAGCAATGTCCGTTCACAGCCCGGAAGGCCAATGGTATCCTGGGCTGCATCAAAAGAAAGGTGGCCAACAGGTTAAGGGAGATGATTCTGGCCCTCTACTCCTATCTCACGTGACCCCACCTGGAGTATCGTGTCCTGTTCTGGAATCCCCAACTTAAGGATATAAAACTGTTGGAATGGGTCCAGAAGAGGGTCATGAAGATGATCAGAGGGCTGGAGCTCCTCCGCTATGTGGACAGGCTGAGAGAGCTGGACTTGTGCAGCCTGGACAAGAGAGGCTCTGGGGAGATCTCATAGCAGCCTTCCAGTACCTGAAGAGGGGCTACAAGAAAGCAGGGGAGGAACTTTTCACAAGGTTTTGTAATGATAGGATGAAGGGAAATGGCTTTAAATTGGAAGAGGGAGGATTTAGATTAGACATCAGGAAGAAATTCTTTACGATGAGGGTGCTGAGACACTGGCACAGGTTGCCCATGGAAGTTGTGGATGCCCTCTCCTTGGAAGCGTTCAAGGCCAGGTTGGATGGGGTCTTAAGCAGCCTGGACTATCAGGAGGTGTTCACAGGGGGGCTGGAACTAGGTGGGCTTTAAGGTCCCTTCTAACTCAAAACATTCTATGATTTATTTCAATACCTTTACTTTCATATTATGCATATTTTTTGTAGCATGATCTCTATATCTCCTAGAGTAATTAGTAATGCGTTACAAGCTTTGGCACTGTATTATTTAAACATGCTTATTTTTAAAATTCAAGAAGGAATTACAGATTTCTGTAGTTCAAAACAGAAGATGATTAGTTTAAAATTTTATCTATCAAACCCAATATCTTTCTCTCAAAACAGTCTTTTCTGTAGCTGGTGTTACGAAATTCATGTCATATATTAGAGAATTATTTCAAAATATTTTTGCTTCTGTAGATAAGCTCAGAAGATCATTTACTGATGATTTGTTTTGATGAAACAATATTTATAAGTTTCATTCATAAGTACATTCTCACTTAATGAACTGTTGGAAAAGTTAAAAAGAATTTTGAGAACGTTTTCCTAAAGACGCTCCCTGCCTTTTTTCTTTTCTTTTTATTCTCCAGTCTGAATCATTGCAGACAAGTTGACTTAATTTGAAACATAGGAAAGGACAGACGTTTCAGTAGATCGATTAATCTTTCTTTCATTTTTCCTTTTTTATTTCTCTCTCTGTTGAATTGGAAGTAAGAGCTGTTCTTACCGCATTTCCACCATTTTAGGCCAAGGGAGATGAGTTATTTCAAACCCAAATAAACTCAGAGCACAACGTATGTTTATTTTGGTTTAGTGCTTGGCTGATAATTATAGTTTTTGGATGGAGTTGTTCCTTAACTGTACTCTACTAGTAGTTTTGTCATACTTCTGGGACATTCAGCAGTTAAATCAAACTCATTTGCTCAAGTTGAAATCTGCTGTTGAGGATGTTGACCCACAGATAATATGTGCAGAGCAGGAATACACTTAATACAAACCTGAAGAGGAAAACTACTTCTTTCAAAATGATATGAACATAAACAAGCAGCTTGACTAGATCTTGAGTTAATGAAAGCACTGATAAGAAAAACCTCATTCCAGACCCTTAAAACTAGTCTGTCTGCTCATGTACATGTGAGAACAGGAAACTTAAGGAGGTAGAAATAAAACACAGAGATAGGAATTCGATGTTTCTCCCTTTCTTTTGTCATCTGAACTGTTTCTCTTCTAGCTTGGGTATTTCTGCATGGTGCAGCAACCTGTCAGGTAAATATGCCCTTAAATCACTTTGTACCTGATATTTGGTTCTCTTCGCAGTAGAATCCTATTGGATTTTTTGTTTATATTCATGGAAATAACTTTTATTTGGAGATGGAAATGTACAACCCAGTTGATATTTGGTTTGCTGTATTTGAAGAAGAGTAAGAAACATAAACATCAAATTTTATCAGAAATTTTAGCTTATTTTTAATTTTTATGTTGGGTGAATATTTTTTTGGCTGTTTTTTTTTTTTACTAAAGATTCTCTTCCAAGTGGCAAATTTATATATATATATATATTTTTGCATTGGTTGCCTGCTGATGTAGCAATATTTTCAAATCATTTGTTGCAATTTTTAATGCATTTGATGATGAGTGAATACATAAAATTAGTTTCTTTATACAAATCTTCAAGTGTTTTATGCACTGCTGATTTCAACAGAACTTTTACAATCTAGAGTCTGTAAATGCAGGTTCACATCATCCAGTGGTATCCAAACAGTACATCACCAAGGTTGGTCTGATGTTGTTTTACCTTTAGATGTTAGAGTGCAATCTAAAGCACTAAAGCAGTGATTGTAGCTAAAATCCTCAGACTTCAAGAGAAGAGGATAAAAGCAGGATTTACAAGGCTACAGATCTATTTAGATCAAAATTAACCCTCAGATTAACAAACCATAGGAAATTCAATTTGTGATGCACTTGGGTACAGGGACAGGCAATAGCAAGATCAGGGGAGTAAGGGGGACGCTCAAGTGGTATAGTGTTGTTAGGACAGAGCTGAGCTTCTGCAATTTAGAGAATAGATCTACTTCATCTGAAGTGATACAGACCCAGAGGATAAAAAACATCTCCTGCTTTCTTTTCTAGTACTTAAATACAGCTGTTAAATGAGAAGTTCACCATTTACCTTCGTGGTGGTGTTTTCAGCAACTATGCTATGAGAACCCAGAAAACATCAGAACTTAAGGCCTAAAACTCTGTATGCTTTAGTTTTACTGAGGATATTTAAGAATTTTATTTTTTAGGTGTGAAAAAGAGAGCAATGTATCACAGTATCACAGTATCGCAAGGTTGGAAAGGACCTCTGAGATCATCAAGTCCAACCTATAACCCAACACAACACCAACCCATCATCTAAACCATGGCACTCAGTGCCTCATCCAGTCTCCCCTTACACACCTCCAGCGTCGGCGACTCCACCACTTCCCTGGGCAGCGCATTCCAATGGCCAATCACCCTTTCAGTGAAGAATTTTTTCCCAACATCAAGCCTAAATCTCCCCTGACGAAGCTTGAGTCCATGTCCTCTAGTTCTGTCACTGGTCACCTGAGAGAAGAGACCAACCCCTGCCCGACTACAACCTCCTTTTAGGTAGTTATAGAGAGCAATGAGGTCTCCCCTGAGCCTCCTCTTCTTCAGACTAAACAGCTCCTGCTCCCTCAGTCGCTCCTCGTAGGGCTTGTGCTCCAGCCCCTTCACCATCTTTGTTGCCCTTCTCTGGACACATTCCAGCATCCTGACATCTTTCCTAAACTGAGGGACCCAGAACTGCACACAGTATTCAAGGTGAGGCCTGACCAGTGCTGAGTACAGGGAGACGATAACTTCTCCAGTCCTGCTCGCCACACTATTCCTGATGCAGGCCAGAATGCCATTGGCCTTCTTGGCCACCTGGGCATATTGCTGGCTCATGTTGAGCTTCCTGTCAACCAGCACTCCCAGGTCCCTTTCTGCCTGACTACTCTCCAGCCACTCTGTCCCCAGTCTACAGCTATGCATGGGATTGTTGTGTCCAAAATGCGTCCTCTCAGCAGTGTTAAGTTCCCAGCAGATATCCGGAAGATTAAAGTCTCCTAAAAGAACAAGGGCAGCCGATCTAGAGGCAGCCTCCAGCTGTTTAAATAACAGAAGATCCACCTCCTCATCCTGGTTGGGCGGTCTATAACATACTCCAACCAGGAGGTCAGACTTGTCTGCCCCTCTGACCCTTACCCATAGGCACTCAATTTGGTCACCACCGATCTCAACTTCAATGGCATCCAGGGTTTCCTTAGTATAGAGGGCTACCCCTCCACCCCTTCTCTCGCGCCTGTCTCTCCTGAAGAGCCTGTAGCCTTCCATGGCAACACTCCAGTTATGAGAGTCATTCCACCACGTTTCCGTGATAGCAACTATGTTATAGCTCTCCTGCTGAAGCAGGAATTCCAGCTCCTCCTGTTTGTTCCCCGTACTGCGTGCATTTGTGTACATGCACTTCAGTTGGGTTACTGATGACACCCTTTGAGATGGCTCATCCTCCACAGCAACATCTTTGGTGAGCCTAGTAACTCCCCCCTCCCCTTCATACCTAGTTTAAAGCCCTCTCTACAAGCCCTGCCAGCTCCTGGGCTAGACTCCTCTTACCCTTTGTAGTTAGATGAGACCCATCTGGGTCAAGCAGGCCAGGTGCCATAAAGGTTTCTCCATGATGGTAGAACCCAAAATTCCTTTGCTGGCACCAGCCCCTAAGCCATTTATTAAGAGTGTGGATTCTCTTATTCCTTTTGATATACATCTCTGCCACCAGAGGAACTGAGCTGATCACCACCTGTGCTCCTGCCCTATCCATTGATTGACCCAGCTCCTGGAATTCCTTTTTAATGACCCTTGAGCCTCTTTTAGCTAGCTCATCACCGCCAGCCTGGACCACCAGAAGCGGGTAATAATCTGATGGTTTAATTAGGTCTGGGAGTCTCTTAGCAGTATCCCCTATCCGGGCTTGGGGAAGGCAGCAGACTTCCCTATGAGTGGGGTCTGGTCTACATATAGGTCCTTCTGTCCCTTTCAGAAGGGAGTCACCCACTACAACTATTCTCCTTTTCCTTTTTTTACTCGAAGTTCTGACCTGTCTGACAGGCAAAGCGAAGTTAATAACCTCCTCAGGTGAGTTCTCTGCAATACTGTCCTCCACCTGAGTGTCAAATTCCAGCACCCCAAACCTGTTCTGTATGGGCAGCTGGAAAGGTGGCATCTGAAAGGGAGGTCTATAACCCCCACGAGAGCAGACCTGCTCCCAGTCCTCCTCACCAACCAGGTCACTTCCCTTATCCTGTTGGTGAGGAATATGGCGTTCCTCTGCCTCCTGGGGAGGATTACTGGGAGGAGAGAGGGTTCTACTCCACCAGTCTATCTCCCTTTCACTCTCACAGATACTCCGCAGCCTCTCTACCTGATCCTTAAGATCTGCAATCATAAGGAGCAGATCTTGGACCTGTTCACACCTCACACAGGTGTTTTTTGGATTGTCCTCAGGAACCACAAGCAGGCTGAGACATTCCTTACAGTCCTGGGTCTGGGTGGCCGCATCCCTTAATAGAGGCACGGTTTGGATAGCGACACTCCTGTTAGCAGAGGTTTTGCCACGCCTGGTCACCATTGCCACAGGGGAGTGCGAAAAGCCAAGCACCTGCCAAAGTGTGCCTGCTTGCCCTGCCTGCGCGAACTGCTGTGCAACCTGCCTCTACTGCGACCCTGTTTGCCCGCTCCTGTTCGCCACACTCCGGTCGCTGGGGCTCCCAGGGAGACATTTTAAATGTGTGCTTATGTATCACACTGGGTCATCCAAACCTGAATTTGAGAGCTGAAAATTCAGGTGAAAAATAGAACCTCTTAACTCACCTTATTAAATCGGTGGCTGGGTGGGGAGGTACAAACATAAAATATGTAGTATCTATTAAAGTAATAGAAAGCTTGAGCATCTTCCAATTAATAATAACAACAACAGCAATAACGATAGAATAACAAACAAAGAATAGGAAATGTAAAAGAGAACTGTCAGAATTTAAGTAACTCACGTATTCATTACAAAATAATTAACTAAAATATTCTTGACATTAAAAAATGCTGTCTTGAAATTTTTGACAAGAACTGACATCTTTCTAATAAACAGAATTACATTATAATCTAATATACATCCATTTTTTAAGAGAAAACGGTATATGATATCGTCTAAAAATTCTTGGAAAAATCTGCAAAAGATACTTTTCACTTATTTTCTTGATTGATAATTATATTTATAGGATAGGAATTTTTACTGGACAGTTGGTGTCTACAGAGTAAATCTCTTTTTGGTAGATTTTTTTAAACTATTTTTCAATTTTGTGAAAAGAATAAAGTATTTGTATTACAAAATCCACATGGCCTGCTTTACATACTGTTAAGGCAGAGAGGAATGTCAGATAAGTAATTTCTTAAACTGCCTTTGCCAAAGGACACTTAATTTTGGGCAATTCCAGGTTGAATAGGTCTGATAAAGCATTCAGAATACAAAATATCTTTGGGACCTTAACACAGGAAATATTGGAAAGACAACACAAATATTCATCTAAATTATACAGGATGGAATTTCATCTGGCCTCTTTTTTGGTGTCTGATCATCTTACGGAAATCAAACAGAAAGTCTCCCATTGAGTTTACTGAATTACAAATCAGACCCAAATGTGTTTCAAAAAGATAATTGCAAAATCAAGCATGAAATGTTCATGTGCAAATGTCCTTCTCTTTTGTGAAAAATTGGCAACTAAAGAGATTTTGCATGAATATAAGAGAAGCAGCTGAAAATGCTGATGTATAGCACTTGGTTTGAGATTTTTTTTCTGTACATGTGCCATGAAATCACTTTTTCCTGATACTTGTATCCCAAGAAAACAAAAAAAAAAGAAAGAAAGGTATTATGAGGAAAAGAGCATTTAGAAGGAAATAGTCAATAATGTCAATATTGTCTTCAGTGAAATATCAGTTTTGGAAAGTAGGATACTATTTTTTCAATAACTTTCTCTGGCTTTACTCTTACTGAACTATGTTTGGCCATTGTTTTCTTTGTTACTGGACAGTGAAAAGGAAACACTGACGTTTATATTTTCTATCCTATTTGCACATTTTTACTTATGCTTTTTTTGGTTGCTCCAACTGTTTTTCTGTTTTCTCACACAAAACTCACTTGCATTAGTTTCTGTCTAGATTATAGATTATTTAGAGTAGTATAGTATAGTATATTGGTTATGGCTAGTATAAAGTTAATTTTCTTTATAGTAACTCTTATGGTGCTATGTTTTGGATTTGTGCTGAAAACAGTGTTTATAGCACACCTGAGTTTTAACTATTGCTGAACAGTGTTTTCACAGCATCAAGGTGTTCTCTGCTTCTCATGTCAGTCTCCCAGAGAGTAGGCTGGGGGTGCACAAGAAGCTGGGAGGGGACACAGCTGGGACAGTTGACCCCAACTGACTAAAGGGATATCCCACATCGTATGATATTATGCTCAGCAATAGAAGCTGGGGGGAGAAGAAGGAAGGGGACATGTTTGGACTGTTGACGTTTGGCTTCAACATTATGCATGATGGAGCCCTGCTGTCCTGGAGACGGCTAAACACACACCTGACAGTGGGAAGTTGCACTTGAATTCCTTATTTTGGCAGCTTTTTTTCTTTACCTACTAAATTGTCTTTATCTCAGCCCTGGAGTTTTCTCATTTTTACCCTTTCAGTTCTGTGCCCCATCCCACTGGGATGAAGGTAGTAAGTGGCCATGTGGGGATGAGCTGCCTACCAGGATTAACCCACTACACTTGGTATTTTAATGGTCTTATATCAGATAGATGAAATTTTAATACACTTCGGTTTGTCAACAAAATTTAAATAATTACTAATGTCTCCAAGGGGAAATCTGATACTGACTGTACGTGTATGTCCACTGTTTTTTTGGTAGGTGCCTGTGTTTATTAACACATTTCAAAGAAGGTGACGAACTTGGGCTGTTTTACACTTTTAGATGTTGTAGATCCTGGAGAAGACTAGAATGATTCTCTAATGTGGTCTGCTCTACAACACAGTCTATTGGGATATCCTTGTAAACCAATGTTTGGCAGTGGAATAGATGTCCAACAATAAGAAGAGCCGGTGAATTTTCCACAGCACTTGTTCCAATGACTAATGACAACAAGTGTTAAATATTGTTTCTTTTTTCTCAGGCAGATTACAACTAGTTTCAGTGACTACATCTTTGTCTATCAATTTCCTGAGACCATTACCAAGGTTTTCTTTCCTGTGTAAGGATTTATACTGACAGAGCAACTCTTGCTTTGCAGGCTAGAACACAAAGGCTAAACACCATTACAAAGGTCGAGGTTCATATCTAATAGGGATGTATTCACAGTTCAGGCTTGAAAAACAGGAGTTCTGTTTTAGGTCTCACCCACAGTGGCATAACTGATGAAGAGATCCAAACTGGACATATTATCTGAAAGGTGAAACAAGAATGACTAAGTTGAATTTAAAAAAAGAGCATAAAGAATTTTCTCATAGATCAAATCAGTGTTCTATCTAGCTCAGCATTATGTCTCCAACAGTGTCAATATAAGATTTAATTCAGGCATACTGCAAAATCTACCCACTTTTTGTGGTCCTTTTTCTCAAAATGATCCAGTACCTCTAACTGTTGTATTCAGGTATAAGAATACCCTCTTATTTTTTCCTCTTAACATACACTTTTAGACCTATCAATGTGTCTATGAAGAGCTACAAATTCATACTTTTAATGGGATATAAATAGATACTATGTATCCACTTTTAGACTCAAGAATTCACTCAGTTTATGAATTTCATTACACTCTTCTTGAACTTTCTAATGTTGTCAAAATCCATAAAACTTGATTTTATACTCACCACATCTGATCCCAGTTCACTATTCACTGTGTAATGTATTTAATGCATTTAAATTGACCTAGTAGTTTTTCTGAATTTCTTCTTCTAGTATTGCATGATCCAGTGAACAACAGCTCTGTCTTCAACTTAAACATCAGATTATTGATTCAAACCTTTCTCAGACTCCTCCCTCTTTTTAATTCCCTCCACTCCACTCTTCTGCCCCTTATTTTTTGTGGCCCTCCTCTAAACCCACTCCAACAGGTCCATGTCTGGATATCACCAGAGCAGAGTAGAGGACCAGAATCACCTCTCTATTCAAGACGGGGGATTACTAAGTTTTCAGGTAGCAGCAAAACAATGACCTTTGCGTTGCCCATATTGTTCTTCCTGCTGAATGCTTTTTATTGGCTTTTTTCCAGCTGCTGCAGATTAAGATGATGATGATACATCTTTGAAATCAATGATGACCTTGAGATCTCTTTTTGGCATTGTAACAGTCATTTTCAAGTGCAGTTTTACATGTGCATGACATTTGTAGCTTTTCCATGCATTACTTACCCTTATTCATATTTAATGTCATCTGTCACATTTTGACCATACAGTTCTTTTTATGAAGTCCTTCTGGAGTTCCTAAACCCAGGCACGATATCTGGATACTTAAAAGACCTTAGTATCATCATACTCATAGATTCCTGCCTTGATTGCTCCCTTCTTCAGTTCTTTGGCAAAAAGTGTACAGAACTGATCTCAAAAGCAGTCCTTGTAGGGCTCACTGATGACTCTTCCCCATTTGGAAAAGTGTCCATGGAAGACTAACCTATGCTTTCTGTCCTTTCGCTGCATTTCAGAAAGAAAGGAGCCTTTCTTCCAACCCCATAACAATTTATATTTCTTGACTCAGCATTTCTTTTTACATTTTATCCTTATCTTTTATCCTTATCCTTTTTATACTTGTGTTCATTGACATTCTCATAACACTCTAACATATTAATGAGGCCCTTTACAGAGGCCTTGATAACTCTCTCCCACCAAATGTGTCTCTGCACTTGCTCAGTGGTCTTATTCATCGCTGAGTCCATCATCTCACCAGGCAAGGAGGTCAGACTCACTGCTCTGTGATTCTGGGAAGGATATCCACGAGATCTGTTTTTTAGACAGGTGTTACATTCTGTCAGTGTTAATTTATAATATTCAGTGAAAATTAGGCAATCTTGGGATTATTTTTCCTGGTGCTGAACAACTTCTTGTTTTTTCTTATGAGTCATGCACTTTGAGAATGAATTTTACTTTTAATACACTGACTGCAGCTTCTTTTGTGCTTTGGTCTACATACTTGACCACACTGCCATATGAAAAAACAGTGTTAAGCTGACTATCAACCATCATCTTAATTTTTTTCAGGATCATTTTTGAGAGCTGTTTTCTTTCCCACTCTGGGAAGATTTTTAACCTAGTGTCATGATTTAACCCCAGCTGGCAACCAAACACCACACAGCTGCTCACTCAACTCCCCGCCCAAAGTGGGATAGGGAGCAGAATGTAAAAGTAAAACTCGTGAGTTGAGATAAAGACAGTTTCACAGGGCAACAAAAGGGTATGATGATGATTATAATAATATATAATAACAGCAACAACATATACAAAAAAATTGATGCCAATGACTGATGCCCAGCCCATTCCCATCCCCAACCAGCAATCCTCCCCAGCTTGCGAGTCCCCAGTTCCATAGTTTCATAGATCATAGAATCATCTGGTTGGAAAAGACCTCTGAGATCAGTGAGTCCAAACGTACCTGCCCACGATGTCCCTCAGAAACTCATCTACCTGTCATTTAAACACTTCCAGGGATGGTGACTCAATTGACTCCCTTGGCAGCCAGTTCCAGTGCCTGACCACCTTTTTGGTGAAGAAATATATCCTGATGTCTAGTCTGAGCCTCTTCTGGCACAACTTGCGGCCATTTCCTCTTGTTCTATCATCTGTTAGTTGTGAGAACACTCACCTCAATACAATCTCCATCCAGGCAGCCATGGACAGTGATGAGGTCTCCCCTCAGCCTCCTCTTCTCCAAGCTGAACAACCTCAGTTCCCTCAGCTGCTCCTCCTAGGACTTGTTCTCCAGCCCCTTCACCAGCCCTGTTGCCCTTCTCTGGACACACTCCAACACCTCAATGTCCTTCTTGTAGTGAGGGGCCCAGAAATGAACACAGTTCTCAAGGTGTGGCCTCACCAGTGCTGAGTACAGGGGCACAATCACTTCCCTGGTCCTGCTGGCCACGCTATTTCTGATACAGGCCAAGATGCCTTTGGCCCTCTTAGCCACCTGGGCACACTGCTGGCTCATACTCAGCCAGCTGTCAAACAACACCCCCAGGTCCTTGTCCACTAGGCAGCTCTCCAGCACAGTCTTCCCCAAGCCTGTAACGCTGCATGGGGTTGTTTTGTCCCAAGTGCAGGACTCAGAACTTGATCTTGTTGAACTTCATTCCATTGATCTTAGCCCATCGATCCAGCTGTCCAGATCTCTTTGCAGTGCCTCCCTTCCTTCAAGCAGATCAACACTGCCACCCAGCTTGGTGTCATCTGCAAACTTGCTAAGGGTGCACTCAATCCCTTTGTCCAGATCATTAATAAAGATATTGAACAGCACTGGACTCAGCACTGAACCCAGCACTGAACCCTGGGGAACACCATTCGTGACCAGCCTCCAACTGGATTTAACTCCAGTTGGACTTATATACTGAGCATTGCATCATATGGCATGGAATATCCTTTTGGCCAGCTTGGGCCACCTATGCTCCCTCCCAGCTTCTTGTGCACCTGCTCACTAGCAGTGAGCAGAGTACAGGAAGTTAAAAAGTCCTTGACTTAGAATAAGCACTGCTTATCAAGAACTAAAAACATCATTATGTTAGAAGCATTATTCTCATACTAAATCTAAATCACAGCATTATGCCAGCTACCAGGAAAAAAAAAAACTCTATTCCATCCAAAAAAAGGAGATTCCTGTTTTCATTTTGGCCATACCTTTGTACTTCAATATAATTTAAATAATTTCATAATTACAATTTCAGTCTATAAAAATATCATTAGTGTATAAATGATTTTTTTCTATTTTTTTCATCATTTAACTCTGTGTTTTACATACTGAAATCCTTCCAAATAATGGTACTGTAAATAAATAAAATCTAAATACATAAGATGAACAAAAAGAGAATTTATTTAAAACTGTCAACTATGCAAAAAAGTAGTGCTTCATTTTTTATTGTCTTGTAAGAAGCAATGTTAACTTTTATTTCTGTTTTAGTAATAGAGCTAAAAATATTGGTAAAACTTCAAAATTGGGAAAAAAATACAGGTATTGTTCTTTGATGCACTAACATTTGAATCTTGTAAATATTTAGACCAACACTTACCCACTGATACAAGATTAGTTCTATGGATTGAAATCAAACTAAATATTGGCAGACATAAGTTCGGAAGAATTATACAATCTCTATTTGGAACTTTGGTTTTTCTTTCAAATGCCTCTATCAGCTTCTGCTGATTGCATGTATATAAATTGGGATACATATGAGAAATTCCTGTTACGGGTTTCTCAGTGTGGTGTAAAGTGTGTTTAGAAAGAATCTGATTTTCATGATGAAACTCTAGTTTTCTAGAGTAATAGCTACAGAATTTTACAATATTTCTATAGATCTAATTTATTTCACTTTTACTAAATCATGAAGCATACAGAAAATTTGTTCAGTAAAACAGAAATGATTGTTTGCTTCCTGCAAAACTGATACAAATATAAGTTGCATGAGCAGCATGCAGCCAGTTGTTTAGCTCACTGAGAACTATCCTTCCCTCTGTTTATCGAATGGGTGATTTAAAAGGAGAAATTCCATACCGAGAACCTCTCTCTGTTGAAATTGTTACATATAAATACATAAATGCCATTGCAACTCTGGAAGATTTCTGGAAAATATATACTTCAATTTTTATTTAAAATGACAACTTGTTGCTTCAAAGTCAGAAAGACTATATTTTGTGATTCTGATGTAGTTCAGTCCAAGCATACAGAGTGAGAAAAAGGATTTGCTTTACATGCATACATCCAACAAGGCATTCAGTGATCTCCTTTGTCTGTATTTCAAATACTAAGACAATTCCTCGCAATTGAAAGTGACTTTTAAGAATTTACCACCCTTTGCACAGATGATAATCCCTCTCAAATACAAATGATGATAATTTCAACTGAAATGTTGTAATTAACCATAGTTTCTTGAAATATGCTAATATGAGTCATTTTTAACCACACAAATTGAATAGGGTGCAATGTTTTCCGTATTGTAAATACTATTTTTGTATCAACAATAATTGCCATTAGAAATTAGAGGCTACATCAGTTATGATATTTTCCCAATAAAAGAACTCCTCCTGTTAATGTTATATTAAAAGACAAAGATTTAGCATTTATCTGAACCCAAGAAGTTCAAATCAAGTAGGCGAATCAGTTCCGTTTTCTGATTATAATAACACATTTGGGTAGTCTTTTTTAATGTTAATCAATGATTCACCTCTTTCCTATTTCCTATGAATGCTAAAAATGCAGATTTTTCTATTCACTTGGGATTCAAGTTTGCATTTAATTATAAGGGGCAAGTTGATCAAAGAGAAGAAAAAAAACAGATTATTTTTGTATAATTTATTCTGAGCCATGCATCGTTACTTATTTTAACATTTTTTGATATTTATCAGGTATCTATTAAATTTTCATGAATACTGAAAATTGAGGAATTGAAGATTAATGTTTTTTTGACCAAAATATATATTAAAACTATAAAACTATATTTGATCATCAATATTCTTTTCTCTAGGAAAAGTGAATAATGAAAACTCATAGAAGAAGTAACACAGCATACAGAAGAATAGGAAAGCATTATTATCGATATTATTATCATAGAATCATAGAGTTATCTGGGTTGGAAGAGACCTCCAAGATCATCAAGTATGGATAAGTATTCTATAAATTTTCCAAACTAATTCAGTGGCAGAAGAAAGTATTATAGAACACTCCTTAGCACTGGATGGCAAGTTCATACAGGTAATTTACTGAAACAAAAACCTGCTAAACAGCTGGGGTTGACTCAAGCGTTGAGTTTCATTTGATGTATTGTGGGGTGTGCTTCCTGGTATTTTATTGTTGTTGAAAAAGTCAGGTGAACTCAGCTTAAAGTTGACATATAACATACAGTTGGTTGTCCCTACGTAGACATCTAGCATAATTTATGATAAAATCTTTTGTACAGCTTTTAGCTGCAGATCCACAAGGATTCATGTCTTCTGTGATAATTGTATCATATGTACTAGGTCTGTACAAACCTCTTGCACATCCAAGGGCAACACATCTCTGTGACTTAAATGACATTAGACGTTTATTTGCTAGCAATGGAAAATGCCCTAAATTTCAATATTTCTTTCTAAATTGAATCCCAACTCTACCACATAAGTACAGACCAATTTAAACTGAGAGTTAAGGATCAGATTCAATTCCTCTATTTCCTAAATGAATCTGTTTTGTCTTTTGTGCTATTGTAACCCTGCTACATTTTTTATACCTTCAGTCCTTAGCTGCCAACTCTGTTTTCCCAAGTTTGAAATTGCCTTTTATTCAGAATAGCTTGTTGCAGTATACCATGTAGGAATATATTATCTAAGTTATCCAAAGTAGTAGTTTAGGTCTGGCTTTCTAAGCTATTTTCATTACTTCTCACCATTCTTAATAAAGTATTTTCTGGTGTCCAACTTCTGTTTAAATTAAACTAATTAGATATTAGCTTCACATAATTTATGTCATTACTGACCATGGTTTCCAATAACTTAGACTGAGAACACTACGTACCATACAGGTCAACTCAGAATTTTCCATGAGGCCATTTCTTTAAAATTAAAAACACAAAAAGGAAAGAATGGATTCTAAACAAATGCAGTTCAGCTTGAAATGCGTAGTTTGCTCCGTTTTCCTCATTATGTAGGAAAGGTAATTCAGAAGTCTACAATCTTCTAGTGAAAATAAATCACATTTTGCCATCCTTAATTTTACATGAATTGAATTCTCTGCTATGAGTAGTCTCAAATATTTATGAAGATGGCCACCACCGAAACTAATGAGGTGAACATAACAGACACCTCAAACGTTTTTCTATAGAAAGAGACAAATTGGTGGAAACAACATCATAAGGATAGGGTGAACGTAGAAAAAATAAACTAAGATAATTTTCTTTTGAATAAGAAATTATAGCAAGTTCCTGCATTTTCAGTCCATTACATCAACAAGTTTGAGTGGTTTTAGCCAATTAGCTCTCTCTGAGATCATGCCTTGGCATGGCAGTGGCCAACAAACATGTTTGATTTAGAGCAGAGGTGAAACTTATGTGTTGAACTATGACAGACAAAGGGCTAAAGTTCAAAGACCCGGAGAATTAATTTTCCTTTTCTAAGGGGAAATTGTGTATTGTTGGCAGAGTAAGCTTCGTTGTATGTGATGAAAAACAGAAAATTAGCAAATCTACAAGGAGTAGCTAGTCATTCTATTAAATAATTATTAATTATAAATCATTGAAGTGCATGAAAAGTATTTTGAGCGTTTTGTCTGTTCCAAACCTCAATAATGGTTCTTTAATGTAAATATCTGTGAAATTGTCCCTAAGCACCATCCCTATAACTTTTAAATACCTTCAGGGATGGTGACCCCACCATTTCCTTGGCCAGCCTGTTCCAGTGCTTGACAATTCCTTTCAGTGAAATAATGTTTCCTGATATCTAGTTTAAATCTCTCTGGTACAACCTGAGGCCATTTCCTCTCATGTCATCCTTCTTCTGGTCCTTCTTGTAGATGAGCATCACATTTGCTAACCTCCAGTCAAGTGAGACCTCCTTAGTCAGCCAGGACTGCTGATAAATGATTGAAAGTGGTTTGGTTATTGCTTCCCCCAGTTTCTTCAGTAGTCTCAGGTGGATCTCATCTGACCCCATAGACTTGTGTGTCTAAGTGGAGCAGCAGGGTAGCTAAACATTTCTTCTTGTATTATGGGGGCTTCATTCTGCTTCCTGTCCCTGTTTTCCAGATCAGGGTGCTGGTTACCCAGAGAGCAACTGGTCTTACTGTTAAAGACTGAGGCACAGAAGGCATTAAATGCCTCAGCCTTTTCCTTATCATTTGTCACCACGTTTTCCCCTGCATCCAGTAAAGGCTAGTGATTCTCCTTAGCTTTCCTTTTGCTGCTCATATATTTATAGAAACTTCTTTTATTGTCCTTTACCTCAGCAGTCAGATTAAATTATAGTTGGGCTTTGGCCCTTCTCATTTTCTCCCTGCATAACCTCATGATGTCCTTATAGTCCTCCTGAATTGCCTGCTCCTTCTTCCAAAGTTCATAAACTCTTCTTTTTTTCCTGAGTTCCAGCCAGAGCTCTCTGTTCAGCCAGGTTGGTCTTCTTCCCCACCAGCTACTCTTCTGGCACATGGGGACAGCCTTTTCTTCTCCCTCCACAGTCCTCCAAGAATCAAAAACTCTGTCATTTCATGATCATTATGCTCAAGATGACTTCCAACCATGACATCACCCACAAGTCCTTCTCTGTTCATAAAAAATAAGTCCATCAGGGAGCTTTCCCTAACTGGCTCATGCGCCAGCTGTATCAGGAAGCTATCTTACACACACTCTAGAACCTCCCTGTACTGCTTCCCTTCTGCTGCACTGTACCTTCAGGCAACATCCGGTAGATTGAAGTCCTCCGTGAGGACAAGGGCTAGTGACTGTGAGGTTTCTCCCTGCTGCTTATAGAATATTGTCATGGAAAAAAAGAGGAAATAAGCTTAAATGTAATATAGGGTCTTTTTGACTCATATGTACTACAGATTCATTATTATGATCTAAAATTTCCTTCATCTCTTTTGGCATATTCTGCCTATACAGATATTTATTAAATACAAAAAGCCAAAAAAGCCATGTTAAAAGCTGTATAAGGTTTGACTGTACAACATAATGTCATTGTGAAGGTTGCTTGCAATTTTGGACCTTTGTGTGTACGTTAGAGCACAGCCTTGCTCCAGGGCTTGGTCGCATTTATTGCACAGCTAATGAACAGATATTGATGTAGACCCACGTTTACCACATTGAAGGCAGAAGTGATAATATTCCCCATAGGTTTTCTGTACCAGTCTTACTATATTATACAAGTGCTTCACAAACACTGATTTTATTCTGCTCCCACCAGCAGATTCATAATATGAAGAACTGTTATTCTTATTTGACATGTTGGGACTTTGGACACAGAGGCATGAAAGACAGAATCATCCACTGAATTTGGATGGCAATTTTTAAAATATCTACATAATTTATATCAGCATATGTTGTGTCATATAGTACTCTATATTTAGATATAGCATAGCTCCTATAATTTCAATTGCAGATGAAAACATTCAGACCAAAAATCACAGCCTGTAATTAAAAACACAGGAAATGAGGAGTATACAATTAATTATCATCTGTGGAATGCTTAAGTAGAGTGATTTTTCCATTACATAACCAGAACTCAATTCTCCGGGGCAAAAGCTAGCTTTCTTCTTTTTTTCATAAACCATTACTTTCCTCTTCTCATGTACTATGCATTTCCAGGTTTTATAGTAAATGGCATAGGACTGTACGAATAAGTTGCCCTTTCTGCATAGTTCTGTTTCATGTACAGCTTAGGTCTGTTCTTGTGCAATACTGGGAAGAGTTGCTATATAATCATATAAAAATATTATTCTGCATACAGAAATTGGTGAATTTATAAAAATGTCAGCATTTGGCAAAAGTAGCATGGAAAATTTCCAGCTAAATTGTTCAAATTGATACAATTATTTTTGGGTTACAATGGTCTCTCAGTTCTCCCCAAGACTCTTCTCAAGTAGATGATATCTTTGTTAAAATTTGATGCTCAAAAATTGTATGAAGTATTACAACTGATGTGTAATCAGTGCTTAGTAAAACAGAGGGATTACTTCATATATTCTCTGGGCTTTAGTCTTCATGCATGCAATTATGTGTTCTTCCTTGCAACTCTATAACCTTGTTGAATCATTCCCACCTTGGAACCCCAGTGACTCCCATACCTTATAAACTGTTCTGTAATCACCAGTTTTGTGTTCTACGGTTTTGTTCATATACCATACCTTTTACTCGTCTACCTGCATAGCACCTTAATACTATGTCAGCATATCTTCAGTTTCTTGATATCAATCTGAACCCTGGCTTTGTTTTCAAACATCCCTCTAAGTTTGGCATGAAGATTTATTTTTTCTATTTTATTATCTATTTTATTAATTAAAATATTGAATAGTTCCATATCCTGGACCTAAGACAGATCCCTCGGGAACTGTATTCAGCAAGTCTTTCCTTTTTGAGAGCCAATCACTAATAACCACACTCTAAGAACTGGTTTTCAATCAGCCTTCTTTAAAAATACATGAGTGTTTCATCTCAGCTATATTTATTTGGTCAAGTTGCTTATGAGAAGGACTGCTAAGGCACTGCCAAGAAATCATACATCAGTCAAAATACATGATATATACTCTTCCTTTCCCAGGCTCACAAGAATAGCTAGCATGCTGCGGAAGTATCTTAGATTGATTTCCAAGTTGTTCTTGAAAGTCTGTGCAGGCTATTACTCATCTCTCTGCTATCTTCCACATAATTAGAACTAGTTTGACTACATTTGCCCTATTTTTCTGTAAGTAGAAGCTAATTAATCTATAATGACCCTTTTCTCTTTTAACAGGCACAGTGTTAGCTTTTTCCAGTCTTCCAGTGTACTGCATATCCTTTACGAGTGCTCAAAGTATGTTAACAGGTATGAAATTTTCTTAACTGGTTTTGTAACCATTTGTATAATAAGCTAAAAGGGATTTCTAACTGTGTCTTCCTTTTACTAGGCTAAATTCACAGCCTTTTATGAGACTACTTTGCTACTGAAATTAATGTTTTCATGGCTATATAGTTACGAGCATCATTTGAGGTGAAGATATATAAACAGATCAAGGAAGAAAAAAGGTTTTAAACACATCACTTTTCTAGAGACCAGTTCCTTCTCTTTTCTTCTTATTTAGAAATGTACTTAAAGATTTCAACAATCCTTTCTACTTCTGTGTCATTCTTATCTTCTATTTTTTTATGTCACACTTTCAATATTATTTTTAAACCTGCCTCTCTAAAATCTATTTTTGTTATTTTGTCTTCATTTTCCACCCATTTTTTATATTATGTATTCCCTTCAATTTATGATTTTTTTTAATGCAAATTCTGTTCTCATTGACATTGCTGACCTATTCCTCCTGCTGGAAATAGCAGTTGCCTCGCATTTAGCTATTTCTCTACTGTCTGTATCAAAAAATTACCTGGAAGAAATTTCTTGTTTGCCAGAAAACATTCCGAAGGAGGGAATTGCTCATAACTCCTTTCTTTTTCTGTTCTTGCTCCCATGGTCACTTTGATTTTTTTCTGTTTAAAATGTTAAGCATTCTAACTTTTTTATTGGAATAAAACTTGGGCAGAAAGTGCATTTTAAAGGCCTTGGGATTTCTTTGATAATCAATCTAAGGAGAAGGCTAAGGCAAATACGACTCAAAGCTCTGGCTAGCCTGGGTCTCATCACAAGTTTTGTACTTCTCCACAATATAGCCTGAAAGAAATTATAAAATCACTTTGATATATATGGCAGCATTTCTTTTTCTTCTTCCCTGAAGGCAGAGAAAATACTCACTGTCTTTGTTACAGAGATGGAAGAATATCTAGGTTAGTAGAAAAGCGTATGAAGAGAAGATACATTTTACAAGTACATAAAAGTTAGCATCACACTAAGTAGACAGATGACTAAAAGGGAAATAGTTTATATTTAATAGCTACCTATTTCCTGAGACACATCTGTTTTCAAAAATCAGAAAGGATGTGACTTCATTAAAAAACAAGAACTTCCTCCTGCCACTTTTTTTAAGGTGTGGTTCCTAAAAGGCACTAAGAATTCCTGAGGATCTCCATTCCCATGAGATTTCTCAAGAGGCATTTGGAACTTTGCAGGTAAAGACCAACAATTAGCAAACCACAGACTTAATTTCACCTAATCAGTCATTGTTTGCCTTGTTCTACATATGTTTGTTTTGTGTCAGACTATAAATTCTTCAGAAGGGAGAACGTGCCACTTTGGAGAATACAAAATTACACGTATTTGTGACCACATTTTATTATCATAAAACATATTTAAAATCATAACTCTTTGGCACTCATTTGACTGCACATATCTGTAAGGGAAATCATTTTATCTGGAAAAAGGCACTTGAGGCTGAATTTGAGATGCTGCAGACGGTGACAATTACTTGTCTTTATGTGAATATTTTAAGCTGAATCTTCCACAGCCTACGAGGGGCTCTCATAACTGAGCTATCATTGCAGAAGTCTGGGAGAACAGCTGTTTTCAGAATGATTCCCACACAGCCTTTTTTAGGGGAAAGGGTTTAGACAGTTGTGGTGCCATATATTATGTCACAGTTCAGTGTATTTCACTCAAAACATACTAATCTGATAATAATAACAACAGTAGTATTTGCAAACCAGAAGTTCTGCTGGCAGACCTAGCTAGGTCGCCAGTGCCTAGGCTTTACTACTGACTGCTGGGAGCATAATCTATTCATGTTGGGAATGTCTCAAAGTAGTGGTAAATAAAGCACTGGAAGGAATGTTTTCCCAGAGGTTAACCCAGGAGATGAAAGGAAAAAAAATTGTATATATAAAATAATGATGGCACAAATCTGAATGCAAAGCTGAAGAAAATGGAAAATAAGAAGTCAAGAATAATGGGAAAAGGGAATTTATTTAGACACCTAAATAAAAAATGAATATGCCTAAACCTCTGAGTTTCAGCTGTTAACCTCTTAAACCGCAGTTACTATTAGATTAGCTAGAAAACATAAAGATAAATCCTAAATAGGGGGATAAAACCCGGTGCTATTTATACATTTCTCCCTTAGGCTGATTGTGATGAATTACCTGTATGGTCAGACAGATTCAAGGGAGAGTTAGACAGTGCTTTCACACCACATTGTTTACATGATGATTAGGGTTAAGGGGAGATGGCACAGGCAAGATTTTAAATTGGATATTCCCAAGACTGTATGAGAGTTTTAACCACTGAAATATTGAATTGCATGGAAGGAAGTCGATTTTGAAAACGCTCCTCATATCTTCTTTGAAGATGAAAAAAATGAAGTGTGATTTTTCTCCTTGGATTTGGTATTTGTAGGAAAATAGTCAGTTAGACTGAGTGTGTATAGAAAATCCACATAAATCACTTAGAGGATCAGGAAAGCAATGGGGTGGAAGGCAGTCACAGTGAGGATGAGCCAGAAGTAGTGTTTCTGCCCTCCCCATCGTATGACCTACAATTCATACATAGACTGTGCAGAGTTAAAAAGGCAGGGAGGTAAAGGCCTCCTGGTTCCTGTCTATGAATTTACTTCTGAAAAAGCTAATGGAGGTGACTTTAAAAGGGAGGCATTTACTGAAGGAGAAATGACTTTTGCAAGCCTATGTAGTTTGCAGTGCAGGGTTTGGAAAGCCATAAAAGAAATAGAGCTACTCTAATGGAAAATGATAAAGAAATGGATTTCAGTTAGGCTTGCACCTCCAGAAAGAGAAAATTCTGGCTGCTTCCCAGAAGTCATGCTAGAGAGATTTCAAGCCAAAGAAATGTAAGAGAAAAAGGTAAATTTAAAAAAGATAATATGTATTCTGACCTCGAAAAGAACTTGCATTTTACAGCCCAACCATTCCCCAGTTCATCTCTGTGTATTCATATTTTCTCCTTATGTTTCTTCCTACTTTTCCATGTCTATAATGTAATTAGTTAGTCATATCTTGCACTCTTTAAGTATATTAAAATCAGAGGTTTGTTTGTGGAGTAGTACTATAATTATCTTACTAATGGAGCTACAGCTTTAAGTAAGGAACATTTACTCAGATACATCAAGTATTCACTATGAAAGCAATTAAAGAGTTTGATGTTCACAGTTAAGTATTAATATTAATGTGTGAGAAACTGCATCGGAATCATTTAGAAATGGTTAGGAAGGCCTCTGGGAGTGAGACAGCCATAGATAGCAGTGGCATGATTATAGCTGTATGGGAAAATAATGGAAACAGCTACTCTAAGCATCCTCAATAGGAAAGGACGATACTCAAAACCTGAATGAATGTGACTTTAAGTGGCAGCTTTTAAGTTTTATTTGCCTTCTATAAAACATTTTACATTAGTAGAGTGTGTAGCGTCTTTGCACTCAGATGTATTTTTTATCACTTGCCTCCAAATCCCTTTATGGATAGTACAATTAACAGCACACGTGAAACAAAACTGCATGACAATAATTTGCGGACCATTATTATCTCAGAACTGGAAATGCAATTCTCATCTTCTGCTCCTGACACAGACCTACTGCCAGACCTAGAGTGAACCATTTAACAACTGGGCTTGATTTTCCCAGGCCTAAAATTGATGGGGAAGTTCTAATGTGCCTCAAGGTATATTTGGAGGGATAATTAATAATGCTTGTAAAGTTCTCTTAATGTTGCATCAATAATATATAACATTTATTAGTTGAAAATATCTGATTAGCAACCTACAGACACTCCATTTACTATGCAGTATGAGTATAAAAATGGAAAAAAAATTTAGAAAAAAGTTACGATTTCTAAAAGATGACAAGAAATCATCTTTGTTACAAGTCTCTATCATTTCTCCTTTTTTCACTACTTCAGGAGATTTTCTTTCAGATAACTGTTTCTTCATTTCTAGGTGACGCCACAGGAGTGGTTTTGGCTTGAGAATAGAGTAAATCTTTTCAGTGAATCATTTTGGTTCTGATTGCATTACTGGAACAGATCTGGCATTTTGACAGTCAACATATATTTTATGCTTTTCTTTACGGTATGCATATTGTCAACACTGTGTATGCAAAAAAGTACAAATGCTTTGCTGAGGGATGTATGTAAGTCAGTGGTTGTGGGGGAACAGCATAATGAAGAGAAAAATGACATTCCCATAGCAACAGTGGCAAACCTCTTTATGCTGATGTTGAGTAGAAAATTACCAATGCACAGCAGAAAGAAGCTCTATGTGATTCCAAAAAATTTCTTACCTTGCCAGAAACAAGTCAATTTAAGGTCAGTGTCAAACCTCAGTGCCTGAATAACATTAATAAAGAGTTGAAGGTGAGATTTGTTGCTTACATCACTTCCATACAGGGTATTGACCTACAAATTAAAACCCACAATGTGCATTTCAGAATAATGCTGTTTCTTTTCACTCCACAAATATGTTTGTTTTTTTTTAAAAAAACTTAGGTCTTTCTGAACACTCTTAATATCAAGCCTGAGAGGTTCTCATTTTGGCTATTTTAAAGACATATTAATATATTTTGGTAGCGTTTACTAAAATCCAGACTTATTGCCCAACGGATTTAACATCTTGCATAGCATCCACCTATTAAATTTTGCAGCTAGATAAGTTCTTACTTTTATGAAACCAGAATTTTGTAGGTGTAGAAACAAATTTATAGATGCCAAATGCAAAATAATGTGCCAGGCAAAAGGCACATGAATGCTTCTGTCTCATGGGCATTTGTTTTTCTACTTCTGATTAAAATTGCAGACAGATCAGTAATCTCACTGGAGAACCTGCAAGTAAGTCTGCAAAAAGAGTCTGCAAAAATCCAGTTTTAATGTTTCTATCAAAATCTTAGCTGGTTATAATTTTTCAAACCAGTCATTTCGTGCAGTGTAACAGTGTTAATCACATCATGTTCTATCACAACAAGAGCAAAATGGCTTTTTCGACATTTGTGTATGAACCCCCCATCCAACAAGCAATATAATTTTATCTCCATTTAACAGCAGCCTCACAAAAAATTTTATAAAAATGATAGTGGAAAGAAGTGCTAACTGCTAGGAACTCATAAATATCTCAGTCTTTTGACTGAGATTATGTGCAGCTATTTATTTTTGCAACCCTTTGCCAGCTACCCCTTGTCCCTTCGGCTGAGTTTTATTCTAAAAAAGAGATTCAAGGTAAAACATTTAACTTAAAAAGTTAAACATACTGCTTGGAATGCTTCAGGAAGTATCACTTCATCATGAAACTACTGAATTACAGGGACACAGCTATCAGTCCAGGTAGTTAAGCGTCATCTACAAACTGATGGTTTATCAGCAATGCATTTGATATTGATTCCAGCTCTCCCACCACTTGAGGAAAAACAAAACTTAAAAAAAATTCCTCCTTTAGAGTTAGTAGATACAAAATAAAGCCAAAACAGGCATAAATTAAAAAGCTTATCTGAAGTCCATTAGGCCTATTCACAATATATCTTTATCAGTACTTGATTATATTGAGTACTAGTTCTTTAATAATTCCCACGCATCGCAGGTCAGATCCTGTGCCACAGTCATAAATAATTCTTAGTCTGAGTGTAATATTTACAGATATATGAGTGAGACGCTTTTGTCTGTCTGATGTACACCATGCAATTAATTCCATATCGTTGGGTTTAGGTATATATTGTTTTATGACCCTCCCTTTGTTCTTGGAAGCCTTGAATTTCCTGCTTGTTCTTTGCCATTTCATTTGTAAATAAATTCCCTTCCTTCTACGCAATGTGATCTCCACCCCCTGTGCAGATCCTTACGTTTCCTTAGTCTTTCCCTTATATGTGTTTTAAGAAACTGTTGGACTTGGATCAAAACATATTTTATTTCATTGAATACTATGCCACTTGTAACAGAATTAATTGTTCAGATGCGTAGTAGACTACCAAACACTTTTACTGTTCTGCACACTACAGTCAGAAAGACTACGTCTCACACTCTCCATCAAACCAGGAAATCCAAACCTACTGTCAGCTACCACTTCAGCATGCGTTGTAATAGTGTTGGTGCAGTTTGAGTCAGTATCATTATTTATCAGTTCCTGTAAAATTTTCTAAATGACTGGATTGAAAAATGATATGGTATATGAGTGTTAACTTCTTACTATGATAACTTAGTGAAATATGAGATTAATTGACGAACTAGTTTCAAAGTACTCTAGTACCTGGGTTTCTAGATTGCATGTGAAGTGGGGGCAAAAAAAGTTCCTCCATTTACAACGCAATACTCTCTTAGTCAGCCAAGTGAACAACTTTACAGGTAGTAGATCTTGGCGTTTTTATCACAACATGGCATGAAATAATGAACCTCTAGTCAAAACTGCACAGGTGAATTACCTATAGATTCATTCCACAGTCTCCATCAATCCATAAATGTAAAAAAGATATTTGACCTGTTCATTTTCTCTATTAACACTCATGAAAGTGCTAAAAATTTAGGTAGTGAGGCACCAGAATGAAATCCTTAAAACAGTGGGTAGGAATAACAGAAAAGATGCTCAGATTCCACACTTATTTCCTTCTGGGTTTTGGATAAACCAGAGGTCAGTTACATGATTTGCAAGTAAATCTAAAATGCTCTAAAAAGGAAATATCTCATATTTGAAGAAAAAAGGGCAAGAAATCTGAAGCAAGGCTAGTCACAGGATTTTACTTGCAAAGAGGTGTTGTAAATATATGCCTTCTCAACACAGTTACAAGTAAAATTACTAATAATCTTTTCAGTGTTATAAGGATTATTCTTGTCTGAAAAGGAGACTATTTATTAGTGGAATATTTTTTCCCCAGTCTTCATAGTGATGCTTACTTTTCCTGTGTCTTCACTATTTGGGACTATTTGGAGCTCTACTGTGTTTCTTTGAGTAGCCAGGTAAAGAAAAGAAAACCAGTGAACTTCAGTCTTTGCTTTCCTCAATGGAATAATGTACAATTTGCCACATTACCATTGGTACTGGTTTTATTTACATTATACTTTCTAATTTACAGCAGGGCAAGCACAAATGGAATACATTATTAATTTCTTTTTAACTTCCTACACGTACTATTGGAAGAGCACAATGTCGCCTTTACATGAAGATTAAATCCCAGACTTATTTCTTTTCAGCATTAATGACAGAAGTTGCTGACCAGTATATTAAAATCATGAACAAGAAAAACTGCTTCCTTGGTTGTTCATATTGAGCGAAATTCATTCATTATGACTCTATATCTGAAAGTACAGACAGCAAAATTTGGGGGTTTAAAATGAAATAATATACTAATATTAACAGAATTTTTTTTTATTTTACCTTTAATTTTATCTCTTGATATTTATACTTCTGTAAAATTAGCTTGTGGAAGGTTCTTTAGCTGTTTTTGCTGTGACATGAAGAGACATGGAGCTAACTGAATTGACTATAATTCACTTTTATCTTCTTCAGTGATGGACTCAGTTTTAGAATTTATTTTTCAAGAATCATGCCCTATACATGTAATTTTGGCTACACAATTGGCCCGATGGATGATTCAGGCTTCGAATTTAATAATGCTTTGTAAATTGCATCATTTGCTAAGTAACTAAACTTTGTACTTTTAGTAGGAGCATTTAAATAAGACTAGTTCTCAAAAAAACCTTAAGTATTATAATATTTAACACTACAGTGCTGCAACTTAGGTCCTGGGAGTGGAAGGCCTTGGCACCTAGCTCCTATGTGTTGTGTGGAAAAAAGTTTCATTCATGTATTGAGATTTTAAGTAGGCAGGCAACTAAATGTTTACTTGATTCAGTCATACATATGCTTCATTCAAGGACTTTCAGCTGGATTTGCATTTGTTTACACAGTCACAGGACCACCTACCAGCCAGCTAGACTGGTTCCTACCCAGTGATCTCAGGGAAAACTTTTCGTGGGTAAAATGTCTATATCCAGTGGGGTCTTGCCAGAAATCAGCTGTGACTGAGTGGAGAACTTTGCTCTGTGATATAACAGGGGAGACCTTTGGTACATCCAGATTGAGAGCTGATACATAACCTCAGAGGCTAGAAACTCTGAACTTTGCATTTTGTCCATATTCTTTTCTTTATTTTGTCTCAGACACCATCACCAAGTAGAAAGATGATGGTAGCAGTCCTGTGAAGAGATCAGTCTCCGTAAGTGTTAGATTAGGACTGCATGCCTAACACTGAATGAACAGCTCTACTGCAAATTCCTTTTTCTTCACCTGCATCTTCTGATGTTTCTGGCTTCATAATAACCCAGCTCTAGCATACTCTCTTCATCACCTTTGATAACTTTATATCCATAAAGATGGAGGTGGAAATCAGATATTCTTCTTTTGGAGTCAGGACTCTGGGGTCTGGGAAAAGGGAATGCTGGACTATTATATTAAAAACAGGCAGTGGTACCATCCTTGAAAGTGTCTGATTGTTACTTTTTATACTAAATCTCAGAATGTTAAAGCCAGATATCTTAGATACTTCAGATACATGAGGTAAATTGTATTCTGAAAAGGCACCTCCTCAATGACTATAAAGGGAGCTTTGGACCACTGGGTCAAATCTGATAAATAAATCCTACGTATCCGAAATCTGATGTCTTTTGCTTTTTGCTTTCTATTTTAAGACATGATGCATCCCATGAGCAAACCTGGCCAGGTACATCTAGCAGGAACACTGTGCCTGCTGGTGGTCTGTACTGACAACCCTCAGCTCTGCTAAACGTGAGTGCCAAACATAATGGCTGCAAAGGCAGCAGTCCTCTGATCTGACCCTCCTGATTGTCCTAAAGATTCAGGTGTATCTGGAGGCCTCTGAAAGCTGTATGCAAGTGAAAGGTGTATTATCAGATCTGAATTGAAGAGTAAAAAAGGAAGAATTACATAAAGAAAATTAAAATCTCTCAAAGATTAGCTCAAGAGTTG
Organism: Dromococcyx pavoninus; assembly: GCA_033558185.1. Taxonomy (NCBI): domain Eukaryota; kingdom Metazoa; phylum Chordata; class Aves; order Cuculiformes; family Neomorphidae; genus Dromococcyx; species Dromococcyx pavoninus. The sequence goes on from JAUMJL010000212.1 coordinate 2,932,933, forward strand.
AGGCTGTCAGCTAGAAAGGTCTTTCAGGTTTGTTAATGGTAGCTAATAAGTGCCTGAAAGCATACAGTTCCCATAAGCTCAGTGTTTCTCAGTCTGCAGTCAGAACAAGCCCCAGGCTTATTGGCTTGGGCAGACATTTGTTGCAGGACTGTCATTACAGTGTGTCTTTAATACCCTGCACCTGCTTCAACAGTTTCTTCAGTTATCATTGTGCATCATTCATCATTGCCTCACTGCCTCAAAAACATCACCTCCAGCAACAGAGATGAATAGATTGAAAGAGAAAGGTTTCTGTGTACATTTTAACAACTGAAAGATTTTCAGCTTTTTATTTGTACTCCATCTGTTACAGTTACCTTCATTTTGAGCAAATGTTACTGTAAATAATTGTATTTTTAAGAAAGTAAAACAAGGTGAAACTTCAATACAAGTGTTCAATAACCAACCATCCCGAGGGATGACAGAATTGAGAGCAGCCCTGGTGATGAAGACTTGGAGGTACTGGTGAATGAAAAGCTAGAGATGAGACGGCAATGTGTGCTCACAGCCCAGAGGGCCAACCGTGCCCTGGGCTGCATCAAAAGAAGCAAAGGTGATTCTGCCCCCTGATGAGACCTGACCTGGAGTATCACATTCTATATAAGTTATGGAGCCCTCAGCACAGGAAAGAGAGGAACCTGTTAGAATGGGTCCAGAGGAGGGCCACAAAAATGGTCAGAGTGATGGAACACATCTCCTGTGACGAAAAGCGGAGAGAGTTGGGGTTGTTCAGCCTGGAGAAGTGAAGGTGAGAAGAGAGAGATCTTATTGGAGACTTTCTGTATTTAAAAGGGCTTACAAGAAATACAATGACAAACTTTTTAGTGCGGTCTGTTGTGATAGTGGCAATGATTTTAAAGTAGAGAAGGAAGAGATATAATGAAGAAATTTTTTACTGTGAGGGTGGTGAAACACTGGACTAGATTGTCCAGAGAAATGGTAGATGCCCCATTCCCAGAAGCATTCAAGGTCAGGTAGGATGAGGCTCTGAGAAACCTGACATAGTTGAAGATGTCCCTGCTTATTGCAGGTGGACTCTGTCATTCTAAAGTCCCACTTCATGCCCTCGTTTATTAATCCAGATAACTGGATTAATACTTCTGCAAGTTGCATGGTCAGGTGCCTCTTTGAGAGATTAATCTTATTCTGCATACTTTTACATGTATGTAAAGACTGTTCTTCCTTGGAACCCTTTTAGGCTTGACTTCTATATTAGGCAAGTAAGTACATACAGGAGGCTAAACATGAGCCAGCAGTGTGCCCAAGTGGCCAAGAAGGCCAATGGCATCCTGGCCTGTATCAGGAATAGTGTGGCCAGCAGGATGAGGGAAGTGATCCTTCCCCTGTACTCGGTGTTGGTGAGGCCACACCTTGAGTATTGTGTTCAGTTCTGGGCCCCTCAGTTCAAGAAAGATACTGAGGTGCTGGAGCGGGTCCAGAGAAGAGCAACAAAACTGGTGAAGGGACCTGAGCACAAGTCCTGTGAAGAGAGGCTGAGGGAGCTGGGGTTGTTTAGCCTGGAGAAGAGGAGGCTCAGGGGTGACCTCATCGCTCTCTGCAACTATCTGAAAGGAGGTCGTAGACAGGTGGGTGTCGGACTCTTCTAGGCAACCAGCAACAGAACAAGAGGGCACGAGCTTAGACTCTGCCAGGGAAGGTTTAGGCTGGATAGCAGAAAAAAGTTCTTCACAGAATGAGTAATCAGGCATTGGAATGGCCTGCCCAGAGAGGTGGTGGATTCACCATCCCTGGAGGTTTTTAAAATAAGACTGGATGTGGCACTTAGTGCCATGATTTAGTAATCATGATAGTGTTGGATTAAGGGTTGGACTTGATGATCTTGGAGGTCTCTTCCAACCCAGATAATTCTATGAGTCTATGATTCTATACTATACAACATTAATAGGAATGATCTGTAGTTCAAAAAGATCTCAAAAACCACGGTAGGAATTAGCATCATGTTTTACTAAATGCTGCGCAAAAATTTCAAAAAAGCAGTTTCAATGCAGAAGTATATAAATTAACTCACTGTATGAAAACCTATTATTCAGAGCTTACGAAATGATTCGTAAGATCAAACAAGGCAGAGGCCACACTTGCAAATGGAATTTCAGTTCTGTTACATAAATAAGTAAACCACTGTGGCAACCTTTACTTTGTTTCAGCTTAGTTTATATTTGTTCCATGGGAACTTTGCAGTCCGGGTAGGGCATTCTGCCTTTTATTTGCTAAGCTGACCACAGCAGTCAAGAGGTAAACCTTCCCCCTACTTGACTCTGGAAAGGCTACATTGAAGAATATGAAAACATTCCCACAGCCACACAAGATGAAGCCATCCAGCAATCCAGCACAATCATAAAACTTCATGAACTCCAAACTCAGTGACTTTCATTGACAGTATCTTCAATTACATATTTCTGTTAAAACACTGCTGGCCAAACCAAGACTGGGTTTCACAAGTGATGTAAATGTAGGTAACAAGTAGTTATGTTTGAGCCTGGGATTATGTCAATCATAGCACTAGCAGACGACTCATGCATGCATGGGTGGGATTCTGTGGACCTATTAAGCGTTTACAATGCTCAACCGTGAGAGATCCTTTCTGAGCCTTGCCTTCATCCTGGCAAAGAATGGTCAGGTTAATGATATTATTTTGGGACTGGCAGTAATGCTATATATAGCCTACACAACAATTAGCCATTTCTTGGTTGTGCACTGAGTACTCCCTCTGGCAAGGCCTGCTCCCCGACTCACCCCACCCACCCCTGCAGACCTGCTCAGTCGCAGGGAGCTGGGGAGGGGGGAAGGGCAACAGGTCATGGCCAGAACAGCAAACTCAGTATTCATTTTGGACATGGCCAAAACAACCAACCAGTATTTGGGGCACAGCCAAAATACAGAATCAGTAATTATTTTGGACACAGCCAAAAGTGCAAACCAATATTTTGGACATGGCCAAAATATCAAATCAGTATTCATTTTGGACACGGCCAAAACAGCGAATCATTATTTTGGGCACAGCCAAAATATAGAATTAGTAATTGTCTTGAACACGGCCAAAACAGGAAACCAATATTTTGAACACAGCCAAAATATGGAATCAGTCTTGGTTTTGGACATGGGCGAACAGCAAAGTTCTAAAAAAGAGATCACAATCTGTTCAGATCACAATCTGATACCCTCAAGGCATCTAGACAAAACAACACAATTCAGATCCGATGCACAGTAGTGCCATGGAAAACAGAAAACAGAAGCAGAAACAGAAAACAGGAAGAGAGAGAGAGAGAGAGAGAGAGAGAGAGAGAGAAAGAGAGAGGAATAAGAGGGTGGGCGGGGAAGGAAAATAGTCACCACTCCATGGACCTCTGGAAAACGTGGTGTTCAGGAGCACGTGGTCCTGCAGTTCTTCTGCAGCGCCTTCTCAGGTGGATTTCATGGGGTGGCGGGCACGCAGCGCCTGCCTTCTTGGGGGGCTTCTATTCATAGGACAAATCCATGCCCCCTCCATTAGCATGAGGGATGGTCTTGCTGCGAAAGTTCTTGAATTGGGGCACACGCAGAGGCCTCTTTGTGAAGGTTCTGGAATTGGGGCTGGGGGCTCCAGGGTCACTGGCAGTTCAGCAGACGCTTGCCAGAATAACCTCTGCCTGAGTCCTCGGGGTCCGAATGTTCAGTCAGGTGTGAGGGGGCAGCTGCTGCTGCTGCACCTCCTCCCCCTCCTCTGCAGCAGCAGTCAGCCCAGCAGGAGCCACAGCACTCAAGAAGTTGTTAAAGACAACAATACAGGTAGAGTCAGACTAGGTTGAAGACAATACAAGTAGAACCAATCGACGTTTAAGACAACAATAGAAGTAGAGTCAATCTTTACTGAAAGGGTGATTGGCCATTGGAATGCGTTGCCCAGGGAGGTGGTGGAGTCGCCGACCCTGGAGGTGTTTAAGGGGAGATTGGATGTGGCACTGAGTGCCATGGTCTAGATGATGGTTGGTGTTAGTGTTGGGTTATAGGTTGGACTTGATGATCTCAGAGGTCCTTTCCAACCTTGTCATACTGTGATACTGTGATACTGTGATACAACCTCTTTGTAGAATCCACATCAGAACTCAATTGACAGTGGGTGTGTATCCCAGCAGTAGGTTACAAGGAGAATTTTGTGATACTGGGTTGGGCCTGGAGAGCATCCTGCAGTGAGCCTTCTTGCAGTAAACATGAAGAAGTTCAGTTGACACTGGCTTCATGATAAAAATACGTTGGCATGGTAATTACTACTGAAAGCAGGCAGCAGCACTCTCAGGCTGCTTTGCTGGTTCCATAGGCCAGGTGGGGAAGGACAATCTGACTGAAATAGTGTCCTCTGCCTACTAGTTTAATTGTTCAAGCATAGATCTATAATCTTTCCTCTACTCAGCCACTTTGTTCATCTTTCGCTATGTACAAAATGACTATCCAAGCAGGATTCACGTAACTTGCTAGTGCATGGAAAGGTTTTTCTGTTAATGTAGATGAATTAATTCATGTCTAGGATTGTTGTCTCACTGACCTAAGCATTAATATCTTCCCCACAGACACTGACCCACCAACTGAGCCCCTGTTAGCTGGCAGGCATTAGCCAGTTAGAATATAGTCAAGATCCATTATTCCCTGGGATAATCTCCTCCTTAAATTGTTTTCTTCTGATTCACTGTTCTTTTTTGTCCCATCTTTTCATGAAAGTATTTAGAATCCTTGAGTTGATAAACTTTCAACATCCTTTCTATGGTTTTACTTTTCTCATCTTGCATAGCTTTACTTTACATACTGTCTTATAGCTGAAGCAACCAATCTATTCATAAAACAGAGCCAATATCACACAACAGTGGTTCACAAAACTGAATCTTTGGTCGTGGACATCAGAACCTCAAAGCTATGTGCAACAGACCTATTCAGAAAACCCGTATGTAACAGTTTCTCATTTCGTAAGACGGTGTTGTGCAGAGAAATGTTTTGAATATACACAAGTCACTACTACAATTGCATTTTGTGTGTGGAGAATCATATTGTAGAAAAAGCAGCACGGCAAAATGCAGTTGCATCCCTGATGCTTGGAGCACAGTACTGAACTGGCAGATGTCTGATAATAGGAGCCATGGAGCCAAAACGACAGAGAAGCTTGTAAATCTGTGAGGGACTGACAGCTTCACAGGCTGCTAATCTGCCTTGAGCTTTCCTTGATCTCCACAAATTCCTTTCCCCTTTACTTGTTTTTCCTTAAGCAGGGAACTGGCTTCTATTCCCAGGTCTACTGAAGCCACTATTTCAGCTCCCTGGTCAGGATTGCCCTAGAATTAACAACTACTCAACTGCTGAAATGGGCAAAGAAAGCTAGAGTCTCCAATTCATCTTGCACTTTTCATTACCTTTCATAGGCATGACTACAGGATGGGAAAGGACATTGCTGAGAAACACTCTTGGTTGTCAGAGCAGTTTACATGTTGCATCCCTTTGTTTGGCACTGGTTGTTCAAAATATCTGGTAATAACAGGACTTGTTCTCTCCAGGACCTTTGCATGAACACCTGAACAAACTGTCCTTGTTCCAGTTTATAGGCTGATCCAGAAGATACAGTAAGGTTTTGCACTTCTTATTGGGGTTATCTTTTAGACTGAAACATTGGGGAGAACGGGAAGGGGGTGGGGAGGGGGGTGCAGGTAATCATGTCCAGACAGAGGCAAAAAGACTACCTCTGTTGTTGGTTTTCATGGATCTTCAGTGCCCAGCTAGCACCTTAGGCTCTGCTCCCTGACATGTTCTGTGAACTGGTGGATCTGGCGCACTGCTAAATACCTCTTTCTGGGTGACTATTCTTGTCAGTTCCAATCATACAGTGGCACAATTCATTGTGAATTGTGAACATGACTAGAAGCTGAAAGTGTACCTAAGAATCCATGAGTCTTTCCTCCTCTTCTTCAGCCTTTCACGTATGTTTTGTTTTCTGTAAGAAGGGATCCTTGGCTTGGACCTGGACCTTGGAACACTGGAATATAATATAGTCAGAGAATGACCTAGCGCAGACTAGCATTCTCAGGTTTATTTTTTTTCTTCTTTCTTTCATTGCATAGCTGGTAGATGACTAAATGATGTCAGATTCACAGAAGCAGCATTCATTACAGAGTAAGTAGCTGAGCAGTGTATTGTTTGCATGCATCTGGTGTGAAAGAAGAGAATGAGTCCCTCAAGTAAGAGATGTAATAGCAGCATTTATTTTTGTCTACTCTGTGTGTTTCATGTATTCTATCCCAACTCTTTCTCTAAAAAAAGTATCTGATCTCATGTTCCCTCTGTTCTCTATCATGCCAATAATACCAAATAATACCAAAAAGAACTACTTGAAAAGTTAAAATAATTTCTGTATGTCATAGGATTTCAAGCTTTCTGAAGTTTCACCCTACTAGCTTTAGAAGATGATAAATTGGGTCTGGTTTTGAAATATTTTGCTTAATATATATCTTCTTTAGTAATTGCAAAAATGTGGGTTTCATGCTTAGAAATAAATTAATGAATATTATGACTAGAAAAAACTTTCCCAGATATTTTTGAGAATGTGGGAAAAAGTGAGTCTAAATGTATTACTCTCACTAAATAAGTTGATGAGTTAGATTGTTCTGATTTATTAAGAACTCAGTCACTCATCACCTTGAAACAGAATTAAAGTTGTAAAGAACTTCTGGAAATCAAACTTTAATTTCTTTGTCTAAAATGAGCTATATATTCCTTGACTCTGTTGAACATTAACTCTCCAGAGATATAATAAATAAAAGACTGGACAGATACATTTGCAAAACTGCCATCATCATCACTATAGTTATGCTAGGTTGAACACTAGTAGAGGCTCCGTAATTTCCCAAACTGAGAAATAAATGCTTCATAACCCATATCTTTCAGATTATGTGACCATACATAGACTGTCTAGAATATTACAGTTGTTCTCTTGGCCTTCCTGGGAGTTCGTTTTGCAATTTTTTTCTGTCCTTTCTGTGTAATAGCACAATTCCACATTACCGCTTTGTCGTCTTTAGGACAGTGGCAGCAATTTCACAATCTGACAAAAGTTACTTCTCCCAGTTTCAAAATACCTCTCCTTGTGGGAGAACTTTACTTCTTGTTCTCTTATATTAACACTGGGAACATTGAAGTTTTATTGGTTACTCTATTTTCTAGTGTTCATTTTTTATATAGGCTATTCCATGTGAAGTGTAAAGATAAGTCTGGAAATTGAATGAATTTCTCAATGTCCCACCAAATTTTAGCAGCTCATAGCTATTTAGCTTATTTATAACTGCCTGGTAGACTGTTTTATGTAACATTTAGTACAGGCTTTCCCAGTTCCCAAGACAAATACGGCTGTTTATCGAAATGACCAGCAGAAGCGCAGAGCAGTTTTAAACATATTCATTTATTTATTAAATTTTTTATTATTAATTGAGGGTCCTTTACAAATTGTTATTCATGTGAAAACCTTGATACAGTTCCTGAGCAGAAATTTTTGAAGGTCATCTAAGAAAAACTGAAGAACTAATAGGGAAGTTTCATTTTTTTGGTCACTTTTTGTAAATGAGCTTTTACAAAAGACAAGGTTGTCATCACGTACTCTAACTTTTTTAGTAACTTTCCCTTATGAAGAGAAATTCTTAATAAGCCTCAAAAATCAGTTTTCCCTGATATTTCCTTGATAATTATTTCTTATGTTGCACTGCAGGATATTCCATGAAGAATGAGTGGCAGGAAACATGGTGATTTATCTGCTGAGACAGGGGAAGGCCATTGACTTATGAATCAGTTTGAAGTTTGAAGCATGGGTAGGGAACCAGTGAAAAAGTGTGTTAAAACAGTCATTAAAAAATAAGAAAAAAAAACCCAGTAAAAGTAAAAGTAAAAGTAAAAGTAAAAGTAAAAGTAAAAGTAAAAGTAAAAGTAAAAGTAAAAGTAAAAGTAAAAGTAAAAGTAAACAGTTTGGTCCATAGATTGAAATCTCAGTGAGAAAAAGAATAGAAATTGTTCCAAGATTATCGAAGAGATACAAGGGGAAATTTCAGTGTATCTTATTGAAATCCTTGTTATCTGTGCTGTAGGAAAAGAAAACTTAATGTTAGGATACACAAACTGTAAACAAACAAAACAGACCTCTGCCATCACTTTGTTTTAGTGCAATAAAGTCAAGACTGGAATATTAGTATAAAGCATGATCAGGAAAGATATCAAGAAGAAAACTCCAGACAGATGAGAGAGGAAGCACTGAGAGATTTACTGAGTGAGATACAATAGGAAAGGAACTGAGGGAAGTTGTGAGAAAAGCAAATAGATTATACTTTTCTATTTTTCCTTGAACATCAGATGAATATCAGAAGGTGGGATTGGTAATAGCATTACACCAGATCTTTTTTTTTTTCTTTTTGAGACTCTTCCAAAGTTTGGGTAAAGTGCAGAAGTAATAAAGAAAATACCAAGGGTTGGTAATGAAGATCAGTTATTTTAGATTGTTTATAAGTTGATTTTGACTGATCAGAAACTGGGGATATGTGAACGCAACGATGAAATGATAGTATTCATGCTGCTAAGGAAAAGAAAGAGTAACTGAGCAATGACAATGGAATTAAAAAAATAAAAATAAAAATATGTCCCTCAGACATGAGAGAGTTTTCATGAGAAAAATGTTTAAAGACAGTTGGAAGTTTCTAAAGAGATAATATTAAAAAAGCTTCTGAGTACATGGGTTATTAAACATAAAGGTGCAAATACAACTACCACCTCAAGAGTACTTTGGGCTGAATATTACTGAACCTGCAGATTAGATGTTCTTTCTCAGTGCTGCTACCACTGTCTGTTACGAGATTAATCTTTCCTGTGAGCCAGTGTGACTATTTCTTCTTACATTCTCATGATGATAGTGATTTACTTACCTCAAAGAAAGTGGACAATGATGTAGGCCATAATCTAGCTGCCTATTCAAAGTGTATTATCTAGATATTGTGACATTTAAAAAGGACATATGGCCAGCGCAGAATTTTTCAAATCAACTGATTCAAATCACTTTGTCGTAAGTCTCTGAATTCCATGTTATTGCACACACTATTTTTCAGCTGCACCCTGAATTTGTCACATAATCCATTAAGTCAGAAACAAATTAGTGTAGTGGTGATAAAATCTCTTTCTCTAATAGCAGGACTGGTTTTAATTCTTTGTATTCTTTCCAGGAAAAGAAAAAGAAATCTGAAAAGAAAATCTCCAGGATAGTTTTAGTTATCATCTTAATCTTCTTTTTAGTGCTAAATTTTAAAAATAATTTTATTTTTACTTTACTTACAGCTAAATATTTCTATTCTGTATTTATTTTCAATGCTGTCCTTTATTTCTTACTGTAATCAATAAGATAATTGAGTCCTGCCGTCTTCATATTGGTATGATTGTTTGCAGAAAGATATTGTGTCTTGTCTAGACATATTTCCCTCACAATAACCTCTCTGATTCTCTCTCTTTTTTTCCCCCTCTCCCTGCCCTGTTTTAGCGCTGTTTGTTTTTCATGACATTTATTCTTGTGCAGTTATGCTCTGATTTCTGTCTTTGTATCGCTTTGTGTGAACTGCTGCAGAGGAGTTCAGGATTACTTAAATCCATCCTAACACCTTGACAGCATGAATATAGTTTTGATTGTTCTGGCAGCTCTCTTGAGATTAGATTTGTTGTAGAAATAGAGTAATTTCCAAAATTAATATTGCTTCCTTTCTCCCACTAGGGTGGCTTTGTTGTTTTACTGCTTCATGGTTCAGCGTGATCTTGTAGTTTTCCTTTTCAAGATGTATAGTCCAACAGCTCAGTACAACTGGATGGCTGATCAAAGCTTAATAGCCTAATTTCTGAGAGTACAAGGTTGCAAGGCATCCAGAGACATAAAATTAGCCACTGAGGCCAAAATCTGCAAGTGTATTGTTGTACCCAAAACATTCAATTTCATAGATGTTGCACCTGTTGGAAAATTACAGTGCCTTTTACTATGGGAGGGGAATCTTTAGGATTCAATGCCAAACTTCAAGACGGTTGTCGAAACAAAGTGTTTAAAGACTCAGTCATTTATGTAGGATAGTTTCTTCTGACTGTAGTTGTCACGTAATACTCTGATTTGATGAAATATCATCGGTATTGCCTGAGGGAAGAGGAAAAGACACTCTACTGTTCTGTAACCCTTTTCATGAACCGTTTTCATTAACCTTCAACACCATCAGCTTTCTATATGGACATATCAGAAAATAGAACATCAATTAATAGAACATTAATATTCAGAAGGAAATAAGGTTCACAGAGTACTGAAGAAGAGTGTTAGGTGCTATCACTTGTGGACTCAGTATGCAATCCTTGACTCTCCTTATTGACCATGAGGGCTGTGAGGAAAGATATTATCAATGGGTTTTGCATATCAGCACTTCAGAAGATCAACATTAATTGTTTGATGTGTGGTATGATGTCTTGATGCACACCTCAAGCAGTTCTGATAATGTATGTTTATTAAAGATTTATTTAACCCTTTATTTTGCCAGGCTTTAAACAAGTGTGAAAAGAGGAAATATTTTGAGGTCTCCATGGCCCATATGATGCCAGCCCTAACTCCAGCAGGAATCCAGGAGGTTTTGTGGTTAGTACAAGAAGTATGCTTCTCCAGGAGGCAAAACCAAGGTTGGGCTTCCTTACAGTGAATGGGCAAAGAGCAAGCCATGTTTATTTGAACATGTCAGTAAAATCATGTCAGTAGGAAAAAAGAACAAACAAGATGCTGCAAAAGTCATGATCACCAGCTAGCTCTGCAATCAGTTGGAGTGGGAACCCCTGAGCGAGAAACCATTTCTGTCTATTACCTGAATGTAAGCACAGCATGCAAGTAATTTGTTTTGTACTTAGGCTTTTAGACTGGAAAACCTATATCCAATAATCCTACTGCAGCATTTCTTTTAAATTGTGCAGCTTGAATGCCAGTCAGTGACTTTTGCGAAAATACTTTTTTTGTGGTTTCAAGGGTTTTTTCATTTTAATACTCAGATACAGATTTGCATGTATTTCCTTGTTATAAATGCTTCAAATCTGAACATGCTTTTTTTTGTTTTACAGGAATATTTTTTCTGCCTGTTAAAATTTACTCTGAATACACTAAGATTTCTGCCAAAAATTTACATATGCTTCATTCTGATAATCAAGAATATATATATATAATAATTATATTTATTTCCTCCCCAAGAAATTCTAGGCTATGCCTTTATGTCAACTTGATTATTTTTAAAATTATTATTATTATTAGGTAAATTTGGCTGCCATTTTGATATATGAATAGAGTAGAAGATGAACTGTTAGGGCAACAAGAAAATTCAATGTTAATATGAATATTGCTTACAAATTTTTTCTTGATTCCTTCCTTGTGGGTCAGGGTCAGAAGAGACATCTCAATCAAAAGCATAGCTTTAGGCACTGTCAATACAGGTCTAAAATTACTGCCAGTTTAACAGATTATTGTATTACAAGTTCATATCAGTGAAAGGTTTTACAGTATGCTTTTCTAATGTTCACTTTGCCCTGAAATATAGTGGCAATAGAGATAGTCTGTTCTACCCTTGATAAGTAAAAGCAGTGCAAACTGCAATCTGTGCTGCTTTTAGCATTGGAGCTGGCTAGTTAATCATAGAAGGATCTTGTCTCCTAAAGGCTTATCATGCAAATAGGATGCAAGGGAGACAACAACAGTCCTACTCTATTATGCACAAAAAGTGAGCACTTCTGTTTGCCAATGGCAGTGTTGTCTACCTCCTACTAGTAGGCTAAGTTTAAAGTAAAACACACTATGATATTACTAATTAATTATAGTTTCTATATTTTACTTAATTAAATTATTAACTTGACTAAGATAAATTTTCTGGAAGATTGCTGGAGCGATTAAAAACTAGCCCTATTTGCAGCCTTACAGTTTTGTTTCTTCCATTTGTTTTATCGAAGAACTCTTGTAATGAATGAAGTCTTAATCCAGCACTGATTCTGCACAGGGGCAGCTTTTGATCCAAATGCTCACCATACACAGCTCACATGTATGGTAGAGGTTACTCTTGAAGTGTGAGAAAGAAAAGAATGAGAAGAAGGCTTCTGCTATTCAGCTGGTAGGTTGTGGCTTTTCTTTCTTATACCTATAGGGCTTAATCTTTACTTTCCAATCTTGAAAAAGAGTGCAGTTGAGGACTGAAGCCCATCGCAAAGCAATTATCCTTGATGCACCCATTTCCCGCAGTTCCTTTCAATGGAATGACATCATACAGAATATGAATCAAGTATCACTTACCTTGAAGCCAGACATTCATCTATTTAGATGAGTTAAAAAACAGCATTTGAGAAAACTGGCCTAGCTGCAAATGGCAATAAAAACTAGACTCTCTTTTCAAAGCCCTCAAAACTAACTGCAGTTAAGCAAACTGATGAACTGATGACCCATCACTGAAATGTCAGGAATCAGTAACCTGGAAAAGCCATGCTATTTGATGGAGTTCACTCTTGAAGTGTGCGAAAGGCTGGAAGGGTCTTATTCTACCTGATTTGTGTGCACAGGCAAGCGTTCCTGCACCTCAGGGATTTTAGGCAATTTTTTTTATACCTTGATAAGCAACTACAATTTGAGTGCTGAAATCTACTACAACACAATTGTCCTGGCTGTTCTGGCTCCTTTACTGTTCTTCTGCTAGGGAACCAAGGTACCTACACAAAGCATTATATTACTCATTAGGACGGCACTCCTCTTAAAAACATTTATTTAAACAAAAATAACTATAAATAATCATGACATTCTCAGTTCAGGTTCATATAAATATTACAGTGAGAGAATTTAAATTACCTATATATTTATCCCCCCAAAAGACTCTGTAATTGAAAGAGATATCAGTCATTGTTTACTTACATTTTACTGTTGGCATCATAACTACCTATTTATACATAGAATCTTTTCAAAGAAAAAATATTCACACAATGAATAGAGGAAGTTTTGAGAACAGATATGTGCCTGCCAAAGTTTTACCCAGAAATCTATAAAGATAGAAGGGAGAAAACAGGAGTAAAAAAATAAAGACAGTTTTGGTGTGATTTGTTGTTTATAATAAGCATTGAATAGAAAAACTGAAATATATAAAGTCTACACTATAATGCTATTGGCTTTTTCCTTCTAATGCTCTGCTGACATTTCTGTTATGTTATTATAAGGTGCATTCATGTAAAAATATTTAAGATTTTAAGCCGTAAGGACAAATTGCACCTGCTGATTAGAAACATACCACTTTAAAATATTAATATTATGTTTAACAGTTATGAAGATGAGCTTATCTTTAGACATTAACCGGATCCTTGTAATAAGAAGAATGAAACACTGATCTTTTGCAGAATCTTTTCTCCACATATCACAGATGCAACCATCAAATATTTGGATCTTGTCATTGTTAGTTTTATATGTATTTATCATTCAAGTGGAATTTCAATAAGCTCAGTTGAACTTCCTATCTGAATGAGTACGGGTCACAGAATAATTCAGCTTAACTATGGATTCCAAAAAGCTTTTTTAGGTAACTGTGCAGTTGCACAGTTTGAAGAGATCCAAAAGTTGTTATTTATCAGCTTAAACACACCTATAGTTTACAAGAAGTAGCATGCCTGGAAACAGAATAAAGGGACTTTTTTCTAGATTTTAGATTGTACCTTTTTTTTCAAGGATTGATGAAAACATTTGACTAGACTTTATAAATTACTTTAAAAAATGTCAGTGAATCAACTGCTTTTTTATGTGTTTGCAGAAGCATGAGGAGAGTCAAGCAGGCATATACTTGCAGAATTTCTGCAATGATGAAAGAAAGAGTCACATGAAAGGGCAGAGCCAATAAGAATGCAATCGAAATATCTTCTTAAGTATGCAATAAACCAGCATGTTCTATGCGTAGGATTTGTTCTTGTTTTTTCTTCCCTGTGTATTAGGTCCTGTGTATTAGAAGAGCAATACCTGGTTAAGGATGGCAGGTCACCTTGTTTAATCTTTGCTTTGTTATCAGATTTGATAGTAGATTTGACTGGCATTGTCTGGTGCATAGATTAAGTTAGAAACATATTTTAAGTGGTAATGATTATGAAGAGATCCCAGGAATCTTTTTCTTTAAGTAAAGAAAATTCAGAAATGATAATTCTACTCTTTCTTTAAAAAAAAGGAAGCTTTAATGCTTTTGAAATATCTACTCTACAGTTACACAGAAACCCTATTCTTTCATGTGGAACTAGACTAATTAAAAATATAAAGGGAAAAGATGTCTTAACGAATATGCAAGAGCACTAGGGAATGAGCAGCAAGGAGGAAGATTTTACATTGTCCAGTTGTAAATATGAAAGAGTGAATAGTGCCACACTTTAAAAGAGTATTGCTTACAGTCTTTCATGACCATTTTCTCTAACTAATGGATTCTAATAACTAGGAGTTACCAAAACACTATGACTGTATCTGTATTTTCCAATAGACTAGTATATCTATACAAAGAAATATTCAATGACCTTAGGAAAAGGGTCATGCATCTTTATGCTGTTCTAGCTAAACCCCCTAAATATTCCAAACATATACACAAATGTCGATTACTGGTCACAAAAAAATAAAAGCAACCTTCAGAATCACATAAAACATCTTTTGGGATGCCAAGGATTTTGTGAAAGCCTATTGTAGCTTCCCATGATTGCAGGCGTAAGTGGAGACATCCTTCAACAGTACATAAGAAATGAAACAGTTCTGCTGGCACCAACTTCAGAACTGGGTATGCAGAAGTAATTACTCTGGCATCCTCTGTGTAAGTGCATGTATGTTTTCACCTTATTTTATTATCATAAAAAGGGAAACACACCTCTAGTGTGGTTTGAGCTTGTAGCCTGTTTCTTATTGCTTATTTTGTTGGTCACATTTTGTCCAGTACTCCACCTTTGAGCTTTTATTATAACTTGAACTTCAAACCAGTCTTTCTGAGCTCAAGGGAACATA
The DNA here is from genome assembly GCA_033558185.1 of Dromococcyx pavoninus. NCBI lineage: Eukaryota > Metazoa > Chordata > Aves > Cuculiformes > Neomorphidae > Dromococcyx > Dromococcyx pavoninus. The sequence continues at coordinate 2,948,027 of JAUMJL010000212.1, forward strand.
CAAAGCTAACTTAATACCTTTACTGCTTTAGTTCCTGCATGAACTCTCAATTTCTTTAGAATAGCTTGCAGAAATTTGGAAATAAGCTCTCCCTCCTTTTAATGCATGTGAAGACAAATGACGCCACAACTCTTTTATACTACTGGAAGTGAGTGCAACTGTATTTTCCAAGAGCCATTTATGCATCAAGAGTAGGGAAACATGTGGACTTCTGTGGGAAAATGTTCATACTTGGAACATTTTAAAAAAGATTGTAGCTGCCAATGAAAACTGTTTTTGCAGATTACAAATGCTTTGTCATAAAAAGTATTTCTGTGAAAACAGACATATAGCACAAGGAACTGGTGTAAGGAAAACAGGTAATTGGTTCCATAATGGAACCACTTTTCATAGATGGAAAAATTAGTATTTTTAAGTGAAAATGAGCATTACCTTGACCAAGACCACATAAGCTGTCTGCTGAGAAAACCTTGTTCCAAGGATGCATGAAATATTTGCTCTGATAAAAAAAAAAAGAAAAACAACTTTGAAATATACAGCAATAGAAAAAGTCCTCTTTCCTCTTTACAGACTGGCATATATGTTCTTAAACCAAGAAATACAGTTGTGATTCACATCTTGTTCTCACAATTCATTATCACTATTGAAGAGCAAGTGTTTCTGTTGCCTTTGTCAACTGGGGATAATAGTGCTTATGAGACCAGAAAAAAAATTAATTGCCAGCAAAGAAACACATATGCTACTTCACTTTTTCTAGTTGAGTCTCCTTATGTTGAAAGCTCATTTGCATATGACTCCTGGAAAAACATCTTTCTAGTGTAAATAACATGCAATAATGCTCCTCTTGCTTTCTACAGAAAACATTTAGTCTTCCATAACATAGTGCATGCCTTTTAATCCTCACAGGACTATTGAGAATATAAAAGCTTCTAGAAATTATTTTTATTTCCTGAGTCATGTATATTCTTGCCTTAGCTGTATGATTGTTTATAAATACACAGATATGTACTTATGTTAACACCTATAAAGCACAGCAGTAGCATGTATTAGCACAGGAGTCCAGTTGTATTAACAGATATTTGTTTAAAAATATTTGTAAAAATATAAATAAATATTAATAACTTTATAATCACAACCTTTTCTAAAGGTATTGTAGCTGTAGTAGCTGAAGGGGCTAGAAAGAATACATTTTGTTGACTTTGGATACTTGAAACATTTTACATCTGGCCAATTTCACACTTTCTCTTGCATAGTCAGTCTTGGTGAAATGTGCCCTGGTTAAACCTCCTAAATTCTATCTTGCCAGGAGTTCATGATTTAAGCATTTTTAATGGCTCAATTTATGCAATTTCTGTGTTTTCAAGATTCCGGATATTTAGTTTACTTGAAGTCCTAGCTCCTGCTAAGTCCATTTTAAGTCTTCTTAAAACGAAATCATATTTTAACCGCTCTGCCTCTTGCAGAAGGCTTGAAAATATGAACATGAAAAAATTAACCAGGCAAGTAAAAGAAACACTGATCTTTGCTAAATGATGTCTTCAATTTCAGGGTCCAAGTCACAATTTTCATATGCAATGCTTTTCTTGGTATTGTTATGCAGGTAAGATAATAGCACTTGACTTTTGTGGAAACAAACTCAATTTTTTTTCTTATGTGATGGATAAAGTTTTTAGGGATGTTTTTCATGTTCCTATTTCAGATGTGTCAGTAGAAGTATTTTAAGAAGCATTCAGATAGAGCAAATTATCCATATATATCAAAAGTATAATCAGTACTGTAGGAAAAGCTTACAGTTTTAAATTTCTGATGATCAAGTAGAAGTGGTCATTAAAATCTGTGTGACATTTTTATAACACTCTTACTTTTTCTTTCTTCATGAAAAGACTATTGCTTTCTGTTATCAGGAAAAGTAACAAAAATTTTTACAAAATGCAGTTTAGATTTTTAGGTTACGTAGATTAACAAACATGGTGATTTCCATCACAAAAATAAAACTGTAAATATCTTGTGCTCATGTGTACTGAGAAAACAGCCCCTCTACACATGTACTGTGCCTTCAGAGCATTAAAATATTAATTATTAATTCAGTACAAAAATTAATTAAGAAATTTCACATTTACAACAATCCCCAGTTGTCGTCACTTCCAATGCATGTGTATTAAAAACAAACAAATTACTAGCTTGTTAGATAAATTAATGGAAATGTTTAAAATTTCTTCAAAGATCCTTCTGGTTGGTTTTGAGAATTTCCACGTGTAATTAATTACAGTCTGAATAATTCATGAGGAAACCCCTCAAATATTTCAAAGATACTTCCAATTCCCACCCTGATACAAGCAACGTAGATGAAAAAAACTGCAAAGAATAACGGTTTTTAGTTTATAAAGGTGAGTTACTAAAAATTTTCAAAACTCTCCTTTTTTTTACTCATGTCCATTTTTTAAAGTCAGATAAATGATGGATAATTTTTAAAGAACTTACTTGGCTCTGTTGGCTGCACAAGGAAGGTGGGCGTTTATCTTATGAGTGTTGTTTCATGATACAGTTAAAATCATGTGAGGTAGACTGAAATAAAGAATTAATCTATTTCCTAGAGAAAGTAAGTGATAAGAAGAATGAATTAATCTTTTAATAGCTTTCAGATATTAAGATGCAGATTTCAAAGCAATTGATGTGAGTAATTGAGGTCAGATTTTTAGAAGATCTTGGGCCCCATTTAAGAAAAAATGACCTCAATTAAATTTCTAACTTAAAGAAAAATTAGCCAGGTTTTCAAAACCTCAAATATGGCAAAACCAGTGGAAGTTGCATTGAACTGAATCCTAGAGTACCTTAACCATGTCATGTAGATGCTGAAATAGCAAGGATGATATGTAAAGCCATTTCTGAAATATAACATGAAAATTTTATTTTCCAACCAACTTCATTTCAGAAATATTCACATGCTGCCATGTCTGAAAGGAGGATTTGGAGTCCCAGTTTCTCTAACAGGGAATAGAATCTGCATGAGAACTTTTGGCAATGAGAGAATGGGTAGTATCTGTGGGAGAGCCTATGTCATGTGTATGTGATCACACCAGGTGTGACCCCACACATCTAAATAAAAAACAATGAGAAGGGTACCTGTGAAGACCTTCAGAAGCAAGTCCTGTCTGCAAACTTCAGCGACCAAAGCAGGTATCATCTACTCCTTGAGACCTTTATGGCACCTTACCTAATTCCATCAATAGTTTATAAGTGATCTTAACCAGCTCTGACCAGATATCTAAAATTTAGTCATAGCTACTTCCTTGATTAGAGCTTCAACTCTTTGTTTTTGAGAAAGGAAAGTCATTGTATCTTTAAACTTCTCTAAGGAGGCTCTATAGAGACAAGCACAAAACCAGAGAATGTATGAATGAAGTACCTGTTCAAAAATGAACAGCAAGTCACGTCCCCATTCATATGTGTATATACAGCTACAAAAGCCAAGCCATATTTTTTTGGGTCACATTGCTGTGGATGTTTATGTACGGAAAAGGCAGACAGAATTTGTTTTTTCCAGTATAAACCTAATAGGTCTGCCAATGATAAGTGACTCTGGAACCGGGAAGTGTACAAGAATATGATGAAAAGATGTGTAATGTAAAAAGTGGCATTATATGTACTAAAATTGAATTCTGGCTTTTAAGAATCCTTTCTCAGACTTGAAGACAGAAGCAAAATCCTTATCTTATCGCAACAGATTGAGTTTCATGTTCTGGTTAAGTTAGTGTCAAAAAAGCCCAATAAATTTTATGATGCTCTAATTAGCACTATCACAAGCTGATAACATTTTACTTACAGTCAAGTGCCATTCAGAGAAGTGTGAAGTTCTGCCTTTGAAAATATTAAGGAAAGCAATTCTCGTAACATGAAGTCCACCTTAAAAGCCTGTAAATACCTCAACAGAAACTAGAACTGATTCTTAGCAAAGTACACTGGATATCTACTGTTGGATGAATTCAATGACTAATACTCCCTAAAACTATAACTTGCCTGTATACCTACTCTTTATATAAATTGTTATTTACATTAATGTTTGCAGTCATTGGAATTATAATGTCAATCACGTGCTCTTCAATTGCAATCAAATTCAATTATAAAGCAATGTAATTTAGTTTCCTATGGGTTCATATCTCTTAGTTGGCAGACCTTTTAATCAAATGATGTTAATCTTTTCTGCTATCTGTGCCTGTATATGAAAGCCTTTCCCACTGAGAATTTTGGAAGTAAGACAAGATGCTATATTTGTTTTTCAGTACTGTATTTTACAAACTAGACCAAGAATTATTGGGAGCAGACAAAGATTTTCAACCCTAATTTTTCTTTTATTCAGTTTACTCTTTTTATGGGATGCTTTATGGAAGCTCTAATCTTGATTGAAATTACGCAGCAGGTTCAAATGTTGCCAGAAGGATGAATGGACATACACAAAGACTCTGTGATTACATACACTGTTTACATCAGAAACAAATGAAAAAAATACTCAAAATATTCCTTCAATATTGTTCAAGCTGATGTGAGAATAACTAGGAATAAGACAATATATTCTCGTAGATAGATTGCTGAAAGAGGACGCACGCACAAAGATTCTTCAGATTTGTTTAGAGGAGGAAAACTTTAGGAGGTCGGATACAGGAAATCATACAGATAACAACAGCACCTGAACAGCTCCCTCTGTTTTCTTCCTCCAGCCTGAGGAGGCTACTGAAATTCACTTCCACTGCTGCATTGTAGGGTTCCTGACTTATCTAAGCCCTTGGCATTATGGATCTTTTAAATCATGCTTGCTCAATGTTGTTTTCTGGAGGCAGGAGAGATAAGTAATCACACAGTATCTCCTTCTATCAGCTTCTGACATTCTGTCTTTTCTCCACACTGTAGCCACTCAATAGGCACCCTCATTTGGGCTACTGGCCACTAAGATCAAAAGCACCTAAACTGGCCAATCAGTAAGTTGAATGTTTTAAGTTAAATCACTGCCTAGGCTTTGCTGATACTGGAGACTGAAACACATATGTTGACATCTACATATAGAAAACCATATTTATAAGTTATAACAGATGCCACTATTAGGATTTGATTTGGTTCCCTAAACTCAGGTAGTAAGGTAGAACAGAGCAAAAAGTGTCATTTCAGTTTACCTAGACTATCTGAGATATCTCTGGTAGACCTGATGCAGGACCTATAGGGGACTTTTTCCCCAGTTGGAGCCTAGAAATGATACTTCATAATATATGATATGTCATTTCTGTTTAAGTAAAATATGTCCCACTCGAAGTCCTGTGAGTGGCTGCCACTGTGCAAATGCAGAAATAAATCTAGGTCCCTTACGGAGAGGAAAAGTCCAGTTCTTATCTCTGACTCCAGTGTCACCTCAGAGCTTTCACCGCACCACTTCTGCATGTTATCTTGCACAGAGAGCAGGTGTGAGTTTTGAAGGTGACAAAGTGTGTTGTGCATCAATTAGCTCCTATTGAAGGTACTGAAGACTTCCTTGTGAAACATCCTGCCCTTCCCCTACAAAGACTCATTTGAATGAAGAACATAAGCTTGCTTCTTTCTTCTGCACAAGTCTTCACAAGAGTCCTAATTAGGTACCAGGCAAGTAATTAATTTTGTGCAATGAGATTTTTTCAGTCTCTTTTCCTACAGATATTTAATTTTGCATAAGCAAGTAAAAATTAACTTTGGACTCGAATTGAACTCTTCTATTTCTAACTGATTAGTCTTCCTCCTCTTTTAGCTATCAAAGTCCAGATGAGAGTCTGAATCAGATCCATCTTTCCAAATCGATATATCCACGGTGCAGGCATTTACGTATGAATAAATTATTCAAGGTTATCTTTATAGTCAATGATAAATAAATGACTGTGTGATAGTGTGAATAATTTTAAAATTTTTAAAACAAATTTGTCATACCAGTCTGATAAAGTGCCTTCCTCTCTTATTTACTCAACTATCTCTGTTGCAGTCATTTAAAGTAGGTGAGATACTCCTTGCTGTATGGAAATCCTAGGAGAAAAGCAGATTTTCCTTTCAAATTTATGAGGGCAAGGGCTTAATCCTCTAGCCTGCCTTCTCAGCTGTTTCCTGAGGAAGAAGGGTTGATTTAAGCAAGTTAGAGTACGTAAAATTAAGTGTGTAACTCGTAACCCATAATTACTTTTGTAAAGAAAACTCTTTAAATAAGATAACTTTTTTTCCCCTTGAGGTGTATCTTTTAGAGGATCAGTTGTCGAAGACTCCAATTTACATTTTCTCTATGTTTCGTTCCTAAAGAAAATTTGTAGTGTTGTAGACGCAGTGCAAATGGAACAAATTGTCATCTTGTGTAGCTCTGCTATTGTAAGTAGTGGTGACACAGCTCCCACTTTTCAAGTCCCATTGAAGGTATGTTGACATAAAAAATGCCAGAGTTCAGATTCAGAAAACTGATCACTGTAACTGAAACTTCCAGTGGTGAAATAATGGCAGAAATTTCTACAAAAGTTCAAAAGTGGGCTTCAGGAAAACTGTGATTATTATCAAATTCAGGATGAGGCACTCAGGAGGCAATTGTTATCCTGAGCACATTTTTAAGGTGTATGTGGTTTTACTTCAGTGGTTCTTATATTTTGCACTTTAGTTGCAGTTTGCAGCACAGAGGTTAAAATATCTTATTTCCTTAAAGCACAGTCTTTCTGACTGGGAAGTAATCACATTTGCAGGCAGTAGGGGAAGTTAACCCAGCTGCTGCTCCTGTTAAACTCATCCTGGACAAAACAAAGAGATTTGACATTTTTTTCTTGTTTCCAAAGTTTCAACATTTATAAGAATTTATGCCTTACTATTGCTATTTTAATGTAATAGTGTTTAGCTTCTGAGGGTGCAATATTTTGATAAGATAAACCTCAGGTACTAAAAAATGCTAGCATCAATTAAATAGAGATCTAACTAGGACTGTGAATTAAATGTTGTCTATCTGGACTTGAGCAAAGCCTTTGACACTGTCTCCCATGGCATACTCCTGGATAAACTGGTAGCCCATGGCTTGGACAGGTGCACTCTCAGCTGGGTTAAGAACTGGCTGGAAGACCGGGCCCAGAGAGTGCTGGTGAATGGGGCTGCGTCCAGCTGGCGGCCGGTCACCAGTGGTGTCCCTAAGGGATCAGTGTTGGGTCCAGTTCTGTTTAACATCTTCATTGATGATTTAGATGAGGGAATTGAGTCCATCATAAGTAACTTTGCGGATGACACCAAGTTGAGAGGGAGTGTCGACCTGACGGAAGGCAGGAGGGCTCTGCAGAGGGACCTTGATAGGCTGGAGAGATGGGCTGAGTCCAATGGGATGAAGCTCAGCAAGGCCAAGTACCGGGTCCTGCACTTTGGCCACAAAAACCCCATGGAGTGCTACAGGCTGGGGACAGAGTGGCTGGAGAGCAGTCAGGTGGAAAGGGACCTGGGGGTACTGATTGACGAGCAGTGTGCCCAGGTGGCCATGAAGGCCAATGGCATCCTGGCCTGTATCAAGAATAGTGTGGCCAGCAGGCCTGTACTCAGCGTTGGTGAGGCCACACCTTGAGTATTGTGTTCAGTTCTGGGCCCCTCAGTTCAAGAAAGATACTGAGGTGCTGGAGCAGGTCCAGAGAAGAGCAACAAAACTGGTGAAGGGACTTGAGCACAAGTCCTGTGAAGAGAGGCTGAGGGAGCTGGGGTTGTTTAGCCTGGAGAAGAGGAGGCTCAGGGGTGACCTCATCGCTCTCTACAACTATCTGAAAGGAGGTTGTAGACAGGTGGGGGTCGGACTCTTCTCCCAGGCAACCAGCAACAGAAGAAGAGGGCACGAGCTTAGACTCTGCCAGGGAAGATTTAGGCTGGATATCAGAAAAAAGTTCTTCACAGAACGAGTAATCAGGCATTGGAATGGCTTGCCCAGTGAGGTGGTGGATTCACCATCCCCGGAGGTTTTTAAAATAAGACTGGATGTGGCACTTAGTGCCATGATTTAGTAATCATGATAGTGTTGGATTAAGGGTTGGACTTGATGATCTTGGAGGTTTCTTCCAACCCAGATAATTCTATGATTCTATGACATTGATTTAGCGAGCCATATGGGGTTTTACAGAGGGGAGTTCTTTTCCTCACTTCTAAAAATAAGTGAGAGATGAAAAGAGAAGTCAGTAGGACTTTAAATAGATCCTTTTCATCTGTTAAATAGTCAGAGAGATTTGTTAATTAACAGTTACAGTAGGAATGTAAAATTTTCGAACCATAATTAAACAAAAATAGTGGAAAAACTAACACACATGCACAATGAGAAGGGGGGAAAAACAGGAATAGAAGGATAGCAGAAGAAAAACAAGCTGACATCTTTAAGTGCCTCCTCCATGTGGACCACAGACAGGGCAATGAATCAATACACCACTCATCTTGGTGGCAGAAGACCTCCCAAGATGAGTAATTGAACAAAGCAAGCAATAACGACAGAGCTGACTAAAATGGAGTGTCTAGCTCTTGGGTTGAAGCGACTTGGCTGAAGATTTTCTGAGATGCAAGAAGCACACAGGCACAGAAATAAACTGTAAACCTCAGCTGCACCCCAGTTATTTCATTAAAGTGCTAATAAAGAAGGTATACTTTTATATGCACGTATTTTATTCTCTTCCATATTTTCTACTACAGAGAGGGAGTCAGGGCATCCTCCAGTCCACATCCCAGGCCTCTGCTTATCAGTGGCAGCAAGGAAAAACCTGTTTAATTTACTTACTGTAATAGCAGCAGCAGAAGGTAGCACTTACTGATATAGAATGAAGACAAGAAAACAGGATTAATTTTGAGATCTGATATCTTTCAGCTCCCCAGGCCCGGCTTGAATTCTAAGAGCCATGACAGGTAATGAGATACCAGAACTTAAAACTACATTATCCTGATTTATCAAATACTTTCCTCTCAGCACTTAGCTCTGCTTAAGGACCCCTGAAGCCAGAGATTATTCCTGTCTACACCAACAAAAAGCTTAGGATCACAGCTTTGCAGTGCTATGCATCGGTTCCTAACTCAGGCAGTATCAGGCTTAAAACTTTCATTAATTCCTCACATTGATAGCATATTGATAGTTTCTTTTCTTGCTACTACATTAAAAATAGAAAACACACTTCTGAATCCTCCTATAAGAAATAGATTTTGAGTGTAAGGTTATACATGAACCGTGACAAAGGGGCAGATAAGAAGCGGAGTCCAAAACTACTGAGCTACTAGATAACCTCACACCTCTCATTAAGACCTCTGTTTCTGTTTCATATTGTCTCTGAATTCCTGAAAGAACCCATTTCTTGCAACTGGCAATGAAAAAAATCGTAAAAAGATTGTTCCTGCTATATCTTAGTGGTTCCTGGATCTATACAGTGAAAACACTTCCCCAAATGCAGGCAGCTCATGGCTGAGGCTCGCCAAGCATGTATGTTTTATAAATTCATGTTAGCAGTGACTTCAGTATGGTAAAGCCTGAAAAAAGTTTTTTTTTCACTACCAGAGAAATGACAACTACATACATCAAAATAGTTAGAATCTTGGAAGAAAGAAATAAAAATTTACTGTTGTCTTCAATTGATGCAAATATGTTAAAGGAAGACTGGTTTCTTGATGTATGAAATGAATTTGATTTCAAGTATTTGATACCTTGATCACTGCAATGACTTGATTTGACTCTACCTGGAAAGAACAAAAATTAAACTGTTTGGATGACTGGAAAAATCATATGCATTATTATTTGGAATTTTTGAGGAAAGAGCCTAAAAGCAATGTCTTATAAAGTTTTACGTGTTTATTGACATATTTCTTCTGCTATGGGTTTTGTTGATTCATTGGATTGTATCTGCATGTGCAATTACATTTGTTTGTACAGCTGGCAGGTGGTATGCAATAAGAAATTCTTCTCATAATAACAAAAGAATGGGAAGAAGTCTGATTCTGTGAATTCCTATGTATTGTATCTTCCTGCCTTTTTTTTGCAACAGGCTTGTGAGGTTACTTGTATGCATAATATTAGTAACAAAGCTGAAGAATCATTTTTTGGTCTGTGAGGGCTTCCTGAATGCAATTATAAAGACATATTTTCTTTGTGGTGAATCTACAGTTTGCTAGGCCAAACTGAAGCTAGCTTACATCACATAGCTAAATTACTATCATGCAGTTTTACAGACTGAGGTTCCTTTAACTTGCAGGAGAGCAGAGGTAATATGGGGTCTTTCATTCTTTACATCACTTTAAATAAAAGATCTTTTCGAACTACTGCACTTCATCTTTTAACTATAAAGAAAACCACATTAGGAATAGGCTAAGTAGAATCAGACCAGGGGAGACATTATTTCTTCTGAAAGAACCCCAATTACTTCTCTGAAAATGGTGATGCATTTAAAAATGTGCTTTATTAATTGTCCTTTACCATGAAAGGTAATCTATCCCTCCCACAAGGTAGCAAGAGGCAACAGTAATTGAATCAATCAGAGGATTTATCAGCAAATGGGAAAATGCCATAGGCAACAAAATGAAGGGATAAGCAGCATAATCCGAAAGGGGAACTAGAAGTTTTCAGAAGATTTAGAATTAGAAAGGTTAAGCAAAAAGGGGGTTTGGTAACAGATGGGTCTTTCTGGGAATGGTGCCCTGTGAGATACGCGCCAGGCTGAGTGTGTGGAAAGAAAGGAGAAACTTCAGCTTTCAATTTTGTTGCAGGGCATACACAGGGCTTTACAGCAGTTTATAAGCTTGTTGGCTGTGACATTTGGTTATTAGAGTTCTAGTTTTCTCCTTACTGTTAGCTTATTTTCAAATAGCTGTCTTCTGTGTTTACTGCTTCTGTGCCTCCTTGACCACCTTTTTTTTTTAGAAGGGCAGATAGCAAGATTCACTAGTCACCAACTAATCACCTTAGGGAATGGGCTGAGATGGAGTTTTAAATGGAATGTAAAGAAAGAGATACTTTTAGAGTCTGCTGATGTATGAGTTGCTTTGCATCATAAAGTAGCTACTTTCTTGCATTCATCTTGGCCACGTGCCACATGGTCATTAAGCCAGGTCTAATCCAAATCTTACTGTCATATGATAGTGGTGGATACTTACTTAAAACCATAAGGGGCTGAACAAGGAAAATGGGAGCCCTTTGTGGAGTGGAGTAGGTATTTTGTTGACAGCAGAGACAGATAAGGCCTTAGCCTTAGTCTTCACTGCTTTGGTCTCCCAGGCCTCTGTGCTTAAAGGGTTGGTTCAAGAAGAAGAGGAGGATAAGGAGCCAAGGATTATGCAAGAGAACTTGACCCATTTGAGTCCTTGGAACCTGATTGGCTGCACCTGAGGGTGCTGAGAGAACTGACAGTGCTGTTGCAAGGACACCGTCGAGCATCTTTTAAGTATTGTGAAGGAGGGAGGACCCCAGTGACCAGAGAAATGGAAATGTTATAGCCATCTTCACAAAAGGCCAGAAGAACACTTCAGTATACTGCAGGCTCGGAAGTCTCAGTTAAGTGCCTCAGAAAATCATAGAGGAAATCCTCTTGGAAGTAATTTGTGGGCATATGGTGGAGAAGAAGGTGACTGAGAACAGAGAGAACAGATTTACCAAAGATTGCTGTGGACAAGGGGAGAGCAAAATGGATAAAAATAGACCAGATCACTACCTGGAAGAACTGTTCATAGTGTAAAGTTCTGGTTTTATAAAGCTCCATTCTCATGGTTCTAAAAGAGTCATTAAATCCTGTTGATTTATGTAACTTTATAACTAAGCTACCATTAAAGCTGTCTGTAAGTCTGCTCCTGTGCAGTTCCAGCAAAGGAGATTAGACTCTGTGTTGCACTGTATTGGTCCTGCAATGGGCACTGTGGCAATGCAAATTCACTTAAGCTTCTCTCCATAAACCCTATACTCCATAGGAACCATGAAATATCAATATGACATTTATTATGGGGAAAAAAATTTTTAAAAGGTTCAGAGCCGGCACAGATGTGTAAATCCTCATCTTGTTGTATTGTAAAATACTCACTTTTAATACTTTGTTATTCCCAAGGCTCATAGATTATAAGTGAAATTTTATACAGCTATGCTGATATTAGTCACAAACATGACTCTCATTAATATTTTTTCTCCAGTTAGTTATGTACTGAAATAGTATGAAATTGTAAAATCTTGAGACAAGGTCAATCTAATTTCATAGTGATGTAGAAAATATTCATTTTTCATACAGAGTTCTAAGTTTAGGATCTCAGAGTTTAATCATTTAGCTAATTATGCCATTAATTTACATGCAACAGTTTCTCGTCAAGGCCTGTCTGATGCTAAGTTTTTTACTCTGATACTTCTGGTAACACTTGACAGGGCAAAAGATACATCTTGTAGCACTTGTTGAACCACATTCCATACTGCAAGCTCTCTTTCAATATTTCATTTTCCTTGCATGTCCACAGCTACTACAATAAGTTATGTATAGTGTTAAGTACTACTGAAAGCACTCAGCTGTGATCTTTTTGCATACCTAGTCAGGGGATTTGAGGAACTCCTTTATTCTCGTTGTGTTCATAAAAGAGATTCTGGAGATAAGAGATTAATAACATCTTTAATCATTATTAGAGTATTAAAATATGAAATTTAGTTTGGGATATCGTGTTCAAGCATTAGTGGAAACTTTCACTGTAACAGCTAACTGCACATTTTTTAGATCTTCCATTAAGTATGGGGGATGTGGGGGAAAGGGAAAGAAAATAGGTGAAGTGTTTATAATTAAGAGAAAAGAGCAAAGTTGTTTGTTTGGTTTTTTTTTTTTTGGAAGGAGAGTTGTTAACTGTATCCATTATTCACTTTAGCAGGAAAAAACGCCTCTTTCATCTGGTACCTTTAGTTTCGTGTTAACCCTCTTTTTCTTGAGATGAAGACAAAGTCAGGTTAGACAGTCTTGATCTATTGTTGAACTTCCCACTAAAAGAAGCAGGATAATCTTTAATAAAATGCTACAAAGAGCAGTGTCAGAGACAGAAAATGGAAATGTTTTTCTTTCATTTGAATTTTACTGATGGATATTACTGATGCAGTGTAAGGTCTTAGCAGCCAGTCTGAGAACTGAAAAACTTCTTCCAGTGTCAATCTATTTAAGTCATTGCTTTTTGTTTGCTCTTCTAGTCATACTTTGCAGCAGTAATAGAAGAAATAAAATTGATTTGGCAGTTTGAGCTAGGGTATTAAGCAGGAATCAGAAAAAAAAAAGGAAAGGAAAAGAATAAGCTGGGACGAAAATGATGCATCAGGGAAGGGAAAAGAGCAGAGCACTGAGCGTCATATCTTAAATGAAACTTAGGATTTAGTCAAAGCTATTTTCCACCCTCTAAAAAACACATTCTAAAATAAGACCTAGAAGAGCAAGTGGAGAGCTAATTCTTTTTTTGAGAAGTCTTTTAATGATTAAATATTTAGTTTAATTGCTATTCAGAGAACAAACCTCAGCAGCAAAGACTCACTACCAAGTGGGGAGTTTAAACCTGATTACCGGGCAGTTCACACACCTGCTGCCTTACTCCCATGGCGGTAGTACTGCTCCCTCCTGGAGCAACCCAAATGTCTGGAGGCAGAGAGGTCTGAGAGATCACACATTTGAGGAGCTGTGTGGGCGTCTGAGGCTCCTGGTTCCTTCCCAGCCAACCAGGCAGGCAGCCAAACAGCCCCACTCTTCCATCAGTCTGTTGGACATGCTGCTTGAACAGAAAAGTGAATGAGATGAAGAAATAGATGTAAGCTGTGATGCATATGTTTTATGTGAATGCTGTTGGAACATGATCAAAATTAAATTATCTCTGCTTTTGATTTTGAGGGTACCAAAAGGATAGGAGTAGATATTTAATTGTTGATTTCAATAGGGATGGTGAACCTGCATAATATCAGAATAGAGCACTAAACCAGGAGCTTGAAACACTGCAGCACAAAAGCAGCAGTGTCCCAGATCTCAAGTTCCTAATATATTGCCTTTTTCGTCACATATCCATCTACAAAACATATTTACTGTTTATTAATTATATTTAAATGTCCAGCGGGTGTAGAAACAGATAATGTTCAAAAATTCTAATTGTTTGTTCTAACATAGAGGAATGATTACTGAAATAAAAGTCATTGAAATTACACTGGAAAGTCAGACATTACTAAAAATGTTCTCCATGTAACTAGCTGTCTAGCAATTATCAGAACCACTATCATGTGATGCTGCACATGGGCAGAAGAAAACTATCAAGATATTTCTGAAGGAATTAAACACTTCTTCAATAATAATGATTCAGCAGGGCCTGTGTGTGAAAGCCAATTGACAGAATTGTTCCTAAAAAGGCCAGAGAGGAAGGATGATGCTGATTGCTCAGAGCTCTGGAATTTTAATCCTGCATACCTGTAGCAGGATCTGCTTCAGATGATCAGATTCAACCCTCTGTCTTTAAGCAGTTTCTTTAAAAGCTTTTCTTTATACTTAGTGCATGTAAGTTAGAAGTCTATGTATCCTTGATTCTTGCTATAGTCAAGTGAGAAATACATGATAACCAGAAAGGTAATTCAGATCTTTGGTAAGATAACACCCTCTGGAGACATTTTCTTACTGCAGTCTCTGGAGAATAAACTTGGAACAATGGTGCTCCTGATATAGGTGGATTGATTAAAAGATTAATCTTAGCTAGGATGAGCATGTATCTGAGAATACAGGTTTGTTACCTGTGTATGAGTCTGAGCTGACAGAAAGAAGTATAAATATTCCACTCCATTGTCATTTTCCACCATATCCCTGTGTAAGAAGTTACTCCATATGTATTAACTTGCTTTTGGGGCAGGGAGTTAACATTCTCTTGTACGTTTCAATCCTAATGAGTGGGGTTAGCCAAAGCAACCCTCATTAAGTGTTTAACAGGTGGTTTTTATCCATATGTCAAAGACTGATGAAGAATATCTGAGGAAGAGTCAATATCTGGAACAGCAGTCAACTCCTGAGAAGTTCAATACCTATGGTATCAGACCAGTGCAGCCAGCTGAGTTGTATCGGAAATGGCTACCAACTTAGTTCGCTTTTCAAGATCTATAGAGATCCTTCCTTTTCTATTTGGAGGTCAGTGTGAATATTTTCACACTAATCATCTATATTTCTGAAAATATTTATGGTTAAATTTTGATACCATTCTCTAGATTTGAGATTTTGAATAATGGGGAGCTGAAGCAGAGGTGAATTTCTGTCTTGAATTTTTTTAGGGAGATAGGTTTATGGAGCAATCAATGGAAACCAGTTCTATGCTTGATCAGACAGAAAGCAGCATTTTTTAAGTGGGCTTCTGTTCTGCTCCAGCGAAGGAAGTGAGGTAAGGCGAGAGAGAGACAATGCAGGGTTCTTCCTGGATCTCAATAAGAAAGGCCCAGCAAATAAAGGCTTCATAAAACAGATGTTTTATTAAGATAGATAAAAAAGAGGAATACAGATAACAGGTAAATTTTCTGTCCCTTCAGATGATGAGCACCCTGCATTACAGCAGTGTCAAATGGACTCCAGCTGGTTTTTCCCACAGCATGCTGTGCAGCTGCCCTCTGTAGAGAGAAGTCCCTCTTTTCTGGTCCTTGGAGATATTATATAACTTCTCCACAGGAAAAGTACCCTATTGATAAAGGACACTTGCATGAGAACTTCTTGCTGCTCCTACAGAGCTGGTGTAATTGCATGTACTGAGTGGGAGCTACCTGCAGCCTCCTCTGTTGCAAAGAGTTGATTGAGTTTATTCTGCGTCCAAGGTATTTATGCAGCACAGTGCAACACAACATAGACCTGGTCCTATTCAGGTTAATTGTTATATGGAATGCTTCCATCTCGATGCACAGTGGTTGCCTGTTCAGGATAGCAGCATTTTACCTCTTGATCCACATACAGTTTACCTTTCTCTAAGATATTTCAAATTATAGATTATTTTAAGCTAGGAGATGTTTAACTGACTGTTCAACTGTTATCTCTGTCACAACATCTGCCAATGTGTGACATAACCTATCATGGAGCACTTCAGGAAGTTTCCACACAGTGATAACTCGTGCTAACGTGGGTTTCTCAAGCCCTAAGAAGGCCCAATAAAGCAGACCTGACCTGCTTAATTTATGAACTCCTCAACTACAATGTCTTCTGCAAGGCTCTCAATACAGCTACTAACTGTATTTAGACAAAGTCATTGAGTCTTAAACAATTTTATGAAAAAGAATTTCATGGTAAAGTAATGATCAGACAAATCCCATCTCACATAACGTCTGCAGTCATGGAAAGCCTGGAACACAGCAGAACCAATGTGATCTACAGCAAGACAGGGCACACAACTTGTTGTCAATGATCCGTAACCACTATATATCATCAAAATGTAACATTTATTCTAATGCATTATTAACAGGAGGAAAGTTATGGAACATGGATTTGTAACTTTATGGACCAGCTGGCTGATCTGTTCAGCCATTCAGAAGGAAGGAACAAAATCCTTGGTAGTTATGGTAGCCTTGAAACTACCCAGGTCATGATTTGAGGAGTGGGAAACTAAATGTCTTTTTCTAGCAGAAAAGAAGGGTTAGCAGCATAAATGCTTGAGTGAAATGTGAAATCCGTATTATCAATAATAGATTTAGTAGAAGATTTAAAAAAATGCTTTGGAGACTAAAATATGGAATATACAAAATTACAAAAACTCAAAGCCTAAAAGCATTATGAGAATGGATGTTATGAAAAGCCACCATTTATTTTCAGTCATAGATTCATAGAACTTTGACTGCGACCAATCTTTTTTAATTTCTGATTCCATCCTTACGGGTCTAGGTGATTCTCCTGGATAGCACATCCTCACTTTCACTTTCCATATACTTTGTTTGTGTTTTAGCTCACTCTACTTTCTACTTGACTTTCTGCAATCAGAACAGACCATCCTTCACTTTCGGTGGACAGCCTCTGAAAGACAACTAGCTTTCCTGAACTTCCTCAGGGCAGCCTTGGATGGGATTCTGTCCATCAAATCCTCGACAAAAAGAATAGCTGTTTTTCCTGAAATTCAAATTTTACAGCTTGCCCTTTTTCTTGATCTGCAACCTCTGTCACTGCAAGAAAAACCTCAGTTGACTATCACACTCCAATCAGTTCTTTATCTGTGGGTTATGGCTCCAGAAGAGCACATCCCCTGTGTTCTGAAGCAGATGCACACCACAGTATCTCCCTTACTGTCCTTCTCCTAAAAATCTTGAGCAGTCCTTCTCCCATTCCACAGCAGATTTCCATGTATTTAAATAATTGCTTTTTGTAGAGTGCACCCTCATCCCCTTGACTTCTCTACCTGACTTCTCCTAAGATTCTGCATCCATGGGAACACTCTAGCCATACAAACTATGCCACCACATCTCTATAATTCTACTGGTGTCAGGTCTGTCACTACACATGGACTTGGAAACTGTGAAAGCCTTGTCGTGTGTCACCACTACCTCTTGTACTGAGTTTGGCAGTCTCACTCAGCCTCCAGCAGTGCTTCTTCCTTCTGTACCAGCTGTCATAGTAACTGCCTGGTTTCTCTCTGCACGTCCTCCTCACTGATGCTCCTTTAGATATCAATTAACCAAGGAGCCAAACATGAACTTGTGCTGATCCCAGTGAGACTTCCTCCTCATGCTGTCTTGGTTCTTGACTGTTGTCCCTCAGTCATGAACACCGGGTTTGCCATATGCACTTTCCCTCCATTCTGTGTTCCCCACAGGAATCAGAAGCCTGACTTTAAATGGCTTCTTTTTAATGCTAGGGCACCAGAACTGAAATGGTTGTTTTGGTGATACAAGATAGTAATTTGCCAACTCATAGTCTACAATACTATTGCATTCACACTCACTTGAGTGCTTGTTTTATAAATAGTTGATGTTACTACCAGTTGCTTCAACCTAAAAATCTACCTTAAATCACAGTCTGTGGAGAACAGATTGCATACGTGTTGAAGAAATCTATGTCAACAGAAATGAACTGATATTTCTTTAGTGTTCAATCATTATTTTTTAGTGTTTAAAGCCCTGTTTAAGGAAATACAACCACTTATACATATGAAAACAATTTCAGGTGTGATCTAACTTCCACTGATGCTGACAAGACATTCTTTTCTTACTAAGTAGAAAACATGGAATTCTGTAACTTACAGATTCTTCTGTAAAAAGAAAAAAGTTCTCAAATATTTTCCCAGCACTTAATCTATATGCAGACACAATATTACCATTATCAGTCTACCATGCACTTTAATTTGCACTAAATATTTACCTCCAGTTTCATTAGACAGCTGAAGTCTTTCAGAAAAGCTCAGAATTAACATAAGTATTTTAGGTTTGAAACAAGAAGATTATTTTTTTTTACCAAAGAGGTTTTATGCACCAAGTAATCCAAGATGGGCTACTGACACTGGTAATGCAAATAAAATCTGTGATCCGATATCCCAGTTCAAAGTAGTTATGAAATTAGTATAAATGGGAAAAGTTATATTTATTTCTGATTATGCTTCTTTACAAACACAGAGAGATATTTATAGAAGTATGTAGTTGATATAACTAAAACTTTTTCTTTTCATAAATTAACTTTTCTGACTATTCTTAAAATAAAAATACAAAGAGGGTACTTGTTTGTTTGAGGTCTTGCTTGTTTGTTTTTAGGTTTTTTTTAGTTCTGTTTTGTTTTCCCTGTGACTTGTCAAATCAGTTCTCCAGAAAATATCTGAGGGAGTTATACTAATGCTTTTAATGGCCTGGTGGTTTAAGGATCTGTTTTCACAGCTTGTAAAGGTCTTATTATAACATTAAAAATACCAGCCTACCTTGTATTTCAACATCTCGACCTGTGTCTGGGAGGTGTGGTGGTCTGTGCTTTGGAGAAGCACTAAATGTTGTATTTAGGCTGCCTACTATAAATTTGGTTCTGTAATTGTGGTGAGAGGGTCTGGCTGCCTTTTAGATCTCCCTGAAAATGGCTTCCCCTCCACTCAGTGGAAAAAAATATGTTTAAATTGGGCAGACTGTTTATGATAAGGCATATATATGGTAGTAAATTAAGCAGTGATTAGCCTGGTCTTGGCCCTGAAGTCAACTCGTGTGATTTGGCTCCTTCAGTATTTTCTATGCTGTTAATCTCCAGATCAGAATGGTCACAACCATGCTACATATTGGGAACTTTAACTTGCCCATGCTAGACCCTAAATTGTGCCTGGAAGTGATCTGGAAAAAAGTGCTAGTGGATATAGGCTGACTCCATTCCAAGTACACTTCTGACTGTTTATAAATGTAGACGATATTGTGCTGAAGCTTAGGAACATTCCCAGCATGGTTTTGGTTTATTTAATACACATATAGCCGAGTTTCAAAAGTTAGGTGTCATGACTGGTCTTAAATGACTTTAAATGTCAGGCAGCCTTAAATAGCAGGCAATTAAAATTATTCATAAGTCTTTGTCCTTAAGCACTATCACAGTTAAAATGCCTAGTTAGCCACTTATAACTCATAGCATTGTTATCCTATGTGACTTCATAGTTTGTGAGTGCAAATTTCTCTACCATACTCTGAACACTCAGCAAGTCACAGAAGGAGATGAGGTGGGCCAGTTGCTCATCTGCTTGAGAAAACTCACAAGTGCAAGATTCACTTTCCTTGTCAAGCAAGGAGCAGGTAGAGTCATCCTCCGCCTGTGGATCTCAGGATATCTGTCCACCACTCTGAGGGTTCCCTGAGTAGCTGTTTTCTCATACAATCCCTAGAGGAGCAGTAATTTCACATTCTCCAACATAATGAAAGCAGGAGAAGAGCTGAACAACTCAGGGTGACTCAGATTTTCATGTCTGAGTCAGAAAATCCGCTATTAAATGTGTCTTGTCCACAGTTAAAAAGGGTTTACTACAGCCTAGAATGAGAACGGCAAATCTTTATTCCAAATATTGAAGTCATTGTTCCATGCAGAAGGAGAACTGTTAAAGTCTTTGTTTGCCCTCCTCTTTGAGCCCCAGCTTTCCATCTTTTTTAATTCTTCACACTCGGTAGCAGAGGGTACTTTAAACAGTCTGTTAATGCTCAGCTGACTGATTGCATAAATGATCATTTAGCAAACAGGTAGTATATTCTTCCTGCTCTCCCAGAGAAAAGAAAATTGGAACCGCCAAACAACACCACACTGGCTTTTTCAAAACAAAACAACAGTGGAAAACGTTGCTGGTAATTTAATTATCTTTTAGGCTGTATTTAAAAATTACCAACCAAGGGTTTTACATTAAGCCTGCCAAAACAAAGGAACAGCAACTAACAGATGCGCTTTACTCTTCTTGGGCTCATCACCAGTGAGGTGCAGCTGCTGCTTTGACTTTATCTTTTGTGGCTTGCTTTGAAATGCAATCCTTTTTTATCACTATATGCTAGTTGTATTACCTCACATTTTTCTAAAACCTAGCATTTTTTTGACAACATCATGCTGATGAGCTGCAAGAAGGATGTTCTGTGGATCTTGTGGTACATTAAAATCGTGCTAGTGGTGCAGAGAGCCGGTTTAGGCAATGTACATATGTCTATAGGATGCAGCAGAGTGATGCTCATTTTTAATTAATGGGACACTTCTCAATGAAAAGATGGTAGTTGTTTTATAACCAAGGCAGGAATACCAGCTGGAACACACTGAGTGTTTTTGTTCACCTTGGAAGAGAAATTAAGTTATCATGTTTGCTTTATTCAAACTATGTTTAGGAGTATAAAGAGACGGCAACACCGAGGAAGTGATTTGGCTGGCAAAATCATTAAAATTAACATTCCTCAGCTTAACATTATTCATATTTGAATAGAATGGATTAGACAGAGAATTTTCACTTTTCTAGCTCTTAGCACATCTGGTAATTACAACAGCATAAAATACAGAAATTAAGAGAATAAAATCTCGACATTAAAACATTTTTTTCCAGGAACGCAGAGATTGTGGAAACATGGGAGTTCATCTAGTTAGGGAATAAATAAGCTATTGGAGAGTTCTGCTAGGGACTCAGTAGTTCCTTTTTTTTTGTTCTGTGGAATTAATTTTTTTTAATACTGTCAGCGATTCATACACTTAACAGCTTCATATTAAACTAGGTATTTTTATCCTGAAAGAAGAACATTTTGTGGGTAATGAAAGGAGTAATTACAATTAGGTGAGATGCTGACAACCAATGAGGTAGAATTGTTGTCTCATTTTACATCCTTAGCAAAAATGTACTTACTTGATTCTTAGGCAGAAAATGTGAGACATGCTGGGAAGTAAGTGTCATAATGAGCAGTGGCCACAGCTTTGAGGTAAGGAGCAGGAAGGAAGGGGAAAAATGTGACAAATACTGAGACCTGTGAGCACATTCCTCTCCTCCTCTTCCATACCCTCTGTCTGCCCCTATCTGTGGTATAGGAACTGTGCTGAGCCACTTGTTTTCCAGCCTTTCTTCCTATGTTTCTTCTGGGCAGAACAGTAGGAGCTGATTCTGGGTAGCAAGCCAGGGCAGGGGAAGATGTAGGGGAAAAGAAGAATGAGATGAGTGGGCTGACAGCAGACAATCCATCATTTTTCCTCTTTTCCCACCCACAGTATAACAGTTTAGATATAGCTCAGTACTGTGTGGTTTTGATACAATGGCATCTTACATCCCATCCTTAGCTACCTTTTACTTGTATTAAAGTTGCCATGCAGTTCTGCACACACAAATGACTTATAATGGCAGAGGCTGTAAGAACTCGGGCTTGTCAGCCTCTGGTAAGCCAGAGGGAAGCAGGAAGGTAACCCTTCCATACTCTGTGCCAGCACAGGACAAAAATATAAAGCCTGGCCTGAGAAGCTATAATATTTAATTAGTTTCTCGGTAGGACTAGGATTTGAATTTTCTGATGGAGTTTGTTATTCAGCTTTGACCCAAAAAATAACCTATGAAAGATGAAAAAGCCATATTAGATCATACAGTCTACCCTCAGTGTTACTTCACCTGCAGTGATTGCTTCTGTCATTACTCCAGTTTATGTGACAAAATCTAAACAACCCATCTTTCCAGTTGTGTCCCTCCAAGATTAGTCTGAAATCTTCATAGCTTTGAAGACTTACCCATGAAATATAAATGTCATTTCTTTTTAAAAAGTAACTTGTTTTGATTACGTCATTACCGTTCATAAAGACTTTAAACATAACTATGGAAATGAGTGGTAACTGCAATTTTGAAAGCCAGATGTCAAAAATCCATGCTCATAAATGTAAGTTTTTTATGAACTGAGTTTCAATGGCAATATTCACCTCTTTAAGAGATACAGTATGAGATCTGAATAGTGCAGTGTTCATAATTTACATGGCCAGGAATCTAGCAGAATACTTAGCCTTAAATATAATGAAGACCATGCCTTGATGTAACAGAGAAGAGTCATAGAATGGATTTAGTTGGACTTGACCTTAAAGATCATCTAGTTCCAACCCCCCTGCCTTGGGCAGGGACACCTTCCACTAGATCAGATTCATCAGGAATCATCTCTAGAGCCACATTACTGAACCTGGAGACACTTTAGGTGAATAACAAAATGCAGATGGATCAGGGGTAGGGAGGGAGAAATGTTTAACTCACTACTTCTAGGCAAAAAGCCCCACAGCCTCTTATTTTGCCTGTGCCCTTTAAATGCGTGAATCTGTTAGCACAATTTCATATTCTGACCCACTTTCCCACAGATGTTTAACCTAGGACTAGGCAGAAGCAGTTTTAGATTGTCTCATACTGCTTTTTAATAGCTCCTAATGGCTACCTACCCGTAACTTTTTCACTTCTGTCAATCCATGTTTCAGATGTTTAACTCTGCATTCATCAGGCAGAAAATGTAAGCACCCGGCAGTAGCTAATTCGAGGATTACAGGAATGCAGATTAATTTCCAGCATTGGAATGCTGAGAGTTATTACACTGACACTTCTGTTTAGATCGCCAAGATTTGAATTTGTTTTATATAACTTTATTACATTAAACTTTTATTTTATAATAATAATATAATAATATATGGATATAATTAATAGTAAACCCCCATCTTTTGCAGTCCTGTAAATCACAATATGAGTTGCATGATAGCAGCATTTCTTGGAACAGGTAGTGTACAAGAACATCTGCCATATATAGCTATCCATTTCTTATCTCATATTAAATACTGCATCATTAATTAGTCTAAGTGAAAAGTGCTCACTTACTAAATTAGTTCACCTATTTGGTCATATTTTCTGCCTGTCAAAATACCACAGGCAGATTTCAGTTTCACCATAAATAATGTATGAATAGAATTAGATATATAACAGATGTTTACACCTATAAAATGTATGGATTCATTGACTACTCAGTAATTTATCTTAGATTATTTGAAACTTGAGCTAGTGTGATTTTCATTGTACCTTGATACTTCTCATACTGACTATGTAAGAATAAGATTTACAGCTTAATCTCTCAATTGTAATTTTCAAAAGAATGTAGTTAAGGGGAGAATTAGAGAAGTGGATGACAAAAATGGAAACAATAGAAATCTTCTGAAAATAAAAAATTTTTAAAAAATCTGATTTTACTTTAACTTTTTTTAATGAAAAGTGCAATATTATCATTAGTTGCAAACATTGCCACTTGGTTATCACTCTCAGAGAAATGTTTTTTTTCCTCTGGATAGACTGTACTGCAAATTCATGTCAATCGCATTTTTGCGTAGTTGTATAAAGTAGAGCAGGAAAAGGGGTTAAGTAGAAACACATTGGGCTTGGTTTATTGCTTCTGTATCGGGTCCATGGTCAGAGTGTTTCCCCCCAAAATGTCATTCAGTGACTTTTTAAAAAAAATTACATCTCTTTTAAGCTTACATAATTTAGTCTTTCAAAGCACGTGTGCGTCACGAATGTGATTACGGAAAGAGAAAGCAAAGGACCAGAGTGTATCTCAATTACTTGCTTCAAAATCTAGCTGCCTGATTTTGCAAAACATCTCAAAAAAACCAGTTGAAGTTAAGAGCAGTAAGAGATTTAACTGCAGTGCAAATAGATCAATGGCAATCTATGCTAGTTTCTCAAATATTTACCTTTTTGAATAACATCTTTTAATTTACACCTTGTGCTGTTTCATTATGCGTACCATCATAACTTTCCTAGCCTTCCCCCTCACCGGAGGTTCCACTGAGACATGGGAGCTCTTCATGAACTCTCTTCAGGCCATGGTTCACCTGGTCAATCATGCCACTGGGAGGACAAAACTCCTGGGGTGGGTGTCCTGCCTCTGCTGCCTTGACATCTGGTGTCTATGAGCAAAGCACCACTACTGGGTGCCATACATCCAGTAGCCTGGCCCTAGAGGGGGAAGGAGAGAAATCAAGGGAATTTCTCCCTACAATAGACATGATCCTGCACTTCTCCCTGAATTTTAGCTTCTCACACTCCTTTCTACCTCTCTTTGTTTCTCCTGAAGCCAGGAATTAATAAAGAAACTGGTATATAACCGGATGCAATTTTGGCCTGAAAAGGATCAACACCATGTTTTCCTAAATAGTGTATACTATGCAGTCATATAAGTGAGCTCAGTGATGATTTTTCAATATAAAAAGAAAACTCCTAACCTGGATGATGGGGAGAGGAGGGGGGAGATGGGGAGAAAGCATAAGGTGCATCTAACAGGAATGACTTATAAACCGTGAAGTCAAATTATTTTAATGGACTCATTCTACGTCATTTTAGGTAGTGCAACTGCAATGTGGCTTATATTACAGATGGATAACATCACAACAGCAGTACATTTTTATAACTGGAAAACAGGTGTCTGTGTTTATTTAACAATCTAGCTAGCATAAACCAGATTTGTATTTATCGTTGGAGTAGTTGCTGCATATGATGCTGTTTCAAGGAATCAGGGAAGTCAAATCTCTGTGAAGCATTTGCATATTTAAGGTATTCCTGTAGATATTGTTTCATCTTCCAGAAATTTTCAAAAGTGCTATTTCAATCTCTTTTTGGTATACATCACCTGTTTACTCCCTATAGCAATACTTTAAGTCTATGATGGCTGCATCTCTAAGATATGAATAGGATTTGCCCATTTGCATGTCTAGTATATGTATTGTGCATGTGTGAGAGAAAAAGAAAACATACCCTTTTTTGTGAATAAAATATGGAGCTAATTTTTATTTGTTTACAAACCATATTCAGTACTCAGATAATTCTGTGCTCCAGGTAATGTACTACTCTGTTGTTAGGCACGTAAACTGCTCTTCTGTTTTGCAAGGACAACTTCCTACTGAAGCTTTACACATTGTCTCCAATGACCCTATCAGTCTTTCAGTCCTGTTGGGACATGGACATGATGGAGGTGATAAAGCTCAGGACTGGTAATCTAAGCACTGAGAAATGTTATTCACAGAAACGAGGGCTATATCTGTAGTAACAAGCTGAAGAGGAGCAGGGATGGTTTTGCCTTCTGGCCAGCAGCAGTCTGTAATGATTAATTGTAAGCGTGTTGCCTTTGATGGCTTTGGCTCAGGCCAGAGAGCACTCTCCCAAGCAATATCTAATTTAGGTTAGCTTTGGCCAGCCATGACTCCAGTATGCAATACAGATGAAGCTACTCTATTCTGGGCTGGGACAAAAGAGACTCCGATAGTTTGTGTGCAATCCAGGGCCAGCAAACCAGCCGAGGATACAGGTGGAACCAAAGGCACCAGACACCTCACCTCATTTGAGTGTTTGATTGTGTACCTGAATGGACAAAGGAGTGCCTCAGGTCTCCTGTAGCTCTAATTATAAGTGCCAAAGTAGACAGAAAACATGCTGATTACTGCTAACCACTCTGACATGCAATCCTCTGGAAAAAGATAGAACATACTCAGATGGGTAATTACTGAAAACAGATACACTTATCTAAGATGTGAAGAGGTTTATAGCCACTGGAGAAAGTCATTAAGAGAAATGGAAGGTTTTTCACTTAGTAATGTCTCCAGATTAAGACATTTATGGAAAATATATGTTAATCAGAAACAAAGTATGGAGCTGAGAACAAAAAATAACTGATTGAAAATGAAGAATCTTTGGTGTACAGAGCCTAAAACTACAATGTTGTAGTGAATAGTGTTGTTAATAAACATTATAAATACCTCAGTGAAAAATAACCCCGAATGCTATTATTTTTAATTTACCTATGGCAAAAATGGGCTGTTTTGAAGCTGTGTATCTAGCATGACACAAGGCAGTGGCAGAGTTAAAGCAATGTGAAGGTGTCCCTGAAATTTGTAGCAGGTGCCATTTTATAAAATTCATTGCCTGTCCTACTGGAAAAGAGCTGCAGGGCATAAGCAGCTTAGGGGTTAAAAGCATCTTTATTTTTCCAAATAAAAAAAAAGGATTTTCCCCCACGCACTTCCTGAAGATTATAGATTGTGTTATTTCCTTTATCAGTGCACAGGTTTATGAATGATTAATGAAGTTTTAGATCCAAAATCACTGAGTAGTGGTATATGGCAAGTTATACAGTGTGATCTGTTACCAGAAAATGTATCTTTTAGTGTTTCATTTGTTGGATGTACTGTGCTGTGATCTGGATAATCCTTCTGATTTTCCCCCCTTCTAGAAATAAGAAAAAAATTTCACTGCATAAAAAAGATATTTCTGTTAAGCACCTTGTTCCTTGTTTCCATGCTTGGTAGGTGAAGAGTAAGGGGAAAGGATTTAGCACTCATTTTCTGGCATTTTTTTCTAGTAGTAAGTTATAATTTGCATAGCTTATCACTGCTTCATTTTCAGCTGCTTTATTAATGGCCTTTTATGGAAACTAGCAATACTTATCTAAGCAGCTTTGTTTGGAAACCCTTGTCATGATTGAGTTTTAGAAGCTGAAAGAAAAGGATGAGTCACAGCAAGCTTCAGGATGTGGGTGATTGTGCAGCAAAGATGAATGAACAAATACAGGGGTTAATAAAAATTAATAAATTTTTTGAGACTATAATCTGTTTGTGAATGTCAGAAGATAAAGAAATGAAATGGCAGCCTTGTATTTAAGTTCTTAGTGATGACATGCCCTTCTTGAGCAGTTTTATTAAATTGCCATTAACACCGTAGCAGAAGTCCATTTAAAAGACATTACTTAACGCGCTAAGTTTAAAATTGTAAAATGTTAATATGGTTTTCTTCACAAGAATGTCAAAAGTCTGGAGCAAATATTGGAAACACTCAAAAGAAGGCAACAAAACATTCTGAAGAGGAATGTGACACACAAGTCACGTGAATATGTTAAAGAAGGAAGATATATCAATAAAAAAATGATAAAGTTATAAATATATCTGACTGAGACTGGCCCGAATTGCAAGTTCAAGCAGAAATGTGCAAACATAACTGATCAAGGTCAGGTCCACAAAATGTGTTTCTTGGACACCTACTCTGCCCAATAGTGACTGCAACAGTCTGCAGAAGAGTTTTCTCTTTAAACAAGGAGTCAGACCTGAAGTCTGTAACATCTTCACATGATTCTTTGTATGGATGTTTTGTCCCTAATCAATAAGACAAATACTGTATTTCAACTTCCATCAAGACTGTTTTCTCTGTGATTTTTCAATGCATTAGCTGTAGACTACTACAACTGTTACTAATTTTAAATAAAAATGACTGGAATAAGGATATGAGAGCATTTCAAACAGGATAAGATGGAGGTGCCTTCAAAGTAAAGATTGTCTTTGATTACATTAAGCAAAACATACTAAATTTAGTTTAGAACTATACTGGTTGTGAGTTAAGACTGCATACTTTTGCTTCAGCTCATGTAGCTGCTTGTGCCACTGTGTTTTACTTTTTGCAGATAGAAGAGAGGAGGGCAGAAGAGTTCATGAACAGCAACGCAGCAAAGCTGGGTGTGAGAATGATTTAAAAATGTATTCACTGCAAATTAAAATCATAAAATTCAATTTCAGGGGATAATTAATGATGAACGTACGGCAAAAGTTAATTATAATATTTAAGTGAATTTATATAGAATAAGTGATACCTGAATAGCAGAAAAAGATTAAGCAATGTTTATATAAAGCATATATGGCATATCATGGCAAGAAATTAATTTATGTTTCAAACTTATTACTTCTGTAGTGCTCTTCATCTTAACTCCATTACAACCCAACTCAAAACTATCTGGGAAACTTTTAGAAAAACATCTGAAAAAAAACCCCTCTGGCCAAAACCTACTTAATGAATATGAAAAATCTTTCTTGTGTTTAATAACCAAACATGATATTATATGAAACAGAAAATGGGAAAAGGGGAATTTTGAGCACTAAACTATTTGGTGTTTTAGATAGTTCCACTAGAAAAAGTAGTATGGAGGAAAGAGCTGCTAAAATTGTAATTCAAGGTATTACATGCTGTATACAAAACCAAGAGCAGAACTGAATGTTTATGTGCAACCTGAGACATACCTAATGCTGCAAACTTCAGGACCCTGTCAGAGCATATATTCTTGTGAGAAAACACATTGGCATCAAATTCCAGAAGGATTTTTCCTTTTTTTTCTTCCGGAATAGACACTTTCTGGGGGAAGAAGCATCCTTAAAGCCCATATAAAAATGAGTTGAAAGTTTATAATAAAAAGGGCATGTACTTTCTAGATAGTAGTTTCTTAGAAAGCAAAACAAAATAGAAATTTTTTGTCTAGATAAGAATTAAGGTATTGTAGATTTGCCAAAATAAACTAAATTAATTCTTGTTTTGAATGTGATGGTTGATCTAAAACAGTTTGATATGTTCTTCTTGCTTCTCATTTGGAATGAATCCTTTTCCTGAAACCTTTTGATGTCAGTCCGATGCAGAAGTTACAGCAAGCTGAAGGACTGAAAAAATATGTAGCTATTCTGTAAGTACTAAGTTAGTCCTCAAGTAGTTTGGATCAGGCCCTTATGTATTTTAATACAAAATTTGTAGCAAACATCATGATGAGATTTGAAATGGTTGTTCCTCATTAGAAAAAAACCCCACAAACCAAATCAGTGTCTGTCAGGAAAAGGTCACTCACAGATAATTGTTGAGAGTTATCCTATGGAGAATACCATCTTTCAAACTGTGATTCTTGACTGTACAGTTGTTCAGAAAAGGTCACTGTTATTTTCTTCTCTAGCCATAGTAATGGATTAATTTTAGAGTAATGGATTAATTCTCTTTTCTTACTTTTATCTCCTCCTGAAACAATCAGGTTTTTTTTCTGAAACGTCAGCAAAACAACTTTATTCTTTGGCAAAAATCAAGGACGGAGAACACTAATATATATATATTTTTTAAAAAATACAAACTCCCAAACAAACACATCACTCAAAACTTGTGATCATCATGGTCAAGTTATTTTCTTTTCTTTTGTTTTAAGTTTGATTTGGTTTGGGATTTTTTTAGTACTAACTTGTGCTTAACTAGGGCATGGAAATGTAAAAAAAAAAATGTAGATCTATGTTATCTTAAATCCAGCCTAAACTGCGTATGAGGAACCCAAGTTCTGCTTACATCCAACACTTCAATCTCATCACATATTTTCCCCCACTGTTTATAGAGATAAATACATAACCCTTGCTTTGCTGGACAGTCTATATTTTCCCTTGATGCTTGACTACAGATATGAAAGCTTATGTAGAAGTGACCATATTGGGAAAGACAGACACCAGCTTAACTTCCATATCAATCCAAGTCTAAGAAAACAGTCATCCAGGAAAGTCACAACTTTTGAGATCTCGGTCATGGTCTTGAATGACTACAAGAATCAATACAAGAAATGTGAGGCTGGTAGTGGATTACTCACTAGCTTGTTGTATTGCTTATTTAACCAAGAAGCAGTAGATGTTTGGCCTGGAGAGGATTAAATCCATAGAATGCAAAAAGAGTTCTTTTCTAACCCAGAGGAGTTTTCTTAGTGCTAAGCTATTGGACAGTCATCACAGAAGCATTTTAACAAAGAAGTATCCATGAAGTTAAGTAGTTAATTGTATAGGTTACGTGGAAGTCGGGACATAAAAAGGACTTGTAATGATCAGGATACAATTACCTAGTTACCATTTTGATTACTGTTCTTCCAACTGTTTTTGTTTACTTTTATTCTTTTAATTCAGTAACAAACTAGTAGAAAAGGCACATTCTAAGAGCTCACATTCTGTTAACACCCCATTTTCTTTTCGGTGTACCCATTCTTTAAGTGAAAATCAGGTTTATTACAAGTTCATGGATCTCACAACTTTTTATGCAAGACCTCTCAGCTGCATATTATTTAGTGAAGAGTACAACCTAGAAATGTCAGAACATAAGAAGTAAAGTACTTTCTTAGGAGGCAGAAGCAATAAATTCAAGTCTTCTCACACTGAGGATGCACTGAAAATACAGTTCTCTCATTCCTGGCAAGCATTAAAAACAGTAGGATAATGTAGAAGACTAAGATCACGTTTTTTATGCCTTGTCTTCCTTTTATTAAAGCCAACTTCACTCTACTTGGCATTGATTCTAAAAAAAGATAGAGAGCCTCTATGCAAAGCCCAGGTATAGGATTCCTGGTATTTCCTCCTGATTTCTTATACACTGAATGAAAAGAGGCAGAATTAAATTTATTTTTCTCATTTCATTTACTCAGATTTTCTTCCCTCGAACATAAATTATTAAAATGCCATGCAAAATGTAAACTCTGATTTAGGAGTTTATATTTCGTACAACTGAATTCTTCAGTTCTCAGAACGGGAAGTTTCATTACTGTGCTTTGCTTTAATAGTTTGATACATGGTTGGGTTTCACCACACCTCATTTCTGATGTGCAGCATGTAAAATTCATGGCTGAACTAATCACCTTAAATCCCCTTTATGATCAATGGGGAGAAATATTGATTCCTAGGACTTGATTCTTCAGGCCTGCTTAGGATGCACACTTCAGAAAATACTTAATTGTACCTTAAATTGCCTATTCCCCATTTATTATAAAGGGAGTCCAAAGTGACTTGGTTATATCTTTAGTAGACATCTGTCATCATCTGTACTGCATGTAGGCATGAATATTTGGGTAGATGAACCCTTTTTGGTTTACCTTTGAAGTTACAAATACTGTACATGGCCAAGTGGCTAACTTATTGCATTTCTAAGCAATGTACATTTTTAACTCTCTTTGTACTACAATTCTAATCCACTTTGTTCTTAACTAAATACGATATTTGCAGGTCAGCAGAAAGAATAGGTTGCCCATCTAACAATTTAAAGAAGATCAGATTACTCTGTATTCAAGCAGGATAGTTAGGGATGTGGGATGTGGCCTAATCATTCAGTTTGGAATGGACTCATCTAATCCAGTCTTCTGCTCAAACCACTTCAACATTGATTTCAGACTGCTATGCTCAGGGTTTTATCCAGTCAGGTCTTCAAGACCTCTGAGGACTGAGAATCTGCAGACTATTTGGACAATCTGTTCCACTGTTTGATTATCCTCAGGGGAAATTTTTTTTTGCTTAGCTCCAGATGGATTCTCTCTTTATTTAGTTAATGACGTTATCACTCACCTTTCCACCACACACAGCTATTAAAGTCATGGCTCCATCTTCTTGATGACCTCCTCACAGGTATTGGGATGCTGCTGCTAGGCCCCCTGAAAGCTATCTTTTCTCCAGACTGAATGAGAACAGCTTCCTCAGTCCCTCTCACAGGGCAGTGCTCCAGCCTGCCAGCCATTCAGTGATGACTGGCTTGTTAATACAGCCCAATGTGCTAGGACACATTGCTGACTCATATTTAGTCTGTTGTCCACCTTTGAAGTAGAGCTGTTCCCTGGCCACTTCAGTGCCAGCTTTTATCATTACAAAGGTTTCATCTTTCCCAGGTGCAG
This sequence comes from Dromococcyx pavoninus, assembly GCA_033558185.1. Lineage (NCBI taxonomy): Eukaryota > Metazoa > Chordata > Aves > Cuculiformes > Neomorphidae > Dromococcyx > Dromococcyx pavoninus. The sequence continues at coordinate 2,979,924 of JAUMJL010000212.1, forward strand.
GACTTCGCCTTTTTCCTTGCTGAATTTCATGAACCCATTCCTTCAGCCCGTCTAGGTCTCTCTGAATGGTAGCTCTGCCCTCAACGTATTGAGTATTACTTCAAACTATCGAGGTTTCCCATCTAATTTTTTCTTTGTAGTAGTATGACCACAGTCTTTCAGTGCTTAGCAACATAGTGAGTCTGACCTAAAGATGCAGGATGCAGCTTGTCTTTCTGTTCTTGATTATTATCTATCTTTTCAATAACATTTAATACAACTCTTACTAGTATCTACTAAAGATTTCTAACATCAACTTTAGAAAAAAAAAATTCCCTGGTGGCTAAAAATTTCATCTGAAACGGTAAAATCCAGATTTAAATTCCAAGACTGAGAGTAGATTAACCCTAGGAACGGTCTTTACTGTAATATAATTGTGATATGTGCAATGAGTATTTGTGCATGCTTAGACAACCAAATAATTAAGCTTACACAAAGTTCCAAATAGCCTAGGTATTTCAGGCCATGCAGATTTCCATGCTTATTGCAGAATATAATTTATGCCAAAATTTGCTCTGATACCTCTACCGCGTAGCTATATCTTCAACAGAAAAAAAAACAGGAATTCAGAAACATACCTACTATTCCCAGTATGAAAGGTCTATCTGTCCTGAAATATCTTTTTTCCTGAAATATTTCATTAAGGAAAAAAATATTTCAACATATACAAGACAAAAACAAATTTCAAAACTCTGATTTTTTTTAATGAAGAAGATTTTTCTGCTTTGTAGCCAGATCTACCTATAAATATTAATACACAGCTTCTAGTAGTTTAGCTCCTCAAATCCTTCTGTATCGCAGATTGCCTGTCAAAATGATATGGTATATACAACACAGAACAAAAAATAATTGATATAATTTAGCCAATGTTATTTTAGCTGATTTTGCAAATCAGCACAGATTAATTTACTGTGATTATTTCTAGTAAAATAGATTAAATAGATTAATCTCTTTTCCCCTCACACTTAATTTCCCTGAAGAGACCAGCTGGGATTTGGAAGAAATGTAACATATATATAAAAAAGTCCAAGATGAATATATTATTTTTTTTTCCTCCAATGGGCTAATGAGCTGCTTCTGATGTAAACTGAAGATGCTGCAGGTACATTTGAAAGCCCCAAAATCTTTGGTCTTCTTTTGAGTGTAGGGTATTAGAGACTTTACTTCTTCTGAGATTTTTGTCACGGATTTCTTCTAATGCAAGACAGACAGTGATCTGAAATCTGGTGAAAATGCACATTTTCACTTTTCAAAACTTAATAAAGCATTATTTTCCAGTAGTGTTCAGAAAAGCTGGTTCAGGTTTTTGGAGTAGTATAGGCAAAACTGAGTTTTGCTACCTCAAGGCTGAAGAGCTGCCATTGTTAGAAAGGAGAGACTGAAGAGGATAAAGCAACCTGCTAGTGGGCAGAGAGCTGCAAGGAAGGAAAACCCTAAAGATTTAGATTGTTCTGTCAGTACCTTCTGCTGCTATTAAGTGAAATACTGTCTTAGGTTACCTGTGCACTTTCGGATTTACCACACTTTCCGATTTCACCCTCAGCTGTGGGAGCCAGTGTTGTAAAACACAGTTGTTCACAGGTCCTAGCTTATTTGTCTCTAGGTATTTGATTGTTTACATCGTTACTGCTTAGTACCAGAATTGACTCCCAGTATGACTGTGTTGCCCTACAGAAGCTAAAGCTTTGTTCATTAAAATTGAGTTTTCCATGTTTGGAGGTCAAAAGAGATTAGAGAAGTCCCTCTGTGATATTTATGGTTTTGCCCTTTGCCGCAAAATTTCACACTGTCGCTATGTGATGCTTCTTTTTAATTGAAATTAGGTAGATTTTTTTAGAAGAAAGTATTTGTTTAATTGCAGCTTTTCAAACTCCTGTTGGACTGTCTATCTTTTTTTCTGAAGTACAGCCAGATGAATGGCATTGCAGTGATGACACTGACTTTACAGCATGCTCATCATGATACACTGCATCAGCTTGAGTGGTACAATTAATAAGACATGACCTTATGCCATATTGAATGTCACTGCAACATTTTATTTTTTCCCCTTCATTCCAGGAATAACTGTCAGAAATAATTTTTTATTGTGTCAACTACTCAAATACTTATATCCACAATGGTGTGTGTTATAAAACACCTTATCTTCAAACAGTTTGGCAGTTAACCCCTGGAATATTTTCTCTAACCTTTAAATACTCACAGTGTTTTCCCAAATGACTGTCTTTAATTTACCTCACTAAACAGCACAGTTCAGTGCCAGTAGCAAGCTCTCCTGATTATTTAACTTATCTGTTCTATACACTAGGCTTCCATGCTTTGCTCTCATTTTTTTTTTTTCTGGCCTCTCCAGAAAATTTGGAATATTCTTCCTTGGCAGATCATGATGTTAGGGTGTTTGTTTAAAAGCAAATTTCTTCTTCATAATCCGTGGACTGCCTTTTCTTGGTGTGTGGGAAGTGGTTGTTAACAACCCTGCAAGGTCTTGTGTGGGTAGGTAAGTAGAGCAGTGCATGGATTCAAGAGCCATCCCACAGGTCTCCTAGAAGAATTTGAATGAAACAGTGATCAAAGCTGTGGAGGAAAAAACTTGCTGTTTTAATTCAGAACTTTCATTCGAAGAAGCTAAGGGTTTTTTTTGTCAGATATTAGTATAAATTATAGTAAATGTACCATTAGTGTCTGGCACCCCCTGGACATTTGTTTTGACTAAGCTCAGCAAACCTACTCAGATTAATATTAGCGAGATAATCATTACCTTATTTCTGTGTTACAAAGATTTTCTTTTCCGCTAACTGATGTTACTTCAATTAATTGCAAATATTTGGCTTTCATCATTCCACTGAAAAAGTGATCCCCACTGTAGTAATATTCCTATTTTGGATCCAGTACAACGCCCATTAGAGCTGTTTATTGGATTAGAGAAGCACTGAAGTAATATTCTGATGGTGACCTTTTGCTCCAGAGTACAGTGAGTGGATGTCTGTCACCCTTCAATTCATTTATTGCTAAGATGTTCCTGTTGAGTTTGTTTTAGTGTTGTTAGTAAAAAGTAATTTCCAGCTTATTCAGGAACTGGTCCTTCCAATGTATAAGGAATTTATCCCTTTACCGCATAAGTAAAGTAGCCTGGAAAACTTAAGATCATATATTTTGTTCATTTTTCAATTAGGAAAGAAATTAATTCTCTTTTCCTTCATTGAAATACTAAAAAAATCTGCTAACAAATTTATCTTTGATAGAAAGAAAGGCAAAGGGGTTTCACCATGCTGCCCAGGTTTGGAAACCTTGACTTACTTGCCTTAGGACAAGAGTCCTCCCAGGCTGTCTATGCAGTAACAGGAGAAAGATGGACTCCCTCTTAAGCATGACTCCTTATAAAACACAACTTAAGTTTTCAGTCAGCCTTTGGATCTTTGGGTGTATGCCTTACTCTTTCTTCTTTCACTCTGTTAATGACCCCATAGAAGAAAACGAAAGAAAATCTGTAATACCGAAGGCAGCCTGATCTTTCCCCAATAACTCTCCACCTCCTACTAGCAGTGTTTTAGGTAGATGCTGAACTACAGTTTTAATCTGGATCACTAATAGACTCTGAAATAGTTCGCTACCTCAAGGGTGAAGCTTTGGGTTTGCTTTTTTAATATTTTTGGGTTTTATTTAGTGCTATTCCGTCCTTTAAGAAATACTCTGTATAGGAATCAGGACACAGCTGCACACAGTGGAAGTACCAGATTTTCTGTTCCACTCTCTATTTCTTTGTTAATAATTTCTTAACTTTATATTTCTTTTTTAACTTCTGTTAAGCAGGCATTTCCTTAAAAATATCTACAATGACTTCAGAAATCTGTCCTCTAAGTGATAATGGCTCATTTAGAACCTATCATTTTATATAGGTTTTTTCCCATGCTTATTACTGCATTTGTCGACACTGAATCTTTTTTATATATTATTACTCATTTATTTCTTGAACTCTGTCATCAGCATTACCATTAACTTTCTTGAATAACTGTATATCATCAGCAGGCCCTGTCACTTTACTGTTCATGACCTTAAGTTAATTATTTTCATTGATACAGTGAGTCTATGTCTTAATTCCAGTATCCTTCTTCCTTTGTGATTATTGGTAATTTTAAGGCTTGATTTTATTTTCATATTTAAATCAGTTACTAATCCATAGATGAAACTTGTTTCTTACCAATCATAATTCATTTTTTTAAAAGCCTGATGAACACATAATGCAGTGGGTGAGCAATTGGCTGATTGGTCAGGCTCAAAGGGTCATAGTAAATGGGATTACATCAGGCTGGCAACCAGTTACGAGTGGGGTTCCACAGGGATCCATCTTAGGGCCAGTAGTCTTTAATGTCTTCATAAATGACCTGGATGCAGAACTTGAATGTTTAATAACTAAGTTTGTGGATGACATGGAACTAGAGGGAGCTGTTGACACTCTTGAGGGCACAGAGGCCCTGCAGAGGGATCTGAAATCGGAGAGTTAGGCAATTGCTAACCGCATGAAGTTTAACAAGGGCAAGTGCTGGATTTTGTGTCTTGGATATAGCAACCCTGGATATACATATGGGGAGCGACAGGCTGGAGAGCAGCCCTGCGGAAAAGGATCAGCGGGTTCTGGTTGATAGCAAGTTGAACATGAGCCAACAGTGTGCCCCGACAGCCAAGACGGCCAACCGTGTCCTGGGGTGCATCAAGCACAGCATTGCTGGCTGATCGAGTGAGGTGATTGTCCCACTCTCCTCTGCACTGGTGGAGCCTCACCTTGAGTACTGGGTGCAGTTTTGGGAACCACAATATAAAAAGGACATCAAACTACTGGAGAGTGTCCAGAAGAGGCCACAAAGCTGGTGAAGGGTTTAGAGGGGAAGATATATGAGGAGTGGCTGAAGTCACTCAATCTGTTCAGCCTGGAGAAGAGGAGACAGTGGACACCTCATCACAATTTATTGCTTCCTCACAAGGAATGGAGGAGGAGCAGGTGCTGATCTCTTCTTTCTGGTGATCAATGATAGGAGCCAAGGGAACTGCAGGAAGATGTGGCAGGGGAGGTTTAGATTGGATATTAGGAAAAGCTTCTTCCCCTGGAGGGTGGTGGAGCAATGGAACAGGTTTCCCAGGGAAGCAGTCATGACGCCAAGCCTGACAATATTCAAGAAATGTTTGAACAATGCCCTCAGACACATGGTGTGAATTCTTGGATTGTCCTATGCAGGGACAGGAGTTGGACTCGATGATCCTTGAGGATGACTTCAAACTTGGGACATTCTATGATTCTGTAAGAACATTATGAAAAGCTTGTAACAGCCTTTTGTATGCAAGTCTGAATGGACCACCAACATTCGTGTGCTATTTCACTTCACAGAAATCTAATAGCTCTGTGAGGTACAACTTTTCTCCTGTAAGATAAGTGTTTAATTATTGATATTGAACTCTATATGTCCATGTATCTCTTCATAATTGTTCAACTCTTCATCCCTGCATTATCCCTCAAACTTTCTCTTAAAGGTAATTTTCTTATTCTATTACCAAATCCAGCTAGAGCAACTAATAACTACCTATCATTGTTAGTGCTTTAAATGTATACATACGAAGTATTTAATTATAATTAAGTTAATTTAGAGCTTTTAAGTGATTCCATGTGTTCTTCGAAATTTCTCTTCATTTTATGAACTGATTCTGAATCCAGCTCTACTTCTGAGATATCACTTGTAGGCATTTATTTATTTCTCACCCCATATAAGCAAACCCCAGTCTGCCAAATTCCCTTAGCTATTTGTAGTGAATACTGATCTAAAAATATACATATATTTAATTTTAAGAAAACGTCTGGTGAATGATTTTTCTATTCTCGATCTACTATTAGTAGGAGAAGATTCAAGAGCTTTCGATCATCCGAGTAGAAGTAAATTTCTGTTTGTTCAAAGTAATGAAGAATTTTGCCCACTGCATAAAGTCTTGCACATTCATCATATAAACACTAAGTATTGGATTCAGATACAGCTGTGTACATTAATAATTTAATTATGAGTAGTTTCTATGTATTTTTCATGCAATGAGTGTATTAAAAATACAGTTGTTGATGAAACTCATCTAATAAATGCAGAAAACAAACAGTTCAAAATCTTTCAGTGACACGCCATTAGCTGTTTTTGAGGCCTCAGTGATCAGAGCCTTGATCACAGCCTTGATCTATGGAATGTAATATTGACAATGTCAAGTAAAATTTTTCAGAGTATGGAATTAAAATAGAATAGAACAGACTATTTCACTTGGAAGGGATCTACAATGATCATCTAGTCCAACCACCTGATCAGTTCAGGGCTGACCAGGTTGAAGCATGCTATTGAGGTTGTTGTCCAAATGCTTCTTAAACACTAACAGGCTTGGGACATCAGCCACCTCTCTAGGAAGCCTTTTCAGTGCTTAACCACACTCTCAGTAAAGAAATGCTTCCTAATGTCCAGTCTTAAACCTCCTCTGTCACAGATTTGACCATTCCCACATGTGCTGTCACTGAATACCAGGGAGAAGAGATTAGCACCTTCCTCTCCACTTTGCTCACATTGTTGTTTAATAAGGCAAGGAAAAGTAATCTGAGGGAAAAACAGCTAAGACAAAGACAAATCTATACTAACTGAGCAATCATCAGTCAAAAATGAAAAATATGTACTTCAACCTTAAAGCCATTGTATGTGTGAATTATAATGCATTTATATGTAATTTTTATATATGAAAACATATGTAATTTCATATGTACATAGCAGAGCAAAATGGACTCCAAAAGGATTTTTACAGTATCAGGTTTCTTCTATTCAGATTAGGAAATGTCAGTTTTATCCAGTTGCAGAATGCTATTGTGCTTTGGTTTTTTTTTTTTGATTTAACACCAAACCAAGAACTTCTATTATCCCCTCTCCCAACAGCAACACATTCTTTAAAAAGTCTTAAATAATACTATTGAAAGTTTATACAAGAATTTAAAAGTGAGAACATCATAACTTTGCATATCGTTGGCTAACATACCTCAGTAAATAAGGATGAGGTTGCTATCATTGTGCTGTAATCAACATTTCTGATGTTTACTCAGGCAGTATAATTGTGATTTATTGTTTTGTTATTTTTGTCACGTCATCTCTTAAAAATGAAAATAAAATTAAGTATTTGGTGTCAGAAGTTGGCAGTGAATGACTATAAACAAAGAATTACAATGCTTCTCGAAAACATAATTTTAACACAAAATAAAACTTGTTACTCTATAGAATACAAACATGGCATTTTCCAGATATCTACAACCTACATATTTCAGGATGGTAGCTGTTCAAAAAACAAATAACAAAAGTATAAAATGACATTTATCACTAATCAGAAGACATTCACAGAGCAATAAATTTAGATTATCAGCAACCAGCTACAACTGAACATTTAAAAAAAAAAAAGGAGGGAGAAAGAGACAGAGGGACAAAAAAACCCAAAAGAATGAAAGAATGGGAGAATGCTGTCCACTGTTCTCCAGGAACAGCGTAAAACTATACCAAAGGACAAACAGATGACATTGCCTCCATTCGTTTTCATGTCTTTTCTTCAGAAAAAAAAGCCAAATCACAAAGCTGTTTGCCAGTGCTACTTTCCCCACTTTTTCCCCCCCCTTTTGGGTTTTTCTCTATGTTGTCTTATTCCCTTTCTTAGTGTTATAACTTGTAATTCTCCATTCAAGGGCTGTCACAGACTAATGCTGATCAACTACACAGCAACCTGTTGCTTCTTGTCTGAAATGAGACTATGAATTCCTTGGGATGCTTCCTCATGCTTCATATTTTGTGCCAGTTGTGAATGCTAGTGTAATGGAGGCAATGAATGATAATAAAGGTTTCAGGTAGCAAGAAAGAGAAAATTAGGGGAGGGATAAATTATCCTCTTCTTGAGGACTTCTCTCCTTAGCTTGATGGTTAAGGCAGGAGAAATAGATTCATTCATACTTGTTCAAGCAGGCCTCTGACCCAGCTGATAGTAGAGGCATTATGCATCAAGAGCATGATGGTTCAGGCTTACAGGATCTGCTATTCGTCAGAATGGTGTCTACGTGAAACATGTATTTTATATCCACTTTTCTGAAGTAGCTCAGGCTAGTATCCTCTGTCAAGTCAAACTACTTTCTTGTTCTTGCTCCCTATTAATAAATAGCTTCCAAAATGATTCTAAAAATAGACCTGTTGGAAAGATTCCTAACGTGAATAACCTGAATTGCAACTTTCAGAGAAAAAAAGGAAAAAAATCCTCTCTTCCAGAAGATCTTTGTTATCTTTGTGTATACTTTTATGTACCCTTTTCTGTTTTCATCCATCTCTGACAAAAATTTAAGAGAAACATGCAAAAGAGAGCAAAACAGGTAGATCTACCAAAATCAGTAGATCCCAAGGGCTTTAAAAAAGTAATAATCCTTTACTGTTCCATTTTGTTAGGAACAGATAATGACATTTCATTCTCCTTCTGATTTGTTGGCAGATTCAGAAGTTAAATGCAAGGCAAAAGATCACATGTTGAGTAAAATCTTACTTTGTAGTTTAATTAAAGTCAGTATGCCGTATGGTGGATGTGGTTTAGCTTTTCCATAAGTGAGGGTAAAAATATCATCCTGAGAAAGGGGACTGTAATATGTTGATTATGAGATGCAAATTCTTCAAAACTCCTATTTGTGTTCTTTTTCTTTCACAAAACAGGGTGTGTAGAGTCTCATGTCGTCCTTTTGGGCAGAAAATTACCATAGAGCACATTATCACAGGGAGTTTTATCCTCCTATATCATTAACAAACTCGGTTTTACTTTGTTTTGTGTTTGCAAGTTTTTTTGTGACAGCTGAACCTTAGGCTAATTACATCAAACACTGAGGCAGGAACCTTAAGAGCTAAGAACATTAAATACAAGGGCTTGAGTTAAAAAACCGCTCTTTGTATCCAGGGGCTGTAACACTCATATCGTCTGTGAGTAACTCACTATTAAGTTGCAGTTTCTCTGACTGCTCAGCTCTGATTTACTTTGCATAATTTCAAACTAAACTTTTTGTTTACATATTTGCACTCAAATACTTTATTCATTTTTTTGCTAGGAATTCAGCTCTTTCTAAACAGGACACAAACTTTTCAGATAAAAATGGTAGACACACCTAAATGGTTTTCTCTGATTTCCAGTAAAGCTTACTCCAGGGATACGAAACGCTATTTTACTTCTTCTATGTAAAATAAAATGTCTAACTGAAAAAAGCCTTCTAAGCTGTCTTTACAGCCAATGGAGATAAACAAGGAAATCTGTTCATGTTACTATTTTATTTAACTGTTCTAATGGAATGGATAAACTTCAGAGACAGCTGATGGTCAATCCCACTTGCAACAGGTATCAGGTCTGAGACAGGGATGTTTAGTGCTGTTTGTAATACCATTTCCACTTGGCTTCCAGCCACCACTCCAAAATGAAGTGGATATTTTGCAAAGATTTTGTATTATGTCTGCCAACTCGATTGATGCCTACAACACCTGAAATAGCAGTGCACAACTAAGCTTCGATACCTGAATTTTTTCCCCTGACTATAGGCAATGAAGACTGCCAAGGGTATTAGCTACTCTTTAAATCCTAATTTCATTGACATCACTAGCAAAATTGATTCAACTTTAGTTATGCAGGTGCAGACCATTGCTTCCCAGATTAACAAAAAATGCACCTGAGCAGATAGTCTAGGTAGATTGCAGAGAGTATTTACAAATAATTTTCATCTCTTTCACTGGAAAATGGTGATAGCTAAGAATGGTTATTTTACAGGAGAAAAAAAGCACTCCCAAGTAAATTTACCAGCTTAGCTTGGGCATTTTGGGTGTTAAATAGCCAAAAACCAGAAAAAAGACAAACCAGTTAGCTTAGAACAGGAGTAAGTAGTAAATTGTGATTGTGCAATCTTTAAGTTTCAAGTTTCACTGCTAGGAAGATTTTAATTTCTAATCCACAAACAAAATCACATAGTTTTAAAAAGAAATGTGCATGATTTCATTATACAGTCATACAATCTAAATTGTTTGCTTTGCCTATTAAGAAACTGCATAGTGTCTGATTCAAATGCAATGAATAGAAGTCTGACAAATAGTGGAGGGACTGAAATCTCAGAGTTGTCTTCTACTTCGAAGTTCAAGTCACTCTAAGAAGAGGTCACATCTACATAGTATTTTTTGAATTTTTTTTTACACTCCCTATAACATCATGTTCTTTACTACTCTATGTAAGAATATGTCAAAGTTAAAGAAAAATGCTTGTGTGTAATGTAGATATAATAGCAAAACCAAAAGAATGCATGTGTTTGTAAAAAGATTTCTGAAAATGTTTTAGCTGTTTACATTGCTGGTGTTTTTCTGACAACTTTAAGAACATGATCACAAGCCCTTCTGAGGGTAAAGACTGACTTAAGCAGCATCTTAACTTAGTGACAACAATGAAGCAAGGCATAGTCATTTACACACTTCCAGTGGCAGAGGAAAAGCAGACATAAATGAAATTCCTTTGAAAAATGTTCTGCAAATACTAATCATGTATCATTATAAATACCAGTTACTCAAAGTCTCAATAGATTTATCTTCTTCCTCCTAAAATAAATAAAAGTCAGAAAACAGTTTACAACTATGTTCAACAAGGTTCAGGGAAAAAAAAGTAGATTGATATGGTATTTCATTGAAAAACACAATTGGTGTATTCCAAAATTACAAAGGCTAAAAACATCCACCAGATTCATATAGAAAAATAGAAGGTTTGCGGAAGAGAATTAGAGCTTTCAAGCATTTAATCTGAACAGGCAATGTGTGTGTTGCTTTGCCTGTCACTAGAAGCTGTTGTTTTTATGATGATACTTTCCATATTCAAACACTTTTAAAATATTGTATATATATCCTTTCCCTTCCCTGAATTTAATGTTTTTGTTACATAAGTTACGCAGAAGAGGATTCTTTCTGAACATACAGTAATGATACGAAATCTTCATAAATGTATAGAAAAAGAAACGGCACCTGAAGTGGAAAGAGTTTTGACAATAAACACATTTTTAAAAATTAAAATTAAAACAGCAGTAGGTGCTAACATGAATCATTGATCAGACACATAACTCTCCATGAAATTGCTTTCCTCTTAAATCCCGCAGACATAATTTAAGTCTGCAAGGAAAAAACACTAAGATGTCATTCTCTACCTGGCTACCTAAGCTATTTCAAACACTTGGAGGGTTTCATATGAATCATACTTGTTGTATTATTTTTGCATGAGAAGCAGAAAACCTCTTGGCAATTGACATGAAGACTCAAGTCTGAAAGTTCTGGATCCCAGGAGCTTTCCACACTCAGAGACACTCTGGGGTGGCCAACATAAGCTACTTTCTGCAGGTCTCGATATTTGTGGCTGTCACCCATCAGTCTGCCTTCTCCAAACAGACTAAGATGGACAATGAGGGGAAAAGTTAAAATAATTATGTTATTGTTATCTTACGGATTCCATATTGTTTTCTGGAAGATCTATATTTTCCATTATCTCCACAATCCTGCAACTGATATCTAACATCTTCATAGGACAAATTCTAAAATTCTGCACCAAATACTTCCCTCCCTGGAAGTGTTCAAGGCAAGATTAGATGGGGCCTTGAGCAGCCTGGTCTAGTGGGAGGTAACTCTGCCTATGGCAAGGGGGTGGAACTAGATGATCTGTAAGGTCCCTTTCGACCCAAACAATTCTATGATTCTATGATTCTATGATTCTATGCCTATTTCTGCGTAATTCTTACTTCATGACCTAGAGAGCTCTGAAAATGCTTCCCTTTCTGAGCTCTTTAGCTGTGTGAACACTTTGGCAGCAGATCAAAGTTAACACCTGCCTGGAAAAGCAAGAAGTGTGTAACTCCTAAAATGGGCAGTTCTTTGAGCACAGATGGATGAACAAAGTAGAAGGTGAGTCGGTGTTGAACATTACAGACTTCCACAGCCTGGGATATTCTTTAACTTCTGGGACGCCAAAGGCTAATTCCTTTGCTGAAAGGAAACATTTTACCTACACCAAGTTCAACTACTGGAGACACGAACATCACATCTTACTGATGGTCAGCCTGTGTGTAAAGCAGTTCACATGCTCTCTTAACAGCTTTTTAGCCACTGCCTATGACAGCATCACTCCTACTAAAGTGTAAAAGTAAGTTGTCAGCTTTTGCACATGGTAGGCTTTGCCCTTTCAGTCCTCTAGCCTTAAGTACTACCATTAGTACTTTTTTGAAAAACTTACTCAGTAATTGTGGATACTGTTGATCACAACAAATGTTTAGAAAATGTAGCCCTGCATATATTTACTTCTTTAATAGCTGAAATTCACATTATTATTCTGCTGTCAATTTGCTTCTTAGAAAACTAGGAATTTATTTATTTAATAAGTTTTGTGTGTGCTTAAGACAGCCTGATGCAATTGCCACTCAGTTTAGGAATAATTACACATTAGATGTTATAAATGGACACAAAGAACATATTTCCCTAAGGATCCAGAAGAAGAGGAAAAAGAATAACAAAGAGCAGGCTTTAGAAACACTTGTAAGCCACTTGTCTATCCATACCAGCTGTTTGACAGTAGCGTTCTCCTTGAAATCCTTTTTAGACTGAAATCACACAGTGATGCTGCTTCTGAAATGTTAATGTTTTCCTGTCTAAAGCAAGACTAGATTATTCTCCAGTGAAGTTTTTTAGCAGGCAGTTAGGTCCTTGCCAGCACCAACAACATTTTGGACCCCTACTGATTATAGAGGAAAAGAACTACCTTCTGTCTTACTTTCAGGGAATAAATGCTCCTTGTGACTCACACTGCCTTACTCCTCTTGAATGCAGCTGTCTTTTTCTCATCAGAGTTCAAGTAAATTTACAAGGGTGCTTTAGTGAAAGAAAAATGAAAAGCCTGCTTATTTTCCAAGCTCTCTATGTTGGCTTTTTTCTGAGAAACACTCATTGTTCAATGATATTCCCTGCTGAACTCACAAATTGAATCTGGGGGAGAGACAGGGAGGATGTTTCGAAGGTTAAATTAAATGACAAGTTTTGTCAGTGTTGTCCATAAAGATCTTAATTTGCTATATCTTAGGGGCTTTTGCTGAGATAGTGATTGCACAATGGGGCATATCCTCTCTGGAATATTTGCATTATTTGTCGCATGTGTTTGGAGCCTAATAAACAACTCCAGAAATCTTTCATGGAGAGCCTGTGGCTTTACAGCAGTTCATTACTGTAATGAAAAAGTAGTTATATACTTCTAATCTGGGAATGATGGGTCACAGCCACTTCTCACCACTCAGGTTAAACCAAGGAAGCAGGAGGTCTTACCCACTGACATCACATCTCTAGCACTGTCTGATAGAGAAAGTTGAATTTAATTACATCTGTGAATCCATTCCAGATGATAGGAGAGTTGAAGTTATATTGCACTGGTGTCTGAGAGGTGACCACATGGATCCTCAGGAGAAGAGCAAAGCGAAGATGGTAAGAAAAGTAGGAAAGGATAAAACATTAACCCTACATTACTCCCTTATCAGCTTCTTTTTTTTGGGACTTTTTCACAAGCTCACACAAGCAGCACTGGGCAAGGCTATGCTCTTTATGCCTTGGTAACACTCCAAATGCCTCAAGTTGCCAGTCAGTATCATTCATCACTGTTAGAGGAGCAGTGAAGTAGCACATTTACTCCATCTTTCTTAGAAAACTTGCTTAATGGTAGTTCAAAGCATACGCTACATTTTTTTCACAGCCGGCCTGTTCCCTCAGAGCACCAAAGGACAACACGTATCTGCCTTTTAGGCACTCAGTGACCACTGAAAGAAGAAAAAAACTCATAGGCTTTCATGAACTCACTGAAGCCCAGGCTAGATCAAAAGAAGCAGCAAGCCAAACTTTTGGGTGCATTCTTGAGAAGAAGGAAAATGTGACAGGAAGAGACAGGAGACATTAAAATACTATTTATAGTGTTTCGTAAATGAAGAGCTGAAATATCAGATGTTTTTGCAGTAAATCTGGTGGAGTATTACGTAGGTGATCGCAGAAAGTGTTTCAAATTAATGTGGCATGTTTGTCATGCTCTTATTTAGGAGTTGTAACTATTTTAATTTCTCTGTAACACTGAATTACTGAAATCATTTTGTATTGAGGCCTCATAGATTCTTTAAACCTTTAATAATTGAAAACCTGCAATTCATTCATTGCTTCCTACTGAAAATGGAACATCAAAATATTCTAAGATGCTGTGGGAGACAAAAATAATCTTTATCTGGAACTAATTTGAGATTTCATCTGTGTTTTGCCAAGGTCTTGAGTTCAATATTTTACCACATTATCTGACAGTTGGACTCCAAGAATAAAGAAACTATTTGCTTAGAACAATTGTGTAAGCTACCTCTCCAAACTGCTTCATATATCCTTTTACTACTGGTCCTAAATTTGTGTCAGATAATGTGAAAGGCCTACCAGTATTCTTTATAATGTGTAGGAGAGAAATAAAACCAGGGAAGAATCTTAATAATTATCTTAAGAATTTTCTTTAAGAATCTTAAAGCAAGTAAAAAAGATGTTTGTACAGAGGGAATTTTACAATGTCTTTATACAAAGCAATGATATATATTAGTAAAGAATCTTCAGAGACTTGTCTCAGGTGTCCAACAGGCTCAAGAAAAGCATTACTAAAGTGGAAGGACTCAGAAGATAAGTCACAAGGAGGTCTAGAAAATTCATAATAAAACCATAATATACTTCCCTTCTTAGCATAGAGAAAAACCTAAAAATAGAAAATCTTTATTAATATATTGAAATTAGATTGAAATCTTCTTGCTGTATCATAAAACAAGAATTGATTTTACATGAGAAATAAAGGTAGGGTATCAAAATACAGAAAATACTGAGACATGAACTTAATTGGAAATGATGAGGGAGTGGACATTTGTAATTTTTCCAGATGATTCAGAATTATAATCAATTACAATGAATATTGTGGAAATTATTTGTGCCTTTTTAAAAATTAGAGAAGATGAAGATAAATGTCTACATACTGTGTTACAACTGGTGTTGGTCACTGTAAAAAGATTGATGAGTGGGTTAGAAGAAGAGAGACTGATCTAGTAAGACAAATATGCTTCAAAATTAAAATGCAAATAAGAAATTTGGCTGTTAAGGTTTAAAATTATAAACTCAATTTAAAGACTCAACAGTTCATCGATCAAAGGGAGAGGAAGCCTACTTTAGGATACAGTAGGATAAACCACAAAAACTAACAACCTAGGGAAATGCCTAGAGTTTCGTTTTTTTGTTGATATGTTTTGTGTACCTACAGAGGAACACTTAAAAGATAAATTTTTGAGACTTTTACTTCCCTGCCCTGAATAGTATCTACCTTCCAGTTACATGGATACACAAAATTTAGACTAAGCCACTGAGGTCACTAAATCACGATTGTGGACAAACTAAGAGCCAACCTCTTAGAATTCTAAAGTGGTTGACACAGCCATGCTCAAATTTTCAGCTGACATTAATGATAAAATGGTCATGAATGAGTGCACTACTCTATTTCTACAGCAGAGGATAGATTTTATCCCACTTCTTATTTTATCTGAATGACCATTTCACCCACTGCTGCTTGATTCCCACCTGCTATCAGTGTTTGAGATAGTCCGTAAGATCTGAGGATGGGTGAGCCTTCTCAGTGAAAAATTTATTCAAAATTGCTTTGCTTGGCCACTAGATGACTCTCTGATATATTGAAATTTAACAGGAAAACCAGTAGATCCTGGGAACAGAAAAATAAATGCCAGGCGGTTTTGTTTTATTTTGGTGTTTTTTTTCATTTGCTATTGATACCAGTAGTTCTGTATGCTATGACAGTGTGGGACAATCTACCCAGGAGTCAAGATAAAATTCAAGCTCACATATTTTTACAGCCTAAGCCTTTTTTTTCTTTTATTTTCTTTTTTTTCTCCCCCTTAAAGAGTCTTCTAAGACTCGAAGACATCAAACCCACACACAAAACGACAAAATTAGCAAGCTTGACAAACCTAACATGCAAAGGTGAGACTTCAATGTTGATATTATTCCGTGAAAAATAGATGATGGTAGAAAATGGTGTCTGGTGATGATTCCACTGAAGGTTTTTGGCCTCCGAAGCTCCATATAGTTCCAAATTTTTCCTTCAGCAATTTTGGTTTCTTCATGGGAATTGATCTAGTTATTCCTCCACTTCCACCACAAAAACTTAAAGAAGTTGCTGTAGTATAAAAGCTACAGTTAGTCTGCTTCCCGCTTCTCTCCTTCCTGCCTCCGTCTTCCTCCCAGTAAAGAGACAGAATGGTTTCTAATAACAGGAACTTGAATGTAGGTGTATTGAAACCAAAAATTCAGCTCTAATTCAGTATTCCACAACCGAGTGATTCTGAATCATAAATTGTAAGGCCAACAGCAGAGCTAACATCTGCAGTATTTTAGAGCTTGAGAAGCCTAGTGAGCTGACTAGGTATATTATGCAGCCCTTTGAAGAGAACAAGTGGATGACGACTTACAATAAATCCTAAGGTGCAGTCTGCTCTAGTGTTTTCTGCAGGGTTTCTTGGTGCTGCTATTTGGTCTTCAGAATCTTTAAGCAGAATGCTGTGCCATGAGTGGGAGGTTATTCACTGTTATCTATTAAAATGGATAGCAATAGACAGCTCGATAAACCAACTTTTGGAAGGATTACTTCTATTTCTTTAGAAAAGTTCAGGAACTAGCACTCCTACAGCAGATGTTTGATTTTTTTGGATGCTTGCAATCTTTCCCAACATAAACTACTCTCATATGGTATAAAAAAATTGACATGCCCTAAAATCCAAATACAATTAAATATCATTAATTGCTGCTTATGTCTGATGGAGTAAATGGGACAAATTTGAAGATCACATGAATGCATAACTTAGAATGTGACCAAAATCACCAGTGAACCAAAAAACACTATTTATTTGTCCAGCTCTAGAAATGATCATATTTTCAGAAGAGAACATGAAAAGAGAATTATTCGGTCAGCAGAAGTTTGGTGTGATATCTGAAAGCAGAAGAAAAAAGATTTATTTTGGTTCTCTACTCATATGTTGTAACCCTCAAATACAAGCAGGAAATAAAATAATTTTATCTGTTCCTTACAACTGAAAAATTGTTTTCACCAAAGTGATGAAGATTTAAGAAGTATGTGAATTCTTATATGCATTTTCAAAACTTATTCTAAAATGTACTCTTTATAAGTGAATAACTAGTTCAATTTAATAAAACAAATTTTAACTATTACATCTTTCCAAGAATGGATTTATTTTAAGGAGGGATTATTTAATTTTATTTGTAAATTCTTCCAGTAATGAAAAGAAATGAGTAAAGGTCAAGTCATAAATAAAGAGTTAGTGTCAATTATATTAATTTAAATGATGCTTCAGTTTTATTCCTTGCTTTATCCCTGAGCTATTTTTTAAATTTCACAAAGAATGACTTAAGCAGAAACCACACAGTGGTGGAATTTCTCAGGCAGCCGTTACATAATTATCAGTCAAGTGTGAAATTCACAAGGGAGGATTAAAGATTTGTGCATCTTACTTTTTAATCTGGGTATCCTTTATTTGTCTGTCTTTCTATATAAGAAATGTCATTATTTGATGGTATTTGATAGAGTGATTCATGGAGTCTGATCAATCAGAGCTTATACTATCACAGCAAACTTGAAAAAATATAGATGAACAGTGAAATAAGGATATACAAGTGCTTCCTGTCATTGTCTTGCTTTGTAAATCTGTCAGCTAGGAGCTAAAATTCAATACTGGGAAATCAAGAGGTCAAGAAGACAACCTTCAGAAAGGCAGTGAAAATTTTTTATTACATAGATTCACCTTTGATACTAGAAAACTGTGCAACATTGCACTTCAATGTCTTCCTCATTTTAAGTAGTTCCTTTCATATTCTGTGCCATGGCAGTACAGACAGACTGTAGCCATGGACAAATTGAGTCTAGAGAGAACTTTAGAAGCAAGTCTGGCCCTCATTTAAAACCCTTTGAAATGGATAAAAGGGTGTCTATTGATCTTGATGGCCTTTGGCTTCAACTCTTCAACCTTATGCAGGCAGTCTTGGGTTCTGATCATGGCTTCAGATCACAGTATCACAGTATGACAAGGTTGGAAAGGACCTCTGAGATCTTCAAGTCCAACCTATAACCCAACACTAACACCAACCATCATCTAAACCATGGCACTCAGTGCCACATCCAATCTCCCCTTAAACACCTCCAGGGTCGGCGACTCCACCACCTCCCTGGGCAACGCATTCCAATGGCCAATCACCCTTTCAGTAAAGAACTTCTTCCTCACATCAAGCCTAAACTTTCCCTGACGTAGCTTGAGTCCATGCCCTCTAGTTCTGTATTCATGTATTTTATTCAACTGCTACTTATTTATATGTACCGAACAGCACTTGGAAGAGGTCCAGGAATACAAGACTTTTGCCTTCCAGGATGATGCTTTAACAGTGAATGAGAGAAAATAATTATTTTTTTTTCACTATCTCTGAAGTTTCTTCAATTTCCTGCACAGTGATACAAATTTTGCATTAAGGGTATTTTCTATCCCTCCTGAATTAGGCCAGGGGTGACTGCACAGGTGAGGTAAGATGGATTGCTCATGGGCAAAAGAAGAAAGGAATTATTGTCTACATCAGAAAACCTTCTGTAACTATTCATGCTTGGATCAAAGTTGCACATACCAAGTTGTAGCAGAAAAAAAGCTTTCATTGCATTTCACTGTATTCGAAAGCTGCCTGACTGGGGGAAAAGGCAGGACTGCAAGAATTATAAGGAACTGTTAGACCAAGAGCAAGGTACCTGGGAAATATCAGCTTTACTACTTTCGAAAAGCCAAGAGGTGTGATTAAGTGTTTCTGGGATTTTAGAAAGTGAGACTAAGTACTGCAAAGTTTGTGGCCTTTATTTCCACTTCTGAGAGAGGACCGTGCTGATCTAAGAACATGACAAGGGGGACAAATTGTCTACCACCTGCTGCCTGAATCGAGCACTCACTCACAGGTCAACAGTTTTGTCAAAGAGATTTGCATTGATGGCATATGAAATGACATTACCATCAAAACATATAAGATCGTTTCCTTTTGAAGAAAAGCAACATCTACACTAACTTTGAAGTTTGAGGACAGGAAGGCAATTAGTTCAAGAGTACTAGACACAAATGGGGAAATGAATTCAATGTTGCCACTAATAGAAACTGGCAGTTTCAAACCCTGAAAGACTGGCTTCCTATAACACATTTAAATGACAAATCCCCAGCTAGTGAACTGATTTTGGACCATAAGAATGGAATCACTTGAATAACCATGTCCAATCCTCAAAAAAGTAAATGTTTCTGCTATACATAAATAGATTTCACAGAACATTTATTCTGTGTGCCACTGTACCCTCATGAGCCACAGACTATGTTCCAATAATCCACATCTCACAGGATTAAAGCAGAGGAGATTGTGGGAACTGCATGAATCCTGCTAAATAAAATTTCACAGATTGATCTTAGAAAGTGGACTACACTATATGCTAAAGAGCAGAAAACTCTCTGCTTGTAAAAGAACTAAACAAGAATTTGGTTAATGGAAAAGTTCTTGAACATATGAACAAATAGAGCAATTAAGCATTTGAGAAATTACAGTGCCATTAAGGGTATCAAACTTCGGGCTTCTACCTGCCTTTAGTTCTGTCTTAACTTCAGCTTCCTTCAGCTTATTTAGCTTAGCATCAGGGCATCAATTTTAGAATTTATTTTGAGATTTTTCTGTTACAATTTCTTGCGTCACTTTCAACTCTTTTTCTCCCATTGTTCTGAATAAAAGCTAAGCTGCACCATTTATCTTAAAATATGTTACTCAGTCACAAATTGTTACACCTACTTCTTACACTTCATTTTCCTGACATGCAGTCTGCTGTCTTGCTGGTGTACTGACCATCACTAACAGTAACTAACTGAATTTGAAGAAGACAAGTGAATATATCTCGGACTGACAAGACATTATCTCATCCATAGAAATACAGAGTATAATAAGTGTTAAAGCCTGTCTGCAGGTATACCACCTAAGACTAAGGTAAGACTAACATCAACAATCATCTGAGAATTTTCAGCAAATACGGAATGTATATGTTCTTTTTTTTACCGTATCTGCTGTAATTATCATAAAACATGAATTTATAAATAAGTGCTGAAGATGTCATTAAGGATATTTGAAATTAAGTGGTTTTGAAATCAGCTTTACAGTAGAATAACTCTCACGCTATTTCATCTCGTAAAAGTTAAAAACATTTGCAGATCTCCTAAAATATGCCATCACATTAAAATTTTCTAGCATATCAGTGGTGGATTCTTACACTGGAAACCCATTCCTCTGGCAGGCCACCAGAATTTAAATTTGGCAGAGTGTAGTGTAGTGTAAGGTTTACTTGTTCAATCAAGCATTCAATTAACTAACATGTCAGAATGTTGGTCCTTTGTGACACAAATAAAAGACAGCTAAAGTGCATTGAGCCATCTGAATGGATAGTTGTGTAATTAATATTTGTTTTTAATTTATTGTAAGATGTCCAGATTGTCTGGCAGTCCGTTCCTGGGAAATCCTTAGAATAACTGACTGAGTTCTGCAAACTTACTACAGGGCAGCAGGTTTTCCTCTGTATGTGATTAGATTTGGGCAAATGATTCAGGAGATCTTTTCAAAGTTTTTTTTATCTTTTTAAAAAAAACTAATACAACATTTATAGTACAATTATTACATAATTTCTGTGCAGTTTCCTGTTAAATATTAGAGTTTAGCAACTACCTACAATCTGTGTAGGACTGTAATTGTTTTGCGATCATGCAGCATTCTCCAACTTAGCAAATCAAGTTTTGAGTTTGACAAAGCAGTGCAGCTCTTCTTAAGACAGAAAAAATCATGTAATTTCAGGACAATTTTCTTTTCAATCTTATCTTTGTTAGCTACTCCAGCAGCAGATTAATCCCTGATGCATAAGCACTAACTACAGAGAGAAAAGGCATTTGTAGTGTGTGATTTTATGATGTGTGTTGAGGTGGGTTGAGTTTTCCTCTGAAAATATGGCTCCCTTTCTACTGCTTAGAGAAGTACCTTAGACTATACATACAACTTTAAGGTGTTTGAGGGAGGGAAGCAATAGGAGCCTTTCAGTCTGTTTTTGTCCCACTTAACTGCAGTATGTATATTAAAAGCATCGCTATGCAAGACACCTCCTATAGCCAATGGAGATACAGACATCTTCAGAGGATTATGTAGCTTGGACATCTCATTCCTATTAAGAATGGAAAAAGCCTAAGTCTATACTGATAATTGAAATCAGATGAATCAGATCTTTATTTAACAAAAGTTTTCATTTTGCCAAGGTCTCAGGGTAAATGAGATGCTTCTTACCTAACCAAGAGATAAGAAGCTAGGCTGATTTGCTATATTGCACATTTTATACTTACATTCCTTGATGGCACTGACACCATGGGAACTGCAAGGATATTTCTAAACATCATTTCATTGGTGACAATTTCTACAGGCCCTAGAATTGATGGTTTTAATCTCTGTTCTATGTCGCATTTGCATCATTCAGTTATGCATTCCCCTCCACTGATACATTGGATGAAATGTTATTTTCAGAAGACTCATTCCCACTACTCTTGCCCTTGGTTTACTTTTCCTCTCACCAAAGTTTCATTGATTTTTCTACTGCCTTCTTTCTGGCTAACAGTTAATGATCACACTCAATGTACAAATAATAGAGATGCCAGCATCCTTGTAGCAGTTAGCTGTGATCGCACTGAGCCGTTCTCGCACACAGATACTCACCAATAAAAATAATAACAGAGAACCCACAAGCATGCATGTACATAGGCATATTTATTTGAATGATAATGTAAACCTCACCAATAAAAGGTAGATTAACTCATAAATCAGATTTAAGAAATACCTATTGAACTTCTACATCTTGTATTCAAGATATGGTGGGTTCATTTTTAAGATAAACTGTTTAGCAGCTACCTTTTTTACCATTTAATACACTAGTGCTAACCTCTGTATAAAAATCCTAATATATTTAATGTTTTGTAGGATACGATATTGAATTCTATGGTTTGTAAGATTTACTTTACAGCTATGAAAGCTTTTTAAAATATGTGAGTAATATTTTCCAAGCTCCACTTAAGCTGTCTTCAGTGTTCAGCTTCTGACTAGAGTCTGCTTGAAGGCTTCATTTTCAGGCAGCAAAAGTTTGACAATGTTTAGAAAAAATAACCAGTTTGGGAGGTCTTCAGTGAAGTACTGAGAAGATAAGACACTGCAAGTTGTATTTGTAACACACTGACCGTTGCGAACACAGAAAACAAAGTGTTCAAGTTTTTGAGTGATTCAGCCTGAAACTAGTTCAAATAAGATTTGGGATGGTTAAATAATATGACTTGAGTATTTCTGCCAATGTGACAACTCTATTAAGCTCATTTTCCTTTTCCTTAGCTTTGTTTGTTTCAGTAAAATACACCTGAATTTTGAAAAAGATGTATGGAACCTGTAAATCAAAGTGCTCCATTCCCGTTTCAAGGAAATAAAAAATACATAACAGTCCACAGCTGAACATGTAACAAATTCTTCCTCTGACATTTTATGTTCCTAGCTTATTTCCATTTAAAATCCCTTGGACATTATTCTTAGGAAAGTCATTAAAAGCTCAAAGGTATATATGAGATTAAGGATTTCAGGAGAATGAAATTGAAGATAGGTTTTCAGTACTGATACCACTTGCAGTATGCAAACATTTGACGTTTCTATTGCTCTTGGGGCACATTATCAGCAAACAGTGAACTAAAATTTAAGTTTCTACGGATTAAGGGAAGTTACCAGCACTTTGAAATGAAAAAGCAAAAGACCTTTGTTACTCAGCATACATATGCAACTTTCTAGCATGCCAAAATTTAAAGGGTATAGTTTTTATAATTCATGCTCATAACACAGTGAAAGTTTTATCTGCATGTGTCTGAGTTTATCTGTATACAAAGGATGAATGTAAAAGAACAGCCCGAGATTTCTGCTGAGGGTGACTTTTTTTAAGAACCTTTTTTCTTCTGCCAATCTCTTTTTCCACCATTCCGTCAACTTGGAAGTGAGATAAAGAAGTAGGAAAATCTTTTACAGCCCTTAGCCAGAGCTAATGGGACCCAGGCACCATCAGTGCCAGGATGAATCTGCATACTAACTGACCCTCTGTGTAGGGGTCTGACACCTGACACTCTTTTATATTGCCATAATTAAAATGAGTCAATGGGTCAATTAAAGCGAACTTTTCAATATTAATGATCTTTGATTACACCTAACTGAAGAATCAATGGAATAAAGTCAGCACAGGCTGGAAATGCTAATCCAGAAAGCCTGTCGTGTAGGCAGATACATCATGTAATGAGGTTTAAATTTAAAGCTAAAGTACTGCTATGTCATGCCAGCAAATATACAGAGTTGTACTGTATAGTTCTATGATAAACATTAATAAGTCTTTGCTTTCATGTAAGGTACCTCTGTTTGATGAACTTGTAGCTCAACATGCAACCTAAGCTTCTTAAAAGTCACTGTTACTGATGCTTAGTCAGATGTCTTAATTAACAGGAAAGTCATGGTGGTCCATGAGTTGTTATACTGGATCTACTTTCAGTAGGAATTTATTTATTTATTTATTTATTTCAATAAAATTGGTTTATTACAGAAGTTTAACACGAAAGGCAAGTGAATTTTTTCTTTCACAGCCTCTGAAAATGACAGTGTTCTCAGTGCAAGAATTAGGTTCTGACAGTCTCTGTAACAGTGATTTCTAGTGATGGGCTTATTCATGAAAAAGGGCTTTATGTCACCCACAGGTGGTTTAATGATCAGGAAGACTTTTGGATGGGTAAAAAGATCCATAATATCTTATTAGGTAGAACAAAATCTTCATCATGAGTGAGGCCATGAAATAAGTGGGCTATTCCAGTTCTTGAAATGAAATTTCATCTGTCAAGGACTCAGAAGTATAACTCTCTGCAATCCAGTCCACACAAGCACTCGCAGGTCTGGTAGAGCTCATTTTCACTCTGTATCCATTAGATAAGATTTCTAGAAACAGTCTAAGGTAGCCTAACTGTGGCCCAAAGAACTCTGGTAAAAGTTCACCAAAGAGTTCAATGGGGAGAGTCAAATCAATAGTAAGTGTTTTTCAAAGTCCCACCACTCAGCTTTTGAAATAAATATATCAGTTCAAAGAAAGGTTAGATGAGGAAAGTCAAGAAATATCTATGCCAGCCACCTCCTTACTTAGGAACAATTACACAATAGTTTAGCCTTTCTGAACAACAGAACACAGTTCAGTGTTATGCTTCCAAAATATTACAGTGATGGAATAATATTCAAATTATGAAAAAGCCCTTGTGGCATTATCCATTAAAATATGTCAAAGAGAAAGATGGATGGAAACTTCACTGGAGCATTCTTTTATTTATAAATACACAAGTCAGTAGCAGCATGGTTCATTCTAAAAGGGTACTTCATTATTGCAAAGTACAGTGCTCCTTGATATTTTTCCTCCATTAAGTACCAATATGTCAACCCCCACATATTTAACTCACTTCTCTTGATGTCAGAAGACCATGGCGTACCCTAAAGAACAGATATTTGAATAGTGTTAAAGTAGTCAGTGAAGTCTTGAGTATATCCATCTGTTACACAGATAATACATGTACTGAAATGACTGCCACTTATTACCAATACTAACAAAATAGTCAAGACTTCTGGTGTGTGTGTGTATGCTTAATATATACACAGTATGCATATGTATAAGTATATACATCTATTAGCTATATATCAATATTCATATAAATTTCTGCTTAAATATTTACAAACAATTAGTATATTTCCCAGATGCAGTTTTCATATTGCTTTCAGCTGACTGAAAGGGCATATGGAAACAATAGCAACATATGGAAAAAAAATCTGGTTTAAGACCAGATTGTGATATTTTTATTCACGTTGAATAACATACAAGGAGTATTCCTTCTGTGGTATGAAGCATTGTGCTGTGAAGAAGTGTCACAATGCAGCACTTCGTATTTACTCATGCTGTTGAGATATGTGCTGTTTGTTTACCTGCAGCAGATAAGATCAAGTCAGAATTATATCCAGGATGTGATTGTTTCATTTATTTGCAGGTTCTACCCCATGATAATTTTCTTGGATTACTCACTTATTGACACAAACTGGGAACAAGTTCTTAGCTGTATCATATAGGAATTACCAATAAAGATTATTGAGGTCTTCCATTTATAAGCATAATTCTGCTTAGTTTATGAGCTTAAAAACAGGACTTTTCAAAATAGATTGCCAATGTCACGGCATCCAAACAGCATTTAAATAATGAAAAATTATTTGCTACTTAAGGCTGATGAGACCTTGAATATTTTACTCATCATATTTGCCTAGGCAGTAGCATCGATTTCCAAAATGTAAATGGTTCTATGTATGAGGGGGTTCATGGTTACTAACCCTCATGTACCCTGGAAAATAAAAAGCATTTAATGCGTAGCTCTGAACATCTTCCTTGAACATCCTGAAGTTTAACTGCAAGCTCTCCCAACTTCTTCTGTTGTACCTACATTTGTTCCAAATTCCATATGAGCTCCTGTCAATATAGATGGAGATATTTGCTTTACAGCACTTCAGAGACTCAAGCCCATAAACTGAACTCCAATTTTTGATTTGTGTCTAACACAGTCACATAAAAGAAAGTCAAAAGCATGTTTGAAAAGCATTAACCCACTTTAACTAGGAAAATGCCAATTTGCATAGATGATTATTATATGTACAAGTAAGAATATGCAATTAAGGCCCTTCTGGTAGACATCATACAGATGAGCCTTCCATTGAATTCTACAGGAGGTTGATGCTGATGTCTTGATCCTGGCTAGTCTTACTCCTTGATTTTAGCCCAAAGTAAATGTCACATGAAGGGGATAGACCTTCTTTTATTTGAAAGACCCTGATCCTGCAAACACTTGAAGAGGAATGTCTTACATACATAGATTGTCTGCAGAATCAGAAATGCCCCAAAGTCCCAAAATGATAATATAAAAAAAAAAGAGAAAAATGTCACCATATCTCAAATAATTTCAATATGAATGGCTTCTGCTAACGGAAGTTCTTTAATTTCTCCAGACATATCCATCTGAATATATTTGTTCTTACTGCAAAATATTTAAAATGAAGAAACGAAAATGCATATTATTAGCTGGTCAATTATAAATCCTATAAGACAAATTCTAGTTTACTTCTCAAAGGTAAACACAGTTAAATTAACTGTTAATTTTAAATGCATCATGGTGTTTTTATTACACAAAAGAGAACTTAACAGGGGATTTGTATTATTTAGACAAGATAATACTATTTTGCAAAAGAGAGAAGGTAGAGTACCACAACCAGTTTAAAAAGAATGCAGCACTGTTATTTTATATCTGTATAGATTGTATCTATGTAATCTGGAGTAAATCCACTTATATGACAAGTAACAGAAGGTTCTTAGATCATTGCCTTTTCCCAACCTAACATTTACTGTACCCCCTTTTTGATTTACAAGCAGTTCAGTAAAGTAACTGATCCTAGTATTCATTAATTTTCTTTACAATAAAACGGCAAAAAAAATCAGACAGATTAAACTAACATTGTATCAGACGATCCATGAGCAAAGGGCAGTTTTACATGTCAAATCTGAACTCAAAGTGCAGAGAAGTTAAATATTTCATAATAATAAAGTACGCAAATAAATTCCAGACTTGCTATGGAAACACTGACACTCATGAACTAACAGCAGCACTTTACTGCACTATAGTCATACACTATCCTTTAGACCTTCATCCAGCAGTGAAACTGCCCTCAGCACAGTAGCCCAATCATACCTCCTTCCGTATTTCTGGATTAAGCTTTTGGGACCAGGACTTTCATCTTCCTCCAGTGCTATAGAGCAGAAAACACAGTTTGCACTGCATAAGCAGCAACACACAACTTTTTAGTCACAGTCAAGTATAATCATAGACAGAAAACAGTTAGCTACTCTAGAAGAAATCCTCCATAGAAAATAACTAAATCTTAAAACTAGCAGTAGCTATCCCACTCCCCTTAGTTCTTCTGTAGCCATAGACAGAGGATTGGGAACTGGGGTTGCTGAGGTACCTGATCCCACAAGATGCTATGTGTCTCAAAGTGAGATTCAGCATTCTCTGAACTCCAGCCACCACTGGTTCAACACATCGCATAAACAGGTCTATGAACTCTTGACAGATTTTTTTCACATCACTTACCTGAATATCAATGACACTAAAATGAAATGAGGCAGGATAATTAAGACTGTGCACACTCTAGCATAGACTAAAGGCCATTTCTTGTCACACCTCAAAGGCTGTGTCTTGTCACACTCTGCTTTTAATCTGAAATCCACATATGGATCAATAGTATATTGCCCTAGAAAATACACTGTAAGAGTTTTCTGGGTGGGTTGTTTTTTTTAAAAAAAAATTTACACAACTGTAACAACTCGAGAGGGGAAAAATGAAAACAAATTAACCTGGATGGAGAGGGAAACAAAACCTGACAATGACAAAATCTATTTTGCTACCCATCCATACAGTCCTCTACATATACGCACAGCAAATAACCAGTAAACATTTTGATCATGACAGTAAAACATTTCACAAGAGCTTTCCCATGTTTCAAGAGGACATGAACCGAATTTCTAATAAAATGTTAGCGTCAAAGAAATTCAAAAGGTTGCATTTTGAAAAGCCAAGCAGAAGATATTCTACAACATTGCTACCCGAATAGCTAACAGAAAGCTTGAAACATGACACAAAAGAAAGATGTGCAAAGTATCCTAACAGTGCAGCCATATTACAAGCCACTACTTCAAGAGCAATGAATGAGAGATAAATACTTGTTCTAGGTAGCTAGACTGAAGAATGTAAACAGATTCCATAGATATAATATAATTTGTCCATATCTTTACTGCTGGAAATGGAAATGTTAACTCAGGCAGGTCACTGATCCTGAAAGACGAGTATAATCAATTACATTTTTTACCTGTCAGTCATTCACATTGTTGCTTTTCTCACAGCTGACTGCTCCCCTGTCTTCCATTTTTTGTTTCAAGGCACTGAACAACTTTCTATATCCACTTTTCACTTGGTCTTTTTCACCATTTTCCTGCTGCCATCTCAGATTAACACTACTAGTTTCAGAACTAGTCTGTTTTCTTCTCTTATTTTCACAATAATGCCTGTTTCTACCGTCTCCCATCTCAGAAAGGTGCCCCTTCTGGTCTCTGAAATGCCATCTTAAATCTCACTTCTCCAGGTCCACAAATTTTAACCACCACAACAATAAAATCTGATCCAAAGCTCCTTGGAGTCAGTGAGAGCCTTTCCATTAACTTTAATGGGCTATGAATCAGGACCAGATTGCTGTCAGTAACTCTGGACTGAAATCCAGAAAAAAAAATCCAAAAGATCTGTATGGGTATCTTTGTTTTTAATAACATACTGCTAATTGAAGATAATCATGGCAATACTATATGCCTGGTAAATACCATATGTGAATATTTCCAATACTTTTTCTTGGGATCATGCACAGACCTAAGGCCTTAATTCTGTTGTTACCTTTACCTGTACAAATTTGGAGCAATGCCAAAGACTTCTGACAAGGTTTGCATAAATAAGCTTAGACTAGTTCCTATTGCTTCCTTTGTACACTACAAAATACCATTCTACATCTAGCTAAGTAAAACAAGGAAATTGTTGTGTTTATGAATCAGGTTAGTAAGCAATTACAAAAAAAAACCCCAGAGTTAAAACGGTTGTTTAGATAGAGTAAAAAAAGCATTTGGAATGCACAACAAAAAGTTTAAAGCCAGTACGTTTTAAATTCTCAGTGTTAAGAACGTGCAATGCTGTTCTTGCAAGGATCCCCTCTAATCCTGTATTATTGATCCAAGAGCAATTTGAAGAAAAGACATTCCAGAAATCAAAAATAACACTTCAACTCTACTTCATTGTTCCCGTCTTCATAAACAATTCTATTTATTCCCCTCTTCATGTAATTTTCCTTGCACCTTTCTACCTCAGTTCCCCAATGCATTTTTTTAAAGAGGAAATTAAAATAAATTACTTCTGTGCATCCCCCGCTTTCTTCTCCTTCCATTTAAGTTTTGGTTTTTTTTTTTGTAAGTGCCTTAGATGTAAAACCAGTGCCTTTCTGAAATCCCACAGTGCACCCACCAAGTGATACAGGAAAATCAGTTCTAATAGACAATTCGAATTTGGAAGATATAATGCAGTATAATTAAAGACACACAAACACTATGTGGAGGACTCTGTTCACGTTATGGAAAGAGCCACCATTATCAGACAGCAGCTATTGCAAATATAAAGCTAAAATATTACACATTTATTAAAAAGTATGTTGCAACTCAAGGATATTTCAGCAGTAGTTTGACAGGAATGACAATTCACATTTTTTTAAAATGCTTAACCTATATTGTACTAACCAAGGTACTTCATAGGAGGGGAATTATTATTATCACATAACTCTGTCAAATGTATCAATAAACACAAAGCCAGCTAGATGACCTTCACTGAAAGGGTGCAGCCTTGGGGGTGTTTATTTTTTTGGTTTTAGATATTTATGCTGACACTTTCATTATAATGCACACTCCACCCTCACAGCTTCAGCTATGGAAGACAAACACTTTACAGAAATGAAATTGCTGTTGCAACAAGGTTGCCTGTGACATTGTTTAATACAAAAAGGAGCCAGGACATGGTACATTGATAGGGGGTGGAGTGTATTATATATACAGAAGAGGAGTATTACTTCTGTTCTGCTATCTGACATTGATGTGGGAAGAGGGGACAAAAACAAATGCATTTTCTTTCCAGTACCGAAACATGCAAAGACAAATTCCTTATTACAAATTCTATGCAGCTCTGAATAATAATAGACAGCTCTAGAAATGCTCCAGTATACTTAACTTGTTTAGCTTTTAATATATATTTAAATACTCTGATCTTCCACTTCAAAACTTAGAATTAAACAATGAGTGAATAGGATCTGAAATACAGACAAGGCATTGCTTACATCACATTAAAAGGCATTTTTAGCAGCTGTGGATTTCTAAACTTAGACTGAATAGGAGTTTTAGTTGCTTGAAAATTGAAAAGCAAGATGAACTTGGCCACATTACATCTATTTAAGTGGAACTGTAAATGTGCAATAAATTGCTGTTTCAAAGAGGCAACATGCAGAATTCAAACCTATTTGTTTCTTGCAGGATTCTCTTGACCTGTGCATGAAGAGGTATTGAAGCAGTGGTGCAGTGAGAATCACTACAGTAATGCAAATCCACAGCTCAAGCATGAGATCCTAGAGTCTGGATGTGTAAGGAGCAACATGGAGTATACTTTTCTCCAAAATACACCACTTCAATTAACCAAAGAATTTAGTTTCACAAAAAGAGCTGCTCAGCAACTTTTTTTTTCCAAAAGAAAAGAAAGGCAAGGAGGGCGTAAGGAGGTGGAAAGAGCTTATGCATTAGGATGACATTTAGCAGTGAGCTGCAAACAGAAAGCAAAGAAGACAAAATATTTTAAATATGATACAATTTCAACCAGAAATGTGAAAGCACTGTTCCCTGTTAACAATCTGCGAGAGTTGGCTGGGACAAAATTTGGGTTGCAGCTACTGGCTGAAGTAACAGTGTTGAGAAACAGAACAAACAGGCATTTACCCCTAACCCACAACCTCCCCTTCACCTACCACTTAGCAGAGTATGACTGATGCTTTTGGTTGGCTGCAAGGCAAATATTAGCTAGAAACTCATTTACCTAGATACACATCCATGGCCCCAGATGTTTAAAACTTATCATGGAATAAAGCCATGAAATACAAATTAAAAAAAAATAAATTTCAATTTGAAATTTTATTAGCGTGTTGCTAGAATGATCAACATCAATCAACAGGAGAGACTTTGTCCACATACTGAGAACAGCCTTCCTGCACCTCCCCCCTCTTTCCTTGCTCTCTCTCACTCTTTCAGCATTAATGCTATTAAAAGCCAAACAAAATACTGGCTGTGGGTGTAAAGAATGCTGGTTTTCTGGAATGTCGCCATGGATTCTGCTTCCAGTTGTGTCCCACGGAAAGAGGGTGCAGCCTCCTGTCTCTGTGGCAGACTGTTCTCCCCAGGCAGGGCAGAAGGAAGATAGCCATGTCCCCCTGTTACTGCCTATTCTTTCTCATCCACTATAGCCAAGTCTTTGATCACCCTCAGTTTGCCACTGGCATCGATCCTGCGCTTCTCGCGTATTAGATCCTCCAGGCTGTGGAACCTCACCGTGTGCACCTTGTTCTCCGTCAAGTGGATCTTGAGATAGTACTGCTGCTGGTGCTGGGTGCCGGCAGTAGCCTGCAGCTCCCCTCCGGCTTTGAACTCCCTTTTCCCGAAGCGGCACCAGGCGGCGAAGCTCTCGGAGTTAGTCCAGCAGATCTCGTCGCTTTTTAAGCCCAGGTGCCCGCAGGCGTTTTGCACCACCAGCTCAGCCACCAGCGGGCGAAAGCGGTACCAGCTATTCACTACCCGGCCCACGTTGCCCGCGGCCGCCTCGTACAAGCTGTCCTGGCGGATCTGCCCCTGGTGCAAGTGGATGATCTGCCCGCCGCCCACGTACACTGCCCAGTGCGGTGGCGGGTGCTCCGACGGCCCCAGGTAGAGCAGCTCCAGCAGGTCCCCCGGCTTGCAGAGAGCAGGCAGGGCTGACACCGAGTAGACGCTGAGGTCCCCAGCCTGGGGGCCGCTGCTGACCTTGGAAAAGATGCATTCCTGGCCGCGGAAAGCAGAGAACTGGGTCTCGTTCAGCACAAGCTGGTGGTGGAGGTGGTGGGTGGGCGTCTCCTGGCCAGGGCTGCCGGAGCCCTTCACGCTGTACTTGTCTGGCTGGCCTCGCTCGTCCAGGTCCTCCTCCTCATCCGAAAAGAAGTAAGCCACCCCGACGCGCAGCTCGTCTTTCTCGATCCCCGAGGGGTCCCCGGTCGGCAGTTCGCTGTAATTCAGGTGGGTGATGCGATCCAGTTGATTTCCCATCAATGACAGGGCGAGGAGAGGGCAGGAATCTCCGGATCTGAAGGAAGGGTGGAGTGGGCAGGGACAGAGAGAACAAGAGAAGGAGAGTGCAAAGGGAGGAAAGGAAAAACAGAAAGAAAGAAAAAAAAAAAATCAAAGCACATACAAAAGATTTCAGCGATTCCGCCCTAAGCCCCCCTTCCCTCCCCGACTCCTTCCCTCCCCTCCGTGCAAGGGAGAAACTCCCAGTGCAGATCCTTCCCGCTGCCCTTGTGGTGCGGGGCAGGGCAGAGCCCCGTCTCCCCGGCGGTCGATGTGCGGCGAGCCCCGCGGTCCCGGAGCGCCCGGCTCCCAACACCGCGGGAGTAGGCGGCTCCTCACCGCCCACCATCTCTGCGCTAGGGCACGGAGTTGCCCCGAGAGCCTCCGCTCCCCACTCTGCAAAGGGAAAGGGCTCCCGGGGTGTGGGGAGCGGCTGGCCCGGAGGGTCCCTATCCCTTCCCTCCGCCTGCGCGCAGCCGAGCCGAGCCGCGCTGGGCAGTGCTGTGTGCGGGAAGGCGCCCAGTAAAGCACACGGCCTCGGAGCCGGCACCTCTGCCACATCCCACCCCCCACCCCCCCCAACCCCGCAGCCCGGCCGGGACCCCGCAAGGAGCTGGCAAAGAGCAGGCGATCAGCATCCCCCCACCCAAGGGGTCCCTCTCGCCCTTCTCCGTACCCGTGGTCGCCCAGCTCCAGAAAACGCCTCCAAACTCCTTTAAAGTCGTTCTGTCCCCATGGGCGCTGCAGAGGAGGTGAGCTCCGTCCTCCCCGCCGCGCCCCCCCGGCTGCTCTGCCCGCTCCGCTCCGCTGTGGGCTGCCCAGCCCCTCCGGCGAGCCTAAGTACCGGCGGCGCCGCTGCCGAGCCCGCCCCGGCCCCGCTCATTGGCCGCGCCGCGCCCGGCGGTAGCAGCGGGGCTCGGCGGCGTCACCGCCCGGCCGGGCTCCGCCGGGCTCCGCCGCCGCGTAGGGCCCCGCCGCCCACCTGCCGCACCGGCACCTCGGTGTGGGGAGGCAGGGCTTCCCAGAGAGGTGATGGAGCCGCGGTAAGCGACTGCTGAGCTATCCCTGCGCTGAAAAGAAAGGGAAAAAAGGCTTTTTTTTCCGTCAAAAAAACCCCCCAAACCTCTCCCAGGCTTCCGCTGAAGGGTTGCACGTGTTCAGGAGCTGCCCCGTGCCTCGAAGCTGGAGGTGGGATGCCTCTCACCTAAGTTTAGAGAACTGAAGTTGCACCTGTGCAGTCTAAGCTGATATTCTGGATTTCCCCATGGTCAGGAGGGACAGGCATTTCCAGAGGGCTGGTCTTCCCCCGTGTTGTACGAGCTGTGTCAGGAAGGGATGAATGAGCTGCCCTTAAGGAGGTGCTTCTCTCTTGCCGTCCCTCCTGGGATGAGACATTATGTTAGACGGTTGAAGGTAGGTGAGTTGACTCACTACGTTTGTCTCCACACCTGGCTGAAACAGCAGTCATGTGTTGTCTGCAGATGTGACTAGAAGATGTGCTATGACTTGCCTTAAGTAAGAAATGAGACTGCCTGACAGTAGTCCATCCCTTCCTAAACCATTTGGAATCTAAAATTGGTCGTCTATAGCAGCTAATGCCAATACACGCTTTTGCACCTAATTTTACACATTATGGAAATGAAACTCAGAAATTATTAGTTCATTTGACCATAATTTCTCTGAGAGGCATTGTCAGTGATGGGATTTTAACCTAATTCTTTAGAGTTCCTAGTGTTGTGTTCTGATCATGCAAACTTCTGAGAAGTGAGAATTTAAATATTTTAAGACACTTTGTGAAGAAATCTGATTACATTCTTTGGTTCATATGTGAATCATATTAAAGTACCATTTTTATCCAGAAATAAATTTACTACTTTCTTCACAGTGGAAATAGTTTCGTCATCTAGATATAAGTACTTCTGCTTTCAGTGTTTGTGGATAATATTTTTCTTCACTGCTGTCTTTTTTCCAGTCTTCATCTGTAATTCACTGAGAACAATAATGCCATTACTTTATTGCCATGGTAGAGAGACATACATCCTTAAATAAATATAGAGAATTTCAGTTTGTTGGGGTATAAGTTGTATACCTATGTTCACCTGGATCAAATACTGGGTTTCTTAGATGGATATGTTTACTTTGAATGACCCTATTCTTTTCCCACTCAAATATTTATATGGTTGTCTTTCTAGAACAGCATTTTTTG
Organism: Dromococcyx pavoninus; assembly: GCA_033558185.1. Lineage (NCBI taxonomy): Eukaryota > Metazoa > Chordata > Aves > Cuculiformes > Neomorphidae > Dromococcyx > Dromococcyx pavoninus. The sequence goes on from JAUMJL010000212.1 coordinate 3,014,485, forward strand.
TTCTCATTTATTTTTTAACATATGCATCATAAATGGAAGAGAAAAAGGGTGTGTTTACTGATATGACTTTCAAAGACTGACATCGTTATTTTTCAATGTGGCAGTTATACTAATCTGTTGATGGTTACAGACTTCCCATGTCTCATAAACCCAGGAGCTACAGCCTAAGCCTCACAAAAATTAAGCTGATTTACAGCAGTTATGTATGTGGCATTCAGGCTCTATACAATTAGGAAGTGAGTTTGAACCTATTCTAATATATGCATTTCACAGGACTAAGCATAACAAATGGATGTTATTAATCTCTGGAATTGAGTAATGCTTTTCTAATGATTGTCAGAAATTATATGTTCTTTTATGGTATGACCTTCACTAACTGCAACATTTGAAATTAAGTTATTAAAACACTCTAATAGATTTAGAGCGAAGACTGTAAAACAGTGTTTAAATATTTTGGGTTTTTTATAACTGTTAATGTGCTTCATTGTTAAAGCTAGTCCAAGTTGAAGGCCATTTCCGTAGGCCTTTATCAACAGTTTCTGTTTTCTAAACACTTTACATTTTCCCATTTAAAGTCTGCATCTTTTTAGGTTGCACTCACACAGTTCACACCTCCTACATTTGCCAATCATCAAGGCTACGTGGAGTAATTTTTAGATAGTTCTAAACAAACAAAGCGTTATTTCATCTTTTCCATGCAAAAAGATGTGGAGAACAGACTGCTTCAGTAAACTGCAGGTGCAGAAGGAAGGAGTCTGGGTCTAAGGAAAGCTCTGCACTTCTACTAACTAGGTGGAATACTTCCTGCCAATTTTTAACCATTTTCTTTGTGTTTTCCATGCTTTTCAAATCTGCTCAGTAAGGGTGTTCCATCTCTTGCTGAAACACTTACAATCCATATCTCTCCATGACCTCTATTCAACACACCTCGAACACCCATTTTCTCATTTAATTTCTCTTGGCTGTACACTCTGCCTCATCAGTGCTTCATGCTCTTCCTCCATCCCTCAAGAAGGACTTCTCAGTTTTTCCTCAATCTCAATTTTAAATTTTAAAGTGTCAAGAAGTTTCCTTAAAAAACCCCAACAAACAAACCAAAAACCCCCAAAACTTATAAGCATACTTATGTGTAACTGTAATTGAAGATCACCACAGAAAAATGGTAAAAAGTATTTAAATCAACTGCTCATAATAAACCTCTCCATTGGAAGGCTTCTATTGATGTTAGAGCATGTTACAAAAGCAGTACACAGTGTCCACAGAAGTATATTGCTGTGACCTGCTGGAGATGCTTTTTTTTTGCCTGAGCTATTTTGATTAATACATTTATCATCTCCTTTTGATGTTTTACTTCTGGGAGCTCATGGAGGCTTATTTAGCAAGGCAGTGAGTGCAGGTTTGGCTGCTCTCAAACCATGGCACCAGGAGTGCAGCTTTACTCTGTTCACACTCCCATTGACAAGCTTCAGCCTCATTAACCAGAGTCATAATCTCTCCTTGCACCAGGAGAGGGGCGTTTGCCATGTTACTAACGCTAGTCCATTGCTACTAACCCTAACAATGCTTAGCTCATTCTAAGCACGTGAAAGAATCCTGGTAACATCATCATCTCTGATTTTGTCCTGGTCTACTCTGAGTCAATTTACTTAACAAATTTCCATTGCTATTTTTCCCTTTTGTGCCTTTTTGAATCACTGGCACTTTGTCTGTTCCATTTATGTTTAATTTAATACAACGAAAACTCATAAAATATGTAACAAAATAGATACCCAGTAGCTTATTTTTTAAATCTTATTTTTTAAGTGTTCTTATCATCTTGCCTTGAGCTGAGCTTTGGAGTCTTGGACCCCCGTTTCTAAAAGCAGAACTGAAACCTCCATTGATTTGAATGAGTGGAGAATGTTTGTGCAGAAAAATTTAGGAATGCATATTTCAGTAAACAACTAGAGATAAAAAAGTGATGGTAAGGGTAGGAAAACTTTCCTATGTATTAAGAAATTTCTCTAGATTGTAGAAATCTGTCTATTGCAGTTATGTTAATGTTGAAACGCAGATGCTGAGAAACTCACCTCTATTTCAGATTTCAATCTGGTCTGTCCAGAGGGACCTAGACATAAAGTGTACCAGAAAGGATTTTCTTCACCTGAAATTCTCTAAAGTGGCATACTCCACATGTAATTCGTCTGTGCCTGTATCTTCATTACAGTGTCAGTGTGCCTAAGGCCTCAGAGACATAAGACAGTAGTCCTTTGAGAAACCTCTGATCTGGACCACAACAGATGTAGGTGGAAGAGTAATTTATATTCTGAAAACAGCTTTGCATACGCTTCGTCCACATACCAAAGCAAGGCCATAATGCCTAGATTTGGGATATTGTGGGTAAATGTGTGCCCTGCCAGCCTCTTTTCTGCTTTTCTCCTGCTTTTGGATGGCTTCATGATTCTTACATTCATAGGGTCACTAAGTAAAATTGATGAGGGGCTGTTTTCTGGCCCTTAAGTACAGTATAATGATAGAATTGCCCAAAACTGGGTGTCTGCATCCAAGGTACTTATTAAGAATTATTCCTAATCCATTTTAGTCCCTAGCCTGTATGGAAGAATAGTACTGTACCAGTCGTTGGACCTGTGACCTGGCCCTGTGTAGTCAACTATTTAGACTTAACTCAGCTCCTGAAGAAGAGGTGAAGCATTACCAAGTGTATTTTTTGTAAGATAACACTTGTAAAGACTTCATGAATAAGACTACTTCCTGATCAAGGAATACAACCAAAAATATATTGTAGTAGAAAATATTTTGAGAAGGGATGGGAAGAAACTACCTTCCTTTAAAACATTAAACTTAAACACTAAATTAAAATTTATCTTTGAAAGGCTGTTACATAGGCAGGATGCCAAACGAAGAATCTTCATCCCTTCTCAGCTGTCAAGGAGTAGCAGGACAGGGTGCATGTCAGGAGCAGGGCATGGGGTGCTGAGGGTGCCCTCACCCCCACTGCAACTCCCCAGTACGCTGATGAAGGAAGCAGAACAGAGGTGGGGGACTGGGATCTGCTGAGGCCCAGCCAGGAGGTCAAGGCAGCCAGGTAAGGCCATCCCAACACAGGCAGTCTAGCCTAGGCATGGACCAGAACTTCAATGCAGCTCCAAAATCAGGGTCTGAAGCCCCATCCAAGCCTCCTCAGAGCTCTTCATCATTAACTTTGGTTTTATTCTGGGCATTTTATCCAACATTCTTCTTACCTGAGTTGATCTTGAACACAAGCAGCAAAACCCAAGGAAATAGGGGAAGAGCATGTAGATCCTGCTGGTGCACTCAGGGCCCTGACACTAGCATCATGTTTATTCACTGGAGTATGAAAGAAAAATAGCTGATGGACTAGATTTTAATTTAGATATCTGTCTCTCTACAGTAAATGAAATGTGTAGACTTTTTTGGGGGGGGAAGAGGAAGGTGTTAGTCTTAAATTTCCTATTATGGTGTGCAAAGAAGCCTTCCCCAGGATTGCGGCAATATACTTTATGAACTTTGGGAGAATTGGATGTTGATGAGCATAAAGTTAGATCAATTAACAGTGAATCTTATTTCTTGATCCTTGTATTTCCAGGTTTATCTCCTTCTCGATGTTATTTTGAATATTCCGAAATGCTCTGATGTGCCATCATTTTTGTAGAGAAATAATAGAAACAAAACAACAACAACAATGGCAAGACCAACAACACCCTCTAGCAGACATGATCACAGTCAAATAAAGAAAATTTGCTAATTCACAGCAGAATATTTACACTTATGCAGGCTGTAGTTTGGGTCAGGAACGTAGTCTAAATGTTCGTATTATTCACATAAATTTCATTTTACTTTTTATGTCTGTTAGGAAATAAGATGAAATATAGCGTAATCTTGTGGTGAGCCTAACCAAGAGAATCTATTTTTTCAGTGGCTACGTGTTTGAAAGATTTTGGTAAAGTAAGCCTCATCTTATATTTGCTAATTCAATCTTATATTGGTCCAAGTAGGTTCAATATAATAAGAGAATTTTTATTCAGGGTTTGGTTGTTTTTATTTTCCAATAAAGATGTAGCATTATATTTAATCATGAATAAGAGGGTTCCAATTTACAGTGAATTTTAACCCCAACTACCTACTCTTTCAGCTTCTCTTGCAGCTGATCTTGTGCTCATGTAGTTACAGGGTGAGTTTAAATTTACGACACTGCTGTAACAAAATGTTGAATATGTGTCAGGTGAAAAACGTATTTTACTCTGAAACTGAAACAGTTATGAGCATTGGTCCCTTCTGAATATACAGTTTTGACATGGCGTTAATAAAGGTGGCTACTTGTTACTTCTGTAAAAGGAGGATGATAATGACAGCAGGTAGGAAAATTCCAATTGTCTCTTCCAGCTTCAGCTACAAATAATTCTAAAATAAAAAAGACATAGCAAACTAGTGCAGCTTCAGAAAACAAGTTGACAGAAAAAAAGAAAAAAAAAAGGCAAGCAAAATAGGTTTAACAGTCTTCTAATGAAATTTTGTTAGGTTGACTGCTGTCAGATGGCAAATCAACTTTTTGATGTCTTTCTTCAACTGACATTTTACAACTCCAGGCAACACTTTCCTAATCAGTTTTGTTGATTGGAAGCATTTTTAGAAATATCTGACCATAAGGAATAAAGCGGTGGTTCTTCACAAAAAAAGACATTTTCAGTGTATGACTCTCCACTAATGATGTGTTGTCCGTCCCTAAATGACCTAATGAGAAATATATAATAAATATTTATCTAAGTGTGCATTGGTTACTTTATTATTATTATCATATTAAGCTGTTTTCCAAGCTCCAAGAGGAAAGGCAAAATAGTTAAATAGTATATCCAGTAAAAGAAATGAAGTTTTCTTCCATTTTGCCTTTAAAACTAGAGAGATTGTCCATTATAGTTTTTTGGGTTGTGGTTTTTTTTCAATTTAAAATCTTTGCAACCTAAAATTTACTTGGATGTATTATAACGGGTTTATTTGTTTGGCCCATTCTTTTTTTCATATGGGGTTCTTTATTAAGTCATTGCTCTGTAACTGAATTCTATTATAATTCTGCTCATTTTTAATAATATACATGGTATTTCTGCTGCCCTAAAGGACTCCCATGAAAATTAAATGTTTAAATAAAATAAGCACCCAATGCTTCTTTCTATTATGCTAGTTAGTATTTTAGAAAATATTTTTATCTGAGAGACTTTCAATACCTCAACTCAAAAATTACTTTCTAGATATTATAAGCAATAACAAATACCCCTTGATTGAATAGCAAGGAAGAAATTCAATCTGTATGACAGTTGCTATTCATAAATTGTTCCAGCTTCACTCTCATGGTTTATGATGTTAGCTGAACCCTTTTGACTGAGTTACAGAACTAGATTCAGTAGGGGAATCATATCTTGCTATATATAAATAACTTTTGGAGTTAGCCTGTATTTTCATTTTTCAAATACAGAGCCTGGTTCTGGAAACCTAAGTCATTCAAAATTCGTATTAATTTTGCAGCCAGCATCATCCTTCCTATAATACAGAAAAGGCTGACGTGCACACAATTTCCTTTGAAGCCAGTGAGATATCTGTGTGCGTTCAAAGAACGGATACAGTCTTAGATGCTTAGAAATGACAAATGTATGTAATTAGAATTCATTCATTTTGCTAAGGTGTATAAGTATTGAATAAAATTGAGACTGCACCTTGATTCTTTTAAAAATGAGTTTCTGTTTAAAAAAAATAATCTGAGTAGTCCAAATTTGTAGATTCAATATTATTTCCAGTAAAAATGTCTAAACAACCTTTTCCCAGCCTCTAAACTAAACTCTCACATACAAGTAATGTCTATTCATGTATGTTATACTTCCAGCTAAAAGTCTGGGTGACCTCATTAGACTCGCAGGTCAATTGAGACGTAGAGTACTAAACTTTAACCAGTTACTTTATGTATAATGCATAAATGAGAGTAGACTACAGCTCATTTACTTAACTGTGTCGTTCCTTCAATAATAAAGGAATTAAGCAAACATGCAAGATTTCTGTTTATCTCTACGTTTAGAAGATGCAGCATGACTTGAATATACTCAAGATAAATTGCATAAGTACTTCCCCCTCCTTCCTAAAAAAATCCTCCAGAAATTAATGTGATTTTCTTAGAGAAAAATATTTGCTTAAAAGGGAAGAAAAATACTCATTTGAGAAAAGACTAGGTTTGTACCTGTTTCTTATATTCTCAGCTGTGCTAGAAAGTCATGTTCCTGGTCATGTCACTGAAAGCTAGGCTGGTGCCATCAATTATTATTTAAGGTGAAAGAACTAGAAGCACTTTTCTGTTTTAAACATGGGCATTTTGCTCATCTTAGGTGTGAAAACTCTGGGCTCAATTCCCTATGTAGCCACAGTGGTTTAAATCTCTGTCATTCAGTTTAAGTGTATCTACTAGATACACTACAGGCTATCTGGCTATTCTCCAGTCATTATATTGTAGCTTTGCACTTGGTAAGAAAATAATTAAAGGAAATATGAACCAAACTTTTAACTAATTGATTAGAGTATTCACCTGAAGGCAAGAAAACCTAGGTTCCTATTTCTGTTCCCATAGTTCAAAGACTATTTAGTATAAAAATGGAAATAACATTCAGATGAGAATGTTCCTGAAAAAAAAAAAAGTGCTTCATTCTTCCCTACAAAGCAGAAAAAGTGGCTTGATCCTACTTTCCTGATAACTGGTTTCTGATTTGACTGCTGATTGCAAAATGGGTGGTCAAGTACATTACCATTTGTGGCAGGCAGTCTTAAAAAAAGCATGTTTTTGTATTGTGCTCAGGCCTGCTGTGGATGCTCGATGTTGCAGAACACGGCACAGAGCCCCAGGGAGGACCCCTGGGGATTCAGCACAAGTTCACAAAGGCTGATAGGTGCTGTGCTGCTAACACTCAGGAAACTTCAGGCATGCCTATAATGAGAAATGCTAACCTCTTGTAAACTCAAATCTACAGTCTCTCTTGGGTTTAAGTGCCTCCGAGTTCAGGCAGCAGCTGTTGCTTTGCTTCTCAGATTACAATTTTCTACCTAAACATCTCCATTTCCTTCAAATCACGCTTTCGATGTTTAAATCTATTATTTGCTCTGCTTCTTAATTCCTGTACTGTTTACTTTCCCTTATGTAAATGGGAATAGTCATACTTTTTTTTACCTCCCTTTACCTTCTGAGTTACCTCATAAACAGTTATATAGGACAAGGGCTGTCTATTTGTTCACAGCAATTCTCACAACTCTGTTTCTTTTGGGGACTGTTCAGACCTTTACTGGGAAACAAATTTGTACTAGAAGAGTTAGGTGCTACATAATATAGTGAACATGCTTTCCTTACTAGGAAACAAGGAATAAAAATCTGTGGCAAATGTGAGATGCTGATTTAGGACTTGAAAGAGGATAGATCTGTGCTGATCTGGGGAGACAATGTAACTCTGTTAATGAAACAAATGATGTCAATACATCTCTGCAGGGGAGATGTACATGAAATGCAAAAAAACATGGGATTTGGAGGTAATGTCAAACAGAAATTAATTTAAATAATACAACTGTATGCTCATTTCATTTCACTTCTCTGTTCCCTAGACTATCACTAATGTTTCACATACAATGCTTTAAGAATAATTTTATTTTGGAAATCATCAAGTTGGAGGGGTAATAAATTCTTATGGGTGAAATTCTGGGTGTGAAAGCACAGCACATAGAGCCCCTGTGTAGTGTTTGCAGCATATGAGAGAACTGCTAGTGGCAAAAGACCTTTAAAGAATCTAGTCATTGGGATAAGCTTGTAGAGATTGTTATTCTGTTATTATTTCATAGGGGAATATTCACCTGAGGCTGAGATAGTAAACGCATTTCCAGGATATGATGAATTTCGTAACTATGGAGTCCTGATATAGCCAGTCATTCTTTTCGTAAGTAAAAGAAACTTTGGCAGATGTTGAAAAAAACAGACACCAAAAATGTAATCTATGAAAAAAAGTACTTTTCTATTAAGTGAAACAATTTTGACCTGAAGAGTGGGATTTTTTTAACATGTACTTTTTTATTTAAATAAAGAGATAGATAATTAAATATGAAACATAAGTAGGTGGAAAGTGAAATTTTCTTTTGAAAGATGAGGGTCCTTTTCTCCCTTAATTAGAAAGACTAAATGCTAATGTCAAAACAAAATATTTAGAATCTTCAAAAATACTGAATATTTTTAGGCTGAAATGTTTTGTTGAATTTAACTTGGACTTGAAAAATATTTTTGATGACTGAGTAATGTATTTCTTTGTACACAGAGTATTTGCCAAAAGAAAAAAAATGTAGCTGTTCTGATAAACCATCCTGACAGCAGCATGTGAGCAGGGCTTATGACTACAGTCATATGTGCTATGAACACATGAAATGCTTTTTCAGGACCAGAAACAGATAATTCCTTGTAACCCCAGAGACACCTGTACAGGAGAACTGGCCTTTGATAGCCTCCCACCACCACGTATCATTATGCCTTAGTATGAGGCTAGTTGAGGATTACAGAAATAAATGAAGTGAATAAGGACGAAAGAGTCTGCAAAGGATCTATTATAATAAATTAAACTGAAAATGGTGCAAGTAAGTCACATGTGTTCATCTCAGCTTTAACTGGCCTCGTGAATCTTACTGAATCATTTATTTGACACATTATTTCTTCTTTTCCTTTCTTTCTTTAACTTTTTTTTTCTCTCCTTCTGTTCACAAATGGCATATGAAAAAGAAAGTTTTGTCAAATGTATTGATTGGGAAAAATTATTTTGTTGAATATTTTCCATGAACAGAAGTTGCTTCTTGTTTACATATTTAATTTATTTATTATGCATTCTGCTTATGAGCAGAACCTTGTAAAAATTCTTATGGTATGACAATTCAAACTCCTTTCTCAAGTCCTCAGTGTAAATAGAAGTGGGAATTTCCCCATCAGTACAAGATAGTTGGAAGAAATACAAACCCAAAGAAATCCAAAGGAGAAATAAAACAGTATGGTTTTAAAAGAAAATTACTAACCCTTAGAAAATAAAAATACAGAGTAATGCAATGCTTGTAATATGTAATATTCAAAGCTGAGCATGTTTTATGGAACAGTCAAATAAAGTTATTAGTTTCCATATAGACAAAGAAAAATAAAAATAATTACTTGCACAGGTTCATTACCTAATATACCCCTTTCCTCAGCAATATCTCTCTTTGTTTCCAGACAAGAATGCAGTGGAAGGTGTTGCCAAATGCCTTAGTAGAGTGAAAGGAACTGTTACTCCTCATCCTCACTGTCAATTATGTTGTCATAGAAGGCAATCAGGCTGATCAGGTATGATTTGCCTTAGTAAATCTATGCTGACTGTTCTTAATTGTGTTCTTGTCCTTTGCATGCTCATAAATGTGTAACTAGGAGTATATGCATCCTCCATCCCACCAGGGACTGTGTTTAGTGTGTCCACAACAAGCAGGGTCATCCTTCTTAGCTTTCTTAAATATGAGCCTGATCTGTCATTGCCATGAATTTGAATAGTCAATAAACAGCTTTATAATTACATTGGAAAACTCTTCTACAGCCTTGGTTATCGTCTCAGGCTCTGTAGATTGAATAATCCATTTTTTTTCTGAGTAGTCTCTTGCTTGTTGTTACCCAGTCATTCTTGTTTAATCCATGCTAGATGAGCAGAGGCCTGCGAGCAGGCTTTCCTGGTAAGGGTGAGGCAAAACTAAAGTAAATTTTTCAGTTTTCCTTGTCATTTATTGCCAGGTTATCATCCCCATCCATCAGTATTCATTCATTTGGTTGCTGACTTAATTTTTCTTCATTACTGTCTCACCAAAATAGATACCTAAGTCATTGAGCACATTGAATGCTGCACTACTAGTTAACTTAGTAATAACATGGCATCTCCTTACCAGCAATGATCTTGCTGTGCCCAAAAAATGACCCTGATATTGTGCTGTTCTGTGGGATAAACCTAGTTATCAGTAAGCTTCATGATACTCAGCATTCCAGAAGAAGGGGGCTGATATTTCAGATAAAATGACTACTGGATGTTTTTAACACTGATCTTTCTGAGTTTTTTTGCTAGTAAGTTATTCATTACCATACAGGGATTCTGGTTTCTTGCCTTCTAGTTCAGTGTTTGATTAACATCACTCTGGTCCAGCCTTTCACTCTTAGCCATGGGTATGCCACAGCAAATGTTTTGCAGAGCTATGATGTACAGCAGGAGTGTCAAACTCATGCCCCATAGGTTGAGTCTGGCCCACTACCCTGTTTTAGACAGCCTGGCACCTTATTTCTACCCAGTGGCAGTGCTGAGCTCCTTGTCCCTACATCCCTGCTAGCGCGGTGGTCCCATGTGCAGCGTGTGTGAGGCACGTTACACTGCAGGAGCAGGAGAATGGCGGGAGCCGTGAATTTGACACCCTGGATGTACAGGGGAACCACAAGGGATGAAGTATGCTCATTCATTCAGTCGGGATGACACATATGCAGTTGAATGGTGTGCAACATCCTCAGTCACTCTGAGGCCTAGAACATGTGCAGTTCTATTAGGTCAAAACAAGTCCTGGCACGCCTTTCCTAGAATATGCAGACATGGCTTTTTAATTTTCTTTTCAAGTGCTTATAAATGGTCAAATTTCAATATACGTTTTAAAAGGTGTTTAAAAGCACCTTGATGGTAATTGTGATGCCTGGGCTTCAAAGCATGGTTCAGCTTTATGAAGTGAGGTTACTTACAATTTTTATGTTAATTTTTCCCTAATTCAATTCCCCCAAATGGTTGAGGTGTTTGATTGAACGTTGCCAATCAAAGAAACTGCCTCAGGCAAGTATCTGTTGTAGAAAATTTCAGCCTGAATCATTAATAATTTGTAAAATTATGAGTTATGAAAACAGGGACTTGTAATATGAAGTGTCAAGGAGTCTCAGTAGTACATTATGCTGTTACCTACCTTCATCAGTAAGTTACTGGTATGAGATTGGTTGCTTAATAAACTTCTTGAACTATGTTTTCTTTTTTTCTTTTTCATAAATGTGTAAAGAATTTGATTCAAAAATGCTTTGAATTTGTGTAGTTCTTTGCTACAACACCTAAGCACAAAAGAACTGTAAGAAAAGTGAAATGGCAGTATGATTTCAGAATCATTGTTTTGATGTTGCAGCTTTCATGCCATTTTTATATTGTTTCTTTCATCTTTAATTTTACCAAGAGATTCATATTAGATGCATTATTAATCCCTGTAACACTGCCTTCCCTTTTTCTGCACAGTATGAGAGATTTCTGGCTTCCATAGAAATAATAATGTGTGAGATTATTTTCTATATTTATTATGCGAATAAACAAATAAACAATGTAGATTTTCTAAAATCTCCAAGCATTGTAATTTTCTTGCAAAGATTTCACTAATGCATTAGGACTGAGAGGCATGAGCAATCACCGAAAGCTTTTAAGCAATGATTTTTGTTGTGTACTTTATTACCTGAGAATTCTCAACATGCAGCACATTATAACATAGTGCTCTGAAAAATAAACAGAGAAGTGAACTATAGAGACTGGTCTTTCTGTAGGGGTTTGACATAGATTAAATGAAAAGCAATTCCAACACATTGATGAACTGCAGAAGACGCAATTAAATGTCTCACTGATGATGGTTAATGGGACCAATTAGAGAATATGGTCTGAAATGTGACTGGTACAGTTATGATTCCTTAGACTGAAAGTGAGAGGCAGGGGGAAGGGGAATAAAGGATTGTGAATGGCTACTGGAAAGCCTGCTAACTTGGGTGTGCTGGGGGTTTTTTTTGTCGTTGTGTAAAGGGGAAGCTGATTACAAATACTATTCCACTTTGAGTTAAAATGTCTATCATATTCTTTCCATGGTTGTATTTATTCTGTAGATAGTATTACAGTTGCACAGTGAATAAATTTGTCAAAGGAAAAATAGCAGCCTGTGCTAGTCAATAGTATTTCTATACAATTACAATAAAAAAGGGAACTCATAGAGCTTCTACAGTGTTGATCGCAGTTAGCAAAATCATCCAGACTTCCATCAGACTTCCATTCAAAGCAGGGAGCAACACCAATAATCCACTTAAACAGGAAATGAATACTGAAGGAGTATTTTGGGCCCCAGCCATCAGATGGCAAAATGCACTTTGTTTCTGTGTAAGGTAATGTAGTGCCTTTGTGGATGATCTCTTTTCTTCTATTAGAACAATGATCATTGCAAGGGTTAGTGTTTCCTAAAATCTATAAGGAATTTGAAATCTAAGTCTCATTTGCAACAGTGCTGCAGGACTTCTCCTACTGGCCTTCCACAGGGACAGAGATGTGAGCTTCTGCAGCTGTAAAGGCAATACAGTTGCTTCTATGAGAGTCAGCCCTGAAGCTGAAAGTACCGGGAGGTATGGCGGAGTCTTTATGAACAATTCCTTTCCACACAAACCAATTAGGATCTGGAAGCAGAATTGCCACATCCTCAAAGCACTCTGCCCACACGAACAATAACAGCTGCTTGAAGGTTCTGAGTCCGTTTTTTCTGGGTACCCACATTCAGTTTAGATCTCTCTCCTATTTGTGTTCATAGCTAGAAATTAGAAAGGCCTATGTTAGCAGAGGACCAGTCACTGGTGCTTCAGAGCACAGAACACAACTCTGAAGTGTGTTTCACGTTCAAAAAATATCACAGAAACTAAGTTTAATTATAGTCTTAGTGACCATGTACATTCCTCTAAAGCCACAAGAATTGCTGAGTTTTCTGTAGCTAAGACATACAGAAATTAAAATGTGCAATATGTTTCATTTACTGTATACATGCAATAATATCACCACAGATATTTGACTGTTTTTTTTCCAGAAAAAGTACCAGTATGACTTGGAACACTCATGAAAGACTAAATTCTTCCATAGTTTGGTTAGAAACTGGCTAAGAGTAGTTTAAATGGAGAAGAGAGAATAAATGGTAATTAGTTTTCATTAACATAGTTTAAGCAACGCCTTTTGAAACAACATAAAGGTAAGCATTGAGGTGTGTGAACTGGATTGTTATGTCAGTCACCAGTTATTATAAGTCCAGCTTAAATTCAGTGAAATCAGAAGAGTTATTCCAATTCGTAATAATGCAGCTTTACTGTCTAGGATCAAATTAATTTTCATCATAGGAGCTTGTATGGACCTGTGTTTTAAATTTGTGGTCAAAACAGTACTGGTAACACACTAATCTTCTATTTTGCTGGATAGTGTTTGCAAAACATCAAGCCCTTCCTCTGCTTCTCATTCTGTCCTACCCTAGAGACAGGATGGGGATGTGCAATAGGTTGGGAGGGATCGCAACTGGGGAGAAAACCTGAACTAACCAAAGAGATATTGCTTGTCATATAAGATCATACTCAGGAATAAAAGGGAAAATAGAGGGATTTAGGGAAGTTAGCCACCTTTTACTTGGGATTTGTCTGGGCATTTGTTTGCCCATGGGAGGTGGTGAGGTGTTTGCAACACTTCTTTTTACTTCTTCCACTTACCAAAATTTTTTAAAGTTTTATTTCTTTAACCTTGCCCCTGAGGTTTTCTTGCTTTTTAGCTTCCTTTCCTCACCCTCCATCACACCTGGAGTTGTGGAATTGAGCAAGTAGCTGTGTGGCACTTAGCTGCCCACCAGGGTTATCCTACAACAGGCAGTACAGAAAGACTGTTGCAGACCTATCTTGTTATGAACTTGTTTCATGGAACAGTACTAAATGAGCATAAAATGTCCGTGTTCTGCTTTGGAAAGATATAACTTACATTACACGGCAAGGGATATTAGTGCTGTTGGTTTCAGTGAAGCTACTTATGACTCAAGCCGTTCCACCTGAAATGAGATTATTGTCCATTAAGGTTTAATTTAGACTTATTCTCATTATAACCTTCAGTGAAAAATATTTCACAATAGAAAACAAATGTAACTGGGTATAATTCCTGATTCATGGAACAACACCTGCTCTTTGGAACTGAAAAACACTAGGAGACATTAACATAATGTGAGACAAATCCTGAAATGGTGTAAATGTCTGTAGCTTCACTGTTTTGAATGTGTGTACATGCATTCAGCCTTGTTTATGTGTGTTTAGACCAGAATATAGCACAGCTATTATCAGAGTTTTAATAAATATAAGTATGAGGCAGCTGGAGCTGACGCATTCTCCTCTTGTTGTGGCTGGTATTCTCATACAATAAACAAGCACTGTAAGAAATATCCTCTTCTTAAAATTTTAATAGAATTTAACCCATAAATACTTCTCTAAATACCTGTGTTTTACTAATCATAATGGAATATATTCACTACAAGAGTCATAAAATAGATGAGGCAGTGAAGTAATTTAGGGAATATTAGAAATAATAATGATAATGATGCTACTAAAAGAGTTGGAGCACAGCACAGAAAGACACAGCAAGATGTTGTAATAAGCTCCATGCGCTCTAATGCATAATCAGTGGCAATACAGGACTGTGAAACTGGTATTACAGGCTACACCGGAGTTGATGTCTACTTCTGGGATTGGTTTGTGTTAGCAGAGCCAAAAATAACACAAATGTTCATTTCATGTTTAAAGTAGTTCTCTCTCAGCATTTACTGTCTTTTCTGACTCTTCATAGTGCTTAGACTGAAGGCTTTTGTTTTATTATTCTCTTCGTCTTTGGTCTTTAGCTTCAGTGTGTGAAAGAAAGAAGGTTCTTTTTTCTGTTCCATTTGGAGGTGCAATACTCAGTAGACCAGCAGTGTTATATCACATCAGGTCTGAGTTTATCATCCAGAGCTGCAAAACTCTGCTGCTGGCTCACCTGGCTGTTTAGATGTTAGGTGCTTTTACAGAACGGCACATTTAATATATTGACCTCTTTTGGCAGGTAACCCAGAAATATAAACAAATTTAATTTTATGATTTTGTGAGAACTAAAGAAAAAAGAAAAGTCCAAATGGAATAAACCCTTGGCATGAAAGAAACAGAACTGATGTTCGAGAGGATAATACAGTAAAAAGTTAATCAGTGCACAGCACCATATGCCTTATGAAGAAAACAATGTGTTTCAGCGACCCCATTTTTCTATCCATGGTTAATCATTCCCTTTGAGTTTAATAACAGTTCAAAACCGGGATCAAAAATTGTATCCTTGCTAATGATTTGAATTTATTGAGCTATTGTGCAGAGTATTGTAACTACTCTAAACTAATAATTGACTATAGGTTTGATGCTTTTTTTTAAATCTCACTGGTGTTTTTCATCCATAAAAGATGCCAAAATACTTTGGAGAACTAAGCCAATCAATTACTGTGTTTAATATAACAGTGATTCAAAGAAATTGAGAGATTCTGGCAAGGGAGGCATTATACGTGTTCAGAAGAGAACTGGAAATAAATGGAAAATCAGTGAAGATGAGGGATGAGGGGAAATGCAAAAATAAGTAATTATGCAAAATACAGTGAAACTTGAAAGCAAAACCTAACTACATAATATCCTATTTTCCAGACTACAGTGGCAGTATTTTGTATTTCCTTGTCTCACTCTCTCAGAAGTGACTATATTTTATGCAACTTTTTTTCTAGTTATTAAAATATGTAAAACTACCAGATTTCATTTTGAGCTGAATGGGTATAGCCATTCTTTTTCTGCCTAGGGCCCTCTTCTGCTTCTATAACCATCATGGATAAAATTTTCAAATAGCAAATCTCGGTATGGGATTGTGACTTGGGAAAAGAAGTTCTAAAAGGTAAAATGAATATCATTCAAATTTTAATATTTTTAGCACTTATTCATCTACAGTGGGGAAGGGGAGAAAGGCTTCATTGTAAGAAGAGAGACAAAATGAACCAAACCAAAACCAATTTATCATATATTTGTTATAAAACTTTTTCCCTTTTGTCCTTAAAAACACTCCAAAGACTGGAACTTACATTTGCTTTGACCATAAATTACTCTAAAGGCACATTTGTTTTTGTGGGATAGAAAGTACTTAAGTCCTCAGCCTGTGTTATTAAACTAGACAGGCTTGTCACTGTTGGGCTCAGAGGGAGAATAGCATAGCAGAGGTGTGTATGCAAAGTATGTCTGTATGTGTATAAATACATTTACACACATATGTCCATATACTTATGCATATATATATGTGTGTGTGTTCATATATATAACTGTATGATGATACCATCCCTCTGTCCAAACAGGTTGGCTTTCACCTGCTGGGGAAAGTCCTTTGACTGTGCTGCCCCCCTAAATATGTCTGGGGCTGCCTAGGGGCATGCTACGTGGCAGGGACCAAAGCTGTGCTAGGGACAATGCTGACAATTAATATGGATTATAAGATCCGAGAGAATGTTCAAGACATCCCTCAGTCAGGTTTCTGTCTGCTGGCTTGTCAGGAGGCAGTGAAACATATCTTCAGGGACATCTCGAAGATGTTCTGGAAGGCCATATTCCAGCATACTGTCACACCTGCCAGCCACACTTTCACCAAGTGAAAGATAACAGCAGCTTTGGGTACAGTCTCTACTCTGCAGCACTGGTACCAGAGTTTGTACAGGTTGTGGAGACTACGTATGCGCTTATGATGGCATGAAGAGGACAACAAAGGGAGAAAGAAGGCAGTGGTGGTAATCAGACACTTTCAGAGGCACAGGTGTAATTCCAGCAGGAAAAAAAATTTAGCTTTACTTTACGCAATGCTATAGTACTTTCTGCTTATATTTATGAATAGTTTTGGGGTTTTTTTTCTGCTTAGTAGTTGAACTGAAAAATTAATCAGAGAAGTAGTTTAGTGTTAACCTATTGTTTAAGGTTTATTATGACAATTTTTGCTATTCATTAATTTTGTCAGACTCAACATGGTTTGGAAATGAAAAACAAAGCTCTCAGGATAATAAGCTTTTTAGCAAAGTTCTTTCATTAAAGAATAACCTTTCATTCTGAAATTCTAATTTTCTCAGGTGAAATTATTTGCTGTACGTTAATTGATAAATAATTTCTCTTAAAATTACAATTTCTGATTTTTTTTTTAAGAACAGAAATAGACTATTGTATAGATGTCAAATATCATTACACTTCCTACCCTGTGCAATGTGTGGCTACTGAACTCTTCTACATGCAGATACAGAAGAGTGCATGCAGTTGTTTTCTACTAATGTATCTTTAAGTAAGGAAGGAGTTTGAGCTCAGGCTCACAAGAGCTAAAATTTGGTATTTCAGGCAACATGTGAAAGTGGTGTATTATTCCTGGAAGGCAATCCAAACAGGCCAACACAGCCAGACTGTGCTGTAATCAATTCTGTATTTTATATTTTCAGGCAACTTTGATGTTGAGCTCTTCAGATGATATGGTTAGATCTGTAACATGTGTTACCAGTTATTCACCAGCATTTGAATAACATGATTATTGGATATTTTTATAAACAAGTAAAAACTTCTTTTCTGATTGACCAAAATAAATTTTATTTAAAATATTTTGTTCATGGTAACAGAAGGAGATTTGTAAGATGATTTTTATTTTCCCCCCCAGTATTCAGCTTGGAATACAGTTCCTGTCTCAGGGAAGTATCAAGTTGTATAATATATGACTTTATCCAGTGAGTGGAAGGTTTAAATTCGTTTCTTTTCCTTAGACATGTGATAAAAGAGGTTGAAGATCCTGAAAAGCCCAAGGGGAAAATGAACATTTTTTCTTAACTTCCATTCCATTCTATATTCTAAAAGGCTCCGGGGTCCATTTATATTAATTTACTTACAGTAAATTTTTCCTCTTCTCTGTCTTTGATATCTCATATGTAAGTGAGCATATGCATGCAAAAATTGACAGTAGTGGTTTATTAATTCTTTCATGAAGGCAGAAGTACATGGCAATTAAAGATAATTCAGTAATCAAATATGAACAAAGGAAATGTTAATGTCTGTCAATAACTGGGTTCAAAGACATAAAAAGGAAAAGAATGAAATAATGAAGTAATTTCCAAGAACTTTTAAAATATACTATAAAATTTGTAATAGCAGTGCCAGACAGTGCATGTCAACTTTCCTTTTTAAACCTTTCTTCCATGTTTTTTACACCTTTCTTCCATATTTTTTACTTGCTTGTGAAGATTCACTGGAGCTGGATGTTTGGTTTTGAAGAGTTTGATTGGGAGAAGATAGTGCTTGTTGCTGAATAAACTTTCAGTAAAAAAACCCTCACACTACTAAGTATAATATTTCTTTTTCAGCCACAAAGATTTGAACAATATTAAATTTTTGAAATTTGTATGACTTTTAGATACATTGAGAAATGCAAGGTTCTTTTTCCTATTTTCTTTCAATAATAATGCAACTATTGATGCGTTTTAAAGGTAATATTTTTTCACTTTTTAATAGATGGAGAATTGCATATCTCAAAACTGACTGCAATAGCCATGCCTTGCACTGTGAACACCAAGTAGTCATGAAAGTGCAATCTTTACCTGAGGTAATGCCAGATGGTTAAAATGACTCTTTTCACTAATTTTTCAGAATAAGACGTGGAATTTTGAAGATTTTGTTGAGCTGGTTTGAGCTAGCTTTCCCAAGCTCTCCAACCACTCAGTCTACCTCTCTCCCAGAACTTCCCCCCTTTCAAAGGAAAAAACTATGGAAGAAACCAAAATCACACTAAATATATATATTTCTGTATTTTTCTAAATACAAAGAACTACACTGCAAGGATATGCAAAGAAGCAAGGGAAGAGGGGAAGGGAAATGGGAAAAAAGGACAAAAAGGATCTATATAACACCCAGCATACAACTATAACACCCAGTAACTAAGAAAGTAAAGAATTAATGAAATCTTACCATGCCACCTCCCCTGTTGAGAGCTGGGTGGCCAAATCCGACCCGTTAAAAAATTTTCCGCAGGCTCGGCAGCAGACAGGACCAACGCAGGGCCCTTCTGCTCCCCAGCCTTGCTGGAAGAAGAAGAGAGTGTACTCTCTTATCTACACCTTATTTATATGTCGGGTTACATTAAAGGAAGATATGGAATACTTCCGTGGATCAAAAGTCAATCTACTACATTTTTATTTTAACATGACATCAAAATTTGAAGTGAACAACCCACAAGCAATGCAGAAGGACTGCATAGCAAAGAAAGCCGACAATAGAGTCTTAAGCTATAACGATCTGAACTTGAGAATATTGAGTTAGCTTCTAAGCTCTGTGAAGACTCATTTAAACTTAGAAGCTGAGTTATATCAGGAACTGTGGATGGTCATTGTGTATTGTATTAGCTATATTTCCTATCTTCATATCAGTAAGTTTGCTGAGAAAACTGTTTATTTTCAGTATATCTCAGTGAGATACACACCTTGTTTGTAAGTTTCCCCAATGCTGAACCTACTGTCCACAGTCCTACAGGCAGAAGTTGAGTTGACCAGCAAAAAGCCAGCTCCAATGACAGCTCCTTCTCAGCTTTCATTGTGGAGGTAATACCCAGAATGTTCCTAACCCTGCAGTTTTGGACAGCAGAGGACCTGATGCAAGGACATAGGGCCGCTCCTCAGCTGATCTGTATGAGCCTGGCCCCTGTTTAGTCCTTCCATCTTGGGAAATTTAAGGTACTTGCACAGTTCCCCTACTCTTAAATTCATCAAGCTCCTTTTGGGTTAGTCACATTTGGACATGGTGGTCTATAGCATGTATGTGTTCCCCAGTGTTGCTTATGCCACTAAGTGAAGAAATGTAGACAAGTAGGCCTCTAAGTTTTACCATTTTTTCCCCATAATGTTTTTCCTTCATCTCCCATTCCCGTCCAAGAGAACTGAGTTTCAGGGGTTTCCTTTAATAAATTCAAATATTTTTTATTATGTAATGATAAGCAGAAACTGATTTGCTTTTTGTGTTTTCATTTCTTGCTTGGGTGTGCCTTCTGATCTCATGTTTTCTCAAGCACATTTATGCAACATTGCAAAGGCAGATTAATGATGGACAAGGGCATGGTTACTCTATGTTAAGCAACAGCTAACTGCATGTCATTTGTCAAGATTCCTGTTAAGACATGTAGCTCAGCTTTCATTTTGAAAAGATATGAACACATTTGGTAGTGATAGTGTAGGTTACTGTCAATCAACAATTTTAAATGAAAAAAAAAGAAAAAAAAAACACTTCCACTTCAATAAATAGGTTTGATTTTTATTGTTTTCACTGAAATTGAATGGATTCCAACTCCCTACAAACTTGATTTTACTCTATTTTCAGTCATTTTAAGTAATAAAATAGAACTGCAAATGAAGATTACTCCAGTTTTTCCCTGCACCTAAGTGACCTGAGACATTATTACTGTGTCAAAAATTATTGTCTTCTCATTTTTGTCAGTTTTAGATCTTATTTAAAAAACACACAGGTTATTTAGAAAAAAACCCAAACCACCCCCACCCTCAAAATCCCCACATTAGGATTTTGTCCTAGCAAGTGAATCTCAAAGTACCTCACTTAAATCATAGATTTCTCTCAAGATTTTTGAGAACTGAAGGTATTTTGATCATTAGATCCACAACAGCATTAATGAGAGAAGTAGTAGCTGCTATGATAACTATCTGTTTTGGGTGAAGACCAAGAAATTAGCATAGAAAATTTACCTGTCTCTGGCATGCTGAGTAAAGACATTAAAATAAATTTTCATTTATATATTTTTTGTTCGTATTTGTTTGAACTGAGTATATTTTAGAATGGAGCCTTCTAAGATTTCTTATAGTTCCTGCAATCTGGAAGCTTCTCTTGACTGTTAAATGAGGATGATAGGTCAAAATGTTATGATTGCAGCCATTAGAGATTCCCAAACAACTGAACACATTCATTGACTCAGACAACATTTCTGTAGTGCAAGCCCCAACAGGAATGTGCTTCTGATTCAGAGGAGAGGCAGTAGGTTCACTGCAATGTTTGGAAAACTATGTATGAAATGAAACTTAGCAGAAAAACATGGTTCTCAGGCAAAGAGCCGTCAATCCCTGGAAGCCCCACTGGCTGCGGAAGCCCCAGAAATTATCTACCACGTCCCCCAAATTCTTCAAGCTGAATACATTATGATCTTGTACCACATGTAATTAATGGATCTGATTGATTATTGTCAGTGATATATAGACTTTTCAGCTGAGTGAGCTGTGTTCCCTATGTATAGTGGGGAAGGAGGCTTTTTTTGGCTGCCCTGCAAGATCAGATCAGCTATGCAGTGCCTACAAAATGAGTGTGATGTGCAAAAGAGGGACTTCAGACAGGTGGTAACTAGAAATGACTATTATTCATGAAGCCCACAAGCTGGTTCCCAAAAGCACTTTGTCTACTGATGGACAACCACAAAGGTGGGAGCCCACTACAGGGTTGCCGGTGAGAGGGAGGCCAATACAATGGGTTTGATTATGTTTCTACTTTGTTGGATTTCAGGTTACTTCCTATCACTCCTCTTATGGAATGAACTTTAAGGGCAACTTTGTGCTGCCAGAAGCAGTGTTTGGAGGAGAAGGGAGAACAGATGCCCTAACTCTTACGCATACTTCTCCTTGAGCATTTCTAAGTAGATGGCAGCTCCCAGAAGTCTTCTTTTCACTGTTTTTCTTTCCCTGTGTTTGACAACACAGACTATCTGACCATCGTATGCTAACATCAGTGACATTCTCATATTGCATTAGAATGTTTCTACTGTCTGTTTGGGAAAGGAAGAGCAATCTGACATGATGAGTTTAATCACATGATCAATTTGTGTCATAATATAGAAATGTATACACAATACTATTGCTATACTATCATGTCAATAAAGTTGTGTACTTAATTAAGATTGCAGGTTCCGATGTACCACAGAAAAAAATCAGAAATGTGATTGTTCCTGAAATGCCTTAAAGACCTTACAGAGGCTGTTATGTCTTTCCATTCCCATGTGAGCATGTCTTCTGTGCCTTCTTACTAATTCAAACAAGTCAAAAAGTTAGAATGGAAGCTGAGCTGTAACATTCAGGAATAAACTATACAAACACAGAGACAACATTGCAGTTTAGGAAGGATGCATACAAAACAGGCATGCTGTGCTTCCTGAGAACTCCTGACACTGAAATGCCCCTTCAGTTCAGTCTGCACATTGTGTAAGATCTCAGAAAAATTTCTAATCCTTATAGTTGCCTCAGCTGGTCCATTCTGAAATAGTGACAGCATCAGACTGTGGGCTAATATAAATGATAAAATTTTTTGTCATAAGCATACTCCTTGCACAGTATAACAGTGGATAAATAATACTTTTGAAAGCTTCCAAAATTTATATCCATATATGAAAAATCCCAACCTTACAATATCTAAAGGGGAAAACAGTTAAGACAAAGCAAAAACATATAGTAGGTATACACCTTAATACACCAAAGTAATAATAATAATTTGAGAATTAAGAGGTCTCTCTCTTTTCTTTTGTCCTTGGCTTCAGGCAAGTATTTCAGTCACAGCTGTATGGTCAGGCAATTACTCCATCAAATCCAAGCTGCTGTCAGAGGAATTGCTTAGTGGCAAAGCTGACAAAAGCCCAATTCACACCATCCTGCCAGTCTGCAATGATGTAGCTAACTCAAACCATATGAATTCAGATGGAGCTATTCATAGGTAAAGGTGTTTCAAGTGGTTATGAAGAAAAATAACACTGAAAAATTTCTGCAGCTGTGAAAAATATACCATCAGATAATTTTTTTTTTAATATAAACCTATATCTGCTGAGACAACTAATGCATTTCTATGTTCAACATCCCATGAAAGTGTTCTATTATGCTTCAAATTGAGACTAGGAAATTGTACATTTAGATTTTCCTAATAGCCACTAAATGCATTTGGACTGTTAATTCTTCTATCAGGAAATATGGACAATAGGAAGCTGAGCTCCTCATTAAATTCTGCTACCTAATTCATGATACATCATTAAAAATTGTAAATCCACCCTTTTTGCCAAGTACTTTTCCTTGTATTAATTATCTAATCACAACAGGCTCAATCGATTAATAGTCCTTATAAAATGTGGTTCCAGCCTATTGGAAAGGTCCATCTGGTTAGAAAATTTGTCTTTATTATGGGAATTTTGAGAAGATTTAGTTCTATTAAATTTTAGTAGAATATTTAAAACAAGGGGTATATAGAGTTGTGGTGGAGATTGACAAGAAAACCATGAAGAAAGTGAGAAATCTTTCCACTTTATTTGCATATGCCGTATCTCTGAGAATCCATGCATGGTGTGTATCACAGAACAAATGTTTTGAATGAAATAGGTTTTAATTCTATGTCAGAATTACCACATTTTAAAACTAGCTGTGCCAGATGTTCCTACATATTTTTCATTGATTCTGGTAGTCTGATGGCATGCTCTGCAAAATGTCCACAGCTAGAAACATGTAGTTAATTTAATTTACTTGAAATACTTGATAATAATGTTGTATGATGGATCATGAAAAGTTCTGAGTTTAAATCTGGCTCACAGGACCAATGTATTCAGTAATAATTGAGTTAAATAACTGTTTGAGAAACTAAAAAAACAAACACACACTTATAATAATACTGATATTCCTGGTCCTGTTTTTTTTCACTCATATTCTAATAATTGTCATTGATAAAATGTGAGCATATGTCTCCATGTCTCTCAGGGTAACTAGATATAGGTTATCCATGTGTAAAGCTTTATATATTTATTCATATACACTTCTGATCTATAATTTGGCAGTGATATATCTGTATTATATATTAAGATATGTGCCATCATGTATCCATAGATATGGCTCATGTAGCACTATTAGAACCTATTTCTTATGAGACAGTGATGAAGCCACAAGACTTCAAGCTTCAGGACTTTTAAGAATTTGGATCCAGAATAGAAATCTTTCTCTTTGAAGCAATGTAATGTGAAATCAAATGATGTTCACAAAGATTTCCAAAACTATGGTTAACTTTAAATGAAACAAAAAAAATAGCAGAAATACATACAAATATCACTTCAGTGCAGATGTTAGACAAATATTACCAACTCAAATTTATTGTGACAAGTGTCCCCTTTTCTAAAAAAACCCATAATGGGATTGATTTTAAAAATTATGAAAACAATAATTCTCCCTCCCACCCTGCCCCCCAACTGGTAATCCCTGTTGGTTTTGTTTCACTGGGTTACAAACTCTTGTTTACCAATGTGAGGGACAGAAACTTACTTTAACAAGTAAAACTGATTTGATTCGAGTGGCTGTGGCTTGATTTAAGACACCATACATTGAGAGATTCACACTAAAATCACTGAAGCTAGCAACACTGTAGAGACATGTACAGAAAACACCAAACTGGAACAGACGTGAAGGTTCCTTTTAAATTAACTAACGTCAGTGCTTATTCTTAAAAAGTGCTTTGTTTTTCATCCATACACAGAACACAATAAATGGAAATTGTTGCGGTGTACCTCCAATTTAGAGGGATTCCTTATCATCCTAAATTCATACCACTTTCTGTCAAGGTTTAAAATTAATTTAAAAATATCTGATTAGTTCATAAAGTGAGAATATGCTGATCTGGGATAACATTTCCTTCAAAAACATTATAAAAATCTATCCCAATCAACACAGAGAGTACATTGAGGTGATTTCTGACTTGCCTGGATGAGACCATTTTGATGCTGAACATAGCTTTGTGGAAAAAACCCTGTACAGTAGCAGAATAGCAATTGTTCGTCTCATTTATTTCTTCCTATTGGGTATAAGTGAAGTGGCATCCTAATTGACAGTTAATGAGGAATTAATTACAATTAAGTGCTTCAATAGCAGTTGGTGATTATTAGCTTTTTTAGGATGGGGCAATTTAATTCTGAAGCAGTTCCCTCACATTTTCAAAAAGAGTATAAAAGAAATAGAAAGGCCATTAGTTCTCACTTCTCTCCTCAAGCCTTGAATTTGTGTTCCTTCATACAGTGATATTTTTAGGGTGATTTTTAATGGCAACACTAGAAACCTGCCTCTCCTGCATATCCAAAGGAAAAGGACTGTCCAGGTTTTCAGTAAGCTTTTTATACATAGCTTCCATCACCGTGTTTCATCTCTGCTGTGAAGAAATGATTTGTAGCAGAGCAAATGTGTTGTTCAGTGTCCATGCTTACTCAATTCTCAACATGTCTGCTTAGCTGACAACCTTGCGTCCAGGCTGTAGATACGTAGGAAATGTAGCATCTTATAGCACATGGAGTTTGAAAACAGACTGATTTCCCATAGGTCAGAAGACACCTGCCAGGTGGTAATGACTTAAGGTCACTGTGGAATTAAGCTAGATATGACCCAGACACCACAGCTGGGACATTTTGTATTCCTTCAGTCTAACATAAAATTAGATTTGCTGTCCATAGCATCTCTATGTATTTTCAGATATCAGACTATTTTAATATATTCTATATTGATCTTATATACAAAAACAAGCAGGAACACCTTCTTAAAGAATCAATTTCCTCATGTTCTGGCAAATACAAGAGAAACTAACAATATATAACTCAAAAGCAGTAGAAATTACAAAACACAGAAACTTCCAGATTCTCGCTCTTTTGTTAATGGCTAATATTTTTATTGAGAACTATGCAGCTGGATGCAAGGTCTGATATTTTCCTTTCTTCAAAATATTTTATGGATGTTACTGTTACAGAAGGGGAATATGATGACTCGCTGACATGAAAACAAGATGAGGTAAAAATCGTAGAATCATAGAATTCCCTGGTTGGAAAAGACCTTTGAGGTCATCTAGTCCAACTGCACCTGTCCACTGCTAACCCATACCCCTGAGTGCTTCAGCTGCCCGTCTTTTAAATACCTCCAGGGATGGTGACTCAACCACCTCCTGGGCCAGCCTGTTCCAGTGCCTGACAACCCTTTTGGTGAAGGAATTTTTCCTGATGTCTAATCTGAACCTCCCCTGGCACAATTTATTGCCATTTCTCCTTGTCATATCACCTGTCACTTGCAAGAAGAGGGTGCACTTGTCCAGGCCAATGGCAGCCAGTTTCTCAAACAGAACGCTGTGAAAAACAGTGTCAAAGGCTTTACTAAAGTCCACAGCCTTTCCCTTGTCCATTAACGGGGTAACCTTGTCATAGAAGGAGATCAAATTGGTCTGTCTTGTATGTGCTGTGTGATAGCATTCAGTATGATCTGCTCCATGACCTACCCTGACACCAAGGTCACACTGAGAGGCCTGTAATTCCCCGTATCCTCCTTCCGACCCTTCTTGTAAATAGGCATCACATTTGCCAGTCTCCAGTTAAGTGGAACTTTCCCAGTGAGCCAGAACTGTTGGTAGATGATGGAATGGGGTTTGGTAAGGACCTCCCTCATCCTATGTCAGAAAGCCTTTTTTTTTGCAGGTCAACCCATCCAAGGTTTTGCTCCTCCCACCAGATTCGGAGCCAGGTATTTATTTCCTGGCTCTTCCTACTCCTTCTCTCATCATGTCCCGTTATATAAATGACAGAGGAGAACACTGCCTGTGCATCCCATCCCTTCATCATTGATCCCAAGGCCCCGAAGTCCCTTTTGATTGCCCTCAGGTTCCTTGTTGTTTTGTCATTACTGCCTACTTGGAAAGTCAATAGCGGATAATAATCCATGGGCCTAACCAAAGTTGAAAGTTTTCTTTCCGTGTCTCTAACTGTGGTTCCAGGTAGGCAGAAGACTTCCGTATGTTGTGGGTCCAGTCTGCATATTGGACCTTCTGTTCCCTTCAGAAGGGGACATGACCCTATGATAATGACTTGTCTTTTCTTCACAGAAGGTGTTTGGATGGATGGCTTAGGGTGTCTTAACCTGGAGAAAGTTTCTAGGCTGTGAGACTCATCATCCACATCAAGGTTTGGTTCCACTTGCAGAGCTTTTTATCTATTGTGCAGGGGAGCCTGGGAGGTTGAGGTTGAAACAGGGGGTACACGCCTGCTGTGCAGGGCAGGAACCTGCTGCCATTCCCCTCCATCTCCTAAATTTCTCTCTTCAGCTGAGTGGATAGAGGATGGGGAGTCCTCTGTCACACGAGGCACGTCTGCCTGTTGGGTCTGAGACAGGGAACATAGGGTGTTGTTCCAGAAGTCAAATAAAATACTGTGGTCCTATATTACTTTTCTAGTTTTTCAGTTTCCCTAGTGACAGTGCTGCCTGAGCTTCCCATGGCAAGCCAGAGCTATAGAAGTGTGTCACTGGATTTAAAACCTGCACACTGCTCTGGGCGGTACTGGTGGGGAGACCACAGCCCTGTTCAGAACTGCTGCTAAATATGCAACTGTGTACGTAAAAGGCAACTTTAAAAATCATCATTATTAAGTTAGCCACGCTGAAAACTGAACCATAAAAGGTAATTTGAATTTCATTAACTTCAGATCATTAAGTGAAAAGCAATCTATAACAGTATTTAAAACAGTAAAATAGAGTATGGGTGTAAGAATAATTTGGTTTGCTCACTCCTAAATGAAATAAAGAAATATGTAATGCACACACAATGAAAGGAAGAGGAGATTATGAAATATGAGAAGGGATACATGATTAATAAAAACAACAGGATTTAAATAATTTACTCAGAATTTTGCGAGATATTCATGTTAGTCAGGTACTGTACTCTAAAACAAAATTAACATGGTCTTCAAAATGTTAAAAGCTGACTAACTAACAGCTCCAGCTTTGTTCTGGACTAAGTGATCTCCAGAGCTCTCTTCAACCTCACCTATTTTTTGTAATTCTCTAGTAAAAAGGAAAACTTAAACTTTATCTTGGACACAAGAATGATTAACTAGCATGGAGCTGAGTATCAGTCACTCATTCCAAAAATTGAACACAGAGAGACTAATCAGCAATATTCTTATAGAAGTATCTCCTCCTTTTTTTTTTTAAACCATGCTTTGTTACCTGTACAGGTGCAATGTACTATTCAAACATAACATAAAAGACCCAGTGATACCATGTTATTTCATGTCTCCACATAGAGTTCAAGATTATTGCTAACAATATCACCTCTCCTTTATTCTAATTAGAGAGTGTCAGTAGGAGTCGGAGACCAGTCTCCTACTAATGTCTGTAAATCTACATGGTAATTATCACTCATTTTGCTAGCTTTTAAGAATATACAGGTTACTTAAAATTTAAAAGGTCTCCTTATGAAATAAGAAATGTTTGCAGCACTGAATGAAGACAGTATGGCTATGTTGACTCAGGCTTAAAAAGAAAGGAACAGAGTATATTGCATACTAATAAGTATGTATAGTTTCTAACACAGAGCTTGAATTTAGGCAAAGTAGATGACATTTTATGTATATGATTTTTTAAGTTCTACCCTAAATCTTATACATCGTAGTGAACCACATTGTTTATGAATCATTGGAAAAACTACTGTTGCAGAGTGTATAACTTCATAACAGTTTTATGAACACAAAAGTATACATTTATTTATATATCTATTAAAATATATATGTATGTATATATGTAAATTTTATACTAATGGTAATCTAATTAGACAACTGGAAAATATTTCATTCTAACTAATTGTCTTGCTGAAATAGAAAAGAACTCTGTGCGTATGAAAGATCTTCCAGCTCAGAATGGCTAAGCTGGAAAATTACCATCTTTATA
The DNA here is from genome assembly GCA_033558185.1 of Dromococcyx pavoninus. Lineage (NCBI taxonomy): Eukaryota > Metazoa > Chordata > Aves > Cuculiformes > Neomorphidae > Dromococcyx > Dromococcyx pavoninus. The sequence continues at coordinate 3,043,165 of JAUMJL010000212.1, forward strand.
AGGTTATTTTCACTAATCAGATTAAGAGTTAAGAGAATTTTTGGAAATTCTTACCAAGCAGACATTGAACTCGGAACACCACAGCAGTTTTAATTAATGAAGGAAGCAAAAAAAAAAAAAAAATTAGAAAGCAATCTGGAAAGATATCACTCAATTACAATTAATTGTCTCACAGATACAGCATTAACTATTTTTTAAAAATGAACAATCTCAATGTGAGGCCAACAAGCAATCTTATAAACAGCCAAAATAACAAAGAAATTATGAATCTTTTACAGAAAAACTGTCAAAGCAATATTTATCTGAAGCCAGGGAAAATGAAGGAATCATAGAATCTTCTGGTTGGAAAAGACCTCTGAGATCATCGAGTCCAACGACACCCATCATCAGCTAAACCATGTCCCTTAAGAACTCATCTGTCCTTCTTTTAAATACCTCCAGGGATGGTGACTTAGCCACCACCCTGGGCAGCTGTTCCAGTGCCTGACCACCCTTTCAGTAAAGAAATTCTTCCTAATATCCAGTCTGAACCTCCCCTGGCGCAACTTATGGCCATTTCCTCTTGTCCTATCACTTGTCACTTGAGAGAAGAGATCAACACTCACTCTGCCACAGCCTCCTTTCAGGCAGTCGTAGACAGCGATGAGATCTCCCCTCAGTCTTCTCTTCTCTGAACTAAACAACCCCAGTTCCTTCAGCTGTTCCTTATAGTTGTTCTCCAGCCCCTTCACCAGCCTTGTCACCCTTCTCTGAACGCGCTCCAACACCTCAATGTTCTTCTTGTAGAGAGGGGCCCAGAACTGAACACAGTACTCGAGGTGTGGCCTCACCAGTGCCGAGTACAGGGGCACAATCACTTCCCTTGTCCTGCTGGCCATGCTGTTTCTGATACAGGCCAAAATGCCATTGGCCCTCTTGGCCACCTGCACACTGCTGGCTCATATTCAGCTGTCTGTCAACCAACACCCCATGTCCTTCTCCTCCAGGCAGCTTTCCCGCCATTCTTCCCCAAGGCTGTAACACTGCATGGGGCTGTTGTGCCCCAAGTGAAGGACTCGGCATTTGGTCTTGTTAAACCTCATCCTGTTGGTCTCAGCCCATCGATCCAGCCTGTTCAGATCCCTCTGCAGAGCCTCCCTTCCCTCAAGCAGATCAACACTGCCACCCAGCTCGGTGTCATCTGCAAACTTGCTAAGGGTGCACTCGATCTCTTCATCCAGGTCATTAATAAAGATATTGAACAGGACTGGACCCAGCACTGAACCCCGGGGAACACCACTCGTGACCGGCCTCCAATTGGATTTAACTCCATTCACCACCACCCTCTGGGCCTGGCCATCCAGCCAGTTTTTCACCCAGCAGAGGGTGTGCCCATCCAGGCCAATGGCAGCCAGTTTCTCAAGAAGAATACTGTGAGAAACAGTGTAAAAGGCTTTACAAAAGTCCAGGTACACCACATCCACAGCCTTTCCCTCATCCATTAACCAGGTAACCTTGTCACAGCAGGAGGTCAGGTTGGTCTGGCAGGACCTGTCTTTCATAAACCTGTGTTGACCAGGTCTGATCACCTGGCTGTCCTGTATGTGCTGTGTGATAGCATTCGGTATGATCTGCTCCATGACCTACCCTGACACCAAGGTCAGACTGACAGGCCTGTAATTCCCTGTATCCTCCTTCCGACCCTTCTTGTAAATGGGAGTTACGTTTGCCAGTCTCCAGTGGAGCAGCACTTCCCCCGTCAGCCAGGACTGTTGATAGATGAGGGAAAGGGGTTTGGCAAGGACCTCCACCAGCTCCCTTAATACCCTCGGATGTATCCCATCTGGCCCCATAGACTTGTGGATGTTTAATTGACCGAGCAGGTCTCTCACCAAGTCTTCTTGGAACATTGAGGGTTGGTCTTCACAAGTCTTCTGGCTCAGGAGGTCTGGAGCCCAGAGAACATCTTACCTTTCTAATAAAGGCCGAAGCAAAGAAGGTGTTAAGTACCTCTACCTTGTCCTCATCCTTTGTTACTACAATTCCCCTTGCATCCAGTAGAGCTTCCTGGTCCTCCTGTTGCTGTTAATATACTTGAAAAAACATTTCTTATTGTCTTTCACTGAACTGGCCAGTTGAAGTTCCAGTTCAGCTTTAGCCCTTCTAATTTTTTGCCTACATGATCTGTACACCTGCTGCTTATAGTCCTCCTGGGAAGCCTGTCCCCTCTTACAAAGCTCATATATTTTCCTTTTTTTCCTGAGACCAACAGAGAGCTCTCTGTTAAGCCTGGCCTTTTTCCCCGCCTACTCATTTTATGGCACATGGGGATGGAAGGAAGTCTTGCTGAAAGTCTATTTTGTTAGAAAGAATAAAAGTATGTCATGATAACATGGAAATATGTTCCTGTGGCAAGAGCATCAATGAGAAAGAAAGAGCAAGTCCCATAGTTGCATGAAATAACTTTTAACCATATCCGATACATGGCTGAATCAATATCATATAGTGATTAAAGTCACAAAGGAAGAGAGATCATCCTTGTTTGAAGACCTACAGAAGCAAGGCTCTGATTTTCAAGAACTGAAATGTTCTTGAAATGAAACATCTGTCCCATGCTGAGACAGCCCTTGGATAGCCCAGGCCCTTGGCTGTTGGAGTCACTGAGTAATACAAATTTATTATTGTAAGACAGGATCTTACTTTGAGGTGTAAAAAATAACAAAAGATTTTCAGGAGAATGTAAGAACAGCGGTGAGGTGTTGGACTCAGTATCTACCAATATCCTGGCTTTGAAAACAGCCAGTACCAGATGCTTAGCAAAAGAGAATCAGCACACAGTAATGCTTTCCTGTAATAACATCTCACTTCTCAGAATTCTGTATTTCAGCCACTTTCTGAGGCCCAAGGCTGCAACTTTATTGTTATAGCAATGAGAAATATTCACCCACAGGTAACACTGATGTATACGGATACACATTCAGATCTATTTATACATAAGTACATGAAAACTTATGCATACAGGCAGGTATGTACATACACATACATATATATATACAGGCAGTTTCATATTACTATCTGTATATACATGAATGTAGCACATTTTTTCATTTTATGTTATTTTTTTCTATGGAAGAAAAAAAAAGTCAAATTTTAAAGTTATTAATTTCAGTTCTCTGGAGAATGAGAACAAATATTTTAAATTTGTAAATGAGAGTTTTATCGAAAAAGAACTTTCTAGTTTATCAAAGTTAAATCATGCAGTTATAACCATCTCCATGCCAAATATTCATTGCTACAAGGGTCAGTCTTGGCTGTGCATGTGGGTATATGTGTGGGAGTGCATACAAAAGCAGTGCTTTATAAAGCTACAAAACTAGAGCAATTATGAAATCATGCACAATATGAATATCTATACAATCAGAAAAAAAAATATTTTCACTGAATTCCTGTCTTTAATCTTATAATCCCCATGTCAACAAAATTAAACATTTCACATTTAAGAGAATATAGTCCATTATTAAAACCAGTACACATTTTATGTTACAAATTACTGTACAAGATCAACTATATAGATCTTTCTTTTGAGTGGTTTCTATTAGTTGATCAATAGACCTTCCATTGACTTCAGGACTCAATGGCTGACACAGTTTGGTCGGTGCTGATAGGCCTCCTGCAGAAGAGATGTAGCAATGACACTTGGAGAACAATGTGTGGAAAACGAGCTAGTTACTAAATGTTTTTACTTTATAATGAAATATATTTGTCATAATCTAGCCAGTGCCTAAGGGATGGCAAATGATGGCATTAATACCAAAACAGATGCCAGACTCTCCTAGCAGACCTCAGAATAAGAAAATACCATAACTGCAAGAGGTTTGCTAGTCAACAGGCCAAAAAGTGGGAATCTTGCTGAAGAAGATGCTACAAATGATCCAGACACAGCGATCCAATATGCCAGGCAACCAGCTTTAGCAGTATGCATGTAAACTACCCTGGAACAGATCTGGCGTGCATGACTTAATCCTGAGGGTCAAAGCATTTTCCACTAACGTAGTCTAAGACTCTGTGTGGGATTATCAGGGAGACAAGACAGTCTATGGGGACAGTGAGGAAAAGAGTGATGAAGAGTACAGAACCAAAACTGAGCTGACAAGAGAAAAATGTGGGAACTGCTGGGCCCTTGCACTCATCAGTGAAGGTGACATGAGGAGAAAAATAGAGCTTTTTAAAATCAGTATATAAGCTTGTATTTTCTTCCAGAGTAAATAATGATAAACTACTTTGCAAATTATCACTATTAAAGTCATGATTCAAACTTAGTCTATAAAGGCTTGTAGAGGAGAGAAAATAATGTTTGAGATAGAATTATGCTAATATTTATATACTGGAATTAAGATGTGTTTCTAATTCTTTGTATTCTTATAGAGACATTTGGAAGATTTAAATATTTATTTCAGATAACAGAAACAAGACACAAATAGGCCCCTCGGATGCTTCCAATTTAGATTTCATGATATCTAAAATTGCCTTCATGAGTGATTCAATGAAAACAGTCAGACATCCAGACTCTCTAGAAGGTATACGAAGAAAGAGACATTTTGCAAACACCACAAAACAGTCCACTGGCACACAGACTACAGAAATCAGGTGTTTATGCTAGATACACACAGGAGATCCACAGCTGGAGTTCCTTTCTGATTACATGGCATGACTCATTAGTTGAAAAATAGTAAAGGAAAGAACTTCTAAGGGTGATGGTGTCCACTTATTACAAAACAGTTATAAAAGTGTTGCAGAGAAGTATAGTATTTTCCCAGGAAGATGATGTATTGAATTATTATCTACTTTTTATTTAATATTATCTCTAAGGGGATTTGCAGCTGCTCAAGCAGGAGTCTGCAGGATAGCTTTTTCCAAAAGAAATGTCAGAATTCCATTAAAATTAAGTTAAATAAAGTTAGACACACATTTTATAGCATGCCTTGTTTTTACTAATGTACTTTAAGTTTTAATTTGCAATAGAAGAAGGAATTTCTGTGATTATTGTACCCTCCTTTATAATACAGGACATAGAATTTCAGCTACTAATTCTCATATCAATAATTTCTGGACTATGTGATTTCCATAAAAAGAAAAATGCGATATTTAAAATTTCTCTGCACATTCCTACCATGAAATGCTCCTATTGTAACATACACATTTGTTTTTCCCAACTTGTATTTTTAGTTGTTAGACATCCTTGACCTTAGGGTTTGTTGTCTAGGAAAGTGTATCTAAAATTATTCTGCATTACTAAAAATTTTATTAATGTGCTTCATCTTTTACCACATGTATTTGAAGTCACAGAACTAAAATTGGGAATGGTTGTTCCTTGCATTCTTTGCCACTCTGCAGCTTTGGGATTATGCTAGTGAATTCCAGGTCACTGTAACTTAGTTGTCTACTAGATGTTAAAATGTTAGCATGTTTCCTCATAAGTTTTTGGCCTGAGCCACCTAGCATTATCCCCAAAAAAAGTTGTTCTAATAATCTGAAATTTATCTTGGGTCAGGAACATTTTCGAATTGGTTTGACTACCAGCAAACACCTATATTGAATGCTACTATTCTGTATTCTTGATCTCAAGAGAGTTCAGTAGCATCGATTCAAGAAATATTTATCACACATCCAGAAAACGAATACCTAAAAATTTAGTCCTTGTCAACTGTTTAGCTCACCACTCTCAGCCTGGTCGGCAGCTGAACACAGGACAGTTATGGTCCCAGGTCTTCCCCACAGGGAAAGGAGAAAGAAAAATGAGAGAGAGGGAGAGAACTGTGGTTTGAAAACTAAAACTAAAACAGCTTTAATGAAACAATAATAATAAAAAGGAAAACAATAGTATTAAGAAGAAAATAATAAAATGTATAGAAATATACCAAATCAAAGTTCCCTGATGACTATATGTCACTATTGACACTGCAGAGCAGGCATGGGGAAAGTTCCAGGCTGGGCTCCGTGGCAGAGCAGAGCTGGATTCAGGAACTGGGTTCAGGAATGCACAGACCGGGATTGGGAGCAGATGGTTGGACGGAGTCCTCACTGAACACCAGCCATAAAAGAAGAAAGCTGGATCCTCATGATCTCTCAGCTTTATATGAATATGATATATATGGAATGGAGTACTCTGTTGGTCAATTTTTGGTAAACTGTCTTGTCTGTTCTTCCCTGCAAGTGCGACCATTTTTTGCCTTTTGATTTACAGCATTTTACCAGCTTAAGGATGGCTTTGGTTTCTGTAGGAATATTTATAATCTTTAGCCTTTCTGCATACCAGTGCCCCATTACTTTAATGCTAATTATAAATATTATGTGTTATTGCTTCTAGAGACAGACACTGTCTAAAAAAGATGTTAAGTTTCAGAAAATGAATTTACCTAGGAAAGGTTTTGCTACAAAGTTAGAAAATTGATTCTGCTTAGCTCAAACCAGAACAGCCCTGTATGTAGTCACCTGGTTGAAACAAAAAAAAAAAAAAACCAAACCAGCAACAAATGGAAACTATGCTACAAAATAAAACTACAAAAAAAAAACCTCCAAAGTTTTTATAGTGTACAGTACTTGATGATAATTGTCGTTAATTATATAAGCTAAATTACAGACCTATCCTCACATAAATTCATGGTGTAAGGATTAACAAGGTAGAATAGGATAAAGTCAGAATTACACCATCTGCACTGTCACAATTAGAAAGACTGACTTACTGTTTTATTCTCATAAAATGTAGCCCCTCATACATCAGATTTATTATATTTTAAGCTGCTGAATTGCCAACCTTGCAAATAGCACATATTCCAAATTTTTCCCATGGGCTTTTGACACTGCATCTAGGAGTCCAAGAGGCCTTCAGACTCCTTTTAGCCTTCACTTAGCACCAGGATCAACCCTCCCATGGCTACACAGCACAATCTAGTTGTTGTGAACTCTACAAATGTGTTGGATCTGCAATTAACCTGAGACTAATTTCAGTCCAGGAAGCAAAGCCTTCTGTAGTATCCAAAGTCTTTCTATTACTATGACTGGAAGTGAAAGTTTGAGAAAGCAGAGAAATTCTTTTAATCAGTAAGCTTTCAAAAGTGTTTTGAATACATGAGAACAGTGTCAGACCCCTAAAAGTACTGAAAGGGGTAGAGTATGACAAATGTTAATACTTTTAATATATTTAGAAGCTTAATTCACAAATGAGCAATATTGATTGAGAGTGCTTCTTTAATGACAATGCCAGGCAGTGGGGTAGAGGTGACGTGTAAATTGCCTTTTCTTCATTTGATCTGAAAATGGATTTTGCTATTATGAGGCATTCTTTCTATTCAATAGGTAGTTCACAGCTGGGTGCATTAAGAACTGAGTTATAACAGAATAATAGTGACATCAACATGTTTCACCTTTGTAAGATTGTACATTTAAGCCTTTTTCTGAATAAATGGTATTGATTTTATATATTTCACAAATGGTCCAAGTTTGAAAGATTTATATAGTCAGTAGTTTTAGGATGTAGGTTAACTGAAAGCTTTTTGCTGTCAAAATTACAAGAAATTGCCTTTTCTTTCATAGACCTCAACTTTGGAGTAGTTAGTATAAGGTAAGGCAGGTATCCAATAGGTAGAAATTCAATTTGCTGGTTTAATCTTAATAATTATACAAATCAATTGTAATTTTGCTCATTTCATTTTATGGAAATTTCTTTGATTTGTTTAATCCAAGATTGAGCACCATACTATTTAATTTCTTGTACAGACTTAATTTTCATGTCAGAAACAAATTTATAGATCAATTAACTAATAATCATAAGCTCTAAGTGCAAACAAATGCTACCTCTAATAGGTAGAATAACAATTATTAACACTTAAATTTCTTTATGTGCCCATATTTTGAAAGCTTTTCTTAATAAAAGACCTGATGTTCTGTTAGTATTGAGAGTCTGTTGGCAAAATGCTTCGCACCTCTTCTTAAAATGTAGTAAAAATACTGAAACATGTACTGCATATGACACGTAAAAACTTTGGTGACTTTCCAGGGCCTAAAATTTCATTTGTAATATCTGATCTAAATCTAAAAACTAAGGTCATTTTTTGCACAAGTTAAATAAAATTCAAAACAAATTAAAGGAAAAGAATGTTGCCTTGTTGAATGTTGTCCCTTCCTGAAAACCTAAGACATTTCAACAAAGACAATTTTCAATGATCTTTCAATTTGCCATATTTTGTCTGCTCCTATAGTTACAGACTTAGGTCACTGGTAATTCTATTATGTTAACCTCAACGCGTGTCAGTTTTACTATGTGTAAATTAAGTATTAATTATGTCATATCTTTGCAGGGGGTAACTATGCTTTTGGGAAACATCACAGCATCAATTTAGAAAACATTATCAGTTTCATAATCTGGTACAATCTACCTCTCCTAAGTGATGAGCTAGTCCACACAATGATGAACACTACCAGGTATAAGCTTCCCAAACTACTTACATTTAGCCTTGTGACATCATCTAATTTTGAGATCAAATGAAATAACAATGCAACTGGACCTTTCTCACTTAATTTCATAATGAGTTAAAAGATGAAACCTTGCTTATATATTATACTAATCTTGTATTATTTGTATCCAAAAGAAAAGGAAGAGATCCAGGTACCTGATGTCACCTTGCCTTGGTTTTTACTGGCAAAGAATTCTGAGATGTGATGAAGACTGAGCCAAACCAACTTTAAAGCAGGACCAACTTTAAAGTCAGATTAGCTTTCTTAGAGCCTTGTTTTAAATATCTCCAAGGACTGATGTTCTGCCTTTCTGGGAAGCCTATTTCCGTGTTTGATCACTTCTTATCTGGCATAAAAGGAGATCAGATTAGTCAGACAGGACCTGCCTTTCCTAAACCCATGCTGACTGAGTCTGATCACCTGGTTGTCCTCTATGTGCTGTGTGATGGTACGGAAGATGATCTGCTCTATAAACTTCCCTGGCACCAAGGTCAGGCTGACAGGCCTGTAGTTCCTCAGATCTTCCTTTCAGCACTTCTTGTAGATGAGCATCACATCTGCTAACCTGCAGTTAAGTGGGACCTCCCCAGTTAGCCAGAACTGCTGATAAATGATTGAAAGTGACTTGATGAGCACTTCTGCCGGTTCCTTCAGTACTCTCAGGAAAATCTCATAGGGCCCCACAGACTTGTGTGTGTCTAGGTGGAGTAGCAGGCTGCTAACCATTTCCTCTTGGATTGTGGGGACTCCTTCTCTCCCAGAATCTCAGGCTTCCAGAATCAATTCCATTCTGATTCCTTCAGAGAAACCCACATCAGCAGTAGTAAGGGCTAAGTTAATGACATAGGAAGGTAGGAACCAAAAGTTCCTTTGAAAATGAAGCCTGTAAACATGAACAGCCCAATATTCCAGATGAATTTTCTTTATTTTCAACATAAATGTCCTCAGAATTACTGTTTTATCCATAATGTACTCCAAATCGACAAGCACCAACAAGAGGACCGAGAGAATCAGTTTACAAGAAATGAAAGAATGAAAATGCTCCAGAAGAAAGGGGACAATATGACAAAAAGTAAAGATGTAAGATGAAGGGGTTAAAAAAAGGATTGTGAGAGTGGAGGGGAGGGTAATTTGACAGGCAGAAGGGGAAAGCAATATGAAATTGCAAATAGATGATAAATAATAGTGCCCAGCTAGAAAAGTAGAATATAAAGCACTGAAGGGAAATTGCTTACCTTTATCACCTTTACATTCTAATTTTTCTCACTGCAGAACTCAAAATTACAGTACGTTTCCTTACTGTGTCTATTATTATCACTTTTTTAATCCACTCTCTACCTGCCTATTTTCTTACCCTTTCATTCAAAAAATTGGCCTGGCTGATCTGGCTTTGTCTCACTTAATGTGACCCTATAGCTTCTTTTTCACTTTTTCCCATGGATCAGATATGTCCTTTTGTATCGCTGAACATAAGAAAGTATATGTGGTATTGAGTTTTACCATTACCTACACATTCTAAATTTAGTATGCATATTTCAGAGTCTGAACTATCTGAGGCACCATTATCAGTACAGTCTGGATCCTTAGTGGTATTCACAGATATACATGAGATGAGATTTAGGATTTCACTGTTTGAATAATTGAAATATTACAAATTCTAACATGTACTACACTCGTTTTGTTTACCTTTATCTTTTTTTTCTTGTTTCGGTAGTTGAAATGTACCAAACACATTACTCCACTTACCTGAGACTTAATCATATTTGTTTGACTTTCCTAGTGCATTTACCACTAATCACAGATTGGCACATGCATAGAAATAAAAGAAAGAGAAATAGGATATGTACCTATCTGAATAACATCTGCCACACACGAAGCCATATATTAGTCTTACTGATGACATCCTGATCTCAAAGAAATTTACTTAGGATGCCTAACCGTAAACATTTGCTCTTAAGTGCTGAAGTCAGTAAAAATATGTTTAAAGACTCATATCCTACTTAAGAAGAGCAAGACAGTATGACTGCTATTAGAAGATAGAGATAAATACTAAAATTTGATTATAACTTCAGCAATTTAGTACCATGCATTTGTTATTACCGTGGTCCTTCACAGGCTGCAGATGAGTATCTGCTCCACCAAGGACCTCCACGGGTTGGAGCGGAACAGCTTGCCTCACCGTGTTCTTCACCAGGACCTGCAGGGTAATTTCTGCTCTGGCACCTGGAGCACCTCCTTCCCCTCTATCTTGACTGACCTTGGTGTCTGCAGAGCTATTTCTCTCATATATTCTCACTCCTTTCTTCAGCTGCATTTGTGAAGTTTTCTTTTTTGCCCTTCTTAAATATACTCTCCCAGAAGCACTACCACTGTCACTGATGGGCTCAGCCTTGGAGCCATCTGTCACTCACTCTACGGGACACAGGGGAAGCTTCTAGCAGCTTCTCAAAGAAGCCACCCCTGTTAACACCCTGCTACCAAAACCTTGCCATACAAACCCAGTACTCCACTTCCCATGCAGACTACCAGTTTAATTTACTAATATCTGTAATACGCAGTTTATATTAGAGCATCCATAGCTATTGATTTAACACTAGATTGGGATGTTACGACCAAATGTGCATTTTTCTGCCTGAATTAGTCCTCCAGATTCCCTGAGTTTCTCATAGTGAAACAAGGAAGAAAGATTTCTAGGTGTGGTCTGTCTCATCTCGAAATAGACATCTTAAGATGCTAGACAGATTGGGTTCTAAAATTGCTCTCTGACTATGAAGGGAGATGAAGTTGGTTGTCAGAAAATTCAATGTATACACAGCAAATTTCTAAACATCAATAAAATGAATCTCATTTTGACTACTTCTAGATGATATCACACACGTTTCAGCTTATTCAGTGTTAGAAAGAAATTGCATGAGATCATGAACATTTGTTGCTAATACTGGGAAGTTTGAGGCAAAAGCTTTGCATATTTACATTGTTTAATGCCTTGCTGAATTTAGATAAGCTATCTGTTCGGAATAAATCAATGTGACAGGTATCATTTTATCCTAGGAAAAGTAATGAAATGACAGAAAATGGCAATAACTTAGGAAAAAGCTTTGTCGTGTTTTAAGAGGTGCTCGTCAGTGATTTGTAAGGCGTTTTGCTTCTGTTCCTACTGGCTGAGGTATGTCACATTTGCAATGGCATGTCACTGTCAAAAGGAGTTTATGGTCTTGCCTCTCATTTCTGTGAGAACAGTACTGCAGGTTATCATTGCTGTAACTATATCAACAAAATGTTTCTATAGAGATTTGCTGATTATATTCCTGAATGTTATATCAACAGCATTTAAATAAACTTCAGATTTAAAAACAGAATTATATTTGGTATGCATAATTATGTTCACTAAGATGTCCATACTGTATATTTACGGTCACAGAGTCTTTTTCCTTGAGTTCTGTTTTATTTTCGCAAAAGACTTAGATAGGAAGCCTATATTGGATTGCACAAGTACAATTAGGACCACAGGAACTGAAATCTATCTCTCATGTTAAATGGATTATGAAAAAATGGATGTTGGATTGTTGAATCAAAACGAGATTTTGTCTACTTTTTGCTCATATTGTTATTCCATATTAAGCAAAGCAGTCCAGAGACCTGGTAGACATTATATAAGGCATTTCAAATGTTATTTTCCAGCTGCTGCTGAAGAAATAAAATTCAACCTAAAAGTCATAGCAGCTATTGTAGTCCAGATTTTTAACATAGAAAAAACCCGCAGAAACAGGAAGAGCACAGAGCGAAGCAGTTAGAAATAAGGGAATGTCAATATTAAAATTTTCAAAGCAAATATAGTGAGATGCCTTTGTTGTATTTGGAATTTGATGCGGTCTTTAATTATAGATTCGCATCGTATTTTTTTATTTTCTATTGCTGTCAGTGCAGAGAATGACAACTGTCCATGTAATGAGCAACTATTCAATAGCTATTTTCTCACTTATGCTCAATGAGTAGTTCAAAGCACTACTTGCTGCACGTTGTTTAAAACCTGCTCTGAATACAGAGTTATTCATTTTCTGTAGCTTTTCTTCTGGTACTCATCAGTGTAGTATCTGAGTGCTCTGCTTAGACTAATGACTTTACTTCCACAACCATCTGATGAAATTATCAACTCTGTTTTACAGATGTAGAACTGAGGCACGCAGACACAAACAACCAAAGTGTCCACTAATTTTCTTATTCAATCAGAGACACACAGAACCTGATTTTGTGAAGCAGTCAGAATTATAGAGCAGATTAGATGTTCAAAGCAGCGTCCCACACATAGCAGTGGCAGCTGTGAGTGTACACAATTTCTGCAAATCAGACCCTAGAGCCTCAATGCATGCAGTTAGAAAATAAGGATCACACAATTATTTGTGTCGACATGGTACATAACAGATCTGTGAGAGATATCTGGGCCAGGAATGAATGATTTGGATGCAAGAGGCAGCATAGTTGTGCTAATAGGACATCCTGACTTAGCTATTTAGCTCTGAGAAGCAGGATATTTCAGAACTGCTGGATCATTTCTATACTTTCCTACCCAAGACCTTCTCACCCCAACTTGTGCCTCCTGCCTCACTCACTGTACACCTGATGTCTTCCACAGCAAATGACTCTAGAAGGCCTATGACAATGACAAGGCGGGCTTTTCATAACTGTACAGTTCAAATCTATTCCCTGAGGTGCATTCTTCCTCTGCTTTGAATGAAGAAATGCTCAGTGGAAAAAAATAGTAAGTAATTATCAAACTATATCAAAAATGCTAGGTACTAGGAAGACACATTAAGACAGAATTGCTATTTCTTTGAGTGCTTTATGCACACCTCTCCCACTACTCTAGTTTAAAACAAAAGAGAAAAAAAGAAACAGAAAGAAAAAGGCAAAAAAGTTTCCCTTTTTTCACTAGTGGAGCAAAAATAGGGTGCTACAAACACCTGTGGATGACTTTAGCTCAAGTGATTCAAGCTTGACAAAATTATCAGCAACTGAAATGGAGTCCTATATTTAGCAATCTTGAAATTCAATTTGATTTAATTTCTAAGTGTTAGAACAGCATTTGGTATTTTGGCATAAAGATGTAACCATTTGGTATGGAGCAATACTTATTGAGACAGAGCAATCATCATTACAAACTAAGAATATGAACAGCAGTTCCTTTGCATCTAGTTAAAACAAACACGTCTAATTGCTTGGTTAATGGTGATCAAATGATAAGTGTAATTAAATAGTGTACCTTCTCAAGCATATTTGGATGAAAGTATTCTAAACTGCGTATTTTCATAAGGAAAGAAATGAAATGGTTGGATTTGAGGTTTGGGTTTTTTTCACCTAGGATTTGGATTACAGAATTACAGAAATCAGTAGAAAAGACATTCTTCTGTGCTTTTTCATTCTCATTTATCTTTGAGTCTTATAACATATAAACATAGGTTTCTAATCTTGCTTCTTTTTTCGCCCGATCTTAAATCAGGAAGCTGGCAAATGTGGAAAGCAAATTCATGAATTTTAAACATGAGATAGGTCAGTTAAGGTGTTGGCCTTTTCCTTGTTTGAAATTCATCAGGTATCTGTTCCCGGGCAGTTTTAGGCAGGAGGATCATAGGGATTATCTAACTCTAGAGAACATTAAAAAAACAGAGGAATTTTAGCATTTAACAGCACTGTTAGCTTCAGAATTTAGGACCAATAAGGAAAAATATTTCAAATACATTTTAAAGTACTGTTGATTGTCACAGCAAATGCAAACAACAGCAAGTAAACATATTTTCAAGAAAGAAAGAAATTAAAGGAAATACCACAGGTAATAGAAAACTGTTTATGTTAAAACCTACTGCACTGAACAGCAGATGTAACCTTGGGTATAATAAAGTCTGGATAATTTAAACACCTTACCCAACATGCAGCCTTACCAAATTCCTAAGTGCCTGCCTCGAAGGTGATTTGTGTTTGATGATCCAGTCTCCCTACCGTATTCTTAATGGATGGGAAAAGTTATTTCTGAAAATATATGCAGGAAGAAATTCTCCCACACCATTTTGTGTTCTTTCCTCTCTATACCAGATATTTCTGTACATATTTAAATATACATCCACTCCTTATGGAGATTGCTGGGAACAAAAAGAAAATACTAGTTGAAAAGAACTTTTAATCTAAGTAAAAGCCACCCACTTAATGAAGGTGCATACAAAGTTTAGCATTGATGTGCAGCAGGTAGATTACGCTATTGTCTGGACCTTGAGTGGGTTTCAGAACAATTTGATCAAGGTTTAGGAGACACCACATTTATCTACAATTAGAAACACTAATTTACAGACAAAATGGAATTTAATGAAAAGTAAGATTATAAAATATAACTGATGTAACAGATGACTGAACCACAAAAAGGGCCAATCAACATACTTAAAGAGGCATTTCTATATTTACAACTCCTCGGTGCTTCCTGTCAGCCTTTTCAGTAATTGTGTTTTGACTTTACTCTACTTGATGTGATTGTAGTGTAAAATAGCTAGTATTTTAAATACTAGATTTATTTTTTGCACCTGAGAGTTAAGGAAGTTAACAGCCCAAAACTCAGCTGGAGTTATGAACTGGCCTCAACTGGCTGCCTGAGTCAGAGAAGGAAACAGGGAGAGGACACAGGGAGGGGACACAAGTCATGGGGTAGGTTTTCTTAGCTATGAAGGAAACAGGGAAATTTGCAGCATTCCATAAGAAAAGTTACACAGAAAACATTAACGCTTATTAGAAGAACCCTTCTGATCTGAGTTTTAGAAAGCCTGGTGCACCTGGTGGTGCAGAGTAGTTGTTAGAGAAGAGAACATACACTCTTCACCTCCTTACCCTCTTGTGTGTGCAATATTGATGTTATTCCCCTGCAGCAACCAAAAACCTTAAAAAGGGAAAGCGCTAACTGCAAATTCTGCCCCTGGGCGTGATTGCTCCATAGAGTGGAGTTTCTTTATGAATCAAAACCTCCCAGCTCCAAGCTGTAGAAAATGACTCTCAGATGTCGAGAATCTTCTGGAAACTTGCCTTCCACCCACTGTTAATGACACTGTGAAAATGCTGAGGAAGTGCTCATTTAAAACTGATATGTTTGTGAGCTAATATTTGTCATGCTGCAGTGCTGAAAAAAAGGCATTCATAGGTATTAAACATACTGAGATAAGGGATATATGAGGTGCATTGTATGCTGTATTAATCAGATGAAAGAGACAAGATTAAAAAGAGACTTGATTAGAAAGGTGGTAAAAGGGAAGAAAATGTAAATTAAGGTTTCAGAAAACACCACACTCAGCACCACTAATCTTGGCAAATTGGAAGTTATGTATTCCCAAGTTGTTCATGCAATTTTGGAAATTCTACTCCAGAGGTTCTGTCCACATTTTGAGCACAAATAAATAGCATTTTTATCACAGTGAAGGGGGGGAAAAATTAATAATTAGAATTGAGATCTTTCTATTCCTGAAGGGTTTTTTTGTGGTTTGTAGATACTAGCCATACACTTTATGTAATACAAATCAGTATAAGTAAACATTAGTTCTAAATTTCTTGGAAAATTTCAACTACTTTGTGTAGTTCATATGCCAATGAAAAAAGGCCATGGTCATCTATAGATTAAAAAAAACAAGACCACATTGGAAGCTAAAACACAAAATTTAAGTATATTAGAATAAATGCACTGGTACTCTGAAATTATTTAGACGCCATGTATTTGGATTCCGTCATTGTGGTCTTTACAGGTGTCAGCGGTGTCGGGGTATGAAGTTGTGCTCCACCTTTCCTTTATTTCTTTAATCTGTAGGAGTTTTCCTCCACACAAGCTGTGCTGTAGTTTTAAAAAGCAGTGTGTTCTTGCATGTGATACTTTGAGTAGACAGTTGTTTATCAAGCCACATGGGTTTTTTTACTAAAAGCATCCATAGCATGAACTGAAATTGTCTACAAAAATATTTCCTTCATTTTTTTTCTCCACCTCTCTACCCGCATTCCTCTGCCTTTCTTACAGGAAGGGCAACCTGTGCTGAGATCAGCACAAGGACCTTAGAAGTGAAACGCAGCAAGTATCAATTCCTTGGTGTGTGTTTGGCCCATTACATAGGCCAACAACTCTTCTAGAGTCAGGATGGACTAAGAAAACCACTTCTCTCTGAAATGGAAGACAAAAAATTAATTTTTGAAAGAATCGTTTACTTGTCTCTACTAAAGAATGAGAACAAAACCCCTCCTATGTGGTTATGTTAGCAGGTATTTTTTTCTTTATGTTTTTGCTTCATTCAGCTGCTGTATCACTGTGTCCATCCCAGAAAGAAAACATTGCCAATGAAGTCTCATCAGCCTGTTTTCATCCCACTTTGTAGGTCGCGCCTCCAGTCTAGCTCCTTCAGTTTGACTACAAGGACACCATAGTCAAAAGTGCACTCATGGATCCTATGGCTGTGCCAAAATTATTGCTGAAGTCAAAGTAAACAACATCCACTGAACTTTCCTAATTGATGGAGACAATCATCTTAACACTGAAGGTCCAAACCTCCTTTGGGCCATCTGTTGCACCTCTTTGTGAGAAACAATTACGTATTTTCTTAATTTCAAAATGTCTCAAATCCTGTGAAGGCTGTTTTTATAATATGAAACTAAGATCAGCTGATGCACGCTTGGGGGGGAACTCAAAGGCATGCATGCCCATTTGAAGCTGCAAAAGTCACTGAAATAGTAACAGAAAAGAGGAAATAATATTACCAATTGGGAATGACCCTGGGGTAAATTATCTTCTCAGGAAGGACTAGTTTGTTGACTCCAGAAGAGAGTCTGGGAGTGAATAAACAATTGAGTGAATGACTTTCTGAGAAGAAGACAGGGAGCTAAGTTCTTTGATAGCGTAAATGTACATTTAACTGAAACCCTGAACTCCTTTTTGTTGTCTGAGATTTTCTCTGTTAGGATTAGAAGCAAAAGAGAGATGCCTAGTGCAGTGCTCTAAATTTTTCAACTTAAAAAGAAAGTCCAGAATATGTATTTTCAGGCATGTTTTATGCCCCTTGGTGGCTACAGGCTGATGTCAGAAACAAAACTCCTTTCTTTACAGCTAAACAAGCAGGGTGTCAAACTTCTTTAAGCTATAACGTGGAAAAAGCTGGAAATCACTGTTCTAGGTGAAGGCAAATTCAAAAGCATTAGAATCTGACTTGAGGATTACACTGTTCACATCAACAGACTTTTTTAATAGTGTGATTATTAATGGTTTGATCCAAAATAATTCTGCAAAAAGTATAAAGATGGACACGAACCATGAAATCTTCAGAGCAGAGCAGGTGGAAAATCAAGTGTGAAATTAGCAATTTTCTGAGTTACATGGGGAGTCCAGGACTTTAGTGTTAGACATGGTGTGACTGGAACTGAGTTGCTGAGGTTATGCTGTCTAAACAATGTCAATTTATCATGTTGGAGTAAAAAGGTCTTTAACCCAGATTTGAAGAATGTGTAAAATTATGATTTAATTGAACAGAGATAGACAAGATACGACCAACAAATGGCTTAGACCTCTGTAATGGGAATCTTACTAGGAATGGAGATAAAATGGGATATCTCATTTCCTAAGAAGCGCATGGATTTTTCTCCTGCCACGTTTACACAGAGCAAAGAGGACAGGACAGAAGAATGATGACTGCACAGTTGGAAATAAGTTTAAAAGCAAAAAGGTAGTGATAAGAAGCAACTAGAGATTCTCAAGTCTACATTGGAGTTGTAATCATACACTTGGTGTAAACTAATTATCAAATAAATAAGACTAACAGCTGAAACACAGAAGAAAATGTTTTGCATGGCACTGCAATTTCTGTCTTCTAATTGTTCTTTTCTTGAATGTTCAAAGTGCTTATTCACTTGGGGACTTCCCCTTCTATACTGTATTTTGTACAGTTCGTTTATAGGACCAAAGAAGAGCTAAAAACTACACAATGACACCATATAGCAAAAGTTGAAAATTTAGTTGTGTAGTTTTTAAGCAGAAAGATCAACACAGGCTTCTAAGATCATATCATGCCAGTGTGTGGCACCCATCGTTCTCTCCCTTTAGATTACAAGGTTATCAATGAAGCTGTCAGTTGCAACAACACATTTCATTTGCAGGAGCCAAAGCTGCATCACCAAACTGTCCACAATCCTGGGAAATTGCTGAGAAAGGAAAATGACTGTGAGTCTAAATGCCACCAGGCTGAAGTGGGAGACCTTGATCCATGCTTATGGGTATTTCTGGCAGTCTTTCTGTGTTTCCCAGATAAAGCAGGTTTTGCTCAAATTCCCTTCGATAAAGAAAATGGTGACAATAGTGGTACTGAAGTCAGACTCTTTAGCAGATTACTAAGTGCATAGATATTATAGTAGTGGGAGATGCCACAATTAAAGCCTTTGATGGAGATTTCTCTTTGGTATGAAAAGTAAAATAAACCAAACAAAGCCCACATGTTTTCATTTCAACAAAATGTCACTGCTAACAGGGTATCTACGCCTAGATAGCTGTACTTCAAAATTTTGTTGTGTCCTTAGATATCTCTGTGATGAAAGCCATTACAAAATCCCTTTGAAAAGGGAAATGTAAGATATACATCATATGCACTACTGCCTTGATACATGTTTTCTAGTTGCACTACACTTTTTAGATTGTGTTCAAGCACCAACCTTCATTTGAAAGACTGGTTATTAATAAAGGAAACTTCGTAATTTAGCAGAAACTAATAATACAGCAGTGCTATTTACTCACATATCTACCTGAAGAAATGAAAAGGCCTGATGAGGACTCAAATATTATTTGAAGGCTGGACATTCAGTTACATCATTAACTAAATTGTAAATGATAGTAAACTGCAGGATAAAGGTGTTACAGCCAAACTTGAAAAAGCTAGTTTTTCCTTTCTGTTTGGCATTGGTTGTTTTGGTGTTCATAATCTGAGACTGCTGGCAACATAGACATATATTCTGCATCTACCCCTTCTACTGAACCTTTATTTTCTGGTGGAAATCAATGGGGTTTGATTTATAACACAGAAAGGATTCTCAACAGCATATAATTTCTGTTAATGTTAAGGAGAACTGTCTGTCTAATCTATCATGCACAGTCCTAAAAAGTTTTTTCAGTACATCTTTTTTTCCAGAAGTTCCATTTTTGATATTGCTGAGTTGATCCACAGTTTTACTTTTTTTTTGTCACAAGCAGCAGTCATTGACATTTCTCTACCTAGTACATGTGGTCTAGTTATACATAGTTACATTTATAACTGTTACATGAACATACTATTTATACAAGAGAAGATCAGGAATCAAAGTCAATATTTTCCTGTGAAGGATGCAAACCCAGAAGGACGTTTTCTCTTAAACAGATGGGATCAAACACCGTAGGTTAATGCATATTTTCAGTAATGTCTGTCCTTATTCTACCCTGGGGAATCCTCTCGTAGCTGGTTTAAACATGAAATGCATTTTCAGGGCACCTGGAAAATAAGCAGGCAGCCTTATAGAAGCAAGAGATTCTTTGTTTCAGGTTATCAGAAATCCACAGATTTGAACCTTTTCCACATAGAAGTCTTCATTTTCAAAGTCAATAGTTAAAATTTTTTGCTCTTCCATTTGCACAAATTCCTTTCTCTACAGTTTTGCTGGTAAGTCACCAATTTAAAGATGGCTTTGGCTGTTCCTAACAAATAATTCTTTCAATCTGATGGAGAAATAAGATGATTTTCCAGCCTTACTTCACTTCCCAGAAAATGAGATGCAGTTCCCAAAGAATACCCTCCATAAAAATCATTAGAATTGGCACCATGATATATTGGCAGTATTTCTTAAAGAGGCCAATCACTATCTGACCTGGGTCACATTTTCACCCTGAACAGAACTATTCCAGAAAATAATATCATATACTATGGTATACTTCTATAGCTCTCCTTCATTTTCCCCTCTAATTTATTCGTTTGGAATATTGAGTGATTATTCTTTCAGAAGGAACTAGCACTGATTTTCAGATGCGAATATAGCCATTACATGGGCAAGAAACTCTTTTAGATTTTAGCAATATTTGCAGTTACATAAACAGCTTAATCTCATCTAAGTATCTAAGTATTAGCTGTTACAGTTCAAACTAATTACCTTAGTATCCTAAGTATGTGTGTAGAATCATTCTTGGGAATTACCTATTTCTCTCCAATGACCAAAATAAATTTTTAGGCACCCAGGTTAGATGAAATAAATCCTATATAGTTTGTTTAAGCTGTCAAGTGCTTAGTGATAGTCATAAGTCAGCTCCCTTGTGTCCCAAAACACTGGGGCATAAGACAGCTCTGGTGCTGGTACCTTTTAGATGCATTCACATGCATTGCCATGACATGACTGTGCAGAGTGTTAATGCATTCTGCCTCTCGGGTGGTTTTCTATCCTGTAGGAATATTTCCGCACTTATAACACATTTACTTTGGAACTAGAACTGGTATGCACTATCCTGGATTGGATTGTAGATAGAGTTAGTTGTATTGAAAAAGCTGTATAATTTGATCACATCTGGGCAGGAAACTAGACGTAAAGGCAGCTTCATTTGAGCGTACTGGTAGATATAAAACTCTCCAGCCTTTCTTTGATGGCATACGAGGACATGTGGGAGCCTATTTAAGACTACATTCAGTGTATATATTACAATCTCCCTTTATTGTTTGGATCTATGTCTTTCTTTCAAGGATTTCAGTGGAAGCTTTCTATATTGATGAGAGCATATTCTTGCCCATGTCAGGAGAGAGCTTGTCAGGAGATTAGGGATTGGCTTCTTGTATATCCAGCTTGAAAATAACTTTTGCAGCCAAGCATTTCAAATTGATTTGGCTGTTTCACTATTCCCCCGTTTTTAAATACTAACATTTGGCAGCAATGAAAATAATCTTATTTATTCGTTTTGGCTATGCTTCTTTTTCTCATGGACAAAAAATATAGTGTGTTTATTTTGTTTTGTTTCAAAAATCAGCCCCAAATCCCCTCACAACAGAAGAGGGGAGTCAGACATGAAAATACTTACCTGTCCTCAATGTATCATCACGTGTCCTAGGTAAACCTTCACTCATCTGTGTTGAAAGCATGGAGATTATGAGGCTAGTCAGTCTGTCCATGTATAGTATTACTGATAGGAAAGCATTAGAGCATCCTCTATTTACTCTACAGATATGAGCTCCTAACAAGAAGAAATCCCAGCCAGCGATACAATTCTTTAATACCACAAATTATTTGAAGTACTCTTAGGTACGCTAACATCTTTCCTCACTATCCTGAGCTCTTCATTTTCCTTTTTTTCTCCTCACAAATACCTGTCTTAGCTCCTCAGTCCCAAAGTTGTCTCATCTCCATTGCTCCCTCAGATTCTCAGGATCTCTCACCTCTTTGCAACTCCTGTTTTATTTCTGTTCCCAAAGATGTTCCTCAGCTTCAGAACCCCTAAAAACCACTGGCCTTTCACTACAGTCTTCTTACCTTGACTGCAGCTATTACTGAATACTACTCACTTGCAGGATGAGCCTTCCTTTTCTTCCCTTGCACCCAACTGGGAGAGCAGAAAACAAATAAGCAATAGTAAAGGCTCAAAAGAATAAACATTTCCCATCCTTTCTCACTCTTCTAGATTCTCCACACTGTAGTTTGTTTTCTTTTCTTTGCTTTGCTCAACAGACAATTACAGCATAGTTAGCCACATGGGCTAGAGCAGTATTATTTGCAGATCATAATCAGGGTAGAATTACAGTAATATTCCTCTTTTGTGGGCACTAGAACTCAGTTGCTTATGCTTCTTATTTGATGATTGTTGCTATACTCCCTAGACTATTTTTCCCCTTGGCAGACTAACACTCTCCAATTTGTTTCCCAGGTACAATTCAGGGGTTTGGCATAGGCTAAGTACATCGTTTGAACGTATCCAGATTGCTAGGGAGAGGACTAAGAGAGTGTCATAGAATGGATAAAACCAAGCTGTACCAGTTGGTTTGGTGACCAGAAAGCAGGCCCTAGCATTACTTCCTTTACTATTACAGATACAGTAAAAATTCTTCACTTTCCCTGTTCCAGTTCTCTTCTAAAATTAGTCCAGTGACATTTTTCACTCACAATGCCCAAATGCTCTATGGATGTATATCAATACTTTTCTACCTATTTTTTGAAGCCTACTTTCATGTGACTATGTAAGTATCACAGTTTTCATTAATAAATTAATGAATTGCCAGAAAAAGTTGAAAATAAGGCTCTTGAGGTCTTAGCATTAGAAACACAGAGTCTACAATATGCAAATAAGAACTAAGACAACATTTCTAATAAGAACAAAAAGTGCTTCAAATATAATTTCAGGTTTTTCATGACTTCTAAAAATTTGGTGAAGGATTATATTATAACAGCACAATTTACTAGTTTTTTTCCAATGAGTTTGAACTTACCATTGAAGAACATGTTCAAAGCATTGCTGACTCAACCAGAATATATGCATGCTTGTTCTGGTGATAAGCTTTGTTTGTTATCTGTTACAACTCTGTAACATACTTCAGCTGGTCAAACCAGTAATTTGACCCACCGGCTTAATTGTGTTCACACTAGAACTATTTGTTTTGCTAAATAGCCCCACATTATCCACTGTTCTGGGAAACAGAGTTTTGGAATAGAACGTTCTTTTGTGCAATGTGTTTGACATCTACTCAGTTGCACTTTTCTATGGGTGCACTTCTGTGTGATTTTCAGAAGACAGACTGATTTTTTTTTTTTCCTATCAAGTGGCATTTCTTTTTTAACTGTCAACGACTGGCATTTCTGGGCTGAGGTTCTTGGCTTCTCTTTAAAGTGATTTCAGCCGTGGACAGCTGTATGACTGTATATTGTAAGTTTAATTCCTCCTCTTTTCCCCTCAATTGTCTTTCAATAATCACCCACATTACCAAGTTCTCTGGTTCCTATCTAATGTGAAGCAATTTTGTCTTCCCAGCAACAAGCCCAGGTGAAGTCAAAAGAAGCTTACTTCAGGCAGGATGCAGTCCAGATCTGCTAGGGTAGATGGCCTACAGCAGTGTTCCCTCATTCTGCTAGAGGTACTTAGTGCCCTAGTACGATACCAGCAGATCTTTTGCCTTCACTGTGATCCAAGGCATGCATCAAATATCCTCATTTAAATAAGCTGTTGAAACATGATTATGTTGGACTACTGACTTGGATTTTTTTGAGCCCTGTGTAGTCAAAAGATTCGTAATTAATATTGTCTCAAGAGAATACAGAGGAGAGGGATAGGAATTATTAAATATTTATTATATTATGGGAAGACACAGGTTGTATGAATAAAGTGGAGGGAAACCGTAGTTGTGTTGTGCAGAAGACTTCTCTAAGTATATATATGGAAGTAGCTTAGCAAGTTAGTACTGCCCCTTCTGACTGCAATCCTGAGCAGAACAGATTTAATTTAAGTAATTTAAGGTAACAAATCCAGGATACAATTCTCTGCAGTGGCATTTCAGTGGCTTTTCTCTGTATATGTGTTCAAACTACAGTGAGCTGCTTCAGCTGGTTTCATGTGAACTCAGAGAACTGCCAGATACATTCCCCAGCCCTAGCTGTGTAGAAATAGTTATGAGGGATGAGGGACACCCCCCCCCCCCCCCCAAGCCCTTTCTCCTTCAGAAGAGGTAGTAGTGTGGCACGCCAGAGCTGCACAACAGATAGGAATGACTCTCTGTACCTGATATCATATGAGGTTCTGTATTCATATGCCACTCTGAACACAAGGCAAAGACACATCAAGGCAGTAACAAAATGTGCCCATCACACAGCAGACATGTACAGCCTGCTGCTGCCTTTGCTCACTTCTTCCTGGAGTGTCACAGGCTATTGCAGATTACTAAAGCTTTAGGTACAGGCATAATGCCTAGACCAGAGGACCAGCAGTTGGAGGACTGTAATTTCTGGAGCTTTTCTCCAGGATTCAGTTTTCAAGGAATAAAGCTAGTCTGAACATCCTTATGCAAAGCTCAAAACTTCAGCAGTGTAATGCAACAGACCACGATGATCCTGGCAATAAGCACTGATGTCTTTTAATGGTGATGTGCACTAAAAAGAGAGAAGTTAGTTGTCTGTTCTCATGGTAATTACTTCAAAATGCTTAAACTCAGGTGTCTGTAGTTCACCTGTGCTAGTTTAGAAGAGTCTGAAAAATACCTGAATGCTGGCCTTTGCAGTCTACATGATCACAGAAAACGTGTTCCAGACCTTGTGTAACACAGAAAACCTATGAATTCTTTCTCTTTTTCTAAGATTTCCCATGATCTTAATGATTTGGTTGATACAGACTTTGTTGGCATCTGCAAAATCATCTGTAACTGGCGTGTCCGTAGTGTATTTGCTTGCTTAAAACAACTTACTGGCTGGTAGCAGTGATAATGTTTAATGGTTTGTGATAATGCATAAAGTGATGACCAAAAAAGGACACTATTTTATATGAATGACTCTGTAGAAGGTGACTGAAAGACAGGCACGTATTGTGGCTACTGTAGGGGGGAGTACAATATGGAAATATCTTGTCAGAACCAGAAAAGCTGAGTGAAATTGCTCTGCATATCCAATATTTCTTTCACAATATAATATGAAATTGATGCAATGGAAAATCCAGTAAAAATTCAGGGACATAAGTCCAAAATCTCCATATGACAATAGAGATCATTAGGAGTAACAGGAATAGTTCTCAGACTTACAATGTAGATCACAATTGTCCATTTTAACCACATGTACTAATATGAACAGGTATTTCTTTGTACGTAGGCTGACTGAAATCAATGGGAATTCTAGTGTGCACTAGTGCTTATTTGTAAGAGTTAAGCAGATAAGGAAAAACAAATATGCAGTAAACTTCATTTGAATATGCAGTAATGTGGAAAGATTTTAATTGATGAGGTCTAAATCTTAAAAGTGTGTAGTTGCTTAGTGATATAAATTCCACAATTATTTTTCTGGTGTTTATGTTTTGTCTGTTTTTCCTTCAATTAATGATTTATTATTCATTTCTGGACAGAATAATTGTTTTAATTGTCTGTTAATGTAATCAAATTCCTTTTGAGTCTACCCTATCCAATACTGTTGCCAACCAATCAATACTAAAAAACACAAAGGGAAATAGATGAATCCCAGTCTAACTGAAAAAATCCCACCTCCAAAATCAAACAATTGCATCAGCCATCTAGTATAAAGAAATTAAAAGTGTGGTTTGAACTGTGGCATAACTAAAACTCACAGTCTAGGCACAGCAAGAGTCCAGTTATGTTCTTTAAAGCATTCATTGCTGTGCCTAAGTGGTTGAAGTCAGGTCACTAATTTTGATTTTTCATACTTCCATGGGTTTGAATACAGTTCTTTTAATATACTTTTTGTCTGTAATTTAAATTGTTAAGAAATTACATATTCTTGTGTTTGTTAAGGAAAGAGTAAAATTAACTGATTTTTCATGATAATTAAGTATTAAATCCTTTGGTTTAAACTTCTTCATTGTAAAAAGAGATGAAGATCTAAAATCTGACATACAAGAGTAACACCATGTGACAGTTCTGTTTATCAGATTAATCAACAAATATGGGTTGAACAGAAATATTCTATTTGCTTATAAGCTTTCTGTAGAAGACAAGCCAAATTCTGATATGTTTTCTGAAACTGAATAGTAGGCTTTTTAAACAAAGTCCAAATACTGTGAGATATAGCACAATTTAATACACTCTGAGTACTGAAAGTCGGTCTGTCTGGACACAATGCTATCTCTGTTGTTTTCCTTTGATATGACAACACTTTCTCAGCCGCTTCATTCTTGCTGTTTCTTCATATACCTACTGCATTAAATTTTACTCCTATCAGAGCTAAAATTAGAATTCCTAAAGACTTTAACAAAGTTGAGAATTTACTCTAGGAATTTTGAATTATTGGTACAAATCTATTAAGTTTTTTCTTTTAATTAGTGTTCTTGGTACTGACCAGGAATAAGTCAATACAGATAGACAAACTCACAAAAGCTGAACACAAGATATAGAGGCTTTACAAGGAGTAATACAAGTACAATACCTTCTATCACTAGTACAATGTATTCCAAAGGGATACAAAGATAGAATTTTCTCATAAATATCAAAAAGTTAGTGTTTTCAAGATGGCATGTTGCAGTTACAATGATAGTCAACCCTATTGATTAACATTGTTCTGCTGGACATGTGTACCTACAGATACACAAATATACACGTAAATGTGTACACAGAAATGCAATGAAGGGTAACATTTTCCAACATAAAAAAACCACAATTATCAATGGCATGGCTTGAGGAAAAAGATGTTTACATTGTTTAAATTATTTTTGCCATTAATAATCACATAATAATAAAGACCATTGTATAAGTAGCTATAGAAATAAAATTAAATTGTTATGAAACACTTTAAAATTGTATAAAAATTGTTACCCGTGAAGTAGGATGCCTAAGACTTATAGCTTTTAGTAACCTGACCTGTAAATATAAAAGCAAATTGACACAGATCCAATATTAAAGTGTCGGTTAAATATATAGGAAAACAGTGAACATTTGCATGTCTTTGAGGTGTATGTATAAGGGATAGAGAGCACTATGAACTTCAAGTATCTAATAGGACATAAATCTCATACCTTTTCTCTGTTTCCTCTATGGGAAACAGAAAGTCTTAATCTGGTTATCTCTGAGGATAATTCTTAAGATTATGTATAAAGTAGATGGGAGGAGAGCTAAGATGTTTTCTAAGATGAGTAGGGGGAAATGAGCTGTGGAGCTATTTTGGTCTAACATGGTCTCAATAGTCTTTTAGGTTCTTGCTATGCAAAGTTTAGAAATAGGTAACTTACATGATTATCTAGACACGAAACTTTATTTTTAGCTGAATAGTTTGGTGAGTATCAGCTTTTTCATCCTGCCTTTCTCAGCTTCTTTTGCAAAATATCCTCAGATTACATACATATATGGTATACCTGACAGGGACTAATTCAAACAGCTCTTTTCAAAGCAATCTTTCACTACTTCTCCACAGAGAGCAATGGAGAGAAATTGTGATCAGATTAAGTATCTAGTGTTGAATCTTTTCAACTTGAATTCATTTCACTTATGCAGTACACCCCATTTTCCTGGGACATTATGTCCTCTAAAAGAGTCTTATGCTACTGACTGAGATCTCTCAGACAGTCAAGATGGAAGGAAGATTTCCTTTGCTTTCCTTGGTTGTTCTGGAAAATATTTTCTACTCTCTGTTTAGCTGAGCTGAAAGGGATTCTTAGTGGTAACTGTCACAGTGAGAAATGGGTCAGATGCATCCTGAGTGCAACACCATTGACCTCACTGCCACTGGTTTTCTTATAAAGCAATAATACTGTTCAGAAAGGAGAAGCTTGGAAAGCGCCTGGAATGATGTGGATGGTAAGATGACCAATAAATAATAAATGATAATTGTACAATAATCTGTTGCATTTACAAAAGTTTCATAGAAACATGGATTTGCTTTTATAAACCCACAGCACCTCAACATAGTAACATTCATGGGTGCCTAGAAGCAGAATTTAAACCAATATAAAAAGAATTTAAATCAATATCAGACTGTCTCAACAGATGGTTTATAGCACCTATTTCCTCTGAAACGGAAAGAGTTAGGTCCAGGGAAATATATCAGAGCCATCTTAGAATAACTACTGTTGACATCTAGCACAACTGAAAGTAACATGGTTTCCAGACAGCAGTATAGTGCTAAGTTTAAATGAACTAACTTTGCCCTTTGCAGTGGAGATTTTCCAAGCTAAGAGGAGATCCATATTGCCAAGGCCAGATTTCTTCCAATACCTGATCTGGTTCCTTTGAAGCGAGCTCTGTTCTCATGAGGGGAATTCCTGGGAGAACTGATCTGTGGCCAAGTGAGGGAATCCAGTGACATATTTGCTAACTGCAAACATATGGAACACAAGCATTTCCCTCTGTTGCCAAATGGTGCCTTCAGTCAGAAGTGCTCAAATCTACTGGGAAAATTAAAAAACCCTTTGGCTCTGTCACCATAACAGCTTAGCTTGTGCTCTTAGGCTCTGGAAAATGTGATTCATGCTTCCTTGTGTCCATACATAAAAGAAAATTCGCGTCTGTGTCTGGTGCTTGATATGTAGTCTTCAGGGAACACTGGGGTAGTACTGAGATTAGACTGCAAGCATTCCAGCTAATGTGGAATTTAGCATGGAGTCTAATCCTTAACGGGAGTGTTTCCAAATTTTATTTGTTCGCATGAAAGCCAGTCACATAGTCAATACCTTTGTTTTTCTTGAAGGCAGCAAGTCAAACTGTTTGAAAATAACCTCCTCATCACCCATTCTTGCCTTCTGATTCCATTATAATCAAGTAGTGAATGAAGGTTCTTAAAAGCAGTATATTTTAACTCTGAGTAACTTCTGACAATGTTGCATGATAATTTTTGAATACATTGGTACTTTAAAATACTTTGTTTACACTTATATGAGTTTGATTTCATCTACTAGACGTCTGTCAAGGAGACTTGACACTGATCTAACATAGAGTTAGACAGGAGAGAAGTGAATTGTTAAATGTACAATATCTTTTGCTGTCTGTCTGGGCTGACTACTCTGTGAGATATAAGGTTTTGTGATGTTTAAGGAACTCTACCAGGTCCCCAATGTGGCATTTTACTCTTTGAAGAGGTAGGTAGGGCAATCAACAACTGTCTCTTCTTTGTTATCCTGAAACACAGAAAGGAGCTACTAAAATTGTATATCTTTTGTAAAAGACTAGCTTTAAAAAGGATTGAGGGATTTAGACCCATATGATTAGCTGCAACATCTTTATCTTCAAGCTGTAACCCTGAAACCATTAACAGAGTTTTTCTTGCCAATGGGTTTCTTGAAATGATACTGTAATTGGGGAGAAATGGAAGAGAAAGGGGGAAAATGCAGGAAATCTTTGTTTCTGTTAGGAAACAGGGGAGTAAAAGACAAGCAACAATGTAGGACGCAGTCCAGTGGAGGGCCACAAAGATGATTCGGGGACTGGAGCATCTCTTTTATGAGGAGAGTCTGAGAGACCTGGGTCTGTTTAGGCTGGAGAAGAGAAGATTGAGAGGGCATCATATCAATTCTTACAAAAATCTGAAGGGCGAGTGTTAAGAGGATGGGGACAGTCTCTTTTCAACTGTGCCCAGACACAAGACAAGGGGCAACAGGCACGAAATGGAACACAGGAAGTTCTTTAATGTGAGGGTGACAGAGCAGTGGGACAGGCTGCCCAGGGTGGTTGTGAAATCTCCTTCTCTGGGGATATTCAAAACCCACCTGGAAACATTCTTTTGCAACATGCTGCAGGTGAACCTGCTTTAGCAGGGGTGTTGGACTAGATGGTCTCCAGAGGTCTCTTTCAACTCTTAACATTCTCTGATATGAAATATAGAAAACTATTATTGAAAAGTAGTAATGACACACAGACCTATCAACTACCAAAAAAATTTGCTCTGAGAAATTGCATATGTTAGAAGATTTGGTGTTCAAATCTTGCCTGTCAGACATCAATTTTCAAGTATGCTACCTGAAGTCACAAAATAGATGCTCTTTGTACAAGATGAGGATGATTATGGGTTCCAGCTTTGCAGTAAGCAGCGTTTTCAGTGAAAAGATCTGCCTACTGTTTCTGGACTTTATTCTTTCTTTTGTGTTGCCTAGATTGTCAGGTAAAATCTCTTGCCTTCAATTACAGTCTTCTAGATCATAGCAAGGTTTGTGCAAAAAATTTCAACTGTAATGTTTTTTTTTACCCCAGCACAGGTTTCGTTTGACTGAAACCATCTGTTACCTTGTGTCACATTCATTGTATTCATTGTATTTTGGTATGTAAGAAAAGAAAATGGTACAACAACCAAGAGAAAAATAAATTTTCCTACCAGAACCAAATTTTTACTTTGAAAATTTCTAATTGAAAAATATCTTTACAATTCAGATTTTGACAATGCACTTGAATTTTTCTTATTTGGGGAAATATAAATTCCATGAAGAAAGGTTTTTTTTAGCTAAAATGATTATTTTATTCAGTTTTAAGCATTGTTTTTACTCTTCAATACCGTTGTTCGACTTTTCTAGTAACCCTTCTCAACTCTATCAGCTACCTTCTTCACCTAACCAAACTACTTGTTTAACTTCTTACAACTCACTTCCTTCTCTGTAGCCCTAAATAAGTCTGAGTCAGCACCCAGCTTTATTCATTTACAGATGTGAGCTCATTAAATTTCCTGTATTGTCCCCCATATCTACTAACTTTAGGTTTTGTTGCCTCTTGAAATAAGTTGAAGTGTTGCCCTTGGATTACATGTTAATTGCCTTCAGCTAATAGGCTATGAGCACAATGAGCTAGGGGTTTCTGAAGTAGCAAGGTTGCAAATATTTCTGCGTAACAACTAGTACTGTCCCATTATTGATTTTTGTATTTGTATATGGCTTTGTACATTTCAGGAGGAGAGAACACTCAAAGTTGCCGTTGGAGTGGCTGTAGTCTACACTGTCTGCTGCCACTTCTCTGCCTGATAAGACGAGTTCAAAATGTAAGAAAAATTGAGAGTGGTGTTGCAGCAGATCACAATAGTTTTTCTATAGAAATTGAATCTGAGGGCACATGGGCGTGTCTCAGGGTGCAAAGCCTTCTGGGACATTATAAGAGGACTATATAGGGTATAGAATGCTTATCTGCAAGGGATAAACTGTAGTGGAATATCTGCTTGTACTGCAGTAGAACGAACAACTGCAAAAAGCTGTGCTTGAGCCTATGCCCAGTACTTGGTCCTATACTAGCATAACTACACACCAAAAGCTACACAATTCCTATCATTATGAGCTGAAGATCACTGGGTCAAAAACATTTCACATGGATCGGAGCCTAAAGGACAACTTCTTTTTCAAATAAATTCTGTTTCCAAGTGTTTTTCTTCTGAAGAAATGTTACTTACTCTGCTATCTCCTCTGGCCTGTCGCTGCTACTCTATGTCCTGAGGTTTCTCTCCATTTACACAGACCAAGAAAAAAGGTACACAGATTTCATTTTAGAGGAAGATGAATTTTATCAATGCTTGTATTCTTTACAAATTTCAGCTGTAAATTCTGTGCTTCTTTTTGGTATCACAAAATGTCCCATTTGTTATGTTGACCCCCAATACTAAATGTTGTGATGCATAAACCTGGCTTTCAGTGTCATGCTTTATGTAAGCCAAGCTGTTTTGGTAGCAGAGAGGGCACATATTTCCTGACCTCCTTTACAGACTCTATTAGCTTATTTTTACCTCTGACATATAAACCAAAAGTCAATTAAATGATCTTGCTGTGACAGTCTTGCAACTTCTTAAAAAAAATCAAAGGAGATTTTGAAGATTCCCACGTGACTCTATGCTGTTGTATCAGATGTGCAAAATAGGTCTAAATAGGCATTCCACAATTTTTTAATTTTTTTTTTTAGTTTATTATTGTATTTATACATTTATTCTAATCCTTGCTAAGGGATTTTTTTTTGTTTGCTTGATTTTATGGAAATTATTTTGCTCAGACTGAGGCTTTCATTAGCAACAGAGGATTCTAGCTTTCCTCTTCTTGCAATTTTTCATCAATATGTTCAGACTAGACCAATGAACGGAATGATTGCTTGGCTGATTGTTGCACTGCAACTCACGTACACCGAAGCGTGAATAATTTAAACTGTGCTGGCTTGTCAGTATTGGATTTGTATGTGGTCTGAAGAAAGCAAAGAGGGAGATATCAGACAGCAGAAATAAAAATAAAATAAAATAATAATAAAAAAATTCTCTCAAAAGAGTGGATAGAGGGTGAAGAGAAAAGAAGGGCTCTTATTGTGCATAAAGAGTGAAGAGTGAGGAGAGGGTAAATCCTATATGTCTTGTCAAGGGCCTGTTTTGGATACTCAGTAATTTTAAAACAAATTGCATCAGACTACAGCATTGTTCAAATCTTCTGGGATAAAAATGTTTTCTGAATTCAGTGGGAGTGAAATCATTTGAAAGATGTCTTTCAAAAAGTCGTTACTTTCTTTTCTTTTGAAATCATTAGTTTATGTAGTAAGAGTTTAACAGGACACGGCAACAGAAAGAAAAAATCAACCCGACCCAGCTCAGCATTTGGAAAATAACACATTCAAGGTTAAATGTCACAAATCTGTCAGTTGTTATGATTAAAGGAGGAAAACGACTTTGTTATGTGGCTAGTTCTAACCTTGTCCGTTTCAAATGCTGCTGTGAAATCTTCCCCCTGCAGAAGAATCAAGTGGAGCCAAAGGATTTCTGCGTAAGCGTTTTACTGTGATTGTGTTTTATTTATACTCTGAGAAATCCATAAACAGTGTTACTTCACAGAGCCAGATAGCAGTCATCTGCTTCCCATGACGGGCAGTTGCTCCTGCATGAAAGCCTATTGACTGAAAGCAACATGCACAGTTTACTACCAGCCTAAGTGATTGACAGTGTCTCACAGAGTCATTCCAAGGATTTCTTTGTATACTACAGGTAGCACAAGTAAAAATAAAAACCAAAAGCAGTTTTAAGTAGCCCAAGGTGTTGATTTGCACATCAAGTGCAAAAGCTTTTACGCTTTATCTTACTTACCCATATATTCATTTATTTATCTTCTGTTTTGTCAAAGCATGTCACATCCTTTACTCTGTGCCTCAGACTTAAAATAGAGACAGCAAACCTGTCCTTGCTATGTTCTAACATAAAATTTCAGTTATTTCCAGCCCTTTTTCTCTCAGAGCATCTGATTAACCTCAATGAGGGGTCAAACCAGATTTGTGGCTTTGGCTATGGACTGGACTTGATATCTTTACAGAAGTAAAATACTATGAGATGCAAAATGTCAGGTCCCTCTAGCAATCAGTCATGATTAAATGCTGTATTTTCGCCAGTGGAAGCTACATTGCTATGCTGCTGCACAGCTGATAAAAAACTATCTGTGAACTGAGGGAAAAAAATAAAGAAAACCCCCTATCTGTTTCTTCATGTCCAACATTAATTTCTGCATAATGAAATTGTGTTGCTTAAATAAGCATACATGAGGAGGATGGGTTTAGAATTTTAAAAGTCCTAAGTTATTCCAAACTGGAAAACACACCAGGAGAGAGCAAATAAGGACTTTATGGGTTTTTTTGATATAGCACCACAAAATAATGGCCCCAATAGCCACTATTACAAAGATACAATAAGCATGTCATAGAGTGATAATTAAAATAAGTTATCAGAGAAATTTTCCCTTTGTTATCTCATATCATACTAGGGATATATACATATGTGAAGATGCATCTGATTGCCTACGATTGATCCCAATTCAGTTCTCAGCATTTTTAGACATTACCTAAGATTTGCTCTTAAAATCATGTACCACTGTACTAGGAATACATTTTAAATATTTTCTTTTTTTTTTTTTCTCAGTTCTGAAAAGTGCAGGAAAAAAGGACTGTTAATATTTCTTCATAGCTATATTTATATGAAACTGAGCAACGCCAGCAATTTTCTCCAGTTCGGAGTCCAGCTGGCAGAATTTGTGTATATCTATATTCTGCATCCAGCATGTTTCTGCTAATTTCTGAACCATGTCTGGAAATTTTTTGAGAAAGCAAGCAGCCTGGGACACGATGTATGTCAAGGACTTCTGCGAAAATTTACAATTACAAACGTTTCAGTTTCATTCCACTAACCTGTTTAGTGTAGTGGTAACATATAAGTTCAGTGCATAGACTTGTGCATAAGATTAAGTACTCTAGGTAATGTAGAGACAGAGAGATTGCCCTTGCCCAGGCTGTAACAGTCGCTAAAACTAGATTACAGAATCTGTGCTACCTGTCATCTAACTATGATAGGCTATTTGATTTAAAAATAAAGGGAAGCTTGTTAAAATGGTAAAGTTTTAATGATCTTAGTAATGGAAACAATTATGGCTTTAGATGATATAGCTGTAGAGCTAAATACAGCTGAAATAGTCCTGGGACACACTGGAATAGATAATTGGGATTGTTCTTGTTCTTCAGAACAAGAGGTTATATTATATAGTTGTTTATATCAAAGAGCAATGTTATAATACAAAATCTCATTTAAAAATATTTTTTAAGAGTTCTTCTTCCCCAAACCTTTACGAAAACAAAGTTGAACTGACCATTTAGGTGACCATTTTAGAAAAAGGAAATCTCCTCTTAAAGTCAGTAGGACTAAATAGTCACCACTTCTTCACATTGCTGGTGGTCATAATCTTTCCTTAAGCTGCTTAAGTGGCCTGATTTTGATATATAGGATACGGTAGAATTTTGAAAGAAACATTTTTTCCTGAATTTCTGTGAAACCAGCAGAAAAAATATTGTGAAGAATACTAGATATTTCTAAAATTTCTTATTACAAGAAATCTAACAAACTTTGAATGGAGACAAAAGAGGCAAATTAGGATATAAATGTGTCTACATGCTTACATTGAAATAAGAGTGCAGGAAACTGATCTATTCTGTCAAGTTAATGATAGGGGAATCCAGGATATTTACTCAGTTACTTGTTCTGCTTAATGAAACAAAGAAATTTTGAATTCATCTGCCTTGGCTGCAAAGCTGTAACTTTTCATGGTGTCCCAAGAAACATAAATTAGCAGAACATGCAAAAGAATATGTTACAGCATTTTAATTACTTTGAAACATTTAAATCTCATGGTTTGAATCTCAATATGCTAAGCTGTATAAATGCAGTTAAGCCAATTAAAAGCCTCACCTCTGCTTTGCAGTTAAACCATGAAGGTTAAATTATGTATTTTATAAATATAAAATTTATAGGTTAAAAAACATTCTATAATCTTAACAGTTTACATCCTAGACTTATAATATTTAATTTTTCTATTAAAAAGCATTAGTTTGATGTTGTAGACATATTTCTCTCAGCCCTAACTTTTGCTTCTAAATGTACCTGGACATATAATTTACAGGGAAAAATTTTCTTCACAGGAGATGGGAGGGTGAGTGAAGCTTGCACGAAGTGAATAGAGAAGAAATTGGTTCCTTTGTTGTCCTTAGATTCAGCACTTATTTACAAGGTTTATTTACATTATATTTACATTAGTTAAACATCCTCTTAATGTTCTGGTTCTTCTTCATTTCATATGCTATTAAAATCTCACTGCATTTATGATTATGTATATGCGTTATATTAGCAAAAAGTAAATAAATAAATAAATATTGATTTATTTTTTGTGCCCAGGTAACTCAGGCTATCAGCCAGACTGGAGAATGGGATACCAGACAGAAAACATGTGCTTTGACTAAGATTGAAAAATATTCATTAACAACCAATTTTTCTCTGCTGTTCTCTGATGCAGTGTTTCATAATTTTGGTGGATGCTTTTAGCAAAGAAGTCATGCATTCCAACTTATATACTCAGACCTCGAGAGTCTTTTTATTGATCCCACTGAGCCTTAGTTTATGAAATAACTAAACTAGTTATAGTTTGGATTAACTTTCTGGCTCAGTAGTATCAGTTATTATGGCTTCTGCACAGTGAAATTAGGAAGGGATTGCGCCACTACTGTGTTACATACCCCTATTACTCTTCTGCAATAAGTGGTATATCTCTTACTTACATCAGAGGATAAAAGACATTTAGATTGGTTTTTCTTTTATGATCTTTACATCTGCATTTTCTATGGACTCAGTCCTTCTATGAATCTGGCTGTGGGAGGAGAGAGGACAAGAAGAAGTAGGAGAAAACCGTCCCCCGGAATTACTCAGTTTGGAAAGAGTATTTTGGTTTTGCTTTTGGTTTTGGTTTTTGCATTAAGAATGACTAATAAGTTAAAGCCAGCATTTATTTCCTCAACTTTTACTGGACCTGTTCTACTCTACTGTCCATTCCTAAGGCCAATTTGGACACTTGTATCCCCTTACTATGTGCTTCTTTTCTCAGTTTTTTAGGCTTTTATTTAAAAGGAAAACAGGAGTCTTCCAATTCAGCAGGTATTTGCACTGAAGGATTTTCACCCAAAATGCATCTCTATGCAAGGTAAAACACTAAGCCATTGGGATCAAAACAATTCCCAGTGTCCCACAAGAATGATCAGAGGCACAAAGTCATTATGGTCTGTATAGAACAATAAGGGCTAAAACTATCTAGTTTTTTGGGTGAATTTTTTTTTTTTTAGGAAGTATGGTTTCATATAAAATACGAAGTCCTGTCCTTTATTATGGGAAGTAAAAGCATTTCCAGTACAGCAAAAATGATTTCATATTAAGGTAAACAAAATAAACAAACAAACAAAAAAGAGGAAGGGAAAAATGCTCACGTTCACTCTATTCACTTATTCTATTATCCTATTAGACACGTGAGGTGGTATTGATTAAGGATTTGTGAGTGCAGCTATAGTTCACAAGGCCAGGACTGAAGTGCATATGCTTAAATCTTCAGACTACAAGTTGAACATTTATATATGTTTACCTTATTTTTTTTTTCCAAATCTTTTTCTTGTGACTTAAAATAAAACCCGATTTCTTTGTTTTCTGAACTTTCTGACTTGAGGGATTTTAAAACCACTATATACTTGAAATCCCTTTTAAGACTAAACATGCGTGGAGGCAGGAGAAAAAAAATGCCAGTATTCATCCTGTCTTGCTTGCCATTTGGGTTATCAATAACAGTTTAATATTAGAGACAGGATGGAACTCTGTGGGTTTTCTACCAACAGTACTTAGGCCTCATCAGTGAACTGATCTTAACATCTATGATTCCAGAAACAGGTGAATAAACCTAACTTTAAACTTACTTGTTATACAGAAAAGTGGACTTTCCCTCTATAGTTTGCTTGCACTTTTACGTTTATTTGTCTGTCACGAACTATTTCTACTTCTTAAATAGTCAGTTGTGCACCCTGCAACTGAGATTTTAAAATATGTACTTCTAATTAATTGTTTAAAGGTTAATGTGATTTTATTGTATTTAACTTCTCTTTTCATATGGAAAATGTTTTTGCTCTGTTACTAATATGTTAATTTAACAAATGCCATTCAAATTTCAAAAGGCTTATTTTTTTTGACATGCATGACCACAGCTTAGAGGTGATTGAGCAGTTTCATTTGTAACTAAATCGTATATTTTACTTGCAAGTTTTGTATAATTTTAATGATATTAACAGCTGTAAAAATTTTAGTCTGCCAAAGACAAAGTAAGTTTCTAATTGTAGAGCTAAGGACTGCATCTGTTTGTTAAACATTTTAAGGATATTTTATAAAACTGCCAGTCTATGG
Source organism: Dromococcyx pavoninus (assembly GCA_033558185.1). Lineage (NCBI taxonomy): Eukaryota > Metazoa > Chordata > Aves > Cuculiformes > Neomorphidae > Dromococcyx > Dromococcyx pavoninus. The sequence continues at coordinate 3,081,022 of JAUMJL010000212.1, forward strand.
GGCTATAATAATAGATTGGGAGGACTTAGTGTTTAGAAGTATATGAATTTCACAAAATATAATCTGTATAAAAAACGTCTGACAGTCTGTCACTTTCTTTTCTTTGGATGTCTGCAGAAATAACCCACCCTGAAGGCTCTTACTCACTTTTACCTGATCTGGGTGAAGGTGGGTGTTGGACAATTTCTCATCTAATATTAACTGATTGTTTATAACACTTAGGTTTTCTTTTTTTAAAAAAACCCTACTAGTTCATTATAGAAAGCTGTAGCATGAGCATTAACAACTGCTTTAGCATTAATTTTTTTTTTAATATGCAGAAGTATGAATTATCAATAAAGAGAAACTGGTTTATTGTGGCCTCCTGCCTGTTTTAAGAAAAAAATCATAGAACTGTTTAGGTTGCAAAAGACTGATACTTGAGGATGCATAATTGTGAAATATATTGTAAAGCTGTTGTATTCTTAACTTAGAAACTGGCAAGGGCCAGTGTATCTTTTTAAAAAAGAAATACCAGGATATTGAAATTAATATACATATCCATGTAATCACACTACCAAAAAAACAGTGTAAACCAACAAAGAGCCTGACAATGTATTTAAGGCTAAGCATATGTAAAGATATCGGAGAGCCCCTTGAGTCACAGACGTATCCTCACAGACGTAGAGTCAGTGCTCCCTTTATTGTGCTTCCACACATTATTTATACTCACAATCTGCGTTCACACGCTACAAGTGTACATATAATTGGCTACTACATGCTGTCCATTTGGTATATTCTCTATCTTAATTGGTTCTAAGTTTCTGTCCATGCGCTGTTACCTGATACCCTGCAGTCCCCCTTTTTGTAGTTAGCACTTCGTATTCTCTTTCTTATCTATCAGCTAACATTCCATTTTCTCATAACATGCCAAGGTCACTGTATCCCTGTCGTTTGGCATGTAGGCAGGGTTGTGCATACAGGCCTCAAGGATCACAGAATGCCCTGATTCTTCTAAAATATTTTCTACATAAAGATGCTTCCCTGAATGAAGAATGTCACCCTTTATTTTAAGTAGGAAAACCAGCAGAAGGTTAAAACTTACAGAATGGGTAAAGAATATAGTGAGGCATTTGCAGTAAGGCCGTGTGACCATTGTCTAAATATTAGGAAATATTATCTAAAGCAGAGGAAATTAAATAATGCTGCCTAATAGCTTAAATTTTATTATGATCATATATGTGATCTGTGGTTTATCATTGCTCATATTCAATTCTAGAACAAATGCACTTTTAGAATCAAAGAAAGGAATAGAATAAAACATGGGGAAAAAATTGCTTGTTTTAGTAGTCTTTATGTCCATATAATCTAATACTTTTAATTTACATGTCTCTGTGATACCCATATGCCATGTTTGCCTTATGCAATCTGACTGAGCAGTGCTTTCTGATTAATCGTCACTTTCAAAGTTATAACTCAGGATGGACCCGCAAGTACACACCAGTTTTGTAGTAGTAAAGCAACAACTTGGAAACTGCATTTTTATTTATGTTTTCCCACATTTTATCTTCTACTAAATACTAATTCTAGTCTTGTGCTGAGATATTTGAGTTCAGTATTGTTTATTCCATGCTGTGTGAACACACATCAGGGGTTTTATACTGCAGTTCTAAAAATCATTATTGATAACCCCTATTAAATTAATACAAAACGCTATTGCGTTTCTGTAGGCACCTCGCTGGGTTCCTGAAATATCAATGTGCAGTATAAAAAGTACTTTAATGCTGATTTTTAAAAATCATGAAAAACAACAACTTGATCTTATTAAGAGACATTAAGAAACAAATATATGGAATCGAAAGGGACCCTATGAGGTGACTGAGGCAAGCTCTGTGCCCTGACATAGCTTTGCTAAAAAAATGCCTCTTAGCTGCCTGCCAAGCCTATTCCTGTGGACCTCAGTGAAAAGAGTTCACATCTTCCCTAGTCTGTATGTTTTAATTCCTGCAGATTTTTGCATGTTTTTTTTTCCTTATAACGAAGCTATTCATTATTTTCTTGCTACAAAGATAAAGATTGCTTCATACCCTACTTGCAGGGGATGTGGAAACCAAGAATAATTAGATAATTTTAAGAACAGAAGGAAGAGGCAGGAAAAGTTCAATACATGGATTTATTACTATATCGAAATATATAGCCCCAGTTAATGTTAATTCCCGAACTTTGTAACTGAACTTAGCTATCAAATGAAATATGCTGAGGTACCTGCGTTAGTCCCCAGTCCCTTTACTGTTTCCACAGTTTGTAACACATGTAAAGATTAGATGTTTTGGTAGGAAGATCAGCAAGTAAATAATTTTATATAAAATGCATAAAAGAAAATATCTTTTTGCAAGTTAAATAATTTTATACTCAAACTCATTGATGGAATGCTGTAGATGCAAAAGTGTAACTGAATTTTTAAAAATGATTAAGCCAACTAATAGTGCTAAAGTTCTCAAGAGTTTTTAAATGTAATAAGAGGACAAAAAATGTTATTTTCTACTTAAACTGGAATTTGTCAGAAATTGAGTAATTTGGGTATATTTGTCCTCTTTGGATGCTGGCCATTGCCAAAACTATAGTTTGGACTGTACAAATTTGTCTGATTGAGGATATGTGCTCTTTTTTCTCTTATGCACGTTGTTATCTGTAAAATTAATGCATATAAATACGGTTTCTTTACTGTGCTACATGACATTTCTTTCAAAGAGCTATGATTTTTGTTCTAAAAATAACTAAACTAATTAGATATTTGCTTGTTTAAAGAGATTAAGTACTTTATATAAATGCAATTTATATATATACATGCATATATACATGTGGAGAAGGATGTATATTGCTATCAATATTGATAGATATATAAAGCACTCTTTCCAAACAAATTCTGTAATCAAACTATAGTAGTTACAAAATATCCTCACTTAATCATAGAAACTATCCATCCAAAATCGTTCATCAGCACGATATTCAATGATTCTGTTTTAAATTTCTATGGTGAATAGCTCTGGATCAAAGAGCAATTTTATTCAGTCTGATTTTTAGCTATCAGACAAAAAACAAGACAAAAGCCTTAAATTACATATACCTTTTGTATATGTGTGAACTTACAAAGGGCGTAAATATATAGCTGGGTAGATCTTCCAGTCCTTTCATGAATGCCAAGGAAAAGTCTGGATATGTTATGCACACTAAATCTCAGACTGGAATTTCTCTTCATGATATTTCAGCTTACAATGTGTGGATATTCTCACTAAAAAAGGAGACAAAGTTAAAGTAACAGTTAGACCCAAAGGCAAATTGTTGAGAACTTCTGTACAAATATGTACCAGCTATAAATCATTTCAAAGGCAATTTATAAAAGTGACAAGAGAATACACATGTAGATTATCCAGCTGTTTATAAGACTTTGCTGAAAAATAAGATGTTGAAGTACATTCCTTAATCGAGAATTCTTAATTCAAATATTCTAAAAATATATTCTGTAGTACGCGATAAGGTTAAGATAGCCACAGAAAATTGTGGCTTATGTTTTTATGATTATTAAAGAAAACATTTTTTTCACTAGAAGAATTAAACTGAGTTTTCAGTTTTGTTTGTCCAGCTTTCTGGTATTGTCCCAGAGCTATGTCTTCTTGCAAGTGCGGAAGGTCTGTAGTCTGGGTTAATTTTGGATCATATACCATATCAGAACATGAACTTTCAGGGCTTTTTTTTCACTGAATCACGATTATCAAAGCTTGTACAGAGTTCTAGATCAACTACCTGTATGTTCTCTGAACAGGAACAATTCATTGTCTCATTTGTGCCTTCTTATTAATTTTAGCTCATCAGAGAAATGATTTTGACTTTGAGCTTATTGAGAACCCAACCAATCGTACAAACCTTTACAGATCTAAGTTTACTTCATAATTAGAATTAACTGAAATGACTTACACAGCCTGGAAGACACAACAGAAATTGACAGCTAAATACATGCCTGTAAAAAAAATAGACCCTTAAAACAGATCTTTCTCAGTCATAATATTGAAAATGATATTTAAAAGAAACTTTTTTTTTCCAGATTGACGAGTTCCATTATTTTAATCACACCTTGGGAAAGAAAAAAAAGACACCTTCCTTTGTCTCCATCCTTCAACCTAAATGACAGTGTTAGAAGGAAATTACCTTAAAGGCTTTCTTTGAACAACTGTAATAGAGGTTGGCATCTGGGCTTTCTCCAAGAGCCAGGAAGAATAAGAATCTGAAGAGCATCACTGCGCATTTCCTCCTGTACCGGCAACGACAAGACAAATTTAGCCCAACTTCAGCTGTGCATGTCTGAAATGTACATAAGGAATGTACATCATGTTTTACCTTCCATCTTGGGAGAGGAAATGCTTCTTCCTAGCTGGAGAGACTACAAACATCTTGCTCAGGCTTCTCATTATATTTAATTTAAAGTGTTACCTTAATCATAAACATTCATGTCTGTATCCAGACCATTCTTGTCAATGATCCTGTTTGGTCCTTTCTGTAGAAGAGGTACAAGTATTACCAAAGAGAACACGTGTTTTTTAAGATAATTTTATTAAAAAAAAAATCAGTAATTTGTAATAAGCATTTATTCCATTATTTTTAATGCCTTCTCTTTCCACATTCTTTTTTGTACTGGGTGTACTCACACATATATAAAGATGTTAGATGTACAAAAACTGTATTAGTACCTGCTTCTATATGCAAAATAATTTCTGTCCAGATGAAAATTCTAAATCAAGATAATCTTCACAGTCACAGCTGACTATGACTGCTTCTTCTGTTGTTAGAGGATTTAGTCATAAGCGAAATTAGTAACCTTGTTAATCATAAAGATTGACATCTTCTCCACTAAATGATCCATTATGTAAGATAAACATTTTAGGTGTGTACCAATTCCATCAACCTAGCTCCAAAGGTTCATGTAGTTAGATTTTGTCAGGTATCACAGTATCACAGTATCACAAGGCTGGAAAGGACCTCTGAGATCATCAAGTCCAACCTATAACCCAACACAATACCAACCCATCATCTAAACCATGGCAGTCAGTGCCTCATCCAGTCTCCCCTTAAACACCTCCAGGGTCGGTGACTCCACCACCTCCCTGGGCAGCGCATTCCAATGGTCAATCACCCTTTTCCTAACATTAAGCCTAAACCTCCCCTGACAACGCTTGCGTCCATGCCCTCTAGTTCTGTCACTGGTCACCTGAGAGAAGAGACCAACCCCTGCTCGCCTACAACCTCCTTTTAGGTAGTTGTAGAGAGCAATTAGGTCTCCCCTGAGCATCCTCTTCTTCAGACTAAACAGCCCCAGCTCCCTCAGTCACTCCTGCTAAGGCTTGTGCTCCAGCCCCTTCACCATCTTCATTGCCCTCCTCTGGACACACTCCAGCATCCTGACATCTTTCCCAAACTGAGGGGCCCAGAACTGCACACAGTATTCAAGGTGAGGCCTGACCAGTGCCGAGTATAGGGGGACGATAACTTCTCTGGTCCTGCTTACCACACTATTCCTGATGCAGGCCAGAATGCCATTGGCCTTCTTGGCCACCTGGGAACACTGCTGGCTCATGTTGAGCTTCCTGTCAACCAACACTCCCAGGTCCCTTTCTGCCTGACTACTCTCCAGCCACTCTGTCCCCAGTTTATAGCTATGCATGGGATTGTTGTGTCCAAAATGAAGTACCCGACATTTGGACTTATTAAACATCATTCCATTGGAATCGGCCCATCTCTCTAGTCTCTCCAGGTCCCTCTGTAGGGCCATCCTACCCTCTAACAGATCAACCCTTCCTCCCAGCTTGGTATCATCTACAAACTTGCTGATGATGGACTCAATCCCCTCATCCAGATCATCAATAAAGACCGAACACCGATCCCTGGGGGACACCACTGGTGACCGGCCGCCAACTGGATGAGACACCATTCACCACCAACCTCTGGGCTCGGCCATCCAACCAATTCCTAACCCAGCACAGAGTGCTCCCGTCTAAGCCACGGGCTGCCAGCTTCTCTAGGAGTCTACTGTGGGAGACAGTGTCAAAGGCCTTGCTGAAGTCCAGGTATACCACATCCACAGCCTTCCTCTCGTCCACCAGGTGAGTCACATGGTCATAAAAGGAGATCAGGTTGGTCAGGTAGGACCCACCCCTCCTAAACCCATGCTGTCTGGGCCTGATCTCTTGGCCGTTCTGCAGGTGCCGCATGATTGCACCCAGTATTATCTGCTCCATAATTTTACCTGGGACCAAGGTCAGGCCGACAGGTCTGTAATATCCTGGATCATCCTTACGGCCCTTCTTGGGGATGGGCATCACATTGGCCAACTTCCAGTCTTCCGGGACCTCTCCGGAGAGCCAGGACTGCTGAAAGATGATGGAGAGCGGCTTAGCAAGCTCATCCACCAGCTCTCTCATCACCCTAGGATGGATCCCATCCGGCCCCATAGACTTATGAGGGTCCAAGTGGCTCAGCAGGTCTCTAACTTCCTCCTCATGGATTACAGGAGGGCCATATTGCACCCTGCCCCCATCGACCACTTCGGAGGACCAACTGTCAAGTGAACAGACTTGCTTACAGTTGAAAACTGAGGCAAAGAAGGCATTAAGTACCTCAGCCTTCTCTGCATCTTTGGTTACTATATTTCCCTCCATATCCAATAAGGAGTGGAGGTTGCTGCTGCCTTTCTTTCTACCATTGATATATTTATAAAACTCTTCTTATTGTCCTTAACAAAAGTGGCCAATTTAAGCTCCAGCTGGGCTTTTGCTTCCCTGATTTTTTTCTACACGACTTAACAACATCTTTGAACATGACCTGGCTTACATCCCCTTCTTTCCAACGACGATACATCCTCTTTTTCTTACTTAGTTCCTTCAGAAGCTCCTTACTCATCCAGCCCGGCTGTCTGCCCCTACGACTCTTCTTACAACACATGGGGACAGCCCGCTCCTGCGCCTTCAAGATTTCATTCTTGAAGTGCATCCAGCCTTCCTGGACCCCCTTGCCACTAAGAACTATTTCCCAGGGTACTTTCCTGACTAGTTCCTTAAATAATCCAAAACCTGCCCGCCGAAAGTATGAAATAGGGCAGTCCAAAACAGAAGAAGTAGAGAACTGAAATTAGGTCTATTTGACCATATTTGTATAGGTAATATCTCACAAAACATAGTCTTCCCTTAAAAAAAAAAAATTAAGGTTAGAGAAATAATTCCCTTCCTTTTCCATCCAATTTCCCAAAAAGGACTATGTAGCTGTATATTCTACTTAGAAATAGTAGTGAACTACTTTCTTTTAGAAGGAATAGTGAATGAAGAAATGAAGTCCAAGTCGTGAAAGAATAGAATAAAGTAAAGGTAGCCATATCTAAACAGGATGGTTTTCCTTGAATGACAAGAGTTTCAAAGTATGGGAAAATTTTCCTTCGTTTGGTCATTTAGCATAGATGCCACAGGATAGGACAAGTTATTTCTGTGTGTGCTATACAGAGTTCTCAAGCTTTATTACTACAGCAGATTAACTTGCCCATTTTTTTCCATTTTTTTTATAAAAAGCGTTAGATGCTGGAGAAAATTTAGGGTTTTCTGTAGAAGAGAGTGGCATTTTTGAGATGTAAACATGCCCAAACTAACTCCATTAAATACTAGTGAACTGTAGGTTCTTCCGTAACAGGAACAAAGTGTGAGGTGAATGTACTCTATACGATTTTCCTGTTGATCAAAACCTGGATTTTAGGAACTTTTATGAAAGATTGCTAAAATAATTGGTGCCTACGAAAGAAATTCAGTCTATGTTTCCAGCTTATGTAATTTGTGGTTCTTGGTTTGCAAAACTATTTTGTGTGACATCAAGTCACAGCTTTGACTAATAAATAATTTTAGGTTTTGGTGTAAATTTTAAAATATGAAGAAATACTTAAGATCCTGATTTCTAAACAAATCTGATAACAAATATATGCAAGTGTGGCTAGGACCACTGTTATAAAGAAGACAAGAAATATTTGTACAAGAAGAAAGTATGATTTTTAGGTATTACAGAAACACTATATTTTGTGAAAAGAACATTAATACTATATATTTCGTATGGATACGAAAGGGAAGCTTGAAAAGAACAATCCTGCAGTCTATACCAAACGTATAGTACATATATAATCCAATACATATGTAAAAGGAATGTAAAGCTGGGTACTGAAGCTTTTTGGACAAGGTTAAGAGAAATTAAAATCCTCAAGCTATGAAGTAATAGAAAAAGGAGGAAAAAATCCCCAAACCCACATAAAACCCCCCAAATCATCTCAAAACACTGTTAATGTAATAGTTACTATTAAAATATTATATATACTTCCAAAGTAAGATTCAATTTCTTAGTTAGCATATGACTTTTAGTAACTGAAATTGGCAAAATTCTGTAAGGCTTTATGTTGGAAATCTATAGATAATTTGAAATTATACTGTATAGGCATCTGAAAGCTAGTTTGTTTATAGAGAAGACCATGATTATAAAGATAATTTTAGGACTCAGTACTGTCCTACACTCTTTTGAGGTATCAGAAATTACTGAGTGCTGATGCAAGCAAGTGCTGGCAAATTTCGTGTCTGGCAGGGTGACAAAGCACTATGTGTTGCTTTAAGCTACAGCTGTATTATCTTGAGCAGTGATGCCAGCAGATCACACAAGTTAAACAACCTTGTAATTGCCTGAGAGTTGTCTCATGGAGGAAAGTTGCTTGTGGTTTCTTCTTTTCACTACAATTTTTTTAGACTATTTTCTCAGTATCTCAGGGGATTATTTGTGTCCCTCAGTTCTTTTCAAGTGCAATATTGCTTTTGGCATCTGCCGAATTCTGGACCACTCCAACCTTACAGAAATACTGTAAACAAAAGGACAGTTTTTGTAGGGATAATTGTGCCTTTGTTGTTCTTAACATTAGTTTTGTATAGGCATATAATAGTGCCTGAAATCAAGTTTTAGCCTCTTAAGTATATTCAAGAAACTAGAAAAAGGAAAAAATACATGTGCATATATGTAGAACATATTTGTGAATGTTTTTTATACTTTCCAGGGGCAAAGATAACAATTTTCAGGAGAAACAAAAATCTTAGTGCACAAGACTGAATCGAGATGGATCTTACGTAAAAATCCAGTGGGTGGATGCCAGGGAGATTGATTACCTAATTTTGTAGTTCTGTTCTATCAGAGAGCTCTCTGTACAGGAAGTGCGGAAAAGGATCACGGACACTTGTGGCTAGCAGATAAGACTTTCTAGTGTGTTGCTCCAACAAAATGTTACTGTCTTTCCCAGTGAATTTAAATGAGAATGAACAGATGGAAAGGTGCTAGTAAGCTATGGCATGCTGTGGTTACTGAACTTCTTGAATATGCTCAATACAGAAAGAACATTTTATAAACATTTAAAAAAAAATCCAGAAGGAAGGATTAGAGGCTGGGATGTGTAAGAAGAGATTAAAACAATTTAATATACTATGCCACTGCTTGAAATAAAGATTATGAAGAATGATATGGCTGTGCACAAATACTTCAGAGGTAAAACATGGGGGTTATGGTGGTTCTTACAATTTCATTTACTATAATGTCTCTTCTAGCATCAACATAGACTATTAATTCTCTGAGGAATATACATTGAGCACAATAAGACCTACTACATAGAGATGTTTGGTAAAAGAAATCTAGAAATTGAAGACCCTGTAGAGGAATATTTAGATTATATTTCAGGAAATAACTTTAAAGAGTAAGCCTGTTAGCGCTTCATCTTGCACCTTTAATATCTCTGGAGATTTAAAAAGTGACTTGAATAAAAATTTAAGATGGAGCCCTTCAGGCAATAGTATAAGCAAACCAAGAATGTGGTTAATATGTGAAATTCACTTTCATCAAAGGTGTTTTTAAAGAGCTGTGTGTGAGGGAATATCAGACAGAGGATTATAATGGGAAATCCTGGTGTTTTTTTTTTTTCTGCAGAAGTCTGTGCTAGTTGACCTCAAAGGTTTCCAAACTGACTTTCATCTAATATTTTAGAAATGTCAAATGAGGTAATTCTGGAGACTGAGCAGATCAGTTACTCATATGCTACACTTTGTGTGTACTACAGGATGCTTATGCTTTTTCCTATCAGATACATCACAAGTGAAGGAAGCTTCTTTTCACAGCTTAATTGTACTTAATACATACCAAAAATAAAGTTATTGATATATTAAATCCCACATATTTGCAAAATTACTTGTCACCATAAATTTTAATGTGTGATAGACCATTTTCTTGTAGATATTTTCACAACTTTAAGTGTTTCCACACCATTATAGAACAATAAAACTGCTGTCCAACAGTACATTCTCAAGACACAAGTGAAAATATACACAATTTCAATGGGCTGTTTTCCATGTGACAGCTATTTAATTTGAAACATTTGCCTATTTTGCATTCTAAACTGTTATCAATGTCATGATTTCAGAGCAAAGCTTATAATTATATTGAAGCAACTCAAGCTTTAAGATCTATGGGAGAAAACAGGTTTGAATTCTAGACAAACTACTGCAAGAATCGCTTTTCCAGTCATTCTAAACACTGACCCTTATTTTGATTTAGTGCAAGTTTTGGGTGGCATAGGATGTATTGCTAGTTTGTAATATAATGCACAGCTGACCTGTGGAAATCATTGTCTTTGTGCTGTGATAGCTAAAATCCTACACATTTTCTAGAGAAAAAAATAATGGAATAGAAGTCTACTGTGGTTATTAAACACTGACAAACTACTTAAGGTAGAGGAAATTCTTATGTCACACATGATTCAAGGCTAACAGTATAGTGTAGAAGTGTCCTTGCCTTCTTCTTACTCTCATGTCTAGGCATTCATTTTGATTGTTGTCTGAGTAAAGATTTCATGCTGGACACAGTGAGTATACCTACTGTTGTAAGTGAAGTCATTAATAAAAGCTACTGACTTTGCTGTATATGTATGCCTGTACTTCACAGGTAATTATCTGACTGTCTCTATGGACAATTCTGTTTCAACTTTACATTGTGCTGTGGTGTCTGGGAGCTCTTCTGTTAACCAGTGGGAGAATGATTTTATGATGCATGCACAAATAGACTTTAATGGATGACCTTTTGGCAGGGTAGGTTGTTGAAATGCACTGAATAATTTCCTTCTGTGACAAAAAATAGTTCTGTGAGATAAACTCTTATTTTTATCTGTATACAATTGTTTTATACTCTCAAATTCTTCTCTCACAGATCTGTCCTCTAATGGGTTTCTTTGTGTGTCCATGATCAACACGAAAGTAGTGTTACACATATTTTTCTTTAGCTTCTTTTCAGGACTATAGTTAGCATTCATGAGAAGATTCAGGTCAGGAAATCTAGTTAGGTGCTAGTCAGATTAGGTAAAACAAAGTGTGCACTTCCTGAAAGTTACAGAAGGAAAAAAAGGAAAGAAACAATGCTTAAAAATAATCTCCTGACTACAGTCCATTAACAGATTGCGTATAATTAGACTACATTGTGAATTTTTATATAAGAAAAGGCTACTTCTTGATCAGCAGAAGCAGATTTGGCTGCCAACTGACCAGTGTTATCCCTCAGACACACAACATTATTTAACATTTCTCTGGGAAGTTCATATCCTCTTATTGCCCTTCATGCAGTTTTATGTCCATTAGTGATTTCCTTAGACCTTTGTCAAGCTGCATACATTACTTCTACATTAAATAGAGAAATTAAATAGAGAAATGACCATTTTATTTTTTATATTATTTCTTAATTCTTAGACATCTTTATGCATTTTTCTTCCAGACACCTTCAGAATGAAATCCATTTTAAAGCAGACCTTTGTTCTTTTAATTATGCTTCAAAATTGCGTGACCATTCTTAAAACTATTTGAAACCACGTAAGACCAAATCTGAAACCAGATTCCTATAAACAGATACTTTAGCTGCCAATTAAAGTTCTGTAAAGCTGTACCAAAGTGGAAAACTCTCAGAGTGAAAACTACTTCTACTAGGGCAGCAGCTTACTCTGAGAGCAAATCCATAAGATTTCTTTGCACTTTTATGTTCTCTGTTTGATACTTGTTAAATTGATTAAATTGACTGAACATAGTCCACAATGGTCAAAGTTTTTCACACAGCAAGGTTTGTTGTGGGTTCTTTGCCAGAGATAGTTTTAATTGACTTGCAAAATCTGGGAAGAAATTAGAATATGCTTAGTAGGTTATGTCATATATTTAAATATATTTTGCCTATATACATTATAATCACAGAATCATAGTATAAGGAAAGAGCTGTAGTAGGTTAACTGGTTCTTGGGCTTTATGATGTTATTATTAATAGACTTTGATTAGAATATTCTTTAAGATATTCATTTTCTGAGGTTCCCATTATCTCTTAAAGCAATCTACCACCAGTCTCACAAGTGTTTTCCCCCATATGAATTATTCTTCCATATATTAGTTCAAATCAGTTCTTTCTTGTCCAAATTGTCAAGGACGCAAGGGTCTGAGAATACATTCTAAGATGTATATGGAGACTATTACTTCCCCCCACCCTCCTGCACCATTTTGCCATTTTGCCTCACGTTTTCCCCTATGTGGTTTCTCTTTAAATAAAAAAAAAAAAGAAACAACGGTTTCAGTCATCCTTATGGCTCATATTCTACAGAGCTCTGATCTTTCTTCTAGGTTTTATTTATGCAGAAAGATCTAAACAGATGCAAATGCTGTGCCAAATAAAATACAGGATTACCTACAAGATAAACTCTGCTTGTACAACTCAATACAGAATTTCTGTGTTTCAGAAAAGTGTGTCATTTGAGCCTGTGAACTGTAATTAATTTTAATAATGGAGAAGCCATATGAAGTGTCAGATTTTAATATTTTTAGGAAAAACATGGAATAATAAAGCTATTAGATGAAAAATATATACTATTATATATAAAATTTTCTTTAGTGTTAGGCAGGATCCTGTTGCCCAGTCCTGTGCATGTTCTGACCATTTAATGCTAACAATCAACTTATTCGATTGTGTTCAGTCAACACTCGAGATAGCAATAAAAGATTCAGAGTAATTATTCTGCCAGTTGTGTCCATGTGAGGACCACAGAGGGAAACTTATGCTGTAAGGGGATTGATTTATGGACTAGAAACAAAAGAGCTGAAGTTCAGACCAGCAAAAGACAGGTTAAAAATGGAAAGTGTGGCACATTTAAGAGTTTACTAACTCCTTTTTTAAAAACATATACAACAATAACAACTTTCTTCAGTCATGTTTTTGCTTTTGCTGGTTTTAGAGATGATTTTCATCTCATCTAATTTCAGACATTTACAAATTGGACATCAAATTTCAGATTATATACTTTTGGCTTCTTTACTAGCAATGGGCAGATCAATATACCTGTGGAGGTCAATTCAATTATTCTACAACCATCTTAAGGGTACTTGAATTAGTATCTGAAAGTATGTATTTCTCTGTGCAGGCTAAAACCATGGCAATCTTACATAATTTGTATTGGCCATACACAACATACCTCGAGATGCTTAATCTGAATCTACCCTCTTTCAGTTTCAAACCATTTCACTTTGTCCTATCAGTGCATGCTCTTGTAAAGAATGGTTCTTCAGCTTTCTTGTAGGCACCTCTTTAGGTACTGGAAGACTGCTGTGAGGTTTTCTTGGAAACTTGTCTGCTCCAGGCTGGACAACCCCAACCCTCTCAGTCTGTCCCCATATGTGAGGTGTTCCAGCCCTCTGGTGTTCAATGATCATGATCCTTTGATGGTACCAAAGGAACTATAAATCAGACTTTATATTTAACAATTCATTTGCTCTTTTGGGAGAGGAAAGGGTGAAACTTTTAGGATATTTTGATATTAAATCTGAAAAGTTCTTAACAATCAGATCTGAAAGGAAATTTCTGATTTCTTACACCTCTAAGAGATGTTCTGGGAAAAAACCTCAAAACCAAACCAAGAGGAAATAAGCAACAGAGAAAAGTCTACAAAGTATATAAAAAAAAAAACTAAATTGCCATTTTACAAATGTTTTGTGACAAGTTTTTTATTTTTAATGTAGATTTTCTTCAGAATATGATGATTAAAGCTAAAGACTGATTGACAGTCATAAATCAAATGTAAAATTCTCAGTCACAGGAAGCAAACTGAGTATAACAATATAACTAAACTTTAGACTATGATGTGGGAATCACAGAACCATAGAATCACAGAATCATTCCGTTGGGAAAGATTTTTGGCATCATCAACTTCAACCGCACCTGTCCACTGCTAAACCATATCCCTGAGCACTTCATCTACCTGTCTTTTAAATACCTTCAAGGACGCTGACTCGACCACCTCCCCAGGCAGCCTGTTCCAGTGCCTGATAACCCTTTCAGTGAAGAAATTTATCCTGATGTCTAATCTGAACATCCCCTGGCACAAGTTGGTGAAAAAAATGAATTCAAATTCTGCCAAGCAGTTTTCTTAGTGCAAGTTTTGCCTTTGGCTATAAACTTGTTCAGGTGATGATTTCTGCTAGTGACTTTGATTGGTAAATATGCTTCACTTACCCTTTGAGGGACAGAACGGCAAGTGTTCCTCTAATATTAATTGCTTTTCAATTATTAAAAATCTGTGAAACATAATGTGAAACAACATAAGCTTACCCACTTTTAAATGAATCTCTGTATTCCTTACCTAGAATCTCCAATCAATCTTACAGTCCATAAGAATTAAAACTAGGGCCTCTGTTGAGAAACCCCAAACTCCACGATTTGTGTTGCTTGGCATGAAAACAAAAACAAAATCCAGTTTAAATTAGAGGTAACTAACACTGATGCTCAAGCTCTCAAAGAGAACCTAAAATATTCTGGAAGAGAATACTTCACATACTACTGCTCATAGAATTTAACCAGCAATTTGCAAAATACTTTTATACCATGGAAGCTGCTATCAACCCAAAACTTTAATGTTTTCCATTTATGCCTCTTCTCAGCTGATTCTGACTGGCACCCATGGAAACAGTCTATGCACTAACAGTTTGATTTCATAGTGTTCCACTTTGTGTAAGTTACCACTTACCAGGTATGCCCCTGTGAATGTATTCCAGGTTACAAATGTCAGTATAGGAAGCCTCTAGCACTTTCCTATGCATAGTTAACATGAAACTGTGGGGAATGCACTCCTTAGGAGAGAAGATACCACCATGAGACCATGAGACATTTTAGTTTTTCATCTAGGAGTTTAAGCTCAGCAGTTTTAGAGGCTTTTTTTTTCAAATTGTCTTATGTACAGCTTTAAAATACTCTCAATTTCCCTTCTTCTCCTTGTCCACATACTTTCCTCAAACCAATGCAATTTGACATAAACGCATTGAATGACTAATGCCATTGAGAGCATAGTTAGATTTCAGCAGTACCAGTGAACATGATGACTGTGTGTGTACTACTATGAAAAAGAGTACTCAAGATGAGCTGTCAGCTCCTGGGTCTGCTTGATTACTGTCTATAGATATTTGATATATATCTCTGATATGATAGTATATTATCTACCAACCCCAGAGCTGGCAACTTTCCTAGCCTCGGTCTGTCTCCATCCCTTGGGGAGGGGCCCAGTGCCCAGGGCTGGAGTTGCTCCCATCTTCCTCCCATCTGTCCCAGAACTGGCTTATCCCTGGGAAGTGGGATAAGTCCTGGCTGCCAAAATCTGCCCTGACATCCCTGGGGAGTGCCTGCTGCTCCTGCCCCAAGGAGCTACTGGCCCGTGCTGCACCCTGACATAATTTATGCTGTTTCATAAAATAAAAATTCAGCAAGGATCCTGTCTTGACCAACCGTCTGTTTCTGAGGTCAAAGATTAAAGATGCCTTGAAGACATGCAGAGAGAAATGGGCAGCCTACTGAAGTCAGTCTACGAATATACAGGCTATATCAAGGATGCATCAAAGATGTAGATGTAGACAGGAAAGTCAATGAGAGCCATGGAGGCTGCTCTAACTGCAATTACACTCTTCAAATACACAGTGCTCTTTATTCATGGTTTTCATATTGGAAATGCGTGAAGATCTTTGGTATAAATCTGTTTGCATTTCAAATACTTACTCCATTATTTACACTAAGGCAATGTGTATTATTTTTAAATAAGCATTTTGTTAGCTCCAAACTTTTATGGGCTCTGAAGACTTAATCATTGAGAAATAAATATTGTGTTGCTTAAAGTACTGGTCTTCATAGTTACATATTTACAATAATAAAAAAAAAGATGAATAAATGTTAAGTTCTCGAAATCATTTTTGCTCTTTGGTAATATCTAGCTTTGTGCAGATTTGGTCAGCATTGTTAAAGGGATTTCATGCTTTTCTTTATTTCAAAAATCCTACTGCTTTGTGGAAATACCTTTTGAATGTCATGCAAAGCTTCAACTTTTTTGCATAAATAAAATCAGCTTTCTCAAGAGAATCTTCAAGAAATTCACAATTAGCTCCAAATTCTAAACTCCTTTATACAAGATTTCCAAAGGACAGGGATTAAACTTCAAAAATATTTGCTCTGTTGAGTGAGATGCAGTATTGATTTCCAACAGGTCGGAAAAGAATTTAAAAATTCAAATAACATTTTGGTAAGTTTCAGTTGTTAAAAAGTTGTATGGATTTTTTTCATCAACATAATTTTTCATTCTTTCTCACAATGAGTGACGGATCAAAACACGAAGTCATACTACAGAAGTAAGCTGAGTGTTAACATAAATGTGATTATGGAATAATAGATTTTTTGGCCAGTAAATGACACAGGCATTTCAACATGGAGTCACAAAAATGTAATTTAGTGTGTAACTGTTTTATTTGTTTTATTCTTCCTAAATACCTTTTCTTATGCACTAATAACAAGAAGTAAAACCATGAAAATGTTTTCAGATGATATTTTCACAATTACGTCATGGAAAAAAATTATCTTTGTTTTCTAGTCAGCTTGAAAAGGATCGTTCAAACCTGAGGTAGAAAGGAAATGGTGCTTTTCTTATCCTGAGACAAATAATGGAACCTGATTTTTATTGCAAATGAGAAAGGGACATCACTGATAAAATCTGAACTCTAGCTTAGGGGTGAACTTCCTGGACAATTTCAATTAACTTCATGTAAAACATGATTGTGCTGAACAACATTTCACTTGGGTCATCAGATAAACTTATCCTGTGTCTCAGATCTCACTCTTATTACAGATGTATTTCTTACTGTACTTCATTCTAAACATGCTCTGCATTCTCCTATATATAGGCCAAAAGCAGGTTATGATTAAGCTCACTTTCTTGAAGAGACTGACCTGGCAATTCTCACCTCTGCAAACTCCTCACCGAATAAAAGACCCTTAAGTAATTTAGATGTGCTTTTGCTGCTGCTACTGCTCTCTCAGAGTGTTGCTCAAGTAGCAATTCAAATCATGTTTGTTCCTAGGCACAATAGAAACTTTATAGCAAGCTACTGTACATTCTCGTCCTGTATTTTAGACTCTTCAAGTACTCTGTGATACAATCCTCTTGATTACAACCTCTGTATGTTCCTGATTGACACAAAGGATCATATATTTCAAATATCTTGCAAGCAGCAAAAGAAGTGCTATGCTTCAATCCGATGTTTTCTTTCACGGTTACCATAAACTAAGAGATGACCTTTTGGTTAGTGATTGTAATTTGATTTACAAATTGGAAAAAAGGGATCCTAACAGAATCAGGCAGATTTTTTATTTGTTATTTAATGTCTTTTAAATCCATCTGAATTCCTCAGATTATTTGTGCTAACAAATATACAAGTCCAATGTTTTTTACCTTCTACTGTGCTGTGACTGAAGAAGGCCTGTGGCACGAATCATATAAAACACTTTACCTGTAGGCAACTAGCAGCCAAACAAAATCTTTGTGTCAAATCTGCATTGGACTTTTTAAAATCATGACCAACTTCAGCAGCTCTAGAGAAACACTGTGCCTCCAGTGCCCACATAATTTTTGTGATATTTTTCTTTTATCTGACTAAGGTGATCCTTAAGCTCTACAGTTCAATAAACCAAGATGCAACTATTCAACTTAACCCATCTGCTGTTCCAATGTCCTTCTTTCCAATGTCCCAGACTACTTTGGTGCCCAAAGTATCATTTTATGTCCTGCTTTGAGAAAAAAATAACAGACTTGTCACACACTTGGGCACTGGTTTCTTTACCTATTCCTACACTATTCCTGATGCTGAGTGCAGAAACTTTGCGTTTAGATACCAAAATCCTGACCGTATTAAAAAAAGGATAAAAACTCCTTTTATTTCTGAACTATTTTTCAAGACATAGGAAGAAAAATACCTCTTTTGCAGTTCTTGGCAATCAGCATTTCTTTGAAGTTTCTACTTTTGTGTGTGACATTGCAAAGATTTTTCTGTAAGATTGGCAGTAGATTAAATCAAAGATTAGACAGCTGCTTTCTTTGAAGTTTGTAGAATGTGTGAGTTGTTTGTGAATGTCTAACAGGTAAGAGACTGATAGGTCAATTTTTGTATCGTGTGTCACCTAAACAGCTTCTGTGGTGACCAACTATTTATTGAGGAAATGCTTAGCAGAACATACCAGATTGGAATGAATCACAAAAATCTGCTTATAAAATAACAATGTATGTACTGCTATCATCTTCCTACAGACTTGCCTGAAGTTAAAGATTATAAGGGTGTATTCATGCAAGGGATACATCACAGAGTTCACAGGCACTGTGGTATCATCCTCCTGTACCTCAGTATTCTTGGTATTCAGTCTGAAACCTTGGCTATACACTTAGCAAAACATACAGCTAAAAAGACAAGAAATATGGGACAAAGATATCTTTATTGTGCAGAGGATTTCTGGATTCTGCAAAACATACTAGTTCTTGAAAGAATTGTGGGTTTGGCTGTGGAAGAGTTTTACACACAAAAGAAGTACGTATTTAATTTGTTTCATCAAATCTGGAACTGCTTTGTAATAGATATAGATGAAGATCTAACTGTACAATGGCCCCTTTTGTTACTTTGTCTGTTATCTGCAATATGATTATAGCACTTCAGAGTCTGAAAATAAGACGTTTAATTGGTTCTGTTATATTGCTTTTGGTCCATGATATGCTTTGCTTCCTAGGATAGAGTATTAAAAGAAAATATTCCATTTTAAATACAAAACAAATACTGAATCAATTAATTTGACAAAAACAGTAACTGACAGTTATACGGCATTTTTATTCTAAGAGGTTTCTAGAGCAGACCAGAACTCTAACCACTATTTAATTAACTTAGAAAGAAACTATGAAAGCCAATTGCATTTTGGTCTGAGGGTGAGTAGTGTCTTAAAAATAGAAAAAACAATGTGATAAATAACTGCAAGTTTCAAAAAGAGTTGCAAGGAAAACAATGTCTTGTCAGACCGCAGCTGTATGTAAAGGCACCTAAGTAAGAAAATAAATAAACAAACAAATAAATAAATATAAAATTAGCACATCTTAAGTTTCAAAAAAAAAATAATATTTTTCTGAGTCTACATCAGATTTATGCAATCGTTGGAACGTTGGAGTTATACAACATTTAATTCTTCACCAAAAAAAAGTGTCTATAGGTATGTGAGACATACAAATCACTGGAAAACACATGTCCAATCATTATTTCAGTCTGGAATGATAGATGAAGGCTAATTCAGATGAATTACAACAGGCACACTGTACTTTTTGGTCTTTAGAGGCAATTCAGACATGGATCGGCTTGAATGGTGATATATCACTGAATCACAGCACATGTTGAAACAACTTGCATGACCCATTCACCTATTGTTTGATTTGTTTTCAAGCTCTATTCATTAGAGTGCAAAATGCTAATAAAAAGTAATGAGCTGATTCTAATGATCTTTGGAAGTTCTAATAGGAATATACTGTAGGATTGAAAAAGATTCTAAGTAGAAAGATAATTATGAGACAGTTCAAAAGGACCTTGTACATAAGCAGTCCTGCTTCTCTGCTGGAACAGACAAATTCTTATCCCATGCCAGACACTGGATTCCTGACTAATATGATTACCATAGGTTACTCCATTGTTGTTACTTCTTTACAGCTGAGAGCAGTCATGAGTTTGGTCATTAAATTTAATGCTACAGTCCATATCTTAATGTGGAATGTATTTCTTCAGAGATTTCAATGTATTCTTTAATGTGCTGTCTTAGGCACAATAGCTTTTCAGCATGTTCATTGTGATTGCCTTCTATCTGAGAAAAAATTTAAAACCTTTTTTTTAAAAAAACCCCGTCAACAATTTTCTGTCACATAGTCAATCAACTAAAGCCAAGAAAATAAAAAAACAAAAAAAAATTCTAATATTCCTACTGAGTATATCTCATCAGGGGTTGAATTCATGCTAAGACTTCAATTAAATAACCAAATACATCTCAAAAGTTATGAATAATTAACTGTGTTTTAAAGGGCACTTAAAGATGGTAGACGTGAATATTTCAAATTATTTCTGATGAGATTTAGAGGTGATAACATTGAAAACTAAGAAAGTTTTTTAAAGCCATGGATATGCGTCTTGTCTTCAAAAGAAGGCTTGATTAGTATCTATGATAAAACATGTAATGACATAGATAACAATGAAAAGAAACAAAACCTTAAACAGCTGTTCATAAAAGAGTATAACCAAACCTACACACTGAATAGGTCAGGGGTCTTGATTAAAAAAAAAAAAAAAGAGAAACTAAACAAATTTACTTCTTTTCTGACTTCTGACTTTGACTTTTTAATTCCAGTAACTCACATCCTAGAATCCTACGTAAGTTTTACAGCACACTGCTGTGAATAATCTTTTACAATACCTTGGTGTTATTTCTAATTTAGGTAGAACCACCTGCAACATTCTGCTTCTACACAGCCTCATGGGAACATCAATGTTTGCTTTCTCATTGTGTGTTGAACTGATGAATTTTAAGTTTGAGGAATATTTTTCTGGATTGTCATAAGATTTTTAAAATTAATCTGTTCTGGTATACTTACCACCATTTTCTCTTTACTTTCCTCAGACAGTCGTCTGGCTGAGCTTAGTTACAAAGTTATTGAAAAAAAGATGAGCTGTTTTAATAGTTCATAGACTCCATTAAAAAGGCCTTACCCTGTTTTTCAGTCAGCATTTTTAGCCTTAGAACAGATATAATATTCAATCAGTCAGGGATCTAAAATGACATGACTGCAGCCAACTAAACTAAAGAATATGACTTATATTTCAAATAAAAAAACATTGAGACAAATATATTTGTAAAGAGCAAACTGTCTGAATGAAACATATTTTTGAGAGATCCAATCCAATTATAGATATGGGAACAGAAGAAGCACAAACAATTTTTAATTTGTCTATCCGTTTATGCAAGTTTATAGTAAGCACAATATTTTTGGTAGAAATCAGAACAAACTAGTATATCTCAAATACTTGAAATTAATTTTATTTGCTTTATTTACGAGTCTGAATTTCAAATACTTTTTAAATACTCATGATTTTATTTAGTAACAGTCTAATATCATTTATTACAGCTAAGTAAAGAGAGATTCTGACAGTAAAGGTTTTCAAAGTTCTCAACATTTTTTTAAAATCTTTCATTTTCCCTGTACTTTGTATTTTCATTATCTTGGAAACAGCATGGGAACTGTGAACATTTTTTTATATGGAGTCAAAATCTATACTACTCTTTTCATGTTATGTATTACAATAATCCTTTGACTGAAAGGAAAGATGCTTGAAATTATGATTAACTTTTTTTGATTGCCTTTTTTTCTCCAAAAACATCATCCCTTTTTACATATTTATTTATTCATTGCTTGTGCCAACGCACACATATTGTCAGTCACGGGAGTGACTTGTATAACACATCCTGTACATGTTTTCAAATTAAACTGTCATTGTCATAAAGATGTCAAAGGCAGAAAAAGAATTAACTGATAATTAACAATGTTTTGATAATCTATCCTTTGTTCATCCGTTTGCTGAAGAACTGTGTCTTTTTACAGTCAGGCAAATATGTACAGAAAATCTTCACAGGTAAAAATAGTCATATAACAAGTACACTTCTAGCTCTTAAACCTCAGGCTACTGATGTCCCTCTGAAGTTTAAAGCCATATGTCAACATGAATTTTACTGTGTATAAACGATAAACCTCCCTCCTGTCATTCAAAGTTTAGTCTCTCTATAGAGAT
Organism: Dromococcyx pavoninus; assembly: GCA_033558185.1. Taxonomy (NCBI): domain Eukaryota; kingdom Metazoa; phylum Chordata; class Aves; order Cuculiformes; family Neomorphidae; genus Dromococcyx; species Dromococcyx pavoninus. Next base: position 3,103,287 of record JAUMJL010000212.1, read on the forward strand.
CTGAAGAATATGTCGTCTAATTTCAGAATGAAATGAGGATAACTTAGCCACAAACCTCTCCAGACTCTACTGCTTCAATAGCTGGATGAGGCAAGGGCGTTAATAAAATTCCAAGAGTTTTTCTTGAATTTTTGTTTTCCTGTGACTTTTTGCCTAATCTTTCCTCATCTAATACAATATTAGAGAACTGATATAGAATAGAAAAACATATTTCTTTTCATAAAATTTCCAATTAATTCTTTTAGTATATAACTTCTCTTGGAAATTCTTAGTTTTTTTATGTCAATACATTTTCATAACTTCAGTGCCTTGCCCTTTCTTTGGCAGTCTTACACCAGGGTTTTTGCAAGTGAAGAGATGCATCTAGTACTGCAAGTGGAGATGTTATATACATATGTAAATATATACTATTTAAATTACATAAATATATATAATTTCCACTTCATTCCTGTGTATTGTATACACATTAGTTTTGAACAGTATATTCAGACATTGCAACTGTATAAATACAGAACTAGGAAAGGAAATTTCATCAAGTTGTTGAGATTTGTCCTATGTGTCTTGCTCTCTTTCACCTGACTAGGCAGAGGCAGACATAATACATTTTATGAAATTGCTGCAGTTCTGTAGGGATTATCTGTAGTTTTATAGTCTCACAAACAGGTGGCACTAATGAATTCTACATCTGCAGTAATTCCTATGTTCCCAAGTAGGAAAGTACAAGTCCTTTGTGTCCTCTAACACATCTCTTATTGACCTTTGCTACCTCCTATTGACCTTTGCTACCTCCTATTGACCTTTGCTACCAACAGCAACTTTGAATGCAGTTATGAGGGCTGAAACTGATAGAGAAGATCCTGTTTTCCACTTCCAGAGATGAATAAGTTCTGCTGAATATAACAGGAGTTACTTACTCATGAGTGTAGGAGAAGAGTGCCTACATACTGCATTAAAATAAGAAAAGCATATTGCTCTTTAATATAAAACGCCTCTAGAGTGACATAATGTATTGGCAGTTCTTATGAAAGACCTGATTAAATGAGTTGGACCTGAAATATTACCTGGTACGTTAGGAATGTCAAATAGAAATCAATTTGAGTCACATTCCTGCTGGTTTTACACTGGGGTAATATTCTGAGTGTCAATGTAATTGGGGGTGGTTTTCAACTTCAGCCAGTGCAGACTTTGGTTTATTAGCATTTTCTAAAAAAAGATATTTCCACTGGTATTTTTAGGTCCTCAGGCAAATTTAGTTAGTATCTCAAAAACTGTTTGCTCTTTCCAGGGATGGAATATGACCTGTCTCCATGCATTTTATATGTGTATCTGTGTGCACATGCATAACATACACATACATACGTAGATACCGAACAAATTTATATACACAGAAATTATTTAATTCTATCATACTATTCCAATGAAATTTTATCCTGTTTGAATAGTAATATGACTAGCTCTTCATAGATAAAAAGAACCACGAGAGTTTAAAAATTATTGTGAACCCAACCTTATATTGTAGAACTCTTGTGACTTTGGAGGCCATGATAGAAAATATTTTTAAGCCAATTAGTAAATTTTTGCACTAAGAAAAAGAAAGACCTAGAAACTTCTTTGGAAACAAATCAAAACCCTATTAAAACAAGCAAAGAGCTATCAGTAATACTCAAAATTTTAAAAATTGATTTTGCAATTAACTGTATGTTTTATGGATTATGGATTTTAAACCAAGACATTCTTTCAAAAAGAATTATTTTGAGAAAAAAAAGAAGCAAAAGGAGCTGAGCAAGGGATTAAAATAGGAATTGAGAAGAAAGACATACTCACTGCGTGCACACAGTCCACAGTAATGTGAATGGCATTTGCACTGCAGCTGACAGAACATGAGGAAACACCATCAGTCAGAAGCCTTCTTTACTATAATGAAAGTGGGAGAAAAATATATTGTCTTCCTTTGTGGCAACCTGAGCTTCCATCTCATATAGTGATGTAGATATTAACATATCAAGCAATTTTGAGGTCACTTCTTTGAGTCTGAAGACAGCATGCAAAGTATGGTCATGCCCGTAATATTAGATGCTCGTATTCTCTAAAGCAAGATGGTAGCTTTCAGTTGAAAATTAATCACCTTACTGTGTTGTGTTGATCTTGGCTGAATGCCACTTGCCCACCAAGTTGCTCTATCACTTTCCACCCTCAGATGGACAGGGGAGAGGAAATAAGATGAAAAATTTGCAGGTCAAGATAAGGACAGAGAGAGATCACTCAGCAATTACCATCATGGGCAAACCACAATCGACTTGGAGAAATTTATTTTATTGGCAATAAAAAGTGAGAGTTAGATAATGAGAAAACAAAACCCAAATCTTAAAAAACCTGCTCCAGGTAGATATCTGCTCCACCACGGATTTCTGTGAGCTGCAAAGGGACAGCCTGTCTTCAGCATGGGTCGCATGGTAATCACTGCTCTGCCTTCTTCACTGACTTTGTTGTCTGCAGAGTTGTTCCTCTCACATATTCTCAAGCCTTTCTTTGTCTGCATTTGCACAGTTGGGTTTTATTTTTCACCTTTCTATATATGTTATCCCAAAGGCACTATCACCATTGCTGATGGGCTCAGCCTTGGCTGGCAGTGGGTCTGTCTTGGAGCCAGCTGGTACTGGCTCTATTGGACATAGGGGAAACTTCTGGCATCTTCTCACAGAAGTTACTCCTGCACGCACATCCTGCCCCCCTCGCCCAAACTTAGGCATGCAAATCCAATACAGCTTTGCTTGTGATATGTCCAGAAATGTGTTTATCCTGCTGTTTCACCTGAAAGATCTCTGCAAAGACAAGAGAAAGTTAGCAGTACAAATATCTACAAAATAGGGTACTTTATGATGTATTTCATTCCTGCGATTTGGCAACTAGAAAATCAGATGTACAGGGTAATGTAGTTAATTTGCTTATGAGTACAACTGGACCCTTAATTGACTACATCTGTGAAGTGGAACTGCTTTTCTTATTTAAACTTTTTCAAATGAGTGCAATTCATATATGGTTAAGGAACATTTTCAGTATTATTTCAGGTACTGTCTATGACAAGATTTAGCCGCAGAGACTAAAATCTCAAAAACCTATGCAAAAAATCAGGAAGTAAAGAAAAAATAATTTCAGAGTTGAGAAGTTTTCACAATGCTATATCTTCAAATATTCATAGAAGTGACAGATTTTTAAATTAACATAATAATTTGAAAGTCAAAATACCTAACACGACTGATGGATAAAAGAAGTATGACCATGTCGGTATCATCTTAAACAAAGAAACATTGATGGGCATGTAACAGTGAACAGTGGCAGATTACTAGGAGATATCAATTAATAAGACATTTGGAGAAAAGCAGAGGGAGGGATGAGTAAGTACCATGAGAAGAGATGATAAGCAGGGGACTCCTAGTAAGAAAGAGAGGGAAGGAAAGAAGGAGAGAAAGGAGAGTGGGTGGGGAGAGAGAGTGTTTATGGAAGAAGCCCATAAGACAATTAAGAAGTGGAACGCATTACCCAGAGAGGTGCTGTCTCCACCCATTGGAATTTTCAAGATCTGACTAGATGAAGCCTTAAGCAACCTCGTCTGACTTATAGCTTATATCTAAACTTTGAGCATGAGGTTAGACCAGAGATGTCCTGAGGTCCCTCCCAACCTGAGCTGTCATATGATCCTAAGATCTGAAATCTTAGCATCAACAAGAATAATTTTGATGCGAAAGTAGAAAGGGTACAGTTCCATTGATATAGAAATGGCTTAAAAATAGTGTAACCTTTATGGAAATAGCTATGCCTGCATCATCTGATAAATATAAATGCATCCATTGCTGTATTGGAGCAGCTATATAATCTTTTCAGAACAGCTAAATCAGTCCACATTTCTAATGTAAAACGCACTATATTGACAAGAAATAAATAAAAAAAATCATCACTGAACTGTAAAGAAGCAATTTAGTAAAATATCATTATCATCCATGAGCTACTAATCTTTAAATAAAAAAAATTACTAAATGTCCTTGTGTCTATTAAACTGGACAAAGACAGGGTATAAGCACATTTCTAGATCACCTGAGCAATAAGTTGTAATACATGTCATGCAGCTTGGGTAAATACTGTTAACTTGGAGTTCAAAGTAAGAACACAGAGTGGAAGGCAATTATGTTGCCTTAAGAAGGAATACAGGTGCCTCATATTAAAGCTTCTTTCTTCAGTCTTGGGGGAAAGAAGTCTTTGTTTATAAATTTCTCTGAAGAGCCACATGCTTTATGAATCAGGTGCCACTTCCAAACTTATCTGATCACTGTGAATCATGTTCAAATGCTGAATCTCTTTTGCAATGTTTTCTAACATTCAGGAAAACTTACTTGAGAGTGTTCTTCAGACTTGTATGTGCTTTCAAGTAACATAGGTTCTCAATGCATTGCTTTCAAAATACAGACTTATGTGGAAAAATATGCCAGATGCATTTGCTCTGACTAGCTGCCACTGACATTCCCAAATCTTTCAGTCTTTCTACCTAGTGTAACAAAATATAGCTGATGCAGCCTGAGATTTCTTCAAGAACATAAACACACACACATCATTTTAAACACAGATTATGACTGGAAAATTAAAAAAATAATAATATTTAGGCCTGAAGAATAATGAGAGCTCTGCCTAATATGAAAATCTAGGATTATACTATTAGTTTCTGTGCTTGGATTTAATTCTCTTGCAGGATTAATTCAGATTCATGAAATGAAGGTTTTATAAAGCAATGGGAGCAGTTGTCAGGTTCTCCTTAATACAGACAGTCAAAGGTCCCATGTTGGGACTCAATAAACAAGAAAAGAAAAGAAAAAAAAGAAGAAAAAGAAAGAAATTGAGTGATTAAATACGAAAATACTTGCATGTAAGACAGCGACTAGGAAACAGTCTTATGTGTTTTAAATCACCACTTTAAAACACAGACAGATATATATGATCTTTAGATCATGTAAGTTGCAAAGGACTTCAAGGGGTCTCTAGTCCAACTTTTGTTCAAAGCCTGCTCAGCACTGTGGTCAGACCAGACTGGGTAAGGCTTTATCCATTAGGTCCTGTAAACTTCCAAGGATGGGAATTGCACCTTCTCTCTAAGCAGTATGACATTGTCTCTTAGGAAAAAGGTTTTCTTGTTTTTATTTATGTCTTTTGCCTCTCCTTTGACCATGCACCGCTGTCAACAGTCTAGTTCCGTCTCCTCCATCATTTCTCTCAAAGTAATGACAGGTAGATATTCGGTATCTCAGAGGCTGTCTCTTCTCCAAACTGATCAAAACCTTGTCTCATTAGTCTCTCTTGATTTGCTTTGCTCCCTGACTGCCTTGGTGGCTCCCCATTGAACTCACTTCAGTCTGTCTACGTCTTCTGGGGAACCCAATACTTGACATAATATTCTAGTTATGAATGCTGAGTAGAGGGGAGTAGTCTCCTCCCTCACCCTCCTGATGGTGCTACTCTTCATACAGCGCAGGATGCTGATGCCTGCCTGCCATGGTGCACTGGTGGCTCTTGTAAAGCTTGTTATACCAGTTTTTTCAATAGTTTCTCCCCAGCCAGTGGGTCCCCAGCCTGTGCTTTTGCAAAGGATTCTTCTTTCCCAGATGAAGGTCTTCATGTTTGTCCTTTTTGAATTTTATGGTGTTCCTATCAATCAGCCCATTTTTCCATCCTGTGTAAGATCCCTCAGTATGGCAGCCCTACTCACCAGTGCATCAAGTCATCCCTCTAACACGGTGTCATCTGCAAAGCTGATGACACCTGCATTGCTTAAGCAGGTCAGGTCCAGGATAGACCCATATAATACCCCACTAGTTACCATCCTCCAGACAGCATATGACTCCAATAACCACTACTCCTGAACCCCAAACGTCTGACCAGTTTTTTATGCATCTGGTCATCCACTTATCCAGACTGAAGGGGTCAGTGAGAGAGTCTTAAAGGTGCACATTTAGACTGCTTCAAAGCTTGAAAGATAAACAGTTTATAAAGGTATGAAAGTTGGTTTATTGAGACGTGAAATAAATGAAAATGGTTAGTTATTTTTAAATAAGATAGTTCCAGTGCTAATGTATGCATCTGACTTCAAAATAAACCATGAGACATTTTTGAATATCCACTCATCCATTCATTTTACTTTAGCTTTTTTTGAATTTGCCTCATGCTATAAAAGAAAAAATGTTCTCTGTGTGTTGCATGTAACACACATACCAGAAGATTACATTAGCTGTAATGAACAGCAGCGTCACAGAAAAGAGAAGCACTTGTCCATATCTTCAACCTCTCCAGTCTTTACACAAAAATATTCTTCGTTATGTTTTCTGGCTATATTGTTTCTCATTCCTCCTCCAAATATTTTTAAAGAAAGCACCTGAGTGATCATACCGTTATTTTTTCCCATGTCACTCTCCTCTGTGACTCACACAATCTGCTTCTCATTGCACATTTTAGCAGAACCAGCTGCCTTTAGAATTAAGTTATTTTGATTTATTTTTTGCTTTCTTTACAAATCTCTAAACTTTGTTCTTTACTGAAGCACTTTTTAACAGTAATAAAACCATCGTGCTGCAACTACAGAAGAACTGTATTGACAAAAAGGCAGCAAAACTGTCCTTATATTACAAGAAGATTTAGAAAGAATAGGTACCTACCAGCAGAAGATCTTTAAACACCCAGAATATACCTGTATGAGTCAGGCATATAGTCAGATGTACTTAAGTAGGCAATGTTTTTCAAAGTGGGAGTTAGTTCAGCCATGGCTTAGTATTTAGCATTTTAGTAGATTCTTTGTGGCCACTACTAAGTATCAGAATTTTGCAGGTTTTCACTCCAAGGAACTGATACCTTCCAAGCATTATATTGGCTGCACATGCCATTAACTCAGCCATCTTGGAGCCAGCTACTGGCTGGGGGCATCCCGGGGCTAACTGCTTAAATATATATGACAACATGAACAAGTGCAGGTAAATCTGAGCTCCTCTGGCTTTAAGGTAGTCAGGATATGAGGTAGCTCCAGTTCAGGAGACCTATATCAGCACTAGTATTATGAGCTCAGACTAATACAGTCTTTGTAAACCAGAGCATATGAGCTTCAAATCAATGTCTGCTAGGTCATCTTGAGTCTAAGCTGGGTTGGGGTTGGTGAGCCCTGGACATAGCACATGGGCTTGCATTTGCCCATTTTGCACTCTGTAGACAGTGTAAAATCCTATATACACACGAAAATGCCCAGGTATTAGGCAATTCATTATAGAAAATCACCGAGCGAATCCTAGTCCTGGATACAAGAAGCAATCTAAATTAAGGCATTCATAGGTTTTATTTTGAGCTGTTCTTCCCTGAATCACTTGAGAGACTCACTAGAGAGCCCTGATCTTATACCTTTCCTGAAAACATTAAGACTGATAAATAAACCAAAGTAGCATTAAAACCAGAAAACCCATCCAAACCCAAAACCAAACCCCCAAACCAAAAACCAACCTCAACCTCAAAATCTAAACTATACAATCATTCTGATGTGAACAGGAAGCTCTAAATTAAACAGTGTCCAGGCTTGGGTCCCAGAACTTGATCGTTCATGAAAGTCCCTTATCTCATTTTGGACCAGTCTCAAGTAGCACTCTCCCAGTCTCCCAGACCAGCAATCACTCTCAATAGGTAGCCTGGGTGTGACCACCCTGTTACGGAGGTAAGGGCTTTTCATGGCATGAAACTGTCACCTCTCTGCCAGGGAACACTCACTGCCTTCTTTTATTTATAGGAACAGCTGTGAATTCAATGAGCTAACAATGAGTAATGGTGCAATTTTGTGAAAAGAAAAGGGAAAAGGGAAAAGAAACAAAAGGAATTATTGGATAACGAAAAAAGAAAACTCTAAGTTGTAAGCCATGGGAACTGACTAGGGAGTAGCAAATGAAGCTCATAAAATTGTTTTTCTGTTTAGACTACAGAGTTTTTGAAGTATGGTCCTAAAAATAAATAACAATAATGAATGTTTTAAAGGAAAGCCTTTCAAAAAAAGAAATAAAGGAAAACTGCTTTACTGTTTCCATGCAAACAGAGATCTGGAGAACTGAAGCAGCAGAACCACAAGAAGTACAAAGTCACTTCTGAAAGCCAGGAATAAAAACAGAACCTGCAGTGTCTCAGTCTGTGGCCTGGTTTCAAGCTTCTCACAGTAGGGAATATGCTCTGTAATGCACTGTGTCCAGGGTCCTGTCTCCTTACCTCATGCACGACTGAGTATTTCTTCTACAAAGCAAATTCTCTAGAAAGACTCTGTTACCCAAAAATCAAGAAAATATGTTGTTCCAAGCAGGTGGAACTAAGGTACTTAATAAGAAAATAAACAAATCCGTAAATAATTGCAAATGAAAGCTTTATGAGTGATGAACAGAACTGTTGATTATCTGGTATATTGCCTTTCTGTTTTGCACAGAGTTATATCATTATTCAGTCACTTTCTGAGAAAAAAGAGTCTCTCCAGTCACCAGTGTCTCTCCCTTGCTTTACTTTTTTTCTTTAAAATAAACGCTATTGATTAGCAGAAGTCTTTTCTGAAATTGGCAGAAAGGTATGAGGGTATTAAACCACTGTTGTTAAGGTTGAATATGATTGGAAAGGGGAATTCATTCTTCCTAGATTTATGTCCGTTAGCTTTTCATTGTAATCCCCTATTTGTAACATGTCATTACAGGCCTTCAGAAGCTACTTTTTTTCTTCTTTTTATTTCATTCTGTGGATTTTGCTTATGGTATACTGAAAGAGTGATCATTAGTCTTCCTATTTTTATTATAAACATTGTTTTGTACATATAAATTTTGAGCCAACTAAATCTTGCAAATTATTTTTTCTGGAGGAATCTGAGTCAGCCATATCCAGATTGTTAATAAACAATGTTTAAAATTACTATTGTTAGCTATGTTTAAAATTATTGCAGAACACGTGAATGCATGTTTATTGATATCAGTATATAAATCACATAGACCAGATTTCTTTGAATAAGAAAACTGTCAGTCTCTGCATAAAAGATTAAAAAAATTGGAAGGAGAATAATTATTTCTAAGCAAGTACAACTGTTAAAGGGAACAGTCTGAAATAAATCTGAATTTCTGACTTCCCAGAAAGCCAGTGTTCTCTAGCCGTTTAAGAGACCAAAGAACGTGATTCGGTGCAGAGGAAAAAGAAAGTTTTGAATCTGAAGGCAGCTATTTAAGTAGCTCTGCTGTCTCCAGCACCACATATATCTTTATGTCAGCTAAGATATGTAAATTGAAATAAACATTTAGAGTTTTGCTTTGAAAAGATTATTTCTAAAATATCACTTTGAAAAGAGTTTCTGTTGCCTTTAATGAAAATAAAAGTAGGCCTAAATTATATCAGGCCAGTCATGTTCATGTATATTTGAGTGCATCTATAATATAGCAAAACCTATTTACTAATGTCTGCATTTCTTGCATTGTCTTCAGCTCTATTTGAACCCTGAGGACTCCGTATTGTGTCTGAACAAATATTTTACAATGTCTGTTTCCTAAAACAAATGTATTTTTCCCTGAGGTTACTATTGAATCAAAGTTGAGTTAGAAGAAAAAAGTGTTTGGAAACATGAAAATGAGCCGACGCAGAATAAAACCATGAGCAGAAGAGGCATGATTTCTGAAAAGTAGGGAAAGTGTTGCTTGCTTCTGAATATCTCTGAAGAATTTCTTAACTAATGGACTGAAGTTTGTCATTGTAGCAAAATAAATAATTAATTTATAAGTATTGAATTAGTCATGTATACCTAGAACTTTCTTCATTTTTCCTGTTTGGGAAAAAAAATCTAGAAAAATAATCTAAAAAAGAAAATTCTGGATGACTTAAAAGGTTTTTTTCACTTCTTAGTTCACCCATGAAACTAAACTACTTTTAAAAGTCAAAAGACAAACAAATAAGCAAACAAAACCCATGCACACTCTTTTTTATATTTAAATAGCAAAAATAAGCATTTCTTACAATGTGATTTTCTGAATATGTAATTTGAGCTATGCATGGGTGCATTGCTGAACTGATATATATTCAAAGTATTTTTGATCAAAAAAATGTACTGCAAGGACTTAATTTCAAAAGTGACGTACTTAATAGCTAGGGGTTTGGGGTTTTTTTACTTTTTTCTTGCTTTTTTAAAAGTTTTTCTGACTACAAGTCTAAAATCCAATTATAAAGCAGTTTATAAAAAAATGTTTGGTACATCTGCACAACGAAGTGGAGATCCTTCTCAATGCAACTTTTGCATTTCTGAATCTTTTCTAATTCTCCTTCTAATGCTATTTTCCTTCTTTACTAATGTTATTTTACAACAGAATACAATTGGGTTCTTAGACCTTTCCTTCTAATTTCATAAAAGTGCTAATGATCTGGGTTTGTTCGCTTTTTTAAAGAAAATTGAGCTGCTTCTTGAGAAACACTCTAATAAGGAGATGGACATATAGTTCTCATACTTCGAAGTTCAGTGTAATTTTTCTAGAAATATGTTAAAGCAAACAATATAGAATCTGCTTTGCCTGATATTTTAAAAATAATAATAATAAAAATTTAATAAGAAGCAACACAATAGATTTCAGTTTATTTGATGGCTATGATTAAGTGTGAATATCAAACTTGAGAAGGCTCAGAAAGATGCCAGAAGAGTTAACTTGCTTTTTATGCAGATCTGTTCTCCTAAGGACAGTTTAAGTAGTATCTTTTTTCTTGAACCCCACAACTTCTATGCTGATCAAAGAGAAGGGAAAAAAAAAAAGTAGTTAAAAAAAGAATTATTCAAAAATACATGCAGACCTGGAGAAATTACTGCACATTTTCAATAAAGGCAGAAGAGGTTGTTTTTAGTCTATAATCTTAACAACAGCATGATGCTGTTCCTTATTGAGCTCTGAGTTTGTAAAGACAATTATTTCATTCAATAGTGTAAACCCTGGTCCAGAGCTTGTACTGCGAACTTTCGGGGCAAATACAGAATATCAAGGACTCAGGAAGTAACTTTCTGCGGATGGACACTGGTTACGGGTGTCCAGTCAGACTATACTCAGGCAGAATAAAACATGACCTAGACTATGTATTTTTCCTGTTTACCTGTGGAAATATGTTCTAATCCATGCCTGAAATGAAAAAAAAATGATTGGTAGACAAGACAGTGAAACAGGGATAAAAAGTATTGGTGAATTTTTTAGAACTAGGATTTTTTTTTCCTAATTGAGATGTTACAACAGAACATACATATGCATATGCACAAGAGGCATCAAGCTCCAAGTAGTATATTTGCCTCTGGCCTGAAGTGTATTTAATTATTTTACACACAGATGAACATTTTAAGTGAGGAAGCCTGGAAAAAAATAATTGAGCAATTCACATGGAAAGAAAGAAGTATTAAAAATCTATTAAAAATCCTCAACAACACAAACCATCCCAACTTTTCCTGCATGGCTGTACTACCCAATAGTTTCTGTAGGTAGTCAGAATTGACCCCACTGCTTGTCCCTCAGCTGCCTCCTGGGATGCCTTGTATGTCCGTCGCCCTGGAGACCTTGTGTGTTGCTGGGGGACTTAGGACTCAATGGACAGTTCTGGGTCTTAGGAAGAAACCCAACAACCTGCCCTTGAACATGCTCAGCAGCCAATCTCAGATAGAGGTCTTTAAAATTTGATGCGTGTATATTTTTTTAAAAATATTATTTTATTTTAAATATTCTCAACCCATTTAATTTTAAATATTACTGGAGATGAAACTGGAGGTTCTTGGCACACACTACATTTCCTTTTAATTTCACCAGTCATTCACCAATCATTCAATTATTTTCCAAGCTTGACTCATTGCAGGTAAACATGGAGACTGTTTTTTTGGGGGGGGGAGGTTCTTGCCTTTTTTTTTTTTTTAATGCACCACCAAACCAAAATCCCAGTTATAATAACATTTCTTTAAAATAACTAGTCTGTATGGAAAATATTTGGTAATACTTGTCAGATAATGATACATTTCTGTACAAAAACATGAAGATTTATCCCCATCCTGAAAAAAATAATTATTTTCTCTCTAATATAACAGTGGGTGTTCCCACTATCGATGTAAATGATTAGTTGTTTTAAAGCTTACTAGAACTCTGTAATGTATTATGGCAATGAGTTTTACCAGTTAAACAGATTTCCACTGTGAAAACCAGATGTCTTGTCATCAGTTGTAAATCCATTCCTATCAACTTACTTTAATTTCACTTTTAGATCTGTAAAACGAGAGTTTGAGTTTGCTGTTTCACTTATTCCTTCAGCTATATGTACAACTCTGCTGCAATGTCTGACTACCTTTTCAATCCTTCTTTGTAATAAAAAGTAAATGCTTCCTTTACATCTGCAATCACTTTTAACAGAAGTGATTACTAAAGCAGGATAGTAAGAAATAAACTTTGGAATGAAACCAGAGAGAAAATTACCATAGGATCTTTCATAGATATAAGAATTACTAAGGACAAGATTTCGGGTAGAGGTGAAATGCTTGAACTTGTAACTTTTTTAGCCAGGTTCCAGATGAGCTGGAATAGAAGGGTAAATACTGGGGCTTTCTGTAATTCTTGTGCCATTTTTTTGCCCTTGTTGATGCGGCCCTCTGTAGAGCTTTTTATAAGAAAGGTAAAATTGCTTCATTCTCAAGCAAGTCTGACTTCTTGTATGACGCATCAAAATGCACAAGTTGAAAAGCTGTCAAGAGCAGATGAACCTCTAGACCCACCATGTCAAAGTGGTTGAAATGAATTTGTTTATAGCTAAGTGAACTGAGTTCTGTTTTCCTGACCTCTTTTGGTTATACATCCAATGTCAAGCTCTAACAATACTGCTGCTGCAGGTAAGGTTATTTTCTTGACATTCCTCAATAACATAATTTTCTTCAAAGAAGTTCTAAAAGGACAGATTTTATAACTGAACAAGAAAGAATTTGCAACAACAGCAATATCTGTGATTGCAGATATGCAATCAGAACTCTCCTTTTTTTTGGCAGAAGACAGAAGAGAATAGCAGCAAGGAAGAAATGAGGTTTGACCAGTTTTATGGTTAAAGAAGTACTCCTGGCAGCAGAAAATAAGGGACTCCATTTTCATGGATACTCGTTATAGTACTAAACAGGTTTCTGCAAATATATCTATAATAGTAAACAAAATCCATGCCAGAGCACATTTTCTGTCTCTGAAGCTAACTGTTTTAGTCTAGCTCTCTGCCTATGAAATGTTTGGGAGATTTGACCTGAAGCAGAAACAGTTAAAGATTGTTCTGACAGTGGCACTCCCGTGCCCTGCTTAATTTGCTAGTACATACAGCATGGGGATGCTACTTCAAGTGCCCACAAGCAATTCATTGACGTTTGTGTGATACTCCTTCTAGGCTAATTTATCTGTCTTAGACATCATGCTGATAGAGCTGGATTGCTATTCTTGATATAGGCATACTTCCTCTATTTCAGTCCCTCACTAATAAATGGAATAGGAAGGAAAGGGGATAGAACGTCCTTTGTCAATGCAAGTTGTTTAAATCACAAGCCATATTATAATTTTTTTTTCTTTGCACTTGAGAGATGCTAGGTTTTAGATCACAGCTGGATGATTTAAAATGCTCTGATGCTGCAGTAGTCTGACTGAATTTAAATAAGAAGGGCAATTGAATATATTTTGGTTTCACCTAAGAAAAGCAACACCTTTTTCTTTAAATAAAAATACGAGTAACCTGGATTATTTCCAAGTTTAAGACATACCTAACTTAATTTCTGAATACTTTGAAGCCATTCATCACACTCAGCAGGAAATTACCGGTCTGAAGGAAGTGCATGATGCTCTGAGCACAGATGGGATTTCATCTGAGATTAGTTTTCCTGTCATGGAACAGTGTGACATCAAGATGAGAGAAAATTACTCACATTGAGCTGATAAAAATAATTAGCTCAGTCACATAATTACTGTTAGAGCTATGTCCTGTCCCTGCCATAAGGTGTTTTGTGCTTCTCTCGAGCTACTAAAACCTAATATAGAGCAAATGGACTTAGCACCTCTTTTGTTTGATATCCCCACTACTATTACTTTTAAAGATGGACTGAGCCTATTCGTGTATTTTCATCCATTATAATTGTCTCTAGTACCTCAACAGAATTGAATACAAACAGCCACACCCTGGCTTTGGAGGAAAAATGACAATGCCATTCTAAGCTGGAAACAGGGACAGTAGCTTAAAAATAAATGTATCTTCAAAATTGTAGTTAAATCATTAGACTAACAGCAACAACAAAACAATCAAAATCATACCTTAAGAAATCCCAAAGAAATAAATGGTAGCATTTAAGGTCAATATTAATAGTCTTTGTGGAATGTTGTGTTTTATACTCTGAATTTCCATACAATTTATAGTTCACACTGTGAGAGCTGAAGTAATGTATTGCTTTGATGGATGTATATTTCAAGCGTATTTATGAAGTAGGTTTATATTAATGTGAGAAGTCAGATAGAAGTGTCTGCATTTCACAACAGATGAAGCCAATATGGAAAAGTTACTAGAACCATCCTATTTTCTTAAGACTACATCTTGAATCATCGAGGTGATTCTCCCTCCTCCATTTGTTAACAGAACACCACAAGGTTCCCACTGCATGTTGAGTTGCAACAAATTAACATCAATAGAGAAAATCTCAAAAGTTTTCAGAAACAAAAGTGACCATGCAAATGACCATAAATCCTGGATAAGCTAACATTTTTAAAGACACTATTACAAGACAGAAAGTTGCAGCTTTATACTTAATATCTCAAGTTCTCCCGTTAATAATATTGTTATTAATAATAATTTTGTGACATTTACCTCACCAATCACTGACATTATACAATTTCTGTTGAATGAGAATGAAGTTTTTTTTCTATAGTAAATTTCTACAGTAAATTGGCATAGTCTCATGCTTTGTCCTCTCCCTGCTTCTTTCTGAGACAGCGATCTGTATTGTAGGCAAAATGGTGAAGGGAGCCTTTGCTGCTTAAATAATTGCTGTAAAATAACACACATGAAATAAACCAGAAAAAAAAGAACTTTTTTTTTTTTTCTGTGGCTCTAAAAGCCTCTCCAGAATCTGATAGTTGGAAAATATTTCCATTTAAAGGTATGCCTATTATCAGGATATTATTTTAAGGTGAACATATAGCATCCTGGGTATGCTATACAAATTACAATGATTTAAAATACACTTTTACAGTATAAGTAGCCAGGCTTGAAAATTATCTATATTTGTTTGTTCATTGAAAAGCAACCAAATATATGCAGTGATTGAAAATATTACTTTCTGAATATCTATTGAAGTTTCTGTCAGTTAGTAATTCTCATCTATGAAGGAGAGTAGGCTATGGGTCTTGCAACAAGATGTATATTTATGGAAAGGAAAAAAACGTACTGGAGAAAGAGGAAATCTGATTTAAGAGAACTGTTGCATGGACAAACTAACAGCAACATTACAGAGTAACACTATTCCTTTCTTTAGTCTTAACAACTTAAGAACCCATAATGTGTGATTTATCAAAATGCATTAAGAGCTACTGCTGGACTAGCCATGAGTCCCAACTGGGCTAGTCCCTGGATACAGAGCAATGTACAAATTTGTAGATTAACCCTGTATCCCAAGGGGTTTGTACTCTGAAAGAACAATTTATAGGTTAATACATTTAGGATGGAAATTAGTATAAACTTCGTAACAGACTTTTGCAGAGCAGTCTTGAAAACTATCTCTCGTAGTTAAGATTCCTGCCTCTTTCTCTAATAAATACCTCTTTTTGGCTGCTTGCAGCTTTTCCCAATAATAAATATGGGAGGATACTCTAGAAGTCACCACCTGAGGTTTTGTATATGTATCAGTTAAATTTTGACCGTTTCCAAGAAGGTAAGTAAGGAAAATACACTGTTGTTAAAAACAATTAATTTGAAACTAGTAGCAGCAATGAGAAGACACAATATCTCTATTCTTGGTGAAAGCACAGAACTTTCGAAATACAGGGCAGACTGCAATTTTGATATAAGGAGAGCGAGTTTTGCTCTGCCATGAAATATTACTCAAAACTAACAAAGGGCATAAACACTTAAAATATATTATTATGAAAATAGGTGACTCAGCTATTCTGTTGGAAACTTCTGAGATATAATTTCATTTGATACTAAATGTAATTGAACTGGAAAAGTGTGAATTTCAGTTATTTCTAATCTTAACTAATTATGAAAAGCAAATAATTACAATGTTCTGCAATTTAGTGAAAGGTTTTTCTGCTTTAATGGTGTTTTAATGCAGCTGTTTAGTTCTCTCTTTGGTGGCCATGATTTTTAAATAGATACAACTATTTATTTTTTTCTGAACATCACAATCAATATGTGTGTCTTTTAAATATAACCCAATTGTAATAACTTTTTTTGTTCTGTAAAATTCACTGTTGAGTTTCAAACTTCAAAATGATCACATGAACATAGACAGCAAGCATTAAAAATGTATTGGGCATAACTATTAGATTCTTTCTCCATTAGTCCTTCTGCTTCTTGCTGTCTGTGTGGGCCACCAGTGACATGCATTTAAGAGGAGGAAAAAAATCTATTGACTGCAGAGCTGAATTCAGTTAATATGCCTCACACTAGCAGAACAATGCATGTAACACAGCAGGCCTAATTTGCTGTCCAACTCTGGCTATGAATATTACCACAAAATGTCTGCAGTCAAGTGGTTTTTATTACACTGAAGTTCTGTGGTATGAGATTCTCTGCAAAATTCAATGATCAAAGTTCTTTATTTGAAAAAGTGCTCTTTTACATGGCATTCTGCTTGGGCACCACAAGAAAGTGAAGTACATAAAAAAGTAGATCCACTGAAAAACATGAAAATGCAGCCTGTCATGGTATCTGAAGCACACTGTAACCAACGAAAAAGCTTCTAAAGAAGAAGGAAAGCAGTAGCTTGGTAGCTTTTATGTATAAATACATATATTCCATGGGAAGGGAATCTTCTAATTGATTGCCAAGTCCATAAGAACACTTCAGTACATTATTTCCTGGAAGCAGAAAACATGGCTGTGGCTTTGAAAGGCAAATTCTGCTGAATGTGCAAGGTTAGGATTATGTTTCAAGCCAAAAGAGAAATTCAGCAGGGGAACTTCTTTCTTCCAACAGTTGCTACAATAATCAGAGCCCTGTTTTATGACTAGGTTATTGAAGGTGCTATACACTCTCTGTTGTATTCAATACATTGTTCTTATTACGCTCATTGCTAGTAGCACTAATCATTTCTCCATTTTTTATGCTGAATATTGACATTGTGTGTTCAGAGAGCAGGGAGGAGGGGAATAAGGAATCCAGAAAATTTTGAGTTGTATAAATCTTTTGAGATTATTTATTAAAAAATAATGCACCTGTAATTTTCTTAATTTTCTAAAATATCCTTCAAGCTAAATTTCTTTCCTGTGATTATACCAAGTTCCTTTGCTGGTTCAATAGGAGTAAGGCAGATGGATCAGATATGTTCTGGTCCATATCACAATTTACAATATACAAAAAAATAGTTGCCCTTTGGGCTTGAGCAGAAGTATCCAGAGAGCAGGTAGTTTAGGCCTATCAGAATGTAACAAAATGGCTCAGATTTCTTTAAAACACACATGGGTACAGGAGCAGAAAATAGACAACTATGTTTTCAGATGACAGTTGATGGAGTGGAGTCATTTTCGACCACATCATTACATGATATACTGTTCATATTAATAAATTGCAAGTAAATCATTGCAAGTACCTAGTTTCCATACCTGAAAGAATTGAAATAATAATCTAGGAATTTGTGTTTCTGATAGAGAAATGCTACAGCTGTTCTGGTAACCTGAAGGATGCCTAAACTTGTAGCTAACTAAATAGGTATTTAAGCCTCTGAAATTAAGTGCTAACATTTAAATCACAAGCTGGAAAAAATACTTGACCTTTCTGAACTCCTAACCATGGCAGGGAGCTATTAGATAAAGAGCTGGATTCTAAGCCAAAATCATAATAAAGGCCTATACATAGTCCAGTTCCTGTACTCGTACCTGTGCCATGACATTGCTGAACTTACCAGTGAGGTTGTAGCGTATTCCTTCTTAGAAATATTTCTGCAATGGCCCACGAAAACCACTGTGAACCAAAGTCTGCAGGGAAGTCTGTTAGTCTTAGAGGTAACTTAAAGGTCTCCATGGAAGGAAAGAATCCACTTGGAAGAAAGTACTTTATTCAAAATAAACCCTTCATAAAATATCCACATCAATTTCATGTGTGTTCTGATTTAAGGCAGTGTAATCCTGTACTTTTAGCTCAGCTAGCAATTGGACCAGAAACATAAAGGACAATGTCAATAAGTGATCTTAAAATCTGAGGCTTTGTCACTATACACAAACTGGAAACATGTCTAATCCTTTCTAAATCTAGTCAATCCAAATGAAAACCAATGCATATAATAGGAAAGTAAGACCCCCTCTAAGGACACAAGTTTTGACAAAGCAGTTATCCAACATCTGTGTGTCTTCTGGTTTATGGCATCTAAAAATAAAATTATAGCCAAGAAAATTATATTCCTTCTACTCCTAATTTGGATGACACAATCTATGAAATTGTAGCATTGAACAAAACCACATATCATAGAGTCTTCTGGTTGAAAAAGACCTTTCAGATCGTTGAGTCCAATGGCACCCATCATCTGCTAAACCATGTCACTCAAAAACTCATCTACCCCTTTTTTCAAACACCTCCAGGGATGGTGACTCAACCACCTCCCTGGGCAGCTGTTCCAGAGCCTGACCACACTTTCAGTAAAGAAATTCTTCCTAATATCCAGTCGGAACCTCCCCTGGTGCAACTTATGGCCATTTCCTCTTATCCTATCACCTGTCACTTGAGAGAAGAGATCAACACTCACTCTGCCACAGCCTCCTTTCAGGCAGCCTTAGACAGCAATGAGGTCTCCCCTCAGCCTCCGCTTAATATATTACTGCAGTCTAAGGATGATGCCACTAATGGTACCAGGACTGGGAAAAATATCATTAAAAACTATTTACATCCTATAGCCACTGTTCCTACAATATGAGCTGCGTGAAGCCTCAGGTCAAGTTTGAACTGGCAGTTTAGAGACAGACCTCCTGAGCTAAAACATGAGCACAAACTTGGAATTACTCAAGAAAGACAAATGATGGAATATCTTATCTTTTATATTTAAGTCATTACAGAAAGAGTAAATAACCTGGAAGGAAAAGAAAGAAGGGGGGAAAACAGACTTATGATTGAAAATGATTTAATATTGCATTATATAAAATGATGGGAATATACTCACAGAACTATTAAAACAAAAGCAAGATTATTGCTAGCTGAGCTTTTTGACTCTAGCAACTGAATTACGCTGTATGATTATTGGTTAGTACAACAGATATTTGCCAGTTTTTATCTAATGACATTCAGCATCAAATAACATGTTTTTCTATATTATTTTTTAGTATCACCAGAAAAAGGATTGTTGCTAGCAAATAATAGCAGAGGATTAGAAAAATACTTTGCTTTCCAGTTTCTTGGTTCAGTCTACATTACAAAAGGGAAACTTTTTTTTCAAAAGGAAAACTTTTTTTTCAAAAGGAAAACTTTTTTTTCAAAAGGAAAAGGAAAACTAGACAGCATTATTACAACCCTTGTAAGAAATAATTTAAATGAAGACAGAAGTTATCAATCTGTGGATAACCATTTTTACGTATCAAAGTTGGTATTAGGCAGAAGGAAAAACAACCACTATAATAATTAAAGTGACAATAATTTTCCTGTATAAATTAAATATTTGTTACATTACATACAATTCACAAAGTTAAACTCAGCCTCAGTAAGATATTGAGTATGTTCAATGCTCTACTGTGAGGCTAAGTTTAACTTTGCAGGATATGGTGAATTAATCACAGATTACTAATTAACAATTTTAGGTTCATCTTTTGTCCCTATGTGTGAAGGCTTTTACAAAATCAGAGGGTTTTTTCTCCCTTTTTCTAGGGGTAGGAATGAATACTTAAATAGCTGTTTCCAGCTACATTTTTGTGCCCTTGTGGGACTGAACATTTCTAATTAGTTTTATATTGCCCTTAGCCAAATTAGTAGAGCAGTCTTTTCACTGTTCTCTGTGCAAAAATATAGGCAATCAGCATTACACAATACTTTGTCTCAACTAAAGCACACTCCATTCCACTTCTGATGGGAGTGAATGTGGTCCATTAACTGGGTGCTTGCTTACTCAAGCAACTCTACATTAAGTAGGAATATTATTATATCTTACAGCAGACTATATTGTTAAAAGGAAACTATTAGTTCTAGAAATGCACTGAAACAAATTTTAAGAAATGACACCATACTTAACTGTTGGTAGAGTCCTAAAACATAGAATCCTAAGATCTTAATAGGCCACTTCTGACCCTACCCAGAACAGTTTAGAAAGGACAGTTACTTAGGTCTTATACTACATTAAGGTTAAGATAATTCTAGTATTTTCATAGAAATAAGGTAAAAAAAATTTAGTAAAAACATGGCATGTAACCAGTGTGCGGTGGAGTAATGAGTCACAATTTCATTTGCCATCAATGGACAAACTGTGCCTATCAAGACATTGCAGTGAGCATGTACAAAGTAATAGGAGAAAAAGCTTTCATTGGGGCATATTGCTCGGGAAGGAAAGAAAATAATAACTCCATAGATCCTCTACTCAACATAGGTGGATGTTTCTTCTGTTCACTGCCCGGATTCAGGAAATCATACAGTACTGAGTCATCCAAATCATGCATGTAAGCCAGATCTGGGCAGAGGACAATGCTTTGTTCTTCCTTTTGTTGGCTAGCACTAATCTTTCCTGCTTTTTGTAATGGTCCATGCTGCCTATGTAACCCATCTGTATGCTGTATCATCACTCTCCTGAGCCTCACCTTCTGAATTCTTCAAGCTTAACCACCCTCACATTGTCCATTTTGATTCTCATTGATAACCTCTTCATCATCATTCGCAGCATTCCCTGTTAACTCCCACACTGTACTGATCTCCAGCTCCATGCAAAAAACCATCCTGTTCTACTGCAAACAGACAGGATAGTCACTGCCAGGGCAGCTGTATGCTAACTAGCACAACTCTGCTAGAATTTTGGAGCCAGCACACACCAGCATTCTCACTCTGGTGCACTACTGTGGAGTTTTATTAATGGTGGGTCAGCAGCAGATACAGAACAGGAAGCTCAAGAGACTGCATTGAGACAGTGTTGGATAATACCTAGTGGGGAAAGCCTCTTCCTGGTTCATAGGACTTACAAGAGAGTGACAATGAGAATTTCGAATTTCCACAAAGCCCTTTTTTTACAGAGTTGTACTGAAGTCATTTGGAGTTTAGGTTTGCTATGCAAAAGTCAGTGCTTTACTGGACCCTGCATAGATAGCTTTAAGTCTCAGCAATGTGTTCAGGTAGGTAAATTACAGAAAACTAAACATGCATGTGTGTCTTTTTGCTCTTTGCTTTTTACAGAATGAAGTAAAGTGAATATAAATTCCTTATTTGTATAAGGCATTCATCATAACAAATGCAGAGAAACCAGAGAGAAGCAGGTAGAATATATGTAGGGAACATAAACTTACTCACATATGCACATTTTCTCATACAGAGCAGTATTGGGACCATAATAAAAAAATAAAAGAAACAAAGCACTGAACACCTGGGTTGTAGTGAATCACTGAAAGTCTGAGAATGCAAGTGATTCTTTAAGTCATGGGGATTTCTCTACAAGTCCTCACCACTGGATACTAAGAGCCAAGACGAGGATAAGTGAATCTCATGTCTTTAATGGAGTTATACTCATTTATAAACACATAATTTACGGAGATTCTCAGATTCCAGAGCTAAGAAAGTCTGTCTAGGTAAGGAATGCAATGCCACAATGACTATGCCAACAAAGCCTCTAAATGGAGGGAGCTTATGCCAGGATAACAGCACTTCAAACAACCGTTTATATTGCTGTACAAAGTGAAAGGTGCTATGTCAAACCTGTTTTTTGGGTTTTGTAGCTGCTTTTGTTTTCCACTATTACACATTTGCATATCTTTTTTGTTGTGGCTACTGTTTGAATGGCATAGCTATACTATATGTATATATGGCTATACTTGATAGGTGATTAATAACAGATAATTTCAGCATTGTTGACATATTAAAGCTACGCAAATATTTAACTGAATACTAGTCCAAACCTCCCACCTTAGTAACTGAAAGCAAGAGCAAAATAATGACTACGAGCTCTTAGAACCCCAAATCTCAGACTATGCAAGGCTGTAAAAATCTTTATATTCTGATTTATACCTGAAATAACATTCAAACTAGAAAAGAAATTTCATACAGGTTTCAGCAGGATTGACAAAGATTTTTGTTCAAACCATTTAGCAGCGAGCATAGTCTTAACTCATTCAAGAATATGTAAAAGAAGATATCTTTTGAAATTAAAGTTGTTTTTATTTGAGAAGACCTTGGCAAGTAAGGACATCTGTTTTATGAAAGACTCTTGCAATAATTATATCACAGCTGTCCTACAGTATTATTTATTCTATTCTTCAGACCTAAAGAGTTACTTCCTGATTCTTCCCAGAAGCCACAGGAGAAGGATTATTCCACTAGATTTCATTTCAGTGGGTAGTGGCTATTATTATGGAATGTTTATACCAGATCACACCACAGTGTTTAAATCAAGTTAAGAATCCTAATATTTGAAGGAACTACATAAAAACCCCATCTTTAGTCCAGAAAATTACAGTTTGATATTGACTCTTGCCTGTGCCCTGAATGACCCTAGTCTGACAATGAAATGGCAATGGATAGAAACTAACAATATGTTCTTATTTATTTTCTGTCTTAGAATAGCATAGTCTTATTAAACTCTAGGACACCATTATATGCTGACAAAATACATACGAAATGCGGAATACCTATCTCTGTAGTACATTAAAGGGAATAAAGCAGAAGAAATAAGTGATAAAATGCTAATGCTGTTTATTTTTCCTGATGATAACTTCAAATAAACAAAAGCTGTGAGCCAGCTATATTTTGTTTGCAGCAAATTGTTTCCCCAGATGTTTTCAGTAGCTGAATCTCCATCATTTCTTATTTGTAGATTTAAAAACTCTCAGATGAGCTGTCACCTTCTATTATTAATTAAAATATGAAGAGCTTAGTTCAAAGTACTGTTTCCGCTAAACTTGATAATGAATGCAGGATAAGATCCCATACTGAGACTTGATTCCTTTAACTGGATATCTAAACTGATAAGAAAATCTAAACTAAAATCCTTATGCATCTGACCTCATTCCTCTCCTCTAGGTTTTCTCTTACAGATTCTTATAACTTCTAGGAAAGAACAAGTTTACCTTTGAAAATCCTTTTTCCACTCCATAAATACTAGCCAAAAACTCACAAGAAATAACAGAAGCAGAAATCTTATAAGATCCTACCAGTAGCTGAAATCAGTCTGTCCCTAATAACTTAAAAAATGAGCTGAAATCTACCTACCATGGGGGCTGAAAGCTGTGCACAATCAGTCATCTCTCTTGATTTATTGCGGAGAGTTATTCACATTTTTAACATGGCAGGGGCACTTTAGTACTACCTTGTCATTAGAGTACAACAAAAACTTAGGTCTCTAGATATTTGTAGCTGGTTATAGTTTTTTAAAAAAATCTGATTGACATTTGCAATGTATGTTATCTGAGTTTATTATAATCAAGAAGTCTCCCTCCTCCACAAACAGATAGCCTAAGCCACGTATCTGTTTCAAAGAATAAGGTCATGCAACATATACATAATTTTATCAACATGTAAACCGAGATTTTTGATTCTTCCTTTTCAACAAGACCTGTTTCAATAAAGAAATTGAAGTGATGGGATCTCTGTAAGTCCCCATGAAAATCTACTCAAATTTGAAAATGATTCAGTTTGTACAGGATCCTCCTTGGATCTCTGCTTAATGATTTTGTCCATCTTTAGCACAGAGAATGCCTTCCTCTGTAAGCAAATACCCGTGAAACCCATTAAGCAAGTGTGTCCCACCCATCTAGCAAACTGAATTTCACAAAGAATGACAACTCACAAGTGTCACTAGTTATTTTCTGTTGCTTGATATGATCCATAGAGTGGATCTCATTTTTCCACCTTTGACAGATTGTATAAAAAGAAAGAAGAGTCTTTTTGTTAAAGCAGTTACTTGGTGACCCAGATAGCAGAGCACTTGCATGGAAATGTAATTATCTGATTGCAGTTAAGTCACTGAAATTCTGATTTTCAGAGGAGAGAGTACCAACTACATGTTTTTCATTTTCTAGGTGTCTAACTTGAGCCTGTAGGGTCTGATTTATAGAAGTGCAAATGCCGTCAATAGAGTTTGTGCTTTGAATGTATAAAATGCAATATAAACCCTGCAAAATCAGATCCTGCATTTTTTATACTAGACACCTAGAATTTCTAGATACTCTTAAATTTAACTAATCGAAGGCAACAAACCTTACTTAGTTTAATGGGCATAATAATCTGCTCATCTTACAAGTTCTTATGGAAATAAATTCACATCTTTATATAAAACAGATATGTATGATTATTGGGGCAAATGGGGGAACAGGAAAAAATGAATAATGATAAGAAAACTGGGTAAACTTAAGTTCACATATTACAAAATAAGAAGAGGTTATAATATAAACTATATTCAGTAAGCTTGATGAAAAGTAGTTCAAAAACATGTAATAAATATTATAATATTACTAGATTAGTAATATATTTTTGCTATTCCTTTTTAATTTTGAAGTGCCTACTTAGAGCTTTAAAACGGTTCTGTTTTTTTCCTTTCTATAAATACCTTTAAAAAAATGTCTTAAGTTATATTGTGAGTTACATTGAATTAAGAAAAAATGTTTTATATGTGACTAATATTAAAGAACAAGTTTAGAATTCCTTCTTCGGATATCTAAACCAATATGTAAGAAATGCATCTCTAAACATAGAGAATTAGGTAGCCCTGCAGAGGAGGGATATAATTCTACACAGTGCTGAAGAAGTGCAACAAGACATTTTTGTAATGCTATATTTAGAATGTGAATTACAGTAATTTTGGTGTAGTTAATTCCCATATATCACAGCAGAAATTTGTTAACTCCACAAATCAGAAAAAGAGAGAAAAAACTTTGCTTCCATTAAACCTGGATGATCCTTAATTCAAGGATTTTCTGTAGCCTTGTGGTTCCTGCTGTTTGTTTTATTGTTCCTGGAAAAAATGTAATTTTTACATTATTTGTAGCCTCAGGCAGCAGGGAATACAAAACAAAATAAGATAAGGTAAAATATGATAAAATCCCCATGTAGCATTTTGTCAGCTAGATGCATTATGCTGTAATGAATTCACCTTCCTATGAATTAATGGGTATTTACTACCAACATTAAAAAATAGATTCAAATTTGCAAGTTTAATGCTTTGCAAGATTTGTGCTGTTTCTTTCCTTCAACAAATGAACTAATTTATAAATACAAGTGATGTGGATATCTATATATAAAGTTTAGCAGAAAAAACCTGTACAAGGAGATTCCCACAGAGAATAATATTTCAGATCACAAAAAAGAGCCAGGTTTCCTGGTGAAAACCATTGTATTGATTAGATCAGCTGTTTTTTTAACAAAAGATAAAAGGATAAAAAAATCTGATTCTCCACAATTTTTGCAAAATACTTTTTATTATTTTTATATTATATGGTAGTATCCAATATCAGTCTTAGCTGGAACTTCCAAACATTGAAGTCTTCTATTTCTTCCTCTTCAAAAAAATGATGTTGCTGCTGCCCGTGGTGTAAACATGCTTAGTGTGCCCTTGAGGACCCAGTCCAACTCAATGGAAGGCAATGTCTGTCTTTTGATGGACTTCAGTGTATGGTTGGATCGGACCTTAAGGGAAAGGCTGACTAAAAAATGAGTTATATCAAACTCTAAAAGAAAAAGCTCATTTCAGCCACAGTCCAAATCATGTCGGCTTTAATAGCAGCTGAATGTGTTCTCAGCCCTTGGCCATTCTGTGAACTTTACCAGTAAAGTGGTGTTTAGTGCAACACCAGTAGAGAATGTGCAAAGAACGCAAAAATCTTACTAAAATTTAGTGCAAATAATGAACAGGTATTTCTCTTAACACAGAGCAGAAATCCTTATGATTTTCAATGCTTTGTGCATAATAAAAATTCAGACACATAATTGGAGAAATCAATATGGATATTTCAGAACACGCAAAAAATAAATTTCCCAATTTAATGTGATTTTTAATAGAAAACCTTTAATATAGCTACTAAAGTAAAAGACTACCTGCATGGAGTACTGAAGGCTGAATTTATTAGTTCAATTAAAGCAACTATCTCCACACATCTACACTCAAAGATCTGGAAGAAGACAGCTCATCTTGAACATTTCATTTAAATTGTGATAACATTGGCATTCTCCTCCTGAAAGTCTTTAAAGAGAGAATGCAATGTAATAAAGGATATTCTTATTTTAATCAAATGCAAAAAAAAGAGAATAATCTTAAATATAAGAGAAGAAAATAATTAAAAATCAAATATAATTATAGTATTGTTATGCTGATTAAGACACCATGAATACAGCTTGGTACTGGAATTCATCAGAAATTTATGCTATTTTCTTTTTATAAGTGACAGAAACAGAATGAAGGATTAAAAATGAAGGACTAAGCAACTACAATATTTCTTTTACTAATCAGTGGGAGGGGAAATAGGTCTCTTTTTCCCTAGAGTAACTTTTGGTAGCACTGGTTGAATTAATCAACAATAATTCATGGAACGGCACCAGTTAAGCCAGGTTTGCAGATATTTTATGTCAGGAAAGCAATGCAAACCAGATGGGTGGGTCTGACTCATGACTTCTAATGAAGTTGACAGCAAATGTAACCAGCCATTTAGTCACAATT
The DNA here is from genome assembly GCA_033558185.1 of Dromococcyx pavoninus. NCBI lineage: Eukaryota > Metazoa > Chordata > Aves > Cuculiformes > Neomorphidae > Dromococcyx > Dromococcyx pavoninus. The sequence continues at coordinate 3,130,366 of JAUMJL010000212.1, forward strand.
AAAGAGATAATACCTCCATAATGCTTCAGTTTTTGCCTTTTCTTGAACATAAATAAAATATTTTCAGGCTTCAGAGGAATTCAGAAAAAATTTGCTTTTCTGTTGCAAATGCAAGGAATGTATATTATTCCACAAATTCACTCTCAGAGATGAAGGGCTCAAGCTCTTTCCAAGCTCTTTCTTCAAGCTCTTTCTTCAAGCTCTTTCCAAGAGGAGAGTTTTACCTTTCATTACAGAATTTTGCTAGAATCAGTCCCTTGGACTCTGATTCCCACCATTTAATGTTATATAAGCTGTGATTCTTTTTATTGGTTCGAATTAAGTAAATAAAATCTTACAAAAAATACAGGAGGTTCAGCCAAAGTAGTAAATGAACTTTCTCAAGCAAAAGACACTGTTTCAGTAAAAAAACCTGAGCAATTTATATAATTGATAATACTCTGTACATGTTGAAAGATAGCAATGTTCCAGACTGAAATTCAGCCTTGTGCGAGTTGGTGTTCCACTTAAAGTTCTCTAAACCGTGAGCAATTTTGCAACAGTAATTTCCTTCCTATAAAGCATATCTTAGTATGGATACTAAAGAGGGCTATTATGCACTACCAGGCACTGGGTCAGCTGAGGCTGGAAAAGGGTCTCTTTGGTCTCAGAGATATCAGTAAACTTTCCCTAAATCCACAGTAGTTTCAGAGATAAACAACAGAGACTTCAACTTGTCCTACTCTTCTGAAATGTCCTGCTATGAGTTTGTCAACTTCAGATTTGAGTGGGTGACACAGGATACAATGTCTGCATCAGAAGTATTGGAGCATAGTGCTAGAGTGTGAGACAAGCATTTTCTGTCATCAGTAAGGTAAGGGTAAGTAGGAGATTATTGAGCAATTTTAATGGTAAGTTCTGCTGGGTTGCATTTAAACCAAACAAAGCAAGAATGCATGGTTAAAATTCAGTTCAACAAGTTTGTATTTCTGTACTGGGTGCGAAAACATCAAAACTATGACAGGTCAATGCAAATGATTCTCTGCTGAGATTTCTGTTCTTCAAATCCCTAAGCCCTTGCATAATATCTGAGCGTGTGAAAGGCACTTTGCAGACATCTCTACGTCTGTTTCTATGCCTAAGAGAAAGAAATGTTTAATGTTTTACTAGAACAAAATCAAGGTAATCCTGATCTGGTCAGGAAAATTTTTAAAAGAAAGATGAGTACACATGCAGAAAGTATCAGAGTGCAAATAGGTATCTGTGCTGCCCAGAAAAGGTCTCTAATATCCAGTAACCAGGAGTGCAGCCCCCGGTCCTGATATTCCCTTTGTATTTCACCCTATCTAACCAATTGCTAAAATAAAATAATAAGAAAAACCCCAACAATTAATCCTGGCCACAACAACTGGATGTGAAGAATTTCACTGACCTATGCAGTAAATGGCAGATAAAGTCACGTTCTTTCTAACCCAGTGATTCAGTGTGGTTTAACTTAATACCTAAGGTTGAGAGTACTTTGGTGCAGCACAGCAACAAGTTTCTTTTTTAAGACACTCTTAGCAAGAAATATTTGATCTGGGCAACACAAGCCTTAAATGGTACATAAAAGCTACCCTCTAGGTAGACCCTCTAGGTTTTTTGGTTACACAGATAGGAAAGCCACAGAAAAGAAAATAACCAATTATTTGAATACCATATGCTGGACATGTCAACATTGTTCTTAGTTTGGAATTATTTTATAGTATAATTTTATAAGGTTTTTTTAGACATTTCAAAACTCTTGGAAAAAAGTCCTTGTCTAGCTCAACAAGCAAGAGATGTTCCTGGATATTCCAGGATTCCAGCCCACAAATAAGCAAGAATAAGGCAGGGGGTTAGTGTTTGGGAACAACCTGAAGCTGGTAAGTGCCACCACATCAGAATTCAACACATTACAGAATCTTGCAAAAGACTTCCCATTTCTCTTTGTTCCTCCCACAAAACACAAGTCAGGAGTGGAATTAAAAATGAACAGTGACAAGGAATTTTGCTTCATAGGTCTCACAAACTTTTCTCAGAAGGAAAATCAGTGTCTGCAAATATTGGGCTGTACATATTTGAATGTAAAAGTTTCTTTCTCTGTTTTCTAGTTGTCAGGCTTTTTGATTTCCCTTCACTGATGAAGAGATGAAGACAACAAACACAAGAAAAATCACAGTAAGACGAACAATGATCCCCACAAACACAGCTTTTCACCTTTAAGGGTGCCTTCCTAAGATAAGTTACGTGAAATTAAGACTGTAAAAGCATAAGTAAATAAAAATAGTGTAACTCCACTCAGTTTCTCACTTGACAGTTGTCTTTTAAGCATACTTAAGGAAACAATCTGTGTTGTGCCTTTTGAAAGAGCAGTAACCTGCAAAAGATCTTTTTTTTCTGCATCCTCTGAGATTTCGCACTGATGCCAGTGCACCTGCAAAAGGAATCAGCCTTTGACTTGAAAACTAGGTCTGCATTCACCAACTTTAGAAGTATCCAACTGGTTAGGATAAATGTGGCAATGTCTGGCACATGATGGCAAAATAAAAAATACCAGAGGCTAGTACTTATTGCTAGGCACTGGTAAGTTAACTAGAAAAAAAAAAACATTTATGCCCCGTACACAAGGTTAATTGATTTCTGGCTTCCCACATTTCCACAAGCTCATTTTCCTTAGCTAGTTGCTGAATTTCGTGATTCAGCAAACCATGAGGGCATGTAATAGCATGAAGTCTTTTGATTTGTTTGCCTGTCTAGTGGATAACGAATAACAGCATTCACAATGCTATGGATGGAAATGCAACACATGGAAACATGGCAACATAGTTGGGACTAGCTGGTCCTGGTAGGGGAGGCAATTACCCATGTCCTGTGCATCTCTTTCTCCCCTACTTCTAGTAAATCTGCATCTGCAGAAGCATGTGCTTGAATACTTTTTGGTTCAAATAGTTTTTAAAAAAGTCACAATTTCAAAGCAATTTGAAAACTAGGAATGAAGACAACTAAAGTTATACCTTGTGTCCATTTCTGAGGAAAATACTTTGGGAAAGATCATAACATTAAAGTACAACACAAGAAAGTTATTTTGGGTTCTAGTCCTCTGCTTTTCATCAGTGCTGCAGCTTTACAATTTGCACAAAATAATACAAAATAATACAGTAAGTTTGAAAATTATTCTAGTTTCATTCCCATCAGTCAGTTAATCATTTATACTAGGCAGTTTCTACTCAGTATTGGTAGAAGTTAAGAATATGGTTTCCGAACATCTGTTAAGAATGTAGTGGAGAATGTCCTTATTCGCATGAATTGCCTTAGCTGCCTTTTCAATAGTGCAGATGACTGTAGAAAGAGCAGCACAGAAAGGAGAAATTTAGTGGAATAATTATAACGAGGAAAATAGGTGCAGGATCCACTTTTTATGGACTGAATTTCCAAATACACATGGTGTTTCAAATGTTTATGCTTGTAAACATTAGAATTCCATGTAAAGTAAAACCTATATTTGAAAGCATGATTAGGCTAAAACTGCAAACATCTGCTGGACTGAAAAACAATATGCTTTGATTTAACTTTCTTACTAACACATGGTCAATGTCTTGCATTTCTGATGGTAAGGAAATTATGCAAATGAAGATTCTTCAAGTACATTTATTTCCATAGCTGAAAATCAGTTGTTGTCAGTAATAATGTCAGTATATTTTAAAGGCATGCTTTTGCCTTTCCCTAGTAGTATTCTAAGACTGTTACAACATAATCCTGGTTCATATTTCTTTGAGTGTTAGTTTCATGCAAATATTGTCATCATAAGCACTCCAGAACCTGGAGTGGAAACCTATCCTATGAATTAATTTCTCTGCTACTCTAACTTGTCATAGCTACACTGCAGTCAGTGGAGATGAGTTGGACAGAGACACTACCCTTGTTCAGTCCTCTACTGTGGAGAGTTATTTTGAATACACACGTCCTGGTTCAGCTGTGAATTTATACAGGCATATATTTCCAAATACTTACAAAGTAGCAACTTGTACAGAGATGCCTCTGAATACATGAATTTCCCATACCAAGTACACTGTCTAAATGAGGTCTGATTTGTCATTTGTGCTTTTGTTAGCCAAAACGATTGCAAACCTTCTGTTTCAATGTGAAAGATAGCAAGCTATAAAGGAAAGGTGCAGGAGCCATGGGAAAAAGCACTTAGATAAAATTGCTTATTGAAATCCCCACAACTGGCAGTAGTCTAAAATAGGATCATTTGGTCAGCGAATGTGCAAAAAGGTATAAAGTTGAAAATAGTGGGGGAAAAAGAGGGTAAAATTAGCCTAAGAAAATCAGTGACTAAATATTGCTATTAAGAGTACTTAGTCTAATATTATTACTCTCCTATTGAGTAACTCTGAAAAAAAGCATAGTTAATAAAATGTACCAATTAGTTTCATGTATGGATGTTAATTAGGAACCTGGTAACTAGACAAAATGAAACCGTGTAGTACATAGAGCAGGGCTGCACCTACAAATACAGTCAAAAAGAAGAATAGAGAGAATCTTGTCTACTGATATAAAATATTCCCGTGTCAAGTGTGTTAATCAAAAAGGTCCAGTTCCCATCTACATTTACAATGTGCTTCCAGAGATGGGTGAGATCGATATTAAAGTCTTTTAATGATCTGATTTGGCTTTGGATAAGCCCCACAATTTGGCAGTCTGTAGTGCTCAGAGTAGTCACACATGCAGACACCAGAAGAAAGGACAGCAGGAGAGTTTGTTTGCCTTGTTCTGTGGAGTTACTCTTTTTATAAATTACTTTAAGCCTGACAGCATCAAGAAATGTACATTCTCACACTAATTTCACACATACTCTTGTTAGGTTTGGTGCATTCAATGGGAGTGACATGTTTGTGCCACTTCTCACAGAAAGTCTTTTGTCATCTACTTAGAAGTGTAACGTTTCCTGCATGGAACAACTTATGCAGCTTTTTCAACCCTTCCACGCGTTCCAAACTTTCATGGAGGTCTGCATCTTAAAACTAAGATTTTTAGAGGTCCAGAGAATTACCTAGGAAGTGAGACCAACATCTGCCTCACTACAACTTCCTTTCAGGTAATTGCAGAGAGTGATAAGGTGTCCCCTCAGCCTCCCCTTTTGCAGACTAAACAACTCCAATTCCCTCAGCCTCTCCTCATGAGACTTGTTTTCAAGACCCTTCACCAGTTTTGTCACCCTTTTCCGGATAAGCTCCAGCACCTCAATGTCCTTCTTGCAGTGAGGGGCCCGAAACTGAACACAGTGCTCAAGGTGTGGCCTCGTCTTTATCAGTGCCAAGTACACGGACATGATCACTTCCCTAGTCCTGCTGTTCACACCACTTCTAATACAATCCAAGATGCTATTAGCCTTCTTGGTCACCTGGGCATACTGGTAGCTCATGTTCAACTGGTCATCAACAGGTTCTTTCCTGCTGAGCATCTTTCCAGTCATTCTACCCCAACCCTGTAGGGTTGCATGGGGTTGTTGTGATTGAAATGCAGGACCTTGCGCTTGGCCTTGTTAAAACTCATATGACTGACCTCAGTCCATTGATCCAGCCTATCTAGACCCCTCTGTAGAGCCTTCCTGCCCTTGAGCAGATTAATATTCTTGCCCAATTTGGTGTCATCTGCAAACTTACTGATAGAGCACTCAATCCCCTCATTTAGATTGTTGATAAAAATATTAAACAAGACTGGCCCCAGAACTGAGCCCTGAGGAAAAACGTTTGTTTCCCTGGCTGCCAACTGAATTTAGCTTCGTTCACCATAACTCTCTGGGCTCAGCCATCCAACCAGTTTTTTTACCCAGCAGAGTACATCTGTCTAAGCCGTGAGCCACCAGCTTCTCTAGGGGAATGCTGTGGGAGAAAGCGTCAAAAAGCTTCATTAAAGTTGAGGTAAATAACAACCACAGCCTTTCCTTCATCCACTAGATGGGTCACCTGGAGATCAGGTGGGTCAAGCACAACCTACCCTTCATAAGCCCCTGCTGGCTGGGCCTGATGCCCTGGCTGTTCTGCACTTGCCTGGTGAGCACGCTCAAGATGAACCATCCCACTGTCTTTCCTGGTACTGAGGTCAGGATGACAGGACTGTAGTTCCCTGGATCCTCCTTCCAGGCCTTCTTGTAGACAGGTGTTGCATTAGAAAGCCTCCAGTTGCCTGGGGCCTCCTCTGTTAAACAGGACTGCTGATACATGATGGATAGGGGCTTGGTAAGCTCCCTGAATAGTTTTCTCAGTACTGTTGGGTGGATCTATTCCAGTCCCACAGACCTGAGAGTGTCCACGTGGCATAGCAGGTTATTAACTGCTTCCTCCTGGATTATGGGGGGTTTGGGTGTGTGTATGTGCACATGTGTTATTCTGCCCTGTCTTCCAGCTCAGGGGGGTGGATACCCTGGGGATAACTGGCCTGACTACTAAAGACTGAGGTGATGAAGACATTATATACCTCACCCTTTTCTTCATCCTTGATGGCACTGTTTGCCCCCACCTCCGATAAAAGATGGAGATTTTCCTGGGCACTAATTTTGTTAGCGTATTTGTAAAAACATACTGCATTACCTCGAGGATTTCTGACAACATAGTATAAATCATTCCTCCAAATCCTCAAGCAAGACCTCATTTGTAAAGTAGGAACATCGCATTATCTTCCCTTAAAACATTCTGGGTTTTTTGTTTTGGATTGGGTTTTTTTTTAGTTTTTTGTCTTGTCTCTTTGAGCAATTGAAAGGCCTGTACACATGCTGCAGGCTGCTGATGATTCACCTCCAAGTGTGGCATTCCCCATACTGGCAGCTATTATACTGCCACAGAAGAACTTTATAAGCTAAGATTTAGACTGAATTTTTATAGAGAGGCATCTATTGTTCCAGCAGCTTTAATCAAGCCTTGTTCAAAATGCATGAGCACTTTCTAAATGCATTTATTGTGTGTGCAGATGTTGCAGGAGTAGTATGCCTCTTGAAAAGCACAAAACAGAAATGATTTCTGTTGAAGTAATTAAGCTTGCAATAAGGTGACTAGTTACAATAATAGACTTGAAATTGTACAAGCCACTTGGATGGCGAGCCTCCTCTAGGACTGGTAATGTATTTCAAAATTTATAGCGGTTTATTTCTCCATCTGTACTGCAAAAGCAGGTTATTAATAGGGATGGCCATGTTTTAAAAGTGAAATTGTTCCCTGAACTCATCTACTCTGTCTTGTTCTTATCATTGCCTAAAGGAAATTACAAAAATTACTTAGCTGAAAAACTAATATTAAAAGAAATATTTATGTTTCCTTTAATAATATTCAGCAGGAAGAAGCAGAGACAGACATTATCATCTGCATAGTATCTTTCCTTTCACCCTCTGAAATCAGCAGCACCACAAAGGGTTCTGTCAATCAGGTGTCTGGAACTGTTTTTACAGTTCTATATTATCTCTGACTGGGCTTTGCAGTAAAGTTTGTCAGAACACGTAGTCCGTTAAAGACACAATCTGACCAAAAATCTTTTCTTGAACTTTATATCTGGACAAAGCAATACAGTCAGATGGCCTGAAAAAATGGATATGTTTTTAGTCATTTGTAGTTGAAGAGTTAGAAATTTTCTGTCTCACCAGCTTGCAGTGCAGTTCTTCTGAGCCAACAGTGGAATAATTACACGTGTTGATCAGTCCTTCTTCTGGCAAACAGTTCTGTTGCTGTTAATGCATATATTCATATGCCTAAGTATCTATCAGCAAGTGCAAATTTTTCGTATTTGGAGCTTTATTCTCCATTTAAGTTATTTATTATGCCTAGGGAATATATGCCCAATAGAGTAACAAAGTAGGGCTCTATTAAACTTCAGAACTTATGCAAGAAGACGTATGTTGCAGGCCAAGGGAGTATATCGTATACTGTTAAAAGATAGCACTTTTTTGAGAGCTATTCTCAGATTTGCAAGTATTGTTCTAAAGTCATGTATCGGGGTCAAGTTTCTTTTCTGAAAAGACATTACTTTGTGTATCTTAGGGTAAAGGAGAACAACGACTAAAAAACTGGAAAATCCTTGGGACTTCAAAATACGTATTATATCAGGCATCCTAGGTATTCAGTGGAATTTAAAGTTAGCATGTATACACAAATACTTGGCAATGACTTACTGACATAAGGAAAGTATAAGAGCTCCCCTTAAAAGGCCCTAACCAATGTTGTGAGTTTTTTAATAAAATAAACAAGACCTGACTTAGAACTCTTCTAATATATTGTTTCCCTGCAATTACTATATTCTAACAAACATATCCTAGTTTTGCTGAAATCTTGGCATCTGGCTATCCCAAAAAGTTGGCATGCGGGAGAGAACTGTAAAGAAGTAAGCTGTTCTGATGAAGACTTCTGTACAAGAAACTAATTAAAACAGTACCCATGTTATGTAGTTTAAAATCACATCTATTGTAAATCTAGCAAATCAGTTAATTATTGGTATTATCACAGAGCCTAGAGGCACAGGAAATCTGGGGCAATTATGCTCAAGACTACGTGAACACAGGAGTCAGACTGTGCCCTGAAGAGCCTTCTATCTAAATAGACACCTCAAAGTATGACAAAGGAAATCATTGCCATGGAGGAAATGAAATGCAGAGAGATTGCATCGTTTGCTCATGGTGTTAGGAAATTTTTGGAGGTGTTATGCACCACACTTAGCTATATTATTTATAAATATATATATATAAAATATCCATCTGATGTTGCACTATATAATCCTTAATGTGTTCTAATCTGAGTACATTCTAATAACCTTAACATCTTACCAGGCAGTCCACGATGGAGTTACCTCAAGATTATATACTTTAAATCATCAACACTATGATTAAGTAGGACTTGGAACTTTTGACCTTGTAATAAGACCAGTTGTGTTTACAGGTTTAATATTAATATTAAAATTTCAAACCCACTAATTATAGAATATGTTTCACATTTTTTGGGAGGAAAAATAAAAGATAAAAATGCAAAGAACTGACTTCCTTGTTGAAATCCATTACTTTTCTCTACCCAGGCAGTACACTTACTTCCAGACAAAGGTAAGTTGGCCGCAGGTTTAACACTGAATGTTTTTTTTCTGTAGTGATTGGGAGTTGATGTATGCCTAAGTTAGTTAGTTCTGCCACCAGATATCTCCTTAGGATCTCATTATGAGAGGTCAAGGCACATTAATGGCTTGACAGGTCAGTTCAACTAGGAGCCAGTGATCTGGACCTACTTGTGTCTAAAATGGCAAAGAAAGAAGCATCCTAATCAGAAGTAAATATATGCCCACTGCTTGTAAATGGAAAATTTCCTAAGGCTTGAGATGATTCAACCAAAGAAGAAAGACAATTCAGATATGAATTAGAATTTGTAGTTCTATAAGAAAAGCTCATTGCATGTCTTAATAGCTAAAATTCCATATTCAAGAGAGAGGATGGTATTAGCAAAATTTCATTAAGCAAAAGCAGCAATAAGAGTTCATAGCATTTTATGAACGGAAGAGAAGGAGATGTATACAGCAATGTTAAGGGTTTTAATACGTTGATAATGAAAGATGAGTTAAACAAAGAAGGAAATCCATGACTAATGGAGATAACAACAATAAGAATTCTTGCTATCTGTTTATTAGTTCAAAAGAAAGAAGAATAGTTTGAGTCCTTTAGTAGATGGAAGTAGATTGCTAAAAAAAAGTAGGAAAATCAGAAGTATGCAATAAGATTTTTTTTCTGTATTTAAGAAATAACAGGATCATTGATTACAATATACAAGCATGATGAAACACTTTCCAGACCATTAGAAAAAATGGAGGGTGTTAAACAACATCTACTAAGTATAACCATTTTTTAAAACGACGGTTTTGGCTAAATTGTGAACAGTATTACTAAATGAACTAACTAAGGATCTTTCTGGCCTACTAACACTCATTTTTTATACTGTTTTTCAAAGTTATTGTTTATTTTGTGAAAAAGTCTCTCCTTTTTTAAATCTGTTTTCCCTAAAACTTCTCGTCTCCCTTTTGCCAGCCACAGTGTCTTCAATATAAATTTACATTATTCCTGCAATAGGAGTACTCTGTATCCCCTAACACATTGAGCTTCTGCTCTTATGCTTTCGTCTCATGACCTCAACTAAGAAGCAACCAAGTCACAGATTAATGAACTGTGAACTCCATTAAAGGGATATTTTAACATACTTTCTCTCCAGGGCCTTGTCCATCTGCACGCAGATTCTCTGTATGCTGCAAGAGTATAATGTCTTTTGTCAACCCAAGCAATCTGCTTTTCCATCTGTGGTCCTTCTCTATCTTCTTTCTGTTCATTAGCCTTGGGGAATAACTGATCACTCTAAGCCTATGCCTTGCATAGGAACTGTATATCTCCAGCTGTTTGCTACCACTTCAGTTTTTTAACTGGAAGGCTAAACATTGTACATCTAGAGTTAGCTCATCCATGGGTTATCATGACTTTCTGTCTGGTCTGCATTTACACTGTAAGTTCTACCAGTAACTTTTGGAGAACTACTTCTTTTTATTTCTTTTTTTCTTTCTGTTTTAATATCCGTGTCCCTAGACCAGGGGTGTCAAACTCACAATCTACAAGCAGAATCTGGCCCTCTATCTTGTTTTATGTGGCCCGGCACCTTGTTTCTATCCGGTGGCAGCTCCGAGCTGTGCTCCTGCCAGTGCTGGACACCCGTGCAGCGTGTGACGTACGTTACGCTGCAAGAGCAGGAGAACAGCGGGAGCTGTGTGTTTGACTTCCCTGTTCTAGGGGCTGTATTGAATAGCTGGCAATTTAAGATTGTGATTTCTATATCCTCCAAAGTTGATCAGTCTTAAAACCATGAGCGCAGGAGAGAGTTATCACACTGTGTTTAAGCCACCTGTATTCTTATCAAAAGATGTTGTGGTCATCTCTCTGTTCTTCAGTATCTTCTACCTCAGCATGCAATTATTTTCTTTCCTTAATGAATCATCACCCTTCAGGTTGTGTTTGATTCTCTGCTATTAATTTTTGATAGCATCTTCATTGGATGTCCAAATAGAGCTGATTTCTTCATATTTTGCCTAATTTTCCTCCACAGACGAAATTGACTTGAATCATCCTTTCACCTTTACTCCAGAAAATTCTATTATTTCTATGTAGTCATTCTGATTAGCAAAACAGAAGCCCTGCGTTTTTTTGGATTGCTTTCAGGTTGGACAACCTTAGGAGCTGCCTGTACACTCTTGTTATCAAGTCGCATATAGTTTGGAAGGCACGTCTGTTTGTTAGTCATCTGATCTGACCTCCCTCCCACACACAACTCTGCAGGTGTGTCTATATTCCTGTTTTTTGGTATTGAGCTGGTGATTTACAGTCCACCATAGCAAGCCAAATTTTTATTTCCAGCATTAAGAATCTCCAGTAACAATGAATATTCCTCATTCTCCTCTTTTGATGGAGCATCTCCAGCTCTTTCTTTAAAGGTTGTAGTATAGCTCTATGAGGTGTCATGCAGCATGCAGCACCGCAGAGCTGGCGAATTGCTTTATCCCAGCTGTTGCTGGTTGGGATGAGTTAGCTCTCCAGGCTGCTCAAGCTATTCTCCAGCTCTTTTTTTTCTGGCGCTTCTGAAGTGCTGTTTCTCCAGATGGGCTATCCCTTTTCTCAGGTCCATTAATCAGATCTAGGAATTTGGATTCCATTGCTTGGCTGGCAAGTGTAAAGGGGAGGACAGGGAGCTATGAGGCAAGGAATTGATTCTGGACTTCTCTATTGACCTCCATTTTGTTTGTTCTCTGTTATTTCCCCTTTTAACTGTTGGACTAACTGTCACTTTTCATCATTGTCCAGACTCAACACGGTCTTTCTCTCAAATCAGAATTCTTAGGAAGCGCTATTCTTTAAACCATGACACATCTTTCTGCATTATATGCAAAAGTCCTCATGTGCCTGGGTCACTACTCTTCAAAGTAGCAATTAGCTTTAACAATGCTTGTTTCTTGGCCCTTTGCAGGTCGCCAGGTGCAGTCCGAGACCACTTCCCATACCACAGCTGCTATATTGCACTAATACTCACTGCAAATTGAGCATGGAAAGCAACCCATTAGCTCTAGTTCTGTACCAAATAATCACAGATGGATGAAATATTTTATTTTTCTAAGCTTGCCTTTGTACTTCCCACTTCTTTCCATTGTTTCAGAACTATCCAACCCAGAAAAAAAGAAAAAGAAGAAAAGAGAGGGTACATTTCAGTTATTTTCCTTCTGCCCTCCTAGTGCCGGAGAATCTAATCTCTAATCACATTGGTTTATGCAATTGTTTATTTACAAAACCTAAGAGGGCAACCCAAGGTATCTACTACCACTGCGCAATGTTATTCTTCTCCTTAGTCTTCCTTTAGGCTCAGTGTCCGTGCTGCAGGCAAGGTAGGAGGCAGGCATCATCTCCCTGTCAGAAAAGGGAGGAATGGTATTTATCATACGTATTACAGACAGAAATCAATAGTTTTACACTTCCCACTGCTGCCCTGGTTTCTTCTCTGGGCTTCATTCTGTACACACTTCATCTTGAAAATTCCACCTTATTTGGGTGTCTGTTTTAGCAATAGAGGTAATGGTCTTTGGTGACATTAGGAGTGACATCTCGCAGCATAATTGTTGTATTTACTATAATATAAAAGTTCTCTCTTTTCATTATATGAGAAGAGTTGAATTTGAAGAACGGTTTAACCAGTACTTCACCAGTTGCAATTTAGGTACAAATGCGGTACACAAGTTAAGTAGTAATGAAATTCTGAATATACATTTCCAGCTATCTGATCTGATTTTAGAATAAGATTTCCCTTTCTGATTATACTTATTATATGCTATTTCTTTATCCTCTAAGAGTTCTTGTTCCAAGTTAAAAACAATGAGCAAAAATCTTTCCATTTGAGTTGAACATCTTCTTCTTATGATAATTTTTTTTCAGTTTTATAAAAATATGAACTTATTAGGTGTATTTAGAAATTAAGAGATTCCTGCATGACTATATCAAACTCCAAAAGTCAACAGAGGAATGAAAAATTTCTTTCAAATTTACTTTTATGTGACAAATTAATATTTTCCCCTTATGAATTAAACAGTAATTCAAAATTTTTTTTGATGTACATTCAGATATGTATTCTTTGACTGTGTCATTTCCAGTCTCCTAGAGCCCCCTTAAAGGATCAGTTAAGCATTGTGTAGTCTGTTCAGGTGTAATAGACTGTCAAGATAAGAAAAAACAAATAGCAGAACATTTACTTCATACCAACTGTATTGTAGAACTACTTATAATTTTGCAAAATCATTGTAAATTACTTTTCTCATCAGACAAGAAGAACTGTGTACATGACTACACAAAGGCATACATAAAGCAACTAATTTGACAGAAGGCTTGCAACTACAGCAAGACAAACAAACTGTGGCATTAGCAAGATATACCTGGGAGCAGAACAGCCTCAGCAAATACTTTTTTTTTTCTTTCTTCTCCTATTTTCCTCATTTTCTTTATGGCATTGTCACAGGCTGAACAGCAGTAGTAAATTATTAACTTCTATTGTTCCCTAAGAGCACATCTTATTTTTCTTTGTGGGGAACTCTGTGTTGCAGCAGTTACTAATTGTTACTGACGTATACTGTTTCACAGTTAATGTTACAACAATTCAAAGTGAGATACATTAGATCAACCTAAAGTAGCAGTCTAAGCTGTTAGCAGTTATTTTCTGTTTATTCTGACAAAGACTGATAAAATAAATCAAATGTTCTTAAAACCAAAGCCTGTTTCAAGAGGGACTGTTTTATTGCCGTAACCTGATTTCAGTTAACTGAGATTGCCTCCCACTGTCCTTTGTCTCTAGACATCTTGAAAAGAAGAGACTATGCTGAGAAAGGGGAAGGTCAGGTGTTTGTGTTTATTAAAAACAGCACTAGCAGGCTGATGCTGACTTGGAGACATACTTCAGCAATATGTCAAGAAAGAAGAAAAAAGTCAAGACAATTAACTGCTAAAATCAAAGCAATTATTTTCAAGTTTGCAAAAAGAATACAATCAGAATGTTTTCCTGTAACTTATCACCTACTCAGAAGCACTTAAACAATCCTCATAACCCTGGAGGTGTGATATTTTAGCAGTACCTGCCTAGGTCTCAAATAATTCTAATTTTCAAATACAAATGGTCAAAAAATTCTTCTGATTAGCTGTGATAATCTTTGAGCACATTTCTATGTTCTTGTGGGACAATCCCTTCATCCTATTTCAAAATTGCCTTACAATGATAACATTGTCAGCATCATATACCACTGGTTAATAAAAGAGCTGAGTGGATTTGTATTTGGTCCTGGAAAAATTTACTATTTGATAACATATGTAAAGCAGTATTTAGTGTTTAGTGACTCCTAGGGGCTGCCCAGAAAAGTGAATCTTTTGAGGTCTTGATTAAATGTTTTCCTCTAAAAGGATATAAATACATAATTTTGGAAAGAACAATTAAAATTTACATGAATGCACTGAATCCCATCACCTGGGAGATTATAAGTGGCAAGACACAAGACACTATTCAGTAATTTCAGACTCTTTAGGATGGTAAGCAATATTTAATTCACTTTTTGTCTGGTCAATCAATATAGAGCTTTCAGCCATGGCTTCACCATGAAGAATATATAGCCTAGATTCAACAAATAGAAACATGAGTTATGGCTCTAGCCAAATACCAAAATAAATTATTTAAATATCCGGTGAACTGCTTGCAGACATAATTAGGGCAATTTTAAACACTAATAAGTAATTTTCAGTAAACGGGGAGATAAACCAAAATTGCAGTTGTCGTCTTGGTGATTTTAGGGATTTGTCTTTTACTCTTCATTTTTTTTATACATGACTCTTCTGTCTCTGGCAGAGTAGAAGAATGGTTTTCACTTATACAAAAGGTATAAATTCAGATTTTGTTCCCTGCTGTAATGCTGTCTACCCAGGGTAACAAATAGAACATGCCTTTCCTGTCACATTATTTTCACAATGACTTTGGAGAAACTCCAGATTAACACTCAACACTCACAAGAAAATAAACTTATTTATTATTTGTAAATGCCACTTACTTGGTAGCAGGATGAATATCTGGCTGAATTTCAAGACAGGGTTTATATGTTTAGAGTAGTATTCGTAGAGAATAGGACTGGATGAGGACATATCCCTTATGGTAATTAGCATGTCTTCAGAAAAGAAGAAAGAAATCCAGTTCAACTGTAACATGTGTGACTGCTGTAACAATTATGAGAAATACTCTGGCCTATAGGATATATCAAAGGTCAGTGATTGCTTCAAGTAAGTGAAGAAGTAGAGGTATGAATCAAAATCCACAGAAGCATGATCAATGAAACAATGAGAGTAGTGAAAGAAATGGCTGATGTGACAGGTGAAGGCACAGTCGAAAAGCTTATAGAAGCATAGAATCATAGAATATCTCAAGTTGGAAAAGGATCATCAAGTAAAACTCCCTGCTTCTTGCAGTCTACCTAAAATTAAACCACATTACTAAAACAGTGGTCCAGGCACTCTTTGAACTCTGACAGGCTTGGTGCCATGATTACTTTCCTGGGGAGCCTATTCCATTGACTGACAAACCTCTCATTGAGGAACCTTTTCCTAATGTCCAGTCTGAACTTCCCCTGATGCAGCTTCATTCCATTTCCTCATGGCCTATCTCTGGTCACTAGAGAGGAGATCAGCAACTCCCTATCCACTGCTACCCTTAGGGAATGTGTAGACTGTGATGAACTCACCTCTTGGCATTCTCTTCTCAAAGTTGAACAAACCAAATGACCTCTGTCACTCCTTGTAAATCTTGCCCTCAAGAACTTCCACCATTTTTGTTACCTCCCCTGGATACACTATAACAGTTTGGCATCCTTCTAATATTGAGGCTCCCAAAACTGCACACAGAGCTTAAGGTGAAGCTGAAAAAGTGCAGTGAAGAGTGGGACATTTATATCCCTCGACTGACTAGCTATGCTTTGCTTGATGCACCCTGGGAGAATGTTGACCTTTTTTCCTCCCAGGGTACATTGTTGACTCATATTCAACTTATCATCAACTCAGACCCCCAGATCTCTTTCCTCTGCTTTCCAGCCTTTCATCCCTCAGTTTGTGTATAGAACCAGGATTATCCCATCCCAGGTGAAGAATCTTGCTTTTGTTAAATTTCATATGCTTGCTTATTGCACAGCTCTCTAGTCTGTCCAGATCTCCTTGTACAGACTCTCTACCTTCAAGCGAGTCATCCTGTATAAGTTTTGCTGACAAACTTACTTAATGTATCTTTGATTCCTGCATCCAGATAATTCATAAAAACATTACAGAGCATTGGCCCTAAAATTGGCCAGTTAGATCTACATTTAACAGCAGGAATTGCCTTTTATCCCTACAGTAATGAATTCCAGCTGTCAGATTGTAAATCCGTCTACTTACTCAGATTATTTTCCCTCTAATCCAACTGAGCTAATTCTTCCAGTTGAAATCTGCAAGAATGACTAATTGTGCTTAGTGCTTTCATGGTGTTTGTCACATTCAAAACATTAAACAAATGTTAATTAATTAAAAAATATACAGAGCTACAAATCTGCAAATTGATCAACAGGGCTGCTTTTAATATTTTTTAACTAAGGTTCATCATTTGGATATTATAAAATATCTTGTTCTAAATGAATTCTTTATTTTTTAAGGAGAACTGAAAATGTAATCATAAAGAAACAGAAAATTGTTTCAAAATATCATAAAGTCAACTGAAATAATAAAAACTAAAAATGTTCAAAGGTTTCTGCCCTGTCTTTTCTACCCAGTTTTCTAGCTAATGACTCCGTGATCCTTCACGATACAATAACGCAAGCAATAAATACTGCTGCATGAACAGTTCATGTCTGTGAACGTCTGCTACAAGATCTCTTTGAACTGAGAAATATGCAGGGATATCATTCACTAGATCAGGTTGTTTGAAGCCCTGTTTACCCTGGCTTTGAATAGTAATGGGGCATCTGCAAATAAACTACCTATGTTAAAATATCTTTTGCAGTATTTACGTCAGGGGTGTCAAACTCATTTTCACTGAAGGCTACATCAGCCTCCTCCTGCAGCCTAGGGGCAAGGAGCTCGGTGCTGCTGCTGGGTAGAAACAAGGTGCAGAGCTGGATAAAACAAGGTGGAGGGCTGGATTCAGCCTTCAGGCCGTGAGTGTGCCACCCGTGATTTACATAGACAGACAAGAGGAATTCAGATACACTTAGTAGGTTATAACAGCTGGGCCAGTGGGAATGTTATTAAGGAGTAGGTGGAAGTGAGTTTGTTATCTGGAATGGGTAAAGAAGAAAAGTATTAGGAAAAGCTCACAGCTAGAGGAACAAGTCATAGTAAAGCAATCCAACTGAAGATGACTATGCTTAACAGATTATAAAATTAAAATGAATATAATATATGATATAAACCACAGTAATGAACAGAGAGTCATGTTGCAGGTCTATCTCAAAACAGCAAGAGAAATGACTAATACATGTATATTTCCATTTATTTGAGTTCCACTGGATTATCATGAAAGCTTAATTGTGGCATAGCTATTGTTAAACAGTTCTTCCATTACCTTGCTACTCTCTCAGCTGCTGGTTGACATTGTAGCTTTTATTTCCAAGATACACAAAATTACCCCCTTGATCTAAAGAATTAATTGCTGCTGCTTGTATTTGTTTTTCCCCTCTATTCTGGAAACCTCAAAATATTTCTTGTTCCTTATTATTACTGTAGTAAGAAACAACTACTGCAGTAGAAATCACAAGTTGCTTTTCTCCCTGTGAAATGTGACTCACAATTCTAAATACACTTTAATTTTTTATACTCCCCATGTGAATAAATAGTAGGTATAAGTCCTGTTAAAATACTACTCCATCTGATGAAGTGATGGGTAACATGGTCTTGGAGACACTTCCTTAGAAGTGTTGGACTCCCTCATCTTCCACTTAATGTGACAGGATTTGTAAACATACAGCATTTACTCAACGAGGCTTATACTGAATCCCGGCAGAAAAACCCTGTCCAAACAAAGTTCATTAATGCTCAACAATAAACCAGTGCCAAATGACTTCAAGATTTCATTCAAATAATTGTTGAGCTTATTAGTCTAACGTAGGGGACTACAAACCAGGTTTTCAGGAGATTTCTGGAGTTCCAGAGAGGAAGAACATTTTCTTTTCTAGACATGACGAAACTTGTAATCACAGTTCTTACCATAACCTGAATTTTCCTACTAGAGAGGAAACAAAAGGAAATCCAAAATTTATTGAATTTCATTGTAGGGTTTCCCTACAATTTATGTATTTCATAACAATTTCTCATATAACATAGACAGAATCATTTTATTTTATGTTTGAGAAAACCAGGCAAACTATATAGTTTTGTCATCTGAAAACCACAGGAGATGTAATTATAAATAAATCAGGACTAGAGCTGGGTAAGGTCACAACTCCCAGCATTCCACAAATGGTTCTCAGTAAAACAGAATACAAAGAATTGGTCTGTGTTTCCTGAAGCATTTATGTTTCACTTAAGCAGAAGATTCATAAGCTTAAATTATTTTATATCCAGGAGGCAGAGAACTACAAACTCAAGGCCAGATGTCCACAAGGCATGTCACCATGTATGATACAGCTATATTTTGAAGACGATTGCCTGAAAGAATTATTTCAGACCCTGGATACTAAGTAAAGAAAAAAGCATAAAATTGCATGCAAAGTGTATTACTTCTTTATTTGCATTCCTTCACCCACTCCTCCTCTTCACAAGTACATTGTTAAAGATGTAATATAAGTTCTGAAAAAAAAAGTGCGTTGAGATCTTCTCCTCAAAATACCGCACACACCCCCCCTCCTCCCCCCACATTCACTATTCAAAGAAATCATATTTTGGTGAAATATGAACAAAACCTGCTCAGACAAACTTATATTTTTTAAGATTATACCTAGTTCTGCTTTGTCAAAGAAACTTCTGCAGCTTGTTTATGTAGATATCTGTTATATGTGTATCAGTTCTACCCAGTATTGCACTAGCTAATCGCTCTTCTGTAGTGGGTTCCCTGGGGCAAACATGGTACTGGAGGAATTGGTGATTTTGGGTGAAGCATCCTTGCTCTATTGGGCCTTGTATGTAAGGCTTGAGAAGCCTTAAGTACTTCTAGCATGAGTTTTTGCTCTGTGAAAAAAACCCCTCAGCATTCAGCATGGTAAAGTAAGATTTTGGAATGCCCCAGACTGGTCTGTGCTGCATTTTGTTGGACATCATGGAAGAAATAACATTCCACTATGTAAGAATATAGATGGTTTTGTTTGCTACGCAAGATAAAAGGCACCACAGTACAGGAGGGAGATAGAACCTCTCCAGAGGTGGGAACTGTGCAGCAAGCTGGATGAATTCACCTGGGGTCTATCTGATGTTGCAGGGAAAGAGGGGTTCCCAGCATTTGAATTGAGGTAAGATTTACTGGCTAAGTTTATTTCTCTTCTTATTTCTATTGTATTGTTAAAGCAATTTTATCACAGTATTTGCTATTGTGCCTTTCTGATTGAGATCCAGAAAGAGCCCTGCATGCTCTACTCCTCTGGTGCAAAGCATCCTGAGTCTTCCCTTTGCTTTCTGTAATAAAGATAACTACAGCATATATTGCAAAGTGTCAACAGTGAATCACTGCAGCTCGCAAAAGAGTAATTTACATGAAGCCAGGCAAGCCAAAGACAGGTATAACTACATCCCCTATTGGTACAAACTGGCAGTTGCACTCAGTTTATCCCATCTAGGGATTCTCGTTATGAATATTAGAATCTTCAGGATATCTTAAAACCTGATCTAATAAAACTTTCCTGCTTTTCATCCCATGTTCTCCATTCTTCTTTTTCTTAGAGCTGAAGTTTTGCAGTGGTCCATCATTGGTTTTCCGTCACAAATGTTTTATGCTTAAAAGCAGAACAAAGGATTTATTTTTACCATTGTGTTTTCTTTCACACATTCATGCTATAAGGAAGTATTATGATGTTAAACTCTTTCTAACTATACTCATTAAAATCTTCCCATTATTTGAAGAGCTGAATGAATGAAAATTATTGACCATAATTCATTTCAGAAAAGTCGTTATTATAAAAACCAGTATCCTGGCTGACAGTAATTAATACTTACTTTTGCTGTTTCCCCAGAGGGTTGACATAATGAATGGCTATAGCTTACCATTTGCTATTTTACAAATTGTACTTCACTTTTCTCTAAGAAGAACAATACAAGATTGTGATGACATAAGATGTGCACTCTAAAAATAATTATAAGTACAAACATGCTGAGGTTATCATCCTAAAAATCTTAAGATCTTTTTAAATAAAAAGGCAAACTGCAAAATGTCCCAAGTTCCCTATTTTGATAATTTGACATAAAAAGAAGTGTTACTTCCAAGAAGTGTTCCCTTCTAGAAAATGATTCAAGTAGTCTTGATGTTCAATGAACCTTTGCCTTTATGGATAATATCAAGTCTATGGACCAACCACTCCAGTATTCATTAAAGTCATTGAATGCCAAAAGCAGAGGGGGGCGGAGAGTTCCTACATATCTGCAAGCCTCAGAAATTCCATATCTAATTGAGTTTTTAGCTTCCTCCTGCCTGCTCTCTAAAACACACTTTTCACAGAAGAACTAACTCCACTAGTCTAACATGGACCTTTCACTTCAGCCCAATTATTTCCTGCACAAAGAACCATGATTTTGTAACAGCAAGTTAGTGTAGGAGAATATATTGGAAAGCGCTTATTATATACCATGTTTCAAGATTAATTATTGCACTTAGCCTAAAGCACATCAGGTTAGTCTCTGTTATCATTTAATTATCTTCCTAGTTATCTTTTAATTATCTCATTTCCCTAGTATTGCTAATATAAGTAGCTACTATCCTGCACCTTTTTCCTTTACACAGGAGAGCACACACTGCTTTTGAACTGAAGCATAGCTTGTGCCAAAGTTTTGTAAATGTTACCTACATTAGATGTGTACTTTAGAAGCACAGATTTCATCATATTTGAATGTCATCAGAGCAGAAATTGATCAGAGTAAACAGAGTGCTCAATTATGAGAATTGTTATAATCGAAATGTTACATTGATAACTGCCTTCCCTTTCATATAAATCTCTTCATGCATTAGATAGAATATTGGTATGTGAAGCAGTGGGGACTGACATTTCACTATCCACTCATTCCAGACCCTGTGAATAAACGGTCTTATGGGACAGTTTCTATAAGAGCAACCAACACATTCTTTAGATTGTTATTGAGGAGAATGTTTTGCCTTAACACATTTACACTGTTTTCATCAAGAATATTAACTGACTACAAACCAAAAAAGTCTTATTTCACAGCACACTGCAAGAGATGGTTGCTTGGGCACTGCATGATAAATTTTACCATTCTCTACTACACAAGGCAGATAAATTAGCAGAAATAAGGGAAAGCCGTATAATGTTACAAATGTATAAACACTGGTGACTATTCAGTGTGAGATGTGCTAAAATAACAACTGCAAAGAAACCGAATGTCATACTTCGTTGAACAGCCTGATAATGGAGACAGTGTAGTGTATCGTTTGTTTATTGCTAATTTACCAAGAATGGTATGCTTCACATAACAAAGGGAATGAAATAATAGTAAAATAAACCTCAACCAACCAAAGAGGTACCTCTCCCTGAAAGCATGCATATAGTTCAGCTGGAGTCTTTTACTGAAGATACGTATCCACCAAATGTGCTACCCTTAGAAGTGGTAGTTGCCAACAATCTATCAAATACCAACAATCAAATATCAGTTATCAACAATAACCTGATTATAAGCCTCAGCTTCAACTGTCAACATTTTGTACCAAAACTGAAGACATTTCAGGAAAGATGAGGCTGAAGGGACTCAAGAAGGCAATGAAGAAGGGCTGCTGTATTTCTGTTTTCCCAGATATATAATATTTGTATGTTTGGCAGGCATATCAAATGTAGCAGATATTTATTCATTTGTCCAGAGTTTCTGGATGTTTGGTACCTTGCTGAGAACAGAACTACTAGTGTCAACAAGGCAGCTACATAAATTCCCAGATGGCCACCATGATGCCTGTCACACACATAAACACAAACATCTTCATTGAGTATTCACATAGTGTCTAGAAAAGGCAGCATGATTTCCTCCTTTCCTTGACTTAGAAAAATGATTTGAACTCAGAACTTCTCACCAAAAAGTGCTGGGAGTGCTAAAGAATATCTTATCATGGGAGCTTTATTCCATTGCCAGTTAAAGCAATGCTTGAAAAAATTCAGTGCTCGTCTTGGCTTCAGGCAGTCCCATGCACTGCCCTTCCCCCTCTCACTGCCTTTGAGTATTTAATTTCTTATTCAGAACATCTTCAGAGCAGCCCCTGATCCAAGAGCGCTTTACCACCTCTGGAAGAGGATGTCTTTCATCACTGCCTTCAGAGAGGGCCTGGAGCAACCAGCTTTGGCCTCAGGACTGGGTGTCTTCTATTGCTACTTCACTCTGCAATACTGAGCCTAAGACACTGAAGTCTATGTGCCAGCACATTGAGCTAATTTCCTGAGAAACATTTTTACAAATTTTTTTTTTTTTTGGACAGCCTCCCAGAGCTTTGCAGGGCTTTTTTAAATAAGCTTTCCAGAGCTTATTTAACTTGTTGTTTTGAAATGAGGAAGATGCTGTTAAAAGGTACACTGCACAGTATTTAAAAAAATAAGGAAGAAAATTCTACTTGCTGGAGACATTAGTTTGTGCAGCATTTGACATCAAAAAATGAGCAGAAAATTGTAGTTCAGAGTGTTTTCACTTTTCCCTCTAATAATAATTGCATGTGAAATTATGTGCTGCTGTGGCACTGCTTTTTGTCAGGTAGTGTAAAATGAAAATACGTGTTGAATCCAGTTCTTCATGGATCTATGCCAATTTCATGGTATGTTTCCAGATTAGATCTTTCAGTTTGACAGATTTTGTGAAAGGTTTTATGGTAACATCTGATTTATTTAGTTAGAGATGCTGTCTAATAAGAAAAGTAATCAGTCTCACTAGCCTTTGCTTTCAAATATCTGTTCCCATTAGAGACATTTCTGCAAAACTTTACTGCTCTTCAGTCTGTTAAGTGGAGATTTTCTGACTGAGAAAACTTTCCATATCCACACATCATAATTTAACTGAAATATAGTTACTTTCTCCAATGTATCTATTTTTATTTCCACATTTTCCTAATAGCATCTTTTTGCTATTAAGATTTAAGCAAAGTTTTACCTCTCACTAACCAGTTATTCGAATTTGGTTGATGCAGCAGTAGAAGTAAAATTAAACCACAATCTGAGACAATGCAGACACTGTCAGGACAATAACTTGTCACAGTTCTTTTACGTAAAATGTTGTTGAGATTTGTTGTAAGTCAGAAATTTTTTTTGCTAATATTAAATTTAAGAGAAATGTATAGGTATTAAATAGCAAATAGTTATAACAGTCATGATTGATAGGCTGATATTATGTTCCTTATCCTATCGATAAGTGCTATAGTATGTTTTCCATGTTATCGTTCAGTCAGCTGGAAAACTATGTAGAAAAATAGACTCCTACTCCCTAAATCTATGTTAAAGACATTCTTTTCCTCATCTGTTCGCTACCTGAACAAAATTAATACATGTAAGAAAATTGACAACTTAGTCTAATGTTACAAGAAAAAATTACTATGCTTTTTTTTAAAGTGGACTACTTTTACTTTTACTACTACTACTACTACTACTACTACTACTATTACTACTGTAATTTAAATTCTTAGTATTTAATTATTGATGCTTCACCAAAGGTGAAAACTTAGCTACAAAACCAGGAAAAATACCAAAACTCACACTGCTTAATTCTCAGAGCAGCTTCAAATTAAGAAATTTGAAAATGACTGCTTTTATATAAAGAGAAAATGTAAAAACACCCTAGAGCAAAATATTTGATCTTACCTAAGCACTTCACAAAGTCCAGATTTCTTCTTATTATATACCTACTGATAGTTGCAATGATTCTTTTAATTGTGTAGCATTAAACTTTTTAATATTTATTATTTTCAGAAATTATATTATATGAAGGGCTATATAGTTTTCAGAAAGTTTCTTCTTAGTTCCTTAATGGAAATTGTAACATCTCCCAGGAAAATATTATTTATTTATGTGACATTTTCTTAATAAACTTTTGTAAATAATCTCAAGCTCACAGATTTCATTACTGTTACTTCATAAAATGTCAAAAGAACCAAATGCACTGAACCTGTTATAATGTACATGACGTACCTAGTGTTATTAGTGGCAAGTTCCTACAATAAAATGAGATGATTTATCCTTGTTCAGATCAGATCCACATGTCCAGACTCAAGAAATAACCTGACTTTCTGAGTGCACTTTTCTATACTGAATCAGTAAATTTCATGTTAAAGACGAAATTCAGAAAATAATTTTGTCTTAAAAGGCTATATTAAGAGAACAAAAATTACTCAGAGGGTTTAAAAGAGCTTGAATCATCTTATATTCCAATATTATGCAGATTAATGAAAACTATAAATTCTAATCCAAGCAACCGAAACATTCATCCCACTCAGAATAACAATTCTATTTTTTTCTCATTTTCTGTACTCTCTTCCCCTTTTTAAAATATTTTTGTCTGTGAGGAACTGAACACACCACACAGTTTCTTTTAGAGCCCTGACGGCATGTGCACACTGTGGACAGGTAAACAAAACCTACGGGGGTTTTACAGTGAGAATTTCAGCTGCTTATTCTGCAGGAGGTTTGCTCTTTGCTCTCACTTTCCCTTCAGAGATGAAGAACAGAGGACACTGAATCTTCAGAACCTTGGGCTCTTGACTAGCCATGAGCACCACAGACCCTCTGGACTCCTGCCATGATGATTATCGAGGCATCCAAAGAAAGAGCTGTCTATCCTCCTGTTTTTTAAGCACTTACCTAAGGCGTCTTATTTAGGGATCTCATGATTAGAAGGCATCCCATAATCCCTGAAGTGCTCTTTGTGACTGATCTAGAGCAAGTTTAAGATACAATCACTCTCTGAAGAGAACTTTCTTCCTTCGTTATTATAAAAAGGTACAGGCATCCAAGTTAAATGCTCGGTATGAGTACTACATGTACACTCAAGGATATACTCAGGAGTGAATCATTCCATTTTTACTTGTAAAGCTTCCTCTGCAAACACATATCTCTTCTGTAGGACCTATCTTGTGGATACATAGCAGAAAAGGTGTCAGCACATTCTTATAGTCTTATTACTCATATTGTCTCAGTTATGGAAATTAACAGACCTTCACTTTGATATACATGACTGTTTGTATATTACATACCTAGTGCCTAATTTCTCAGTGTGATAATACAGAGTTCAAATAAACAAATATTAGATGTGAGATTTACATGAAAATTTCAGCAGTCCTGATCAATTTGAAGTTTGCATGCCAATAAATGTTTTCCTAGAAGTGATAGTGTCACAGCATTAAAATTCAAGACATCATTATTTAGAAGTGAAGGAAAATTGTGAAGAGGATGCAATCAGAAACAACACAATTTAGTAGCAGTAAAATGACTCTTAAAGTACCTTAACAAAGACCACACTGAAAAAACCTGTTTATAAGGGACAATTCTTGCTCATAACCAAAAGATCTTATGAGTGGAAAAGAAGTTGGTATTAAAAACTTGGTAAACAGTCAGATCACAATATAAGATTAGGTAAGGATTTCAAAGAAAGAAGAGAAAAATGACATTTTACTTGTTCAAATCTCAGCGGGAACATTTACTTGCAGCACAAGACATGGTAGGTAAAGAGATACCAGATTACAATATTACTTCTTTCATAAATGAACAACCTGCTTCTTTAGCTCTGCTGTCAACAGATGAAGGTCGTTTTTTTGGTAGAAATCATAGTGCAAGCTGCCTACATGTCTGGAGCAATTAAGTCCACTGAGTTGAATTCCACAACTGACTTGGCATGTCTTTCTACAAATTAAACTTTATCACCTAAAGGAGAGCTATTGATGAGGTAATATAATGACTACTCTAAAGAGACAAACGGGTATGTAGAAGCACCAGATGCTTGACAAGGGAAACACTAAAAGAACTCCTGAGACGAGAAGGCACTTCTGCAAGGTTTCTGTGTTACCACAGGTAATATTTATGCTGCTACATTCTGACAGAATGAAGCAGTTTTATTTGCTTGTACGAACACTGAAGTGTTATCAAGAGCTGACAAGCTTGGTATATTAAAAAAAATATATACAAAAGAGAAGGAGTTTGGGTTTTTTTCAATTGAGTTAAACCACAAGACCCTCAGAAGAATGATATGCAGGGTAAGATCTTAATTGCTTTCACCTTTATTTCTTCCCTTTTGTTTTGGCATTTTTGTTTAATTTAACACTCCAATGAACTACCCAATGAAAAAACACTCATGTCAGATATCAGCTTTCACTTAAAGCAAAAATTCAGACAGTCGATATATATCAATTTATTCTTTTTGTAACAATTCCCAGATGTACACTCCAATATTTCATGCATCACTAAATCTATCAAGTAATGGTTGTATTCTTGGAGCTAATAGAGATGGAACCATCCATTTTTTTAGTGTTTTTTTCCTATACGGATATTAGTTTTGCCTTAGCACTTTCAGACAGAAATGAATGGCTCCCCCAAGGCAGAAAGAATCTGTAAATTTAACTTTGCATTCTACCCCAAATCCAATTATTATAACACTGCTATTACTATTATAGTTGAATGACTGTCAGTGTATGTATGTCAGTGTATCTATTAATACCCTTTCTGTGGGAGTTTATAACTCAACCATTAAAAGAAAACTTGTTCCAAGTTAAACCTTGTCATATGTGGTTCAGCCCAGAGTACATTAAAAGAAAAAATCAAAACAATATACCTGCAAAGCCACCACTCCTCCCTAACTTTCTAAACCATCTTTTTGGATATTTTTAATTTTTTTAGAAAGGGAAAAGTAAAAATTTTCAAAAAAACCCAAAACCTAAAAAAGAACATTTCGGTCCTGGTTCTCCTCATTTGAAAGTTACCAGCAAAAGTCAAGCAACGTCTGGATCAAAAATGTGGAAGAAATCCATCTCTGTGTAAAACTGTTGAATTCAGAATCTGCCTGGATGCTGCTACAGCTGCAGACTGCAGATTCACTGATGTTTCAGTGTGCCTTGAAATAGACTGCTCTATGGGACAGTTGATACCTATGTTATTGTTACCTGATCTGATATTGGTACATGTTGAAGAGTGAAAAGACAATAGAAATATAATCAAAATACTTATACATACCTTTAAAAAAACATAATATGAAGCTATAGAAAGTAGATCTGTAGGGATAACTACAGTGGTAACACTATCAGAGACATATCCAGCTAGTAGTGTGACCCATTTATATCTGATATTTTAAAAATCATTATCACCATGAACATATCAAATTATGCCTTTCCTTGTTAACCATAAATTAAAGTCCAAGCATCTTCCTCTCCTTTAATCTTATAATGTGAAAAACAACACTCATCGAGCAACTCAGAAGAGAGATTTTGAGTATGGAGAAGTCAATATCTAAGATCGGATTAGCTATGGTCACAGATGTGGTCTTAAAATAGAGCCAGGAGCAACCTGTTCTATTACATATTACTTAAGGAAACAGTCCTCTGGGGAATACTGGAATTAGGAAGCTGGAGAAATCATTTTCCGAAGATTTTAATTTCAACTTCCTTTTGTAGTTAGTTTTTCATAGTTCCTTCTTTGCAAATCATTATTCACCCTTTATTTTGTTTACTTTTTTCTAAATTACTTCAGGAAATTATCAGAGGGCTTACAGTTACAGAGTCTTCCCTAGGTTTGCTTGAGTGGCTCAATAGCTTCTGTCAAATTTGCCTTACTTTGAAGACATAAGACTTCCTGTGCCATTGTTCTGTAGCTTTAGAATTCCTCATTATCTTTTACACTACAGATTAGACTCAACTAATTAAATGTGTCATCAAGAGGCTGTCACCTCAGCATGACCTTTTACAGATCCTTAATTAATGCATTAGAATCTACTAGCCTAAGTACAATATTTGCCTTCCCTATCTTAACCTTTTGTAGTCCCGAAATTGGTCATTTAAACCTTTCTCTGGTTTGGATTTATTTGTTTGTATGTTTGTTTTCTTTTTTTTTGGAGTCAACTTTTAATTTCATTTTTACTGCCATTAATAGGGCTTGTTAATTTCCATGAGAGTATTTTGCTATTTTCTCTTATCTTTCAAGAAGTCTAAGTATTTCAATAGTCACCTTACAGTAAGTGAACTTATTGTTTTATACAAGTGGTTGAAGATGACTGGAGTGAGTTGGCATAGATTCTTTCAGTTCTAGGAGTCATACTAATTTACACCAAGTGAAGAATTGACTGCATGTGCTTTATACAACACACGCAGGGCACTCTGAGATGGAGGTAATGTTCCCTATCTTTTGTTGGACTTTGATAAGATTTAATTTAAGGACATTTCAGTTCTATAATGTGGTGTATTCAACCTGTTCATTGTTTCCTGGGCTAGCTACAGGGCATATAGAAAGATTTTGCTGTAAGATGTAAGTGTATTAACAAGTCACATTTTGGTGATTTAATTTACAATGCTAAGTTCTTGATTTGTGTGAATAAAATCCAAATGGCATGAGGATTTCTTCAGAAACTTTGACTTTTATTTGTACTGCTATAACAGGCTAATTGCACTACGGAGGCCAGCTACACTTGTATTATCCCTGGACCATATCTGTTTGAACTTCATTTTACAAGGAATTCACACAAACAATAGGAGTTCCCTGATACCATGCTGACTCGTTTTGCCAGTGGTATGAACCTCAAAACCTTAGGAAGGCATTCTGAAAACTGACCCACCTCTTTAACCATGTAAATCAGTGCAAGAGGTTTTAATATTGTCTTCTACATATAGACATTTTCAAGAGTCCAATCTGATATTCAAACTTGTTAATATGATGCAGTGAGGTCTGGAGTACAATACGGGAATGAAAAGATTAGTAAGTATATGTGCATGTGGTGATAGGGAGGAATAAGGGGGAGGAATGTGGACCTATTTGAAACATGGTGATGGGATTCATAGAATTAACTGCAGAGACTGAATCCAATATGAGGTGAATCAACATTAATAATATTCATTTATAAATTAACAATTAATTGAGTTTAGTATATATTGATCCTTTCCCATGCCAATATTTCCTCTTAGTGTATTGGAGCGGTGAGACTCTAGTGGCATTTCATAGAATCATAGAATTGTAGAACTGCCTGGTTGATAAAAGACCTTTGAGATCATAGAGTCCAACTGCCCACTACTAAACCATATTCCTAAGTCCCACACCTACCTGTCTTTTAAACACTTCCAGGGTTGGAGACTCAACCACATCCCTGGCAGCCTGCTCTGGTGCATGACCACCTTTTCAGTGAAGAAATTTTTCCTAATTTCTAGCCTGAACCTCCCCCGGCTCAGCTTACGGCCATTTCCTCTCATCCTACTACCTGTCACTTGGGGGAAGAGACCAGCACTCACTTCACCACAACCTCCTTTCAGGTAGTCATAGACAGTGATAAAGTCTCCCCTCAGCCTTCTCTTCTCCAAGTTAAACAAACCCAGCTCTCTCAGCCACTCCTCGTAGGACTTGTTCTCCAGCCCCTTCACCAGCCTTGTCGCCCTTCTCTGGACATGATCCAACACCTCAATGTCCTTCTTGTAGTGAGGGGCCCAGAAATGAACACAGTACTTGAGGTGTGGCCTCATCAGTGCCGAGAACAGGGGCACAATCACCTCCCTGGTCCTGCTGGCCACACTGTTTTTGATATAGGCCAGGATGCCATTGGCCCTCTTGGCTACCTGGATACACTGCTGGCTCATATTCAGCCGGTTGTCAACCAAAAACCCCAGGTCCTTTTCAGCCAATTTTTACTTCACTTATACCGCTTCGAGGTTGTCGAATCTGAATTCTACAATTTCCATAACAGCAATTATACCTATTTGATAGTGAAAGTAATGCTGATGAAGGTTTTGAAGATGCAAAAAATTGCCTACACACTAAGTATTCTAAGCATTCATTCTTATTTTTTGATTGAATTTATAAGTCCTAGTGTAACCTATGCTCCCTTCAGAAAGGTTGAAAAGGAGATAAAACGTTGATCAAAAATGGCTTCTGGTCATGTTTATAAGTAGAGCAGTTTTTCATTGTCACTTATTTAAACCAAGACAAGCAGAAGCTGTTCAGTCATAAACTTGTCCTGTATAAATCACCCTCTGCAGGTGAAAAGCAAAGAACATAGAAGTGACCCTTCAAGCCTCATGAAGGTTTAGATTGGTTTCCTCAGGAATATCATATATGAACGACACCATCACCTGATGTAATTTCTTCCCTGAAAAGATAAAAATGGCAAGAAAGGCATAGATTTCAATTTTCAGTGAAAAGCTTCATGGTCAGATCAAAAAACACAAAAACTTCCCAAGGTTGAAGCTGGATACTACAACGCTACAAAAAAATAAAGGATGCCAGATTAATTCTGGCTCTGTTGCAAGTTTTTTACTCTTGACTGTGACCTAGTCTGGATCTGTATGGTCTGTAGGATAAGATGATATAAAAGTTTTTCTTCCTGACCCCGGTGTGTGTTTCGCATTACTGACAGAATGGTATGTCTACCGATTTATAGAGTTTTAGTTGTGTTTTCTTATGGGGTGGCAAAGTTACCTCCCTCATGAACACTTTTGTTCACGTGTTATTTTGCCGTGTAAAGAGAAGCTTTGCAAGCAGGACGTGCACAGCCAGTGTGCACCAGTTATCCATTAGGTAGCACACAATAGATATCTAGGATTGGTATGTTACCAACTTACCCGTTTACACACTCATCATCATCCTCCATTGCTTTAAACTGGTTTAAACACTGATGCTGAATGTCATCTTCTGTTAGTGAGTGAGTTTTAGGCATAAATAACTTTTCATGAAGGTCAATACTTTCTTCCTGAATCCTTGAGTCATTATCACTATCTCAACAATTTGTCTTTCTATATTGTAAATTTTTGTATCTTGTAAGGCTTCATAGAATCATAGAATGGTCTGGGTTGGATGGGACCTTAAAGATCATCTAGTTCCAACTCCCCTGCCACGGGCAGGGACACCTCCCACTAGACCAGGCTGCTCAAGACCCATCCAATCTGGCTTCAGGTTCAATACTCTTACACTGCTCAACAACATTTTCTTCTATGAGAATGAGTGAAGTTAACACACCTAGGATGCACAAAATCAAACCTTAAGTCACAGACAGGTGACCACCCAAGCCATGGTTTCTGTAGAGCCGTTCCCTAAATAAGCTGTCTAATTTCTCTGGCCTGCCTCAATAGTGTAGGATATACACAGCCAGACTACAGTTACAGCGAGGGCACACTTGGGCTTTTTCCTCTGCTGTGCTTTAGAATTCACACATAGGGTTTTCATTGTAAAAATTTTTGTAATCAGACCCTAAGGTCTGAATTAATTTCAACCATTCTAGTGGACATTATATTTTGCTTATAATCTTAATCTTAATTATTTATTAGTTTAGAATTTGAAAGTAATAATTTTTATCCATTTTACTATGACAATTTGAAAATATTTTGTTTAGCATGTCTGAAGAGCTTCAGTTTCATGATGCTCAAATCCATAGAAGAACCCATTTAGATTTCAGAGTTATCAGAAGTCAACTAATATCATGACTGTTGGGAGGGGGTGATAACCTTTACTTAAGCAGTATAGAAAACACTGTATTTCAACCTTTGGAAGTATATTTCTGTTATGCTGTGAGACAAAAGATGTGCCGTTCCCAGATGAAAACTGTTCTTTCAAAGCCATAGAAGCATAGTTACTTTCTGTAACAGTTCTACGGTTGATATAAACATTTTGACAGAAAATATTTGGTGGTGAATGCAGTGTAAAACTATCTGAGAATAAATGTAGTGTGACTTGGAACATAAGATGCAATTTTCTTTGCATAGAAGCAAAATGATGTGATGACAGACTTCATAAAACCTATTCTCCTCCTGAAATTACAATTTGACCTTTCTTTTCGTTAGCAATCTTTCAAAAAGTTAAATTTGACAGTGCAAGAGATTTCACAGACTTTATTCTGTAAACTGGCAACTGCAATACAACAATGCCCAAATTCTTCTTTGGTGTTCTGTACATGAGAATACTAAAAAAAAACCCCTGGGCCACCAAGCTGTAATTCTTAAAGTAGCAAAGTGAAATTGTACATTTTAAGTTAATGACTATTGGAATCCAGATCTCCTGTTTAGCCCACTAAGTATTGTACTGAAATACCATAAATTTGGGGTTATTCTCCCTTTTGGAGCTCCAGAAGTTCTAATGTAAGTACAATATTTTCCCCAGGAGATTGATAGGGGGAATCCGTTATGGTTTGGTCCCTGGGAAAGTAGAAAGTGTTTCCACAATGAAATGATAACCATTCCAATGAATATGGTTTTTTCTCAAGTCCTGGAAGACTGTTGAAACCCTTCAGTTGACAGGTATATGAAAGTCACCATCATCTCTACCTGTTTTCTAGGATAATGCAACAGCTCCAGTGTAGTGGTTTCAAATGTTTTAAAATCAGAAGATACACATCTATGAGTGCTGAAGAGAGCAAGTGAGATATTTCAGTAACTAGAAAGAAACGTGATTCAAGGTAGGCTTTTTTATATTGGATTTTTTCAGTTCTTAGTTGTGTGCAATTCATGTAAATATTATCTATTAAGATTGAAAGAGTCTTCTGAGTTCATTGACTCCAGTCAAAAGGAAAAAAAGGGCACCACAATGTTGATGATATTTTGAGCAATACTGGCCATGAATTGTTGTTTCAGTCTATTGTGCACAACTCTGCCTATGTGGCTACACACCACACGTCGTCCTTGTCAAGCCTGATAGAGGAGGTTGGCCAGAATAAGCAGAAGCAATACAAGGTTGCAGATAAGAAACTTGCTAAGAAAATTTGCTGACCGCTAAGAAACTTGCTAACTGCAAGCAGACTTGCCTCAGCCACATCATGATGTGTGCTGAAGGGTATTTAACCAATCATAGAGCTACAGCTAGCGTGTGAACAGCTGAATGTATCCAATCAATGATTGAATCTTGTCACGTGAACCCTGTTGAATTTCTATATAAACAATGTATATTTTGTAATAAAGCAAGCATTGACTGAATCTCTATGAGACTACGTCTTTGGCTTTGAGTTCCCTCGCTTCACCACAAAAGGGAATTGCATACATTGTTCTCCTAAACACTTTTCCATGCAGGAAAGACCTTACTTTCAGTTAAAGAATAACTTAGCTTGAGAAAAGTGAAAATGTTTACATATGTGAGAATTTTTACAGTTGCTGAGAGAAATGAGGGACAGCTGTGAAAACACTTAAAGGATGCAGTAGATTGAAAGAATACAAAAAGCTGTTAAAATGAAAAAAATATCCTCCAGAAAAACAAATTCATGTCCACATGTGGAAAATTTAAAAGAACATTTACTGTGGAAAATTAAGTGTAAAAAGCCTAATAGCACAAGACTTGACCTCTCAACCTATCCTCAGAAAATGCCTGCCAGGGAGTCTGTAGGATCAACAAACTATGAAAGACTGAAGGAAGTGCCTAAAAATGTAGGAGCAGAAGGAAAAGTAGTTTATTCTTTCTCATCTATGTCTATTACTGGAGATCTTGGATATTTCCACATCAGAACCTTTCCTCACAGGAGGCTCAGCAGAAAATGTGCCTGAAATTGAAGTGTGAACAGAAGAGGTTTCAGCACAGCTTAACAAAATGAACAGCAACAAATTGATGCAATCAGCTGGTATTGCCCCAAAGGCTGTAAAGGAATTTGGGTATGAAATAGATTAAATAAACTGTCAAAATGTAATGTCATAGTAGCTTCTCATTTGTAACTGGCCAAGTACCATAGAATGAAAGCAACATATGTGTTTCTTCTGGTTTCTTTAAAAGGGGAGAGGAGAGTGATTTTTTTTTTAAAACACTTTAAATGTGACCTATTTAAATGTTAACCATGAAGATAAATCAAAGTGATACAACATGAAAGACTGAGATTTGCTATTTTAAGGATTAATATTAATGTTATGGACAAGTCAGTATTGTTCTTATGAAAGAAAATCTGAACAAAAAAGTTTTTTGAAGGAGTCAAAAAGTGTGTGGACAAGAAAGAGAGAGTCAAAAAGGTCTAATTAGCTTTCTCAAAGGTACTTTATAACATTCTTCAATGAAACTGTCCTGATTTGGGCTGAGATAGAGTTAGGGTTTTTTTCCTAGTTGCTGGTGTGGTGCTGTGTTTTGGATTTAGCATGAGAATAATGTTGATAACACACT
Organism: Dromococcyx pavoninus; assembly: GCA_033558185.1. Lineage (NCBI taxonomy): Eukaryota > Metazoa > Chordata > Aves > Cuculiformes > Neomorphidae > Dromococcyx > Dromococcyx pavoninus. Next base: position 3,164,881 of record JAUMJL010000212.1, read on the forward strand.
GATGTTTTTAATAATTACGAAGTAGTGTTTATACTGAATGTCCTGGATAGGAATTTACAAAAGTTTGGTTTATCAGTAATTTAGAATTTATTAGGGTAAGATTGTAAAATTCCTAGTAACACTTAATTAATAATTGTTTAACAAAGTAATTCAAAATGATTCAATATATGAGCTATAATCAAATTGATCCATGACCTGAAGGTACACAAGTCCTTGCATCTCTGGATCCTAAGGGAACTGGTGAATGAAGTTACTAAGTCACTCTCCATCATCTTTGAGAAATCGTGGCAGTCCAGTGAAGTTCCTACTGATTGCAAATGGGAAAACATAACTCCCATTTTTCATAAACAAAAAAAGAAGACCCAGGGTATTTCAGGTTGATCAGTCTGACCTCTGTGACCAGCAAGATCATGGAGCAGATCCTCCTGGATACTCTGCTGAGGCACATGGAAAATAAGCAGCTGACTGGTGACAACTAACACAGCTTCACTAAGGGCAAATCGTGCCTGAAAAATCTGATGGCCTTCTATGGTGGGGTTACAGCATTGGTGGATAAGTGAAGAGTAACTGACGTCATCAACTCGGGCATGTGCAAAGCATTTGAGACTGATCTGCATGGCATCCTTGTCTCTAAATTAGAGAGACATGGATTTGACGCATGGACCATTCAGTGGATAAGGAATTGGCTGACACTCAAAAGGTTGTGATCAATGGCCTAATGTCCAAATGGAGACTGGTGGTGAGTGGCATTCTACAGGGGTCAGTATTTGAACAGGTGTAGTTAATCATCTTTGTTGCAGACATGGACAGCAGGGTTGAGGGCACCCTCAGCAAATTCGCTGATGACACCTAGCTCTGCGGTGTGATCGAGGTGCTGGAGAGAAGGGATGTCACCTAGAGGGACCTTGACAGGCTTGGAAGATGGGCCTGTGAGAATCTCATGAGATTCAGACATCTTCAAGAATTCATGCGCCATTGTGGCCGAACATGATAGACCCTTCTAATAGGTCTTCTGTCCCTAGTTATTATATAGTCAATGTGCCTTATACAAGCCATAATATAGTCCCCCAAACACATCTGATTTAAAAGTCGTGAGATATACATGCACAAATACACACATATATCTATATTTATATATGTATTTACTTCAAAGGAGGACATACATATCCACCATACAGGAGCCCATGAATCCTCAGATGAACCACAGGCATCATCTGACTGTGGAGTGCATGGGATAGAACAGGACCTATACTCACTAAAAGATTTTATCACAAGTCTGTAAAATAGTATTTCCTGTTGCAGATTGCTAGGTTCATTGAAGTTTTGGAAACTATCTTGACTCCAAATGCAAGCTGACTTTTTAAAGAGTGTTTTCCATTCTTGAAAGCTTCAAGCTCTATGGTACAATGAAAAAGAACAGGATAAGAAAAAAAATAGAGAAATTGTAAGCATATCCTAAAAATTTAATAATGTAATAAAATTAAAAGAAATCTTTAGTAATTTGAGTTAGGGCTACTGGGGTCAGAAACTTCAATGACTCTGGGTGAATTGAATCAACAACACTAAAAGAAGACAACTGACAATATACTTACAATTCTAAGAAAAATGTGAAAGTTTTGACTGCACATAGACAAAGTAACCTTGTAAACAGTGGATTTGCTTCAGAGCTTTATGCAATTGATATATTTTCTCTCATGAATCTCGTTTTACCTCACTTAAAATGAAATGAATGAATTGTGTGTAATCAAAGACAGAAATGTTAGCTGAGCTATGCACTAAGAGAAAGTTGCTTTTTGTTGAAGTACTTGTAAAGAATTTCTAAGCCCCTTGGACCATTCATCTTTAAGGTAGATAATATAAAAATCAATAAAGAAACACTGTCATTAAGCAGAAGGAAGATGGGAAAGAATTATTTGTAGTAAAAAGATTTGTACAACCAAGGGACAAGGTGGGTCAACCCAAAACTATCAGCACTGTAATAAAATAATCTTGATACAATCTCTTAATACAGCATTAGTGTCTTGCCGTAGTGGTGATCTCTGTGACCTTAGCAAGATCTACTGCAATGTCTCAAGAGAACTCTGTGTTGACTTATAACCTTACTGATACACACAGGAACAGATAAATGACACAGATGTGCTATCAGTTAGAAACATAAGCTTCTTTTGGAGCTTTTCAAATCCCATTGTTCATTGCTAAATAAAATAAACACATTTTATATGACACAGAAATGTCTCAGTCATAAGAAGAAAAGCAGAAAATATCATGAGCTGAATGTACAGGGACACTATGTGGAGCTGTGGACATTATTACAAAAAACACATCATGCATAATATTAGCTGCACTTTTAAGCATTACATCTCCAAAGTCATCAAGCACTATATTCGAATGAGTATGTCATGAGCCAATGCACAGACTTTGGCCTTTGAATACTGAGCTGCTTGGGAAAAGTTCAGCTGAATCTTTAGTATTTCCTGAATCTTTCAGGAACCAGGCAGATTTCCTTTAAAGATCCTTTACTCTTTCTGTGGTCTATAACTGTAGTTATTTTTTAAGAGCAGAAAGGGTTGTCTCTACTATGAAGATAACAGTATACTTATTTACATGAATTGTGTATGAGAAGGTGCATAGGAGGCTCTTATTTAGAGATTTAATAGATAAAACATTAACATGTCTTAAAGTATAACGAACTCCCTAGAGTGTGATTAGAAGCTTAAAATATTAAAATTTGCTGGTTAAGAAACAATTTGTCTTCCCCTCCTGTTAACAAGATACATACAATGACAATCAAACATGATGTGTAACTTGCTAGTAAGACTCAAAGATGTCAGCAAATAAAAAGAAAGAACAGTCAAGGCAATAAAAGTGAAAGGCAGGTTCTTGCTGCTGCTTTACCGACCAACTTTATACTGCCAATTTTATTATTTTCTTAAAGAAAGTTCTCATAAGTAGGGAGGGTTTTTTTAGAAATTACATGTAAATACTATCCATACTGTAGAACTGTAAAAAATGTATACGTATATATACATTTTCAAAAGTCCTTGAGAACTTTATCCTCTAGCTATCTGAAGTGGCTCTTCTCCCAGCTACTAAACAGTTTCTAGATTGTTCTATAATTCACATTTTTAAGGGGAAAAACCACCATAAAACTTCAGTACATAAGACAGCACCAAAAAATAAGCATAAACAATACATATTTTTATATGGAAAACCTATTCATTACAGAGTGATAGCAAAATGCTTCAGGATTCCAAACTTCTTGTGATTAATGTAGTAGGCATCAGCTTCACTTCATGCCTTGGTACACACCCAAGGTGTCCATTAATCAGTTCTACCACATAGTTTGTCATATCTTGTTGCTTAAATAACACAGTCGCTCATGATGGGAGGTACCTAGTACTGTACCAAATTTTTCCACTTTGAGTTTTAGAACTTCTTAAATGCTTTTTGCAAGACATTTTATCATCATGGGAACATAAACATCTTGTGTAAAAGTAGAGCAAATTAAATCTTTTTAATGTGGAGATATCCTTGATATTCATTTGGGGAGTTTTATTCAGCATACTATGCAGTGAGTTACAGTAGCTTCATTTGAGAATTTCAGCTGCAGTAAGATGATACTAGAACTATGTTGTTGTTGTAACTTAAAATAAATTATGATCTCTTCATCACAATAAATCCTCCATGGATGATAGTGACATCATCATGAAATTAATGATAGCAGAAAATACCTGTATTTTGAAGAAAAAATGTAAAACATTCAAAATAAGAACTGAAACATCAAATGCAATCTGTCAAATATTATTTGAGAAGAATAATTATTTTATTTTAAATGACAGTAATAATTTTGTGCAAAAATAAAATCCCAAAATTTCTTATTCTATTGATCTCTCCCTTCTATAAGGGACCATCTCACATATTGATGTGTTAAAATAACTGATGTTTCTCCCCCCAAAAAAGGTTTAAAATAAATTTTTTTTTTGTCATAGGGAAAACAGTGTTTTTATCACAATGTACAAGTATGTTGGTAAAAGCAAGTGAAAAATCAGAATAGTTCCAGTATAGAATAGAATAGAACAGAATATTTCAGTTGTAAGGGACCTAAAACGATCATCTAGTCCAACCGCCTGACCAATTGAGGGCTAACCAAATGGCAGAGCACGTTGTTAAGGGCATTGTCTGAATACTTCTTAAACACTGACAGGTTTCAGGCATCAAACACCTGTCTAGAAACCCTGTTCAGTGTTCAACCAACTACTCTGTAAATAATCGCTTCCTAAGTCTAAACTTTCACTGGCACAGTTTTGAATCATTCTCATGCATCCTATCCCTAGATACAAGAGAGATCAGCACCTCCCTCTCCACTCCCCCTCCTCTGACAACTGTAGGGAGCAATGAGGTTGCCCCTCAGCCTCCTTTCCTCCAAACTAAAAATGCCTGATGTCCTTAGCTGCTCCACGTAAGACATTCCTTCCAGTCCTGTCACCAGCTTTGTTATCCTCCTCTGGACACATTCAAGGACCTTCACATGCTCCTTAAATTGTGGGGCCCCAAACTGCACACAGTATTCAAGCTGAGGCTGCACCTACACTGGCAACAGCGGGATAATCACCTCTTTGACTTGCTAAATCTAGAATTTAATGCTTATTGTAAGTTAAAAATTTGAACAGTGTTCTATCTCTGTGAATGTCAGCAGAGAGAAATACTAGTATCTAGATTTATGCTACTGGTTTAAGAAAATGTCTGTTAAGTATATAAAAGGTGATAAAAGATGGTGCGCAACTTTTAAGAAGACAATTTATGTAATGATTTCTCTTTCTTGACTTTTAAAAATACGTAACGGTGTTTCTGTGGAAATCGCAAACCTCAGTTTGAGGGTCAATATAAGATAGGAACCGTTGTAAGCAACAGAGAAAAGAGGATAACCATTTCCCAACCATAAACCAAAGTAGTGAAAAAAATAAGATTTTGAAAATAGATAATGATTAACTTCATTTTGCTCTACTTGGATTCAGAAGCAGTACTTCACATTCATTATTTATTTCCCAGTATCACAGTATCACAAGGTTGGAAAAAACCTCTGAGAACATCTAGTCCGACCTATGACCCAACACTAGCACCCACTCGTCATTTAAACCATGACCCTAAGCGCCTCATCCATCTGTTTTTAAACACCTCCAGGGACGATGACTCCACCACCTCCCTGGGCACATTCCAATGGCCAATCACCCTTTCAGTGAAAAATATTTTCCTAATATCAAGCCTAAACCTCCCCTGACGAAGCTTGAGACCACGTCCTCTAGTTCTGTCACTGATCGCCTGAGAGAAGAGACCAAACCCTGCCTGCCTACAACCTCCTTTTAGGTAGTTATAGAGGGCAAAAAGGTCTCCCCTGAGCCTCCTCTTCTCCAGACTAAATAACCCTAGTTCCTTCAGTCACTCTTCACAGGGCTTGTGCTCCAACCCCTTCACCATCTTTGTTGCTCTCCTCTGGACACACTCCAGCATCTCAACATCTCTCTTAAACTGCGGGACCCAGAACTGGACACAGTACTCAAGGTGCAACCTGACCAGTGCTGAGTATAAGGGGATGGTAACTTCTCCAGTCCTGCTGACCACACCATTCCTGATGCAGGCCAGGATACCATTGGCCCTCTTGGCCACTTGGGCACACTGCTGGCTCATGTTGAGTTTCCTGTCCACCATCACTCCCAAGTCTTTTTCCACTTGACTACTCTCCAGCGTTCTGTCCCCAGCCTATAATTCTGCATGGGGTTGCTGTGCCCAAAGTGTAGAACCCGGCACTTGGATTTGTTAAACTTCATCCCATTGGAATCAGCACATCTCTCCGGTCTATCAAGGTCCCTCTGTAGGGCCCTCCTACCCTCCAGCAGATCGACACTTCGTCCCAGCTTGGTATCGTCTGCAAACTTGCTAATGAGGGATTCAATCCCCTCATCCAGATCATTAACAAAGATGTAAAACAGGAGCGGGCCCAACACCGATCCCTGGGGGACACCACTAGTGACCGGTCACCAACTGGATGAGACACCGTTCACTATCACTCTCTGAGTTCGACCATCCAACCAATTCCTAACTCAACACAGAGCACTCCTGTCCAAGCCACGGGCTGTCAGCTTCTCCAGGAGTCTACTATGAGGAATGGTATCAAAGGCCTTCCTGAAGTCCAGGTATACCACATCCACAGCCTTCCTCTCGTTCACCAGTTGAGTCACGTGGTCATAAAAGGACATTAGGTAGGTCAGGCAGGACCTGCCCCTCCTAAATCCATGCTGGCTGGGCCTGATCTCTCAGTCATTCTGCAGGTGATGTATGATTGCACCCAGGATTACCTGCTCCATAATTTTACCTGGAACTGACAGGTCTGTAATTACCTGGATTGCCCCTATGGCCCTTCTTGTGGATGGGTGTCACATTAGCCAACTTCCAGTCATCCGGGACCTCTCCAGTGAGCCAGGACTGTTGATAAATGATGGAAAGTGGCTTAGCAAGCTCGTCTGCCAGCTCTCTCAGCACCCTAGGATGGATCCCATACGACCCCATAGACTTATGGGGATCCAAGTGGCTCAGCATGTCTCTAACTTCCTCCTCCTGGATTACAGGACAGCTATATTCCATTCTGGCCCCATCCACCGCTTCAGAAGGCCAGTTGTCCAGTGAACAATCCGTCTTAGTGTTGAAAATGGAGGTAAAGAAGGCATTAAGAACTTCATCCTTTTCGTCATCTTTAGTTACTATATTTCCCTAGACATCCAATAAGGAGTGGAGGTCGTTGCTACCCTTCAGTTTATTAATCTCAGTACTGGACTGAGATTAATAAACTGAACACATGCTTCACACCAAGGATTTATAATAAATTCCTTGAGCCTGTGTGGGTTTTTTTCACTGGGAGGTACAAATTTGCATATTGAAAGGTGTTTTACTACAGTTTTTATACAAAAAAAATGTCTTTGCTATTTTGTATACCGAAACACAACCCCCCACACTTTCCAGCTTCAGACAGTTCAACTCCAGATGGGTCATTGCCACCTTATACCAAGATAGTCTTGTGATAATGTGTTCTGTTTCTTGGTTATGTTTTATAGATAAGGAACGAAAGTAGAAAACCAGATTTGAGCCCAAATTCTTCTTGAATTATGCTCTGTGCCACCAGCTTCTTCTGACCTCAGTAAAACAAGTAAATTGGAGAAAAATCATAATACATGATTTGCTCAACAGCCCTTAAAAATCTGGTGAGATTAGAAACAGACCTTATTACCAGTCTTCTAAATGAACCCTAAACCTCAAGATTGCTGAGCAGGATTTTAGTATCTTGTCTTCCAAAACTGACATAAATACTGTTGTTTAACTGAAATGCAACTTATAAAAATATGTTTCTTGAGACTAAGCTATTAAAATAAATGTTTTTTGTATTAATACATATGGCAGCATGCCCAAGGTTTAGATGGATATTTGTTCAGGTTTTTGTACAAAATTTATCTGAACATGAATAAGTTTAAGTAACTGGGAAATCCATATAAAATAAAGAACCCTAACAAATTCTATTGGCAATTAAAATTTACTTGTTTAGTAGACAGGTTCCAGAAAGCATTTGTGACAGGAAAAGGTTTGTGTGCACAGAATGCAAATAATTTTCTTAACGCGTAGGCCATGACACATATGAGTCATGTAATTTCTATGAAGATTCTTCATCAGAAAAAGAAAAAATAAAATGCATGGATGCAGTTTACATGGTAAAACACACAAACCAGTATCTTCTGAATAAGTAAAAATAATTCTTTGTGAATGGTCAACAGACAGATAATAGCCTATTCAAATAAATTTGTTGAATATTTATGACTGAAAGATACATTTGCAAGATGAACAATTTATGCACAAAGTGTTCATAGGTTATTCAACTATGCACAGTATTCTCATTCTTTAGGATACGTTTTTTCCGTCAATTAGTGGGAGCTGTGAGTCAGGGGGTGTTTATAGCACCTGTGCTCATACCAAATATGAGAACTTTTAGTTGGGTTGCTAAGGCAGAGAAAATAAAAGGCATGACAGCTCAAATCTGTATCTGTATTGTGGGTGCGTATGAACAAAGCAAAATGATGAAAAAATAGGGTATATGCTAGAGAATAACATAGGTTTATGACTAACATTTTTATGGAATTATTTAACAAAACTTTATTTCCTATTTTTTTTCAGATGAAAAGTAAAAAGAAATTATAGATATATTTGCATAAACGGACAAAAGTTTAACAGTCACCAGAGAGAGTGTGTAAGAGAGGTTTTCTGATGCCCAAAGGTGAGGTCATCTATCTGAGCTCCAAGTTCCCAAGGTAACAAAGAACCATTCATTTTTTTTTTAAAAAAAGGTGTTTTAGTTAAGGTATGTAGCATTATACCAGAGCTGTAGAAACCAGTTTATGTCAACCTCTTTCTTCTGACTTCAACGTAAAAAGCAAAATTAATGTTCAATTTCTTTAAATTAAAAAAAAACCTATATAGACTATAATGTCTAAAAATAAAGAAATGCTAACGTTTGATACAGCTTCCTTGCACAAAAGCATTGTAATATTATAAATGGTGTTTGTGTTGTCTTTAAGCCAAAGAACTCATGACTTATTCAACATGCTGGAGGAATGGGCTTAGGATAAAGAAGTAAAAATGCACCTTAAATGGTTTTAGTGGAAGGAAGAATACTTCAGTTTCTGTAGATAAAAATACCACTGAAAATAAAATCAAATAAAAAAATTCAATCCAATTTCTGCCTCAGTTACAGGTTTTCTATGATATTTTTACAAAGCCTTTTATCACTGCTTTTCGGCAACAATTTAATTCTCATTTTTAGTGTCTTACACAAGTCCAAAACTTAATATACATAGTGGTAAGCACCTACAACTATAACTGAAGTAAACTGTAGAGTGGCACCTGGGAAAGATAACAGCACATATTGTTGTATGGCTGGGTGCCAGCAGGTCTAGGATGTGCTGCACTACCAGGACCACAGAAGAATTTATTGGTTCAGACTTGTCCTTATTTGTGAAATGCTGTCCTACATCAGAGAAGGCAACCAATATTGACATGACAGCACTACCTGTCAAAATAACTATCTATACTGTACAGTATTTCAATGAATGTTAGTAAATACATTGGGATTGCCTTGAAAAGACGTAGGACAAGGATGTACTAGTCTAAATTCTAGGCTGCTACCTACTTATTACACTGAAGACATCATAGGTCCTAAGGGGTTCAGGAAAGGATAAGCTACATAAACCGCTTTAGAAGTATTTAGTGGTGTTGGCTGAGTAACTTAAGTTCTAGCATCCCCCAATTAAAGTGCTTAGCTTACTTCCTCAAGTAATTCTATTTGAAGAATCATGATGATATAATCATCTACCTGATTAAACGGTTTTCATGCCACTGTGACTGAACTCTTGCAATTGGAGTTAAAGCGAAGAAACACTAGTGCATTGAGGTGAAGAATCAGGAGTAACACGAATAAAACTGTCAAGCTGAACTTTCACCTTATCACAGTTTTTTTCTTGTTAATATTTATCTACTAATCCTTAGCTACATACTCAAGTGGGAATAAAAAATTTGAAAGGAATGATCTGAGACTTCTAGGATAATTTTTGGATTATTTTTGGGGTAGAGGAGCTTTTGTTTACTTTTTCCCCTCTATGTAGAATAACCTGCCATCTTCTGGAACTAATAATATTTAAGTAATGCATCTAGGCAACACAGTGCCCAGTGAGTACTTCTAAATAGGATTTACTCCTAACAATGTGAGGATTAGGAAGTTAAAGCAGGTATTTCCTATGCAGTACCAGGAAAAGGCTGAAATTTTTGTCTCCTCAGGATTTCACAACTGAGTAAATTAAAAGGATTAAAAAATAAGAATTACTGTTGACTAGTATTTATAACCTTGAAATAGATTAATTTCCAAAGTTAAGAGTGCATATACCCCTTACTTTAAAAAAATCAAGGAATCAGTACTTAAAATCATAGCACATTTCCCTTTGTTTCTCCAAACATATCAGTTAACATATTGAAAACTAAATGGTCAAACTCCATGTTTTCACAGCTCTACTCAAATTCACACTACCAATTTCCATCTGCGTAAGCATCAGACCTGCAGTACTCTGATGCAGAACATGTAGTTCCACATGTTGCACCTCTTCCTTTTTTCCTGAAAATATTTTTGTATGCTTTGGTCAGAAAAAGACTGAATGTAGCTATAGGTATACTAAAATTTTCTTTTGCCAAGGTCAAAAGGTGTAGAAAGGCCCACATACATAACCTGCAGCTCTCATCCTCCAAAGAGGAGCAACTGCATGAAGACAGTATTCCGGAAAAGGTTCCTCCTCCATGTTAATTGTCATACTGAACCCAGGAATGGTTTAGGAAAGTACTTGTTGTTCTGGACAAAGACAGCACCAGATGCATTTTGAGAAAGAACAATTTGACATTATAAGTAATTGGATTCCAGTACATATCAGGTTCCTTTGATGACTAGAGCTCGCTAGTTATTTCCTGCATTTTAGGGAAGTAACTTCATGGCAGTGGTTGAACAAACATGGCAATAATATGAGAATTCCTTTCCTCCCAACTCAGCCCCAAGTGTGCTAACACGTCAGTTAGAGCACCAAAACCAACAAGTGTTTAGTTCTAGTCTGCACCAGACTAAAATTTTATCTTGGTTAACCCTCTAAATCTAGAATAACTCTACAGAATTTAGACATCACTGCAAATAAGATGAGAATCTGGATTCCTACATGTTATTATTGACAGCAGCCGCATGTGAGAAATGTTTTTATAACATTGCAACTTGATAGAATCACCCAGAATGTGGAGCATGACACAGTCACTCTCTTTCCTTAAGCCCTCTGAATCACTTGACCTTATACTTCTGGAAAATATATTCCAGGAGACTATGTAAATTTTCTATATTTTCTATATTTTTTCTAGACCTTCCTCTGAAGTAAACCAAGCTCTGTTCCATTTTCTTTCTTTCTTTCTTTCTTTCTTTCTTTCTTTCTTTCTTTCTTTCTTTCTTTCTTTCTTTCTTTCTTTCTTTCTTTCTTTCTTTCTTTCTTTCTTTCTTTCTTTCTTTCTTTCTTTCTTTCTTTCTTTCTTTCTTTCTCTCTCTCTCTCTCTCTCTCTCTTTCTTTCTTTCTTTCTTTCTTTCTTTCTTTCTTTCTTTCTTTCTTTCTTTCTTTCTTTCTCATTCTCTAGTTTCCAACAAATATCATAATTTCAGCTCAAAATCCAGCTCTCTGTAATGTACTCTGAGTACTGGCAGAATGACACGCTCTATCAGTGTCCAAGCTCTACATGTGTTGTTGGACAGCCACCAGATTGAATGGAAAATATAATTATCATGTCCACTTTACAGCCTTCTTTCACCAGGAGAGAGGATTTCTTCTGTAACTAGTGATTTTTATTCAGGTGTTGGAAATTTAGACCTTTGAAACCTCTAGCTTTCAGTTATACTTGTTGAACCTCAAGGCTTTTATACATTATTTGAGGTAACTGGTGGAAAACATTCATTTCTGTCTTCCCTTAGTCCATTTTTGGCTTAGGAAGCCTAATAAAAGCACCCATGTAGTAACTCATCAATTTCTTCAGGGAAGTGCAGGATTATACTTCTAGGAGACCACTTGTTCATGTTACAGCACAATCTTATGGGCCCACACCACCAGCTTCTTCCCATACCTTAAAAGTGGGAAAAGTGTGTATAGTCAAATCTCCCATCTTTTTCCTGGACTTACAAATAATATTAAAATACATCCAACCAAAAATACAGATCTGTCTAGCAATGCCTCGAAATTATAACAGGATAAAAAATAAAGCCAGTATGAAGTTAAATCAGTAAAGTGCTGAAGCTTTCTCCTAGCATGCACATTTTCAGATATTCAATTCCTCATTTTCTTTTATTTGTCTCAGTTTTAGATAACTAAACCTTCTGCTATACAGGAGCAGAACCTTACAAAAAAATTTCTATCATGCTCCCCCTCCCCCATGCAAAGCTTCAAAACTTTTCTTTTGCCTCCCTACTTTGGAAATCTGTGGTATGACTTCTTCAGTGTCCTCCTTTCAATTTGGTGAACAAATTCTGTAAGACAACATCACATTTGATGTGAATGGCAACACCTTATGTACAGTTGTGGCTAGTCACTCATCCTGGCCGTGTCAGAGGACTCTGGAGGTCTATCACTTCATACATTTTGTTTGCCAGAGGTTGAGGTTAACATGTTCTTTTTAGAAAAAAATCTTCACAAGGGAGACATAAGCCTGCTTCAAAACAAAATACTGAACTAAGTTACTGTCTTATTTAAGATCTTCTTGTAAATCTGAAAATTGACTGACTTCAAAAGGCTTCACTCTAATTCTTACTTATTTATTTACATAGAAGTCTAAGTGAGAATTCAGCCCTTTACATCAGCAGCTATGGGTGATTTTGTTCTCTTAGGTTTTCTAAGCATTCAAGTGTGGAGAATTTAAAAATATAAAAGAAAAAAATCCTAACAATCTTATACAGACACTAAATGTGAGGAAGCAAATGACTGAACAATGGTTTACAGGTGCTTAAACAAATGTCAAAGATTTCTCTTTCTTCATCTCTTCAGTATTCAGAAATAATCATCTTCCCTGAGAGATGTGCTTTTTACCATATAAAAAATGTAGTTACAATAGGAATATTTTCTTATCTCATGTATAAATGTAACTTAAAGTTATCATGTTTTATATATTTCACTTCTGAACTGTGTTGTGTTTGTAAGGCTGTCAGCTGCTTTATTATAAGCAGCAAATACAATTTTGCTCATCTAAGTAGCAGCGTTTATGGGAACAGAAGCCTGAGTCTTATTCACTCAGAACTGATATTTCATACAAAGTTCTCTATCCATCATTTTCAAATACAGCCGTATTTTATTCTGTTTAGGAATATATCACTCTGCATTTCCTTCTCCGAATGCACACAAAACCAAACGTTTGCATACACTTTGGTCTATACCAGCCAGGTCCAAAATATGTCCTGTGATTTGTAAAACAGACTGTAACTGTCCCCAGAAAAATGAGAGCATGTTTATTGTTCTCCACACATTTTTGAATTAATGGTACAGGTCTGTATGCAGGATACAAAACAAAGAATGAGTTATTGTGTCCCAATGTAATACAAGAAAAATTATCAAAGACTACAAAGCAAAAGTATTATGAGATTTCACTTAGTGGATTACCAAACTTTCCTCCTCAACAGTTTCATTTGCTTATTGGAAAACGCAATTCAATCTCTTTTATCCATTAGATATAAACTTTGTGAAAAAAATATTGGAAAAATGCACTGAAAGGTTCTAGTATATGGTTTGATTTTACATCACAAAAGTGAATTTATACACACTTGTTTCTAGACTATAGGTCTGAATCATCCATGCACCTTTCTGTATTTCGTGTTCATGTAAACAGAAAACAACCTTTTAGATTTTAGAGGTGATTAGTATAAAAATGCGATTATAAAATAAACAAAATGTGGGTAGTCCTAGATGTTAAGCTAAGAATGTATGCTGTACTTCTCAGGCTTGGGGAACACTGGCTGGAGAGGTGCCTGGAGGAGAAGGACCTGGGGTTGTTGGTTGACAACCGGCTGAATATGAGCCAGCAGTGTATCCAGGTGGCCAAGAGGGCCAATGGCATCTTGGCCTATATCAAAAACAGTGTGGCCAGCAGGACCAGGGAGGTGATTGTGCCCCTGTTCTCGGCACTGATGAGGCCACACCTCAAGTACTGTGTTCATTTCTGGGCCCCTCACTACAAGAAGGACATTGAGGTTTTGAAGCGCGTCCAGAGAAGGGCAACAAGGCTGGTGAAGGGACTGGAGAACAAGTCCTATGAGGAACGGCTGAGGGAACTGGGGTTGTTTAGCTTGGAGAAGAGGAGGCTGAGGGGAGACTTCATCGCTGTCTATGACTACCTGAAAGGAGGTTGTGGCGAAGCCAGTGCTGGTCTCTTCCCCCAATTGACAGGTGGTAGGATGAGAGGAAATGGCCATAAGCTGAGCCAGGGGAGGCTCAGACTAGAAATTACGAAAAATTTCTTCATTGAAAAGGTGGTCATGCACCAGAGCAGGCTGCCAGGGATGTGGTTGAGTCACCATCCTGGAAGTGTTTAAAAGACAGGTAGGTGTGGGACTTAGGGATATGGTTCAGTAGTGGACAGGTACAGTTGGACTCTATGATCTCAAAGGTCTTTTGTCAACCAGGGAGTTCTACAATTCTATGATTCAGTATGACACTCAGAATGAACCTCATTTATTTCCTAACATAAAATATGCAAAAATACAAATTTGCCATTTTGCCAGACATATAAATGACTTCACAAAGTTAAAGTCAGGATTCTAAGGGAAGATATAATTATATACATGTATAAAACCAAAAAAGGATTGAGGGGAAGTGAGTGGCATAAAGGAGAAACCAAGTTCAGAATATTAAAAAAAAATCTAAGAGGAGTTGCAGTCAGTTGAAAGGCAATTCAAAGAAAATAGAGAGAGTAGTAGAAGTTGCTTAAATCTTGACTTTCATCCTTTTTTCCCTATTCAGTCTTGTTGTATTACTGTTGGTTACATGTCTTATAAAAGATGATACATCTGAACGCTTGGCAGAAGGTGAAAGAAGGTCACTTTGGAACTGCTTTGATACTCAGTCTACAAAAAGAAGTATAACTAATTTTTTCCTGTAGTTTTCTGTTTCGTTTGCCTTTTAAAATACTGTGGTATATATTTCTATTTTAAACTTTGTACTGTTAGTGTATCCTTTTAGAAACACTACAATTTAATGTCTTTGCAGTATCATTGATTTAAGCTCTAAGTTTTGATGCCACTGCAATTCTTCTGGTAATGACAGCTAACCTTGTTCAAACACAAATTTAATGTCTGGTTATATGAGATATCATAGAGGTGCTTTATTTTCAAAATCCATAGACAACAGTACTTTCTTCCTTATGTTTTATAGGATAAAGTGTAAACTTGTTACCGTTGATGCTTTTGAGTATTTACCTGTCTGGATCTTTTACTAAATAAGTTAGGACACAGTATCTGTCAAGATGGTTTGGTTTGCTTGATTTGAATTTGAAAATGATATCTCATCTTGGGAAAGACTGCCTATTTCCAGATTTCTTTTTGTTTTGGTTATTTTGTTTATTATCTTTCTTTTCAATGAGGCGAGAAGAAGAGTCTGTTACATTCACTCATATTCTGTGATATGCAAATTTTAAGGAAATAGAAGAGCATACATAGTATGAAAATAAAAGCTGCATCAGGGATATTGAAGAGATGCAGAAGATGGAATTGTATGCGAACAATGAGAAAATACATTGAATGTAAGAAAACTGAAAGCAGAGATAAAATTGTCAGACCAATTAGAAATATGAAAGGCATGAAGGACTGTAAAAAAGAAGGGCAGTTGGGACAGAATTTGTCCTTTCTGAGTAGTTAGAAACCTACCTTTCTATGTTTACAGAATCACAAACTTAGGTATGAACCTGAGGCAAAAGGTGATTGTTTCATGAAGGCTCAGAAGTTAAAAGGTTCATTTTTAGTTCCTTGATTTAAACCAATCTAATTTTTTTTTCAGAGAAGAAGGGAGGCAAAGCTGTCAAGTTGTTTTAGTGCTTGACTTTGGCAGTATTGCCCTTTACACAGGAATGAATTGCACCCTAAACAAACTCAATATGATCTGCAATAAATTGTGCTTACTTTTTATGAAGTATTCATTTATACTTCAGAATGCAGTGAGTGAGATTCTGCTGTAAACCATGCCAGAATATATAGCTGTGTGAAAGGAAGAAAAGAACTGAAAAAGAGAAGGGACACACATCCACGTATGAATCTATGACTTTTTAAGCAAGGCAGAAAAGAGAGCATTTTTATCTACTTTTTAAGTGTATAGTATGAAAAGATAGTATCAGTATGATATAATAATTTTGGTGGTACTGAAGACGTGGAATACTGAATTTAAAAGCATTTCAAATAATCTGGAACATTAAAGGAACCTGAAAAAAACTCTTTTATCAAATAGATTCTCTCTCTAGGAATGAGGATGGGAAGATGTAGCATTTTGGTTGCTTAACCTTGGCTGGCAACTAAGCACTACACAGCCACTTGCTCACTCCTGTCTCCTGCAGTGGAATGGGGGGAAAATCACAAGGGTAAAATTGAGAAAGAATATTGTGGTTTGGGATAAAAACAGTTAAAGAATTGAAAGGATATAATAATATTTTTTTTTAAGAAAAAAAAGTAAGCAAAAGAGGGAAAAAGGAATCCCTCAAAACTCAAAAAGCGAGGAAAATAGAAGAAAGACAAGTGATGTAAATGAAAACAATTGTTTACCACCAAGTGACTGCTGCCCATCCAGTGCCTGAGCAGTGCCTGCCTCATCCAAGAAATATCTTCTTAAATTTTCACAAGAGAGAACAAACTCTTTCATAGCTTCTACCATAATATAAGTGATGCTACCTATTGTAGATAAATTTGATTTCAGATTTTTTATTCATGTGATTTTTGGGACCATTTTGTAGATAGTTTAGTGTGTATTTGAGCAAACATATATTACTTCATCACAATTTATAACTATCCGAGGAGGATACATGCCAGAATTTACAAATTTAAGAGTTAAGGTGGGAATGATTTATTTATTTTGCAGGGTACTGGGGGAATTCTAACTTTCAGCCTTAAAATTATTCTTGTCTTTTCACTCTCAGGCATGCATTTAAGCATTAAGATTTACAATCATTTCTAAAATACTGAATGGAAAATGAAATAAATAGAATCTTCTTAATAAACAATTTTCCCTCTCATTAGATGAAAACAACTTTAAACAGGCAGGTGCCTTAGGTAGTCCCTAGCCACGCAGAGACAGAGCACTTATAAAAGACATTCAGTTTTCAGGTAGACTAAATTTTGTTCTGGATACGTTTGCCTGTGTCCACGTAGCTATCTCACGCAGCCTCATAAATTGCCTGGTTTTAGGTAGTTTAAAACTAGGACCTGACAACTGTAAAGTTAAATAAGCTATAAAAGATTCAAAGAACAAAGTAAATTATAAGAAATTAGAGAATCTGTTCCTTGAAAATAGATAAATATGCCCTTGAGCAAATGGTAAATATAGGTTTGGGAACAGTAAGAATTTTACTGTGTTTTAAAGGAGTATACCTACTGAGGAAGACAATTATTAAACCTAAAGACTGTATAATCAAGAAAAAGGGCATTTAATGTTCAAGTTTAATACCATGAAATGTACCGGTTGTAAAATAGTTTCTCCAGTAAAGCCACAGGAGCCTTATAGAATGATTTGGAGGGTTTTGGGTATCTTTCCTTGGGGCGAGAGGGGAGGTGAACACAATGCAATAAAACAACCCTAAAACACTGTAAATCTTACACCACAGCAAGAAGTGAGAATCACCAAGTTAATTTCTAACCTTTCTTTTCTTTTCAGAAGGCCATTAATTGTAACGATCTTTCTGGGGTTTTCCTGTTATTTTTTTGTCAATATTAATGAAATTACCAACTTTCATTAACAGAATTTGTATATTTGTGAAAACTTCAAAATGGTTAGCAGTGAATTTTGCCTTTAATCTCAAATAAGATGTAGTTTTTGTCTTAACATAAAATTTATCACCAATCAAAAGATTTAACATACATAAAATTTATCACCAATCAAAAGATTTAACATACAAAACTTTAGTCATAGGATTATTTACTGTAGACATAACTGATAACTTCTGATGAAACTTATTATAAGAACACTATCTATGTATTTCTTCCAGCGTCTAAATTCAATGTCAGTCTAGTTTGTAGGACGGTGATTCAATCAATAAAAATTCATAATAAGCAAAATTCACTTTAATGTGATGAGCTAAATGAAAGAAATAAAGTCTCTTTTTAAGCACACAAATTTTAAAAAAAACACATTAAATCACAGAGTCCCAGAATCACAGAATGATAGGGGATGGAAAGGATCTCTAAGGATCGTCTAGTCCAACAACATTCTTAGAGCAGGTTCACCTAGAGCAGGTTGAACATGAACGTGTCCAGGAGGCTTTCGAATATCTCCAGAGAAGGAGATTCCACAACCTCTCTGGGCAGCCTGTTCCAGTGCTCTGTCACTTTCATGGTAGGGATTTTTTTCCTCATAGCCTTTGAGCTGGTTTTATCTAGCTTTCCCAAGCTCTCCAACCTCTCTGTCTGCCTCTCTCCCAAAGCTTCCCCACTTTCAAAGGAAAAAACTGTAGAAGAAACCAAAATCACACTAAATATATGTATTTATGTATTTTTCTAAATACAAACTACACCTCAAGGATATGCAAAGCAGCAAGGCAAGAGGAGAAGGGAAATGGAAAAAAGGACAAAAAGGAGCTATATAACACCCAGCACACAACTATAACACCCAGTAACTAACAAAGTAAAGAATTAATGGGATCTTACCACACCACATCCCTTGCGGAGAGCCTGATGGCCAAAGCCAACCCGTTAAAAATTTTTCCACAGGCTCAGCAGCAGACAGGACCTAGTCAGGGACCTTCTGCTCCCCAGCCTTGCCAGAAGAAGAAGAGAGCATACTCTCTTATCTGCACCTTATTTATATGTTGTGTTTTGTTAAAGGAAGATATGGAATACTTCCATGGATCCTGATCTCCGTTGCTAAGGAAGGCCTATAAAGGCCATTTTTAAGGAGGATCAATCCACTACAGCCTTCTAGAGCCCTACCCCACAGAGCTCCTCCAAGTAAGTCTTTGAAGAGGCTAAATTTAGTGCTTCTACGGTCCAGGGTAGTAATTTACACAGGATCCTGAATTTCACTAACTCATGGTCACTGCAACCAAGGCTGTCCTCAGCCTTCGCATCCCCAAACAGATCTTATTTAGTTTGTTAGTACAAGGTCCAGCAGCACAGCTTTTCTTGTTGGTTCTTCCACCAACTGTATCAAAAATTATCATCTCTATTCCGCAGGAATCTCTTGGACTGCCTTGCTGTGTTGCCTTTCCAGTAAATATCCAGGTAGTGGATATATAGTCCCCCATGATAAACAGGGCCTACAATCAGGAGGCTACTTCCAGCTGTCTGTAGAAGGCCTTATCAACCTCCTCTTCCTAATCAGGTGGCCTGTAGTGTTTACCCACAACAGTGTCACCCATATGATCCTGTCCCTTGATGCTTACCCATAAGCACTTGGACCTCTAGGCAGATTGTCATACTTACCAGTTGTTCCCTCACATAAAAAGAAACTCCACCATCTTGCCTTGGGGACCTGTCTTTTTAAAAAAGCACGTAGCCATCCACAACAGTATCTAAGCCATGTGAGCTATCCCACCATTTCTGTGTATTTGCAATGAGATCATAATCCTGTGACTGCACACATCTCTAGTTCTTGCTGTTCATTCCCCATAGTGCATATGTTGGTGTACAGGCACTTCAGAGAGATATTTGTGCATGCATGTTTCACTGGAGGGGTGAAAGAAGATTGACCAAAGCTGTACATACCCTTCAGATGGTTGGCTATCTGGTTCATGTCATGGGAGGCAGCCAAAGAACATTTGCTGCTGCTCTGGTTGGCCTGGATTATTCCCCAGCTGGAAGTGATTGTATCAGTATTGCCATTTTAGATGCCATGAGTCCTTCAGTTTAAAGCCCACCTCACCAAATTGGTCAACCTACTGCCAAAGATTCCCTTGCCTCTTCTTGACAGGTGGATTCCATCCCTCTCTGGTAAGTCGTTACTATTTTTTTGTACTTTTTCTCCCCACGTGTGGATTTGCCATAAAACATGGGTCTTCATTTGGTTTCATTTAAGGAAGAAGAATTGGTTTTCAAGAAATGATGCAAATGTCATGAAGGCTGTTTTGTATGCTTAGAGGTACTGTACTGATGTAGTATCAAACCTTGTATTCAATTAGATCTTGATGTATGAGCTTCATTTCTTACTGCAATCCATCAGACATTTTATAGGGAGAACAACAGAACTGCTGAATATTATAAACATGTCAAAGTCAGTAAAGGATTATGATCTGGTATGAATAATATGTGTTTCACACAACAAGAAGTACTGTTAGAACTCTTTGTCAGCACTGTCATGAATTACCTACTATTAGGGATCACAGTAGTATACCTATGTATATGGTTCTTTAGGGCCAAAATCAAAACTCTAAAGCTTTCCAGAGTGATCTTTCTTCTGTGGAGTTGCCTATTTCTTCTACACATTGTCCTTCCTCAAATTTTTAAAAGTAGGGATGATCTGACCATTACCAAATGCAGTACATATATATAAATTACATACATATAAAGAATATGTCCTTTATATTAACACATTTTTTTGCCGAAATTTGAATAACATTGAAATACTATTAAAATATTGATCATTCTGATCTACCACTGTCACAGCAATATCATTTCTTATACAGAGAGCATGAGGATATCAATCTTTGTACTAGGTACATGGTATATCCAGATACGTCGTATATCCTCATAACTTCCCAGTCCCAACATTACACAACTACATCTAGAGACAGATTCAACCAGTTGGCTAGTAACAGATATTTTTACAAAAGAAAAGTGGGAACAAACAAAACCCAAAAGCTGGCAACCTGATTGACTCTTTGCTTTCTTCCTCAGCTTACCCCTCACTAACTTGTGACTCTTCAGAGAAATGTGTGATGTTAGTCTATGCTCAAAAACCCTACAGAAAAACTCAGATTTCTTTTAACCTCTTTTGTCCTTGCAAAACTATTTATCTGACACATGACTATCAGTCAGAGATATAACTAGCCTGAATCTGAAAGAAAATTTAAACACCATAGGGGAAAAAGAAAACACCACAGAAAATTGAAGTTTTTACCTGAAATATATTAATATATACACCAGAATGTACTCAATTAAACAAAATGAAGAATGAGATTGCAGATTGATTTAGAACTAACCATACGTCATACTCTTTAAAACTTTAACCAAATATCAGAAACATTGACTATGAACGTCAATTTACATTTGCAAATTTAAGAGAAAATTGCAATTGTTCAAGATGAGTTACTGAGAATGCAATTAAGTTGCCTAATATATATATATTTCCTATGGATTCCAGCTGCCATTGCAAAATCTTGTAGGTCTATCACAGTTACTGTATTTCACCTGCAACATGTAGCTGACCCAATACCTTAGGTGTCTAAAATGACATTATACACCCATGCCTTGATGAAAAAATAATATGCACCCTTAATAAGCAAGTAACCAGATTTCCATAAAAAGTATGAGTAAAAGCATCCATTTCAAAAGAAGAAATATGACGCTACATGTCTGGTTAAGGGGAGTAGAAAAGACACATATATTAGTTAACATATTATAAGTGAAAGTGTAACCACTGATTATGGAAACAAAAGGCTCAGTGAAGAAGAGTGCCAACATGACTAAAGAACGTAAGGTATGAGGGCTATTAGCAATGAAAATCGGTTGAGAACTGATGGAGTGATATGTTAAATTCGGGTGGGCAGAAGATAAATGATTGTAGCTGTGACTTAACATTGAAAATACACCTCTGCACTGTGTGTGAATGAATAAGGACAACAGAGCCACACTGTATGATATGTAGGGATTCAACTTTAACATGTAAAAAATCTGAATATTGTGAGGAAAGAGTTATGATCTCTAAATGTTTTAAAATTAACTCAGTCATTTACAAATACAGTATACATTAGCATGATCCAACGATCTACTAGCTTTACTTTTCACTCAGTCCAGGAAATCTGAGAATATTCTGAAGAACTGGAAAACTTGAAAGAAAAGTGAGAGTGGGAGTTCACAGAAATATTTAAGTATAAGAGAAATTTCTCAAGAGTTACACAGTTAAAAACTCTGTATCATAATGATGAATGAAGATTTTTTCAAACATTTACATTGATAGAATCACAAAACTGAGAAATCCTACTGTGATGTCGTATGCTATGATTTCTCAAAGGTTTTTGAGTACCACATGTTTTTATTTAAAAAAATTACTCTATACATAGTTATCACAGCACTGAGTAGATGTAATTTAAAACTGGCTCATTAACTGCGTTTCCATACAAGCCAGCAAAGACATACTGAGATAAGGGATATTTTTTTTAATTATCTTTTTGGGGGGGATTGTTAAATTTTTATCTATGAGTGAAATGGTAGATTTCTAGTATGGCTGGCAAATGACACTGATGAACGAAGTATTAATAAGTTGCTCCAATAAAAAATTCCTCCCCACCCCCCAGTACAATTAAATGCAAGTGACTGCAAATTTGGCATTTGAGAGTAAAAAATTCAACACATACATTTATACAAATTTTATATTGCTTATAATCAATAATTCAGAAGTAGAAAAATGTCAACATCACAGTTTGTTTCAACATAAATTCTCACTTGGAATACTTGTGAAAAAATGTAAAGCATAAAATGAGAAGAGGTCTTTTTAGTATAGGGATCATGTAAGGAGAAGTACTGTAATTCATCTCAAATTCAAGACAACAAAAAGACTGTAAAATGGCAAAAACATCACCTGAAGTGGAGTCATAGCACTAATGAGCAGTGTGGAATTCCTGATAGAAACTCAGTTTATTTCTCTCAAGTTCCTTATAACAATTTAGGCAGATGTTTTGGCAGGCATGGTCTTTAAATATGACATATTTAGCATCAGAGAAACTTTATATTGGGAAAAAATGGTAAGTCGTATACTGGAGCACACCATAGCATATGTGAGAACCATAATTTACAAGTAAAAGAATATGCCTATTAAAGTGTAAGTGAATGAACACTTTTGCCAGACCTAACTGTTGAAACACGTGGGTTCATCAAAACTTGCTGTAATGTAGCTTCATGTGGAAAATGGGACCATATGATCCTTTGCCCTTGCACACTTGTTCTTTCTGATTTTTGGATGCAGAACCCTTTAGAGGACGTGATTTTAGAACACAGTTCTGGCAGTAGACCTTGACAAAGTTCGTTTTTTTCATTTTTTTAGTTTGTCTTCCTCATAGGTAAGGAAAGAATATTACACTTCATTCAGCATGCCTAGACTCACTGTTGGTTTGACGTGTTCTTTTGTTTTTATTTCCTCACCTTCTTAAGTACTATGAGACAAATAATTACACCCAGGTTAGACCAGTACTCTGAAACATGCCAATAAAATATTCCTGATAACACTATATTTCTTAAAAAATAGTTTCTCAACTTGTTAGTGGTGATGGTTGCATGATCTTTACCCCTTTTCCTGTCACACTCCCTATCTAGTGAGAAAGGTTAGAAGACAAGAAAACTCATTACTTCTGTACACCCACATCCAGCTAATGTATCCACATGGCAAAAATGTGAGTGAAGAGACTCGTTAGACCAAACAGTCAGTATTCAACTACTCAGTTTGAGGATTATTTTTCATCATGATGATGCTCAAAGATTTTTTCTAAGAGGTTTTCCTGTAGGAGGATCAAATTAATGCTGTTAACAATGCCATTTCCTTTATTGAGCGAAAGATTTGATATCTCCATAGTAACGGTTAAGATCACTGAACCGTTAAAGAAGAATATTATAATATAAAACACAACACTTTTTCTTTTGAGGTTTGTTGAGTTTTGTAACATTTTTCATCTCACATGTTCCATGATGTAGTCATCCCTTCTACAAGGAACAAAGAGTTCTCAAAGTGCAATCTATAGTCATGTCACTGATAAACTTACTGTAAGGAAAAAGTGATGATATCTTTAGGGAAAATTTTAGGTCATGGTCCTGGAGAGAGACATTTCAGTCTATTCAGAAATGGGAGAGTTTAATAACCACCCAAATGCACAGGACTTGAATTACTGACTATATATATATATTGATTAATATAATGGCAAAAATGCAATGATTAGAATAAATACTACGTATGTCTCAAGAAGCTGTGTAGTAAGGAACAGAGAATGGCCTAATATTGCTTGACAGGTCATCTAGACCTGCTATTGCATAATACCAATGTTAAGCCAGGGCTGATTAAAAATTAGTTACCTCCATTATCTGCACTGTAAAACTGGTGGGAATGAAGAAGATGCAGTTCTCAGGCAGTGCAAGTATGAATGCTACATAGCGCATAATCCTGAGACTTAATAAGCTGCATTGTTTTAATAATTAGATAAATTCTCAGTGCTGTTTTGTGAACAGAGAAATATAAGAAATTTTAGAATAAATGTTTAATCCTTAAAAATATATGCTGTAAGTGATCTATCATTTGCTGTTAAAAGTTTTGTTGCTCGGAAATTTTACTGATTCAGATAGGAGAAACTATCCTGTATGAGAAAAAAAGAAAAGAAAACATATGAAATTGATACTGAGCCTGTTAAAAATAGTTAATAAAATACAAATTTTAAATATGAATAATTACACAAGCCAAACAGAAACATGCATGCAAATTGGAAGACCATTGCGACTCATTTGTGGTGTCAGCTGTACTTTTTAAAAGAGATATAAGTTTGAAAGCTAGGAAAGTTAGACTAAACTGTATCATTTGAAGCTGTTCACATTATAGTAAGGATTTGATGAGCACTGTCTGTAGACTTCTAGAATTAGTATATACTTAAATTCCAGTTTGGAAAGTTTCTGAGATATTTTTTTTTAGAACTCACTATTGCACATTAATTATGTTTTTATCCAATACAGCTTGAACAATAAGAAAAATAATATTTTTGATTTCAGACAGTTTCCATCGTATGTGAGCGATTCTAGAAATCCATTTAAAACGTTTCTAGCAGTGAACAACCCCATAGCAATCTTTAATTCTCAATTTAGCAA
This sequence comes from Dromococcyx pavoninus, assembly GCA_033558185.1. NCBI lineage: Eukaryota > Metazoa > Chordata > Aves > Cuculiformes > Neomorphidae > Dromococcyx > Dromococcyx pavoninus. The sequence continues at coordinate 3,189,716 of JAUMJL010000212.1, forward strand.
CTCATAAGTGCTAAGTCTTTTACTACCACCTCACCATCATCCACTATCAATCTTCCCCACTCCAAGGAGCAATTAGTTCCTATAGTATGTAAATACATACAATAAAAATTTTTGCCATTGGAAAATGTTTGAAATTTGCATTTTTAATTCAAACGTTACCTTTTTTACAGACTCCACAGGCATGAGCTCTCTTCCCAGTGCCTGTGTTTTCTCTCATGTAGTTGTACAACTTATCTGCCAACTTTAAAAAGCAAGGCAACAAACTTCCTTTCCTTAGTCTGCTTGCAGTAGGCTGCAGCAGCTTCTGAAAATGTAGCTGAAGTTCCTAGAAATGAATCTGTGACAGAGGATCAGGCATTTCTTAAACCCTTTTAATCATGCCTTTGAATTTGGCACTGAAATCAATATTAAAGAACTGAATCTGAAATCAATTCTAACAAAAGGAAAAAAAAGGTTAATTAAAAGCTATGTTTTAAATTTAACCACTTTTTAGTGTTATGTTGGTCTCTATGCATTGTCTCCACATGATTGTTGAGTTTTTCAAGAGTGATTTCACAACAAAATTTTTGTGCATTTAAAACATGAGAAAAACTTAAAAAAATTAATTTCAACACCCTATTATTCAGATTGATGAATTGAAATTTTTTAAAGCAATAAATGAATGAACTAATTTTTCATCTATTAAGTATACGAAAATATTAAATGTCTTTGTAAAGATATAAAATCAAATTGAAATAAGCCACAGGCAATTATATTCTTACAATACATTTGAAAGTAATACAGTAGTTCAAAGTTCTGAAAAGTTCCATAAAGAAATTTAGTGAAGGCCATTCCTCAGATATCTTCTCTAAGCAGACTGATGGAGTTATGTGCACAAACAAGAGGATATCTGTTAAATCAGAGAACTTATTTAAATGTACACAGGTGATTCATGGCTATGTGAGTTCAACTGATATCTATTCAAATTAAACATGAATCAAATTGTAATTACCTACCAATGCAAATTTGCCTCAAACTCAGGAAAAAAATTATTTAACTATTTCCTTTCAAATATTCTGTATGATTGACTAGCTTGCATGACAAATTATAATTTCTCTTTGCTCTCTGTGCTTTACAATTTATTGCTTCAATGTAGCTTCTTTACCCTACTTGCTAATGCAATTATTTGAAAAAAATCCTCTATGGGTATGTTTGTTAATTTTCTATCACAAAACTACTCATATTTATGTTCTTAGTGCCTACTTAGATAATTCTGGGTAGCTACATGAACAACATGACAAAGGTAAGTTTAATGATTGTTAAGCATTTACTTTTGTACACATACACACACATACACAAAAACATATTAAAGAAAGGAACCTCTTCTCAGACCTTAAATAGGTGTGAATACTACTGAATTTTTGGACATAATGTTTCACAGAGATTACATGCGATTCTGAAGATTTAATTAACATTAGATACGTCTCTTCCTTTTCTAGGCCCTCTCTATCTGACGTTCTTCATGACAAGATGATATGCCTGGAGGACATGTCCTTTAGAGTCTTAGAAACAGCAGGAAAATGAAGAGATTTTTGCTACACAGAAGATTATTTTTGAAATAATATTAATATTACGGAGTTCATAATCTGAACACTGATAGGTATTTACATGTTAAGATAATAATCAAAGTTTTAAATCTTTCCACATGCTTAGGGCCATACACAACAAGATTGAACAGATGCATATAATTGAGTCTTATTTCATGCAGTTCTCAATTATTAGGAGACTTTGGAGCAGATTTTAAAAGATGCAAAATGAAACATAACCGAGGAAACACCTTCCAGATAATTCTCAGACTATCCTCTGGGCATGATGTTGAAAAAAAACAGAACTGAATAAAATAAAATTTATAAATTAAGTTAATACTCGGAGTTGTTCAGAATATGTTCCAAAGAGTTAAGGCTCCACTGTGTGATATTTAAGTGGAAATAACACAGTCCAAAGGCTCAAGTTCAAATTAAAATCCAAACACTTCCTGGACAGCGACCACATGGATTGTCACTCAATAATCATTATTTATGTGTTGATGCCAACCGAGGCTTATATGAAGAGAAGGTGCAATAAAGGCAAAAAATTCTAAAATGTGATAAGGACAATTTTGCTACTGCTTTTATGGGATGCCAAATGAAGACAATTTATTTAAATATATGGGTATATGTTCATAAACCAGGGAAAAATAATTTATTAAAAATTTATGGATTGATTCTTCATTCTTCATAAGCACGTTTAAGGACCACTTTTTTCTTCACTGCAATTATCATTTTAGCAAAAAGAGTTTTTTTGAAACTAAATTCTGGAAAAATCTTTTTAAATTCTTCTTAAGCAACACTATTATAGTCAACTGATTGGAAATGACCTTTCATAAAACTACAAATTCCATCTGTAAATGCATAAACGAAAGGTGAGACACCTTAAGAAAGCATAGAGGTTTAAAGCCTTGCTTACAGGTGATAACTTTTTCCCCTTGACTTTCTATCTGGAAACAAAAGAACACATATAAATATTCGGAAGTATTAGGAGGCTTAAAAGGATATTAGAAGTATATTCAATGCAGAACCTCTTTTGTAACCTGGAATATATTTCTCTGAGGCTTTAAGAACCTTATGCATGGTTTTGGAACTAGTGACAAAACTGAACAGTAACACAATTGTATATGGGAAGAATCAATTTTTTTTTCCAGGTAAGTTGTTAATGACTGTCTTCAGCAAGAAAAGACAAGTTGCTGTGTAGTAACAGCTATAAAAGAAGGAACAAATGCAAGAAAGACAACTGCATAGAACTTGAAATTCTAGAAGAGACAGACAATGAAATAGGTATCAAATTAATTTATCAGGTGAATAACTAAACTAGCACTGAAATATTTGATATCTGTATCATCTATCTTGAGTATTAGCTTAATACAAACAGGCACCTAAATGCTACTACACAAATTATAATTATTAGCTCTCAAAGAATAGGAAGGAAGTCCTTAAAACAACTCAAAAGTAAAGGAAATTTTCTTATCTGGAAATATAAATTGTTCTGGATAGTTTTCTGATAAAATAAGACACTTCAAATTGTAATGTATTAAGAATTTTATATGAAATATATATGGTATATATTCAGGTATAATAAGGAACTTTTTTTTCATTTTGAAGACATAATAAACACAATGGATGTGTCAAAATTATTGGAGTTTTATTTTGTTTTCTGTTAAATATTTATTCGCAGTAAAAACACAAACAGCACAATTGGTAGTATATTTGCTAATAAAAATGAATTTTAAAACATTTTAATAAAAGTAATAACAACATGTTCAGATTCATCAGCCTCAATTCATTTAACTTTGATTGGAACAGATTTTGTATGAGTTTCTAAACTAATAATCAAGTGTCTTGTTAATAAAAAACCCCATAGAGTATTAAAAAAATCTTAAACATATATTCGTTAAGAAATACTTATCTAAACCACAAATTATTTAGTGAAATGGTTTTATTCTCTAAGTAACAGAAAAGTTTTAGTTATACAACTAGGAAATCAGCAATTCTTTTAAGAGACAGTCAATGTATTTAGCTTTGTACCTGAAAGGTGTTGCAAAATATTTCACTGAGAAAGACTATAATTACTGAACTTAGTCAATAACTAAATAATGTCATTGTCAGTATCTAGTCACTGTAACTGTCAACTGCAATGAAAATGGTTCTGTTTTGTCTCTGACCTCCTGGCTTTCAATTATGATCAAACACAATTTGGATTTGTATACTTTTCTTTACAGTTCAGTATTTATTTTTTTTTTGCTATTGTGTCATACATGTTTAATAGTTCAGGAAACTTTTGAAAAGTTTGTGTTGAAGTGGTGGCTAATAGGTTGCTTAATCTCACAACAAGCACTTCTGCCTCTAGAAATCAAAATTTATCATTTCCCATTTCATGCTGGTAAGAACTAGGTCCTTCTGTGGTCAGCTGTAAATCGTAATTAATTAATCTCTATTTTAGAATATTTTTTTTTATTGTCAAATAAGACAAATTTCCAATGATTTATTAATTGTCTTGGTGGTTCTTTATTTCTTTTCTTGTTTATGCCAAAATCAGTCAAAATTCAACCCTTGAGTTCCTAAAGGTAACAAGAGTTCATATTAGCCTGCTGTGGTTCATGAAGTTATTGACAATATAAGCACAGCAGTCATTTGGAAGAGTATTAAGATAATGTGCATGAAGGGCTTCATAAATATGATGATCAGAGTAACAGAAAAATCAGATAAATTACAGAGGGCAAGATCACGCCCTTGGTAACTAATAAGAACTTGTGCTACAAGCTTATTAATTGGAAATGGCTATTGTGAAAAAGTTCTGGTTTTACAACATCTTATGGTACTTAGAAACATCTAAATAATTTAAGAATGAATAACGAAAAAAGTGAAGGTTTTCTCAGAACATCTATAGTAGCACACGAGATATAGCATGTAGGATAGGGCACCAGTAACGCAGAAATTTTTACCTTAAAAGGCCTCGTGAGATCTTACCCATAAAATAAACAAACAAACAAACCAACAATAAATAAATAAATAAGTGTTCCAGAAATACTGAGATTCTTAGTTTAAAGCAAGAAGGAAGACTCCTAATAGGCAGCATAAATAGCTCTTCTACCGTTCCAGAACACTCCCATACTCTGACTTTTACAATTACAGCATGGGTCATCATCATCCTGGAGTCATTTTTCTTCCTTCTGCTTGGGTTTGGACATATCTTGATGTATAATCCGTTGGCTCCAGTTGACTCTTAATTCCTTATGTCCCTTTTTATCTCTTCTTTTTTGTCGGGTAAGTTTGAGTGACCTAATCATGAAAGTTTCTCGGTCAGGGAGAACAGTAAGTGACCAAACATTTACAGAATTATCTGATGCATCTTGCTGTCACAAAATTACCACATATTTTATGTAATTAAAGGACTAGATGCTGCTCCGTGCTTCTCCAGCAATGAGATCGTCCAACACAATAAACAGAAAGCTTGCAAGTATTCATTATTCTCCCTCCTTCAATTGCACAAATTTGCTGTTGACTCTTCTGTGCTGTTTAAAATAGAATGTGTTTTTCCCTGCATAGGAAAACTCTCATCATCAAGAAAATAACGATGAACTTTTCTTTTTTTTGTGAGACATTATATAGCTGAAGGAAATGAGAACAACTGTGACTCTTGGAATGTACAGTATTAGCAAATTTGTTTTTCTTAGTGTTTTAATTTCCTCATTACTTGTTGTATTTCTACAGTCCAATTAAATGGAATTGTCACAACATGACCATCAGTAATAGAATATGAAACCCCAAACCACATAAATTGTTCGATGTTATAACAATTAACAAACAATTTTTCTTAGCCTTTGTTGGGCTCATAAGACTCCTCAGAACATGGCCTTTCTCAGCAAAGCAATTCAACATTGTTTACTAATTAGGTAGGTTCTAGGCTAAGTTATGAAGGAACTCTCTGTAGTACTTCTGTTTTTATTTGCAAAAATCAGCTGGATATTTACATTTCAGGAATACCTGTTAGCACAGCCAAATACTACTTTGTACAGACAGATGTACATAATACAAATATGGGCACGGGTTACACAAGTGACTTTTTTCAGGTGTAAATTAGCTAAGATGGTTGTCTTTATAGACAGAGGAGCAGAATGTCCTACATATCCTTTAAAATCACACCCTATAAAAAATATTATTTTCTATTTTGAGTTGTTTGTATAGGCTTACAAATGACATAGCATACGAAGACATGATCAGAATCACAGGTAGGAAAGCAATGACATTAGTGTGTCTGGGTTATGGGCACATCTCACCTTCCAGGAGTTCAGCTAGCTGAATCCAAGTTGAATCTAGATGGCTCCTTCACTGGTAGGAACTGTCATGAACAAAGCTGGAAATGAAGGCTGCTTGTCCTTTCCTTGAGAGCCAATTTTAGTTAAACTGAGGGTGACAAGACAACAGGCATGAGCGATGTCCTGGCTTAGGAAGTTAAAGACAGGATCCAGTGTATAGACAGTCACCAGGGTCAGCTCTAGCGTGGTGCTGCTTTACAAGGTAAAGTTCTTAAGGTGAAGAACCCTTAATTATTCAGTATCCTTTATCCCAAGCTAGGATAATTAAGAAATTTTAAAGCATGGACTAATGCTTGCACATATAGAGCTGGACAGCCAGAAACTACACAGCAAAAACAGTCACAAAACTTACTTATAAGAAAGGCCTACCTGAAGTTCTGTTCCTTTAAATAAAAGCCCAATCAAATACAAATGAGTAATAATATAATAATATTAAATTAACATATAATAAAGATAGATGTGAATAAAAACACCTATGGAGATTCAAAGAGTAATTCCTCTTAAGGACAGGCAACAATGTGAACATGTCTTTTTTTATTTTAACACAGGCAAAGGTATTGTCGATTTTTTATATGCTTCCAGAAGCTGAACCCAGAATTGTTACAGTGGCTGGAATTCGAGTAATCCTCTTACTTGAAATACTCAAACCAATAGGCTATTTTTCTTTGATTATTTCCTCTTGACAGGTTTTTTTTTTCCAATTAGAGGGATAATGGTCACAGTGATTTCTATCAAAGTTGGTATTGGACTTAAAGGTTTTATCCAACCTAAATGAGTTTATGATTCTGTGTTTATCTCTGTGCAATATACTTGTTTCGGCTTCTCAGCCAACATATTACTGAACTCCTTCCTTCACTTTATCCCATTATGATTCAGATATGCAAATGTGCTTATACTCTGTTAAATAACCAGAAATGCTCCAGAGGTTGTTTTAAGAGTATGAGTAAATCCATCTCAGCTGCCTAAAACAAGTAGAGAAAACAGCTAGGATCCCTAGACTTTATGTAGGACTATTTAACAAACTATGTTACACAGTACCTTAAACCTCACTCAATTTATTTTATTGTTCTGTCTGGATTTATGAAAACTGTAAAACTCATCTACAGGACTTTAATTCTATAATCCAACAAAAAGAAGCTCTTAAAAAAACATTTTCCTCTTCAACATGTTCAAAACAATCACATTTATCCATTCCTCAAGTAAGCACTGTGTTTTAGTGCTGTGTAGTGCATAGAACATAAAGCAGTTTACCAAAAAATGGGTCTCCCTTGTTTTGATCATCAACCAAAAAAAAAACAAAGAAAAAATTACAGATCAGATAATTATCTAAAGGGCAGAAAAAGATTCTTCTTATGGATCAGCTTGAAGATTACACACTGCCACGAAAGAAATATCACCTTTTTTTCAGATCATGAGAACCTGACATATCATAAATTGCTACTTAGTTCCATAATACTATTATTAATTTCACTCTTTGCTATGATATTTTGGCTATACTTGCTCTTTTTTGCAGAATGAAGCCTATTTCACGGAATGAGCAAATATATTTTTCTCTTTATTTTGTTTTGATTTCAGAGTAACATAAATAGAAACAGAAGGAAATATGGTTTCTTTAATCTTACTAACCAATTGAATGGAAGTATTCAATAAGCCTATCACAGTTCTCACATCTATCACTATTTCCTATTAAGATATGCCTTTATCCACAGTCAAGTACAGAAACTCCCCAAATATATTGTTCTGGTTATTTACTTACCAGTCTAATGTAACCAGACAGATTTTGTACCTAAATATGTTATCCAACATCATGCACAGTCTGTTCTTTACAATTGTGATAAGGAAAATCCAGTTTTCCAAATTCATATATTTGGCCTTTAAAGGTTTTACTAAAATAATTCCTGCTGTAATGAGCTTGATTTTTTTGAAAGCTAACATAAGTAGAAATGCTAAAGCAGAAATCTAGTTGTGTATCAGAAGTAGTCTTTCCAATTTCAGGTATATTTTCATAGCTCATATATGAACTAAGACTTGAAAATCACCAAAGCATATTGGAAATGGTTTAACCTGTATCAATTGGCTGCAAGCTTTTCTAATAGACTCATGAATATTTTGCTTAGTGTCTCAAAAGTCTTCTATCCCTACATATTACAATTTAATATTTATCCCTATATTTTTCCACGCAGACCTTTGAAAAGAATGAAATAAAATCCTCTAGAAGACAAACAGCAACAGACAATGATAACAATGAGTATTTTCTGGTGTAAGGCATATTTATGAGTTGCTTTTTTAATCAGTGCTGAATTTGCACTGGCGGAAATAAATCACTAGTCCCAAATTTTGGCAGTCTGTTGAAAAAAAGTCACTATCTTTCTCTCCATTGGATCTTTTTACTATTTTGCCAACAGGTGTGCTAAAAGATAAAGAAAAAAAGATTTCAGAGAAAACTCCCCTACCTTCTGAGTTTTCGCTGACAAACTGATTGACAGTAACTACCATAGCTTTGAAATCAAAAGTTTTCTTCTTTACAAAGTAGATCTCTCTCTATCGCCTTCCCACCTGCACTCTGCTACTGAAAAAATGTTAGATTGATAATTTTAAATGTGTGTATTTTTCTGTTTCTCAGTGACTGAATCAATAATTAATTATTTTTGTTATTCTGCATTAAGCATAGTTAAAATGTCCAGGTTGAATTTCTTTGTCCACGATAGCACTTGGTAAGTGATTTTCCTGTCTCTATTTCAAGCCAGCAGCTTTCTCACCCCTGTTCTTCCTATTTTCTCCCATATCCTGCTGAGGGTGGGGGAAGAGAGTGACCAGAAGTGTGGGTTCTTAGTTGCTAGCCTAGTGCATCCTACCACTACTGTGTTCACTAGATATCAGTTTTGCTTGTTCTGTAGACAGATTACAATGTAATATTAATTTATATGATTTGATTTTATTTATCTATGTGCACTTCTGTAGTGTACAATAGCGGCAGTAGCAATGTGTACTGTTTGACTTGATGATCTTACGGGTCTTTACCAAGATAAACAATCTGAAGATTTTATTCTAGTTTGTGATAGATATGATATGATATATGATATTCCTCTCCACAAAATCTTTCCTGGCTAATGTGCAGATGTGTACTCACCTTGCTTGTATATCTGACCATAATTTTCTGTTTCAATGCTTGATCTCCATGTCTTCTGAAGGGGTGGCGATTTCAGTAGATGTTTAACATTAAAAACTTAAACACACCATGGAAGAGCAGACAGCAGAAGAGATATACCTTTTGTCTCATTTTCCTAGCAGTTCCGATACCTTTGGGCAACGAGTCTTTGATACCTCAAATTGAGTCTAAACACTTTGAAGAGGTAATAAAGACTTTGTAATATCTTTCATGATGAGACTACTGTTCAATGACCATCTTTAAAATGCCACCTCCGTGCTTCATTCACTACTGAAAAATATTTTTTATAACCACTATTTTCTTTTTCCATGTAGCAGTAGGACCCTCAAGAAGATGAGAAATCAGTTCTTCTGGTATTTGTCTTTAGTATCTTGTGAACTATAATACACTGAAATCACAGATAAGATTAATTTCACTGGGAAGACTCCTGTTTTAGAAATGAAATAGACATAATGAAAAGTCATGTATTGCCTCTCTAATATATAAAAATTGATAAACTCTCTCAAAATCTTGGCATGAATCTGGCATGGGTAAAACCTTCAAAGGATTTTATGTTACATGATTGAGTTTTTACTAAAGCAAGACTACACAGCAGTTGTGCTCCCCACTTCCCAACAAAATCTCACTTTCTTTGGGAATTGAAAAAGATGGTTTCTTAATCTAACACTTACGTAGCAGAAGAAAATTTACTTTTGACAAGGGAATTCTCTGAGGGCCACCTACTCTTTTTTTTTTTTTTCTCTATTTGGAGGTTCAAAATTCTGTAAAACTGACAGAAGAGCCCTGCTTTGAATATTTGAAAAGATTTCTTAGTGTTGTAGTCTGCATTACCTAGCATTGCCAACTCTGTATATATAGAATTTATGAGCTGGATCACTCTAAGCATAGTAGACTCATTAACAATCATAAGAGTTTAGTTAAGTACAAGTAGCCCAGTACATTTGGTAATGAATATAGGGTTAATTGTTCACATTGCTAGTTTCTCCAATGCAATGGTTTGAAAATACTACTTTAGCTGGAACAGTGAACTTGTCACGTATTTCAAGAGATGGATAACAGATGCAAAAACTTATTATGGGTTCCACATGAGGGTGTCTGTCATCACTGAAAGGTAAACACACATTTCTGTAGAAAATTAAAAGAGGTTTTTCTCTTTTCTGTTGTTGTACCAAAATACATTTTTAGTCCTAGTTACTGCGAGTCTTACTTTTTGCAAAACACTTCATAATAGTTTGTCCTTCATTTAGCAAAAATCCTTAATGATCCATAGTGAGATTCAGAATTTGAAAAGCGATGAAGAATACAGTGCACTCTAATTGTCTCTTGACTGCAGGTAGACTATTGAATAGGTAGAATCAATTTTACTATATATTGAGCAGGCATGGAATTAAAGCAGTCTTATTGAAGAACTGGTCAAATTCATTTCCATTTGAAGAGTTTTCCATCAGAAAATGCTAATTTACCCATTAAACCTTTACTTTCAAAGAGGACTGCCCAGTTGCTTGATAACCAACCCAAAAAGGAAATAAAAGCTGCAGAGACAGGCTAACTGGCACTTTATGTAGAGGGCAAGAGAGAATTTGAATTTTTATTATCTAAATGTACTCACTACTTCATTATCTTCTTGTGGATAAGAAGAGGGGAACGGGAATCTCTGTACACTCTTGTGTCTTTGCCAGTAGTGTTTCCCTTACTACAACATTTTTATTGCAAAGAAACATTATACCAGTTTTTCGATATATCTCTTTGGAATATCTGTCCCAGAAAAACTGCTGTTAAAATTACAGATTTTATTTATATTAGTTATAAGAGAAATGCTAAATTTCTTTTTCTTTTTTTTTTTTTCAAAAAAGCAACGCCTTAACAAAAAGTCAGTCAGAAATGGATATTGGAATGAGATTCATATTGTGAGATGAATATCCTACCTTACAAAATCCTCTCTTTTTTATTTTTATTTCATTGATTGTTCTTTCTAATCCATTCCTCAATAGAAATACAACTCCAACCATGTAATATAATATTCCATATCTGACAAGTTAAATTAATTTTGAAGAATTCAGACCAGTATGTGAAGTTTAACCAAAATATTAAGAACAGAGATGTCCAAGAAATTCGCTTTCAAGGATATTTTTCACTGAATATTAAGTGTTTATCCCATTTGTATTGTTTAAACTATATGTCTTCCGTGTGTAAGACTGCCCAAAAGATTTTATAGTCTGAGATATGCAGATAGAGTAATAATGAAGTATATTTCAATGCCATAATTATGAAAGTGTTTTCTTCATCTTTCTGAAGAATTTGCTTGTCTTTTCATAGTCTTCACCATTTTTTGGTGTGTATCAGTTTACAAAAGAAAAATGTGCCTAAGATAATCACTGTGATACAGTTTAATTTATGTTTTAACTTATGTAATTATGAACACTTATTGCACTTCCTTAAGTATCACTTTTTTTTTATTGTCCCTGTGAGACAATAAAGGCTTGTAATGTATAAAGTCCCATGTTCAAAGAGAAGCATACATGATAGCCCCAATATACTTCTATTCAATATAGTGTGAAGTTGGCAGAAGTCTCAAAACTACTTAAACTGTATTAAAAAAAAGGAAAAAAAGAGAAAATATATTTTCAGGCTAACCTATTTTCCCCAAGAAATGTAGTCTAATTGAGTTCATAGTCCATGGCCAGTAGTGTTGCAAGAAACTAACAAGAGCTGGAACTATCAATTATAGCTGTCCAGTGCAGATAGCATGACCATACGTCATGTACCAAAATTAAACTGGAAGCTTTGGCATGGTTAGACAGATTCTGTATTGAATGTATTAGGTAGTCATTCTGTACAACACAAGTAGAGATTTCGTAGCCTAAAAAGATGGGCTTATTCATATTGTAGTGTACCAGTCATGCAATATAGGATCAACAACTTTGCAAATAAGGGGTCCTGCCATGAACCAAAGTGAAGTACCTTCATATAACAAAAACAGCTACTGTTCACTGTAGGAACACAAAATCATCTTTTTCCTGCTTTTAAAAGAATTGAAGACATTCAAAATTTTAAAACATGAAAAAGGGAGAAATTAATTCTCATTCCAGATTCTGTTACAAGAAACAATTTTTTAAAGTTGATTTTGTGTCATAGACTAATTACTTCAAAGAAAAAAATAATATTCAAATTAATTCTAGTGTTATAATGCATATTAAGAAGGATGAACTGTATTAAGAAAATCTCAATATTTATCAGTAGCGTAATTTTTAATGTTGTTTTTCATGAGAAAAACAATTAAATACTCTGAAATAAACCTTTGAAAGGATTTCTCAGTTGAGATATTTTCAGGGATCTTTGTCAAGCCACAAAAAACTTGTTGAGAAAAATACATTACATTAAGATCTAAGATAGGTTGCAAAGATTTTCCTCTTCTTTCCTTTCATCTTTACTGGCATAGTAGATCACAATTGTTTCTTCTAGAATGAGTACGGTGCAGTGAACCAATAATCAACCTATCAATAAAAGTTTCCAAGTAGTCATTCATGAGATGCAGTATCATGATGACTGTTTAATTAGCTGGGGGTAGAGAAGGGGAAAGTCAAGCCTCCAACAGGTCTAAATAAGTCATTGCTGTCTACTGGAAAAACGCATTTTAAGGAAGTTTCACATTTTTACATAAGGAGGTAGTTGTTGTGATTTTGACTAAAATAAAGTTCATGTTCTTCATAGTAGCTGATACAATGCTGTGTTTTGGATTTAGTATAAGAATAATCTTCATCAAGTACTAATGTTTTAATTGTTGCTAAATAGTGCTTCTATTAAGCCAAGGACTTTTCAGCACCTCATGCTCTGCAAGCAAGGATGTGTACAATAAGATGGGAAGGGGCGTAGACAGGACAGCTGACCCAAACTGGCCAAAGGGATAATCCATATCATATAATATCATGATCAGTATGTAAACTGAAGGGTGATTGCTGCTCAAAAATGGGCTGGGCATTGGTCATTGGGTGATAAGAAGTTGTACTGTTCATCATGTGTTATGTATATTATTTTATTATTGTTATTATTATTACTCTATCAGCTTTCCCCCTTCTTTTGTTTGGGAATTGTTTTGAAAATGAGGCTCTGGAACTTAGACCCTGCCTGAACTATATTGCAGTAGCATTGCAGATATACCTATGCTGGCCATGGATCTTATCCTGGATCATGAGTCTGACCAGTAGTGTTGGTTTTGTGACTTGAACTCAGATCTGTCTTGCCAATTTGGACTTGTCTGGTAATTGTTAGACTCTTGGCTGACCTTGGTTACCACCACTTGACCTCGTTTCTCAAGTATTACAGCACTGTGCTATAGTTATTCATGAGGCCATTGCCTCTGCCTGTCTCGCCATGACTTCAGGCTCAGGCCGACCTTTCCTTATAAAGAAGCCTGCTTGCATTGCTCCTTGATAAAGACTAGATTTTATGAATATATGGCTTGTTACTGACTTTCAGTATATGGCTCCATATCACTCAATCCCTCAGCTCGATTTCATTTAGCAAGATGTTTAGTAGAAGGTTTGCTTTCTAAGCCTGAACTTATTGTTTAATTGTTGAATATTGCTTTGCTTGCTGCTCTGTAACTGAAAGTCTTCCAGGAGTAAAGGGTCATACATGAGTACTGGCACAACTTAACAGTATAGACAATGTATTTACTGAGGTTATTGGGCATTTGATCCCCTAACAAGGTTTTTGCCCTAGAATCTATTCCATTAATCATTGGTTCTGGGCTGAGCTGACGTTATTGTTTGTCCATAGCCATGTCTTTCAATACAATCTTTTTCTCCACGTAAAGAAACATGTGAGGGTGAGAGAAAAGTATAAAGAGAAAGGAAGTGTCAACATAAAACCAGTAATTTCAATAAAGTTGTCACAAATACAGGTCTTACGCTTTCCAGCATTAAGTTATTCTGAAAAACAATTCAGACAAATAGCAAACCAGACAATAATGAAAATCTAATGTATGTTTGAAAAGAAAACCATGATAGAGTTAATCCTGAATAAAAGATTCACTTATTCATTTGCATAGAAGGCAAAAAAAGAAAATAAAAATAAAACATAGTAAAGAAGTCTTTTTCTGGTCCTTTTTGTAGTGGTAAAATTCATGACAAGGTGAACTATATTAAAAAAACGCTTTATATTTTCAAAACGTTAGATACAAAAGACATCATTAGAAATGATTTAATAATGAACCATGCTTAACAGATCAAGATATCTACACTATGGAAGAAGAGAATAATAATAGGTAAAATTAACTTCACATGAAAGCAGAAAGTAAAATTGTTAGCATATTATGTTCAGCTATTGTTGCATCTTATGCCCATCAACACCAAAACAAGGGGAAAGTATCATCTACTTTGTTCACTCACTTGCTTCTGCAGCTGAATCACCTGTCAGAAAAAGAATAATTTTTTTTTTGTTTAACTCTGTCCTTGTTTATAGAATAAAGCTGTCTGTTAATTGTAGAAATTACTATTCTGTGGGAGTGTGAAAGCACAAGAGTTTGAAATAACTTTCTGTTTAATATTTTGAGTATTTGCAGATGTGATCAGAAGGTTGCTAATTTGATTCATGGAAAGTATGCATAACTATTTGCAAAACTAATAGACAAATAATCAAGACAGCTATTAAAAATGTAGTTTTTAAAACAGTTTTATAAAAATGCAAATATTATTAAAGTAATCTAACATCAAATAAAAAAGCAAAGCAAAACAAAGCAAAGTCATTTGTGTTAACTTCCATTCTCTTGACATCCTTTTTATCAGTTGGTGTCATCTCTAGTAACAAACTGCTCTTAACTGTGAAGCCAATGAGATTGGGTTTTGCCCAAGAATGGAATAAGGTGGTAACATATATCCCAAGTGGTGCAGGTTTACATTGAAATTCTAGCAGCTGAAGCACATCAGCAAAGGCTGTTGTTGTCTTTGAAAGTACTTGATAATTATTTTAAACAGACCAGCATCATTAAATGCCAGGTACAAAAATTAAAAAGTTCAATCCATGGAACTGACAACTTATTTTGTGTTGTTGGTTTCTTTGGGGAGGTTTATACCAACAGTCATCCTTTTGACAGCAGAAATTCAACTTTAACCAGAGCAGTGTAAATAGATTATTAATTTCTTTGACAGAAAATTCATTATAGATTCTGCAATATATGAAGGAGACTTGAACATTCAAAGAATAAATCCTGGAAATGACACCTAATAATAAAAAGGAGAGATTTTGCTTCTTCAGAAGGAAAAAATAGCTAAGGAATTTATTCATGACTTTGTCATCCATCAGATCACTACTACCTCTTATACTTACAGTTGCAGTCAAACTACCTCAGCATAACATATCCCAGGGCGTAGAATGATCTAAAATTAGAATTAGAACAGATTACCTTTAATTAAGGATGATTGCGACTGAATGCCAGAGAGTAACAGCCAGAAAGGACATTCATACCATTTAGCCTAAGATAGAAATATGAAAATGTAGCAGAAATCCTACAGGTTTTGGCACAGGCAGAGTTTAGTGTGTGTGAGATCTACATATGTGAGACATCTACTTGCACAATGAAGCACAGGAGACTCACTGGTCTGTTAACGAAAGCTGTGTAGACATAGACCATGGTTTCAACTGTGATGTTAGGAGTAATTTTATGAACTTCCTAACCACCAAAGTTACATTTCCAGGCATGGAAGATGGTTTTGACAAAGAACACTTAAAATTCACTTTCAAGAATGGTGTCAAAGACCATAGTTTTTGATTATCCGGAAATAATTTTTGCCACTCTTAGGCATTAGATGAGACCTTTTGTCTATTTATTCCCAAGATAGGTGCCCAAAATAGAGATACCAAAAATGGTCACTCCTGGTAGTATATGTTTTCCACAGTTACTGTCATAAATAGTCTTCAGGTGAGTGGGGCTATTTTGTTTGGTAAGGTTTTTTTGGTAGATTAGGTTATGTTACAGGCAAAGGACATATATGTTCTTGTCTCATTAAAACAGCAAAAACTTATATATCGTAGAAATACAGTTTCATTCGAGTCATTGTATACATGGTGCTACTACAGTTCATCATGTGGTGTATTACTCTAAATCACCATCTCTTTCATTTTGTATTAGTATATTAGACTGTGAATTATGGTTATTCAGGTCTCTAATGCACAGTTCTTGTCAGAATTAACTGTAATGGCTGAAGAGGTCACTGTTTGCACAGCTGGAAGCAGCAACCTGTACAGACACCACAATGAATGCTGGCAGAAAACATGCATCATGGTCCTGATATGCTGACCCTATTTTGATTTTCTGGCTTAAATGGCCTGTGGATATCACAATACAACATAGCAGAGATACTGCCTTCTAGATGAATCTATTAAGGCAAAGTCAAACTTCTAGCTTGTACCACTGGTGAAGATGAATGCGACTGAACAACCTGGTATTGATACTCTCTGATAGAATCAATCTACTTCCAGATGATACAACAGGTTTGCAATTTAGGAAGCCTCAACAGATTGTCATGGGATGATGACTGAGCTCTTAGATGAGTCACAGCAGCTTTTCTTGTGCCTTGTTGAAGCATAGCCCAACCAAAGCAGAGAGTGTCCTTAAATGTATAGTACAAAACAGTGATTCAGATGCAGTTAGAATTTAGAAGCATTAGTTGCTTGAAAACACTGTTCTTAATAAATTCCATACATGAAATCTCCTCTAGATTTTTATATCTGGACCAACCAATTTGTGCAGTCATTTTTCATCAATTACATCAATAATATTAAGTTGACCATAGTGCAAGTCACTCATTTAGTTTTTTGTCTTGATTCAGTACATTTCAGATAGATAAATATACGGCAGTGAAGGCAATGTTGTAACTTGCAAAAGGGGAATAAAAAATCAGTTGGTTTTTGTGGGTTTGTATTATTTGCTTTCTCTCTTTCTTTCTCTCTTTCTCTCTCTTCGAGAAGCAGGAAAGAATTTAGTAAAGAAACATGGTTCCAAACTCATAAAAAATTTGAAGTTTGCTCCTCTAGAATGCTGTTCTTTATGTTTTAGTGATACAGCTGTTCACATGTAATTTCACCTCCTAGAATAAAAGCTGTTTTTAAAATAGTGTCTGAAACAGGGAAGAAAAGAAGAAAGATATATATGCAGCATTCCAGGATCACGATATAATCCATGAGGCTTCAGCCTGCAAGGAACTGAGAATTTCCTTTCACGTTTAGAGACATTTCCATTTTCATCTGGAAGTTGCAATCCTTTGCAAGCTGTCATAAGCCTTGAGAACCACAGTGGATTAAGCTTCCAATGTTCTCCCTACAGCCTTTTTCAGGTTGTTGATATGCAGGAAAATTTCACGAAGAATTTTTCTGTGATTATAAGTACTCACATTACATATAGTGTCGAAGGAAACAAGATAAACAGAACGAATATTAATTAGAAAGAACCAACTAACTAACTAACTAAAATTATGTTCAAAATGGAAATGTTTGAATAAATAGAAGAACTTATTAATGTCACAAAGAACAACTGAATCATGTCAAAGAGATATTACTCAGGCATATAGAATCATTTAGGCTGGAAAAGACCTTTAAAATCATCAAGTCCAATAACAAACCCAACACTAAGTACATTACTAAACCATGTCCTTAAGCACCATATCTATACATTCTTTAAATATCTCCAGGAAAAGTGACTCAAACACTTTCCTGGACAGCCTGTTCCAATGTTTGATAAACCTTTCAGTGAACAAATTTTTCCTATATGCACCTCCCCTGGCACAACTTGAGACCCTCTCCTCTCACCCCTACCACCCTACTACTTGCTACTCGGGAGAAGGGACCAACACCCAGCTCACCACAACCTCCTTTCAGGTAGTTGTAGAGAGCAATAGGCTAACCAAAAAACCCTGTCTGGACACCCAGCCTACTTCTCATCCACAATTATAATATTTCTGTATGTTTAAGGATAGCATATGAAGAGAAAATAAAATACTCAGTAATGACTTTCAAGTGTATATTATTTCTCCTCATCCTCATACATAAAATCTTGTCTTAAAACAACTGACAAATATAAAAGTGGGAGAATTCTTTCCAAGAAAAAAAGAAATACTTGCTTAAAACTTTTCATTTAATATAAATGTAACATAAATTCTAAAAAACATGTTATTCGGCTTGATTTTCTTCCTCTTTCAAAATATTGATTTTGTTTAAACAGCATCTGTGATTTGATACTATGATTCTATTTGGGGCCTTCACTACAAGAAAGACATTGATGTGCTATAGTGTGTCCAAAGAAGAGCAATGAAGGTGGTAAAGGGTATAGAGAACAAGTCTTATGAGAAGAGGCTGATGGAGTTGTGATTGTTTAGCCTGGAGAGAAGGAGGCTCGGGGGAGACCTTATCATTTTCTACAGCTACCTGAAAAGAGGCAAGTGTTGGTTTCTTCTCCCAAGTAGAAAGCAATAGGACAAGAAGAAATGGCCTCATGTCATGCTAGGGGGAAGTTAGGCTAGATATTAGGAAACACTGCTTCACTGAAGTGGTTATAAAGCGTTGTCCCTAGAGGCATCTAGAAGGTGCGTAGATGTGACACTTAGGGACATAGTTTAGTGGTGGACTTCGCAGGATTAGTTTAACAGTTAGACTCAATAATCGTAAAGATCTTTTCCAAACTAAAAGATTGTGTCATTCTGTGATCCAATATGGTCTTGAACACTTCCAGGGAACAGGTACGAACAGCTTCTCTGAGTAACCCGTTTCAGTGCCTCAACACCCTCAGAGGAAAGAATTCCTAATACGCAATATAAATCTCCTTTCTCTAAATTTAAAACCGTTGCCCCTCTTTCTATCACTACATTCCCTGATAAAGAGTTCCTCCCCATCTTTTCTGAACAACTCCTTTAACTACTTAAAGGTCACTATAAGTTTTTTACTGTAGCCTTCTTCTCTTCAACTAAATGACCTGTACAGCCGAAATTATCTCATTTTGCACTCATAATGGAGGTGTTCCAGTCCTCTGGATCTGCTTGAGCATGGATCCCATGAGAACAGAGTAGCACGGGAGAATCCTTTCCCACAAACTGTTGGCCTGCTAGGGAAAGGAGGAAGAAGAGAGAATGTTCTGAGTTAGGACATTAGTCTTCACAAGTATCTATTATGCATGATGAAGCCCTGCTTTCCAGGAAGTGGTTAAGCATTTGCCTTGTCTTGACTCACAGGTTTTCATTCTTTTGCCTTTTTAATTCACTCCCCTACCCAGGACGGGTAGAGTGAGAGAGAAAATAGGTGGATATTTAGATGCCAGCCAGGGTCAGCCGCCCACAAGGGGCAGTGGCTTGTTTTAATGGTCAATTAATGGTTAATTCATCCGTTGTCTTTTGCATTAACATTCTATTCTGCAAAATTGCTGGTCTATATATCTTTCTGTCTTCATTTCCTTGTTTTGTTTTTCACTTATTTTGAGAGTGTAAATACCAAAATACAATCATTCACATATACCTGTTGATATTTACCCAATGCTTCAAGTGGCACAGTTCTTATGGCAGCACTGTTGCCATAACTTTTCCATTAAAGTTGCTTTTCCATGTAAAGCTTCATTGGTCACAAATGGCTAAATAAACAAATGTATCTAACCTAAAATCAAGTTCCAAACTGATCAAAAGTATTTTTTAGATAATCATCTTCCCATTTACTACTTCTTTAATTTCTTCCCTCTGTAGTTTAAGATTCCTGCATCATAGGAATCTACTACGTGTTCTGCCACTTGGTCACTTTGGCACAGAACTTGCCAGTTTAGATTTCACTTGGTTTTAATTTCTTAACATTTCTTACTTTTCCATAACTCATATTCTTTGTTCCATAGAACTTTTGCTATTAATAAATCATTCCACTAATTTTGACACTCCTTAGAACCTACTAAACTTTCTGAATGTATACCCTTTCTGTATCTCTGTTGAAATGGAACACGATGTACTTCTTTCTTCATGCTATGTGGTGTTCTATGATTTTTCCAAATTACTCTTTCTATATCCAGTAGAGACTCCCCTAAATATGCTGGGTACATTTTGGGTCACCAGTATATTCCAGAACATATCTTAATCTGTCTTCTTGAATCTTATAAAAATTGATAAACATAGATAACTCTCTAATTACTTAATTAGAAGAGATATTTTGAAAGCTATGTGATATATAGTTGGGAGGGCATATAAGGCTCAGGCACTTGCATTCTATTTTCCTTGTAAATTATACTTTAGGTCACCAGCGTGGAAAATATCATTTCACACTTGATTTGTTACTTTGGGGAAAAGAACATTAAGATTCACATTCCTTCCCAACCTTCATCTTCCAGGGCTCATCTGACGTGTTACCGTAAGTTATCACGTACTGCATACTGCAATATCAGTTCACAGGTAAGGTGAAAGGCCTTAGTTCCTTATCTATCTATCTATCTATCTATCTATCTATCTATGTATCCATCCATCTGTCTATATCTGGCCTGTTATGTTGTCTTCTTTATTTGAGAGCTAGAATGTCACCCACTGTCTGCTTCCTTATTCCTTTAATGCTTTAACATTTCATTTGTTGAACACTGATTGTAAGATCAGCTCAGAATGAAGAAGAAATATGGGTGAGTAAGCAGGATAAGGATAATTTTTACTTTGATGTGAAGAACATCTTGTGGGGTGGAGGTTTCAGAAAGGGACCCTGATTTATTAATTATGAGATAATATCTTTTGAGAAGGACAACAATCCTGTGAGAGAAAAATCTAGTAAGAATTATTCCTTTCTCTGAGGTGTGGAATTGCCACTCTCTTGTGTAAAATTAATTAATCTGACAAGATTTCACCATAGACCTAAATGTTCTACAGCTGCAGAACTGCATACAGCAGATGTGAAGCACTACCATCTCTGCTGGGAGAATTCTGACAGCTGTCACAAACTCTCTGCTCATTGTCAAGTGACACTGTCAATTCCTTTATGTACCTCTTTACATGCCAAGTGAATGTTACAAGCTTCAGAATGCTTGTAACAGTGATTTCATCGCGTTCATATACAAAACTTATGTGGAGAAGTAAATCAAATAAAGACAAATCTAGCATATTATTGAAAACAATCAGGACTCATCTATGTAAATTGTATATGATATTTCAAAATCCCAGTAACAAATCTGTTTGTAGTGTATCAGCCACAAATTATCACAGTTTGATAATAAAGAACCATTTAGCTTACACTAGGATTAAGTAGTGAAACTAACTGAGAAATGTCCAAAGTGAGGTAAATTTAAGCACTTTTAGAAGAGACTTGAACTGTGTCAATGTTAATTTAGTAAATAAAACAAATAATGAATGCCAACAGTGTAGGTCTTTGTTATTAAGCAATAAGAAAGGAAAACAGGCAGATAGTCCATTCTAGACATCTGAATTCCAGAAGTCTCTTTAAACCATATTATGCCTATGAGACACTCAAAATGTCACTATGGACGTGAAACGGAAAACATCCTCATATATTACTCAGTCTGCCGTATCTTGACATTATAAACCACTATCTTGTTCTTAACAAGCTGTGATCCGCTTCTGGGTAGAAACATGAAAAATGATCTCTCATAGCCAAATATTGATCAAAGAAGGCATATTGATGAGGTCTTGATATATGTATATCATCTGTTAGCAAAAAAATTAAAGGTTAATGAAACTATGTGAACAATGCAGAATGCTGGCTTAATAAGGAAGTCACACAACATTTTCCATTTCTGCTTGAGAACAAAAGTAACATTTAGGAGTTCACAATATTTTCAAGCTTTATAAATGTTATATCATTAGCGATTCTCTGCCTGGAGCAAGAATAATTGATAGGCTTCAGGACTATGTACAGAGATAATATAATAATTTTCTGATACATATGTTAAATTTATTTTAAAAAGAAATTGTGATTCTTGCCAAAGACGGGAAATGAAGCTATAATATTTTTATATTAGGGTCTGGGAAGGGTTTACCTCTACAACCGAGAGGGGAGGGGAGGGGAGGGGAGGGGAGGGGAGGGGAGGGGAGGGGAGGGGAGGGGAGGGAGGGGAGGGAAGGGAAGGGAAGGGAAGGGAAGGGAAGGGAAGGGAAGGGAAGGGAAGGGAAGGGAAGGGAAGGGAAGGGAAGGGAAGGGAAGGGAAGGGAAGGGAAGGGAAGGGAAGGGAAGGGAAGGGAAGGGAAGGGAAGGGAAGGGAAGGGAAGGGAAGGGAAGGGAAGGGAAGGGAAGGGAAGGGAAGGGAAGGGAAGGGAAGGGAAGGGAAGGGAAGGGAAGGGAAGGGAAGGGAAGGGAAGGGAAGGGAAGGGAAGGGAAGGGAAGGGAAGGGAAGGAAAGGAAAGGAAAGGAAAGGAAAGGAAAGGAAAGGAAAGGAAAGGAAAGGAAAGGAAAGGAAAGGAAAGGAAAGGAAAGGAAAGGAAAGGAAAGGAAAGGAAAGGAAAGGAAAGGAAAGGAAAGGAAAGGAAAGGAAAGGTCTGACATCCCCCATGAGAGTAAATAGAGCTATCTGAAGTTCTATCTCATGACATAATCATAAGCACTGTATTTGAAGGAAGAGCTGGAACATGTGAGGTTAAATAGAGCATGGTTCATTCACTTCCCTGTCATGCAAGAGTCAATGGATAGCGGATGGAAAATGAGGTAAAATGCATCATTAAACATTAAAGGTTAACTGAGAATGTTAAAAGAAGCCATGCTTGCAAAAAATTTCTTCAAAATATAATGCGTTATTTTCTTCAAAGTACTTACCAAGAAAAAAAAACTGACTGTGGACAGAAATTTATATTAAAAGAAAGAAAAAAACTAGGACACAAACCAAATCAGAATGCTGTTGACCTTCTCGGGCACCTGGGAACACTGCTGGCTCATATTCACCTGTCTGACAACTAACACCCCCAGGTCCTTTTCCACCAGACAGCTTTCCAGTCATTTATCCCCAGGCATGTAGTGTTGCATAGGTTTGTTGTGACCCAAGGACAGGATGCAACACTTAGCCTTGTTGAACTTCATACAATTGGCTTTGACCCCTTGACCCACTCTGTCCAGAACCCTCTGTAGAGCTTTTCTTCCCTCAAGCAGATCAATACTCGCTCAGCTCGGTGTTGAATACAAATTACAGGAGGTGCACTCAATTCCCTCATCCAAATTATTGATAAAGAACTGTTCTCAATACTCAGACCTAGGGAACATCACTTATTACCATCTACCAACTGGACTCATGAACACCCGCCAGAAATCTCTGGTCCTGGCCATCCAGACATTTTTTTATTCAGCAAAGTGTAAGCAGGTCCAAGACACTAGAAGCCTGTTTTTCCCAGAATTCTATGGGAAAATGTCCAAGGTAAGTCCAGGTAAACCATATGCTCAGTCTTTCCTTCATCCACAAAGTAGGCCACCTGGTCATAGAAGAAGATCAGATTCATCCATCAGAATCTGCCTTTCATAAACTCAAACTGACTGGGCCTGATCACCTTCTTGTCCTGAGTTATGGTCTTACATTTTTTGCTGCTTCTGTCTCTCAGGATCCTGAACTTCTCCATCTCAAGGTCACTGCATTCATTGTTGCCTTGAACTTTCAGCTCCTCAATTAGTCCTCCCTTGTCTGTATGAAATCCAGCAAAACACCTCTCCTTGTTGGCTCCTCTGTCAGTAGTAGTGGACATTGTACTATATCAACTCGCAATTTTCCCATTAAAAAAATAGATTATCTTGTTTGCTATGCTGAAATATGCACTGGCATACGAATTACTGTGACAAAGCTTGCCATTTTCTCTCACTAATATATTAGGGAATAATATTACCTATGTCACAAGATTACCAGATTTGGATGGAACCTTATAATTATTATGCTTAATTTAAAAATATACAAAGATTTTCTGTTGGTTTGTATTTTATTTATCCATCCTGCTTTTGTGAAAAAAAGAATAGGAACTCTTTTATTTTTATTGGATCATCTATCAATTTATACACATCTTTGGCATGTTAAATTCTCCCAAATGCCCTATGTTCAGGGTTTAAAAAAATCCCAACGCTTAATTCCTACTCAAAGATAAAGAATCAGAAAAAATGTAGAATATTCTTTTTGAAATAAATAGCTGTTTTTCCACTGGGTTCTCTGGACCAAATATCAAGTCTTCAGGGGACAACTGTGGAGAACATTTATTTATAAAACAATTTGGAACTGTTCAAATTTTTTCTGAGCTTCTCATGGGTAACAAGCAAAGCTTAGATACACTTGATCTCACAAAAGACTTTTTTTTTCTTTAGTGGCACAGATAAGAGAAAAGACTGAGCAAGTTAGGACTGCTTAGTCTTCAAAAGGAAAGTCTTGAAGGCGACATAACAACAATCTTTTAAAACTGGTGAAGAGGTTACCAAGAATGTAATGTTCTTTACAGATGTGCATAGCAGGAAAAGTAGAAACTGGCCATAAATTTGAAAGCGTGAGGACTCACTATGAGAGTAATCAAGCACTGGAAGAAGTTGCACTTACACATTATACAGTCTTGTTCCTTCTATTTCATTTGGACAAAACTCTGAGAAAATTTTCTGAATTCAATGTTCACCCTATCTTGAGTTGGTGACTAGACCAGAGACCCTCTGAGATCTTTTCCAACTTAACTGACTCCATGACCCAAATTTCTTCTGAGCATTCCGCATCTTTATAGCACTTCCCATTACTATGAAATTTATGTGAAAATTAAGATATTCCCGCTTACATATATAAGTTCTTGTTGATCTCTTAATGGTGATTTCAGTAACATCAAAATTATATCTCAAACACTAAAAAATACAAAAATACTAAAGTTGCCCGGTAAACTTTATCAATATTTGCCCCAATACTACATAATAAAACACAGAATAAAACCTAACCCTAACAAGTTATTTGTTCCTTTCTTATAAAAGTGACCAGGATTTCCTCTGAAAATCACAGATTTTCAAACATAAAATAATTTTAATGATCTATGGCATAGATTAGGAGGGTGTTCATTTTATATTTGTATTGAATGCAATCTGAATCTTGAATTTTTGCTTTTGAAATCAGGATTGAGAAAACTTTCAATACTTCCAGCTTCAAAATATGATAAAGTAGAAATAAAATAACTGAACAACCATTCAACCCATATTTTCAAAAATACTAATTTCTGTAAACAGGATTTACCTAATAAGAGTTACTTTGGTAGTCACCTTCTTTTTCACTTTTATCCTCTGAAGATGTGGTTGATGAAATTTCAAATAACAATTTTCCATTTGGTGTATTTGTTGAGATCCTATGCTATTTAACTGAAAAAATTAAAATCATTTTCTGGGAAATTATAAAAGAACCCCGGATTTTTAAATTTGCAACTTATCTAGTTGTGGCTTCATGTAAAAATTATTAATAGGATGTAAAATTGTTTAGGAATAAATGTGAGCCTCTTTTGGGATGTGTTCTCAAGGACAGTACTGGATAATCTTGTTGTGAGTGGTCAGTCATGCTGAGGACCCAAAAAAATCCAGATGTGATGCTGGCCACGTAAGCCTCTTTTGTGCTGTAAATTTCTATTCACTTGTGTGTTGAACTAATTGAGAAATACCTTAGTCAGTTAGATAACAATGAAAACAAATAGAGACAGGCTATCTTTTTTCTTGCATGATGGAGCTTAAGATGTAAGGTTAGTGCTCAAGTTTTTCTCATTTATCATGTTTGGACATTTTTGTGACATTGCATAATGATAGGTCTAATGATACAGTTCAATGCTTTACATCATAAATTGTTGTACTCCATAATACTTTTAATATGAATGGGACTAATTATGGAAAGAGGAGCAAATCCATGCAGGTAAAGGTGTCAGTATCTTTCTTTTAAATCAATGGAAAATATTAGAAAGTTTTTTTGGAAGATTTGTGCCTTAGTTCTTAATACCATAAAATGTGAAGAACCTAGTTTGTTTATAATATTTAATTCTAATAATTAAATATGTTACATGGAAGTCATTGGTAGGATGAAATGTAAAAATTTCTCAAAGGATGTTTCAGTGTATAACTTAGGGTTTCCTTATTTCTCTATTTGCTTACTTATTTATTTGTTTAGAAAAGCAATTTTAGTGTTTTTATGACTCTTAGAAAGAATTATTTTTTTCTTCTAGATATGCACATGCCTCTTGATAGCTAGTGGTTTATTAAATCTTTAATAAATAACATTATAGCTTATCACTATAAGCTCAAATCAATACAATGCTGCAAAGATAACATCATTCCTGACCTTTATGTTTCATATTATTTTTATTAAACTCAGATAATTCAGTAGCTTTTCATTCAGAGTTTGAAAATCAGCTTATAAAATGAAAACTTGAAACTTCCTTTTGGAGTAAAAATTGCATTAATACTGCCATAGAAAGCCAGTGTCATCTAAACTCGGCACGTGAAAATATAAAGTACGTGTATATGCAATTCTGTTTGATACATATGTTAACCCTTTGCCAGCACACGTCTAACATGCAGAATTTGACTTTTATGTTGAGTGCTTGCATGGCATAAGAATAGGCACCAAACATTGAAAGTCTTATGATTTTTAGAAATCTTTGTTACTGTATATAACTCCACTCCAGGGAGACCTCAGAGTAGCCTTCCAGTACATGAAGGGGACCTACAAGAAAGCTGGGGAGGGACTTTTTACAAGAACTTGTAGTGAAAGCGTGAAGAAGAATGACTTTAAATTGGAAGGGGTAAGATTTAGATTAGACATTAGGAAGAAATTCTTCACAATGAAGGTGGTGAGACACTGGAATGGGTTGCCCAGGGAAGTTGCATATGTCCCCTCCCTTGAAGTGTTCAAGACCAGGGTGGATGGGGCTTTGAGTAGCCTGGTCTGGTGGGAAGGTGTCTCTACCCGTTGCAGGGGCGCTGGAACTAGGTGATCTTTAAGGTCTCTTCCAACTCAAATGATTCTTTGATCCTATGAATCTATAAAAATGAAATAGAGTTAATTTGATAATTGAGTCAAGTAAAATAATTTTTTTATGGAGAAAACCATAATAAACTACACCCTTGCTAGAAAACGAAGTCTTTATTTTGGTTTAATACTTAAGCAAATATTGCCTTTATTATTTTGGCAAAATCACAAAGACTTCCAGTATCCCTTACGATTGATCAAGTCGTATTTATTACAGCATAATCATGAGTAGAATTCATTACTGTTTAGCATTTTATAGAGTAATATTCCATACAAATGATTTTACAAAAGCAATGTCAACGTTCATCAGGGAAGTATAATTTCTTGAGTCGAAATACCCAGTTTTCTTCCAAAAGGGCTGAAATTTTCCCCTTCAAAAGAAAGGTGTTCTAGTCTGTTTGAAATTTGTATCATAAAATCCTTGACAATGGAAAGTTCTAGAATGTCAAAAGACAGATAACTGCAACGTTAATAAATTTAAATCTCAAAAATCTGCTGGGCTTCATATTGAAATCTTTGTATGCCAAAATCTAACAGTATGAAATTTGAGTACAGGTCCCAGAGTGGTAGTTGCCAAAAGGGAAGTCTTTGAATGATTTGTGGTGAGGAAAAAATCTCATGAAAACAGATGTGTTAATGTATCTAGTCACAGGTAGTTCTTAAAAATATCATTTAAAAAATAACACATAAATGTTTTCTTCAGTCTGTTAAATCTTAAGATAGCACTCTATGAACTGTCTGCAAAATTAGTATTATATACACTTTAGAGAGAAAGGATTAGTTTTCCTCCAGCATTGTAGATGGATCATAAACAATTCTACATGTGTTTTAGTTTATTCTTCTAGAAATAGCTTACTTCTTGTGTTGGCTGTCATCTACTCTATTTCCATAAAAAATTTACTGGAACTTAACACTTTCTAAAATGAAGGGAGAAAATGGAGATTATATAGCCCTTTCAACTGTCTATTTAAAGACAGCAATCTGGATTGGATTCTCTTCTACCTTACAGTTTGTGCCACCTGTGAGTCCCACTTAGGTCAAATTGAAAATCCTCTTGGATTTCTGGATCAGACTCTGAATTTTCAGGCATAAATTTATACAAAAGCTGCTAAGAACATGAATAATATATGCCTACTAGTCACACCACTTCTACGGGCCACATTTGAGAAACATAAATACTGTTCTAATCTCAATGTTCTTTGATAGAGATTCGAACAGTTACTAGCAAACATATTTTAAACCAAATTATTACATGCTCAACAGCAGCATTTCTGAGAAAATATTATATGCTAAATCTTTATTTTACATATTTGTAGGAGATTTATAGTCTTGACTATTTCATTGTTCAGTAGGGACCTGAGGCCAGTTGGCATCTTTGCAGTGATTTTAATGAGTTTTGGGTTGACTTTACCATGTTCTGGGAATCCAGAGTATTCTTGGATGACAACACAAATTCAGAATTCGAGCAAAATTATACATTCCAAGAAGTTAAGGCCAAAAAAAGGCTATCATAATAATTACATTTTCCATTCTAAATAGCACAGACTATACTTTCACACACAAATGACCTCATCAAACCACGTGGGAAATATTTAATTGAACAGATAAAAAGTTTATAAAAGGGATTGTGGGACAAGTGAAGATAATGGACAGAGAGAGAAACGAAATTGTTATGAGACATTAAAAATGGAACTCCTCAAGTGCTCTTCCTCAAGAATGGAAAAGCATTCTAGGTAGTATTTCTATTAGTAACTGTGGCAGTGTATAGACTATGCACACATACTTTCCCAATTCTAATCTTATCTCCTATTCCTCAATATGGGACTAGAAATCACCGTAAACATAGCAGAAGTTACTATGAGAGTAATCTAGATTTGACTGGATGGGAAAATTCAGGGGCTTTAGCCTCTTACAGCATCTCAAATGTTAATCTGTAAAGCAGAAGCGATGTACACCCATCTTAATATTGGCCAGTTCCTTACAGCATGAGATGTGGTGTTAAGGATTCTGGGAAAAGGAAAAAATGCAAATAGTGGGATATAACCCTGATTTTCAGGATAGCAGACCAGGACTTTTTCAGGGATCTGTGTGAAAGAGGCACATTAGATATAGTCCTGGAGATAAGTCCAGAAGACCATCTCTTCTAAGCTCCTGAAAGGAAAATTTTGAAACACAGAAAACAAAGCAAAGGCACTAGGAGGCCTGCGTGGATGACCAAAGATCTCCTGAAAAAAACATAAAAAAAAGGAGTGAAAGCTGAGACAGGTCACACTGGAGCAATCAAAACCACTGCCTGACCATATAAGAATGAGGACAGGTAAGACGAAGTCCACCAGGAGTTTAATCTTCTGAGGGATATGAAGAGAAGAAGAGAGGCTTCTATGGGTATATCAAGAACAAAAGGAAAACCAGGAAAAAAAATGGATCTGTTACTAAATGGATCAGGGAATCTGCTGAAAAGGACACAGGCGAGGCTAAGGTAGTCAGTGCCTTCACATTTACTGTGAAGGTTTTCCTCCCAGGGTTTTGTCACCAGTGTGAAGGCCTGTAGTAAAACATACCCTTGTTGGATGGGAATGAGGACAGGAAACAAATAAGTTGACGATAAACATGGTCAAAGCATGGGAAAGCATTGTCAGCAGGTTGAGGAAAATGATCCTTTGCCTTGACTCAGCACTGGTAATGCCACACGATGAGTGCTGGGTCCAGTTCTGGGTTCCTCAATACAAGAGACATATGGACCTGTTGGATAGAGTCTAGAAAAGGTCTGTGAAGGTGGTGGAGAGACTAAACTATCCAACATAGGAGGAGAGACTGAGATAGCTGGGACCGTTCAGCCTGGAGAAGAGAAAGATCAGAAAGATCTTAACAAAGTGTATAATATTGAGGAATAAAGAAGATTGAGTCAGACTCTCTTCATTGCTGTTAAATGATGTAATGAGAAGCACCGAGCACGAACTGAAATATCAGTAATTCCACTTAAATAAAGGGTCGTCAGCCACTGCAACAAGTTGCTCACAGTGGTTGTGGAGTCTCCATCCTCAAAACACAACTGGTTAAAATCCAGGACAACCTGTTGTAGCTGACCTTACTTTGAGCAGGGCTGTTAAGAGTAGGTGATCTCCAGAAGTACCTTCAAACCTCCACAATTTAGTGATTTTATGAAGACAGCACGGCAGAGTCACCATCAGTGTTTCATATATCACCTCCAAGACACTGTGTACCTTACTAAAATTTCGCACACACACACGGGAGATTTTTTTCTCATTTCTTTATTTTTTTTTCTGTTTAATATTGTATTCAAGTCTCCCTTATTGATATCACGTAGATATATGAACTTTGAGGCAGCAGTCCTGCTCCAACTGCTGGTATAGACTTGCTCACAAATACACACACACAAAGAGCTGTTTGTAACATAAAGAACTGGTGAGGAGAATCCTGGTTCCTTTGACCTCTCCAGCTCCACCCATGGTTTCACACTGAGAGACCCACATATTTCTTACTCCCAGGCTATGTCACCTACTCACAATCTAGTCTTGTATGAGTTTCATGAGTGCTCACACTCACACAGTTGCACTTGCTCCAGGTCCTGATGCCATGGACACAGGAAAAAGAGTTAGAAAGGAATTTAATAAGATGATAGTGTTGACTGCATTGCCAGATGAGTACTGATCAGCAAACTATGCACACATAACAGGCCCTTTCTTATTCGTTTACATTTCCTTTTTCCTGTGCTTGCTTATCTCCAAATCACCTACGTTCCTTTGTTTCCAGATATAAGCATAATATACATCTCAGGCAATTACAAAATATTCCTCTTCTGCAACCCATAGTGTGTCCCAAACCCTTAGGCAGCAACACTCCTAAGCCCAAAAGGTGCTGTTTCATGGACTCCTTTTGATGGTTTTCATGCATGGTCCTCCTAGGACAAGTCTGGGAGGGGCCTAGACAGGCTGTCCATTTCCTCTGAGTCTTTAATTTGGACTCCCACTTGGCTTTGTGTTCTTGTGTTCCTATGGGCATGTGGAGATACTCCCCTCTATTTGAGTGTGGTGAAACTGAATAGCAATTTGTGCTTAGAGCTTACATCTCAACCCCAAGTAAACATTTTCCAAGCTGTAGCTTCTATTTGTTCTGTGTTCAGACTCCCACTGTGAAGAAATTGTGAAACAACTGAAGATTAGGAATGAACTGAGGTAGTTCATTCCTAATGAGAAGAAGTATTAGATCCTATTTATCCTTCTTTGCAAATAAAGTACAAGAACACAAATACACAAGAACTCATATTCTGTTCTTTAACATTCTGGAAATTCCTTTCTCTCCTCTTTACAGAGTATCATAGTATCACAGTATCATAAGGTTGGAAAGGACCTCCGAGATCATTGAGTCCAACCTATATCCCAACACTAAAATCAACACTAACACCATCATCTAAACCATGGCACTCAGTGCCTCATCCAGTCTCCCTTTAAACACCTCCAGGGTCGGCGACTCCACCACCTCCCTGGGCAGCGCATTCCAATGGCCAATCACCCTTTCAGTGAAGAACATTTTCCTAACATCAAATCTAAACTTTCCCTGATGAAGCTTGAGTCCATGCCCTCTAGTTCTGTCACTGGTCACCTGAGAGAAGAGACCAACCCCTGCCCGTCTACAACCTCCTTTTAGGTAGTTGTAGAGAGCAATTAGGTCTCCCCTGAGCCTCCTCTTCTTCAGACTAAACAGCCCCAACTCCCTCAGTCGCTCCTCATAGGGCGTATCCTAAGTATGGCAGGATATACAAGATATGTAACCTCCAAGGGAGTTTTGCATTGACTTCTGTGAACTTCAGATGAAGTTTTAAGTGTCTCGACATTTGTATCTGGACAAAACTTCAAAGTCATTCTAGTCCTATCAATAATATGGTGTCTAACTCAATCTGGGATGCTGCTGCACCTTCTAAGTAAATTTGTGTGGGTCAATGGACTTGCCCAAACTCGTCAAGGTCAATCGTGCAAGAGGGGTACTAGCTCGGTCTCATGGGTGTCAAACAACAAAGTTACTGGGAGTTTTCACAAGGGAGTGGTTTGACTTGAACAATTTATCTTGCAAGACAGATAGATCCGGAAGTGTTTTAACGCTCAAATAATTTCAGTGAAACCTGTGGTGAGGCGGAGTCCCAGCAGCCTGATATTTCTTCAGTTAAGAACACAAGTACTCCCAAAAGCTGCCTGCCTTCAGGGCACAATAAGATCCTGAGTCCCAATTCTGTCACTGCAGGCCTTGTCAAGATCCAATCAACATATAATAATTGACTTAATCCCACCACACTAAGAGGTGTCAAAGAGTTTTCAAAAGTAGAAAAGTTGCCCCTGAAACCCCTTTTTTTGAAGGAGGAGTCAAATGACTACCTCGTCTGATGGATGAGTTGATAGGCCTGGACCTCTGTTTCCCTCTTAGAAGGGAGGAATTTTTTGTAAGAATCAGGAAAATAACTAAATAACTACTGACTCGAATTTCAGTTATTTTTCATATATATATATATATGATTGTTGTTGATCAGTTGTAACCATCTAGTGCTAACACAGCAAGTGAATTTATCGATGGCAATTCTGAACTTGTTCTATCTGTTGCTGTAAATAAACTACCTATTTTTTCAGCATTGTGAAATTTTCTCAGTGAGAGTCCTTGGGAGGGCTCTAACAGGCACTGTGAAACTGTTTAACTGCTCCAGTGGCAGCCATGAGGCACTCTGGCAGCAAATATTAGTCTGTTGGTGAAAAGTCCATGAGCGAGCTCTGACAGGCAGACTGGTGGGCAACAGTTAATGAGGGAACTCTCACGGGTATCACTATGTCTGACCGGTAGCTAACTTCACCTAGTATCCTCTTAAAAAGGAAGCAGGAAAAATCACATAATGCTTTAGACATAAAGTGTTGATCAAGTCTGGGATTCAGGTCAGATCCAGCCAACACCTGGGGTCCCCTCTTGAGGAGTAGCTTAGTATGCAGGAGGGTCCATCCTGAACCTTGTGGCTGAACAGAAGGGCCTTCTTCAGCCATATATCAGAGCTGTACCTACTAATGCAACAAATTGTTACTCAATGTTATTGTACTAAACCAATAATTTGATGGCATTTGAATGTATGCCAATTAGGAACAAATTTCTTCACACAGCTGAAATTTTAGAGTAATTCAAAGTTATCTCCCTGTCTGTGTTGTGAAATCAATATTCTGCCATCCATGAAATCATATGCGACTTAGTGATACTTCTGGTTCTGCAAAGGAAGGAAAAGCATATTTTTTTGAGAAAGAAGGGAATCCATAAATCACAATGGAATTTACGCAGAACGTAACTGGAAATAAATTGAAATGAAGTCGAATCTGATCTAAACTAACCTGAAATTAGTATAATTTATATTTAAGTGTCCTTAGACTATTCTCATCACTGAGCCATGGCAGTCCAGGCAATTCATATTAAATGTGATGGATAACAATTATTTCTATAAATACTAAAATTACAAATATGTAAATGGTTCCAATCATAACAATGAAGCTCCACAGACCTTAATATTGAAACTATAAAGTTGCCTTGAAAAAAACAGTAAGACATATCTTTTCCAGGTCTAGAACACTGTTTACTGCTATTTAGCACAAGCTTAATTTACTGTTGTCCCAGAAAAGCATTTTGGTTTGTGTAGGGGAATATAACATCTTCTAGAGTATTTATTTATTTATTTATTTATGTATTTATTTGTTTATTTATTTACTTTTCCTTTAAAGTTAGAAGACTTTAGAAATTGAGCAATTAGGAAGCTTTACAAGACAAGAAGAAGAGTTTCGGAAAGATATTTATACAAACATAGTAAAAAATTATTTTTGTAGAATATTTGTAAGATCATTGTGCTGCTATTGATGTTGCAAATACAGAAATTATGTAATCATGAATATGTAAAACATCTTATTTGCATGGTGTATGAGAACTGATTTAAGAACTATTTCTTTGAAACTTTCTGTGGTTTAGTGGGTATTATTTTTTAAAGCAAGAGGAAATGCCAATTCTATAAATAATTCTTAGTTTCTTCTTAAAGTCAAACCGTGAATTCCTATTAAAATTTCACAATACTAGTCAAAACTGAACCTAGAAAAATCAATAAGAAATTACAAACTAAGCTCTGTATAATCTAACTGTAATTTTGCGGCCACTGTTTTAAACTACATGTGTGAGCTGAAAGTTAAGATTCAAGAGAAGGTGAAGGGAGAGAATTATGCTATCGTTTAAAAACAATGTGTCTACCAAGGCCTGTTGACAATTCTTATTTTTTTGCTTTGTCTAAGTTGATGAAGACCTTGGTTGTCAAAAACTGATCAAAGTGACAATTCACTTTGTATAAACATACTTTTGTATACACGAGGAAAGCCTATTTTACTCTTTTTTTTGTTTGCCACTACTATTCTAATCACATTTGGAGAAAACTGGTTTTTGCTGCATATAGAACAGATGTTCAAATTATTACAAAACATTCATGAAATCAAAACTGTGCTGTGATTGATTCTAAACATGGATTCAGGGTCAGGGACCCCACAGACGAGGTGGAGAGGGAGGTAACCACAAGTGACAATACACCAGCAAGTGTTACAGACAAAGCAGCATAGGAATTGCTGTGCTGGCAGACACGCAAGGAAGCAGAATACTGCAGATGAACTTTGAATTGTGAAGGGGACAATATATAACAGAAAAAAAGAAATATAAAATAATTTTTCTTAAGAAAATATGAATTTTTAAATGTTTTAAAATTGGAAAAATGTTTTAAGGAGTAATTATAAGGGATGAAAAATGAGTACATTTTTGTTTTGCAAATGTCCTGAATTTTTACTTCTTTAACTTTTAAGGGAAAAAAAAACTCCTCTAAACTTCTTGTAATTTTACACAGAACAACCTCAAGATTACATTGTATCTTTGTTAAAAGCCACTTAGAAGTTGCATGTTAATGTGTTCTCGTGGGAAAGAACAGGGAAGGGAAGGAAAGGAAAGGTAAAATGTCAAGGCATGTTTCGTATAGACTTTTGTCATTGCAGGATTTTTTTTAAAAAAAGGTATTTCTAGAACAAAAATTGAAAATTTGCTGAGTTTGAATTTTCTACTTTTATACCCATGGAAGTAAAAATATTAAACAATTGCTTCAATTTCCTCTCCATACTGTTTTTATTTTGGTTTTACAAATCATTAACGTAAAGGCTTCTACACAAATAGCCATTTATGTAATCAATTGAAATAATTTCCAGTGTTATCAGCACTGTGAAAAAGTTCTGAGTGTGTCCAACCTAACTGAACTTTTATTCTAAGTTATTTTTTAGCTGATTTGAAAAAGAATATGCAATATTCTCTAGTTAAGATTAATAAAACCATCTTGGAAATGTATAAGACTTACTGTTTCCTTCAAGGTATCCTAAGTCTTCATTAAACATCAACACCTTTCCTTCTGGTCTACAAATTTTTTTATCTTATATACTCTCTGTGTTAGATCACTTCATAATGCCACATAGATTTGGCAAGAAAATACACGTGGTTAGTTTGTACCGCCTTGTATTCAACAGCATTTGACCCTACCTTTTCCTAAGAAAGTTTCTTGAATGACATAAGGGATTCAGGATATTCTAGATCAGAGTTTTATTGCAGTCTGAAACAGCATTGTCACCTGTCAAATGAGTAGCACATCTTCCTGTACTATTTACATTTTGGCTGCCATCAGAGCTCTGACCCATAGACCTTCTGTTGAACAGTTTCTTTAACAGCTGCTTGCAAGAGTCAGCTGAAACGAGTTGTCGCAGACTCGCTACATAAACTAATTTGATAAAGTTCAAACAACTGATAAGCAAGTTCTTGCTCTTGAACAAGGGCTAGACAAGGTATTTATTTCACTAGAAAACCCACTAATGATTATGAGGGACATAGCACTGTAAAGTTGCTAAATGAATAGGGTTTCTTTGTTTTTCTCACAGCACAGAATCACTCTGCTGACACTGCAATGAAAACTTGATATCCATAAACAGGTTTGCTTTTTTTGCTAGATAACATGTCTTCACATGTACTATGTTTATCTCGTAGTAGCAAGATGCTGAGGCAACTGTTCTCCTAGATCTTCTGGAGATTCCCAGCTGCTCTCTTCCTTGACTCACTCCACGCGCCCAGATCAGCCTGTATATTTTCTCTAAAAATCTGTTTGCTTACTCTTACAACAGGCTTTATGATTAGGTTGGATATGGAAAAGGTCTCAATAGTCCTCTTTTCTGCAACCTTTGTTACATAAACTTATTTTAAAATCATCTTGAAAGTACAGGTTTTCACAGTTTCTCACAATTATCTTCACAGTTAAAAGGAAATTATTCAAAGGTTCCAAACTGTCTTTTCTGGTAAGTGATGTCATCAGTTCACTAAATAATACATAGAGCACTGTGGTTTTTATGCTCCCTGTCAGTATGAAAGAGGCACATCCAGGTGAGAATGCTTTTACAGGGCAGTTCAGTCAGAAAAGCACAGAAACATTAGTCAGAAGACAATTCTGGAGATTTTGCAGTCCAGCCTCTCACTTGAAATTATTGCTCACTCTAGATAAAGTCAGATTCTGTTTTCTCTAGTTTGAAAACTTTGAAGTGTGGAGATAATGTGTTCAAGGGAAGCATTACATTAGTTATATTCTATTAAACAGAGAAGTCATTCCTAAACCAGAAAAATTCATTATAGAAAACACATCAAGATTAGAGATCCTCTGTGATGATGGTTTTAGAACATCCATGTGTGTCAAACTGTTTCACATAAACTACACCTCCAACACCATCAGTGTATTTTACATTTAAAGCTAAAAACAAGGGAAAGAATATTTGTATATTGCTTTATCAAACCTTAATGGCTAGATGACACAATTAAATTTATTCCTAGCAGAAAAATATTTAATTTATAAACTTAGTAATACCAAGTAATGCTTGGTATAAGCAACACTTATTTATACCAAGTTTGTAATAACAACGTTTATTCTAGTTACTACAGATATCCCACCCTTATGACTGTGTAATAATCAACTTGAGGACTTCGCTGGTGTGTGAGTTGTACACAGGCAGAGTGCAGGAACAGCCACAAAGCCACAGATAAAATGAAAAGAATAAGTTTATCTCCACTACCTCACGATTTAGGGCAACTCCGAAAGAGCAGAGGAAACACAAACGGGAACGCAGGCATCACGGATCTTGGGCCTTGCCAGGAAATGTGTGTGTATCTGTCATTTTGCCTGTATTTATTAGGGGAGAGCAGAGTGGTTTTCCATGGTGCTTTGATATTTCTCACAACAGGACTGGAATCCCAAGCATGTTTTCTATGATGGCCCTGAGTTTATCACATGCCTCTGTTACCTAAACACAAAGGGTTCTACTTGTTAAGTACCCAAGACTAGGCAATAATTAGCATGATGTGTTTTTCTACATCCCAGCTGCAAGATCACTTAAGCATGTTTATAGTTCCTTCTCACTAAATCTTCTGCTGTATTCCTGCAGCTGGTATCTATATCTTTTGATCCACCTATCTCTCTGCCTGCTGTATTCTATTTCTTATCAAGAAACAGATGGGATGCCAGTAGGGTTTCTGGGTCAAAATCCTATATTTAACACTTTCTTAATTTTTTTAGATAGTGTGCTGTACTCTGATATTGTCCTGAGACTACTGAACAAGCAAGTCTCAGACTGTGAAAAAAATAGTCTTCTAATGCCGATATACATTTCCAGATTATTTATCTAGCAAAATTTCACAGGAAAGAACTTAAATGATGAAACAGTATAAGCATTTTGTCTCTGAAGTCTATCCATGTCACTAGGGTCTGCAAACATGAAATTTATTGATTTCACAAAGCTCTGAAGGTGATTTATATTCAATATCCTGTAAGAAAATATTTTAAACAAAATGGAAAATTTTTTCACCCTTTTTGCTTTCATGTTAAGGAAAACCAGTAGCATAACCAAAATAGCTTGCCTGCTTTGTATAAACATTTTGCCTCTTTCAGGAAAAGGGCTTGATTATACAGTGATGGATAAAATAGCTAACATGAGAAAAAGACACAGACAAAAGAAACCCAAAGAATATATAACATCAAATTCTAATAAGACTTAAGAAAGCATAACTATCTGAATATGTGGCTTCCTTTTGACATTTCCAGACAACAAACTGGTATTCCTGTAGATGCAGAAGGTTTCAAAAGTATCATAGTTAAAGGAGAGAAAGAGTTACAATAGATTAAAAAATAGAAAAAAAAAATTTTCCATGCAAAAGTGATTGCTACAGGAAAATGGTGGTTTGAGTAATTTTCAGTTGTATGCATCACTCTTTGAACTATTTTAAAAACTTCCATTTTGAGAGACTTATGACCCACCTAATACCATATAGTAATTATATAATTTATCAATAAATTGGAAGTGATTTAAACAAAATTTCAGGGCAAGAGTGATATCCGAAATAAAGCTGAACATGTGAAGTCATTACTTTAAAAGCAGAAAATTTCTGCCCTGCATGTTCTTTTGTTGAATGTGACAACACCAACTTTTGATGAAATGATTGCACATGGAAATCATTGACAGGATATACAAATTATAGCTGCTGAATTTGATCTGTGACTCACTGGCTTATCAGTGTTGACTGGAAAATACAACCTTTACTACATAAAATATAATACGCACATATCTGCAACTCAGTAGTCAGAAAAGTTCATTGGAAAGAAATGGCTCATTTCAAGCATTTAGTACTAGGTGTATTCCACTCCCTCATACCCACATCCTGATGATAAACTGGATTTTTTGATCCTCATTCGTCAACGTGCATAAGCTCACACACAAGTAGTATTTTAAATTAAATGCAAAATAAATATTTTGATGCCTGAAATAAGACATTTAGAGGATGATTTATAAAAAATTCTCTGCAAAACTCTGTTCTGTGTTACCCTTGGACAAAAAAGAGGAGAACTTAAATCATATGTCTGAGTGACAGTATAGGTATTGTTTTCCTCTAGCTTGTCCTTTTCACCCCTATTCCTGGTCCTGCAGTCCTGTATGTGTCCTTCTACTGATTCCAACATTAATTTTGAAACTGAATCAAGTAAGTAACCTAGTCAAATATATTATTTCCTCTTTTTTTTTTAATGCTGAGCTAGTGCTCTTCCTGATTACTCCCACTCAAACTGAGGTGTCAGCACAAGAGTTTGCGAGGTGAATATGTAACTCATGGAAGGGGCAAAAAAAGAAGTGAAACTTTAGGCTGGAAGTTGTAATTCTAATCTCAAATTCACTGAATGTCTAGCTGATCAACTTGAAATAAACTTTAGTACTGAATATCATATCCAAAAGAAGCACAAATATTTTTCCTTGGTTTGATAGGAAGAAGTAGAAACAATAGCAGGAAAGAGTATGTTATCTTCCATCTTTCAATTAAAAGGGAGAAAAAACCCACTAAAGTTTTGCAGTACCTGAAGTAATAACTGTGAAGCTGCTGAAGTATGTATTGGCAGAAGTTCCATTCAAAGATACCCAAAAGCAATTTTTGGAAGTTAAAAAAAAACCAATTATTTTTGATGGAGTAGGCTTCTCACAGTATGATCACCTCCAGGCTTGTTAAATGAAATTTATTTCAATAAGAGAAAAGAGCATATTTTTTTCAGCAGAGAGATCTAAAGGATAAAATAGGATGTGTTTACACTGCAATGCCTGTAGTGATACTGTTCTTGGTGTTTTCAGTCCACGATTGATCACAGAACCTTTTAGGTTGGAAAAGATCATCAAATCCAACCACAAACACAACACTGCCAGGTTCACCACTAAACCGTGTCCTAAGCACCAAGATCTACACAACTTCAGGGGTGACTGAACCTCTTCCCTGGGCAGTGTGTTCCAATGCCTGATAATACTTTTGGTGAAGAAATTTTTCCTGGTAGCTAGTCTGAATCTTCCCTGGTCAACCTGAGGCCATTTCTTCTCATCCTATCACTAGTTACTTGGGAGAGGAGATCAACACCCACCTTGCTACAACCTTGTTTCAGATAGTTCCCTCAAATGCTCCTCATAAGGCTTGTGCTTTGGACTCTTCAACAGCTTTGTTGTCCTTTTTTCGCACATACTCCAGCACCTCAATGTCTTTCTTGAAATGAGAGGCCCCAAACTGAACACGATATTTGAGTTGCATCCTCACCAGTGCCAAGTACAGGCAGACAATCACTTTTGAAGCCCTGCTGACCACACTATTTTTAATACAAGCCAAGATGCTGTTTACCTTCTGGGCCACCTGGGCACACTGATAGCTCATATTCACCTGGCTCTCAACCAACACCCCAGGTCCTTTTCCACCAGACAAACTTTCCAGCCAGTTATCCCCAAGCCTGTAACATTGCATGGGGTTGTTGTGACCCAAATGCAGGACCCAGGACTTGGCCTCGCATACAGTTGGCCTCAGTCCATCAGCCCAGCCGGTCCAGATCCCTCTGTAGAGATTTTCTGCCCTCAAGCAGATTAACTCTCGTGCCAGACTTGGTGTCATCTGCAAACTTACTAAGGGTGCACTCAATCCCCTCACCCAGATCATCGATAAAGATACTAAACAAAACTGGTCCCAATGCTGTGTTCTGTGGAACACCACTTGTGACTGGCTGCAAACTAGAATTAACCACAACTATTTGCACATAGCTATCCAACCATATTTTTACCCAGTGAAAAGTCCACCTGTCCAAGCCATGAGCAGCCAGTTTCTCCAGGAGAATGCCATGGGAAATACTCTGAAAGCCTTTACTGATGTCTAGGTAAACAACATCCACCTACTTTTCCCTCATTCACTAAGCATGTCCCATTGTCATAGAAGGAGATCAGGTTAGTCAGGCAGGGTTTGTCTTTCCTAAACCAATGTTGACTGGGCCTAATCACCTGGTTGTCCTGTAAGTGCTGTGTAATGACACTTAAGATGGTCTGCCCCATAACCTTCCCCAGCAGTGAGGTCAGACTAGTAGGTCTATAGTTGCTTGAATCCTCCCTGGATCATATTCTGAGATGACAATTATAGGATTATAGATAGAATGATATATATAACTTAATCAAAAAGGAATAGTCTGTGATTGTAGCACTAGGCTGATGCTAGAGAGAATGGTGAGGAGAGAGAAAGAAGGGTCTGGAAGAAGAAAAGGGAGTTGAAGGAAACGGAACTGCTGGTGGAAACATTTTTCTTCTGCACGTCACAGCTTGAACTAGCGATGTTGTTTTAGTCATCCTAGTTCTGTTAATCGTGTAAGATAGTCATACGCTGTTCATCAAGTATGATATTCTTTTTCTACACTGACATGATGAAAATGGCCCAGACTTATTTCTCCTGGACTCTACCTTCACTGGCAGTGGTACTTTTAACAGGTAGGAAATGATCCTTGATGGGGCATCCAAAGATGTACAAAGAAGGTGGCTGTCACATACCTTCTGTTGATTTGGTCTGTGAAGTCTGGTTTTCATATGGTCAGGGGCAAAGTAAAATATTTCATATAAATTATTTCCTAAGAGTTTTTTGTTTCTTATTTTTTTTTCTTTCCATTAAATATACAAGAATTCTGGGGTGATGAGACCAGATGTGGACACCTACAAGGAAGAGACAGGAATCCACTTAAGGATCTGTTGTAGTTGAACATCAATACATATCTCAGTCCCACATGGCTTATTGTTCATTCCACCTGAACAGGATAGGAGAGAGAATGGGAAGGGTAAAAGAAAGAAAACTCATGGATAGAGACAAAGACAGTTCAATAGGCAAAACAAAAGCCAGGCACATAAAGTAAAGCAAAATAAGGAATTAATTGTGGTTTCACATTGGCAGGTATATATTTAATGACCTCCAGGAGAGCAGGACTCTATCACTAGAAACAGTTACTTGGGAAGATAAATGCCTTAAATCTAACCTCCCTCTGCCTCTTTCTTCCCCTCAGCCTTTATTGCCGAGCATGGGTGTGATATGGTGTGGGATAACCCGTTGGTCAGTTGGAGCCAGTTGTCCCAGCTGTGTCCCTTCTTAATGTCTTATGCACCCCTAGCCTGCTCTCTGGTGGGGCAGGGTGAGAAATGGAGGTATTCACACTGTGTAAGCACCGTTCAACAAAAATAAAAACATTGGTGTGTTATCGACATTTTTGCTCAGAAATCCAAAATATAGCACTATATTGACTTCTATGAAGAAACTTAAGCTTGTCCTAGTGAACACCAGCACAGGAACACATTAAATAAATGAGTAAGAGTCTAGTATGTGTTGTAAAATTTCGAGGAATGCTAAATGTAGTCCTAATCTGGCACGAACTTGAAGGTGCTACCTCCAAAGGGCCTCAAAGAAGAGCAGCATGTCTATTCCATCTGGCCAAGGTTCATAGGCTGATACATACACTCAATAAAAATGGTGATGTCCTGGAACACTAGAATGCAGCCCTTATTTGTATTTGGAATGTCTTTATATGCTAATTACTGCTGATGCCAGAGTAGCTTGCTCGGTAACCCATAAGAGTGCTTCCTAAAGTTATTTCTGTAAAAATGTAGTGGACTAAAAAAAGACTTATCGTTAAAGTCTTTAAAGTAAACCAATTTAATTTAAATATACGGTTTAAATTTTGATTTATTTCTGGTAAAAAAGCAACAGATTACAGTAGTTTATTTTACAGTCATGTGACAGATCCAGAAAAATATCCACTTGAATGCCTAGAAAAGCATGAAGTGAGAAAGTTATGGGGTTTGTTCAGTCTTTTTTTCTTCCAGGTGGATGCCTTCACCCTCTGGCTGATCCATGTTGGCAAGATCATTTGCAGCAGTTTAGTTTATTACTAAACTATTCTGCATTGCACACATTTAAAAAGAAAGAAAAAAAAGTTTGAAAGTTTGATTCTAAAAATATTTTCTCTTATCACATCCAGAGGGGGTGAAAAAAAT
Source organism: Dromococcyx pavoninus (assembly GCA_033558185.1). Classification (NCBI taxonomy): domain Eukaryota; kingdom Metazoa; phylum Chordata; class Aves; order Cuculiformes; family Neomorphidae; genus Dromococcyx; species Dromococcyx pavoninus. Next base: position 3,232,675 of record JAUMJL010000212.1, read on the forward strand.
AGATGCTTTCTGGAAATATGAATGCATATTCAAATATCTGTTTTACACAGTGGAGCAAAAGGGGAAATATGGGCTGTAATTTTCATTACAATGATAGCATCTCCTTAGAAAAATAATAAAATATTTTTTCCTTTTACATTGCCATAACTTTAGATTCAAATCTTTTTCAATGAATCTGATCTAAACCAGACAGAAAAGACTTTTTTTTTTCAGATTTCTATTCCATTTGGGAAAATAAAGAATGTCCACTAATACATGCTTCATTCTGAAAAAATTGTAATTTACAATAACTGCTTCTGAAAAAATATATTTTGTTCCATGCAATACCTAACAAGAAAAAATTTTCTTTCTAAATTGTAACAGTCTAAGAAAATGTGCAAAACTCCCACAAATTCAAGAGAGTCAACGCAATCCCAGCACACTGGACAAATTTTAAAGAGATTTGTCCCCGCAACATCACTGGCATGAGACTAATAGGCTAGTGTGGTGTAACAGACTTGCTACACCCTGTAGATGGCAAAGAGCTTATTTTTGTAAAAGGGAGCAGTTGGCAAGACAGAGTGGCAACAGACAACTGCATCTGGTAGCACAGACAGACTGGTTGGTGGTCTAACACTCATATCAGCTGAGTGACAGCTGGGGTGAGAAGGAGGCCTCACAGCCTGGTGTTGCTTCAGTTAAGAGCAGAAACACCCCCCAAAACATCCCCTAAGCTCCTGACCTTGAAGGCGTGGCAAAAGGCTGAGTCTCCACGTCTGATAACACAAGGACCAGTCAACACTTACTAATTGACTTCATCCCACCTCACCAAGAGGTGCCAAAAAGTTTTTAAAAAAACCATGAAATTGATACTTGAAAACGCTTTCTTTGGAGCAAGAAAAAACGATGACCGTCTGTCAGGGTCGATGGGCCTGGACCTCTCTTCCTCCACCAAAAGGCATATGTTTTTGGTAAGAATTGCATGCCTGTCTTTGTCAGATGTTTTTCCCTGGAAGATAGCTACTAACTTGAGTTTTTATTGTTATTTGTTTTATATGTATGTATATATATGCTGATTGTTAACAGGTTATAAGAGTTAAGTGCTAAACACAGCAAATGTGTTTATCGACAGCAATACAGAATTTCTTTTAATCTGTCATTTCAATTAAATTACTTACTGCCTCCAGAATTGCAAATTTGTCTCTCTTACAGGCATTGCTGCAAGTAGCTGCCAGATACCCCATTTGGCCTGTGAGCATCGACTGTTAACCCTGTTCCTACCAGTCTCTAGGGAGACTCTCACAGTTAACCAGATTCTGACTTGAGGCAAAAACACATAATCCCTTAGTCAGAGGGGAAAAATCACTTCCCTTGACCTGCTGGCAACCCTTCTTTTGAAGCACCCCAAGACATGGTTGGCCTTTTGGGCTGCAAGTGCACATTGCTGCCTCATGTCATTCTTCTCAACAATCAGCACTCCAAGTCCTTCTCCACAGGGCTGTTCTCAATCACGTCATCCCCCATTCTGTACTGATACCAGGGGCTGCCCCAACCCAGGTGTAGGACCTTGCACTTGGGCTTGTTGAATCTCATGAGGTTCACATAGGCCCACTTCTCCAGCTTGTCCAGGTCCCCGTGGATGACATCCCATCCTTCTGGTGTGACAACTGCCCCACTCAGCTTGGTGTCATCTGCAAACTTGCTCAGGATAAACTCGACCTTGCTGTCAATATAATTAATGAAAGTATTAAAAAGCACTGGTCCCAATATGGACTCCCGAAGGACACCACTGAGCACAGATCTCCATTTGGACATCAAGCCGTTGACCACTACTCTCTGAATGCGACCATCTAACAAAATCCTTATCCACTGAAAAATCCACCCACCAAATCCATATCTCTCTAATTTAGAGGGAAGGATGTTGTGGAGGATTGTGTCAAAGGCTTTACAGAAGTCCAGATAGATTACGTCCATTGCTTCTCTCCTGTCTACTGATGCTGTTACTCAGTCATAGAAAGCTACTAGTTTGGTGAGACAGGACTTTCCCTTGGTGAAGGCATGCTGACTGTCTCAAATCACCTCCCTGTCTGCCATGTCCTTTATCATGGTTTCTAGGAGGAGCTGTTCCATGATTTTCCTGAGTACACAGGTGAGGCTGACAGGTCAGCCAGGGTCCTCCTTTCTACCCTTTTTAAAAGTGGACACCATGTTGCCCTTCTTCCAGTCACAAGTGACTTCCCTGACTGCCAGGACTTTTCAAATATTATGGAGAGTAGCTTGGCTACCACACCAGTCAATTCCCTCGGGGAATACTTCTCCACCTAAAGGAAACCCAAAGAACGTTTTCGTCTTTAAGACTTCATGTTGATGAAATAACATACACTCATCTTTATTGGAATCAATAACTGAAAAATAAAGAAATAATGAAAAGATGTATTTTTCAATATTAAAATATTTCTTTAACAGTCAGCCTAGAGTTCATAACAAGTATTCTTCATTAGAAGAATGAAAGCCAGTCTTGTCCATTTTTTCCCCCTAGACATTTTAATAACAAAGGAGTCTGCAGAACATGCAAAGATTACATATTAAATATAAATTAAAACATCGATATTAATGTCTCCTGCTTTATGTAAAAAAAAATGCCCATAAGATTTCAGTTCACTCCTTTAGAGTTGTCCTCTGCCCAAATTTTCATCAAAGCGTGGTTTGACCTGCCTTTGGCAGCTGCTGGCAGGCAAGGCCTAGAACAAAAAGCAAGAGGCCTGGAAATAATGGGTTTTATCATATTTGTTTAAAAAATTATTTTCTTTGAGGAAACTCAGAATTCACCATTAAAAGGATTCTGATGTTGCTAGAAAAAAAAGAGTATGAATGAGACAGATTTTTTTTTTCAGGTTTTCCAGGTTTTCTTTATTCCTAGTAAACTATTTTACTAGAATAGGCAAGCAAATATATTGCCATTTTTATTCATACAATGCTAAGTTTCCCATGATTACTTCAAAGTGAGCTGGAGAAAAAGTGAACTCGTCAGAAAGAAAGAGAAAAAAAGAGGATCATTAGTGACTTTCATGCTTCTTTTTTAGCAAACAGCTTGTAACAGATACTGTTCTGTTCCTGTATCAACTAAGATTTCACTGGATTTGGTAAGCATATAAGTAATAGCTGCATTACTCTTCCAGTCACAATTAATATTTATGTTGTTTTCGCACTGAGTGAAAGTCATGACATGATGACAGAGAAGCTAGAGAACATAATTTATCATAAAAATGCCACTTCATTTAATATTATTTTCATTTTTATGGTTCTAATATTTTAATATTTTAGTGCTTCTTATTTTTCATGCCCTCATTTATACATTTATTTTCACTAAAAATTTCAAGAATAGATTCTGTATAAAAACCTTATAGGATAGCTTATTTGATTTACTTTTTAAATTAAAACAAAAACAATTTCAGAAAGAAAAATATGAAGTATGCTAATTTTTAGAATTTATGAAATGCGTTAGTTAGAATAAATATGGTTAAATATTGGTATATTTCTGTTGTTAAGGGGCACCATATTGCTAACAGGTCTTGTGTAATATGTTAACTTTATACACATTAGTGAATAAATAACAGTGTGCTTTATTATAAAATTATATTTATTATATTATATATGAAAGCTTTATTATGTATAAACCTATATTGTAGATCATTCATTTCCCTATCTTGTTTATTTGCATGTCTATTTAGAAAGTGGGACAAACATTCTTATTAAGAATAAATTAATTTTACTATAGAACAAGATATAAGAACAAGAAATTCCATTAGTGGTCATGGATGAAGGAGAAAGTGTATTTGTGACTGTATAATTAGCTTCACTGTCTTATAGAAGAAGATTTAGCTTTAAAGAATATGAGAACATCTGTATTATGCTGCGATCTGTAAAACACAGCTGGTCTAGGCAGAGAAAAGCTCTGTTGCCAGATTTCTACAGAGTTGTCCTGCCTAGGAAAAATCACTTATATTATGTTCATGCTGCTTCCAAATCTGTGCCAAGAGCAAAGTGGCTTTAATGGACCAAGAAATATAGACCAATATTTGCTGAATTTTACAAGCAGCAAATTATTTTGGCAACAAGCAATCAAAGAATAATAGACATACTATCATGGTCAGCAAAGGTCTTAGTGAAAATTAAGAGTGGGATACTAACTCATATTTTCTATCTGTTTATTATCCTATTTCTAAGAATGAAGAATGGATGAAGAAACGTTTGGGAAAAATGTGGTTTAAACTTCTAGGTAGTGTGTTCAAGTGTTTTTGTTTTTCTCTAAGGAAAAGGATAATTAGAAAAGGTGTGCATAGAAAGCTCAAAAAGCAAAACAACTTTTCAGTCCTACTTTTACCTCAGTGCTGACTGCAAAGGTAGTTTGCTTGTTCAAGCGATACAGAAACACACATGAAATCTGCAGGTCACAGCAGTCATTGTGTACAGGTTCACAACTGGAAGTTTTCCATGTTTAGTTTTCCAATTTGGCTTATTACGGAAATAAAATCTACTTGAAAGTTTTCTGCTGGGATTCAAGTATAGGTCTGCTTCCTTTTCCTTACAGTCACAGAGCTTGTGTTCACCTTCTGGATGACAAATTATATAACCTCATTCAGAAACTTTTTGCACAGGCTGATTCATTACCACACCTTGAAGAAGCGGAATTGTTAGCAAGATGACTGCCATAGATTTTCATTATCTTCTAATTATGAAAACTGAGGGTTTATTATTATTTCAAGCATAGTTATACAGTGATAGTAAGCTTTTACAGAACTTCCTTTGTTATATTTCACAATCCTGTTAAAATAGTATATAGAAATAATACAACTTTGTGTTTACTATATAGATGAAAACTAAAATGTTCTGCAGTAGCCTGTATTCAGCTCTTTCACAATACACCAGGAAAATTTAGAGACATTGTTCAGAGTTAAAATTCAGATATAACAACATTCAAATGCATTTCTCAGAGTACAATACAGCTGCAGAGTTAAAACCATGCTTTTCCAAAACAAAAGATTTTCAAGAAGCAAGTTATCTACTAACACAAAACAAGAGTTGGATGCATTTTTCTGTTCATTTATGTCAATTAATTCCACAGGAAAATCTAATTCAAAAGCAACTTGAAGAAAGGCATTAGCACTTTAGGACAAGCCAGTTTCCATATTCTTTCAACTGACTGATCAGGTCTGTTTTCTCTTGAACCGGTCTCTTGAATCACATTCAGTGTCCAATGGGAAGTAAAATATTACAGCTCAAAGAAATATAATACCGTTATATTGTCCTGCAAGCCTTGTGCATGATTCTGCTTGAATAACGGCTAGGTTATTTGGGAATCAAGAGTTGAGACCCAAGACACTACTTTCACCTGACTCTTTTTTCTTTCTTTTACTCCAGAACATATCTAAAATTTTGTAGTATTTTGCAAATATTTTTAAGAAAGTTATATCCACATTGATATAAATGGATAAAATAATCTCACAGGAAAACATGATATATCTGCAAAAGCTCATTTTACTCAAGGACATGAGACAAGTATTTGATATTCCTTTGATACCAGCTAAAATACTGAACAACACAATTGCAATTCCATGTATTTTTGTATCACCTGTGAAGCAAGTAATTGTGTACTAACTTAGCCACAGAGAGGACGGGAATGAAATGAGAAAGCAGTAGCCAAGAGTGAAGGACCAATGGAAAGAGAGAAGTGAGGAGTGAGACATCCAAGCTAGAACTTGGACAAATTCTTCTCCTAGGAACCAGTATAAGTCCAATGAAATAAATAAAAATATTCTCATTGACTTTGGCAGTTTTAGGGTGAAGTGCATGTCTTTAAAATAAAGCATTGTATGATAAATGTTATCACTTTCAAATTCATGGAATATAGGCAGGATCCAAGTCCAGAATTCCAAAGAATTCTTCATCTAGGGTGGATTCCCCATGCTGACACCACATGATTAAATCAGCTTTCAAAAATGATCAAATGACAATCAAGAAATGGCTGTCTGACAGCGTCCTTCTAACAGACACAAAAGCCACCACATATATAACTGGAAAATTCAAAGTAGGGAGTGCCTAACAAGAACATTATGTACAAGGGATTTCATTTCATCTTTTAAACTCTCTCAGCTAATTAAATCAACTCATTTTCTTGACAGATGAAATATTCCATTGCAGTTTCATGGCCTTGCTATCTTCTACACAGCTCTGTGAGGATAAGCAAATCCTTCAACTACACTGTGACTGCAAAGAACTCTGCTGCAAAAATAGTTTAGATCTAGTTAGAGACTGAGACTGTGTGCAGATGGTAGCTCTGTAGGTGTGTTCACACTGTGCAGCCCAGAAATTCAATTCATTTCATCCAAACAAATGAGCTGGGTTTTTTGTTTGTTTGTGTGTCGGTGTTTTCTTTTTCCCCCAGGTATGGCTTGCAAGACATGGAGTTACAGGATAAAAAGCCAGCTTCAGGGAAGCCAATAGGATTCTTCATTGACAATAAAATTTTACTTGTACTCCTTGCAGTGATCTTTGATGGGGGTTTTTTTGAGTCTAAGAACATTCTTAAAGTCACAATACAATCATAAGTTGTTTCGACTTTCACAAATTTCTGCAGATTTCTATATCTTGGAGTTTCATAGGAAAGGTGAAAACACAGATACTAAATATTATTTTGAATATTTGTATATATTATTTTTATCAAATTGCATTTGGTACTTCTCCTGTTCTGAACTGCAAGGTTATTAGTGCAGATTCAAACTTGTGTCAAGCCATTTTTTACTAAAATTTTATTAAGCAAAGCCAATTTGAAAAATATATCATAATTTACTTTCTCAGTGTTATTTTTCTTCTGGTTCCTGAAGTTGTCCAAAATACTTTCAAAATATGCACAGAAACATTTCTATTGAGGTCTGTAAGAGTTATGTCCTCTAAGTTGCTTTTCCAGAATCAAAGCCTAACTCCATGCAGGTAAGAAGCAATTGATGTTTTGGAATAGAAAGTAGTAGTTGCAATGAGGTCCGTGTGTATTGTCAGAGAAGTTATTAACGGCTTTCTTTATGCAAAAATTTTGTTTATTATTTATAGCAACAATTACTCCCAAAATTATTAAAAGGTGATTTTTATTTTTGTAGATTAACTAGAACCGGTTGCTGTTGTACTTGCTGCTCTTGTTTGTTTTTTTTTCCTCTTCATATACAGAGAGCTACTTGTTTGACAGATGATTGCTGAGAAGAAGGATACGCAGCAAGGAGACTCATTCACAAACAGTTGTATGAAGTTAGAGACTTTTTTCAAATATTTGAGTTCAGGCAATACATATATGCAGTGTATACCTGCCAAGTGTTATCGAGTATTTTATATACCTGATATACCATCAATCCATGCTTTTACTGCTGTCAGCTATAACCATGTAATTCATTTTCTACTATAAGCATTTTATGCTTTTTTTTTATTATGAAAAAATTAATTAAGTCATTATCTTCAGTTCTCCCTTTTCTATGGGGAAAAAAACCAAACTAAATACCTATCAGTGTTCTTTGGCTTCTTCTCTCATGTTATTCCTTCCAAAGAAAGGCAACATGAAACAATGTTTACGACCTCATTAGCATATTTAAGAAGTCCCCACTAGTGTCCTTTCAAATGAAAATTGGGTAATAATCTGGTATTTTCTTTAGAGTTCAGATGATACACTTCCTGACTTTAATATTTGCCATTTTTCTTCCTCAGCAGGTACCTCTCAAACATTTAGCTCAAGAGTAAATGGAAAAGAAGAAAATTGCGTAAGTTACTCCATGCTATTACAAGTCAATATATGAAGTCCTAAAAAAATAATATTTGCAAAAGAGGAAGTTACAAAAAAGCTAATTGTGGTTATTTAGTTCTTTCTCCGTCCTAGGATATTGAAAAGAACCAATTAGAAGTAAATATTCAACAATGTATCTCAAAGAGATTTTTAATTTGTCAGTGTCTTACACTTATTTGAGACCCTATCTACTGCATGTCTGAATATGAGACAAGTCTCTTCCCTTATTACCCAGCAATATTTGTTGTGATTATCTGAGAGTCTTTATACACTTTTTTGAAGAAACTTTTTTGTTGTTACTGAGAATTTGTAAGACATGAGAGCCAAAGACTCATGTTCACAAAATAAAAAAAGAAGAAAATGCATTATTATCTTTTTACTGTTTAACATATAATCATATAATTCTGTAAGTCCTCATAGATGGAAAAAGCAGATGAAATTTACTTCTGTCCTTTGTTGTTCTTTGTCTCTCTGTTAATGTCCATGCTTGCAGATTCTTATTCTTACAAAGTAAGTTACAGAAATGTGTCTTGATACAACCATATAAAGACCAGGTGATGTTAATCATAATTAAGACATTAGACTACACTGCTGAGAGCTCCTAGCTAAATGTAACTAAGCTTAAGACTGGAAAGCTCCTGCAAAATCTGAAATTAATCAGCTGAAAAGTAAACAGAAGTGCTGCCACCATTCCCAAAAGCAGATATTGAACAAAGACACATTTATTTAAAACTGCATAGTATACATCAGTGTACAGTTATCAACTTACTGTGACAGTCACAGATTCAGAGTTTAATTTGGATAAATAGATTGGGAAAGAAATGCTGTTTTCAACTGGCAGGTAAGTCTGTTTTCAGTTTATATAAATTGTTCCACCAAATAACTTGCATTGACAGGCTTACGAGGAGAGAAAATATGTTTGTGAACTGAGGGTACAATTGGGAATGGATTTATTTATTTAGATATTTTCATATCAGGTGGCAAAGCCATAAGTTCTGAAAGTTCATTTTGCTGTTAGTAGACGCCTAGATTACAGCATGTCTGAGCTGCATAGGCTGCAGTACAAATAATAGAAAATACCTTGTTTCTTTTAAGCTGCTGCACTAGGTTATATAAGACAATGGTATTGCTCACACAATCATTTTCCAGACAAACCAAAATAGTAGCATTGTTTCTTGCTCATTCCTTTTTATTTTCTTTTTCTTCATTTATCTAAATAAACCACATTTATCTTTCACTTTCATCAACTAGAAGACCACAATAAAAATATAAGCGGTTAAAGATTAGAAAAAATAGAAACCACTGGAATTAATTTTGTATGATTACCCTTAATATTATTATTTACATGTTATGATATAGCCCGTAATTGTCTCATCACTTGTTCTTAGTGATAATATGGCCTTAGTGAAATAATTATTTTATATTTGTTTTGTTACTATTTTGAAAAGGAAATTGAAAAAACACCGTTCTGTCATAACAACATCTATTTTTAGTTGCAGAATGAGATTATTTTCCCCTATGGAATCTGGCAGGCAAAGGAACTTATAAACATTGGAGGTCACTTTCAAATTATAGAAACATAGAATCAAAGAATCACAGAATGACCTGAGTTGGAAGGGGTCCATAAGGATGAGCAAGTCCAGCTCCTGCACAGGACAATCCCATCATTCACACCGTGTGTCTGAGGGCATTGACCAAATGCTTCTTGAATATTGTCAGGCTTGGCGCCATTACTTGTTCCCTGGGGAACCTGTACCAGTGTTCCACCACCCCCTGGGTGAAGAACCTCTTCCTAATATCTAACCAAAATCTCCCCTGACACATCTTCCGAGTCCTATCTTTGGTCACCAGAAAGAAGAGTTCAGTACCTGCTCCTCCTCCTTCCCTTGTGAAGAAGCAGTAAACAGTTATGATGTCCCCTCTCAGCCTCCTCTTCTCCAGGGTGAACAGACCAAATGACTTCAGCTGCTCCTCATATAATTTCTTCTCTAGACTCTTTACCAGCTTTGTGTCCCTCCTCTGGACATTCTCCAGCAGACTGACTTCCTCTTTATACTGCAACGTGCAAAACTGAACACAATATTTGATGTGGGGCCTCACCAGTGTGCAGTAGAGCGGGACAATCACCTCTCTCAATCAGCCAGTAATGCTGTGCTTGCTGCACCCCAGGACACAGTTGGCCCTCTTGGCTGCCAGGGCCCACTCTTGGCTCATGGTCAACTTATTGTCAACCATAACCATCAGATCCCTTTCCGCAGGGCTGCTCTCCAGCCTCTCGCTTCCGTCTGTATGGACATTCAGGGTTGTCATGTCCCAGGTGCAAAACCCACACTTGCCCTTGTTAAACTTCACGTGATTGAAGATTGCCCAGCTCTCCAGTCCCTCTGTCCAGATGCCTGTGCAGGGCCTCTCTGCCCTCAAGACTGTCAACAGCTCCCCACAGTTTTGTGTCATCTGCAAACTTGGTTAGTAAACCAATCGTCTTGCATCCAGGTCATTTATGAAGCTATTAAAGAATACTGGTCCTAAGATGGATCCTTGCAGAACCCAGTGACTGGTCACCAGCCCAATGTGACCCCATTAACTGTGACCCTTTGAGCCCTACCAATCAACCAATTGTTCACCCACTGCATTATGTGTTTATCCATCTCTATGCTTGACATTTTGGTTTTGAGTACACTACAAGAGGGAGCATCAAAGACCTTGCTGAAATCTAGTAACCCTGACATAAAAGGAAACTGAGTTTGTCGGGCAGGACCTTCCCTTTATAAACTCATGTTGGCTAGGACCAATGACTGCATTCTCTTTCAGGTGTTTTCAGTGCCTCCCAGAATAATCTTCTCCATAATCTTCCCAGGAATTGAAGTGAGACTGAAAGGCCTGTATGTACTGGGATCATCTCTGATAACCTTCTTGAAGATTAGGACAATGTTTTCTAGCTTCCAGTCAAGTAGTACCTCCCCAGATACCCAAAAGCGTTAGAAAATCGAGAGAAGTCTCGCTATGATATCAGCCAGCTCTTTAAGTACCCTCGGATGAATCCCATTGGGTCTCATCAACTTGTAGGTGTCCGCCTGGTACAGCAAATCCCACACAAGTTCAGAGTTGATTTCAGGATTGCTTAGTCCTGTGTTCTTAGGAGGTAGTACAGATTGACACCAGCGCCTTCAAAAGCTTTTTCCCAGGGACCTTACTAAGCAGTTCCCTGAGCAACCTCAAGTCTGATTTCCTCATATCCAGAGCTGAAGTCTTGCTGATAGTTTTCCTCTGGTTGCCATAGATGTTAAACTTGACTGCTTCATGGTCACTGTGACCAAGTCAAGAAGGGCATCTTTCTTTGTCGGTTCCCTCAGCACCTGTGTCATGAAATTATCATCCAAAGAGTTTAAGAATCGTCTGGACCTGTTTGTCCCAGCTTTATGATACTCTCAGTTGATATCTGGCAGATTGAAGTCCCCCATGAGGACAACAGCAGATGATTTAGAGGCATCCCTTAGTTCCTTAAAGATCAGCTCATCAGTGGTATCATCCTGGTTGGGTGGTTTATAGCAGACTGCCACAATGACATCTGCTTTAATTGTCTGGCCCTTGATCCTTACCAAGAGGCTCTCAACAGTGTCATTTCCAACTGCAAGCTTCATGCATTTCAGTCCTTCTTCTATATACAATGCTACTTCATGCCTCACCTGCCCTGTCTACCACTCCTGAATAGCCTGTAACCGTCCATCATGGTACACCAGTCACAGGATTCGTCCCATCAGATTTCACTAGTGCCAATAATGTCATATCTTTGGGACTGGCCCAAGGATTCCAGCTCCTTCTGTTTATTCCTCATGCTGCAAACATTTGTATAAAACCACTTCAGGTATGGTTCATTGTGTCCATCCCTCTGTGGAGCAGTCTGAACCTCACAAGGACGCAGCTCCTCAGACTTTGCTGTCCCATTGCTCATCCCAGACTAGCCTCTACTGCTAGCTGCAGTTTCAAACCCATCAATTACTTTTGCATTTTGGCTGTCTCTCAGAGCGCTATTCCCCATTTCCACTGAGGGGGCCTCACTAATACACTGTCCCTCTGACAGTGGAATGCCATTCCCAAGCTTTACTCTGTTAGGTTTGGTATTGTCCCCCTCCCCATTCCAATCAAAATCACACACCAAGAGCAGTAGCTAGATAAAGCTCTTGGAATAATTTCAAGGATTATAGTAGGATATGTGGCTTATAAATCTCATCCTCACCAGCCTGTTTTTCTCATATATAAGGGGTTTTCTTATGCCATTTGCAGTGTGTCTGTATTCCTGATATTTTCCACCCGTAGGCTAGCTGCTCAGGAGCCATAACCACGCATCAGTTTACTTAGCCTATCCTTTCCATGAGGTTTCAATGATCTCCTCCTGGCTTCTAGTCCTAAATCTTTTTAACGATGTAATAGTTGTTCATCTGTTCTAAATTTCTCCTTACCCGCCTTCCACTGACCACAGTTGACTCTCCCTCTCCAGGCTAATTATTTCCCCATATTTACTCTTCTCCTTACCCTCTCTATTTGTCAGATCTACCAATGAGATTAGACTGCTTTTTTTCAATCAGTTCCAACTCACTGGCAAGCCAAGTCTGTGGGGCTGACCAGCTGTAAAGCAGCTTTGTGGGTAACACCTTGGGAATCCTGGGGGACAAGTTAATGGTGAGACAGCAACGTGCACTTATGGCTAAGAGGTCAGTGGTATCCTGGAGTGCATTAAGAACAGTAGCAAGTAGCAAGTAGGCTGATGGAGAATATCCTCGCCTTCTCCTCTACCCTAGTCAGGTCCCTTTTGGAGTACTGTGTGCAGTACTGGGCTCCCCAGTTCAAGAAAGATAAGGAACTACTGAAGACAGTCCAGCAGTGGGCCACAAAGATGATTAAGGGACTGGAGTGCCTCTTCTATTAGGAAAGGCTGAGAGACCTGGAAAAGAGAAGACTAACAAGGGAACATATCAATGCTTATAAATATTTAAGGGGCAGGTGTCAAGAGGATGGGGACAGACTCTTTCCAGAGGTGCCCAGTGACAGGATGAGGGGCAGTGCAGCAAAACTGAAACACAGGACGTTCCATGTTAACTTGAGAAAAAAACTTCCTTACTGAGGGTGACTGGAACAGGTTGCTCAGGAAGGCTGTAGTTGTCTCCTTCTCTGGAGATGAATATTCAACACCCACCTGGACAGGTTCCTGTGCCACCTGCTGCAGGTGAACCTGCTTTAGTGGGGAGGGGATTGGACTAAGATGATCTCCATAGGTCCCTTTCAACCTTTACCATTCTGTGATTCTGTGTTGTATGCCATAGCTGTACCTAGGAAAAAATCTTGTGAGGAATTTCACTGTTCGGCCCCTCTTAAAGAACATATGAGAGCTGTTGTCTCTCAGTGGTTTATTAAATCTCTAGCGGTACCCAGTTCTCCATGAAAAGAAGGTCCTCACAATGTTCTAGACAGATGTCAAGAGCTTTATCAGATGAAATGCCACTAAATCTTTCTTAATACTAAGGAATATGTTTTTCTTACTCATGGAAAAAACAGTAGTAAAACTGATGAAATTTTCTGATGGGATTCAGGCTTAGTTTTATGATCAGTATGGACATTTTTGCTGAGATAATTAAATACTATAATAAAAAAGATATAATTAATTGGAAAGTTACTTTCCATACCCATGTGTGAGTGTGTAAATCAAATATATATTTCACACTAGGCATGGTTCTAACTCTGATTTGGCATTCATTTAATCTAAAATAATGACTTTGGACTTACACCTGTCTGTCTGTCTATTGATCTCCTATCTATGTTATATTTATTCCTAATATGCTGAAAAGAATTACTTCCTGTTCCCCTTTTCCTATAAGTTTCTTACAAGTTCATAATCTTTATTTGTCTTGTTTGTGGAAAGGTTAAAAACATAAAGATCACAAAGTCCCATGAAAAATGAATTTTATATTCTGAATACAGCTATAGCTGATGCTGATCCCTTGGTTATTAAAAAAATTAAGTAGAATCTAACCAATCCTCTTTGCTATAAACAAGGAATATATTTCTTTTTAGATTACACATTTACTGAAACCATACTCGAAGGGCAATGTTACCAATGAAATACTGCCTTTTGACAGATTCCCTAACACTGAAGCAAAATTTGTAAATGTGATGTCAGAGTACTAATTATATATGAGAGAGAAAAATAAATTACGTAGGTCAGATTTGTACCATGCAGCTTTTGAAACTTTGCAGATATCTTCAGTGTGACTATTTAATTTCAGTTACATGTGAAATGCAGTGTTGTAAAGCAGAAAAGACTTACCTGTGAAAAATGTCATATCAGTGTTTCAGAGTCCTTAGGAAAAAAAAAGCTTATTATGCTCTTTCTCAAAGGTATTGTAAGTCTAGCCAACTGGTCTGTGTAGAATACTCTAGCATACATAATACTGGTTATACATATATGCTTTGAAAATTGGGCTGAAAGCCAGGAGTGCCAGCCAGATTTGACTTAGAAAGTAAATCTAATAATTTAAGGTTACTGGAATGTTCTGAAACTGGACAAAAATACACTCAAACTAATATCTTAAAAACAAACTTTGCCAACGTGTCTATGAAAAGCACAAGTGTATTTATTTCAATGAAATTTATAACTCCAGACTGTCAAAACAAACCATTTAGCAAGTTTTCTTTGATAGCATGAAATGTTTCAGGTATACTTAAATGTATTTGCTCATCTAGGATTAGTATCATGATATGAGTTGAACAGAATATATAAACAAAATATTTTTAATTTACATTTCTTCTATAAAAGGAATTCATTTGTGTTAACAGTTGGAAATTTTTCAGAAATTTCAGATACATTTCAAAATTCTATGGAAGAGATTTATGAGGAAAGTAGTGTATTTTAATCTATTAATTTATCTTACAAAGCGTATTAGTTCTCCAAACTGCATGAGCTTATTCTTAAACTACTTGTGGTTAATATAATTCTTTACTAAACCTCTGTTCTTTCCTTATGTTTTATTCAAGAAAGGACTGAATTGGCAAGAGGTAAGCAATCTTTCCATAGGTATAGCTCTGAAAAGGTATGTTTTAGTGAATGCACCAGGAATTTCAAGAAGGATGGCATTTCTCATCAGCTACTACAGCATCTGCAGCGTAAATTAAATCCCAGAGAAGGAGAATAGGCCTCACAAATGTCTCCTGACATCTCAGATCTACAACAGTGTTTGCATTCTCAAAAACATCTAACACTAGAACTTTGTTCATTGATGTTGCCTTGTTTAACAAACACAGTTAGTTATGGTTTTGTAATAATTATATACATGTATGCATACGTACATCTACACATACATATGTGTGTTTGTACACATATACACTTGAATGCAATAACCAAAGTGTAAGTTTTCTCTGGAATATCTGTTAAATACGGTGCCCTATATAAGGCATGCCCTGCTGTACAGAATCTGTTATTCCTTTTTAATAAATAAAAGGTCACAGCCACCTAAATGAATTCAATTGATTGATCGTCAAAAGTATATAATCTCTTGAAGAGCAGGATGTCATAAATATTTATATCTGCTGGAATTATGACTTATGATGGTTAAGACTGAAAGAGAAGGTCAAAATGTAACAGAGTAGAAATTACGAGAAAAGTTGGCCTAAATAAATAAACCATAATGGAAAAAAATGAAACAAGAAATTAATCTTGATTCAATATCACTATTTACCACCACAGCAGGTATATTTTATTATAGTATAGTATAGCATATTATACTATATTGAATTCAGAGAATTTAACTATATGGACATCAGAACTAAGCTTTTTTTCTCTCTCTTTTCCATTTATTATTTTTATTTGTGTGTGTGATTTGCCTTTTTTTCTAAGGCAGTTTCTAATAAGCAGTTGCAAAATGGGGAAAAGGAGTATTTAAATGTCTGGTCGGAATGGATAAAAGAATTTTACAGTATAGTTTTATAAAAATTACATGGATCTCCTGTACAAGATAATGGAAAAAAAATACACAGAACTGAGTACATATGGAAATTAATTAATTTTCTACCCAATAGAAATCAGAAAGGTCTGTACAATGATGGTGGAAATTCATCATGGACATTCTCTCTATTTGCATCAGTTCAGATGCAGCTTTACTGGGATTGTTATTCCCAATATGAACACAGAACTGATCTGGCCTGTTTACAATGATATTAAAGCACTGGCTAAACAACAGACAAGTCAAATGGAGAAACTAAAGGTTTATGAAACCATATGATAAAAGTTGGCTTGCTCAAATAATAGAAATAAGAAATTTGAAAAGAACAAATCTTCATGTGCTAATTTTTAACTGGCTCTGGTTTTGGATCTGAAATACTATGAAGCTCATTTAAAATCAGAAAAACAATCTATAAAGCTTTTTTAGCCTTTACATTTCTTAACTCTTTCTTATCAAATTTTTCCTACTTCTTTATACAAAAGATTATCTCTGCCCAACTGGGTGTACTTAGATATCCTGGCCGCTCACTGTATCTTTTATATAATTTGAATATCTTGCACAACATTTTATTCTACAAAATAAATTAATCAAAGTAGTTGGGGCTGGAAACCTCCTCACATTTTACAGAAGATATGCTTTCTATTAATTGTCTTATTTTTAAAAGAAAATTTCAATACTCCAGTTACAATGATCAATAGACCAAGACCTTTACTGTCATAATTTTGTTTTGTATATGAGTATTACAGTTTTTCTTTTCTTAAAAAGTAATAGTACTACAAGGCTTTACAAGATATTATTCTAGAAATTCAATTATTCTCCCAAATAAGTTTTTTCTGTGGTTCTCTCTTTTCTTTGAGTCTCTCTAAACCTCAGGAGATGTTTAGACCAGGCATTAGGAAGCATTTCTTCACTGAGAGGGTGGTCAAACACTGGAACAGATTCCCTAGAGAGGTGGTATCAGTGTTCAAGAGACATTTGAGCTATGTAATTAACAACATGCTTTAACTTTTAGTCATCCTTGAAGTGCTCCCTTCCAACTGAAGCACTTCTATTCTATTCTATTCTATTCTATTCTATTCTATTCTATTCTATTCTATTCTATTCTATTCTATTCTATTCTATTCTATTCTATTCCCAAGATAATGTCTCTTTTAGAAACTGAATCTCTTTAGACCATGAAGTACTGGCACTTCCATCCTTGAAGTTACAGTTATCAAACACAGAAATACACATTTGTTTTTATAACTATTCTTTAGAAAGTTTTGGAAAATGACAGAAAGTAAATTTTCGTCTTATCTCTATGCTCTCTTTCATGAAAGGCAAAAATACTGAGTCTTCTCAATTAAGCTATTTTGCAGTCACTGAGCCAACTCTCAGTTAGGTAGATAACTTCTATCCATACGTCAGTCCTTGCACCAAGATGTTTAAGGATAATTGCAATAAATAAGAGTTACAGAGTTTGGGTGCAGGCAGTTAACAGTAAACAGCTTTCAGACTTTAAGATATGTGGAGTGAGGAAGAGGTAATAACTGTTAAATAAAGGTTTAATTATCTATGCTTATATTTACAAGTGGCAAATAAGAGAAATTGTACTTTATATTATTACTTTTTGTAAATAATTTGGATTCTCATGGTTCGTTCAGCTTGCATCTCTCTGTGACCCTATCATTCGTTTCTGGAACAGACAGCAATTATTAACAGTAAAACACAGAATTAATAGTGTTCTCTGGAGAACGATTTTTTCACCTAATTATTGTTGTACACTGGAGAAACTCAAGAATCTCCATTAATCCAAATAAATTTATAATCTTCACAATTATTACTTACCCTTAAGACTCAATACAATCTACTTAAATATTAGAATATTCTCATTTTTGTTTGTTTGTTAGTCATGTTATTACATTTGCAATAAAAATAGACTGTTCTCTGTATCTTTCTTTCGTCAGAGTTATTTTTCGTTGGTATCTTGCTGGCATTAAAAAAGTTGGTTTTTAATTTCTTTTTTCCTTATAAAAGGCTATGCATGAAGTCCCAGATGCAGAGCTGAAAGTAAACCAAATCATTTTTATAAGGAAAAAGAGGAAAGAAAGAAAAGAAAGCGCAGAATTAGAATGAATGAGGAGATTAAAAAAAGAGCAAAATATATAAGACATTTAATTTCTTCCCTCATAAAAGAAAAAAATATTATATTTGCATGTCTTCCAACATCCACTTAAGCAAACAGAAGGAAACATATGAGCCCAATAAACAACTCCCAAAACAGCAGTTTGTTGGGTTTTTTAAACTAATCCCTAATGCCATTAAAAACAGTCTACGAGGCTGATAGGCCCTATCTAACCAGGAACTGAGCATTCTCAACAACTCCCAAAACAGCAGTTTGTTGGGTTTTTTAAACTAATCCCTAATGCCATTAAAAACAGTCTACGAGGCTGATAGGCCCTATCTAACCAGGAACTGAGCATTCTCAACTGACTGACTGATTTGTCACATAAATAATAGTTCACCTGACTTAATGTAGGTATTTATGATAGACTTTTACATTTGAGCTACCCATTCTGGAGTCTGTGTTAAGAGAGACATTATTTGTGCCAGTAATTGATCTTGCATTATACTAATGTAACTCAGTATTAAAATTTTTGCTCTGCCAATGAATATACTTTGTATCTGTCTTGCAGTCAGGATCACTTAGAACAAAGAATTTTGTATAGTGCTTTCTCTTCATCCATTTTAAACCATCTTGAACTGAATAACCCCATATGAGCTACAAATTAAGTCACTAACTATGAAAAGGAACATTTTAATGAGACCTAATTACTTAGAGAGCTCATTGAATTTCTGCCCCTGTTAGCCTATGAGAATGTTTCATTTTTTAAGAATTTAACCTTTTTATTGATGATATTTCCTGTAATGTCTGTGTTATTATAGGCCGTAAACATGTCATTTCATTAAGCCATTTTCAACTGGAACAATGAAATACTCTTTGGAAATGCTAGACATAAAAAGCAGCGCAATAGACATATGCTGACTTTCTTCTGGAGACATAAATTGTTTAGGGCTGTCTCAAATAAGACCTGAAACTTTTCCATTTCATTACTGTCTTCTCTCTTATTTAAGGCTGTTAAAACTTAACTTTCTGATCTTTTTAAGTTTATTATACTCTGTCAGTTTTATTTAGTGGAAGAAATCCTCTTATGTTTCTTTCAAACATAGAAGAACCATTTTTCAACTTGTTCAATTATGATAGCTCTAAGAGAAAGTCACAGCAATTTGAGAGTCTCTTAATTCCATGCACAGAGCAAAGATCAACACTTTCATATTTGAGTGCCTAACATTAGAATATCAGAGTGCAAATCATTTCTTACGGGTTTTACCTCATAATAAGAAAAGAGCTTGTTCCGATTAGACTGGAGAATCCAGCTGCAAAACCTCCCAGCCAAATCAGTAATCATTTTTCTCTCATATCTTATTCCTCTAAAAATTTCATATATTTTCATGTCTCCAGCCCACGCATTTATGACAAAAAATAGTTGAAAACAGCTCAGTAATACTCAGTAAACTTTTCAAAGATAAATAAAAATTTCACTGTTTATTTTTGAAACACATTAAAGTTCAGATAAGGAATGATAAGAAAATGCCTGAATATTATGTAGTTTATTTGGATTTAATTCCTTTATTCTTACTTGCATTTGCATTGGCTGAAATAGTGCGCTGAAATGCAGAATTTTCATAGTAATCAGACAACTATTTAAAGTGACTGTTTTATATTAACATAACCAAAAAGCTGTGAAATTAGCTTTAAATAGAATAAGCATCTGTGTTTGATTCTGATTTGTCATAATAAGCTGTCAGGTGTTTCAACAAATGCTAAGTATTCTTTCACCATAGGAAATATATTTCTATCATGTTGCTAGTTTTTCTTAGCCAAATAAGACTATGTAACACAAAGCCATGATATACAAACTTTTCTCAAAATGAAAATAGAGCAAATAAAATAAAATATTGTACAATCATTTCAGTATTCATATCAAAGTATCTAGGAGAGCCATAGGAAATGTTCAGATTTACTGTGTCCAGTCTTACACAAAATCCATAAATGCTGCACAGGCAGCAGCAAGTATAAAAAGTAAGAAAAAACAACCTCCAAGAGAACAAATTAACAATTATAACATAACATAGCCTAGTATTTTATTTTAGTATATTTTTTTCCCTGTTTTTATTATTCTTCTTTCAAGGCAATATACTCTTAGCTCATCAAGAAAGCTGGGATGCTCTTTATAATAAAGTTTTCAAACCACCTCATGATTGGGTAACTCATCAGCTACACTCAAATGCTGTATTTCTTGTCCTGTACTGGTTTTCATTTCTACCAAAGATCAATCTAAGATGTAATTTTAAATTTAGAGGCTGTTAATGACAAGGTGGTTTTGAGATAGTTTTTCCCTCCAGCATATTTCTGATTCTTTTGGGACATTACCGACGACAATAGATATTGAGAATATAAGAATTTACGCAATTTACTTCAGAAATCATCTACTGTGTACTGGGATAGATCAAATTTATTTGCCTGTTCAGTTTTCTGAAGCAAATTCAGAATTCAACAGAGTTGTTTAATTCATAGATAGGACCTTATGAATACAAGTGGATACAGCTGGATTTGATGATCTTAAGGGCCTTTAAATACTCAAGGGCACCTAATTGGAGTGGGCATATGAATGCTTTTCTAAATATATCAATCACATTCATTGTGTACTTAGATGAAAGACTTTATTCAACATTACAACGCAAACTACAGGCAAACATCATTGTCTTCGGAAACACCTGAAGGACAGACATAACAAGTTAAAATGTCTCTGTGGCACCAGCTGTCCATGGCTAGCCAATTGAGTTGATGTCTTTTTAAGGGCAGGATTCGGTTCAAGTTGAAGGCCTAAGATGTCCACAAAAATACAAGGAGGCTTTTGTACTCCTGGAATTGAGTGTGATTGAATCAGGACTGTTAACGCAGCCTAGATGATGATTCAGCTGACTACTTTCCACAGGCTGTGCTGAGAGTCCAGGGCAATTCAGTTATCCACATATAGGTCTTTAATACCAAATGAGATGTCCCCAGGTATCAATGGTATGTAGACGTCTTGAAAATATTATAATACATTAATCAGCTGGGCCCATGTGGCTTCTCAAATGACACAGAGAGCTAAGCACTGGACAAGAAGACATTTTAACAGTGATAGGTTTTATATACACAATTTATTAAAAAAGACTTATTCTGATGTTCTGCAGTACAACCCATTAATATCAGCTATCCTTGACAAAAGAAAGCTTAGCGTACATGAAAATAAAAAGCAAGAAAAATAAAAAAAAAGATAATGCACAAGATCTGAATGACAAGAGAAAAACTATTGCATAGTAAACATTAAAAAAATGCCAACATTTCAGCGAACTACTCTGTAAGTATTACTAAAGGCTTTCTGGTATCCAAATGGGAATCAACATGAAGTTGATATTGCTCTGTTGGGAGCTGATAATCATCCTAAATGATTTCTGTTTCCCTAAAATGCTTTAAATGAAGAAGGCTCAAGTCCAGCAACTACTTTTCCCAGCGCAAAACTAAATTCTTGCAGATTGTGCCACAGCTGCTTGACACACACCAGCGGGAATCTCGAAAACTGTTCATTTTTACAGTATAGGTCCTTTGTGAAAGTACAGGGATAAGAATAAAAACGGTGGCACTATAAAGAATAAATGCGCTTCATGTGTTTATTAGTTTCAAGAGAAAAAGAAACCCAACCCAAAACAACAAAACCACTGAAATTACTTTTATGACAAAACAAATGAGCTTTCTACATCTCTCATTTACTATTAACTTAAAATATAAATATGTCCTATGAGGCCTTGTAACCATGTTTACAATTCAGTCATACCTATCTCCTGCAGAGAGTTTCCAATCTTTCCTCTGTACAAAAGCAAAGAGAGACTTATGATAAAAAAACCCATTTATTTTTAATAATGCTAAGCAAGATTTATCTGCATACCCTTGAGAGCTACATCTCAAACTGGATGAAGCAGAAAAGTCACATTTGAATATCTTAAGTCTGACTTTTAAGAACGTAATTCTATATTCACTTGCAGCTGCATAATTGACTGTTCTGCTGTATTAAGACACTTCTTTCTACTTATGGTTTCAAGCTTAGTAACAAGTTAGCTTAAAGTTGACTTCAGAGAATAAAAACAGCGTTTGATTAGAGAAATCCCATGACGCTTCAAAGCATATAAGGCTTCCATAGCAGCTTCATTAGTTTCCTTATCTGTGATCAGGATGTGAACCTCTTGGACAAATCTGGGTAAGGTCTGACGTAGAAGTGGGCACAACTGGGAGTCTTTTATGTCTATTTCTTAAAATAGGGGTATTAAACTCATGGTCTGCAGCCAAACCCAGCCTTACACTTTGTTTTATACAGCCTGGCACCTTGTTTCTAGCTGGCGGAAGCACTGAGTTCCTTGTCTCTGTGCTCCTGCCAGCGCTGGCCATGTGTGCAGCGTGTGATGGGTGTCACATTGCAGGAGCAGGAGAATGGCTGGAGCCATGAGTTTGACACCCCTGCCTTAAAAGAAGTTTTGTGATATTGTTACCACTGATTTAATGGAAATTGGATTAAATATAATGGAACAGATCAGAAGATCAACAGTATAGAAACATTAGGGAAAACGATCCATTGTAAACTAGGAGACTGTCAACTAGAAATAGTGGAGAGGAAGAAAGATCTAGACATAACAATAAGATAAGGGATATTAGTTTTAAACCAAAAGAGGAGAGGTTTAGACTACATATTAGGAAGAAATTTTTCATGATGAGGGTGGTGAAACACTGGGAAAAGTAGCCTAAAGAGATGACAGATTCCCCATCCTGGAAACATTCAAAGTCAGGTTTGATGGGGCTCTGAGCAACCTGATCTAGTTGAAGATATCCCTGCTTATGGTAGGGGAGTTGGACTAGATAACCTTCATGTTCCCTTCCAATCCAAACCATTCTGTGATTCTACAATTCTATGCACTAAATTCAAAATTTATTTCTATGATTTATTGCATTTCAGTGTTGCCAAGAGAGATCAGAACTGTTAGGGTTATTGTACAGGACTGTGAAATATTCTGGAATTCAATATTCAGACAAAAAAATCAGTAAAATTTACTACCATTAACCAAGATATTGTAAGAGAAAAGCTGGTTCATTTAACTTAGCAGAATCTATGCAAAAGGAAATGTGTTTGGTTTGTATAAATATGTCATAAAGGTAAAACAGAAGATCTAACACAAAGAACTATGTTAACATAACAACCGCTTTTCCATAAAATATTAATTTAATCATGCAATTAGAAGGTTTGTAACAATCAGAAGAGTAAGGTTGTGGAAAAACATCTGAAAGCAACAGGACAAATAAACCAAATAGGTTTTAAGATAATTCTCAGGTTATTTAAATTTATATGAGTATCTGGGCTAATAGAGAAGCAAACAGTGTTCAGATTCCCTCCCCCAAGTATGTATTTTCACTACTTAATGCTCCACTGCAATATTGTTTCCTGCAAGTCTCTGCTGACAGAAACCCCTTTCGAGAATAACAACAGAAAATACTGTAAGTTGAAAGTAAATACAATTTAACTTGTGATTACGATTGAGGTAACTATTGTTGAAGGTAGTCGAGTGTACATAGGAAATAGAAGCTATTGATTTTTCAGATCTTGATCAACAGGATTTGGTTTTTAATTTTTCTACGTAATTATCATGGGATTTTACAGCAGAAAATAAACACAACAAATGTGTAAACACTAAAGGTCTGATTTTTCTTTATTATAAGATACCCAAATAAAATATTTTATTAAATATTTTAAAACATGAGGACTAATCAATTCAATTCCTTTGAGACTTGTATCCACCCTTTTTCTGTGTGTGAAGTGTTGCTTGTGCTTTTAAGAGTCTTTTATTCTTTCAAGGAATCTGTGAGAACTTCATTCATGAAAGTTCAAGTAGATCTGAGTTTATGAAGATGGCTGTGATAAGCCAGGGCCAAGAGTTTATTGAATTCCTTGGAACAGTCTGTGTTGTAGCAAAAATTTAGAGATTTCAAGATGTCTTATTCTCCTTCAGCCTTTGGATTTTCAAAATTTTATAGATAACTATGGAAGATATCTAAACAATGACTTTTTTAAACAGCAATGTGCTCCAGAAAAACACAAAAAACTCCTAGGTTTACAGTAGTATAGCCTAGAAGAGCAAAAGAGTTTATCTCCTATCTATCTTAGCATGTGTGGATGCAAAATGGGTTCCTGCTTATTTCTATGACATTTAGTGGCAAATTGGTTTCTGTCCACTGATCTGAACTGAACAGAACTGAAGAAAATGATGTTTCTACCTGTAGTGTTTCGAACTCTTCTCTTAGGCCCATTGTGAACAGATATCATAGGCAGTAAAAAATATCATTTGATAGTTCCAGGATAGAATCTCTTGTTGCTTAAGTGTCCTCTAGAGAATGGTAGAAATGATGATCCGTTAAAAGAACATGGTGGAATTGCCTATTTTACCGCATAGGATTCGCTGGTACCATGGATATTCTTAGCCATGAAAATCAGAGATAAAAAATTATTTGCAAAATTGTTCCCTAATGGCTGTGCTTTGCATAATTTGCTTTAACTTAGTCATGCAATGATTCTTGAAACATTTCATTTGAGTGTAAGTTCTAGTTTTATATTCTAGTTTAAGTATAAATTTCCTGACACGCAGTCCACAGCTTCTTTTGTTTCAGAATATGTCTTACCTTTAATCAAACCTCACTGCTAACCAGCTAGTTCATTAATCTTGAGTGATCCATTCCAATGAAAGTTTTAACTTTGAATTTTTTGAGTTTTCCTGAATCAGTCAAAGTGGATGTCAAGCCAGAAAAACACTAGAATCTTTGTCATCTCGTATTAAATATCAAGAAAATACAAACAGAAAATTAAGGTAGAAGATATAAGAGCTGAGAGCCCAGTGTTTGTAAAGAAGAAGCAACATGTGAAATCAAAATATCCAGCTGGCACTGAAAGTGGCAAGCAAGATGAGTTGAACAAGAAACACAGTACTTAAAGCACTGTTTAGGATTTTTTTCATGCAGACTGCATGTTTTCAGTCTGTCACTAGCAGGAAGTGATTAATATGCAGCCCCCTAGAAGTCGTGTGAACAAAAAATAACCTCTTGCTTTCTACTCAAAGTAATCTTTCAGAAGGAAAAACAAACCTACAACAATAATGGCTGCTTCCTACATTAATAGTAAAGGTTTATACATGTTGGAAATGACAATGGCTCTCTTTCATCACTATTTGGCAATTTTGATTATGAAACACAGCAATGGTGAAGAATATCCTGCTGGGAGGAAGCAGCAAGTGTTAGTATGATCAAAAGACTGTTAGAAGTTGGTATTCACTGCAATAGAGTATGGCTGCAGATCAAGCACAATTCTCCAGTGCGTATCAGTATATATTGGATCAGCTTTGGGAAAAATTTACTGTTAATTTTTCTTTTCTCTTGGTGAATAACTTTCTGATGCCCACATCGACCTATAAATAATGTCAGAATTAAAGTTTGATGACAATGTCATAGAGCAAGTACATGTTTTAAAACAATGAGTCAAAATAAAAGGAAATATTATTTCTTCTGTGCACTGTTTTCTTTCTTTATACAGTCTGCTGCACTTAGCAGCAGGAAAAGAAGGCAAAAAATCTAAAGTAGAAAAGGGAAACTTGCAGCCCAGAAAGCCAACCTTGTCCTGGGTTGCATCAGGGGAAGTGTGATCAGCAGATTGAGGGAGGTGATTCTGCCCGCCTGCCCTTGTGTAACCTCGCACAGAGCACTGCATTGAGTTCTGGAGTCCTCAGCACAGATGGGACATGAGTCTGTTTGAGTGGGTCCAGGAGAGGGCCACAAAGAAGGTCAGAGGGCTGGAGCACACCGCCTAAGGGGACAGTCTGAGTTGGGCTTGTTTAGCCTTAAGAGCGGAAGGCTCCTGGGATACCTTATAGCAGCCTTCCAGTACTTAAAGAGGGCCTACAGGAAAACTGGGAAGGGGTTCTTTATCAGGGATTATAGTGATAGGATGAGGGGTAAGGGTTTTGAGCTGAAAGAGGGTAGATTTACATTAGATATTAGGAATAAATTTTCTGTGAAGGTGGTGAGGCCCTGGAACAGGTTACCCAGAGAAGCCATACAGTCCCCATCCTTGGAGGTGTTCAAGCCTGATCTAGTGAGAGGTGTCCCTGCCCATGGCAGGGGGCTGGAACTCGATGATGTTTATGTTCCCTTCCAAGCCAAAGCATTCTTTAAATATTGACAGCTTGCACATATAAAATATATTATGACAATAACATTGAAATGTTAAGACAGAAAAACCTGGCAGCTGACAAGTAACCCTCCAGTATCTTTCCTTTACTGTTTTGTTTTGAGGTTTTTGTTTGCATGTGCTTTGAGATCAAATTGATTCTATGTATCATTTGGAATCCAGCAGAGAACTTTAAAACTTATCTGTGCTGTGCTTCTTTTATAAAAAGGATAGGATGACTAGAGTCCTAACTGGGAGATCTGCCTATTATCTATAGGGAAGCAGAGAAAGAGTTAGCTTTGGTTGAGAGAGTTTGAACTGATTAAGTTTTCTCAACAGACTTTTCCCAAGACTTTTCCCACAGAATTGGGAACCTGCTCTGAATCAACAAAAATGTACCTATTTTCTTCAGGTTCTTAAAGAAAACAAACAAACAAAGAAATAAAAATGAAGGGATAGATATCATCTGACGGGCCAAAATATTATTTTCTAGTAATGAATTGGGAGATAAAACCCTTTCCTTTTTTTTAACTGGGCATTGTTGTCTGATAAAGTAAGGCCAGAAAGGAAAGTTAAATTTGTTTCGAACGCACATAAGGAATATAGGAACACCCCCTTTGCTGTGGGACAGTTATAAATATGTGAATGCTTAGCAAAGGTATTAGAAAGGCCTATTCAGACAACAGTAAAGAAACAGGTATTGTTTTATTGTGATAATCATAGAATCTTCTGGTTGGAAGAGACCTCTAAGATCATCAAGTCCAACTGCACCCATTATCCGCTAAACCATGTCCCTCAAAAACTCATCTATCCTTTTTTTAAATACCTCCAGGGATGGTGACTCAACCACCTTCCTGGGCAGCTGTTCCAGTGCCTGACCACCCTTTCAGTAAAGAAATTCTTCCTAATATCTCGTCTGAACCTCCCCTGGCGCAACTTATGGCCATTTCCCCTTGTCCTATCACCTGTCACTTGAGAGACACTCGCTCTGCCACAGCCTCCTTTCAGGCAGCCGTAGACAGCAATGAGGTCTCCCCTCAGCCTCCTCTTCTCCAAGCTAAACAACCTCAGTTCCCTCAGCCTCTGTTCACAAACAGCAGATCCAGTGGGGCACCTTCCCTAGTCGGTTCACTCACCAGTTGTGTTAGGAAGTTATCTTCCATACACTCAATGAACCTCTTAGACTGTTTCCTTTCTGCTGTGTTATACTCCCAGCAGACATCTGGAAGGTTGAAGTCTTCCACAAGGATGAGGGCCAGTGATCGCGAGACTTCTCCCAGTTGCTTGTAGAAGAGCTCATCAGTTTCCTCATCCTGGCTGGGCGGCCAATAACAGACTCACACCACTATGTCTGACTTACTGTGGGTTCCACTGATTTTAACCCACAAGCCCTCAACCCTATCGTTAGCATATTTTAGTTCTACACAATCAAAACTTTCTCTAACATAGAGGGCAACTCCACCGCCTCTCTTTCCCAGCCTATCCCTCCTGAAGAGTTTATAACCACCCATGGCAGCACTCCAGTTGTGTGAATGGTCCCACCATGTTTCCGTGATGGCGATTATATCATAGTTTTCTTGCCTCACAATGGCTTCCAGTTCCCCTTGTTTGTTGCCCATATTGTGTGCATTCATGTAAGGGCACTTCAGTTGGGCTGTTATTTCCACCCCTTTCCCAAGTAGAATAGGCTTTAGTCCTGACTGTCTACTACCGGTGGTTTGTATCCCACCAATAACCTTTGAATTCTGGCTGCCACCTGGAGTGCTGTTCTCCACTTCCACTGAGGTGGCAGACCAGGTGCTCTCACCACCAGATCATCCCTCGGACCTTGAGGTGCCATTCCCATGATTTAATCTATTGAGCCTAGTGACGTCCCCCTCCCCCTTCCAATCTAGTTTAAATCCCCTCTTGATTAGTCCAGCCAACTTTTTAGAGAGTATCCTTGTGCCCTTATGGGACAAGTGTACCCCATCATTTGCCAGCAGACCTGGCTTGTAGGCCAGCCCATTGTCGAAGAACCCAAAGTTTTGTTCTTCGCACCATGTTCGGAGCCAGTCATTCATTTCCTGGCTCTTCCCACTCCTTCTCTCACCATTCCCTATTACAGAGGAGAATACGACCTGCGCTCCTGCTCCTTTTACCATATGACCTAAGGCCCTAAAGTCCTTTTTGATTGTTTTGAGGCTTCTAGTCTGTTTCTGATTATTAACCACCTGGAAAACAAGTAGTGGGTAATAATCTATGGACTTGAGTAGTTTAGGAAGTTGTCTCGCCACTTCACCAACTGAAGCCCCAGGTAGGCAACAGACTTCCCTATGCAATGAGTCCAGTCTGCAAACTGAATCCTCTGTACCTTTCAGGAGGGAGTCACCAATGACGACAACCCTCCTCTTCTTCTTTACAGAAGCCATCTTAATTGGTGGCTTTCATCTGCTTAACCCGGGTGATATTTCCAGGCTGTGAGAGTTGTTGGCCCTTGCAGTCGGTTCCATTTGCAGGTCTTCATATTTGTTCTGCAGTGGAACCTGCAGGGCCTCGTTAGTAACAGGGGATATACGTCGATTATGATGTCGCTTGTGACGAGCAGAAACCTGTTGCCATTCTGCTCCATCTTCCACTTTACTTACCTTAGCCGAGTGGTTGTGGGATGGTGGGTCCTCTTTCATGCTAGACTTGTCTGCCTGTTGAGGCTGTGACAGGGGGCATAGTAAATCACTCCAGTAGTCAATCTCTCACACTCCCTGATAGTCCTCAGCCTTGTTACCTCCTCCCTGAGTTCAGCGACCAATTGGAGGAGTTCCTCTACCCGAGCACAGCTCCAACACATTGTGTCACCACTGGCATCCGATACCAGCGCAGGAGGGGGGCACGTCCTGCAACTCGGTACCTGGGTGGCCGCATGTACCCACAGGGGTTCAGTCTGGCAGGCTGCTGCAGTCATGGCTGGAGCAGAGCTGCTAGATTTCTTATTCTTCTGGCGGGTGGACACCATGGTGTTCTGGTTTTACTGTTCGAAGTACAGCGCCCGGCCCTTGCTCGCCCTGCCTTCACGAACTGCCTTAGCGAACTGCCAAGCGGTACTCCCTAGGAGACTGTTCAAATCTTCCGCGGCTCTTTCCAGGAATGTCCCCTCCACGTCAGCAGGAGGGACTGCCGGTTCCCAGCTGTTCTCTCAGCAGTGCCACGCTTTTCGCTGGCTCGGAAAACCTTTTTTTTCCCCCTCACCACATGCGCAATCTGCGGGATTTACTGGTGCCGCAGCTGTGCTCCTCGCCGAGTGAGTGGAGCTTTTGGTTTCTAAGAATCTAAGAAGAATGAACCTGAATCTGAATTGGTTGGTCAAAGAGGCAAGTGTAGGGAGCATAAAGCTCTTGAATTCAGAACTGAAAAATAAAATTTGGCTCTTCTGGAATTTGTTTTTTTGTTGTGTTTTTGTTTGTTTGTTTGTGTAAATAGAAATCTGAGATTTTAAATAGTTACTGTGATGTATGTTTACTTTAGTTTTGAATGTAAGGGATTTCCTCAGCAGAAAAAGAGAAATTAAATGAATTATTTAATAATTAATAAAATCCCAGTTAGTTCTACAGATGCTAGAATTTCACCCAGCTAAACAGTTTTGAAACCGATACACTTGCTACTCTCGGTTTCTTAAATACACAAAAATTTGATATAATTCTTTTTATAAAAAAGCATTTGAATCTCTTGGGGTTTTTTACATGTAGTGAAAATTACTTAAGAGCTGATAAAATAAAAACACAGTCTCTCATAAGTGCAAGATCTGCCCTCTTTTCCTTAATGCTTTCAAACTTACCTGTTACTTTTATCTCCAGAAACACAAAAATAGCAATTACTAATATACTTGATGAACAAGAAAGGACAAGGAAAGGTTTCTCTGAAGGTGTTATACATGTGCGTTACAAGCATCACGTGAACTATTTTTAACCAGCTAAGTGTGCAAGAAAAGAGAAACTCTCCCTATTCAATGCGTGGAATTAGAGAACCCCTTTGGTCTTCATTGTGCAATTTTCACAGAAACTGAGATTCACACATAAAATTATGATTAAAAAACCAAAAAGAAAATCCTGAGTTTGATGAAACAGTAATAAAGCAGGTATTAATTTACGGGGTCAGGTTTTAGCCTGACCGCTGCATAAGGCTACATCTGCACAAATAAACCACAGTAGGAATCATTCCTTGGCTCTGTGTCTAACTGACACAAGTACACACATGCTTGCAGCCTAAACATATTTCTTCACCAAACTAAATACTGACATATCTAAAACACCTGTTGGGAACAATTCCTAACTATTGCTGTCCACTGAACTATGTTCTATTTCTGTCAGCGGAAGTGTTGGCATAAGTTAATGTGGTGACAAAAAGCACATTAAGAATTCAACTGTACGGAAAATAAATAACAATAAAAATGAAGAAAAGGGTGTGAGAAAATTAGAGTTGTATTGAACAAAGGAGAAAGGCAGGAAGATTACTGCAGCTGTTACATTAATAGATATCTAGAGCTGCAAGGTTAAACCAGATCTCAAGAGGTGCCTTCCAACTGAATGATTCTCTGCATCTGTGTTTCTGTCTTCTCCATTTTTCCATGGTAGGTCTCATAGTGATAAAGATTTAGAATATATTTATATAACTGTATATGTATAAAAATATTATTAAACTGAAGGATTTTTTTTAACATGAGCTCTTTTTACTTAATTAGATATGTGCTTCTTGATAAAATACTGCCAAACACACAGGCTGCATGCCCGATTTCTGACAGTAACTAACATGTTCCCTTGTTATGCTGCAAAATTATGAGAAATTTCTACCTAGAAAAAGAATCTCTTCTGTTCCATCCTTAAAGATACAGCAAGAGTTGATGATAACAACTGTCGCTGAGGGTCAGTGCCTATAAGGTTTGAATAAAACTTTTGGCATGATGACTTTCATCATTCATCTGAGTACTCTTGCTCTATTGCAGCACCAGATTCTTGAATACATTATCTAAAGCACAGAGGCAATAGTTATCTCTGGTCTGTATCTACTTGACATTCCAAGGGAATATTTTATTTTATAGTGTATTTGTAAAATACTGCCCTGTATAACCTCATATTCAAAGAAAATCTGCAAATTTAAAAAACGGGTTTTGGCAGTGCTTGTAGACATATGATTCAAGTATATTAAATCACTTATAGGTAATTGAGAACTTCAGATAGAGTAATGTAATATATGAATATGAGTAGTTTATCATGGAGAACCCCATTAACAATAAACAAGTGCTTCTGATTTTCTGACTTCATGGCATATTTTAGGGGCTTGTTAATCTTGCTCTAATTCTCATTTTGTAAAGGGTTAATCTTTCTCAATGTTATAAGCTAAATAGAAAAAATATCTAATCCTAAGAAATAACAAATCTGAAAGATGCATGTGTTAATTCTATTGTACATCCCTCAAAGTTTATGAATAATATGTCTACTCAGGTTATTTCAGATATCTTCAGATTCATTGCACAGAAGTAAGTTTCCTTGAAGTGTTTTAGCATTCATCTTGTGACTCTTCTACAAACAAAATTCGATGAAATCTTTCTTTCTGTGTCAAATAATCAAGCTAAAAATACGCTGTTTAAGAAACTCAAAACTTAGAGACTTCTAAGTATTTGTGACTTTCAGCAGGGTTATGAATCAAATGTTCTAACACAAACAGTGATGACAAGACTATACAAAGGAATTTGCTGTAGTAATTTGAGGAAAATCAGTTTTGTTGTTTCAAACAGTGCTTGACGTTTCAACAGAAGTTATCTTTTTTGCTCTTTGAACTGAATTCATTGCAAGTCTCCATGGAGTCATGGATTTAATATAAAAGTAACCACTATAGCAATGTAGCCTAAATTCAGGTAGAAATCAGAATATAACATTTCAACAAGTACTTCCGGCATTTGAGGAAATTGCTTTTCTCTGTTCTACATATGAATATGACTGAGACAAACTCCCTTTGCTGATGTCTGAACTACCTCTAGGTTTGCAGTTGTTGTTCTTTTTCTTTAAATCACGTTATGACCTAAAATATGCTTCATTTGACTTAGAGCAAATCAATAAAATAAATATATTTTTGCTTTAAAATGCTGAATACTTCTAAAAAATAAATTGAAGGAGGGAACCAGTGTCCTATGTGAGTAATGATATTTGGTAGAATATTTACATAACATAGACTGTAGTAGACTTTTGACAGTCTGTGTGACCCTTCATCATGAAGCAAATACAAACTCACAACAAAAGGCTGAGCATGATCAAAACATGCAAATGGGAGATGTAAATGGGAGACTGGAAGGAAAAGGCAAGGAACAAATCTGAATAAATGGAGATGGATGGGCCTGAGCAAAATGGAAATCAGGTAAGGAATCTCCTTAAGAAAGAAAGTGAGGAATTCTTCAAGTTTTCTTTTCCCACAGAAACTAGCAAACAGTTTCAGTTATCGAAAGGAAGACACTAAGAATAAAGGAAGGTTATCAAGAAATAATTGTCAATAAAGATATGACTATATCAGAACTCATCCCACTGGGCACTTAATAGTCCTCAGGTTGTAGAACTGTTAGGTTGGAATAGTCCTCAGATCATCTAGTCCATACCCTCTGCTTAAATTAGGGTCAGCTAGGGTAGGTTGCCCAGAACTAGTTCTAGTCAGATTTTGAATTTTGTTTCAGAAATAGAGACTCTGCAACTTCTCTGGAAAATCTGTTCCAATGGTTGACTGCCTTCACAATAAAATTTTTTATCCTGTGTTCAGATGGAATTTCATGTTAAGTTGTGCTCACTGTCTCCTGACCTGTAGCATCACTAAAAAAACTCTGGCTCTTTCTTCCTCATCTCTTCCTATCAAGTAATGCTTGGAGTTCTGAATGACTTCCTAAGCCACAACTTTGTAGATTCTTTAGCTTGAGCTTAATATAGAGGACAACATAAAAATATGTTTTCTTTGCTAATTTGTTCTAAACAGAACATTCCACAATAGATATATAACACAGGAAGAACTTACCAGGAGTAAATTATTTCCCCCCAAAACACAATATCAATATTCAGATTTCTGGACACAATGCGAGTACTTCAGATGTGCTCAGAAATGTTTTCTAACCAGGACATCTATTATGGAAAGGAATTAGAACAAAGTAGCTGAGGAATGAAAACTCTGCCCCACACATGTATGGATGCAGGACTGGCATCATTAGTAGTCCCAGTGTAACACAGCAGCTTTTTCCCAGTCTCTGGGATTCACCAGACTGCATGTGGTGCTCCCAGAGTGCCAGGGGACATTTGTAACAAAGACACTTAACACGAGTGAAAGGTAGTGCAAGCTTCTTCACATGGCAGATAAGATGGCCTCTGCTATTTTTATCTTGTTATAAAGAGATGTGGTCTGTATTGCAGAAATCAGACGTTGGTCCCATAGTCTGAGTCCTGGATTTCAAGTAGTGTTGTCCTTGCCAGGTGTGGACATTAGAAAGCTTGTTATCTGCAAACAATTCAAGTGGCATAAGTGTGAGATTGTAGCCGTTATTTCTTTACAAACACTGATATTGGAGTTGCTTCCATCCATGGACTGTCTTTCAACAGAAGAAGATAAAACAGCTTTCTTAGCTTTACTTTTCTGATTTTAATGATTTATAAGATGCTTCTAGATAAAAAAGTCATTCTGTAAATACTGTATTGCCTTGCGTAAATTATTATTATTATTTATCATAATTACTAGAGCATTAGGCATATGAAGGAATAATGGGAATATAAAGGTGGCCAATGTTAGGCAAAAGGCACATATTCAGAAAATGATTGAGAAACATCTGACTCTCCAAAATGTAGCATATTCTTCTCTCAAAATCTTTACGTTAGTGCTTGATGCCTTTCTGGGAAACATGTCAAAGCAGCCACATGTCTTAGACAGGAAAAACTGTAATAAGCTATACATACTACATAAAAGAAGAGATCAGGTTATTTTATCTAATAATAGTTTTTGTTCATAAAATCTATTAATGTCTTTGCACCATTTTAATAACCTAAAAATTAATCATAAAAATATAATTGAACTGAAAATAAAAACAGCATTAAAGATCAATGACACAATATTATGGATAAATTAGAAAAATAGCTAAAATGAAGTGTTAAATCTGTATTTTTCAGATTTCATTAGTTCAGTTAATTGGGGCAAAGACTGACTAGCTTTAACCCAAGTAGAATGCTGAATAGCTAAAAGTGATTTTCTGAGCATGAATATTGATTTTTTTTCACAGTTATCATAACAAATAGCTTGAGAATGCTTCTAAAAATACTCAAACACTTGTATGACTATGCAACTAAGTATCCTGATACAAAAAGAGGAATGTAAGGCACAAAGTATGTCTTTAGAATGCTGAAGGTTGTGAGCTAAATGACAAAGATCGTCATCGTCCATCCAGTCTTGTGGAAATGTAAAGGGTAAGCTAGTACCTCATGGGAAAAAACAAGTATCCCCAAAAAATCACAATGGCCTTACAAAGCCTAACTGATGGTTCATCTACCTTAATATTTTACAGTGAAGAGAATGAAATGATAAATTTTCTCTCACAGTTTCCACTAATTTATGTTTCAGGGACTTCCTGAGCCAAAGGCCATCTTTTGTATTTAACAGCCCAGAGCAAAATTGTAGTTTTTTATTTATAAAGCTGTATTTGAACTCATACACCTCTTGACCATATACAACTTTCTCATCAGTTATCTTTGGTTATATTCTGATTAGATCAAAGAAAAGCAGATATTAGAATAGTTACAAAAGTCACTGGTACGTCTGTTATATACAATCATATAAAGACTAAATACAGCTGCATGTGCTTGGCATGCTATCACCACGCTGTCCTTATTTCTTCAATCTCAAGATAATTTCCTGGTTAAGAATGTGTCAAGCTTGCAAGCAGAGCACGGTTATGGAAATACAAGCCAGTTATCCTCTTACAGATGTATTCTACTTACTAGTAAAGTCTGATATTAGATAGGTAGACTATCAATTGTTTGGAATTCAAATGTTTGTGATTAGTGATACGAAGTCCAACTTTTAGCTGTTTACTAGTGGTGTTCCTCAGGTGCTGACACTGGAAATAAGAAGGTTTAACACTTTAATAATGGACTGGGTAACAAAACCAAATGACATAGTTGTTCATAGATGAGGACATACTGGAAATCACAGCTATGGTATCTTAACAGACTGGAGAAATGGGCTGACAGGAGCTTTATGAAGTTCAATAAAGGCAAATGGGAAGTCCTGCACCTGGGATGGGATAACCCCCCATAAAACGCTGGGGGCTAGGTGGACAGAAAACAATTCTGCAGAGCAGAACCTGGAAATTCTAAAAGACTACAAGCGAACATGAAAAAACAACTCACGCTTCTAGCAAAGGCAGCTGGACGTGAGCCAACAACGTGTGTTCATAATGCAGAAAGCCAACCAAATCTTTGGCAGTATCAAAAGAAGCAGGGCTAGCAGGCTGAGGGAGGCAAATTTGACTTTTTACTCTGCTCTGTTAAGACCCCAGCTGTAGCACTGCATCCAGCGCTGGAACACTCAGCACAGGAAAGGTATGAACCTGTTAGAGTGGATACAGAGGAGGGCCACAAAATGATCAACACCTCTGCTATGAAGAAAAGCTGAGAGAGTTGGACTTCTTCAGCCTGGGGAAGAGAAGACTCCAGAGGGAGTTTATTGCAGCCTTTTAATAATTAAAGTGGGCTTACGAGCATGATGAGGAAAATCTTTTTAGCAGGGTCTGTTGTGATAGGAAAAGCAGTAATGTTTTTAAACTAACAGAGGGTAGATTGAGACTAGATATAAGGAAGAAATTTTTTACAGTGAGGTAGGTGAAACACTGCAAAATGTTGCCCAAAGTAGTGGTAGAAACCCTGTCCCTGGAAACATTCAAAGTCAGGTTGGACAGGGCTCTGAGCAACCTGATCTAGACGGAGATGTCCCTTCTCACTGCAGGGGCATTGAAGCCTTAAGGGTCCCTTCAAACTCAAACCATTCTATGATTCCATGACTCCATGAAAAGACAGGATACATGACTATTAGTACATTTGTTCAGAATTCATCCGGTTTAGTACTATTTCTCACATTACTCCTGAAAATAAGGATCTGAAACTTAAAACATTATTAGAAGTTATCAAATGATTTATCTCATGATAAAGTCTACTTACATCAGTCATGCAAGTGTGAATCAGTCACCCAACTAGGTTGCAATGTCATGATCACTATTTTGTGATTGAAGCACCGAATATATGGCAACAATAAATGTCTAATATGCCTTTCAATGAAATAAAAATTCTGCAACAATTTCATGGTTTATGGATCATTAGCCTGTTGCCATTGTTGTCCTTTATTGATACCCTATCTTGCCTTGTTTAACAACAGAGATACAAGGACAGGTCATTAAAATTTTCACTCAAAAGTGAAAGGTGAGATAAGCATAAATATTTTTGTACTATACATTAAATCTTTTTTCAAAGAACAGAAAGTCATTCTGAGGGCAAAAAAACCTTCCCTCATATCCTCATCCCTCTTCCCTCCTTTGGTAAGACTGTAGGCATTGCCACTAACAGTGGTCACAAACTCAAAACTAACTCAAACCCTGATCTTACATCATGTTACAAAGTAGATGTTTCAACTTATCCAGAAGGAGTAGTCTTGAGCCTGGAATTTTCCGGTGTATGTATTATCCTCCATTTTTAGCAGGTAAGTACTCTATCAAAGATTGTCAAACTCACTTAGAACTTTTTGATTATCATTTAGAATGCCTTAATTTTTTAAAATGTATTTTCCAAATAGTTCTAAGGATAGACCCCTTTCTAAACTGAACAGCAGTTGCGCGGTATACTGTGAAAATTTCAGAAATGATACTCATCAAATAACTAGTACTCAGCAAAGGATGTAACTTTATAGAAATAAAAACAAATACCTTACCTAAATGTCATCTTAACTTTTACTTCAACTGCTTTAAATTATCTTTAAACATCTTTGTAAGTAATTTTCAGATATTTTCATATACTATCTAATGTTTTTTTTCCTAAAAGTCTCTAAGTTTTTTTAACAGAGTTATACTAGCTTTATCAAGGCTTTTATTATGTAGTTCCTGATTAATACAAAAGCAGCTGAGAATCTTTATCTATCTGAAGGGAGATTCAGTGTGTCCTTACTTGTATCACTGAACACAGCCTGAGCTATTTATTGTGGTAAGGTACTGAGAGCTGCAAAAATGTTTTGAACTAGAGACAAATTTTCAAACTTGTGTTTTTCATATCTCAGATCTTAGCAATCTCACTGTTAACCATCCTGTCAAGACTTTGTATTGTTTTTTTACTAAATGTAACATCTGCTGTGATGCCTAATTAAATTGTTTTTATTTGCTTAGTCAGCCGTAGCAGTTCATTTATCTTAATGTATTTACAAGTAATCTACAGAAAACAGGCAGAACATTTTTGTGAAAAATAGAAATTAAAAATAAATATTTATTTTTCTAATTAAAGTTTCAGTTTCAGGAAAAGATCCCTATTAGTTCAAAACTTGGTTTTATGTGAAAAATGCTAATTGATTTTAAACTATATGAAATCTTGAGTTCTTTTGAGTATATAGACAATTACATAGGTGAAATGTTAAGTAGCATGAAAATACAGATGCAGAGGTAATGGGTTTAATGTCACAAATAATTTAACATTGTTTCTGACAAATGCTCATTTAAGCCTTGTTCAATATCATTTGTGAATGTTAGATAATAAAAAGTCTAACACAGATTTCCTTGGGACTACTTCTTCCACTAAGGAAATGGATCATTTATTTTTCCCACACATTTCTGAATGAATTACCAGTGCACCAGAGGACCTTCCTTCTCATCTCACATTATTTTTTTTTTTTTAAAAAAGCTGGTTTTCCTCTTAAAAACCTCACCTATTAGCTACCCTGGCTACAACATGTGACTCTAACCACAGTCTTATTTGCTTATCTTGTATGGCCCTAATCTGTATATTTAACACATGTAACTTAACACTAAGATGTTTTCTCAGATATCTAAACCAAAATTAAGCATTAATAAAGGCACCTGAAGTAGGCCTTGAATCACAGACAGCTGAGGAGACAGCTAGGAGAAGGGTCACACAAGGAAAGGATCGACTGCGCACACAGCAGAGGAACAGACAGCTGTGGAGTGAACAGGGGCATTGAAGCAAGGAGGTCACAAGCTCACATTGCTACTTACATCACCTTTTCTGAGGTTCTGACGCAAGTCTCTTTTTTAATCTTTTGACTCATATGGGGGATTTCTAGTCTCCAAACATTTACATTGCAGACAGATGGAAGAGTAACTTCTCATTTTTACAACCCTCTTCAGAATACTAACTCTTTGGTCAAAAAACCTTCAACCTGAATAACTCTCTGCTGATGGGTGTTGTTAGAGTCCTTGTCAGTAAAACTGGTTAAATAGATGCACTCGTTAAACAGACTTGCCTAGAAACAGCTTCATACTATCAAACAGAATGCATGCAGTGAATGGAAATGGATGCACAGATCATCACATCCTGGGTCTAAAGAAGTGGGAAATAGGATATCACTAGGAAATCATGACAAGGCCATAAAAAAATAAAAAAAAAAAGTGGAAAGAGTGGAAAAGGTCTGTCAACTCAGTTCTGAGAGAAAACTATTTTAATAAACAGAGGTTTATTATTAACTGGAACGTCACACTAACTCTATGTTTAATTAATCTATTACAATTGATAGCAGTAATAAAGAGATGAGGCCACCCAAGGAACCTGAAGGTATTCAAGTCCATGGGACCTGATGAGATGCATCCATGGGTTCTGAGGGAACTAACAGGTGAAGTGTCTAAACCACTATCCACCATCTTTGAGAAGTCGTGGCAGTCCAGTGAAGTTCCTACTGATTGCAAAAAAGAAAATATAACTCCCATTTTTTTATATGGGAAAAAAAAGAAGACCCAGGGAACTGCAGGTTGATCAGTCTGACCTCTGTAACCAGCAAGATCATGGAGCAGATCCTCCTGGAAACTCTGTTGAGGCATGTGGAAAATAAGGAGGTGATTGGTGACAGCCAACACAGCATGACTAAAGGCAAATTGTGCCTGACAAATTTGGTGGCCTTCTATAATGGAACTACAATGTCCCACATGACACTCTTGTCTCTAATCTAGAGAGACATGAATTTGATGGATGGACCATTCAGTGGATAAGGAATTGACTGGGTGATCGCATTCAAAAGTTGTGACTCAATTTCCAAGTGAAGATCAGTGACAAGTGATGTTCCACAGGGTTTATTATTGGGACCGGTGTTGTTTACCATCTTTGTCGCAGACATGGACAGTGGGATTGAGTTCACCTTCAGCTAGTTTGCTAATAACACCAAGATGTGTGGTGTGGTCAGCCCCCTGGAGGGATGGAATGCCATCCAGAGGGACCTTGACAGGCTTAAGAGGTGGGACTGTGCTAGCTCCATGAGGTTCAGCAAGGCCTGGTGCAGTGCCCTGCACCTAGGTCAGGGTAATCACAAACATAATTACAGGCTGGGTGAAGAATGGATTGAGATTAGACCTGAAGAGAAAGACTTGGGTGTATTGGTGGGTGAGAAGCTTAACGTGAGCTGGCAATGGCAGCCCAGAAAGCCAACCATATCCTGGGCTGAATCAAAAGAATTGTGACCAGCAGGTCGAGAGAGGTGATTCTGCTTCTCTACTCTGCTCTTGCGAGACCCCACCTGGAGTACTGCATTCAGTTTTGGAATCCTCAGCACAGGAAGGACATGAATGTATCAAAATGAGTCCAGAGGAGGGCCAGGAAGATAATCTGAGGGCTCGAGCACTTCCCATAGGATGATAAGCTGAGACAGTTGGGCTTGTTTAGCCTGAAGAAGAGGAGCCTCTGGGGAGACCTTATATCCACCTTCCAGTACTTAATTGGGCCTACAGGGAAGCTGGGAAGGGGCTCTTTATCAGGGAGTATAGTGCTAAGATGAAGGGTAACTGTTTTTAAGCTGAAAGCAGGTTGATTTCAATTAGATATTAGAAAGAAATTTTTTACTGTGAGGGTGGTGAGGCATTGGAATAGTCTGTCCATAGAAATGGTGGATGTCCCATCCCTGGTGGTGCTCAAGGCCAGGTTGTACGAGACATTGAGCAAACTTATCTAGTGGAAGGTGCCCATGGCAGGGGCACTGGAAGTAGATGATCTTTAAGGTCCCTTCCAACCCAAACCTTTCTATGATTCTATGATTCTAATTAGCTTGTTCAATGCAGATAATTGCTGTATGATATGAATTGTAATGACTGAGACATGACTGAATTTCAGCCCTCTTGCAGCACATCTATGGTTGCTGCTTGATAGAGCATTAACATCACCACA
The DNA here is from genome assembly GCA_033558185.1 of Dromococcyx pavoninus. Classification (NCBI taxonomy): domain Eukaryota; kingdom Metazoa; phylum Chordata; class Aves; order Cuculiformes; family Neomorphidae; genus Dromococcyx; species Dromococcyx pavoninus. Next base: position 3,273,224 of record JAUMJL010000212.1, read on the forward strand.
TGAAAGCAAGGGATAGTCTTGTTTATTTGAAATTACAGAGGAGCTTACTTTGTTAAGAAAGTCATACTCGAGATATAGATCCAAAGTAATGAGTAACACCTCTGCTTAAAAAGTAATGGTAATGTATATTGCCAGTATCTCTCTTTGAGCATCATTATCATACCTCCTGTAGATGACGGCTTTGTGATGTTGTGGTACAATAGTTTTTCAGTTCAAACATTAAGGAAAGCTTCCAATAAATCATGTACACTTTGAAAAGAGTAAGTATTCTTTTAAAGAAAATAATAAATGTAGTAGAATCAGGATTTTGACTGCTGTTAATGTATTAATGAATTATGATTGAATATGCAGAAAATTTTGCTTGAAATAATATTTTAATGATTATATACACAGATACTGGTAAAGACTTTTAAAGAAACAGCCTTTCTTTTTCCCACAAGGAGAGAGATCTGACAAAAACTTAGATAAGTAGTTTCATGTACCAGATTTTTAGGATCAGACATTCCTGAAAAACCAAGAAGGAGTGGTTGGGATTTTTATGTTCACATAAAAATCTAGAGAACCTACTAGAGAACCTACCATTCGCATAGTTTATGTGTTTGTCATATGAATGTCTAAAACAATATTTTTATTATATTAACAACCATTATAAATACTGAAAGCATATTGAAATATTTTATTAACTCTAGGGGCTTTTTAGTTTGATTCTCAAAGGAAACAAAACAATACTAAATAAGTAAATGAGCTAATTTTTCAAGTGCTGCTCTCAGATCAAGATCTATGCATTCCTCTTTAAAACAAAACAATCCTTGAAAACATCATATCTAGCAAAGAAAAATTGGAAGGATAAGATATTTAAAACAAAATTAAAAAGACATAAATTTGTTCATGTTTAATTTATTTTAGATTAAAAATATAATAATATCGATTTTAATATTTTATCACAGATATTGATGTTTTTATGGAGAATGAAGGGAAAACTGTGTTTATTTTTGTTAATGAGACAGATATGCTAAGTCACAGTGCTGTAGCAAGTCTATGTATTCAGAGAGTGGAGATGAATTAGCTCACTTGAAACAAAAAGCATACAAGTCCTCAAGGATGGCAGAGAAATTTAATGTTGTATAGGATTAGCTTTGTGAGAGCACACTGTGGAGGTCCTGAGGGTCTCATATCTCACGTATTTCAAAGTTTTAATATCCTCATTTAAATTTCCTCAGACTTAATAATAGGCCCTAAAGTCAGAATTTGCTATTTAGGGAAAATACAAATACAACAATTATCAACTCAGGACTACTGTCGAAGACAATGAACATACATAGAATCATCCTGCTGGGTCCTTTACGAATTAGCAAGAATAATAAAGGAGTTCTCGCACATCCTTGTACTGTTCTGTGGACCAATGCTGCTAGATAAGAGTAAATTGTCCAGATCAGTATTCTCTGCAGGTCAGGCACTGAACCAATACAATTACATCTTTTACAGACTGAAGCTTCCTTTCATCCATGTAGTGTTAGGCTCAGTTATAGGAAAGATGTGCACTATAACTGAAAAACCTCTAACCTCAAATTGTACTCTGGATTAGAAAAAAAGAACCAAACCAAACCAAACAGAAACCTTCTCTTGGTTAATAAATGTTTTAACATAACTTTCTCTAAAAGATATCCAGAATATTGTGCACATTTTAAATAAATCTAAACATCTACTGAGATTTACAAGATAAAGATCAAAAGAAAGATCAAAACATTTCAGCTTTTAGTGACCCAGTATAATGCTTCATGGGTCAAATATTTTAAGCTAGACACAAGTTTTAGGTGTTTTTTTTGAGTGAACATATACCGTTCAAAAAAAAACATTCTGAAAGCCTGCTAACAAAGAAGAAAATATTTTGGTGTTGTTTTAGTTTATTTTGTTTTGGGTTTGTGTTAGATGCTGTACATTAACATCAGTGATCTAGAAAATAATGGCATCACAGCAGTTCTACGAACAATGACACATATTTACAAATTGTTAAAGAAGGAAAGTCTTGATGTTCCCTCTCAATACATTCCTGAGGTGGCTCTAACAAGCATTCTTGAGGTGGCTCTAACAACCATGTGTGTAAGCAGCAAAAGAGGTTCAGGCCCTCACTAATTTGAGTGGGATGTCATCTTTTCAATGCTACAATGAAGCTACATTTACCTGTCTCAGGAGGACTGTCTAAAAAGGACACACAAAATAGCCTTTGAATACAAAGGAATGTAGAGAAAGTGTGTGGGAACTGGTGAGTCTGAGGGGTAGTGAACAAAGAATACAAGAGGGAAAAAGAAAAGGACATCTCAAGGAACCGGATGCAGACCTGGAACTTTGGTAGAAATCGAGCTGTTAGTATTATAATCATGGTATTCATCCGACAGCATGATATTGATTTGATATCAGGTAATGCACCTGATAATTTCACAACAAGTGAATTTGAGGAACTATTTAAAATCATTTCATATCCAAAAATCATTTATCAGGAAGTTGTCAATATGACAAGTCCACATAACTTCAATACACTTTATCATAAAGACCACAGTCTCCACAACTTCATACCTCTATCCTCATACGTTCCCTGTTGCTTGGAAAATATAGTATAGCTTTTGTTGCTTAGTTTACGTGTTTCATAGAATCACAGAATCCTTTGGTTAGAAAACATCTTTGAGATCATAAATCCCAATTGTACATGTCCACTACTAAACCATGTTCCTCAGAAACTCATCTACCTGTCTTTTAAATACTTCCAAGGATGATGAATCAATCACCTCTCTGGGCAACCCGTTCCAGTGACTGATAACCCTCTTGGTGAAGAAATTTTTTCCCCATGTCTAATCTGATCCTACTCTGGTGGAATTTGAGGTCATCCTATCACTTCAGAAAAGAGACAAACTTGGGAAAAGAGATGAACACTCACCTTGCTACAACATCCTTTAAGGTGGCTTTTAAGGAGGTGTTTAAAAACAGATTGGATGAGGCGCTTAGTGCCATGGTTTAAATGACGAGTGAGTGCGAGTGTTGGGTCATAGGTTGGACTAGATGATCTCAGAGGTCTTTTCCAACCTTGTGATACTGTGATACCATGTGATACAGTGACAAGGTCTCCCCTCAACCTCCTTTTCTCCAGGCTAAACAACCCCAGTTTCGTCAGTTGCTCCTCCTAAGGCTTTCTTCATCTGATTAGGAATTTACTAAGACACACACACAATGCATTAAAGTATCCCTTCTAACTTCCATCTACCAATCCTGATAGGCATTGGTCTCATATAGGTCCTTTGTCATATCTGTCAGCCCCATGTAGCATCCATCAGTCCCTTACAATATTTCAGATGCTGCATGACATCTCATAATGCATAAAATATCTATAAGTAATCAATAAATTCCACTTCAGACTTCTATATTATGGTAAGATGAAATGCTCTCATGTCTACAGACTTCATTCACTGGATCTCCAAGGACCACTATCTGATTTTAGATATTTACCTTACAGTAGAGACAACTACCTGTAAGCACAAATGTCTCATATCCAAACAAAGTTCAGCCCGTAGTTAGACACTTTCATGGTGTCTAGCTACAACTTTCTTTATCAAAGTCAGTTTAAGCTTTCTGAATTTTTCAGATGAAAAATCAATGCCCCTAAAACTTTACAATGTTACGTGACTGTTCCTGAAATTTTTCTGCATTCTTACAAACATTGTGTACTTCAACTTTTATGTGTATACTAACACTGTTAAAACACCTTTCACAAATTAATATTAAGAAAAATTTTTCGATATAGTAATGTCCCTTGACATTACAAGAAAGGTAACTAATATAAAAGCTTAAAAGAGGGAATATATTTTCAGTGAGGAATTAGTTACTTAAGAATATCTGACCTACTCAAACACTTCAAAAGAGTCACATCTCCTAAGATTATTAGGAAGAAAAGAGAATAAATTGGTTAATGATAAATTAAGTGTAAAAATGAACTTTAAAAATTTCAGGACCACTCAAATTTTAAATGATTACTTTGAGACTTTGAAGACTTTTTTTTGTAGAAACTATGATTCTTTTAATTATTTTTTAAACAGAATTTTGTATTGTATTAAATCTTGACGGAAATAAAAACTTATCTCAGAAAACAGACTTTCTAAAATTACAAATATGGAAGTTTGGCTTAAGGAAGTTCTGTTCTGCTATAAGAACAAAGTAAGCCATAAATACGCTGCATATTTATTAGAAAGATTAGAACTGAAGTTGAAATCAAGAGAAATCCACGAAATCAAAAAGAAACAATAGAAGGGTGGAACGAATTATGTTCAGTACCAGGTACAACTGCAAAAGATGAGGTAGAGAACAAAACTTTGGTTTGATGATAATTGTTATTAGATATGTGCACTAGACATCATAAATTTATGGAAAAATGAGACTGTAAACAGCATGGGCACACTACTGTGTTACAAGTAGGAACTAACAGACTGGCAAGTGGGTAGAGGTGTTCATTTTGTGAGTATGCACAACAGATCTACTGTTTTGAACCTCACGTTGCATTGTATTCAGCTATTCTTGCTTGTCCTGTGGACTTCAGTATGACAGATGTTTTATCTCACCATTTTGAGAGTGTCCCTCGACTGCTCTGATTCTCAATAAAATGAGTGCTCTGCCTAAAAGTGGGACTAAGCCATGGCTGCATTGCAGAACATTAATGACAATTATCTAAACTGGCTGGTCTGTATCAGTTAAAAGGAAAACAAACAAACAATCAAAACTGAACTTCCACCCTTTTCTCCAGGGATATGACAAAGGGTAATGGCTTTAAACTGAAAGAAGGTAGATTTAGATTAGATATAAGGAAGAAATTCTTCACGATGAGGGTGATGCAGTAGCAGAACAGGTTGTGCAGAGAAGTTGTGGATGCCCCCTCCGTGAAAGTGTTCGCGGTCAGGCTGGATAGGGCTTTGAGAAACCTGGCCTAGTGGAAGGTGTCTCTACAAATTGCAGGGGCGTTGCAACTGGGTAACCTTTGAGGTCCCTTCCAACCCAACCTATTCTATGATTCTATGTTAGAGGGTCATTTCACAAACTATGGGGAAACTGTCAGCAGGAGAAGAACTGTAGGAGAAGAAAAAAATATATTCTCTGAATGAGAAAATAGAAAATGATCAGTATAGCAGTAAAAGTGATTGTTGAGAAGATGACCTACGTGGGTGCATTTGGAAGCTTGTTACCCTCAACTTCCATTGCTCTGCTGATAGAATCATAGAATTGTAAAAATACAGGGGACAATCATTTCCCCAGTTCTGCCAGACTATTTCTGATACACCAGGATGCTCTTGGCCTTCTTGACCACCTGAGCACACTGTTTACTCATATTCAGCTGGTTATTGACCAACATCCCCAGGTATTTTTTCATCAAACAGCTTTCCATCCAATCTACCCCAAACCTGTGGCGTTGCATGGGGTTATTGTGACTCAAGTGCAGAACTCAACATTTAGTCTGGTTGAACCCCCTGTGGCATTGTGTTTCATCATATTTGCAAACTGTCTTAGAATTAATAAGTTAGTTCAAATTAAACATATAATGTGGTTTTCACTTCCCAGAACTTGATTTTAATGAACCACGTTGCACTTCTACTTACGGGGGGCGGGGGGGGGAGGGAAAGGAAGGGCAGGATGTAGCACCAGCTGCTTATAGAATATTTCAACTGTTCTTCATCCTGGTTGGGTGCTCTATAACAGACTCCCACCATGACGTCTGCCTTGCTGGCTTTGCCCCTGATTCTTACCCACAAACACTCAACCTTATCATCACCATCATCAAGCTCTAGACAGTCAAACCCTCCTTAACACATAGGGCTACCTCACCACTTCTCCTTCCTTGCCTACCCCTTCCGAATAGTTTATAGCTATTCATTGCAGCACTTCAGTTGTGCAAGGCATCCCACTGTGTTTCAGCGATGACAACTGTAACACAGTCTTCCTGTTGAACAGTGGCTTCCTACTCCTCCTATTTATTGCCCATGTTGATTGCGTTGATACAGAGGTACTTCGTTGGGCTATTGATCCTTTTTGGGGGAGAAACCTTCATTCCTACTTGACCATTCTGAGTCACTTCTGTGATTTCTAACACGTCAATAATACTTGTGTCTTTGCTGTCTCATGGATTTCCAGGTCCTGTATCCACTGAGATAGCAGACTGGAAGATCTCACTAGCACACCATTCCTCAAGCACTGGAATGCTGCCCTCAGGCTTAGCTTTAGCAAGTCTGGCTTTATCCCTTTGCCTTTTCAAACCTTGTTTAAAGAACTTTCAATGAGCCTTGCTAACTTCTGTACAAAGGCCCTTACCCTGCTTTGAGACAGGTATATCCTGTCTGCCTCCAGCAGGCCTACTCTCATGTATACTGACCCATGATAAAAAGCCCCAACATCCTGCCTGTAACACCAGGCTCAGAGCCAGGTATTGGTCTCCTAACTCTTCCTTTTTTTCTTCTGCAACTGGAAGGATACAGAACACTACTTGTGCTTCTAATCCCTTAACTAATCGTCTCTAGTCTCTGAAGTCTATCCAGATTGCCCTTGGCCTTCTTGTTGCAACTTTATCACTTCCTACCTGAAAAAATAAATAATGGATAAGAATCTGAGGGCCATAACAATGTAGGAAGCTTTCTCTTCACATCCTTAAACCAGGACCCAGAGAGGCAGCAGATTTCCATAAGAAGTGGGTGCAGGCTGCATATTGGGTCTTCAGAAGGGAGTCTCCTGTGACAATGACCTGCCACTGCTCAATAAATATTTACCATGAAAAACACTATTTGTTCCACATCATCTCCAAAATTTCTTTAATCAGCCTCTGATTTATAAGTCAAGAAAAATAATGCACCTTGTCAGATGTTACTGCATCAAGAATGTCTCTGTTGGTAATGTAAAGAGTGTTGGTTTAAAATTATTCTTTACTTACAAAACAAATATAAATACATTATAGGCACTTCTTTTATCCCACTCCAAACTTACTTCAGGTCACTGTATACCATATCTTTCAGGCCTGGTGGGTGTATCAGACTGCTTTTCATACTTGAATAACTTCACTGACTTCAAGGAGTCCTTTCTGATTTACACTCATATAATGGAACAGGAGATCAGGCAGCTGTTCTTTCCCAAGAGACTAAAATGATTGTGGCCTTATGATTTCACCTGAGTTATACCCTTCTCACTAGCTGAAGATCCAGTTAATCATTCTATAGTGCAATCTGCAGTGCACCAGAAGGTGTATAATGAATTCTTTACGTAATTAAATGAGGAAAAATACATTAAAGGAGCATTATGACTGTGGTGTAATGCACACAAAACCCGACATGTTTAAAATTACAGCCCCCCAAGTAATTTTAACTCAGCTGCTTTGTATAAATATATTAAAGCTTTAAAGCTAATATGTGCTGCAAACCAGAATGCAGTTTATGGGCCATGGGATTGAGATATCATCACAGTGGGAACTGTAACTTTTAATTTGCTGGTTTTGGTGAAAATAAAGGCTAGCCCTTAGGATTATTCTTCTTCATTTATTATTTTATTACTTTACCTTTTTACTTTTACTACAATTATTTCTATTTTACTAGAAAAATTACATCTATTGATCATACACTTTGTCTTCAACTCTTGAGAGAAATTTCTTTGATGTAAAAATAATATGTACAATATGAACATGGAGGATAATACATAAATCAGCAACATGTTGGATATTAGAATACAGTTCTAAACAGAAAAGCCAGCATTGTAAGGCCTTCTTCAATCCAAGGCCCTACCAGCAGCAAACTTTAATCCTTAAAGACCAGTGGTATTAAATATTTTGTTTCTAAATTGTTGTTAGTCTCGAAGACAGTCAAAGTTGGATAAATTCTCTGCCAAAATAAAAGCAATTAGAATTTAATATTTAAAAAAATTCAGAAAATATGTGTAGTTCACAATAGTTTATGTTAATTCATCTATGTCTCATTTCCACAGAAGAATATATGAACATACTTATGAGTCAACATGATGAAGAAAATGGGTTCCTTTTGATTGTGGAAAGAAATGAACATGGAAACTTAGGAAGAACAGTTTGCTTTTCTGCATGGAATTACTTTGCATGCTGAATAAACTCTCACAGATTAATCACCCTCTAACCTTTCAGATTTCTTTTATCCAACATAGCCTTAAGCAAATATATAAACAAGCTCTTATAAGTTGCAAAAAAAGAATTGATTCAGTTCCGCACAGTGATGGATGATATAGGGCCACAATCTAACTAATTATTAACTCTAACATTAAACAAGTAGTTAACAATGATTAATTTTCATCTTACAACAAGCACAGATAATTCATTAGATTATTCTGGGTTTTTTTGCACCAGAATAAAAGGAATGATGCATAATTCTCATTAATGAGGATGTTATTTCCTCTCTACATGAAGACTTTTGAATTGTTTTTGTTTGAACATTATGTGTGATATGCACAAAAAAGGCTAAGAGCAGTTGGATCTTAATTGGACAAGAAACTAGCATTTACAGTTAAACATGAATTACTAATTAATTTTCTTTTTTAAGGTTCACCTTCTCTGTCTTGCTGTTCAAGACTGTAATTTCTGATTAGAAACACCATTTTGTCATGTTGATGAGCTATTGATTCAGTGTTTATTGAACATAATTTGTTTTTAAATGTTAAAAATGGAAATACACGTATTTCCATAGAATCTTTCAACAGTCCATTGAAACATATGTTTCGCACATGGAACAAAATCCAGCTTTGAAAAATTATTGTCTTCTGAAATATTGTACTTGTTTTGAATCTTAAAAAAACTTTTTACAAAATTTTAAATTCGTAAAGAAAAAGCTCTAGGAAAATTATCTAAATAGAGAAAATGCCTTAAAAAGTCTTTCTTTCAAGAGTAATAATTGCAAAAGTATTCCATTAAAAAGAAGGATAGATTGTGACTATTTTTTCCTGTCTCAAAACAGAAATATAATACTTTGACAACACGCTATGCCTATGATGCTAACTCTTTCTTGATATTCACAGAAACTGTTTTAAGTAATACCCCACTCCAAGCTCACACATTACAACACATTTATCCAGTACTTCAGATCCTTATATGAAGTATTTTGTCATTTTTAATTTGTACATTTTGGAATCAAAAGAAGAAAAAATTCACTTTTTCTTGGGTTGTTTTATTATTTTTATTTTTTTAAAGCATCTTAAAGACAATTAAGTCAAGCCTGAGTTCCAAAAGTCTAGGAAATATTTCCTAATCAGATAATTATTTATTGAATAAGTTTTAATTATTTTTTTAGGATAAAATAAAACTATTCACAGAAGAGCATTTCTCTACAGATGTGTGAGGTGGACAATTCAGTTTATTTCTTGGCTATATGGACAATTCAGTTTATTTCTTGACTATATGGGCCCTCTACAGTTATGCTTCAAATCTACTCTCAGAAGGACCTCTCATTCAAGATTGCCCTGATTTTAGTCTTTACCTCTAGGTCAAGCTGAGAAATAGGTTAATTGAGAAGAATAAGCATAAATAAGTCGTGTGCATGTCAGCAAGTTTACTATATACAGCATCTAGCACAGCTACAATCTTGCAGGCTGAGTCTGAAGGCCTACGCTCTACTTCTCTGTTGAATAAGTCACCTAGGCAATTAGAAATGTTACCACATTTCTGAAGTGAAAATAATGACTCATTTCCCATGGTAAACCTGCATCCACAAACTTACTTCACATTTCATATTGGAATACTTAGAATCCAAAGAACAAAAACCATTAAATTAAATGGTTCCATTACACAATGATAATGTCTTCTACTCACCTTTACCCAGTGGAGTGTAACCAATGATATACTACAGTTTCAATTTTACAGATCAGGAAAGAGTTCTTTGGGATCGACTCAGAGTATCCAGAAAACTGTACCAATCATCTGTAGGACAAATGAGAGCACAAGTAAGTTCATAAAAGAAAAAAAAACAAAGCCCTTTTTAGACTAACCTCCTATGGCCAAAACCAAGACCAATGAAAGGGAAGAAGTCTCTAGCAGTGAATAGCTCATGAACTTCCCCTATCTGATTTCAGCTTTTTATAAAACAGCGTTCTGTGTTTTTCTGTTCTTTGAATCTCAGTTAGCATTTACCATCCAGAATATCCTCTGGGGAGCATCTCATTTTCACTTCATATTGTACAAAGCAATTACTTCTATTGTTTGTTTTGAATGAAGTAAGAACTGTTGTTCCCTATTCACCTTCCTCATGCCACTCATGATTCTATAGTTTTCTATAGCAGTCCATCCCTCTAAATCAATCTTCTCTTTTCTTGCATGTGAGTCTTATTAAGGAAGATTCATACAGTACATTTAATCATCTTGATAATCTCCTCTGTGCACTTTCCATTTCTATCTTTTTTGACACAGAAGATCCAAACAGCACATACAATACAGGATGTTCACCCCTAGTGCAATAGGTTTTGATTTTCTTCTGTCTTTTTTTTTCCTCGGCATTGAACTGACATATTAACATTACAAAACTAGAATACCATCCCTGTACTGTAGCAGTTGAAATGGGTGGTCAGTTCAAAGCTCACCTCAATGTAAATAGATTGTTTCCCCATGCCTCACTGACCCATTTATCTGATCCATTATCACTCAGTCACTCAGCATCGAGAGGTCCTTTTCTTTATTGTCAGCTTCCATGTTCCTAAACAGTTTGACAATCAGAATACCTGATTATTAGCATCTTGTATTGTCAATACACAACAGATGTCCATACAATGCCTCAACCGCCTTCCCTTCACAGCAGAGGTGAGCCATTCCCACAGTTTGCTTCCCATCTTATAGATGTTATTTATGGAAAGATCATCTTTCTTTTCCCATATTAAATTTATTAAGAGACTTTGGTAATGGTAATACTGTTTAGTAACCTGGATATATAACCTGCATAACCCTTGATTATCATTATTCATTTAATTCCAGGAAGTCCATAGATTCATAATGGATTACTTCCCATTCCAGTACTGGCATGAACTCTTTTCCTCTTTTTCTGTGTACCCCATAACATTGTTCTGGATAATTTATCAGATACAGATTTCCCTGTCTAAAGTAGTTTGAATTCTTTCAGGTAACATTTTTTGAAATTTGCATCATTATTGGCCACTTTCTAAATCACTGGTACTGAGGAAATTTTAAGCAAGAGTTTACATACTGTGATTGATAATTCAGGAGGTTCATACTTCAGTTCCATTACAGATCTTCAGGTCTTTCAAGTTGTTATTGTTTATTGTTTATATTTGTTGTATAGCAATTTTTGCTGATATTTCCACCTTAGATAAATCTTCAGATTCACTTTACATGAAAAAAAGCTCCATCATATGCCCTTCCCCCTCTCCTCCCCACTGAATATATATGTAAAAATCTGTTTTTCTGCCAGAGCTTTAACTTTCAAAACAGGTTTAACATACATTGATCCTTTTCCGGCCTGAAAGACTCTCTGGCTTCCCCGAATACCAATGTATGGGATTTTTTCCTCTTTTTCTTTCTCAGATCCTATTATTTACTATTGTTTGTATTGATTCTCAATCTGTCTAAAAATACCAGTGTAGTATCACTATGGCACAGCAGTCTACCTTGTGACCCACAAATATAGGAGGTCTGACATAAATAAACCAAGTCTAACCCAATAGCTCAGGAAGTGGGAAGGGAGAGACAAAATGATAGTTATAGAACATGATCGAACCTGTCACAGTGAGACAAGACTCAACTCAATCGCTTCACTCAGTATGAATGGATGTTTGTTCAAATATAGATGTTTTCTTACCCTCAGTCAGAAAATGTCGATGTGCAAGAATGAACAGTAAGTTAAAATCGAATTTCTTGTGAAACTGAAGAAATCCATGATGGAAGCTTTTCAGTTATTGACCGAGGATTACAGTGAAGAGATCCCAAAGATCAAGCTGGTGCTCAAAGGAACCTATTTTCTATTGGTAGAACATGTGAAAGCAAAACCAGAGTTCCGCAACAACCTTTCAGAAGATGATCTGCAGAACTGCAGATCATATGCAGTTGTGTGTTAACTCAGATGGGAACTATTTTAAATGTGATCATAGTTGATTCTGTTAATTTGTTAAGTAAAAAGAGCTATAGGTGCAACCTTCAGGGTTTTTTGTGTCAGACCTCATATACACTTTTAGATGTTCCTTCTAATTCTTGTTTAAAATTACATGCTTATTTAAGCAGCAGTCTTTCTCAAAATTAAGCGTTATCACATTGAAGGGTGGTCTCTGCTCCTCTTTGTGGAATGTATGTACATTATGACTGCTGATAAATATTGTTTTAGTAACAGACACATTTGCAACCAAAGTATATGTACTGTCCAAAATGAAATCTCCCTTTGCAGGTTACTATGAGTGGTTACATTAGCACTTCATTTCCGAGGTTTACAAATATAGACTCAGTACTTTGACGTTTATCCATGCTATGTGGTGGCCTTAGGTATGGTCCTGGGAACATTTCAGAGATCACTGTCTTCTTTATCTATCTCAGCTCTTCCAACAGAACCGATGTCCTTTCCTTTGAACCAACCTCCTTTCCTTCCTTTGGTGACAGAATCAAGGAAGACTCCAAAGCCCTGGGGGTGTGAGTGAAATGTATTGCTGCCTAAGTTATCTTTTCACACATTTCACCAATTAGAGGAAAGGATGCAGCCAGAAATAGACATATAACGCAAATCAATTTCTGGCTTTGTGGCTGGTGTTGTCATGAAGTTTTTGACTTTTTTGACCGTGGGACGTTCTTCAGTGACTATAGCTGCACCTGTCTAGAAGAGGCAAATAAATTTTTGGGAGCAGGCTGGCTGACTTGGTGAGGTGGGCTTTAAACTGAAGGACCTGGGGGACAAGGCCTCTTGTGGCAATGCTTATGCCATTGCATCCAATGAAGGTATAAGCCAGGCCAACCAGAATAACAACAGTGTTCCTTAGTCGCCTCCCAAAGCTAGAATCAGAACAGCAACCACCTCAAGTATATGGAGATGCATCCTGGGAACAAACAGGAAGAACCAGAGTGCCATGCCCAGTCAGAAAGTTATGATATCATAGAAAAATGGAAACATGGTAGGACAACTCACATGACTGGAGGATTGCAATGGATGACTATAGGCTATTTGGTAAAGACAGGCAGGGAAAAAGTGGAGGAGTCACACACTGTATTAAGGAGAACCTTGAATATATATATAGTGGTCAACTATAGCAATTTTGGAAGCTCTATCTAAGGCCTTTGCGTCAAGATCAGAGGACTTGTCTCCAAGGGGAACTTACAATAGGCATCTGCTACTGACCTCCAAACCAAGGTGATAAGACCAGTGAAATAATATTTAGATCACTTCAGAAATTTCAGATCAACAGAACCTTGTCCTTATGGTTAATTTCAACTACTCAGACATTTTTTTTCAAGAAAAATACAGCAGCTCACACATCATCCATCAAGTTCCTGGAACATGTAAAGGACTGCTTCCTCATACAAATGTTGGATGTGCTAACCAGGAATGAAGCACTGCTAGATTCGCTATTCACAAACAAATTGTGAATTTGTTCACAATTCACTGTTTTGTAATATCTCAGTCTTGGCTGCAGTAATGACAATCTTGTGAAGTTTGTGATCCTGCTGAATTGAAGGCTAGTACTAAGACAAAGGTTTCAGATTTCAGAAGAGCAAACTTCAGCTTACTCAGAGCTCAGTTGGGAGGGATTCAATGTGAAGCTTCCACGGAGGATAAAGGAGCTAGCAAATCCTGGGAGTTGTCCAAGAACACTCTCCGGGAAGCACAAAAATCTTTCATTCCCTTTAAAGGTAAGGCAAAAGCAAAAGCCTCCCTAGTTTAACTGTGAGCTCCTGAGTCTGCTCAAAACTAAAACAGAAGCATACCAGAGATAGACAACTTGAGAATACCATTGAGAACTACAATGGTATTCCCAGGGCATTCAGAGATGCAGTTAGAAAAGGAAAAGCTCGTCTCAAATTGAAACTTTTCTGGAGACAGTACAAACCACAAGAAAAGATTCTTCAGGTACATAAACAACAAGAAGAAACAGAAGGAAAATATTAGCCTGTTATTAAACAGTGTTGTGAATTAGTCACCAGCAATGCTGAAGAGGCAGAGGTCCTAAACCCCTTTCTCACCTCTGTCTTTACTAACAATTTTGGGCCCAAGACCTTTGGAATAAAAACCCAGATTGATGCAAAGACAAACCCACTGTCATCAAGGAAGAGTTGGTATGTGAACTTTTACAGAAGCTTGACCCCTACAAATCAATGGACCCTTAAGAAAAATACCCACCCAAGGGAGCTGCTTGCCTCAGTGACTGACTAATAGTCAGTTTAAGAAGTGAAAATTAACTTGGAAAATAGCACCTTCTGTTTCTGACTCATATTATGTCTCAGTAGTGGTATGTGATACTATAACAGGCTTTGCCTGAGTGACTCTCCCAGCTGTTGACAGTACTGATGACACACATCATACATTCAGACACTGTAATAGGCATGTTTCAGTAACTAAATGGGATGATGCTCCACCATTTCATAGGACATTTTTTGTGTCTGCAGATAGCTACCACCACTGCCAGATGGCCTAGCAAAATACAGGGCAGCTCAGTTCACAAATTCTTCCTAGAGTACGACAGACAAACAGATTTGTATATTCAAATATATATATTTGGAGCCATTGTGCCATTGCTATTTGGCAGAGCACTTATATTCTTATAACTACGGCTCATAAAGTTCACAAATGTAACCTCATCTGTCACCAAAATATCTCAAGTTACCACCTAAGGAGACTCCAGATGGCTGGGGAATAAGTTTTTTGTGGAGGAATGGACCTAAATAATTCTTTTCTACTTGGAGTCTAATCCTTATTTCGTATATGTAAAAGCAAAATAGACACATAAAACAAGAATGAAAGCAGAAGGAAAGCCATGACTACTATCTGGGTCATCTGAGGCGAGTTCACTGATCTGTGTGAACCAGAACTACAAAATCACAAAGGGTATCTTGGCCGAATATTTATATAAGTTTTTGAGAATTCTTTTGTAGTTTTTTTCTTTTCCTCGCCTTATTTCCCCTGATGTTATTGAAATCTCACAGTGTAGCCTCTGGCAGACACTGGCCGGAAGCCTCTGCCTGTAGATGCGAATGCAAATTCAGCAGTATTTTAAATCTCAGCCCAGAAGCCTTTTGGATCCAAAACCTCTATATAGCAGCTCTGAAGTTTGTTTTTTCCAGCTCTAATCTTTCTGTCACTGATACTACTTTATTCTGAAGGTCCAAAAAATCCGATTACACTTCTACAGTGATTGAGCTATGTAAGACTATATTATAAACAAAATGCATAGTTCAAAATGGAAATAAAACCAGAGCAAATTAGTTTGGAGCCATTTATCTTTTAAAATGTAAAACATGGACAGATGCTGGTTAGCTACCAGCTAGTGTTTTGGACTTGGCAACAACAAGTGCCCTTTCTATGAACAGACATCAGTGAAGACCATAAGTCTTTTCATATAATTTTTGTTTTTCAAGAGAGTTGCACTTCCTTTGCTACACTGAAACATTTCCAGCTTTTCTGGAGATAGATGTTAAAGGCCTGTGTTCCATTGGTGGAATCAGAAACAGCAGGAAATACGTGGAAGGTGGAGGGAGAGTAGGTGAAGGTAACTTGTTGGAAATACTTTGGGATAATGTTGAAAATGTTAATGTATCTAGGATCTTGGATCTCTTTTCAGCTATTCTGAACTGGCAGGTTTTTGAAAAACTAAATTAGTATTTGTAAATATATTGCGGTGATATTTTTTTGTTCGGTAACAGCGGCCCCAAGACTGTCAGGAGAAGCGTATGCTGCAAGTATCACTGAGAGACTGGAGAGAGTGCAGCAGCACAGCAGCAGCTGCTGCAAGTAAATGGTGGATTAACAAAAGTTAGTGATGTAGCAATTCAGCTCTCAGGTAGATAACGTCTAATGAGGCTTTGTGGTGAAAATATTAGCTGCTGAAAATTTTTAGCTAATGAAAATTATATCACAGAATCAGAGGATCCTTTAGTTTGGAAAAGACAAAGACCATCAAGTACAACCATGAACCTAACATTGTGAGGTTCACCACTAAACTATTTGTAGATTTGGATTGAAATTCTTTATGATTCCTATTGTTAAAATGTAAAACTGTTGCCTAAACATACTCATTTCTCTATTCAGAATTTTTCTTCTTCTTGAAGAACTATTTCTTCTTTGGCTCATTGTTGCTTTTCACCCTAGACAATGATCAGGGACTACCCTGTCAAAAGAAAATGAAACAATTGAATATGGGATAAATTTTTTTTAAAATATATTTTAATGGCTTTGTCAAAACTTTAATTATTTTGAGTGAAGCCCATTGAAAAACCTGATCCTTCGCACAAACTTCATTTTGGAAAAAAGTGTTTCGAATTACTTCATTTGTTCATTTCAGTATGAAGCAATAAGAGCAAGAGAATGAAAAAGGAATTAGAATCCTCCAAAATGAAATTATTCTCCATATAGCTTTAGTAAAGCAAAAATATAAACTAGAGAATCATTCAACTCAGTCAGTCAATCTGAAAAGATTTTCAGAAACACTGATTAATTTTCAACAAGGTTAGCATGATTCTTTTCTAATTACTTCCATATTAACATTACTTAATTTCCTTGGCATAGTTACTCACAATGACTACTGTTCTTAACAGTTTTAATTTTTAAACATGTTTCCTAATTAAATTGTTTTATGAGAAATAGATTTCTCTGTTCTCCACTCGTAACATAGTTTTCTGTGACTGGTGCATGAAGTAATGCCCTGAAACTGCCATTCATGTCCATTCAAAAACCATGACAGTCATGAGATCAATGTTAAAAATACATTTAAAAATAATAAATACAATTTCATTTCAATACATTTAGAGATAATATGAATTGCGTTTGATTGTTCCTGAAACTATGAAGTCTAGACATTTAAATGTTCATTCACTTTAAACTAAGCATTCATTTTCCTTATATCTTCATTCACTTTAAACTAAGCATTCATTTTCCTTATATCTCTATTTATAGAATCATTTATGTTTTTTTTCTCACACAGTAAATGATATTAAAAGTGGAATTTTTGTATATACATTTTTCCCTCTATCAGTGAAAGCAGCACGAACTACTGCATCAACTACAGATGAATAGTCTCTGCTTAATTGCAGTGTGACACTGTTTTCTTAATAAAGTTATTAAGTTATATTATATAAATTATATATAAAAATTATAATGTTTAAGAATTAAAATTTCTATAGCACCATTAAAAAAAAGATTTCCATTATTTGCTTCTCTTTTTTTTTTAAATTTATCTGCACAGTCACAACTTGTGAACACAATCCATCAATAAAGCAATATTACAGTTGCTCAGCTGTTAAATAATGATCCATTCTGAACAGTTTAAAGGCCTCTGAGATTCTTTATATATAGTTTCTGCTACTGTTTATTTTTTATTTCTTAACGTGTACTGCAGAAATGAGTTATAGTGATGAATTTCTGGTTGGTGATTATTAGTCTTTTAGATTAAGCATTTTATCTTGCTGGCTGCAACCAAGTAAATACAATTTACACACAGAGCAGTTTATTATACTCATTCAGTGCGTGGGGTTTCATTTTTTTCAATTCAACTGCAATCCCAGTGGCCAGCTAACAATACAGTGTACTGATCAGAAGCTACAGAGCAATTATTAGTACATACATCACGTTACCATGTAAGGAGACATCAGTGCTGGACCCTACAGGAAGAATTGTTCTGACTTTTTAGTGTTTATTTTCCTCCATTTTACAGAATAACTAACACTTACCTTATTATTATGCAGCTATTTAAAATATATGCAACTATCATGGCTCAATGTATACAGCACCCAACTTATTCATTGCATTCATTTGTATGAAGACAGTGATAGGTAACAACCATAGAAATACTGTTGTTCTATAACTTTGATTGTCCTTCTCCCTCTTTACCTTTATTGTCACCACTTGTTAATCTCACAAAATCAGACCAAAAAGCTAGACATTTTTCTCAAAATGCATGTTGCACATTCACCTGTACTGCTAAATGTGTGTTAGTGACTACATAGACTATCATGGTTTGGAGCAGTTATCAAGCCACACTGCATGCTACATGAGTACACTCTGGAGCAATGTCTATGTCAGAAGCTTCTCAAACTGTTTGAACCACGTAAAGCCTGCACTATCCCTACATTGACCACGAAGCCATCGGCACCAAGAAATTCCATGGCAGCAAGCCAATGCAAACTGCAGATTTGAAGAAGAAAAAACGAGGTCCAGTGGATCCCATCTGCTGTTGACTAGAAGATGGCGACTTCTCATTAATCTCTAGTCCAGCAAGTCTGTGGAAAGGCATATGCAGAAGTTTAGCGTTCCTTGATAAGTTTACTCTCATAGCAGATTCAACAAGAGTAGCATAGTGTGCTCTCTTGCACATAGTTTTAAGACAAATCCAGCTTGCTCGTGTGACCTAAGCCAATGAGGTGCTGTTCTGGAAGCTGTGTTATACAAACATCCTGACACTTTCAGTCAAGGTCTTGAATTGAAGGAGAGGATGTTAGTGTAAAGATTTTGTCTGGGCCTGAAATGAAGACCATCTTACTTTCTGCTTCTGCTTGGGTCAGTAGGGCTGTTTTCTACAGATGTCTTTCACTATTCTTTGCCAGAATCCCATTGCCTCTTCTCACTCGCCTGACAGCAAGTAACTCAGAAATAACCTAACCAAAGACATGCTTGTATCTGATGGGGTTTAAGGCTCTTGGGGGCCTGTGGGCCGCAGTACAAGCTGTCTATTTCTTTGTCTCATCTAAATGGGAGAACTCTCAGCTGTCCCATCAGGTATAGAGTGACCTGCTTATGGTCACCTCTTCTATTTTTTTCATCCAACTCCTTTTCTGGCCTTTGTTCTATACCTTTGCTGGAATATCCAGTTAGTGAATGACTGTTTAAGGCGGTTGCTGATACAGTCTTTTCATAATGATAAAACTATAAATTGTAAATACTCTGGAGGAAAAGGTATGAGATTTCTCCATGAGTGAAACATGAAACATTGCTAAATTATGTGGTTCAGATGTCCATCACTCAGATTAAGAATAGGAATACCTGAAGAAATCTAAAAGGGCCCAGATGTGTCTGAGACTTCTTCCCTTGAAGAGCTACTTTGCAGGTTCTCAAAACAAAATAGGAAGAATACTAAGGAAAACCAGTGTGTATAGCCATGGAATTTGACATCAAGACCAGTACTTAAAACTCTGTCAATATGTACAAAGTTTTGAGCATAAGCAAGGTTGGAGTTCTATCATCATTAATTTTACTCTTTAGATAAGTGGTGGTAATTCTCCATTAGAATTTTTGTCCTACTCCTTTATTAAGGTACCTTTGAATTTCTGCAGTGACAAGAATATGGAAAAAAGATAATATACCTAAAATTGCCTATTCTTCTTTTATATTCACCATAATAAAATTAAATAGTTCATGCAGCTTTTCAGATGTTGGGTATTATAAAGGGTTTTACAAAGTAATGAATTAAATGTTGGTAGTGCTGTGCCCTGTAGGCAAACAGAGCTGCTATTATGCTACAATTGTTCACACACAGATGTAGAATTGCAACCTGATTTTATACTGAGAGCATGAATGGAGAGGACACTGAGGTTATTCTCTACTCATTCTGTACAGTTACAAAAGCTGTGAAAATTTCCACCTGAATAGACAGGAAGAAAGAATGGCTATAGATGAAGAAACTATTGACAGCTATATTTAACTGATTTAAAGTAACAGAAGTAGCTAACTGAAAACCTTTGTTGGCATTATGACTTGCCAATATAAAAAAGGATGCAGACACAAGGATAAAATATTCAAAAAGTATTCACATTTTGTTTGCAAATAACCATATCGAACTTTATCAGCAATATAAAGAAACTATCATGAGTGAAGCCTATGAATTGTGTTAAGTGTTAATGAAGACCTGAATAAATAATTTATTCATTGCCCCCTTTAGCAGGACTTCCCCCTTTAGCAGAATAATTCCATCTGATCTTTTCCTGCCTATGTCCCTGTTTGATTTTTTTCTTTTACTGCAAACAGGAATCTTTCTCCTGCTGTATCATCTAGAAATGAGATTTATACAATAAATTAAAATATGTTTTTTTATTAAACAGGAAATTTAAGTCCTCATTTAAAGAGAAGACACTGTAGACTGGGGAAGTAGTGGTTATTTGAAGGTCTCCTGCTCATTTAATTTACTACTAAAAGGCTGTTGTAATTATATTTCTCTGCCTGATTATTTTTTCTTCCTAGAAAAAGGTGATCAGAGTAATTCAGATTGGAAAGGATATCCATAGGTCATCTGTTCAATTTTACTGTTCAAAGTGCATTCACCTAGATAAGGTTGCCCAGGGCATAGTCCAGTTGAATTTTGAAAATCTCCAAGGATAATAATTTTATAACCTCTCTAGGAAAGTGGTTTCAATATTTCACTGCCCCCGCGGTAATTTTTTTCTCTTGAGATCTAGTCAGACACTCCATGTTCTGGCTTGTGCATAATGCCTCTCGTGCTTTTACCTCCAGGGAGACATTGGCTCTGTGTTCTCTATCCTCTCCCTTTAGATAGGCACAGATAGTTACAAGATCTCCCTTTAGCCTTCTCCTCTTAAGGTTGAATAAAAGTAGTTTTCTCAGTATTTCCTGGTATGCCATGCACTTAAGACCCTTCACTGGCCTGTCTCTCTTCAATGGATTTGCTGTAGCGTGTAAAGGTCTTCTTGTCCTGGAGAGCCCTGAACTGGACACAGAAATCACAACGCAGTCACTCAACTTCTGATTGAAGAAAAATTACTCTTCTCAAGCTGCTGACAACAGGTTCGGCTGACTAGTTTGAGAGTCATATGACACCTAGAAATAAATACCCTTATCAGAATATAATGAATACTGGTTTGCCTTGAACTTCAATATAAGTGTATTATTGTAGAGGAACATTCAATATAGCGTTCAACATTCAATATAAGTGTAGTATTGTAACAGTACATAGTTATTCTGAAACACTGACTACATAGACAGATAAGATGGGTTTTACTAAGTGATGAGCAATGTGACCACCAGTGGAGCAAAGAAAGCTGTGTGTATTTGCTTGTAGGAGGTAGTCATGTAACAGAAAGTTGTTAGACAAAGGTCACAAAAAGAACGAAGGACCGTAAATAAGCAGGACATCCATCTAAATACCCATAAAGGATGACTGACAAAATTGAAAATCAGGCATTAAAAGGAGCAGAAAAGATTCCTGTATTATTTTTTATTAGAGTATGAGAGCAAAATAATATAAAAACATCAGGCAAAGATAAGCAGGAAAGAAAGAAGAAAAGTATTTTTTCATTAGCCAGGATCACCTTAGCCATAGACAGCAATGTTAACTATATGGTGTTGCCTTCATGGTGTTATACACTCACAGTGTGATATATATGTTAAAGACTGACAGTTTTGTACATTTAATAATATTTATTAATAATATATAACAATTAGCCATAGATTTAAAGCGTGGTTTTGAAGATTAAAAACGACCCGATTTTTCAGTCTTCTAAACCCTCCCAGTATAGCAATCTGATTCCCTAACTCTCACATGTATATTCATGTTTTTCAGTTGCTAATACAACCCATACCATGCTTAGTTTTCTCTGTTTCAATAACACATTGCTGACTGTTGCCTACCAAGATCCTCAGGTCTTTCTCTGCTTTCTTGTCAATTTCCTCCACCCTGTATTGGGTCACTGCATTATCCCATCCCTGGTGCTGGACTTCACACTTGTGTTTGTTGGATTACATTAAAATCCTGTTAGATCATTTCTTCAACCTGATTGGGTCATACTGACTAGCAATCCTGACCTTCAATCTATCACCCACAGTTTTGGATCTTATGTAAACTTGCTGACAGTACCATCCATCTCACTCTCCAAGTGATTTTAAGCAATGGTCTCTGCAGGCTGAAAGATGGACTTTGTAGAGCTGATCACAACCCTTTAAACTCAGCAGTACAGTGAATTTTCCACCCATCTTTTAGTTCATTAGCTTTCCTCTTCCTTCTTTTTCACATTTTGCCACCCCTATTTGATCCTCGTGTACTTAAAAATGTGCTGCTCCTGGTTTTGGCTCTGAGGAGGTCATTCCTGAAGGCAAATCAGCTCTCCTATTTCCCTTTGCCCTCTGGGGACAACCTGCTGTGCTATTCTGCCATGTATATCCCTGAATGTTGCAGTTTCAGGTTTTTGAATGTTGTAGTTTCAGAGTTTTCAGAATTTTTTTTTCCCTTGCCAACATTGAGACCGGTGGGATGGTGCCTGGCCGGCCCACTGGGGACCCGCCATCCGCTGGGGCCGTGAGTTTCGGAGCGGGCAGCATCACTGGGGCCATCCCGGGAAGGGCGGTGCCTCCGGTACGGAGCGGCCGCCGCGGTTTTTGGGGCGGGAAGGAGAAGCCGCGGCTCACGGGCAGTGGCGGGGAGAGAGCGGCGTTCGGGACCATCAGCGCCGCTCACGAGGGCTCTGCAGGTTTTCTTCGGAGAGAGGGAGGAGGAGCGCGGTCAGCACCAGCTGGAGTTCTCTGCGGACTTACTGGACTTCTTCCCCGTTTCCTTCCTCCGCCCACCCCGCTCCGGCGCCTCCAAGGACTGGATTTCCAACCCGCCTTGCGACCATCCTTCCCCGTCGTGAGTTCTGTTTCGCCCTTGGAGCCCAGCAGGATCACGGAGGACTTACTTACCTCGTTTGAGGTGTTGGGTTTTGAGCTGTTGGGTCACAGCGTTGCTGTCCGTTCCGTTCTATGTTTGGTTACATATATATTTTTGCAGTTGAGAACTGTTATCTTTTTCCTATAAAATTTCATATTCTCCTCTTGATTAAAGTCTACTATCTGCAAAGGGCTGTGGTGGTTTTTTTGTGGGAGATATAACCCCAACAGATATCTTAGTTTTTCCTTTAAACTAAGACGCTGCAACAGACAAAATCTAATTTTATGAGGAAGAGCTGCAATTCCACTACACTTTTTTCTGACTTCTAGTATATCAAAAAACATAATCTCATGATTATCGAGGCCGAAATAAAAAAGAATAGACTAAATACTGGATGAGAGGGTGGAAAAAAAATAAAACAAACCACATACAATTTGCATGAAAATCATTTAACATCTTCAGATCAAAGTTCTAAAATACCACACAAACATTTGGTCATCATAATAACAAGACACTTGAAGTAAAACCTTTCTAGTGTTCATTAAAATTGCTTATTTAATTAACAGGGAGGAAGCAAACAGAATATCCTTTCCTTCAGGCACATTTCCAAGCAAAAATAAGTTGTAACAAAATAATTCTTTAGAGAAAAGGTTAAAAAGATTATCTTCATTTTTATTTAACTGCTCAGGATAAACTTGTTCTTTCAATCTGTACTAACAAGCTGAGTAAGGGTGAAGCTGTAGCTCTTTTTGCTAGAAGACTAAGAGGGTAACTTCCAAACAATATATTGGAACTGTCTCTGGCCTAAACTGAATTTCAAACCATACTCAGGAACTGGTTAGAAGAGCAGGAACTGATTAGATCAAAATTATGCCGTAGACTTTTTAACAACTCAGCTGTAGACAGAAACTGAGATCCAGTGTCTGAGAATGTTGCCTAGTAAAGAAATGTTCGCTAGTATAGATTAACTCAGCTTCTTCATGTTTGTATTGCTGGGGATTTATGCTAAATGTCTGCATACAAATGTATTTTTTCAGGTTAAATTCCTCGGTGTTCTCTAATCATGGTTTCAGACATTCCCAGATTTCAGTTATGTAGAAAAATCAATTTTTAGATTTTTTTGTTCACCCCCATTTTTTTCTTAAATACCACAGAACCTTTTGTTTCTTGGTTTCAGATTAGAATTACAGAATTTATTCATATTTCCAAGGTAAAAATTTTCCTTTTCACATTATAAAGTTGCATTTAATTTTATGTTTTATTATACATTCTTTTGAGAAAGTAAATTATTTTCAATCCCACTAAAAGTTAATCTGTATTTTTGAGACAGTCCTATCTCTTCACATCAGATTTGCATGTCTTTCTACCACTTGCCTGTCTAGTCCATTATGTTTTATTTATTTTGAAACTTAATAAATGAGACCCTTTGCTCTTAGTCAATAAAATAATTCCGGTATGGATTTTTCCTAATTGTATAGCTCTAAGTATGATAGTAATTCAGATGCAAATATGCATGTAGATTTTTGTGGACATTTAAAAATATTTCTCTTTTTGTTTTGTCTGTTTTCCCATGGATAAGCAACTTGACCATGTGGATAACTGAAGACTTTTTAAAATAAAAAAAATCAAGAGAAGCAACCTTTTAAAAAGGAGTTTTAACCCAATCCTTGTCTTGTACTTTAATGAATATATAGTTATGTAAGTGCACGCACTAAACCAGTCACTTGAAATATTTACATTTTTTAAAGACATTTCCACAGCTTTTCCATCCTGTATCATCAAGGGTATTCTCAAGGGTATTAAGGAAGCTGGCAGAGGTCCTCTCCAAACCCCTTTCCCTCATCTACCGGCAGTCCTGGTTGACTGGGGAAGTGCCACTTGACTGGAAACTGGCAAATGTTACACTCATTTACAAGAAGGGTCGGAGGGAGGATCTATGGAACTACAGGCCTGTCAGTCTGACCTTTGTGCTGGGGAAGGCCATGGAGCAGATTATCTTGAGTGTTATCACATAGCATGTGCAGGACAGTCAGGTGATCAGGTCCAGTCAACATGGATTACTGAAAGCCAGGTCCTGCCAGACCAATCTGATATCCTTCTATGACAAGGTTACCCGTTTAGTGGATTAGGGAAAGACTGTGGATGTGGTGTACTTGGATTTCGCTAAGGCCTTTGACACTGTTTCTCACTGTGTTCTTCTTGGGAAACTGGCTGCCATTAGCCTGGACAGGCACACCCTCTGGTGGGTGAAAAACTGGCTGGATGGCTGGACCCAGAGAGTGGTGGTAAATGGAATTAAATCCAGTTAGAAACCAGTCACAAGTGATGTTCCCCAGGGTTCAGTGCTGTGTCAAATCCTGTTCAATATCTTTATCAATGATCTGGACAAAGGGATCGAGTGCACCCTTAGCAAGTTTGCAGATGACAACAAGCTGGGTGGCAGTGTTGATCTGCTTGAAGGAAGGGAGGCACTGCAAAGAGATCTGGACAGGCTGGATCGATGGGCTGAGACCAACGAGATGAGTTTTAACAAGACCAAATGCCGAGTCCTGCACCTGGGACACAAGAACCCCATGCAGGGATGACTGAGAGCTGCCTGAGAGAGAAGGACCTGGGGATGTTGGTTGACAACTGGTTGGATATGAGACAGCAGTGTGCCCAGATGGCCAGAAGGCCAATGGCATCTTTGCCTGTATCAGAAACAGTGTGGCCAGCAGGACCAGGGAAGTGATTGTGCCCCTGTACTCAGCACTGGTGAGGCTGCACCTCGAGTACTGTGTTCATTTCTGGGCCCCTCACTACAAGAAGGACATTGAGGTGTTGGAGCGCGACCTGAGAAGGGTGACAAGGCTGGTGAAGGGGCTGGAGAATAAGTCCTGTGAGGACCGTCTGAGGGAACTGGGGTTGTTTAGCTTGGAGGAGTCTGATGGGAGATCTCATCACTGTCTACAACCACTTAAAGGAGGCTGTAGCGAGGTGGGTGTTGGTCTCTTCTCCCAAGTGACAGGTGATAGGATGAGAGGAAATGGCCGTAAGTTGTGCCAAGGGAGGTTCAGGTTAGTCATCAGGAAAAATTTTTTTCACTGAAAGGGTGGTCAGGCACTGGCACAGCTGCTCAGGGAGGTGGTTGAGTCACTATGTCTGGAGGTATTTAAAAGGCAGACAGATGAGTTTCTTGGGAACATGGTTTAGTAAGGGAACAGGTACAGTTGGACTTGATGATCTCAGAGGTCTTTTCCAACCAGATGGTTCTATGAACACCCATTTTTATCTAAGGCTTTGTCTGAATACCTGAATGCCAGACTGAGACCAGTAATGAGACAGTCTAATATCTTATGATTACATGTTTAAGATTTTGCTTATAAAGCAATTGGAAAAAAATAATTCAGCGATAACAGTAAAGTACAGATGAGTAGAGACATCTGTTATTTCAGTATTAGCTCAAGTTATCCCTCCTTAGTATTGTGCTGTTACACTATACAATTCTGTACTTACATTTTGGTAGAAATATTTTCTTGTCTTTTTCCTTTACCACCTAATAAATTGTACAATTATATATTTTATTTCATAGTACTCTTACTAAGACATGCCATGTTTAGCACAAGTGTAGATGTTAGAGAACCTTACTTTGCTCAAACTGCTGAGCAAATGCTTCATGCATTGAAAAACTATTTAGCATCATTTATCATTTAATTATAATAGAGAGAGGAAGATGATCTTTCTTATTTTCTTTCATTCAGCAGAGTTCACCTACAAACGTAGAAGTATTAAAGAATTCTCTACTGGCCCATAAGGTACCTAAGTATTGTCTCCTTCCTGAACTCATCTTCCTGAAACCATCCACAATGCATTTTTTCTTTTGCTCTTTGGTCCTTATCATTGTTGGTTATTAATTGCCAGGTCACTTAGGAATTGAATTATAGCACTCATACATTTCCCTTAGGGTACTGATTATCCACTTCTCTTTCCTCTGGTAGAAATAAAATCTCATGAAAATACTGACTGCCAACACTGTGTTGTTACTATAGTTGAACATATTCATTTTTATCAGGATATCATAAAAAAATTACTTCTGTGTAATTCTTGAAATGACTACATATGAAATAGAGACAAAAGCCTGCTAGGAGAGTTTCAAAGAAACTAAGTAAATGTGCATATAATTTTATTGAAAACAATATTATTGAAAATTATATAAAGAACATTATCATATAATATATAAACACAATCTAAAATTGTGGCAGGAATAGCCTTTTACTGAAGAGATATACAACATAAACTCTAGTTGTCCTCACTACAAGTCTCATCAAATAAGGGGAGAGGAGACTAAAGATCATTAATTCCTCCAGTTAGAAATGTGGTGAAAAAACACCAAACGTCCATAACCACAGAAAAAAATATTGCTAATATGTACCCACACTACTTAATCAGACAGGCAAAATATGGGGCTTCTAACACAATTACAATGCAATGGTAAGTATGTAAAATATGTGACACCAAACATAATCCTACAATAGGTAGTGTGTTTAAAACAAAGAGAGAGAGAGAGAACGAGGAGAGGCCATGTGTTTAATCAAAAAAAGAAAAAGAGAGAGAGAAAAAAAAAGAAAAAGAGAGAAAAAGATCAGCAGTCCATAGGAGTGCTGCTCCTTAAGTTTTCTGCATTGCTGGTCTCTATCTTTCCACTCTCTTAGCTGCAAGACTTCCATAGCTCAGGAGAGAGTGCTTTAGCAGCTATTTATGCCCCAGAAAATTTGAGACAGATCAGACTAAGAGGGTCTCTGCCTTTGTTCTTATCTTTGGCTGCTAAGTACTCCTTCTGGGCACATTCTCTCCTTTTAATCAGTCCTTTGCCTCAGGTGATTAAAGGCTGATAGGGTCTCTAGGGTCTCTATTCTGCCCCTGGTCTCCTACACTATGACAAAAAGGCCAAATGATCCCTTTCAGAAACAATTTTTTTTAAAAACTAGTTGAGTTTATATCTTTCCAGAGCTTAGTAAAAAGTTGTTACAGGAACTCATTATTGGATAGACATCTTTTCATGTATAGTCTGAACTCATCATGACCAGGTAGAATCTGAAGGTTTTGGCATTACCGTTGGTACTTGGTGTATGTGGGGCTTTTTTCCTCTTTTTGCTTATATACCCTACTAATATGTCAGCAGATGTCTGTCATATCCTTCCAGGGAGTATTTTTGCTAGACAAATTGAGTGTGCATCTTTTATTCTCTTCCAAGACAGAAACAGAACAAGATGGTAACATTTTAAGATACATTATGTTTAATGAGAGATGCTATCAAGAATTTGATTTAATAGCAGATGTATTAATTATAATCTTAATCAGTTGAAAGAAAAAAATTATTGACGTTGCATAACTTCTGACTGTTATGGTAAATTTGCTCAAAAAGCATGTGACATTTTAAATGTATCCAAATACTTACACTGTTGCTGCCATAACACATTTAAACTTTGATGGATCTCATGATAGGTTCACAGCATTTTTCCTCTTTTTTTGTCCTCTTCTCATGGAACATATGCCATTTTCAGTTTTGTGCAAGTTGCACACTGTCTTTTTACTTAGAGGAGGAAGCATCCTCCTTTGCTTCAGAGTTCTGTGTAAGATCTTTATCTCAGAATCAACGAATCATTAAGGCTGAAAAAGACATCGAAGTCCAACTGTCAGACCAACACCATCATGCCTACTAAACCATGTCCATATCTACCAGCACCATATCTACATGTTTTTTGAACATCGACAGGGATGGTGACTCCACCACTTCCCTGGGCAGCCTATTCCAAGGCTTCACTGCTACTTTGGTGAATATTTTTTTCCTAATATCCAATCTAAACCTCCCCTGGTGCAACTTCAGGACATTTCGACTCATCCTATCGCTAGTCACTTGGAGAAGAGACCAACACCCACCTCACTACAAGCTTTTTACGGGTAGTTGTAGAGAGCAATAGCATCTCCTCTCAGCCTCCTCTTCTCCAGATTAAACAGATCCAGTTCCATCACTGGCTCCTCATAAAGCCTGTGCTTCACACTTTTCTTCAGCTTTGTTGCCCTTCTCTGGATGTGCTCCAGCACCTCTATGTCTTTCTTGTAGAGAGGGACTCAAAACTGAACAAAGTATTCAAGGTGCAGCCTTGACAGTACCAAGTACAGGGCGACTTCCCTACTCCTGCTGACCACATCATTTCTGATACAAGAAGGTGTTGTTCACCTTCTTGGCTACCTGAACTTATCATTGTCTCAATAAGCAACACGTGGAGCAGCACTGTGGCAGCTGTTTGCTGTCATGGTGACAATACGTTTCATCCCAAATGTGACTTTTTTAACTAGGTCCAAACTGGCTTGCCACTAGTAGATTGTGCCCACTAGTATTTTGTTAATAAGTATTTAACAATGTGAAAATGTAAATTCAGAATTGCATGAAGCATCCTATACTGCCAGGACCTCCTGCAATGGTTTTTATTATATCTTTACTGAAAATGTTTTTCTAGCAACATCTAGTTATCCTTTTCACGTCCCCTTAACACTGATGTGAAGCAGTGATCCAGTATTTTACTAGAGTACACAGGTCTTTCTTTCCCACATGGACTCCTTCTTCTCAAAATGTTTTTAGATGCCACTCACTAGCAGAACCAGATTATTTAGTCAGGTTGAACTCCGACTATTAAGAAAAGCAACACATTCCTACTCATAACTTGTGTCCTGAATTAACCTTTAAGGCACTTAAATATAACCTTGTGCATTTTTTCTGGAGAACACAAAGAAAGACTGACTTGTGTCCAGGCCTTATCTGGGGCAAGACCACCTTGAAACCAGCTGACATTGGCTCTATTGGACATATGCAGCTTCTAACAGCTTCTTACAGAAGCCACCCCTGTAAACTACACCCTCTTCCCCAAAATAAAAACCTTTGGCACGCAAAACCAATACAGAATGACATTCCTCTCTTCTTGTTTAGTAGCCCATATCCTCACCCTAGAACATGGAAAACTAGAAGAGTGTAGTTTTACCTTTTTTTTTTACCTAATAGTTATACCTTTTTGCAATCCCATATTATTTACCTGTAATGTGGATGGAGACTATATAAGTCTTCTGATAATAGGAGTTTCAGGATATACATACTCAACAGTGATTTCTTTTCCTTTCTCAGCTAGGTTTCTTTGATCACATGTTCCCTATCTGAATTGTACATCATTAGCCATTTATTTCAATACTTGGTTAATGACAAGTGAACATAATAGGATTTATCAGAAGCAACAATGAAGCAACCCTTTGTGTAAATCCCATTAATCACAATGTCAAGCTGGATAACCACTGGGTCACATGATAACTTTTGACCTGTAATTATTTTTATCTCTGGATACATGAATACTTGGGGTTTTTATTTAAATGTATGAAAATTCTACCTATGTATAAAATGTTAAGTGTACATCAGAACAATCAGAATGTATGTCCTCACCAAATGTAAGTATTAGAAACTAACATAACTATTTTTCATTGTAATGAAGTGAAAGATGTTGAAGACTCTTCTGAAATATTTTTTCCTAGAAATTTAATTGCACAGCTGAGTCTAGAGAAAGTAGAAAACACTTCACACCTATTAAGTTAATGCAGTTTGAATTTCAACGTTTCACTATGATTCCATTATTTATTTACATATTCAGAAATAATCACCTTTTAATGATTTCATGATATTTCATGAAAGCCTTTTCTCAGATATAATGGGTTACTTTGTCTTTTGGTTTATCACTGTGTATGTTCCCCTTGGAGCATGTGTTTGATTGAAGTGGCAATGTAGCAGATCGCCTAAGGCAGAGTCAATGAAATAATTTTCTGAGGTCAATCTGATGAACAAAAGCAGTTAAATGGAGCAGATGTCTAATAATCAAGATATGAGTCCCAGTTCCCAGCTTTTCTCAGAAGGGACACAAGAGAGCCATTTATAACCTCCTGCTTCTAGAAGGAAGATGACTGTGACCACCTTTGGAGGGATTTAGGACAGTTTTTTTTCTTTGTTCTGATACTCACTTAAGGTGTGGTGGTTTTGTTCTTTTTTTAATTATTCCTTGAAAATATTTGAAGGTATATACAAAAAATCTCTCTCTTTTCTATGTATGAATTACCCATCAGTATTCCCAGTAGTATCAAGAAGTTATTGTGTATCTGTTAGAGGAATGAAAAAGTCCATGAAAAATGTTCTGAATAGAAGTTACTCATTCTTTAATATTCACCACACAACTGTTTTCATAAGAAATATGAATTTAAAAATCTCTTACCTTAGAGAGTGTTAAAAGGACCATATGTAACATTTCATTGATAAATGTACAACACAACAAATACAGTTATCCAGATAAGACTTTCCCTTGACATATGGAAGGCAAATTTAGAAACATTGTTTATTTCACAAAAAAAATTATTTCATAATAAAGGAAGAGATATTCCTTGTGTCTAATATATTTTTAGCAAATAAAAGAACCATAGAATTTAAATGTTAGGTGTGATATATAATACCTTTTCTCTTTAAAAGTCCATTTCTTTGTGTTTGTATCTCCGTGCTGCCTAGTTAGTATCACTGTTCTAGGCACTGCATTTACAGGTGGTAAAATTCCACCACTTAAAGCTCCTTTACGCTAAGTAGAAATGACTGCCCACAGATATACAGGAGATAATAGCAGAGCTGAGAATGAATACAGAAAAGTTGAATACTTTTACTACATAAGTTCCTGACGCAGAAAGATAAAAGACAACCTCCTTTTCAGAAAATTACTCAGGTTTTACCTTTTCTACTACTATATGGTCATATAATCATAAAATCACAGAATCATTTGATTGGGAAAGACCTTTGAGATCATTGAGTCCAACCATACCTGTCCACTAATAAACCACATCTCTGAGCACTCTGCCTAATCCGTCTTTTAAATACCACCAGGGACAGTGACTCAAGCACTTTCCTGGGCAGCCTGTTCCAGTGCCTGACAACTCTTTTGGTGGAGAAAGTCTTCCTAATATCTAACCTGACCTCACCTGGCACAACTTGAGGCCATTTCCCTTCACCATATCAAGAGAGGCCATATCCCCTCATCCTGTTCCCTGACAGTAGGTGGGAGGCATCAATGTTCCATTTAACCAGAAACTTAACAACTAAAGGCCAGATTTCTCCAAGGCTTTATGTCGTTAGTATTACCACCCAGCTTCTGTACAAGAACGTACTGGTCAGAAGATTTTTTCTGAGGATGTTGCAGGATTGGATATTGGGTACTGGGTAAGAATTTCTAACAGAGTGGCTATCCACCTTACGGTTATTATGAGGAGGACACCTTCTGATGAAGATGAGTGGCTCTGCTAGCGATCAGGAATTAAGGAAGAAAGTAAACAGAGGGCAGGTAGAACTTAATCTCATTAATAAACCTTCTACAAATGAAGGTTTGGATCCTTCAGCTCACATAGCTCATTTACTCACATAAAGCACAAGAGGTTAATATCAGGAAAACCCAGAGATGACTGGGTTATCTGGTTATCTCTGGATAATCCTGAGATATCTGTAGCTAATGAAAGGATATTGTTTCAAAAGCACATGAGATATTTGGATTAAGGTTGAGGCAGGTGTGGCAAGACTTGGCCTGGCCTCTCTGTAGGTCAGCAATTACCTCAGGATGCCCAGAAGTTCAAAGCATACTTAGAGTCATGCAAGTTCCACTGCTTCTAACCCCAAAGTCTTGCTAACTTGAAGTAGAAACAATAAGGAGAATTGGGAATTTTGACTGGAAAACTGATGGAAAAGCATGCACAGCTATCAATTATTCACTGGTAACCTCCATCCCCACTGGTCTAAAAGGAGATAGATAAGAAAAGAAAAAAAAGAATCTCAGTTTATCATAGAATCATTATTTTTAGGCTGGAAGGGATCTCTGGAAATCATCTGTCCCAACCCCCTGCCCAAAGCAAGGCCTATATCAACGTTAGATCACATCAAAGTCTTATCCAGTCAAATTATGAACAGTTTAGAAGATGGAGACTCTAAAAACTCTTTGGGCAATAATGTAGAAAATCTTGTATGGCAAAAAGTTTTATATGTTTTTCTAGCTTTATTACTGGGTCTAGTAAAAAGTACAATAAGTTACAAACAGGTTACATAAAGGTCACAATAACTTTCACCCATGTAAATTAGACTCAACTTCAAGCAAGAAAGTTATCTAAACATGTTTTGGGTGTAAATATCTGGATAATATTTTGAAAGTATTATAGCAAATATAGCATTACCAACAATTCATTTCAGGATTCTTCCAAACTGAAAAAAATATTTAATTTGTTAGCTTTTCACCTTATTCTGTCATAGACATATAAAAATGTCTGTTTGAACAATATATTCTTTAAAAGGAAAATGAAATATAGTATTTCCTAAAAAAATAAAAAGGCAATATTCATGTGCAAAACTAAACAAAAAATTAATTCAAATCTCCCTTACTTTCCAAGTGAAGGAATACACGTTTGACATAGCACACACTTCAAAACCATTCAGTTTCCTTTGAAAAACAAACCTACTTGTCCTAAACTTTTCCATAAACAGGAAATGTACAAATATTTGTATGATATTCTTGTCCAGAACGTTAAAGAATGCAGAGCTGTACGTTACATTCAAGGCTCAAAATGTACTTTTTACTGTAAGGCTTTACAGACGGTGAAACCATGGTGATCCTGCTGTACACTAGAACAACTTAATGAGAGCCTATAAATTTGATCCCTTTTGGTGTGCTGTGTCACACACAGCATACAGCGGGTATAGAATTTTTAAGAGACAAAGCACAAGCAAAAAAGCCAGTTAGGGACACTCAAAGTTTATGGTTGTCCTGTAAAACAAAAAGTGCTAGAGCAATAGACCAGGCACCGGAAATCTGTGTTCTCAAATTTTAAGAATGGCCAACACTTCCCCAAATTCTTATCCACAGTTTGAGCTTTAGCCCAGACCAGCGATCATTCACAACAGTCAGCTTGATCAAAAGCATTCTGTTTCAGAAAACCAGACAGTGTAATAATATTGACATAGTCGAATGCTGTCAGCTAGAAAAAACATACCATCATAAGTCTTTAAAATAGAAATTTGCAGCAGTGAATGAGAATATCATTGAAAACCACATCTGTCATAAACAAAGCTTGTGAGCTGCGAGATATGTCACAAATCCCTAAAATTGCAAGATTCTTTTAGTCCAGGCATTAAGAAACCCCACAACTTTTTACACAGTATTTCACACCTCTTTCCATACATTATGGGACATGTAATTTTATACAGAAAATTATTTTGAAGCGGTGTTAGGATCATTATATTTTGCCGTATAAGCTATACAGACACGTTTACAGCGTATCTACTAAAAAGTGCTTTGCGCTCAACAAAAAGTTGACATAGGTTAGTCCATTCCATAAATCATATAGATGTAGCCGCAGTTGAGGTATAAATTTTGCTCTGCAACAGGCTGATATCAAAGTCCATACCCTCAGGAACAGAGAAAAGACTAAAATAAGTCAGAATGTACTGAGAAATAGGTAATAATAAAACCTGACTTTTGATTCATCCTTGTTTTGCACTAAAACCAAGAGAGGCATCCTCTCTCTAGTACATCCATAGTAACCTCATTGCACTGGGAAATGTAAGGTCCAGATACTTCATCCATGCTGTTTATGCAAACTTTTATGGTCTGAAGAGGAGGAAGAAATCCTTCACACAAGATGCACTCTGTGCTTTCTTGTGCCACCCTTAACGTATTGCCTCAGGTGAAGAAGTAAAGAACTTCTTATCCAGCATTACATTCTGAGTTAGTATCCTCTACAGTTCCATGCTTTCATTCTATACACAGCACAAGAAATCAACAGGTTAAGGTCAGGGAACATTAACTCTCTGCTCATATGCTGTAAATTTTGTCAGAAAAAAGTTGTCATTGGAGTTACCTTTTTGAAACCTGTGTTACGTAAAGTTAATTTTGAGAGACACATTTTTCATCACCTGTTGATCCTTTATTCTGGTGTTGAGTCTCGCTGATATTGACTATAATTTTCTTCCAAATGGATAAAGAATCATAAAAGATACTTTTAATTTTTTTTCCTTTTATGCTTAGAGTAATTTGATACTAGCCTCACCTTCTCTGAAGCTGATACTTATTTGATGCACAGAGAATAGTATTTTCCAGAGGTAGACTAGATAGATCAGTTGTGAAAAACAGCTGGAAAGAATGACAGTAGCACATATAACAGTAAGGTCTAGACCAAAGAGACTAAATTGCTGTAGGTAACATATGTACACAGCAGGTAAAAAACGTCCGTTCCAACAGTAATTTTTATATAGTGCTAGTCTCTAAGCATGTACAAGTCAAAGAGAGATTTTTTTCCTGATACTTGCCATATGATTTGAATCCAGCCTTAACATTATTAGAGAGAATCATCAGAATGCCAGCCTTTAAAACTGTAAATCAACAGAAATGTTTGTAGTTTATTCCTAACAGCAAAACAGCTGCACTCTAAATAAAACAAGTTTCTTATTCATATTGAAAGTTATCTATATTTACAGTCTGATATATCACCTTTTTATATTTGTTATATTCCAGTTTTGACTTATTTCATCACAAGTTCAAATAGGTAAAAAATTGTGAAATAATGCATGCTTCAATGTGTGTTAACTTAATAATGATTTAGGTCACTATCAATTTGTTGGATGATGCATCTGGACATGCAAGATGTATCATCTTGCATTTAAGCGTGTAGCACACAGAAAACGAAAGCTAATCACACCAGAATGTAAGTAATGGTGCAAACTAGTTTTGTTGCAATGAAAATAGAATTAGAATAATCTAATATACATGAGGTTTTAAAAAACCATTTAGATAAGAGTAAGAGTGA
Organism: Dromococcyx pavoninus; assembly: GCA_033558185.1. Taxonomy (NCBI): domain Eukaryota; kingdom Metazoa; phylum Chordata; class Aves; order Cuculiformes; family Neomorphidae; genus Dromococcyx; species Dromococcyx pavoninus. The sequence goes on from JAUMJL010000212.1 coordinate 3,308,930, forward strand.
AGAAGATTAGGAACCAGAAGTTATTTGTTTTCAGATAAGTTAAATTAGTTGGCTATGGTTCTATTAGATCTTACAAGTTTTGGCTATATGTTGAAGGACATCTTGAAAGAGTGGTAGTCATTGGAACTGGCCATAATAAGACAGCACCATGGATATATGTGCAAGTGTTTTATATTGAGGGAGAGTATGAGTTTAAATTTGTCACGTGTTCTGTGGTAATTTTAAATGTGTTTGCTCTTGCTCTATGCTTACTTAAGGGTTAATTGAACCTTTTTTTCCCACATGGGTAAAAGCATGCAGCAGCTCTTGCAGAGCTAAATGATGGTAGACAGATTTTCACAGCCAGGCACTTCCCAATCCAGCAATGAAACCTCCCACAAGGAAGTACAGAAGATTTGTGTCTTAGCTTCATTCATATCAATGAATGAACATCAAATAAACATTTCTAAGCATAATTTAAGTACAACTTTTAAAATGAAAGTGATCTAGATATCAAAATATAAGCATTTAGACTAAAATGGTGGTAGAGAGAAAATCTAGCCACGATTACCTTCCTATACTAAATAAAACTTCTTTTCCTATGATGTGTACAGTCTAAATATTCCACCTCTGAATTACTTACCACTAATCAAGTTGCACTGTTCTATTTCTTCCCCTAAATAGCTCACTTAACTCTATCATGTAGATTCTCTTCAGAAAGCTTTCATACCTAATTTGCCCACCATATCTCTAACTGCCCTTTTGGCATCTCTTAATCCATTTGAGTGACTCCACACCAACATCTGTCCTTGAGGCATTCCCATTCTCAGAGAGGGTCTTGGTCCCTCCTTACCTTTTGTTGCTTGCCTCCCCTTTATCATACCTGGAAACATTTTTGTCATTGACACACACTACACTTTTCTGCAGCCAGTGATGACGACTACCTTGTAGCTCACCTTCAGGGAAGGAAATTTTGCCTGAACCATTGCACTGAATACTCTCATCTGGTCTGGATTTCTCTTTCTCTCTTAAAAAGTCTGTTATTATTTAATATGCTTTTACTCTTCCTCCATAAAATCTGTTTCTCATTTATAGTAGTCATAGAATCATAGAATCTTCCAGTTCGAAAAGACATCTGAGATCGTCAAGTCCAATGGCACCCATCATCCACTAAACCATGTCCTTCAAAAAATCATCTACCCATTTTTTAAATACCTCTAGGGATGATGACTCAGCCACCTCCCTGGGCAGCCTGTTCCAGTACCTGACCACCCTTTTGGTAAAGAAATTCTTCCTAATATCTAGTCTGAACCTCCCATGGTGCAACTTACAGCCATTTACCCTTGTCCCGCCACCTGTCACTTGAGAGAAGAGATCAACACTCACTCTACCACTGCCTCCTTTCAGGCAGCTGTAGACAGCGATGGGGTCTCTCCTCAGTCTTCTCTTCTCCAAGCTAAACAAGCCCAGTTCTCTCAGCTGTTCCTCATAGGACTTGTTCTCCAGCCACTTCACCAGCCTTATCACCCTTGTCTGGACACGCTCCAACACCTTAATGTCCTTCTTGTAGTGAGAGGCCCAGAAATGAACACAGTACTCGAGTTGCGGCCTCACCAGTGCTGAGTACAGGGGCACGATCACTTCCCTGGTCCTGCTGGCCACGTAGTTTCTGATACAGGCCAAGATGCCATTGACCTTCTTGGCCACCTGAGCACACGGCTGGCTCATATTTAGCCGACTGCCAACCAACACCCCCAGGTCCTTCTCCTCCAGGCAGCTCTCACTCATCCCCAAGGCTGTAACGCTGCATGGGGTTGTTGTGTCCCAGGTGCAGGACTCAGCATTTGGTCTTGTTAAAACTCATCTCGTTGGTCTCAGCCCATCGATCCGGCCTGTCCGGATTCTTCTGCAGAGCCTCCCTTCCTTCAAGCAGATCAACACTGCCACTCAGCTTGTTGTCATCTGCAAACTTGCTAAGGGTGCACTCGATCCCTTCATCCAGATCATTAAAAAAAGTATTGAACAGGACTGGACCCAGCACTGAACCCTGGGAAACACCACTCGTGACTGGTTTCCAACTTGATTTAATTCCATTTACCACCACTCTCTGGGCCCGGCCATCCAGCCAGTTTTTCACCCACCAGGAGGTGTGCCTGTCCAGGCCAATGGCAGCCAGTTTCTCAATCAGAATATGGTAATAAACAGTGTCAAAATCACAATAAGTTTTCAGAGTTCCTTCTTATTGGTCTTTTAGGAATAAAGACTCTAAAACTAAGAAATCATCTTGAGTGTGTTCAGAAATCTACTGTCCTGAATTTGTGGAGGCAAAGGCATATGCAAAGCAAATCACCTAGACAGTCAAGTTATAACAAAGCCTGCTTAGTTGTCTGAAATTCTTCTTGCATTACTTCTATCTAGTTACAGTTTTCCATTTTTTACATCTGTCTTTTTTAATGTCCTTTGGGGTCATTCTGTGAATGTGTTTAATTTAAAGAATTTTAACATAAAATAACTTTATTTTATTTCTGTATTTTAAGTTACAAATTATCTTTCTTATTTCACTGTTATTGCTTTAAATTTCCATATAATTTACCAGTGAGAACTACAGATATGGTGTGTTTAAGAAAACACATTTGTAAGACTTGTGTTCAAAAGTTCATCATCTCAAATATTTTGATGGAAGGAAAAAATATCCTATATTTTAGCATATACATGAGAGTGATTTTCTATGTTATTGACAAGGTCAGTGATTTAGTTTTAGTTGTTAAATGCTTCTGCAAATGAATATTAGATAATTTTCAGGTACAGTCTAGGTTGAAGAGCTATTTAGGGCGTTGGTAAGTAAGACTTAAACTGTGCATTTTAAAGTACTGGAAAAATCCCAGTGGAGGCAAAATAATTCCTCTGAGGCTTGCATTTAGTTCATGAACAACATGATAAAAGGTAAATTAGAGAATAAAAATAACATTTTACTGACACTTCAATGTTTTAAATCCAGATATTGATTCTTTCCTTTTAATCTTTAGTCATCAACACAGCTGTCTTATTCATTGCTATGTATGTCAGATCTCCTCAGAACAGAATCAATAATGACACTTTATAAACAAAGCAAATCAGACCATATCCTTGCTGTTCATACATCTGTAACAGACAGATTATTTTGAAGCAACTACTGATGTTTTACCATAAGCAAGTAATTCGGAAGGTATTCCAATCTGATAAGCAGCTTCTATTTTCTCTGAAGTACTGAGTCTCTTCCCAAAGATTGTAATTTACTATAATTCCAGTCTACAAAGAAAATAGAAATACTTTTGTAAACAGTCAGAGTATCTTTACTCTTCTCATCAGAAAAATATCAGAAATAAAATATTGGTTACACTGCGGGATCAACTACCAAAGAAAAGAACAGGGAAAAAACAAGAGAAGTGACATTTAATACAAAACAAGTTCTCTGTTTCTCTGCCTCTAAAACTTCTCTTTGCTATTCAGACAGTTCAAATGACATTCAGTTATTTGCCTCTGTGATTTAATTATAATCAAAACTGCCAGGGCGGTATTTTAAATCACATGGGTTTGTCAATGTTTGCTGACACAAGCACAGAAATTTTCTGTGTTAATCTTTTCTCTGATTTCAAATTTATATTAATGGTCATCATTCCTCAGGCTGCCTTCCTAAGAAGTGCTGGGGATCATGTTTAAAAGAGAAATAAACTATATAACGCCTCCAGCAGTAAGCAGCTGATGTTTTAACTGTCTGAATACAAACATAAGGTGTACAATTCTGGATTTATATGAAAAGGGCTTTTATGGCTCAGATGGTAACAGCACCTAGCTTGTCCCAGTCCACCATAAGGACTGACATGAAGAGATTATTGTAAGGCTAACTCTTTTAGAAAGACACTGTCATTAAGTGGGAAAGTACAAAAATTTAAGGAGGTTCGAAATGCTTTACTGAAACACTTATTTTCTCAAGCAGAGAAATAAAACAATAGAATATCATGTGTCTTAATGCCTATACACTTTTCAAAACTTATTTGTTAAAACAAACCAAAATCTCCAACCTTGTAATTTATACTTTAACTACTTTAAGACTTGTAATTTTGATTTAAAAAAGGAAAAGGGAGAGGAGAAAATACTTGTCTTATTGTTCTTGTGGGCTTTTTTCCTTTATATCAATGCAGATAATATCCCTTGAGAAATATCTCTTCCAAAGAAATTGTCAAAATTGTACCAGTTTGTCTCACGACTTTTACTTAAATTATAATTAAATGGCTTTGAACCTCTGTAATGATTAACACCTCAAATGTTACAAAATAAAAGATCTCAGTGAATGAAACTAAAAAGACTGATATATACATTGTTTTCAGAGTTTCAATTAGATTCAGTCACTGTAGGATTTTCTTTTTTTCTTCTGTCTTTCCAATAAGAATTGCATTGCATTCCTCTTTTGATGTCATAGAAATCATACTATCCGACTGTGTATTTTATTGTTTGTTACCAGTGTCCTAAGTTTAGATTCTCTTTTCTGACTTTTAGAAGTATTCACTTTTCCATGATTGAAAGCAAGCCTCTTTTATAGAAATACAGTAATCTCTGGTGTTAATGTATCAGGTTTCCATGATATACGATGCAGATCAATTGCTTATAAATACAGTAGACTAATAAAAGGTGAAATAATTTAATTTAATAATTTAAGCAGCAGCCTGTAATACTGTTACTTACAAATCCACAGAATTATTTAATCAAGTCAGTATGTTGGTTTTGACTAATCGTTTTACCTTTGAAATTCTTATTTTAGTTGCCATGGATTATTTCACAATAGAAAAGAGCAAAAGGACAAATCAATTCATAAAACATACTATCGTTAAATTTGTATTAATTGATAATGTGTTCCATTAACACTTCTCTACATAAGTTTTTGTTCTGTTAAGAAAGTTAGAATTTAAATCAAGTCAGAAGAAAAGTAATGTTACACCTTTATTCACATCTGTAGTATGTAATAATTTTTGACCCTTAGTAAATAACTGTAACATGACACCTTTTTTTATTTGTGTGATTAGTAACACATTAGTGCATTGATAGAAATACAAAGCAAATTTAATCATTTTGCCTGTATAGGCAATCAAACTGATTCATCTAAAATCATGTCTGCTGTCCATGTCATATAGCAAGAGGAATAAGCAAAATGTAAAGAAATATTTGAAATGCAGAAATAGTAGATTTTCCTTTAATTTCTGGCTAAGATATTTGTAACACTTAAAATTACTTTTATCAAATTTCAACAAAATGATCCAGCATTCAATTTAATAATGGGCTTTTTGTCGATGTAAGAAACCTAAAAAAACACAGAAAAATATAAATAAGACTATAAAGCAATAGCAGCCTAACTTCCAATGGTCCAGTAAATATAGATTTTTCAATAAATCCTAGAAGACCACAGATTTTTAATGGACTCAGTAGTGCAAGTTTCAGATGTTTTCTGGCTTGTCTTGGAGTGAATTAGTTTTAGTTTGCTTTAGTTGTCATTGTTACATAAATTTATGTTAACTTTAGTTTATAGAGGTAACACACAGTCCTTCTTTTTGAATCATTTTTGACTCCAGAATGAAATGTGATGTCAAAGTAAACACACATAACCCATAGGACGGCATCACAGATTACAGCCATCAATTAATGGTCACTATTGATCAGAACTGAAAACTGAAAGAGCTGGGATCCTAAAAAAAAAACCAAAACAACAATAACAACAAAAGACATCTCCTCTAGGTTTTCTAGTGTAAACAACTTGCTATAACCCTCCATCCCATTACTTTCTTGAGGGATCCTTGTCTGCATCAGTTTATAGGCAGCATTAGTTCTGTTCCTGTTGATAAGAAAACTTGGCCACTGCCTTCGACAGTGCTCAAGGGAGAATTTGGCTGCATATGGAGATGCCCAAGTACTCAATGCACTTGCGGCAATCATTCCCATTGATTCGCGCCAGTGGTTTTGTCATGCAAGCAACATTTTACAGGGGAAGCGCCTAACACTTCTGGCCATAAATGTGTGTGTAACTTGCATGTTGCATAAACTTTAACTGAATTCTAGCATCCTACCAAGATAAAAAAGATACCTGACTGTCATCCTTTTGATTGTAATGAGTGTCCATGCTCTCCCAGCACCAGCAGTTCGAGTCCATTACATTAACGGGGGGTCCTACACAGGTATGAAGGTGGAGTTTGGTAAATGCGTTTGATTTGTACGCAACTCTATTCAACTAAAGGCTATATATTCATAAATAAATTAGTATTACTCCAGCTCTTCTTTGTTCTGACACTAGTGCAGCAGGTTGCCCTAAAAATGTTTATTTTATTGACTTCTCCTTTCAAGACAGGTACAAACGCCCACAGGGTTGAAATGCAAGTGAAATTTTTAGATTCTTTTTCTCCCAGCACCTCTGTGATTTGAACAAGAGCAGAAATGTGTCTCTGGGCACTTAGGCAAGAGCTGAATCATTGGCATTTTGTAGCTCAAAGGTTAAGCATCAGGTTAAAGGCTTGTTTTGAGGTGTTGTAATCCTTTTTGAGCATTTAATGTGATGTAGCCTGAGACAGTTGCATTGATTTGCATTTAGTCTTCCATTCACAATGGATCAAAGTTTTGGTTTTGTTTAAGCTACGTGTGTTCTAGCTAATGAACGAATGTATATGGAGTAGATCCATTAGGGCCCAATTTCTAGTCTATCATCAACATAAATGCAGATGACACAAAATAGTCGCACAAGTTAAACACTGAGAATGATGGGTCATATTAATTTGGCAGATTTATTTTATTCTTCAGGTTACTTTTTTATACTTTATTTTAATGTTGACTAATGTTCCTGACAATAGGACCTGTCCATCACAGCCAAGGAAATAATTCATGGATGATGTTAAATTTTAGGAAGATAGTCTTAAGCCATCAAGAATTCTAAACATCCTTATTCTAATAGTCATTAGAGAAAGAAAAGTTAAAAATAATTTTCAGCAGTAACTATGGAAGGGTATAGGGGACTAATGCCACTCTTTAATCCATACATACACATGCTATCACACTGAGGCTTTTTATTTGTACCTCCTAGAAAACAGTATGCTGCCTGAACAAAACATCTGCACAGAGGTGCAATTGGTGCATTTTTTTCTAGAAAACTAGTTCCATAAAAACAGAAAAACTCACCAATCATTCTCTAATTGTGGAAATTCTACTGTAAAATGCCCATAAGTGTAAAATAATAAGACCGACTGCTGACATCAGGCAGATGGTACTACTCAGTCCTACAATACAGAAGCAGCCTGTAATCTTTTGAAAAAAGAAAACATTTCTAATTGTAAGGAAAAATATAAACCAGTTGTACTACATCCTTTCTATATGTCTTAGGTGCTTTTTTCTATTTATGCATTTAGGAACATTGTCAAAATTTGTAATTCTTTCATCAGAGGGAAAAACAAAAACAAGAAAGTATTTTATACCATTTGAATAATAATACTTATATATTTTAATACAAATACAATTTCTGCTGTCAAATGTAATTTATTAGACATTAATTTCACATTTGAGGAGATGATGTAGGAGAAGTTTTCCTGCTATATTTTGCAGATTGAGTTGAACATCACACACTTAGAAACTCTCAGATCAGCCATAGGATAATGTATTCCTTGTAGACAAACAAGCAGAAAATTCCAAAATGCCACTACAGCTAGAGCTATACCATGCCTATATTCCAAAGCCATAAATACTTTAAAAAATAATATTCACCTAAGAAAGATAAAAGTTTTCAGGATGTAAACTTGGAGCTTGACCGTGATTCAGAGAAGGCTCATGTCAGTTTGATATTTAAGTCACACCTGTTTGATAATTTCAGGTTTAACTAGTGACTAGGAGGATTTGGCCATTGGTGCGGAAGGGAGAACCCCAGAGGCTTTGTGCTGCTGCTTAAAGCTTTATGGGACTGCAAGACACAGCCTGGTGAAAGTGGAAACATTATAGGATCACCAGTTCCAGTAAGATTGACTGGCCTGGTCATTCAGAGGTGTTTGCCTTGGAAGTGTTCCTAAGGGTAGAGGTTGCTATCTTGGTGGCATTATTTGTGGAGCATGCACATGGATTGCGGAGCCACTAGGCTGAGAGAAGCGATGAGCAGACTGTGTAGCATCGAGGAGGATGACTGAGAGATCTGCAGCTTATTTACAGAGACTCTGGGGGTGGGGGAGAACTGTACAAGCTCATGTTGCACAAAATGAGGGACAACAAGAGGTTATGCTTGAGTGTGTCATGGAGAGTGTTATGGAGACTCCTATGACAGTGGAAGCTAGAAGCCTGTGGCTTCCGGCAGCAGGAAAGTTACTTCTCCACTTGCAGCTGTCACTTACAAGATATGAGTCCATGGCAACTAGAAAAGATGAATAAACTCTTCCTAAGAGGATTATAGGTCAATTGGCCTGAATTTGCAGGCTAGTAACATTGCCACCAGGAGAGGGCAATAGGTGGCTATGTTCAGAGCCTACCATCTTCAGCCTGTTGAGGCACTCACCTGCAAAGCTGACTTGCCAACTTTACCTATCTGATATGTTTTGGATAGGTTGCCAAGAGACATAATTGGTCACGTTGGTGGATGAGAAGCTCACTGTGTGCCAGTAATGTGCGTTTGTATCCCAGAAAGCCAACAATAGCCTGGGCTGAATCAAAAATTCTCACGCTGAAGGACAGTGAGATTTGCATTTGTATTAAGACATATAAGTTTTAATATAGCATTCAAATGTTATAATATACTCTCCCTTATATGCATTATAACATTCCAATGTTTTAATATTCTCTTTCTTGTATGCATTTCTCCCTCTGATGAAAGGATTACAAGTTTCAATCATATTCCTAAATGCATAAACAGAAACTCATTCCATCACTGCACTGCCTGATAAAGAGCCCCTTCCCAGCTTTCCTGTAAGCCCCCTTTAAATCCTGGAAGGCTGCTATAAGGTCTCCCAAGAGCCTTCTCTTCTCCAGGCTAAACAAGCCCAGATCTCTCAGCATGTCCTCGTATGGGAGATGCTCCATTCCTCTGATCATCTTTGATGTGCTCCAACAGATCTATTTCCTTCCTGTGCTGAGGACTCCAGAACTGAATGCAGTACTTCAGATTAGGTCTCACGAGAGCAGAGTAGCGGGGAAGAATCACCTCCCTCAACCTGCTGGTGACACTTCTTTATCATTAATTCATGAAGTCTGATCTCCTTTGGATGGTATTTGATAAACCAGTCTGGAAAATTGGTGCATACTTAGCAGTTTCATCATCACCTATATATTCCAACCTCTGCTTATGGTTTCAAGCTTTGAAGATAGAAGGCTAAGAAAGTTAATGTCCTAGATTTCATTTGTAATATTTCTAGACTAGATATTTCACTTTTATTGTACACTTTTCTACCAAGCACATGTAAACTGATGACTGATTCTTTTAGAGTTGCTGCAAAGAAACAATAAACACTCCTCTAACTAACCAGGGCATCTAATCATTGCTGGCAGTCAAAGGATTTGTAAATGTCACTGCACTTTGTCACGTCCTTCCAGTTGCTAGTGCAGCAGTGATGATTCCACTGAGTGCTAAATTCTCTTGTTTGACCTCCGAGCACAGCATACGTGAAGAATAAAGGAAGCTGAAAGCTGGCATTTTCACACAGAAAATCCTTAATCAAAGTTGTCAAATGTGTTTATCTCCAAGAAAGATAGGGTCCCCAATAAATTTTAATTGAAATATTTGACATAGCCCATTTTCTCTACTTCTGCTTCGTGTGATTCTACCTAAACAGAATTTTAGATCTGAGGTTAACATTTTCCTGTGTCCTGAGTATTCATAATGAGCTTTATAAACTGTAAGCTATAACATATTTAAGAAGACAGACAGAATTGATTTTCTTCAATCGTATTTACAGGATGTGACTTTTATAATGGGAAGAAAGTGAGCTGTATCATTTGAAAAGACTGTTCAACACTTATTTTTTTTAGTATTTGAGTCTTTTTAAAAAATACTTCTTCTCCTACTTTATGTGACCATAATGTGTTATGAATGACACAGGAAATTTCAAATAGATTTTTCTTGTGTTGCTTCCCATATTCTATCACTTTTCTGTTTTGTTTTTTTTATTATTTTTTCCTCATAAATTATTGATAAAGAAGCCAACATACATATACTACTATAATACTTTCCCAACAAAAAATAATATAAAATTATGCTGGATTGTTAAATACAGAAATCAAAAATTAATCTAACTTTGCAGAGATTCAGTAAAGTGAGAGTTTAAGGCCCAAAGAAACCCTTTGGGTGCATACAAACTAGAAGCTTCAGGGGAAAAAAAAAACAAAACTAAAACAAACCCAAACAGTACAAAAACAAACCCACTTTCCAGTGCTGAACTTTGCAGTGAAACTTGTCATCAAATGTGTCTAACTACAGCAGACGTTCACTTCAGAGCTGACTGTCCAAACTCACTGTGCTCCCTCTATATAGAGAAATGGATACAGCCTGGGCAGGATTCTTTTTATTCTGAAGTCTATGTCTAAATAGGTGAGAACAGTCTAAATAGCTGAGAATAAAAGCCTAGTTTTTTATTTAGCTGTAAGAGCAATCTGAGGCAATGATATCAAATGTATATATGTAGACTGCTGTCTAGTTTGTTTCTTCTACAGAGCTGGCAGTCTCTAATATATAGAAAATATCGTAGTGTCTTTTGTTTGATTTATGGTCAATAGGACTGTTTTTGCTTAAAGTATATCAAAACATTGTGTTAGTATTCCATATTGGTCAGAAAAGCTAAGTAAATGCCACTATTGACTAGCAAGGAAAAAGAAACTATTTTTACATGAATCAGTTCTCTGCCTGACTATTGCATATTTTTAGGATCTGTCTGTACAGAAGAATAAGAAAGACAGAAAAGGGCAACAAGAATCATCGAAGTAATGGAATAGCTTCAGTATGATAAATAAGTAAATGTACTGGGACTCTATAACCTTGAAATGACACAACTGAGACTCTACAAAAGACTTTAAAATCATGAGTGGCATAGAGAAGGTGAATAGATATGATTATTCCCTTCTCATGATATAAAACCTAGGCGATTCTACAGGAATGTGACACTGACAGATTTAAAATGAAAAAAACAGGTTAGATAAAAGACATTCTAGATATTAGACAAAAAGAGATCAGAAAAATTCACAGAAGAAAAAAGTGATGTATAATATAAATAGAAAAATTACCTTTGTTTTTATTTTAAAGAGCTCATTTACAAATAGAAAATAAAAATTATTTGACAGGACAAAAGCAGGAAACAAGTTCAACAATTGATTTGAATCTATTCGGGAATGTCCCTGGATACACATCTTTTAATCGGAGACTTTGAAAAACTCTGAAGACAAAAAAGGTGCTGTACTGAAATTCTAGTTATGTCTGTTTTTAAGGCTTATGCACGTTTCAGTGTGAAGGTGGATTCCATCACAGACACATCCTCAAGAGTCACTAAATTTTGCCACCTCAGGAGAGATTTTGCTCCTTAGAGGCAGTGTTCTAAACACCAAATGAGATGCTTGTATACAGTGTTTTACCTACAAATAATGATCTAACGCACTAAATTGCACTAACTATTGGCTTCTGTTCCTAAAGCAACTGCTAACTTTTCCAGTTTTCACTGCAGAGGCCATATATTATTTATTAGCAAGCCAAGTAGTTTTATCATCAAAGGAAGACTAGAGACTCTCATTGAAATCCCTGAAAGACTGATTTTTTTAATTTTTCTTTTCTTTTCTTTTAATTAATCTGTTTATTTAAAGGCTTCATTCTGAAATTTTTATCCTCATTTCTAGCATATCAATTGGAGAATAATGTTTTTCATTAGCAGTTTTTCAACAAGTAGTAGAACAAAGCCTTGTCAGGTATAAAGGGTGAAGTCCATGTAATATTTTCTCCTTTGTTAGTAGTAAAAAAGAATTTCAGAGGAACACACCTTGCTATAGAGCTTTTGACAGTGCTGAAGTGTGAACTCTGCTGTTTCCATATCGGTATAATTAAGACACAAGACTGCAAACACTTTATAGCTAGATATAATTGATATACCCTAATTTTAGCAGTTAAAAAAATTAGCATTTAGCTTAAGTGAAGCATCACGCCTCACCATATAGAAACTGAAGAGAAACAGAGGATCCTCATAAAACAGTTATCTAGGGTTAATTGTCATCTGTAGATTTTTGTCTCTCTCCTTGACTGAAAAGGGAGAAAAATTATTATTTAGAACATCCAGGTGTTCACCATCTCTAAATCTGATCTAGTCCCGTACTAGTCTAGTACTTTTATTATTAACTAAGAAGAATAGGTATCATTGAAAGACATTTTCTCAAAAATACAACCCAAATTTAGGTCAAAGGAATTACCATCTACAGATGCTTGCTTTATGGTTTGACTGTACAGGAAGTGACTAGTTCAAAATTAGACATCTACTGTTAAAATTAGTCAGGTGGATGCCACTCACCTTCATCACTAAGGTTACACATATTGAAAAAAAGCACTTCTTAAAATTCTGTGTGCCTCTCTTTGACATTTAAATATCTGATTTCCTAAAATCATTTTTTCGTGTAAACTAAAGGTGTTAGTAATTTTATACCTCACAGGGTCAGTGAAATTTAAAATGGAGTAAAGATTGTACGATGGCCATTTGTACAAAAGAACAGGCAAGATTTAACATAATAAATCTGCAGAGTTAAAATTGTATCATTATATTCAATATAACACTGGTGGACAGGGGTTCTTTTATAAATATAGTATATAGGAGTCATTCTAGTGCCTCAGCTTTGTCTGCCTCCAAAATTCAGGCAACACCTTCCAGAAAATGAACGGGGGCTGCCTGTACTTTTAGACATATACTAAAACAGTATTAATGCTTCTTCTACATGTGAAAAATCATTCCGTTGATATAGAGTGACAGTGACTTTACACTATAATAGGCATAATAAAAATAATTCTCAGTCTGACTTTCATAGATGTTCTACCCTTCTAAATTACACAGTTCCAAAAATCTGTCATTGCAAGGGGAAAAATAAATAAAAAACCCAAACCTAAATACACACACCCTGTTGCAACAAAGAGAGAAGCTGTTTTATTTGACAGTAAATAAAAATACAGGCCTTCATTTTTTTGTAATAATGTAACATTAGTACACTTGCTGCAATAAGAAATACATATTTGGGAGTAGGGAATAATAAGCTAGAAGAGGATTACCAGAAAGCTGTATTGTGCAATGGTATTTGTAAAACCATTAAAAAAGAGAGTACAAAACAAAAATACAATAGTACCCAACTATCTCCAAATATGTTAGACAAAGCCTAATTTAATGTAGGAAATAAACACCACTTTCCTAATTAGTTTTTTAAAATTATTTACCTATTTCAAGGAGTCTACAGTGAAATTTCACCATGCATAGACCCTTGTGTTGATTGTATTCTGCTGCCTGCCGGTTCTTCATACCTTCTGCTTTTCAGCAGAGCACTATGCCTAACAAATCATGATAATTATACTGGAAACCAAAGGAACAATGGTAACACTTAATGGTATAAAGGGACTGTACACTCATTAAATCAATGTTAGCCTTTTAATATCTGATGGAGTTGAACATGAAACTTAGCTGAATGTTAGGAAAGCAGAGAAGTTTCTCACACCTTCTCACTTCTGTTAAAAAAATAGTAGTGAACAAAATTTTGAATGGTTATCCCCTTTTTTATTCTCAGTACTTACTACTAATAATAATTGACACTAACATCTAAAAGTTGTTGGGGGCAGATGTATCTTAGGTGAAATATTTAAGATGATTTCAGAAAATAAGAAACAAAACCAACCACATCTTTGCAACTGACTCCACATTGATATTTTCCAGGAATCTTTCCAGAAAAGTTGATATTAATAGAATGAGTCCTGTGCTGAAAGTAAGATATATGCTTAAATTCTTACCTATCTATATGGATTATCATCATGCACACTTTCACATATGAAGGTACTTTTTTCCCCTAAAATAAGCCAATGTAAAGAAGATTTAATGTACTGTGAGAATATGAATAGGCACAGGAAACAATATTCAAGGGAGCTGAAATACTTGCTTCCAAACAGAATTTGCATAGGATCTTTGTCAAATTTTATGTTCTTATTACTGTGTTCTGTGACAAACTGTCATGGTAAATCTTTCATAATTAACAAGTTACAAGAAATAGTACTTTGACCGGGAGTAACAAATAATTTCAGATAAATGGTTTTGCTTATAGTGACTTGACAAATGTGGGTCTTGACATCAAGTAAAGAAGTGAGCCAGGTACACTTTAATGAGAATAAAGGCTTTTGATGAGAGCACAGGCATTTGGTATAAATGTTAACAAATGATAATGCTACATTAAGTTCCAGTGAAATTCCATGAAGTTCAATAACACTGGCTTAAGAATCAAGCAATTAGTCATTGTTAGTGAATATCAGGATATACTTTGCTGATAACAAACAATCATTATGGACATTTAATAATTTACGGGTTTTGCTTTTAGACTTGACAACACAAAACAAACCTGACCTTTGCTGTATGGAGTGCTATGGTCAACTAACATGGAGCCAGTTCTTGCCTCTGCTTAATGTTATACCTATTCATAGTTTATAGTAGATATATTTTCCCTGTAGAATTATGTACATGCTAAACTGCAAAAAGATGTGGCAATAGCTGAAATAATTTCAACTCTTACAATTTTTAGCTGCCAAATTAAAAAGCCAGTTGACCAGGACTTTTTTTTTCAGTACGAAACTTGCTTACTCACTCTCGAGAGAAATTCTGTTTTATGGGTCAATAATATATTTTACTCCCTACAAAGCTTAATCAATTGTCATAGAATCTCCAGGTAGGTTATGCTTTTCTGAATTTGTTCCCTATCAAGTCTTTCTTTTTAATCCAAACTGAAGAATGTAATATATCCTTTTCTCAACTGATGCTGTGTTGTGTTTTGTTTTTTCTTTGTTTATTTTTCTCTGAATGATACCTTGGATACAAATCCTGAGACTTTGTCATGTAGATATGTTCAGTAATTAGGCATGACAGGTATGTACCTAGATAGCAATCATCAGTAGAGGATAACCAGATAATGCCAAATCATTCTAAACTTTTCCATGCTTCTGAATAAAAGCTTGTGTTAATCTAACCATATTATGCTTCTAAGGACTCAGTCGCTTATCTGAAGAAAACATTATATAACCAGAAAACATAATAAAACATAATCTTTTCATCAAGTTCTGAATTAGTTACCAACAGGAGATGAAATATTTCTCTTTGATTAAGTAAGTAGTAGCAGGATGATGTCCTCTAGTCATGGATGATTACACAGGAAAACCTTTTGACAATTTGTGGGAAAATCATTGCATTGTGAATGGAAAGAATGAAAGAAGAGTTTGTGTTCTTCTATGCTCTGACACACTGTACAGGAAAAGAATGAGTTAAAGAACTATTGATTTCTTCACATAATGTGGCTGCATTCGTATTAGGAGACTGTAGGTTTTGTCCCCCTGAGTCTACAGTGTGAATTCTTTCTTTGAGCCTTGGTTGAATCAATACAAGGTATGAGTTTACTCATTCCACTGTCCCCAAAATATTGTTTCTGGCAATTGCAAAGGTCAATAGACTTTCAACACTTTCCTTTATCTTGCACTCAATCCTGTATCTGCAGGAGGATTCCTTATTTCACAGTTCTTTAATGTTAACAAAACTGTCTCTGTTCACTTAGCATCTTCTTGACAATAGCACAGCAGGAGAAGAGAAAATTCTCTTCATGAGTTTTTCATGCACTCACTGCAGTGGAAACAAAGAGGAAGGAAACCTTTGGAAACTGTAATTAATCCCCTCCCCTCCCCTCCCCTCCTCTCCCCTCCCCTCCTCTCCCCTCCCCTCCTCTCCCCTCCCCTCCTCTCCTCTCCCCTCCTCTCCTCTCCCCTCCTCTCCTCTCCCCTCCTCTCCTCTCCTCTCCTCTCCTCTCCTCTCCTCTCCTCTCCTCTCCTCTCCTCTCCTCTCCTCTCCTCTCCTCTCCTCTCCTCTCCTCTCCTCTCCTCTCCTCTCCTCTCCTCTCCTCTCCTCTCCTCTCCTCTCCTCTCCTCTCCTCTCCTCTCCTCTCCTCTCCTCTCCTCTCCTCTCCTCTCCTCTCCTCTCCTCTCCTCTCCTCTCCTCTCCTCTCCTCTCCTCTCCTCTCCTCTCCTCTTCTTTTTCTGTATTGAAAACACCAGACAGACAGACAGACATTGTTCATACTATACTAGTTTAGGAGTAGACCAAAGTTTGCATCATCAGCACCACAGGCATATATTCTGGGAGGCAGTGAGTGCTATCTCCAAACAACTGTCTTTAACAGTCTGGATGAAGCTTTACATTTTTGGGGGTAGAAGATCTTAACTGTATGGATGCATACCATATTGTACTGCCTGGCTTAAGGTCTTGATGAGGATAGATGCATTGTTTCCTTCCTTCTATCCAGTTCCTGACATCTCAGTGTTGAATTTTCTATCACAGCTATTCATGAAGACCGGAGCAGGACTTCTTAGTCACTTATACATGGCTAATTTTTTATGTCCTGGGAATGTAGGAAAAAATTCTTCTAATGGCATTATTCATAATTTTTAACAGCAGTTCAATAGTTCTTCCTGCCCCATTTCTAAGAACTAATCTAAAAGGACTCCACATGTTAAGTATTTTGCTCCAATTTTACCCTTTTTCTCAAGAACTTCTGGTCTGACCTGCCAAATCCTGATGAAACAAAGTAACCAGATTTATGAGGAGAAATCAACAGAGACAATGCTAATCTTTTCACTAATTCTGAGTCTTGTTTGTAGGATTGTCTGAACAACCATCTTCACTACTAGTTTGGGCTTTTTTGGTTTGTTTTTTTTTTCTCTTGTACCATAGCAGAGACTTCTTCATTTGATGCAAGTACCAAGGCCATAGCCACAGTCTATTGAGGTTGATGTATCTGATTCGGCCTCAAGACTATGAAGATTTTGCCACTAGCAGCTCGTGTTACCAGCAGGTAGAGGGATGCTAACCATCCCCCTTTACTCAGCACTGGTAAGGCCACACCTGGAATACTATATCCAGTTCTGGGCTCCTCAATACAAGAGGGAAATAGACATACTGGAAAGAGCCTAAATGGCCACAAGGATGATTCAGGGACTGAAGCATCTCACATACAAGGAAAGACTGAGAGAGCTAGAACTGGTTAGCCTGAAGAGAAGGCTTGGGGAGAATCTCATTGCTGTATATGAGTACTTGAAAGGAGGGTGCAAAGAAGAGGGAGCCACGGTCTTTTCAGCAGTGCCCATGACAGGACCAGAGGCAATGGCACAAACTGAAATAAGGGAAATTTTAATGTTTTTACTGTGAGGGTGACTGAATATTGGAATAACTTACTGAGAAATGTTGTGGACTCCTATTAATGTATCTCTTTGCAGTAAGAAATTGAGTGTAATCATATTGGTAACAAATACCTTTTAAGTCAAAATCTGAGAGAGGGTTCAGTTGACCAAGTATAGTGCAGATTCCAGTCCATGTGCACCGGTCCTTTTATATGTAGGCAAAGACACTCTGATCATGCAGATCATTTCAGCCCAATATAGATGTCTGGATAGGTCAGATAAATCCTTCTCTTTAAGTACCTATTTCTCTCCAGTGTTTCCAAAACAAATTTGAGGTGAACTAAGTAGAAATACCTGCATTGCAGATTTCCAAATGCAAGTATTATTTGGTCCACTCAAAATTTCTATTTGCAGTAGAAATTTTGTATTGGCTTGCCATGATTACTGCATAAAAGTTATTGGTGATAATCACAAAGCCCAAATACGTAATATTTGAAAAAATACTGTTATGGATTCCAGTAGTATGATATAGACCCATTTCAAGACTCTTCAGAGTATAACAGGATGACCTGTAATATCTCAAGGTGTGATGAACATTTAGAGAAATGGGCTTTGTTTTGCTGTTTGATTCTGCAGATAGAAGTGACTGCCACTACTGCTGGTGGGAGAACGCTTCCCAAAAAATTAGTTACCATCTTGCCCTCACTAGGCCTTAGAGGTATCAGCTGGAAGGAAAATGAAGCCCTTTATATACAACCACTCTTCAGAAAGAGGAGCCCAGCAACATGGATATATGTATCTAGGACATCCTTTCTATTTCTGTCCATCTGCTGTTCTGGGCAACAACTCAGTTGTTTTTTCTCCAAGACGAAGCCCTGCAATAATCTACAAGTGTGTTGACTTAGCAAGACTGGTGAGTGAGTGCTTGCAACCTCAGAAATCAAGACTGTGCTTGAACTAGTAACCTTCAACATACCTATTAAGCAGTTGGTTAACAGCCCTGGGGCTCTGCGCTGACCAAGTTATGAGAATGATTCTCAAGTAAAATAAAGTAATTTCACACTTCCTGGAACACTTTTGCATTTTGTACACAGAATACGTACTTTTAATCATCCAAATCTGTACAGTCATATTGTATGTATTATACATTTGAAGTTATTTATGTCTTAAGCATATATATTGCACACACTGTCATTTATATATGATGTGTATGTATGGATCATATGTATTATTACTATAGACATATATACACATTTAAAATTGTGTATTTTATGGACTTTAATGCTTGCATTTTTGCCCTTGTGATTAGCAGCTGTATTTAATAATGTTGAATTAGTACAATTTTTTTTTGCGTCATGCATTCATGTTTTCCAGCATTTGCATTGTCATGCTTGTATTTTTGAATTTCAATAAAATATTATTGCAGAAGGAAAGTTCCCTACAGAAGTCTTAAAATGCTGCAATTTTTTCTGTATTTCTCTTTTGAAGTTTTATGTGCTTGATTTTATACTTAAGCCTCAATTGCTATGAAAACAAGATGAGAAAAAAAGTAATTCACACATTAATAGCTGCATTTTACCATTTGATAATAATCCCTTTTAGAAAAACAATAGGTGACCTGTTTTGAACCATAAATTGTATAAATTGGTAGTGATGTCTCTACATGACACTACATAAGAAGTAAAAACTGCTCGACCACACATGTCTATTAAACAGTGTGTAATATACAAATAAAAAAACCCCTACCATATCATGTCTCATAGGTTAAAAAAGTTGAAGGCAGAAGAGAAATCCTATTATTTCTCTATTCCTGCCAAAGTGAGATTGTTCCCGATAGTATAATTTTCTAGTAGTTTGCCTGGTCTCATTTTAAATTATTCTAACTATGGGGCTTTCACTGCTTCCCTTAGGAAGAGTAACCGTATTTGACAATTTGACATCCACATTACACTCTAGATGACACAGTTCAGTGTAACGTGACATAAGATTTATTGTGATGGACTCCAACATTTGACAGCCTCCAGTACAATGTAATGTGTAATGAAAGGGTGATTTAAACGATGTTTAACGAAACAACTACAGCTATTAAGTAAAGATGGTTAGAAATCTTTGTAAAATAAAATAAAATAAGATAAAACCAAACAAAACAAACAATAAAATAATTCTCTGAGCACTAATTTAACATACAGTACATGGATGGATATTGGTAATCACTCCTGTTTTCATGTAAATTTGGTCTGCTATACTCTGGACAGGATGAACAGAAGAGTCAAAAGTTAAAAGCATAAACTTTTGAATGTTAAGAGACTAAGGGATGGATTGTGAAAAATGTTTAATATCAGAAAGAAGAAAAGAATCTGACATGTTTTTCAAAAGATGCTTACATGTCTAACTGTATTCATGTGCTCATTGACTATAAAAATTGAAGTCTTAGATTTTAATGGCAAGCATTTGTGTGGATTTTAACTTCTGGCTGAGTAAATCTTTGTGCCACCACTAGGAAGAGAATACAGAGACTGAGGAAGAGTAATCATCTGACAACAGTGTTAGCAGGGTATTAGCACTGATTTGTGGCTTTACACATGATCATTTTATAAAAAGAGGTCAGAAAACAAATGGAGAGAAAACAGAAATATGTTTGTCACAAGTGTACTGATGTAAGAAGTGTACTACTTAAAATGACCACACTTAGAGGGACCCATAGAGTCTTCCCTATATAGGGAATAGTGGAGAAGGCACTGGGACATCATTAAGCATATAACGAATAAGCTACATCTGGGAATCCATGGTTCACAGGATACTGGTTTTTCTCCACAGGACTGATTTTTGCAGTGTGTGACAGCTCTTGCAATAATCTAATCTAATCTAATCTAATCTAATCTAATCTAATCTAATCTAATCTAATCTGATCCTTCCAGAAACATACTTTCCTTGCCAATGTCGTCTTGTAGTTTTGTCTCTTTTGTACTTTGGTAGCCAATTCTCTACTCTGTCTGAGGAGTTTTTACTGATTATCAAAAAGTCTTTGGAGTCTCAGACTATAAATAGGGTCTGTCTTTCCTTTACAGTCTGTGAATCACTTCTTCCAATTGAGCAATTCGTTCATCTTCACATGGAAGAAGCAATTTTGACTTCTTACAGAAAACAGAACATACGACATTCTTTACAAGTTTCAGATATTGTGTGAAAAGGTACAGAAACCAGTGGTTCAATCACTGATCAGAATATGTGTTCTTGCAACTTTACCCGATTGCAACAAGACTCTTCCTCAGTTGCCAGAAGGCGAAAGGTCTTGCTGATCTTATGCTGCCTCTTTAGACTATTACAGGGGAGGAATGTCAGTTCCAACTGACAAACACACAAAAGAGAATGAGGATGTAGAGCATTGTGTCCTCCTGGTTCTGTCTCCACAGACTATGAGGTGAGGAATCCATTTCAAACCAAGTTGAATGGAAGACTTTTTTTGACATAAGAATAAAGCACAGCACAAGCCTGAATCAAAATGCTGATGAAAAATATCTTGCTCTGTTTCTCTATCTCTTGTTTATGAACTCTAAGTGACGTTAGAGATTTTTTTTGTTGTACTTAAAGTGAGATTATATAAATTTTTTTGTGTGAATTGTAAAAAACATAGTATTCACATTGAGGAGAGTTCTAAGAGAACTACCTTTTGCTGACTACCGATTATATAAGATTTACACAGAATCTGCAAGTCAGCAAATTTTTACATTTATATTTTATATAATTTCTCTTCACATTTTATTTTGAAGGATGTACCTATGTGTTAGGTATTCTAAACTTGGCTTTGAATAAAGTATTAAAAAGATGATTTGATTTTTTCAGAGCAATTAGTAAGCCCTATAAATGTCAGATTGTAAATCTGAAGAGCACTGGTTTTCAGGAGAATATGTAACACGTTTATTTTATCAAAACCAGGAATGCTTCATATTTTTATAAAATGTCTTTTTTTAAAGAGTACAGTATGGTTCAAGAAACATGTAACAAAATATCTATTTTAAGAAGAAGTTATGTCTTAAAAACTGGTAAAATGTTCTACTTAGGAGTAAGAAGGAATTCAAAGCTGTATTGTCAGAGTCATAAAAATACACTCTAAAACCAGTCTTCTTTCTCTTATATCCCTTTAAAGGAAAAAAATCCTACTTTCTTAAAGCTTAGAAATCCTTGAAAGGTGTGTTGTCTATCCTGTTGGTTTTTTCTTTCTACGGAGAACATCCATTTTTTGTAAATGCTCAAAAGTCCTAAAAACTTGAGTGTTTAAGAAACATGCTAAGGACCAGAATTATCTTCAGGAGGAATTTATTTGCTTTCATTCAGTTCATCTCACTATTAACAAAAATCTGTTTAGTTTTCAGGTAGTCCGATAAATTATTTTTGGGCAATTATTTCCAAACTTTGTTTCAAAATAAGCCTTACATAAATTGTAATAATTGTTACATGTCTTATCTATGACAATTTCAAGACATTTTGATATCAAACCTGAGTACTAACATAAGAAGTACTATGACTAGCAAGATATCACACACTACAGACTTAGTTCATTTGAATTTCTTAAAGGACTATATCATTAAATGTAGTAAATAGGACGCAGTTTTAGATAGGCAATAAGAAAAGAGATGATGTAATGATTTTTCAAACTTTAAAACTCTTCTTAAATATTGTTAAAAATGCACTCGAAGACTAAAGTAGTCTTTTTAGCAGAAATTCATGGTTTCAGAACCAATTTATAACCAAGTTTTAATATCTTTTAATTTTGACTAGAAAAACAAGAAATCTCAGCAATGGAATGTATGATAGGATAAAAAAACCCCAAATGTCTCAGTATTTAGGTATCCACTGGTCATTTTTGGCCACTAGGAAAGATGTAATCAGTCATATAATGCATATCAATTAATAATTTGTATAGTAATATGTTGAGATATTATTACAAAAATCAGTTCATCAAGGCACTGAACTTATGAAAGAATAACATTCTGAAATCAGCCAGTCTTGAAAAGATATTTCTTTTTTTCTTTCACAAGAAAATAAGATAGAAATAAAATATACCCAACTTGAGTACCACCAAAAACTTTTCACCCTCAGACTACTTCAATTCTTTGCAGGAAAAAAAATTAAATAGAGGGGGAACTGATGAACTCAATGCAATGGAGGCACAGTAGTTTTCCAACTTAGCATTGCTTCTTTATCATGAGCGGAACAGATCTTGCAGTCTGTATTGCTAAAGGCTGAGATGTACTTTAGGAAAAAAAGGTCTTTTTCCAAAAGATGACATACTTGGCCCTTGGTCAGACACAGCTCAGTCATTTCTATGTTCTTATATAACATACAGAAATAGATTAGTCACACCATAAAATATTGTACTTTAATATTAAAAAGGCACTGTAACTTGAAAAAAATGACTTCTTTCAAACAATAAAATAATCGAAAACTACATCTTTGAAGACGCAAAATATTATATTCTTGATAAACAGACAGGAAAACAGAGTTTAAATTGTATTTAAGGAAAGTGTAAAGCTGTACCTATAAAGTGAGATTTCCTAACTCCTTCTACAAATTCCAATATTGTGTTACAGTGGATCTTTTTTGAACCTCAATATATATTCTAAAGAAGTTCAGAATTAAAATTAAGAACAATGGTGTAGTAGAAATTTGTGCATTCTAGATTTGAATTTTTGAGTATTTCATTTATACATGTATACTGAATAATTTCATGCAGATTTTTTGAAAGTTGGGAATACATCTCAATTCCTTTTAAGGAAATTACCAGAGATTATTGTCATCTCCGGTAGCACACAGCTCAACCTTCTATTATTATTCAGGATCAAAGAATCTAAAATTAGAGTAATGAATTACGGCACATAGATTTATTTCCTTTGCTAGTCACATTTCTGACTGTTCATTCCTTGCTTAGAACTTTCTTTTTACCTGAATAATTATGTGAGGACAGAATCATTGCTTGGAGCTTGCCTAAGGCATTGAATCTCAACACAGAGAATTGCCTGAGCCCTAGTTTAACCGCAGTATGCATTCTCACTGCAGAACAGAGTATGCATTCACTCAGCCGGATTCCTCTGTGCAACCACTACAGTGTTTAAAAACCCAGAGGGCATTTGCTTTGCTTTCAGTTTCTTTCCGTTGTCTGTGAGTTGTTCTTTCCTACTTCTTTTCATTTCATTTTGCTTTTGCTTTTGAGCAATGCTTTGATCAAACCATCTAGGAGTTCCTTAGATGATAAACCTTATTATTGTTTTAAATAATATTTTCTGTTGTACTTCAGTTCTGCTTAGAGCAATAATCCAGCAAGGCCCTGAGCACTATCAACTTCTTTTTGAGTCATGACACAAAAGCTTACAGTGCTAGCAGCTCTCTACTTTGAATCATAAATTCATAGAGAATCAAACTAGAATTTACAGTGAGTCTAAAAATTTGGATTCAGAACTAAATATATTTATGACCACTTACTGTCCCCTCTTTTTTCTTATTTTGTTTTTTACCTAAAAGTATACTAATGTGAAAACTCATCTCAGCCCAACACCGGAGAGAAGAGGAATTAACTAGGACAAAGGAAGTAAACTCACAAATATAGTCTTTCTTGCTTGCTGTATAAATTCGAACATGCTAAGTATCAGGTTATTCCTTAGATATCTTTTCTATTATTTGCTGCTTTGTTCTTATATGACCCTTTAATTGTCACATAGTCATCAGAGGCTATTTTCTTGATGCAATGCCGAACACATGTGAAATACCATCTGTTTTACTCTGAGGTTAATATTAACAGTCTGAAAAGTAGCAGAAAACCTGTTGATGCTCTTGATAAATGGATTTGTTGCTGACAATAGTGATGTCATTTACACAATAGTTGCACTGCAACTGCGCCCACAACTGCACAGTTAACTTCATGGTCTTTTTATGTGTGAAAAAAATTTGACTAAGTTTAACCGGAATAACTTTTTGACTATCTCTCAGAAGCAATTAATTAGTTCATCAGTACACTTTAGGCTGCAGGAGAAGAGAGTAAGATAATGTATGCAGATCAGCTTTAGGATAAAAGCTCCTTCAAAGACTGACTACATGATTCAAACACAGTTAGGAACACTATCTAGTAATGTTTTAGCTCATAGATTTATTGTAATAGACAAGGCTTCAAAATAGGATTTTTTCTAAAATAGAGCTCATGAAATCTGGCAGGCAGCCTGGATGCTGCCTCCCTTTCTTCTTCCCAGGAGCCTCATCCAAGATTCTACACTATCTGTGCTGATAAGCAGTTATTAAGAGACAATGTGGTTTAAATGTTAATGTAAACCTAACTGAATCTTTCCATAGGCATAAGCACCAAAAGGTTTCAAGGTAAAGGAAATACTTTATCAAGTGACAAAAATACATGAGTTTTCTCCCATAACAAGCATGGCAGGAGAGTCTGCATTTTCAGGGCTGCGGCTGACCCTGGTCCGCCAGCCTGGACCTGTTCCACTCCCTTTGTGGGGCCAGAGGGCTGCACTGCCCACACTTTACCCCTGCCCTGCAGGTTCTTGGCAAACAGCATCCGCTTGTCAAAAGGGGTTGGGGGCAGTTCCAGCTGAAAATGTTCTTGTTTTTTTTTTTTTTAATCCCACCACAGAAGCTAGCTTAGCAAATAATATCAGCTCTCTAGACAGATCTCATTTTGATAAAATTCCCACATAAGCAGGACCATAACAGCAGTGTCATACCACGTATTTTCTTTAGTTCTTTCTCACATGGCTGCATCACATAACCAAGTTAATGTTGAGGCATTTCAGTATCTTCCTTTTTTATTCAGCTTTGGCCATCAGCCTTTATGTTGAGGCCATTGTAGATAGTTTATTCTCCCACCCTGAGTCTGAACCACTTTAATTTCTCTTCAGGTCGTTGTTCTTCTTTACTCCAGACTCAGAAACTCAAGTCCTCGTTCTCTTTTTGCCTTTCAGAGCCATAGGTGTCAGGGATGGCCATCAAACCCTAACCTGAGTGACCCCCTCGTGGTCAAACCTAGGTCTGTGACTCTTCCTATGAATGTAATAGACTTGCGAAGTGTCTAGGCACCTGTCACATTTTTGCCTGATCACTGATCCAACCACAAACTCCACTGTAATGAGCATCATCTAAAGAAGAGAGGAAAAAATTGTTAATGGGAACAAGATCTGTCAGAATACTTTGGGCCAAATTACTTTCTAGATCTAGTTTTATTGAATTTAGTGTTTATTTTAGAGCTGGATTTGTTTCTATCATTTAATGACCAATTAAAAAGACATTATAAGGCTCCCTGGAGATGTCATAATGAAGATGCCCAAGCATCCTCCTGGAAACTGCTTCAGCCTATCATTGCTACACTTCGACAGGGATGATGTCTCAGGCAATGTGTGGACTGCTTGCAATCCAAGGTCATTTTTCCCCCAACCTGCTACTACTATTCTGTTAAAATTGACACTGAGGAGATGTGTTTTACAATACTTGAAAATCTCTGAAACCATACTATGGGAAATAAATGAAACCAACTAGAAATGGCATATACCAGGAAAGACAATGGAACTCAAAGGGAATGGGTTATAAAGTTGAAGATTTTAGACTTGGTGTAAATACCCTGAAAATCTACAGTGTACTTAAGTACATGAAAATATGATCTGTGTCAACAAGCATTTTTTTTCTGGAAATGACAGAAGAGAGTCATAAAGTTTGCAAACTACTACTGAAAGAGAAAGAAGCCCTCAGCACTACATAGATAACTGATGCTTAAACAGCTGCTAAATGTTATGTTCTAAACTGTAGCCCTAATAGCAAATTTTCCAACTAGAGACTATTAATAATTAAAAAAAATTGCATGTTTATACATTCCTTCAGCTAAGAAACTCTGTTTGATGTACACTATGCAATGGAGCTTCAAAATACATTCGTAACACCAATACATGATTGCCTGTTCTTGTAGGCTGAGAAATGTTTTATATAAAATAGTCAAACTCAAGGTTACACAGCAAATATTAAAAAATATAAATAATCAAGATGAAACTCCTTGATTTTCTGTACTGAATTCTTATGTAACAAACAAAAAACAACTGTAATGAATTATCCAAACAAGAAGACCAGTAGGATGGAATGTGATGACAAACTTTTTTCCTTAACTGAACATTATGCTCTATGAATACCTCCCTAGAAATATTTCAACAACCTTTATCTTGGATGTGATATTATGTTAATTTCTTTGGGGACAAGAAGATGTGATAGATAATGTAATCTACATTGTTGTTCCTTTCAGTTACAAATTCTCTTTCCCTATAGATAAGAACCATCTGATATGTACTTAACCGAAAAATTGAGTTAAGTTAGTCATAAGTTCTTCCCGGTCAAGAATGGGAAAGAGAATGTGGTACTTCACCCAAGGATATTAAGGGAGCTGGCAGAGGTCCTTGCCAAATCCCTTTCTCTCGTCTATCAACAGTTCTGGCTGACGGGGGAAGTGCCGCTTGACTGGAGACTGGCAAATGTAACTCGCACTTAGAAGAAGGGTTGGAAGGACAATCCGGGGAAATTACAGACTGACCTCAGTACTGGGAAAGGTTACGGAGCAGATCATATTGAGTGTTATCACAGAGCACATGCAGGACCGCCAGGTGATCAGATCCAGTGAATATGGGTTTATGAAAGGCAGGTCCTGTCAGGCCAAACTGATCTCCTTCTATGATAAGGTTACCCGGTTAATGGACGAGGGGAAGACAGTGGATGTGGTGTACCTGGACTTTTGTAAAGCCTTTGGCACCGTTTCTCACAGCATTCTGATTGAGAAACTGGCTGCCATTGGCCTGGACAGGCACACCCTCTGGTGGGTGAAAAACTGGCTGGATGGCCAGGCCCAGAGAGTGGTGGTAAATGGAGTTAAAGCCAGTTGGAGGCCAGTCACAAGTGGTGTTCCCCAGGGTTCAGTCCTGTTCAATATCTTTATTAATGACCTGGACGAAAGGATTGAGTACACCCTTACCAAGTCTGCACATGACACCAAGCTGGGTGGCAGTGTAGATCTACTTGAAGGAAAGGAGGCTCTGCAAAGAGATCTGGACAGGCTGGATCGATGAGCTGAGACCAACAGGATGAGGTTTAGCAAGACCAAATGCCAAGTCCTGCACTTGGGGCACAACAACCCCATGCAGCATTACAGGCTTCGGGAAGAATGGCTGAAAAGCTGTCTGGAGGAGAAGGACCTGGGGGGTGTTCATAGAATCATAGACTCCTGTGTTTGGAATAGACCTCTGAGATCATCGAGTCCAACCGCACCCATCATCTGCTAAACCATGTCCCTTAAAAACTAATCTATCCTTTTTTTAAAAATACCTCCAGGGATGGTGACTCAACCACCTCCTTGGGCAGTTGTTCCAGTGCCTGACCATCCTTTCGGTAAAGAAATTCTTCCTAATATCCAGTCTGAACCTCCCCTGGAGCAACTTATGGCCATTTCCCCTTGTCCTATCACCTGTCACTTGAGAGAAGAGATCAACACTCGCTCTCCCACAGCTTCATTTCAGGCAGCCATAGACAGTGATGAGGTCTCCCCTCAGCCTCCTCTTCTCCAAACTAAACAACCCCCGTTCCCTCAGTCGTTCCTCATAGGACTTGTTTTCGAGCGCCTTCACCAACCTCATTGCCCTTCTGTTGACGCACTCCAACACCTCAATGTCCTTGTTATACGGAGAGGCCCAGAACTGCACAGTACTCCAGCTGTGGCCTCACCAGTGCTGAGTACGACCAACACCCCCAGGTCTTTCTCCTCCAGGCAGCTCTCCAGCCACTCTTCCCCAAATCTGTAACACTGTATGGGGTTGTTGTGCCCCAAGTACAGGACTGCCACGTTGGTTGACAGCTGGCTGAATATGAGCCAGCAGTGTGCCCAAGTAGCCAAGAAGGCCAATGGCATATTGGCCTGTATCAAAAACAGTTTGATCATCAGGACCAGGGAGGTTATTTTACCCCTGTATTCAGCAGTGGGTACAGTTGGACTCAATGATCTCAGAGGTCTTTTCCAGCCGGAAGATTCTATGGTTCTATGATTCTATGATTCTTCTTCCTCAGGAGAAGCCACCCCATCTATGTAGGCATCCACCTCTCAGGCCCAAGTCTTTCTACTATTGCAGAGAAAGTTAAAGCAGTCATTTTAAATTAAACTTTTAGATAGTTATGGAATGTGAGAAGACTCCTACCTCAATTTTCCAGTTAATCTGTAGCATTTTTTTTTCCTCCAAATGACATCACAAGATATAATAATATAAATAATGACGAAAATAATATGGAATGGAACTATGAAATATGGAATTATATTATGACTTGTGCAGCTATTGTATCAGAAAACGTAGTTGGCTACGATTTTGCTCAAAGACATGAGCCATTACAAATCCACTTTACAATGGACATATGTCACGGCACCACTGCTGAAGTATTGATGTTTGGTTGCATACCAGGAAGAGTTTGAAGATTCATAGAGCTGCCATGCAGACCTAAACTATCTGATTTTAACAGCTGCAGATGCCATTACTGTGCCTCCATCTCCATCATAGTTAAGGAGCCACCTTTGACACACCAGGTCCTCCCATTTTGGAAAGAGAGGATTTTGTATGGAATTCATGCAACATCGAGCTAAGATTTTCTAATTCTTCACGTCATGCTGCTCTGTTAAGGACAGAGGAGACTATCACCACAGATGTGAGAGTAAGAAGAATTGTACTTCCTTCATCAACTTTCAAGAAAACAAGTAAACATTTTTCCTTTTTAATTATGAAAATGGATGCTTAACTGGTTCCAAGTCAGGAGAACTCCTGTTTTCTGTAGTCTTTTCTCAGATTTATCTAGACTTATATCATATATTGCATCGTATGAAGTGGCTGATTGTATAAAATGTTATTTATTGGACAAAAGAAAATTTTATGAATAATTGAACATGCAAATACAAATAAATATTTATATTAGTGTA
This sequence comes from Dromococcyx pavoninus, assembly GCA_033558185.1. Taxonomy (NCBI): domain Eukaryota; kingdom Metazoa; phylum Chordata; class Aves; order Cuculiformes; family Neomorphidae; genus Dromococcyx; species Dromococcyx pavoninus. Next base: position 3,338,308 of record JAUMJL010000212.1, read on the forward strand.
TAAAGAAGGACCAGTGTTTGCAGAAGATCCACATGGACAGAGTATTAGGATGTGTTTTTCAATCTTGTTTTAGATTCAGTACAACTTCTTCCTGGTTAGGTGTGTTCTGTATATGTACATATAAATTTTGTAAATAGCTTAAACAAGCCAAATATTCTTGTTTAAATTAAAACAATTAAAAGTGATGTTTTAGAGATCAAAACATCAAAAACATTAATGTTAAATTCAATGTAATGGTAAAATAAAATCAGCAAGAGATGCTGGATCATTCTTAGTAAAAAGCAAATCAAATGTTATGTACTGTAAAAATGCACAAAGTAATAAGAGAATTCTGAGTTCTGTCCGGGACATCAGAAGATAACAAAAATTTGAAAATAAACATAGGCCAGTTTAACACAAGTATTCAATAATGAGGGTTTTATTTTATTTTTTTTATTTCTTTGAAACAAATTACTATTGCATCTGAAATAACAATCTTGAGAAATATATGTTGCATTATGAGATGGAAAATTTGTTCCAAGAGAGAAAACAAAACAAAAAACTCTTGCCATAGATCATAGTACTTCCGCTTTTCACATTAGAGATGAGGGCAAATTCAAAAGTGTTATAAGAAGCTTCTTTTTTTCTTAAAAGACAAATTATTTTCTCCTGAAGCATGTTAAATAGTTGCTAAAGATTTGATATAAAATTACTTATTTTTCCTGCTTTTAAACAAGCTCTGCAGCAATGCCCAGATCAAAAATACTGTTAAGGTAGAAAGTCTTAAAAAAGTGATTCGTAATGAAATGAGAAAAGCCATATTTTTTTGAAAGAAGAACACATTTGTTATGTTATTTCTAGGCTAAAAATATTAAAAATTTAGAAGTTGGCTTATAGAGGCATCCTTTCACACACTGAGTTGAGATAAAACTGTTTTACCATCCATCTCGCCAAAATGATTCTATAGGGGAATTTTGAAGTTAGTGCTTGATTTTGGAAAAAAAAATATGTGTGATTTTCTGCATACACATAGCTGCAGCATGCAGGATCATATAGGTGACTGAACTATGACACAGTGCATGACAAAGCCTCTTATATTCTGAAGACAGACTTGACTTCGTCAGAAGAACACCTATACTTAGTCTGAGCAGGGTTAGTAGGAAGTCTTCCCTCTCCTACTGATTTTAGTAACTCCCCTCCCACTTTATCTGTCCCAAAACAAGGTATCTGTTTTGAACAATCATTGTGGATTCAAGGGAATTATTCACAAAAGATAAGATTCTGTCTAGTAAGCAAGTGATTTGCACAATTTTTATTTTATGGTTATAACAGCCTACTGGGATGTTTCATGTTCTTTTTCCCTGCTTATTAAGTACAGTGTAAACAGTGAACTGATTGAAGACTCATTACAGAGAACTAGGAGAGGAAGGTGGGTGGCTGGAGGGATAGATGGTTGTGTCAGTTACATCCAGTTATTCTCTGATGTGTGTGAACACTGGAACTAAGTCAAATTTAAAAATTAGTCATCACAAGCAATAACAAAATTAAGATGTGCAACTGTGACTTTATGTATCTGCGCATGTATTTTTGCGTGTATATGTTATTTATGTGTTCAGTTATGTATATATTTGTGTGCAAAGAAATATGTTTACACTGTATGTGTGACTATATATATTTGTAAATCAATAAAACGTCTTCTGTATATATAGAAAATATGTATGTTCTGTATGTATATGCAATATATACACACAATTAATAGAGTAAGTGTAAAAAATTGCATAAATATATGTAAGTTCTTTTTTCATACATAAAGCCTTGAGTATTGACTCAGTCCAGCAACGCACAGAACCGGTTTTCCTTTACTCAGTGCATTACTAAAACTATATGTAAACATCAAAAGCATTACCAAATTAAACGCGTATCTGAAGAACTTTGCTAAAAGTGGTGTAAGCACTAAGTGTGAACCCAAAATGCTCCCTAAATGCTCCAAACATTTATTAACTTCAAAAGATTATAATTTTCTAGAGTCTCTTTTCTTTTTTTCAAAACAGAACTCTTTTTACAAAGAAAGCATTCAAACTTTAGGATGCTTTCATTTTACATGAGATGATTAAATGTCTTATTAACACCTGTACCTAGGACAAAATTAAGTCCAGGTGTTTTGAGCTGCAAAAGAGAAGAAATCAACTTTGTGAATCAATCTAAAAAAGATAGATCTATTATTAGGTTTTAATGATGCATCATATACTGGTATTGATAAGAAATTTGCATCAAGTGATTTGTCACTGTGGTTCAGAGTGCTTAGGGAGAGGGAGTATCTTTCTGAGGATGCTGACCTCTAAATCACATTGGTTTGGATATGCTGAGAACAAGTTACAAGGAAAGCAATGACATCTACTGTCTAGTCCTCTGTTTTTATAAATCTTTCTTAGAAAAGCCTCATTAGATTTGGAAAGACAGTATGCTTTACCTGACAAAATGCTAGGAATGACCTAGAGCATTGGTGTCAAACTAACTCACGGCTCCTGCCATTCTCCTGCTCCTGCAGCGTAACACCGTCACACACTGCACATGTGACCAGTGCGCTGGCAGAAGCATAGGGGCAAGGAGCTCGGCACTACCACCAGGTAGAAACAAGGTAGAAGACATGTGCCTGGCCAGATAAAACAAGGTGGAGCACCGGATTCAGTCCGTGGGCTGTGAGTTTGATACCTCTGAGTCAAAGAGCATCTCAACCATCATCTGCAGCCTGCTTAGATGCACAGTTGCTCAGGAGGAAAGGGGAGCCATTCAGAGGTTAACAAATGCGGTTGATGAGGGGAAAATAATGCAATAAGAAAAGAGTTGTTACCAACCTTCATAAAAAAGATGTCACTTCAATTCTGTTCTATTAGGAGGCTATTGTTCTGTAAGCACAGTTATATTGGGACTTATTGGCTGAGTCTGTAATGGTAAACAAAATCGTACAATCACAGAATGGTTTGGGTTGCAAGAGATCTTAAAGATCATCTAGTTCCAACCCTCCTCCCATGGACAGAGATACCTACCACCAGACCAAGCTACTCAAGGCCCCATCCAACCTGCCCTTAAACACTTCCAGGGAGGGGGCATTCACAGCTTCCCTGGGCAACCTGTTCCTATGTCTCACCATCCTCATTGTGAAGAATTTCTTCCTAATATCTAATCTAAATCTTCCCCTTTCTAATTTAAAGCCATTCCCCCTCATTCTGATACTATTTGTCTTGTAAAAAGTCCCTCCTCAGATTTCTTTTAGCCCCCCTTCAGGTACTGAAAGGCTGCTATAAGGTCTCCTCAAAGCCTGCTCTTCTCCAGGCTGAACAACCCCAACTCTCTCAGCCTGTCCTCTTAGCAGAGGAGTTCCAGCCCTCTGATCATCTTTGTAACCCTCCTCTGGACCCGTTCCTTATCCTTCTTATGTTGGGGAGTCCAGAACCGGACACAATACTCCAGGTGGGGTCTCATGAGAGTGGAACAGAGTGGGAGAATCACCTCCCTTGACCTGCTGGCCATGCTTCTTGTGATGCAGCCCAGGATACGTTTGGCCTTCTTGGTTGCAAGCACACATTGCCGGCTCATGTCGAGCTTCTCATCAATCAGCACCCCCAAATACTTCTCTGCAGGACTGCTCTCAGTCACATCATCCGATATTGAAAACAGGGATTGCCTCGACCCAGGTGTAGAACCTTGCACTAGGCCTTGTTGAACCTCATGAGGTTCACGCAGGTCCACTTCTCCAGTTTGTCCTGGTCCCTCTGTACGAAGTCCCATTTTTCTGGTGTAACAACTGCCCCACTGAGCTTAGTGGAATCTGCAAATTTGCTGGAGGTGCACTCGATCCCACTGTCAGTATCATCAATGAAAATATTAAAGAGCACTGGTCACAGTACAGACCCCTGAGGGACACCACTTGACACGGATCTCCATCTGGACATTGAACCATTGACTACTGCTCTCTGAATACGACTTTCTAACCAATTCCTTATTCACTGAACTGTCCACTCATTAAACCCCTATCTCCCCAATTTAGAGAGAAGGATATTGTGGATGACTGTGTCAAAGGCTTTACCAGAAGTCCAGATAGATGGACAACATTATTTGGATGGGAAACTTATAGAGAAATGCTGTCTCTATAAAAGATATCGAAATTGTGACCTGGGCAACTGATGACCCAGAGATCCCATGTTGTTCTACTCAAGAGCCTTTGTTTAGCTTTTGGGGTTTTATGGTCAGCCTACTTGAATCTCTTTTAAAAATGTTACAGTATTGCCACAATGTATTAGACAGTTTATTAAAGTCAATTTTTTTAGCTAGATGGATTCTGGCCCTGTAGAGGAACTGAAGTACTTGGACTTCTATTAAACACAAGCAATTGAAAAATCTTTTGGTGTTCAGGTGATTTATGATGTTCATGCAGGTGACTTTTCATTGGTTGCTTTTCCCATATGCACTGATGTGGTCACCCAGTCATAGAAAGCCACTAGTGAATAAACCAAATAGTGAATGGGTCCACCAGTGTAACATAATCGTTCATAGTGTTGCATTCTGTAACAGACTCTTCAGAGTTCCCAGGCATGCACAGGAGTTAGCACAGGCCAGGTAGTATTTCTGTATATAGTTTGAACATAGCTAATGCATTTCAGAGGTTAGCTCCACTAGTGTGTCTGGACCCTGTCCACTGACTTCAAGGCCAACAAATATGTTTTAACTGTTATGCAGCTACAATGGTTCAGTCAAACTCTAAAGTGTTTCCTCAGGAGATAAGAGCTGGTTGTGTGCTGCTATGCTGGTAGAACCACAATAAAAAAAAAAAAGAAGTCTAAGAATTACAGGCACCCGTCCATTAAGCCCATCTGATTAAATGGAAATACTATAATGCATTTCACACTAAATAGTTTGCCAATGGCAAAAGTGACAGAACATTACTCTCATTCTGTAACGAATGATATTTTAGTGACAAATTCGTAACAATTTATATTTGACGCAATCAAATACAGGTTGTGATTACTGTTGTAAAGTCGATCTGGTGCTCTTTAAGGTCAGTGGAAAGCCTGCTATGAAGTTCATGTGCATTAAGCTTCAGGTTGGCAATGTGACGTAGATCTAGTGAAAGGAGGACTAGAATATTTTCAGAAAATGTCAGCTTTATATTACCTGCTGAGATGTCCTGACAATTTGTTTGCTTATATTGGTGCTTTAGTACCCTCAAAGGTCTTCTGAAAATTCAGGCCCTAAAGTATTCACCAATAGCTGAACATTTATTGGAGAAATTATGGCCCTATGAAATGTTTATCATTGTCTTGACTAGAAATTTAGAGATCTTTTATCTCTTCTGTTTCTTTCATTTTTTTTCTTTCAGAGACTTTGCTTTTAGGATTAAAAATATATGGAAAGTCGATCCTGTTCTGACCTGACTATCTCATAGCCGTGAATACTCTGTTCAGCGAATTTAAAAAATTATGGTTTCTAACACAATATAGAACTAATTCTGCTTTATGTTTTCCAATTATATTAACTTAAGTGCTAGAATTATTGATTAATTTATGCGTAGAAATAGTGTTGAGCTATGGTTGCATAATCACTTCCATGTAAACATCTTTTGCAGTATTAAATTTGAGCTATATATATAACTCTGAAAAACTATCACTTTTCCAGGCTTTAATTTTCCATGTGTGAAATCAGTTTGAAATGATACTTTAAACTTTAATTTTTGTGTGCTTTTTGTTTATACTTTGTTTTATTTCCTTTTTGATTTAAGCATTTTTTCTACTACTAATTATTGCCACTTATAAACAGTACTGTTTTTATATTTCACAGAAAAATTTATTCTTTTTCTCATGACATTATTAGGTTTAACAAGTAAGTTTTTTCATCCACTTATTAATAGCATATCTGGTTATTACAGCAACGTGATTTTCTTAGCTGTTCTTGTCAACATTTTTTATTACAGAAATTTTCCACCAGTGTTAAAACTGGAAAGTTTGAAGTATTTTCTCCAATATTTGTTTTGTTGCAAAATGTGACTTTGTCCTATGAATATTTTCCACAAGAATACATTTTCTAATCTGGGCAAAAGTTTTTCATTTTAACTTTCAAAATACTTTTCCTGTTTCATATAGAAATGTTGTGGCTCATTGTCAAATCAGTGCAGTGTACCCTGGAATGATTTTCTAAGCACTGGTATTTGATGCATTCCTCAGCCATGTGGTGGATTTGTCCTGGGATGCAGAACTGCATTATCACTCCTTCCCTTCCATCACGTCCTCACGTATCTCACATAAATTCAGTTACTGAGATTGAAAGGGAGCAAGTCCAGACAATAGCAGCTACAGAATGGATGTTGAAGAACTGTTGTTGTACATTCAGAAGTAACATTGGAAAGCATAAAAAATACATTTTACTTATCTCTCAGTAGAAGCTATTTTTAAAATCCAAGAAAGAGTACAATGGACAAGATCTTATATACAAGGTATTTAAATCATTCTCTAGAGCTGTATAGCATAGACATACTGAATTCTAGAGTACAGTTAAAAGTGTTTATAAATTCTCCAAATGCATTCCCTGAGGATATGTAAACAATTTCCTTTGTAATTCTGAAAATGCAATGTTCCCAAATGCATTGCAAATGTTTATTATTCACTGCTTTTCTATGGGAGAAATCTCACGTTTATCTTTCCCTCACCTTTACTCCAGAGTCCACTGAAACCCTAAATGGGTGAACAGTCAAAACTTGCAAGCCACAAGTGACAGGTTTTACCAATGGAGAGGAAAATGTGCGAAGACCTCTTCGACATCTGTAATAGTTAATCTAGCAGCACGACAAACCAGAGCAAAGCTGTGTCATGGTGCACCTCCCTCTTTGTTCTAGTGATGGGACTGTATGCAGTTGGACACAGCAGGGAAGAGAGCTGGAAAAGACTATTATGTTCCAGCATCATTAGGTTTAAAGCAGGATTGAGTTCTGAGTATTTGTAAGCAAAACACCATCTTTTGTTATATTATATCCCTAAGCATAAAGCCTGTGATTCTGAAATAATATCAATTATTGGAAATATTAGCTTGCTACTAAAATATTATGTAATGAATTAAAAGGGTTTCCTTATCTGTAATTTAAAGCTTAATCTCTTAAATTTAGCAATATTATAATAAAATATATGAATAGCAAAATTTCTATGGAACATTTTCATTAATTATATTTTAAATTTGCCCAGAACAAATATAGCTTAGAAGATTTTTTATTAATGAACAGCTCCTATCTTTTTTTCTTCCCATGGGATTGCATCGGCTAATACTATTTTCTACAAATCAAAATTGAATTCAGAAATTCAATTTAAATCTTGGCAAGTCTTCAAAAATATGCAGTTAAATCAGTTTTGGAAAGACATGCTGTTATGTCGTAAATTTTACATAAATTTTAAAACAATATTTTATTTTTGAAATCTGTCTTAGCTTATGACCAAGACCCTTCTGCAGTAATGATTTAGCTGACCCACTTATGCTAGTCAAAATATAGACAGGAATAATGTATTTTAAAGGGATCTTAGGACCGCCATGCACCATCTACAGTATGGTTGACTTTTTTCTTTCCCACTAGCTAAGGATGTGTGTTTTACAAACAACTGAAAGAGCCTAGCAACCCTTCTCTTGCTGGTACACCATGTCTACAGTTCCAACCCTGGTGTCTTAAAGAGTTTGCTACCATCCAAGCTGTTAATTGGCTAAAGTCCCTTAGGTAATGGTTGACCCCAGATCAAAACTGGGATCAGGCAGCCAGAGTTGAAGCTGGCTTGTGCCTGTTGGCTCTGCCCAGAACAATTTAGCAGAACTGATATAGTAGACCTGTGCCCATGCACTGGTTAGTTATTAGTACAGACAGTTTGGCCTTGGTGAGCTATAGGGACAATTCCTCACTAGTATAAAATATGTTTTAAACCAATAAACAATAGCCTTGATTTTTATGGTAAACCTGTTCTGATTTTCAAAGGAACTGAATCATTTTATTAAGTATTTCTATGGGAACAATTCTTAATGATTTCTGGCAATACCCAAGATGTTTATGAGGGACTCAATATAAGTAAAAGCAGCTGCTGCTGAATCTTCCTGTGGACTGATTAATGGTGCAGTTTAGAGTATTTATTACAATGAAGAATATGCAGATTTGCTTAATAATGCATATCAAAGAGTGACCTTTTTCTGCCAATCTTATAGAGCAGACTAAGCAAAAATAAAAATAAGTGTGTAATGGAAGAACTCTTGAAAGATGCTGAAATACCATTTCAATGATAAATATGTCTCTGTTTAATAAAGTTAATCACTTCTGTGAACACTTAAATGTTCAAGTTTTTATTTATCAAGGAATAAGCTATGTAGTAAGGGTAATAGAAGCATTATTTCAGACATAAAACAGTGTAAACTGGGTTACAGTTTAGCTGTGTTTTACTAAACCAGATACAGTATTATATGTTATTATGTTGAGTAGTACTCTGGAGAACAGAAAGAAGCATATCTCCAGGAAATATGTATGGAGGTGAAATGTATATTAAGTGGATACTCAACAACATAATGCCCAAATAGAAATACGCTAAACCAGAATCAGCTTTTCCGTCACGACACATTGAAGTTGTAAGCCAGTTTGGATTTGTATCATTCTATACCAGGTAAGACTGATTTGATACAGAGTTTTGGAATAAATATTTTTCACACCTCCTTTATTGGTTGACTGTTCTCCTGAGTTATTGCATACATTTATTTTAAGTAAAAATGTATTAAAAAACTGCAGCTGTGTCAAGTGTACAGTTTTAATTGTCCTGTAAATGTCAGAGCATCCTGTTATGCTACTTCTGTAAAGTATTCCAAAGTTTCAAACTGTAATGAGACAATACAGAGTAAACCAATATCAATGTACACGCAACTTAAAGGACTTCTTTGTTGACTTCCGGATTCTAGCTCTTTTTTCCTCTGAAGAGGGTTTGGCACCTTGTTCCTACTGCATCTTCAAAACTGTTCTAGTGAACATGGTACTTTATTGCTTGAAAAATGTATTTCTTAATTTCTTTAGGATGCTTTACCACAAAGTATGCTAGCTCTTTCAACACTAGCTCAGAGGTTATTCATGGAGCATTGTGGACATAGAGTCGCACCTAAAATGGAAATAAGACAGAATGCTAATATTTAAACACAAAAAAATCCTTCACAAAATTCAGCTCTAATGATAACATTTACTCAGTTTCTGTGATGTCATCTTCAAAAATATTTAAGTTATTATATATTCCTGGTAAGACAACTCTCACTTACTATCTTTTATATCCCAAAAAATAAGAATAATTGTGTGTGAGCATGTAGCCCTGCTAGAAGCCTTTGTGTGCTTACAGATTCTTTCATCTGAGACAGTGCTAATGCACCTATTCGATCACTTACAAGGTCCAGGTGGCAGAACTGTAAATCTGGGTAACTGTTGGGGTGTGTTTGGTGTTTTCTCCCTCCTCACAGGACTTAGGTCCACACTGCCTATTGCACAAAATGATACTTTGCTTGTGGGCTAGACCTTGGTTTGCTACCATCCTCCATCCCACTGCTCCTGCTGAGGCTGTGCAGAACATAATATAGACATCTTATGATTGACAGGAAAAAATGTGTTTGATATGCTGCTAGTTAAATCTGTAAGGAAATAACTAAATGCCATTTTGAGTATGTAGGCCCTGTGTTGTATATATGTTTGTCTTTTACATTCCTGTGTTTTCAAGAGAGAGGGAAGAAAAGAAATACAAGAAAACATAAACCAAAAATATGGATGAGGACAACATGTTGTAATACAGAGTGTCACAACAAATGACTGTTTAGAGTCAATTGGATATGAGTAATACCATTATTTGGAAGTCAAGTCCTGGTGAAAAGGGAGGTTGAGTATATGCAAAGTGCTACTGCTCCTCCTTGGTAATGCACAAAGCAATAATTCATGCAGGATCATTCTGGTTACTGAAACCCCCTTTCTTTTGCAAAATGAGACCTGGCCAGCAGGAAGCAACTCATCCCGGATGTATCACCTACTATTTCATTAGTTTTTAAAATTTATTCTGGTAATAAATTAATGTGTCTCCTATGCCTGGAATTGTCTGGGTTCTCACTTATTACTGTCCGTCTATGAAATATTGTTTTATAACTAAATATTCTGCTACAAGGAAATACTCTTGAATGTACAGGAGTTTAAATTTACAACTTCTTTTCTTTGTGTCATTCTTCTAGAGCTAGCTTTTTAATGCCCTTTGAAATCTAATTTAGATATATTCAAGGTATCTTCGTTTTTTTTCTAGGTCTTTTAATACTTTAGAATGAAAGAAATGTTAATAATTGCACACACACCTTACCTGCATTTGCAGTTTAGCAGACAAAACCTTCAATGTTGTCTTCCTACAGTTTAAAAATATTCAGGATTTAATGGGGAAACTTGACAAGTGAAGCAGTAGTTTCAAGTGCTGCACATAAATCTTAAGCACAGATTTACAGGTTGATTCAGTCTCTCGTATCATTGTACTGTACAAATTAAATAGCATAACACATAGAAGAAAAGTTTTAACATTTTCACTGCTATTATTCTCTCTCAAGATGTATTTGTACTCTGCTGATTTACTGTTGTTTTAATCATGTATTCATGCACGCAAGAGGACTTGGCAATTAAGGTAACAATTTATGTTTTCTAGTCAAATAATTTTTTAAATATTTAGCACTTTAGACCTGCTTGTATAATTGGACTACATTTCTAAACTTCCACACCCTTCTCCTCTGATATGCTAGTGCTGTAATGCTTCTTACAAGTGCAAAGTCTGAGAATTTGCTCTGAGCTCTTCAGAAATGAAGAAAGTGCCCTCCTTTTGCTTGTGTATGTAGAGGGAGGTATAGAGCTTTACTATACAGATATTCAATGGAATGTACGTTTCTTATGCTTTCTTCATGAGAGTTATGCTTATCCAAGCCAGAGCAGACTTTTTAGACTGAATACTCATTTTATTATCTTTTTGTAATAAATGGAAACAAGGACTGTATGTCGTGCAGTCTTTAGAAATATGAAGAGCTTTCCATTATCTACTACAAACTGAGGGGTAAAAAAAAAAAGGTAATGTTTAGTTCTTCACAAGGAAAATACAGTACACATGTATGCATAAATGCATATATGGCATACATGCACGAGAAACACCAAATTCCTTATCTGGTTTTTGGTTTGGATTGGACCCTTTCCTATGCTATGTTTGATAGACTTTATGATATTTTTATAAGTGTGAAGACTCATAAGTTCATTTAACAAAAAAAGAGCTCAATCCATGCATTACTTCTGAACTTGATCTGGTCTTTCCTAATTAATCTCTTGGTCCTTCAGCCTCCCATTCTCACTGGTGTTTTCACAGTATTGCTACAACTGCCGAAGACTAATGCTACAGAATGAAGTGGTAAACATCTTTCTACTATCTTACGTCCTAGAATTTTCTCACCAAACAAATAACCATTTCCACATCAAGAATGTACAAATGGGACAGGAGTATAAACGAAAGAAGTCCCCACTTTCTCTATTGATGATTATTAGTAATCAGATCATTCTAGCTCTGCTGTAAACATGTACTATAAGGTCACTAGTTATGTGGCTATATTATTTTGCCTTCTATTCTTCCTTTAGCTTGAAGGTCCTTCTGAGACACATTCAATGTATTGACTTTGCAACTTTCTGTTTAATCAATAACCAACTACCTCACTGCTGTTCCCATCATTTTTACTGTCAGCGGAAAAGGTAAAAGTGGGGGAAAAGAAGAAACCCCCATCTTTCTTTAAGTTTTAAAGGAAAGCTGAACTGTGCTGACTAAACAGACTAACCTGACTGAACTTTGTTTAGGCAGAAATGGAGGAGGTTCTTTAAATCAGAACCACCAGTGATCCTCTATGTAAAACCAAAACACAAAGCAAAGCTGAATACATTTAAAGGTCTTTTATTTTCTTAAATATTGAGAAACTATCAACACAAAATTTAACTATATAATGAAAATGCACCTTTTATTTCTATATTTGTCCCTCTTTTTTTCATTCCATTCTAAGATTTTATAATCATAAGCACTTGCAGAATGCAAAAGTGGAAATGGTTTATAACATTCGTTTGTCATCCAAATATTTATATCCTCAGAAAATTTAATAATGCTGGATTTGTCCCAGTAAACATGGAAAATAAGATTCTTAGTTGGTCAAAATCAGCATTAATTCATTGAACAAATTGGTTCTGCTCTGGCTCCCCTTACACATTTGAGTGCCACTGTTTTCTGGACTCTATGTCTCAATATAGGGTCTTAACTGCCATCCATAAGGAAGCTTGTTATTTGATATTATGAAACTGTTTTGCCTAACTTTTTATCCAACAAAATTTTTGCCTTGTTAAGACAGATTATATAATCCTAAAAACTGAACGATACATGCAATAATCATGCAGGGATTCATTTACTACAAAACAAATTGTCAAAGGAGAAGAAACATCATTAAAATTGATCTATGGAGACAATTTTAAAAGGAAAAAATATTCATTACTTTCAACAAATATTATTGTATCTCATTTCCTTTCCACTAAAAATGCTATTCTTCTGAACTCAGTTCTGTCATAATAGCCCATAATTATAATATTCTCATTATGTATGTATATTAATTGAAGCATATAAATCAATTCCTCTTAATACCGTTGGAATACTGTTGGGTTTTTTTCAGTAGTACCTAGAAGTCTGCCCAGATACAACTCCATTGTACTGCAATAAATGTCAGTTGTTTCCTGTGAGAGACAGTGATCAAAATGGCAAAAAAGGAATACTGTGGAAGAAGAATAAATGTGGTAGGAATGATAGGGGGCTACTTTAACACAAGTAATATAAAATTGTGTAAAAAATCCTCAGGTCACAATTTATTACTTGCCTATAGCCTAGGAGGTGGAAATATTCTGCACATGAAATGTCAGAAAGAAATGTCCTTTATTTACCCAGGGACTTAATGAATTCAGATGTACCTTATGTCTGTAAAATTTGTTCATTAAAATTTTGTTCAAATGCATTGGATGATAAAAAAAAATGGCAGGAATGTTATGCTATTCATTGTTTCTCAGAATAACTTCTTTAAGCAATGCACATACCAAGGCAAATATTTTTAAACTTTAAGGTCGATTTGGAATGAAATTTTGAAAGATTTGTGGGGATGCAGATATGTCTGAAATTTGGTCTCTAAGTCCCTAGTATTAAGTATCCAGAAACTGATAAAAAAGAAAAAGAGTAATCCTGTCCCCAAAGAATAAAGAAGGTAAACACAAAGTACCTAGTGCCCTGGAATTTAAAAAATCCATCCAGTTAGAAACAGATATCAAAAAACTCTTTCAATGTTTAGAAAACTTGATTAAATAGAAGAAATACTTTTACAAGTCTTAAGCCAGTTTCATGAAAAATATGAGCAAACACAAACCCCAAATACACAATTATAGTTTGACTGAGGATTAATGAAGATAATGTACTTTACAAGACAATATATAATACAAGTTTCTTCCAAGAAATATACAAGCTCATGATGAACTTCAAATACAAGCAATAAAACTTTTAAATTTGGATAAATTAATCTAAATAAATTCACAGGTTTTTTGCCAATCTTAGAAAAACTATTGTTCTAGAAGTCTCTAATATCTATGGCACTTCAGTGACTGAGAGGAAAGGAGTTACGTACTAGTTCCTATACATTTCACTCTTAGAAGCAAATGAGAATCTTACATGAAACAGAAGATTAAATTCCTGAACAGAATGTAGAGGAGTGAAATCAATGTAAGGAAACTACAAAAGAATGGCAGGAAACAATTTATGAGTAATAGGATTTTTTCAACCAGGATCATCATAAAGACCAAGAAATTTATTGTGCTACTATTAACAGAGTAGTAGTTACGTTCGATATGATCCATGGACAATATTAGGTAACTTTGAAGGTTTGTGAGTACTACACACTGGAAACTTAACGGCATCTCAGAATAGAACATTATATTTGTTACCTGATTACATGATCACAGGGATCCCTTTTTTTCTAATTGACTTCACCTAGATCTAAATAATAAAAATGAATATAAGATAATTAATTGCTATCTTTTAAAAAGTTTTGTTGGTTTTATACTGAGGATGAGAACACTTCTTTCAGCATAGTGGAAATGGCACTAAATCTTCCAAGGCAACTAGCTGAGTAAGAAAATTTTTTAGCACATGAAAGGAAGTTGTCGCGGAGAGCGCTCGAAGTAACTGCACACAGACCAATATGATCATCAAGCAGATCTCGCTATATTGCAAATAAACCCCTTGCTTATATACAATAGTAAAGATACTTGTCAACTTGGTTTTGGTACATACATAGTGATCATGCGTTTGCACTTTAACATGATTGGATAAAATAAGCTGTTCACTCACATACCAACTTGCTTTGCCAACACAACAATCTTAGTCTTCACTTCCCTTTTTCTTGTTTACATCATCTTCAAGTTCCTCATTCTTCCTCAGTCAAGGTCAGTTCATTAACGACCCCCTGGACATGGCTCGTTCAGTACGTGTCCATTTTCTTGTAAGGATCCTACAGGAAGTGTCATGACAAAAAAGATCATCCACTTATCTTCTGGCTATAGGGTTCTATTATCAGTTTCAATGAAGTACCAAATGTTAATCAGCCACTGTGGGTAAAAGGGGCACTTTCATAACACCCATAGCGTCAAAGGCAAATATTGTTATAAATGCAATTTTTAACTACACTCTTGTGTCAGCTACTAAACCAAAATGGTTTTTTTCATAAATGCTAGCCTTTCAGGATGAAAATAAGAGTATAACAAATAAGCAAGAAGTCAGACAAATGTTGCAGGAATATTAAATTGTAGGCTACTTCGATTTTCTTAGCTGATATTGTAAGTAACGAGTAACAACAACAACAAAAAAGCCTTTTGTCTAAATATTACAGAGAAGTCAGAAATTGTTACAATTTTAGAGATTTTGGTTTTTATTCACTAAATCTAAGACAATTATCTTCTGATTGTTGATTTCCCTTAACACACTTTAATATTGCAGACTTTCAGTAGCTCAGGTATACAGATTTTTCAATGCGTGTGTTTTTTGAAAAAGACTTCAGAACATGTTTTGGTAAGTTATGCAATCCATGACTATATTTCAACATCCCAGGTTTCTTTACATTTCTATATATTTTCTACATATTCAAATATTAAGAAAAAATATGCAAACCTAAAAAAATAAGAAGAATGTTAAGCATTTTTTTCTCTTCAAGTCTCTTTTCAAATCTCATATTTTACATTATTAACTGTTACTCACAGGATATAGCCTGTAATCAGTATTGCCTTTTCAACTGGTATGTAACAAAATAAATTGCATCTAAATCTGAACTTTTCTGATAACACAATGCTCAGTTCCATTATCATAGGTGAAGAAATTTGTAGTTATTGTACAGAGCAAAAGTGTTGTGACATTGGATGAACAAACATATGCTTCTGAGGGAAGTTGTTTTCAATTACTTGCAAAACTGACTTTATCAACAGATTTATCCTTCTCTGCTTAGGAAAACTGATCGTTTGAAGTGGCAAATTAGTCTGGCATTCAAATATTCTGAGTTCATTGTTGATAGAACATGCAGAAGGGTAGTAATCTCTTCTCTAAGAGAAGGGATAAATTCAACATAAGGTCTACGTACTTTTATGTGAGAATATGGTCTTTTTTTTGGCTAACGTTCCTGATCAAATGTTTTACAATTTTATCTCCACCTTTGTGATTCAGTGCTACCAGATTGTGCTGCTTACCTCTAACGAAGTAATCAAAAAAAAAGGTTAGAGCAGGAAGTATCAGAGAAGCCTTTTACACCTTCAGAGAATTAGTAAAACTGTATGTGGAGGAAACATCTGTATCTCAGGCATCATAGACTCCTGTGTATGCTAAACATGAATTAATCTCAACCTAATCCCTTTGACGGAAAAAGAATAACAGAATACAGAGAGCTATGTATAGGAAAATCACTCCTGAGATGGAGTGTATATAATTCTAGTTATGATAATGTTCTGGCAAAGACCTAAGTGTTGAAATCATCACAGGTAGTCAAATAAGTGGAATAGAACTGGAAATATAAAGCCTTTGGGACTACTAAACTAGAATATGCTTGTTGTCCTTCATAGTCCATCTTATAATTTCCTATTTGCTCTATATATTTCTGACTAAGATCATTTTTTATTAACATCTTGTATTTGGCTCTATAGTTTTCTATGACAGAAGATGTCTCTCTGCGTCCAGAGGCTGTGAGGTATAATGAAATTTTGGACTATGATAGTTCCACATCATAAACTAAACACAGATAAAATGCCAAGGCACTCCTAGTTTTAAGAAAACAAACAAACATTCAAAACCAAAAGAAAAAATCAACAACCAAAAAACTCAACTAACCAAAAAAACAACATTCAATGTACTCTTTACTTGCCTCAAAGCTTTCATTATCTCTTTCTAGGTGGTACAAATCAAGCCACCTTACCAGCTTTTCAGTCCTATGAAATACTCCATACTTCCGACTCAACCCTTTTCCAGACCAATTATTCAGCTCTCAAGTCAACACAATATTATGTAGGTCAGAATAAATGAAAAAAATCAGCAAAAAAAATCCTTTGGATGTAATTATGATGCAGCCATGGGAAAAGGGAAGTGCTTCATAGTTTACAAGCCTCTGTTAGAGATTAGGGGTTGATGATCATGAAAATAGTTTTTAACAAAGAAATCTAAAGGTATAAAAGATCCAGCAGCACATCCATAGAGAGATTCTGAAGTATTGGACAATCAAAGAGAAGAAAAAATATTGTTAAAAAAGTTAAGAACAAAATCTTTGTGTTTGTGCAGTCACTGATCCTTTGGTGTTAAAGGAAGATTTAAAACACTACTTGTGTATGATTTTATCTCACTTGTTATAAAAATGTTATGAAAAGCCATCCTTTTCCCACTGCCCTCCCAGCCTGCAGGTGGAACTGAACACACTGCTTCCATTAACAGAGAAAATCCAAATTCGTCCCTATAAAATAATTTCCAATGTCATTGTGTAAGACATAATATTATATTAACAAAAGGTAAAAGCAGAAATGTGGGTTGTTTTAATGGGTTATTTGCCACTCCCAGAACATTTATGCTCCCAAGACTATATTGCCAGTTATGGAAATAGTATTCGAAAGCACTTCAGAAGTAAAAATAATTCCATCAACAAGTGTGAAAAACATTTCACTCATCCATCATTAACAGTACATAAATGTTCTTCTAATATGTGACTGGTAACATAAATGGTACAATAATGACCCTTGATTTTAGTCTTGTTATTTATTTTTTTAGAGTATTTATCTTAAATCAATCTCTAGGAGACTTTTCTTGTAACATGGAAAAAGAAACAGTGTTTGCATTTGATTTTGTTTTTTAGATTCAATTATAATTAGAGAAGGTAAAAGAGACAAGCCTTACTTTTTTAAGTTATATTTATATTTAATTTCATAATAACTAGTAAAATATAAATAAATTGTCTCTATAAAATTGCAAAGGGAAGAGTTAGCATGAAGGAAAAAGTGACTCAAAATGAAAATAAATAAAGAACTGAAAAAATGGATATAAACAGGATGATATCAACAACCTATAGAACCAAAGAACAAATTTGGATTTTTTTTTTTTAAATCTACAATTTCAAGTGAGTACTGAAAACTCTTTTGACATGACTTGGAGGTAAGACATCCTTTATGACTTTTAAGTTAACTTCTTCCACACTGATGCACCTTAGCAGTATTTTGTTTGCCAAAATGTTGTACAGCGACTATCCCATAAAAAACTGTAGTGCATAAAATCTTTCAAAGTAAGCCCATTTTGCGTACAAATGCTTCAGTAAAACCTATAGACTTATAACATTAAGCAATCCAATTTAAATGTCTAGGCACACATAAAGATTTTTGCATATAAATCACTACAATTTACAAAGATTTACAGCCAAACTTTCAAGCACTGAGGAACTACCTGCGTGTATTCACAAAATATTCATTTTATAAGTCGTGAAGTTACCTTGATGTACACAAGGAACAATCTCCCTAATCACATTGACTATAATAACACAGTTTTGAATGCTCACTTTTGGAAGAAGTGACATCTTTCAGGTAGATTCTGTACAGTTCTGTTTTGTGAAGTGACTGAGACAGACATTTGTGCAAATAAAGGGCCAAACTTCTCATCTCAATTTTTGGAGGTTTTCATAACCTGAAACCTTCATTTTGATTTTCAACTTAAACTGAATACAAGAGGTTGTGCTAAATCTTAATATTTCTCTTACATAGTTCTCATTGATTAGATTGAAATAATAATAATGTAATAATTTAGACTGTTGCCAAAATATCTATGGTTTCGGATGTGCCAGCTGTGATGACTGCATAAGCATGGCAGCACACAAAACTTTACAGACAGGAGTAGTGATGTTCTAGTTGACACAAAGAAGAGAAACACCTGTGTACAAAGTCAGAAGACCTGTAACTCAGAATTACTTCTGTTACGTCTCTTCTCTGATGGAACAAATCATGAATGTCAGATATTCTCTATTAGTAAAGAAAAAGAAATATATTTGTTGCCACATACTTACAGACTAATTTTAAATCCCTAGGATCATTTAGGGGATGTACTCATAAAACTCAGCTCAAGCCTAGCCTAAGCTTTCTCTGTCATCAGTTTTAATCAATGAAGTGGAGTCTAATTTAAAGTAATTTTCATTCTGACTAAGTTTTAGGTATCTAAAAGATTTGATGGTTTGTTTAATATAGCTCTTAATAGAGAAAGATGTCTTCACAGATTTACGTGACACATGATAAGCAACTTGTATAAAATGGGTGAGTTGGATTGCCCCAAGGCTATCATGAATGAGTAAATTGCTGTCCCATCACATCACAAGCCAGAGGCATTAGAGAGAGCCAGTTTCTGGTTGCCTAACCCTTAAATGCCCAAACTGAGCTGCTTTCAAGCCCATCCATAACTATTTCAGTTGTCTTGAGGAAGAAGATGTCTTTTTCTAGTGAGTATAATGGGAGCTCTGCCTCCGTAGGCTAAGCTGGTAAGTACCTGTCTGAGACTCTTTCTGCAGTTGCTTTGGAATCGAACATAATATAGTGCAAAGTTGTACCTCTAAGGGTTACAGTGTCCTTTCCCAGTCCCACATCCCCAATACGTTTCTTTCTTTTTATATATAAAAAAGCTATTATTAAACCAGTTTTCAATAATTATCTGAGACCCTGTACCAACAGCTAACAAGTGGCAGTAAAAGTGAAAAAATTAACAAGCCAAACATGAAATTATAAGTTCACTTCAGGAAAGTACAACTATTTCACAAATTGACCTCATTATGCTGATCTAGTGCTTTAGACATAAATCTCACTTTAAAACACTCAAAGATAAATACTTCTAAACAACTCAGAGTAAACAGAGAAAAAGATAATTATTTCCTTTTATATACTATTAATAAATTACATATTATTATGTTATTATATAATATATTCTTTAATATGCTATATTCTATTCTATTCTATTGATTTCCTTTATGTATTTTATTTGCTTTTTTATTTCCTTTTCCTTCTTCATGTTTGTTAGTGAAAATAAATGCATCTGATGGTAATATTATGAAAGCTCCAGGTTAATAGAAATTGAACAATTATGAATCATAATTAAATGTCTTGGAGGCCTGTAGAAATGCAAATAAAGGCTGGAAGAGACATTGCCATTCAGCAATATGATCAAAAGTTTACCAGATCAAACATAAAATAAAATTATTGGTGGTGTTATAAAGAAATAAATACAGTTCTTGAAGAAATACTATTGCATTAAAACTCAAGAGTCTCTTAAATCGGGAGGAAAATTTTTTGAATCATTTGAAAAAATAACCCTAATATTGTCTTCAGTATGAGATAAAACTGCTTATAAATGGGCAGATTTTTATTGCCAAGAAGATGAAACATTGTTAAAAAAATATGTATTAATGAATGTAATTATATCTAATTTTTCTACAACAAAATCAGGCAAATAAAAAAGAAAATTTATCAGACTAAACTAGTATCAATTATATGTAATTTCTTCATTGCTGGCTCTCAGTTCCAGCATCTGCATGACTGTGCTTTGTTGTCATTACATTATTCCACAGAAACAGTGCTGAAACACTCATGGGCATATACCTGATGATCTAACTCCATTTCAGGGTAAATTTTTTCTGCTATGCTGTAGAAAGAAAACATGGATAAGCTGATAACGACAGTTCTCTTTTCACAAAAAAACCTTTCAAGAGTCTCAGGTAATGCTATGCGGTGCTGGCAAGTATTGCCCGTTTAAAGCAAGACCTGTGCCTCAATTGATGTAGTACAACGAGTTCGGTATTTGTGATCTCAGAATTATAATGATTGTTCTTGAGTTTTAATTGCTTTGTTAATGGCAAATACAATGGATGTATGGATACAACACATACATACAATGAGTGTAAGGGGTAAGACTGTGTAATAGATGTGCAGTCCTGTGTTTGATTTTTTGTATATATTGTGTTGATGGGCTCTCTTTCTCCCTTACGAGTTACAGAAAGCAGTAGAAATGTTGTACTAGATCAATTCAGTATGCATTCTATGAAAGTAATTGCACTAATGAAAAGATTAAATAAAATTCACCTAAGAATGGAAAGCATTTAAGATCAAATGTAACAGGGAAAAAGCATGGATGTCTTGACAAAAAAAAAAAGTTACAGCAGCAAGATCTTTTTAGATACTATTCTATGCCTAATAGAAAAAGAGGAACAAAAATAAAATAAGACACAAGGAATGAGGGAGTAAATATTGATATTGTAGCAGCAATTGACTTGACATCGTAATCTCTTGTCAAGCTGCACAGTGTCTCTTACTGTTGCATTGACATACAGCAGCTCCAAATGCCATCCTAATTATACTGGTGGAGTAAAGTGTTCTTAGGGAAATACAAAGTGGAAATAAACAAATACAGTCTCCCCATGCTGTGGAAATGGCACTTATACTTCTATTTTAGCGTTGAGGAACACCAAGTTCCATTTGGATCTAAATCATTAAACATAATTTGTTTATTTGGCTGCTTTTGCCTTTATTATACATTATAGATATTTATATCTGTGATGATGATGTTCTCTAGAAAAAAGCTTTGCTGTTTTTTCAAATGTTTTCTAAGTGAAATATACATTGTATTAAGAGCCAGATGAACTAGAAAAAACTCCCACAACTTCATTATTATTCTCAGACATATTTTTTATCTTATTTGTTTTCACTGGATACATAGAACCCTGTTGTCACAAGAACAATATTTTATTTTTTTTCTCAAAAGATGCTTCTGAAGCAGGAACATAACATGAATATCTTCAAATAGATGACGAATAGAACAACAGAAGGATAAAGGCCAGATCTTCAGAAAACACAACCACTGTGATTCTTACCAACAGGAGAATATCACAACTCAATTTCTCTTTGAATGAGAACTATAGAATCATGGAATCATAGAATCTTCTGGTTGGAAAAGAACTTTGAGAACACCGAGTCCAACCGCACCCATCATCCACTAAACCATTTCCTTCAAAAACTCATCTACCCATTTTTTTAAACACCTCCAGAGTTGGCGACTCAACCACCTCCTTGGGCAGCTGTTCCAGTGCCTGACCACCCTTTCAGTAAAGAAATTATTCCTAATATCCAGTCTGAACCTCCCCTAGCACAACTTACAGCCATTTCCCTTTGTCCTATCACCTGTCACTTGTGAGAAAAGATCAACACTCGCTCTGCCACAGCTGCCTTTCAGGCAGCTGTAGACAGCGATGAGGTCTCCCCTCAGCCTCCTCTTCTCCAAACTAAACAACTCCAGTTCCCTCAGCCACTCCTCATAGGACTTGTTCTCCAGCCCCTTCACCAGCCTCGTCGCTCTTCTCTGGACACCCTCCAACACCTCAATGTCCTTCTTGTAGTGAGGAGCCCAGAACTGAACACAGTACTCGAGTTTGGCCTCACCAGTGCCGAGTACAGGGACACGATCACTGCTGGTTTCAATGTTTCTGATACAGATCAAGATGCCATTGGCCTTCTTGGCCACCTGGGCTTACTGCTGGCTCATATTCAGCCGGCTGTAAACCAAAACCCCCAGGTCCTTCTCTCCCAGGCAGCTCTCCAGCCATTCTTCCCCAAGCCTATAACACTGCATGGGTTTGTTATGTCCCAGGTGCAGGACTTGGCATTTGGTCTTGCTAAACCTCATCTCGTTGGTCTCAGCCCATGAATCCAGCCTGTCCAGATCTCTCTGCAGAGCCTCCTTTCCTTCAAGCAGATCAACACTGCCACCCAGCAAGGTGTAATCTACAAACTTGCTAAGGGTGCTCTCTATCCCTTCATCCAGATCATTGGTAAAGATATTGAACAGGACTGGACCCAGCACTGAACCCTGGGGAACATCACTCGTGACCGGTCTCCAACTGGATTTAACTCATTTACCACCACCCTCTAGGCCTGGCCATCCAGGCATTTTTTCACCCAGCAGAGGGTGTGCCTGTCCAGGCCAATGGCAACCAGTTTTTCAATCAGAATGCTGTGAGAAACGGTGTCAAACATTTTACGAACGTCCAGGTACACCACATCCACAGCCTTGTCACAGAAGGAGATCAGGTTGGTCTGGCAGTACCTGCCGTTCACAAGCTCATGTTGACTGGGTCTGATTACCTGGCTGTCCTTCATGTGCTGTGTGATAATATTCAATACAATCTGCTCCATGACCTTCCCCGGTACCGAGGTCAAGCTGACAGGCCTATAATTCCCTGGTTCCTCCTTCCGACCTTTCTTGTAAATGGGAATTACATTTGCCCGTCTCCAGTCGAGCGGCACTTCCCCAGTCAGCCAGGACTGTGGATAGATGAGGGAAAGGGGTTTGGCAAGGACCTCTACCAGCTCCCTTAATATCCTTCGGGTGTATCCCATCTGGCCCCATAGACTTGTGGATGTCTAATTGGCCAAGTAGGTCTTTAACCAAGTCTTCTTGGAACATTGAGGGTTGGTCTTCACAGTCTTCTGTCTCAGGAGGTCTGGAGCCCAGTGAACATCTTACATTCCTATTAAAGACCAAAGCAAAGAAGGCGTTAAGTACCTCTGCCTTGTCCTCATCCTTTGTTACTACCATTCCCCTTGCATCCAGTTGAGCAGGGAGATTCTCCTTGGTCATCCTGTTGTTGTTAATATACTTGAAGAAACATTTCTTATTGTCTTTCACTGAACTGGCCAATTGAAGTTCCAGTTGGTCTTTAACCCTTCTAATTTTTTGCCTACATGATCTCACCTGCTCCTTGTAGTCCTCCTGAGATGCCTGCCCCTCTTCCAAAGCTCATCTATTTTATTCTTTTTCATTAGACCAACACAGAGCTCTCTGTTAAGCCAAGCTGATCTTCTTCCCCGCCGACTCATTTTACAGCAAACGGGTTGGCCTGCTCTTGTGCAGCCAGAATTTCCTTCTTGAGGAGCATCCAGCCCTCATGGGCTCCTTTGTCATTCCCACTGGACTTTATCAAGCAGCCTTCTAAACAGTTTGAAGTCTTCCCCAGAAGGTCCTCTCTGTTCACAAACAACAGATCCAGTGGGGCACCTTCCCTAGTCGGTTCACTCAGCAGTTGTGTTAGGAAGTTACCTTCCACACACTCAATGAACCTCCTAGACTGTTTCCTTTCTGCTGTGTTATACTTTCAGTAGACATCTGGAAGGTTGAAGTCTCCCACAAGAAGGAGGGCCAGCGATCGTGAGACTTCTCCCAGTTGCTCGTAGAAGAGCTCATCGGTTTCCTCATCCTGGCTGGGCGGCCGATAACAGGATCTCACCACTATGTCTGACTTACTGTGGGTTCCACTAATTATAACCCACAAGCACTCAACCCTATCGTTAGCATATTTTAGTTCTACACAATCAAAACTTTCTCTAACATAGAGGGCAACACCATTGCCTCTTTTTCCTAGCCTGTCCCACCTGAAGAGTTTGTAGCCACTCATGGCAGCTCTCCAGTTGTGTGAATCCTCCCACCATGTTTCCGTGATGTATTCCAGGACCATCACAATCTTCTTAAAATTGTAGGGCCCAGAACTGCACACAGAATACTCAAGCTGAGGCTGCACCAACCCTGCATAGAGAAGGATAATGACCTCTTTTGACTATCTGGTTATGCTGTTTGATGCACTGCAGGACATGGTTCATCCTCTTGGCTGCCGGGGCCCACTACTGATTCATACTGAACGTGCTGTCAAAGAACACCCACAGATCCCTTTCTGCAGGGCTGTTCTGCAGTCACTCCTCTTTTAATTTATACTTGTGCCTAGCATATCTCCATCCTTGGCGTTCTGAGTGTTTAAATTTCATCCCATTAATCACTGACCAATGCTCCAGTCTATCTAGATACCTCTGCAAGAATCTTTCCTCTCAAAAGAGTCATCAACTCCCAATTTGGTATCATCAGCAAACTTGTTAATTGTGCCTTCAACACTTGGATCCAAATAGTTGGTAAATATATTGAACAGCGCTGGCCCTAGAATTGAAACCTGAGGAGCACCCCTGGTGACCAGTCATCAGTCAGATGCAACTCCATTCACTACAACCCTTTGAGCTCTGCCCATCAGCCAGTTCTACAGTCAAAGCACTGTGAACCTTTCTTTCAAGACCCCTTCCAACCTGGACTGTTCTATAATTATAAGAAAAGTCAGAAAGTGTAACTAGAATTATCAGATAGGTGATTTTCAGAGATTCTAGACAATGTTGATGAAGAGAACAGCGCTACTGAGAAGCAATGGTTTTATGGTCTCCTTGGGTAGTAGTGGTGCAATGTGAAGAACATTTAAACTGAAAAGGAAATGTGAGACTTTGCTAAAACTAAATAAATAGATCTATGTTAGGTCCTATCACTCTAAGCAGTTGTTTGTAAATCAGCCCTCATGCCTACTCGTCATTCCCAGAATTACTTTAAATTGTAAATACTATCTCTAGCACAAATATTAGAAGTCTGACAGGTCAGATTTTCCTTGGGAGGACACAGCTGCCAGTCTTCTCTGAGTCAAGACAGCTTTTGAAGAGAGAAAACCACCAGGACACCACCTCAAGCTTTTTCGCTTCTTCAGTGCCTTGTTGAAAGATAATCTCTTATAGAATGTATACATGTAGGATAATTTGCATATTTAATATTCACAGACTTATGCCCCTCTGGAGCTTATGATTTAAAATAATGATCTGATTTACAACAGAGAGAATACATTTAGATAGAATAGAGTTATCATTTATTTCACAGTTGGTTTGAAACACATTGTTAAAATGACTGCTTCGGACTGCCTGAAAAAAAAATAGATGATGAATAATCAATTAAAACTCTTAAACCTTTCTAAAACTCTGTATTTGGGAAAAAGGAAAGAGAGAGGCCATGACTGAAATCTGTATAAGCATAGTGATTTCATGTTTTCCACTCTCATGTCTACAGCACCATTGGAAACTCTTTAAAGAGTATAATGAAAACAACATCCACGTAGGTAATTACAGCGGGAAATGCTGCAGTTAATTGACTATACCTCCTATCATGTGACAGAGAAGTAATATTTCATCCCTTTTGTCCTGTCAGATAACTGAGAACTGAGAATAAGGAATGTGGGTTTTTTTGTCAGCATACCTGTATATGACAGTAATTGTTCTTTTTTGTAGAGCAGCTAAAAGTCAGCAAATTGACATTAATTTTAAAGCACTTTCAACAGTTACCACCGAGTCCTATATGTATGTCTCATTCGAGTGGATCCATTGAAGTCAACTGGATTACTCACTAACTCAGCTGAAGTCAATGGGAATAGAGGTAACTCCCACATAATCAAAAAATGAGCAAAGTTTATTCTTATGTGTGAAAATGTGAGGTTAACTTTATTGAGCAAATGTCCCTGAAGTCCTTTTATATAATTTTTAAATGTCACTTTACCTGGAGAGTCATCACCTTCATTTCATTGCAACCCTTAGAAATTCATATACTTTGAACCTGCCACAAAATGAACTCTTTCAGAGAATTTGTAATTTGCCAAGATTACACATAATATGTGCTACTTAATTGAGAATATTATGATTCTTTCAGGCATACACACTTTGAGAAAGAAGAGCTTTCCAAAATTCAGACTGTTTTTATTATATTCTGCATAAACAGAAAACACAAAAGAATAATTTTCTAAGACAGAATTATAGAGAAATCTATTTTGCTTTAGTCTGAAATCTTGGAGTGGAAAAGATTTCCTTTCAGAAAAAGTTTTCTTCTCAAGTATAATGTGTTTATGCTTCCGCTGTATGTGATTTCTGAAAAGTCAAACAATACCTGAGAAAGTCAGGATGAAATGAGGAGAGGTATAAGGGGCTGAAATGAAGACAGAGTATCTCAGAAGAAAAACAAGTTAAAATATCATGAAAGGTGAGTTTTGGATAAACAAGTTAAGAGAGTTTGATATGAAAATATCTGGTAGGCATAAATTATATGTTTCAGCATTTGCCCTTTTGAAACTTATGATCTTATTGTCTCTTGTTGTAGAAAAGGGAATGCTTTCAGACACCCCATTTCTTTGTGGACACACACATACAGAGAAAGAAAAAAACCCCAGTAGACTGAATTCTTCTGAAATGTATGAAATAGGAAAACTGTCTTCCTGATGTCATTATATGCTACCTTCTGATGAACAGTCACTTTGAAATGGCTTTTCACTGTCATCTTTAATAAGTCTGTTCAGTGTACAAATTCAGATGTATTATTTTCTTGGTAAAAAACACAAACTAGGAGGGAAGAAGCATTAAATAAAACTGTGAGGGTAACAATGCTAGATCTTCAATTATCTCTTTTGGGAGCCTCACTCAAAGAAAACAATGGCCCTGAACATTTTTCTAAAAGATTTCAATAGCATTTCTTCCGAGAAATTATGCAAGAGCTTATGTAGCATTTGTTCTTTTCTTTCTGGTTGTAACCTGGACACTGAGATATTGTAGCTTGTAAGAATATTCTGCTACTTGGAGTAGAGACGCTGTCACTTTTGTCTTCTCTCTAATGTAAGATCAGTGCACTTGGCTTGAGGAAGTATTCTTTTCCCTGACATTTTTCCCACTTTTCCAAAAGGCTCCCTAGTGCCAAACTCAGTTCAGGTAAGGAGAAATTAAAGGTCAATAACTTTAATGTCCCCATTAAGTTTCTGTCCACTAGTGGTTCAGGTCCTTCTAACCCTTTGAAAAATGATGTAGTGCTGAGAGATTACTTGCCATCCCTTTCCTTTCCCAGCTAGCTGCCATGAATAACCTTACAGTATTTCCACAGGGGAAAGGGGATTAGATCACTCTAGGCAGAGTAGACCTGAAGGTGAGTATTGTAGTTGCACCACCACTAGCAGCTTTAAAAAAATCCAACGCAACAACAACAAAAAGAAAACAAAAAACACCCCCCACCCAACTATTTTTTCTGATTAAAAATTACTGTTTATTGTCTGAAAATGCCTACAAATAGGTGAAAAGAGTGAGGGTGTTGACTAAAGAGCAGGCAAGTCAGAATGCTGCTTAGCCTGGAAAGGGCTGAAGTTATACGTGACCTTGGAGGTACAAAGCTATATCCCTGCAAACTTGCAATTTGAAAATGCATTGTACCTAAAGAGTTAGATGACAGCTGAGTGTGTGTTTTAACAATCACAATTTTGTCCCTAAGTTTTAAAATTTCATTTAGATTCTATTTTTAAGAGCCTTAATAGCATCTCATCCATACTAAGTGACATATAACTAAGACTAATGAAGTCAAATTGAGAAAAATAAATGTCTTTTCCATAATAGGTTCCTAGTAAATATTCTCTTCTCCTAGCCTGTCAACAGTTGTCAAGCACTGGCATAAAGTATTCCAGTGAAAATTATAATTGCTTCTGGGGTTTTTAGGTATTCAATTAACCTTTTTCAGAAATAAAACATTAACTATTAGCAAAGTCATAAAAACAGAGCACTACAAAGCAAAACAAAACCCCAAACATCCATCAACTCAACAAAGACAACAAAGGAATTCAGAGGCAAAAAGACAATGAAAGTGATATAAAGTTAGAAGCAAAAACCCCATTTTTTAGAACACAAAATCCGTGTTAGTTCTCTCACCTGTTTACTTCAACTCCTTATTCATGCATATACTTGTGTTTGAAAAGATCATCTATTCTACAAAGATATTTAATTGACTTCTCTTCATCATGTGAATACAAATATTTATCCAGGCATTTTACTAAGCTGGATTTTTTTCTTGAACATGAGCCAGCAATGTGCTCTTGTAGCAAAGAAGGGTAATCGTACCCTGAATTAGGCATTGTTGATAAGTTGAGAGGGGTGATTCTACTCAGAACTGGTGGGGCCTCACCTGGAGTATTGTTTTCAATTCTAGACTCCCTAGTACAAAAGAGATATGGACTTACTGGAGGCAGTCACACAAAAGAGTGACAAACATAAGGCTCAGGGAGATCTTACTCATGTGTATCAACACCTGAAGTGAGAATGCAAAGAAGACAGAGACAGGGCCTTTTCAGTGGTGCCAAGTGACAGGACCAGAGAGAAAGGGCAAAAATTGAAACACAGAGGTGTCATCTGAACATCAGCAAACACTTTCACTGTGAAGGCAACTAAGCACTGCCACAGGTTGCCCAGATATGTAGTGGAATCTCCAACCCTGAAGATACTTAAAAGCCATCTGGGTACATTCCTGAGAAACCAGCATTAGGGGGCCCAACTGGAGCAGGGGAAGTTGGCCAAGATGACCTCCAAGGGTCAATAAACTAAAATGTGTTAAAAGCATGAGGGTGATCATCTAAAACATAGATTCTATCTCACAACTTCAATGTATACTCCTACTAGTCTCCTACTGTGTAACTTGATTTTTAACCTTTGCTGCCTTGGTTAACCAGTCTAAAACAGTATGTCCCTGTTAGCAGTAACTGAAATTCACTGTGCACATTTCTTCACACTGTATTCCAGATTGCAGTAGTCTATGAGGCCATGATGAGAGACAGTTTCATAGCTTCCTGCTCCTGTATGGATGCAACAACAAAGCGACCCTTTTAGTTCCAGCAAAGAGGTGGTGCATGTCTGGCTCCTTGAAGCTGCACAATGATCAAGCTGGCATCCTTTAAAACAAGTCTTTACTATTATATCACAGAATCTTTGAACTTATGTCACTGGTATTTCACTGGATGTTAAAAGGTATTTGAAGCACAGTCAAAAAGCACAATCAGAAGTTATAAGCAGATGCAATAAAGGGAATAACACTGCAATCTGTCTTTCTATTAGGATTTTGGTATATAGTTTTAGTCCATTTTTTAAAGGAAGAGCGAAAAAACAAGAGAGAAAATAGATTTTTTTTCCTTGCAATTATTCCCTCTCAAACAGCAACACTTAGCCCCTGGAGAGCTATAAGATGTTAGACTCTATCTCTGCAAATCTGCAGAGAAAATACAGCTGTTGTAGGTGTAGATTTAAACCTTATTTATGGCAAATAAATCCAACAACACGTTGTTACCAAAATGAGGAGGTCATACCCTCTTGTTTCATCTATTTCTCTTCTTTGCTCTTCGCATTCATTTCACTAGATCCAAGTGATCCAGGTAAACTTATATGACCAGAGGAAAGCAAACCAGGAAAATGAGTGCAGCTTTTTTTTTTCAAGTTAGAATGTCACTGAAGTCCTTGGTTAAAGTGAATTACTAGGATTTCAAATACAAGGTTTTGAAAGGAGGTGAGGTGCCCAAACAATAAGCAAGTCAGGTCCTTCTAGGAGCAGCTCTCTTAAGACTGTAGAATATCAAGGCATGCTTTGTTTCACTTAATGTTAAGCGTCTAATTAATTACCTGTATTAGATCAAATGAATCACATTCATGAAAGGTTCACTGTTCCCCAAATTCTGCCTAACTCTCAGACCTAAATGTCCAATTTCAAGATGTAGACATGTCTCTTTCTATTCAAGAATCGCAATCCCGACGTTTGTTCTCTCTATATCATTTTTATTAAGTATTGAAAGGTGCCAATCATTCTGGAAAAACATATCCTGAAATGGACCTTTCTTTTCTATAGAGCATAAAAATTGGATGTCAGAATTTCCGTTTCTTTTGTTCCTTTTGGGGATATCAACCCCCACCTGCTGTCAAAAAAGCCTTCCCACTAGGTTGTAGAGAAGTCTTATTCCTTTCCAAAAAAATTTTGTTACAGCATGTAGCATAATGGGTAGTATTTTTTACTTGAGTTGCAGATAAGATCCATGCCTGGTTAGTGGATATCTGTTTTATGTGGATTTTAGTATTTATTCAATATAGTACTGTTTTAACCGTTTCCAGTATTTGAAAACAGGTAAGCGGAAAGTCAGAGGATCCAAACTGTGAATTTAAAATTATAGGCATCTTATATATAAGCATTAAGTGTAATCTGGAAATTTTTGATAAAATTAAAAAAAAAGCAGAAAGATGTAAGCAGGAATAAAAAGAGAAAACAGAGGGATTTCAGGTGGGAACTTGGTAACATTCACAAAGTCATATTGAAACACCAAGAAAGTAAAAAAATCACACAATCCTTTTTTACATTTAATACCATTCAAAAATTTAAAGTTTTCTTCTCTTTTTAGATAATGTTCCCTCTGAGATTTTTCAAGAATTTAAAGAAATATACATTGCGTGCAGCTTTGTAATAGAGTAAAACACATTACCTGATATACCTCAGGAAATTCAAAGTGACTCTAAAGCAAGAAGTGAACTATTGTTCATCTTTTGTTTGGTACTTGTAAGCAACTATATTTTTGAATTGAAGCATTATGTGAAGGGAGACCCAAATATGCTTTTTAGGCCAAATGAAAATTGAAAAAGCAGACAAGCTTGGAGGATTTTAAACCCTTCTTCAAGCTTCTGTATTCTCAATGTCTTCTAGTACAAGTTCTGAATATATTCAAATGCTGAGTACCCTTAAACACATGAATAAGCATTTTCCCAACCTGCAGTTAAAATCAGTATGACAGGGGTCAGATTTTTTTTTCAGATCCTCTCAACTGCAATTTAAAATAATTTAAAATGGTTAATATTTTTATTTCCTGAGGTAGCCAAAACTGTGTCTATCATCAAGAATGGTTTTATCCTTGAATTCTTATAGGTGAATCCCTGCACTCTTGATGGTCTAATTAACCATCCATCCAAAATGCCTACAGTGACCTTTGGGGCAGCAAGTCAGCGTAGTGATTGCTGACTTTTAACCTTTTGAGTAAACTTTAGAAAAAATTTAGTTTATCAGCTCTGTTTACATTATCAATTAAACACATATTTTTGGCATTTTGATTTAAAATGGTCTAAAATAGTATTTGTAAATATCAAAGAACAGCCAGTTATTGAATGAGCTGAAAAGTCAGGAAGCATTCTCTCTTAAGTTTTTTTAATTAATGAATTCCTAGGGAATGTTAAAACCACAGACATGTAGCAGTCAAAGTACTTCCCAGAAACCAGATGTAGGCACATTATAATGAGGAATACAAGGACTTGAGGGCATGGATAGAAGTTCAGCTATTTATTTACAATTTATAACTAATAAATAAGGTACATATTACATACTACATACAGTGGATAAAGTGATTTTCGTGGTCTACTTTTTTTCTTGCCCAGGTGGCCAAGAAGGCCAATGGCATCTTGGCCTGTATCAGAAACAGTGTGGCCAGCAGGACAAGGGAGGTTATTGTACCCCTGTACTCAGCACTGGTGAGGCCATACCTTGAGTACTGTGTTCAGTTCTGGGCCTCTCACTACAAGAAGGACATTGAGGTGTTGGAGTGCATCCAGAGAAGGGCTGGAAAACAAGTCCTTGAGGAACGGCTGAGCAAACTGGGCTTGGTTAGTTTGGAGAAGAGGAGGCTGCCTGAAAGGAGGCTGTGAGAGAGTGAGTGTTGGTCTCTTCTCCCAAATGACAGGTGATAGGACAAGGGTAAATGGCCATAGGTTGCACCAGGGGAGGTTCAGGCATAATATTAGGAAGAATTTCTTTACTGAAAGGGTGGTCAGGCACTGGAACAGCTGCCCAGGAAGGTGGTTGAATCACCATCCCTGGAGGTATTTAAAAAAAGGATAGATGAGTTTTTAAGGAGTATGATTTAGCAGATGATGGGTGTGGTTGAACTCAATGATTTCAAAGTCTTTTCTAACTGGAGGATTCTATGATTCTAAATATGTGACATTTACAGTACAGCTGTAATATCTACTGCATATAATGCACATACCATTAACAGTAAGGTAAGAAACATGTAAATATAAGATGCAGAGAAGAGAGGACAGAAGACATGAAAAACAAAAGAGGAGGAAAGAAATTTCTGACAGAACAAGAATAGGATCCTGTCATCAACTGCCATTGAACATAACTTTTAAAACTACATAGCTGAAGATTTATACCCAACTTTTAACTCTGACTCTTGTACTCACTATGATTTTGTCTGTACAAATCAGATAAGGAGTTCACTGGAAAGCATCAAAAAAGTGTTATGTGTATATTACTCAGGAAAACCTTCAGTCAACAAAGTCAGTCTGTTATTGGTGAAGAACCATGAGTATAGAATTATGCCCTCATAATTAATTTTGTAAACATAAGAGGGAAAATTAACTTAACTTTTGAGATTAGGTTATGGTACCGCATGTGAAAAGGGTGCACATGCATGTGAGGACAATGGGTCAGGTAGTCAGAAAAGTCAGATGGAGAAGAGTCATAATGAGAAAACAAGGACACAGTAGCTATTAATACATATAAAATGGGAAGAAATCACTGCAAGTGAGTAGAAGGACAGAACAACATAGCTATAATACAGGTGAATGTCGTTCTGGCTTAGCAACAGAAGGATCTTGCTGTGTCTGATGCTACTCCTCTCCTCATTCTATTTAGAAACAACGAAGATGAATTTAGAACATAGGCAACTAGAACTGTTCCAGCAGGAAGCTCTATAAGTATAAATTGTATAGTTCCACTGACTTTAATGGGCCTATCTGAGGCTTTAATCTGGGCCAGTGGATAGAAACACATGAAGATATTGATGGCTGGAGAGGGTGTCAGAATGAGTCTGTTTTCTTTTACAAAAAGGAAAATTGTAGAAATCATAATGAGCTTGAACTCCAAATATATATCTGATATAAAGAAATGCGACAATTTCTTGTTTGACAGTCTTCAAAACAGACTGAAAAAACACAATAACTGAAGAATCTGTACATCACTAGTTTAGTGACTAGTTACTAAACTTTAAAAAATCTGACAGCAGTATTTGTCAATCTCGTCCCCCAGTATCAGCCTAAATAATTGTGTGTAAATGTAAAAATCTTAAAATAACAAAGGCAACAATAGCGAAAAGATTAATTACTTAAGGGATATTTTGAATTCATATTGAATTTTTCAGTTACTCTTTTTCTTAATACCTCTGTGATTTTTCTTTTTCTGTACTACTTTTAGCCTATGACTTCAGAAACCATGTATTATCAACGGAATTCTTTCCTTATCCCACTAACATGGACAATCCATGAAACATCTTAGTGTCGTTTAATCAAAAAACACATCTCATCTCTGCATGGCCTAACATCTGTTCTTCCACCCATTATTTTGGGAACTGCATTACTAGGTTCACCATAGTTCTTTCCCCTAGTTTCCATCCTACAATTAACACTTGGACGCAGAAGTCCATCTTCTCCAAGAATATAGGAAAAGATAATTCTTCCTCTGAAGTGGTTTTAACCATGAGACTGCCCCAGCCATACTCTCAAATTTCCTGTTTCAATTGATATTCAAGTGGCAGTATACTGGTTTCATTTTCACTTAATAAAATTATCCAATATAAGTCCTCTTGAATGAAAGAAGAAATGAACAGGGTTACAATTTCAGCTCAAACATTAAACTGCATAAGCCAAAAACATCCCTATAAAAATTGAAATCATGGCAGAAATCAGTTTAGCTTCATATGTGGAATTTCTAGGCCAAAAACTGTGATAATCTTTAGTAATACATTCAGGATTAATACCGTCTTTAGTAATGCATTTCAAGCGAATACAGTCCACAGATTTTTAAGATATCACAGAAATAGCTTTTCTGTCCTAATTTTCATTACTTACATTTAGTGTAAATCCATTCTGTAAAATGGCAGTTAAAATGTTGTATCTTAGAAACAAGATATCCACTGTTCTCAGTATTTTCACAGATCATGCATACAGGAAAAGAAGGAGGCAACGAGCTGTTTACTAAATAAACAAGTCACAAGTTAACGTTTCTGCTTTCAGTTTTTTCACTTGTAACGCTTACTTCCAGCATGTTTGCTTTCAGCTTTACAGTGAAAAATATCCAGGATATTGTTTGGAACAGATTATGTGTAGATGATGTGCTCAGTTTTGCTTTCTTTGTGCTTCATATACTCACAGTCTTTATAATTAAAGTACAATGTGATCTGTCATTAATCTTACATCGCAAGATAAGAAGTAGCAGCATTAGTAATGCTGGACGAGTAAGATGCCTTAGAAGGATACTCTAATAGATGTGATAACATGCATACAAAACCATTTGCAAGGCAAAATTTTGTAAGAAACAGCAGTGATGAACTGTCAAGATAAAAAGGGAAGGTAACATTAATACAGAATAGATAACAAAGAACTAGTCCATAAGATCATGGCAATAGTATAATATCAAATAAAATCTTTGAGGTAGGAAAGGAACTTTATAGCATAAATGAATAGGCAATACAGACATTCAGCATTAAATTAATTATCTCTAGTATAAGTATGTTGAATGGATAATTAGTAGATATTGACCAAACTGAAGACATCTTTGTAGATTTAGATGCTTATTCTCCTAAAGAACTAGATTTTATCCTGCTTTCTAGAGAATAGCATGAGCTATTTTCTTTAGCAGTGGAATGAGGAAGATAAAGTTTTCAAAATGCAAGAGGAAGAGCATATCTCTCTATTCAGAATCAGATAGAGCTGGCTGAACACTCAGCTCTGAATAATAATTACAAATCTCTTCCTTCCAGCAATTACTGAACCACTTTCAAACACATTTCAGAATCTAAATGTGAACTCCTGCAAATTTTAAAAGTATGCCAAAGGATTTATAGAAAAAAAATGGGTGGATTTTTATCAATATAGTAAGGCTTTCGTTATCCAGACCAAAGCAGTTGTGGATCAGACAGTTCATATGATTTCATTTTCAAATGCAAAAAACCTGCTGCACATCTATTGTGACATCAGATTGTGTAGCCGAGCTAGAACTGAAGTCAGCATAAAAGTTAGCCTTGTTGACTCTCCTAGAGGTACTCTTCCTAAGTTACTACTTCTGTATGAGTACTGGGATACAAAAGGCAGCAAGGGATTTTAAGGCACATAAAATCTATTATGATTTTAAATCAAAGTCAAAAATCCATGTAATGTAAGGACACTCTCCTAAATTAGAGACCATAGATGGAAGTACTCATAATTGATTGTCTGTCAGAGTCAAAATGAAAATACAGTTTAATTATAACTTTACAGCAAATATGAGGACAGGACTTGTTACAAAAATCTATAAACTTGAAGGAAAAATTGTTATCCCAAAATGCACTAAAAAAAAATGGGAGTATTTATCATCTGTTCTAGTGAGGATAGTTTCTTTTCAGCTATGTAGGCAGCTATAAAGAGACACTATATACCCAGCCTGCAATGTAATGGCAATTTTGTGGTGTGGTAACTGCCTCTGATCAAGGGGTGCCAACAGAGCTGAATTGGGAGGCACTAGGAATTTCTGGGGTTAAAATGGTCTAGACTTCAACACAATTTTAAAGACAAATGTTACGCGACCAAAATATATTACAAATATATATGTTACAAATATACTATTTAGGTTTATTTTTTTACAAATTTGAATAATCATAATTAACCTCACATTACTTTTAATGTTACTGATATCTCCTCCATTATGGATAAGTGCCTATATTTCAAGTGAAATAGCTGATCAGCTTGAGGTAGATTAATTAATGGGTTTTTGTTTTTTAACTCCAAGACAAACAGATAGCTTTTGAATACTGAAACAAAAATAAATGCAGTGATCTCTAGGACCTTGTTTCAATGCTTTCTATCTTGTTTTGAAACTGTTTTCACTTCATTTCAGCAGCAGTCCTGTAAGAGTCTGAGAATTTAAAGAGTCAGATAAAATGTCCATTGCAATCAACATAGCAACCCTTGGAAACACTTCCATCCCCAAGTGAACCAAAGGTCTAAAGGCTGGGCAGTTTGAGGGAATGGACCCTCTTTGCATTCTCTGTCCAAGTGTGGGTTGCAGTCCAGACATAACTCAGGCTCTCTGGGCAAAGTAAGTGCTGGAATCTAGAAAAAAGGACATCAATGACGTCTGAGTTTTCCTTTGCTAAATCTGTATCACAAAACAACAGTACCCAGGGTTTCTAAGCCCAGGGTTTGTGCTAATGAAGCTAATCCCCCCACTCTTCTGTAAAACAGTGCAGTCCTGTTCAAGCTGCCTGTTGGGAAAGGTTGTTGACTAACACTAATCATGATGAGGCATAGGGTGGGAGAGAGTTTGTTTTCCCACATCATTTTTTGATCAGTTTATTCAGTGATAAGAAAAATCACATACCAGTCCTTACCCTTTTCTTTTTTTTTTTTTTTTTTTACTAGGCTAGATGCAGTCCAAGCCCTGAACATCCTGTGGAATATAGTTCACAGAAGTCTCTTAAAGAGAACTTGGAAGTTTACAACATAGATATGAGAAGAGTTTTGCTGTTAAGGGGAGACTTGGACTCCAATTTAACAGATGGTACATCTCACTGAGTTCAGCAGGTGGTTGAACAAACCTGCGGAGACATAAAAAGGAAATTAATTCATATGAACTTCAATGTAACTTGCATAGCAAAGACTTGATTCAGCTAGATGCAGAAGTCTTTAATGAGATGTTTTAAAACTACTGAACTACAGTATAACAGCAAATGTCCATTTCTATGCCTATACAGGTGTATATACACTTGAAAATAAAATACATATGCACATATATATTTAAAATATTTAGTGAGATCAATAGTATTTAGTAAGCATTCAATATGTTGGCCTCTGTTATTTGCAATTATGATATTTTATCTAAATAGAGAATCTGACATTTTATCAAACAAAAAAACATCTAGGGAGTATCCTGTCACGGTTTATAATGTGAGAAATGAACAAAACTGCAAAGCTGATTACTATTACTGCATCCAATCTTCTGGAATACTTCCTGTTTCTCTCTAGACATCTGTTATTTTATCACAGTTATTTAATCTTTTAAAAAACAGCAGCATGTTTAATTTAGGGATAAATCATCCAACCTTCAGGCACCTTGAAAACCAGTCAAGGGATGTATATTTTTGGTTGAGAATTTAATGGTCATAACAACATTTATGGATATTAGAACTGCAAACTAACTGAAACACTTATTAACCTTAGTATCAAAATGTATCTAAGAAAACTCTGTTTAATAATTTTGGTACTCAAAAATATATGTATAGGGAATGATTTCTGTAATAGAAAAGACAATGTCTTTGACTATTATATCTTAAAGGTTGCAGATTTTATTAGTGATGAAGAAATGTAGTTAACCTGAGAAGACAGATTCTGATATTGCCTTGTTTTTTAACATAGTCGTCATCTAGTCCAAACCACCTGTAGTGAGCAGGTACATCTTCAAATAGATCAGGCTCTTTGTGAATAATTCGCAATGAAATTCTATAAAAACATCTGACAATGATGTGCAAATAATTAAAAAATTTCAGCAACTGTACACTTTGAATGCATTTATTTCAATAAATAACTCTTTTATAACCATCTGTTATACAAATCAAAACCAGCTGTTATATCAATAATTCAGAGCTACTGCCATAGTAGTCCATCTTGTTCTAATGGTAAAAAAGAACGTCACTTGAATAGCTAAGTATTGCTAAATTTGGTGTTTCTATTTAAGGTGCATTGCTTATCATGAAAGATTAATAATGAATCATTTTGATAAAAGAATACATTCCCTTTTTCCCCTCAGTCTCTTTTAAACACTTCTGTCAGTCTGCTGCAATTGCAGCTTGCAGTTCCTCCTCCAAGGCAATAGCAACAACACAGCTTGGACATTTATTTTCTTTAAGCAACTCTTAAGTATTAATTTTGCCTGTCTCAAGCTACGACCACGATAAACAGGATGTAATCTGATCTCCTAACTAGTTTATCAACATTTTGAAAAGGGGAAACTTTTTCATCGAAATGAGCTATGAGCATGAAAACTGTCTACAAGGTTGTTAAAACTGATAGTAAATGTTATCAGCAGTGAGCATTGGTCTACTCTTAAAATGGATTGAGAAATGTTGCCAGTGAAGAACTGGGAAAAGGATTTAAGTATACAATTATAATCTTCAAAAATATGAAAAAGCTTCTATCAAAACAGACGGTAAAAATAACTCTTCATAGCTACCAAATGTTAACATACATATTAATAAAATATTTAATAAAAAATAATGAGCCTAAATAATTCAATATGCAGTTGATGTATATTAGGACATCATAGTTAAGCACTTTACCTAGAGACAATATGGAATGCACAACTTTAGACCATAATTTAAACAGACATATTCACAAAATAACAGACAATAACTATATGTTAGACCTGTTTAATTATGTCTCTGAGTAGTGATCAAGACCAAACCAAGTCCTGAACATATTTTCAAGCCTATGCTTCTATGACTGTATTTCATTGTCTCTAGTCAGAAAAATGACAGCTTGTGTATACACTGTGAAGAGTACTTTAACATCTATAAATATTCCCAAAAGGAACCTTTTGGAGATAAAATCATTATCTAAAGCTCCGCCTGCCACCTTTATGAAACTTAAACAAAAGGTAGGTTCAGAGAATGTGACTCTGAGCACTGTCAATTATCTTTGTTGATTGTTCTCACTTTGGTAAATTCAGTATTTCACTGTGCTAAGAGTGTTTTGCCTTTTTCACTTGTTTTGTACTTATGTTTCTTTAGATAGCCTCAAATTACTTTTTCCTTAGCATTGTTATTCATTATTCCTGATTGCATTTTTAGATGAAAGAAAGAATTCTAAGCATTTGCTTTTCATATAGCTCTGTAATATGATGTATTTAATGATTTATGCTTTTATACGCAAAATATAATGACAGAACTAGTTATGTTATTGGCAATATAAAAAGAAAAAATGTTAATCATTCCAGTCAGGAAGGTGATTTTCTTTTGATCTGGGTAACACTGATTATTTCTTCCTGAGATACATTCAAGGCAGCTGGGTAGAAACTGAATCATTTAGACTTCACTGTCTTTTTTTTTTACTTCTCGTGGGATTTTTGATTTGCTTGTTTGTTTGTCAGAAGTTTATGGTTGTCATTGAAAGAATCACAACCAGATATGATGAAATTAAAATATTCAAAACTTACTTTAGCATATTGGAAAAAATCTCAGAATCATAAGGTTGGAAATGACCTCTGAGATCATCAAGTCCAACTGTACCTGTCCCCTTCTTAAACCATATCCTTAAGAAACTCATGTACCTGACTTTTAAACACCTCCAGGGATGGTGACCCAGTCACCTCCATGGGCAGCTGTGCCAGTGCCTGACCACCCTTTCAGTGAAAAAATGTTCCTGATGTCAAGTCTAAACCTTATAGCACAACTTAAGGCCATTTCCTCTCATCCTATCACTTGTCACTTGCGAGAAGAGACCAACACCCCACCTTGACACAACCTCCTTTCAGGTAGTTGTAGACAGTGATGAGGTCTCCCCTCAGCCTCCTCTTCTCCAAGCTAAACAATTCCAGTTCCCTCAGCCACTCCTCATAGGACTTGTTCTCCAGCACCTTCACCAGCCTTGTTACCCTTCTCTGAGTGCACTCCAACACTTCAATGTCCTTCATGTAGTGAGAGACCCAGAACTGAACGTAGTACTCAAGGTGTGGCCTCACCAGTGCCTAGTACAGGGGTGCGATCACTTCCCTGGTCCTGCTGGCCACGTAGTTTCTGATACAGGCCAAGATGCCATTGGCCTTCTTGGCCACCTGGGCACACTGCTGGCTCATATTTAGCCAGCTGCCAACCAACACCCCCAGGTCCTTCTCCTCCAGGCAGCTCTCCAGTCATTCTTCCGCAAGCCTGTAACACTGCATGGGGTTGTTGTGTCCCAGGTGCAGGACTCTGCACTTGGTCTTGTTAAACCTCATCCCGTTGGTTTCAGCCCATCGA
The DNA here is from genome assembly GCA_033558185.1 of Dromococcyx pavoninus. Classification (NCBI taxonomy): domain Eukaryota; kingdom Metazoa; phylum Chordata; class Aves; order Cuculiformes; family Neomorphidae; genus Dromococcyx; species Dromococcyx pavoninus. The sequence continues at coordinate 3,378,655 of JAUMJL010000212.1, forward strand.
TACGGCCTGTCCAGATCCCTCTGCAGAGCCTCCCTTCCTTCAAGTAGGTCAACACTGCCACCCAGCTTGGTGTCATCTGCAAACTTGCTAAGGGTGCACTCGATCCCTTTGTCCAGATCATTAATAAATATATTGAATAGGACTGGACCCAGCACTGAACCCTGGGGAACACCACTCGTGACTGGTTTCCAACTGGACTTAACTCCATTTACCACCACCCTCTAGGCCCGGCCATCCAGGCAGTTTTTTACCCAGCAGAGGGTGTGCCCCTGAGGCACACAGAATGCTTTGAGAAATGGTGTCAAAGGCTTTACTGAAGTCCAGGTACACCACATCCACAGTCTTTCCCTCATCTATTAAACAGGTAACCTTGTCATAGAAGGAGATCAGATTGGTCTGGCAGGACCTGCCTTTCAGAAACCCATGTTGACTGGGCCTGATTACCCGATTGTCCTGCATGTGCTGTGTGATAGCACTCAAGACGATCTACTCCATGACCTTCCCTCGTACCGAGATCAGACTGACAGGCCTGTAGTTCACTGGATCATCCCTCTCACCCTTCTTGTAAATGGGTGTAACATTTGCCTGTTTCCAGTCAAGTGACACTTCCCCAGTCATCCAGGACTGCTGGTAGATGAAGGAAAGGGGTTTGGAGAGGACCTCAGCTAGCTCCTTCAATACTGTTAGGTGGATAGATTTGCATATGTCTAGGTGGCCAAGCAAGTCTCTAACCAAAGCCTCCTGCATTGTTGGACCTTCATTCTCATTGTCTTCTGGCTCAGGGGGATGAGTAGCCCAATGGCATTTCACTTTACTACTAAAGACCGAGAAAAAGAAGGTATTAAGTACCTCTTCCTTGTCCTCATCTCTTGTCACTAGTGTCCCTCCTGCACCGAGTACAGGAGGGAGATTTTCCTTGGTCGTCCTGTTTTTGTTAATATATTTGAAAAAACATTTTTTATTATCTTGTTATAATAGATAATGTGTGTAGGATTAACTCATGAATAAGTTTAATAGATCTAGAGGGCTCTCAAACAGAACAAAATTAGTTTTAAAAGTGTAAGCAAAGAGGAAACAAAAAAAACCTGTGGGTTTCTCTGGTCAGTTATAAGATAAAACAGAACTACTATCTCTTCATAACCATAGTTCAGCTTTTTACAGAAGTCTCATTAGTATTTGAATTAATAGTAGCTCCACAGATCTGAAGAAACATGAGGTTTTGCAAGATATGCCAGTGCATTATAACATTATAGCCTTGAGTACTCAGTTCACGAAATGCAACGCTAAAATGCTTCGCATCATAGCAGTTACGTCTAACATACCATCCGCTGCTATATTTTAGCAGTGCAGTGCTTTGCATAGACAATTATTTATAAGTAAATGTGCTTTAGTGCTGAAAACAGCCACTCTGAGTTGAGCTTCATTTTCTTCTTCTTGCTAGTCCTTTAGGTTACATCAGCACAGAGCATACATCAGGAAGACATATCTGACTCTCAAGACAACAAGAAGAGTGAGAAAAATGCACTCTGTTCAAGACTAGGCCCTCCAGTCCAAGATAAAGTGTACAAAGAAGTAGACGTCCATTTAAATCACTTTTTATGGAATGAAGTTGAGGGCATCAAAGCTATGAGCTGTGTTGTGAGGGTCTGCATGGGCATTGGAAGTTCAGAGCCTGTTAGTGTGGTGTAGGAAGATGTTATAAACCACAGAAAGAGCTGGAGTTGATGCAGCCTTGTCTGTGCTCTCTGCTTGTAAGTGTTCCCCTCAGCACGATATGAGCATGTGGTCAGGAAAGTAGGACCTGGGATTGATTTCTGAATTTAACCAGTAAGTTTAGAGAGGAACACTGAGGAGTAATATATCAGCTCTACATACTGCTTTTGTGATTACCTCAAGAATTTTACACAGCTCTGAATTATATTAAAAAAATCAGCCACTTATTTTGTCACTAAAGGATTCTACTTTTCCAAACCTCGACTGTAAGGCCTGTGTATAGATCTGAAGGACCTGATAGATTTACAAGAAAATAGGAATTGTTTTAGTTCTGATATCTATTTTTCCCTATCCTTGAGGAATGAAGATGAATCCTTTCAGAAACTTTAATAAAGAGAAACATATCTGCACGCTCAAATTCAAAGACCAGTTGTAGTATCATAGAACATCTCAAGTTTGAAGGTACTCATAAGATTCATTGAATCCTACTCGCTGCTACTCGCAGGTCTTCCTAAAACTAAACCATATGATGAAGAGCGTTGTCTAGACACTCCTTGAACTCAAGTTTGGTGCTGTGAGCACTTCCCTGGGGTACCAGTTCCAGTGACCCACCACCCTCTCAATGAAAAAAGTTGTTCTAATGTCCAATGTGAACTTTTCCTGATGCAGTATTATTTAATTTTTTTCGTGTCCTATTGCTGGTCACCAGAGAGAGGAAAACACCTCCCACTTCACTGCTTTCCTTGAGGAACGTGTAGACTGTGATGAGGCCATCCCTCAGCCTTCTCTTCTCCAAGCTGAACAAAGTATGTGACCTCAGCAACTCCTCAGAAGTCTTTCTCTCAAATGATATCAGAGTTGCTGCTTTAAAACCCTGCTCTTTCCTTTGTATATTTAATGGCAAAAAATTCTGATTTGCTGCAAGTGTAAAATCACAACTTTCCTGAAGAAATTATACCTCATCCATAAACTACTTTTGCACCTGAACAGGGTCAGTAATAAGATTTAATAGATGACTTTTTCCCCTGTCTCATACTGGAGTATTCTTAAAAATAGGACTTCATAATGTGTTTTTTAATAAGGTGAAATAAGAAAAAGGAATATTTTCTTAGATTTGATTAAAAATATGTCCATATCTCAAGGAATAAAAAGTAAATGACAATTCATTATAAATTTTAACTGATAACTCTAACAGAAAACTGTTAAAAATGTTAAAAATAAATAAACGTAATATTGCCTATTTTTCTAAGAAAATCAAGGGGTTTTTTTCCATAAAATTCTTGAGCTCTGAAATTGTTTTCAGTCATAGATGTTCCTGTTTACTACTAAATTCTCTGTAATAAAAAAAAAACCATATGCCATTTTAGAAGCATATGCCTCTATTTTTAAAAGTTTTTTATGCTTGCATGTTTAAATTTTGGGCTGTATATTTTTTCTAAACATGCTTGCTAGATTCTCCACACACATCCTTCTTGGAATTATTTTAGTGTCAACGTTCTTTTTTTATAGAAAAAATTTGTTTTACTTGTAGTATTGAAGATAAAGTTGTCATTATCCTCAGCAACTTCTGAATTCCAAACCAAATCTGAACCCACATTTATCTCTGTTTATATAACTCACTTGACCATGATATCTAAACACCTCCCAGTTTTTACTGTAATTTTCTTTCTAACACCTTACCAGGTATAAGAAAGGGACTGTGTAGCCTTAAGTATTTTGCAATAATTTTTTTATGGTCAGTGCTATAGAAATAATTATTTTAAAATTTTTAATAGCAGTATCTACCTAGAAAAGAATTAATATGTAATTTTTCTAATATAGATACCAGCACAGTTATTCAAAATACAAAAGTTATCTTCTGCTTCTGTATAAATGGAATAGATGCAATCACCCCTGTGAAACACTGCTATCTTCATTTTACTGATTGGGAAGAGCTACATGGACAGAAGCTATGCAAATAGGAAGAGACCACAGAAGAATACTGATATGAAGGAAAGTTGCTTGTCTTAACTTTAGGCTATGGATTTAAGCATGGGATTTACTTATCTGTAACCAATACCTCTATGCTGATGACTTTTTTTTATGAAATTGATTTCAATCTATGTTTGCAGTAATTTACATGCATAAGTTATATCTACAGAAAGACTTCTTACTCAAAAACCAAAAAAAACCCAAGGCAAACTTTATCATAATAAAGAGTTTAATAAGTGAAAGAAATAAGCAAGGGATGGATTTATTTGCTTTTGTACATGTGTAAAATTATAATAAAAAGTTTCCTATCAAATGATATACAGCAATCTTCACTTTTAATAAATAGCATATTTTCCCATTTTCTCATCTTCAGCTTTATCCAGGTTTATAGATTCAATAGTTAACTTCCATCTTGGAGGACAATCAAAGCTTTATTTCTCATTGGTTTTGTACAACTGCATTATTAGGTCCCAGATATAACACAGGATCTATCCACAGATGCACATAAAGAAATTTGATAGCAAGAGTGGATTCATACACACTAGAGTGGTCAGGCAATATGAATCAGCGGCAAGTTGCATAACTCTAGGGACTCCAACAGTGTTTGCAGTCAAGTAAATAGGATTTGAAGGACTCTTCTTTCTACAGATAATTCTATAATATTTGGACACTCCAGAGGTATGGTAAGCAAATGATACGATCTATAGTTTATACCTGTAATATTTTACATAGGACTTTAAAATTTGAGTCTCTCTCTTTTTGCTTTCTCTCACTGTTTTTTCCCATGTTTACCAATGTACACGAATTTTAACTAGTACAAATTTCACGGCAATATGTATCCAGATAGATCATTTTTTTCTTTTGTACTTTTCATGTTCAACTTCCTCTACAAACCTCTGTTTCTAAAAAAAAATAAATAAACATTCTTTCATCTGCCATTTAAAAATTGTATTAATATTATTAATTCAGGTTTCAGTACTGATGATGTTCAAAAAATGTTTTAAATTTTTCTGTAGGAAACATAATAATAAGTAATAAAACCTCACTATTAGAAACAATTTGTGGTTTCAAGAAAAATCATAGAAGCAGATAAAAGTGATAGTTTTAAAGATCAAATATCAAGTAATAATATTAGCATAAATATTCATCTATTTATTAAAAAATAATTGAAAATAGCGCAATGTTTCTGAACTGAGTTGTATATGCAGTCCCATAGATAACTTATGAAAGTTTCTGTTTGATCTGTTTTTCTGCGGCTTTTAACTTTTTCACTGCCTCAATCTTCAACATTCCCTCCTTCCAGGGAAATGTAAGGAAGATTTACATTTTTAGCTGCCTCATCCCAATAGTTCAAATACTTCAGAATACAGAAAAAAAATGCCGAAACAAAGAATGTATAACTAAGAAGACAAATGCAATTTTTTGCATTTTTTTATGTACTGTTTACATGAGGCTCAATAGTTAAAATATAAAAAACATATCAATAAATTCTGCAACCTGATAACTTGCACACTCATTAAATAGATTTTCTCATCAAAGAAGTGATGTTGTTGCAAAACTGATGCTCACCTTCACTGACCTTATATCAAATTCTGCAGCCAAGCTGTAACTTTCTCCATATGTGGAGTTTTTTGTTCTGTTTCTTAACTTCTAGTTTTGCAGGTTGTTGAGACTAGACTAACTGTGTTTAAGCCATATTGTAGCTCAAATATCACAATCTGCACTATTTCTTTTTTGGGTGGCTACTTTATTGTTTATCATAGAATCATTAATCATTGGAAGAGACCTCTAACATCAAGTTCAGCTGTCCTCTCAACTAAATCATGTTCCAAAGTGCCATATCTACTTGTTTCTTGAACACCTCCAGGGATGGTGACTCCAACATTTCCTTGGGCAATCTTTTCCACTCACCATTCTTTTGGTAATGAAATTTTTTCTAATATCCAATCTACACCTCCCCTGTCGCAAATTAGGGTCAATATTTGTTCATTTACGAATCTTTATTGTTTGGTTGGTAGATCAATTTTGCTTCGTTTTTTTGAGAGACAGTAAAATAATCTTGCAACAGTAGTGTTAGAAAGCAGTGATCCTGTGATTCAGAACAGGTGCACAGCATGTTCATACGATCATCAGAAGTATTACAACTCAATTATAACAGAGTGAACACAGAGCTGCCCATATACTAGTAGTCCCATCATGGCCAGCAGACCATGGATCAGCAAAAGCAACTGTATCCCTTTCCAGTAAGCTCATGAGAATATACAGAAAATATACTTAAAGACTGGAAAGAGAAGGGGAAGGGGAAGGGGAAGGGGAAGGGGAAGGGGAAGGGGAAGGGGAAGGGGAAGGGGAAGGGGAAGGGGAAGGGGAAGGGGAAGGGGAAGGGGAAGGGGAAGGGGAAGGGGAAGGGGAAGGGGAAGGGGAAGGAAATATGGCCATCAAGACTGTGACAGAGGTTCAAGATTTCTTTCCCTAATATTTTTTCCATAAAGAATAGAATAAAGATTACAATGGGTGTAGCTAACGTTAAAGAAAACGTCTTTTTGAAAGGAGAAAACAAATACTGGCAAGGTCATGAGGATCACATACAGCTCTGTGAAATGGGGTCACAAAATGCTGTTTGTTAAACTTTTGCAAAGGGAACCATAAATCATCATTAAGGATCTTGTATCATCAATATGCTGTTCTCAAGGGAAGGAGATGAGTCTGATAAACTATTGCAAGTGTAGGTAACTGAAAAAACTCCAAACATGTGCCGAACACAAATGAGTATCTTAAACCTATAAAGGAGTAACTATACATGAAAAAGTCAGATTGTGAAAGCAGGTGTAGTAAAACTGTATGAGATTCACTGACTAGGGAAATAGGACAGATGCAGCAGAATTCGAAGTTGGAGAAGAAGACTTTTGGGAAAGGAAAACTACTAAATTCTATTTTTTCCCTGAGAAAAGGGGGTCATTTACATTTTGGAGAACAGTAAATACTTGCATACATTAAAAAAAAAAAATCTTACCTATGTTACATTCTACATTTTTGTAGGACTTATTCTCCAGGCCTTTCACCAGCCTTGTTGCCCTTCTCTGGACACGCTCCAACACCTCAACGTCCTTCTTGTAGTGAGAGGCCCAGAAATGAACACAGTACTCCAGGTGCGGCCTCACCAGTGCCGAGTACAGGGGTGCGATCACTTCCCTGGTCCTGCTGGCCATGCTGTTTCTGATACAGGCCAAGATGCCAGTGGCCTTCTTGGCCACCTGGGCACACTGCTGGCTCATATTCAGCCAGTTGTCAACCAAAACCCCCAGGTCCTTCTTCTCCAGGCAGCTCTCCATTCATTCTTCCCAAAGCCTGTAACGTTACATGGGGTTGTTTTGTCCCAAGTGCAGCACTTGGCACTTGGTCTTGTTGAACTCCATCCTGTTGTTTTCAGCCCATTGATCCAGCCTGTCCAGATTCCTCTGCAGAGCCTCCCTTCCTTCAAGCAGATCAACACTGCCACCAGCTTGGTGTCATCTGCAAACTTGCTAAGGGTGCACTCGATCCCTTTGTCCAGTTCGTTGGTAGAGATATTGAACAGGACTGGATCCGGCACTGAACCTTGGGGACACCGCTACAGAGTGATATTCCTACAGAGTATAACAACATATAAATGAATCTTCCCCTTCTCCCCTTGAATTATGATATATTGTTTAACATCAAGTGTTGTTTTTTTCTACAGGATTAGAATGCCAGATAGGCCTACTTTTGAAAAAATATTTTTTTCCCTAAAGGTATTCATTTTAAGACAACCGTATTGAATATCAACCTAGAAAGTTAAATTATTGGAAAAGCTATAAGCAATTGCCAATGGAATCTTTTATTGCTAAATACCAAGTAAGCCTCATAGGCAGAATGTGATAAACATGAATCCTCCAGGACACGCAATGCAAGGCTGAGAAAGAGATTGACAAAAGTGAGTTTGTTAAAATGTAAGTAATAAAACTGATGGAGAGCAAGTCCCATTTGTGCCGTCCTAACTACCTTCAAATCATAACAAAATACAGAAAAACTGAAGTTCAAATGAAATATTTTTAAGTGTAATGTTTTAAGAAAAACACAGTAATCCTCTACAAAAAGACCTGAAATAAAATAACTGTATTGAAAAACAATTATATGTATATACTTGATGAAAGGATTCATCACAGGTTTTGGGTTTAAACACTTAACAGATTTTTAAGATTACTTTAAAGCAAATATGCAGAAATGACATAAAAACACAAGTAAAAAAGTATATTCAACACTAAATAGACTCTTTTGGAAATTAATGACAATTTTAATTGACCTCAGAAAAAGCAAGATTAAATTCTCAGTGGAAAATTTAATAAGATCACTTCTTTTGCTACAAAGTTATAAAGCATCTGACATCCAGATATTCATTATTTGTAGAGCTGAAGCCCCTTAGCATTTACTTGGCTACTTTTCATGGTTTCTGTGGGATTAGGACATATGATTGCAGAGCTTATATGACAAGAGCAAGTGGCAGCGCATCAGCCAGTGAATCATAGTTTCTTTAGAGTAATACTGTTCACAAAAAAAGAAGTGTCCTCACATCTTGGTTACTCTAAAATCCCAAGGCTTTTTACAGTTTTTCAGCAGGCTAAGCGGACTCTTCCTTGAACCATCAGTTCTATGCACAACTGGATACATAAATCTTCAGGATCACACTGTAGTTGACGAAAATTTCTATGCATATTTCAGCTTATTTTTCCTAGTTCAGTCAAACCTTCTTGACTCCAGTTAACTTCTTGCTATGGTGATGATCCCAGCATGGGGTTCTGGGGTTACTCTCTCCAGACTTGGAGCTTTCGCAATTTCTTTAGCAAACTTTCTGCTCAGCATATCATGTCTTTTCTATTTTCCCCATTAATAGTCAGTGAGAGACCTTTTCTTTTACAAAAATTTGATCATCTCATTTATCAGGTACGCAGTGCTATTATCCACTAATACATAGATTTCAAAATTGATGTGTGAAAGAATTGCCACCTCTTTGTACAAGGATATTCTATTTAAATTCAGAAAGGTCTCTCAAATTTGGTTGAGTATTAGGTACAAGAATTTTACCAGTATGCTTATAGACTGTACTTCAATGTAGATGTAAAAGCAGGTAATTGTACCCAAATGTAAAAGGCGATGTCTAGTCTAAAATATAAAAACAGAATTTCCAGTCTCAAATACAATTTATACATCTGAAAATGTTCCCAAAATCACACCAAGCAAGGCTGCTTTTTCTTTTTCCCAGAAAAACAGATTAAGTTCTAATATTAAAACCCCTGTAGACCTTTCTGTCTCATAAAGTTCTGTTTCATCAATTGGGTAAAGGTAAAAATATCACATTCTCCCTACTCATCATGGATTTACAGGTGAAGTATATTAAAGAATTTTTATATTTTTAAGATGTCATTAAGGATGACAGAAATTATCTCAGAACCTTTAAAGTTATCTCACCACATTTTGAATAAAATTATTATGGTCTTTCTGTCCTCACTAATAAAACAGAGAAACATTTTTTCTAGCAGACTCATCTAATCATGCTATTTTTGTTTATTTTATCTCAACCGAGTCTTTGTTCTTTTCTACAACTGCCGGACTAAATGTGTTGCTGTGAAATAACCCTCTGACTCTTTAAAGTTATATTTTATTATTTTAATGTTTGATTTCACAGACCCTAAGATATGTTCCTTTCTTACTTTCAAGGTCAATAATGAGTTTGTCCATGTTTTAATGATTTAATTTAAATGTAAATGAAAAGTTTGAGTATTAAATATTTTTTCTGGTTTTGATCAGGTTCACATATAAGAAAAGGTGAAAGGGAAGACATTCATCTTTAAGAGAAGAAAATCTGCAAAAATAAAGAGTAGAAGTCCTAAGAATCTGTATATGTCTTAAAAATTAAGTAAGAAAATAAGTGAAAATAGGTTAGCAAAATAGTTCATAAGGACAGACATCTGTTACTCTTTCTAGCAGCTTTAGAAATCTTACCAGTTGAAACTACTTGAAATTTATTTGCATCATGGCTATAATTCCACAAATGTGAGTATTTTAGACTTCTGTTGAGCCATTCAAAACACACAGAAAAGGGTTGAATGATATGGACTAAAGCTTAATCAGAGAATTAAAGGCTTACTTTTGCTATTGTGAATTGGTACATTTGGTACCTCCGTTTGGACTTTTGGTTTGTACTACAAAGCAGTCAGGAATTAAGTCAGGCCCCACTACACTTTGTCCCAGAAAGACACTGAATTTAGTATAAGTGGTAGAATTAAAACAAAAACACCCAACCCACATGACCAGGACCACTTAAAAGTTTTAACCATTCTAATCAAAAACATTAGCTGGATAATGTGAAAACAGTCAGAAAAACAAAGTGTACAATTTGCAACCCTTTTAAATTATACTTCTAAAACCAAATATTGTTATGTAAATTATTAAAGCAGGAACGTAGCATCTGGGGAAACATTGTCACAAACAAGAATATAACTAGAAGAGGAATTTTTTTTAAAAAAATTTTGAATGTATAGTTTACCAGATGACAAAAGAGTGATTAAAATGCATTTTTTTATTAATACTTTTCATATCTAGATTAGTTTTTCCTGGAGGTTTCAGTTTCATTAGAGTCAGTTTGGGAAATCATTGTTATAATACTGGTTAAAGTGACATAATCTGGAAAGCAACTGTCACCTTCTTAATCAATAGATTTACTCTTCCACCCTTATATGCTTAGTGATAAGAACAAATTTTAATTTTTCTTTTAGTCTTACCGTGCTAACAAATTTTACGTGTGCTGGATTTGATTTTTTGTCTTATAATTTCCATCAGTTGAACTATTTCCTATGTTTTAGCTCCAAAAACAAGCTCTAGTTGACCATATCTGTGCAACCCCGGCTGCTTCAATAACTAGATTTGTAGATGAACTCTGACAGGATTCTCAAAAATGCCGATTTTCAGCCCACTTTTCAAAAATGCAACACTTTTAGCTGCATTATGCTTGTAGCAATATAAAGTTTCCTGTCTATCAGGAAAAGGCATGCCAGGATCTAATGAGAAAAAAAATCTAGTTGTAATTTCCAAGTTAAATTATAGATTCAAATGAAAGTAAGCAACCAGTTAAATAGTTTATAAGCTTGAATGGTTACTCCATCACTAGTAATATTGTTATTGTTTTTTAATTCTCTGTCTTTTTTTAGAAAAAGAGCTACAAACCATTCCAGCTGAAAATTAATGTGTGGAAGCCTATAATCTCTGTCATAAAAGAAGCCAGTTTGGCTTATAACAATATTCCTTTTCACTTGATAATTTATAAATATAATATAATTTATGAATGGTAAAACCAGAAATATATTCATCATTGGAAAAAAAAGCTTTGTAATACCTCATTTGCACGGCACAGCGCGACAAATACATGTTGGTTCACTTAACAGGAAGGCAATTAGCAAAGGCTTCTTGCTTTGTTCTTAGCTACATCTACTTCTGAGTGGGAAAATTTCTTCGCTAACAAGACATATCAGTGGCAAATTATGAAGCTGTGCAGGTACACAAATGCATACATGGGATGCATGAGTGCATTTTTTTAAAATGTATTTGTGAAGTTTGGGAAACAACATCTTAAAAGTATCCAGACTCTTGTGTTAAAGTTGAACTTAAATATTTTTTTGTTTGATTGCTGCTATTTTTTTATTTAAATCCAGATGTTAGATAACCAGCAGTTATGTACCAGTTTCCACCTACTGGCTTTGTTGAGTTACTCCTAATACTATTTAGTGTGAACGCAGTATAAGACCAACATTCATTTGAAGATTTTAATGTTGTGTGGAGGTATTTTTCATTCTTTGTTTTGTTTCATGTTTTTTTTGTGTTTGTATTTTTGGCTTGTTTTTCTTCTGTTTTAAAATAAAAATTGATTGAATGATACCTTTTTCATTTCTTCGTTGTTACTTGCCTCTTATATTCATTTTTTTAAAATCATTTCTCTTACACATATTCCTCTTCCTCAAAGGTACTTTTCTTTCCTGTTCTACTGCCACAAGTCAGTCTTAGGCAAAAAAACCTCCTAGAAATAAACTTTGTTTGGAATAAAATGTTGGTACTCTGACCATTATTCTTACTGCAGATCCCCAGCTGTATCCAAATATGCCCAAGATTCACTAGTTGCCTAGTTCTACCAGTAGCCTTTGTACAGGAAAGTGGAATGCATCTGGCTAAGGGCTATTCAATATAAAAGAAATAACAAGGAAGTGGTAAATTCAATACAGAAACTCAAACACTAAGGGGCAGTTGATAACAAGACAGCAGGTAAAACTAGGGCTCTTCAACCACTGACTGATAAGCCATGAGAAGATCCACTCAGGAAGAAAGAGCCTTCAAGAATGTCATCCCGAGCTTTGTAACTGATAAGAATGTAGGAACATTATAAACATGAGTATTATGGGATATTTGAGGGAACTTAGGGGAAAAGGTCAAAGACTGGGAAGGGAAGGACAGGATCAGGTTGCCTGAGGAGGCACAAATTTTGCAATAAGAAAACAGGAGGAATAAAGTGGCCATTGTACGTAAACAGGCTGCAGATCACCATCCTTCTCTGGCCGTGCCTCTTATGTCTTCACTGCAATCTAAGCTATCTACTTAGGAAATCCATGTTTTGTTCTGTGTAATCTCACTCTAACTTGTCTGAGTGCTACAAGGTCTAGATACCAGCTACTGGGAAAGGTGCCGCAAGCCACCAGGCTCACAGATCTATGTGTCAGACAATGGAGGGTCTGGCATACGTTTACATTTCCACAGAAAATTTAATTCTCTGTGAGTGTATGTGTAATTCATAAACTGATATCAAGCGACGAGTAGAAAAGCTGCCTACTGGGTAAGGAGCCCAGGATCCAGGCTTAGATATTAGATGGGCTGAGAAGCTGTGCAGATATTAAAGTAATCCATGAATATACATGTGTTCCTGAACTTAGACAGTGTGGGCGTGAGGGTAGTCACTAGTGAACCTCAATGCTCTGTATGCGTCTGTGTGTCTGCCTGTCTGTGATACACATTCAGCCTTGCTACTGGCTGAACATACACATGGGAATATGAGCCTGGACCGCAAGCAAGGCGAGATGGGCTCCAGCACCCAGGCAAGGGGCTTTCCCGGGTTCTTGTGTCTGAGCAATTTAGCAGCCACCCATAACATTCTTCAGTGTGTAAGTTTCCCTCCAGCAAAGAGCGTGAATTTGCTCAAAGTGGGAGAAGAGTTTAAATTAAGCTCTCTGCTAGAGAATACCAGGTGAGAACCAGAATAATGAAGGCCTTTGCTTGAGTTTGGATTTACTTTTATATATCAACTAGAAATAAATTGCACGTTTTCTTTTTTACTGTAGTCACATTACTTTTGAGAAGTTTGTGATATCTCACTCACACTCAGAAGCTGTTATACAGAACTTGTGAATGAAAAAAAGTAACTTTCAAAAGAAAGAGGTTTTCAAAGTCTTTTATTTTTGGTTGTTCTGCAAGGTTTTAAAAATGATCTGTTACTGTGTGGTTACAGTAGTGTTTGATGTTTTTATTGCATGTTATCAAGAGAGTAAAAGGCCTACTTTAAAATCACCAGTTCCAGTGCTGAGAGTGACCTACAGTAGCCTTTTGTTTTTAGAATAAAACTGCAGTATCTAAGTGAAGGGCTTTAAATTCTCTGGTTCAAAGTCAGTGCTTTAGGTTTTAGGCGATCAAAACAACATTCTTTTCCTCTCTAATTCAAGTTTTATGTTATGAAACATTTTAAAGTTCCTTTAAGAATCATCTGTAAATATTCATATGAAAAGAGAGGAAGAGGAAAGCAAAACACACAGGCACACAATTTATGGGAATGCCAGCGGAGTGATCTACAAGTAATTTAAGTTGACAATTAAGCTCCCTTTTCAGCTTTGCAACTTGCCTGTATGCATTGTCTTCACCTAGGAAAGGGAATGAACCTGGCACATACTGCACAGAACTTTAAAATTGAGTCCAGTGTTTGGCATGAACATAAACAGGGAAAAAGCCAAACAAACCTCTGCTCTCCCACTCGCCTCCCCCCCCAAAAAAGAGAGTAAGAAATGGCACATGGGACAATATTGATCAGATTGATGAAAAAACATTCACCTTGAAAACAACTTCAACCTGAAAATTTTGACATGACAGGCTTTCCACAGATCATCATCATCTATCATCAAAGGAGAATATGAGGCCTGGAGAGAAACAATCTAATGCAGCAGGTATATTTTTCAGGATAGAGTCTTCATCATATAAAAGTTCTTTAATTTTTTTGTATAATTAATACTAGATGGATGGAAAAGTAAATTTCTGCTTTTCTTTCACTGTAAAAATGCTAGTTTCAAAATCTGACACAGAACACAGAGGCAAAATTGGAGATTATTGCTAACTTACCTCTTAAATATAGCTAACAACAAGACCTTTGCAGTTGTAGTGATCATGTAGATACAACAGAGTTTCTTGGTAAGAAATTGTGTGCAAATATTGTATCTAAGAAACATTTGTTCTTCCACAGAAGTCACATCTTTGTATGTGTCTAGGAGGACTGTTGTCTTCTTTAAAATGTATAGGATATATTCTGGGTTATTCTTATTGTAAGACTGGGTGAAATAATGATAACTGTATGTAAATGTAAATGTCTAAGAAATTCTGATCTATGTCATCATTTGTTTTCAACAAAATATATTTATGTGTATGAGCACAAACATCAAATAAATGTTGGTTCAATATCTGGTAATAATCTAAATGGAAGCTAGAGGTGTTAAGCTTATAAAAGTGTATGACATCTTTAATAAAGATTCTGGCTTATATCCCTTAGTATCACAAATAAAGAACACACTAATAATTGGTACTGTATTTTTAAAGATTTCTACACTCTTAAGGTCATTTCCTGGTTCCCCTTGACAGTACCTTTTCAATGTATTAATTGATACAGACTTGAGTGACTTTTTGCAAAAGAACTATTTTTATTATAGAAAATGTCAATGCTTTTCAAAAACTAGAACACTAAAGTCAACGTATTATTCCCTGTTCTGCAGGGAGTGCATTTGGATCCAGCCTAGACAAGCACAATCAAGACTAATTTTCAGTAGAAATTTTCAGCTGTTACAGTTTGGATTTTACTTAGTCTAAGATTGCTTCTTTTCCTTTTTCTTTTTTCTTACTTTTTTTTTTTTGGCACCAGTCCTTGGCACTGAATTGCAATGGTCGGTTTTGTATTAGGCAGAATTCCTTTTACAAAAATGGAAGCATTGAGAGTTCAGAAATTCAGAGTCAGAAGAGATATAAATAAATTCACTCTGTTTTCCTGGCCAATACCTCCTAAAAAGACAGTTATCACAACAGGTTACCAAGTTATTGCTTATCTGCAGGTTATTTGAAGATCTACAGAATGGACAGCACTGTTTCATTCCTTCTTGTCAGGATCCATGAAAATTGAAAATCAGCTGCAACATTGACAATAATCATGTTTACTGCAGTAGACAATGTGATCTATTTAGCTTGTTTCCCTATGCCAAAGACTACATGAGTTACTGTCTAGAATAGAGGTCTCTCTCCTTGGACTAGGAACGGAGTCTGTATTACAGACCTAAATTTTTAGGTCTAAATTTAGGTATGATAAATCCTAATTCAAGACTTTTGACAAAATTCATATGGCAAAATTGTTTTAGAAACCAAAGCAGAGCCTAAAATATCTGGTCCTACAACAACTCTGCTGAAGTTAAGACTTAAAGTTAGTTGCATGCTGTGTCTGTAAAGCCTAATAATTTTTTCCAAGATATTTTTGTAATGAACTCTTTTATAATGTCATCTTGCCCTTAGAAAAGTAAAGAAAATGAATAAACAATTTTGTGAGTCGTATCCAAGCCTGAATATAAACCAATCTGGTTTTGTCTTAATACAGTCTATTTTAATTTAGACAGAGATGTAGTGTTGAAAAATTTTAAAAGCTTCTGTAGCATATTATTAACTTTGACTGAACAATAGTCCCATCAGAGAGAAAAAGAAAATCCATTTCTTTCATAGCAGAAACCTGTCTTGAATCTGCAAATGCTTAGCCAGCCAGCAGCCTTGCAGTGTTACAGTTGAAATCAGAAAAAAAATCAACATATCCTCCTTTAGCTGTCAAGTGTAGTGTAGACACCTATAATGAGCATTTACACACAAGAAAAAAAGATTTTCTACTTCATTTCTATTATTGGCATTTACTTTGAAAATAAAATAACAATTACAAAGTTTTTGACATAGACTAAAACAAAGGATTGTGGTATTGGATCAAAACTCATTAGACAAAGACCATGTCAGATACTTTTGACTTTCTGAATTACCATGCCTGTAACCCCCAATGTCTAAAAACAGTCTTGAAATCAATCTTTATCAATCAGACTTATTGCCAGGACCAAAAATCAATCCACCCAATGGATGAACACTGCTTTTAGCAAGTGATGCTCTGATACTTTAAGCCATGACATGTCATAAAGGTCGCAGAACTTACAGAAAATAGGTCAGTTCAGTATCACATACAGGGTGAACCTGGTAGAAAACAGCATTCCTTTAATTAATTAATCCAATCATAGAGATTACCAATGCATTTGGCAAAATTTTTTACTTTTTTTTTTCCGTATAATAACTGGGGTAGGGCTAAGACAGGCAATTTAAGGGCCCATTACTTATCTGGGACTATTCCATGAAATGTATCTTATGTTTCATGTACACATTACAGGGCATACCATACACAAACATATAGCTGGGGAAAGTGGGGTTTGGGTGTGGTGTTTGGAGGGGTGGGAACTGTTTTGGCTACCTCCATAGTGCTCTTCCATCTGTATACTTGCAAATTTCGTCTCACAGAATACAGTAAAGAGTCCTTCGAATTTCCTGTCAAGCAGATTATTCAGATTCCTAGAGACCCTGAAAGAAAGGAAAGAGAGATCGTGTAAGAGTTACTTGTGTAAGTTACACAGAATATCTCTGAACAAAGAAGAAACTGTTGTGGGTTTTAGTTTGTTTGGTTTTTTTTCTCTATTGAGTGTTTTTTTATTCTCACTGTCATTAAGAGTAGTACTGTTCTACAAGAATCACCTGCAGGAGGATCCCAGAATACCTACTTTCCTAAAGATCTACAAGAATTTCTTCTGCAAATGGTGTAACCAGAAACACAGCTAAGTAGCTGTATTACTTGGACTCCGATAGACCACACTTGGAGGATTGCCTCTCCACTATATTGGAACTGAGGCAAATACAATCAAGTCAGTATCTTCACTAGTTTCTTTTTTGCTGAAATGCCCAAACCTTTAGAAAACTCAGTTGTGGATGCAGAGTTTTGTTTTCATCTGAAATCGCCTTGATCTGTCAATACAAAAAGAAAAAATATGCCAAATGCCCAGGAGATCTTTATCTTCATCTGTCTTCAAATGTCAGTGCCACATCTTTATGTGTCAGACACTGTCCTTGGGTTTATGGATTAAACACAAAGTTGAGTGATAAAATGTTTGTCTTATAGGTTGCAGGAAGCTGACTGTGGCCATGCGTTGAAGAAATTTGCCACCACTGGTAACAAGCTGGAAATCCATGAGCTTGTTCAAAGCCATACAGCAAAAATCATAAAAAAAATGGGAATGAACAGCTAACCTTTCAAGATATAAAACTATAGGTGTAAAGAAAAAGAATGAGAGACAGACGTACATAAACAAACAAACAGCTCAAGTTTGGGTTATGCTTCCCTGCCTGGTAAGTGAAACCCATATGTTTGTATTAAAACCTGTGTACTGTTTTGCCGTAACATTTTTTCATATAGAGCACATCCTTTTCTAATTTTAAATACATTAAGAAAGTGAGCTTCTTAAGACTGGCAGAAGATAGTTATTCACAGAGATCAGAGAATGGAAATGTTTTCTCTTTCCTTTAGTTAATAAATTCTCGTGCAAGTTACAAACCTGAGACATACACCATGGGTTTTTTTCCCTAGTCAACAAAACAATGTTAACACTAGGTCTACAAATCTGGAATTTAGTTAAATTTTCCTTTGTTAACTCCTGCAGCATCTCAGGCTTTATTTCTATTTCAAAATGAGAAAGAATATTGATTTTCATCAGGTAACAAAGATATGTCTTTAAAATCTTAATATATAAATTCATCCATTTATCTTCCCTCTTACATGAAATGATTAGATTATCACTTGAAAAAAAATTGTGCTGCAATATGTTTATAAACATTGTGCAATCAACACGTGATATATAAACAGATAATGCTTGTAATGATGAATAATAATAGTTCCACAGTCTGAAGTAGATACTTTGGGCCCTTGCAGAAAATGAGAAATTTCCAGCTGACAGAAGAAGTGTAAGGAAATCAGACCTTGTGAATTTTCTTCTGAGTTACATCTGTTAACAATGGATTATTTTCAAGAAAAAAAACATATCACATGATGTGAAGGTAGTTTTTGTTGCAATTAAAGCCAGCCTTCTATCTTTCAAGGCTTGCACCCACTTCTGGCAGATTCTTTGTTGATGTTGTTGTTGTTGTGAGTATATACTTCATCTTTTTAACTACATTAATTTAATTTTAAAGAGGTGTCCTTAAGCTGTTCTTATGAATTTCTAGTATTACTTAAATAATCTTCTCTGCCAGCATTTAGAAATTTCATCAGTATAATGGTTTCCCTTAATTTGATTCAGTATTGATATATCAACTTCGATTTTAAACCTGGTTCTCAAAGTTGATAAGAAGAAAACTCTTGAATAGCCCCAGGTAATTAGTTCATATTAATAAAATCTCTTCTCCTTCTCTGTAGGGATAGATTTAATATTTATTACTATACTGACACTACCATGTGCAGTAAGTATAATGTCCAGTGTCATACCACTAGTCATCACACTTCTTTGCATTACAAATATTTTCTTCATTCGAACTGCATAAATCAATGCAGGATGAGCATAAATTATTAAACTTGATGTAATACTCTTATTTAGATTGCAGATTTTCAACTGACAATCTTCTTTCTCCCTAGACAGGTGCAGTTTGTGAGATTACTATAAAGTTTCCAAAAAAAATTTAAGTGAGATGTAATGAATTTACAAGTATAATACCTGATGGGCACATGTGCTATTACATTATCTGTTATGTCTCATGAAAAAAAAATATTTTCTGTTTTTTTTATTAAAATTTTCAAACTAACTCATGCGATCCAAATTTTCCATTCCTAATCTGAATCTCAGGATAAGATTTTTGAAAGTATTCGGTGTTCTCTGTGTGTACTTGTATATGTTTGTAAAAATAACAGACAAACGAACAAAAAATCCAAACCTAAAACCCAGCATCTTAAAAAGATCAAGGTGAAGACTACTTTTGGAAACATTTAGTTTCCCCACTGCTAAAAGAAAGGACTTGCAATTTGTCATTGTGTTGTTATTTAACAAGCTATAAAAGTACCTTCATTTTCATGTTGTTGGGTCTTTAAAGAAGGATATCTGGTTTGTTTTGCTACTTTTAATTTTCCCACGAAAAACTTTCAATATTTGGTCAAGTCACACTATTTGTAATTTATCGTTAAAATTGATAATCCTGTGTTGCATCATAGAATCATAGAATCATAGAATCGTAAGGTTGGAAGAGACCTCTGAGATCATTGAGTCCAACCATGCCTGTCTCCCTACTAAACCATATTCCTAAGAAACTCATCTGCCCATCTTTAAAACACCTCCAGGGATGAAGACTCCACCACCTCCCTGGGCAATATGTTCCAATCCCTGACCATATCCGCTATATTTATTCATTAAAATGGATCAAGTCTCCAAAGACTTGCTTTTTTCTTCTTGATGTATGCAACATTCCATACCTGAGGCATGCTCGAGTGCTATCTGGGAAAAAGTTAGTTAGACACGTTCAAAACTATGTTAAAAATTAAACAGCGTGAAACTGCAGAACTCTCTATCATCTACTAGTACAGATGTCACATGCTCTGTAGATGTCCTGATGTTACTCCCGCAATGTTGTGTATGAAAAAATCTGATACAAATACAGAATATAGGAGATATGGAATATAGGAGGGAAAGAAAAATTATATGGCTGGACTGGCTAGAAGAGGGGGAATATGATATGAACTGTGTGAAGAAAAATAGAATCATTTTAGAAAGAAAAACCCCACTATGTATAGACCGGAGAATACTCATGTAGAAGTCAGAGAAAAGCGGAAACAGAGTAAGAAAGCCTAGGACCTGTCTGTACTTTATTTTTTTGATATGAAACTTCTACTTGTGTGCAACAACACTTTTGGAAAGATTTCAGGATATTTAGTTGAAACTTAGGAGCAAAAAGGAACAACAGGATTCATCTCAGCTAATTGTAATGATCGACAAGATATGATTAATCCAAATAAGTTGTTCTAGGTTTCCTCAGCACTTGATGGGAGAACATATCGTAGATGATCAGTCTTTTCTTAAGAAAGTTAACTGAGCTAGTGATGTATGGATCACTCTCTGGAAATGACAATCCTGACTAGATAAGAAGTTTGACAATGAGTCCTCTACGTGGCTAAAATTCGATGAGATTAATCACACCAATCAAAAGAAAAGTTTGGACACAATACAGATACACAAATGTATATATGTTAGAATAATGTACGCTGGGCCACTGTATATTTACTTTTTCCTGTTTCTGGAAACCTTTCTCTTATTGTATTATCTGAAAAAATGTAAAAAATAAATTGGTGTCTAGGTTCATTCACTTCAATATCTGACATTTTCAGGTGGAATATTGTCTTCAATTTGGAAACATTAAGATTAATAGATACTGGATTCTTTTATATAAAGAGAAGTCACGGTCGTCCTTATGTTAAAGATAGAATATAATTATCTTTGAAGATAATTAGCAAAATTTATTTTACCATTCTCTATGTTAAGCTTTTTCTAACAAATTCAACAAAATTCTTTCACTTCTTCCAAAGTCAGAAACAACTATCTCATCAAAATACCAACAAGGGCTCCGTTACTCACTGCTGTGAGTCCACATAGACAGAATTACTAATGCCAGCAAGTTCTACCAGTCCTGCTCTATAGACTGCTGTACAGACTCACACTGTATGTGAGTCTGACATAATCCTCTGCATCCATAATTAATTTTTGTCTAAATTGTATTTGCATTTCCTATAGGAAAAATCTGAAGGAAGTCTTATTAATTAGAAAGACACTACAGAAACCCGAAGATATTACAGAGAACAACTTTAAGTACTCTGCATGCAGATTTGCTGATAAACTATGCACAAGGCAGAGGACAAACCATTAAACAGTTAGGATTAAATTCAATTTAGCTCAGCTACTTCACTTACTTTCAATTTCTGTGCCCAGTGAATGAGGCGTTAGTCTTGTAAAAAAAAATACATGATAATGTAATAAAATACGTCATAGTAAATATATATTAGGGATAAAATTATCATCAGGTATGTTTAACCGATGGTCCTTGATATGGTCATATTGTTTACATATGCATGGTAAGTTGTAGCATTCAAGTACCATAGCTATCTTTCGATTCGTATTCACTATTCTTTCTCTCTCATTTTTGTATTTTCTGTAATTCTTGTTCCTGCAACTAGATTCTTGTCTGCACCTTACACGGCCCTCGTCAACAAGAATAAATACGGATTCACAAAGTGAAAGGACAACTGGGAATATTCAGTAATTCTGTCTGACATCCTCAATACACTATAGGTGGTAGAATATACTCTTTTATTTGTCTAGAACATATTTTTTGGAAATATATCCTGTTCTCAGGTCATCAAAGTATGTGAGGATCTAACACTTTTCTTGAATTTTATTAAATTTTTTTATTATTCTTGGTTTTTTTAAGCAAATAATTCTTTACATCAAAATTTAAATCTATGAAGTTTAAGCTTCTAGTACTTATTTCCTCATTCTTGATAGATTTTTATAGCCCTTGATATCTAGTGTTGCATACTGTTATGAAGTTACCTCTCAGTCTTTTGGTAAGTTGTGTAGTCAGAAGTTATCATGATGCTCACTGTAGCAGGTTTAACCCTAAAAGTTCTTTTTGCACCTTTGGCAGTTTATAACATCCAGATATTTCTTTTATAAAGTAAAATGCAGAATATCCAAATATTTATATCATGTGGCACAATAAAATTTCAAATTTTTTTTGCACAATAACTCAATATGCTCTTGACATGTTTATTCCTGTGTTGTTATTTCTTTTTTTTAACAAAAAAATGTAAATAGTTTCTCTGAAGACCATTCAGTTTGTAAACTATTTAACAAAGAGAAAAGAGTATTTTTACATCTGCCCTTATTACCAATTATGAAGTCACTAGTTAAGTCACACTGTGTTGTGATAATTATTTCTAGCATGGTGTTAATTTAAAACAAAGAGGTAAAATTAGGTGATATTGATATTGATGCTAGTTTTATTCCTTAAAAATGTTTTAAATAATTTACTCCTAATTTGGGAATAAATATAACTTGGGCTCTCCTCAGAGTGCTTATTTAACTTCTATTAAGGAAAACAGAACAGTAATATTCGCTGATGTGTTATTTCTACCAGTTGCACGAGGAACAGTTGTTTCAAAGCAAATGAAGAGTTACCAGAAGCAGCAAAAGAGAGCTCCATAGATGGAGAAAATTATTTATCTTATTCTTCTATTTTAGGCTCAGTGGCGTAGAATTTGCTAACTCACTGGAGTGTACAATACATCTCTGTAGATAACTATTATTAGAGAGCTTTGTCACTGGGTCATAAAAGCTGATATTGAAGGTCGTTGTCCCTGTGATGTTTTCATTTTTGTAGTCCATTGGTAACATTTCCATTTGTACTACTGACAAGCTCAATTGCACTTCTACAAAGGCAGTATCACACAATGTGATATTTGTGTTTTTCCTAAATAGTAGTGAAATGGAGGAGTGAAAGCCTTCAGAGAACATATTTAGACAAGATAAAACTGAAAAAACTTTGAAAATAAAAAATGAAATTGCAACTTTACAGTCAGGAAAAAATGGTATATTTTATGTGCCATTTTATTAGGCAGATATACAGTGTACAGTCTTAGTTGATGTTAACACTAGGGAATACTAGAAATCCGTGAAAAGAGGGAGTAACAACTACAGGGAGAGGTCATTAGATCCCTAGAAGAATTGCGGCTGGGGTCATTAAATTCACTAAAGACAAACCACATATTTGAGACTTCCTCAGGAAAAGGTGTTAGGCCCTATCTGAAACTCCAGCCCCATGGGGGTTTGGATACCCATGCCCCAGGCTGGATCTGCAGGAGGCTGCCACAGAGTGGACTCTCAACGAAGTGGGATGAGCTGTGTGAGCCAGGGTGGTGAGATGCCCACTAGGACTATCCTCTGGCTGGGGGCTGTGTTACAGCTCCGGCCCTCGTCCCTGCACCTGACCGTGCCCTTCATTTATCCACTCCCATGGCCTCCTGGAAAACAACTCCACTTTTGGCACTGAAATTCAGTTCTGGCTGTAGAGAGATTTGCTGGGTGTCTGTAGACAGGCGGCAGGAATGGCTGGGAAAAGGAACTCCTCTGAGGAAACAAGGAACTAAGGAGGGGGTTTCATCCTGCAATGTTAGTCTCTGTTGCTCAGGGTAGCGGTTTGAGTGTGTTACCCAGCAACTCCTTAACACATAGGTGGAAAAATATAGGCACACTAGAGAAATTCATCCTCTCCAAAAAAAGAATCTAAAACATAACTCAGATGAATAACTATCTGAAAGGGCTTATTTGTCTCTGAGGACGAATAGAAAAGAAATCAGCAGAAAGCTGAGGAAAAGCACTGGTAAAGGACCTTGTGAGCAGCCTAGAATGGAAAACTTAATTTTTACACGGACCTATGGACAGAAAATGACAAAAAGCTATGCACGGAAAATTAATTTTCACTGTATTGATCCTCTGATCAGGAAAAAGTACTTATTTCTTTATTCTAATCTGTAGAATTACATAAGGCAGATTGCTTCTTCATTGTAATACATCATCAGTAACAGGTATAAGCTAATGGACAAAGAATTTTGAGTAAGCAAGTTAAAATTGGTGATACTAAAGCCATTGAGGTCAGTAAGGGAATTTTATATAAGATATAAAAATGAGATGAAAAATTATTTTATTACTTGGTATCTTGTGTAAAAAAAAGGAAGCAATAAGAGGGAAGAACAGATGATTAAAATAAAATTATTATAAATAGCTTTTGGTGTAAGTAGTATGTATGTGTGTCTATATTTCAAGATGACAGAGAATACCTTCTCTCGTAAAGTGTAGTGATCAAGTATTATGACCTACTACATATTTAGTAGGTGGGACAATCATTTCATTGAACACAAGAGACCCTCTCCTTTACATTTGCTTATTGTTGATTACATTCATGAAGTGATTTAGAGTATTAGAAATTCAATCATTATTCTGGAGCTAAACTTGAAGTATTTTGGAACATGTTTGTTTTTATTTCAGTAGAGTCTGAAATAACTGAAGCAATTTATGCAGTCTGAAGCTTTATTCCTTTCTAATGAAAACAATCATAAAAATGTTATTCGGTAGAAAACTCTGCTGGGGCTGTATAGCATGCAAGTCTACAATGACGTTTCCATGTTAAATTGTTCTATAAGATTACACATTTCAAGGACAATGGTCTGTTGTTTAAAAAGATGCTGACTGTGCAGTGGTTTGTAAAGAACTTATTTTAAAAGCTGATCTCCACTTACGTTTTCACTTGGAACATTATATTTATTAGAACACTTTCAGGATTGAAGAAAAAAACATATTCTCCTTCTAGACACTTTAGGATAAAATTTGAAGGGTTTTTTAACACAGTCCTTGTACTCAGTAAGAACTCCCAGGGCAGTAAGGATTTTTAAATTTATGAAATCATATCTAGATAAGCAGTTCGTAAAATCCGCTGTAAGCCGAAATAAAAGTAAAAATTTATCTTTAGCACTTTATGAATAGTATGCATTAACACAATGTAGTTATAACAATTAAAAAAATATTTGATTTAAAAATATTTAAATGGTCCTACCTTCCTTTCACAGAAAAGGGAGAAATGAATATTTATTCACTCTTTATAACTTACACTCCGTTTTATCATGAATGAAGTGCTTTATGCTATGAAAATACTGATTGGGATTATTTTCTAATTTCTGTCATCTAAAGTTTAGAAATTTTGACTGAGATTCCTGTGTAGCAAATATAGGTAGAGTGGGACTTCCAGAATGGAATTAATCTCATCTGCCTTATAACTTTTTTTAGGTTATATACTTTGGCTCTTACTTATCTGTAGAATTCATTCATTACATTTATAACAGTATATCTACCTTTTCTATTAAAATAATCTGAAGAAAATTAACTACTGAGTATTTAGGAAAATTTGGGTAAGCTAGATGATACTGAAATGACTAGGAAAAAAAAGGCCATCATGGATATATTAAGAACATCATATCAAACTAGCTTAATTTGTTACCCTGACAGAATACCTGGCCCAGCGGAAAAAGGAAACAGTAAAGGTAGTTAATATATCTTGACTCTAAAAGGCTTTCTGACACTATTTCAGCAGGAATTATCACAAGTAAATGAAAAATATAATGGAATTAATGAAATCATCCAGTAGCTGAAAATCTCTTCTCTTAAATCTGTCACTCTCTTTCCCTCTGAAACAATGATTTAAATCTAGACAGGTCAGGATTAAATAAAAAGAAGAACAAACAGATATACGTAAGAAGGAAACAAAGAGTGAAAATACAAAGCATGGAACTACTTGCTATCCAGGAATATAGCAGGACCTACTTTCTCCAGCCCCTCTAGTTCCCACCCCCCCCTTGAAAAAAAAACAGCCCTGAAGAAAACATCAAAACCAAACTTCTTACTAGATCATAACAAGACAATAAAGTCACTTTTCAATAAATAAATTCTCATTCTGGGACGTGAATATTATCTGTTAGTTAGAGGAATTATTTTTGTTTGGTTTAACATGTCTTCAGCTGAAGTATAATGAGTTCTTACATTTACAAAACAGCGTACAGTAATTGTTGAGAGAGTAGCAGAAGGACAATAATCATTGAGAGAATACTCAACTGCCGTTCCTGTGGTGAACTGCACATGTCCAGCTGAGGAAGATGCATAATAGCTTATGCTCTCTCTCTTTGCATTTCCATTTCTGGAGAGGCATGATTATACTTTTTATATGTGTATACATCTTTGCCTTTGCCACAAATCAATAGTTATTTTACTTTAACAGGCAACTGAATATTTGAAAGATGCCTTAAAACTAATAAATTTGTTAAAAGTAACCATTTAGTCTGGTTTCACTGCAATTCACCTCCCAGGACTTCATTTTATAGAACCATGTTTCCCCTCCTACTCTCCGTAAGGGGGTCGGGATGGTACAAAATTTGAAGCCAACAATTTAATTTTCCACAAATATTTATACTGATTGTTAGAAAAATCCCACTTACTACAAGGACAACTAAAGCCCTAAAAACAGATAATGGGGCCAAGCAGAATTTCTGAAGGAATAATTAAGTATGCACCTTTCAATTTTATCTGGTTTGGTCAAATTGACCTCCATGAACGCTGACAATTTCCTCCTTCTGATATTTCCCCTTTCAGATGTTTATGTGATTTTGTAATTCTATAATTATATAGCCCCTCACTGAGATCTTTATGTGGTCAGGTATGGTTTGGTCTTCAGTTGCTGTAGCAAGTGCAGCCATGGGGTCTTACTTCATTGAAGGTGAATTTAATGGTTAGAAGAATGTATTACAAACCTGAGGACTGCTGTCACATGTACAGGAGCAATATTTTTTAGAAAATAATTACAGAAGTAAGTTAAACCCAAACTAGATCTATAATAATACTTTATTAGAAGATCAGAGGGAACTACAAAGAAATTGTCCATAATAAAAAGCTAAATTAGGTGCACCATTGGATTAAAAAATATCATCTCAAGAAAAGAAATCTAAATAAGATATAAAAAATACCACAAGTAATACATAAAAAATAGCAAGAAAAGAAAGAAGGGATTTTTTAAAAGGAGTAGTTTGGAGTTTTTTTTAAAAAAATAGCTTCAGCTCATTTCCATTAAGCTCTAGTACATTCACAAGTCTAATTCTTGATGAATGCTCTCTATCACACCAATATTTTATCAATTAAGCTGTGTCTTCTGGGAGCCTAGATATTGTTTCTAATGATGTGAGGGAGCAGTGTCTCTTCACTCATAATAAATGTAACATTTATTGAACTTTCCTAATACCAGTGAGATCTCTTTCAGTTAAAGAATAGAGGGGAAAAAAACATTCAATGAAAGCTATTGCAATAAAAGTCTGAAAAGCAGACTTTCATGGTTCCTAAACTTTTTAATTTCACTTACAAAATCTGATGCCAGTTTTCTATGTCTTATTTCATGTACTATGATTTTAAAACTATTTGTATCTATGCATATACTTCATTTATGTACTTTTACTCTCAAGTTTTTTAACGCAAATGCATAGATGTTGGAACAGATTTAACTATACAATAATTAGTCTTGTGTTTTCTTTCTCCCAACAAAGTAGACATGAAAAACCCGAAAACAAACAGGTGGCTAAAACAAACTTAAAGCTGTTCATTTAATCCCTCCAGTAGGATGGGGGAGAGAACCAGAAGAAAAAGAAAGGTGAAAATCGTGGGTTGAGATAAAAACAATTTTAATAGAGCAGAATAGAGCAGAAAAGGCATAGAATGAGTAAGAGTAAGAATAAGAATAATAAGAATATACAAAGCAAGTGATGGACAATACACTTGCGCACTTGCTCAGCCCACTGATCTATGCCCAGATAGTTCCTGAGCTGTGGTTCCCTTGGTCAGCTTCCCCCAAGTTTATGTACTGAGTATAATGCCCTATTGTATGTAATATCCTTTTGTCCAGTTTGGGTCAGCTGTCCTGGAGGTGTCCCCTCCTAGATTCTTCTGAACCCCCTACCTTCTCATTGCTACATCAGTATGAGAAACTGAAGAGTCCTTGACTGCTTAACAACAACTAAAATAGCAGTATATTGTCAACATTATTATCATTTAAAACCAAATCACAGGCCTATACCAACTACTAGGAAGAAAATTAGCGCTATCCCAGCCAAAACCAAGATACCATATAAGATGGTGTTCTCAGTGTTCTATTTTGCAATCTCATTATATTCCTTTACAACAGGTTACTGCAATGCAGTTGGGCTTAAGTTTAAATAAGGGAAGGGAAGGAAGGGCTGAAGTATTTGGAACCAATTGCAAGAAAATGATTGCTTAAAATTGAAAAGTAAGACAGGTTAATTCTTACATAGATGAGCTTTCCTAAAATAAATTTCTAGAAGACTTACTGGGAGAACTAGGTCTCTTTATTTAAATTTTTTATTATATGACATATACAGGACAACCCAAAAGTCTTAAAACATAAGCAAATGTGTTTCAGAAACACATTTCATTCCTTAAGATTTTGATGGTGTCCACAGTTCCTGCTACTGTTCTGTATTAAAAGACTGTTTGATGCTTTGAAGAGATTTATAAAAATGGATCTTTTTAATAGCCAGAAAATGCGCTCTTCCCTTAATAAGTTACTTTTGTAAGTGCGTGCAAGGCTTTATTTGGATATCATCATGAGTTTTAGTTCCATTTTCCCTAAATATAAGCCATGCAACATAGACTGTTGGAGTCACATATTTTTTTCATGTAAGTAAGCTGTGGCAACTAAGCTGTGTCTCTAACTTGATAAGTGAAAAATACCTCTGCTAAAATTGTTCCGGAAACATAATTACTTTTCACTGTAATATGATGTTTAACTACTAATTAATAGGAAGATATTCTGTTCTGTATTTAAGAATAAGCTGCAGTTAGACTGTTCAAAACTGCAATAAACTTTATGGAATCTAAATAACATTACATACCTGCTCAAAATAACTAACTAGTCCCAAACTGGTTTTTTAATTTAATTTCCTAAGTGAATAAGGCTTACTTAATATCTCTGTGGTTTTGCCCATCTGTTTCTCTCTACATCCGTCAGTTTCCTTTAATAACATTCAATCTCATTGGAAGTTTTCAATTAGATTTGTCAGGTTGTTTAAGGTCTCAAAGATACTAAAATTCTATAAAACATTAAGTTTCACAGAGTGTGGTCATTGGCTGGGAGAGAGAATACAAATTCACACCTTCACCACAAAAGCAAGATGAGTACAAGAGTTATCTGTTTTATTTTTTTTTGTTTACCATCCGGTTTATCACCACATTAATTTCTCCTAGCTGGCTACTTTTTCCTTCAGGTAAACAAGAGTGAAAGAGAATTGAAAAGGACAAAGGGAAGGTAGGAAACTGTGGAGGGAGAAGAAGATACTTGCAAATTCTCTCTAAACTGATGTTTCAAAGAAACAAGATGGAAGAACAGCCTTAATAGCAAAATCACAGAAGATTTCTTAAAGAACTGGGATTCTTCTCAGAGGGGAAATAGAAGATCCCTGGAAATAACTGTTTTATTTCTTTCTGCTGTTCACATACCTTACATATAACGGTTTGTTTTCTTCCAAGCTTGTCAACATTCAGTACAGAATGGTTGTAGGTGCCTTTTCTCCTGACTCTCTAAAGCATATTAATCTTTGACTGTTACAGCATAATATGCAGGCCCAGGGGATGAGTGGCATGGAATGGCATGATTTGCTTCCAGAGAGGCAAAATCACCTTTTCTCCCCAGTACAGAATTAGCTTCTTCCAACTACCTTCTCAGTTCTAGCATCCTGAACGATCTTGGGGAGTGCCATTTGATCTGACTGAAGCCATGCCAAGAAGCACACTAATATTGTCAGGGTATTTAATCAAACAGAGGCACTGAAAATGAGTATCTGTGGATCTAGAATGGAATATTATTTAAGCTCTGTCAAAAATCCTGCTCCTATTATTTTATTTTTAGTCAATTAATACTTAAAACTCTGCCTTTAAAGCTGTGAAAGACACCCAAGGTTGTTCCACAGTCAGATTTTATGGGTGACCCCAGGTGACAGTTGAAGTTCAGATAGACTGAGGACCTGAATTCACAAGGAGTGTTCAGGGCCTTTCCTTTCATTTTTCCTCCAGAATGGACATTCTGTAAGGAAAAAGCTAGTAGGTGCCACACGGTTTACCTTTACCAAGGTCTCCTATGAAATGTTTTTAGGTAGAAGAATGACCGTTCAGTCACAAATAAGGCAATCACCATACTAAAACAAAAGTACAAAAAGCTAAACTAAAGGACGGAAAAGAGGAAGAATCTGTATGATTTGAAATACTGATTACAGCTCAGAGTTAGGTCAAAAGTGCTGACTCATGAACTCAGGCTGTCTGGTTTAAAGGGTGCTTACCTTGAGGTGTATAAGCACAGTCTTTCTGCATCACTTGAGTAGTTATCTTTAAGGCACGATAAACATGGAATAATTGAATTGTTGTTTCATAATGTATTTTTTATAAGGCACTCTTGAGACCAAAAGAAATAATGACTGGGTTTGCTATAATTTTTCAGGCCCAAGGTTTGAAATCATGTGTAAGCTGTCAAACAATCATAATGACATTTTTATACTACAGTAAAAAATGGTACGAGTTAGGTGTGTTAGGAAATATCACAAGAGTATGTTAGTGGAAGTATTCCAAAAGCCCTGCTGGAATAGCATGATAGAATTTATAAGTGAACGATATCAAACTGCATTTGAAAACTTCTATGTTACCCTTAGGATCAGTGTCAGAAGTGAACTATCACCCAAATAGCACCTGCTTCATAGAAAATAGATAGTTCACTCAAAAATAATATCCAGGGGTTAATAGGTGCAACAAGGAAGATCAATACAGAAAGACTCAGGAGTGGGTGACACGATTTATTTGATGTGGCAGTTTATATATTGAAACCTCAAAACAAAAAATTGTGAAAAGCAAGGGAAATAATATCTAGGGATAGAAGGACCAGTACCATAAATGGTTTTATATATGTTTTTTCTTCGGTAGGTAGCTTAATTTTAAGAGCAGACATCATGGTCTAATTGAAACCAATTAAAACAAGAACAGATTACTTCAAGAAAATCAGTGTACCACATCTAAAATTTAAAGCCATCTCATATTTGAACCTAGAAATTAAAAATACAGCAGTTCATGGTACCAAACAACTTATCTTGGAAGTAAGAAAAACCTGAAGAAAATCAGGTATGGAAATAATCTGGTGTGTAATCCCTTGCTGGAGGACAGAAAATTTCTGAGGAAAAAGTCATTAGTCAATCCTTCTTAAAGGATTGAGGAAGGAAAAAGAAGGATAAAGCAAATTGAACCATTAAAACTCTTTAATTATACCATCTAGTTATTAACTGTAAATTATTCGTTTGTCTGACTGTGTTTAATAATGTATCTGACTGTATTGAGTGGTTGCATTTTTAACACACATTTTTAGATAGGATAATTTTAATGAAGCTCTCCTGGGAATCTGTTCCACTGAGACAATTAAGGCTGTTTCTAATTTACGTATTTTTCCTTTTGAAGCACTTGCACTATGCTCCAGTACACATCCATGTTCCATGCTGAAGATGCAGATATTACTAGACTATCTTGTGAAAGACTACTGTGTTGTTACAAAGTCAACAATCCTACCAGGAAAGCTGATGTTAACTCTGCTGTTCGCACCAAATTCAGATTAGCATAATTGTATTCTGCTTACCTAAATTTGTCCTGCAGGGGATAAAACAGGAGTTTTAGCCTCATTGAGAAAGGCAGCGAGGGTGCCAGTAGAGCTAGTTTTGAGGGAATTGGAACCTATGACGTATTTAGCTAAGAGTGGCTGCACATGCCAGTGTAATTCCTTTAGTAAAATGCAGACTATAAAGCTATAAAGAAATGACTTATCTTTAGAAGTCTAAAGAAAGATACCTGGAAATTGCTGTTCAGTAACTGGACTGAACTTGAGTTTTAAATTTGTGCTTCTGTATTTTTGCTCTTATTTACGTGACTTTTCCATTTTATTCCTAGACATAGGAATTCTGGACATAGAAATTCTGATCAGCTTTCCTAACTGGAGGAATCAACATACAATGCCCAGGAGAGCACATTTCCTCTGGGAAGCCTATGGCACTAGGTAGTGATGATTTGGGTTATGATCCTCTCCAGAAGGATGAGGGCCTTGTGGCTAAATATCTGCATGAGAACTAGCAAAAGGCTTTGTTCTCTACTCCTGAGAAACCTACATGATCTGTTCACATCTCTAGCCCAGAACATTCACTAATCCTCCAATACAGGAAAACTGCATCCACACCACCTATGAGGCATGACACCTGGCCACTTCGAACTTCGAAGTTGTGTGTGGGATTTTTATGAATGAATTTTGGGCATGATCCAAACTTAAACCAAACACCATTTTAACAATTTCACAGAACAGGGAATATAATTCATAGCCTGAGTCACTGACCCAGAGCCATTTAATTTATGGCAGCTAGCATAATTTAAGAGATTAGGAAGAAAAACCACAAACCCTGAAATGACTGCTCAAGCATTCAATTGCCCCTTCCACAAGACATGAGAGAAATAGGAAATATTTCTACTAAGATGTGATCTATTTTCAATTATAGGTTATATAATCTATAGTAGTACTACTCCCAAACAAACGTGAAATTTACCTTATCTGATTTTTACTTGGGAGTCTGGCAAGTTCAAGCAAGAATCAGTGGAGGAAAAAGGCGTATATAAAGAGTCAGTAAAAAAATTTAGAAAGCATTGATATAAAAGGATACTAAATATCAAAGGTATTACTCCTTTATTAAGTACCCTTACTCAAGACCTAGATGTAATCAGCACATCAAAATTATCACAGTTTTGAAATGAAATTTATGTCCTTGAAAGTGATCAATCTCATACTTACAAAAAAAATATCACGCTCAGCCTCAATATCATATGTGACATATAAAGACTGTGAAAGGAATAACCCATACCTGTAAATCCCAGCCATCGGGACTGTTTATTTGAAGTGTTCCACCTCTTTTTTCTCTCTCTTATGTGCAATCAACTAAGAATAAATTTTTAAAAATACATAGAAACATGGTGCAAGGCACAGTTACTTGCTTACCTTGAAAAGAAATTTCACCTATTTCAATTTTTTCTAAATTATATTTTTTAAATTGGAAATACAATCAGTAACCTAGGATTTTTAGTTTTTTTTACATTGATATTGCATAGAATCTTTAAAAGTAATACATGCTCTAAATAACTCCTGTTTCTTAGAACTATAGAACTACAGAATCATTTAAGTTTGAAAAGACCTCTAAGGTCATCAAGTCCAACTTTTAACTTCACCGCCAACTTCATGACTAAACCACGTCACTAAGAACCACATCTACACATCTTTTAAATATCATCAGGGACAAAGACTCAATGACTTCTCTGGGGATCCTGTTCTGAACAATGACTGACAACCTTTTTGATGAAAAAATTTTTCCTAATATCGAATCTAAATCGCCCCTGACACATCTAAAGGGCGTTTTGTCTTGTCTTATCACTTGTTACCTGGGAGAAGCGACCAACACCTGCCTTGTTACAAACTCCTTTCAGGTAGTTGTAAAGCGTGTTAAAGTGTCCTCTGAGTCTCCTTTTCTTCAGGCTAAACAACCCCAATTCCCTCAGCCTCTTCCTCATAAGACTTGTGCTCTAGACTGTTCACCAGCTTTGTTGCCTTTATTTAGACATGCTCCAGCAGCTCAATTTCTTGAGCTCTTTTCCTCTATCGAGAGACCCAGAATTGAACACAGTAAAATATTTTTGATAAATTTCAAGATATTTGAAAACAATTTAAGTTCAGAAGCAGTATAAGGATGTTGCTCACTAGTGTCAAATTCCCTTACGGTGGAGAAATTCTCAGAAATAAAATCTTATTTGGAATGCATTATTTACAGAAAATATTTTGCCTGACTGAAAAAGTATAGTTGTAATTATTTGTCAGCTCTCATTTATACTGGTGTAAACTTGGAGAAACTCCAGTAAAGCCAATGGACTCGAACTTGTATAAAATCTTGATATAAAACTGGGATGAGAAACAGCAGTGTCTCTTGTGTAATATATATACTTTACAATCCGTGTAAAACTTATTCTTCACTGATTATATTTAATACATTTTCTTGCGAAAATGCGACCACGTGCAAAGATCATGAACTGGATATTTTATGTTCATATTTACTTCAAGCTTCATTTGTGGCAAAGGATCATTAAGATCAGAGATGATTTTAAAATAAATAAAATAATAGAGGACTATGCCGTTTTTACTCATAAAATTCTCATTTACCAAAATATTTCGTGAAATTTTCCTTACATCCAAAGTAGAATTTCTCTTTAAGGGAAAAGAAACCCCTAATAACAGGACATGTAAGGTTCATATTTAAGACCCTTACTTTGGATATGTTTTTAACATTAGATTTATCATTAAAGGGACTGGAAAGGTGTTTCTTTTCTGACCTTTTATAAACAAAGGTCTCTCTAAAACATTTAGAAATGTCTCATCGTTATCGTTTGCAAGAAGAGAAGACAACCATCAAAGTTGTTTAGCTTCATCTCACTAATTCTATTATATAATGCATAGATTTACTTTTTAAGTACAACAAATTTGTTCAAAGTAGCATATGTTTATACTGCAAAGAAATACTTATTCAAACATTACCAGTTAGTGCCCCACATAGAGGAAAGTAAAAGTGAAATACTGTCTAAGGAATGAATATCTTAAGTATGTGGAGAATGTGAAAAGAATGCTTCTTGTAATCTCATCTATATTATACATTTTTTTAAAATTGCTCGGTAACA
The DNA here is from genome assembly GCA_033558185.1 of Dromococcyx pavoninus. NCBI lineage: Eukaryota > Metazoa > Chordata > Aves > Cuculiformes > Neomorphidae > Dromococcyx > Dromococcyx pavoninus. The sequence goes on from JAUMJL010000212.1 coordinate 3,413,190, forward strand.
GATTTTCATTAGCAGACAGATGCTAAAGATGTACATATAAAACATTTACTTCTTTAGAATCAGTGGGAACTTCTGTGTCTGAAGAACAACTGGAGTTTTAGCTAGAGAGTCTTGAATCAGCTCATTTCTGTCATGAAGCATGAAAGTCGTAGCATATTTTAACTGCATTACAGAAGATCGAAATTTCATTACACCTGAAAACACCTAGCCCTATTTTGAATACAGTTAAAGTCTTGTCCTGAACAGTAATTGTGTTATTGCTTTCTGCAGGATTGCTGGGCATTTTTACGTAACATACTGCCTTTTAGCATTTTTACATTTTTTGTCTGTCAGTTTTACGGACATGTCTTAGTTCTTGTGGCATGAAAAGGAATATAATAGCACCAGTTTATAGACTCTAGTCCATTTGCTAGTTCATAAACCTCTATCATACCCCTTTTTAGTGCAGTCACTCTATCATGAGTTGGACTCAATGATAGGTTGGACTTGATGATCTCGAAGGTCTTTTCCAACCAGATGATTCTAAAATTCTATGACTTTATGAGCAACAACACACTTTTTAAAGACACATCTTTGTTAGACTTCCAGTAATTGTTTTTTGAGTGTATCAATTGAAAACCTCCTGCTATCAATTTGTTAGCAAAGAATCACATTTAGCTTGTTTTAAGCCATGCTTTTTCTACAATACAACAACTCCAATAACAACTCCAGCTACCTTATGAACAGGTTTAGGTATCTGCTTTAAAGCTACTATATGGAAGAAACATATTCTGTTTACAGGTCGAAATTCTAGTCTGTAACCTTTCCTATTGTCACAGTTTAGTCCCACACAGCTTGACTGGCAGCTAAACGCAAACACTTGTGACCCTGTTCCTAATACCCTCTCCCCCACCAGGAAATGGGAAAGTGAGAGAAATAGAATTGTGGATTGGAAACTAAAATTGAGAGAGTTTAATGAAGCAATTATAATAATAATGAAAATATTAATAAGAAAGTAACAATATATATAAAATAGAATCCCTTCCACGATGAGTGCATCACCACTGATGCTGAAGAGCAGGTACAGGGAAAGGTCCCAGGCTGACCTCAGCAGCAGATAGGAGCTGGACTCAGGGACTGGATTCAGGAATGCATGTATCCCAGGATCAGGGGCAAAAAGACAGAAGGATTTCTTACAGGAGGTCAACCATGAAGAAAAGATCTTGATCCACGTCATCCCTCATGTTTTTATTCAGTAAAACACTTATGAAATGGTATACTCTGTTGTTCAGTTTTGGGTCACTTCTGTCCACTCCTCCCTGCAGATGTGACCCTTTTTTTGATTCTTTGACTTATGGCATTTCACCAGTTTCTGGATGACCTTTGTCTCCATAGGCATAGATGTAAGCAGTGGCCTTTCTGCATGCCACTGCTCCATTACTTGGTGATAATCGTGTATTTTAAGTGTTATCACTTCTAGAGACAGATGCAGACTGAAAACATGCAATTATCTTTCAGAAAATGAAGTTACTCAGATGAGACTTAGCTAAAAGTTAGAAAATCAATTCTGCTTTAACTCAAACCAGAACACATATATTTCTGAAAATCTTCCAAGATAATTCATGGCTATATGGCAAGACAATGCTGTATTGATTTCCTGAAATGTATTCAATCACTTGATAAAGCTACTGGTCAGGCGTTGTCTGTAGTGGCTATTAATCTTTTTAATGGAAATTATGAACTTGTTTCTTCTGGTTATCCTGCGAAAATTAACACCTGCAAGACCCATTTCATTCAAATGTTTTACAACTCTATAGATTCTGCACTATAACATCATCACAATTTTAGGGATATTTTACCACCTTAGATCTATAATCTTGCTTCTCTTAAATCAGTTCAATTAACTGAATTACTGAATGACTTGTATTTCTGCATGTTGCTCTTAACTTAGTAGGTAAATAACAAAGCTCTGTTAATGGAGATATATTGATATATGCCACGTCAATGACACCAAAAATCAGACATATTTACCACCAATTTTCTAACATAAATTGCAGGACAAACTGTTTTCCAAAGTGGACTACTACGTTTTCATTAGAACTCTAATTTACTGATTTTAGTCTAATAAAAGTAGCATAACAATTATACTAAGGTAAAATTACAAGTGATGTGTAACCACTTCAGACCCATAAAAATAATTTAATTACAATAATTTATTTTCAAGCAATGTTCGTTGGTGAATGCAAAGTATATTCAGATATCATTTTTTAAAAAAAAACCCAGATTTTAGCATTTCAACCACATATTTACAGAGCTGATATTTATATCTTAATACTAAATTTTCACTATACCCTAAAGACAGAAAAAGCAAACCAACCAAAACTGGCTTAGTAAGATATACAACATAGTTTCTGATCTAAGATTTACAGTTCAGTATTCTTTAAAGGTATCAACATTTAAATTGTTATTATTATCAGAGGAAAGGAAGGGATTAAGCTACTTGGTTCCTATATCATGCTTAAAAATTGCCTCTACCCTATACCACATATTTTCCAATTCAATAGACAATGAACAATTACTGTCTGTATTTCCCTATAGGTAGTCTACATGAACTTACAGCTATTAACAGGCACAGAATCTCTTCTGGAAACTGAATTAGATCTAGTACGTACTGTATCATGTCCTAGTTTTCCTATGCTTTGTAGCAGTGGACAAGAATTAGTCATTCAGTTTCTTCAAGCAACTACATTTTAATCTCCCTTTACCACATGTCCCGCTCACTCACCTCTTCTTCTTTCACAGAATTTGTTTTCATCATTCAGGTAGTCTCCCCTGTACGTTTATGGTGTGCTTTGTGAGAACAACCAATTTGGCTAGGAACAGCAGCCAATCACCTTGGTAGCTCAGAACTTCTCAAACCTCTTCCCTTTTCTTTTCTCTTTTTTTCTGGTGAATGTTATGATAAAGAATATAACAGAATGAATGACACTCTGGAAATAAAAGTAACTATTCAGATGTATCCAGTGCAAAAGAAGGAAAGGAAATAAAAATTATAGATTATTAGATATTGTTTCATGAACATGATGACTGGTGACTCTGACCAAGTCTGTGTCTTGAAAATCAGTCTCCTATCGATTAGGTTAGTGCCTGTCTTGTGGTTGTGAGGTTTGCTGGGGTACGTTATTAAGACTGGGAGTGAGAAAGGCATCACAAATTGCTTCTGTCTGTCCTTATCCCTACTACAAACAGGAATAAATTTTAGTGTAGTGCCAATACTGTCACCTCCTCCATCTTCCTTCTCATCTAAGTTTCTTGATGAATACAGACAACGAGGTCATCAGCAAACAAATATTGTGGATCAGTGGTATTAGATGCTGGTCCATAACACAGTACTATAAATGCATTCCTAATTCAAAATAAATTAATATAGAGAAGCTGGTTCATAAGTAATACTTGTTCATGTAATGTTTCTGTTTTTCAAGTATACAGTGGGCTGTTTATCAGTTTTTTTGCTCTGTACAACTATACTAGAGTATATACTGTTTTATGATTCTGTAAATATACTACATATGTGTGGTACAAATACATATACTACAGTCTTTTTCTCTCCAGACTAAACAACCCCAGTTCCCTCAGCTGCTTCTCATAAGGCTTGTGCTCTAGACCCTTCACCGGCTCTCTTTCTTTTTGAATGCACTCAATCTCTTTCTTGTTCAGAGGGGTCCAAAACTGAATACAGTACTCAAGGTGTGATCTCTCCAGCACAGAAGGATGATCATTTCCCTAGTCCTTTTGGTCACACTATTTCTGATAGATGCCTGGATGTTATTGCCCTTGTTTGCCACCTGGCTACACTGCTGGCTCATATTCAGCTGCCTGTTGACCAACACCCCATATGAATTCAACCTTATATATCCTCTAATCAAGAGTTTTTAAATATTGAAATTTAACTTTTTTCATATATCTGAGTAAATCAGAGAACAGAAAAAAATTCTGCAAAGAAGAGAGTTCATGCAGAAGTGTCTCACATAAATATCTACATATATATACACACTATGTATTTTTAAAAAATGTATGGATATCCAGAAAATGGTAATAATATATCATTCTATGAAATTCTTAGCTTTTCTGCCACCCCCTGGCTAGTTTCCACTAAAACTCTTATAAGGCTTGGAAACCGCTTTTTCCCAAACCTGACAATACTAATCCCTCAAACTGACTCTTGTAAGTAAAAACATAGACCTGTTCTGTCATTTCCAAAATTTGCTGACATCCAAAGAGTTGTAGGTGTACATCACTTTATTTGGGCTTGTTATTTCTGTGGAAATAAAAGAATTAGCTGTTTGTAATGAACCTTTGAATCCACTGTAAACTTCAGACAGGTTTACTTACAGTGAAAACAACAAGCTTTATCCAAGCAAAGCCAAGGTGCAAACTCGAGTCAATTTCAAGAGCATTGTCTTTCAGAAAGTCCTCAAATAAACCTGAAGGGTAACAAGTCATTATTGAATACAAAGGAAATGTCTGAATGTTTTCTGGGACTTTCACTCAACTGCATCTTTTCCCTTTCAGTTTAAGGAAACTGGCTATATTCTAATTTTGACTGACACTGGTTGTTTATGAAAATGCAAACAAAACTCAATTCAAACATGTGGGGCTTACAGAGGTGTCAGTATAATCTACTGCTCTCTCAGTATATCAACTTAAATAAATTTTGTCTCATTCTTCCTATCCTGGACTACACATCTGCCATTATGAAATATTTTAAGCTTACCTAAGTGTTTTAGGCATATTTTATTTACAAATTACGGACCAGAAAATGAATTAACCATGTAAAAGTTCTTATAGTCTTGTGATTATCAGTAAGCCACTGTTTTTTCTTAGACATCATATGACATCATCTTAGACATAATATCCATATTTCTTACTGCCATGATATAACCCCAGGCAACAACTAAACACGACACAGTCACTGTTTACCTCCCCACCCCCACTGCCAGTGAGATGGGAGGAAAATGAAAAAGTAAAACTCATGGGTTGAGATAAAGACAGTTTAATAGGACAGCAAAAGCCACTATTGTTTTGTTGTTATTATTATTATTAAATTATAATAATATAATATTAAAAAAGGTGATGCACAGTACAATCGCTTATCAGCTAATGACCGATGCCTAGCCCAGCCTCGAGCAGAGACTGTTGAGTAGTGAACCCTTCCCCAGATAACTCCCTGTTTATATATATTAAGCATGACGCTGCATGGTATCAAATAACATTTTAGCCAGCTTGCACCATAGTCAGCTGGCTATGCACCACCCCAGCCTCCTGTGCACCTGCTCACCAGCAGGGCTTGGGAAAATGCACAGGGCCAAGACAAGTCTCCAGGCACTGGAGTTAAACCAACTAGACAATTAAATTTTGAGACTGGTCTCTGTCAGGCTCTTGGTCAGTCCAAGTAGCATTCTTCCATTCAGTGCATTGACACCAGTAGTCACTCTGGATGCAGCAATCCTGTTTAAAAAGGCAAGACTTCACACTTGTCATGTTGGCAAGCTATATTGGACTACACAAAGTCTTCCTGGTGCAGCGGAAACCTTTTATTCTCTTGTTCTCTTACTTGAAAATCAAGTTTATGCTTTTTTTAAAAAAAGCCAACCAAACAAACAAACAAACAAAACCAAGTAATTCTTAGTCAATTCTTTTCCTATCTATAGCCTCTTCTGAGTTTCAAGTTGTGACTAACACACATTTGTAATGCTGAGATCACCCAGCTCAAGAAATCAATGAAGAAAGAATTTTGCACTTCTTCATCAGCAAAGTTGTTATGGTTCTTAGAATATCTGGAGTAAAACTGAATAGTTACACTTAAAAGGGATAAAAACTCAGATAATTTTGGTTTCATTATGTCTATGCAATTATCTTGTAAGTGGGTTACTAATAAAACCCTACATAATGAACACTTATAAATAGAAATGATAAATCAAATCAAATCCATGTATTCTTTGACAATCAGAATGTCCTTAGAAAGCTATCACTGAGCAGATAAAGTTTCTGAGCTCAAATCAAACCTCAGAAGCAGGGCTTGTTCTCAGAGATTTTTAATAATGTTTCAGAATGATTGGTGCCTGTGACACTTTTGTTTTAAAGATGCAATCCATGCCAGATGAAATACAAGTTTCATAAAAAATAACTTCTGTTCCAGTCTTATAACAGAACTTTTTCCCTCCTTGGCTATTCTTGTTTAAAAAAAAACATGTATGAGAGATGATAGTATTGCACGGAGACCAAAAAATCATTATGAGCCTTGTTTGAAGTTTTGTGCACTATACATTGCAGCAGAGAATCATGAGCATCCACTTTTTCTTAATGGAACACTTATTAAATTCCTTGAGGGATGAACAGCTCAGAAAAGCAGCAATGGGATCTGGAGGCTGCCTTGTTACTTGCTGTTTGTCTCTGTCTGCAGTAATGAATGTCCAAGGCTCTCGTGGGTGGCATACAAACCTTTGTCTCTCATTGGTCTGGGTTGTCCCATTGCAGGCCCTTTCCCACAGTACCCTGGGTGATGTTTCTCTGCAGTTTAGAATATTTGCATGTTCTTGTCTAAATCCATGGTCTCTTCATCATTCTGAAATGATAGTTTGAACTGGGGAAGTTGGCTTACATGTAAGCCATGTATTCCTTACTGTGAAGCAGGGATATATTCGATATATATGTACCATCCTACCTTGATCATGTTATGCCATTTGTGTCAGAGGCAGGTGTTAATGCACCACTACCATTTCAAAGTAATATAAAACATGTAAATGTGTAATATATTTGTGGAAAGTGTGTAAACAGAATATTCGTACCTCATCAACAACAACAAAAAAGGAGAAAACTGGAATATATGAACTCTATAAGGACAGGCTGGGTGTGATCTTGAGCAGCCTGGTCGTAGGAGGTGTCTCTGCTCAGGACAGGGGTACTGGAACTGGATGATCTTTAAGGTCCCTTCCAACCCAAACCATTCTATGATTCTATGAGTCCATAAGAAGGAGCATGCAGTAATGCAACAGGAAAACTACAGACTAATAGAAGAGTTGTGAAAGAACCACATAATTCTTAGTAAAAGGAATTACTATACATTATTCATTTTAAAATTCGTTATTTTGACATAAACTTACTGAAATATTAAGAATGTTTATTTACTGAACAAATAAGGTATTCCTTTTCACATATTGTAAAAGGTGGTTCATGTGGGTTAAATGATCTGCCCGACAAGACAGATGGTGTCCTTTGTCATTTTTTAATACGTTGTTCCCTCTGCCTGTGGAATTGTTTTTGAGGGATTTTTTATTGTTAATTGTAAGTCACTGCAAAAAAAAAAAGAACCATTGAATACTAAAGAGAAAAGGACAAATAAAAAATTGAATTGCACTAGACAGCTAGACCAGGATTAGTATGACTGAAAGTAAACCCATACCTGTAAGATAGTCACACTAATTCTTTTTTTGGTTAATTGAGAGAAATTGACACTTCCAAAAGAAGATTAATATTTTTATGAAATAAGGATTTGGACAAGGTCAAGTTTAACATGTTTTGAGCTGCCTTTATTCCCCTATTGATTTTAAAGTGAATCTAAGGTGATTGTGGGTGGATTGGGATGACTAAAATTTAAATATCAGGCAATAAAAGAGACAAAGCTTGTATGTTCTCAATTATTTCAGAGAATGCAGCCATGCTGTATTAAAGAGATTAAAAAATACTCACAATGTTTTTAGCATGTGTTGCAATTTCTGCTCTGGGGAAACGAAGTAAATTCAATTTTGAACATATCACAAAGACAACATAAAATATTAAACAGACAAAAAGTGCCAAGAAAAAAGAGAGATGTTGTTTTACGAACAATGTACAGGGGATTCAGGATCTGCTTTACCTTTACAGATTCTCCTGAAGGAAAACTTGGGAAAAATATCTTAGATAGATATATATACATATCAGAAAATGATGGGTGAAGATGGATGTCCACTTCACCTATTTTTGACTGTTTTCTCCATGAATAGGTATGACCAGAGACGTTCTGAACGAATCATTAAACTATTTTTTAATAAGTACAATGTGAACTCTAACACTAATAATGCAAATATATTTTAGGCACCATATTTAGTCACACACAATTTAGATCACATAAATATTTACATTACATATTTTTATTAAAAGAGAAGTAAAAAGAAAGGCTAGGGTTTATGGCAGGATTGTGGATTATGTGGTGGCACCTTTCCACAGCTCTTCTGACATAAAACTGATTTAACTCTGGTTCATCTAGTCAGAGGACGTTGCTACTGAATGCATCAGATGGTTTCTTACAACAGGACAGGGAGTTTGGGGCAGTGTGAGGATGAAGTTCGCCAGTACTTCACATATTCCATACCCTGAATTCTTGTTATAGTTCAGAAATCATATTTATTCAATAGTTTCCAGTTGTGGCTTCAAATCTGTACCAATCATTTACTTCTTTGAGCATGCACCTGCAATTTAGTGTAAGATATTAAGCCTGAAATAATTCATACTAAACCAAGAAAATTAGTCATCTGCATACAATTTTTTTTTCAGTGAAAATACTCACAGAAGACATTATAAACTTGGAAGAGAAAAGATATTATGAGATTATTTTTGTGTGTTCAGTAGAAATTACACTTTGAAATTACATCCAGAAGCACACAAGTACGCATAAATGCTATTAAAATAATGAGAATTAAAAGCATGATTCAAATTAGACATATACTTGCAGATTTTCATGAGTTGAAATTGAATTAATCTTCCTTCAGCTGGACTCTAAATTTACATTAAAATCAAATGAAAGTCTAAAAATTTTCCCCTTAAGTGTTTAAGATATATCTTTAAAATGTGTTACAGGATATATCTATTTTTTTTAAAAAAAAGGAGACCATAAGTTGGTTTCATAACGTCTAAAATATAGTGGGTCTTGAAAATTTTTCTAAGAAAAAATAAATAAGCAGTTTCCTCTTGACAAACCCATTCAAAAGAGGAAATAAAGGAAAGGCAAATGATAGATTACAGAAATTAAGTCTCTTTAAACATACTTGAAAAACTGCATTTTATTTAGTCTCCTTATTTGCTCTCTTCTGAAAGCAAGACATTGATCTCTGTAGACTTTAGAGTTAATTATATTCAGAGAGCTCACATGCTTCATCCAGATTAGTTCAGACGATTTGATACTTCAGAACTGAGGAGAACAAAAAAAAGGACAGACAGAGGACACTGTAAATCATCTCACTGAACTTTGGATATTTACAGTGGGTTTCAGTTCAAGATAAAGACACTCAAATAGAGGAAGTTATATGTAATCGTCTTTCCTGGTGCAAAGTGCCTATGAGTCTACAGAGCACTGGCAGATACAGCTCAAGACCTATGGAATATGGAAGTGTTGTTAGAGTAGGACATTTCAAATGGAATTTTATGCTTTTGGATTGACAACTGGATTAAACTTTGAACAAAAAGTCAGTCATGTCCTAGACTGGGCATGAGATGTGTCGCAGATGGAGTGATGCACTTCACTTGTAAGAGGGAACCAGCAATATATTCATTGATATAAAACAGGGATTTAACAAAGTTTGATAGTGGTTTAACAAAATTTGATTGCAATGTGCACTTGATTATTTGCTGCATAGAGGACCGGGTCAGCCAAAACTGTCAGGGAGACCCTCCCATTGAGTCACAAGTTTCAGAAAAGACTCCCTTGCTTTTCAAACTCCTTCTCAGAGAGGAGTCTAGGCGAGCTGGATCCAATCTTAATCCCAGTTTTTGTTAACAATGTGTGTCTAAAGGATTATACATGCTTAATCAATGTTTCATATTACTTAGCTAAGATGTCAAAGTTTCACTGCATTTATTCCCAAATCACTTATTGAGTATCTGACATGATAAGCATTGTCTCAACCTCAAGGAGGAACCTTGAGAGGTGTCCCTACTTAATGGGAGATCCTGACATGCAGATCGTTGTCATGCAGGAGAGCTCAAAAGAGCTCTGGGCTGTCACATATTTAAGGAGTAAGTTGACTGACTCATAGTTATATTTGAATACTAACTGCAGATATTACTTTCGTCCAAATTTGGTTTTAGTTGGACACTGTCAAGCTCTGTGGCCAGGTGGGCATATTGCCATAAATTAATGCTTGGCTATTGTGTTGTTTTCTGTCTCCTCTGAATCCACATCATGACCACCATGGTGGTTATCACTGCAGCAGGGTTACAGGAAAAGGTCCTTTGGGGGCTGGTGGAGCACACCATCATTCAGTTTCCGGAACATCACTATTTAATGTAATTTCAGTTGGTCTGAAACACCCAGTGTTATGTCTCACTGGTGTTTCTGGAGGCTTTCAGTCTCTTACGATTTCTTTGTCAGAGGAGACTGAGAGGAGACCTTATTGTTATCTACAACTACCTGAAAGGAAGCTGTAACAAGGTGAGTGTTGGTCTCTTCTCCCAAGTGACAGGTGATAGGACAAGAGATAATAGTCTCATGTTGTGCTAGAGGAGTTTCAGATTAGACATTAAGAAAAATTAGTCCCTTATAAATACCCTGGAAAACTGACAATATAACAAGACTCACTAAATCTTTTTAAACAAATTAATTACTCCATCATAACCTGTTTGATAATAAGATGAACCATTTTCCATGCTCCATTCACTGTACTAATGATATCTTCATCGCTGAGTGTGGGAGGTGTACAGCACACCTCTGGGCAGGTGTACAAAGCTGAGCTTCTTAACCTGCGGCTGAGTCCAGCTTTGGAGTACACGTCATAGCTAAGTTAGGATCTCTTTATGGGAAAACACACTAAATGAAGCATCTGAACAATAGTTTACCTCATTTATTTTTCACTTTTCTCTTGGGGAGAGATGTACTTTTCCTAAAAAATGTCTTTTTTTTTTTCATTTGCCATACAGTGAAACTGTGCAAGATGGTTGGATGCAAACATTTAAGTATGGCTTGAAGGCAACTAGTTATTTATATGAAAAAGGGAAAATATAATTGACTTAAAGATATTGTTTTATTGTTTTTCTTTATAAAACAAGATTAGCTATCAATTAAAGTGTGAGAAGTACACAAAAATGCTGCAAAGCGTTCTTATAAACAAAGAGGCATTATTTACATGAGCAATCCCCGAACCAATTTGTGTGCACAAGGCCAGCTAAATAATTGGCAAAGACAGCATAAAACATATTTTCCAATTAAATAACATATACATATAAGAGAAGTATACCTTTTTAGTATGTGTTATGGAAAATTTACTTTGCACAGTTATTAAATGCATAAAAGGTTTATAAATATATTTTCTGCACTCTTTAAGCCCATTAGGTAGAAACAGCCTGCACTAGAATCACTAGAGCTGCAAAAGTATAGGAGAAGGAAGCATCCAAAAGATACATACTGACACTTTGAAAAAGAAATTCATTCCATCATAATCAGGTATTTAAGATGAGTGAGATGAATGGCTCTCCATTTTTTTGTCTTTCTTCATTGACTTTGAAGACATCTAAGACTACTAACATAGACTAGTTTTCTTTTAATTAGTATAATGAATAGTAATATACAGGTAGAAAATATAAGGGTTTTTTTCCAGTTCAAGAAATAAGTTTAAAAAGCATTCTTGGAATGTCACTCTTTGCAGTCTGCAGCCACTCTTCCTTTTGTTAATTTTTACAAAAACACTCTCCAATTTCTTCTGACTTAATATAAAAAAACCCCTTTGAATTGTAGACCTGAAGTACAACAGACAACTTCTAAGATAGAGGAATCTCTTTAGAAATGAGAATGAAGAGTATATTACCTGACTGTACTAAGTTCCTCACATGAAGTCTCCTTTTCTTCACTTTTTATAGAGTCTTTGTCAAATTTCCTAAAGCAATGTCATTCCTAAAAATGAATATATTTCAACTGACAGCTCATAAAAAGATCGTTCCCTAGCTAGTACTTAAAAATATCTTTTCTGTGATATGAAAATTGTTTGAACTTTACCTGACTGCCCTTTTCAAAAATTATTTTCTTCACAGTTTGAAAATGCTCAAACTAAATAATTTTTCTCTTTAATTTGTGCAACTGTCTCAGATGCAATAAAATTGACTCTGGTTTAGTGGTATAAAGATAATTTTGTCCAATGGCTTCAGCTATCTCTAGACTTGTAGTATAATATCATTTCCTCTAAGTGAAAGCTATTTTTCTGAATTTATTTTGAATTTAGCCACTAACTTTCAAGTCTTTTTACATTGTCATCTTGAAAGGCCTGGTGACAAAGGAACAATAAAAAAAAGGGTTTACTGTTCTTTCTATTTGATTAAATCAGTCTGAATAAAGTAGGAAAAAAAAACCCCTGGATGTCAGAGGGACTGACTAAACACTTCCCCCTTCATTATTTTTTTAAAGACTTTAATAAATTTACAATATTAAGTACAATACTTCAGAATTGCAAGAGTTATTTAGACAAGTTCAGAATTAGATAAAAAAAAAATTATCATCCATTTGGGACAGTGGCGATCCAGCCAGTGAAATCTGCTGCACGCCAAAGTGAGCAGCCTCTGTATGTGAGGCCCATTAACACCATATCCGTATTTAATTTTGGCAATGTGGGTCCTAAATTCTCAGATCATCCATCCATTCCATGTCTTAGATTGCTCTTCCTTCCTCTACCCTTCCTTTTCTTTTGGTCTTGCACTGTAGTGCTGTTACCCTGCAAGAGGGCAATATGATCATCCATACAACTCTGTCTCTCTCCTGCACCAGGAGCTTGTTAATCCTTCTTCAACTTTTCAAAAAGACAATTATGAGAAATCTGAATTGTCCCAGGACAGCAAAACAACTCCTGGGGTCAGTATGAAACACTTACGTGCTTTTCCAGTCAAAATTTTTCCTCTTCCCTTCTAAACTAATCTGATATCTACTACAGGCTGATTTACCTCCACCTCAGCCTGAGTTTCAGATGTATTTGTGTCTATGTAAATTCAGTTTCCAAGAAGTGATGAGGGATCTTAAACAATCTTAATCTTGCACTGGATGACTGCAGAGTAGAAGCACAGTGCAGACAGTTTAGTAAGGGATTAGTAGTTATCAGGTGGTTGGGACATTTCTTTTTGTTACATGAAAATTTTCTGCCCCATTATTTATACTTATTTAAAGAAACACCCCAAGAGTCAGTGTTAGTTAACAAAGGTCCTTGTTTCTTAAATATTTGCTGTCTAAAAGATAGTTCCATACTAGCTACTACGAAGACAATTAACTCTATCCTAATCTAAAACAGCACACGATTCATGACTAGCTGAGCTATTTTGAAAGACCATGATTGCCACAGAAGACAAGTCACTCCTCCTTTCCTTGTCCTCCTCTCCCTCTTCTCTTCCTCCTTTTCTGTTCTTTTTTCCGTCTTTTTGCTCCCAGGAAGATTTTTCTGGTTCCTCTTTGAATTGAATTTGAATCAAATGATTAAACTTATTAATCCCTCAAAATTACATCTTTCATAAAAGATATCTATATTTGTAAACTGAAGCAAGTCAGTGGGCATGCTTTGGCAACATCCACACTATTAAACACTCTTAATAGCCAAAACAAGTTGGTGAATCCAAGTCACTGTTCTGGACTAGTCTCTGCCTAATCCTTCATACTAACTCCCAAATCGGTCATGGGAACTGTTAGTATAGTTCTGTTTCACCTCAGCCAAATTCATGCCTGCATTCTCTCTAACAAAGTAACAATATAGGTAATCCAGTTTCTCATTCTATGTCTTTTTCGACTGCAGGTATATCCTATTTATCCCTGGTTTATCTTATTGTAAAGTTCAGTAGCTTAGCTGATATCTAGCAGAGAAGCAAGTAAGTACAAGTGTGTGGAATGAGCCTCAGTTTCTATAAACAACAAAACAGTAATAACTATGAGAATACATCCAGAGGATGCTTCCTTTCAGATGTGTGTTTTACCGTTTTCCATAAATCTATTACTTTAAGCTTTAATTATTGCTATGTACGTTATTATAATGTGTAAGGAGATAGATGATGTGTTATGACATCACCTATAACGGATATTTGCCATGTCTCTATGTTACAACTTCATAATGCCTAAGAAGTTTTTCAAATTATGAATTCCTAATTCTGAAAATGCAATTAAGTCCTACTAATTACATGGATCTATGCTACACGGATATTCCTCAAAAACACATGGTTTAAAATACATCATTCAGAGCTGTAAGACTGATTCTCCATCTGTGACCAGAAGTTACCTAAATTTGTGGACTTAGTAGCCATAAAGAACATAATATTTGCTTGACTTGCTTTTGGAGAAAGCCTCCTAAAACTGTGAATGAATTGAAATTTGTGTTGAAATAGTTATTTTAATGCTGCTGGAATATTTCTGTATCATATAGTGAATGTGTATAAATACTGTGACTACAGACCTGCAGAGAGGTTTATCATTTTAAATTATATAAAATAGCATTTATTTTTTCCTTGAGAAGAGTCTTTCATCACAAAAGTGATGGTTTGCAAAAACTGAAGAAATTTGCTTTATAACATGGCTAACATCATCTAAGGGAGTAGGTTAAAAATATTTTTTCTCTTCTGAAGCAAAAGCTATTACAAAGCCAGATTTAACCTACAGATAATTTTTTTTAAAAAAACACATAAATTATCCTCAAAGCCCAGCATAATTATATTTATAACTAGAAAACCTTTGTAGAGGTTTGCCTCCACTCATATTTTTATATCTAGTAAAGTACATATTTTTTCTTAGAGTTTTCACCATTTAAAGACTAAATTAAGTTCTGTTCCAGTCTGAATACATTTTTTTCCAAATTCAACATGCCATTTGGCATGATTCTTTGATATAATACTTTTTAAATGTGAAGAATATTATACATTTATTACATATTAAGAACGTGATATTTTATATTCTTTAATTGACATTTAATTTATACCTGAAAACTAAATTGTTGGAAACACTGGAAGATACAGAGGTTCATTATTCATCAAATATAGCAAAGCAACAAAAGAAATCCTGAAGAAAATCTTACTAACAACACTTGAAAACAATATGCTTATATGCAAAATAATGAGTGCAGAAAAGCCAGAAATAACCGTCATATAGTAAGTATGTGTATGATAAAGTCTTGTATAAAGTCTTGAAGCACTATTAAAGAATCATATTTCAAATAGTGATAAAGAGAAATGGAAAAGTAAACATTAAAATTTGAAAGAGTAGGATTCATATCACCTAAAAACTACTTGAACTGTAAATGCTGTGTTCAGCTGTTTGTTGAGATTCCCTCAAGTTAGTGCAATAAATGGTGGCTATCAGACGTCAGTTTAAAAGAAGTCTCAGTGATCTCTGAGGTGAAGTGCCTTAAGGAGATGCTGACTTCCCTCTAACTGCAGAGGAAATCTAGACTGCCAGGTGGCATTAATGCTTTCATGTTTTTATCAATAGGGCAGGATTCTTCTACTGAAATTTTTAATATAAATGTTTATATATCAGATAGTCATCCTAGACTTTTATTACTCATGAAGATAAATAAGAAGTTCTGAATTTCTTTAATTTAATCTATCTTAGCTGTCTTCCTTAGGTCATAAATAAATAAACAAGTGCCTATGAAGTAAATAGTAGAGCCTCTTAAAAATGTTTATTTCTCTTCATTTTTCATAAAGGGAGTGAAATTACAACCTAAAATATAAACATCCATAGTGTAGAAAGCTAAATTGTGCCTGATGTGTTCCAATAAGCGCTCTTCAGCAGAGAAAATTTCATTTTGCTGAGGTAGGTTAGAAATCTATAGGCAATAAACAGAAGCATCACTATGATTCATCTAAAAAAAATGTGGTTACTCATAAAGGAGATATCCATGTTTCTCTTCTTTCTGATAGAAAAGAAAAATTTGCTTGGATTTGGATCTGGCATCAGATGATGCTACGACAGGGTCACCCACCTGGTTGACCAGAGGAAACAGGTCATTTTTCTGGTTTTCTGCAAAGCCTTTGACACTGTCTCTTGCAGTGTGTTCATAAATAAAATATCCAGAATACAGCTGGATAAGCACATTATACAATGGGTGCGCAAAAGGCTCAGGCTCAAAGAGTCATAGTGAATGGGGTTACATCAGGCTGGCACCCAGTCACTAGTGAGGTCCCACAAGGATCCATCCTGGGGTCAGTGCTCTTCAATACATTCATAAATGACATGGATGAAGGACTTGAAGGTTTATTGACAAAGTTTGCTGATGACTCGAAACTGGGGGGAGCTGTCGACATTCTTGGGAGAAAAGAGGCCCTGCAGAGAAATCTTGACAGACTGGAGAGCTGGACAATCACCAACAACATGAAATTTAACAAGGGCAAGTGCCAGGTTCTGCTCCTGGGACACGACAACCCTGGATACATGTACAGACTGCTGTATGAGATGTTGGAGAGCAGTCCTGAGGACATGGACCTGGGGGGTTCTTGTCGACAGGAAGTTGAACATGAACCAACAGTGTGCCCTGGCAGCCAAGTGGGTCAACCATGTGCTGAGGTGCATCAGCCATGGCATTGCCAGCTGGTCAAGGGAAGCGACTGTCCCACTCTCCTCTGTACTGGTGCAGCACCACCTCGACTACTGGGTGCAGTTTTGGGCATCACAGTATAAAAAGAACATCAAACTACTGGAGAGTGCCCCGATGAGAACCACAAAGCTGGTGAAGGGTTTAGAGAGGAAGTTACATGAGAAGAGGCTGAAGTCACTTGGTCTGTTCAGCTTGGAGAAGAGGAGACTGAGAGGGGATCTCATAGCTGTTTACTGTCTTCTCACAAGGGAAGGAGGTGAAAGAGGTGCTGATCTCTTCTCTCTTGCAACCTATGATAGGACTAGAGGTAATGGCAGCAAGATGTACCAGGGGAGGTTTAGACTGGATATTAGGAAAAGGCTCTTCACTCAGCGGGTGATGGAGCACTGGAACAGCTCCCCAGGGAAGTAATCATGGCACCCAGTCTGCCGGTACTGAAGAAGAATTTTGACAGTTCTCTCAGTCACAGGGTGTGAATGTTGGGAGTGCCTTATGTAGGGGCAGGAACTGGACTGGATGATCCTTTTCATTCCCTTTCTACTCAGATAATTCTATGATTCTTTCAAGAAGAGACAAACGTCACCTCACAAGATAAGTCCTTTAGGAAGCCATTAATTTTTATAACTGAAATTATATCAATGACTGTGTAGAGTCTTTCTACATTTTCATGTGATCTGCAGTAGGAAACTAGTGAATAAATTTCTGAAATATGTGTAGTATGGACCAGGTAGTCAGAACTGGTAATACAGGAAGAAGATGTCTAATGCCAGAACATGTTAAACAAAAAACCCCATACTTTTCAGAACGGGCCTTGACGAGAAGAATGCTTCACTAGCACTGTGTTTCTTTCAGAGGTCTAAAAGCATATGGCAGGAGACGGAAATCAGATAGCTAAATTTGTTAACACCCTAGCCGCCGCTGTCATTCACTCACAGGTGTTATTACCCAAAGATACAGATGCCGGAGTTATTTGTGTAGCATGTCTTGTTTTCACTCTTATAAGCAGAAAGAAGGATTAGTTCAGTTTGGTGTGTTAGGTTATAAACTTATTTTGTCTTTAACATGCTGAGTTAGAAACTTTCTTCCCAAGACATCAGGCATTTTGCTCAGATTGACAGCACATATCAGAAGGGTGAGATGGGAGACTGACTCGTGGCTGTAACCACTTCAGCTGTCTGATCTTAATCTCTGTCAAATGTCTGTGAGATAAAGCACTGCCAAGGATTAGACAGACTATTAGAGAAATAGATTTTAATTAAGAATATTGACTTATTGTAAATTTAGGTCTATACCATTTTCTCCTGTTCCACCTTGAAAAACCAAAGACAAAATATTCCTAAGAGGGGATGCTAGATGACTTAGGTAAAGCAAAAGCCAAGTACAATTGTTATCTAGCTTCCACATAAAGTTACTACTAGTTTCTACGTGGTACCTTATTTTATATTACTCCAAATTACTTCATGAATTAAAAGATCTTAAGTAACTAGAATATTTTCTCTAAGTTTCAATCATTCCTACAAGCTAAACATATTTAATGTTTATATTAGGATTAGTGTGATTTAAGCTCCACAGAATGTCAGGTTCATTATTTTACAGATTATCCTGCTACAAGAAGTTTATAGTCTCTATATCAAAGTCATCTGAGAAAAAAATTACAGGTGGTGTGAACTGGTAAGAAAAATGTTGCAGACTCATTTGTTCCCTAGTTTGTAGTTCAAAGCCTGTCTTCTGCACAAGACAATTGAATTAATTCCATTTTATATAATTAAATAACCATCAATTATCCAATAGCTTCATGACAACCAGAGAAAATAATGTAAGGAATATATACTATTTCTTTCCAAAACAGATACGCTGCTCCCTAAAAAATACCCTTATTATTACTCCTAAAGAGCATAATTTCTGTAAAAAATTCTTTGTATTCAAAATAAATTTATGCGAGAAATATTTGGTCAAGAAAACTGTCCACTTCGGTGGCACGGAGATAAGAATATCCTCAACGCAACGTAAACCAATATAGGGAAATAGCTCTTTGATATCCCTGATATATAACAAACACTCTCACATCAAGGAAAAAAGTAAAAAACAAATATTTTGTAGACTATAATATTATATGTAGTTATTCACTTTGTCCCAGAGACCGAAAAAGTTATTAAGAAAAATACAGACAGTTACTACAGTGTTATTTCTCTTGAAAAGATGTTTGAAAATGAGGAAGAATTGTGTAAGAGAAATTGATAAAACCCTGTTGTGCTCACAGTGTCAGAAACATGGTTTCCAATAATCATATTTGAAAGCGCTATTTAATCCTTTTTAATGAATTTGTTGTCCATTGAGGAAATGCGAGAAAAAGCAGATAAGAAATTTTCTCCCATTTTATTCTTGCACTATTTTCCAAGAACTTGTTAAATTTATTTTGCTAGATAGTTGTGAAACAGCAGTATGTTTACTTATATGACTTTTGAATATTGAAAGATAACATTATGATATTTCTCCATAACACAGCTGACTTCACCTTTTGAGATCTACTTCGGCAGAGTGTCATATTTGCTATTGCACAGTTTCTGTAAGCACATTTTTACAGCTGTGTTATTGTCACAGATGAATATGGTTTACTTAACTCTAACTTGGACAACATGGAATTTATATTTCCTGCCCTGGAGAGTTATCTGCTTTTTAATGTATACCTCAACCGTTCTGCTTTATTGACTTGCTCTTTATCAGTTTTTATCCTCTGCTGCAAAGACTGCTAATTTGCCATGTGAACTCGCACATGAAGGTAATCATATGAATGGCTAAAGACCCAAAGAATACCCACCACACAACTAAAGTCAAAAAAAAGAGTTTCTTAGAGCTTTTCACAAATGGAAAATTATAGGTTTCTGCATCTTCCACTGCAGTATGGGATTAGACTGCTTTTGTACTGGGGAGGGGACCATACCACCTATCAGTTTTGGCATAGTCTCATAACTGGCATGATAAAGCACTGAGAAGCCAAATTTGAACCTTGTTCAGTGACCAACAAGAACCAGACTGGTGTCTTCTGCCATACATATGAAGTATTATGGTCCAGTTTGTCTATTTGGTTCATATAAAGAAAAAAATACAGCAGGATTAAAACCCAATAAAAGAGGAAACTGACTCAGAACAAGGAACAGATCGTTTGCCTAGGCCCAAATTATTTGTCATATATTTCCCATGTATATGAAACTGAACTCCTTCTGATGGATTTGGATTGTACAGAAGGAGTGTTACAAATGGGAGATAAGTGGCTTTCTCTTTAAGGCATGCCTTCAGTTTGTGTTCAATTAGTTTTGTACATGTAACCGGAAGATGCAGGAAACACGCCATTACATAATCATATATGTATTTATAATTTATAGTAATGATTTTCACGGCTCTAGACTCTCACTTAATTCTGCAGGGGAAGCCATAATAATTTTTTGGAAGGAGACCGCACAATACGAAAATTATCCTTCTCAATGAGCCAGAATAAACCCAACTCATCAAACATAATTTTGATAATTAACATCACCATTTTTACATTCAAATATCTCCCCAAATGGTGGCAATTTATTAGTGTCAGATTAAAGATCTCAATTCATTATCCCCTTTCAGTAAAGAGGCAGTTAATGAGTGATGCATTCACATGGACAAGCTTCTAATTAGGGCTTCTGTATGTGTTGAAAGCTTGGTGCTGGGATACTGAGTGTCTGCCAGCAGACTATTGACTTTTTCCCTCTTTGTTGAACGAGCCTATTTATACAGCTTATTGCTAATGAGATGCTAATTGAGTCTGCCATATCTAAATAAAAAAAACCCTTGTGTTTATTGCTGAATCCTCTAAATGGAACTCCCTTTCAGAATATTCTGCCCTGATGTATTTTCTTCTACACTTTCTACGCTCAGCTTAAAAAATAATTTTGAACAATAGGAACAGGATGCCAATTTAAAAAAGAATGCAACACTATTTCTAATATTAGTTTAGAAAAGAACCTAGTAAACCTATGCTTGGGGATTTACATTTGGTTTTATTTAAAACAATTCCAAAATGCACACATATACAGTGAATGCTCTGTAGAAAACATATAAATGCAGGTTTCTATTCCCTGGAGAGTTTTCATTATAATCACTTCACGTTGAACACAAGCAGTCAAATGATCATCACAAAAAAAACCCAAAACCAAACAAAAAAAAAAAACAAATTAAGAAAAATAGAATGAAGGCAAGAGTGTGACAATTAGAGAAATGAAATCTTCTAAGTGTGAAGATAGAGCATTGATTTAGTGATCTTTATCTTGTTATGAAGCAAGCAGTAAAGCAAGTTGAGTGCAATCTTACATCTCTTTTTCTGTATAATATATATTTTAGGAAAATATTTCTTCAGGTATCATACAGTGGCCGAGAAGCCCATTGAATTTAGGTTCTGTTCAATTTATATATTTATGCTCTTTTCTTCATTATGATGTTACTTGAATTCTGTATTCCAATTCACAATCAATATCTTTGGAATTAAATATTTTCTGTGCATGCCATCTAAAACAACTTTCAAAACTCTTCATTGCACCATTCATCTTCAGTTTTTGTACTTACAGTAGTTCACTGTGATGTGTCCCATGATGTTGTTTGCATTCTTCTCCACGGTTTGTGGATTCTCTTAGGTTATGTGAGTAAAGACTAATCACAATGAACACAGCAATCTGGCAAGGATCAAGGGACAATGAAAAAGGGTGGGAAAATAGGTGGGAAAACTATAGTTAGCTGACCAGGAGTACATTAGATAAGCTACTCCAAAAACATCAGAGGAGAGTAATTAGATCACTGCCCCTACTTTGAAACTAGGATGCCTCAAGAAAAAAACATCTCTGGAAGGCAAACAATACTATAGACGTTATTACCTATAAAGGTGTAGGACTTATCTTAGAGTGCAGTTGAAGGAAACTATGGGAACATGTGATGTATATCTAGAGGAAGGTCCAAAAAGGGAAAAGTGAGTCTCAGGATGGACTGGTGAGGAAAAATAGAGGGAAACAGGTGATAAGAGAGGGTAATTGCCTGTAAACAGGTGGTGGGTCAGTATGCCCATCCAGGGAGCCCTGCACCTGATCACTACAGTCTATTCTATATTCTTATTAAATTGTTTTTCTAACTCTCTTTGGGATGAATATGTTTCCTGAGACTCTATGCACACAAGCTAGAGTATTTAAAGCCATACAAGCTGAGTAGTGGGAGGTCTATGTGAAAACCTCCTGGAGTAGGAAGCAGATGCCTGAGGGGCCCTGATGCTGGCTCACAGCAGCTAGAGGGGAACAAGGTCTGGGAGTCAGCAACTGGGTGGACTGAATATCTAAGACTAGCTACAGCAAAGACCTCTTGTGTATATGTGTGTGTGCACTTGTGTTCTGCTAGCAAACTTTAACCCTGATGCGCAGGACAGGAGGAGCAGTACCGAGCCATTGCTGTTTTCCACTGTTTGTGTTTGTATGTGAGTGGCAGCAGAGGCACATTTCTGTGTGTTGCAGTTGTGGACTGCTACATGTGCTATTTGTGGTGTGAGTGCCTATGGAGAGTACGTGCTCATCCTTGCTGCTGGCTGGAGCTGGGTGCATGACAAAGCAACAGCCCTGCAATTATGGGGCTGTGACAGGAGAAAATCTCCTGGATTCAGAAACCTACAAAAGTTGTCATTCTCCAGCAAATTCTACTAGAAATCTCAGTATGTCTCCAAGCCAGAGAATTCAGAGAGACTCCATCATTGGAAATGTTTAGATTAGAGAAATTTTCTGTCAAGAATAGTATAGATGCAATTGATCTTACTTGGGCCAGAATGGACAAGCTAAATGAGGTGACTTCTAGCCTTATTATCTCATTAATCTCCATCATGTGGACCATTATTCAAACTCTTGAAAAATAAAAACAGCCATTGACAGAACTGGGCTTGTTCTGTCTGGCAACAAGGAGACTAAAGGTGAGCTTACTCAAAATGTAAGCTGCAGTTACCTCAAAGGCAGTGGCAGGCAGGAAAGTCAGTCTCTGCTCAGTGAATAGAAGATGGTAAAAACAAGGCGAATGAGAATAAATTGTAGATTGGATAATTCAGATTAGACAGTCAGTAAAATATTCAACATTAGGAGGGTAATGCAGCATTGCAGCAGGTTTGCTACAAACTGAAGATAAATTTCCATCTTTAGTGGTCTTTAAGACTCAGTGGGATAAAACTACAGGTAACCTGATCTGTTATTGGCAACAGTCTTGCTTCAAGTGGGAGCTGAACTCTATGACCTGCAGCAATCCCTTACAACCAGCATCTCTATGTTTCTGTGACCTCTGCAGCAGCTGCTTTGGACGACACTGTTTAAGGCAGATTACCTTCCAACAGTTTGTTAGCAGGATTGACACAGGGTATCAAGACTTAACTAGACAGCTAATATGAGCCTGACTAGATTTTCAGTACTCGTGTGTTTGATGCTAAATTTTTTGTATTTCATCTTAAAGACGACACCTTTCACAGCACTGAAAATGGTGTGATACTACTTCACAGCTATTAGTTCTGAATGAGCAATGCCAAGTTTTCCTTAGCATGCTTTTATCAAAGGGAACAACTTATGTAGTGGACTGCCATGCCTTGTAACAAATAATCAGCTCGTTTTTTAGTACTGAAATGATGCTTCTAATGGGTCTTCTAACAAGTATTTGTGCAAGGGTTGGCCGTGGCAGTTCAAAACAGTTTAGTGCAAGGACAAAATGCCAGTTTAGAGCCTTCAGTTATTAATTTTTTTTTTAAAGTAATATTTTTATATAAATTGGCTTCCTACGCTGTTCATGGGATTCATCAGATAACACGAAGATGTATATAATGAAATAAGCTCCTTTTGCAGATAATAAAGACACATATAAACTGAGAAGGTTTCATTTATCTCACCCTAAAGATTATATCTCAAATAAGAGAGAAGAATTTTAACCATTCTTTTCCATTGCAATAAAGGGACTCCAGGGTAGCTTAGATTCATTTGTCTATAATGTAGGTGTCTTTATATGCATAGATGTAAGATGAAATTGTAGTCTTTCAAACAATACATAGTTGACAAAAATAAAGCATAATGTCTACAGTAAGATGAATCTTATGATGGGCATCACAATCCTGCCTTTTTAAGAACTGAGCAAGTGAAAAAAACTTCCAGGCATTTTTTTCCCCCTCTTTTATAGCCTGAAAGGTATTAGACAAGTTTCACAGAGGATTTTTGTTGTTTACTTGTACTTCTGGGTTTCCTAATCCATGATGCATGAAGCTTTCTTTAGTTGATGATGAGAGTTAACAGATGGTAAAGATTTCCCTAGGCATTATTTCTGGCCTGGGCATGGAGAGAAAAATGGTGTAATTGTATTATTCTACGTCTTTCTTACCAGCCGTCTAGCCTCTTGAAAAAGAAAGAAAGCTTAGTCTGATTCCCAAAGAGCTGCCTATTGAAATGAGATGCCTGTTTATGGAGGATACCAAGTAAATAAGGATTTCAGAGTTTCAATAGTAGTTATATACAGTGTCCCAAATGAGTCTTTCACTGCCTTGCCCATAGCACTTTCTCTCCAGTTCTACCTCCATAAGCCCAACAGTCAAAATGAAGAAAGTGTTGCCTAGTTGGCAGATTCTCATGATGTGTAAGTTAGGTGAAGTCAGGACTCAGTCCCACCTTAATGTGTCTAGAAGTTGAAGTATAGATGTATGGAGAATTTTTACACCAAAATTTAAACTCTTCCTGAAATTGATTTAATGTATCTTTGTTTATGTAACAGTCTGGCACATACTTTGAACTCTGTTCTGAATAGAAAGAGACAGATGTCATTCATAGTACCTATCTTGGACATTTACATTTGAACAGGATGAAAAAAAACCTCTGGAGGTGCTTAACTCTTCACTGGTTCTAAATTCTATTTATGTTCGTAATTCTAAATCTGACATGTATGGCTAAAATTGCTCTTGATATAATGATGTGTCTATGTTATGAAATACAACATGGTTTAAAACAGTATGCTTTCCTGAGGTGGATGTATGATATTATGCAGTGTACTTTCATGGAGACAGAATCACAGAATCTCAGAATCACTTAAGTTGGAAAAGACCTCTAAGGTCAAGTCCAACTGTAAACATAACACTGCCAAGTCCACTACTAAACCATGTCCCTAAGTGCCACACCTACACATCTTTTAAATACCTCCAGGAATGGTGACTCGACCACGAATATGGGTAGCCTGTTCCAGTGTTTGATAATCTTTTGAATAAAGTAGTATTTCCCAATATCTAGTCTAAACCTCCCCTGGCACAACCTGAGGTCATTTTCTCTTATCCTATTGTTTCTTACTTGGGAAAAGAGACCAACACTTGCCACATCACAAACTCTTCTCAGGTAGCTGTAGAGAGCAATAAGGTCTCTCCTCAGCCTCCTTTTTCCAGACTAAATAATCCCAGTTCCCTCAGCCACTCCTTATTTGTACTCCAAACCCTTCACCAGCTTTGTTGCACTTCTCTTGACACACTCCAGCACCTCAATGTCTTTCTTGAACTGACAGGCCCAAAACTGAACACGGTATTCAAGGTGTGACCTCACCAGTGCTGAATACAGGGGCACAATCACTTCCCTACTTCTCTTTGCCACACTGTTTCTGACACAAACCATGAGGCTATTGACCTTCTTGGCCACTTGGGCAAGCATATTCAGCTGGCTATTGATCAACACTGCCAAGTCTTTCTCAGCTGAGCAGCTTTCCATCCATTCAACGCCAAGCCTGTAAAATTGCAGGGGGTTGTTGTGACCCAAGTGCAGGATCTGACATTTAGCTTTGTTGAACCCCATACAGTTGGCCTTGACCGATTGATCCATCCTGTCCAGATCCCTTTAGAGTGTTCTCCTTCCCTTGAACAGATCAACACTCCAGCCCAACTTGGTGTCATCTGGAAACTTGCCAAGTCTTCACTTGATCCCCTCATCCAGATCATTGATAAAGATATTAAACAGAACCGGTCCCAAAAACAGCCCTGGGCAACATCCCTTGTGACCAGCAGACAACTGAATTTAACTCCATTCATTGTAACTCTGGATTTGGCCAGCTAGCTAGTCTTTTACCAATGCCAAGATTGAACATACACAACCTGTGCAAATTATTTGCCCAAACATAACATAATACTTCTTGATGTATGATACCACATTTCTGTAATACATCATTGTTCTGCGGTGTGAATACTTGTCAGCTGGACCATATGTTAGAGAACTTGGTTTCATGTTTCCCAGTGATTCTGATTCTCAAACTAGTTCACAAAACATGTTTTATTTAAATCTGAAGCATTAGGCTGCCATAGATGTCATTGAAAATAACTAGAATACAGGTTGTCAGGTCTTTCAGGTTCTTTTGAAAGAGTTGTTTTATGGTGGAGTCACTGGACTGCATAGAATTTCTGATGTATCTAATATCTTCACACACTACCCTCTCTTCCCTTGGGAAGCAGTGAGATACAGCTTCGGAAGTAAGAAAGAAAGGATCAACAACAGATGAGATAAATCACCCTAAAGTTACCACCGATAGCTTTAAATTGATTTAAAATAAAACTCATTTCATAGCTTTATCAAAAGTAGCCAAATATTCTTTACATTTCAAATGACATAAATGCCATCACAAGACAGTAAGAACTAAGTTTGTGTTTATTTCTTGTACATACCTATCTCTATCTTTAAACAGGAGAAAGACCTCTAATTAACTATCAGGCATAACACAACCTCTCCAGAATGATACCAAAGTAAAAGAGGCAAGCTTAGTCATGCATCACATGGCATATAGATTATAAAAGAATACTGTATGAAAGTTGTAATGCAGCTGCAGAAGTTGTTGGTGAGAACTCATCAGAATTGCTATACAATTTTCATCATTTATTATCAAAAACAATGAAGCTACACTGGAAGAGGAAGAGAAAAGAATTATCAGAATGACCTCTGATTGTGAGAGGACAGAAAAAATGCATGGAAGTGGAAGCAGTTGTCAATGCCCATACCAAGAAGATTTCTCTCAGCAAGCTATTTACAGCAGCTCTGCCAAATGACACTTACTGAAAGAGGCAAAGCGCTACTAAATGGCTCACCTACCATGAACACTTCTGTCTCAGGGACAGCCACAGCCACAGTGTACATGAGGAACAGCATCTCATGTTCCCATTGGCTTAGAGTGCACATATTGCACTGCAGGGAGAATTGCAACCTTTGTTAACTCCTCCTCTGGAATGCCTCTCAGTCTGGCTGTGTAAATATGTAAATAGTTCTTATTAGTGTTGTTTAGACCAGGTTGAATAAGTCATCGTTTTCATTTACTTGGATATCCGGGGAGGGGCAGAACAGTGAATCACTGAAAAGATCCTGATGGCTTAGTCTAAAGGTAGGTGCCCTTCTAGGAGTCCTTAGCTTCAATGTGAGGGGAAATAAATTTCAATTCATTGATACCCAATTTAATACAAAATACTAAAAAAACTGTAAGGAAACAGTGCCTTTTTATCAACTATGACAAACCCCAAAAATTTTAAGAGTAATGTTGTGATCTCAAATATTGCAAATATAATAAATACGATAGTAAAAATATGGCTTTGTGAAGGATCTGGATACATTAAGCAGTCAGTCTTAAAATAGAAGTCTATTAGATAAGGTTATCAGCTGTTGCTGTGCTATCTAAGCCTCCCCCTTCTTTGTACTGGGCATACCTGCAAACATTGAGATAATGCACTAGGAATCTCGCTAACTTTTATCTCTTGAAAACACACTACTTGTTAGGGGCAAACACTTTATGTAACAGGTTATGCATATATGGGATGTGTGTGTACATATATACAAGTATATATAGGCATGTTTTTTCCTATCTGTGTACTTTTATACACAGCAAGAAAATATATAAAAGCTAATAGATTGTGGGGTTTTAAAATATTTTATTAGTTCATTTATATTCCCAACTTTTAGTTCTCCTACATTACAATACATTTTGAGATTTTTCCCAAATAGAAATTCTGCATGAAACTGCTCTCCCAATACTTCATGATTTTAATACAAATCATCTTGAAATACATTATCATTATTTGCAATATACAACAATATTTAGAAGAACTAGAAATCAGTGCTATTCAAATGAATGGTAATTTCCATTTGTTTCATTCTTTATAGTATGATTTCTTCTTATTTATTTAATGTGTTTTTTCAAGGAATTAAACATTTCTCCCCTTTTCTTTTTTTAAAATGGTTTGTGATTTCAGAAGTTTAATTTTCTAGGCAGTCATCCTGCTAATCCTTTAGAGGAACTTTATTTTCAAAGGGTGGATATGTAGTATTTCCTGAAAAAGAAACACATTCTAAGATCAGTATTTTTCTTATATGGAGATATTCTGAAAACAAGTTTACTGTCATTAAGTCTTTGAAAATTAAACGTGTTATTTAAAAAGTTTATTTAGACTTAGTACCCATATTTATTTTTGACTGCAAAACTTAATGTCACACAACCCATTTTATGCAGCTGTAGGCTTTTAAGTCACAGGTGGCACAGAGTAGTAAATTCTATCCCTCGATTACTTACAACAGAATATAAGAATTTTACACCCTTATATATTCACAGAGCAGATAACTGTTGAGAATGTTTTCGGCTGGATATTCCTTCTGGGATCAATGAAATACTAGCTAAGGAGAACAAATTAATCTTTTACTTAACAGATGACCTAGTGAAAACTTACATCAGTCAAACATCGAGTAATTTATGTTGTAGGAACTCTGCATAAGTTGTTTCAGTATATCTTTGATCTTTACCCCAGACTAAACAATTTTAGTTTGCTTTGCTTAGACAATTGTAAAAAAATACTTCTATTTTCAGTTCATATCTGTACTTCATTAGGCTTTCAATAGCATTTTAGGAACTCTTAGACAACATTAATAACTTCAAATAAACTGCAATGATTTTGACTACAGAAATCTAGTTTATAGCAAACCCACAAAGGTATGGTCTTCAGTCATTGGCACGTACTGAAAGACAAAACTAATAAGATACTTAGGCTGAAAATGAGTTTAACACACATTTAGTAAAGGATGTCAAAAAAGAATCAGCATACTAGTAATCTCCTTCCAAAATCACTAAAATGTGTAATTTGATCAGCAAATTCTAAACACACATGAATAAACCAGTGATCCAGAGATGATTTAATATATATATCTTCAATACTAATTTGCAGAAAATGAAAGTCATCAGCACTTCAAACATTTTCCCTGACAGAAAATTTTAAAAAGACATCCAAATCAACTACTATATTCTATTGTGCATAACATGGTTGATATCCCCTTTGTCTTTAATTGTACATCATAACAGCCACAGATTCACTATTCTCAGGTTCCATAGATTGAGTTGAAATTATTTAGTGCATCAATCAGGCTGACTCGTGTTCAGTTCGTTCAGATCACAGATGTTTGTGACCAACAAAACTAAAACTATCTGTAGAATTTTAAAACTCAAACATTTGTGGTACAATGGACAATTCAAGTGCAACTCAAGTAAAGGGGATTTAAAGTAATATTGAATGTTCATCTGAAAGTTGCATTTTCACATCAGACCTTTTTTTGAGAGTGTGCAGATCTGAATCTTACATTTTCTGAAAAAAAAAGAGCCAAATATATTTCCCTGCCCCAAGCTTACTAACAAAGATGCATTGATGAATATATTTAAACTGTCTCACATTATTACATGCAATATTCTACAATATAATCCCATTTTAGTTGTTCCATAGCCCTTTTTTTATACATGTCCAGCTGATGCAAATTAGGCCACTCTGGACTAAAATAAAAAAAAAAATTAGCATTTTTATAGCCTTAATATTCTAGTCTTGTGCATGACCTCCTTTACTGAAAAAAGGCATCGCTTAGGTAAATAATTGATTCTGAACTTTGAGGTTACTTTATCAGGAAAAAAAATCAAAATAAATCTTAATATAGTTAATACCTCTGGTGGGTGATTGTATTTTTGTGTATTTATTAAAACAACAGTAAGAAATTCGAGAATGGAAATAATATATTTTTTTCTGTATTATCATAGCACTGAGAAGTCAGAGTCATGGAGTACGGCCCATTTTACTAATTTTGTGCAAACACAAATATGTATACATAAATTAAAGGTTGCCTTTAATAGGCTCATAAAATATGTTTGCTTCTTGAATTTATAGGGTATTTGAAGGATGATTTTCCTACTAATTCTTTCTAAATTTTGCCATTATTGGCATCATAACTTCAAAACTTTTTTGTCTTTCTTGTAGAGAAATAAACATCCTGATGGATTATTCACTTAATTTTGTTTAATAGTCAACATAATAAAGGTTATAGATTTTTCTAGGTTATCAGGCTTAAAAAAAGACTGCCTAGGTCCAAAATATACTGATCAGCTTTGTAAATTCTAATCACTACATGCTCTTTATATGACATATAAGGAAAACTCAAACAACAAACTATGTAAGAAACCACCAAACTGGAAAGAGAAAGATGCCAACACAAGGCACAAACGTAAATCACACTTTGGTGGGTTGGGTGAAGGGAGAGGGGTTGGTGTTTTCCTTCACTTGAGAATTCTAACCTTAAAACTGTTTTTTTATTTTAAAACACTTCAGCCAGTTAGTCAAAACCCAGGAGGAGGTAAGGGAGTTTTCACCATTGGGATTATCACCTCTTCCAGTTAGAGATAATCAACGGGGTGATCTGTGTTCTGTTCCTTGCTACCTGTCATATCAATGGCTGTCTTTCACACTCTGCATCACATTTGACCAGTTAGCTATAATTTATTAAGTGTTCTACCTTTCCCAGTCCTTTTTTTTCAATGTATTCTAACAGTAGGAAGAATCCAATCTCTGCTGGAATAAAAAAACATGCTCATTGGAAACTAGAATGAACAACGATCCTGATAAATATAGCATGTATTTGGAAGACTGATATTAACAACTTACATATTCCAAAAAGATGCTGGTAGTTCCCAAATATAAAGTAATCTGAAGAATAAGCCACAATGGTAGGAAATTCAATCTCTAATCTCAGCCCAGATTTATTAGAATAGGTGTTGGAAGCTCTATTTCCCCAAACCTAAGTTAAATCTCTCACCAATGAGTTATTTCTGTATTTTGATGATGTTTAAATGATATCTGTGCTCTGAGAACTGCTGCTCCACAGGTATTATCAGCTTTCTGACACCATGAATGTTGGTGCTGTTAAGATTCTACCTAGAGGCATAAATTTAGGTTAGATCTGGACCAGCAAATTACAAAGTGGCAGGGAATATTCCCAACACTGTAATTTAACCATCTGTAGCATTCAGTTTTTAGAATTGCCCCTAATACAGCTGTGACTTGGGCCAGTTACTATTTCTAATAACCATTTTTTGAATAGTTACCCTCTTTCAAAGACTGAGATACTTTAATAGTATGAATTTAGGTCATTGAGCACATAAGTCCAATTATAGGCACAGATAGTTGACTCGTATATGCCCTGCACTGTAATTTAATGGTTAATGCTAGAGCTTACGTGCCTGGGAAGCTTTAAAAAAAAGAATCGAGATAGCTATAGAATCAATTATCTTCACAAATAAGCTGGAGTTTGAGGAATCAATACATCCAGGCTCATGCCATCTCTTATTTTCCTCAGTGAACTAGATAATTAAACTGCTGAGTTTAAGACACAAGGAATATCGAGGTAGTTTTGGTTGTGTTTTTTTTTCCTCTCCAGTACAACAATGAACTAAATTTCTGACATTAAATATAAAAGTCTCCCTTTGGTAGACAGGAGAATTTTGTCTCTTGTAGTTCATGCCAAGACCATTTCCAACAGTAATTTCCTTGTTGAATTTCCTCTTATATGGATTGCAACTCTGAAAACACTGATCTAATCTCATATACAATTTCCATTCATGACTTCTCATTGAGACTCGTGGGCAGATATTTTTACATTTGTCTTCAGAGTATTACTTCCATTAATGAGTGGTCTACAGTTTAGACTATTTTCCTTTTTGTTTGCTTTTTTTTTTGTAACTATATATTTTGTATGTTTCTAACCTATTCCTTCTATCACCTCAAGAAATAATGTTGTTGTTATTTCACTATCATCTTTAGTGTTATCAAGAAGCTAAACATGCTGTTATAAACTGAAAGAACCCATATATCTAACAAAACTAGTGTATCATGCTCTCATTCTTTTTAGGGCACAAGGCTCATAATCCAGCACTTCCCATAGGGACAAAACTGCTTGTTACAAGATATTGTCCAGGACATAGAGCATGTCTGGGAAGTGGAAGTTCTTCTGTGCTTGTAGCCATTACTTCAAGTTTCCTGAGCTCACCTGTAATTTATGCTTTCCAAAAGAATAAATTTATTATTTCAGAACATGTTGGGCATGGCATGTAATTTTACAAATGATGAATAAAAGCTGTTGGTTTGGTTCATTTGTTAGTTTTGTGAGGATTACTTAGTTCAGCAATTTTTCATTTCACTGTCTTTTTAAACAAAGGTCTTCGTATGCATTTAATATTAAACTTTGTGCTAGGCATAGGTAGTTTAACATTGCAAAAAGTACCAGTTGTGAACAAAGACTTAGAAGCCATGATCTTTCCTTTAAATATTTTCTAATTATTGACTGAAACAAGTTTTTGTGAATGGTTAGATTTTTTTAATACATATATTTAAGCAACAAATATTACCTGGAAAAACTACATTCATAAATTTACTCTTATGCAGACTTTCTTCATGACACCGAATAAGTTTATGTTTAATTTCTTCTAAAATTTGTCCTCAAACTGTGGTGCTTAGACAGCTCGTGTGCTGGTCAGACCAGGTTATTGAAGAGGTGAAGGCTGAACAAAGAAGTCAGATAAAATACCAGGCAAACTGTTAAATTACAGATTCCTGCTTGCTGTGAAAAATGTACGAAATCCTTAGAAAAACTGAAGGATATCAATAGCTTCTCCCCCAAATTAAAAAACAAACAAAATATCAAAAACATATGAATTAAGGCTCCGTAATTCTACTAAACTTCCATTTAAAACTCCCATCCAAATTTCTTCCATACATCAACTCCACTTACAAAAAGGTATGAAAATGATGGAGAAAAAAGATGCATCAAAGTAAAGGTAAATCATTCATGGCTTACGTATCTGGAAAGAAGCTTCCTCTCTGCATAAACAAGCATATTGTGTGATGTTACTGTTAACTGTTATCAAGAGTCTAATAATATTGACTTTACTTTTTTGCCCTGGCTACTTCTATTTTTCTGACAGGTTGTTCCACAATCCCTCTTCTGTTTCAAAATTCCAAGGCAAGTATATCAGTAACCAGTTTTCCTAAATTAACATTGCCCACTTGTAGTTGAGCCATTATTGGCTTTCAGCTTAAAAAAAAATCCAATACTGAAGTTTTGGCGATCTCAGCAAATTTGCATAAAAATTTGTCTCTGTATAAGTTCCTATCAAAAACATGACAAATGATGGGTTTCTGATTAATATGTTTTTAAAAATAGTTTATATTTTTTCCTAGATATGTTATCAATTAACAGTGTCGGTTTATATTATGTATTAAAATCATTTCCTCTGTGTTTCAGATCCAATTGGATTTCTCTAAAAATGTTACTTTAAGCTATGCTATGTTAAGGTATGTTAATGCCAGTTATGCTATGATGTGCTATTGTTTCTGAGTTTCCTTCTGCTGAAAAAAGGAACTTTAATCTTTTTTTGTTTCACTATATTGTAACAGATGCACATCACTAAATAAGACATGTAGAGATTAGGCAGCAACACTGAGGCACATAAACAGACTGACAGAGCTTCTAACAAAAGCTTGGCCTGTGATTAATGATACCCTTGCACATGAGTGCTTTTTTTGGTCCAAATACATGGTATGTCTAAAGTTTAAAATTGAATTACAAAAAGAAAAAAGTCTTTACTTTTAGGAGAGCTTTGGGAACAAGAGCAACTTTCATCCTTTAATGATTTTATTGTCATCTATAATAATCATTATTTCTGATTTATTTGTCAAGTTAATGTAAGATGTTATAAATATTATTTCAGTCTTATGGTGCAAATTAATTTCTTGTATAGATGTTTTTAATATTTGCATTTTATACTTTGATTTTTATCTCATGGTATAATGATAAATATGAGTCTATTATTCAAAAATTTGGAGGTTATTTTCTGTCTTTAACCTAAACCTTAAAGAGACAAATATCTCAAAAAAAAATCATGTCTTCAGATTCTCTGTTGTTCCTTGGTAAACATAACTTTATATAGAATATATTCTAGATAGAATATATAGAAGTTAGGTGATAATAGGCAAGGGTAAGGGACCTTCATAAAGGGAATACACAATCCTCTTATCTACAGAAAGGAGGTTCTCCTTCTGTACCATCAACAAAACCAGTTTAATGTAGATGCAGACTATGGGTACATAAGTAGATTTTTTTTCTGATAATCAACAAATTTCTTATATAGAAATCAGTATTTCTATATGTGTTTCTTATGGTTCATTTGGCACACACGTGAGTGTATAATTTTGAGAATTAGTATAAGCATTCAGCTTTCACACAGCTGGAAGTTTTGGCCTTGATTAATGAATAGAACTACCCTGCTTCTATATAGAATATATGCTGTTAGTCTTATTTTAAGAGATAAAAGTTCAGTTTTCTATGCGGAAAGCAATAGTATCTGTGAGAATATTTTGTCTTATACCAATGGAAAACAGACCCTTCTTTTAAGACATATTTTAAGAAGAAACTACTTATCTTTTAGGGAGGCTAAAAGTGCTTTACATCTTCTGGTAATTGTTTTCATCTTGTTGCACAAGGCGACTTTTAGCACAAAGATCACTCAGTGAATTTGTCTGTAAGTTTTTGCCATTTTTAGAGAGGTGTTTATTAATTGCTTTTAGCTGATGTAGACTGATACTTGGAAATTATGCAATCTAAACCATGAAGGTTATGTAACAGGCTGAAACAGGTGAGAATTTCGTTCTTCATTTTGAGATACATGTTCAAGAATCTACAGATGCCCCAAATGGCTCATAACGTTCACTTTATCTTTCATCTGAGATGCAGAAGAACCAGAGTCAAATATCAGTTTTGCATAGTGATTTTTTTTGGCCTTAGAATTGTTTCTGGCCTTAAATATCTTTGTATTTGTTCTCTGTACACACCAGATTACACTATTTCATTTTGATCTTTCCTACTTCCTGGTAATGACTTTTTTTTTGGTATTCTGGAACTTCATTATTCATTACCTAGGATGTTCACCTATTATACAAAAAACATGTTTTACTTCTATGCCTGAAAGAGACATTACAATTTTTCTAGAAAATAAATGTTTTGAGGGAGTGAGATAAACAGTGAGGGAATAACTAGAGTTATGATGGATTTCTTTCTTTCTCTATTCAGAATTTGTAAACTGCATTAAAAAAATTCCAAAGTTATTGAGATAAGAAGGCTATTGTTAAATGTGGTGTTCCTCAGGGAAAGAACATTTTTTCTTCCAAAAATTTTTCAGTCAGTTCTGATAATCCATACAAGAGACAGGTTTTTTTTTCAAGGAAGAGTTTAGGAGACTGAGTCATAAGATGATGCTATTCCTCAGATTTTTTAAAAAGCATCTGAATCAATTTGTAGTGCAGTGTTTTATACACCTGTGGAAGTGCCTTAGAGAACAGAGATCCCTCTTGCCCTACTATCCATATGCAGATGAACCTCTGAGAGGGTAGGTGTCAGTATTGTTAACAGTGATAATCAAATAGAAAGTCTAAAAGAAACGATTAGAGTGATTATTATCGTTATTGACGAAAATCATTTCCAAGAAACATTATTGTTCTTCTTCATCCTTCTCTTTATACCAAAATCACCTATATTATATGTAACTGAATCATAGAATCACAGAATCTTCTAGTTGGAAAAGACCTTTGAGATTATTGAGTCCAGCCACT
The DNA here is from genome assembly GCA_033558185.1 of Dromococcyx pavoninus. Classification (NCBI taxonomy): domain Eukaryota; kingdom Metazoa; phylum Chordata; class Aves; order Cuculiformes; family Neomorphidae; genus Dromococcyx; species Dromococcyx pavoninus. The sequence continues at coordinate 3,448,740 of JAUMJL010000212.1, forward strand.
CCCATGTTCTGCTAAACCATGTCCTTCAAAAACTCATCTACCTGTTTTTTAAACACCTCCAGGAATGGTGACTCAGCCACCTCAAACAACTGCCTGTTCCAGTGCCTGACCACCCTTTCAGTAAAGAAATTCTTCCTAATATCTAGTCTGAACCCCCCCTGGCACAACTTATGGCCATTTCCTCTTGTCCTATCACCTGTCACTTGGGAGAAGAGATCAACACTTGCTCTGCTACAGTCTCTTTCAGGCAGCCGTAGACAGCAATGAGGTCTCTCCTCAACCTCCTCTTCTCCAAGCTAAACAGCCCCCGTTTCCTCAGTCATTCCTCCAGCCCCTTCACCAGCCTTGTTGCCCTTCTCTGAGTGCACTCCAACACTTCAATGTCCTTCTTGCAGTGAGGGTCCCAGAACTGAACACAATACTCAAGGTGTGGCCTCGCCAGTGCCGAGTACAGGGGCACAATCACTTCTCTGGTCCTGCTGGCCACGCTGTTTCTGATACAGGTCAAGATGCCATTGGCCCTGTTGGCCACCTGGGCACACTGCTGGCTCATATTCAGCCGGTTGTCAACCAACACCCCCAGGTCCTTCTCCTCCAGGCAGCTCTCACTCTTCCCCAAGCTGCATGGGGTTGTTGTGTCCCAAGTGCAGGACTCAGCATTTGGTCTTGTTAAACCTCATCCTGTTGGTCTCAGCCCATCGATCCAGCCTGTCCAGATCCCTCTGCGGAGCCTCCCTTCCCTCAAGCAGATCAACACTGCCACCCAGCTTGGTGTCATCTGCAAACTTGCTAAGGGTGTACTCAATCCCTTTGTCTAGATCATTAATAAAGATTCTGAATAGGACTGGACCCAGCACTGAACCCTGAAAAAGACTGAGCAAAGGTAAATTGTAAGTCTGAGTAATTTTATTTTTCAAATTTCTACTGCTAGGTTTGAAAAAATAAAGTTTATTAAGACAAACAAAAGCATTCTCCATTAATTTATTGCAAAGTCTTATCATTATCTTATTTAATATATTTTTTGCATGACCATTTTCTGTTCCAATTTGGTATACTGATCTGATGAAAAGATAGAACAACTTGTAAATTGTACAAATGATACTGATTAAAGAAATATCAAGACAAGCATAGATTTTTCAGCAGTTCACAAGATTTGTTAATGATTTTTTTTCCTGAAACACTGAGGTTTTAGATTTTTGAAAAAATATGGCTCTAAAAAAATAGGAATCAAGGATAAAGGTACATCAGATCATGCAGATCATATCACCAACACACGTGAAAGTACAAAAGTTTGTTTGATTTTTTCATGTTCAAAACCCCAAAAAAGAAATAGTTAAAAAATAGTAGAATTAATAAAATTGATTTAAAGCTGTTATTTAAAATCTTTGGTATTTTCTGAAAAATCACTCTGCAAAAATATTCACAAAATTTTTCAATATTAGAGTTAATGATTTTTATTATCTTATGTACTCCCTCTTTGTGATTTGTTCTGCCTTGTTCACTGTGATCATGCTACCAAAACAAATAGTTAGCTCTTTTGTCCTTGGAATGGAAATACACAAATATGATATTTTATCTATATTTAAAATATATGTAGTTATACTTAAGTTCCACTTTCTATCCCCCTTTATCTTTAGCGGCGCATGGAACAATAAACAGCTATGAAGGCATAAATGGGGAAGAATTCAATGATTTGGTGCTCAGCAGTTCCCTACCAATTGCTGAACTATTGACTGCCTACCAATCAATTGCTACACTGCTCTTACTGCCTCACACTATGTAAACAGAGTACATGGCCTGGGGGAAGAGGCAGCAGAATACATAAAACCAGAATGGAACCTCAAAGAACATATAGAAAAGGGAGGGTAGATAGTAATGAAAAAAAAAAAGCCCCACAATCAGAATGAAGAGGGAAGAGGGAAATACAAGACCAGGAAGGAGAGTGGGTTTCTTCAAAAGTACAGGTTGAATTATGTGAAAATCAAAACTGGTGCTTAAATATAGGGAACAGAAATAAGGCAGAAAGATGCTGAACTAATCTTCGGTAGCAGCTATACTCCCTTACCTCCTGCTCCTCAGTGAAATGCTAAAATTTTTGGTAAATCTTATAAACTCTGTTTTCTATGACACACAGTAAAAAGGGTATGAAATAACACACAAATAGGAAAAACATGGAAAGTATGAAACAAATTTAACTTAGTTAAAAGGGTGTGGAACGTACCACATCCACTGTAATTGCTGTCATAAAAATATGAGATAGAGGATAAAGCAGTAAGTGCAAGGAATTTCTCTTGTTGAGAGTTTGGGTTCTTTTTAGTTTATTAATGCACTGTTAGTCTACAATGCAGAGTAACAGACGATTGTCGATTATTAGTCTACAATACAAACTTATGTCTTTGGTCTTACTTCGATTATCTCTGCCTACCCTTGAACAGGACAGAGCAAAATCAGAAAGTAATAAGATTAAAACACATGCAAATTTATCAAACATCATCAGTGCATAAAAGACAAATACAAAAGCAAAATACCATATTAAAAGTGAAATAATCAGCTAACATAAAAAATAAATTTATCAAGATATAAAGAAATCTTACTATAATAGAATATAAGACCCAAGGCACATGCTAGAAGGTTGTTTAGCTGAGAACTGTCCTGAAAAGCTGAAAGTTAAGAGATGTTGAGTGATATTCTGATGTGCTTGTGGTTTCATTTACGAACGCATTTGGAGTTTCAAATAATGAGAAGATTACAGAGGAAATAACTGGTGACATGAGGAAGTAATACTGGAGAAAATGTTAGTCTCAAGTTTATATAGCATAGGCTCTCTTCCTTGCTCCACCACTGATTTTTACTGTTTTCCAATCTGTTAAACACATACAGTGTGATTTTGAAAGGTGGAAAGTGCAGGTAGTTTTAATTGGTTTCAGCCACAGTTGTTGAGGGTCTGCACCTTTGAAAATCAAACTGCTCCTGTTAGCTGCCGACTGACTTCTGGTGAAATGTAGTTTGTAACACAAACCCCTGTCAAGTTCTCACTTACGTTTGCCAAGAATTTACTTTAAAATAATGTCTTTATTATTTACTTTTGTTGTTAAAAGACAGAAGTATGCAATCAATAGAAGAAGGCTGTGTTAATCACCATCACTTTTCCTATAAATATGCAAATTTTCAGACTCATAATCTCACTGATTACTGTTTATTGACAGTTTGGGAAATTGAAATGGTATAGACTTGCCTACTTTGAAAATCAGTAAAACAAGCAAATGCGATATTTTATTAAAAGGAAAACATCTTACGTGTTGATACTTGCTTCAAAGATGAACATTGTACTATTCGTACATTCAGTGCGAGGTAAGGCCCTTCACCTTATGCCTAATTTTTGTCAGTAGTTTTCTAAAGTTATCTCTTAACTAAGCACGAGAGGTGACCTGTCTTTTTCAGTTGCTTCTAATTTCAGTAGTCCCTCGGCTCATCACTAAACTTCCTTCCAGTGCCTCATCTATTTAGACATATATGAAGACTTGAATAAGAGGAGCAGACCAATGACAAAGGATTTCTGTGCTTGAGGCACAAAATAGCCAGGTTAATGGAATGAATTTCAGAACTACATTGGAAATCTAACAAGTAAGGAAGCACCCACCTGGGAATTGAATGAAATCTTGACACTGGGGTTAAAATTGATCTTTTTGTCAGACATTTGAAATGAGAGACAATCAAAGGCAGAGTCCTATATATTCCTCAAAGGCAAGAATATTTACTGTTGGGAGCAACAGCAGAGTCTTCTCTCATATTTACCCTTTTTTATGAACTTTTTCTCATCTTATTGAACAGTTTAGGGAGAACTGTTCACCAAGGAGATATTATTAGAATTTACTTCCTATGAAAAAGATAATTATAAGATCACAGTATCATCCAGACTGTGAGGGATCTCAGCAGGTGGTAAGTCCAAACTCCTGCCTGACCAATACTAATGTCAGACCAAGTTGCTTTTCAGTTGGTCTTGAAAACCTCCAAGAAGGGAGCCTACACAGCCTTTCAGGCCAACTTCTTCCACTACTTAAATGTCCTCACAGGGGAAAAGTTCTCTCATATACAGTCTGAGCTCCTGAATCCCTGTTTTCCTGCCAAGAGTGCACGACTGGCTGCTGCTAGCTGCCAACCAGAATTCATGGGCCATTTCCACAGAGCTGCTTACCAGTCAGTTAGTCTAACCCCTGTGCTGTTGCAAAGGGTTTCCATTTCCCTGGATGCAGGACTTTGCATTTTTCCTTGTTGAATTTTATTAGGTATCTGTCACCTCATTTCTCTAGTCTGTCTAGAATGGTACCACAATCGTCTAGCACTCTCAGACCATTCTTTTGTTGTCCAAAAACTTGATGAGACCATACTACAACACCTCCTCCAGACTGCTGACATTAGGCAGTGTCCTATCTTCACCATATCACCTGTCCCATTCAGCAACAGACATTTATTTCGCTTGTTCAATATTTAGCTATTAATGTACTAATAGAAGGTCTTGTCCTTGATGCAACTCAAACTGCAAATGTCAGCTCTACAAGAACTTTGGTTTTTCCGGCTACAATTTCTTATGCCGAGACAGTGTTCCTAAATTCCTCCTTTGCAGGCTTTTCATTTGTCTGTAGATTTTTGCTAGTATTAGAGCTCTGCTATTAAACCCCTATTTAGCTAAGACAGTTTTTTCATAGTTTTACTTATTTTTCTGAGTATTAAGATGGACAATTCATGTGCAGTTTGCAACTCATGTCTGCCAAATCCCAGAGCAATACTCTTTGGCTGGAATATTTCCACTTACTTTTCACACCATAAGATAATCGTGCAGTTCATACTCCACCTTTAATCAGTAGAAAGAAACACGGATTTTTGGATGAAGTTTTATCCCTCTTTTAGATAGTAAATATTAAGAGTAGAACTTAGGACATGAAATGAATCTCATCTTATCAAAGATGCTGAGAATAGGTCACATGCAGCATTCCATAAAAGTACCTGACTCTATTGACTAAAAAGGGAATCTAGGATGACAGGATTAGATTGCATGGATACACATTGAAGAAATCTTGTATTAAGTGAGATGAATCTAATATTTAGTGATGACTATTCCATTCTACATCATCAGTAGACTTTACTAACCTGAAGCATTTGTGCAAATGAAGGACTTCTTATGTAGACAATCATGGTAAGAAAAAACATAGAAACCAGCTGTTTGTAAATTGAGTGCCCATTACAAATGTTTCTTAAAAAATAGCCTATTTTCATATTTTCTCAATAAACACAAAAATCAGAAAACTTGCAAATTAAATTATCTTCATTGACATCAATTGAGTTGTCAATGATATAGCAGAGGAAAAACTCAGTGAAGAGATGAACTATTGGGAAATGTAGTGAAGTGTGCTCTAGTTTCAGAGCAACCTATTTTGAAGAATTAATACTTATTAGACAGATACAAAAACATTCATTCGAAAATTTTATTTCCCCTTTGAATATATTCCTATAGCATCTTCATTTATTTTTAAAATATTTTATTATCATCTCAAATCTAATCGATGTGTTAATAATAATTATTTGATTATCAATAGCAATTTTTCTTATAATTTTTCTTACTGTGATATTGCCCACACTGAATTTGGTACAGTTCAACGTATTGGTGAAGCAGAAGAAAATGTAACTCTTTTGTCTGAAATATTTCCATTTGTTTAGAAACCTTGCCAACATCTGATTAAAAAATCTGTAGCATGTATCTGTAGCATACTAATTTCTACTATGGTGTAGCATGTGATCTGCTGCTGTCCTTAGTTTCTAGGTCACAGAAAAACATTTTGTTCTTTATAATCTTCATAAAGTGAAATAGAATTTCCTTTTTTTTAATGTATTCTTGATGTAATCATACACTTATCCAGTAAGAAGAAAAATACACATTAAGTAGAATCATTGTTTCAGAATGAACTATAAACTATGTTATTGCAGAGACATCTCACCATTGAATAGACAGCAAATCTTCAGATAGTAGGGAGGAAAAAGGAGAAGAAAAGCACAAGCTGAACTTAGAACTGCTCTAAGGTAAAATACATTTTTTTTTTTAAACTCAGAATTTATTCTACCAAATCAAAACCATAGAAGACTAGGATGCAGAGGTGGATGAAAGACAGTGAAAATTCTTTGCTTTTGGATTCTCTTGCACAAAAAACTATACAATACAGAGCACTGAAAAGCTATCTGCTAGAAGCAAACATTCAGTTTGCACTAGTTTGTGAGTCCATTTCAGCTGAAAAGAACTGTCATTTAGTTAGCTCTCCTGCTGAACATTTCCACATCTGCTAGGTCACAGATATTGGAGAGAAGAAAATATGTGGCTACATAAAATCTTTGGCTGCTGATATCATTAATAGTGCTTTTGTAGTATGAATTTATTCAGTAATTTAGAAGTTCAAAAAAAGCTAGAATTCACTGAAGCTATTTGCTGTTTGGCTGGAAAGGGAGCACAGCTGGTTTGATCATAGGGGATGGTGACACAACTCTACTTGACAGAGATTCTTCTTTTATCTAAGCCAAAGTTGATGAAAGTAAAACTTCCAGTGGATCAGTGTAAAAGTCAGATGCAGTTGCACACATGTGATTATCAAGTTTCAAACACACAGCTATTTTATCAAAGGCTAAGCGACAAGACAGCATTTACACCTCAGTCTACAGCTCCAAAACCAACTAACCAATACTTATTAAGATCATTTTCTCTGACAAATAAAAGGAAATTGTGCATTCCTTCAAAATATTGATAAAACATTGACAATAAAACCTTACAAGAAAAATAAACATTCTAATAATTAATGATCTTTAACATTCATTCGGTAAATAAATTTCAACAAAAAATGCTTTTATACAGAAAAAGAATAAGAAACATCATTCAAAAAATAATGGTGCAAAAATTTATTTTCTATAAGATTCTCTAAAAATACATAGTTCAGTTTAGAACGCATGTTTTCCTCTGCACAATTTCAGGAAAATTAATGATTTTTAAGGAATTTTCTGTTTAAAAATTTCATTTATAGCCACAACATAGATGTATTTCCTCTCAGAACAAAAAAAGCTATGACTGAAAAAGTACTTGAAAGAGGACATGGAGGCAACAATGATTGAAATATTTATTTTTAATTAAATTAATTGCAAAGAGCTTAAAACAATCTTCATATAATACATATATGTCAGAAACAAAGACCAAAAAATATTAAACAGACGTATATGATTTTACATACCATGTAGAAAAGTTAAGTAGCAATTCTTTTGTTTTAATTTGTCCTCTGCCATTAGTCACGTATCCTGCTTTGAGCAAGTCACTTTATTTTTCTGCTTGTAAGAGAAATAACAGCACAATACTCAGTGTTTTTCTACCTCATAAGGATATTTTATAATTAAATGTTTATCACAGAAACTTCTGCTCAACCTTACAGTTAAAATATCTTTAAAAAACTCTTTAGTGCATTGCAATAAAAGTTTAAAGGTTCATTCTTGCAGATCTTGCTAAATAATGCATAGGCCTCTGTAGCCTGTTTGAAGTTGACAATACCACCTGAATGAATAATAGCAGTGGAACAGCTCCTAAAGTCTAATTCTGTTGTCTGTTTTTAGTTACGTTAATAAAATAACAGTTCTACCTACAAGGTGCTAATAGCAACTCAGTCATTAGTAAAATGAAATTCAACCATTTTGCTCAAAGAACTGGATTGTCAGCCTGCAGAATTGTAATCTGTTATTGACAATTGTTGTTTTCTCTCAAAATATACTCCCATCCTATTTCTGAAAAGAAAAATGAGGCTGGTAGAAAAGCTAAGAGATATGTGATCATATCTCTGATACCTTTCTTGGCTTTAAGGAAAGCCATTTCATCTTCTTTGCTGGTGAACAACATAGCATCTCTTTTCTATATGAAGATAAACTGTAAAGAAAGAACAACTACTAAATCCTATTGAATCAAAGATTTTTTTTTCAGCCTTGTTGGATAGCAGTGACTTTGTCTTTCAGTAACATCACTGAACCAATTTGTTCAAAAAAAACTAAGCTTGTTTAGCCATAATTTTGCTGACCCCCTCAGATCATGGAAATACCTAGTGTGCAAAGCAGGATGTTTATAAAAACATATGTGTAATTCTGGTAGGGAAGAAATCTCACACATCAACTGAAGTACCCAAAACAAAGACGTAAATGCAAATAAATATTTGGGCACAATGGGAAAAACTTTAGGAAGGAGAGCTTGTCAATTCTCAAAAATACATAGTGGAAGATGGATCTTCTTCCTCAGATACAGAAGCCAACAAGATTTTGCTAGTTTATTTGCGAGGACAAATATGGGCATTTGCAAGGAGATCTAGTAATTTGTCAGTCTATTAAGATTTCCAAGAGGAATTAATTCAACAGCTTTTTCTTGTTCATGGAGCAATTTTCTGTTCTCTGTGAAGAAGGATAGCAGCGCAACTGTGAGGGGATAGAAGATGGCACAGGTATTTTGGGCCACTGCATAGTTGTGTTTGCAATATGAGACTATTTCAGAACCAAAAAATTAGTTTTTCAAATTCAATCAATGATGTAACCTTAAATTTGAAACAAGTTAAAGAGAATTCTCTGAGGAATATCAAGGGGAGTTTTGTTACTTGTATAAATTTTCCAGTTGATGAGAATTTAAGCCTGCAGCTGGAACCTAATTTTGCACTTGCAGACAAAACAATTTCATCCAGACTGATAAAATGATCGTGACAATGTTAAGCAATTTTTAAAACCAAAGTTGTGAATAAAAGTGGAGTGCAAGAGAGTTTAACTGAAATATAATGGGGAAATGAGAATCAATACAGACAAATGTTGAAGAATATATCATCTCACAGAAAGGATTTCTTAGGAGAAAAAGGAATAAAGTAATAACTTTATAGTTCAAAGAAGGCAGTGAATTGTCCCTGATGATTATTCATAACTGAAAGTATATATCTTGAAGTTGTATAGCCTGTCATGCTAGGAATTACCTATAGGGCAAAATAACCCAAAGGAGAACCATGGTTATATAAAAAATATACTTATTACAGAAGAAAAATAAAAGACAGAAAACCTATCTAACCAACTAGTCATAATTCGATATACAATGAAATATCTGAGTGATACAGAATAGAATAATAGGATCATTTGGTTGGAAAAGACCTTTGAGATCATCAGGTCCAACTGTACTTGTCCAATTGCTAAACCATACCCCCGAGCACCTCATCTCCCTGTCTATTTGTAGCTCTAGTAATAAAATGAGTTACAATTTCTTCTACGTATAGGAAAAGAAAAGAAAACAAAGACTACTCCAAATTTAATAGTCTAGATGTAGAAGGAAAAAGTCATTGAAACAGCCTTGAAATGCTTGAAATGCAGGTGAGAAATATACTCTGGGTGAATTAGGAAACAGTTTGCGCTAATTCTAGCAACAGACATCAAGTAACAAACAGTCCACATTAACACATAAACTAAAGCAAACAAAATATGACAAAAACAGTAGTATTCTAATAAATATATCATGAAAGAAAAGATCACTTTGTAGAAACCAACTTAAAATGAATGTGAGGAAAAAAGTCTAAGACATGAGAACAATTTTACTGTCAGTCTGAGAAAAAAAAATTCTTTCTTTTTATCTATATCTTTAGGAAAAGTGGAGGGCCCAAAGCAGAAAGACATCTAAGTTATGTTAATGTTTATCATTGTAGAAATATGAAGTGAAAGAAAACCAGGCTGTGTCTGAGGGCTATCCAGCGCTGGCCTACTTCAGCCGAAGAGCTGGAAGTCTAAGGGTGTCAGCAAAGAACCAACAACAGGATGTAAAAGAACTTTATATAAACACTACAGAAAAATAATTGTAAATGAGAGCCTTAAACAAGACTTTCAGAGTTGCTCAGTTTAGAAGCCAGGACAAATACATGCTTCAGAAAATGAACACATCATGAACCCAATTCTGTTTCTCAAGCTCTGTTCAAACACGCTGCTCTGAAGTGCCATATGTTACAGGGTAGAAAATACTCAGCTACAGCCAGTAGAAACCATAAACCAGCTGGTTTAATCAGTTTTCCAGTGTCAGCAGGGACACAACTGCACAGCTCTATAATGTAATGAATGAGAAACACCAGTTAGGAAGCAGTAAAATGATCCAGCTCTGAGGTACCTGCCAGCTTTTGCCAGAAGCACAAAATAATAAAAGACATTTGCAGGTCTCTGCATGCTACCTGGCATCTTTCAGTTTCTATTTCTTACATTTCACAGTATAAAATGCAAATGTTCAGTTTACTATAAACTAAATATTTACTAGAAAACAAATCCCTCACAGCACTGTTACAATCTATATTTTGTCTAATATATACTCATTCCTCTTTTTTAAGGTGAAACGCAAGACATGCATTACATTCTCTTTAAATTGAGCAAGACGATGGGCATATGTATATGTTTGGCCATACTTCTATTCACATACAATGTAATGGTATTGCTGCTTGATCATCTAATGGTTCGTAAGACTCTTGTTCCAAAGGCTCAGTCATTCTACAGTCTCTGTATTCACCTTTCTCTATACATCTCTGTGCTCACCTTGAATTGACTAAATGACAGGTATTTATTTCAATTACACCTTTACTAATTTACATTTCCAATGCAAGTTATTTTAAGGATTTTTAATTTCAAGGTTCTTTTATTACTTTTATGTTGGTTCGTAATTACTTTTCAGCTCCAGAACTCTATAAATTTTTGTTTACAGACAGAAGAATATTTCAAATGAGTGGCTGGAGTTTGATTGAGTAAACCAGTTAAATTAAACCTCATCCCTAGACTTGTAAAAAATTATCATAACATTTAGCATTTTTTCAATGAGTAACTTTTGCCGAGGTATTTATATCAGCAATGTTAAGCAAGTTTTTGAACACTTGTAGTCCAGAATATTGCATGAATCCCACTCAATTCATACATAAAATGTACAAAAATACATCAAATTAAAAAAACCCTTAAGAATAATATGGAATTCCATTATCAAAGTGAAAAAGTGCTGAGAACAGTACATTCCATTTTAGCATTCAACAAAACAATTATACTTTTCCAATCTGGAAGATAAATAAAAATTTCACAATAATAGGAAATTAAAACCAGTGTTAAAATAGTCAAAAAAGAGTAATTCCCAACATATTGAAATTAAGGAATTTTAGCTTTATTGCATCTTGTCCGGAGTAACTTACTAATTCACTGCATTGATAGTACCACCACCATTGCGGTATTTGAAGTTGGAAAGAATGCAGATTTTTGCATATATTATCTTTGACTTCTTTGATGTAGTTTCACAGAGGAACCATCCGTGGGCATAAATAACAGCTCATCTGAGAGCCTGAAATAACATGGTTAATAATCAATACTCTCTAAGAATTTAAATGTCAAGTTATTTTTTGTGACTACCTTTTGAAATAACTTCAAGAAGCCTCTTAAGAATTAACCAGTACATTCAGGTAGTGCAAAATGCAGCTAGATATCGAGGATACTTTCAGTGGTTATAATCACTAAGAGACCTAAAAGTTTAGGTTATTGGAAATTGTTTGAGTGATTTAGTTTTTGGACAAGGAAGTTTTTTTAATAAGGTAAAATACTCAATTTTACATATTCGAATAGAATATCTTAATGTAAAAGTGCACCCTGAATGTGAAGAATAAAAAAAAATAAAAAAGAGAGGTTTTTTCTAAATTAAGGAAATGTTATGAAATATTTTAAGACAATAGGGACAGATCCTCTCTTCATGGATCTAACTCCATGCTGAAAGGTAGTGATATGACATGGGTATATGCCATTTGCAATCTATATCCAGAAACAGAAAACAGACTCACATCACACCCATTATGGCCCAGGGAGAACAAATTGAAGGAGATCAAAGTCTTTCTCTAGCAAAAGAAATCAATTTTGAATAACTTTTTATGTGATTTATAGCACAAGATCTCACTAAGTGACTTAGGAACCTAATTGTGTTTGAAAACATACTCATGGTATTAGGCGGCCTTCTTGAAAGGCAAGTCTGACTTCATAGGGTTGATTGGGTGTTAGAAGTTCCTTGTCTCCTACAAACTTGATAGCAAAATACTTAATTTGCACTAAGAGATGTAATTTATCTTCTGCGATACCATGCAGCTGTGGTTGTCTAAAACAATAAAACAACACTCAACACAGTATTGCTGTGATGATATCCAGTTCTCAGTAGCTCTTATATGCCCATATAAGTTTGAGAAGGTTCCTTCTGCCTCCTGTCTTAAGGACAATCAGAGCTATTGAAAAATATTAAGTTTTAAATAGAAAAATGAACATTTGATGGAGAGATAACAAATTTGATCCTGAAGATCACTTTTAACAGAAGACTGCTATCATATAATTTTAAGCTGCTGTGTAATGAGTTTCCATACACTTATCAACCCAGAAAACTGGAAATTTGAAAACACTAGCACTGGTTACAATGCATGTGTAGTGCAAGTCTCCCATGAGTGCAAAGCAGAGCTGAGCTGTGCTGATAAATAAGTCTGTTGGGAATGGGAAGTGTCTGTCTCGTATTACTTTTAGATCTGTCAATGTTGGCAGGATTGATGATGTAATTTGTAAAACCATCAGTTCCAAATTTGGCAGTAATTAAAAAATAAACAAACTATTAGAATGGACTGCAGCAAAGATAGAGGAAGAAAGCACATATCTGTAAAGATCTTTTTAGATGCTGGCACTGTGTCCACAAAACTAATGAGAATTTACCTGCAGTATTGTACATGAATCTGGACACCTTGTTAACTCGTGCAGACCTAATACCTGGAAACAGTACAATACATCAAAAAAAGAATGAAGAAGTATGTTGCAGGTTATAATTGCTATTTGAAGAGAAGCTAAAAAAAATCAGGTTGATTGTAATACAAAGAATTAAGATGATTAAGCTGTATAACATTTTGAAGGGCATAAATACAGTGCATATTATCAACTATTGGAAAAAAAAATTCCCCCAAAATAAAAATGGAAACTGAAAGGAGCCCAAGCACTGATAAAGTACGAGAGACAATGGCACTCTGAAAGTGTAAGCAATGTTCAGAATTGACTAGAAACTTCATTAGTGTAAGAAAGAAGTGAGCTTCTATAAGCAACTGGGATGTGGGGAAGAAATAAGAGGAGCAAATTGCATTCTTGTCCCCAAATATAGAGACTTGAATGGTCTTGGAAGCCTAATTACACTCTCAGCCCTTGAAATACACCCTCAGATCACTACTGAAAAGAGAAACTGTTCTGCTGGAGAGAAATGGGCAAAAGTTGCTTTTCATGACCTAAGAGTCAACATAAAATTCACTACCTTTCAATTTACTTTAAAAAAAATCTGCTCAAAAGACTTATAAGACTTCACCATAACATTTTAGTCCAAATGTCCCTTCACTATCTCCTAAATTTCTATTCAGATTTTCACATTATTTCCGAAAAGTATACAAGCACAGAGCAGTAACAACTAAGGTTTTCCACTGGGTACAGGGCTTAACATTAACTGTTTTCAATATCACAATTAAAATATCACTGCTACAATATCACAATTGTATTACAAGTTAATACCTAAGTTAATATCTAGCTTAATTGCCTCTTGGTTTGTATGGCTGGCTCAAAAATGAGGACTGTCTTTGTTGTAAGCATATATATAAGCATATTATAACAACATACATAATATTTACAAGTTTAGCATATATAAGTAAAGAACTAGAATAAACAAATTCAATAATTTAAAACAGTTTATACACAAATTTAGCCTTTTTATAGTATCTAACAGTTTGTTCATTTTTCTAACACTAACAAACACTTTCTGTAAGCAAACTTAGAATAATTATTTCCTCTTAAATTATTGCCAACATTAGTTCAACTGTTCAATAACTCACTCAATCTTATTGTTGAACCTACTTATCCAGTGCAATATACAAAATATCTGTTTCCTGATTGGTTGTCTTGCAGAGAGGATACAGAAATATTTTATGAATACAGAGAATAAGATCCTGAGAGCCTTCAGTGACAGTACGCAAATTTTCCACTCAGATATGTGTAAGATATAGCCACATTTTTATGCCTAAACTTGTAAAGAAGTGGTGAGGCAGTCACTTACTTTTCTTTCCTCTCATCTTAATCATTGACCAGCTATTTCAAAGGCTTTTTATTGAACTCTCACTTTTCCAGACTTCCTTCTGTCAAGTTTCATCTGCAGTTAAAGGAATCATCTATCTTCTGCTTTCCTCTTGAGACTGCACTCTAAAGTCCTAACCTCTGTCTATGATGTGCTATTAAAGGCAAGATTGTGGTTCACTTTAAAACCCGCAGCTGCTATTTTATAATATTTGCATAACAGACATTTGTACTCCTGTCTGTAGCAGTGCTGTTGGTTTCTATTCCAGAGCCTCTTACCCTAGGGGTTCAAGGCAGGAGTCCTAGACTTATGATATGTGCAGACTGATGATGGGCAGTAGCACTCAACAGCAGCAGCAGCATTAAACGTGTTACTCTGCAGTAGCCAATTGTGGCAGCAACCTACAATACCAGTATCAAGTGCTGATACTAGCAAGATTCAAGATGGGTTCATGGCAGTTTTGTAGTTGACTTACTGCGCTGCAGAACACAGAGCATCAGTACTGGGCCTTATCAAATACCCTTCTTCTCAGCATTTGCATAGAATTAGAGATCAAATTACCTTCAAGGTTTGTCCAGTGCGCACTTCCTCTCAGGAAGAGATTGAGGTAGGTTGCTTCGTTCTCTTCTTGCTCTGCTTAAGAACAATTTTACTGCCTCAGTAAGGTACCAAAGGGAGAGAGACGTGGTATGTGGATTTCCAGAAGGCTCTCAAGTTGCTTAAAGAATTTTCCCAGGTGGTGACAGCTTCTGAAAGAAAAAGGGAATCCTATCACTACATGTCATTTACACTTCCCTGTGGATTGATGCTACTTACAAGAGTAAGAGATCCTAGTCCCTGGCAGCATTGTTCATTCAAGGATAAGCAAACTAAGAAAAGAAATAGGGATAGCAACTACAGATGGCAAATTGTCACCACACCTGTTTTCAAAAGATTAAGCAGTATTACAAAACTTCAAGGTGTTGTGTTCCACTTTCGTCATCACTCTCGGGAAAATAATTTTATACCACTTTTCTTTGTTACATCTATCAAAGCACAGGACAATAAACTCACAACTCAAGAATTCTTGAGTTGATTCCTGGGACTGGAACTTCCACCACCCAAGCACACACATCACTTACCAATTAAATTTTGTGCAAAGGATTTCCGGAGAAAGGGCTACCCTGAACTTTCTCTCAATTAATCTATTAAGCCACTGTTTCCTAGCGTAACTGCTTACTGGGCTCAGTGGTTTCTGAAGTTTTCAATTGCTCTGTATTCATGTTTATGGTTTGGCAAGCAGTCGTGAAACACATAGACTTAGCCAAACGTCAGTGTTTGAACAAACAAAAAAATCCCCTTCACAGAGAAGTAATAACAAAGCATATTCACAAATAACAGGTTAGATGTAGCCAAAAGTATTTAAGATTTGTGTTAAAATGCAATTAGAGAAATCTCCTCTTTTGATTCTATTCCAAAATAGATTTATAACTGTTTCTGAATCAAGTGTTTCATAGATTATTTTAAGTAAAACTATGTGAAACAATTTTGTTTGTAAGTTACTGCTTGTGAAATAGTCAGTCCTGAAAATTTAAACTCCAATAGGATTGTTTGTGAGGATGACTACTATGGGAATAGATTTTTGGAATCTGCCCCTTGGAACCTGATTGTAAAACACCAGATAGAATTAGACAGAATAAGAGAAGAAAGGAGAATTTTGGAATATCAGTTTGACATTGAGATGGTTTGCTTAATGTAAAAAAGAGAATCATGTTAGTTTTGTATGTATTTGTTAGTTATTGCATCTCATGTTTAATTACAGTGTTTTGTGTTGCTATGTAAGTGCTGTCCAGGAGGGCTGCAAATCTAGCTGCCTAGAAGCTATATTACAGATTTAATTAACAGACATAGAGAACTGCTGTAAATCAGCTGTGCAACCGTTCCCTTGCTATTGATGATGACAACCTTATGGAGGCCCACCTGCAAATTCACCTCACAGACTGCAGTGCAGCAACCATTATTCTATTGATCAGGTTTTCTCATATGTTATGTGATAAAAACAGGGTAATCAGTATTACAGCTTAAAAGATGTAAGCTATTCACAGAGCTATTGGGGAAAAAGAGGCTACAGGCATTTGTTGTCACTCAGTGTATCTTTGGAAAACACGTACAGTCTTTCAAATAAAGCTGAATGCCAGATAAAAAAATGTGGCCAATCATAAAAACATGGTAAAAGATCTGAGTTTAAACCAAAGTGCAACAGAGAATAAACACTGCAAACGATCACCTAGGAAAAGCCAGCACCTGTAGAGATGGCAAGAACAGATGTTTACTCCTGATCTCAGTATAGGAATTATGGCCTTTTACAAGATTCTTGCACCATTGTTGATGACATCACAAGAACAGAAAGGTAGAAGAGAATGAAAAGCAAAAAAGGAATTATTAATAAACTGTGTGGAGGAAATGAAAATGGTGTTTGGAAATACTACTAGGGAGAAAGTGCCCCAGTGCATTACCATAGAAGAAAAATATGAAAATATTTTAATCTTTGAAAGTCTCAGTTCAGCTCTGTTCAAATACGTAAATATTCCCATGGATGAACAGCTGAGTATCATAACTTCTTCCCTAAGCTAGTATGTCATCCTAGAGGCAGAGTAACATCTGCATGGAAGAACTGAGTTATCAATAATAATACCATGCTTGGGAAAACACACTTTGACTCATGTATTTTGAATTATTGTTAAGAAATATTTGAGACAGACAGCAATTTCTGAAACTAAATATGTAACATTTGACATAGAGACAATTATCAAGTGTTCTGCAATTAAATTAGTAATTGTATGAAAGGGTAACTAATTAACAGCTCTGGAGGAGGTGAACCATTTTTTTGTGCAGTATTCGTAGAAATCAGCAATTAAATGCGAACTAATAAGTCTGAGAAATCATGTACTGTGTGAGACAATGAAGAAAGAGGTTTATATAGGGAGTAACTAGTTTCTTGAATATTGACTATGAAAGAGTTTTGAGAGTTACTATAGATAATTCCCCAAGGCCCTTAGAAAATTACGTAGTTGAGAAAAAGATTGAATACAGATGATACTAATGCTTATCTGCTTTACAAGAAAAATAGAGTTTAAATTAGAGTATTGTGATTCACTAATTCTTTTGCTGTAAAATATTGTGATATGCCCAGACTTCAGAGCAAGTGCCATTCTGATGAATACAGTGGGCCTTGTTAAAATAGCATGCTGTGATAAAAATCTCACAAAAACCAGAAATTATGGTTTAGAGTTGAAAAGCCTTACAGCCATGTCTCCTGACCATAGATTCTGTAATGTATCTGTAAAGTCATATTAACAATCTGAGGATGTGAAATGTTTACTTATTTATGAGTGTGTTATTCTCATTCATTCGTATCACTCATCTTCCCACTTCTCAAGCAGGAACAGGCTTTCTTTTGATTTTACTCCGCTGTGAACAATTCCCCACATAGTAAACCACACAGTATGTAAAGGAGCATCTTGAGTTATTAATGAGATTTTCATCGTGTTTTTCATAAGGAAAATGGATTTACTCTTGAAATTCTCAGGTGTCCTGGGAGGTAAAGAAGCCAGAAAAACAAATAAAGCTTTTATCCTCAGTACTGCTTGTGAGTTATTCAGTGGGGATGAGCTGTTGCCGGGTTTTTTAAAAATGGCATAGTAGAAATACAGCTTTACAGAAAAGATATGTAGATTTCACTCAAGTACAAAAATCCTTGATTTAAAGAGAATTTTTAAAGTAAAATTAGGTGTGTTGTATACAACTTGCAACACTGGAATTTTGTCTTTTGAGGCTCCAAGTCTGTTGCTGCCGTGCTGGCAACTAGTTTACACTGATACAGTTTTACATGGTTATTTTACAATATATCCTGACCTCAGAATGCGTGCCACAATATTAATATCCTATTATTTAAAAAAAAAAAAAAGGAATTAAAGGTACTATTGGCTACTTGAATTTATGAATATCAAGAATTTCTTTAAGAAAGTAAGTATATATATCAGGGAATGAACAATGTTTGCATAATGGAAAGCCTAGACATTTTACTTGTTCTGATTTATATTAACAACCTATATAAACTCCTAAAGCTTGTGCACTGCTTGATCTGTATATAGAAAGTAATCTCTTTGTTTATTATTAATTAGCAGTAAATTTTCAATGGAACAGTGGTCTTTTGCATATAATTCTACTGTCATTGCATTGATACTGTTTCAGGAAAGAAACACAGCAACCAAACCAAAGCATTCCCTTTCATTTAAGAGTCTGCACTGCTTTTTAAAACCTGATTTTTTTTTCTCATACTTCTAATGCAGCTGCTCCTGCTCAGTCTTCTTGACAATGTACAGTGTCACTCACTCTTCATGCTGGTTGGGGAAAGGAGATACAATTTAAGCAATCATGAGTCTTGAGTGTTGGTGCGCAAAAGGTCCTCCACTTTCTGCCCACTGAGACACAGCGAGTAAGACAGGGTAATTAAGCTGAAGTGAAGAGCAGACGAGGAAAGCTGGTGCTGAATGTTTCAGGTTTGATATTTTGTCAGAGGACAGTTGAAGGTTGCTAACATCAGCCAAGGTACAGAATGTGAATTTTATTGTAAGGAACTAAGCAGTAAAAAGGGACAATATGCTATCTTTCCCCCTTTAATTTGCTGACAGACAGGTACACTCACTAATCTTGTCTAAAAAGCCAGTGAAATTACTTGAGCAGCATGGTTGCCTTTGCTGGCATTGCCTGCAGCTATCAGTAAAGGGACTAAAAAACTGTCTAAATCTATTATTAGAGTAGACAAAAGGTAGTTCACCTTCCTTTGAACCATAAGGAACTGGCCATAACTGGAAAAGGGATACCTGAATTAAAACACCAACAAAACCCACTTGAAAATCAATGCCACTGTGATATATTGCAGCTTCAAAAAATTGGATAAAGGCATTGCAAAATGGTTGTCTAATCAGTAATATCACCTGCCAAGCATGAAAAAGACTGATGACTCTGATGTTCCTCTGCAGTTCTACAATTTGCACAGCTCTGGTATCTCTCTTTTGTCTGAAGAACAACATGGCTTCAGAAACCATTAGGAACACCAGGATAAAAATAACTGGCTTAAAATGCCGCAGTGACATTTACACGTTTGACGCTCTTGAATGTATAACAGAAGCAGCAAGGTCAGCAGCATAAAAGCATTCCCATTTTCTATGAATGACTATGTGAGGCTTCAAATTTACATTATTTTAGTTGAGGATACCTGTGTAAAATCTGAACAAAAAGATACATTACTAAAAGGTAATGTTGGTCTCAAATGAGACGTGACTGAGCACGATATAGAGACATTTGCACTTATATAAAGCAAATGATGACAGATATCACAGGAGTCAACACAAGAATGGCTTTGCATTATTACATGTATTTACATTTTCAGATTTGTCTTCATTTTATTATTAGATGTAACTTTTTAAACGCTTCCTCAACCTCAGGAAAATCTTCACCTGGGTATACATACAGTGCTCTGCAGTTCTTTCATAGCTAGCCTTAGTTCATCTAACTTAAAATTCAGACTGTAAAGCCTGGATTTGCTCTCTACTGTCTGAGTCAGTTGACATCCTAAAGGAAAAACCAAACTGGAACGGAACAGAACAAAATAGAATAGAATAGAATAGAATAGAATAGAATAGAATAGAATAGAATAGAATAGAATAGAATAGAATAGAATAGAATAGAATAGAATAGAATAGAATAGAATAGTCCAGTCCATTTCAAAGGGACATACAATGATTACTTAGCCCATTGGCCACTCCGGGGCTGACCCAAAATTAAAGCATGTTATTAAGGGAATTGTCCAAATGCCTCTTAAAACACTGACAGACTTGGGGCATTTGACCACCTCTCTAGATAACTTGTTCTAGTGTTTGATCACACTCTCAGTAAAGAAAAGTTTTCTAATGTCCAGCCTAAACCTCCCCTGACACAGCTTTGAACGATTCCCACATAAATTATCCCTGGATACTAAGAAGAAGAGGTCAGCACCTCCACTTCTCCTCCTCAGGAAGCCGTAGAGAGTAAAGAGGTTGTCTCTCAGCCTCCTTTGCTCCAAACTAGACAAGTCCAAAGTTCTCAGTCACCCCTCACAGGACACATCTTCCAGTCCTTTCACCAGCTTTATTGCCCTCTTCTAGATACATTCAAGGAGCTTCATACCCTTCCTAAATTGTGAGGCCCAGAATTGCACACCATACTCAAGGTGAGGCTGTACCAATGCTGAATACAGTGAGATAATCACCTCTTTTGAATGCCTGATTACGCTGTATTTCAAGCACCCCAAGATGTTTACCTTCTTGACTACCAAGACTGACTCATACTGAGTATGCTCTTGACCAGCATCCACAGATTTTTTCTGCAGGGTTGCTCTCCAGACTTTTCTCTCCCAGTCTATTCTTGTGTTTGGTGTTACTCCACCCCAGATGCAGATTATGGCTTTTGCTATTCTATATCTTGCATATCTTATCACAATACTTAAATGTTTGATCTTTCTTGTAGGAAAACTATTATTTTACTTCATGTATTTTTAACAATATGATATAAAGGGTATTAATTACTCTATTAAGCCATCTATATCATCCATTATCAACCAGGGGTTCATGTGTGAGGAAGGGGATCTTAACACATATAACTGTGGGACACAGTGTATTCATCCGTGAAACTAATACACGAGGACATCATTGATTGACCTTGCTGAAGTTACAAGCAAGGATATGTTAACAATCTGATTAGATTTGTCCCACTGCAATGAATAAAACTGAATTTCTTTTAAATGGCAATAGGAATGCAAATTACTCTTCACTTTTTATACATCATAGTTATCATAAGAAATCAAGCAAAATCCTGAAATCCAAAATCCACTTATGACAATACTAACGGAGGAGCCTGAAGTGATTAAAAATATTTCATCAAAACTTGAACCAAGTTTAAAAATGTACCCTTGAGTACAGAAAAAGCAGAAACAATTTCCCAGGCTAAATATCAAGATTGAAAATGTGAAATTTATAACTGATCTCTATATAAAAGATGTACTCCTAAACACATTACTCCTGGGAGGCAGCTGGCACCCAATCACATAAGAAATGTGGATTACACTGTCAATCAACTACTGCATGCTTAATGCATCTATAAAGATAGTAATCTCTGTGGCAGTGGAGCTAAGGAACCCTTAGAGGATTTTAACAGGAAACAATGCACAGCAGCTGATTACAGAACTCTGTCTGCAGGAAAGAAACTCAGAAGGAGTTACATGTTTTAGAACTATGTAATTGCAAAAGACACTGAAAAACAAATCTTTTAATAAGGGAAAGGATATGACTTTAACAAAAATTCCACTTTGCTATCAGTACTGCAGGTAGATTTTTTTGTCCAGAAAAACTATAAACAATTTTTTTTTTGTAAGATTAATATACATGGCCACAACAAGCATTTCCAGAAACTAGAATCATAGAATCATGGAATAATAGAAGTACCTGAGTTGGAAGACACCCAAAAGGATCATCCAGTCCAAATCCCGTCCCTACATAGGACACTCGCAACACTCACACCATGCGACTGAGGGCATTGTCCAAATGCTTCTTCAATGCTGCCAGACTAGGTACCTTGACTACTTCCCTGGGGAGTCCTTTCCAGTGCTCCACCACCCTCCAGGGGAATTAGAAAGAAAAGATTCTTCACTTAGAGGGTGTTGGAGCATTGGAATGGGCTTCCCATGGAAGTAGTTATGGTGTCAAGCCTAAAAAATATACAAGAAGCATTTGGACAATGGACTCAGGCACATTGTGTGAATTTTGGGATTGTCCTAAGCAGGGATAAGAGTTGGACTTGATCCTTGTGAGTTTCTTCCAACTCAGGTCATTCTGTAATTTTGTGTGAAAATATTGGTCTGCTGTTAAACAGTAGTCGCCAACAGTGCTGAAGAGGCAGAGGTTCTCAACACTTTCTTCATCTCTGTCTTTACCAGCACTTTTGGGTCTCAGGCCTTAGGAATAAAAATCCAGGTTAACACAAACACGGTTCTGCTGTTAGTGAAGTAAGATTTGGTATGTGAAATATATGACAGGAACTGGATGCCTACAAAGCAATGGGCTCTGAACAACATCCATCTGTGATGGTGTGACCCCCACTTGGACCACCTGCCAGTCCAGGGTGAGTCAGGTGTGTTGGGGCAAAGAATTCCCATGGTGTTCTTACCTTTTGTAGAAATGCAATGAGTCAGAGTGTTAAGGCATTCCCTTAACGTACCAGAAAATTCCTTTTGGGAAAAGACCCTTACTGCCTGAAAAAGAGATCCATGGTTAGTTACCTCCTGCCAACCTGGTACACCTGCTACCTGAATCATAGCCCAAGCAGGACAATACCAGATTTATATAATCTGGAAAGTTATGAACATATATGCAACTGATGGAAAGTGCCAACAATACCTCATCCATGGGAAAAAACTTTGATCAAAGTCAATCATCTATCACCCTGTAAACAGTGATCCTAAACGAGACCCTGGACTTCAGAGGGCTGTGACCAGCATCTCTCCCTGAACTGGGAGGTCTCTCAGGGTTGTCTGCTAACTCAGATGAGGAAACAGTGAGGCCAGAACCCTCAGGACTCAACATTTGCCTGTAGAGAAAGCCAACACATTGAAAATCGGTATTTTACTAATCAGGAGAGGAGGGGAATTTCTGGCCACAGGTTAATCTCTGTATAGTCAGATCCATAATGTCTCTGTAAGTGTGTGTATTTATCTGTATGTGCGTGATTTGATTTAACTTTGTAGTAAATGTAATGTGAATCTTGCGATTTTTGAATCTGTAATTAAGTTATTGGCTTGGTTATAGCAAATTTGTTGAATATTTTGAATAATTTTATTAATCAACTGATGATCAAGTGTTAATAGAAATTATAAATTTTAATTCTGTGATCTACCTCAGTAAATTCTAAGTTGCTGCTAATTCAAAGTCTCATAAAAATTCCATCCACAATACCCAAGGGTGTTAATATAGCTCGCTGATGATGTTGTAAGGCCTCTCTCCATAATCTCTGAGAAGTCGTGGAGCCTAGGGAACATCCCAGAAAACTGGATTTCTCCAAGGTTCTTGATAATAGTGTCCCACAGGATCCTCCTATAGAAACTGATGTGTTACAGTCTAGGCAAATGGTCTGTGCAGTGCCTGGGGACCTGGCTGACAGGTCACACCAAGAGGGTATTGGCAAACATCTGCTTTTCAAACCGGTAACCTGTCAGAAGTAGGGTCCCTGAGAAATTGATATTGGGCCCAACGTTGTTTAATATCTTCATAAGTAAATGATGGGATCAAGTGTACCCCAAAGAAGTTTCATGATGACAACAATCTGCGGGTGGTAGTGGATGCTTCAGTAGGGATGGCCACTGTAGGTAATCTGGATGGGCTGGAAGAGTGGTTAACAAGAACCTTATGAAGTTCAACAAGGACAAACATAAAGTCTTGCACGTGGGAAAACATGAGTACATCACAGGCTGGGATCTACCCAGTTCGTGGGTAGCTCTGTGGAAAGGTCAATATGAGTGAAGAGTGTGCTGCTGCTGCAAAGAAAGCCGAGAGGATGTTGGGTTGCATCAACAGGGGCATCACCAGCAGAGATAAAGAAGTAATTATCTTACTCTACTCTGTCCTTATCAGGCCACACCAGAGCACTGTGTTCAGTTTTGGTCTCTGCTTTGCAAAAAGAGTTTGGGCAGGCTGGAGAGGGTCCAGAGAAAGGCCACAAAGATGATCAAAGGACTGGGAAGTCTTCCGTATGAGGCAAGGCTTAGAGAATAGGGTTTGTTCGGCCTTGAGAGGAGAAGGTTTAGGGAAGACCTTATTACCATGTTCCAATATTTAAAAGGTGGACACAAAGAAGATGGAGAAGATGAGAAAAAGACAGGGGTTAATGGGTGCAAGTTTCTCCTGGGGAGATTCTGATTGGAAAAGAGAGGAAAATTTTTCACAATTAGAACAATCAATCATTGGAATGATGTCCCCAGGGAAGTGGTGGATTCTCCAACACTGGACAGTTTTAAGATTCAACTGGATATGGAGCCAAGCCATCTTGTCTAGACCATGTTTTTACTGAAAAAGTTTGGACTAGATGATCCTTGAGGTCCCTTTCAACCTGGGACTCTATGGTTCTATGATTCTATGCAGAGATAATCTGGAGCAAATGGGAAAGACTGGTTAAAAGTATTGCTCTAACTTCCAAAAGACACTGAGAGGTTTTAAGGATTCTCTAAATACAAGTTGTTGCAGTGATCAAAATAGAACAATATGCATCTCACACTTGACTCACTGCTTGTCCATCTTAGACTCAGAATCTGACCAGTATGACAATATCATGAGTGCTAGATAGTGTACGTGTTTTGTTAACAGCAAGGATCAGAACCTCATTATTCTGGAAACAGCATGGTCAATGTAGCAAAAAAGACACCTACATTTTGAGGATCCTAAAGTTAAAAAGTTCTATTTCATGTATATCTAAAAAGAATCTCATATTTTCATCATTGGTCCTTCATTGAACTATTTGGATGGTGACTAAAATATAAAAAAAATTTACAGTAAAAAAAAAGCTGTAATAACCTGCTGACCATGAAATATTCATATACTCCATAATATTCATTATGGAAGACATGAACTAAACACAAGAAATCTACTGTGAAAATGATGCTCTTTGTTGCGCATTACATGTAAGGAACACAATTCAAACTCCTGTTTTCTGCTAGCTGATCGAGTAATTAGACTTCTATGTATCATCAGTTGTGTCAACAACAAATCCCTGGGTAAAGCTGTGTCACATTAATAACCTTTTAGAAGTCACTTGTCATTGTAAAAACATATGAAAGCCACGACAAAAAGGATTTTAGTAGTAAAAGTAAATGTGAGTTTGTTATTCCAAAACACATAACACATGACAGTAAAGGGTTCATACTACAGACCTCATCAGAATTTTTGGGGTAGAAAACAGAGTACTTGACACTGTATAAGAACTTAAGCAATCACTGATTAGTTTTGCTATAGATAGAGGTCAGAAAATATTTAAAAAGTACTTTAAAAAGTAACAAAGGCATGTATTTGAATAGTGTTTGTTAGTTTGCCAAATAAAAAATCTTGAGAGATCTGAAAATTCATAAGCTGTGCAAATAGCTATTTATTCTCAGTCTGACTGTTTTAAAAAGGAAGGTGAAGCTTATCAAAAAGAACATGAATTCTTAACTGAGAAAATTATTTCAGGCTTAAAGGGTGACCTAATAAAGACTGACAGCAACCTCCAGGTATTACTTCATGAAATGATTGTATATAACCAAAATTTTCTAAAAAGTTAAAAATAAAACATTGGGATGGAAATTATCCTTTAATGAATGGTGTACTATGGGTATTTCAGGGGACAAATTTTGCTGGATGATGCATACATTATACAGAAACTCATGAGTACTCTGCGAACAGTATCTATTTTAGTTCTTCTCTAGCATATGTTGAAATACTGTCCACCTCATAAAATGGCCACAGTCACTTAAAGGCAAAAACTGGATTTCTGTGGAAAGCATGAGAGAAATTGAAATTCAACCTGGAGCATCAGATAAATATTGGTGACTCAGTTCAAAATGAAGTGGTTATAAAACCTTTGCCCCTTATGCAATGCTTTGTATATTGATTGAAAATTGTGTGGGAAAATGTAACTAATACATTAGTAAATAATGTATATACTAACATCCGTTTAGACATCTACATATGAACAGAACAAAATGCCTGAATTGTGTGGCACTTTCAGTAAATTCTTCCAGCGTATTTCTAGTTAAAATGAATAAACATGCACTCTCACAGTAATTTCATGGGTAGAGTAGCAGTGATTCAATTCTGAGAGAGAATATTATATCATCAGTGAAATATCAGTCTTCTAGAGAGAATAATATAAGCATCAAAGTCTCCTGGTAAAACAGAATAAACTTTCTTTCCATAGGCTAAATAAGCATTAAAAAGAAAACAATGCCTCCACAAGGTTGTTCCGTTAGAAAATAAGTTTTATATTTATGTAGAGTTGATTAGAAAACAAAAACAATCTTTATTTTTTTATTAGAATTATTTATGTTTCAATGAAGTTAGTAAACTAGCTGTTGTCTCCAGCACATGAAAACAAGTAGAAAAAAATCCTGTTTTTAAAAAAAGTAACCCTTTAACCACCTGACAATATAATTCCTTGTAGGGATAGAAATGTTTTCCTTTTTAATCTGTATTTTAAGAGAAATAAAAGAAATAAGAGGAAAAAATTCCTTTTTATGCAAAAAGCCTGCAAATTCTAAGCAGATATAAAGCTGGACACAAATGAAAATATATGTGTTAAATAGTTATCATGGATCAGAATCACAGAATCAGAATCATAGAATTATTTAGGGTGGAAAAGATGTTTAGGATCACCAAGTCCAACTGTAGGTCTAACACTGTCAATTTCACCAATAAACCATGTACATAAGTGCCACATCTACACATCTTTTAAATACTTCCAGGGATGATGACTCAACTACTTCTCTGGACAGTCTGCTTGACGATCCTTTAAGTGATGTGAAATTCTTTAAGTGAAGAATTTTTTCCTAATATCCAATCTAAGCCTCCCCACCTTACTATAGGCTCCTTTCAGCTAGTTATAAAAAGC
Source organism: Dromococcyx pavoninus (assembly GCA_033558185.1). Classification (NCBI taxonomy): domain Eukaryota; kingdom Metazoa; phylum Chordata; class Aves; order Cuculiformes; family Neomorphidae; genus Dromococcyx; species Dromococcyx pavoninus. The sequence goes on from JAUMJL010000212.1 coordinate 3,475,621, forward strand.
AATAAAGTCTCCCCTCAGCCTCCTTTTCTCCAGATTGAGCAACCCCAGTTCCCTAAACCACTCCTCATAAGACTCGTTCTCCAGACCCTTCAACTGCTACTTTATTGCCTTTTTTTTCCCTGATCTTTCCGTACCATTGAACACACTGTACTGTATCACTTTCATAAAGTTCCATGCTTCCGTGCATCCAAAAGTTAGTCTGGTTTGATGGTCTAAAAAAGGGAGTGATACCCTGTCAAGAATGTCTCATGCTCCTAACAAACATGTAACAGAGAACTGGCAGAGCATTGTGGGTTACTCAACTTCTTTGTTGGCCCCTGAAGCACTTGTCTTTCCTCTGCTGCATGCACCGTCTCCAATCTAATAATTGAACTGGTCTTACTGACAGAAACCCCTAAATATCAGGGAGGTTCTTTCATTCTTCTGTCACTCGCAACTTAAAACACTTAAGAGCTGATGTTCTTTACTTTTTTATAAATTGTTGGTTGATTGTCTGTTGGTATAACCAAATTCAGAGACATAAATAATGACTGCTGCATTCTTTAAGTATAAATAATTTATATTAATTTTTTTTCCCTGTCAAACTCGACTAGAAATCACTACTCTGATAGCTGATGACAGATGCCGTCACATCCTCATTGTGGAGTGGTTAAATGTTTTCCTGGCACAAAAGGAGAAATTATTACTTTAGGCAGTTATAAAGAATGGTCGCAAAGTAATATACACACCTCCCCTTAGTAAATTCATCAGCTTCATACAGTAATACTTGTATCATGATGAACAAATCAGTTTGGCTATGTTCAGATAGCAGATTTCAGCAAGTTTGCATACAATCCAGGAACTTAATAAAATTTCATTCTAGTTTTCTCAGTACTTAAATTCTGCTTCTACAAGTGCTCTGAAGCTTTTGAGTCCTGTGGGCTTTGGCTGCTCATCTGATACCTAACACTAAGGACCATTTTGGGACAACAAATCACATGATTTGAAAGGGACTTTCATGAATGGCAACACTCTGAATATAACTCTGCCTACTAAAACATGATTCACTTGAATCCCTGTGGCATCAGAAACTCAAATAAGAGTTGGTGCAGACTGAAGTGGAGAGAGCTGGGGTTGCCTCTTCTCAGGTTTTTCAATCTTTAGCAATAAGCAAAATTGTGATTGAACTGAATAAATATTGAGGAGATAAAGGAAGGAAAGAGTCATTGAATTCCAGTCCCCTTCTACTGCAGTTAATCCCATTTTATAGGTCTGTTCCTATTATATCCAGATTTATTAATATAAGACATCAGTCAAAATCATAACCAAACTTGGACAGTATAGTCATTAAAGTTTTCAGAGTTCATCTTAGAAGTCACATAGAAGGAAATAAGCAACACCAGACAAACTGTGTGTATATGGAAACAGAATGGAAAAGTTTAAACCAAAGTCACTTATTTCTACTGACACAAATAAATAATCTGATACCATTCAGCAGTTCAGAAAACGTCCCAATACTCACACGGCTGGCAGGAATCAATTCAGACTGCAATAAAAAAATCTATGTGACCATAACAAATCTGTGTGCTATATTCCTCTTCAATAGGAGTTTGGGCATTTCAGTCTCTGTAGAGCAATGAAGATTCAGACAAAAATCCAGCCACTTAATCACATATACATGGGCATAATTAATTGTTCCCCTTGTAGTAGTAAACTACAGTATATACCTCTTGTAATGACATTTCTAACAGTGTTTATGTATAAAGCGTCACAAATTAGTTTTTTAGATAATAGTGCAACTTAACGGAGTTTGATGTCATGGTCACCCTGTTAATACAATTGGGTTAGAATTGATTTGGACTGATTTATATAGGGACTGGGGAGGTGAAAATGTAAGAAAGACCCTCCCATGGAGTCATGAGGTTCAGAATGGATCCCTGTGCTTTCTAAATGCCTTCTCAGAGAGGAGTCGCTGTGTGGCTCAGTCCAGTCCTAGTCCCTGACTTGGTTAATTGTTTCTGGCTAAGGGATTCAGGGCGTAATGATGATATGTGTTTCTAGCTAAAGAATTACAGATGCACACTTGATTCTCTATGTCATCTAGCTGAAATTTCAAAGTTTCATCATACTTCTTCACTTGCTTACCTTCCATTTTGGTGTCCAGTGCCAGTTTGCTCTGAAGTTCGAATCCAAGGTTTTGTGTGGCATTGTATTTCATAAAATAAATAATTTAATAATGTGGCACAGCAGCATGGTCAGCTCCGGAGAGAGGGGCCAACCCAAGTGAAGAAATCCCAGCATGACATTGTGCTCCAGTGTTAACATTTGGCTCTAGAATCTTCTTGTTCCACACAGGATTTCTTCACTGTCTTTCAGAAAGTTATTATCTTGTCTTGCTGAAGCTGTTGTTTGTGGTTTGTATCCTTGAAGTCTCAGTATCTTCTGATGTATGTATGTATGGAGGACCTGTTTTGATCAAATAGGTACATGTTCACAGCAACATTACATGGTAATTTACAGCTTGCAGCCTAATGCTTCAACACAACTTCAAAGCTAAGCAAAATAGATGCTAGATCACACAATATTGTAACTCTACACAATTTATGCTATTTAAATTTTTACTTATTTAAGCTAGACACCTAATCCCTGTTAAAGAGAAAGATTGCCTGATGTGAAATCTAGCTGTTGTCCAGGAAGGATTAAAACAGGGCTCACAAGTGATCTGTTAGTACAAGATTTTGTTGCTTCAAGGAGCACCTTTGAGATGTGTCCCAGCACAAGGGAAGGATCATCGCCATGCAGCCACACTGCCTAGCAGGGAGAGCTCAATAAAGGCTCGCTTAGGCTGGCATCTTTATGGCATAAAAATGGTTGGCTCATAGTCAAATTGCATACAGTAAGAGTGGCATGCATGAGGCTCCTTGTACCCACAACTTCTTGGTGTTCACTGTGTCACTCTGCTCCTTGTAGGTTTCCTAGAGGAGTTCTTGGCCCAGCTGTGTCTCAGGCCTTTCCCTTCTTTGGACCTTTAATCAAACTGGTTCAATCAAGCTGGTTAGACTAAGGAGAGTTGAGCGTATCCATGACAACAAGCTTTTATAGACGTATAAAACACACTATTAGCAAGTAAGTTAACACGAAAGACAATACATTATATATAGTTGTACTGAAAAAACATGTGGAACTTTCATCACCATATGAATTTTGTGCAATGCCTGATGTCTTTTCAGGTAGCATCTGAGATCAACATATTCCACTCTTCCTCCAGTCATGTTTTCATCAGTGAGTAAATCTTGTGTGTATTGTTGCTTAATGAACTGGTGGAAAAAAGTGTGATTTTTGTATCTGTTTAGAACTTCTTTAAATATTTAAGAAAGCTGCCCTCTAGGCTATCCCGTGAATATCAGTTATTGATGATTATCAATCTTGTCTTGTTACGTACAAATTAATTAAGCATTTTAGGTGGGAAATGTGGATATACACAAGTGGTTAATTGCAAACCAATGTACAGGATAAGGGTTGATGCCACTTATTTCACAAACTAATTGGGAACAATAGGAAGCAGTCAATCTAACAGGAACAGAATGGATGTTTTTTGAAATGAAAGATAGTAGCATTTGCTTTGATAAAGATTATAATGCATTTTTTGGTGTTTTTGCAAGCTTTGCTTTCTAGTCTTTGTTTATCTGCCAACTGATAGCTCTGTGCATGACATGAAAGAGTTTTATAATTCTTTAGAAACCTCTTATGAAGCTTTCATTCAAACTCAAATTGTAGCATTGATCATATTAGCAGAATGCAGATATGAGGAACAGTAGTCTCCTAACTAACAACCTGTCCTTTGGAATGATAAATTCAGACATCACTCTTAGTATCTCTTAATAGCAGTAGCCATTATTTCCATAAAAGTAGGTTTTTCTCTAGGGAACTTAAAAACCACTTGCCTCCATTTGCTATCTTGATAGGCAATCTTGAGACTTACTCTAGGATGACTGCTTCTCTAGACTGCTAAAATTCTGGGGAAAAAAAGGGCTCTTAAATTACATACAATTCTTTCTATCTCTTATTTTAAAACAAATTTTCATTGATACATAGCAATCATAGAAACGTTTGGGTTAGAAGGGAACTTTAAATGTCATCTAGTCCACCTCCCCTCTGCAATGAGCAGGAACTTCTTCACTAGATCAGGTTTCTCTGAGCCCAGTCCAGCCTGGCGTTGAATGTTTCCAAGGATGGGGCATCTATGACCTCTCTAGGCAACCTACTCCAGTGTTTCACCACTCTCACTGTAAAAAATTTCTTCCTTATATCTAGTCTGAATGTACCCTCTTTGAGTTTAAAATCATTATCATTTGTCCTGTCGCAACAAGTCTTGCTAAAAAGTCTATCCCCACCATTCTTATAAGGTCTCTGATTGCTAAAAGAGTACAAGAAGATCTCCTTGAAGCCTTCTCTTCTCCAGGCTGAACAAGCCCAACCCTCTCAGACTTTAATCACAAGAAAGGTGTTCCATTCCTCTGACCACTTTTATGGCCCTTCTCTGGACTTGCTCCAAGACGTCCATGTCTTAGAGCTTCAGAGCTGGGCACAGGACTCCAGATGGGGTCTCACCAGAGTGGAGTAGAGGGGCAGAATCACCTCCCTTGACCTGCTAGTCACACTTCTTTTGAGGCGACGCAGCATATAGTATCAGTACACCAAGTCCTCCATCTCAGGGCTGATAGCAATTCCTTGATCTCCCATCCTGTATTGGTAACAGGGGTTGCCCTGACCCTTTTGAACCTCATGAGGTTTACACAGGCCCACTGGCATGCCATCCCTCAGATGTGTTAACTGCACCACTCAGCTTAGTGTCGTTTGCAAACTTACTGAGGATGCACTTGATCCCACTGTCTATGTCCTTGAGGAAGACATTAAACAGAATTGGTCCAAACACAGACCCTGAGGGACACCAATTGTCACAGATCTCCATCTGGGTATCAAGACACAGACTACTACCCTCTGGATGTGATCATCCAAACAATTCCTCATCCACCGAAGGATCCACCAATCAAATTCATATCTCTCCAATTCAGAGAGAAGGATGATGTGTGGGATTGTGTCAAAGGCCTTACAGAAGTCCAGATAGATGTTATCTGTAGCTCTTCCTTCGTTCTGTGACTACTTGTGTAGTCACTCTATCATAGAAGGCTACTAGGTCGTTTAGGCAGGACTTGCTTTTGGGAAGCCATGCTGGTTGTCTCAAATCACCTCTTGGTCTTCCATGTGCCTTAGCATAGATTCTGGGAGGATCTGTTCCATTATTCTCCTATCCTTTTTAAATATTAATGCAATTTTAAGAGAATAAAGAAATAGCAGCAGACCACCAACTACATTTTGCTACATGGACATTAGGAAGAAATTCTTCATGATAAAGGTGGTGAGACATTGGCACAGGTTGCCCAGGGAAACTGTGGATGCCCCCTCCCTGGAAGTGTTCAAGGCCAGGTTGGATGGGATCTTGAGCAGCCTGGTGTGGTTGGGAGGGCTCCCTGCCCATGGCAAGGGAGTTGGAATTGTATGGGTTTTAATATTCCTTCCAACCCAAACCATTCTATGATTCTATCTGATACAAAAAGAGAAGGGAATGTTAATGTTCAGTTGCAGTATTCATTCACCAACATTTTTGTGTTAGAATCTGGAAGTTAAGATTTCCAGTTCTTATATTTTCTGAAAGAATGTATTTACTGAAGATCTGAGCTGATAACATGAGGTTTGGGTAAGCAAGCTTGTTACCTTTAAACGGCTTTGGACATGAGACCTCCGAATTAATCCTGGCATGTCTGGAGGGAAAAGTTTAATATTTATTCTGCCAGTTACCATTCTCTCCTCTTTTATTTCAGGACTAGAACATTTATAAAACTCTTGATTTCTTGAAGAGTCAGACAAGTGAATTCATTTGCAGCCATTAAATTAGATAAGGACAGAGATAAAATTATATAATATTTAGGTGAAATTTTTCATTTTAGGTTTACATATATTTGAAGACTTGAAGAGGAAAATTAATTACATTGCCGTTATTACTATTGTCTCACTATTTTCAACCAATATTGTCAAGTTCCTCACAAATTTATGATTGTAAATCATTATGCACTGAACTTGAATCATCCTTAAGAAACAGAAGAGAAAGATTTTCCTAGAACTAGTATTCTTCAGAAACATGACCTGTCCTTATGTCTGCAGATATCCATATATATTTCTTTATAAAAAATCATTAACATTACAGTTAAAAATAAACATTGTTACAAACATAAATTTGTTTGGTAATTTGCCTTAACTGGCTTCAAAAGCAGCACTGAATTAGGGACTGGTGATATTATTGACAAAAAGGACCTGCATAAGCCATTTGGAATGCCATCATCACTTTGTGAATGTAATAGTTCTCATTTTGTCCTAATTATAGTCTAGAGAAATAAGAATTAAGTGCTATTATCTTTGAGATATTGCATTGCAATGTTAATGAAGTGGTTCCTTTATGTATTTTAAATTTTTATTGAATCATATTAGGACAATAGAAAGGCCACTTATTCTGAAGAGAAGTTAAATAATTAAAATGTTAATATGTTAGCTGTCTCTACTGTACATCAGAGTTAAACACTTCCTCAACAGAAGAAGAAGCATCTCAAAGATCTCAATTGAAATAGCAGACATTTCTTCATTTTATGATCTCAAGGTTCTCATTCGTAGGAATGAGAAGTGGCAGCTAGAGAGGACATCGGTATGTGCCCTTTATTCTAGCCTTGAGTGCTATGCTTCTTTGTCAGATTCAAAATAACAAATCACAGTTTGATTAGGCAAATTACCTCTTGGAAAATCCCACAGCAATCCATACAATTTTTCTGGATTTACTAGTGCAAGATCTTTATGTTGTATTATTTAAGTCATAAAATAAAGACAGTGCCGATGACACTCTCTAGTAAGTGTCAAAACATTGAATATAGGCCTCTCTGAACTACGAAAACTGTTTAAAAATATCATCGGTGTGTTGATTATTCATGTTTCAGGGAAGTTATGGTTTGAAAACTTCACTACTGGTAATTTTGGGGAGTAGTAAAAAGTCTTATTATTTTCAAAATATTTACTTAATAAAGATTATTTTATTCATAAACTGAAATCAGAATAGAGAGTGCTTTGGTTTTAATATTTTGTACTATATTTTTAAACAAAACCAAATATAGCAATGTTCACTCACTCACTTCTGTAGCCTGGCTAAGCTCTTCTGCTTGATTAATAATTGTCATAAAGTGTTACGCTTCAATTTTTTTCACGCAGTTATACAGGACTAATATGTCATATTTACATTTTAATTTATCAATGGCTTATCTATATATTCTTTTATTGCACTGTGAGAGCATATATTTAATGTTGTGTTTTGTTTGCCATTTAGTTTCTAAATGAAAACTGGAATATTACGCATACCAAGCCTCTCCAACATGAAATGGAAGCCTTACTGCTCCAAAGATCAAGATGCAGAGGTACTAAGTGAAACTTCAACGTAGAGAAAAGGAAATTCTTTCTTAAAGTGTTCTTTGCTTTCCAATATCTAATACTCACTTATTGAGGTTAGGCAAGGCTACTTGCAAGAGAACCAAAAATAAGTGTAATAGTTTTGATGGTGAAGAACATGATAATTACTAACAGTTTTCCTTTAAAGGCAACTGTCTGCAAAAGATTTCCTAGTAAATTCTTCTGAAGACATTGTGATCAGAAATTTGTCAGTGATAGCAAACACGACACGCGACAGTAACTTTAACTTAGTAAGGTTTAGATTTTTTTTTCAATTTGCGTATTTGAACCTTCAGTGCACAGCATGAATAAGGGTTATAACTATTAGAGAATTTCACCTATTTTTTCCAACTTTTTTCTTTCATAATATAATATGAAATAATTATAAAATATTGTAATAATAAAATATAAAAAGTAAAAAATAAAATAATAATAATTCCAGGACCCTACAAACCTTAAGTAGTTATGCCAAGTGCCCGAAAAGATACATATGGTTTACTCTTCATGTGAATAGCACAGCTTCCTCTCAGCAGACAGTGAAAACCAGTAAATATAAATATTTATATATGTTTTTCCAGACTTGATGCCAGTTTAAGAAAGATGCAGACAGACTATGTGACATACAATGGCTGGATGTCACAACACACGTGAACTGGTAAGAGTAAACGGTTGACAAACCTACTATCAACTTAATGCATAAGCATGTGCTTCTTTTTAAAAGGTTTAAGGAAATTATTGTTATAAATGATATCCATAATTCTTCCTGCAGCACAAGAGATCCATATTCATGGAAAATGTAAAAAGCAAGGATCTTCTTCCTAGGGTGCTAATTTATATAGCATGCTGTGGGTTATTACACTAAGGCAGAACACATCATTTTTAAGAGACTGCTGTACAGATGCATGCATAATGCCTGAGATTATAGACAAAGATTAAGGAATGTACTAACACAGTTCCATTATACTGAACATCAGAATATTAGCAACAAAATAAAAAGCTAGGGAAGAAAGAATGCCAAAGTTATAAAACCCAAAGTGCCAAGCACTCAATTTAGAGATTAAACTTTTAAAAAAGAGATGGCAATAAAAAGCATCATTAGGATTCAACCCCATTAACAGTTGCCATCTGTCATTTGTTCTGAACCTAGGTTGGTCCCAGAGTCCCCCAAAACTGAGACAGTTTATGGTGAGGCCTTGAATCACATGGGTTGGTGAATAACACCATTCATTCCAAATTTTTCATTTTCATCATTACCACAATTGCGCGGCAGAACTCATAGATTTTGCTGGACCTCTCCTGAGGTCTTATGGAAAAACTCAGCTTACCTGACAATTAGTAATTTTCAGAATAGGAAAATTTTCTGGTTTACCGCAATTTTGTTTGCAGGAAGCATGCATGTTTTCATGTAGCTGTTAAATATTTCACAAAAATGCAGTGATTTCACCAGAGTTTTCTTCCTGAGGCTATTTTATAAGGATCCAAGAAGGAATGGAAGGCAAACGGCAAGACAAAGCTTTGTCTTTTTTCTTAAATCACTGGGGGAATTTGTTGAACTTTTTTTGTTCATAGAAATACCCTCTGAAGAAAAGCTACACTGAATCAAACAGAAGAACAGGGATCTAAGTTAACTCAGGTACATTGCATATCACCAGGCTACATGCATACACATTATGCACTGTCAAGAGTTTTTAAAAGACATTATTATTATTATTTATTATTATTATAATTTTGTAGAAGAGAGTAGAAAGTCTGTGACTTATAAACTACTGAAAAAAATTGTCTTCAAGGAAACTGAATTTAATAAATGCTGTTTCTGGTATCTCCCTGTCCAATTACTTCCCACTTTAAATATTAACCTTTAAGAAGATTCTCTCTTTAAACGTTATGGCATTGTAACAATTATTCTTCAGCACAGAATATTTATTATTAATTTTATAGATCATAGAAAAAATAATTACAAATAATAATTGTTGTGTTGTCTGTTTATTGCGATAGTGAATCATCTGCAAAGAGATCCTGACCTTTATTTGTTTTTCACTTGTAGTTTGTTAGTATCAGCTGAGGTGTTGCATAAATAACTTTCAGAGTACAGTTCATGAGCAAATTATTTTTCTTTTTACATTTTCTGTTGTTCATTCATTCACCTAAGTAACATGGTATATGAGAAACTCAACATTTTGAAATAGGAGAAGAGTAAAAAGCAAATGCTAAATAACATACCTGTGGGATGGCTTTTCATGCTAAGTTTTATGAAATGTTTTTGATTCACTGTATTTTTCATAAATTCCCAGTAGACATGCAAATATTTACAAAACAAACAAACAAATAAATAAAACCACCTGCATCAGGAAAATAAATTTAGTGCTTTATTCTGTCAACAGCTTTCAAAGCATGCAATAAATTCGGCACAAATTTAATCTACAGTTAGATTTGTTACATATATGTAAACCAGCAATGTTCTACTGATAAAATAAGGCTGCAAAAATGTGTAGTGCTTCTCCGTGTTAGATATATTAGTAATAAAACACACAAAGATATTATTAAAATCTTTATGATGCTAAGGGGAAGACAATCTGTTGTAAGAGGAAGCTGAAGTAAATATGCTTAGAGAAAAAGTTAGAGAGAACGGACCGTAATTTACTGAGTTCATTGTTCTTTATCAGTTACCATGGATATAAACCTGTTAGCCCTTCAGGAACCTAACCTATTTCTATATAAGTTCCTGTGAGTAATCCGCATAAAGTCATTTATCTTGGTGAACAAAAATTAAATAAAACTATTTAGTGTAAAATGAACAATATATAACTACATATTTTTCCTAAAACTTTATGCTTTATGTTTTTTTACTTTATTTTCATGTATTTATATCTAGATATTCAGACTAACAACCTCAAAATCTTGAAACTAGATCTCACAGCTAGACCTGATATATAAAACAAACTTACTACCTACAGGTATAAATGGGCTGTCTCAAATGTGCAGTAATTACATGGCAGACCTGGGTTCTGATTTTGCAGTGCGTATCTATTTCTTATTAAAAGACAATAGCAACTGATTCACCATCATTCATCCCACATTATATGCTCAGGGGTTTTTAGTACTTATCTACCAGAATAATAAAAATCTGCCTGCACGATTCAAGTAAGCAGAAATGTGATGAGTCTTCTGTTTTATCAACAGGATCCCTCCAGGGCCTCAAAACGCACAGTCCTTGCCTTTGGACATATTTTTAGGAAGAGAGAGGCTAGTTCTTCAGAGAGAAACCCTTTCTGTGACTGTTAGAATAACCCTGTCTGTCTCATCATACTTTTAAACACAAACTCAAAACTTTTCCCCTCACCACACTTGAGTAGTTTTCAATTTTTCTGGTGGGTTTCTGTATAGAAAAAGAACTCTCTTGTGTTTTTATTCTAAAGTCCTATGAGCCTAGCTTGGAAATCTTATGTTATTGTTCTTCCTCCAAGATGAAAGCATTACAGAACATAGATTTATTCTCAAGATTTTACTCTTTGTTGTTCAGTGCCTTGTAATCTTTCAATAACAAATTTAGTGTTTTATCTGCTTATCTTAATTTCCACCTCCATACTATTATTTATGTATCATTTTTAATTAGTTGTTTTTCCTTCTCACTGTGTAGAGTGTTTATTTGAACAGTAGATTATTTAGCCTTCTGCTAGGTATGATAGTGACACAATAGTACCTTGCAGCTCTTTTAAACTAATGTTAACATTTTCTGTGAAAGCTCTTAAGAATTTAGTTGACTCCTCTATTATTTTTCTCTGCATAGGGAGAAGTGCAATTTTAATTCATTCTGTTTGACACAGTTCTCTGCAAAACTTCCCTAACTTCAGAAATACAGATTAATTCTGTTTGTTCCACTCTTTGGTTTTGATTTAGCCATTAGAATAATCTTGTAATCTTTCTAATTTTTTACACCTAAGAAAAGGGTAATATTTACTCCAAAAATGAAAACTATAAATAAGATAAAAAGATAAAACTATAAATAAAATAAAAAGAATATTCATCCCCCTTTTCACATAAAAAAGAGGTAAAAACACAGAAAAACCCAAAGTCAAGAAAGAAGGACTAAAAAATGAGAGGTGAGATAGAAGGAACCTTGTAGGAGTGCTATCCTTGCCTCTAAGAAGTCCAAAGTCTACATTGCCCTGAGGTGTTACACTTTGACCATCACTATAATTTCAGCAGATTTTGACACAGGGCAGGTGATATACAGATTTAATCTAACTCTCTTAATAAGGAGTAATTCAGTTGTTACAATCGCAGTTCAAAAATTAATTCTCGGAGATAGATAGATTTGTGAGGTACAGGAATAAAGCATCATGATGTCAAAGTGAACCTTAAGATGTCAAAGTGAACCTTACAGAAAGCAGGCTGTATGACAAGGAATCGATAGAAGAAATTCACCAGTGCTTAGTAAGAGCTAAGCAGCAGTATTCAACTTTCATCTGCCAAATGGCCTGTCAGGTCACCTTGAGCAAGGTACCTTCCTGGTCTGAGCTTTATAAACTGCTTTGTAATGGTACTCGAATCTCCTAAACCTGTGACAAAAATGACTTTTTCAAAAGAAATCAACATCCTCTTGGTAAACCCAAGAGAAGACACCAGAGTTCTAAAAGTTGTTGAAATACAACCATCCTCATTCAGTGTATAAATTGCTCAACTGTTTTAAAAAGGTGTTGCACTTGTATATCTAAACAGAATATTTCTGTATATCAGGCGTTCTTCATCTATTTATTCAACTTGAAAACTAACAATTTAATAAAATAAAACAGATGGGTTTTAAACATATACCTATTCAGCACACATTTATCCTGCAAGATTTCTGCCAAGTGGCAACTGATAAGAAAAAGGACCAGGTTAAATTTCTAGATTTTCTTAGAATAACAATTACAGTGTTACTGTCCTAGTCTTCCACTCTGAAATCTGGAATGCTTATTTTTACTGGAGAGTACTCAAAGACCCACTATCTTTTCTCATTCATGAACAATACACAAGTTTAAAAAAACTATACTGCATCAGTGAGAATAAGTATAGAGCACAAAAAAAGGAATTTGAAAAGCCAGAACAACTGATAATATACAAAACTCTATAGATCATGATAAGCTCAATAAGCTTTATCTCGTCTCCTACTGCTGTAGTGCTTATTGAGATAACTAGATCCACCAGTCTCCAGCTTCATTAAACCCCAACCAACATTTGTTACAATTGGAGGCAACCGATAGAACTCGTGATTTTGATGAGATCTGTTCTGAACTGAATGTAATTGAATATTGTCATTAGTGACCAATAAGATGGAAAAGTGAGTGTAGGTATTGGAATTTAAGATAAAGACAGGGTACATTTCAAAATTATCTTGGCAAGCAGGACAAAAGGCCTGGAAAAAATATGGTGAAATTAGTCAAGAATATATTACAGTTTGGCAATATGGAATGGGAAGATCTGGCTAGAAAGCAGAAAGCAAAAGAGTCTGAGAGCTGCTGTACTTCAAGCTCTACACTTAAATCAGTGGCAGAATACTGTTGCAAAAAAAAAAAAGCCACTTTACACTCTTCCCAGACACTGAAGCCTCAGCTGGCATTCTGGAAGTCTCTTTCTCTTCAGGAAAGAGCTATTTCTATTTACCTTATTGGCTACTTTGTATTTGCCTCTCAATTTGAGAACATTTTGAGTATACAAAAATTTATAGGTACAGTTTTAGCCTACCTTCAGCTATTCCAGTCTGAAGTTTTCTAAGGTATCTCCTAAACAAACATACTCATATACAGATTAGATAGTAACATTGCACAGCAAATAATTTGGAATAGAATTTAATTAGAAGAGAGGACAGAATGTAAAGTAAGGGGCAGAAGGTATTGGCCAGACAAGCATACCGACCAGCTGCTGGCTAACACCCATCTGACCCCTTCTATATCCATTCTCTCTGGACTCTGAAGTTTGTTTGTCTCTGTCTTTGTCCCTTGTGCTAAATATCCCATAATAAGTTTTGCATAACTCCATCAACCCTCTCAAATACCCTATAACAAATAGATGCTTTCCCATGAAACTCTTTAACATCCTGTTACCCCTGCCTTATCAGGTGCAAAGTTCATGTTGGATCTCATCAAGCCTGTGCACAAGCATGTTCCTCAGTAGCCCAGAAATCAGCAACACAAAACATTTCATCTTTCTTATCATCTTGTCATTAGGGTTTAATTTGTTACTTGTCTTGCATGTTTTCCTTGTTGTTTTTTGTGTGTGTGTTTGTTTGGGTGTTTTTTTTGTTGTTTCTTTTTTTTAATGCTGAATAGTCACTAAGCAGACATCTTTACAAACCTGATATCCTAAAACACAGCTGTTTCCAAATCCCCAGTAAGGTTGTGATTCAGATTTTATTGGTGCAGATTCTCCTTGATTAGATGGGACTTCGACTCCTTTCTCTAATAACTCTTTGGCAAGTTCACATTTTGTTGTGATCATTGAAGGTGACAAAGATTTGACCAAAGTTGAGTACGCCGATCCACTTGGACTTTCTTTGGGCAGGGAGGTGAATGCATTACTTTCGAGAGCAACTTTAAAACAAAATTACTGCATGATTCTATTTATTTATTTCCCACTCCAGACTTTTGGCAGATCTGTTGTTTCTGCTGAGGAATGGTTATGGTTTTACCACTTGATGAGTAATGAAATGAAGATTTTGTCCCAAATGACAGGGGTTGAATGATGTGGTTCCTTCCTTCCTTCCTTCCTTCCTTCCTTCCTTCCTTCCTTCCTTCCTTCCTTCCTTCCTTCCTTCCTTCCTTCCTTCCTTCCTTCCTTCCTTCCTTCCTTCCTTCCTTCCTTCCTTCCTTCCTTCCTTCCTTCCTTCCTTCCTTCCTCCCTTCCTTCCTCCCTCCCTCCCTCCCTCCCTTCCTTCCTTCCTTCCTTCCTTCCTTCCTTCCTTCCTTCCTTCCTTCCTTCCTTCCTTCCTTCCTTCCTTCCTTCCTTCCTTCCTTCCTTCCTTCCTTCCTTCCTTCCTTCCTTCCTTCCTTCCTTCCTTCCTTCCTTCCTTCCTTCCTTCCTTCCTTCCTTCCTTCCTTCCTTCCTTCCTTCCTTCCTTCCTTCCTTCCTTCCTTCCTTCCTTCCTTCCTTCCTTCCCTCCTTTCTTGTTCAAATAGCACAAATAATATCTAAAGATGTCTCTGCAGCAGTATATATCTGATTCAATATCCTTTTCAATCTATTTGTATCCCAATCCCACAAACACACTCTGCATTCCTTTAAGTTTTCAGTCTGTCTGAAGTACTCTAGAGACGAATTTTTCATGACTGTCTGGAAATGTGTATTCATGTAGACACAGGCAGCTGTTATCAGCCTCATGAAGGATGCAGTATTGTCTTCTTGCATCATATAATCCCTGCCAGCAGGCTCAGTCTGCCTATGTGCAGCACTTGGTGACACAGCCCCGCTGTTTCTAATCCCAAAGCTAATTTATCTTCTTTACATAAAACTGTATCAGGTGGATATATTAGATAATTAATTCACTGCTGCTTTATAAGTAGGACTCAGCATTTATTAGGTGAGATAGTTTCATTAAAGACTATAAAATTTTGGGGGGGGTTACATAAATATATGCGTATATATACATATGTATATGACATAGAGCCAGTGAACTTGATTGTATATGTAAGTAGTAGTTATAAAGGTCTCTTGCTAGTTACTGCATGAAAGATACCTTTCCCAATAACAAGCATAGAAACGAACACCCTACTTTGGAGGCTAAGACTTTAGCTGTATGTATTTCACAATCAAAACAACTGTCACTAACCTATTTAATATATAAGTACAGATGTAGTTATGACTGTTTACTCAGTACTAACTCATCTGTCTTCACCTCAAGGTGCACTATTCTGTAGAGCTATGTTAACAGCCTGAATAATGAATGAATGATAAATATACACAAATATTTTCACCTAATAATCATGCTGGAAAGCAGCATTGGAAAAAAGATATTGGAGTTCTGGTGGGCAGCAAGGTGGCCATTAATCAGCAATGTACCTTTACTGCTAAGTAGGTCAACAGCACCCTGGGATTAGGCAGAGTGCTGCTTGCAGTTCAAGGGAAATGATCCTTTCCCTCTACTCAGAACTAGTGAGATTTATATTGAGTACTATGTCCAATTCTGGGATCTCCAGTACAAGAGTGACATGAACATACTGGAGTGAGTCCAGCAAAAGGCCATGAAGATGACTAAGAGATTGAAGCATTCGATGCGTGAGCAGAGGCTAACAGAGCCACGATTGATCAGCCAGGAGAAGAGAAGGGGAGATCTTATCAACGCGTATAAATAAGTGAAAGGAAACTTAAAAAGATGGAGCTGGACTCTCAGTGGCATTGAGTGACAGTGACAGTTAATTGAAAAAAACTCAAAGGATAAATTCATTCTTTCATAATAAAAAAATTAAACCGGATATCTATATTCAGTCTTAGATGTGGTCCCTAACACTAATCACAGCCAACAGCAAACATAACAAAACACCAGGCTCTCTCTACTGTATTGATATTTATTTTACTTTAAGGACTAGGGAAAGCAGAAAAAAACCAGTTAGATGTTCAGCTCCAGACACTGCTGTTAAAGTTTTCCTCTGCCTTGCAAGTCAGAGACCCTTTTTTTCATTTTATCAGGCAAGACACTGCAGCAATAAGGTTGATGTCTACTGTACGTATTTCTTAAATTTGTAGGAAAGAGTAAATAATCTGTTGAACTCACAATTTTTGGTCATTTATGTGAAATTCTCTTCCCTTTCCTACCTCACATTAAAGACGTGGGCAGGTGAAAGATTTTATTTGTCTTCATTTTCAGCTTTTCCCCACAAGGCTTTTCCTTCATAAATCTTCCCTTTACCCACTGGAACAAAAGATAAATTACTATAATTAAACTACTCCTCTGCAGATTTTTCTCTTGTTTTTAATATATAACACAACTTCTATTCACTGAAAGGATTTTCTTCAGTAATAAAACACAATTTTTTGGATAAAAAAATATTCACAGAGGCAATAGTGTAATTTTCCATCAGGAAAAAATCCAGGGCACAGGGCACATCCTTAAACACTGCTAGTTTTACTTTCTCTGTAACAGTCCTTTCTTTGGCAGAAAGATATACGTGAGTTGGATTTCCTCTTTTCAAAACAGAAATAGTGTGTTAAAGCTCAATGGTTAAGACTTTCACTCTGAAAACAGAAGTTCTGGTTCACTTCAGTGGTGAAATCTCACCTCTTGTTTCTCAAAACAATACTCTAACCTGTAAACTACAGCATGAGGAGCAGAAGGGGTGAGCAAAAGTGATACCTTACGTGTCTCTGTTAGAGGGTCAGAGACATGGGACAAACAAGAATAATTCCTACAACTTGGTGAGCAAAACATTCAGCAGGGAAATGACAGATTGCTCCTCTAGTTTTGGCTCCCTACATTTCTGTTGGGGTGCATTTCTTTGTTTTTTTTTTTTTTTTATTATTTATTGGCAGAGCTGTCCCATGACAAATCTAATGTCTTATTCCTTGAACAGTCCTGCAGAGGTCAGGATGTCAATGCATTGTACAGTGCTATTGCATTCATATTTCAGGCTCAAGAACCATGCGAGGAAACTGTTTCTAAAGATCAGATGTTAAAAGTTCATCCTTTATGTTCGTTTGACTGATAATTCAAAGTCTACAAGGTCATTTCTTCTATTCAGTTTCTTTTGTTTCATTAAACTCTGCTTTCACTGAAAGTTGTTTTAAACCTAGGTGGGTTGGTTTGTTGTCTGCTTGTAAAGTTATAGAATTGTTCATTTAAATGCATTTTGTAATTGGTGTATATTTACCATCCAGATTTTGACAGCATTATTGAGGTTGAAGGGGACTTGAGAAGTCGTCTTGTCTAACCTACTTACTCGAGCAGGTTCATCTATAGCAGGTCACCCAGGTCTATGTCCAGTGGGGTTTGAATATCTCCAAGGATGGAAACTCCACAACCTCTCTGGGCAGATTGTCCCAGTGCTCAGTCAGCCTCACAGGAAAAAAAAGTTATTTTCTTATGATTGGGTGAAATGTCAGGTTTTTTCATTTGTGTCAAATGTGTCTTGTCCTGTCAGTTGATAACACTGAGAAGAGTCTTGCTCATGTATCTTCTTTCCTTCTCATTAGGTATTTTCTTTAGCCTGTTCTTCTGCAGGCTAAATAATCCCAGCTCTCTCCACCTTTCCTCAAGGACAGATGATCCCACACCTTCGTGATATTTATGGTCCTGCACTGGACTCACTACAGCAAGTCAATATCTTTCTTGTATTGGAGAGCCAAGAACTGGACCCAGCACTCTAAATGTTTCTCACTAGCGCTAAGCAGAGGGGAAGTATCACCTTCCACAGCCTGCTGCCAGCACACGTCCTAATTCAGAGCAGAATGCTTTGGGCCAGTTGTGCCATGAGGGTGTATCATTGTATCGTTTCTATCAGGACCCAAACATCTTTCTCTGCAGAGCTACTTTTCTCATAGTCACAGCCCAGCATGTACTGGTGTATAGGGTTATTCCTCCCCAGAGGCAAAACTTAGCATTTCCCTGCTGAACTCCATAATGGCGTATCAGCCACTTCTTCCAGTTGTGCATTATCTGCAAACTTGCTGAGCATGCACTCTGTCCTGGCATTAATGAAGATGTTTAACAGTGTTGGCCCAGTACTGACCCCTGTGGTACACTACTTGTTACTGGCCTCCAACTGTACTTTCTGCCACTAATCAAAACCTCTAGGCTCTGCTGTTCATCCGGTTTTCAGTCTACCTTATTGCCTCCATATCTAAACTACACTTTGTCTGCTTACCTATGATGAAGTTATGGGAGGCAGCCAAAAGCCTTACTAAAGCCAATGCAAACAATATCCATTGCTCTCCCCTGCTCCAGCAAGTTATTTTTCTCATTGCAGAGGGCTATCAGCTTTGTTATATATGATTTCCTATCTGTAAATGCATGCCAGGTACTCCCAATCATCTTCCTGTCCTTTTTGTCTTCAGAAATTATTTTCAGGTGTTTTATTCCAGCACCTTCCTAGGGACTGAGGTGAGTCTGACCAACATGTAGTTCCTCAGATCCTCTTTCTCATCCTTCTTGAAATTAAGAGTAGCAATCATTTTCTTGTATACTATATTTTATATGCTTTTTTCCTGTACTACACTTCAGAGGTAGATATCCAGACAGAAAATAGCATTATGAAAAAGTCTGTTTATATGAACTCCTGAACTTTCTTATTTGCCTAAGGAGCAAGACTTTGTTACTGAATATCAGTGATCATGTCTATACTACTACTTTGATGGTGCTAGGTAGTGTACACAGGCCTTGAAATATCCATGTTATACTGTTCAAATTTTTCAGTATTCTCTAGGTCACTTCGTACTCTCCCAGAGATTGCACAGACAGAATTCAAGAGGAAAAGAATAGACCACGAGCATTCCCATTACTGGCTTACATTCAGTTCAGCCCATCTTGGGGGTAAGGAAATTTAATAACAGAATCAGATCATTCCAGTTTACTTTTAATTTCAGAGAATGGTCTATTCATGTTTAGTTTACTAATGGATGTAGCCAATATTTTTTTCTCTTTAAACAATGTGGGTTTTTTAAAATAAAATCCTAAAGTTGATTGTGAAAAAAATAAAAACAGTGTTTCACCTGTATTGTGTTCTTCTCAACACATAGACAGGTTACAGGACTGTCTAAAGTTTGGCATAATCTAACGGTCTTGGATATCGCATGAACGTCAGAGATTTGGCAAGCAGTCTGAATATTGACAATACCAGAAACTACAAATGACTGGTGCTTTTAAGGTACACCCCTCCTCTCGCGCCTGTCTCTCCTGAAGAGCCTGTAGCCTTCCATGGCAGCACTCCAGTTATGAGAGTCATTCCACCACATTTCCGTGATAGCAACTATGTCATAGCTCTCCTGCTGAAGCAGGAATTCCAGCTCCTCCTGTTTGTTCCCCATACTGCGTGCGTTTGTGTACATGCACTTCAGTTGGGTTACTGATGACACCCTTTGAGATGGCTCATCCTCCACAGCAACATCTTTGGTGAGCCTAGTAACTCCCCCCTCCCCTTCATACCTAGTTTAAAGCCCTCTCTACAAGCCCTGCCAGTTCCTGGGCTAGAATCCTCTTACCCTTTGTAGTTAGGTGAGACCCATCTGGGTCAAGCAGGCCAGGTGCCGTAAAGGTTTCTCCATGATTGTAGAACCCAAAATTCCTTTGCTGGCACCAGCCCCTAAGCCATTTATTAAGAGTGTGGATTCTCTTATTCCTTTCAGTATACATCTCTGCCACCAAAGGGACCGAGCGGAACACCACCTGTGCTCCTGCCCTATCCATTGACCCACCCAGCTCCTGGAATTCCTTTTTAACGACCCTTCACCCTCTTTTAGCTAGCTCATCACCACCAGCCTGGACCACCAGAAGCGGGTAATAATCTGATGGTTTAATTAGGTCTGGGAGTCTCTTAGCAGTATCCCTTACCCCGGCTTGGGGAAGGCAGCAGACTTCCCTATGAGTTGGATCTGGTGTTCATATAGGTCCCTTCGTCCCTTTCAGAAGGGAGTCACCCACTACAACTACCATCCTTTTCTTTTTTTTACTCGATGTTCTGACCTGTCTGACAGACAATGCGAAGTTAATAACCTCCTGAGGTTAAGTTCTCTGCAATACTGTCCTCCACCTGTGCATCAAATTCCAGTACCCCAAACCTATTCTGTATGGGCAGCTGGAAAGGTGGCATCTGAAAGGGAGGTCTATAACCCCCACGAGAGCAGATCTGCTCCCAGCCCTCCTCACGAACCAGGTCACTCCCCTTACCCTGTTGCCTCCTGGGGAGGATTGCTGGGAGGAGAGAGGGTTCTACTCCACCAGTCTATCTCCCTTTCACTCTCACAGATACTCCGCAGCCTCTCTACCTGATCCTTAAGATCTGCAATCATAAGGAGCAGATCTTGGACCTGTTCACACCTCACACAGGTGTTTTTTTGGATGGTCCTCAGGAACCACAAGCAGGCTGAGACATTCCTTACAGTCCTGGGTCTGGGTGGCCACATCCCTTAATAGAGGCACGGTTTGGATAGCGACACTCCTGGTAGCAGAGGTTTAGCCACGCCTGATCACCATTGCCGCAGGGGAGTGGGAAAAGCCAACCACCTGCCATAGAGGGCCTGCTTGCCCTGCCTGCGCGAACTGCCTCTACTGCGAACATGTTCGCTCGCTCCTGGTCGCCGGCGTTCCCAGGGAGACGTTTTAAATGTCCCGCGGCTTCTTCCGGGACCGCCCCCTTACCACGTGTCGGCCCACATGACACCTGCCGCTTCTGGGGTTCCGGGGAGAGTCGCTCTGCTGGGGTCCTGTCCTGAGCTTTTGCCTTGCACAGGCAACTCTCCACCCGCCTTGATTGAGCACACGGCTACGGTTCTTAACGTTTCTGCCGCTGATCTGCGCCGAATTGCATACCAATAATAGCTTTTTGATGATCCTTGCTCATATCATTCCTCAGTAAGTAGAGGAATTAAGTCTCCATGACTGTTATTACCTGTAAGTAGAACTTCCAGAAACAGTCTTTACTTTTAAATAGTAAAAAAAAAAAATCTAGTGAATGAGTGGGCAAAATTTTAGAAAGACACTTGGACTTACTTTGAGGAGTAAAACCCTAAGCTGGATCCAAACACTGTAAAGTGGATAGTACTCTCTATCTCTCCAGAAAGCAAATGAGAGAGAACTACATCTGGGAGATGGTCAGTTTACTACTTCCAGATGTTGGGACGCTAAAGTGATGGTGCTATCTGGAGGAGAAGTATAACCAGCTATTGTTTCTATAGCCAGTATTTGACTGTGTTTGGGAGAATCCCATTATTAAACTAAATGACAAAATCTGCATGATGAAGACATTAGGCTCTAAGAAGATAAAAAAAAAGCACAGAAAAAAGAGGGATTTATACGCCTTCAGTAAAAAATGAATACTTTAGCAGAATATTCAGCAAATGCAACAATGTAATTATCAACTGTAACATTGATGTCATCCATGAGATTCACAATGGCTTTGACATGTTTAATTTGGCTTTCATTTACTTCTTTGTTTTCCTGATGCACTTCTGAGAGTCTGTGTGAGTATTTGTTCTTATTCCTACTTTAAAGCTCATCAGATATCCCTCAACAACCTCCATGTCAGTTTTTAGTTATAATTAGATTCTAAAGATAGTATAATCTTATATTCTTTACTTTAAAATCCTAGGACCAAATGCATTGACTTAAAGAGTAGTTGTGGATTTGGACCCTCATTGCTTTCCTATTACAATATGGATACTTTCCACTATCAAGCATGGAGTGTTATGAAACACATGGAATTTTAGGACTGCTCACAACACTGTGGTGCAGGAAATTGGTCTGCCTTATTTCAGAGAAATATAAATAATATTTCCTTTATACTATGAGGTTTTTCTGCTACACATTAATGTATTCTGTCATCATCACCACATTTAGAATAAAGGTTAAGGTTTCATATTATTATGTATTGAAGCAAAAATAAATATGCCTTTTTTTCAAATGATCTATTGTTCTCCTGCAAGAATATTCTCAAGGAACAGTAGCAATTGGTACTGACAGTTACATTGACTAATCTGAAACATGAGTTCTTTTTATTTTTTTTAACATTTAGGCCTAAACAAGCCATAATGACAGTAAAAAACTTATGTATTATATAACACAGTGTCTACATTCAGGAAAGTGTCATTTTTATTAAAACTTGAGTATGTTCACATTCTTTTCGTTTTTGAACTTACTGCAAGCTGCACTTATAGGGAAAAGTACATCCAATTTAATCATTTTCTTGGACTGAATAGACATAATGGAACAAAAAAAGTTTGATGGAAAAGGCTTTCACGTGTTACCGTATTTCAGTTAACTACTTCTTCTGGAAAAGAAAAGACTGAGAGGGACCTTATCAATGCTTATAAATATCTAAGCGGCAGGTGTGAAGAGGATGGGGCCAGACTCTTTTCAGTGGTGACCAATAACAAGACAAGTGGCAACAGGCACAAACAGGAATACAGAAAGTTCTACCTCAACACGAGGAAAATCTTCTTTACTTTGAGTGTGACAAAGTACTGGAAAAGGTTGCCTACAGAGGTTGTGAAGTCGCTTTCTTTGGAGATATTCAAAACCCACCTGGACACATTGCTGTACAAACTGCTGTAGGTGACCCTGCTTTAGCTGGGGGGCTTGACTTGGTGATCTTCCAACCACTACCATTCTCTGATTTTGTGATTCTGTAACTACAAATCCCTCTCATAAGCCTCACAGCTTATGACTGCATCAGAAAGTGAAAAGTAAGGTCAGAAGCCGTCCTCCTACCTCCACATCCCTGGAAGTGGTCTGAGGAGCAGCTCACAGAGAGGTAAGCAAGAACTGACGCCAGGCTGCATCTTTCCCCACTTGGGTTCACTCCATCCAGACAAAATGTGCATGAACCTATGTGAAAATATTAAACTTACTGTAGATTTCCCTGTCAGCAGTGACCCAGAGTTTGACCTACACTCACATCTATAAAGGACTTTGCTCTGTAAAAAACGTGGATGTCTTACATAGTATTTTTTTAGTTTTATTTTTTTGTTAAAAGTAGAGACTGTATTAGCTTCTGGTTAAAGGACAAGCTCAAACATAAAAAACCAAGCTCAAACATAAAAGACAAGTGAACAAGCCTGAGTTCTGCCTCTGTAACCTCAGATAATTTAATTTCTCTCTCAGTTCCTGAAAAATTGAACAGGAATGATAATCAATAACATTTCATGATCTTATAGAGATATTGTGTGCATCAACGCATGGCAACATGATGGGAATCAAGTCTGTGAAGAAACTCTTAATATCCTTGTTTCTGAACTCTGCAGGAATTTCACAGCCATAACTACCTTGCAAATTTCCATATCAAAATTACCATAAAGTTGTTGTGATTCTTCTTGCTGTAGGTAGAAAAGGAAGGAGAAACTAAGAAATAAAATCCTTAAAAGGCAATTTTCTGAGCCAATATATCCCATCACTGTGCACTTATGGAAGACTTCAAAAGCCCCGTCAATGAAGCATTGCATTCTCATGCTTTTCTGAGACAAGGTTCACTGCCTACTAGGTCCTTGCTCCACATGATGGTAACATAGCTAAAATTGCAATGCCACAGTTATGCAACTTTGCAACTTTTCCTGTGTTGTATGACCTTCTGAGCAAACAAGATGATTGAAGAAAAAAGGGGGCTGAAGGGAGAATGGGTGTTGTATCACCATTGAATCACACAGTAAATACAGGTTTATTCAGCTGCAAACCAGCTGAAGACACTCGAACTATTACAGTTTTTGACTGTTCCCTAACTAACACTGCACTCGTAATGACCAGAGCAAATGTAAGTATAAATTATATGAAGACTGCTGGATACTAATCAATTACTTTCTGCTTTGAGACATTTTGAATGAATTGTGTTAGCAGATATTATTCTTTGGGATATGAAAAGTTTTATTTCTCACCTGTAGGGTCCATCAAAGAGACAAAGGCAGAAAAAATGAATTTACCTGCTGCTCTGTTCACTATATCTACAGACAGGCAAAGTGAATAAGAACTGCAGAGTTTATCACTGTGATCTTAAAACTATAAATAATGATGACTTTGAACGATAAATCTACATTGCACAAAGTTCTTAAACTCAGAAAGGCAGCAATGACGCTTTCCATTCCCAAACAATATAATTTTAGGACTTACTTTCCAGTGCAGAATAATTCCACATTGCCACTCCCAGATATGTCCTGCGAATCAGTGCAGATAATGTAATTCAAATTTTGGCAGCTTTCCGGGAAGGCTATACAGCTCATTTCTGAAGGACATAAAATATAAATTGAATGGGAGATTCTGTTTTGTGGAACTTATTACTTTCAACTGCTGCTAGATGTAGTCACATATTCCAGCTGATATTTCTTAACTCTCACATCAGGGGGAACTAACTTGAATTTTTCCGCCCTTATTGCCCCTTTGTCCATCCCACCAGATATTTATGTAGCTGAAAACAAGAGCAAAATGAAGATCCAGGGAATTAATTCACAAGGAGTGATATTAAATTTTCCTTCTATCTGGAGGCACATTCAGCTGTGACACTTGGATTTCAGAAAAAAAAACCCACGTGAAAATGCCCATACCATGGGGCTGGTCCAGGGAAGAGGTGGAAGAGAAGACTGGTATTAGCTTTTTCCTTTGACCCTCTACAGATGGCTTTCTGTGAGAAAGTAATGTTTCTGAGGGAAGAGCAGGGGCTTATCAATTAGGGCACAAAAAATGCGAGGTATATTCCATCTATATCAGCAGCACTAGAAGAAACTTAGATGGCTCAAGGTTTTGAGCTGAGGTTTTCCAGAGCATCCAAGATATATTCTTATAATCCATGAGGTGGGAGAGGACAGAAACTTTAGAGTAAGCCTTGGTCACTAAGGTTTACAATTACCTATATGCCCTAGCTTAAACCAATTTTTGTTTTAAACCTTGATCTTATTTTGTATTCAGAGCATGCAGGACAGCGGGTAGATTGTTTTCATTTGACCTTTTGATATCCTAATTAACAGATGAATTCCCTAATATTTAGAAATATGCCAGTTCCTGATTTGTGATCAAAAAGATCTGAACTTAACCAAAAATGTGGAGCAACCACATTTTTACACTCCTACCCCAGAGGAGTTTTTCATTAAATATATATTTACTTACAGATATAAAGTTCAATGGTAATAGCAATTTCACAAATAGTGTCCTGCAGTTTATGATTATTAAAGTCAGCTAGTCAGCAGAGGGCACTGAAGGGAATATTATAATAGATTCTGTTGATACAATTACAGCTGTCACCAACTCCTGATGGTTTGAGGCTCAGTACGAATGAATGTCTGCGCTTTCTTGTTTTTTATTACTATTGTAGTTCGTCTAAGAAAGCCATTTACCTGCTATGTGTGATGAGATTTCTCAATCAATGTTATTGCTTACTTTCATCTTGTTCAGTATTTTGCCTCTTGCAGAAATATGGGACAATATTTGGGTTTGGTTTTAATGTTTATTTACTTTTTTTTAGATTTATTTGAGATTATATAGTGTCCTCATTCTCTATTTCTGTCTAAATAATTGCTACGGATTATCCCTAACTGTTTACTTACCCACATCACCTTTTAAGTGTTGTAATACTTAATCAGAAAGCTATCTGTTTTTTAATCACTGCTGAACCCAAAGACTTGACACCTCTTTATCTTGTAGGTGTTATTATATTGATTCAGATCAATAGCATGAAAGTGATTTCACTTTTCTATTTTTTGCTTGATCTCTAATAAATTTAGACTGTTATTCCATCTAAAGAACAAGGTCTAATATTCCAATATTTATTTTGGGTTTTACTGCAATAATATACTGCAATAATATATTTTACTACAATAATTTTCTTGATAATTCAAATGAATATTTAATCTTTTTCTGTATTTTTAATTTGGAAGCCTGTATATCTTCCTGTACTAAGGAGCTTCACCATCTAGACAAGCAATTTATTTTGTTTCCCACCATTCCCGGCATCTGCATGTTAAGGTTAGTCAGGATCATTCCTATGACATTGCACGTGTCACAGCTGGTGTCTATTAGCTATGCAATAACTCATCTTCAGTGATGCCGTGATTGTTATTCTTAATGGCATAATTGCACATGAAGTTGAATATTTCTGCAGCACTGATTTTATCTCTTGCCTGCAGTATTACAAAAGACAGGTTTATGAAAAGTAATTCTTTATTTTTTTCTTGTTTCCAATGAGTTTTCCACAAAGGAATAGATATCACAGTTCTACAGATTTTTAACTTTGCAGAATTGCATCACATATATTTATATAAACACATACAACATATTATATGAACATATATATATTTAATATCATCCTGCAGTGATACAGTTTGGATACCACCTAATTGGGGAGCAGCTCTCCTGAAAAAGCCCTTGGGATACTCTGGATGCAAGCTAGAACATTAAACCCTGGCAGCACAACAGGCTAACTGCATCCTGGGCTGCATTGCCATGAGCATAGCCGGGAGACAAAAGGAAGTAACCATCTCCATCTTTATTCTGCACTTAGGTCACACCTCGACTATTGTTCCGGCTGTTGGATCCCCAAGTATCATAAAGATGTAGATGATCTTGGAGACATTCAGGAAGATGGAGCACATGACCTATGAATAGACCTCAAGGGAAAAGAAGTGGAATTGGGACTGGAAAAGTGCACAGAATGAGCTGAATAAAACCCCCATGGACATGAAACCATTGAAATCTACTGACACACTGAAGGCTGACTTTTCCACAGCTCTGATACCATTCTACTCTGACTTTGAGGTATTTTCAAAAGTCTAAAATCAGTTTGCTTATAATCCCTGCCACGCCACTGTTTTTTGAATTATTATTTAAGAGAGACTTTAATGCTAAATCATCATTCTCTTGAGTATCCAAGAAAAAGTTTCTGTAAAGATCATGGCATTTTGAAATCATGAAGGGCTGGATGAGTGGCAAATTATTTATCAGAACTCCTACCTGTGCCCATGATTATTTAAATTGCTATCCCTCATTTATTAGCCAAAGTTTATTAATGTATGCTGCGACAGATCTCTGCAGTAAACAAAAAGCATAATATGATTTATCATTTTCTGCAGCTTCCTTCTGTAGCGCTTGATCATTGGTCAAGGTAAGAACACCTAGACAATCTGCTTGAAGAATAATTCTAATATATAGGGACTATGATTATGCATTGATGTAGTCTTGAAGTCAGGCCTAAAATAATTAGTGTCCATTTTGTGTGAGGCAGCACATAGACATCACCATCCAAAACCACATCAAAATGTCAGGAGTTTTGCTATCAAAGCTCTAGGAAAGACTATCTTTTTGCCTCAAAATTTAGAAAGAGGAAGTTTGTAAGAAAAACAAAGTAATTTACTGAAGAAAAGGTTACTGCTCCAAGCACCTGCCTTTAACATCCCTTATGGAGCCAGCATCTTGTTTTGACAAATGGCAGAAGATTTGGCCAGAGATTTTTGGATGGAATACATAGGTAAGGCTTTAAATGATCTTGAAAGGAGGGGTAGGATAAGAAGACAGCTTTGGAAATGGGAAGCAACACTTTAAGATTGATTCCTGAGGTACTCTTTTTAGATTTTGGTTGGGGATAAGAATCCAGATATTGTTCTTCCCACATCAAAATGCAATCAGAATTGTACTGTCTATGATTTTTCCAGTTCACATTCTTAAGTGCCATAAGGCGCATACAGTTTTCCAAATTGAGTCTATGAATCACAAATGTAATTTTAATGTCTTCTACATGTTGGAACACTTCATTTCTTTGCATAATAATTTTGGTAAACAGAATACACCTTCAAATAAATCATCATTTACAATATTAAGTAAAAGAAGTACTGGCATAAAGTGCAATTTGTTTTCAAACTCATTGATTTGCCACTTAGATTAAAATGAGTTTCATTTAAGCACTGTGGGGCTTTAAACAGTGCAATTAAAACCTATTATGTGGAAAAAGAATACCATTATTAACGTGATTTTTCAAAGAAAATGTTTATTTACTTGAATTAAATTCTGTATAGCTTCAGACATAATAAACGTCACTGTCAAGCTCTGCACACGAGACTCAGAGTCAGCTATGTTTGATGCTGCATGGGTGTGCCAAATGAAGCACCGAGGGTGAGGATTGTGCTACCCTGCCTTTCACATAAAACACATGTAGCTCTGAGCCTCTGAGGCTGCCACAGAAGCAGAAAATGGTAGAAGACAGTTGCAGAGGATGCAGCAGACTCTTGGGTTACCCCTGTTGCCAAAGTATTCTACCTCTGTTATACATACCTAGTATTTTAGGACCATTAAGCAGCTGTATTTACTTCTTTTGATCAGATAAAGAAAGCCAAGGCATACTTCAGGAGAGGGCAGAACAGATGAGGGAGGGAATATACCCTTCTTCAGCAGTTGGAGTGATACTGTTTTTTCCAGTCCTGTTTGGGAAGAGAAAGAGCTCCCTCATGATGACTACACCAGAGTAAGCTTGGCATGGAAACCGTCATTTTCATCAGGAGAAGCATCATATATCCCAAGG
This sequence comes from Dromococcyx pavoninus, assembly GCA_033558185.1. Classification (NCBI taxonomy): domain Eukaryota; kingdom Metazoa; phylum Chordata; class Aves; order Cuculiformes; family Neomorphidae; genus Dromococcyx; species Dromococcyx pavoninus. Next base: position 3,504,312 of record JAUMJL010000212.1, read on the forward strand.
ACACATATTATGTCTGTAATTTCATGCATATAGTAAGATCCACTCTCTCCTCTCTTCTTACAAAGATTTAGAACTGGCTTAGCATCTCCACGAGGCTTTAGAATGTGGATGTTTGTATTTGCATTTCCATTTAATTTACTTATCACTGCCTGGTGACATTTTCTTGAATGAGTTTGTGGGTTGCTTACACATGCTTGTAAACATTTCTATATGCGAGTACATGCCTTCATACTGTGGGCTTTTCACCATAATTTTTAAAATATATTTTAGGAGTCACAAGAGCATCCATCTTGCTAATCAACTGTTTAAAGCAAACAAGACATTCATAAAGTTTTTGGAACTTAAAGTCCAATAATTTCACAGATTTGAAAAAATATTTTCAGGATTGGTGTATAATATCTCTCTAAGTTGTCTCAGACTACATTTTGAGTTAGTAATTACAATCTTGTTTGAGCTGGTGATACTTTAAAAAAACAGAGTGAAGACTAAAGTATGTGCGGCAAAACCACCTAAATTTCATGATTATAATTTTACCTACCTTTTATAACTACATATCAGAAGAGGGAATTCTTATTCCCTTTCTTGCAATAGGTTTGTCTGAGAACATGTAGTGGAAGAACTTGCCTTAGACCTTGTTTTGAAGGGATAGACCTGTGTAGAGATGAAGTGATATTTAGGGGCTTCCATAGGCAGAGTGTGAATAAACACACAGATAATTGCAGTAATTTAGACTGTTTGATTCTATTTAATAATGGAGGGCCTAAGATGTGAAAATAGTAATTCCAGCTACTTAAGGTACTAAAATATATCTTTACAGATGGACCTGATAGGTTTTCTGTTTAAGGCAATCCAATGAAGAATTTAGGCAATAGTTTTCATTACAGTCTCATTTGTTGTTTCAGATACAGTTTCTTTTTTTTCTCCCTCCTCCCTTTCCTCCCTTTCACAAGCAGAAGAAAACAGATGCAGTTACTTTGTATAATTTCTGGTGAATAAGCTATCTGGAGTTACAGATTGTATTATAAACATCCTTACCTGTGTACAGGCTAGCAATTGAACAGTTCTCTAAGAGAAGATGTGGTTGAAAGTAATGCTAAGAGAAACATCACTAAGACAGTTAGCTCGAGTGGACCATCTGTGTCTTACTAGAACCTTTGAATGAGTCTAAATGTCTGCAGCCTGCTGTAAAAGGAATGACAATTATATATAAGAATATCGAAATAGAAGGAAAAAGGACGAGTTCGGTTAACATGTTGCTGCTCTCCTGTCAGCAGGAGAGTAGCTCCTTCCAAAACATGGCAAGTCTCCTGGACACAGTGGAGTTGGGGCAACATTTTGAAAGTGATCATTTATACTCATGTTTCAAATTACTATTTTGCACATTCTTCCAATCTAAGATAGAGTAATCCTAAATTTCTTATTCCTCTAATGAATGAATGCTAGTCCTAGAATTTACTTCATTATGCTTTTGAATCAGCACAGTTTCATAAAGTATTCCAGAAGCTAATTGCTGCTGAACAAAGTGTTCCTCAGGTACACAGTCTATAACTAGTGCAATTTATCTTATACATGTATGTTATTTTAGGATTCCTTGTTTTGGTTCCTCAACAGGTAAAGGCATTCTGGATAATTACTGTCTGCGTGATGCACTATAATTTTCTTCTAGAGACTGAGTGTTTATTTTTACTTATACGTCTGATCTTCTAAGGAACTTCTATCAAGTCATAGAATCAGTCTTGGTGTTGAAAGAAAAGAGCTCTGCTCTGCAATATTTAGGAGATAAAAAAGCTAAATTAACCCCACAATATACTACCTTTATAGTCTGATTAAAACCTAAAGAATCTGAAAGTATGACTGTACATCTAAGAAATTAATTCAGTCATTCACCATGAAACATATTTTTATGTATTATTCTGCCTCATAAAGTGTAAAGTATGTTTATTTGTGAAGAGTTCAAATAGTGAAGTCCAAAAACTTTAGTTCTCATTTAATATAATTTCACAGAAAAATTGAATGAATTAAATGAACATGAACACACTTAACTCCTTTTTTCTATAAGCTCTTTGATATTGCTCATTAATTTTTACAGATAGCTGGCTGATAGCTTCTCCAACTCTTACAACCATCATTTTATTGACTTACAGAGAATACAAGGCACACAATTTTAATGTTTCAGAAAGATGTATTCTTTCATTAAATTATTTTTTATTTGTTTATATAAAGCACAAGTCAGAATTCCAAAACTTTTGTTTGAAAGCTGTAGCATTTCTCTGCCAGTGGTCTAAAGACAGCAAAACTTAACCCTGTCATTATGAATGTAACTTGTCTTTGGGGTATAAAGTAGTTTATTGCCCTTACACTGGGCTAGGAGTGACAAATCTGGTACACAAAGCAAGTTTAAGGAAACAAATATATTCGTGAAAAAATTTTTATAATCATCCATTTTATACGGAATTGTCCATTAAAAATTGAGTATAAATATAGACTAGCTCAAACTTATTTGAAAATTTTTTGTTCAAGCACCTCTGCCTTTGAATAAAGCACTACCACATAAACATCTCCACATCCTTTTCTCCTTGAATGCCATTTTCACCAAATTTGTTTTTAAAACTTTATAAGGATCTGGCAAGTGACATGTTTATCACATTCCCTATCTCGCTACCTGGTAAAGACTGGCTAACTTTTTTTCATTTTCCTTTCTCCTTACTGAAAATATTTATTTTTTTAGTACTAAGACCTGTATTAGACTCGGCAGAAAATATGAATTGTGCCATATGATACGATTTGTATTCTCAGTACACAGTGGTGACTTCTCCCTGTGTGTTTCAGTTCAGAACAGGAGTGCACCCCTGGTGACCTACCATGCTTTGGTTCACATCACCCAATAACCTTGAGTGCCATGAGCTGGATGAAATCAGTTGAAACTGAACCATATGATGTGCTTCACCAGCTCATGGAGAATTCAATTTGCACAAATAGGCTAGAATTATTCAGAAACAAAATATGTGCAGAGCAGTCACTGGGATCACAGCATCAACTGAAACTCTAAAAATCTGCTTGTATTTGTCTACATCACTGGCATATTTAAACATAATGGAGCCCTGTTCCATGATTAATACTTTTAAGTTACTGAAATAGAAATAAATAACTGTTGAGATAATTTAAGTTATGTATACTCTGGGGAGTGCATAACCACATCAAGTAATAGCATGAATTAATTCAAATACCTTGGTATTCTTGCACTGCATTGAGTCCATGGCATATGGATTGATTATGAAAAATTTTGATATGACTCCATTCACACAATGGTACCTAATTGACACTTGGTACCTAATAACCTTGTCATGATCTTAGAATAAAATATAGAATAGGAAAGAAAAATATATCTTTTTCACATTTCGTATTTTCTGTAGATGTTGCCAGCTCAACCTCTTGAGGTTCACTATTCATGCTGTCCTTGAGGTGACCAACCTCTAGATGGTTCAGCAGAGCTGGTGTTGAAGAAAATTTGTGTGGGAGGACTTCCTGAAGAACAAGACAATAGCGCTGTTTTCTAGCAGCTTTGCAGTTGAACTTAAGAAATACTTTAATATTACAGCAATAGTTCTTTGAAATTCCTAAATACTGTTTTTCACTACTTACATTAATAAAGACTAGCTGTGACAGGCTGAGAGACTGGGAGATGAGATAGGAGGAAAGGGAAATCTACTAAAGTAAAGAGAAAGAGGAAGTTGGGAGAAAAGAAAGGCAATATTTAGCTCTGCAATAAATTCATATTCTATGAATCTATCTCATCTCCAAAAAAATTCCTTTTCTGACTTCATTTCATTTGAAGCAAAATTTTACATTTCAGTATAAACTCTGTTTCATATTATTAGAGCATGTTAAGCATCTACAGCAGTTGAACTTTCAGAGAAATCATTCTGCTCTACTTTTGTATGAATTTATCATGAAGTCATCATACAGTTTTTTGATAGTCCCTTTTCTGTCATCATAGAATCTGAAAGTGAATCTTTACCCCTTAAAGACTTCCAGACTTTATTTTTAATTCTTAAAAAAAAAAAAATAAGTGACCAAACCCCACCATCTAGTGCAGGAGCTATAGATGTGTTAAGCCAAGACAAAATGGGTAAATGGGGTGTACATTTTTTCACTGAAATTCAGCTTTTCTAAAATTAAAATTCTTTTTTTTTTTTTCAATCATTCCAGCAGGCTCTGGTGGTTCCTTTTTAATTCCTAAAATAAATAAGAAAGAAATAGTTTTCATCTAATACTATTTATTTCATCTTCTGAACAATTCACAATACTTAATAATATTTTCTTGAGGTACATTTACTAAAAGCAGACACTAAATCAATAATGATTTCTGCAGTACATATAAAAGTAAAATTCGCTTCCAATTTATATTTATTATTCCCCAATTTAGCCATGAAATAATAGAAAGACAGTTGCACATGCTGAAAATCCATCTTCCATACATTATTTCACATGGCTGTGTCATCCTTCTTAAAGTTCTTGCTATCCAAAGTAGTGGTTAACCATATCATGTTACAAATATGACCTTCTTCTGGTTGAGGTGTATGACTTTGTATATATTTGGATTACAGCACAAATCAAAGGCCAGCTACTCATGCAACATGACACTTCTGCTGGTATTATCTGTCATATTTAATGCAAAAAGATGAGCACAAAGAACTGTACTCACAGGTTTCTATCAGCTGCTGGCACACTGGAAGCACAGGGGCAAATACATATTTTGTTTAAATTTTTACAATGTTATTCAAATGCACAACAGTCATTCTCTCTTTAAATGACAGAATTAGTAAAGTTGTGTGTGTGTGTGTTTTGTTTTTTTTTAAAAAAAAAAGATTATACTGTTATAATATAGGCCTGGAAAAACAATATATCCAAATCATAATAATATGCATGGCTTCAAGACAGGGAATAGTCAGTACCATTTTCAAGTACCATTTGCAGTGAACACGTTGGTATTTAATTTGCACTTAACATTAACTTAGGGGTATGATACTTGTTTTTTTAATTAATAAAACATGTTTTGGAGGTTATTAAAATCCCTTTATAGCTTTAGTTACACTGCACAAATGTACATTATCAACTATAATTCTATATCAATATATTTGGGCTGAGAGGAAAATTACTGTTTCGCAAACAGGGCTGGACTTATTTGAACCTAGGTTACATTTTTTCTCACAACTCTCTAAAACATTTAGAACTATTACACTATTAAACTATTAGATAACTAAACCAAATAGAATTACTAGGATTTTTTAAACCTTCATTTTAGGTAAAAATTTACTCTTATTTCTCTCTTTATAAAAGCCTACCAACATATTTTTACTTTTTCATTTAAATCGCTCTATTTGACACTGGAAGAAAATTGGGTGTGATAATGATTCAATTCCTGATCCAATGGGGTATCAGATATAGATTCTCAACTCTGTCTCATAATTTTGTGACCAAAATAGATGAAAGATGTACCTAACAATTTTTTACAACTCCTGTCTTCATGATGTCTAGCCCTGTTTCTATTGTTAAATTTACATATGATGGCACAGTGTTATAATGTCACAAATATAATTATTTCTATAGAAGCCTCACCTGAGAAATAATAGATGAAACAATACTGTAAACTTTTAACAAAACACCTTTTAAAATGTCACTGTTGTTTCATGCCCATGCACAAATTATTTCTCATTTTTCACTATTTCTGATTACACAGATTTAATACTGAGCAAGACAGACAAAAACAGACACTGCATTAGTTAGTAGCCTTAGATACACCAGACCAAGTTTTCCATTTTGATGTTCCTCTGAACCTCTAAAGTAAAAAAGTATGTGTGTGTTTTGAAAGAAATTCAAACTCCATTTCCTGGAAAATTAAAGCACATTCAATAGACTATTTACAGCCCTAGCCTTGTTCAAATGAGTATAGTGACCCACACAACAGGATCGTTAGTCAAGAAAACTAAACACAACCATGCTGCTGATAATCATATACGAAGCAACTTAATTTTTCTTCTCTGGCCAGATCAGCATAAATTGTGTCACATTAAAGAGAACTAATTTCTTTTACCTCTCATAACAGGATAGTGGCGTCCAAACTTTTTGATGGAAATAGTCCCTAGTCCATGCTAAGCTCTTAAACTGTACCCATGTTACCTTGCCCAAGCCAAAGCTAGAACAGGAATCATGCTGAGAAATTAATGATGCAGTGAGTCATCCGCAGTGCTCAGCCTTGCCTCCTCACCCTTTTGACTCTGCCACTGGAAATGTGGCCAATACAGCACAAAGCAATTTGTCTCAGCCACACACGCGTATCTGTAGCTTAAGGGAAACAGTAAAAACTCTGCTTCCTCACATATTCAGAGCAGTTTTCAGATGTTTGAATTTACCAAAAAGATACCTGGTCATGCTACAGTGATTTGAAACACTACAAAATTATTTCTGAATTCTGAAAAGGAATAGAATTAATTGCAATCAGAATTTTATTTAGTAGCATGCATTATATTCTAACCTATCCACTCATCTTTTTCACTAATTTCGAGCTAGTTTCACTTTCTGTGCTTTGCCTTCTCCTTCCAGATCCCAGTGTTCAGCCGAGTTTCTAGTTCCTGATTGACTTGAAAAGAATCTTTTGAATTTTCTACGTTCAGCCAGAAAAGTGCCTACATGTCAGCAGCTTGCCATCTTGTCTGCAGATTATAGGCAGCAACACCTCCATTTTCAGGAGTAAAGACAAGAGAATTTTACAAAAAGTCTTCAAAAAATTACAGGTCTTGTTTAGCAGCTGTAATAAAGTTCTACTATAAAAAAAGTTTAAAAAGTGGTCACCTAGCAAGGAACCCCTGGGTACATTTAGTCTCACTTGAGTCTATGTTTCAATCTCAGCTAAACTGGATAAAATTTCTTCCTCTGTTGCAAGAATAATTCCCGTACACTGCAGGCTCTTTCTAGATGCGTATGGCTTTTTCACTCTACTTCTTTTCCTGAATAAAACCCATAGTTTTTCATTTCATACCCTGCAGGGATTATTTCACATCCATGGGCAGGATTAATCAGGATAAATAGAGACATCTATGTCTGAAGTAGTTGTCTAGACTTTCGATAATGTCAATGGAAAGAAATAAACAATCTTTGTTTGTGATTTATTTCACACTAAAATAAATGTCTAAAATAAGTTAGATGAATCATGTTCTGAGACAGCCTATTTCTCTCCATTACCTATAAAAGACAGCGGTTGACTAGTTCAGATGAAGAGAGTTTCATCTGGTCTAATGATTTTTACTCCAAGTGTTTTCTGGATTGGTGTCCCATCAGTCAATCCAGTTCCCGACTTTGGAGGAAGTATGGGAGCAGGAAACCAAAAACATGAGTGCATCTGTCCAAAGGACAGCTGTTAGCTATGTCTGATTGTAGATACTGAGCTTTCTATGCCAAAAGATGCCATAGACAGCACGTTTAAAGAAACAGTCTTACAATTATTATACAAAACTACAGGAAAACCAAAAAGAATTCTATGAAGTCTCACAGATTCTTTTATTCTTTGCTGGGCTGTAACAACACAATTCATAAATGTTTGAAATTTTAAGATTTCCTGTTCAGATTTGTGAGGAAAAGGAACAAAATTAAGTGTCCTTAACAGCTGAAAATGAGAGAAAATGCAAGCTATGGTTAGAAGACTTTGAGAGCCAACATTGGAAGTCATATTCAAAAAAGATGTCCCTTGACAGTTCCTTAACATCTTTTACTAGATTTTACAGCTACAATATTTGTAATGCCTTAACCACAATTTCCAAGTAAAGCCTACTTTTAAAGTTTTGTGGTTGAGATTTAAGCCCAGGTTTCAAATGTATGAATAACCTTTCATTGTTGCATTTATTTTATTCCTCTCTAGAAGAAAAAATTGAGAGTTCTGGGTAATTGTTACAGAATCAAAGAATGGTTTGTGTTGGAAGGCACTTTAAAGATCATCTAGTTCTTATTAGCCCATATTTACCTCAAAATGTTTCTTTGTAGTTAATACCAATCAGTTAAATATGCAATCACTACTGATAAAATAAGGAATTTAATGGTTTTTTTAAGGGTTTTTTTTGTTCTTTTGGGGTCCTAGTTTTCAGAAGTGCCGAGCAGTTACAGTCCTTGGAGGAATCAAGCCTTTGTGTAAAAGTATGCTACGAACAACTGGGTCATATTACGAAAAGGTACTGAAACAGAAAGATGATATGCAGAGAAAATAAACTACCTTTGTACTAGAACTCCTGTTCATTAAAAAAAAAAAAAATCATGTCCTAAGAAAAACTTTTCAAATACATTTGGCGAGGCTAATGCGACTGATGTAATTGTGTAAGTATGTGAGAAGTAAAACAAGCTTTTTGAAATCTGTACATACATAGATAAACACTTTGTCTTGCTTTATAAACAACACATTGCGTCTTAATTAATCTTTCTGTGACATGACAGAGAAGTGGATGGAGTGGGCAGTTAAAGTTTATCATTCCTTAAAAAAATACTTTGGGCGATTCTATGATTAATCTGCTTTATATATTATTATATTCTGTGACAAGAACTGAGAAAACCAGTTCCCATCAAAGTCAACAAGTGTTTTCTATGACTTCACTCAGGTACATTTTTCATATATGAAAGTTAATTGTGTCCTTAAGGATCTCCGTTTTTCAGAATTTCTGTGGTAAGAGCAGTATGGGTTGCATGCTTGAAACACAAGAATAACCCATTAATTCTTTGTCTTTTTCATAAAATTAGTGATGATAACATACAAATAGCAGAAAAAAAGATGTAATTTGAGGCAGAAATTTTCTGTGTGGCCTTAAATATCTTCATTCTTCCTTATAACAATTTTAATTAGCAAGGTAATGCAGCTAGCGTCATTTGCTTAATTGAATAAATACATTATTTGAGACAAAATAGGAAGACTGAATCTCAGGAAAATTTAAAAAAGTCTTCTGTATGCAAAAACTGAATCTATCAAAGGGTGTAAATCACATTCTAGGACAATCAACTACCCCATGTAGTTGAGTGATCCTGGAAGAGTCGCTTCCTTCAATAACTATAATAACCACATAGCCACTTTCTTTCCCTTTGTACCCAATGCCTAAGTTTACCTGGGAAAAAATATAGATATTTCCTGCTCCTTGAAACCTTCAGAGGAATTACTAATCCAACGAAATTCAGACACTTTCTCTAGTTAGTTTAGATTTTGGCCAAACAAATGATCTTTTATTCTCTATCTTAATGGATGTGACCTATAGCCAAACAATATATTTTTTTCCTAGGTATAACATAAAAATGTACAAGTGGTTCTGGTTTCTGTCAAGTTATTCCTCTCTTTCTAGTTCTGATGTCAAAATTATCAGTTTTCCTCTGTGTGTCTTTGGCAACTTCTCTCAAAAATCTCTGTGGTTCTCTAGCCAATTCAAAATATATTACCTTCAAGTAGCGATTCAGTTTTCCAAGTTTGCTGCTAATATACCTCTGACAATGCTCTCATTAAAGTTTTGTTTTTAATCCTGCTCATAGCCATCTGCCATAGATAGAATTACGAATGCCAATGTCTTTAAATTTTAAAGAGGAACAAAAATAAACCTACTACTTACTCAAGAAGCCAAGATTTCAGTGATGTGTTTCAAGCATCATGGTTCCTTAAACTCATACTGAAATAAAATAGAACACATAGATCTATTAAAAGGCCATATTTGTTCCTGTAAACTAACAAAAATTTTTAACATACAAAATCACTGACTGCAAGGCTTATTCTCGGTAGAAGTCTACAGATTCCTTTTTTGTATAGTTATTGTGCCATCCCTAAGAGAAACTTTTTTAAGCATTTTTTTTTTCTTCTTCTAGCCATAAAGACTGCTTGTGGTACTTCTAGTCAGGGATGGCTGGGTGATATAAGGTGGTTAGATCTAGATCATGAATTCTCAGTAAACAGAACTCCAGGTCACTGTATTGTCATTTACCATTTTTATGTTTAAAAGCTTTCCCTTCTCTAGCTGCCTTTATTTTTCCTTATGCTCCTCAATAATGTTGCCCATTCCTCCTTAAATTTGTTAATGCCATTCCTTAAAACTCAATTTGGATCACAATTAAAGTTAATTTCCAGTTAATATGTAATGGATTTTTCTCCTTTCCCTTTTTTCCCCTTCAGTATCCTACGAAATCATTGCACGTCAGTCCCCTTAAAGACCATAGACATCATTAAGATATGCAATTAGACATTGCAAAATTATGTATGGAAATTAGGTTCAACCATGTTGAGAGGGAATTATCCAGACCTCTGAATAAGAATATATTTGATGACTTCTGTTAAAGTCACTGTAATTTAGGTAAGTTGAATGAATATAAACTAAACTTTCCAGGTAGAGTGTATTTGGATAAATTTTTGATGGTAAACGGGATATATAATTACTTGGTTACTATAAAGTAAAACATGAAGTAGAAGTACATTCAAACAGAGAAATATATAAAAAGCTAATGATTATTTAGCTAAATATTTTAGCCAGCATATAAATGGAAAATGCTGTGGTAATTGATATATTGCTTCATGTTATTTGGGGATCTAGGTATTCCCTTGAAGGAAACCATCCATTAGAATAGATTAGGACATCTGCTATGAAAAATGCAAGATTTTAACGATGAAAAAGTAACACTGATGAAAAGGTAATAAGTATTAAGATGATTATTAGGTAAAACCATAAACTTTTCAGTTGCTTATGGGACTTTTTTTGAAACATGGGATTAACCAAAGGCGTATGTTGTTCTACCTCTTATCTTTTTCCAGATAGACCTAGCTGGCAAGAGCAACAAGAGACTATTCTTCTTAATCATCGAGGACTTAAAAGTGGTTCCCCAAGACATTTGCTAGTGTGAAGCCTAACAGAAGACATCTCTAGCTCCTGAGATTTCTAAAAATGTTCCATACTGATCTTTAAGGTCGCTTCCAACTCAAAGCATTCTATAATTCTGTATTGCAGTCAACCAAAGCTTTTACAGATGCACAAAACATTTTTTTTTTTAATATTGCAACCCTGGAGAGTTGAAAATGCTATCAAGCACTGGAAAAGTCTGCCCAAGGAAGTGATTGAGCCACTATCCCTGGAAGTATTTAAAAGATGTGGTGCTTAAGGACATGGTTTAGGGTAGACTTTGCAGTACTAGGTTTACGGTTGAACTCAATCATTTTAAGGGTCTGTTCCAACCTACATTATTCTCTCATTTTCTGATTCTATGTTTCTACTGCATACTCTTCTGAGTTAATTTAAAAAAACTAGTAAGATCATAAGATTTAAATGAAAGTTATAAACCAGAAGATTAAATCATTAAAATATGAGCCGGGATTAAATTTAATTTTTTCCTTTTCAGTTGATTCTCTACTTTGGATATTTTTTAGAAAAACCACCTCAATCTTCATTCCCAGTAATGACTACCGAATTTGAACTTTTGTGTGCCCTTTGCTTCAGTATCGAATCCTTCCCAGTCAATTCTTAGAACTATAGAACCATAGAATATTTTGGATTGGAATGGAACTTTAAATATTGTCTAATTCATCCCCCCTGCAATGATCAGGAACACCTTCACTAGATCAGGTTGCCAAAGCCCTGTCCAATTCGACCTTGAATATTTCCAGGCATGGAGCATCTACCACCTCTCCAGGCAACATGCTCCAGTGTTTCATCACCCTGATTGTAATAAAACTCTTCCCTACATCTTGTCTAAATCTACCTTCTTTTAGCTTAAAACCATTGCAACTTGTCTTATGGCAACATACTCTGCTAAGAAGTGTATAGCTACATCGTTCTTATAAGCCCTCTTTAAGTACTGAAAGGCCACTATAAGGTCTCCCTGGAGCCTTCTCTTTTCCAGGTTGAATAACCCTAACTCTTTCAGCCTTTCTTCATAGCAGGTGTTCAATCCTTCTGATCATTTTGTGGCTCTGGACCTGCTCCAATAAATCCATGTCCTTCCTGTGCTGACGACACTAGAGCTGAATGTAGGACTCCAGGTGGGGTCTCACCAGAGCTGAGTAGATGGGTAGAATCACCTTTCTTGACCTGCTGACCATGCTTCTTTTGATGCAGCCCAGGATATGGTTGGCCTTCTGGACTGTGAGCGCGCATGGTCAGGTCATGTCCAGGTTTTCATCCATCAGTACCCCCAAGTCCTTCTCCACATGACTGGTCTCAATCACATCTTACCCCAGCCTGTATTGAAACCAAGGATCGCCTCAACTCAGGTGTAAGACTTTGCACTTGGCCTTGTTGACACTCATAATGTTAATGTGAGCACACTTCTCCAGTTTGTCCAAGTCCCTCTGGATGACATCCCAGCCTTCTGGAGTGTCAACTGCCCCACTCTGCTTGGTGTCATCTGCATTCTTGCTGAGGGTGCACTAGATCTCGTTGTCTATGTCAATGCAAATATTAAACAGCACTGATCACAGTATAGACTTCTCAGGGGCACCACTAGTCACTGAACTCTGTTTGAACATCAAGCCATTGATTGCTACCCATCCAACCAGTTTGTCATCCACCAAAGAGTGATCCACCAAATCCATATCTCTCCAATTTAGAGAGAAGGATGTTGTGGTGGACCATGTCAAAGGCTTTCCAAAAGTCCAGAAGACATCCATAACTCTTCCCTTTTCCACTAATGTAGTCACTTCACCTCAGAAGGCCTCTAATCTGTCGGGCAGGACCTGTTCTTGGTGAAGCCCATGCTGGCTGTCTTGAATCATCTCCCTGTCTTCCATGTGCCTTATCATAGCTTCTCGGAGGATCTGTTCAATGATCTTCTCAGGCACATGTCATATAGCGACATTCATTGGAAGGGTAATTATTCCCTGGTGGCTTCTCTGACACTTTTTGTTTTGGTTTGGTTTTTTCCATACTAGCACTCCTTGATTTATTTTGAGTTCTACTTTTAGTCATGAACTTTTTAGACTGTTCAAGCAGTCAAGTTGAAACAATATTGTTTTACTTGATTTTGATAGGTCACACTGTCGGTGGTTGTTTCCTTTTCCCTTGGTAAGCACTAAATCATCTATCAACATGCAGATAATCAGCCTGCTTGTCTGAAATATCTAATAAGTACTAGAAAAGGAATGTTAATCCATGAAATTAGAGAGCTATTTGCCTGACTGCTTTTTCCTGTTTGAAAAAAGTTACCCTGCAAAGTACCTTGACATATTTCAAACAGGATATTTATCTTTTAAAAATAACTATTGATTTTTAGTTTGTAACTTGAAACTGATTAAGTAGGTCAGAGTGTTTGAGTCAAAACCTCTTAGGTAAATGGGAAAAAGGGTTTTTCATTGACTAAGGTGGTTTTGGAAAAGGCATTATTCTCAAGGAACATTGCTTTTATGACCTTGGAAATTCAAGACTACAATTGTAGAGCAATTCAGTCACTTAAGAATGCAGTTAGGAGCCAAGAAAGGTAATTTATTTGTTCTTGGCAACACTGAAGAACAATTAAGGCACTGTTTAACTGTTCACTGAAATTCATCTCCATGCTGTACCTCACCTACAGAGGTATCTATACTAGTAAAGCAGCAAAAGCTTTGGCAGTAGAACATTCAGTGCTGAAATTGGCATGGTAGTCCCTGACTCAGCTTTAGCCTTGGCCCATTATTAGTCTTCAAGACTATTTCAGGGAGTAGGGAATAATTCTCCTGAGGCAATCTGGATGCAAAAAAAAAAAATGTTTGGAGACGGTTTTCCCTAAAGGCAGAGAACATGCCCTAACACCCTCTGGTCCTGATACTAATTTACTTGCATGCAGATATAGCCATTTCCTCCTGAACCTATACCCAAGTTGGCAAATATTTCCAAGAAGTAAAATAATGCATAAAGAAACTTGCTAGATGCTAGGTCAGAATGGCCTCTCAACTGGTCATCTTGGCAGGAGAACAGAGCTACAATCTGTCTACTGCATCCATGTAGCCCCACCCCAGGAATAAGTAATTTCAAAATGAGGGTAACTGAACATCTTCAGCTGGCAGGAACATGGTACTGTACCTTGAAGACCTCTGGTGTCACTGAGATAGATGTATTTGACATGTATCGAATGATTCAGTACTTCTGAATGTATAGATTCTTGATTAAAAGAACAGGTTAAAAATTGCACTAATTTTATTAAGTTTACTCTTTACTTAAACAAAAAATGGATAAATATTGATAATAGACTTCAGGGTTCTACATATAGTGATTCACAGTTGTTTGTACTTACTAATGTAACTCAGAAAATTAACTTCTATTAAAAATTTTGAAAATTTAGTAGTTTCTTATCTGTTTGAGGAGGACTTTAGTTAGCTCCGTGGGTGAAACTTCAGTTTGAAACTTCAAAATGAGCCAGGTGGAAAGATAGACTAAAGATAAAGTAAAATGGACAGTAGGTGGGATAGAGAAGTCAGCTAGGAAATAAAAGTTTCAAAATATTCATATTACATGTGACAGTCAAAAGAAAAAGCTCATCTTGTAGCAGAAAAGAGAAGTTAGGGTTTAAAATGTAGTCCCATCTCACCATAAGCCTTTCTCTCATATCAGCAGTCTGCCACAATGAAATGAAGCATACAGAAAACATGATTTAGATATAACAAAAAATGAAGGGGCAACATTGCCCAAATTCTATTCTGTTCTTATCTCCAGTACAGTTTGTCACCTAGCATAGACCTATAATCACTATAAATAAACAATCAACCTCTAAAAGAATATGGGGAAAAAATAACAGAGGAGCAGCAATTACCAGAAACTATGCTAAGGAGAAGAAGAACAGTGAGTTTATGGAATGCCCAGGCCCAAAATATAGCTTACAGCAGCAGCAGAATGTCATGTCAGAAATGGATTGTAAGTTCTCATACTGTCTTCAAAAAATATCAGTATATACACAAAGGGTGTCCCAAAGATAACCATCCCATTGTCTATTGAACCTACACAATTGCTACCATCATGGTTCACACGAACTTAAAGATGTTATGGTCTCAGGGACATCAAGGGAAATAAGACAAAACCTAAATTTTAGTTGCCAAATCCCAGAGTGTTCTTTTGAAACTTGATCTAAGCATCAAAATTTACATAGATATTGCAGACAGAAGGAGAATCTCACTTAGGATTTCTAGTGGTCAACTCAAGGAAAAACAGTCATGTACATCACGTAATGAAATACAGTAAAAAGAAAGACATTCCTGAAACCCTGCTTCTCTCAGGATGTAGATGCTTCATTAAGGTAAGTATTTTTTCTGTAGTGAGATACCATCCATTTCTCTTGTTCAATCTGTGAATGATGGAGGAAAATGGAATCCAAAAAGGAGCATGACTATAGTGCAACAGTTTAGAGGGAGAGCATTGGGTTATTTTACCAGTCTGAAGACTGTTTCTGCCTTTCATTCAGTGTCTACATTAGCTGGCATATTAACTGCTTGTATGCTTCATATAACTACAAATATAGCAAACCATCAGCTTTGCATTTAGTCTTTCAGAAACATTTCCATGATCAAGTTTCTCTCTTCAGAGGACACAACCAGTAAGTCCAAGATGGCACTTTCCAGTTTTTTCAAAGAGTAAATTACATTGACTGGGAAAAATAAGAAAATTTTGCTTTCATGGAAAATACACTATCTACCAAGCATAATTTAAGGTGATAATGTAAACAAATACTGACAAGAGAGATGAAATAAGAGTTTCTTACTTCACTGGAGTTTACCTTGATTAAAAACAAAATTAACATAGCTGAATGAAGTTCAACTACAGTATAATTTCAAAGGCAGCAAATTGTGTTAGACAAGCTCTAAAACATAGATCAGCCACAAAACTGATTCAATATCGTCATGAAAATATTGCCCACAAATTTTCTTGCCTTTTCGTCCTTTAGGATGTTCTATTCCCATTTTTTTGCCCTTATTCAATATGTTCCAAGTGAGTAACAGCCCAGTGATAATCTCATTAAGCAGCTCTAAAACTTTAGAGCCATCTACTGAAAACCATAACTTATGGAGAATGTTTCCAAGGAACTCAGTAATAAAATTGTTAGGAAGTCTAGTGTATTAATGTTAGGAAGGAAGGAAGGAAGGAAGGAAGGAAGGAAGGAAGGAAGGAAGGAAGGAAGGAAGGAAGGAAGGAAGGAAGGAAGGAAGGAAGGAAGGAAGGAAGGAAGGAAGGAAGGAAGGAAGGAAGGAAGGAAGGAAGGAAGGAAGGAAGGAAGGAAGGAGAAATGGAGAAATTAAGATAGATAAAGGAGAAAGAGAAAGAAGGAAAGAGAATCAGGAGGAGAAAAGAAATAAGATATGAAAGTTGGGTTTAAGTCATTCTTGTAATAAAAGAAGGTGAAATAGCTAAAATTAACTGTTGAAATACTTGGGAATTAAAAGTATGTATGAAGACATTGAAATTGAAGAAGATTGAATAATTTGAAATCCATAAAAACCCCTTATTTTTAGTTTTCAAAAAAAAGTAATAGAAGAATAAATTCGATGTACCATTAGAAGGAAAAATAATCCCAACAAAACTATAAAGGTAATTAAGGATTTTGACAGCTTATCATGTGCTAAGAAAGACTAAAAGAAAAGTTTTAATTTCCTTATATGAAATAGGTTAAACTTATTTATATGATGGTGTGAACATGGACACACAAAAAAAATTTGAATAGTTACAAAACTAGATTTGTCCTTGAGGATTTTTAATTAGTTGCTATTATTATTATTATTATAATAAAATAGCATGTGCTGTTAAAAGACTACTCGATGAATTATGTGAATAATTTTGACAGCATTAGAAAAAAATATTTATATTAAAAAATATCATGAGAGCCCTAACAAAAAAAATGGTATTGGAAAACGTCCATAGAGACAAGCTCAGTATCCTTAAAAACTGTCTGAATTAAACTGTAGCCCAACATTCTGAGTAGTAATATTTATTTGAAAAGAGTAAGACTTGATAAGAACAATTTGTTTACTAATAATTTTAGCTGTAATGGAAATATAAATAAAATAAACTCATACATTATACAAGAATAAAATACATGTTAAAATATTTACTTGTTTTCACTGAAATTTTGCTAGATATTGCAAAACTGATGATGTATGGGTTTATTGTGATGACAATACTGGCAGAGATTCTTTATCCTCTAGAAACTTGAGCTTACCTAGAGTATTCTGTTTGGAACTTACAACACAAATTTTTCTCTGGCTTCAGGATCTTGATGTGGAGATGAATATAAACATTCGGTTCTAAATATCAAACTCTGTTAGGCAAAACTCTACAAAATGTGGATCGAGGTTTTTGTCTGATGCAAAGCTTTTTGAAGCTTTTGGTGACTTGTGCTGGTTTTTATCATTTTGACAAAGCCAAATGATACATTTAGGGCTTAGGTTTCAGAAAATATAAAGAAATTGGGTTCCAAGGAAGGACATGTAGGCCTGAGCTTAACTTCTGTTTTTTTAGCTCAGGTTTCTTATTTAGCAGGGTAGGCAGGTATCAGTCCTCAGGCTCAAAACTATGTATTGAAGCCAGTCAGACATATCCCTGCATCCTTAGTCTTTGAAAAGACCAATACTTCTGCATGTTGTTCAGAAGGTAAATGTTAAACAGATATTATTGTGCCTACAGAGTCCTTGAAGAACAACTAGATTTTAGACAAAGGGAAAAAGTTTTATTTTTCCAGTTAGTATCTTCAGATAAAATGAATTGTTGGGAAGTCATCTTTGTCTAAGATTCCCAATTGCTTACATGCTGCTTAATCACTTCTGTTGAAGTTCTGATAAATAAAAAAATGAACTGCACTAATGTAAATCAGATTCTAAGCGGAGTATTCTTTCCTGTATTGGGAACTTTAACATGTTTAATTTTACTGTTATGTTTCAAATCCATCCCACAGTGATATAAATTAAAGAAAAAAATTAGTTCTCTCTATATATGGAAAGACTGCTCATTGAAAAAAAATGGGCTAATAATTTGATGAGTCTGTAGTCCTACAAGACAGAATAGGGAAGAGAGGAGTAAAATATTTACAAAGAAAGTGCTTCTGTCCTTCTTTGATGTAAATACATTTTGTTATGATAATTACGTTTTATGAACTACAGTCTTTGATGTGTGAATGACTTTTCCTAGTCTTGCAAAGATTTCATAGTAATTTTAACAACAGCTTTACCTCTTGAAAGTAGTACATTTCAGAATAAGGAATTTCTTTAATAAAAATTATAGAGGCAGAAAAGAATTTTACTATTTCCTATTTCTAAGATATTTATTTTGGCCTTTCATGCTGAATCTTTCTTTCTTGCTGCTTAGTCAAGAAGCAGCCTACTTGTGAACACTAGAAATCATTGTACTCATTACCAGCTCAAACCAGGGACATTTTTTTGAAAGCATATAGCTGGAAGACAGTGTTAGTTCAATTATTGTATTGGAATATATTTTGATTGCAAGTTGCAATGTAACCAGTCTCATACTAATTTCCGCTGGCAACTTTCTTGTTGTCTATAAACCTTGAAAAAAGACTTCAAAATTTAAAAGTCAATAACATCAGGAAAGCCTTTGTGAGATGAGATGTTTCTCAAAGTGTCTCAAAGGCTGTTTTATTCTTATACACAATATGTAGTAATTTTCACTCTATCTTATACTTCTACTGAAATCTATATTTATTCTTTATAGAATTCATATGCCACGATAATACACTCCAGAATAACATTTTGGTTTGTACTCTGTTTTGCTTTATTATCTTTTGTAAGGAAAAAACTACATGTGTTGTTTTCAAAACTTTATTACAAGGACATGTCTCTTGAAATGCTATTTTTCCATCGATGGAGAAAAACATGAGCTTTAAGATATGCATATATTTTGCAAAACTGAGGAGTGCATGTTTTCTAAATCTCTTTCCACTTCATTGACCTTCAGTCATTTATTTTTTCAATCTCGCTTGTAGTTCTTTAGAGTCACTATTGAAAAGATTCATGATAACTAAACTAATAGATACTCCTTGGGTCTTTCTGCTGCTTGGTTTTAACACTTAGTATATGGTTTTAGCACTTAGTATAGTGTCTTTGAATAAAGTTTGCTTTATATAGAACCAGGTAACTTACTTAAGAACTGTAATGAAAATGCAGCATGTACATTATGCACCTGACTACTCTGAAGTAACATTTCACTATGATCCCTTTTTAACCCATTTAGAACATGATATCCCTTACTAAAAAAGTAATTGTATACTTCAGAAAATCCACAGTGTGAAAAAATTAAACATGTTGGCTGACATTTAAAACTTGAAAAACTTCATTTGCTCTGTCTTGATAATAATAATGGGAGCTGCTAGTAGAGATTTCTACCACACAGCTGAAAGTATTTTGTGTTTGACAGCTCAGTAGATCAGGCACTGGCTTGAGACTTGTAATTATTTTCTTTGTCATATTCTTTCAGTATGACCTTAGGAAGGCGATATTTTTTCCTTCTCTGTGCTTTAGTTTCACTCTGTCTTGTCTATTAAACTTGTCAGTTTTGGAGTTGGAATTGTCTTTTACTAATACGTTTATATAGTAGCTTAGGGACCTTGATATACACCCACAATACTGGCAATAGTAGCAGATAATAGCATCAAGAAGTTATGAAAGAAAGCAGAAAAAGGTTTTTGAATGAGAAAGTGTAATCTGTAGCTGCGTGTTCAGCAGCAAAGACAGAATAAATAATAAGGTCCCTTGTAAACCAAAGACCAGCATAAATAATAATGCACACCCATTTTCATGCAATGCACGCCCCATGGCAGCACAACTATTTCTAAGGTCACATGATGGACCAAACTGGAAACTCAGTCAGTTAATAGTTTTGGACATTTTTTCCTGACAGAGCCAAACAAATATGTTGGGGATATGGACAGTGAGATTGACTGCACACTCAGCAAGTTTGCAGATGCCATGAAGCAGAGTGGAATGGTTCATAATCTAGAGGGAAAGGATGCCATTCAGATAGACATTGACAGGCTAGAGAGGTCATCCCCTGTGAACCTTGCACAGCTCAAGCAGGCAAAGTGTAAGGTCCTGCACCTGGGTCAAGACAATCCCAAACGTGGATACAGACTACTCAATGAGCAGATTGAGAGCAGTCCTGTGGAGTACTTCAGGGTGGTGGCACATGAAAAACTGAATATGAGTCAGCAATGTGTGCTAGCAGCAGGTCTAGGGACGTGATTCACCCCTGCTCTGGTGAGACCTCACCTGGAGTACTATGTCCAGCACTGGTTCTTCCAGCATAAGAGAGACATGGACCTGTTGGAGCAGGTCCAGAGGAGGACCACAAAGATGATCAGAGGGCTGGAGGAGCTCTCCTATGATGACAGGCTGAGAGAGTTGGGATTATTTACCCTAGAGAAGAGAAGGCTCCAGGGAGCTTTATTGTGTCCTTCTGGTGCTTAAAGAATGTTTACAGGAAAGATGCAGAGGGACTATTAGTGAGTGCAGTGATAGGACAAGGAGTAATGGGTTTAGACTGAAAACAGGCAGCTTTAGATTTGTTGTTAAGAAATTCTTTACTCTGAGGATGGTGAGGCACTGGAACAGGTTGCCCAGAGAATGTTGATGCTGCCTCCCTGGAAGTGTTCAAGGACAGGTTAGATAAGGTTTTGAGAAACCTGATCTAGTGGAAGGTATCCCTTTGTATGATAGGGCAGTTGGAACTGGGTGATCTTTAAGGTCCCTTCCAACCAAAACCATTCCATAATTCACAAATGAGAGTATCCCAAGATTGTCCCTCCATGACTCAGTAGGCATGTAGCTTTTCCATCAGAGAAGAGTTGATCTAAGAGTTGAATTAGCTGTTATCTTAAAGTAGAGGAAAGTCAGAAGGAAAGTGGGGGCATGTCAGGAAATTCTTCCATTATAAGCTCACTCAAAGTTAGTTTGAAGGTGAAATGCGATTAAAGAACCTACTTCAGTAAGGAATGAGAGTGATGCAAGTGTGCTTTTATGCAAGACACCATCTCTCACCTGGAGTTCATTTTGGCACACATATTTTGCGTGTTTTATAGTACTGTTCAAAAAAAATATCATCCTAGGAGTACACGGTACTCTATATGACAGTCCACGATTGACGCCCTCTTCCCTAAATTTTTAAACTGCCTTCTTCTCAATGTAAACTTTCTCCATCCTGTCTGTGTACTCTAAACTCTATCTGAATGGGTAACATTCAAGAAACTACACATATACATACATGTACATATATATTTATATACGTATACACACAAGCAGTTTATTAATTCAGTTACTTAAAATGTAGCTGGCAGATATTTTAATTACACAAGTAATTTTAAAACTGCAGAAATACCGATATGCTTCACTTCCAGAAACAAATATACAGAAACAAAGTGAATGTCATCTCAGCTTGGACCTTGAATACCAGAGACTTAAAGCTGCTGTCAGCTGTCTCTGGAAAGCTGTGTACTCTATTCCTGAACACACTATGAGAGTTCCCTTTCAACTGGAAAGATGCATGGCGTGTGCAGTGCTCAATAGCTCATCTTTATAACGTTGGTACCAGCTTCATCTGGCATGTCTGCTCTTTGTAGGGACATTAAAGAAATGAGTCTGATTTCTTTTCACCTCCTTCAAACTCCATGAAAAAATCAGGTCAGAGATGTTAATTTGCTTTAAACTGAAGTTCAACCATAATCTGTCATCAGAAAATCACGTGGGTAATTACAGCACAGTGACAACATGGTTTTTAAATCTGTATCATTTAATTTATTAAAGGAAAACAAATATCAGGCTTGAATGTATATCCAAATCTCACAAAATTCAAGCATTTCCTTACTCTCACGATAATAGATATCATTTACTATTACATAACAGATTTAACATAAAGTTTAAACAACAGAAAATAGTATCTTGCTCTCCTAAAATGAACTTCCTCACTTTTCTCCGTTTTATTAATTATGTTTAGTGAGTACCAGGACCCGAAAAGGCATTTCATAAGTTTCTTTTGCACTATGTGTGATTCTGTAAATGTCATATTCATTGCATTGGGCATTATGAGTTATTATGTGCTGTAACTGTGTCATTAATTGCTACTTAATGAAGTGTTTATGTACATACTTTTATGCAAGACTTTAAAGAATATTCTCTACAATGAAGTTATTTCTAATGTTATTTTTTCTAAAAAGAAAATGAGATTTTTCAGAACAATTTGACTTTAGTTCACCTGTAATTTTGTTGTAAGAGGCAAATTAAAATGCATCACAATGATATCTAAACAATCCTTTCTTAAACCAGCATGCCTATTTTGAAGCTAAAACAGAAATTACTTCATATATTACTGGAATATATTACCCTTCTGAGTTAGGTGGACTACCTGCTTTACAGTCCGTAGAAGCAATGTGTAGCATTTTAGAGTGAGATATAATGTATAATTTTGTCAGCTGAACTTCAAGGAATATTTGAGGTAATATTAGTATAGAGAAGAAGATTAGTATTTTGTCAAAAGATTGTAGCTAATACAAACTTAATTCCAAAGATGACACGTTATTTCATAACTGTAAAATATCAGAACCTTCACCTAAAGATTTGTAGAGATTATTCAATCCTAATTACTTTTACTTTACATTCATTTGCTTAATCTGCTAAGAATATACTCACTGTATGTCTACTCAAAAATACTCAAATTTTTTTAAAGGATATTCCAATGAAGCCAGAAGTAAAGTTGCTGGTTTTATTCTCGAGGATATTTTTTTCTTTGTGGAATTAATTACAGGAGTCTTGACATCTGTTATTTTTGTGTTGTATGTATGTATGTATGTATCTATCTATCTATCTATCTATCTATCTATCTATTTTAATGTACTGCTTTATATTTATTGTCCAATTTATTGTCCAATTTTTATCAAAATTAAAGACTGCAAAAAATTTTTTGGGGATTTTAGTCCAGCTATTCAAACCAGATTCACACCTCAATACAAAGCCTTTGCCTGAGGAAAGAGAAAGTTAAAAAATGAAGGTGAAATTACAACTCCATTCATGTCAATGACAAAGTTCTCGTTGACTTCATTAGGGCTAGAATTTCATTCAGTGTGTGGAATTAAAAGATTTACTTTCCTGAAAATGAAAATATACCCCCTTCCCAATGTCATTTCGCTGTGTAACTACAGTACCCATATATATTAAAGCCAAACTGTTCTTATCCTTCAAATACATAATGAAAACACATTTCAGTGACAGAAAAGCAATTTCCACACATCAGCACTGTATAATAGCATAAACCTTCTATTTAGTAATGTGTGTTAAACTGCAGAGAATAATGGTCTTGTTAAAGTACAGACTAATAAAAGTTGGTGCCTTTGCCTCCAACTTCTGACAATGAGGGTTATAACTCTTTTTAAACATTAGAAGTTTCAGTTTTACAATTTCCGTACAAGCTGGTTGATAAAAGGCATGAATCATAGCTTTCCTTCCCGTGTTATGCATACCCTCCAAGGCTCCCTACATCTTGATATGGGGAGATGAACGATACTTTCTTAAGTATTTCCAATGACTTGGCAAAGGTAACCATCTTTTCTGTGATACTGTCAGAATTCCTTGATATCTAAGGCTTTAGACTGAAGGGGATGACACTGAAACAGAATGTTTTATTTTGGAGAGATGAGAGAAGATCTTAGTACAACTTTATGGGCATGAGAATTGAAAATTATGTTTGCATATTCTATTTTCTTTTCCACAGTGCTCAAAAATCCTGCATAGTTGATTCTTGTGAGTTCCAATTAAAAATAGTGAATGCTGAAGTTATATAAAATAGGACTTCTATGATAGCACCATTATATTTTATAATGTTGTATGGAATCTGGAAGAATCTTTACACAGAATTTTGTGGAAAGATCCTCCACTTAAATGAAAGGGTAAAGGAAAAAAAAGAAAAGGCAAAAAAAAATAAAAATTAGAAGATATCCTCCTATGCAAACCATGCCAATTAAACTTAGTTAAGCATCTCTAAAAGTCAGATGGTTCATAAAACAGAAAAAGTTAGGCTAAAAATGAAATAAGCAAAAAAACCCCAACCTTATTGTACATGGAAAGCAAGGATATATTTAAAGTGCTATATTTAAAGTGCATATCCTATGCAAATATCAGGAAATATGGAAGGATCTAAAAAAGTAAAAGCAATCTGTAGAAAATTCTGCTTATCTGTGCTAGGAAGCAGCTGATACTTTTAACAAATGCTTGAAGCAATGAATTTTTCATATACAGCCATATATATTGAAAAAAAATCCAGTTCAGTAAAAAATTTGTCATGCAGTCTTTGCATAAATACTTTGCATACTAAAGTATTTATTCTGCTTAAACAGAATATGTGTGCACCCCATCATGTTTGCACAAATGATACAAGCAAGTTGGGCTAGTTAGAAAGCTGATCTCCACTTATCACAGTACGATGAGGGCTTTGAGTTTCACTCTTGTTTATTCTTTCATGCTATTAATAACTGAACAAAAAATCTATTTAAAATAACAATCATAGTCAGTGGTGCTCAGGAACAGGAAAATAAACTATTTCACAAAACTAAAAAATAGGAAATTCTCTTTAAACACAATGAAAATAATTTTTCTAACCGTAAGGATTATCAAGTATTGGAAAGGTTACCCACGGAGCTTGTGGAGCCTCAATATTTGAATTATTCCAAAGCCAATTAGACGCGATCCTGGGCAACTTGTTTTAGGTAGCTGTTATCAGCAGGAGGGTTACACTAGATGAAGTTACGAGATTTGCAGCCTCAGCTTTTGTGTAGTTCTGTGGCTTTAAACGAAATAGCATGCAAAATAGTTAGAACAAGTGGTCTTTTTAAAAGCTTAACCTAAAGAACTTGACTCTTTTGTAAAAAAAAACAGACAAAAAGCTCTATTGTTCGATTAGAACTGCAAAATGCACACTTTGGCAAAGAATGAAGTTTTTTCCTGTGGTTCCCTAGGCCACTCCAAATGTTGACCCTGGTAAATGGAGGGACAATTTGCTTGTCTTGGTCAAGAGTGGAATTGTGAAAAGGCAGAAAACTGTTACATCCTATTCATTTAGCAGATTTCCTCACTGCAAAGCCGTACTAGCCTAAGTAAAAAGGCAGCCTGATTCTCACCTAGCTCCATCCTGTACCAGTTAATCAAACCCGAAAACATCACTAAGCTCCACAGCAATTTTTTTCTTTTTTCCCACATAAGGGTAGAAGAGTTCCTGTGAATTGCAGCAACAATATAAATGAAATGTTGGTGGCGACTGTGGTACTGTTGTCCATTTACATGTTTCTTAAGGGTGAGGGATCCTAATTTGCATTTTCAGGAATCTACCAGTTTCTTTTTCTTTTTGGTTTGATTATTAATCTACTAACCTTGTGATTACCCCATACAGAGCTTCAGAGGTGAGTATGTGTATTTTACACTGCTCAGCTAGAAGAAAAGTCATTCACATGTGCTGAAAGCTCTGACATTCCAGTCCTTGTCATTATTTATTCTATTTAACCACTCTGACTTAGCAGATCAAAGTCAGCTTCTTCTAAATTTCTTGGACAGCAAAAAAGACTCGGTCCTGTCAAACAGCTGCTCAAAAGCCTGAAGTTTCAAATGTACCTGGAAATTCAAATGATCCATCCCATTTCATCTATTTTTCAAGAGATCTGTCTAGCTCAGTTTTAAGACATTCAGGAATGAGAGGTCCCTTCTCTATCATCTGGTGAATATTCCTCTGCTCAGGCTGACTTCATTGACAAGGGATCTCTTGAGTCATCTCACTCCAGTCTTTTTTTAGTTTCATCTGGTTTTCCTAAACATACAACCTGTAATATCCTATCCTCCTCCAATTTCTAGCTTTCAAACAATTACAAATTATCACACTGCAAACTATTACCCCACACCAAATAAATAAATAAATAAATAAATAAATAAATAAATAAATAAACAAACAAACAAACAAATAAATAAAAATAAATAGAAAGTGTGAGCTTGATTGCACAGTGCTAAACCTTTTTATTTTTCCATTTCCAACAGACAGTATTTTCCCATTTAGAGCATTACCTGACAGAATGCTGTACTTGTATACCGTTGTAACTGCTTTCTGGAATTACCTTAGGTAGATCTGATAACTCAGATTAGGCAGGTGATTGCTCAGAATCTCACATCTGAACAAAAATTAAATTCTGTTCCTGGAGAATGGATATGAAATATGCATCTCAACACACTGAAGGGCAAGGTTGTATTTCAAACATGTGAGCCTAACAACAATCTTGTAAGTCTATGTATTACAGCTGTCAAGAAAAGTCAAATCCAGGACCACAGGGACTTTGCTTCCTAGGGTGTCTTGTGCTCTATTCCTACGTGCAGGACGGGTTTGTAGCAAGGCTGACCATGTATTCACAAGATCCATAAGATCCAAGGTTGAAGGTTATGTGTGCACATACACGCATTCTCTTCATTCACAGGCACATCCACATTAAGAGAGTCCTTGAAAATACCCTTGAAACTCTCTTGAAATATTCTCAAATCTCAAGTTTAATTCTGTGCAGTATTTACGTCCAGCCTATAAGTCCTCTCAAATATCCTGTGATAAGTAGGTGCCCTCTTATGAGATCAAAGACAGTCTTATTTGCCCTGCTTTACCAGCTACAAAGTTCAGGCCAAACCTTACAAATGCTACGAGCAAGCAGATTTTTAAATGGCCCAGGCATCAGTGACTGGAAAGGTCCCATCTTCATTGTCATCTCTATTATTTCCATTTACTAGGTTTTGTGCATCTGGGATTATATTATTTTTCTTGCCTTTTGTTCTTGTTTCAGTAGGTTGGTTTTATGTGGAATACTTTTTAGATATCTTTACGTCCTTATATTTGAGTATAATATAGAAAGACATAAAAATATCTATATTCATATTAATTTCTCCTTAAATAAGACAAATGTCATTTTTGTAAATTTCTCAGTATATATATTTAAAAATACTTTTTGGGAATCCAGTAAGAATTTCGGAGAAATATCACTGGAAGAAAAGAGGAGCTACAAAACTCACAAATAAATAAGTAGGAGACAAGTACTTTTTCCCACTCAATGGATAGAGAAACACGGGCTTCTGAACATGGCATATATGAAAAACCTAGGCACAGTGTAATAGAAAGAGTTTTCTGATTTTCTGGGTATATCCCTTAACCTGTTTTCAAAAATAAAGGTGGTTGCTTTGTACTTAACTTTCATTACATTTCAGTTGATAGAATAGGGCCAACTAAAAATTTATAATCCCATAGTACATTACAGTGATAAATTCATAAAAAAACCTTCCCAAAATGCCACAAGTTTTTCTTAGAAAGGCATAGAAAGGCTCTCATTGAAAAATGCACACTATGACGACTGAATATTGCTATACATTTCAATGACTATTCTCCCCAATGTCCCATGTAAAATCTATTAAAATCGTTGATTTTCCATAAATTTTAGGCAAAGAAAATAAAAGTAGTACAAAGGAAAGGAAATGAAACATATATCTACACTTTTCCTTCAAAAGAATTAAGAAAACATTTATCAGACTTGACAGAATTTGTACACAAATTGAAAAAGAGCTTAAAATAAAATTATTATTTTCAATCTCACCCCAAACAATAATATATTTCCAATATTAAGCAATATTTACAAAAGGATATATGCAGCTTGAAATTACGTTTTTCTATTGAAGATTAGCAGTAGTACTGCAGTCTATAATATAGTCAAAAGTGAGTTGTTACTATAATAGTTGTACATGTATAATTCAAAAGAGAAGCCAGCTTAGTACTGGATAATAATCTGGGCAGTCTGGATGGCTAAATTTCTAGTAAAAAACTGTCTACTTACCTGATTGATTCTTCTGCCCATATTAGTTAACCAAAGAACATTTTAAGGCACAAAAGAAATATGGAACTCAAAAATCAGTAAGCAAGCAATGTTGTTTGCAGGCAACTAGATATAAAGACAATTATAAATATACCTAGCAAACAGGAAGATATAGTAACAAATTAGTTCAAGATATTTAAAATTATCAATTATATATATGTATCGGTATGGTGTTTATTTCTTCTATTCTTCTTCTACTTACTACTTGTTCAACGCAAGCTTATTCATTTGAAAAAAATCAAGCATAAGCCAAGTTTCTATACTCTTTTCTGCTTTTTGTAACATAAGCCTAACAGAAAGAGAACTGCGTGTCTGAAAAGGAAACAAGAATTGGGAGTTGGGGAAGAACATTGTACAAGATGATATTACGTTTTCTGTTACCAAGGGGAGGAATACAGCTGAGTTAATCAGACACTAAAGTGGGGCTCTGGGAAATCTGGTCCTATTCCCAATTCTGCTGCAAGTCTACTTAGTGGCTTTGAACAAGTTAATTCCCTCTGAGAACTGATTTCTCCACATGCAGACTGCAGAGGCTCTCTCGTGCATCATGTGTTGCGATTCACCGATAGAAGAAATATTGTTATAGTATTAATAATCTTTTTTTCACAAGGCCCTTATTTCAGCCATGTTCCGGTTGGTGCAAATTGACAGCCTAATGGGTTATAGCTATTTAACACTGACACTAAGGCACAGAAACTTTCAAAAACCACATGAAATAAATACTTGTTGCCAAGATTATAAATACGTACTATATAATATCTGGGAATGTTTTGCGTGAAATCTACCCTGGAAATGTCTTTTTCTAAAAGAACCACCTTAGCACAAAATGTATAACATAGAATTGAGTGAGAAATGAGGAATTATTACTGAACTCTTGCTTCGTCCTCAAAAATCATAGATATATGGGAAAAATATGACCTCCACCAGATCCTGAAAAACTGCAGAATTACCCAAGCGTTGAAATTAATTCCCCATACAGCACAAATGCAGGATTCCCTTCTACAGAGAAAGAAGATCTAGAAATACATATTCTTTTGTCCATTATGTACATTCCTGTGATGAAGATTTCAAAAGCTCCTATGTGCTTCAGTTCTCATTTGGTGTAATAAAAATATCTTTATGCAGAACATACATGGTAAAAGGATGGGATTTAATCAAATCAGAATATGAGACAAAATGTGGAGAAAAAATGAGGTAAGATAGAATTCACTTCAACAGTTAATTTTGTGAGGTTCTTAGATAAACTTGCACAAAATTTTAATGTAATAACTAAACATACGCACAACCGGTATATGGGTAGTAGCTTCTATGTATTTGTTCATTTACAATGGACCATTTTCACTAGAAGAGAACAAGGACAAATTTTAATAAAAACCTCTGCCTTTATTATTCCCAAAGAAAAGAAGCCAATTTTATGTTACATAAGCTGAAAAATATATTAAAATAATTATTTTTATTGTAAATATCATGGATCTCAGTACATTATAATTCCATAAAGTCCAAGTCACTCTAAGACTTTTTAAAGTGTCATAAAGGATTTGTTCAGGCAAGAATCAACAAGCTTATAGTTGACATGAAAATTTGTGGAGTGGAAATATGAGAAACATTACATAAAATAGGCAAATAGTACAGGAGATGAGGAAAAGGAACATATTTCATTTTTAACCTTGCAGATTATGGATATCAGGCATATATATATTAATCTTTTTAATTAGTTCCTCACTCATCTCCAGGAATGATTCATGTCATCAAACCTCAGTGTTATCCTCTGTGATTTAATGCATTTAATTTAGCACAAGGAGGACCTTCTCTATCAGTTCATAAGGAAGTTATGAGAGTTAGAGATGAGCCATGTTGGTATTCACACCAACTGCCCTCTGGCTTAGCAATGAAACCTTGCCAGACTTGACACTGTGCTGGAGGGAACAGCAGACACCTGCACCCTGAGAGCAGTGAGCGAGTGGACATGAACAACCAAGTGACTCAGGACATGTATCTAAAAACTGGAGTTTGTAATTTTGGCCTTCACACTATTTTTTGATTTGTGTTTCACAGGGTTTGCAATGCAAAAGAAACTATGGAGAAGAAAATAGAACCCTGAACCTAAATACAGAAAGCCTCTATTGGGCTTCTTTTCTCTTGCTTCCCTTCTAGGCTCCATAATCTTGTTAATAGCATGAATTCTTCGTTGCAACCCCAACAGACGATACCAGGATGGCGGGTACCTGCAGCCTGCTTAGCCTTTCAGCTGCAAAATTCTTCCAAAGGATTTGCTTTAATTTCTTCAAGTCAAGCAAAATGTAGGAGCTATATCTCTTCTTCTCAGTAGCTTCTCTGGTAAGCACCAGAGAGGATTATGTGTTGCTCTGTCTTCTGCAGAAAAGACAGTAAAAACTAAAAATTCAGGTGTCCCCATAATTAGTGCATTTAACCAGCTGATATTCACTTGGCTTGCAGGATTTTTGTGCACCAGACTTGCAAATAGCATTTGTAGATGTCTTATTGTCTTAGTTTGAATCACCGCTCTGCAGCTAGGATGGTATATCCAAGCCTGGGAAACACAATGATCTTTGGCTGATGTAGCTTAAATGAGCCTGACTGGACCCAGGAAGTAAAAAGTGAGGTAAAATGATACTGACCTGATATTCTCTATAATTCACCCCAGAATTTTTTTCCCCAAGTTCATATCCTGGCAAATTCCGCGTTTGGAGCAAGTATCCCCTCTTCCTGGTGCTGGTTCTGGTCTCATAGTTGCATCAATAGTACTTGACCTGTTTCTTCCCTGCACAAGTGCTGACTTTCCTTCCAAACATAACTGAATACAACAGAGTCAGTGCACAACCTCTGCATCACCAACATACTGTCAGAACCAAGCCTTCAGGGTATCCTGTGCACCCATCTGCCCCACAGTGTCCAGCATGATTAACTCTCTTTTCCCATCATCCTTCAGTCAGTTATAACTGTGTATTGATTCTTCATCATTAATATTCATTTTGATCCAGTATTATTACACTAGTGAAACAGGGGAAAACATTTTGTCAATTCTGGATGGAACGTACTCCATGTAGATAGCGTCAGATACTCACCAGTTCACCTAGGACAGAAAATTCAGCCTCCACACATTGCAGTTACTTGTGCAAGAAAAATTAGATTGTTTTTCTTATGTTTATACAATCCTTTCATCTTGTTCAACTCTCTTCTTCAATCTTTTTCTTTTTTTTAATTCCTTCCATGATCATTCAGTTAGTCCCTAAGGGAGGAGTTTTCTCATAAATATTTAGAAATCTCTTTGTTTGCTAGAAATTAATTTCTTTCCCGCTACAACACTGAACAAAGTAAAACTGTCACAGCCTGAACCTCCTACACTCTGTAACGCTGTTCTGCCGTGACCATTATTGTACCTTGCCTTCCTGTATTGCATTGCACCTTTCAAAAAAAAAGATTTAGGTGATTTCATGTGGCATAGACTGCTGTAAATATATTAGCAATTTTGAAATGTATGTTTCAGACAATCTGGTAGAATTAGTCTCTGAAAGGACTTCCAAAGGAAAAAACAGATGTATGTTCTGCAAAAACAACATCCTAGAAAAGCCCTCAAACAGCAAATAAAAAAGTACAGTGAGAATTTATGCAATCCACACTTCTTATAATACATAATTCCTTGAAATTGCAGTAATTATTCTGTTACAGTTAGCAATTAAAATGAACATACAAATATTTAGAAATTAGTGGAAACTCTTCAGGTACGGCTGTTAATGATTTCTGTAATATATATACCTGTCATAAAATATTTATTGCATATTTATAAATTAAAGACCATTTTTATCAGAATTAATCACAGGCAAAACAAAGTAACACCTTGCTTTCCTCCAGCTGGAACTTTGAGAAATGCAGTTCTCCAATGTTTAATATGTTACAAAACACCAAAAACAATAGTATTCTCCTATTCTCACAAAATTATGGATTAACATTCAGAGAAACAAGTTATAAATTATATACATAGTGGGGGAAAAAAAACAGCTGAATTTTCTACTGAAGCAGCCAACTCATTTTATATTTAAGCTTCTTTTCCAGTTAGTGTAGTGGATAAAGTTCGTACTGGATACATGAATGAGTCACAAAATTGTACTTAAGAACAGTGCTTTGAAGAACTCTTGCTCCTGCTTTTGAAACAGATCTAATACTATTTTTCCTGCTTACTGAGATTTAAGTTTTGAATATACTGCACTTGGTATTATTTTCTCTGCTTAGAAATCTCAGTGAGGTTTTTTTTTACTTATTTTGTCTGCTAACAATGGAATTCAGTTTGCAGTAGCCACTTAGGTAAGTAGTTTCCATTAGTTTTCTAGACATTCTTTCTACAGATATTGTATAGAAAATGTTTGGTTTATTTTATTTCATCCTAAAATGTGTGGGATGGGATTTCATGTGATGGGTACCTGTGACCACAGTGAAAGGTGACACGGGTTTATCTGTCTAATTTTATATGTCTGTAATTAAGTGATATATTGATCTCAGTTTGTGTGATCCTTTGAAGCAGTTTCTCTATGACTAAGCACAAGAGACAAATGTAGATGGAGAAAATTTTCCTTGAAAATCTCTCCCTGTTCTCTCCTTGGATAAGTATGGCAATGCAACACCACCCAACTGAGTTCTCGAGTGAACAATCTCTGCCACCTTTCATATCTTTGTTACTGCTTTGTTTTATAAAAATGCTGACTCAGAAAAAGCTGATTTTTAGGAAAAATGTATTCCCAGTGCTTTCACAAGACATTTGGCAAGGAGAAGAGTAATGGCATACAATGTCACTTTTTTCCATAACACTACAAATATCCCTGCTGTTCATTTTGAAAAAACAAAACAAACCAAGCATAGGACCTATGTGCAAGCCGAACACAGGCAGAGTGGAGGAACAACCACAAAGCCAGAGATAAAATTAAAATACATTTATTTCCCTTACCTCATGATCTGGGGCAATGCCAAACCAGCAGCTGGGCAGAGGAAACGCAAATGGGAACGTAGGCACTGCAGGCTTAGTCCTCGTCCACAATCGAGAACAACTCTGAAAAACAGCACCCAGGCAGAAGAAATGGAAGCAGGAACACAGACACCACAGAGCTCAGGCCTTGCTAGAAAGTGTGTATGTAGGCTGCCACTTTGCTTGTATTTAACAGGGGTAAGCAGAGCAGTTTTCCAAGGTACTTTGATCTTTCTCTCAACAGGGCTGGAATCTCAAGCATGTTTTCTAATATGGTCCTGAGTTTCTCAGAGGCCTCTGTTACCCCAACACAAAGGATTCTACTTGTTAAACACACGAGACTAGGCAATGGTTAACGTGATTTATGCTTTTTTTTCTACATCCCAGCTGCAAGGTCACTTGAGCATATTTATAGTCCTCTTCGCTAAATCTTCCAACTCACTTTTGCAAAAACGTAAATGAAATTTCATAAAGAGTAAGGGTCTAAGGAGCAGTAGATTATAGGGGATCAGAAGCAGGAAACACATAGTAACAAGGGCTCTGGGATAGGTCTCCATGTTTATTTTCCTAATGAATATATCAAGAAATAATGACACTGAATGTTGATGTTTGTTTCATTTTGAAATGGAAGCCACAGGCTATGAATGAAAATACAATAAACTCTTCCTTTCTTTATTACTATTTTAGCGTATTTATTTTTTACACCTTTATTCAATATTTGTTTTTCATATGCATCAGCTTTAACCATTTGTAACTCATCTTTTCTAATACAGGCCAATACAGAGCAGAGCTATACATTATACTGAGCTATATTTACCTGTTGCTGGTTTCTAAATAATGTAACTTCTGAGCAAAGAATCTCAAGATTCAGCCACTCTGTGAGAAGTACCTGTGCATAACATGCACAGGGGCCACATTTAGACATGTTAGACAGGTTATTAGGAACTTAATGGACACTAAAAAAAACCCCCAAACAATTAGGCTACTCAATTGTGCAATGCAGTGGCAGGAACTTTGTTATGAAAGTATCCGAATACTGAAGTGACACGAAGTAGAATCTGAAAGCCTGTGGAAAGGGATGTTCGATGAAAAAACAGTCAAGTTTCCCTGAAATACCGTGGGGTGTTTCTCAATGTTTAACTCACAGATAAAGACAATGGTTTGTGTTTGCAATCCTTTAAAAAGTCCCACAATAGACACTGCAGATCTTTCTAAACTACACTGCTGTGAAATTAATCTTGAAAGGAACTTTGAGCTAATAAATAAAAACTCCAGGGTTTGATACAAGCTTCTCTTCTGAGATCTCCCTGAGTTGAAGCACCTGCGTTTACAGTTACGGCAATGCAAAGCACCCATGCATAGCACTGTGGAAAGTCATTAGACTGTAAACATCAGTTATGCTAAGCCCAAAACAATGCAAGCCTCCTTTTGGGCGAATAAGGGGATAAATGTAGACTCTACTCCACTACCTCCACTATGTCTATTAAGAAAGTGGTCTTAGAGAAGATATATCTAGCACTGGAAAAGGAAACAAAAACTCCCCTGCTCTGCAAGCACTATTGTGGCTGTTTTCTTCACACACATTCACACTGCCACATACATTAAAGAGAAGAAACCTATGTGCAGCCCTGGGAGATTTTGGACCACAGCACTTGAAGTGGGGAAGATGCAGCTGGCTGTGCTGTTCTGCCAAAGGAGGGAACTAACCAGTCCTGCTTGCAAAGGTTCTCCATCTGGCCCTCAAAATATGCCTTTCATATATATGCCAAGCTCCAGCACAGATATATCACTTTCAAGAAACAGAAGGCAGGATATTTTTCTCAGAACTCACTATGTGTCTTATCTGAGGAACAGTGAGAGGAGACTAGACAAGTAATATAGGTTGTCAGGCGATCTCTAAGTCAAATATTTCTGGGTGCCTAGTAAAAGTCAGTGCCAAATCTTATTAGTGAACAGCAGTATTCATACTGTGATAAAGCGAAAATCTTAATCTAAACCTTCTTTCTAATTATTTTGGTATCGCTTCTATAATCTGCAATAATTGCCAGTCCATCAATTATCACTTTAAAATATAATTTCAAATAAATAATGTGAGTTTTCAAATTGGCATTTTGCATCACAGTGGAGCTTTCTAATTAGTAAAATAGTGGCCTTCTTTTGAAATTTGTGAGGTTCGTGCAGGCCTACCCCTCGATGTGCTGGCTGTGCCAGACAGCTTGGTGTCACTGGCAAATTTGCTGAGGGTGCCCTTAATCCCGCTGTCCAAGTCTGTGACCAAGATGGAAAACACCACCAGTCCCAATACCAGCACCTGAGGACATCATTTGTCACCAGTCATCACCTGAACACCGAACCATTGACCAAAACTCTATGAATGCAACCATCCAGCCAATTCCTTATCCCCTGAGTGGTCTGTCCGTCAAATCCATCTCTCTCCAATCGGAGACTTGAATGTTGTGCATGACAGTGCCTAATGTTTTGCACAAGTCCAGGTGGATGATATTTGTTATTCTTCCCTTATCCACCAATGCTGTAAGCCCAACCTAGAAGGTCACCAAATTTGTGAGACATGATTTGCCCTTAGTGAAGCCATGTTGGTTGTCACAAATCACTGATTTATTTTCCATGTGCCTCAGTAGAATTCCCAGGAGGATCTGTTCCATGATCTTGCCAGACACAGAGGTGAGACTCACTGTAGTTGCCTGGGTTTTGCCTTTTTCTTTTTTTTTTTTTAAATGGGAGTTATATTTACCCTTTTTCTGTCATTTAGAACATCATCAGACTGACACAGCCCCTCAAATATGATGAATAGTGGCTTAGCAACTACATCCACCAGTCCTCTCAGGACCCATGGATATATATGATCAGGTCCCATGGACTTTTACACCTTCAAATTCCTTAGATGATCTCTCACTTGATTCTCTCCTACAGCAGGAGGTTCTTTAATTTACCAGTCCCTGTCTTTGCCTTCTGTGACTTGAGTGGTGTGGCTTGAGCTCTTGCTGCTGAAGACTGAGGCAGAAAAGTCATTGAATACCTCAACCTTCTGCATATCCTGGGAAACCAAGTCTCCCGTTTCCTTCCAGAGAAGGCTCACATTTTCCCTAGTCATCTGTTTGTCACTGACATATCTATAGAAACTTTTCTTGTTGTCCTTGACATTCTTGGCCACATGGAATTCTATCAAGGCTTTAGATTTCTAACCTGATCCCTGGCTGCTCCAACAATTTCTCTGTAATTCCTCACAGGCTACCTGCCCTTGATTTCACCCTCTGTAGGATGCAGGAGTTCCTTTTTAATCTATGCGGGCCTCCTGGGACTTTTGCCTGACTTTCTCTTTGTTGGAATGCATCACTCTTGAGCTTGGAGAAGATGATCCTTGACTATTAACCAGCTTTTCTGGGCTCCTCTCCCCTCCAGGGAGTTACCCCATGGTACCTTAGCAAGCAGATCTCTGAAGAGGCCAAAGTCTACTCTCCTGAAATCCAGATGAAGCTGCCTTACTGGCTGGAATTCCTTTGTGATGTTCTTCAGGTGTTGTCCTGCTGACCTTATGTTACTTCTCCATGCTCTGGGCATCTATTGCTGACACTGGCATCAAACTGGTAGTCCTGGAATAAACTGAGACTCCCTGCCCCTGGCAACTTTAGTTTAAAGCCCTCTTTAGCAGGTTGGCTATCCTATGACCAAAACTCCTCTTCCCCTCTCTGACAGATTGACCCCATCAGCCCCCAGTAGACCAAAAGTGAGTCCCGTGGTCTAAGTGCGCCACCAGTCCTGTAGCCTTTTGTTGACTTATCAGACTCAACTGGACTGATGAATAAACTACTTGTACTCTGGAGTCCCTTACCATGACTCCAAGGGTTCTGTAATCCTTCTTGTTATTCCTTAGACTGTTCCTGGCTATACCACTGGTGCCTACATGAAACAAGAGTAGTAGACAGTGGTCAGTGAGCTGTACAAGACTTGGCAGACTCTTGGTGATATCCCTGACACAAACCGCTGGTAAACAGCACACCTCTCTAAACAGAGGGTTGAGTCAGCAAATGGGTGCCTCCATACCTCTCAGAAGAGTGCGTCCTACTGCTGTCACCTGTAGCTTTTTAAGCCAGTTTGAGCTAGATTTCCCAAGCTCTCCAATGCTCAGTCTGCCTCTCTCCCAAAGTTTCCTCCCTTTCAAAGGGAAAAAAAAATATAGAAGAAACCATAATCACACTAAATATATGTATTTATGTATTTCCTAAATACAAACAACTACACAGCAAGGATAGGCAAGGCAGCAAGGGAGAGGAGAAGGGAAATGGGAAAAAGGACAAAAATGAACTAAAACCAAACAGGCATGCACAACTATAACACCCAGTAACTAACAATGTAAAGAATTAATGAAATCTTATCACACCAACCTGCCCTGTGGAGAGCTGGACGGCCAAATCCAACCCATTAAAAAATTTTCCACAGGTTTGACAGCAGACAGGACCTTCTGCTCCCCAGCCTTGCCAGAAGGCGGCACCTTATTTATATGTTGTGTTGCGTTAAAGGAAGATACGGAATACTTCCGTGGGTCCTGAGCTCCATTGTTAAGGAAGGCCTGTAAAGGCCATTTTTAAGGAAGGTCAATCCACTACACCTTTCCTTAGTTGAGCTGGTTGTTATCCAGAAAGCAATTCAGGCTACTTTAATCAGCTCCAGGGTCTCTCTGAAAGTGGTGGGAATTTTCCTCTTCAGTTTGCACATCAGACTTTGGGGGAAGCCTCTTCCTTCTGCTGGTCCTTATACTTATAGGCTTCCTTTCTTCTTCATTATTGTGGCCACTTCCTTCTGTGTGTGCTGGTGGGGGAGATTTTGGCTGTTTGGCTGCAATCTAGGAGTCCACTGCAGATTCCACTTGGAATCAACACTCAATGTCCTACTCAAACTATCAATACTAATAAATTATGAAGACACTTATTCCTCTGCTTTGTTCTCATAATTTTGATTTGGTTTTATTTTAAATAAAAAAAATACTTCCCAGTTTCTTGGAACATGGTGATGTGTATTCTATATAGAATATAATATAAAATGAATTGACCTTTTAAAGCCCCATTTTGTTCCAGTTGGTAGTCTTGCTTAGCACTGTTGTAGCTTTCTCAATGGTTCTATCTACAGCATATGAAGCTATATGCTATGAGCTAAAGAAATGTGTAATATATTAAATAATTGCACCTGACTCTGATTTCTTTTTTATTAAACTAATTTGCATTGGAAAATGTCAGTTTTCGGTGGAAAACATCCAACCCACAAAATCTATTAATTCAATGCTTGAGGGACTCCCTAAGCTATAGCCTATTAAAAGCAACTTCAAACAGGAAATTATAACCTCTTATATGGGCTTGTGGTAGAAAGCTTAAATAACAAAGAAGAAAGATTTACATTAGAATTTAGGAAAATTGTCTAATGGTAATAATAGTGAAGCTCTGATGTGACCTACCTGCAAACACTGCCTGGCTTTTGTCATTACAGGTCTTCAAAAGAAACTGAAACAGTATTTTAGAAGAATGCTCCTGTCTTAGGATAGGGGATAGACAAGATGGTTCACCAAAAGCCCTATCTATTCTTCTGTGGGTATTTTATTTTTTAAGAGAAAAGGGAAGTAACAGATTACCCAACTTAAAGTACAATGAAAATGAACATTCTCTTTATACTCCAAGGGAGAAATAAACTGTTAGGAAAATAATCATCTTAACATTCATATTGTCACTCAAATATCAGCTCCTTTGTACAAATGAACACTTGCACTCAAGAATAATGGATCTCATACGTGCGCACCAGCTTTTAGGACAGATACTTACAATAGTGTAAGGGTGCCTGTAACATTACCAAAGCACCACATCACAGAGCATAGACATTGCAATTTCCAGTGTCATTGATGCCATTTACTCCTGTATCTGTTGCCTCATAGTGCCACCCAGTGAAGAAGCTTTGTGTTGGTTTTGACCTTTCTGGACTTCCTCATTAGTGACTTCAAGTACAAGTGCACCTAGAAAACCGAAGAAAAACAGAAACATTAATATGTGGTGGTAAATGGAGTTACATCCAGTTGGAAACCAATCATGAGTGATGTTCCCCAGGGGCAAGTGCTGGATCCAGTTCTGTTCAATATCTTTATCAATGATCTGGATGAAGGGATTGAGTGCACCCTCAGCAAGTTTGCAGATGGCACCAAACTGGGTGGCAGTGTTGATCTGCTTGAAGGAAGGGGGGCACTGCAAAGAGATCTGGACAGGTTTGATTGATGCGCTGAAACCTACAGGATGAGGTTCAACAAGACCAAGTGTTGAAACCTGCACCTGGAACACAACAACCCCATGCAGTGTTACAGGCTTGGGGAAGAATGGCTGGAGACCTGCCTGGCGGACAAGGACCTGACAGGGTTGATTGACCACCGGCTGAATATGAGCCAGCAGTGTGCCCAGGTGGCCAAGAATGCCAATGGCATCTTGGCCTGG
The DNA here is from genome assembly GCA_033558185.1 of Dromococcyx pavoninus. Taxonomy (NCBI): domain Eukaryota; kingdom Metazoa; phylum Chordata; class Aves; order Cuculiformes; family Neomorphidae; genus Dromococcyx; species Dromococcyx pavoninus. The sequence goes on from JAUMJL010000212.1 coordinate 3,543,666, forward strand.
GTCAGAAACAGCGTGACCAGCAAGACCAGGGCAGTGACTGTGCCCCTGTACTCAGCACTGATGAGGCTGCACCTCAAGTACTGTGTTCATTTCTGGGCCCCTCACTACAAGAAGGACATTGAGGTGCCAGAGCGCGTCCAGAAAAGGGTGATGAGGGTGGTGACGGGTCTGAAGAACAAGTCCTACGAGGAGCAGCTGAGGGTACTGAGGTTGTTTATCTTAGAGAAGACAAGGCTGAGGGGAGACCTCATCACTGTCTACAACTATCTCAAAGGATATTGTAGTGAGGTGGGTTCTGGTCTCTTCTTTCAAGTGACAAGTTATAGGACAAGAGGCAATAGCCACAAATTGCACCAGGGCAGGTTTAGACTGGATCTTCGGAAAAATTGAAAGGGTGGTCAGGCACTGGAATAGGATGCCCAGGGAGGTGGTTGAGTTGCCATCCCTGGAGGTGTTTAAAAGACGGGCTGATGAGCTCCTTAAGGACATGGTCTAGTAGTGGGCAGGTATGGCTGGACTCAATAATCTCAAAGGTCTTTTCCAACCAGATGATTCTTTCATTCTGTAATTTTGTGGGTTTTCCCTATAATTTTCATGAAATGGAGAAAATAACAATGGTCACCTAGGTCTCAAAATGTTCCCTAGACTGGCCACTGGTTTTCTGCACATGAGACAATAAAACATTAAAGATTAGTCCTAAGGGGTGGAATAAAAATTGGACTACAAAGTTCACAATTATATTATAAAATACAATGACATTAATTTCTGTGGAAAAGGAGCTTTGATTTCCATCATTTATTTGCTGATATTAACTACTTTAAAAAATAAAAGAACTAAAGGAAAAATAGATAACAAATTATTTCAGAATAAAGATGCTAAAGAGAATTTTTAGTTCAGGAGACTCAATCAGCCTCAAAGGGAAGGATTGGCTAATAAAAAATAAAAAGGAATCAGCATGAATTCAATCATAGAGGGATGGTTCGGTAGATTAACTATCATGAGTGTTATAAGCAGGAACTTTCTTCTGGAAAATGCATAAATTTCATCTGCTTTATCCATGCATATACAGATTGGTGACCTGAACTCCTCCATTTCTTTTATGGTTAGTATAAAACTTTGAAGTGTGCCAGCAATTAGGGTCATGAAGAAAGAGAAAAAATAATAAAAGTGTGGGAGGACAGGTTCTCTCAAGTATGCAGTTTCACAGCTCTGAATACAGAAAGTAATTGCTAGTTGAGCATGGCCTTGTATTTTTAACTTCATAATGAAACAAAGAAACAGAAAAAGATATTTTACCTTCGATGAACTCCTATTTATTTCCAATTTAGAACCAATATTACAAGAAGCAGCAGACCTCAAACCATAATGATATGTATCAACATTTTTAGTTGAGAAAAATTACTAACACCTCCCTTGTCTCTTCACAAGACCTATTTTATTTTTCTGCTTTATTTATTTTTTAGCAAACATATATAGCAGTATTTTTTGTTGTTTTTTTCCCACCAAAGAGCACATTTTCACTCATTGGATGTATTTAAAGCCTTGCTGAAATAATATTAGGTCTTCTGTATGAGAGGAGATTTGCTTTGCAGGCATGTTCTTGGTCAGAGCCATCAGCCAGAGAAAACCATCACATCTACTTTAACTATTATAGAGCCATGTTGTTACATACAGGATTTGTTTCTCTCACGCTGTAGAGGTACTGTGGGGGGAACTCCTCTATTTACAACTTAGAATAGAATTGTCTTCATTACAAACAAAGAACAACATTTTTCTTAAAGAAAAACACAAGTGTTAATCTGAGCAAAATATGACAATCATGGTATACCAGCAAGTGATAACTCTTCGATTATAAGGTCTTTTTAACCTTTTATTGTTTTTTCCACTATTTTTAGTTATTTTCTTTAAATAGGTAATATTTTACCATAGAAAGGAATTAAACTTTATTCTTCAAAACAGTCAGTCATGGCATAGGAGGAGGTATACAGCTGTGCAACAGTGCAATATCTGTTAGATAATAGTTGCTGAACTGTAGCACCTGTAGCAGAGGAAATAAGAAAGCCTGGGGTTTTTATTTTTGCAACGTTTCTATATACTGTTACTCAGCAATAATCCCAGCTTCTCCTTTTCCCTGTACAACCTCATCTTTATCCATGTTGCTTCTGCTGTCACAAATTCCCTCATAATTCATAGCTACTCTTTCCCCTCAGCACTAATCTGCCTCTTCTGTCCTTTGTTTTACAGCTGAAAGCTAACAGACAAACAAACAACCTTTAAAAAAATTCTGCTAAAACCAGCGCAAAACAAATCACTGTTTTGTGTGACACAACATTTGGTAGAAAGCAGGACAAAGTCCTACACATTGCATTTTGAAGGATAATTCTGCATTGGTGAAGGAAAAGTCTGTGTCACTTCTCATGTCCTTTTTATCCTCAACTTCACAGATTTTGATAATTTATAATCATTTAAAAGAGATATGAGTAACTCAGTCATTCAAAAAGTCTGGGATGCATATTAATCTGCATGCAAGACAGTAGGAGTTATTTATTTAAAAACAGGTGGTGAACACAGAAAAATGTCCTGTTACTTCTGGAAGAACCGTTTTGTCAAATCCTGCTAACTGTTGTAGAGTACGTTTTGGAGATGACCTGTACATGGAGCTGGAAAGGAAAGTAAGGATATGTTCTATCATGCACTTGCCTATCTTATGCTACAGCCTTTGCTTTGCACACAGAACACTGCAAAGAGGTGACATGGGGTTTTTTTTTGCCCACAGGAAGAACAGAAACTGTTCACTGAGGTTTCATTTCTTCTTTAGCTTACACTACTTATCTTTCTTGCTCTGCAAGTGGCCTGTTCCTGAGTCAGATATTTCAGATCTCTTCTATGGGTTCTTTCATACTTCATCAATTGACACATGGTCGGTCCTCTCCTGGATGAAGTTCAGCAGAACAACCATTAGTATTTCACAAACTTCCATGACTCAGTGTAACGCAAGGGTGTTTAGTGGGTAACCCTACTTGTTGCAATGCTTTCTGAATGAGGACTTACTCATAATGCTTTTAACCCATTTACCTTCTGGCAGCTTGTTGTCTTGCCATGTACAGTGGTTTTGGACATATTTTTTTCCATCTTGGGGAAGGGTGGAAACCAGTCATCAAACTCTGGGACGGAGTATTCTGAGAATCCTCTGAGGGAGCGTGCTTCATTTATTAACAACTTTCTTTTAAAGAATTTTCCAAGGAAATAACATAGTTAGAATTTTCTAATTTGCCTTTATCTTTTTTCGACTGGCAATACTGGGCCTGCTACAGAAGCTGCCAAGCAGTCTTTGAAGGAGGAAGGGCCCAAGGCCCATTTCACCGCACTATAATGTATGAATTATCCCTTGTTTACATTGTAATATTTCCATATGGCAAGGAATATTTTGTCACTACCTGTTATAGTAGCAACACTCCAGGGTAATGCTATACACGTTTTATTTTTGAAACATCTTTGAATATTGATTTACAATGTATTTGTGAGTATTCTGACACATTTCAAGATTACTTATCTTAATAGACTGTACATAGCATTCTCAACATTTCTAAATAGAAAATCTCAAAAGCCCCTACCAGATAATTACTTGACTTATACAGTGTCATTTGCCAATACCTATCTTTGGACATAAATGCCAACTATGAAAATGTATTTGCCTTATGAGTTAATATTTTCGTATTGTAAATACTTGGCAGTGGGCCAAATATGCAAGTGGCCTAAATTTAAGAAAACATACCTGCATTTGTTTCTTAAAGTCTATCTTGTTTTTCATTCAGCCTGTGGACTCAAACAATGATTTTTCTTTACCAGTTTGTTTCATTACTTTCTTTTCCTTTGTCCTTCCTCTCACACACACTTCAGGCAAGGTGCTGTTCTTCCTGCAGCAGTTTTACCGGCAGATTTCTGCAGCATGTTGGCTGTTCTGAATGCTTTTGTTCTGCCTCAGTGTCTATCATGTGAAACATTTGTCCTAAGTTTAGATTCCATAGTTCATGAATTCACTCATTTTATCTGAAAGGGTTGGCTCCTTCACTTTTCACAGCACCTGAATTTTCAGACTGTGCGTTTCCCTTGCTCTACTGCGTCTTATGTATATCCTTATACGGGTAATATGTTCTTAGTTAAATTATAATTTGGCTTTGCTTAGCTGCAGTGTGCTTCTTGAATAAAATTGAGAAAGCTGTTTCAGGCTAGAGCAATCGACCATACACCATTCTCTACTTGGCCTTCATTTACCTGTTTGTTTTTATTCTGCAAACTTGTTCTTTCACTTTGTGCTCCTGCATACTCTACAAACCTTTTATTTTTCTGTACTAGGTACATTTATGCAAAATCTCATCCTTCAACTAATTGCTTGTGTCCCCAGTGTGAGGAATTCCTTTCTTTCTCTTTTCTTGTCTACCTACTCTTACATAATGATTTTTAGGCTATAATTAACCTACAGATAGGGCATTTTCTATTACAGTTTTTTCTCCATACTTTCACAGATTTACCTTTGCATACTGTCGTTGCTGTCTTACACTTTTAAATGTTCTTCTGCAGAGATTTTGATGTCTTGCCCCCTTTATCTTAATGATCTCTTTATGCTTTTCCATGAATTATATTTGCGTCTATTCCCCTTGTGCTTTACATGCAGATATATTTTTCTCTGCTTTGTTCTGTGTCAGTAGCTCTTGGAAAAGCTACTGTAACAGCTGAACATTCTTATTTGGGAATTTATTATTAATTTATGATGACTTGTTTGCTCTTTTTAACACTAGTCAGTTATTTCTATAGTGTAGCTGTGTATAAGTATATTTTTTCCCTAGATTCTTGTTTACTGTTTTTGAAAAATCTGTCTGTTGTACGTTTATCTTATTGTGACCGAAAATGCTTTCGCAGTTCTTCTGGGCAGAACTAGACATCTCTCCACATATGCTGCTGACACAAGAGACACCTCTGAATTCTAGGGCTAACAGTAGAATTCACCATGATTTCTTCAAATTAGACAAAAAGATATGCAAAGATATGATGAGTATGTTGCAAAAACTCTGGGTTTTATTCCTTCACTCACCTCCCAAAAATTTTCTGAGTCTACAGGGATTCAAAAGATGAGGAGAGCAGAAAAGAGCTCGTGCAAAGCTCTCCATGGGACAGAGAAACACATGGCGATATCAGAGACCTAGAAAGAAAGCATTCAAAAAATACCCCATGCGATTCCTTAAATACATAGCAATGAAGAAAATGAAGTGTAGATAAATGGCATTCTAACACAAAAAAGTGTAAGAGACAGATATGACAACTCACATCTTTACCTGGTAACTGGATTTCTCACCTTCCTGGGAAGAAAACATCTGTCAATGCAGTGAGTATAATGTTTGTGCTGACTCGGGCCAACATATTGGTCACCAACAATAGGTACTATGATTGCAAATGCAACATTGAGGAACAAATAAAAACTACACAAAGCTACCCTCTGCTTCAATTTTCAATACAAAAGTGGGTCTTTCCACAGATTTGGATCTGACTTGGTGGCAGTAGAAAAAATAAAGATCTTTAGGTTTTCTTCTAAATAAGTGGAAAATGTAGTAATATTTGGACCCGGTTTTATCTGTTCCTGCTTTGAACTGAATATAGCAATGTTTGGAACTGGTTCATTGCCAGTGTTTGCTTTAGGAAAATTATATTACTTTGCCAAGAGCTTAGCTGACTATTAACCAGTCAGACAATTCTACTATCTATAAAAACAATAGAAAAAAGAAAGAGATGTATGAACTTCCTTCTCAGAGTTTATTTTTCCTATCAGGATTAAGTGAGAGAGGGAGCCAAAGAGATTCATACCATTCCAGAAATATCCCTTTGCTTTGTTTTCAGTTTGTAGCCAACATGCTCTCTTTATGACTTCAACATCACTTTATCATCCTTAAAGGCAACCAAAAAATAGCTGAAGTTGGCAAATGGAGGTTTAGCTGTTAAAAGGAGAAGTAACTGTATGCTATAAATGGAAGCAATACCTGTTGTTTTAAAATGTGCAGAAGCTTCTGGCTCATTGCCTTCAGAGATACCAGATGCAACTGCAGGTGGCAGTGAACTTGAAAACTCATTCTCTTAGTACTTTTGCCAGTAGCACAGTAGTCTTAAGCAGCATCCATAACATTAAAGGCCTCAATTGCAATTTGCTCCAGCTTCCAAGGACATCATTCTATTAAGTGAAAAGAGAAGATCTGAGCCACTATTAACTTTATTCAGATTGTATTGCCATTTCTAGATGTTTAGGTAACATGCTTACCCTATGATGTAAGTTAGAGTTCCTTATTATTTACTTATCCAGGGCCCTAGTGGGAATTAGACTTCACTAATTATTGCTAAAAATTGCACAACAGAGATATAGACAGACAAAAGATGATAATGAATACTCTGCAGGTTTATTTTTATAGAAAGTCACACTTGCATATAACATTCCTATATTCCTTTTCGAGCAGAGGTCCAAGCAAGAGAGGACATGACTACCCAAACATATCGCAGAGAAAAATTGAGCTCCTCCAGGAGTCACCACTTCTCAAACTCTCCTCCTCTGTGAGCCTAATGTTGCCTATCTTAGGAAGTCAGGATAGTTTTCTAGATCTAGAAATTGATAACATTAGGAGCATCAGAAAAGAAGTGACTTCGAAAGAAAGATGAAAACCTGACTTCTTAGTCCTGTTTTTTGGCTTGCTTTAAAGAAAATATTTATATTACCGTCCCCAACGCAGAAACCACCATAAATCTCTGTGTTGTATTTTACTCTGTACTACTCTGTTTATACAGTTTGTGCTTATTTTTGAACATTTAGATTAAAAACACAAGTGAAGGTTCACACACATTATTTATACAAAAGGCTGGTTAATAATAATAAATATGACAGTACCTTTTAGAATGAAAAGGACAAGCTGACCTTGATTTATTTTTTATCTTGTGTTGGTTTTAATTTTTTGGAAAAAATTTGTACCTGCAATTTAGGTTACTTTAAGATGTCTGACAAATTATAATGCAAGATGACTAAGTCAGTTAAACTGCAAGCAGAAGTAATTGTGGGCAGCAGTGGCAACAGTAGCCCTGAAAGGAGAAAGTAAAAACAAAAAAACCATGTTTTATTTGCAAAGTTGTGTATTTCCTGGTCTTCTTCTTGTGGTCTTTAGAATATTTTGTCAACCTTAAAGGTATTATGATTTGGAATAGATTTTCTTTAAAGAAAAGAAAAATATCTTTCCTAATAAGAAATGAGTTAAATCACACAGAAATGGGGCCTAATTCTTCAACCTACAGACAAGCAAATCCTGAAATGGTTGCATGGCTACCGGGATTCTGCTACTGATGTCCTTTCAGAAGGTTTTTAAACTGTTCTTGGAAATTGAAAGAGAGTTTCATTTTAAGCTGTCTGAAACTCAAAAGTACTAGAGAGTACCCAATGTTCACTCCAGTGTTAGCCCCTGTAGAACCAATAACAACCAGTTACTGATGGCTCCGAACAGAGTACCACAGAGACCAATACTGACTCCTGTACTCTTTGATATCTTCATCAGTGATTTGGATAATGAGACCCAGGAAGAATTTTAGAGAGGGTAGACTAAATGAAGGGGAAGCAGTTGCCAACACTTGGCTGAATTTCCTCTCAAATTTCATAGACAAACAGGAGGACTGGGGCAACAGAAGCCTCCTGGGGTTCAATAAGGAGGTGCTCTCACTTCCGCACCTGGGGTGGGATAACCACACATCAGTGCAGGCTGAGGGGAGCACCCTGCTGACACCATTGTAGACACATTGAACATAAGGCAACAAACAATGCATTCTATAAGGCAAACTTCCTACTAAACTGCATTAGAAAAACAGTTATCATCCTGTTCTACTTCCATTCAGGAGTGGTGTGGAGAAGCTAGAGAAGGTCCAGTGGAATGGACTATGTAAGGTATCCAGACTATGGGGAGAGAGGTTGAAAGAGCTCAGCTAGCATAGTCTGATGACAAGAAGGGCTAATGGTCCTCCTAATAGTGACCTACAACTACCTGAGAGGAATTATAAAATGATGAAGCAGCAGATGTAACAGCAAAGAGCACCAACGACACATTGCAGTTTGTGACACTCAGAATTTTAGGAAAGACTTCTTCACTTTGTCTTGGAGCAGGATCTCTACTCTTGCAAGTTTCCAAGACTGACTTAAGCAAACCCATGGCTTACCTGATAGTTATGCTTCACAAGGAAGGCTCAACAGGATGACTTGCAGAGGTCCTTTTCAGCCAACTTAATTATGTAAACCCAGGATATTTACTGCTGTTTAAGAAGAGACAAAATAAAATAGTTCTGAAAAGCTCCTTCAATTACTGATGTTGAAATGTGTAATAAAAGATCTTAACCATTGGGAAATATAATTTAAACATAAAAGTCTGAATTAATGACAATACATAGTTATAGTAGAAGTTGTGACTTTTGAATATTTGTCCAAGACACACTTGCCTACTAAATAGCAATTATGTATTTTCAATAAAAAACCTAATGAAATAAAGCATTTCTGACAATGTTCTGCAGAAAAATCTTCAGCAAATCTTTAAGAATACTTTTTTGTAATGCCATTTTGTGACTTGGTTTCTGCTTGAGGCTTGATTGTATGATAAATGACAGTTTGAAGGAGATACATAGCTACTAGTGATTTTGAAAGCTCCATTTAGTTCTCATTATATACTGTGAACATCACTTTGGCTTTATTGGGCTTTTCAGGAAAGGGCTACACCATCATTCTTTAATTCTAAATAGAAATGGAAAGCTGTAAATCTCTATACAGAATGACAGCTTACAAAACCTGTTCAATTCACTTGGCAAGCATACGTTTCAAAGTTGAGAAAGTAAGAGAAGCAGCAGGTCAAACCTCTAGCACTTTTGATTATTTTTCATCTCAGAGAGGTAGACAGAGAGTGGATTTGAATCCTAAACAAGAAGTACTTTAGTACAATTTTGTAGCTTCATTACTGTAAGTTTGTATTGGTAAACTCAACAAGAAAATGCTTATTTAGGCTCATATAATTTTATGCCAAAAGAAATAAAGCCAAGTAATTTCAGTACTGGTACATTGTATGAAATGCAAATGCAGTGATAAAAAAAATCTTACTGCTCCTCTGACCTAAGACCATTGGTTGCAATTTGGGGCCTCGAAAGGTTATTTCCATTGCAATGAGAAAATTGCAGACATCAGTCAAACACACAATTTCATGTAGCTATATGTTCTTTAAAAAAATATACAAAGTATTATTTCCCCAAACAGAGCACAAATAGAGGCAAGCAGCTGTATAGCTCTGAATTCTCCACATCTGCTCCTTAAGCTGCCATCTACTAGCAAACCCCCGACTCTTTGCATCTTTGTTGGTCATTCCTGGGTTTCTCTCCCATGCATGCATATCCACCATTTCCAGCTGACGTTAATCCCTCACTAGCACTCTGAGATATAGTTGTATTGCCCTGCCAGTTCCTCAGGGAGAGTTTCTCCTTCTCCACTCCCACCATCGAATGCTTTTATGATATAGAGAGGCTTCATTATTTCTTTTTTTTTTTCTTTTCTCTAAAATCTGCAAGGAACTGCTTGATATACCCAAGGTTTAACAGCAGCTGTGGTTGTCTTGGTAGTTAAGGTATAGCAGCTGGTAGCCATCAAATTCTTTAGTAAAAAAAACACTTTAAATAAAATTATTACTATTGCAAATTCTTACTGTAGATTGGTGAGGTCTTTTCATGATGTGATATATTGTTACAAGACACAGCTCAGTGAGATGTGGCCGTAAAAACAAGATGCATCTTTCAACATCTTTAGAATTTTAAAAAGCCCAGTAGGTCTTCAATATTGAAGACTTTCTTTGTTAAAGATGGACGGGGAAGAACTGTTGTAAGAGCATCCTGCCAGGGCTTTTTTCTATTCCTTTTCACATTGACACTTCATTTAATGTCAGTGCTTAGAGCCTTTCTCATGTAATTTCTCTGATCATTCAGAATAACTGTAATAATTTAATGCTATTACTACTATTGATTTGTCATTATTACCTCTTCATCATTTTTCTGATAAGACCATATTTTTATTTCCTGATGTAAGTTTATTTTTATTTTAAATAATAATTTACTTCATACATTTTCTTGGAAACTAATAATTCTTTTGAGAAAAAGTATGAACTGAAGAGTCCAAAGTTAGAATCTTGGTTTTATAAAACCTGAAAAAATACCTCAGAAATATTACTTTTTGGTTTGGTATGAAGCAATCTCATTTAACTAACAGTGTAGCAGTAGATCTTTGCTAATACAATACATACATATCCAAGGAGAGAATTGAAATTAATTATAAAATATTGATTTTTTTTTTCAGAACCCTTAAGCTATTGTATTAGCAGTGGAGAGCAGGGAAGCTTATACATTAGCCAGCTGTTATTAAATAAGATCTAGGTTCTGACTTCAGGACCTATTGAAAGTAGTCATTGAGTTTGCTTGAGAGGAACACAAGAGGAAAGAAAAAACTCATCCTTTGGTCCCATACAGAGGAAAAGATTAAAGAAGTGGTCCTTCCTGTACCCACAGACCAGAACCCATAGGAGTCTCAGCTTGTTTCTGAAAATCAAAGGACTATTTAACCCTACATTAGATCTCTGTCATCTGTCTTTTCAAGCATGAATGGAAACTGTCACTTCACTCATTAATCTGACTGTTTTGTTTGAATTCCTCAAAATCAGGTTCATGGTGTGAAACTGTTTACTTCACTGGAAATCAGTAAATGTTTTTGAGAGATTTGGCAATCTCTGTAAATATTGTATTACACAAAACCTGCCAAAGCATGTCCAGAGACATTCAAGTATGCCAATCCATGGAGAGTCATATAAAGCTTCTCACTGTAAAACATAGCTTCCATACAATCAAATAAAAAATCTCTGTAATTTTTTTTGGATTTTCCTTTAAAGAACCACTAAGAAAAGAAAATAAAAAAGGATTATCACTCATCTCAAGAGGGAATTCGAGAGATATTACAATCAAAAAGAGAAGGGTAAAATGTCTTCATAAATTTATCTTGACAGACCTAAATCAGGCCCTGGAGTGAGAGAAATAAAAAAAACCAAACCCATGATATAACTACTTCCTTTTCTTACTCTGTTTTCTGAACATAGTTCTATTGTTTTAAACTATTTATATTTCCTGGCTGAGTTTTCATTCTCAAGGAAATTAGACTTAGCACATAATTTAGGTGATTATTTTTTCTGCCACACTCAAATTCTGACTGACATTTGTCTATTCATTTCAAAGGTCTTGGGTGGAACTAACTTTTAAACCATTCCTGATTCTTACCAAAACAGAGAGTGCAGTTATAGAAATCTAATCTTCTCTTCTCCCCCGCATTACCTTCGCATATGGAAGAAGAAAACAACAAATAAGCTCATAGACCAATGTAAGATAAAATGAGGGGGCACAAGTTCTGCTTACAGAACAAGTTTCTACATACTAAGTTCAAGAACATAAAATGACTAATATTTCATGGAACCAGAAAAAATAGATGTGGAAACAGCAAAGTTGAAACCAGGGGAATATCTTCTACTAAATTGCCTTGGCACAATAATTTCTTGGAGTTTCTTTCACGAGATTTTTTTTGACAAATTCTTCCAAAATATGCCTTCAGAATTTTCAAGACTACTACACAATATACTTTTTGAACTTAGAAAAACTAACCAGAATTGTCACATTTACAATCAAGAAATCACTCCTGGAGAAATGATAGCTATTTGTTGACATATTATGGTATCTGGGAGCCTTTAGGACACTGGGCCTCTGACTTGCATTTCCAGTGAAAAAATAAAAATGTTATGTTAGGATTTTTCACATGTTTTTCACCAGAACAACTGCTGACAGACAATATCACATTAGTGATACTAATGTACTCCTGGAACAGCACTCAAGAGTGAAGAAAATATCTGCTCACCATTTTCTTTTATTGTTGACCTTGTAGAGAGGCATAAGTAAGTCTTTCTTTCAAAACACATGGTTCTGCTTTCCCAGTGATTTTTAGTCTTTCCCAGTCAATGATTTATAGTCCTTAGAAACAGCTGCCAATAAACCAAATCCCTCAACACACTCCTCAAGAATTTAATCCTTCTATTAGACAGAAGGAAATAATTCAGAAAACACCTACTAAAAAAAAATCAAACCAATTTCCCTTAATTGCACTAAGCTTTTGACTCTTTTTCCTTGTAAAAGACACATAGCAAGGGAAATTTGAAATTAAACAAACCCTCAGAAACTGTAGAGGAATTACGTTCTTCAGTGAGGCAGCTTGGCAACTCAGACTGAAAGAAATAAGTATTAGCTATTGAATTCTGTACACCAAAGAAATACTAGTAGGAGCTAGTGTTTTCTCAGTCTTGCTGGATTAACTCTCTCCTTTCCTGAAAGAATATTAACCTGGAGTTTGAGAGTTTCTGCAGGATGGAATTTCAGGGATTTCTGAGGTCCATTCAGCATCTTCTTCAAACTTAGATGTTTGCTTTTGATCTAATCATATAAAAAATGGAACATTTAAAATTTTACATATACAAGTCTAGTGCTCTATAGTATGCCAGCCTAGTGCCGGTACTGTGTTTCGGCTTTATCTATATATGCTGCAGTACGAGGGAAAATCCATGATCGAATATTGCTGCCTTCCTATAGCGTGAGAAGAGTCTCTAAATTCAACTTCAGACGAAGGTAAATACAGACCTCAATGCCTGTAATCAAGCAGTACTTTTATATTGCACTTGAGACTGATACTATTGTGATAAAATGGATTGTGACAGTCTAGTTAAGTAAGTCTGGGATGCTTGTTTATATCTTGTTTATGTGAAATATTTCAAAAACCCAATACTTATTTACTTGCAACTACATTATAACTCTATCAGTTCTCTCATGTTTTTCCCAAATAGTTAACGGTGATGGCAGATGATAGTTTAGTATTTTTTTATATATATATGTATATATATCAAAAGTTTCCTTTCTAAGAGAATAACATGAAAGGATTCAGGATTTTATTTGGTTTTGTAATAACTTCCATTCATAAATCAAAAAATATTATATGTCAGTAGAAATAACAGTATGGACATCAATTCAAACACAAGTTTAGTGCTTTTTGAAATAACTACAAGAGGAAAAGTGGCATTAATTTCTAGAATACACATATATTTAAAAATATTTTTTATGCATTCTGGGTCTGATTTTCCCTTATTAAAAAATAAATTGGTTTGAGTCTGAGAATAAATTATAATTAATTATGAGATGATAAAACAAATGCAAGCATAAATACACATATTTGAATCTTAACCCAACTGTTACACATATGCAAATGTCACAACGTCCATTCAACAGTGATAGGGTTGAGGGTAGTTGTCGCAAAGTGACTGAACTAAATTTAGACAAGATGTAAGGAAGAAATTTCTTGTGGTGAGGGTGGTGAAACACTACAGTAGGTTGCCCAGAAAGGTGGTAGATGCCCCATCCTTGGAAAAATTTAAGGTCAAGTTCAATAGGATTCTGAGCAACCTGATCTTGTTGAAGATGTCACTACTCACTGCCGAGGGGTTTGGACTGGATGACCTTTCAAGATCCCTTCCTATTCAAACTCTTCTATGATTCTATGAATCAATGATTCTATGAATCTATGATTCTATATCACACTGCCACTGCAAGACAAAGAAATTTGAGTGTTTTTACTCAGCCTTTTTCCACTCATCTTTAAAAAATATATATGAATCACACACATAATTTTGGGGATATAAAACATAAAAATATAGCAAAGAACCACAGCTGTCCTGCACTACAATACATAACACTTTAATTATCATATTAATCTGAGTACACGGCTTTATTGCAATAAATCCTCTTGTGCAGGAAGGGTAAAGCTATTTAGAACTCCTATATCATTATGCAATTCAGTAATTTGTCACATCTTTTAAAAAAAGCAAGGTTCTTTAGAGCAAGTTTCTGTTAATTACAGTTCCGTAACTTTTTTTTCTGTTTCTTGTGTTGTTTGAACTGGCATAAATAGTTTTAAATATCTTTTTTGGGGGCAAGAGAATTATGCAATCCTGTTAACAGCAAGACCAAATATTCCTATTTATTTTGCATAATTTCCTATTGAAATTATGTTTGTTTTTCCAAATAATTTGTTTTTCCAAATGTACCAATTACAGTAAGTGTCTCCTACTAGTTCTGTCATGTAAAAAACTTCCAAGGCTCCTCTCCCTGCATCACAAGTAGAAGTACATTCTTGGCAACACATACCTGAAGCTGTTATTTGCTTTAGTTGTGTTAGTGCAAATGGGAAACTGTGACACATTGAAGGAAGATTTACTTTATTTTAATTTATCTATCCACAACTTGAGGTCACTTTACTTTTTGGGAATGTGTCACAGGAGAAAAGATAAGAAATATGTGTGTGACTTTGTCTGCTCCATAACTAGTCAACATGAGCTTAACTAAGAAAATCAAACTGCAGCCAGACTACACCCAAACCTCCTACCATTGATTCCATCAGGAAAACAAGCTGCACAACAAAGTGCGTCTGTTAACACTAAGCAGCAGCCTAGCTATAGAGAGTCCTGTCATTATTCATTTAAAACAAAAAAAAGGAAATGTCATTAATACAAACTTCATTTTAGTAAAATGCTTAAGAAAGTGACAGGTTTGTGTGACCTTGGTCTAATCAAACCATGTACAGAAAATTCAGCATTGCATAGGCTTTCATAAGTGTTTAACAGAAAGAAGATACGAATACCAAGAAAGATGTAGAATTTTCAAGCAAGTACAAGGTAGTATTTGAAAGACTAATGGTGGGAAACCATCAGTCCAGACTTAACCTGAAAATTTGCTAAGTTTACTTACTGGCAAACCCTTGAATTTAATTAGTCCAGCATAAAAATCTAAAGGAATCTTACAGTTTCTGCTATAAATTAATGGGAATTATAGCACTACTTTCCCTTTCAATGTTGGTTGTGCACACTTTAAATAATTAATAGCTAAAACCTCTCATGTATTCATTTGTAATCTTTCATTCATGCCTGTGACTCTGACATAGGAAATGCGCTGGCACATATGCACACTTTGCCCTTTTTTTCTTTACCTTGTTGGTACCCTGCCCCTTTCCCAATTTGAAATCTAACTGTGATGTCTCATGAAATGCATATTGTTTCTGAAGAACACTATTTTAGTGTGCTCATCTTCAGGAATACTAACAAGCTGGCATGTGCTGTATAGATTAAAGCACACCTTGACTGAGTCTATGTGGCACATCTTGGGAGATGATTATACTGACTAAATGCTTCTTTACACTAGGATAAAAGTTGCATGCTAAAGCATGTACCTGACAAATTGAAGTTATGTCAACAATAACTAGCAAAAATGCTAGTAGCTAAGGAAACAGCTAAGAACCCTGAGTGTTGTTTGGGTTGGTTTATTTGGTAATGTGAGTGTTTCTCTTTGATGAGAAATTTAATTAAAACACTATTTGGGGAATTAGAGGACAGCTTTTCTTTGTTTCTGTTCTTCACTTATGATTATGACTGTTCAATATTTTAAGCGATGCAGAACGAATGTTAATGGTAAGTTGCTGGAGTGTGATAATTGATTTCTTTATTAATGAAGGAGATTTAATGCTCCATGGAAAGCTTGATCTAACTCATCATTACAGATTTTGTTTTAAGGGTCATCTACGAAGTGCAGTTCTTCACCTCGAAGGGTGCTTATGCCTCTTACCAAGCATAACTGCCTTTGCATAACTGCTCATGACATGTGGGTTGTAATATCCTGGAATCTCAATGTGCTTAGCACTGTCATTAACTTCCTGTCGGATTGTGCTCAGCACTTCTAAGAGCCAATTCTGTGGAAAATGAATCTGTTCTGCCATCAAACTTGTAAATGATTAAAGTTCAAGGAGACCCACAACAGGCTTATGATGAAGAAAAGCAGAAGGCAGGTCTGTCGTAATTTGAATGGGTATGCACTAACCCCTTGCTGCAGGCATCCCACAGAGCATGTGCAGAGAGCAAGGCAGGGACCTCCAGAGGACAGGCACAGGGTTACTGGAGATCCAACAGCACAGATACACATCACCAGCTGCCAGTTACTGGTCGCTAAAAAAATACAGCTCGGAGAGATTCATAAGTTCTGTTCTGGCTTGTTATAGGGTGTTAAAAAGAATGTGTATTGCATATATATAAAACATCGCACATTCGATGAAAACATGGAAGAATTAACAAGGACCTATTAAAAAAAAGCACAGTTACAACCTCCAGAAGAAGAAGAAAGAGAGAGTTTGCTCCACCAATGCCTCTCTGATATAGGACACTCAAAATGACTATTTAGTGGGTTATCCACAGAACCTTTACCTTCACTGGACAAAAAGCACTGTTTTCTGATTTACCCATTATCACATTTTGCCTTTACAGACTCAGCAATCACATGTACAGCATTATCTTTTACTATAGATCATAGATGCATTAGAATTTCAAAGATATCTCTCTCTCTTTGTATCCAAAGGACAAGTTGCCTGGTACAGAACTGAAAATCTGAAGAAAACATCCTGTCCTTTCACTCCAGTATAAGTAGTTGCCACGCTTTAGGCAGTACCACAACAGAGAATAGGGCAACAGAAATACTGGAAACAGAGTATCTGTGCCTTCCAAACAAAACAAACAGAAAAGTGAGAGCATTTTAAATTCAGATACTTTCAGGTTTAGACAAAGCAACCTTTCTTATTTAAAGGTGTACTTCAAAGATGATGTTAGCGCAAACCAGGCTTTCATTCTGATATGCTTTATCACTGCTGGAGTTAAGCTGTACTCACATACTGCAAGACTGTGTATTTAAATCACCTCCAGCTAACAAGAGGTGATAAGAGAGCAAACAGGAAAGCATGTTGAAAGTTGCCTGAGGGCAATTATGAATGTTATTTAAGCAATAGTTTTTCTAGAATACACCAAAGGACTTCCATAAAGATGTCACAGACCTATTCCGGAGGCATATGTAGGATGCCAAAATGCTTTTAATATGTTACAATAGGAAATATTTCTTCCCTGCTATGTTACCACTTGTGTGAGCATTATTAAATTTCATTTTATATTTACTAATGACTCATGTCAGGCAGACACAAAAAATATTAAGGAATAAAACTCCAGCTACTGCTATTTGACATATTCTGAATAAATGGAGCCTCAAATGCCATCTAGTGTAGTCCTGACTCTACAGTTCTGGCATGAGTTCACTCTTCTCATGTTACTTAATTCTTTAACATGTCTATCAAAGGAAATGTGTTGCTGCTTTCAGTTTCTTCAGACACTTAAGAATGCAGTTAGTATTTCAGAAACCTTATTTAGCCTTAGATTCTACTAGCATTAAGATAGCAGTTTCAGCAAGATATTATTTTTGGTGAAATTTTAAAATCAGAAAAAAAAGAATTTCTTTAAAGCTCAGGTATTCTGTTGTTCAAGAAAAAAAGAAATGGTAGCACTGACAAGTACCTTAGTTTGATCTGATTAAAAGTCAAGGATTACTACAAAAATAAGACATCAAGATCACCTCATACTTTATTAAATGTGATAGAAATTTTTCCATAAACTCAAACAAAAAAAAAATACTACGGAAAACCTAACAGACAGTACAACTGAAAAAAAACCCAACCTATGATAAGGGAAAAAAGTCAGACGAATAATGCCTTTGAAGAAAAGGCCAAAATGAAAAATAATTAAAAAAAATAAATCCATTCTGATTATGCAGGGTCAAAAGAGTGGCCTGAAATTACAACTTAAGTACCTTCAATTCTTATTAACACCATTATATTCTATATGGTACCAGGTATCATTTCAAAGAATAGTGGCAGCTTGCTGAGGTACTTTGTGGGAAAAGATTATTTAAATATTTTAATGATAATGTCTGATATTCATAGTCTTCTATTTAGTGAGAGCAGTTTGGGCCCTTTGAAATCAAATTTATCCTTGGTACATACAAGTTTTGCATCTTCCTTTCTCTTTGTTTTTCAAATGTATGAAAAACGTATTATACCTAGGCTTATATACAACATAAAAGATTACCAAAATCACACAAATACAGAGAAAAAAATAATGAGAACATTTACAACTTGTCATTTGATTTCAGCGTGTACAGATATTTTCTATAGAATTCATTAGAGATAGAAAATATTTCTCAATAAATCGATCTTCATTCCAAATTAGAAAAGCAGACAGGGAGTAAAAGCAGAACAGTGATCAGGTACAAAACTACCTGTGGAATCTGTGTACAACTTTTAAAGGCATTTTTTTTTGTCTGCATTTTTATATTGCCATATTCATTGATAGAATCACAGAATCATCTGGGTAGAAAAGACCTTTGAGATTATTGAGTCCAGCCGTACCTCTTTCCTTACTAAACCATGTCCTTAAGAAAGTCTTCTACCTGCCTTTTAAACACCTCCAGAGTTGGCGACTCAACCACCTCCCTGGGCAGCTGTTCCAGTGCCTGGTCACCCTTTCAGTGAAGAAATTTTTCCTGATGTCTAATCTGAACCTCCCCTGGCGCAATTTATGGTCATTTCCTCTCATCCTATCACCTGTCACTTGCAACCAACACCGACCTCGCTACAACCTCCTTTGAGGTAGTTGTAGACAGTGATGAGGTCTCCCCTCAGCCTTCTCTTCTCCAAGCTAAACAAATCCAGTTCCCTCAGCCACTACTCATAGGACTTGTTCTCTAGCCCCTTCACCAGCCTTGTCACCCTTCTCTGGACGTGCTCCAACACCTCAATGTCCTTCTTGTAGTGAGGGGCCCAGAATTGAACACAGTACTCGAGGTGCAGCCTCATCAGTGCTGAGTAAAGGGGCACAGTCACTGCCCTGGTCCTGCTGGCCGCACTGTTTCTGATCCAGGCCAAGATGCCATTGACCTTCTTGGCTCCCTGGGCACACTGCTGGCTCATATTCAGCCGGTTGCCAATCTACCCGGTCAGGTCCTTGTCCGCCAGGCAGGTCTCCAGCCATTCTTCCCCAAGCCTGTAATGCTGCATGGGGTTGTTTTGTCCCAAGTGCAGGACTTGGTTCTTGGTCTTGCTGAACCTCATCCCGTAAGTTTCAGCCCATCGATCCAGCCTGTTCATATCTCTTTGCAGTGCCTCCCTTCCTTCAAGCAGCTCAACACTTCCACCCAGCCTGGTGTCATCCACAAACTTGCTAAGGGTGCACTCAATCCCTTCATCCAGATCATTGATAAAGATATTGAACAGGACTGAACTCAGTACTGAACCCTGGGGAACACCACTTGTGACTGGTTTCCAAATGGATTTAACTCCATTTACCACCACCCTCTGAGCCCGGCCCCCCAGCCAGTTTTTTACCCAACAGAGCATGTGCCCCTACAGGCCAATGGCAACCAATTTCTCAAGCAGAATGGTGTCAGAGGCTTTAATGAAATCCAAGTACACTACATTCCTGCCCTTTTAAGAAAGCCATTTCTGGCCTTCGCTACAAGAAGGGAGAAAACCTACAAAGCAGAAGGACATGCCAGAATCTAACTGTTCATCCTAAGAATATTTATCCTGCAGACCTTCAAATTTAAGCAATGCTTTTTGGCTGATTTTCCAAATTTCATATTACATAGCTTAAACCACATCAACAATTCAGAATTATAATTTCTCATTTGAAGTGCTCCTTGAAACAAAGAAGAAGGAAGTACAGAAAAAGAAATGTTAGTTCAATGAGCTTCAAATCTGTGAAAATTGTTCTGTTTGAACTCCCTGATTCTGACTGGAAGTGTATACTGATTGGCAGTATACACACATGCCAAACTGCAGCTAACTTCAGTGAGAGTCCTGTGCTTGGAAAAGCAGAACCAAACTAGTTTCTTTTCTTGATTAATTATTTTCTTTTTTATACTCTAAACACATGTAAAATCTATGAATTTCTTCTAGATTTCCTCATTGAACAGTCAGTCCCTTCTAGTAATAGAATAGTAAGTCCTAAATCAACCACCTTTGTGGCCAAAAGCATATTCTAATTTAAAATCAGCAAGATGCAGTTGAACTTTTTAAACAGAATTGAGACATAGCCACAGGCAGAATAATTATCATAATACCACCTCTTCATGATACCAGTAACCTAAGACTCTATTCCGAAACAGAACTACAAATTCATGTCACGTATGAAGTGGACTAAACCCTTTCTTGGGATACTGGTAGTTTGAGCATGGGCAGACAAGTGTTCATCCATAGTTTTAAATATTCAAACATGCTATTTATTCTAAATTGCACAGCAGAAAACAAGCGTGCCATATGCGGTATGTTAAGTGTTAATAAATAGTGATTTTCCGCAGCAACTAGCCATACCGCATGCAATCAAGTTTGTTCACAAAGCTTCAACTCTCTAAAGTGTCCTCATTACTGGTAGCACAAAGAGAAGTGGCAAATTAAAAATAATTTAAAAAATCCAACATTGACGAGGTGAGATGATTCTCACCTCATCATCATAAATGATGGCATTTATACAAATGAACAAAATAAACAAGTTAAGGTCTTGCTACTAATAACTTTAATTTTGTTCCTGTAAAAACACGGTGCCTTCTAGTAAACAGAAAATAAGTCAAAAGATTTCCTTGTAATTTTTCTTACGATTTCTTTACAACAGTTTTAATGTCTGATTTAGAAAACTAGAGATTTGAAATCATCTATTCCTTAAGTGCTCTGCTGTTGTTTCACATAAAACTCCCATAGTCCACTCCCCATGGAAGGAGTAGCATGGCTGATGTGTGAAGTAGCTAGCTCACTGATCATTTTCTATGCATGACAAGAAACTTCATTATCACCTTATTTAAGTGAAATTACACATTTCTGCATTTCTGCACTGATCTATTTCGGTAGCTGGAAGTGGTAAAATGCTGTTTGGTTATTGATGTGCTATGTAGATGGTTAGAGTTAATAACTGTTATCATCACTACAGTGTGCGTAGCAATTTTATATGTGTGTATATATATATATAGATATATATGTGGCCCTCATCAGCTGGAGATTAATGACATTTTCTGAGCCATATAAGAAGGGAAAGTACAATATGGTATTTTATACTCTGCAGAATGACTTTCTGAAAGTAGGCCCAAGAGCCTTGCTAGATTTCCCGTTTCTCATAACTCTGTTATTATGAAAACTTACTAATTGGTCACACCTTCTTGAATCAACCATATATACCACTGCTTATTAAGGCAATAGTATATATTTTTTCTGCTTACTGCTCATTTCAAAGTATTGCTTTTCCTCACACCATCCCTCTCCATTACTATGCTTTGCATGCACATTATAATTTGCTAATATTCCACTCAAAAACACTGGACTGACAGAGTAAAATCGTCATTATTGGGACACTATGCCAATGAGACCAAGCAGATGTCCCTAGGAAGAGTAAAGTTTATTTAAAAAGAAATTCTATAATTGCTAAGGAGAAAATTAAAATAAAAACAAACAACAACTACACTGTATTGACTGTCAATAACTGCACTCCAAGCCAAATTCATGACAGGTGCTATTTCTTTGACTTCAATGGAACTGTATCTAATAAAACTAGGGATCTTTTTCCACTATTGTCTTTATTTCTTCACTTAATATTTACTTTAAAATATCATAATTAAGAGGGAAGAACACAAAAAATATAATTTAATTAACGTATGGAATTCTGCTCAAATGGTTGCCACTACTTAACCTCCTTTATATTGTGTTTCTTTTGTTCTTTTTGGGGGCAGAAGAGGGAAAGGGGCTGAGGGTGCTGTGTTTTGTTGTGGGGTTTTTTTTGTTGTTTTTAAAACTATCCCAGCTCACCATTCATCATGAGTACCAGATTAGATTAGTTCTGAAAAAAATAGACATCTGAAAAATGCAATGCAGATATCCAAGATCATCCATATCATTCTATTTTTATCTTGCAAGATCATTGCATTCATATATTCCTGAGACTTCTTTGACCATACTGTGCTTTTATTGTGTTGCAAAATAATCAATTTTTGAAGCTCTAGATGTTCCACATCAATATAGGTTCCAAAACAGATGAAGATGGATAAAATTTTATTGCCTTAGACCATCATGTTATCAGAAAACTAATATGAAGTTTAATGCTGCATTTAATTAAATCTAATATCTGTTGCCAAATGAAAAACTGTGGTGCTTCTTTCTTTGTGCTGGGTAATTCATCAGCCCTTAAGGTAATCCAATTCAAAACGCATTACCCAGCCAAAACAAATCCTACAGAAAGAAAGGACAGTTTTCTAATGGTAGCAGCTAGTCTAAGATTAATTTCTCTTTACGAATATGATCAGAGATGATCAGATTCTAATAACAGACTGTATCTGTTGAGAGTATTGTGCGTTGTATGGTATTGCAGTTGCTTGCCCCCAAGAAATTGTGGCCTGATAATGGAAAACACCAGAGACAATTTCAATAGTGTGGTCAGCTTAAGCCACGCTTTCCTCTGAAAATCCAGTGAAATTCTAGGGTTCTAAAACTAGACAACAAGATTCAAAAAGGGAATTAAGATTTAAAAAGTGTAGAAGTGTTGGTTTCACTCTCAATATACACTAATCTATTGGGACATTGAAAGGTGTCATAAAGTGAAAACACATTTACAGACACTTTTTAAGATGTATCTCTAAATCAAGAAGTTCTAACATGCTATTTTGATGGTTCAAGTTAAAGTAAAATTTAATATATTAGATAGTTCAGCAAATATTATATATTGAATCAAATTACATCCTGGACAGAATATTTATGTGACAGGTATGTCAAAAATAGATATCATAGAATCATAGACTCATAGAATATCTGGGTTGGAAGAGACCTCCAAGATCATCAAGTCCAACCCTTAATCCAACACTATCATGATTACTAGATCATGACACTAGGTGCCACATCCAGTCTTATTTTAAAAAACTCCAGGGATGGTGAATTCACCACCTCTTTGGGCAGGCCATTCCAATGCCTGATTACTCATTCTGTGAAGAACTTTCTTCTGACATCCAGCCTAAACCTTCCCTGGCAGAGTCTAAGCTCGTGCCCTCTTGTTCTGTTGCTGGTTGCCTGGGACAAGAGTCCAACCCCCAGCTGGCTACAACCTCCTTTCAGATAGTTGTAGAGAGCGATGAGGTCACCCCTGAGCTTCCTCTTCTACAGGCTAAACAACCCCAGCTCCCTCAGCCTCTCTTCACACGACTTGTGCTCAAGTCCCTTCACCAGTTTTGTTGCTCTTCTCTGGACCTGCTCCAGCACCTCAACAACTTTCATGAACTGAGGGGCCCAGAACTGAACAAAATACTCAAGGTGTGGCCTCACCAACGCTGAGTACAGGGGAAGGATCGCTTCCCTTGTCGTGCTGGCCACATTATTCTTGATACAGGCCAGGATGCCATTGGCCTTCATGGCCACCTGGGCACACTGCTGGCTCATGTTTAGCCTCCTGTCAATCAGTACCCCCAGGTCCTTTTCCACCTGACTGCTCTCCAGCCACTCCGTCCCCAGCCTGTAGTGTTGCATGGGGTTGTTGTGGCCAAAGTGCAGGATCCGGCACTTGGCCTTGTTGAACTTCATCCTGTTGGACTCAGCCCATCTCTCCAGCCTATCAAGGTCCCTTTGCAGATCCCTCCTGCCTTCCGGCAGGTCGAAACTCCCTCCCAACTTGGTGTCACCTGCAAATTTACTTATGATGGACTCAATCCCCTAAACAAATAGATATACTAGTTGTAGTTCTTTTCCTAATTATTGGTTAATGCAAGCCATTCTGTTTAACTTTATTATGTATTCTATGGTTAATGTAGTTTCACTCATTTTGCACACTAGTTGCAGCTCAAATTTCCCTAAGGAATACCTGTCAAAAAAAACCCATATGTCTTTTACATAGCTGAACATTTATGTGAGCAAAGAGAAGCCATGGTGGTTTTCCTTTAAAATCAGCTAAATTTGGATTGGAAGGAAGGAGAGGAAGGGACATATTTTTTTTAAATTCTTACATTGTATAATTAATCTTACTATATATTCTTTCACACTGTATTAGCGTTAAAATAGGAATTTCGGATGAAAAATTGGTATTTTCTGTAACTTTTTTTCTTTATTTCTAAAATTGACTTTCATTGTTGTTAATTCAAATTATTATTTATCCTAGGAGGTCAGACCTCATGGCACAGTCAAAAGATTTCCTGCCAGACTTCAACATAAGATGCATATTCACCTACATACTGTAAAATATTTAATTTGCATTAAATTAAATATCCTAATGGAAGAAGCTGAAATCCCTTAATGGTGCTGAGAAATACTGAAAAATGTTTTTGCATTTTATATCAGCATATCCACAGGAAATATTCAAGCACATACAGAGATCACTGCAATAAAAATCTAAAGGCATGTAAGTAAGCACAAGAGGTTGTGCAAGTAACATTGTTATGGACATTCATATTTTCTTATTTTTCTTCTTATCATTAACATTACTTAAAATATTGATGGCAACCTTTTTGTGTATGTTAATTAATGTAGTATTGGAATTTGGTTTTCTTCTCTTTCCTCTTTTCCTCAGATCAGCATCAAGAGTCCACAGTGGGATTCATTTCACTGAATTTGTACCATGGACATAAATCTCTTTTGTAGTCAACAGAGGGTAAAAGGGATCTCCAAATTCCAGTTCATCTGATCTTTTGAGGCTGAGAGATATTATTTATTTTAGAAGGAGATGTTTCACCTTGTGGAGGTGCTAGGCCACTTTTGGGTTTTCTGATATCTAAAGTAAAGGAAGCGATTCTCACCACTCTTCATTAGCACAGTACACCTCCAAATTAAGTTAAAATGGAGATATATATCAATACCTTGACTGAATCTGAGTTATGATCACAAGCCATAAACCGTAAATCCCATACCTACAAAAAGAATGTAAAAACCTAAAGTATCTTTAAATGCCTCTCCCCCACAAAGTCACCTTCACTACAGAGTACCTTTGTAGACCGGGACTTCTACAGATTAAACCCATAAATAATGTCCAAGTATGCAGATGCAGAAAGTTTCAACTGCTGGATTTAAACATAACTTTGAGTAATGGGAGAAGCATTTATCAGCAAAGTTTAGTGATCCAACTCACATGTTTAAAGTTCACTTAATGTTACCTGGGATAGTCCAAAAGGGCACAAAGCAGCATGTTCATCTATTGCTCCAATCAAGATGAAGTCACGCAGCACAGTCTTTGCCACACATCAATGCACTTATTGTGAGGAAAGGAAGTTAGTTAACTGCTTGCCCTATATATTGTCACGGATTTGTAATCCTACCACCCTTTAATATGATTACAGATTGCTAAATTCAAACCCAGCTTTTCTAACACTGCTTGCTATAACAGGCAGTACAGGAACATTGTTAATACAGCTGTATATACTGTTGATGGGCATGTCAATAAGGTTACAGGTTTCCAGCAGGATCATAGTATCTACAAGAACGCAGAAAGTATAGAACAAAGTACAATAAGGAGTGACAACAAATGTCATTAATAAAAAACTTGTATTTAGTTGTAACATTGTCTATGAGTGTGCATAGGTGTACACTGTTGATCTCTAGTATCCTTTTCACACAGCATGTTCACTATCTAGAGCAGCTACAGAAACTGTAGCAAAGAAACTCATAACATTTTTTATTTTTGGAAGTGGGCGGTGAGAATTTTGTCCTTAGCTCCCATGAAAAGTGAGAGAAATATATAATATATGTCTTTTTTTTGCAAATAGTGACAACTTTTACAAGACACCAATACTCATAACACATAAACAGATCCATCTTATCTGAAGGAAAATCACACCTTTGTTATGCACTCTAATACAGATGATAGGCAAAGAATGCTAAGAAGATAAGAAGAATATTACCAGTAACTCAAGGGACAGCAGCAGTTCTGAAACAGCTGTGAAATAGTGCGCACATGTTAGTCTGCCTATACTGCTGGAAAAACACCATGTTGCTTATATTAAACACACAATTTCTAGTCAAAAAACCTGCCAAAGATGTGTGCAATGTGATAAAAGTGTAATAGCAGCACAATACCAAGGTTTACTCATAAAATCAATGACAACTTGCTTTACAACTTGCTGTATCAGGCATCCTGTAGTACAAATACCCAAAACTTCCGCTCCCAGTTAATTAGAGAAACCCAGATTCCCTAAGTGATTTAATTTCAAACTTGGGCATTAGCAAATAGGGTCCAGGAACAAAGAAACAGAGTTTGACCATTTCTACAAATATTTGCTTTAACTGCAATCAAAACCACAGAACACCAGGCGATATATCTACATTTTCCTCACAGTTATCACGTTTTGTCTTTTGTTATTTGCAATTCCTAAGAAATACTTCTTTCCTCTTTCCATGAACGTGTGCCAGGGGAAGGGGTTGGGATAGATAGGTAAAGGCAAGAGACTGTAATAGAACTACTCTAACAGCACATGTAGTCTACTCTACCTAGTTATCCTTATCTGGTCTTACACGGAGAAATGAAGTTAGTAATTTTATCAAGCCCAATGGCCTAGTGTTGAGAAATAGCACAAGGCCACAGACAGGGTAGACTGAAGTGATTTTCCAGAAGTACCCATTAGAGAACACGCTGACATTTTATGGAGATTATTAGAAATTCATGAATTGTGAACAGTAAATGTCAATGGAGTGATTAAGGAAGAGTTCCTACATTGTCTCAGGAGAGGTAAGTAAGGAAGTATTTGATTTTATTGTCCGTTGATCTCAAGATTGTGGTTTTCTAAATAGGCATGCCAACTACACATTATCAATTTATTTAACTGAGTAAAAAAAACCCACAACACCCATCCAACTTTAAAACATTCTCATCCAACTGTATGAGTTCTTCTAATATGTAGAGACATATAGTTCTCAAATTCTACTTTATCTACCAAGTCCACAGACTGCAAATTTGAAGCAGATTATATATTAACCAAAACTCATCCTAGAAAAATGACATCTTCATTCAGTTTGGGAATTGCTCCCAAAGTAATTGCAGATGTTAAGATTATGTTTGAAAAATTATATGCAGATTTTTAGGAGAAAACACATTCATTTGAACTTTTCCAGGGAAGAGTTAGAAGTACTGTCATGACTAAGCTGAACTTGCTTTTTAACTCTGAAAACACAAAAAATTGTTGATAAGTGGATAGTATGGTACATACTAAAAAAATTTTAAAAAAATTTAATTTACTAGAGTTATATCTCACATAGCATAACAATATTTAAAATATCATTACAAAGTCAAATACAAAGGGCCACTAAGGACAGACTTTACACTAACTTAACCTTAACTCTGCCATTTAGGCAAATTGTTTATTAAGTAATAGATTTCATATTTTTCTTGTGACCTTCTGCCATTCTCCAAAGTCACTTCATTAGGAATTATAAGATAATATGAAACTAATGATGTGGGATCTGTAATTCACTTGTAAAGCTGTATTGCACTGGAGATTTAATTGCCAGCCAACAAAGTACTACAAGTTCAAGTTGAACTTCAGTTCCAACTAGATGTTGTTTACACATACCTGCTATTGGTTTTTTATTAGCCGTAACTTTCTTCCCAAAGAAAATGATTGAGAATATGATTTTTTTTTCTGGGACAAACTCTTCCCCAAGCCAAGGAAAAACCAATAAACTTGTGAGCCAAACTTGATTTAACAGCAGAAGCTATTGCCTGAAAGGTGGTATGAGTTTGGGTAAAATTTATGTTGAAGGAAATATGGCACAGAAAGTACCAAAATCTCACAAACATACTATGTTAGCTCGCAAGAGCAGGCGTGTTGCAAATTTACAGAAGAAGAAAGTCAGGCAGTAGCAGTGGGAGTACACTCCGGCCAGATAAATACTGAGCCTATAACCATGTCACACTTGGAAAAGGGAATTACATAGAAATGTACAGAAATATGCATTCAAGGTTTGTGGAAGAAAGTAACCATTCAATAGTGAAAAGAGAACCAGCTTCAGCTGTAGCAGACGAAATAAAACCCAAAGAAATAAAACAAAACCCAACCTAAAAATGCATCAGCACTGCCATTAGAGCACCAAAAGGACAGAAGCCTATCAAAAGATTTCAATCGAATTCTGATATGTCAGTGAAGTATTTGTAGTAGCCTAGGTGCATGTAGAATGCATCGCTCCAATCCTAGCAAAGCACCAAATTTATTTTAACATTGCATACAACATATGTTTCTTTTTGATGTATGTAGGTTATTACTGTGTAAGGCTGAATTTTTAAAGCAAAGATGACTCATGAATACTGTTTTCTTTAAATGCAAAGAATATATAGCCTAAGCAAAATAAATAGGGACAATTTAAAAATGTTATGCATTGTGATCCTAAGGTGTACAAGATAATGAAAAGTACAGATGTTTTATTAGATGATTTATACTCAGATGTGGCTTAATCAGTTGACTACAGTTTTAGACTGAACACCACCACCAGTCTGAGCTTTTGTGTCTTTTGTAGGTTAGGGTAAATGTAAAAAAAGGAACTTAAGGGTCAAGTAATGTCAAAGGAAAGAATTTACAAAACCTGGACAAGTCATATTATTCTGTATTATTTTTTTCCCTTCTAAACACATAGCCTGGGGAAACGATATGCAAAATATCATCAGTTAATCAACCAGTAACATCAACGACAGAAAAAATTATTAGTAATGTCAGAAAGTCCCAAAGTCACATGTTCTCCCACAGTTTTAACTCAGCATTATTGTCCATCTGTAGAGTTCCTATATTAGTTTTTGTGTTAACCAGTCACTTTCTTAATGTCTTATTGTTTGTTAACAAATTCTAACAAATACTCTGCAGCTCGATTTTAGTGCGCTTAAAAAAGCAGAAGATCAGCTTCTAGAAGTTCTCTATGCAGACTCTTCAATAGTAATAATCCTTTAAAATCCGAGTTCTAAAGGAACTGAAACTGTTTAGCCTGGAGAAGAGAAGATTGAGGGGAGACGTTATCACTCTCTACAACTACCTGAAAGGAGGTTTTAACAAGGTGGCTGTTGGTCTCCTCTCTCAAGTAAAAAGTGATGGGATAAGAGGAAATGATCTGAAATTGCGCCAAGAGAGATTTAGATAGGATATTGGAAAAAAATTTTCTACCGAAAGACTGGTGAAGCATTAGAACAGGCTGTCCAGGGAAGTGGTGGAGTCTCCTTCCCTGGAGGTGTTCAAAAGGTGTGTAGATGTGGCACTTTGGGACATGGCTTAGTAAACATGGTGATGTTGGGCTGACAGTTAGATGGGATGATCTTATAGGTCTTTCCCAACCTCAATGATACTATGATTCTAAGATTTAACCAGAATTTATATGTAGAGTTTGGGAGGAATGTAGATTGTATTATAAACTTCTATGCTGGACTTCCAGAGGGCAGATTTTGACCTATTCAGAAGACTGGTCCAGAGCACACCCTGGGACACAGTCCTCAAAAGCAAAGGGCGTTCAGGAGGGATTAGTGTTCTTCCAGGAAAAGTCTTGAGTGCACAGGAACAGGCTATACCAATTAGCCAAAAAGGCAAGCCAGCGGGGAAGATGACCACCTTGGTTGAATAGGGAGATACTGAAGGAAATCAGAGATAAAAAGAGAGCCTACCAACTGTGGAAGGCAGGGCTGACTACTCAGGAAGAGTATAGGACTATAGTTAGATCATGCAGAAGGAAAATCAGAGAAACAAAAGACCAATTTTAAATTAATTTGGCTACTTCTGTTAAGGATAACAAAAAGGGCTTCTATAAATACATTAATAACAAAAGGAGGGGCAAGGAAAACCTCCATTCTTTGTTGGACTTGGGGGGGAACATAGTTACCAGGGATGAGGAGAAGGCTGAGGTACTCAACACCTACTTTACTTCAGTCTTCATGAGTAGGAGAGGTGGCCCTCACGATAACTGGCCTCCAGAGCTCACAGATAGAAACAGGAAACCAAATGACTCCCCTGTGTTCCAGGAGGAAACAGTCTATGAATTACTGAGCCACCTGGATCCATGCAAAACTATGGGACCCGATGGCTTCCATCCTAGGATGATGAGGGAGTTGGCAGAAGAGCTTGCTGAGCCACTCTACATCATCTACCAAGAGTCCTGGGTCTCTGGAGAGGTCCTGGATGATTGGAAGTTGGCAAATGTCACGCCAATCCACAAAAAGATCTGCAAGGAGGACCCGGGCAACTATAGACCTGTCAGCCTGACCTCAGTGCCTGGCAAGGTTATGGAACAGATCATCCTGAGTGCAATCACACAGCACCTTCAGGATGGACATGGGATCCGACCCAGCCAGCACGGCTTTATGAGGGGCAGGTCCTGTCTGACCAACTTGATTTTCTTTTATGATCAGGTAACCTGCCTGGTGTATGAAGGGAAGCCTGTGGATGCAGTCTATCTGGACTTAAGCAAAGCCTTTGACGCTGTCTCCTGTGGCATACTCCTGGATAAACTGGTAGCCCATGGCCTGGACAGGTGCACTCTCAGCTGGGTTAAGAACTGACTGGATGACTGGGCCCAGAGAGTGCTGGTGAACGGGGCTGCGTCCAGCTGGCGGCCGGTCACCAGTGGTGCCCCTCAGGGATCAGTGTTGGATCCAGTTCTGTTTAACATCTTCATCGATGATTTAGATCAGGGGATTGAGTCCATCATAAGTAAATTTGCAGGTGACACCAAGTTGGGAGGGAGTTTCGACCTGCCAGAAGGCAGGAGGGATCTGCAGAGGGACCTTGATAGGCTGGAGAGATGGGCTGAGTCCAACAGGATGAAGTTCAACAAGGCCAAGTGCCGGGTCCTGCACCTTGGCCACAACAACCCCATGGAGTGCTACAGGCTGGGGACAGAGTGGCTGGAGAGCAGTCAGGTGGAAAGGGACCTGGGAGTACTGATTGACGGGAGGCTAAACATGAGCCAGCAGTGTGCCCAGGTGGCCATGAAGGCCAATGGTATCCTGGCCTGTATCAAGAATAGTGTGGTCAGCAGGATGAGGGAAGTGATCCTTCCCCTGTACTCAGCGTTGGTGATGCCACACCTTGAGTATTGTGTTCAGTTCTGGGCCCCTCAGTTCATGAAAGTTATTGAGGTGCTGGAGCAGGTCCAGAGAAGAGCAACAAAACTGGTGAAGGGACTTGAGCACAAGTCGTGTGAAGAGAGGCTGAGGGAGCTGGGGTTGTTTAGCCTGTAGAAGAGGAAGCTCAGGGGTGACCTCATCGCTCTCTACAACTATCTGAAAGGAGGTTGTAGCCAGCTGGGGGTTGGACTCTTGTCCCAGGCAACCAGCAACAGAACAAGAGGGCACGAGCTTAGACTCTGCCAGGGAAGGTTTAGGCTGGATGTCAGAAGAAAGTTCTTCACAGAATGAGTAATCAGGCATTGGAATGGCCTGCCCAAAGAGGTGGTGGATTCACCATCCCTGGAGTTTTTTAAAATAAGACTGGATGTGGCACCTAGTGCCATGATCTAGTAATCATGATAGTGTTGGATTAAGGGTTGGACTTGATGATCTTGGAGGTCTCTTCCAACCCAGATAATTCTATGATTCTATGATAGGAAAGCTATACCTGTCTTGTTCTCACCTAAATATAAACATTGTAACATTATGCATCCTTTCTCTGAAAGATGAAAGTCTACAAGGAATTTCAGACTGAAACACTCCTTTTGAAAAGAGAAGGAAGTAAAATAGGGGAGGATGTAAGAAAGCATGTAGGGAACAGCTGGGAAGAGCTTCCTGCCATGCTGAGCATGCCAGTGCTGCAGGCAATGAGATGTGACAACTATGTCAACGACTCTGCTGGGTGAATTACCGAGCAGGGCAGATGCAGGTGACTTTTGCACCCACTGCTCAGTGAGGTGGATCTAGATAATCTGATTTTAGTTCTTCTCCCATAAATAGAATTTTCCCTATACAAAACCACATGAAAATAAAAAGAAATAAGAGGGGAAAACAAGATCAGTGGAAGAATAGACAGAATCAGAAGAGCAAGTGGGCCACTAAATACTCCAACACAGAAACACCAGCGTGTCATTTCCACCACTTTTTTCCATTCCCTATGGTTACATTTGCTGTGTCCCTCTTTAATGCAATGAAATATATATTCACCTTCAAGTCATCTCCCTCTCTGGACTAGTTCTCATTCCTAAGATTGAGAGAGGATTGCTCCAGAGAACAATTAGTATCATGCAACTGCTTCATCTACATAGGCAATTTAAACTGCTTCAGGTACAGCCAAGCAGAGCTCACACATCCCCAGGCCAACAGGTGGTCAATCAGCATGCATTTAACTTCTCAGCAGAAAGAGGCACTCTCCACTTGGCCAGGCCACCATATGCAGCATGCCAGCTCTGAAGCAGATTGCTTTAACTTCCCAGTCATGAGTTTCAGCTATTGTCTCATTTGACCAGGACTGAAAGAAAACATTGACTGTTTGCAAAGGCAAACAAACCAGTTGTGATCAGTTCTGCTGTAATAATCCTCTTTGTAAGAGAAAAATTGTCTCTGAAACTAATAAGACAATGAGTAGCATTTGAAAACTTTTATAAATAATGCATAAACATAATATCCCATAAATGAAAATTACATTGCTTCTTGGGGTGAAACTAGAGTAAATTCATACTTATTGTTTATGAACAGATAACTCCAATGTTTATGAGCAGTTTTTACAGTATCACAGTATCACAGTATCACAAGGTTGGAAAGGACCTCTGAGATCATCAAGTCCAACCTATAACCCAACCCAACACCAACACATCATCTAAACCATGGCACTCAATGCCTCATCCAGTCTCCCCTTAAACACCTCCAGGGTCGGCGACTCCACCACCTCCCTGGGCAGCGCATTCCAATGGCCAATCAAATCCATTTTGAATGTGAATATGTAAAATAAACAGCATTTGTTATATTATGTATTGAATTACTTTTACAGGCATCTGCTTCTGGTTTTTGATTCAAGATGGTGGATTCTGTCAATGAGGGTTTACGTTAATACCTGCAAGATTAAAATGCAACGCAATTTAAAGATTTTGCTATTTCATTATTCTATATTTCTGTCAGCCCAGAATTTTGGCCTCTGTAACAAAATCTGAGTGGAGGAGCAGCATACAAAAATGCCATAGTGAGTTTTAGCAAAAATATAGATAGGGCTAACTATCAAGGCCAAACTCACAGACAAGGGACAAATATGGATGTATGAATTGTCTCTCCTGTTTCCACCATGTATCTATATTTATCATGAATGTTAGCAGTTATCTATCAATGATTTTCAAGAATTCTCTGAGATGGTTTCAGTCCTTTCTGTCTGATCACTTCTAAGCAGTAATGATACAAAATTACTTCTCTTCCTTCAAGTGCCATTGCCTCTAATCTCTCCCTCACCATATTGCCTATGTTTATCTGCTAAGGAAGAACGAAGGATCTAAGGATTCTAGTTTTGATACTTAACAATTTTTCAGAAGTTTGTGTTTTCTTCTAACATTGTAAGCAATACTTCATAGTTTTCACCAGCATCTCTCATTTATTGAGGTTTAGATAAAAAGAAGATGCTCAGCTATGATTGTACTGAGATATTTATTAGGAGGAAGGAAAATCTTATATGCTTCATTAATAGTTACCAATTTCTAGAGAAGGAAATAAAAAATTTTAAAATATTCTTTTAATTAATTTTAATTTATTAAAATTGTTCCATTTATTAAACCTCTACTATATTGTATGATCTACTATACAATTGCAAACATGTAGAATGAATCACGTCTTCATAATGAACTTCTGCTCTTAAAATGCATCATTCTGGTTCCATAAAAATATGCACTATTACAGATGCAATGCAGTCCATGAACTGTTGAACTGATTTGTTATAATAAAGACCCTCAAGGATGAAGCCTAAAAAAAGTCCAACATCAAAGGTACGACAGAATGAAAAGCCAGCTGGTAGCAGTCATTATATCTGATTTTTGTCATGAATGTATCCGTGAGAGACAGATCTTGTTTTAAGAACTCATCTGTACTTTTTGTTATATATAAATATTATTGGTGTTGGCTCATAGAACAAATACTAATTAAAGCAGCTGAATTAAAAAAAAAATAAGGGAATTCTATTCTGCTTAATCTGCATGGGTATTTTATGACTAAATCTTAGGCACTTTGAGAGTTCTTTCAAAGAAGTACTTAAATTCACAGTCAATGAAGAGAGGCAACTTTGAAGCTCTTTAGAAGAATGTTTCTTCCCACAAAGGCCTGGGGTTTCTTATCTACCTTTAGCTATCCAATAATGCAGAGACTTTCCTATGTTAAAGAGTTTGTGTTTGTCTGTAGTCTATGGAGAGAGATGGGCATCTTTCCCCCACGGATGAAATACCACCTCTGTCT
The DNA here is from genome assembly GCA_033558185.1 of Dromococcyx pavoninus. NCBI lineage: Eukaryota > Metazoa > Chordata > Aves > Cuculiformes > Neomorphidae > Dromococcyx > Dromococcyx pavoninus. The sequence goes on from JAUMJL010000212.1 coordinate 3,578,093, forward strand.
GTTTAAGATTAAATGTTCCCTGAAAGAAACTATTTCTCTCCAATATCTATAATACAAGCCAAATAATTACCTTAGACTAGACCCTTAAACTTAAATGGCTATAAATGCTGCAGATAGTTTATATCCTAGGTGTCAAAACTTGGTCAGCCAGGACCTCTTGGGAATCAACTACCTCTCTCCATTTATCACGCAGAGAATGAGATCTACTATATTAGGGCAACTGCTTCATTTGATACCAAACAAACTTTCACAATTAAGGAAGTTAAATCTCAAACAATATTTTTTAGAGCCGTCAAGTTATATTATAATGTATGCGGGTTATGCTGCATTTTTTTATGCTTTGGTGAGTGTAACTTTATTTAAATTTCATTGATAATTCTAGAAAGTCTCTGAAGATTTTGAAAAACAGAGAAATTAATTGATATTTTTCTCTTATTGTTTTCTCTTTAAACTTGTTTGACGTACTTTTAGATTACAAATAAATAATTTAAAAAAGCATCCCAGCACATCAGTGTTAGAATATCTGATTTAAAACTTTTTAAGTATATTATTAAAACAATCCTGGGCTGTGTTCCTTACAAAAACTCTTTGTCAGAATGTGTAAGCTCATTTCCAGCAGTGAATATAACTTACATATAAGCAGAATACCAACTCCTTTGAAGGGCTATATTAAATCATACTGTTTACTTCTCCTTGTCCCTTTCCCTTTCTTCTTTCTGGCACTCAGTATTCCTTTTTTCATTTATACAGTTGTCAAGTCCCACTCCCAGTAGTCACCCCTCCCGACCTGCACAGGGAAGGGTCTTTTGGTGTCTGTGTGGCAAATTGGAGACCGACAAATCTCCCAGGGTAAATTCAAAACAATGTGTATTTTGGGCACAGCCAAGAAACAAATCAAATACTCGGGTGCATCCAAGCTGCCACTTCCCAAAAGTTGCAAAAATCTGGTCTCATCACAATCTGATATCCTCGAGACAGCTAAACAAAACAACACAACTCAGATCAGATCTGATGCACAGTAGTTCATGGAAAAGAAATATAGTAAGAAGAGAGAGAGAGAGGAAAAAGGGGGGTGGGGGAGGAAGGAGAAAAGAAAAATAGTCACCACTCCACAAGTCTCTGAAAAATGTGGTCTTCAGGAGCACGTGGTCCTGCAGTTCTTCTGCAGCATGTCTTTAGGCAGGCTTCGTGAGATGGTGGGCATGCGCATCTGCCTTCTTGGTGGGCTTGTATTTACCGGGCAAGTCCATGCCCCAATAGCATATGAGGGGTGGTCTTTCTACGAAAGTTCTCAGATCAACACATACACAGAAACTTCTTTGGGAAGGTTCTGGATTTGGGTTTGGGGGCTCCAGGGTCACTGGTAGTTCAATATACCCTTGCCAGAATAACCTCTGCCTTTGGGTCCACATGCACAATCAGGTCAGGATGAAGGCTGCACCTCCTTCCCTCCTCTGCAGCTGTGCAGTCAGCCCATCCTTTAATGAGGAGCCCCAGCGCTTGAGAAGAAGTTTAAGAGAACGCAAGTAGAGTCAGACGAGGTTTAAGACAATACAAGCAGAATCAGTTGTTTAAGAACAGTTTACTTCTCCTTGTCCATTTTCCTTTCAACTTTCCAGCATTCAGTATTCTTTTTTTCATTTGCACAGTGAAGGATGTATACCTATTTGGTGTTTAGATTTATCATTGTACCTCGAAAGAGTGTTATTCATCTGGTTAAATGTAGACATCTACACTTTATACAATCACTTCAAGTTCTCTTTCTGGTCAAGAAAAAAGAATAGGTACTGTTAGGGCACATTTGTTCTCAAAATGCCTATTTCTCTCCATTGACTGTAACAAGAATTTAGGGTGACTTGCTCAAAGGCAGACAACTACTCTGTAAATCAGTATATTTACTGAAGTGGACCTCATGCACAAAGGTTCTTGAGAGGAAAGAAATGTTTTCCCTGTCTCTAAGGACTACACTGAATTCAAAAGAATACTAGTCCTGGTGGTGGGGGTTAACCCCAGCCAGCAGCCAAAACCCATGAAGTTGCTTGTTTTTTCTCTTTGGTAAGATGGAGAAAAGAATCAGAAGCATAAAAAGCAGAAAACTCATAGCTTAGGATAAAGACAGTTTAACAGGTAAAACAAAAGCTATATGCAAGCAAAGCAAAATAAGGAGTTAACTCACCACTTCCCACCAGTCATCATCTCCAGGAAAGAAAGGCTCCATTATACCTAATGGTTACCTGGAAAGACAAATGTCATAACTCCAAACATCCCCTCTCCCTCCTTCATGTACCAATTTTATATTGCTGAGCATGGTGTCATATGGTGTGGAATATCCCTTTGGCCAGCTGAGTCCAGCTGCTCCATCTGCATCTCTTCCCAGTTTCTTGTGCATCTGCCCACTGGTGGGGTGGAGTGAGAAGCACAAAAGGCCTTGATATGGTAAGCACTGCTCAACAATAACTAAAACTTCCTTATATTATCAATATTATTTTGATCACAACTCCAAAACACAGCCTCATACTAGCTACTATAAAAAGAAATGAATGAGGGTGAAGTAAGGCAGATGAACAAACTGTGGTTAAAAGTTAATGTCCTTTTACTGAGTACACTGAATTCTGAACTAAATGAGGATTGGTAAACTACATGACTTAACTAAAAATAAATCCAGAATAATTATGAACTATTTTCAGCAATGTTTATTGCTTTTCCATTCCTAGGGAAATCTCAACAATATCCATATAGAAATTCGTGCAATAATTTGTATGTCCGTTACTCAAAGAATTTTAAAATATTTATTAGAAAGTTATTTATCATAGTGAGTTACAATTCAGTATATATATTTTTTCCTTGAAAAAATATATTGGAAAACAGAGTAAGATTTTTTTTAATCTATCCATCAAATTACATTTGCTTATTACACTGACATACAACAGATACCAGGTGTCAAATAGATGCTAAGGAAAGCTTACACTGATTTTCTACAGCTAGATGTGAAAGAAACCTGTAGGTCAACCAGTCTCTGTCATCTAATTATTGCTTTGTCAATACCTAAAATTGTTGCTTGTGGATTCTCAAATATAATCTACTCAGAAGGACTCAAGCATAGATCTTTCATTATTTCATCTGCAAACCTCCGTGCAATTTCAGATCACTTCTGAACACCTCACCCTGTATCTCTGAAGGCCAGAATTCAGACAGACCTGGTAGTAATTTCATTCCTGCCTAGGAAATTAGACCACAAATCTTGGGATATCTTTTCTTTTTCGTGGTTCCATCAGACAGGGAAGGGATAAAGCTGCCTTTCTTGTTCACAGTGTTACTTTGTCTGTATTTTACTGACAAGAGGGACAAAACAAAAGGAATAACTAATTTATTACTTCATAACATAGCAGTCCTTGGCTATACTGATCTCACGCAAACATGTTTGATAACTTTGGATGTCTTTACATTAAGCGACATTTGGTTGTCTTCCCAGAGGAGAAAAAGGGCAAGGTGTAGTGTTTGACTTAAGCTGGTGAAGAGCGTGAACTCCTGCACATCTCCAACAGTTTCACTTTCCAGACTTTAAAATGGATAAAGAAGTTGGGATAAACATTTCTGGAGCATTTAGGTGCTTTCTGGAAAGGAGTTTCCTTTAATGTTTCCCGTCAGATTGTGTCCCAAACTAACTGCCTGATGGTACCCAAAATTTCCATTAGGAGAGAAAGAAATGAAACTGAAGAAACATGTCAAAGAAAACCAAATGAAACAGCTTCTTCATGCTATTTTCATGGAAATCTGTGTTACTCTGTGGCAGCTTTCTACGAAATTGTGATTACTTCTGTCAGATGTGTAGCAAGTCACTAGTCAGTGAGGTGCTCGGAAATACTGACTACTGAGGTTTAGAGTAGAATTACAAAACTTGGTTTGTTAGTGATAAAGTAGATCATAATTATGCCAGAAGTGTAACATGGATATTCACTCTAATGATTGCTTTGCTTTTACTTATCTGTGCATGTCAGTGAGGTGGACTCACAGATTGCACAGCTATTGCCTTTCCTCATCCCAGTAAAAAGTGCATCTCTTTTCCAAATCTTAGGTATTGTGGATTGGTTCTTAATAATCATTTTTCAGAAAGCAAATTCTTCTATCTTGAATAAAAAGAGGCAACAAAAAATATTTTCATTAGAGCAAGGCTGAGTACAAATCTTCTATTCCAGACACCAAAGACCATTATATCTCCTAAAGCGAATACTAGGAACTTTCAAAATCTTTTATCCTCCAACTTAAGTGGGTAGCAAGATCTACAGGGTTGATTGGTGAGGTGGTGATGTTTATTTTAAAGTGTATATATACCAATATTAGACTATGTTTTCTTCCACTGCTGACAGAATAAAATAATAAAAAAAGAACATTAAAGGTCTTTTTTTAATTATCAGTTCATATACTAATATTAAAATGACTGAAGTGATATAAGAATCTATGGAGGGTATTATAGAATCAAAAAGAGGAAAAGTATTTAATTCTACTCAGCAGTCCAAACTTTGCTGGTTTTTTTCCCTTAAATTTTGCTATTTTGGTATTACTTCAATTTGTAGCTTTATGATGGTTTTCCATATTATTGAAGTGCTCCAAACAGATTCGTAAATAAAATATATTAATCAGAATTCAAACTTCAGTTATCTGCTCGATTATGAGACGTGTTAATTCTGATTAATAAGACAGTAATTTTTTTTCGCTTGAGTACCATTCAGTCAAATATGAAGAACATGAAGAATGGCACAGTTTGGGAGTACATAAATCAGATAGCACTCAATAGCTGTAGCTGTATGTAAATTTAAATAGATTTTCCTCTGCAAATGTTTAATCTACATTAATTTCTATGAGAGTGATGGATATTAGATGTTGGTTCAGGCTTGGGTGTGGATTCCCCTAAATGTTAAGACTGACATCTGTGAGTGAGAATGGGTTCACTCTTCATGCTAATTCTGAACTCCCTGCTTTTGCAGTCTCTTTATTTATTCCTTTTTGTTTATTCCTTTTTTTTATTCCTTTTTTGCTGCACAATCTCCCTCACACATTTTTTTAACATTTTTTAGAGTGTCCATTGTGCCTTTGAGAGTACTTTAGGATGTTTTCTTTCCTCCCTGCTCCGACCTGGGAACTCTGGGAGGTTTTTTTTGCTATGCCTTATCAAGAAGTTCTCTCATAATGAGTGCTTCCTATTTTGTCTTCACATCTGAACACATTTATTTGCACAAGTGTTTTTACTCTTGTAACATACTTCTTATATAATAAGACGAAGAAGTATTTAGAACTCCAAATTCTACAGCTTCTGATGTCTTCTGACCAGCTTCTCTCCTACCTATCAGATTTTATTCTTTCACCAATGTAATTTTCTTGCTGTCATCTCAATGATGTATTGTCTGTGTGAATTGTAGTGAGTAGCTTTAACACTATTGTAGTATTCTAGATTGCTCATCTATTGATATTTTCTCTGTATTACTGGTAAGGTGAAGCCCTTCCTTTGGCTAATTCTTTCATCATGATTGACAGAGGACAAATAAGGAGTCAATGGTTCTCAGATAGTTTAAATTGCTGATAGTGAAAAAGTTCCAAGAACCTTTTTATGGATAATGAAGTCAGCATATACATGAAGCGTATGGCTGAATTTAATAATTGTAAATATTTAGTTCAAGAAAGGCTATAAACATGAAGACTCTCAAAAGAGTGGAAATTATGTACTCTTTTTGATGAGTACTTTTCCTGAATCCCTAAAACAACAGAAAATACTCTGTGTGTAACTTAGAGGCGTTTAGAAATAAAGTTAAGATAAAGTAATTATTTCCTATTAGACCTAGATTGTGACACTTTCAGAGTGTTAAAGTGGGATTTCTTATCTAATGTGAATTAGATAAACTTCAGGTACATAAATTCAGCCCTGAGAATCATGAAAGTCCTTCCCCTTTGTTGCCTAACCCAAAATATTTGCTAATTATGTCCGGATAGCAGTATCACAGTATATTAAATGGCACCAAAACCCTCTGCAAAGCCTGAAAAAAGTGTGCTGTGTAGTGCAGAATCACTCTGGCAGGCAAATCTTCAAACTGTACTCAGAATTTATGGGAAAATCAGGCCAATTTTCTCACTGACTGCTAAGAGAAAGGTATTTCTGAAGGAATGCCCAAATTCAGTGAAGGAGTAAATTTAGTCAGAAACTCATATTCTAAAGTTAGGTTTTTTGCCTTAAGTAACTTAGTGATGTCTGACTCTGTGATGTCTATTGAGGATTTATCAGTCTTAAATACGTTAGTATGGAATGTAAATAACTTTGTAACAGTTTGCTCAAACTTAGATTTACTCATGTTATAAATGTGTCTATAATTACTATGCTGATGACTAATAATCCTGTACAGTTACTCAAAAATAGTCATTAGCCATAAAGAAATCCAAGAGTGATGGGGAGGGGTGAGGTCAGGGAGAACCAAACAAATCCTAATCCTGTCTTCCTTTCACCATTTTATTTATTACAGAAAAATCCAACTTATTAAAAAAATAAAAGAGTTGAGAATCTGATATTACAAGATAGTAGCTATGAGAGATGCTTCCCGCTCTAGATTTTCAGGCCACTCTGCTGAGCAAAACAGATAGTATTTTTTTCAGAACAAATGAGTGTATGATAATTGTCTGAGACTTTAATTGATCTTAGATGAAGTGCTTGATAGAAACTCTAAATCTTCCAAAAGACACTTAAATGTGACAAGTGTTATTAAGATTTGTTGGGAAACAATTTTATAACTGATATTCATTCCCATTTTCTGTATCTTAGTCCATCAGCTATATAGAGATTATTCATTTTACTTGAGGCTCGTCATCTTTATTTACAAGCATAGAGATTTCTTCTAGATCAAACCTAATATAGGATAGAAGTGAAATGTTAGATAAAAAGACTTTTATAGACTATATTCTGATTTCCTAATTGCAATTAGTGAGAAAAATAAATTGACATTAAAATAGAGATTAACTGTGCCTGTTCTAAAAGCAGAGTATTTTATAACCATTAAAAAATGTTATTGAAATGTTGGTAGGCTAATGTATATTCTGTTTGACCATACGTTATATCTTAAAATATGAGCAAATATTTAATTATGGTTTGAAAAGTCTCCTATGCAATATTTAACATAAATTATTGACGATATAGGCTGAGACAGAAAATCAGGCAAAGGTATCTAGAAAAACTAACATAGTCTTGAATCTTTCTTTTTCGTTGGCCAAAATTATTCATGTCAGATCCAAATTTCAATGTTATCATGGAAGCATAATGTGCAATTTGCAAACATTTTGCCTAATAAGATCGAAGAAAGGGCTTCTTTAGACCAAAGGAATGTGCAAAGGACAGGAACAAAGAGATAAGAACTTAAAAAAATGTGGTTTTGCATGAAGTTTGCCAAAAGATAACTTATCTTTTCTGAAAATTGGTAGAGAAATGCAAGCACATAAAAGAAAAAGTCCTCTTCTGCTGTTCTGTTTCAAAAACTATCCTGGACATTTAAAGCGTTAATGATATCTTATAAAAAGCTTTTCAGTTTTGTATTATGTAAAAAAGCTTTAATATCTTCTTTGATCTCTTTACACGCTTTTACAAAACTTAAGGGAAATGAAAGCAGAATTTTGGTTGTGAATTATTTTAAAAGAATGAATTGTTACAATAAAGTACATTGTTATGAAATTTTTATAGGTAAAAAAGAGTTCTCAAAATGTTGTCTAGGTGGAACTCACAGAGATTCTGAAACCTTTTGCACATTCTCAAATTGGCTGCACCTCAGAGTAGGCCTAAGAGCTTTAAGCTGCAGTTGCTTTTCCAATAGTTTTAGCTTAGAGAAAGAGAGAGAAATTATCTTCTACTGATCTTAATCAGCAATAAATTCACTCATCATCAAAATCATCCAGATCCATCTTTGCTACATTAAAAATGTAAGCAGTAGTTAATCTTTCCACTCAGTACAGCTAGGTGCATGTCATGACAGAGTCCAAGTTAATGTTCTTAACAAGAGATTCTTTCTGTGTTTGCTATTCTTACATCCATTTACAGTACAAGTACTACCTTTGAATTGAGCAGAAAATCTCTTCTTCATGGCCAATGTACTTACTATCCTAATGATGAACAATTATAGGGATGCAACTGTTCAAAAAGACCTTGGATTTCTGGCAATAATATTCTTCTATTTTTGCAGAATCTATGTACTTAAGGCTGTTGTCAGCATAAAACTGAGTAAGTGATATTAATAGGAGCACACTCACTGGAATTAGAAAGTAAGTGATGCCACATCTATTATTTGATAGAATTACTCAGTGTAAATATTAAGTGCTCAGCAACTTCTGAACCTATGCAAAAGCAGAAAATCAAAAGTGAAATAGATAAATACTTTTTCTCTCCATGTTATTGACTATAATAAATAAATTATTAAAATGTAATTTAATGCACATGGTAAGTTGAGCTATGAATCAGAATCTAAATCTCTCAAGAAATTAGACCAGCATTGGAGGTCAGACAGGATGGAGAAATCTTTCCTTGCATGGTAGTAGTCTCCCTTCTTCAAATTGTACAGAACTGCATTTTTTAACCCTAATGTATAATTATTTTTATGTATTTTATATAAATTATTCATATATAATAATTTTATATAATCATTTGTATATATAATTGTTATATACTCTGCAATCGTAGTGCATAAATATTTTCATATTAGTACTATTAATTGTATTTTGCAACACAGCTAAGCATAAATATACTGTTAATATGTACTGTATTCCACTATTTTTTGGCACAGCTGAAGCCAATATCCTTATTTCAACTTTCCTGATTTGAGAAATCACAGTTCTTCTCTCCACCTGAATTCCCAACTCAAACTCTGACAAAATACCCAATAGAAGAAGAATAATGTTCTCTTTCTCTTATATTTTGTTCATGTATTCCACTTGCAAATTAGCACAATGTTGAAAAACAGAATCACCACACCCAACCATTAATGAGGGAAAAGGTAAATGGAATAAATTCATAAAATAAAAACATGTTTGACATTCCTGAAATCCATGTTTCGTTATTTTTTTTCTTCCTATCTTGTATTAGTGTAAATATAGATTGTTTATAGAGACTTGGATTTTTTTGCAGGTAAATAAAATTTTTCTCTACTTGATTCCCAAGTAAGATTCTGTTGTAAAGTGAAACTATGTAGATAAATATGTAGTTGCTTTAGGAAATATGAGATTCTTCGATTTACCAGAATATATTTGATTTTCAATGGTACATCCCTTTGCATCTATCTAAAAGTTGTCTATTCATCTTTCTCCCTTTCCAATGTCTATACAGGAATCCCTTGCATGAAAATGTACTATCACTATGAAAACAACGTCAGATATATCTCTCTACGAATTATTCAAAGAAAAAATTCTTGCAAGCTGCCGATATCCATGTAATTGGAATGAAGTACTTTTATAATTCAATTATGCAGGACTGAAAGACATATTGTAGGCCTTCCATATTTAGTTAATTGGAGTAAGTTAGCTGAATATTTCCTTTACATCCAGTGTTCAATCTTGACTTCACAGAATAAATCTGACTGTTGGATATGACTTAATTACTCTTCACTCTACAAATGAACCTACATCCACATAGACATAGATATGTATTTATATGTATCTCTGCATTATTATGGAACACAAGATGAATGCAGATAAAACCCATCTTCTGGCACATTAATAAGAAAGTCTTCAGGAGTAGTCAGCATGATTTTGCCAAGAATGAATCATGCTTCAGCAACATGAAAAACTACTACAATTAAATGACTGGCCTAGTACATGAGGAGAGAGCAGGGGATATTGTCTGCCTTGATTTCAGTAAGACCTTCAACACTGTCTCCTACAAAATCTTCACAGAGAAGTTGATGAACTATAGGTTTGATGAGCAAACAGTCAGGTAGATTGAAAATGGCTGAGCAGACAGACCCAGTGGGTGAAACCCAGTGGTGTAAAGCCTAGTTGGAGGCCAGCAACTAGTGGTGTTCCCCATAGGTCAGTACTGGGTCCAGTCTTCTTAAACATCTTCATTAACAAGCTGGATGATAAAGCGGAGTGCACCCTCAGCAAGTTTGCAAATTATACCAATGATATACTGGAGGGTGATGCTGCCATCTAAAGGGACCTTGATAGGCTGGAGAAATGGTCTGACAGGAACCTCATGAAATTCAACAAAGGAAAGTGCAAAGTCCTACATTGGGAAAGAATTACCCAATGTACTAGTTAATGCTGGAGGCCACCCTGCTGGAAAGCAGCTTGGTAGCAAGGACCAGGGAGTCCTGGTGGACAAAAAGGTAAACACAAGCCAGCAGTGTCCTTGGGGCAAAAGGGACTAGCAGTATGCTAGGCTGCATTAAGCAAAGGATGTCCATCAGTCTGAGGGAGTTGATTCTTCCCCTCTACTCAACACTTGGTGAGGCAGCACCTGGAGTACTGTGTCCAGTTCTAGGCTTTGCAATGCAAGAGAGACAAGGACATACCAGAGAGAGTTGAAATACTAAGGTGATAGAAGTACTGCAGCACCTCTTATGAGGAAAGGCTGAGAGAACTGGAACTGTTTAGCCTCAAGAAGGGACAGCTCAGGGGGGATCTTATCCATGTACTGGCTGGAGGGGAAGAGAAGATGGAGCCAAGTTCTCTTCACTGGACCTAGTGACAGGACCAGAAGCAATGGGTACAAACTGAAACACAGGAGGCTCCATGTGAACATCAGGAGACTGAACACTAGAACAGGTTGTCCAGAGATGTTGTGGAATCTCCAGAACTGAAGATGTTCAACAGCTATCTGGATATGGTCCTCAGCAACCAGCTCTAGGTGGCCCTGTTTGAGTAGGGGGATTGGGCAAGATGATCTCTAGAGGTCCTTTCCAATTTCAACAGTTCTGTGATTCTGTGATTCTGTGGTCTGTCCTAGCTGTCTCCTTTCACACTGAACTTTTATTAACTGTACTAGTTCATGAAAAAACAGTTTGTTTATGGCATTTATTCAGGATATTCCAGACATTACATGTTGAATGGCATAAGCAAAACTAGGAATTGTTTAGAAAAAAAATGCATTCTCAACTACAGTTTATCTACAGAATTGCACATACATAGCTTCTATTATCTGCCTCAAAGGATTCAACTTCTTCAAATAATAGCATTGCATCCCATCTGGACTGTATGTATACGAGGTCATTGGCTGCAGACAAATTTTCCTAGCTGACAACAACAAAAGATTTTCCTGTCAACTGAAGAGCATCTGTCTTGTTAATGTGTATTTTAGGGACAATACTGAAAGAACAAGAGCTCATGGAGGTATGCCACAGGGATGCAGTAGAGAGGTAAGATTGCTTTGGAAAGCTCTCAGTTAATGTTACAAAGTCAGTAATTATTGCTTCTGAAATAGTATAATTGTGCCAAAAAGTAGCAATTCTCCTTCTTAAGGCTATAGTTCCATGAGAGCCATCCAAATGTCTTATATCCACCGTGGTTCACATAGAAGGCGTAAAGCAGAAACACCTCTGAACACTAAAATTGCATTGGTGGATATTTTCTGAACAGATTCAGTCTTCCTTACCATAGAACATTTTGGACTGTATAATTTGCTACACTTGAGATGAAAGAACTTTTTTAGTTCACTTTAAATTTTCTGCCTCTGTGATATTCATGCATTGTGCAGCATAGGTGAATGAAAATTCCCAAAGAGTGTGAAATGAGAAAGTAGACTAGGGGAGAGAAAAATGTCTAATTGCAAATAAGGATAGTCCCCCAGAATGAGCTAAATAGTTTGTGCAAAAGATAGCACCCTGCAGAATAAGAGAAATTTCTACACTGTTCAAAATCTAGCATTATTTGAACTATGCAGGAGCCAGCTAATTATGAGCATGTCTTGGAGATTTTCTTTGGCTTTTAAAACAGTTTTCAAGCATATGCAGGTATATGCATTCCAAAAAATGCAGACCATAAATTCTCTATTCCACCGGTCTCTGTACCCATACAGTGCCTATTTATATATCATCTAAATTTTGGTCTGAGTTATTCCAAGCGTTCTCATAGGTATTTAGATTTCTCTCACTACCAAAAAGGCTGACTCCTTACCAAACTGCTTTGTGAAGTATCCAGAGTGCTGATCTTAGACTTATATTGGGACAACTGCAGTGAATTCAGGACAATTAGACCCTCCACACTCACTTATGGTCAACAACCTCACTTTGAACAATAGCTAAGTGTTTCAGACTTGGACTTTATTCTCTACTCAAAGACTAATTTAGTAGCAAGGTTAAACAATTAATTTGACAATGTTCTTTACTTCTGAGGGTTTTACTAAGATAAACATGGAAACTTTTATTTGTTCCTATTATACAATTGGTTACTCTTTATGACTTTCAATAGGATAGAAATCTCTGTTATAAGTGTTTCCAATGATGGTTCTAGCTGTTGGGATTTGTCTGGATAGAAATCTTCACAAGAATCCTGGCAGCCTGGAGTGCTTCACACCTCCTATCTTCTTTACTGTTGATATACTCCACAGCTACAGGTCATAGAAACATGCAGAGATGTCACATGTGAGAAGAAACAGACTAGACATCATTCAACTGCTTCATTTCTGTCTATCATTAAATCAACCGCAAAGATAATAAAACCAATAATGCTAGATAATACTCTGTTGTCATCTGTTTGGCTCTGCAAATAACATCTGCGTAGCTGATTTAGGCCATGACTCATGATGAAATGTCTTACTAAAGTATTGTTAAGGACCCATTTAAACAACTGTCAATGGCAAATGTAAATCTTTTCATTACTACAAACTGGCTTTGGGGAAAAAAACAGGGGTTTCTTTTGATGAAGGTTTTAGGAACAGTTTTTTAAAGATCTTGCTTTGAAAACACTGAGAAGTTGATAACACATTTTTTTGAAAGTTCATCTAGATGTTTTCTATCCTAATCTTGTTCTGATGTACCTTTTTGACATAATTATTTAAAAAAAACCTTATAGGTTTATTGCTTATCCCTCACATGATAAGGTTAACATAGACATAATTTTATGCTTCAAGTTTATCTTGTAGTACCCAATCATACTGCTATGTGACAGCAATTCTGCAAGACATAGAAATTAATGTCTCATGTTTTGATTAAAAAAATATCAAAAAAAAGAGCTCTTAAATATCCAATTTGTTGCGACATACCTCTAAGTACTTTATCTTCTTGCATTTATGGTATTTCTCTCCCTGGCATCAAGGTTTTTGTCATATATCTGTGAAGTTTATTTAGTTCTCTGCTGAAAAGCATACTGTCTTTTTGTAATAATCCTAAATCTTTTATTCTGGTTCATTTTTGATGGAATATTACCTTTTCTGGGCTCATTCTCTTTTCAGGTGTTTTGTTCCTTACTTTATTGCCTTGCTTTTTCTACACTAAATCAAATAAACTAGTTATTTGCTCATGCTGTTAGTCTATCTCAATCTTTCTCATTTTTGTTCCGTTTTGCAGTGACCTTATCTGCCCTTCAAACATTTTGTTTTCCTTGAAATTTAGTTATATTATAGCTTAATCTTTTCTTGAGGCACAAACAACTTCAATTATAATCCTTGAACTTAATTTGATTTTATCTGCAATAAAGACTTTTTCTTTTACGCTTTCAGAACACATCTTTTTTTTTAAGATAGGTCAGTGCATATTACATTCTTAATGGTTTATTAGATTAGTATTTTGCATGGCAGAAAAAAAAGCCAACTATAATGTCTTGGCAGATTCCTCTGTTTTCATAAATACCACAGTAAGTTACTAGTAATAGGTAACAAATTATTTTTTCTAGCATTTTCATCTTCTATTCTATTCATACCCTAGGAGTTATATTTGTTCATTATTATAATCCTAGTGAAGAGTACTTAACTCTTCTGATTACTTTCAAAAGCCCTCAGTGTGGACGGTGGTCCAGTTGAAAGTCAAACATACAAAGAAACTGGGAGAGCTGAGAATGACAGAAGTATCTACCAATATACTTTATATTTCAGAAAAAGAGTATTAAACTCTTCAAAAAACTTTATTTTCTCAAGTTGATCCAGGAAAACTCAAGCAAAAATATACAGTTACATGACGGTGAGAAAGATTTATCCATTCTCTCCTCTCAGTACTTTTTATATTGAGGCATTTAGAGGTATTTAAGATTATCAGATTGAAAGTTTTTGCTTTGGTAAGTTGACAGGCTGTTTTTCTCATTATGTATGTAGAAATTTTATAGTATCCTTTTAAAGCTGTCTCTTTACATGAGCTCTTTTTATCATGTGAGAGTAACCATGCAGGAGCACTTAGATGAACAGAAAAAATAAATACTATGCAAACAGTTTCTGCCATGCGTGCTATGACAGTAAGATAGAAGGTCATTCCCGCAAGATAAATGTATTGTAATGTAGATTACATTCATTTTCTCTTGTTTACTGCTAGAGAACAGAACATTCTGACAGATCTTCCCACATGCATTTCTCAAAATATATAGCTTGTTATTAATTCAGCTAAATGATAAAATTTGCAAGAAAAAAAAATGGGATAATACTTCTGCTTTATAATCTAGTGTCATACCTGCAAAACTATTAGTATTACTCTACTGTCCCTTGAAACCCTTCATATCACTAGACAGTAAAAAAGACAATTCCCAATATCCCCCATCCTGTGAGATTTTCATCCTAGTCTACTGAACACTCTGGTAGTTATTCTAGTCATAAGTCCTCCTCTTTAACTTCACAGGACCAAGTGACACTGGATCAGTCTGTCTCTGTTTCAATTTTGTAGGGTGGTTCCCTTCTAGGTCAATGCAAGATTTCTTCTACAATACGTTGTTTGGAACTACATAAATTCATCCTTGAAGCCTATGTTTGTTCAAATGTTAGGCAACATTTACTAAAGTGAAAAATTAACTGAACACAAATGGATTTTTAATTTATTCCAGTAACCTCAGCAAAATTATTTCAGTAACCTTTATCGTTAGCTTTGTCCTTTTTCAATAAAGTTGTACAAGTTTTGACTGGGATAGAGTTAATTTTCATCATAGTATCTACTATGGGTCTGTGTTTTGGATTTATGACCCAAACAGTGTTGATAACACAGGGATGTTCTAGTTGTTGTTGAGCAGTTCTTACACAGAGTCAAGGCCTTTTGTGCTTCTCATGTCACCCTACCAGTGAGTAGGTTAGGGGTATATAAGAAGTTGGGAGGGGACACAGCTGGGAAAGCTGAGCCCAGCTGACCAAAGGGATGTTCCATAATGCATGACATCATACTGTAGTGATGCAGCTCCCCTGGGCCACATTGAGATCTCAGGGAAAATTCTCATTGCACTGTTATCTTGGTTACAAGTGCAGTGGTGGGGCTGAGGCTGTCAGGTAACCCATGGCCACACCCAGACCATCTGTGGACTGAATTGTGTATCAGAATGACTCTGTAGGAATTGTGGCCAGAATGGAAAATACTGACCAAAGCCGATCATCTCACCATCCCATAAACGGTAATCCGCAGTGAGATCCTTTGAGCTCTCCAGGATGGCAGCAGCTGTTTGACCCAGTATCTCCCCCTGAGATGGGACACCCTCAGGGTAAATTTTGCAAGGATTGAAAGATAATCTAGTCACGATTTCATGAGGACTCAAAGGCCTGGTTTAGCATGTTTCAATAATTGTCCATTGATGAATGCTGCAACATAAAAGGGAGTAATTCATTAAATGCACAAGAAGAGGTTTTTTAATCTTAGGTTAACCTATGTGTGTGTACTTTAATTTAGGACTGCTTGCCTGTTTGGTTGTCTGTCTGTTTGTCTGATTTTATTTCACCTCTCTCTGTGTGCATGTGTGATTTGGTAGAGGAAGCCCTGCTGTAAATCTCAGATGAACCTTATCACTCTCAAACCTGTGAGTCGCTCTTTGATTGTAACAAATTCCACTGAATTACTCTACCAAATTGGCTGATGATTAAATGCTGTTAAGAATTATACAACCTAATCTTGCAATATATCCCAAAAATATTCATAAATCCTAAATTTCTGCCAAACCACAGCCATAAAAATATTAATATTTGTGATACATTCTCACCAATAAAAGCTGAGGGAAGAAGGATGAAAAGGGGATGTTTGGAGTAGTGGCATTTGTCTTCCCAGGTAACCACTAGGTGTGATGTAGCCTTGCTTTTCTTAAGATGGCTGAGCACCTGCGTGACAATGGGAAATACTCCTTTTGCTTTGCTTGCATGTGCAACTTTTGCTTTACCTATCTCAACCTACAATTTCTTTCCATTTTATGCTTCCAGTTCTCTGCCCCACCCCCCTGTGGAGGAATGGCCACGTGGCTGGAGTTAATCTACAATGAATGAACCTCAGGAGCAAAACTTTTGTGTCTCAACAAAACTCTCACACTGCTAGTAGGTATATTATTCACAGCCACGGGACAGCTCTAGCAAAGGAAACTACATGAAACTAAGCTGTCACCTTCTCCTTCTGTAGAGTTATCATTGCTGCTAGAAACTCCTGGGGTTCAAATCATCTATTTTACAGTCACACAGAGAGATAGTTATCCTGACATGCAAGTTCATTTCAGCTTCCTAGAGAAGGTATTGTATTGCTCTTAAGATTTGTAGTAGCACAGAGTAAGTCCTTACTTCAGTGCATGTAGCTTTTCCAATGCATGAGTGGACTCATGAGTGCAAATTTGTATTACTAGTTTAAAATACCAAGCTAAATCAGCACAGATACATTATTTTTATGTCAAAGTTTGAATCTTGACTATTATTTGTGTAAAACTAAGTTTGAATTGTGATTGAAGTATATATTCTTAAATAAACAGTGACCTATTTTTGTGTTCTCTGTGTAGAACTTCATGTACATGATTCACTACTCAGTTGTCTTTACTATGAAACATCATAGCAGATCTGTTGTAGAGGTGGCAATGGGAGAAGAGGAAAGACTTGAAGAAGCTTCAGGGTTTTTTTTCCCTAGCATTATCTTTCTATTATTATTTTTATTTAAAGCAAAAGAAGGCAGAGATAAAGGGAATAAAAATGGGGGAAACAAAGAGAAAACTGAAATCAGAGCCCTTTCTTTAGTATCAACAACGCATCAAAACCAGAAATCAGGCTCTTCTGCACATTGTTTTCTTCGAGTGGAAAGTCAAATTAATTTAATTTGTCCTTATGGATATTTCAAATACCAGACTGCAGAAGAATTTCTTTAAAGTGGTGTAACAGTCTTTAACTGGGTTGTCCAAATAATCGCTTTGTCCTTGAAATACGCAGTATATACCTGAGCCAGATGCACCTAGATGTTGAAAATTACAGAAAATTAATTGTTCAAAATTTCATTGTTCATACGTTTTTGCCCCTGGGAGGACATACAAAATGATTTTAGTTCTCAATGACTGCATTTCACAGGCTCTGGAGGATGTACTGCTTCATTGTCTGAAACCTGCTCAGCCAATTAGACATTCACAAGTCTATGGGACTGGATGGGATCCACTCAAGGGTACTGAGAGGGCTGACAGAAGTGGTAATCAAACCCCTTTCCATCATCTACCAGCAGTCGTGGTTGACTGGGGCAGTTTCACTTGATCTCCCCAGTAAGCCAGGACTACTGATAAATGGTTGAAAGGGCTTGGTGAACACTTCTGCCAGCTCCTTCAGAATCCTTGGGTGAATTCTACCTGGCCCTATATAGTTCTGTCTGTCCAGGTGGAGCAGCAGGTTGCTAATCATTTCCTCTTGGATTATGCGGGCTCCATTCTGCTCCCTGTCCTTGTCTTCCAGCTCAGGGGATTGCATACCCAAAGAACAGCTTGTCTTACTATTAAAGACTGAGGAGGAGAAGAAAGCATTGAGTACCTCAGCTTTTTCCTTGTTCTTTGCCACTATATTTCGACCTGCATCCACTAAAGGATGGAGATTCTCCTTAGCCCTCCTTTTGCTGCTGATATATTTATAGAGTAATTTTTTATTTTCCTTTACCTTAGTAACCAGTTTAATTTCTAGCTGGGCTTTGGCCCTTCCAATTTCCTCCTTGCATAAGTTCACGATATCTTTGTAGTCATCTTAAGTGGCCTGCCCTTTCTTCCGAAGGTCATAAACTCTCTTTTTTTACTGAGTTCCAGTCAGAGGTCTCTGTTCAGCCAGGATGGTCTTCTTCCCAGCCAGTTTGTCTTCTGATATACGGGAACAGCCTGCAGCCTATTCGTGTCCCCTTAAGATTTCTTCCTTCAACGAAGTCCAGTCTTTCTGGACTCCTTTGTCCTTCAGGGCTCTCTCCCAGGGGACTCTGTCAATCACTCTCCTAGACAGGCCAAAGTCTGCCCTTCAGAAGTCCAAGTTGGCAGTTCTGCTGACCACTCTCCTCACTTCTCCAGGAATCAAAATTTTTATCATTTCACGATCACTATGCCCAAGACAGTTTCCAAATATCACATCAGCCACAAGTCCTACTCTGTTAACAAACAAAAAGTCCAGTGGGACACTTTCCCTAGTTGGCTCACTCATCAGCTGTGTCAGGAAGTTATCTTCCACACACTCCAGAAACCTCCTAGGCTTTTTCTTCTCCATTGTATTGTATTTCTGGCAGACAACTGGTAGCTTGAAGTCTCTTATGAGGACAAGGGTCAGCAATCCCAGCTGCTTATGGAATATTTTTTCTGTCTCTTCATCCTGGTTGGATGGTCTGTAACAGACTCCCACTGTGATATCTTGTAAGTCTCTTCCCTGATTCTTACCCTTAAACACTCAGCCCTATCATCACCTTGCCTTATCCCTTCTAAGGAGTTTATAGCCATTTATTGCAGCACCCCAGTTGTGCAAGTCATCTGACCATGTTTCAGTGATGGCAACAATCTCATAGTTTTCCTGCTGCACAATGGCTTCCAGCTCCTCCTGTTTGTTGTCCATGCTGTACGTAATGGTGTAGAGGCACTTTAGATGGGCTGTCGGTGATGTCACCTCCTTAGATTCTTCTGCTTAGATGCAGACCCACATCTTCAGAAATTCTTTCAAAGAAAATAGGTGAAATTCTTAGCATTTTGTAGGTAAAGTCTACATCTTTGCACAAATTCATAGGACTGAAAGACAGGACAGGTGAAGAAGCTGCTGTTGAAAGGAAAAAACACATTTTCAATGACAAACCTCTAGTTCAATTTTCTTAGACGTCTAATTTACATGTAGTTTTTATTAACAGAGATTTTAAACACCACATTCCTTAAATTTTCAATTTCCTCTCTACAACTAAATAATACATAATTCATTTAATTATCATCAAAGCCAATAGCTGGATGTTTGATCATTGAAATCTAAGACCTTACATATAGTACTTGAGGGACCAAGATATGTGAACACTTCATATCTCACTCCTCAGATTGACATAAATCTTATCACACTTATTATTTTATCTCTTTAACAAAGTGATTGTTCATGGGTTGGTTAATTTTAAGCACAGATGCCCAGCACTTCTTTAATTAAGGGAACATAGAACAATATGTTAATCAATTTATTTCTGTACGTGTCACATGACTGGGACATTGTTCTTGAGAGACGCAAAGAATGAGATAGGCCTGTAGTTTCAGAATAGTATATATAATTCAGGCTTTTTCCTTTTAAAACAATCCTTTGGTGGAATCTAATTTGTTCACATAAAATAGTTTCTATGAACACCAATGTTAGCTAATGAGTTAAAAGTTTCCTCTTCCCAAATGACGAGGAATAGCAATAGAATTATCACTGCACTGAGAGACCTCCTTTAATACCATATCCATAGTCTGTATCAACCCACCCTGAACATCATATCAAGTATATATAATAGAAACATATTTTTAAATGTATTTCTTTCAGAAATTCTGACTCTTCCCTGTCAAAGTCTTTAATTCTTTTTATGACGATTCCCCTCTGATACTACCAGTCTTCACATACTTTTCCTTTCTAACCCTCTTGTTGCTTATCTTATCCTGGTGCCACTCCAACTAATAACTTTGTGCAATTTCCAAAGTGTATTAATCAAATAGACATTGGTAGATCCTCTTTCTTGTGTAGTATTTGGATTTTTTTCTGTTCCCAGAGAGCTCTACCTTTAAACACTCCCTGTGAAATACGTAGGAGAAAAAGCAACAGCAAAGTCTAAATGAAAAATTAGCAAAATAAACACGGTTAAGGGATGGTATGGATAATTGATTTTCCTGTCCTCAGGACTGTCCAGCATCATAATGCTAGCAGTCATAAAAATCTGAGAAAGAGAATGTACAGAATATAAAAGAAGAATGTTAATTTGAAAAGACTTTTTAAAAAATTAATAAAGAACTAACCAAAGTCATTCAAAAGACCATTTTTAAAGTCCTACACAAAAATATGTTTCTGCCAAGTATTTTTAAATTTGTTGATTGGAATTTAATTCAGATGCATCTTCTTTCCTGAGAAAATCAGATTTCCTTATGCAGAATATTCATTTTTTTGCATTATATTCTGTTTCTCTCTCAGCAAGTGAAACCTTTCAGTTGCATTAAGTTTTACTATTGAAAGATAAGGCTACTGGATGTTTCTTTCCTTATATGATCCTCAGCCCTGCCACATTCAGATATTATAGAAGATATACAGGAATGAAAGAATTGAAAAGTCCTGTTAAAATGAGTAGGAAACATACTTGGAAAAGATGATGAAATTAGTTCCTGAGAAAAAGATGAATCAGTTGAAGATGAGAAATAAAACCAGAAAGATATGGTAACTTTCTGGGATTAGCAACAAGGTACTTTTTTCTAATTTTGTTTCTGAATGTTGTTACGCCTTTCTGGGTTTTTTTCTGCTTTTGTAGGGATTCATTATCAGAAGTATCAAAGTGATGTAACTGATAATATAGTGGTAGCTCCAGAATGATCATACAAACACTTATATTAGTTACTGAGACCAATATACTCCAAGGTTTCAACACAGACTTGAGAAAAACAAACGTTATCTCAGAGTTCTGTCTTTGCGCTATTATATTGCGCTTTTTGAGTTGTTATTCTTAGACTCAAAAATTTTGTATAATTATTAAAAAATTGAAAACAATTTTAATTACATCTGATTTAGCTGTTCACTAATGGATATCACTAATCATACTGGAGTGTTGGATAGTCAGTGGCTAGTCTCACTGACTTTTCCAGAAATACTGTTTGATTAAGAACTGCAAAATTTTTCCCATATGTAGCAATATTTCCAAACCAGCAAAATACCATTCCACATTGGCTTAACAAAATCAGGAGTTGTGCAAGAAAATAAATTACCTAGGTAATTGTGGTGCTGTTTTTACAAGTGAAAATTTAATCTCAGATCCAGATGGAAATAATTCATTTTGGCATCCTGTCTTAAGTGTGTTGATCATAATGATGCAACATAAGGAAAACATGCTTTCTGGAATGGCACATCACTTTGAGAGTATGAATAATGCTCTGCTCCATCAAGGGCTCTATTCTCCTGATTGAAACAGTCTATAAAGTGAGTACTGCTTTTTATTATCTGCACAGAAAAATGACTGCTTCAATAGAAAACTATGGGAACCTGGACAGCTTCTTCAAAAATTCAGGACTTATTTTGTAGAAATTATACATGTAAGTGCAAAAAGTACAATTAGACAATTTTAATCTATGCAATGAAAAAACTATATCCTAATTAAACACTCACCATCTAATTTCGTAAGACCTTTACATGCAGTGATTTATCACATCAGGATAATTCCACACCCAATTTAGCCACTGATGCATGTCCAAAATCTGATTTCCCTGATGACTTGGAATAAATTGAAACTACTGTCTTCTACTTTCTTTGCACAGGAAACCTGCCTCAAAAGCTCATTCACACTGCAGGAAAGAAAAAAACCAACTATCCCATATCTGCCAACATGGCATAAGCTGAGAGGACAAATAAACCATTTTTCTAGAACCCAAATAAGTGAAACTATGGTGGCTCACAACTCACAGCATTTCAAATACCATTACGTTCTTCCATCTCTGTGCTTTTTCACAAGAATACCAAAAAAAATAAACTTCCTGCTTTATAGTAATATAGTAATAACTGATTCATTAAGGTAGTAATTTAATCTCACCTACCAGATCCCCACCCCGTCACTCTCTTGCCCCTGCTCCTCAACAGAACAGGGGAAGAAAATGAGACGGTAAGATGAACAAACTCATGGACTGGAGCAAGGGCAGTAAAATAACAAAAGCAAAAGCTGCACAGAGAAGCAGAGCAAAAAGAGGAATTAATTCCCTACTTCCAATCAGCAGTCAATGTCCAGCATCTTCCCCGGAAGTAGGGCCTCAGTATGCCTAAAGATTACTCAGGAATTCAAATGCCATAAACACAAATGTTCCCCCACTCTCCTTCCCTGAGCTTTTGTTGTTGAGCACACCATATAGTATAGAATATTCCTTTGGTCAATTGGGGTCAGATGTTCTAGTTTTGTCCCCTTCCAAACTCTTACCCACTCCCAGTGTAACGGTCTTTTGCAGAGGCAGGCTGGAGAGAAAAGACTGATGCTGTGCATGCACTACTCAACAACAGCCAAAACATTGGTGTGCTATGAGAGATTTTTTATCCTAAAAAAGTGCTACACTGCATGGACTGCTATGGGGACAATTAATGCTATCACAGCCAAACCCAGTACAGCAATCAAGGAGAGAGAATTCCAGAATGAAAGACGGGACTGCTGGGGAGGAAAACAAAATCAACTGCTAAATGAGCATTATAATTTTCAATTTTTCTACTCTTCCTAAATAGATTAGATGAAAAAAACCCCTGTGAATATTTGCTCTAAAGCAACAGTTTTGCATTTGTTTAGTCCCAAAAAGGTAAATAAAAAGATTTCCTCTCAGTTCAAGACAAAAGATTACTGGTGTTCCAATCAAATTGTGTGCATAGTCCCAGTGGGGTATGTGACTAAACTGGCAGGTCAAATCTCCGTAGATAAAAAACACTCCTCCATGTATCGTGAGTGAGAGAATTAGATGAAGCATGCTTTGAAATTCTGAAAACAGGTGAAATAAATCCTACCTTTAACTGTGCGCACTGTCTACATCTGTAGAATATTTTAAAAGAGAAGTTTTTTCTGAAGCCTGAGTCTTGCACTCTGTTCTCATCTCTGCTATCATAGGGACCTAATCCTAAATTCCCTTTGCTTCACTACAAACTGAGAAGCCATTTAAATCCTTGGGAGTGGTTATTCCTGCCTAAAGGAATGACACGCAGAGTGGAGGATCATCTGCTCAGATGTTAGTACATGGACTGCAGTTTCTGTGCTCACCTGGCACATCAGGATATCTAAACCAATCTCTCTGACTGCAGGCGATAAATCACATCAGAAAGAAGCCAGACTGAATAATTGTATGATATTCTTTTAAAGTGTCTCACAGATTAAAACAAAGTTTGAGATCTACATCAAAAGCACCAGTTCACTCTTCGCAGTTCTTTGTGGTCAGTCTAAGAAGTAACAGCATGAATGTACAGAACAGAGCAGTTGTTGAATGCCTTGACATATTGTTTATATAAAATATTGTTGAAAAAATCAAACTCAAATACTTTACTCCAGTTCTAGCTGCTGATGTGTCATTTGACAGCCACAGAATTAATCACATATTTAAAGCAGAGTGCAGAAATGCACACTTGATAAAAAAAATGAGGCGTGGATTTTTTAAGGCAAGGAGGGAGGGGTCAGGGTTGTATAAAACAAAACCAGGTTTATATTAACCTACATCAGGATTTATTTTTTAATATCAACTCAAAGGAAATCTTTTTCAGTGCAGTCAGGATACTGAGCTGTCCTTTAAGAGAAGTCCTTCTCTTGTGTGTAACCACACACTAAGTATTCTGGAAATAAACCTATAAGAGAATGCACTGGCAAAGCTTGTAAAAACACCAAACTTGTGAGTAAAATCTCCCTCATCCAGTAGCTGTAGCCATAGCATTGTACAAAGAGAACTTCGTTTTGCTTTATCTTTAAATTTCAATATATAACATGCAATGTAACGTGTTTTGGGAAAAAGATAAAACTTTCTCAGAGGCAATGGAGAGAAAACAACATTTCTTTGCAGTGAATAGTAAAAAAAGTGTACATATAACTTCCCATACAAAGTTTAACTGTAAGGTCATGGTTAAAATCTTATCGAGTAGATAGGACCCTGCGGAATAAATACATTTCTCTGAGGAAGGACAAAAGCACAATATTTTTCATTGAAAAGAGTGTCTCCTTGTATCTTTAAGCAGGATTCGTGGAGTAGAATTTAAAAAATACCCCCTGTTGAGGGAGAGAAGCAGAGTTGACTTACTGTAAAAACCACATTTAATGGCTTTTGCGTTGTAAAGAAGAGAGCAGTTCCTAGGGAGAAGGAGCCACCTTTGGCTTGTCAGCCTTAATGAAGTGCACTCAGTACGCAGCTTCAATGAAGATAGATCAATAATGTGGTACGTAAAACTGATGAGTTTGGGACATATTTGCATAAACTGGTACTTGTGCTTCTGAAATGCTCCAATTACAAACAGTGAAACCACACAGACTTCACGCTAACAGATTTACCACATTAAAGGAGTGCTATTTATCTAAATAAATAAAATATCTGTGCTGGGTAATAAGTGGTACTTCAGGGATTTCCCAGTTTATCAACTCGCTTGTTTGTCAGAACACAACAGGAAACTATATGAACACAGCAATATTTATCACTAGCTTTAGCTGTTATAAATTTGTAATTTTTATCTTGCTTGTTCTAGACAGAATAGAACTGGATATACATGGCTTCAGCTGATAAACCACGTCATTGAAAAAATAATCAAACTATGTTATGGGGCAAAGTGTGTTTTGGGAGGGTTGTATGCAGGGGCTATTAGACTTTTAAAAGCACTGTGTTCCTGTCTTTCAGTGCATTGCAAGAGAGTATCATTTTGAATCACAAATGGATCTTTTTTGCCCCACGCATTCTCTGCAAGGATTCATCTGCACCATCATTAAGCTACTCTGCCTGGGTGCACACAGTGACATCCACTGGTACAGAGCATTCTTGCTATAAGAATCACAGAAATAACGTGTGTCATGATTGATTTAGGCTTTGAAAGTAATTTCATTCACTTCTACATTATCTAATGCAGCATAGTATTTAATACCACTTAACATTAAGCATGCAAGTACTCCCACAGGGAAATGAGTTTAAGTGATTTGCTTGTTGGAGTCAGGACACCTTGCAAGATTCAGTCTTGAGGAATAAATGAAGTTCCTGATTGGAAAGTTACCCATCTCTTCTATATGGTTTGTCCCTCAACTTGCCAAAAGAGCACAGAACACCATTTATTACTATCTGCAGCCCCAATATCTGTTGTTTTTTTTCTCTCTGCCCTTCTCTACAGGCTCAGGGTTATGCAGCTGAGGGACAAGTTGATATGCAGGATGAAACTTACTGTGTTCTACAATCTTGTGTCACTTTCTACCAACATAACAAAGCTCAGCAATCTGAAGACTGGAAATCACCTTCCCCAGGACTGAGCTTGTCTGGGCTTTATGGACCTAAGAAGATGAACAGCAACAGATATGTCAAAGCTTTTCTGGACTGCACTTACTGTGTAGCACAGTTTAACAACACGATTCAGTACCTCTCAGATGTGTTGGAGTCATCACATGTGACCAGGACAACATCCGCACAGATTTCATAAAAAAATAGGCAGAAGTATAGGAGCTCTGCATACAACATACAATTCTCTGTCTAGTACTTTAGAATATGGTGGTCTTCAAAGACCTATAGTTTGCAGAAGCAAATTCCTAGGTGAGTATATTTAGGGGGAACTAGGAATCATATGTCAGATTTCAGAACGGAAAGGAAGACAATCAGCTCAAAAGGATTTCTTTGTGTGCTACTGTCAGTTGAGGATCAGGCGCTTGATAGGTTTATCTACAGTTTAATTACTAGCTATTTTTCCTCCAAATTTAATAAATAAAAAATGTGAGGTTGTTTTTTGTTAGTGAGGTTGAAGCAATGTTTCTTCGTTCCCCTCATGATTTAAGGTTTACAATATTATACACTGCAGAATCTTTCAATTTATGATAGATTTTTAACTAAACGGGTAAAAAATGAAAAATTTAGATATCATTGGAATATAAAAAAGGTGTTCTTTCTAATTATCTTTCATATTTTGTATTTTCTCGTATTATTTTTCTAATTATAAGCAATTATGACACTGATATATCTGAAGTACCACCAACTTCTGAATTCCATTTCAGTTTTCCAATCCAAACAGTTAGGAGAATTTTCAACCAACTTTGAGAAATAAGACTTTTTTTTTTTTTGAGTCTGCTCCAAAGCCCCAGAATTTGCCAGAATACCTCTAGCTGACTGCTCTGTAAAGTCAGAGTGTTACTACTACAGAGAGCCTCCTTTTCCTTTACTTCATGTTATGCACCATTAGCAAAACTGTCAGCTGAATTTGAATTCTGTAATCTTTGATTCTGATGACCGCTTGCAAAGTGAAAAGAACAGAACCTTACAACAGATTTCATGTCTTTTTCAGTGCACACGCTTTATAAAAACCCTTTTTTAAACTTTTAACTTGGACACATTTGATAGAGAAGAAAAAAT
Source organism: Dromococcyx pavoninus (assembly GCA_033558185.1). Lineage (NCBI taxonomy): Eukaryota > Metazoa > Chordata > Aves > Cuculiformes > Neomorphidae > Dromococcyx > Dromococcyx pavoninus. Next base: position 3,604,718 of record JAUMJL010000212.1, read on the forward strand.
TACAGGTGTTGAAAATTGATTTTTTTTAACTGACTGGGCTGTTTCAATTCAATTTGTGCTTTCTGATCACATACCTCCAAATAAACATAATTATTTAAATCATCCTAACTACAGAAACATCTCAAACAGCAGCAAATATTGATCCTGTGAAATCCAAACAGCTACAACTAAAACAAGCAATCTTACAGAAAAAATAAAAATTATCATGCTAAGAACTGAAACAAACCTCTACCTCTATTTATCTCCTTCCCTTCTCCAGCCATAATTTTATTCTTTTTTCACATCACTTTTCCCTTTCATTTTTAAATACTGACTTTACTGTAGTGCCCTGACAAGTTCCATGATATTTTCAGTGATCACACTATAGGCAGGTACTTCTAGTCTCCCATAAGAAAAAATTATGTAGTCATTGTTCTGTTCTGCTTAAAGTTTATACATAATGTTGCATCCTAGAGAGAATTCTTTTGTTCAGCTCCCCTATGACACATTCCTATTGAATTAGAGGCACATGCAAAAAGACATAATAATAAAAGAGTTGATTTTATATAACTTTTGACTTAGCTTTCCTGCATTTAGTATCTATGCAGATCTACTAATGCTTCTAAGTACCTCAGAAAAAAAAAACAGTTTAAAAATTTCACGTCTATAACATATTGCCATCTATTGGCAAAAGGAAGGAAACACCAACTTTTCTGAGCTGAGTGTTTGCATTGAAAATATAAATTTCTCTCCTTCAGGCATTTATACATAGCTAATTTGATGTGTGTAAAGAACTGCTATATAATGTAATAAATTTTTATGTATTGCTTATGGGAGATCCATATCATAAAAAATAAGATTCCATTTCTTCATAAGTGAGAAAGAGAATATTCAGTAAAATGCACTGAAGAGTTGGCCTTAAAACAAATGCTCCCTCACTTGCAAGAACAGATATATATACCATGTTTATGCCCCATGCTCATATCGAAGGCCAAAAGAATGTGTTGTACATGGCGTGTTCCCATGTCACAGATACAAAAAAAATAATAACTGCTAACTCATAAGATAAAACCACAAAACAGATTACCATAACTGTCCCTTACAATGATCTTTGCTGTACCAAATGTAGTTAAAATTATCCCTAGTTGCTACTTGCCTCTTCCTCCCCATGGACACACAAGTGATCAAATGTCATGTTGGCAGCAGAGGACCAGCAGTTGAATGCCCAGAGGGAAATGCATTGATCCAGTATGAGGAGACCCTACGTCAGTGATCTACCATAGCGTCTGGCTCCCTTGTCAGAACATAAATGAGGATGAATTTTCAGTCATGTAGACAATTAAATATGCAGATAACATGTAGCAGGTATTTTTGAGAATACCTATGCACCCCAGAAACTTAAAGAAAATTAAACCCCAAAAATCTGGTTCCTTGAGCTGTTTTGGAGCCACAAAAACAGTTGTTTCCACAGGGTCAGAATCCTCTGTGTTGTTTTTCTTCCAGTTTCCCCTTGAAAGTTAGCTTCATTATTTGACTTACATGCTCAATAATTTCAAGAGGTCTGTTGTGATTTTACTACATAGACCGTAAAATGTCACACAAACTAATAATATACTGAAATATTAACTGAATGGTAAAAAAAATCAATAAGAGTCAAAGGTAGAGAAAGAGAGAGAACAAATGTACTAAAACAACACATGTTCCATGTGAATCTGGAGGATGATAGATAGGATGAATATTAAGATTAAAAAATGAAAGTTATAGAATATGTTGAAACTGAAAGACAAACACTTATTGAGCCTAAAAGACAATTAAAATTAAAAGACAATAATACTTTTTAAAAGACAATTATAATTAAAACTTACGACAAATATAATACAATTATAATACAATTACTAATATAACACAATAATTAATATAACACAATGTAATACAATATAATTATTAATACAATTATAATACAATTAAAGAAAATGATAATTAAAAGACAATTAATAGACAACCTGCAAGAAAGACAATTATTGCACCTAAAACCACAAAGGCATGCAGCAGGGTAACAAATTTCACTGCTCAGTACTTAATTCACTGTGTCTTTTTCTTTCCTTTGGACAAACGAGCTTTTGATCTATGTATTTGGATGGGAATATTAGAAGATTCAAGATATTTCTCACTCCCACTTTCTTCCTGCCAGGGCCACAGAGAGGACATCAGGGGAAGGACATTTTTAACTCCTCCCTCTGGAAGGGAAGGGACAGGGAAACGTCACAGCCCAACTTTCTTCCTTTTATAACCTTGACAGACAACTGTGCCAGGGATGTGCGTGGAGCTTTCTGAAGGACATTTCCTCCTTAGATAAGCAAGTCTGGGAGACAGATTGACTCCATTGCAATGCAGTTGCTTTCTCAATGTCTCCCGAAGCACTTTACTGTGCTCAGCAAAGCCACATTTCAGTTGTTCTTTTTCCAGAAAAAAACCAGTTTCCGATAGGCAACTTAGAATAGAAAAAGTCCAATATTGATTAAATCAAATCCTTGTTATGAACTACCTAAATATTATTTTTTTATATATAATGCTTATATAGCTATGTCCCCATCCCAGGATGATGAGCCCTGGGAAGAGTAAAAGGGAAAAGGAAACTCTTTTTCCTTTTCCTGAGAATGTGCTGAGGTCACAAAAACATCCTCTGCTCTGTACTGGAACAAACCCAAGACTTCTGACTTCTTTTAATGAGTTAAAGAGAGGAAAGTATTTCTGAAACTCATCTGGAATGTTCTGACTATTTCTGAATTGGAGCACAACTAGCAAACCAAGCTCTCCAATCCCCCAAGTCCACAATCTGCCAATCAAAAGACCTCTCTGTGTACGTCTCTCTTAGGGGAATCTCTCTCCCTGGAAGTTTTACAGCACGTAGCATAGTCCCAAAAGAAGTTTTATTCCCTAAAAACATTCAGCACTGTCAGCTGAAAATAAAGTTATAGGCTGTGAGGCTAAACACAATGTCATATTCTTAGTTCTGTCCCCTGCTCAAACAGTGACCTCCTGTTAAGTCACTTAAAGATGTCTCAGAAGCACATGAATAATTCAGGAAGATAATTCTCTTCAAGCTTTCTTTCAATCACATACATTTGTAATTGTTCTTTCTTTCTTACTTTACCACTCTGTTTTTCCCTCTGCCCAGCAGTGAACTGCCATCTCTGCATGTACTTTGAAGAGATTTATGAGTATGACAAATAATGTTAATGAGCTATTATCCAAAGCTGGTTGCCTCCCTGTGACTTTTTCAGCCTTCTGCCAGAGTCTGCCAAAACTGCTCTTAATATATACACACTCTGAATGCATTGAGAAAGAAGTACATAACTCACTCAAGCCTTTTCTTCTTGAGGGCAATGCTTCCCCTTAATCCATCACTGTAACCCAAAGAGGCTAATGCCAGTATTCTATTGCAAACTGTTATGAATATACCTTCCATTTTTATAATGCCTTTCATCCAAGAGAGATGGACCCCAAGGTGCTTTAGAGATTGTGTTGTATGGTGTGATAATAACAGTATATGGATCACTGCATTCATGCTGAAATATAGACCCCTCTGGTTTGGAAAGCAGCACACATCTAGCATTGCCAGGAACGTCATGCAATATATTAAGATAGAAATGAAGGCTACTTCATCCTTTTGTACCCACAGGTGAATGCAGGTAGATCAAGCTGTATTTTCTTGTGCTATAATTTTACCAGGAAACTAGAACCATGTCAGAAATGCGGCCTGAATTTTAATCACTACCAATAACATGTTGTTTCCTTACATTAGTGCTAAAAGGGAGTTAAAACTATGCAAATTCAAGGTCAGCTCTGCAGTAATCCTGACCTCAGCAGAGTTCAAGACAACTTGGTGATCCTCTGCACCTTGACAGGTCAGCCTCCTACTGTTAGAAATACCAGTGTGTTTCTGCCTTTATCATGCCAGGAGCTGCTCTAAGTGAGAGCATCATGACACAACAGCCAGCTCGTCTCTCTGAAGAGAGGCAGACGATGATGATTCCTCTTGTGGTGCTGGAGACCAATGTGGTTCCATTATTTCATGTGCTTATCTGTACTCTTTTTTTATATTGCTAGACTCGTATTCTACATTTCAGTTGTATAAAACTAAGGTAGGTATCACCTTCATGTATACAGTGCACACTAACACTGATCCAATTGGAATTCCTACCTCCTATACACTATATAAAGCATGTAGACTTTAACCAGAAGAAAAGTAGAGAGGAAAAATAGATTCCGTACATGCAATTTTGTAATTTTCTGTTTTATTGACTTTTTAAAATAAACACTACAGGTGAAAAGAGGCATTTTGCAAAGGTGTTGTACTACTATCTCATGTCACTTTAATGCTGGAAACAGGATTCCGTTCTGTTATAGAATCTAGCATTAATTTGCAGATGTTGTTGCTGAGGTAACATGTGAGCTCAGCCATCAGTTAGTAAGTGTGCATGTTCAAAATGTCCCGGTGCTCTTTCCTTAACAGCTCACCTTTACTTCATCAGACATATAGAAAAATCAGTTAAGACTGTCTTCTCTGTATTTCTGTCCCAATTGGGAATCAATAACATCTATAAGCCTCACAGGAATGGAAAAAACAATACTTTAGTTTATTGTAGAGGCCAATCTCTAACACCATCCAGATCCAGACTTGTATAAAGAGTATGAAAGGACTCTGCAGTGGGCAGCAAGAGGCTAATTCTGGTCTATGAGTTTTGAAAGGAAAACCTTTGTGAGATGTCCCTAAAAGACTGTTCTGCCATATGCAGCACCTTTCTGACTAACCTGATCTAGTGCTGCCCATAACTGATGGAGTTCAATGGGCCCAGTTCAGATATCCCAGGAACATACTTAAGCCAGAATAACTGTGGGGGGATTAAAACCCACAGACCTTTAGAATTCCTACATCTACTGAAATAACTGAGTAAAAAAAGGAGGCATCTTATCTGATTGAAGCAGCTGATTAATGGTTCTTTTTATAGTTGCAGTGGAGAATGTATTTTATGGGGTTTTTTTTTTTTCAGAATTCTCCATGGGTTTTTTTACTCTGACCTCAGAGTAACAGTATGATATTGTTACTTTGTGACAGCAACATACAGGATAATGTACAGATCTTAATATCCTGCTTTATTTTTTAATATCTGCTAATTCTGCTTTCATTCTGACCAAAGACTGTTTTTCATTATATCAGAACATGAAACATTGAATTCCACTTTGCTCTTTATCTTCATTTCACTAAACAATGTCAATACATTATTCTGAGCTATATTGTGCAAATTTCCTGAGAAATCATAAACTTTGTAAGCAGATAAACACTTTTATATTAACAGGCCTCTTTTAGATATTTTTCTAGTGTATACTAGAATTCTAAATTAAAGATAGGAAAGAGAAATGTTGATATGTGAAGCACAGAATTAATATATTAGCATCTAGTTACAAAATTGTAAAAGAGTTATTCTCCAAAAATTAATTCAGCTGTGTAATTTGAAATAAGATAGTTTGAGACCAACATTGAACGGTACAAATAACCTTCCTTCATCATGGAAAAAAATAGAACAATTCCAAAAAGGACTTTAAACCCCTCCATTTGCAGAGACTCAGATCTCTCCAAAAATTAAAACACTGGTAAGTAGCCAAAGATCAACAGTGCACACAGCTCTGGAGCCAGGAATCCATCTGATGACCTTTTAGAAAGAACAATGCAAATAATGTGAATTTAATTTCTTGGTAAAGTACTAAACTACAAACTGAAGACAAAGCCCAGGCCTTTCAGGCTGTAGTTATGTAGTTTCCTCTAACTAACAGATTCTTCTTGTTATTATTACTACTTATACTACTGGGAATGATGATTATACTACTTATGTTGAATAATAAGTGCCCCAAATTATTCTGTCCTGGCAGAAGCAAGTAACAGTCTGTGCTTTTAAAAGTCTCTTGGGCCTTAAGCTTGCAAATATTTCCATTTTTTTTTAACTTTAAGCACCCCAGTAATCCTACTGAGATCGATGGCTAAACAAATGAGAATGATTGACAGCTGGCAGTGACCACAATGCTGACAGAGGCAGCAGCTCTGCATGTGTTCCTCTTTGTTAAGAAGTGAGATATCCTCTTCACCCAATAAGTTTTTAATCAGAGTGGTTGCTGTAATGAGAAAGGATTCCTGCACTGGGGAATTGAAGCAGACAAGGAGGAAAAGAAGTGAAGAATGAAACACATTCTGAGAAATTCCTTCTGGGAGAATTGTGTGTTTTATTTTACAATTCTCTCTCTTGTTTTCTCTAATTTACTACGAAGGTCTGAAACTTCAGCTTGCTCTGCGGGGCCTCATATACCTGTGAAGGTGAGGACAGTGCAATAATCATGTTTATAGTGTGATATCTGAAGGAAATCTTGATTTTTTTATGTTCTGTTATATTCCCTTTGATGTCTACCCTGATGCTTTTGTCCCTCACAACTGGACAGTTCTGTAAAACTTCATGTACTGTAAACAAAATAAACTCACTACTAAGTCTGGACTTTTCTTACTAATTTGGAAATTACAACATCAAACCAATTAGATATTTTGGCAAACCTTCTCCAAATGTATTTTAGATAGAAAAACTACACCAAAAAGTCATCACCACAAACTGAAGCCTGTAGCAGAGGTGTGCTGCATGCCTAGGTATTGGAAATGACATTGCCTCTTCCAAATTTGGCTTTACATGGGAGCTACAGCTGCAGACAGCAGTGGGAGACTACTCCAGAGGTTATCCAGATGTATCGGTGGTGTCCTGGCTCCTACTGGCAACCAGGAGAATCTACTTTGCATGGGACAACTACCTGTTCAGGTGCATCTCCCTTCTCTGAAAGATGACATCTCCAAAACTATGACCAAGTTGCTACTGAAACTATTAACTTTAAGCTTTTCTTTCCCTAACTCCATGGTAAATCACTGTTGATGGTTGTCAGCCCTGCTGTAGAAGGTAGGTGATATATGTTGAAATATGCCCTGTTACTCTATATATTTTTATTTTAGGAAATGCATTTTTATCTAACTTTTAAGACATTGTAATGTGACAGTAGAAATATCTCAAAGGTGGTAGATCAAGAGGTCGTTACCTTATGCAAGAGCGGAAAGCTCATATAGAATAGCACAATGGCAATACAGATCCTGGACAAGAAGGTGTAGCATGACTACTTCTCTGTGGCAAAATAGCTTTTTCACCTAGAAAAGTTATAACAGTACAGCATAGAAAGAAACACGGACCTCCAGAGAAGCAGATCTTCAAAATCTTTAGACCAAATTATGTCATGCAGACCACAAAACACCAAACACCACAGTATTCACCAGCAGTATTCAAAGTGGTCTACAGCTGTTCAGATATTGATAACTGTCTAGGTCAAAAGTGGAACAAGACTGACATTCAAAAGGAATCCTTCTGCCTTTTCTCAGCAATTACATAATGGGAACAGAGGGGATGGAGAGAAAAAGGAAGTTATTCTAGCCATCCCTGGTACAGTAAATCTTTGAACCTGAATAACGAACAACAAATACACTTATCCAGTGTGGGACTCATCTAGTTTTACAACTGTTTAATTTATCTCTCTTTATATTGAGATGAATCATTCTCAGGAAGTATTTCTGAAGAGAATGGAGCCCAGCTAGCCCTAGGTTAGATAAGTAACATATAGATGCCTATGCTGAAAGAGAAGAACTCCCTACCCTTTCTCTCTAATGTCTCTTATAGTTACCTTAAATGTGTAACAGCATCAGCTCTTCAGAGCTAATGACAAAAACTAAAATGTTAGCCAGGCACCCTGGAAGCCACCATTCTATACATATATAAGAAATGCAGACAATAGGAGAGTCTTAAATCCATCAGAGAACTGACTGTTCAGCTAAAACATATGCTTATTTATGGTGAAAGAATCCCACCTTTTTTGGCTGGATGCTTTCCAACCTTTTATAATATCTCTACATTTACTCAAATAGTAACATGTATGTACAGTAATTAAAGGTTTTTATTTTTTTTTACCTTTTCCTTGTGCTATATTATATCCCTGAAGCCAATTTAATGTAAATTTTCTATAAATTAATGTATTATCATTTTTGAAGTCTCTCACAGAGTTCTAATATAAGTTTTGGATTGTTGCCAGCAGCATTATGCAGAGCCTGAGGGTACAGACTGGGAACGTGGACAACTTGGGCTCACTCCAAGGCATAGCATATGAAAAGCATAGTGCTTATACTTTTAGATCTTCCTGGGGTTAACCCAAACCTCAGAACTGAAGCACTCATACACAAATACATTCAGTTAAGCCACTGCACTGCTGTTTGTTTAGTTTAACTAGTATTTAGTTAAATAATTAATTAATAAATTAAATTCCCATTTATCCAATGGGAAAACATTTACTCATTAGTTAGATAGTAAATAAAATATGGATTAATAATCAGGAAAAGGTATATTTCAGAAGATCCCACTTAAAATTTTATTATAGATTGATTGTTCTACATCTTTTGGAAAGGGGAAAATACATTTTCATGTGCAAGTAAACTGACAAGAGTCCCAGCTTCTCTTCTATTTATATGATCTTCATAATGTATTAAAATCCTCTCTGGTGTGAATAGCCAGTCCATTTGCTTAGCTCTGTAAGAATGAGGGAGTCACGCAACACAAGTCTTAGAAGCAGTCACAAACAACCCACATGAGCTGGAAATGCACAGGAACTCTTTTTCTATATCAGGTTGGGAACCTCAGTCCTACCCTAGATCAGTAAAACCTGCAGGTTAGTCATGCTGCTTTAATACAAATAATTGCAATCCTTGCTTACATTTTCCATGGAAATGCCTGTCTTTTGTGAGATAATGCCTTTAAACAGTACCCAGCACAAGCTTCACTGAACCTTAACTGGCTCCCTCAATCCCAGCAGTGTTAATCCATGATTAACTCCTAGATCTGTTCACATGTCTGTTCTATAAACCCTAGCAAGTGTAATTCCTCTTGATTGCTCTGTAATAACTTCTTCTCCTTATTACCTTCCACCACGATTTTAGGCATTGCTCTGCTCTTGTTCCTTGATGGCTCATACCAGCAAATTAGTGCCCAACACAAAAATAGGGACTTCATCTCTGTGCTGCTGTGAGTCTGAAAGTGGACCGATATTTTTGAGGTCCAGGTCATAATCCACCAGAAACAGCATATGAGATGAGAGTAGCTAGTGTTTTACCTTAGTCATGATAATGGACGTATTATAAAATTTTAGAATATGATATTTTTATGATATATTTGAAGTGTTCCATCCATCATGAGTAGTAATCTAATACCAGATCTTCTGCACCACTGTAGTATCAAAGAGTAACAGTAGCTATGAAAAAAATTCAGCTGCAAGAGCCTGTTTTTGGAATGTAAAGGTTTGAGAATAATCTGTTTATAACATGAACACATGTAATATATCTAGAATTTTAATATGCATCACAGAGCTGAAGGAAACAACAGAACAGAAGATGGCATTGAACAGAAACTAGATCTACTTGATGATCCTGATGAGACCTGCTGGTCAAACTAAAGGGCAAGAAGGAATTGCACAAGCAGTGGAAATGGGAATAGGTATCCTGGAAGGAGTCTAGAGACACTGTCCGGTTGTGTATGGATGGGTTCAGTAAGGCAAAGGCATAACTGGAGCTGAACTTGGAAAGGGATGCAAAGAATAACAAGAGCAGCTGCAACAGGTATGTCAACCAAAAAAGGAAGCTCAAGGAAAGCCCATCCCCCACTGACGAACAAGATTGGCAGACTGATAATAACAGACAGAGAGTAGGCTGAGATACTCAACAATATTTTTGCCTCATTCTTCATTGACAACCTCTCTTCCTTCACCTCTCAAGTGGATGGACTGCAAGACACAGACTGGGGGAGAAGAATTCCTCCCACTGTAAGAAAAGATTAGGTTCATGACCACCTGGCAACCTGAATATATATAAGTCTATGGGGCCTGATGAGATGCGTTCCAGATTCCTGCAGGAATTGGCTGATGTAGTTGCCTAGCCACTATCTATGACATTCAGTCAGGTGAAGTCCCCAGTGACTAGAAAAAGGGTAACATTGAACCCTTTTTAAAAACAGTAGAAAGGAAGACTCTGGAAACTACTGACCTGTCTGTCTCACCTCTGTGCCTGGGAAGATCATGGAATAGATCCTTTTAGAAACTATTGTAAGGCACTCGGAGGTCACAGGGAGATGATTCAAGACACCCAAAATGGCTTCACCAAGGGCAGAACCTGCCTGACCCAACTTAGTGGTCCTCTATGATTGAAAGACTACATCATCAGACAAGGAAATAGCTGTGGATGCTACTTATCTGGACTTCTGTGAGGCCTTTGACACAATCTCTAATAATATCATTCTGTCTAAATTGGAGAGATATTGATGGGTGGGCTGTTTGCTGGATCAGGAATTGGATGGATAGTCAGTTCCAGAGACTAGCGATTAGCAGTTCAATGTCCAGATGGAGAGTAGTGACCTCTCGGGGGTCCATATTCAGACCGTTACTGTTTAATATCTTCATCAATTACATAGACAGTGGGATGGAGTGCACCCTCAGCAAGTTTACAGATGACACCAAGCAGAGGGGTGTGGTTGACACACCTGAGGGATAGCATGCCATCCACAGGGACTTGCTCAAGCTCAAGAAGTGGGCCCATGCGAATGTCATGAGGTTCAACAAGGTCAAGTGCAAGGTTCTGCACCCAGGTCAGGACAACTCCATTTAGCAAAATAAGATGGGGGATGAAGAGATTGAAAACAGCCCTGCAAAGGAGGACTGGGGGATACCAGTGGCTGGAAAGTCGAATGTGAGTCAACAATATGTGTTTGCAACTCAGAAAGACACCCATATCCTGGGCTACATCAAAAGAAGCACAGCCAGAAGCTGGAGGGAAGTGATTCTGCCCCTCTACTCTGCTTTGGTTAGACTGTGCATGCAGTATTGCATCCAGCTCGGGAGTTCTCAGCAAAGTAAAAATATGGACCAGTTGGAGTGGGTCCAGAGGAGGGCTACAAAAATTGTTGGACAGATGAAATGCCTCTTCTATGAAGAAAAGCATTGGTGTTTTTCAGCCTGGAAAAGGCTCTGGGCAAACCTTATTTCAGCATTTCACTACTTAAGGGGAGCTTATAAGAAAGACTGGGGAAATTTTTTTCAGCAGGATCTGTTATGATAGGACAAAGGGTAATGGTTTTAAACTAAAACAGGGTAGATTTAGACTAGATGTGAAGAAAAGATTTTTTGTGATGAGGATGGTGAAAAACTAGAACAGATTGCCCAGAGATATGGTAGGTACTCCTTCCCTGGAAACATTCAAGGCCAGGTTGAATGTGACTCAGAGCAATCTGAGCTAGTTGAAGATATCTCTACCCACTTGCAGGGAGGTTGAACTAGGTGATCTTTAAAGTTCCCTTCCAGCACAAACTGTTCTGTTATTCTATGGTCCTGTTTTTTCCTGGGGTTGACAGGTTTGAAAACATTCACAAAAGTTGCAATGATATTTTAATGTTAAAAAAATAGCTTATTATGAGTTTTCACCTTCCAAGTAAGAAATTATTTAATGAAAAAGTAAATTTTGTTTTAAATGAACTCTCATAAATTTAAGATATCAGATTCATTTTGTAGAAAACTCTACATTTAACAATGCTGTATCTGATAAAGAAAAAATGGAAATACTCAATGAATTTTCATATGAAGTAGGCTTGTAGGAACTGAGAAACCTCACACTGTCAGGGGCAGGCTGAATAAAAACAGCTGATTTTTAACACTTGTTTTAGAATTCACAGATATAGCATAAAAATGTTAAATGTTCACTGGCTCCCTCATTATATGCAAATGTCAGCTGCTTTTTATGTTTAAATTTACCTCAGTGAAAAGTTATTTGGTCATGAATATCACATTTGAAAATAAGTCCTTTCATATAGACAGTTCAGAAAAAAAAATAATGCTTCACTTATCACAATGAGCAGCGGGAAAAAATAAAGCAGTACAAAAAACAGGGCGACATAAAGATCAGGCAAACAAAAGAAATAGAGAAGGAAGTAGGGGGAAAGAGAATAAATAAGTCCCAAGAGGTAGAGAGTTCACGCAAATCAATATAGAAATTCCAGCCCAGGTCTCATTACACAGGATGGTTGACTGAGGAATAGAATTAAGGTTTGCGAAGGTGACTAGGGATACAAAAAAAGAATTGCTCTGCAGTGTCAGGAGCCTTTTCTTTCAACTTCTCTGTTGAACACCATCTTCAGCAATCCTAGATTTTGTTGTAGCAAATTCAGTATGTGCCCAGAATAAAACAACTGGGAAATAACAAACAAACTCAGGTGTAGTTTTCATTTTAAGTGCTGCTATCTTATTGAAACATAATGCAAAGAGAGATGAATACTAAATCTCATTTTCTTCTGTCAAAATATTTCTTCCTCATAGCATTGTATCTATAATCTATTTGTATAAAATACAAAAGAGCTGCAATCGGTTTAACAAGGAGCAAGCAACAGTAGAAAGACATATTGAAAAGCATGTGTCATATTTTGGAAATAAGGTTGAAAATAAAAAGACAGAAGTAAAGGTTATGATTAATATGGAAGAAAATTAAAACCATGTGTGAGTTCAATGAAAAAATAAGTATCAAAAATAAGTGGTATATGTTGAATGAGGATACTAAACAATGTTTTTTGTCTTAAAAATAGATCTCTGCTTCCATCACTTGTTAGCCTTGGCACAATTGCGGAATTTTGTTCCCATTGCATATTTGGACTTGACAACATGCACATTAAATTTTATTCCTGGAAACTTCAAGCTAATCATTGACTTAATGACCCTCTTTACCTAAGCATGGGTTACTCCAGGAATCAAGGGCTGGCAGTACAGTCTGCACATGGTTCTAAAAATCATTGCCATTTCTTTCTCGAACCTGGAAGGTCATCAAAAGTCAAATGTGATCTTGAAATGTAGGCAAACATTAAGTCCTTGGAAACATGGTTAAAATCCTCTATCAGGGCTAATTGCTCCATGATTTGTCAGTAGTTTAGCCAAAACAATCTTCCAGACTTTACTGTGATGTAGGTTTCTTTGTATGTTCCCCTTTGTATTGAGTTTCCTTGGCAAGGTTTTGGTAGCAAGAATGGTACAGAGAGAGCTCCTGGGTCAGAGGTAGCATCTGTGAGAAGCTGCTAGAAACTTCCTCTATGTCAGATAGAGGCAACACCAGCTGGCTTGAAGGAGGACACACCCCTAGGCAAAGCTGAGCCCATCAGCGGCAAAGGTAGTGCCTCCATGATTACATTTTTAAGGGGAAAAAAGTTGATGCAGTGAGAATATGGGAAAGTTGAGCAGTGAGAATATGTGAAAGAAACAATTCTTCAGATGCCAAGGTCAGTGAAGAAAGAGGGGAAGGAGGTGCTCTAGGTGCCAAAGCAGAGATTCCTCTGCAGCCTGTGTTGAAGACCACAGTGAGAGAGGCTGTCTCCTTGGAGTCCATGGAAGTTAGTGGTAGAGCAGATATCCACTTGTAGCCCATGAAGGACTCCACACTAGAGCAGGTGAACTCAAAGTAAAAGGTGTTAGGACAATTCTTAGCACTGGTGAATTATACTCTATTTCACAGAAACATGCGTGCAGTGACATTGGAAGGAACAGATGGGCCCAATCCATTAATACATGGCTCTGTGACTGGTGTCACCATAAGAGCTTTGGGTTTTTTTGACAATGGGATGGCCTACACAGCACCAGACTTACAGGCATCAAATGGGAAGCAACTTTCTCAAAGAGAGAGGAGGGTCTTTGCTCACGACCCTTGCAGGGCTCATTGACAGGGCTTTAAACTAGATGTGAAGGGGAAGGGGGATAGTATCAGGCTTGCCTAAGACCAGCTATGGGAGGCCACACTATGTTTAGAGGCACAGGGTGCTAATATGGATCCTCTACCTGTTGCCCCAGGGCATGCTGAGGACACTGCAGCACACTTGAAGTTTTGTGGTGATGAGCTGAGGGTTCCTGATGCAGTAGGAGTCAATAAGGAAAACTCCATGGAACACATTAAGGGAAATAAGAGGTGTTCCACTGAGAAGGTGATACACCCAGCTGCCCAGATAAAGTGCCTCTATACAAATGCATGCAGCTTGGGCAACCGACAGGAGGAGCTGGAGTTACTGTGCTGCTAGAAAGCTACAATCTGGTCACAGAAACTTGGTGGGACGAATGCCATGACTGGAGTGTGACTACCAATGGCTACAGGCTGTTCAAAAGGGAGAGACCAGGAAGGAGGGGCAGAGGTGTTGCCCTCTGTATAAGGAAATGGACAGAGCGGAAGAGCTGTCCCTGAAAAACAGCCATGAACAGATTGAAAGCTTATGGATGAGAATAAAAGGCCGAGGCAGCAAAAGGAACCTTGCGGTTGGTGTCTACTATAAGCCACTTGGTCAAAGGGAGCCTGTTGATGAAGCCTTCTTCCTCCAGCTACAGGAGTCTTCACACTCACAAGTTCTTGTCCTCCTAGGGGACTTCAACCGCCTTGATATCTGCTGGAAAATTAACACAGCAAGCTTTAGGCAATCCAGGATAGTCCTAGAGTGCATTGAAGATAACTTCTTAAGCCAGGTAATAAGACACCTCTACTTGAGGGGACGTAATGTAAGGCCTGACAGTCACCAATGCAAGTGGACGCATCATTGATGGCAAAATTGGAGGCATGCAGTGATCATGCATTGGTGGAGTTCAAGGTCTTGAGGGATATGGGACAGATAAGGAGTATAGTCAAGACCCAGAATTTTAGGCAAGCCATCTTTCAACTCTTCAAGGAGTTAGAATTGGGTCCAGAGGAGGGCTACAAATACGATCAGAGGGATGGAGCTCCTCTGCTATGAGCACAGGCTGAGAGAGTTGGGCTTGTTCAGCCTGGAGAAGAGAAGGCTCTTGAGAAGAACTTATAGCAGCCTTCCAGTACCCGAAAGGGGCTTACAAGAAATATGGAGAGGGACTTTTTACAAGGGCTTGTAGAGATAGGACAAGGGAAAAGCTTTAAATTGGAAGGGGAAAGGTTTAGATTAGACATCAGGAAGAAATTCTTCATGATCTTCATGGTGAGGTTGGTGAGACACTGAAACAGGTTGCCCAAGGAAGTTGTGGATGCCTCCACCCTGGAAGTGCTCAAGCCAGGCTGGATGGGGCCTTGAGCAACAAGGCCTAGCAGGAGGTGGCCCTGCCCATAGAGGGGGGATTTTAATTAGATGATCTTTAATATCCCTTACAACCCAAAACATTCTATGATTCTATGGGAAAAGAGATCATAGTTTTATTTAACATCTTTTTTTAAAATCCTTTGCAGTAGAGTAGACACAAAGGTCCTCAGGAGCTTTTTTGACTGTTACATTCACACAAAATTAAGAAGTATACTACGTCAGTAGATGTTTTGTAGATATTCATTTAAGTCCAGGATATTTTGATAATGTAAATAATGTACACAAACCGATACAGCAAAGTGTCACAAGTCATGTGTCTATTTTGTCACATTGTCTTACAATTATACTACTGCTTATGAAAAAAAAGAGTCAAAATACAAGGATACAACCCCTACTATGGAATGGGGGTTTGAACTAGATGATTTTTAAGGCCCCTTTCAACCCAAGCCATTCTATGATTCTATGTTGGAGGCTAACATCAAATGTATTGTTCAAGTAGTGGTTATGTTCATTTTCTTTTCAGTGCTTTGCAGGAGTTGGATTGTAGTCCTTGCCAAAGAATTGGAAGCCAAGCTAGGAATTTTCTTGCCACTGAAAGGTTTATGTGTCCATGTGAATGAATGCTGGGAGACAGGTTTTATTGAAGTATTTTGAAAATAGATATATTCTATCACAAAGGTCAGAGCTGTGATTCTATGAACAGTCTTTATATCAAATCTTGCTCTGCAGAGTTAGTGATGTAAGCTCAAAATATATGTTAACAACACTAAGGAGGAATGTCATGTATTTGATTTTTATCAGGTATAGAAAGCTTTTACATTAATTTTAATTATCAACAGATTTCCTCATGTCTCCATAGGATACTCATCTTGCCTTCAATTTGTCTTCCACAGATGGTCTTAGTCATTTCTATGGCATTCCTGTCATTCCTGTATCTCCTGTCCAGTTTTACACATTAATCTCCAAATTATACGTCTGAGTGTTCCTGTATCTTTTGACATTTACACAGAGTTTTTGCAAGTTCAATGTCTCTCTTTTTCATGTTTCCCAACTATTTTCTGCCTCTTACAGGACTAATTTTTTTTGTACTGATGACACTTCAAGCACTGCCTTATTTGTCTTTTATGGATAACGAGTTTCTCAGGAAGGGCAAAGTAGGAGAATAGAAAAGGAAAGAAAGCAGGCTTATAGTAAAGATCAGTAACAAGGGCAAGCATGATCAAAATATTTGTGCCCCGTAAGGAGAGAGAAGACAGAGACACAAGCAACTCTCAAAAGAGGGCAAGCTGAGGACCAGAGAAGATATATTTGCAAGTCCATTCCTTCCATAGTCATATCATCATTATTTGGGACATTAATAATTACAATACATACGAGGAAACTTGCTCGGACTTGGTTTGCTAGTTTTAGTTTTCTTTGATTGATACACAACTTCATATTCTTCTGTCTTGTCAGGATGCACCCAAACTCCATTGAAATTGTGGTAGAGTTTTTTAGCACAAATTGAAATGGAATTCCTTTGATTTCTTTTCAGTGATTACCTCCAACAATAGCACAGGGTACTGTGACTGCTGCTATCCATCATTTGAATAGAGTCAAAAATGTTTCTTCCAACTGCCTTACACATCTTGAAAGTCTTAGCCAATGCCTTCTGGATTAGCCCTGTACTGTGGTACAGATGTGTCAATTGGTAATAAAAGACAGAAGGATGGTGTTGCTGGAACAATTTTTCTAATGGAATATCAAGTGTCCATTCCACTTTTCAAAAAAAAAAATTGCACATTATTGCAACATTCTCAATTCAGAAAATTTCCAAACACTAGATTCGAGGCAAGGGAGAGCTAGGCCTAGTAAAGAGGGAAAACAAAGCTGAGTGACAGCTGCCTTCCTCTCCCACTGTTCCCTCATTACATATGCTGTGCATCCTCTCAGCACACTCCCTTATCTTCACCTCTTTTCCTATTTTTAGAGGTGGCAAAGTCAACACCTCTACCTTTCCACATACTACATTCAGAAAAGGAAAGGGGGGAATAAAGAGGATTGTTTTCTCTGCCTTCTGTAATCTAAACTAGGAGTTCTAGGTACCTATGCCAAGTGACTTTATGCATCAATTTCTGTCCTACATGAATCTCTCCTCAGTTTATACAAAGGTTATATGTTATACTAATCATAACTTCAAAATGCTCTAAAGCAATTGGAGTTGAATGGGTGTGGTCTGAAGATCATAACCAAGCAATGTTATATCCTCATAATTTTCCAGAATTACCCCCTTTTACAGCGTGCATTCTTTCATTTATTTATCTGTTGGATTAATGCTATCCACATTTACATGGTAATTGTTAAGAAGGTATTTAGAACCCATCAAGATATTTCTATCAGGCATTTTTAGTCTCTTTCCAGATAGATTCAGTCCAAGAAACACAGAAGAACAAAGCCAATACCACTCTGCCAAATCTCAATTTCTTCTCCTGTTAACAGATTTTTTTTATTGGATCTTGTTTACCTCATTTATCCCAGTTCTTAATTTAGTTTCATGAACCCAGACGGTAGATCATAGGTTGCAAAGTGGCAGTAAACATCAGCCAATGAACTTGCCTAACATAAACCAAAGGACTGTTGAAAATTGCGACCTCTGGCTTCCTCCTCATTGTTTCCTTGGTCTGCCCCGGCCTCTGCCAGCGATTCAGCACAGACACTGCTGAAACCTTCAGCATCACTTCTTTCCTGCCCTGCCAAAATCCTGCTTGATTTATAGACAGAGTTTCAGTTGTCTCTGTCTTCCTTTGTACTTTCCTTTCTTACCAAACTTTCAGTTAATTACTTCGATTTCTTCTTTCCTCTAGCAGATCGGGGTGGAAAATTATCCTGACTGGCAACTTCGCAAACCCAGCGGCTGCACTAAAGCTAAAGACTTGTTAAGAAGAAAAAGAGCTTGACACAAACCCTGACAGAGAGCCCTTTCTTACACCGGGGCGATTCCCCCATTCCCTGCCTCCTCCACGAAGCTGTCTCAGGAGCTCAGAGCTCGCAGGCAGCAGCTCCTGCCCGATGCGCTGAACACCACGAGGTGGCAGGACAAAACCACAGTCGGGGCCCCGGTGCCGGGTGGGGGGAGCAGCGGCCGGCCTGCAGCTCCTCTGCTCGGCAGCCTTTGCAAAGCAGCTTTATTCTTGGGTAGGAGGAGAAAGAGGAATCCCGAGCCCTTAAGCACCTACCTGCTTTTCAGCTCAGGGCTGCAGAGTTTCCCCCTTCTTTTTCTTTCACTATCAAGTCAGTGGGTATTCATATATTTTCCAATATGCGAATAAATTTAATACAAGATCTTCAGGGGGGATGTGGGACAGACAACTGAGCTACAGGACTACAAGAACAAAGCCTAATTTTTAACTGATATTCCATTAGTCCATTTTCAAGAATTTTACATCTCCCATCACCAAAATTAACAGACTGCAGATTAGAAGGTATTTGTTTCCAGAAAAACAATCCCACTCCCTACACTTTTTTCAACTTTTTTCCAGCAGAAACCATCTTTAGTCCTACTGGACAAAATCTATTTGAAACATCAACTAATCTTCTACACCTGAAGTCTTTCCTCCAACAGAGCAGGCACAGCTGTTTTCTCAGGATCTTAAAGTATCCATATGCTTTGTTACAATGTGATAACCTTGATGGTGAATACTCTTCTATCACACAACATTGGTGCAATGTAACATTAGGAAGCCAAAATAAGTTTATGATGGGGAACAGATGGATTGTCTAAAGCTGTTTGTGGTCAGTTCCCAGCTTTCCCCTTTGGGAAAGACAATGTGTGAGTCCCCTCCAAATGACACAATTCCTTAATTTACAGTATTGCCCAAAAGGGGATTTTCTGCTGCAAATTTTCACTGCAGAAGATCATAGTTCCAAGATTGCTGATTTCCTTTAGTTGAAATGTCTTCTTTTAGTGAGCTAAGCCCTGTTCTAATGAGACACATTATCCAAGAAAGGATTTAGCTGCATTTAAGTGGAAGAAGATATCAGGACAAGTACAGGAGAAGATCAGAAAACAGGCAACCAGGTCATTTGGCTTTCCGGGAATGGAGAGGATGATTAGAGGTTGGGAATCTCAAGAAATCATTTAGTGTGGAAGGCCATGCATGTCAGGCTTAGCTACCTAACTGCTTCATGTTAGCAGAGCAGGAACAGCATACAGGAACCAAGGTGCAGAGCAATTAAGCAGTCAGTTGCAAATCTGACTCATCTGCAGTCAATAGTAGCACAATGGTTTTCAAGCATTTTGCACATTGTTTAGCTGGACAGTCATTTTACCATTATGGATTAGAAATGACAGATTCCAAGTGACTAATTGACAGGGTGACATCCCTCCCTGGAGTACAAGGAAGCTGTTCACAAAGAGGAAATAAATTGCTAATTATTCCATCCACCTGTAGTTTGCTGTATGTAAAGGATAATTTCTCCAACCTCATTTTGTTAGGACTAATTGTGACCTGAATGATCTCATCCAAGTGAGCAAATAGCCCAGCACTGATACAGAACTTGGAGAAGCTACAGATTTTCTCCATGCAGTCTTTGTAAAGTGAGGCTATGAAAGCTTTGAGTTATTGAGTAGTGATGCAAATATCAAGTGTATATTTACAATTTTTTTTAACATCTCAGTTTACCATTGCTTTTTAGTTCCCATCCTTTAAATTCAGATTTTTCCAAAATGAATATTTGTCCCATGTTGGAAGCTTTCTCCTCCTCTCAGAAGGAGCACAGAAAAAAACTAAGTTGTTTGCCCTACTTCTAAAAAAAAAGAAGCAAGTCTCATTTTATCAATAGGCTCCAACACTTCAAGCTTTCCAAATGACACAGAAACAGAAGTAGGCAACCACATTTCTTTTGCTACCCTTCCAGGAAAGTAAACAAAACATCGTGACACCATGATTCTTTGAAATTTTCAGTTTACAGATGTAGAAAGAAAAATACGTGTTCATTCAGCAGCAAGTGGGAACAATTTTTTCCATTGCAAAGGACACAATTCTTCTTGGTGGCCAAATGGGCTACTTGCTCTTCTTCCTACTTTACCACTTATCAAGGGAACTGAAACTATGGTTACCATTGTTTGCCAATAAATCACAGCTTAATTAGAAAAGCAGAGCTGGGAAGAATGAGTATAGGTGACATTATGTCTGAATAGGAAAGCTGCAGGAGGAAATGGGGATGGGTAAACAAAAATAAGGATGGTAAGCTTGACTGGGTTAGAGTAGAGCAGAAGAGCATGAAACTGGATGAATAAAAAAAATGTCGACATAAAACTGTCTACAAATTACTAGAAGACACATTTTTCTCTGAATCTTGGTCCTCTGAACTTTCTTATCCTTCTGCTGTCATAAAATAGCTAGAACACTAAAAATATAAATAAATAAAAAATATAAATAAAAATTTTTCTCCTCTAGAGGGAAGAACTACCTGTTAATGGCAACAGTTAGTTTGTTTACTTGAGTAGTTTATTTACTGAACTGTATTTACTCAAGTGACACAATTCCAGGCTGTCATAATAACTTCAGCTAACCACTTCTCTGACAGAAAATAGAATTCTATCAAAATCAAAACAATTCAAAGTTCAATCACTTTAGTTCACACACCTCATTCCCAAGGAAAAAGATCTCATAAAGGTCAAAGCATCCAATTATTCAATATCTCTTTTCTTGAACTAAAAATAAAAACATTTCAGTCTTGAAGAACTGAAATGCCATATACATCTGCAACAAATTTATTAGAAGTCTATATCAGAAATAATGTTATGGAATTTGTCCGAAACTGAAATGAAAATAAGCTTCAACATTATGATGAAAAAAACATTCCTGTTCTTTCCCTAGCTCTGTGATGTATATTATTCGGTGTGTGAGGCTTTTTTATTCCAGAGGATCATTGCTTAATTCAATATATAGAGTATGTTAGAAAACAAGTCATGGTCTTTTCTCTCTGTTTTGTGTTTGTGCTTTTACCGGCAGGCTGTTAGGCAGAAGTTGTAACAGAGGCGGAGGATAATTTTTCCCTCTTTCAATGGGGCCTGCAGAGGGATCAGGTAAAATTACAGCTCTGTCCCCCTGTGAAAGCAGGGAATAGAGGTGGCCATGATTCAGTGTTCTTCATCCTCACTTCTACATCAGCACCTGGGCTATATATTCCAAAAATTGCTATTAGAAGATATAGCTACTACATTCCTAGCACCTCACAGAGAAAGAGTGCTTCTGTGTTTCTCCTCAAGATACACACCTGTCCTCAAGCCACACTACAGGCTCTGTCAAATAGACCTTTGCTCACTGTTCCCCTGAAGACCCAGTGAAAGCCTTTTAGGTAAAAAGGTCACAAGCCATGATCTAAAGGATGTCCCTGGCCTGCACAGCATATGTTTGTTCACATGGTGATAGCTTTCCTGGTTCCACCTGCTAAACCATATTAAAAGGCAGCTAAAAATACATGACTATTATTCAGGGTATTATTTTCAATGCAAATAATGCCAGCAGCTGCCACATGGATAGTTCTCTCAGTCTCAGGATGAACTGATAAAGAGAAAAGCAATAGTCCAATAAACTATTAATAGGAAGAAGATGGGCGAACTACTTTACCAAGTTGTAGAAAAATCTCAAGAGCTCCAATTTAAGAAATATATGTTTTCCCTTAGCAGGAATATCCAAGGAAGAAGAAGACAGCAGTTTCCTTCATTTTGGGTGAGTTCACCTGTTTTTAAACTCTGGTTTCCAGTAATGACTTCTTTTGCCTCAGAGCACAAGTGTAACTCTAAGCTGTGTTACCATCCTCGCTGAAAGGAGGCCAGAGACAGGTGGTTCCAACAGATTTCTCTATCAAAGCCTGTGCTCTTATGTGCTTTCTCTCTCTTAGCACCCTGAAACTCATGTTTGCTCTGGTCTGTACTATGAAGTCTTGCAAACAGGTTGATCAGGGAAAAAAGCATAAACTTTTCCAGACTCTTGAACTTGATAGAAGTTTGTTGGCCAAAAGCAATGCCTTCGTCTTCAATTATATTTATGAAAGTGTTTGTGTAAAGATAGCAATGTAAACACATTATTTCTACTGTTACTCAATGTATTCTCTACAAATACCCTTTACCTTCCCTAAGAATGCCAGAAGGGGTTTTCCTTTTGTTTCCTTCTGGTGTAAACTGAAACTAAAGATGTGAAAATAATGAAGAGAAATCACAGGCAACCGTGCACTGTAGTAGAGGAACTTGTAGAAGCTTTAAGTGCAGCAGAAAAAATTACAATGATAGTAGCTCTCTCAGTGAAGTAGATTGCCAAATGTTCTGAATTTACAATTTAAGTGAATCAATCATTTTGGCTATTAGTCTAGATTTAGACTTCTTGCACTAAGGGCAAAATAAGCCCATTGTTTTTAAAGCATCTGTTAAATATATGACGCATACAACAGACTTCCTAATGCAAAAAAAAAAACCAAAACAAAACAAAGACAAACCACACTAATAATCAAACAACAAAAAACCCATCGACACATACATGTACATTCCAGCACTGCTATCAAAGCACAACTAGAAAATCTCAAAATCATTACAGAGGATAAAATTATTGTAGTTCTTTCACCATCCACAGACTGCCACCCACTTGGCTACCTTACAATGCAACTAATTCCTCAAGTTACTTGATAAATCTTCCTTGGAAAGCCAACAATTTTAGACAAAGGCTTTTAAAAATGCAAAATAGAGGTAGCCACCTAAATCTCACCATCTTCTGTGCATATAGTGTCCCTAGCTTCCATTTGTCTTAGTGGGAATCACTATCCCACTTAGGTTTTCATTTCACGCTTATTTCTTAGTTATTCAGTTCCCCTGCAACATGTGTGATACGGTCTTGATTAGAATGAAGGAACAATCAGATCTCTATCCTGGTCTAGATAAGCTTAGTGACTTTTCATTTTCTTTTGCGAGACATTGTTCCTACATGAAAAATGCACTCCTTTCACTTAGAGAAAGATAGGCACACTGTGCCATGGTTAATAAACAAACTGCAGAATTGTATGAGAAAGTGTACAAGTCTCATCTGGGAATGATTATGCATTGATTAAATTCTAAGTAATTTCATCCTAAGACTTACTATTTTTTTGGTTTTGTTTGAGTTGGCTACTAAGATTGATCACCCTGGAGAAATTAATCACAACAATGGCAAATCATAAGACAGACCATATAATTACACCTGTTGTTCTCACTAAGAGGTAGTTTTTCTTTACAAGAGAGGACAGTGAACTATTTAATATAGCCAAACACTAACAGACTGGAAAATACAAGACATCTGTAGAGTAAATAAGCTACTGATATATACAGAAAGTATTCATTAGCAAGTGTCCTACTGTTATATCTGTAGGACAGTAGCACATTAATGACCCAGTTCAATGTGAATGATGAAGACTTTCTCTTCCTACCTCTGCTTCCCTCTGCTCATTCTTCACCTTCTAGCATGCACCTGCATATTATTCATTCCTCATCTTTCATCTCCCTGCAATCCAATTTTCACATATCTCCACACTCCCCATCTCTTTGACCACTCTTCTCCCAATGCTCAGATTTGCAAGAAAACTTTTTTCTCTTTGCCTTTTCTTTTTTTTTCCAATCCTTCTCCTTTTTCCTTTGAATGTTCCTGACTCTACATGGCTTTAATGAAAGCCCTCAGTTGCTATGCTTTGTAGCAGGCAAAGACCTCAAACCCAACTCTACTAACTCGAGGACACTTGTGTAGGCAACTTGTAGGCAGCCCTGAAGTCTACTCGAGGGCACTGTAAAGACACCTAAATGAGGCTCTGTTTTTCTCTGGTGAATGTCTAAGGAACCAACAGGCACTGCTGAGCACCTCCATCCTGACAGAACCCAGGCAGAACCCAGGCAGAACACAGGTAACTCCCAGAGCACGTATCGCCCCTCATAAAGAGGAAGGTGTGTGTGGTGGGGATTTCTGTCCCTTCTTGTTAGTTGTGATATTGTATAATTGCCTTAGGTTTTCTCATTTGACTAAGAAACAGCATATTTGGGCTCACGGATGTCCTCCACCCAGCCTAAGAAGGACTGCAGAAAAGTATGGACATTGAGTATTAGACTATAAACGATTTCATTTTTGTACAGTTGTGGAAATATGAACATAAACATGAGAGTTCATCAAGTATGTGCCCTGACTGCTAGAATCTGGACTCAGCCTAGGCTACCATCAGACTGTTTCTAGAGCTGTGACTCCACAATGAACCAGATATCACAGGCAGACAGAGCAGAACACTCAATGTTGGTGATTAAGGCACTCTGGAGGTGCAAGACAATCTTTGCCAGAATGAGCAGGGCGGGGGAATACCTTCCCTTTCCTGAGTAAGGGTTTACCCTTTAGGCTATTATGCAAAAAAGATAAAGCTTCCCCCACATTGTTCCTTAGAGCAAGGCAGTCAGAGCTCTGATGTGGGTAGTTCGAGGTATCTAGTCCAACCACTGTTGCCGTTTAAGTATTAAGTTTAAGCAAGGTGTGAAAAATCTCAGTATAAGCAAGGTGTAAGAAAGCTTGTTCTCTCCTTGTTTATGCTGATTATTTTAGTCATGACTCAGAAAATCAAATCCTGACTGCTATTCTTACTGTATTGATGACTTTTTCTCTTTTTCCACCACTGTCTAATAAAAGATATTACTTCCTCACTTACAGGTTTGCCCAACCTATATTGTCACGTCTTCCTTGTTACTACAATGAACTGCTAGATGAAAACATGATAAATTTAGACAGTGGTGTACCATACAAAGATTTGCAGTACCAAATCAAAGTTTGGGTTCATAGGCTTCTCTCAAGATACTTTGTAATACTCGATATTAAAGCTCAGTTCATAACCAGTAACAGTATTACCAAGCTCAAGATAAGTTAATTAGCCCTCCTTTAGACCTAATTTTAGCAAACTTAGCCATGCCATGTTGGTTTACTCATGATAACAAGATCTAGAATGATCAGATACTTTCTGATGGAGCAAGGAAGACATTTAAAGCAACCCAACAAATTAATCCTGAGTGTAACTCTGTTGAACTGTTGTACCCAGTAAAAATACTGACTGATGTTAAAGCATATGAAGATCTACATCTGAAATAGACGTCACTGAGACAACAGACAAATTAATGTAATCCTATAGTAACTTATCTGGAAGCTAATTTTCCATGTGATATTGTCAGCAACCAGTACATCATGACAAAACTCCTCCTTTAACCGCACATTAGAAAAAACATTACATCAGTACATTTAAATCATCCTGTTGTTTTTCCCTTTTTTTAGCATTGTGCTAATCCATGTTTCCTGACTTGGCTGGACAAAATGAAACCCGACAGACAGCTGGATGTCATTTCTCTATAAAAAAAATAGTTTTGCACATTGGATTCATTCCAAAGCTTCAAGAAGACTCTGACCTCAATGGGCACAAGCCATCATATATTTGCATATGTAAGGGTAAATATTTAGAGGAAAAACATGCTGTCAGATCATCATCTGATGTCACAACAAGCAAAAGTTATGATGTCTCCTATAAAACCCAGGTAGCAGTTTCTCTGTTCATTTTTACTGTGTATATTACTATGCCGACACAGAGCCTTCATATTGCATTAATCCATTCCAGTTGGAATGGAAAATTTTTGTGCTGCTCATGGTTTTTATTCTAGAACAAAGAGTAGGCATTACTGTTAGTATTTATACTGCAAAACTGTATAAAACTTCAGTCAGAAGTGAGTGCCTTGTTGTGCTCAAGTGCTCCAGAAACACAACAGAAAATTGTTCTCTCCAAGAAGTTTAAAACTCAAGTGAATCATCTGAAAGCTACAGATCAATGAAATCTATGTTTTTGCTAGATATTGCTGTTACTTCTAAATCTATTATGTTACTTGTCTGCTTAATTGGCAATGAAATTATATCATTTTCTCTTTATAAGTAACCTTGTGGGTTCTTGTTTGTTTACAAAAAGTCATGATTTCATAAATTGGTTTTTAAGATTTTGAAACATATATTTTACATCTTTCAAACACCTTTCAATATTTTACATCTTTCAAATGTCTCTTAGAGCAGTCTAGGATCAATAGCACCACAAAGCTGACTGGAAAATCACTGGGGTTTGCTACAACAACTAACAAGTCCACCTACCTTTAGAGTGAATGGAAAGTCTGACTTTGTCTTCTGTGGGCATTAAATAGAACTCCAAAAACTCTCTGCAAAACCATGTAGCTGAAGCAAGAAGGTAACAAAAAGAATATATATCAGATTATTTTTATTTAACTGATCATTTCTTAACTCCACATTAGAGGGCAATATCAGCTATAATTTCTGCTTAGCTGTATATGTTTTCACTGTAGTAGCTGGCTTAGCTGTATATGTTTTCACTGTAGTAGCTCAAGCTTATCAATCTCTTTAGCTGATTGAATCTTGTAACAAATATTTAGATTTTAGAATTCTTGTTGGAGTTTGAAACTGCAGCTGTTTGAATGTTACTCACCATGTACCTCAAAAACTTCGTAACAATCACAATCGCAAATATTTCAAATATAGCAATTAATCATCAGAATAACTATCAGAATAACTCTGTGAGATACACCACTACCATGTGAATTTGTCAGACTAGGTTTTTTATGTTTTTCACTAGCCAGGGTAACAAAAAAATTATTGTGGTTTTCTGTCCCCACCCCAAAAAATAGTGGTCACAGAAATATATATTTTTCAAAGAGTTAAAATTATTACTGCTATTCTCTCAACTGAAAACTGAGATGTATGGCCAGACTTAAAATAAATAAATAATGAAAGAACCAGGATGAGAAATAATTAGAAAAAATAGAGGTAAACTCTTCCAAAACTGACCCTCGTTATCCCTTGTGCCTAAACCTGATGATGTCCAAAATACGCATATAGCTAAGGAAGGTAAAGTTTTATTTAGGCACCTGCTCAGAGCCTCCCAAGTACATATCATTGCAATGTCTCACCTTTATCTGGTTGAATCAGACTGCATGCAAAGCACAATGTTAGCCAACACTTTATTTGAAATGATGTTGGTATTGGCAGCAGCTACAGTTGTCAGTATCACAGTATCAAATGAAGAAAACTGTAATATGTGGCTTATCTTTTCCTACCTTTCTTTTCATATCTATAAACAATGTGCCAGTTATGATTCTGTTTCTCCATTTCTCAGTTATGACTCTGTTGAAAGTAACTAAATTTTCTGTTTGAAAGGAAGACCACATAGCATGAAGAAAAGAAAAATGAACCTAAGTAGCACAATTGATTAAATAAAGGAAAATACTTTTCCTTATAAATATTGTTTCTTTCATCTTCTCCAGTGTCAGAGTAAGAACTGAATATAGCCATTTAGTCATCGTATCAACCACAGATGGTAAAGGGTGTCTAGATTGGGTACAAAGTCCTCCTTCTTCTCACCAGACAAACACACTAAACAGTGCTGCTAACAGACATGGAAACCAGCCAAAGCTGTCAAAACCTTCTCTACACCCGGAGATTACTAATCTGCATATTTACAAAAGGAATAAATCAAAATGTGGGTTAAGAAGCTGAAAAGAAGTATGTTTTATTCAGAGAGAGACAGAGTTTGTGTGGGAGCGTGACCCTGATTGTACTGAGCCCACAAGTATTCAGATGTGAAGCAGGGGAAGGGAGTATACCCAGGTGCACACACCAGTTTATGGGTGCTCGCAGACAGGCAGAGTGGAGAAAGGCCAAAGGGATCAATACATCCGCTTTTTTTCCCACATTAGATAGAAATACGTGGAAGAATCCCTGTATCCTACACAAAATGACGGTGATAATGTCTGGTGCATGTGCATGAGAAGTAGGTTTTCAGTTGCTCTGCTATTTCCTCCTAATTCAGGTTACTATTGAAAATTAACTTGGGGCGACATAAGTAAAGACCACTGCCAAAAGAAGTACCTTGCCCTTTCCCTGCCTCCTTCCACAAATACTCACTCTAAATGTTTTTTCCTGCCACAAGGGAAGACAAACCAGACTAAAATATAATCTGACAATAACAAAATTTTATTAATTTCCACCTAGACGATTTTCTTGACATGCAGAGTTATAGCCCCATAGCTAACTGCTACTGCAGACACAAGCGAGACAGCAGGACACGTGGACAGAGACTAGGAATAGAATAACACCTAGTGCTTTCATCAGTTTAAAATGATCTTCAAACCACCAATATTTCTCTCTCAAAACAATAGCAGAAAGTGAATGCCATGCCCCAAGTCTTTTATTCAGTCTGCTTTTGTACATCTTGCCCTTGAGAAAATGGCATGCCTAGAGGATTTTTGCCAGGAGGATGAAAAAATAAAAGTACATTTATTCTATTGGCTTTTTATATGGTGATTAGTGACTAATTACAAATCATTATAGTAATGGTGCATTTAGCAAGTATATCCCAACAGCACTATATCTCTAGCCTAATTATTACTTGAGTAAGTCATCACCTGCAGGAAGTTAATCTGGAAATTCAAGTTAAAGTGTGGTCTTTTGTTACTACAGCTGAAAATCAGATCTTGTATCCAAAACTATCTCAGATTCCACAGTACTAAAATACATACACAGGAGCTGCAGTCTCCCCTTTCACCCTGGCAAAGCCTATGTCAAGTTCTCAGTATTGTTTGACCAACATGCCTCTGGGGATCACACCTGCATCTTTAATTCTTTAGATAAGCCACTACCTGCCGACATTTAAGACACCAGAATTCCCAAGTACAGCCTCATAGTATTTCAGCTGAAAGAGCTTGCTAACGCACCAGTTCAGGCCACAGTTTTGAGGGGCACTTGTCATTATAGTGTTACACAAAACCAGAGAAAATGGCTTGTGGATGGACCTTTCACACCCACTGCTTTCTTCCAATAGTCCTTAGCTGGCAGCTAAACAGCTGCAATCTCACTCCTCCCCACCTGGTGGGGAAATGAAAGCTAATGGGTTGAGATAAAAACAGTTTTAGGAGAATAATATAAGAAGGGGTAATGACAATAACTGATAATAATAATAACAACGCTAATAATAATAGAATATATTAAAATACAGCCAGTCACTGCCTGATGATTAACACATCTCAAGCAGAGATTTCAGTGAAAGCTGCTATAATAGTGAGTGCAGAGATCTTAGCAAGTTCAGTGATAGCAGTAAGTGGAACACCAACTGTGGAATCTGGATAATCCGCCTGTCCCCCAGACAAATTTCCATTTTTATATTGAGCGTGATATTACAGTATAGAATATTCTGTTGCCCAGTTTAGGTTAGCTGTCCTAACTTCACTGTATACTAGCAAAATATGGGAAACTGAAAAATCCTTGATTTCTTAGCAACAACTAAAACCTTCAGTGTATTATCAATATTCTTTTCATAGTAAATTTAAAAATCAGCAGCTACTCTGAAGAACATTAACTGTATCTCAGTTTAAACCAGGACAGCAGATGGGCTCTTCCACCAGGCTTCACCCGAGATGAGCACCTCCACAACTTTCTGTGTTGCAACAAACTCCATACAGTCTCTTTCAAGGCCCTAGAAATCCTGCATTCTTTGTGTCTGCAATAGCATTCAAGGAACACAACTTCACTCAAAAACTCCATCTGTACTAGACAAAACAAACAACATTTCTCAGAGGCCCCCCACCTTTATAAAGGAAGAAAATAGACAAACTGTTGATAAAATGGTTATTGTCCATCACTCCCTGCAAACTGAAACTGTTTGTACTAATCTTTCAAATGCGTACAGTGTCGTCAAATTATCAGAAACAAAGTAATGACCCCAGCTGGGATGAAAAAAAATCTTTGAACAGAATTGAAAAATTAATGAGAAATCTGTTTACTCTTTTAATATTTCACAGACATGCATGCTTTTTATCATGACAAATATTTACCAACAGGAAACTTTCAAAGGAAACTCTCCCTTTTTACATGAAAAACACAGAAATGATCAGTTATTATATCACTGCTTGCAACCACAACATTGTGATCTGCAAGACTAAATACAAGATAAGTACATTAAATACCAGATAAAAATGAAAATGTTTTTCTTCTACATTGTTTCCAGTTAACTTGGTAGGTCTTCATACAGTAATGGACTGAGATGTTATAAACTCCAAGGGCAAAGGGCAACAGCAGCAACATTAGGCTGAGGACTGAACTGACATAAACAGCATGATCCATACACCCATGAGAGGGGAAAAGCTTTAGTGCTGTACTATATGTCTAGGAAAAGTACGACCTCTATAAATTCAGCTCTATCAGTATCTAAGGCCATTCTCAAATGTAATTTGTGTCTGGCATTTCATGCCACAGATATTTCCTGTATAGACTTATTCATTATGCTCTGCCTTAAACTTTGGCTTCTGGCTACTTGAAGATGCTGAGCTAACTGATAATCTTCTGTACCTATGTTTATAGGTGAATATAAGTTAAAAATTTTTGCTTAACTGAGCCTCTAAAAGATAGCTAGTCATTCACTAATTCTTAGAAATTGTTTAGAACTGTCTATGTAGGAGGCACAAGAAATTACTTTGCCCAACATGAGCCTTATTTAGTTTATGAAAATAAACTTTTTGCCAATATACGGATCACAACGATATAATTCATTAAAGTCTTGCATTTTCTATGTAAGGCAGCCCCCCTTCCCCCCTTATTTTTTGAAAGATTTAATTTAATCAAAACTTTTTTTTCATAGTAAAATGTTTAGTCAGTCCTACATTTCACTTCAGTTCAGTGGTTTCCTTCATATATTACCATACTGATAAAAATGATAAATTCCTACAGATTCATTTCACTTTCATCACCAATTTTCTTAAGAAAAATTAATGTCTGAGTTAATGGAAGACAGAAATTCCTGAATCTAGAATCACTGGTCACTCCAAAGTAAAGATCAATCCTATTTAAACACTATGAATAATTATTCACAAAAGATTTATATGACATATGTGCTCACTTTGGGGAACATCAAGCAGTTGTAATCTATACTTCAAATCATTCCTTTTCTAGTCTAGAATATTAATATCGGTAGATATGAATCTCTTTAGAAATATATAAACTACTTTATAACATAGTGGTCTGTACATGTTTCCCAAAGAATCACTGTCCAAAGGTTATACTGGTATACTGACCCTGAATTAGAAGAATTGAAGAAGGGCCATAAGATAAGGATATATAAATTATAATAAAAGCAGGTCGTTTTTATATCCTTTCCAATTTAATTACAATCACTGTCATTAAAATGGATTGGATACTGTTGGTTTCTCTTCCCATTACCATCTTTGTCACAAGAATGAGAAATCCAGACTTCAATTCTTGTCAGCTTTAGCTGAATGCTGCGTAGTTCTTTAACCTTTCTATAACTATGTCATTTTATTGGCTGGCTTTTCCACTTCTTTCGTGTTTGAACCAAAGTAGCTTGCAGTAATGAGCTGGAATGGATAACCAATCCCACAACAGCGTATTGAAAAGGTCAAAGCAGTTCATCATTGTGTAATCAATATTACAAATTAGACAACACAAATCTTATTCTTATGAAAAAGTCTAACAAAAAATGTTAAAATTAATTTGTAGTGATAAAGATAGTTTATACAAAGAAAACAGGCCCATCTTTTTACAGCTTTATTATTTTATATACTGAAGCTTTATCCTTTGACACTGGACATATATTACGGAAATTCACAACTGAAGGTACTATAGAACTTTAGACATATGCACACATTGCATATAGTGGTTTTAGAACCTGTATCTTCCTTAGTTCATTTCAATGCTTATATATGAATTTACAAGTTTATACCTTCTTTTAGGAGAATGGACTAAGATACACTCATAAAAAAGAAAAGAAAAGAAAAGAAAAGAGAAGAGAAGAGAAGAGAAGAGAAGAGAAGAGAAGAGAAGAGAAGAGAAGAGAAGAGAAGAGAAGAGAAGAGAAGAGAAGAGAAGAGAAGAGAAGAGAGGAGAAGAGAAGAGAAAAGAGAAGAAGAGAAAAGAAGAGAAAAGAAAAGAGAAGAAGAGAAAAGAAGAGAAGAGAAAAGAAAAGAAAAGAAAAGAAAAGAAAAGAAAAGAAAAGAAAAGAAAAGAAAAGAAAAGAAAAGAAAAGAAAAGAAAAGAAAAGAAAAGAAAAGAAAAGAAAAGAAAAGAAAAGAAAAGAAAAGAAAAGAAAAGAAAAGAAAAGAAAAGAAAAGAAAAGAAAAGAAAAGAAAAGAAAAGAGAAAAGAAAGAAAAGAAAAGAAAAGAAAAGAAAAGAAAAGAAAAGAAAAGAAAAGAAAAGAAAAGAAAAGAAAAGAAAAGAAAAGAAAAGAAAAGAAAAGAAAAGAAAAGAAAAGAAAAGAAAAGAAAAGAAAAGAAAAGAAAAGAAAAGAAAAGAAAAGACCCAGCACCCACCATGGCCACATGTTTGCCTACAGAGCCTTGGGGAGCAAGGGTGCCCACTGCCAGGACAGTGTGTCCGGGCAAAGCCAAATCACACCTTCTCCCAGGAAACTGCAGGAGCAGGGTGCCAAGAAACAGGAAATGTGAAATCTCCTGTTGGTCTCTCTCTGATCTACTAATTGGGCAACCTCACTCAAAGTTAAGGGGATTTTAAGAATACAAAGCAAGCACTCATGAAATATAAAATGTGAGCCTGGCTTGGGAATGGTTGTTCATCTTCATGATGAAATGAATGGTAATACTATCACACTGCAAAATCCTATTATTCTCCTCTCCACTGAATAATGAGATATCCACTATTCCTTGGTACTTAGTAATTCTTTGCTTAGGTTTTACATTTGTTTTTGTTTTTCTAGTGTATCTAATCCAGAATCTGCAATATAGATGAATTTATTAATTATGTCTTGGATATGACCTTTCTTTTGAGTGCGAGTACTTCATAGATGTGTTTATCCACTTATTTTAAAAGTATCTCAATTTAAAATTATCTCGCAGTGTAGATCAGCAGAGACTTAAGGAGACAAAGATTGAGACCTAATTATTTATTTTCTTTTTTAATAACCTGTGAGGGCCAGAAGTATCTTCAGTAGAGATGAAACTTTGAAGATACAAGCTGCCAATCACCTGCTTGGTGCACTTGGATTATTTTTTTCTATCCTTATTATGTATTTTACTGAAGTGGCTCTAGATTTTACATTCTTATTTACATATTGTGTCCTAGTGCACCAGAGACAAGTGTTTTTCACTATACAGTAGACTAGTAAAGATGGAAAACCTCTATATTATTTATGGGAGTCATTGACACTAACTTGGATATTTAAAAAATTCTACTCTATCCACCCCAAATCAGATGAGGAATATCCCTGCAGAAGGAAAAAAAAGAAGCCTCTGGCTTTCTAACTTCTATTTACCCTAATTTCAGATTCCAAGTGTAGGGATTAATGTCATAAATATGCAGACTTGGACAGCAAAGGTTAAGATGCAATCCACAGCAAAGGTTTTAGCAGCAGCAGTGATGATCCTGTGTACTACAATTGATAGCTTTACTGGAAGTAGGGAGGGAGCCCAGGTTGCAAAGAGTTTCAACTTTGTAATAAAAGATAAAATATATTCTCTTTCATCAAACATGCAATGAGTCTGGTTTTGTGTAGATGTCTCCTTAGTCAGACAGACTTCTAAACTGTAAGTTTGTTTTTCATTAGATGGCATTTAAAAAAAATTTGTTTTAGACTGCTGTTGCCAAGATTTAGGAACGAATATTGAAAAATTAAATTTTTTATTTCTCTGGGTCTTATTCCTATGGTGGGTATTTGCATTACAAACATACAATGTAAAGAGCATTAGTCACAAGCCATTAGAACTGATCCAGCACCTATAACAGTCAGAGCAAAGACTTCCACTGACTTCAATGGAAAGGCCAAAGATACTCTTGTCCAAACTGTATGTTTTCTGCCCAGTGTGTTGTTATTGGAATAGAGCTTCTGACAACAAAATCCATTGTCACAGATATAACCTGACACATGACCTGCTCCCCATCACAAACTTCTGGGAGATTAGAGAAGGATTAGAGAAGAAGGACTGTCTGCAGAGCAAGGGAAAGGAGCAGGAGAGGCAAGGGGAGGAGCCACAGGGGCCCAAACACTGAGGAAGGTGTTGGTCTGGGTGGCAAATTAGAGGTGAGGAAGCTGGGACAGGGTCTGAGGAAAGCTGGATGGGAGTTCATGGAAACCAACATTGCAGTGTCAGAGGGCAGTTTCTGTGGGGAAATCTAGAGTGGCTAGCAAAAGGCATGCAAGAAACTACCGAGATAGGCATCAGAAGAGGTAAAGAAGACAAAGTTAAGAAGAAACAAGAAATACCACCTGCTGGCCTCAGTAGGACCCCTCAGGTGCCTATAGCCAAGGCTTTTAGAGAACCAATAGATAAAACACTATCAGACAACAGAGAAAAATATGTGAAGCTGTTAATGCAAAACTGCATAAAAATGAAGTTAACACATAAAATCAAAAGATACAACTCTTATAGATAAATACCTTATTTCTTCTGTTCTTTCAAAACTTTTTGAACAGAATAGCCTCATTTCATTACTTTATCTGAATTAAACTAAAATACTTCTCAGTATGTTAAATTTAAATTAGGTTATATTCACACACAACATAAAACATGGTTGAATGTATTTCTGATGAATTGCAGGCAGTTGTGCTCAACTGGCCTGTGTATCATTTGTAATACTGTAAATCTGAGAGAGAATTCCAGTTCTCAGTTACTCCTTCCTGTGACATAAAAATGTTTGATTAATACATTTAAAATGCAAAGCTACCAAGGACAAACTGTAGATTCATAGAATGCTGCAGTGACGTTTTTGGGTTTATGCCTAACACTTTGTATCATGTGTTTCTTTTCTGAGTGCTACTCATGACTGATCTGAGGTTTGTATTTCTGACTAGAGGCACTCAAATAGCCTTTTTCTTAGTAGTTATAACTACCTCAGAGCTAACTACATCAAGTATGTATAACAGAGAAGAGGTTTTTTTGATGGTACATTACTCTATACCTATTAACAATACTGTTAGTGTTCAACAACTAAAATTATATATTATCTGCTGCTTTGACTCACTATCATCACATAGTTCTGCAGCATTTCACAGTCAGATTTCATATTTATTACAGTCATTTTTACTGTTCCATCAGCAAACTCCTTTCCCTGCTCCAGTGCTGGGAAAATGTGCTCCTCAACTTTAGAGACTGCATGTAAGGGAACTGAAGTAAAACCTTAGGACTGGCACACATGTAGGACTGAACCCCTTGTTAAGGAGTTTGAGATGAGGGGAGGTCTTCGTCAAGTGACAGAACAGTATCACAGTATCACAGTATCACAGTATCACAGTATCACAGTATCACAAGGTTGGAAAGGACCTCTGAGAACATCAAGTCCAACCTATAACCCAACACAACACCAACCCATCATCTAAACCATGGCACTCAGTGCCTCAACACCAATATAAGATATGATAAGTAGTCTATAATTTGGAAAAAAAAAATTAAATGAGTCTGAAAAAATTCAAATCTGAAAACTATAAATCTTAGAAATGCTTCTTTCTTAGTGAATGAGGTGTTAAAGAAAAACAAGCCTTATCAGGTTTCAAACACGTAGATAAGTAATTGCAGGCTGGTGCTTACCTCTCTTCAAAGCAGACGGTATGATCAACTTTAAACAACCTGGGTAATGAGGCCTCAGATAGCAAAGACATGGCAGACTTTATCTGACAAGCCTCTTAATGGCACTGTTTTAATTGCTAGAAATCTCTAAAGCCTCTTGCAGTGTTGCAGACAAAAAAGTGACGTCTGAAGGCATTTAGATTGCTGCTAAGGAGCCAGTTCCTTCCACTGCATTGCTGGGATTTTTTGTGGTCTATCGGGAGCCTCTTAAAGCCTGGAATAATAAAACAGAAGTGGAGCAACACTCTCAGCATGAAATGAAATGCTCAGTGTAGGAACAGGTTGAGACCAGCTGCTTTTGCAAATGAAGATAAAACCACATAGACTCTTACTGCTTTAGCACTTGGGTGGTTCAGAGGCAAGGGTTAACCGTGGCTGAACAGAATTATTTAAAACTGAATTAAATACCATAGGTGATATGAAAGCAAAGAGGATTGAAGTAATGGAAAAGAGCATCCAGCACACATTAAGTAGTTGCAAAATAAAAAAGAAAGGAAACATCAAAAAATAACTGACATTCATCTACACCTGTTTAGAGACAGAGACCAACTCTTAACTCTTCTGTTACCGCTTTCTATCAGAACATATTAAATTAGAAACCTCACAATAGGCCAAAAAAATATAGTAGGGCCGAGCCAGCAGCTCCAGCTAGAGGGAAATCTTTTGACAGTGTTTCACCATGTTTCACTGGTTCTCATTCCTTGTACACTTGTCAAGTTCAGCAGTTCAAGCTCAGCTTTTCAGGCCAGATATCTATCTTTGCATTCTTGGAGGAAGACATGGCTAAAATTGTTCAACTGTTTTGAAAAATAACTCTGGAGAAAAAATAGGTCAGAAATCACTTTGGTTTGTGAGCTGAGAAAAAGTAACTGCAGCAAGAAAGGCTGTTGGTTCTATGAGCCTAACCTTGTTCCTGTGAAAAGCTGGAAATATAGAGAAAATGAAGGAGAGCACTGAAAGTAGGGAACAATCTGTATTTAATTGAGCACTGAACAGGACTGGATTGAATAGCTACTTTCACGTTCCAGCGCAGCACTGAGAAGACAGATTCACATGGTGCAGTCTATGGCATGCAGGGATGCCTTAGCCAGCTCTTTTTCTGGCATTTCTCCACAACCAATGCAGTGCTGTGTACAGTAGACTGAGCTCTAGAAACAACATATCTGTGTTAGCATGGAGCCTCACCTGGCTAACCCTTTCACCTTGTCCTATCTCATGGCAAAGAAAAGGCTTTATTAGGCAAATCAGATGTATTACTTTCAGCATCAACACCGATTTGAGTAACTCTAGGTCTACTCTATTTGTTGACACAACTAGAGTGATAGGTAAGCTCAATAAACCAGTGACATGGTTTAACCCTTTCCTGAACAGGTCAGCAGCAAAACACGGGTGGTTGTGATCCCTGTCCCCCCACTTCAAGGAAAAGAGAAAGGGAAATGAGAGAGAGACACTTGTGGGTTGGAAACTAAAACTAAAAAACAGCTTTAACAAAACAATAATAGTAAAGAGGAAACTATTGTTCTTAAGAAAATTATAAAATATATACAAATATACAAAATCAACCCCCTCGATGACTTTATGTCTCTACTGATGCTGCAGAGTAGACATGGGGAAAGATCACAGGCTGGACTCAGCGGTAGACAGAAGGTGGATTCAGGAAGGCCCAGATCCAGGATCAGTAAGAGAAAGACAGACAAAGTCTGACGCTTGTGACCTCTCAGTTTTATACCAAATATGACATATATGGAATGGAATGGAATGGAATGGAATGGAATGGAATGGAATGGAATGGAATGGAATGGAATGGAATGGAATACTCTGTTGGTCAGTTTTGTATTACCCATTCTGTGCACAACTCCCTGCAGGTGCAACCCTTTTTCACCTCTTTGACTTAGGGCATTCCAGCAACTTCACTATGACCTTGGTCCCCATAGGGATAACTGTAAGCAAAGCCCTTTCTGCATAACAATGCCCTTTGGTGATAAACATAAATTTTAAGTGCTGGCACTTCTACAGACAGATATTATACGGAAAAACATGTAGTTAACTTCCAGAAAATGAAGTTACTTAGACAAGGCTAAAACAGAACCATTTGACAAACAGAACCATTTGACACGAAAAAACCTACCTCAATTTTAACAAATCGTGAGTAAGTCCAGCTTCAGCTGATTGTGGCTGGAGTTGCACCATAGGTAGGTATTGTGCTGCCTTTTTTGTACTCAGGTACCAACTCGGGTGGCCTAGATATCCCTATAGAGTTCTTCCATAAAAAGCAAGGCCACATATCAGTTCTTCAGATAAGATTTCTCTATCTATCTCCACTGATACTATTTAATTAAGAAGAGTGAGCAGCCCTTGACACCTCTTTAAGGTAGATACAGGTTTGGTGAAACAGAGCCTGCATTAAACCAACTAACCAATGCCTAAAATATCTGTTTCTCAAATCAGTAGTTCAGTATTTCAGAAAAATTTCAGTAGTGTGCTATCTCATTTTCATCTGAAAACTGAAAACATGTGTGTTTCTGTAGATTTATTTTTAGTAAATTCCTGTAAGACTCTATATCATATTCTTTGCAATGTACAGCAAAAATAGACTCCATAAACTGACATGTATTACATCACATCTTCCTTTTTTTGTTCCTGTCTTCATTTTCCTTCACAGTTAAGTCTACCCTGAGTTACTTTCGAATAAATATTTTCTCTGAAAAATTATTGACTGTTTTATAGAAAATACAACTATATGCACAGAAACCATCAAACATATGAATGGACCCATTGTTTTTAATGATTCCTTTGCAGTGTTGTATGTAGCCCAGTCTTTAAGATAAAAAGTTCAGAGTTTCATAAGGGTTTAAGATTTGAAAGCATCTTTAGTAATATCAAGGTGCTAACTGAGATGCTTGAGAAACTTTGTAAAATTCAGTAATCATTTGTTGCTCATAATCAATTTTTCTCTTTGTATCTGTAAAAATTGCAGTACAAATGCAGAATCTATCAGTACCCCTGTCCAAATTTTATTTGACTGTGTTTCCAAAGCTGAAGATATCCTGCATGAAAGTATTCTTCCCTAAATTCTAAGAGTTCAACATCCAGTTTAGTTACTGAGCTAAGCAGGAGCTCCTTACACAGAACCAAATAATAGCTGAGGTTGGCAAGAACCTCTGGAGATAGTGTAGTCCAACCTTCCTGGTCAAAGCAACGTCATCTACAACATCTTTTCCAGGACTTTAACCAGCCAACTTTTTAATATCTCCACCAAAACAGACTCCACGAAGTCTCTGAACAGTCTGTTCCAGTGTTTGACTACCCTTAGAGTAAAAAAAAAAGCTCTTTCTTATGTTTAAATAAAATGTGTGGTATTTCCATTCAGTTTATTGCCTCTTATCTTTTTACTGGGCATACCACTGAAAAGAGCCTGGTTCCATCTTCTTTAGTCCCTCTGCAACAGGCACTTACATATATGGATAAGATCCCCCCGAGCCTTCTCTTCTCTAGGCTGAACAGTTCCACCTCTCTTAGCCTTCCCACGTATGAAAGATGTTCTACTCTCTCAATCGCCTTAATGGCCTTTTACTGTCTGCTTTCCTGTTGCTCCGTATCTCTCTTTCACTGAGAGTTTAGAACTGGTCAGAGTAGTCCAGGTACAGCTTCATGTAGTGTTGAGCAGAGAAAATGATCATTTCCTTTGCCTAATGCAGCCCGAGATGCTGTTGGGCTTCTTCACTGCAAGGGCACATTATTCATCCTGTTGTCCGAGACCCTTGGGCCTTTCTTTGCAAAACTGCTTTCCAGCTTGTCAGTCCACAGCATATACTGGTATATGAGGTTGCTCTTCCTCAGGAGTAGGACTTGACATTTCCTTTCTTGGGCTTCCTCAGGTCCCTCTCTGCACATTTCTCCATACTGTCCAAGTCCCTCTGAATGGCAGCACACCCATCTGATATATCAGCCACTGTCAAAGGAAAGAGTCAGACACCTACAAGCATCAGGACTTTTTCCAACCTTAAATATTTTCTTCCCTGCTAGCTGTAGAGGCAAACTAGAAACCAGCTTAGACCAGTCCCTAATACCTAGGTGGGTGAGTTATGAAATTTAAATCCTATTCAGTCTGACAATTCAACAGAGTCTTTCTTGGTTATTCTCTGCAAAATAATGTTGTTCACTATGATATGACCCCAGCACAGACATTCAGTACATTCCATGTACTTCTCTGTAATAGTTATGGAAGAAAAGATTTCCCTTTTGCAGGCATCAAAAGCTCAGTTACTTTTGAAACATCTCCCTGTTAAGTAGGCATTAATAACTTTGTTGTGACAGAATAGATCAAAAAGGTCCTTATCAAGTTCTCTGTTTCGTTTACTTCTTTCCATATAGGAATCCATACAACAATTTATTGTCAGCTACACAGCTGCTTCTGTATTGCCCATAAACTCTATGTTCATGTTTAAACTCTTGACACTAAAATCTTCTGTCATTACCCTTATATCACAGTGACTGTGCTTTTTATATTGACTTGCAGATCTTCTAAGAGCTCTAACTTCTTGCAGAGCCCCCAATATTTATCACAGAATTGGCAGCTGTTAATATAATGAGATTATTTCCTGATGCATAAGCACTAGACCTTTGACAGTTCTCCAAGCTGCAACTTTTGTTTGGCTCCCAGTGGTCTGCCACACAGATTTCACACCATTGTTGCAACACCAGCACCTTCAGTGCCTTTCTCTAACTAAACTCATTTGTTCTCAGCTTGAGTGAATCAGTGGATACAGAAAGAAGTATTCACTCACTGGTAATGTTGAAAAGTGTTTTTTTCTGTATACTTTTCAGAGTCCCAGGAAATGTTTCAGCTGCTTACTTAATGAGAGCAATTTTGTTATACATTTTAGCCTCATAATTATCAGTGAATGCCAGTCAGTCTTTCAAAGTAATGGGTCAGACTTAGAACAAAGTTCTTCCAAATAACCAGGCTCTAACTCTTTTTTCCCCTGCTAAGCACACATTACACTTCCGGTACGTCTCTAAGGACACCAATGTGGTCCCCACCATCACCAACTGTCATGTCTTTCCTTTCTGAGCCAGTAAGCATAAAAGAAAAGTAGACAGATACAGTCAGGAAATTGTCTCTTATCAGTTTCACAAAGTTTAGCTGGCTAGTGCCCCACTTACCCAAACAGGTTCCAATGGCTTTTTCAATAACAAAGGGAGACTTGCTAGAGGGATTCTGAACTGTTTTGAGGGACAGTATCCAGTTTCTCCAGATTATTCTTTCAGTTCCTGGCAAAAGGTCTGCTTTGCAACCTGTTCCTGCTAGCAGTTGTGTATGCCCAATGCTGATCAAACCATGAAGGCTTTTCTTTTATCCCAGAATGCCCCTCTTAAATGAGCTTAAGCTGTATTAAATTACAGAATGAAAAACTAAAATTCAGCCTCCAAGTTAATTTTTTGGTAGAGAGATGGGATTTAAAAAAAAAATCACCACCACAGCTTAAAGATTTATATTAATATCTTTACAGGATTATAAAAAATAGTACGCTTTTTTTTCCCCAAAAGAAATTTCACTTCAGACCTTTGTACAAAGTTTATATGGGCTATTTTTGGAGTTGATGTTACAACCTTTGACTCAACTAATGGAGAAAACAGATGCTTAAAATTGCCACAGTGAGAGAAGAGCTGCCTAACACTTGCTCTGCTATATGTCCAATGCACAATGAAACATTACTGCATCAGAAATCAAAGGGCTTGCCGAAAAATGAATTCCCTGTGTGTTTGGTAGACTAAACCTACTTGGAGCAAGGAGGAAATGGGCTTTGTGATATCATTGTAGCATTTCTAGGAAAGATGAGTCATGGAGCTTGACCAAATATAGTGTTGCTGTAGGGAAGCTAGCCTTGAACTGACAATTTTTGGTTTGTTTTTTTCTTTCTTCTCTCTATCTGGGAAAACAGGCTGAAGCTTCTCTTGTAGAAAACTTGAGAAAACAACTTTCTATTTTAAAAGAATCCGGGAAATTTCTTGAAATACTGTAATTGTGGGTGCAGGGTATAGAATACAAAATATATTTTTCAAACCTCTGAAAATATATTCTCAAACCTTTGAAAAACAGTTACGTTCATTCATATTTTGAAAGGCACAGACTGCTCCATTTGAATTTTAACACAATCCAGGAAATCACCTTCCTCACATCATTGTGACTGCTCTTGTACTTAGGTACTTTATTGATACGAAGAACACACTACAGCCTTATTAACTGGATTTTTTTAAATGCTTGAGATGAGATGGTCTAAAAG
This sequence comes from Dromococcyx pavoninus, assembly GCA_033558185.1. Lineage (NCBI taxonomy): Eukaryota > Metazoa > Chordata > Aves > Cuculiformes > Neomorphidae > Dromococcyx > Dromococcyx pavoninus. The sequence goes on from JAUMJL010000212.1 coordinate 3,646,880, forward strand.
AACCGAGGTGGTAAAAATAGAGTTTAACAAAGTCTTATACAGATTTAATTCTTTCATGTGTCAATATTCAGTATTAAACTTCCACTTCCTGAGAAACACACAAGGAACAAAGAAATCTACTAAAATACTGTTAGGAAAAAAAGATTTCTATCTAGAGTATATGTACTCACCAAAAATATTCTCTTGAAAAAGCCTCACAGTATTACCTTGATTATATCCTCATTTAAGCAATTTTTACACCTCTACAACCTCTCTAGAGTATTCTTGATTTATACTAATCTAAATCTTAGAATTCAGACCAGCTATTTCAAAAGCCTGTGAGAATAGCTAAAGAGTCCTTTCATATTAGTTTAGTAGATGCATTTGAAAATATTCAATAGTATATGACTCATCAAATCAAACTTGTTAACAACAGCAGGTTTTTTTTGAATACTAGATTGCCACTAGGTCACAAAGAAAGACCTAGATGTTAAAGAACATTCTGTAGATACACTGGTCAAGCTAGCATAGACTTAATTAAAGGGTTTGACCTAGTAATTTTTTCTAACTCATCTGTTTTATATTCCAAAAGCATCTTTCACTAACATTTTTGGATTGTATTTAGAAAACTTTTCCCCCAAAACAAGTTTTGTTACGTAAGTGCTAGTTTAAAATGTTACACTCTCAGCTGGTGTAAGTTGCTTTGACTCCTTATACTTGCAGGGATTTTCATAAGTCCTCAGGTAGTTTAGATATCATAGGCATTGAAGATGTAAAACCTTAAAAAAGTGTTTGTTATATTTTACTATCGTTATTAATCGTACAGTTGTAAAAATAATATAAACTTTTACAGAAAGTAAGCAGTTAAATACACGCAATTCACAAACACTTGACAAATTTACCAGGTATAGCATTCACACTTTAAGAAAACTGAAGGAAAACACTGAAAAATTTATTTTTATTGAGGTATTATGGCATCACAAAGTCCTGCCAAACTCTTAGAATAACAAGATTTTTGGTTTGGCTTGTCATCAGTAAAGAAAGCAAGCGCAAAAAGAATTATGCTATATATCACAGATTATTTCTCCACAAGATGAAACTCCAAAAACACATTCACTTTGAAAGGACAGTTGCTTAACTAGTCTTGATCTTCAAAGGCATTCTGCAATGTGATATTTGCCACAAACAAATGATTTTTTAAAAATTTTCATTTTCAGAGAAAAGGACTTTTCATATGGTCTGCCTCTTTCTTTACAGCTACTGAGTAATCCCAGATATATGTAATAATGAGGTTGCAGCCAAAGTTTAACTTCGAAGATGTTTAATATCCAGCAAGCAGCATCTTCTTACCAACCGAAGTCAGAAGAAAGTAGTAGTCTATGGGTAGAAGTCTTGGAATTCTACTGATTTGTGGGCTGTCACATTCAGCTCAATATCGTCCATTTGAAACCAGGATGACTGGTGAAATCTCTAAGTTTTCCCAACCTCTTTGTCACCACAGTCTTTCAGAATAAGGACTGAACTACACAGTGAAACTGCAGGAAATGTGATTCTGTGAACAAAGAAGGAAATTTCACTGGATATGGTATTGACTGGTGCCATTGGATTATAAAAGATGTTTGGATTATTGCCACTGTATACCTAACAGCTAAAAGAAAAGCAGAATTTCATTCGTTCCTGTCTAGCATAATGATGTAAATCACACCCTTACAGGAAGAACAGCAATGTTTACTCTGTAAGCTCCTATTGAAGGAGAATTGTATCTAAGTTATGCCATAAATACTTCTCCTAAGCATACAAAAAGTTAAAAACTGCAGCTTTGAGGAAGAGACACAATAACTCTCTGAAGACAGAACTCAGCTGCTTGCCTTTGAAAAGCCGAAACCTTGGAAAGTGCTTAACAATTCCATTCCCTCTGTACTTTAACTGGCTTTATTTCTCTTAGCAAAAGACCCTTGCTGTGGCCTGATACTGTCTAGTACAGGTACCTGAATAGAAGGTGTATCAGAGCTTAGAGCACCGAGTGACGACCTACTGAGGCATTATTTCGGGACTGTCAATGAAGCTGAAAGCTCCTGAGGAATTCACAAGTGGGACACTACCAAAAGCTCATCAAAAAAATTTTGAAATCAAGCAATTGCCTCTAATTGGATCCTTATTGCACTTACAGAGAGAATTCACTTTTAGAAGGTGGTATGTAGGAAATTTCAAACACAGTACAGCTAGAGTAACCAGTAATTAAAACTCTACTACCATTCATTCAATACTTAGAGATGACTGATTCACTGGATGCTCAGAAAGTCCCTTTTCATCCTTACCTAATAATACCTGAGCCTGGGACATCCTACCCTCTCTATTTTCAGACTCAGTCCTACTATTCTTATCTGTTCTATATTAGCAAACACTGCTCATGTGTTCAGGAATAGTGTGAAGTATGTAGTTCACATTTAGATCAGTACAGTTCTTCTAAGGGCTGTGAGGAAAAAAAGGGATCCCTTGAATTTAAAACTTCCTCAGCAGTGGGCTGAAAGTGGTGACAGGTTACAGCATGGCTCTTCATTTGCAATGTTACTTTTGCATGACATCTACACTGTTGAAGGTGTCTGCCCTGCCACAGAGAAGACTGATGTGACAGTTAGAGGCACGTATCAATTATCTGAAATCAGAGTGTTTATTCTCATGCAAATTATGGATTGTGAACATGAAAACCAAACTAAAACTAACATCTGTCATATAGCATCTACAAAAGATTTCTGCTTTCAAGTCTCAAGGTTGTCTTGGGTTACCATAAATTGTATTTTGACAGGGTTTAATAAAATACAAATTATGGAACTAGTGAGTCATGCTCAATATTTCAATCAGACAAATTTGAATGGTTTTACATTTTAACTTAGCTGTAAATAGATTTAATTGCAAATCTAATCCTTTGAACATTTTAGTTTTACAGATTTTGGAGTTATATGATCTTGCATTCAGAATTCATTCCTAAAGTAATGCTGATTGTCACTATGTAACGTGTTTATTATGAGGCAGGATTAGTGGGATTTACCTAATATTATATCAGATACTGTATGTATCTGATATATGTGAACATAGGCATTTTTTTGTCACTTCCATTCATCAGTGAAGCCTTATAAACAAAAGGATCCAAAACGTTCTTCAACCTCTCTGCAACATGTCACTAGGCTCAGGTTCATCCTGAGGAAAGGCAAGTGCAGAGTCAAGGGATTTAAATTAGAAGAGGAGCTGCTATAAGCTTCCTTTAGAGTTAACAGGACAGGCAGCTTCAGTCCACTATTCACCCCAGCCTAACTTGCCCCTAGGAGGATGCTCTCTGAAGATAGCTGCATCTCCCTGCTGCAATGGTTTTTAGAAAGAATCCTCAAAGCGACTGCCTCCTCCGGTTTGCACCTCATCTAAATGCTTTATTCTTGGCTGAAGTGTTGTGATTCTCTTCTCCTTGTTATCTTGCAGAATTGATTTTGCTGTCAAAAACAAAATTGAGTTTCTGAAGCAAAATATAAAAGAAAGAAAGTGTGAAACAAGGGGAAAAATAAAAGTGTAACAGAAAAAAAAAAGAAGCTCTTATGTTCAAACATTTTGATAAAACACTTAACACAAAAAAGCCTAAAATGGAAACTTTGTGAAATACCATTCAGTTTTGAGTGAAACTGTAAGGAAGCTTATCTTTGCTTTCTCTTTTCCTCTCTCTTTTCTTTTACTTTTTACTGGTTTGGATTTTTTTAATTCTCTCTTGCAATAATTGCTACATATTTATCATGCAGGTTAAGTATTACAGAACTTAGGGGGAAAAATACTGAAATTAAGGTTAGTTAAACTAAATGGCTATGTGGTTTACTTCTGTGAGAAATCACCTTCACATCATGAACTGCCTCCTGAAAACTGCATAGAAGCACCCAGGTAGCCAAGCACCTCAATAGACCAATTACATATGTAGCTGTACCTATGAATTAGGTTAAATTACTCCAATTCTTTGCTATAGCCTAATCTTGAAGGTTAACCTAGTTCTGCTTACATGTGATTTCTGGGCAACTTCTCAAAGATATGCACAAAGTTGAAAAAAAATTGTATAATTGTTCTACTGGTGAAGTCCTAGAGCAAGTATTATATGTGATTTATCAGATATTTCTGGAAATCAGAGATATGCCTGGGCTGCAGTTTATATGCATCCCACGTTCAGCATGATAACTCTCAACGGAATTAATTTCACAGATTCCGCATAAGTGAGGTTTTACCTGTTTTTACCACCTTACTTTGTTGATTCCGGGAAGCTTATTAGCACACTGAACATGTAATGTCCTTAACCCACAGAATGGTAACTGTGTGTCTGAGGAAGAATGATATCCTTTCAATCTAGAGTTCTCGGTTAAAAGTGAACTCTTCATAAGATTAATCCACAAATAGATAAGGCAAGTTTAAACTGACATTCCAGGTGATTAATTCTTATTTTTTCTTTTGTTTAAAAAAAGAAATACCCACTTCAGATAATTTGTTAAAAAATTAGTAACAATTTACCTTTTGTTATTTTTTTGTTGACAAATTTTGAGCAGGCCTGAATTAGTGAAGTATTGCAAAAAGAAAATATACATCCTTTCTTAAGGAAGAAGAAAAAATGTCTGTAAAAATTTTACTTCCATTTTAGAACTTGCAGCCATTGTATTTATTTCCTTTTACAATGTAGAGAGAAATAATTAAAAAAAATTAGAAAAAGCTGTTGCAGAACATAATTTTGCTGTTTTGGAAAAAAGGGTAATAGTTGCAGAACTGTCATTACACAATCACATTTAAGTCTTCTTTCATGATATGCAGCTGTGGATTTGGGCAATGCAGTCAATTAGAGGATGAAATCAAATCCATGCATCTTTCTTCACTTGTGTGATTTTTACTCTCTTTTTATATAGCTATCATGCTAATTACGTTAGGTACAACTAAACTGCATCTTTCCAACAAATATTTCCATATTCTTGTCCAACAATATACCTATAGACAAAACCCCCGATAAGCAAAAAGAAGTTCTTAAGAAGCTGTTGCTCTTCATGGTCCGTAGTTCCATTGTGAACAGTACTACTGTTCTAGGAAGAGATATTTTCAGACAAATCATCACCATTTAGGATCAGACTTTCAAAAGTTTTCAGTGACTATCGGGGTCCTCATTAAGGGGTATTGAGTTCAAAATTGCTTGATTTAGATCCATATGTGAAAATATTGATGGTTCTAATATGCACATTTTAAAAAATCAGTATTTTTTCTTCTAGTGTTTTTAATGATAAAGTCATCTTATGAATTCACAAAGTTATTCTTAACTGATTCTTATAAGTCTGAAGCAAAGTTGTACACTTGACACTCAAACTCTGAAATGACCTTCTGCATGTTTTGTGAATATGACCAAAAGAGTCTAAGGTGTTATTCCAAGAACAAGTTGAACAAGGAATAATTAATGATCCTGTGGATGGATCTGCTGGTACACACTATGCTGCAAATACAACAAAAGCTCTGAAAGTGTTTGAAGGACAAAAGGCAGCTCTCACGGTAATATCTGCCCCTTGGTCATACTAGCTTTGATTTCCGCAGCTTTTGCACACGTCCACAATCTCAACTATAAACTTCTGTCTCAGCCAGCTCCACAATGAGAAAAGAAAATTCATGTGAGCCTACTGTATTTTTTTCTATGTTTCACAAAATATTTCTAGACTTAAAAAGATCGTGCCTATTATGTTTTTCTATCCTACCAAGTAGGAAAAAGAGATCTGTGAGGAAGAAACACATTTCCAAAGGAAAATTATTTTAGTTATAAAATCACTTATTGTGTGTTTAGTCCAACTGTAAGTATTAGACTATGTGTTCCTGTGAATATCAGAGAACTTAATTTCTTTACAATCTTCTTTTGTTTTTCTCCAGCTAATAACTTTGTGGTAGTCATACATCTAGTCACAGAAATCTTTCCATCAGTAACAAAAGCGTAAGCATTCTGAGATCAGTAGTTGGTATTCATAACCTTATTGAAATCTCTATCTATGTGAGGCACCAGCCACATACTGGTATCTTATTTCTCCTAGAGACCTGCCTTCCACATGTGAAAAACATGATGTTAGTGAGACAGAAACCTCTGAACTCATCTGTGTTCCATCATAATGGAATTCCTCTTGTTCTCTAGGAGGAAGTGATACATCTCAGGATCAGAATTTTGCCTCTAAGTGTCTCTTTTTTTTTCAATAAATATAAAGAGAACCTCAAAAAATAGCTGAAATGCAGACATCTGTGTAGCAAACAATTGAACTTGCATGAAATGAATTTTCACCCTAAGGGTCTATAATTAAAATTACAATTATGTTCCTGAGTTACATGGATAGGATCCCACCCACTGTCTTTAAACTACTGTTGTTGCTATTATTAGTTAGCAGTGAGCTAGTGCAAGCAGATTTGGATCAAGTTTGACATTTCATTATACTTAGTGTCATACAAACACCATCTCAAAGCATGAGACTTTCAGTTTAATATTGTGTATGAATGAATAGAAGACACAGATGAGGGAAAGGTGAAGAAGTAAAATAGCAATATCATGTGGATATATACATAAATTCATGTACTTAAGTACAAGTCATCATTTATTTTCTCCTTGATGAATCATCATAAATTCTAAACTGAGAGATACTCATAGTCTCCACTGAGTCTTATCTGGGCAAGATAACTTTTTGGTATGTTATAAAAATTAGTTCAAGCAGCCTTCGGAGGAAGAAGATAGAAGCTTTACATAAGAGAAGAGGTGAGAATATTAATGATGAATAAGAAAAATCATATTATGCAAAGAATCAATCTGAGCAAAATGATTTCAAAATTTTTCTTTTATATTTTTAATTTTCTTTTTTTTTTTGCTGGTTGGTTCTTATCACTTCTGGTCTCAAATAATGAAAAAATATTTGGAATTGTACCATTTTCTGTCACAAAGTATCTAGGTAAAACAGTCTCTGTTAATACAAATAGACTACTAGTAATAACCAAAGTAGGCAGTTTAAAGTCAGCTAGTTTTGCTGTGACTGTAAAATGTCTTGACTTGTCCTTGTGGGAGATTTGGGTAGTTTGCTAAAACAAAACTCAGCTGGATATAGAGAGAGAAAGATGGAGGTGCCCAGAGTTGATGAAATACTGCTTTCTGTCTGTTCTTACAATAGCTATTTCAATTTAAGAAAAACATGAATAGAAACAACAAATAAATGGCAAGAAAACAGACTTCCCAATAGGAATGGATGAAAGCAAAACATATTACAGATCGATCAAAAAACAAGAGGCTACAAAGCATCCCTCTGAGCATACTGTGAGAAAGAAAAACCCCACAACAAACAAACAAACAAAAAAACAACAAAAAAATCAAACTATCAATCAGGAAAAATGTGATAGTGTATAGAGAGGTGGATGTTAAAACCTTTCAAACACACAAACTACAAGATGTGAGATACAAAATCTTCTGAAAGAAACTAGTGAGATGCGGACTCAGACCATGTTTGGAAAAGCATCATATGTACCTTACAAGATTCCAAGGTATTTTAATAAATGAACTTCCATGTTTTCCTTTTTGTCCTTTTTTTTCCCTTCCAAAGATTGATTAGTTTCCAAGCATTAATAAAGTGTTCAAAAGTATTATGCACATGCAAAGCCATTGCTAAATGTTACACATAAAGAAGTCTGTCAAATTATATTTCAAGCAATTACTTTGCTATCATTTTTCTTTTGTTTACAGTAGGCTGCCATGAACAAGGATGTCCCTCAGGAAAAAGAATTTGGGGAGGGGAGAGGATGTAGGAAGAAAAGGCTCTGAAAACAATATTTGGCTTGGAGTTTTTTCTAAGAAAAGAATGAATCATGCACATATTATTCCATGCAACAAAAGAAATCTTGTTTGCTCACCAGAAAGGTTTGTTACAGCAATGACAGGAAATAGGAGAAAAAGAGGTGTGATCAAAGGGATTGTAAGAATTAAAAAACATGTAAGGAAGTCTAAAGAAGTCTACGGATTTTGAAGTAGCTTTGTCCAGTGTGTATGTGAGGTATTTTTCCTTGGTGAATATGCTTTCTTCGGGTAGCTGATAAAGAAATAATTGGTCCCACATTTAGCAGTGAGTTGGATTTAGCCTCATTTCTTGAATGCAAGGAAAAAGGAATGTAGTTCACAGTCATGCTTTTCCTTTTTTTGGGTAACAGTCTGAAGAATGAAAGCATGATTCATTTCATAATAACAAAATGATGCTGCAGCTGCGTGTAGAGCAGGAGTTCTTGAACACTTGTTTGCATCCCACCATGAGCTGTTGAGGACAAGCACACCTATGTTGGGAGAGCTGGGATGTCTGTGCCTTGCAGAGGGACCAGAGGTGCCAGGAAGATAAGACAGGCTGGGGCTGGGTTCTGGGTTACAGCACTGTCTCTGACCTCAGGTTTCTGGGCAAATTATTCTGTAGAGAGCGCTGCAATGTGCCATGCAAAGACAAGTTCATAATTCTGCAAGATGCATCCTGGGAAGAGACTGGCACCTCTTGGACTTGAGGGGATCTTAGTAGGCTCTGTGATGGCAGCAGTGTGTTCCACTAGCTCTCTCATGCGGAAATGGCAGTGTCTGTCTGTACTCTGTCAAACCAGGAGGAAGCTTCCAGCTTTCTGGAACAGCATTAGCTGGTGTACAGCCTTAACAAAAACCTTACAGATCAGCACAGATGCAGGAGATGCTGCCCTTATCAAGATACAGAACAGCCCAGCACCCTTCTGGAATGTCTAAGACACTATTAGTGACACATCTCGAAGATAATCTCTTCTTGTCCAGCAAAATTTATAAGTTTTAAAATCAATCTGTAAAACTACAAAACATGGGCTGATCCTATCCGTATCACTCACTTGAGTTGTTTTTATGAATTGACACACCCAGCTATCCACAGTACAATATTTTGTTGGATTCATCTAAACCAAACTTGCCTACTGACAAACTAGCTTTCATAGGATGACTTTTGTATGACACTGGTGTTTTGTAAGAGTTAGGACCTAAGGATGTGACAAAGGTCTGAGGGCTTCCTCTTATATCTACGTAGTGAAAGAACCATGAAAGTCAGAGTCAGATCTCTAATATCCAACCCACTTGTAATGGCAGCATGCAAAAAATCCTCAAACAAGTGGAAAACATAGTTCCTTGTTTGATGTAAACATATAAGTGTGTGAATGAAAACTGATATCTCAGAGTCCTACAAAAGGAGCTTACAAGTTAAACCCAATCATCTCACTGAAACAGTATGTTAATATCCTATAAAAGTCATAGTTAGTAATCAGAAGTTTGTCCTTGTATGGCACTATCAGAATACTTTTATATTGCCTTTTTTATTTTTATTGTCTCTCTAGTCACAGGAAATACAGTTTTCACCATATAAATGCGCTTTCTTGCCTTAATTATGAAATCACAATTTAGGAAAACCACACTCTTTGTGCTTTGCAGGTCTCCCCTATGAGGAATGCAGGCTGCTGCAGTATGTTTGTTTAAGTACTGTGCTTACACTGTACTGTAGCTCCCACGTGACTCACTAGCTCAGTTTCCATTGCCCCTGGCTTACCTTGCTTCTGAAGTTCCTTGTAAGGAGATTAGAAGTCTTTACCAAAAAATACAGTGAGTTCGGGGTTCATTTTAAATGCAGTTACTCACCCCTCAAAAGAAGGATGAATAAATTGGTGACTGAGTCACAAAACTGGCTTTAATGCCTCACTCCTGACTCTGGCCAGGCTGGTATGGGGCCACAACAGCCACATTGGCCATCTTACACCCAGAGCAAAATAAAATTGAAATAAGAATGCAGTGGAGGATATGGGGAAAAAGCATGGTGAACAAGAAATCAGTCAAGGCATTTGAAACCATATGTAGATGGATTATAAAATGGTTCTATAGCTTTGAATAGGATCCTAAAATGACTGAAGAACCTTAGATGCTACTGAGGGTAGGAATGAAATCTATCTTTCAGTCACTAACCTGACATGAGGGGACATCTGCCAGTTCAAGAGGGAGTCCAAACCCCAGGAAGATAATCAAAGAAGTAATAAAATCTCATTCAGAAACCCATTTTAAGTTAACACTTTCCACTGCAGCTACATTTTAGAGCAAAAGATATCTTTACCACATTTCAGTATGCAGATACCCTCTCCCAGCTCCCTTTACAGCATACTAAGCAAAGAAGGCAGGTGGAGTACTTGGAGCTAATGATAGACCAGAATCATCATCTAGCAACAGGTGGTGCCTAATGGATTGCTGCAGATGCCTAATTAACATTCATAAAACTCTTGAATCCCTTAGATGAAGTCAGTATACAGTAAAATCTTAAATTATTATTACTGTGGGTAGTAAGTTTTTCAGAAAATAATTTTGACTATTCTAAAAGAAATGGCTTATTATTTATTTTGCTAAAAGAAAATTGAGAAAAGACCAACAGAGAAAGCTTTTTTCCCTACACAGTAATTATTGTAGTCTTGTGTAAATAGTGACAAATCCCGTCTCAAGAGTCCCAGGAGTTTGGATTTCTAACAAAATTTAAGACTCCATTTAAACCTCACTGAAAGCTGGACAATCAACAATCATTAAAGTGTTTGAAATTTTAAAGCAGCCTATTCAGTTCATGGTACAGAGTTGCTAAGAGCATTCTGTGTCCTTTCCTTGTCCCTAGCCCTTACACTGCTTTGCATCTGGATATTTAAATACTTTGCACAGCTGTGTCTTGCAGACTTTGCCTTCTCCATCTGCTTGTTTGTTTTCCTGGTTTTGTTTTCCATTCTGTTATTTTGTATAAGCAAAATTATCCTTTTATGTCTCCTCTCCCTCTGTTTTTTTCTTCTAGATATTGTAAGCTACAGCATCTCTGGTATTTCTTCCATTATAGATCTATACTCTACCAGGTAGTGTGAGATAAAGATAAGAAGTCTCAATAGAACATGAGACTGATGCCCTAGTCTGACACATAAATCCTCAAAGTTTTTGCTGAAATTTTCTATAGAGTATGTATAAATGACATCTGTTGATTCTTTGCAAGTATACATCACAGGTCAACAGAAAAATAGGAGACAAGCCACTGGTCACTCGACAGAAAAAAGTTACTCTTTACATTAACACAAGTAGCACTTTTTTAGCAGATAATCTGAATACCGTGACAGTAAATCTTCCTTAAAACTGTGTGCTTGACTTAAGAAAAGTAGCAATTCAGATTTGAATTTTTAAAGATTTATCTGTCTTTGTGTCAGCATGTTTGCAGAATGAAAGGATGTGTCCTGACTTTTTTATCTCTGAAGGGTGGGAAGTAACTTCAGATCCAAAGGTTTATCTCTCATATCCTAGAAACAAACTTGGCCAAGTTTTAAAGTTCTATCTCCCAGTTATTTCTGGATTACTGAGCTTTACTTGCTCTGAACTATTTCATAAAGGAAGTTAAAAATTAATGCTGCTGCTTAGCTATACACTTAAAAATTAGCTCAGGTTTCAGCATAAACATATGTTATTTGCCTATTTGGTATTATCTGGGAAAAATCCAAATACAAAATTGTTTTGATGTGTTTGATTCTAGAAACTCATTAATGACTTGTGAGTGGAACACACAGATGACTCTGTTAGGTCAGGATTGTGGTTGTCTTACCAGATGTCAGAAGTAGATATGATAGGGTAAAATATAGGGTTCACTTACCATGATGCTTATAATATCTTACAGCTTTCATATTCATTGATGCATTCCTAATGCTTTGTTCATGAACTCGAAAGAAATTACAAGATCAGAATCCTACCTGCTTACAGAAATCTATCAGATTACATTAAAATTTCATTTGTCAGGATTCTTAATAGTTGTTATATCCTGTTGAACTCTTGTGAAATGTCAAGAGCAAGACAGTAAAACATGCCCTACTGAACTGTTTAGGAAACACGAATCACTGAAATCTAATTCTGGATGACCGTGGGGAGAGGGAGTGGAAAGTAGGTAATGCCAAATTTTCATCGTACATTCTGATCATGAGCTTTGCTCTTTGACACAGCTCTTTGACAAGACATGCAATTCATGGGTGGTGCATGGTACTTCTAGCTCCCATGGGCTCTGAGGAAGTCTTAGAAAAGTCTAGAATTGCAGCCTGACCCTCATACGGAAATCTAACTATATCCAGGTAAATTCCCATTAGTTCTATAAATAATGAGCACACATCACCCTGAAAGAGAAATCTTAAAGAAAAAAACAGCATCAATCTTAGGGTGAGTACCTGCACTTGGGATGTCTGATTCACAACTTCTTTACTCGTCGCTTCTTTTAGATTAACAGACTCTAGAGAAAAGGCCATTAAATTAACCAATCTTCATATCCTTTTTGTCACAGATGACTAACATTTCTCCAGGTAACCCCTGAACTGAGCTAATAATTTGTGTTTGATAGAAGAAGGTCATTTTACTGTATGGCACTATTTGTCAGCTCTTCCAATGTCGGTACTGTAGCCCAGTATGTACTGTGGCTGGAGAGCAGTTAGGTGGGCGACCTGGAGAGCAGTCAGCAGGGACCTGGGGGTGCTGACTGACAGGAGACTAAACATGAGCCAGCAGTGTGCCCAGGTGGCCAAGAAGGCCAATGGCATCCTGGACTGTATCAGGAATAGTGTGGCCAGCAGGACGAGGGAAGTGATCCTTCCCCTGTACTCGGCGTTGGTGAGGCCACACCTTGAGTATTGTGTTCAGTTCTGGACCCCTCAGTTCATGAAAGATATTGAGGTGCTGGAGCAGGTCCAGAGAAGAGCAACAAAACTGGTGAAGGATCTTGAGCACAAGTCCTACGAAGAGAGGCTGAGGGAGCTGGGGTTGTTTAGCCTGGAGAAGAAGAGGCTCAGGGGTGACCTCATCGCTCTCTACAACTATCTGAAAGGAGGCTGTAGACAGGTGGGGGTCGGACTCTTCTCCCAGGCAACCAGCAACAGAACAAGAGGGCACGAGCTTAGACTCTGCCAGGTAATGTTTAGGCTGGATATCAGAAGAAAGTTCTTCACAGAATGAGTAATCAGGCATTGGAATGGCCTGCCCAAAGAGGTGGTGAATTCACCATCCCTGGAGGCTTTTAAAATAAGACTGGATGTGGCACTTGATAGTGTTGGATTAAGGGTTGGACTTGGTGATCTTGGAGGTCTCTTCCAACCCAGATAATTCTATGATTCTATGATTTTAATTAGGCCACGGTATTAAAAGCTGTTGCTGATTTGTAATTTTGCAGCTGTACTTTGGAATCCCAGTTGTAGACCATTTTGCTCTCAGCATTCAGAAGTGCAACAGGAATTTATTCCCTGCCTCCCACAGACTACCATCTAAAATAATTCACTTGGGAACAGTAAACTCCCCTTTCTTTCTCATAGTTTCAGAGGCTAAAGCTTTTGTTAAGAAATTACTGAAGGGTTATTATTGCTAATACTAAGTAAAGAAAAACGAAAGATTCAACCTTTTTTTTTAGATAACCTTACCAAAATGAAGAGCTGAGGTCTTATTCTTAACCATTTTGGTTTTAAGATCTGCTTAAACAGTGGAGGCAGAGAAAATGTGATAAACTCACTAACAGCCCTGAGGATCGAGGCACCTGAAAGATTTCATTATCCTATTTCAACAACTGTCAAAAACATCCCTGAATGTGACTTTGTCTATACTTACCTGGTAAGTTTGTAAGTTGTTCTGTAGTGCACGGTTTATGGTCTCATAATAATAGGACTTTTGAAGCTATGTATGTTTTATTACTTGAGGCAATTGGTGAATAAGAGAGCAAATGCTGGCTTTAGGGCTTCTGATACTGGTTCAAAAAGCGAATGCCATGTGATGTATAAAGCTGATTCTAGATTTTCTCATTCAGCTGGCCCAAATTTGTTCAAAAATATCTGAAGGGTTAACTTTGTACTAACAGACTTTGTACCAGAGTAGGCATTGTTCATCTTCACCATTCCATCTTAATACCAGAGCTGATATGATGTATTCTCTTGTCTTTGGGAAAAAAAACATAATGCCAAAACAAACTCTGACATATGCACTGTGGCTAATGTGACAGAAGATCAGCCATCTGATCACAGCCAAGCTGGATTACATTTGTCTCATACAGGAGTCATTTTGCTATTGATCACTAACAAATGTAGTATTAGTGATAGCAACACTGCAGTGTAACTTGCCACGCTTGAAGGAAAGTTATATCAATAGTCTTATACGGAATTTCTTAACACAGTATTTTTTGTACCAATCAGTATTGATATGAACAACTCTAAGGCGTGGAGATATCCTCCCTGCCTCGACTGAAACACCCTCTCCTTCAAGACAGACTACAACTGTTAGTGTTTTCCACCCAAACAACCAAGGCATACACTTAACCTCAAACCGCCAAAAGGAAATAGTTTCATACCTGACAAGGGGGTAGTTTTTCATTTCCCCCACCCAAATACCACATGTGAAATGTGTTAGGTGGGTAGAGCTGAAACACACCCCGAATAATCCCGTGGTTTTTGCAGAAGCCAAAACATCCTACAGTGTGTTTACACCATGTCCTCCTGATGAACGTGTTCTGGGTGAGGCTCTCCAGCTTACTTTATTTTCCACATTCTGGAGTTATCCATGTGTCATTTTCACAGAATTATGTGAAAATGTTTTCCAGTTTTTACAGACTTTTTTGGAAGGAACTGGTTTTACCTTTAACAAAAGAACAGAATTGTTACTTAACAGCACTGAGGATAAGCCAAAATGCGCTAATTTCTCTTCACTTATAAAACATTTAACATATTGCTACCCACACCCTGTAATTTTAAGACTCCTAGGATTTATATTTTAAAAGCATAATTGAAACTTCTTGGCAAAGGCCCTATGACTTCCAGTCAAAATTGTTACAGGAGAAAAATTCCCTGTCTTCATGTAAAAGAAATCATGCCTAAATTAAAATCAGTTGATATTAGCTCTTTTTCCTCTATAATAATATCTACCATTAAGATGACAGCTAAAATATAAGGTGTTCATGCATTTCAAGGGACTATGAGAGGAAAAAGTGTTGGTGGGGTTATTTTAGTGATGTCAAGCTGAACTCATAATATCTTTTGTCAAAACAACTGTTTTTCCTCTGCATATGGAAAAGTATTTTTTATTTTAGAATTCATTCAAGATCTCATGCCTTAACTCATCATATCACAATGACTCAATGCCTAATCTAGCACAGGAAAGAAAACGCAAACATTCATGTTGTTTGTGCTATACTGCAAAAATAGTTCTAATATTTTAAAATAATTTAGATTGAATAAATTCACCTATATTATCACATTGCTACTTTCAAGAAAAGTGGGTGCAGAAGTGGTTTTGAGGTTCAGCACCTCTTTCCGTTTTATACAAAAGGCATGTGAAAATTCTGGTGTCCAAATAATATCAATATAGAGAGCACTCAGCCTCCTCTCAAGTGCGGGTACTCACATAGTGTCAGTGAAGAACAATAACCTAAAAATAAATTTTATCAAAGCATCCCGAGGAATCATCGAAAGCAATAACCTGTATCCAAAGGTATGTCTATGCTTTCTGGACTTTTGATCTTTTGTCTGTCTAAAGTATTCTTAGAAACTCCCCATACCTCTATTGCACCATCTATTTTCCCCCCAGTTTCTACAAGGCAATAGACTACACCTCAATCAAACATCCTTGGCTTCCAGAGCCATGGACCTGGGGCAGCACCAGTTTTCTTTCCTTTCCAGTTACAGGATTCCAACAGTCACTGCCTGGCTCAACTCCTAGCTACAGTTCAGAGCAACAAGAATGCATCATCTTGTCCTCCTCTGCTAGTGAATGTTCCTCTATAATAACACCTGACCCACAGTAATCCCTATTCATACCACACAGACAACAAATTGTTTTGATTTTCCTTGCAATCCAGTATTTTGTTTTCTACATGTTTCATTAGCTTACCAGGAGGAAAAAAAAATTATGTTGACTGTAGCTCATTTCCTGCTCAGTGCTGTTGCCCGTAGGCCAGAGACTGATTTCAAGTCTACAATACTAAATCAAAATGAAAGGCCAGCTCTGAATTTCAATTATTCAAAATAGTGTTGAAAAAACCAAGCTGTCCCTGCTAGGATTTGTGTTAGCAATTACACAATTACATTGATGTAATGGTAGTTGTCAAAGAAAAATGTGAGATCCACAAAGAAGACAAAAGTTACTCAGAAGTTTACCCAAAGTTATGAAATTCTTTTGCAAAGGACATGAGAATGATCACTAATCTTGATGTGGTCATAATAAATCTCTTATATTAACAATTACTTTCAGTAGGTAAATGAGAGACAGACTTAGAGGAGATTAGAAGTAAAAAATTAAAGTTATGCTTATGAAAACTCAAATGGAGTGCTGCAATCGTCATTATGAACTCCTTTTTATGTTTTTGTCATCTGTGTAGTTTTGTCTGTAGTTGAACTGTAAGACCCTTAGGGCAGGGAAAGAGCTACTTCATCAGAGAAAGAGCTCTCTTTGTTCTAGGTCCTGTATAATGCTCAGAAAAATCAGCCTTAATACCTTTAATACAAATAAAAATAAATAAAGGTATCATAGGGGTGTAACACTGGAAGAGATTCAATGATCTGTTAGTCTATCTGCTTGCTTTGAGGAAGAATAAATCATAGAATCATAGAATGGATTGGGTTGGACCTTAAAGATCATCCAGATCCAGCCCCCAAGCCCTAGGTAGGGACACCTCCCACCAGACCAGGCTGCTCAAGACCCCACCCAACCTGCCCTTGAACACTTCCCTGGGCAATCTATGCCAGTGCCTCACCAGCCGCATTATGAAGAATTTTCCTAATGTCGAATCTAAATCTTCTCCTTTCCATTTTAAAGCCATTCCCTCTCGTCCTATCACTACTTGCCCTACAAGTCCTTCCCCAGCTTTCCTTTAGCCCCCCTTCAGGTACTGGAAGGTCTCTATAAGGTCGCCCAGAACCTTCTCTTCTCCAGGTTGAACAAGCCCAACTCTCTCAGCCTGTCCTCATATCAGAGGAGCTCCAGCCCTCTCGCTATCTTTGTAGCCCACCTCTGGACCCGCTCCTACAGTTCCATACCCTTCTTATGCTGGAGATTCAAGAACTGAATATGTACTCTAGATGGGCTCTCATGAGAGCGCCGTAGAGGGAAGAATCACTTCCCTCGACCTGCTAGCCACATTTTTTTTTGATGCAGCCTGGGTAAGGTTGGCCTTCTGGGTTTTGAGCACAAATATGCCTAGGTTATCCATGACAAGTCTGTCTAGCCTATTCCTAAGACAGACTTCTCTTTTCAGAAGAGAATTGGGATTCTTAGGTTATTTTCTAAATCTTGCCTCACTGCTTGACTTTTCTTAAATTTTGAAATAGTAATATCTATGTGGATGGGAAAAGCAAGGGAAGATTTTAATTATGATAAAATGTGGGGTTTGTTTTTTTGGGCAGGGTTCTACATATGACACCTGGTGATAAGAAAAAGAGAGCCCTAAGTCTAGGCAGAGCTGTAGAGAAAAAACGCATTTTACCTGCACCATAAGAATACCTCCAATGTCAGTGACTAGTTTCATATGCAGTTATCAAATATTGAGTTTCTTTTAAGTAGCTCCAAAGCACAAATTCATGAAACCTGTTGTCTCTCCTTTCCTTACCCAAAGGTCTTATGTGTAAACTGCTCACTTGTTTCCTGAGGACAACATCTGTGTAATTTTATAGCAAAGACAACCTTTTACTCTGATAATATGTGCAGGTTGTCCTAGTCCATTATTTCATGATTGTTCACATCTACTCTTGAAAATGTAACATGAGAGAATATCGTGAGGTAAAAGTTTCTTTATGGTTGGGGTTTTTTTCCCCTTTTTTTTTTAATATGCATATATGTTGGAAAACATTCTGTGAAATAATCTATCATGGAAAAATATTTTGCTTTTTTTCCTTGAAGTCATTGAACATAAACATATGTCTTCTACTGTTACAGTTTGGAGGATATTCTGTGTAAATTCATACCAACACATCCAACACTTTGTGTTCACATGTAGGAAAACTATGTGCTGCAATCAGGACATAAGTTTGGTGCACATATAGACATAACTGGGCTAGCTCTAATCTTCTGATCATCTGATTTGTTCCTGTACTGACAGCAGAAAACCCACTAGAACATTGGTTTTGCTATGAGCAAAGTATGCTTGCACATAAACCCAAATACTTGCTTGGCAGCTGTATCCTACAGTTCACCGTTTTAGATTAGAACTTGCCTGGTATGTGTTACATGTGTTAAAATCACACTTCGGTCTGAAGCCTCCATGTATCTTAAATTGAAGCAACAATGCATGCTTCACACTCAGAAACGGTCTTCCAGCTTTGGCCATCTGCAGAGCAGATGTGTAACACTTTTCTCACAGCTATAGCAAAAATGGTTTCAGACCAACCTTCCTGTTCTGCTTCTTCTCATCGGCCCATTTCCGGATCTTATTATTGGCAGCAGTCATATTGCATATTTGGTTTTAATGGCTTTTCACCCCCTGTTTAATCCCTTACCTTATGCATGCACACATTCCCCCAGGCTCTCTTGCCAAAGTCCCTGAGGGGCACATAGGTGAACGAGGAGGAAGATGACACTGAAATGAAAGTGCACCTACGAAATGAGAAAGTTTACTTGTGGTAAACTTGGTCACAGAAATTATCAGAGCAGGAATCCTGGACTACCAGCATATTTTACGAGTGTGTGAGCAGATTTTATCAAAATTTTATCAAAAACAACCCCATAGTCCCTTCACCACTATGAACACACAAACACGCACCCTATTGCATCAACAAACTAAAACTGAATACATGTTATTTGAAAGTGAAACATAAGGGTCTTCAATGCACTTTACTGTATGTGTTTGCTTAACTAGTCTCTTCCCCCAAAAGCTACTTTTTTATAATATGATGCAAGTGCTATAGAGAATAAAAACCATCAAGGTGCTCTACCATCATATAAAATGTGAGATCTAAATAAAAATTTCTTGGTCTTTTTTCACAATCACATCAAAAAAGTCATCAAGTCCTCCAGACAGCTGTCAAACGTCCTTTGATACATGGTGCTGCTGAATAGAGATGACTTGCCTCACCAATGTGTGGACATTTTGCAAGCAATACGTGCTGTATAACACCCAGTGACAGCACAGGCTGAAAAAAGGAGAAGAGGGCATGGGCAGGATGAAGCAGGAGACTCTCAATGTGTTACCATTTCACAGCAGTAAATGTGCTGCTTTTGTCTGGTAATATTTGAGTCAGAACGCTGCACGTGATTGCCCTGCAAAATACTCTGCTGTTCTTTCCGTGACTGTAAAAGGAAATGGAAACCCATGGAGGTGTGTAATTTATCTCACAGCAATTAAGTGTATTTCGCCTGACACGTGTCCTCAGATAGTCTGGTGAAAGTAATTATAAAAGTGAAATATATGGTAATATATGATAAAAAGCACTTGTTTTCCTACTCCATGTAGTGCATCTCTAGTCTGGGAATGCTAAGTGCCATTTTCATATAAATATCCTGTTGTTTTGTTGCTACAAATAGTAATAACAAACATCTCTTGATAATATTAATAAAACTACTTAGGAGTTTGAAGTTTGTTTCGTGAAGAAATACCTAATGAAAAAGAAGTATCTTTCAGTAATACCATGCTAAACCTGACTTGCAGATTTTGTTAGCTGAAAAACACTTTTCATCTCTGTTTGAATATTTTTTTTTCATTTATTGTACCATGAAGGACAGGTCTACTAACTATAGATACTCTAAATGAGAGTAATTACTACTACTGCACAGATATCCATTACAGCCCAGCTAGCATTAGCATGTTGTATCCTGTTTGATGAGAACTCAACACAGTGGTATTTGCTAATGTTATTACTTCTGTGTTCAAAAGAAAGTGAAATGGGTCAAGATTCAGGCACTGTAACCATAGTAATGCTTTGCAGGATTCCAGGATTTAAAGGAGAACTGCTAAATTTTGAAGGAGATTTAAAATAGTAAAGATATGGAAATAATGTAGGGGACCATAGCTTGCCAGTAAAACCAAAGGGCTCCAACCTGCTCCTGCTGAAGGTCCTACTGACTTATTGGAAAGGAGAGCAGAGCTTGGTCTAGCAACTAATAAACCTGCCTTATGAATTAAAATTGCTGGAGAGGATGCTTCTGTACTTGGTGATCCAAGGAGTCCCAGCCGGGGTGTGAAGTTCCATCCTCAAGTTCTGGCCTTTCCATATGCCAGAACAGAAGGATGTGCACTCCATTTTAAACAGTTAAAAACAGTCCTTGCCAAATGCAATAAAGCTGTTTGCAGAATGAAACGTTGAGAATTTTGGCATGGATTTTTTTCTCGTTTACCAATAACCAAACATTGCACAATTCTTGAACTAAAGCCATGTTCCAGATTTTCCAAGAATTTTAGGAATCACATAGTTAAACTGTATTTTATTCCCATCACATTAGTTTCCAGGTAATGAAAGTCTGATCTCACACCACACAACAAGAGATTCAAATTCTGTATTCACACCTATGCAGTGTTCATAACATCAGTAATTTTATATGAATACAGTTCAGAGCAGAGTTTGGTCTAAGATGTTGATTTCAGCCACCTTCACTTTGATTCTTAGTAGAATTTAAATTTTACAATGCCAGTCAGTCTCAAATTTTTTCTGGTCTCTATAATTTTTCATACGTGTTAGATTATTTAATTATTTATAAACTTAATTGAATTAATTCCATACTTTTTAATATCCCTTAGAAACTAATAGAAAATATTTTAACTTGAACAATGGTACTTGGGTGAACAATTCTACCTGTGTTCTCCAATCTTGTTTATAGGATGATTTCTTCCCTTCCTTTTCAGTTTCTTATGCTTCACTATTTCCTAAGAAAGAGTGCAATTTCTATCAGCGAAATTTCTATATCAGAAAGTTAGAGAGTTAGTTACAATTAGCCTTCTAAACTCTCCCTATCAGTGGAGAGAGACAGTGAGGACAGTTGATCTGTCTTTCCTAATTGACTACAGTGGAATTCTAGTCAAAGAGCTTAAAGCAGTCAGGTAAATTTTAAATATGCAAAAAATGATGATTTAATTAACACAAAAGGAAAATAAATGATTGCTAGGCTCCCAGGATGTTGCAGATGTTAACTAAGGAATAAAAGTATTTAAGTACCCTGAAATACTTACATAAAACTGTTTGACTGTTTCTGTTTCTTCTGGCACTTATAAATACGTGTCTCATTTCTTAGAAATTAAATGTGGCTATGTGCTGGTTACCTTCCACTTGCTTTCCTGCTTATAGGCAAAACCCCACAAGCAGAAAATTTAGTGATGAAATCCAGGCACCTTCAAGAATATTAAGTTTCTGTTCTTCCAAGGAAAACTACAGTGTCAGTGGTCTCTAACGTACCTTAATGTCTTCAAACTCCCTTTGCTATTTCATTCTTAAGCAGCTCTCTGGCTGTCCCCTGGGTACAATGATTATTTTCTCAGAAGGGCACTGCAATTACTTTTAGCCTTCTGTGACCACGCTTGTTGCTCCATGAGACTCTTCTTTATCATCTTGTGGCTGCTCAAGCCTGGCATCATCCCTTCTGTTTCTGAGGTGCTTCAGAGTCTCATCACCTCTCTGCAATATTCTCAGTCTCATGTGCAGATTTAAAAAAATCAATAATATTTGCATATATAGGTCTCTGTGCCCATTACACCCTCTTCCCCATTCAGTTTCTCTCCCAGTGCTGCAGGAGAAGGACTTGATCTTCTGTAAGCATAAGGAACCGAAGGGGAACTGCTCAGAACAGAAGGAAATTAAGCTTCTGTAGAAAGACAAGGCTTACTGACCTTAAATCTTCTCACGGGTGAAGTGAGAAAGCTGAGAAAACAACGTGAACCCCAATCAGCCAGAGATAGTATGCGGCTGCTGTTTTATGCAATGTTTTATATGCCAAATGTGTTTGCTCACGTAGTAGGATAAAGCCTAATGTTCAGGTGTTCCTTCAAAAGTTCATCTACCACCAAAATTTACCTCACTCGGTAACCCCTTAGAGTCAACCAGCAACCAACTTGGACGCAGGAGGTAGAACTGAAAAAAAGAAAGCCGACAATCAGACCCAGAATGCACTTGTACGCACACACATACACAGACACAGTATGCCAAGCCTTGCAGAAGCATGTAGTTAGAGGTTTGTTTTTCAGAAGGAGATAGAGTTGTAGGTAAAAAATATTATTTTGGATTTCCTTAGAGCTCCCTTTTTTAAATCATAATTGATTGAAAAAACTGTCAACTGCAATTTGTTAATATTATGTGATTTACTCCCAATGTCTCAATGTGAAAACCTGCCAGAAGAAAATGCTTTATAAAACAGTAGTGATTTTTATCATCATTACTGTTCTAGAAATAACATTTTTTTAATACTTTATGCTCTTGAATGTTTGTGATGAGCAGGAAAATGACTGCCACGTGTCATACAGTAATGAGAGAAGTAAATCAAATACTAATAAACTGTTAGCCTGTTTGAGACTTGGAACATTTGCTAAAGGGAAAAAAAAAGATTCCTTATAATCATTACCATACTGGAGCTTAAAAAAAAAGAGGTTAGAATTTAAAACTGTATTTACTGATTATACAAGAGAGCTGCACTTAAAATAGCTGCAACAATTTGTACAATGTTTAATATCAAAAGAGAGTCCTGTCATAGGACGAATATTTCTCTTTAATGTAAATGCTCTACAGAACACAACTCTGCTTGAAAATAACATCACCAGTTTACAAGAAAATGACAAGGACTGTATCTGCCTGAAACTGCCAACTTATATTTGAATATTCAAGTAGAAATCTGTGATTCGGCCTCTTCTTGAAGAACAAAAAAAATTGAGATGTGTTCATTAAAAAAGTTAAAAGACTTCAGAGAGAATATGCACAGAGTGCATCAAGAGATTGAGAACGAGAAAAGAATGATGTCACCACATATGCAGCACTATCAGCACCAGGGTGTACAAAGCACTAATATGGTTTTCTGATGATACAAGCTTCAGCAAACTTCCTGTAATACAATATGTGGCAACACAGAATATAGTCTTAGGAGCTGTCCCCACATCAGTTAGAAAGTGCTTAGGCCTTTCGTTAATCAGATAAATAATATCAGGTTAACATACTATGTTTAGCCAACACCTACTGTCCTGAAATATCACCTTTAATATCTGTCAATATTTTTTTTTCAGAAATAGACTGGATCTGCTAGTGACACATTTGTCAGGAATGCAGTTTGTATCTTTCCTATGACCCCAACACAGAGATATTCAGATTTACTAATGGACTCATGGGAATAACTATGAAAATAACTGTTACTCTCTTGAAGAGAATAAGGAGAAAGAGCATACCCTGTTTTGAAACCACAGATCTGCAGCTGTCAGTACTGGCAGTTTCAACTGAAAAATGGAAAAGGTGGTACTGTTTGTAGCTGATTTGAAGAATATCTTTCCCACTTACATCTGCTTCAGAATTAGCCCTGAGATGAGCTGTGCAGGAGGTCAGTAGTACCAGAAGGTCAAGCAAAACAGGAGGGGGAATTTTACTGGAATTTAGGATTCCATACTAATGAGTTTGGAGAATTTGCAGGCTGGGTTACTCTCTGCAAAGGAAGCCATATAGACACAGAGCATAGCCATCAATTTAGATTTATTTTTGTATTTCCTGCTGGCTGGTTATTAGAGTTCTTAATTCATTTTTTCCCACGTTTTCAATGAAGAATGAACTTAGGAGAATTAAAGATAAAAACCCCATCCTGAAAAGCCCTTTTTGTCTGAATTCACAAAGTATTGTACTGTATGCTTCAATGCCAAATGTTTATTGGATGTAGAGTAGGGTCGTGTTTTTTTCAATTATTAATTTATTAATATAATTAGATGCAAAGTTACTTACAGAAGGCTCTCTTCTCAATGGCAGTGAAATATAGTAAGAGTTCAAAAAAATTCACAATAAAAGTTTGTTTTGCTTATCTTCCTGATTAACCATTTTCAGTGCAATCTGCTTGACCCAGATTTTATGTTTCATTTCAGCTAAAAATCCATGAGTACCACTCCAATAATAATGGTGGACCTACACAAAATAGCATTTAATCTACACAAAAAAAGAAAGACGATCTTTTCTTTGCTAAATTCTAGTTCCATTTTTTTTTGAGTATAGACTTAAACTAGGATGGAAAAGCACCTTTTTGTAAGAAAATCCGCTTTTCTGTTGCCATCTTACTTCCTGTCTCTGTAAGTTATGAGTTGTTCTTCAAGAAAAGTCAAGGCACTCTCCAAAAAACAGGACAGTTTCTTTTCCTGTATCTTCAGACCTCTCACCTGCTGGATCCAAAGGCTAGGGTAGAGTAAAAGGCTGCATCGGAAGGGATGAGCACATTAGTGACAGAGAGCAGGAGGAGAGACAAGTATGTTTGGAAGGAGGACCCAGGAGAAAGAAAATCTATTGATCACAATTGCACATACACAAAGGTTAAATGTGTATGTCAAGAACCACAGAAGGGCATGCTGCCATACTCACAGCACCACTTCCCCCCCTCTCGTCACACAATGGGGGGTGCACACAGCACCCTAGTCAGGCTATGACCAATGCTCCTTCTCACCCTCTAAACTGTCTCATACTCGAAACATCATGCCAATAAGCTTTCCTGTAATAACTTATGTTTAAGTCAGATATGGAGAGGCTACATAGAAGGTTGAGAACAAAATTCGTTCCCCACCATAATCTTATTTTACTGGGGCGGAAGAAAAGTTAATGATGATGGCAATGGTGATACTTTTGTTGTTTGTTTAATGTGGTCGTTGCTTCATAGGAACAGATCTGAGAACATAGCATTCACTTTACACAGGGCAACAAACTCACCACATTTACAATAAGATCTAGGAGCCTGAAGATAGAACACCAGAAGCATCTCCCGCTGTGGCTTGCACGTATTGAAATCTAAATGGATGCAGATTTGTGCTCATATTTGTATTACTTTCCCAGGCTATAATGACTAACACTTCCGTAGAAGTATAATCTTTAACCATACTAAAAGCTTCCATTTTCCCCAACAATAAAATTTAAGAATTAATTTAAATCAGGAAACTTTTCTGGCCTTGATATTTTTGTACATAAGGATGTTGTAAAACATTACAGGAAAATAATTTCAGTTGATTTTTCCTTCTCATCGAGACATCTATAGATGTTGATGGACTGTAACTTTTCATTTGTAGTAAAAGAACAAGCAAGAAACATAAAGTGGTTTTACCTGGCAAATTTAGATTTCATCTTAGCAGGACACAAAATTGTAAATTGGATCCCTATGCTCAGCATCTGATACTTAACACCTTGGAATTTATTTTGGGGGTTGTTTTTCTGGGTGCTTTCTTTTTCTCAGAAGAAACATAGGATCATCTGGAAAACATTCCACCCTTTGATCAAATACACATCAATTTTAGACTTACCTTAACAGCTTTAAGGGTGGAATTCCTGATTTCCAGCCTTCCCCCTGTTATCAGGACAGCATAGATGGTTCTGTTTAACAGCAGTCAAATGATTTGCAGATGACAGTCAAAAAGGGATTTATAAAGTGTCTGTTCCAAGGAAAGCCGTGATCCACTTAGCTTAAAAAAAACTCCAATCTGTCATTTCCAATATTTTCAAGAATGCTTAAAAATCTAAAGCTCTTCACTGAACCTTTTTTTTATTTTCTCTTCTTTTTTTCAACTCTAATTTTCAAAATATTTCTATCCCTGGAATCTACTGTAAATATAAATTCATATTTCATATACAGGGCTGGAGTTCTTTGAGATTTAATGGTATTTTTCTTCAGTTGTTTTTCAGAGAAATTTTCTTCCCTTTAAACTACTATCAGAGAATATAGCTAGGTGTAAATACCAAGATCTTTGCTTTTTTATTGCCTGCTCTTGCAAAGTTGTTTGCTTTGAATAATCTTCACTTACATTGGTATTTAAACTGAAGTGAATGGAACTTCTTACATAAGAAACTACTTAACATGAGCAGTAGATGGTACAGCCATGTTCTTTTTAGTTATTGCAGGATGTGGCTTTCCCTTGCAATGACAGCACGCTTCAAAAGAATGGACAAGACTCTTTTGAGCACCAGTCATTTTGAACCCATGCACTGAAGTCTCAAGTTCTAAAGCAGCACACACACCCTTCATGCAGAGAACAGACCACTTTTTACTCTCCTGAAATTTTGCATTCATTTGTCAATATTTAGTGACAATCATATTTGTGAATATGAAGTCTGAATTTTATTTGGTAGCATTCATTTGCAAAAGAAACTGGCCTAGATTATTAGTTCATGTGAAGTGTTATAACTGCATATATGTCAAAAGACTACAGGTATCTAATGTTACACTCACAAAGTCTTAACTAGTATATTGAAAAACTATTGGTCTGTGCAGTCTGCAATTTTCAGCATATAGCACAGTAACAATATTTATAGGTATTATGTATGCAGAAATTCATAAGAAAAGTGGAGAGGACACAGGGTCTTTTCAGTATTAGTTGTCCCTGAGAAGTATGAAACACAAAGAAGCGTGAAGTTGTAGGGAAATTTATTTAACTACCAGCCACAGCAGAGACTGCAAATGATTGTTGCCCTAAAACTCTAAAACAGCCAGAGACTGTTGCTTCCACAAACTTCATGTGTCTCCAGAAAAAAAATAAGAAGGGAACATTATTTCTTCCTCTTCACGTCTTGTATGTTGACCAGAGGAATCAAGGAGGCATTACTGACTTTGCTGGCCAAGAACTCAATAAAACCCCTTGGAAAAGAACTACCCCCTAGCTAACCAAGGAATCTTTGAAAAGGTTGCAGTCCTTCACAGCTCCTTCTTCCTACCCACTAACATCAGTGTAATTCATTACTTATTTTTCAAAACAAAAATAAGTGTCTCTGTTTCTTGCTGTGGACAAACATGTGGATTTTATACACTGACTTGTCTCGGAGATGTGGTTTTCAGTGTGCACCAGAAACATGAAGAGATCACCTACGAAAAAAAGATACAGCTAGAAGCCCTTTCTGGAGGTGCTTGTTTCTACCTTGCATGGCCAACAAGGTGTGGTAGGAAGAGTGACACCCAGCCAGATAGACATGAGACAGCTTCTAGCAGAGGATGGGTACTGTGTGAAAAAAACCTGCTTGGCTTCATGAGTCTCCAGGGCAAGAGAAGTCCAGGGTCTGATTGTACAACTTTTCATTGACACAATGATTAAGCAGTCCTTACATATGTGCTGAGGTCTGCCAAATCCTGTTGAAGAGTCATCCAGCTTGTGCTGCATAAGTGAGAAGCTGAGCAACCAAGAATCTATCTAGTCATTTCATTCATATGGCTGTGTGGATCAGTCTATAAGGATTAGAAAATATTTAGAACCAGAAAAAAACATCTAGCCAAGGACCTTTGGTCATCAAAGTAATTTGCAAAACATGACAGGCTAGCACAAGAGAGCCCATAACCTTACGAAATGTGAATGTTCCAGGACAGCTAAATGGAAGACTTCACTGGCACAATTTCAGAAAAGTTCAGCTCTGAAGTATGACAGGAAAACTCTGTCACAATACCTTTGATTTCATTTTAACTCAAACTGAATAAACAGATAGAAAACAGTCTGGCTTTAGGAGAGATTTCCTGCATAAATACTCAGGTGATATATGTAGTTCTGTAATGTAATGAAACCTGGCCAGCTACAAAGTAGAGCATTCATTGTTCTGATACTCAAAGAAAGAAGATTCTAAAAGTTATGCCTTATGAAGATGTATTGCATGCTCTTCTTAGGTAAGAAGGTGCTCTGTCCAGCACTAACTCTCAGACCTGTATCTTGTCCTCAAAGATGTAGCAATACGGAGTCACTACACGGTGACAATAGAACAGACAATAGATCAGATAATATCACAAGAGTACTCAGAGCTGTACATTCTTGAAAAATTATGCTATCCCTAAGCAACAAAGAGGTCTTTAGTTTTCTGGTAAAATAAGCCCTTTTTCAACATTTTGTCCTACAGCTTATCCAAAGAAAAAATCCTATGCTCTACTTCTAGGTCATAGTTCTATTATATAGGACAATTTTTAGATTTTGATATAAATTTTTTCTCAGTCTTCCATAATGTCTGTTATCCTTTGAATTTATAACTGAAATGCCAATGAAGATAATTCAGAATACTATGAGAATTAATGGATTCAGGCCAAAAGATATTGACTAGTAGGTATAAAATTATAAAGAGAGAACATTGTATTTGTGCTTCTTCCTACATCACAAAATAATTTTCCTGGTGGGAAAAGTTATTCTCAGGGAATACTTTTTTAGCGTAATCAGCATAAAGCTTGATTTTTATTATCTTTATTAGTATTTTACTAATTTTGAGTTAAATATTCTGAATTAATTGTGTAACAACTAAATCATCTCTATATTTGAATGCAAATCTTTCTCATTTGAACACTTTTCACCAAATGTTGTTCTGTTAGAACTTCTAAATGTTAAACTACAGTCAGCCTAACAACTTGTGCTTTAATTTCAATAATGTAAAATAGCTTAGTTTCTTTTCAGAGCTTGTCAATGGGAGCATGGATATCAGAGGTAAACAGAAACCCAGATATAATACAAGGTGGCATGATGAAAGATTTCTTTGAATTTGGTAGTTGCATCTCAGTCGTTCATGCTCTTAACCTGTTTTCTTTTGTATTGAGTTGCATATGTTACCAATGTATGCTATGAGTTATGTCCATAATACAGTGCTCTTTTAAGCCAGTCAAAAAAAAACCCAATTTGTGCAGGATATATGGTAGTATACGCAGAATCTAGTAAAAAATAGATAAAATCTCAATTATCACCCCTAATAGAAACTTTAATTCCAGATTTTTTTTTTAAAAGCCCCTGAAATTATTACTAAAGAGGATAAGGCTAGGAGTGGTGGGAGGGGACTTTTTCTATTACTAAAAATAAAAATATGCTTGGATTAGTTTAGGGCTCAATCTTGAAGGCTGCCAAGATTTCTGGTCCCAATTCAGTAAATTACTTAAGCATGTGCTTAAGTTTTAAGCACATCATTTATTCCAAATGAATGTTCTGACTCACACATGCCTAGTACATGTCTGGACTAAAGCCAGGGATCTCAGCACTTACCGGTATTGAGACCTTCATTTGTTAACTAAACAACTAGTAAGAGATAGATTGCACAGAGAATAAAGCCTCCCACAAACCTCCATGCTGGCCATGCAAGTCGAGAATCACTGCTGGAAACCACATTCTTCATGATGTCACTCGACTGCCCCTACCACAGTACAAAGTTGGCCACAATGTTCCCACCTTTCTCCCTGTCAAGGGCGAATCATATTCAGTGTTGCTGAAATTCCTAGTATTCCAAACAAGCAATAATAGAAGCATTTGAAGAGAGAGGAGTTTTGAGTCATGTAGGTGGTTTTCTTGTGTGGGAAACTACCCACTTTGTATCTATGTGATTAGGAAAGTCAGCTTCATTTGCCTCTGGCTGTCTGAGGCAAGAAACAAAAAGCATATTCATTCTCTTATTCTTTCTTCCCCTCAGTAACAGAGAACGAGGGAAAACATTATTAACTTCTATGTCATAATCAGGTTGAGAGAACACATTCCCTATCAGTAAGGCACCAGTTCTACTAATGGGAATTTTTTTCCAGCTTTTTATATTGCTCATGCTAAAGTCACATGAAGCTAGACAAAGAAAGTGCAATATGAATACATGATGACTAGTACACAAAGAGTTATGCTGAGATATCATCAGTATTGTTATGACAATGTTCAGTAATATACCAAACCGTAGTTGGAAGTGATCCCTATCCAAAACTGACTAGATACGACTAGAAGATGCAATTGCTGGATAGATATACAGAAGACGGTACAATAAGACAGTACAGTTCTACATGTGTGGCCTTGTGGTCTCTGGCAAACTCTGACAGAAATCTTAAAACAGAAGAGTTTTCATGGAAGACCTGAAAAGAACAAATTGGTTTTGGAGAGCTTTATAAAGCAAGCATGAAGAGCAGCACAGGCAGTAGTCCAAAAGAGTTTCTCTGAAAATTTTAAGAAAAAAGCAAGAAACCTGGATACCACACACAGAGAAAAGACAGTAGTTTCTCACAGCAGCATGAAAATTATGTGACTGGCAAAAAAAAAGGCTAGGATGAGACTTTAGTTGAGACAGATCTGGACCATAACATTGGATCTGGAACCTATCAAGTAACACAGAGAATGAGGACTGCAATCCCTCAGACATGCTGAAAGCCTAAGGAGGACACAATTTCAAAAAGAGCAGGCTGTGAACATGGCTTGAATACTGCCAATGAGTCAAAATCCCAGTCAGAGGCATGTTGGCTGAGCAGGAGAGGAGCAGAGGGAGAGGATTCGGATAGGAGAAAGAGTTCTGCAGCTCAACATGAGTGGTACCTGCCACGAGCCCAAGGATAGCAGGAAAAAACTTTTCCATGCCAGCATGGGAGTCTGGGTGTATGTGTAAAAAACACATTCTCGTGAGCAAATGGACTTGCTGGATTTTAGGAGCTAAATATTAAACCTTTATCAGCACTGCTCAGCTTTGACACCATGCTGATAACTGCACTTTCCAACTTTAAACAGGTATTTCAATGAAATTTTGCCCAGCACTCAAGAGATTTAATTAAAATCAGTATGACAAACTGTTACTTCTTTCCAAAAGAGAGCTTAACAACAGGTTTGCATCAGTTTTGCTTGCAGTCTTTTGGCTGCATTTTCAATCTAAGTATACAGCACGATGTCTGTTGAAAGCGCTAAGCTGAAACTGGTGACATCAGCAGTGACAAAGAATGAGAATTGCTTTTATGCTTCTCTCGGCAGCCTTAATAGAAAAATGATTAATCATAAGTGCAATAAAAATCTGTCATAATGCCTCAGTTGTTTTACCATGAAATTATACTATGTCACTTATTAGTTCTGGACTGACTTTTCTATGCTTAGTATAAACAAAGGGTAGGTAATTACAAGTAACATCTGCGTATATGATCCCAAAGTGTGGACAAAACTTTTCAACACACTGAAATATATTTGTTACTGTTTGTACATAGTTCCTCTCATGTAATGAGAGGTAAATGAGAAAAATGAAAAAGGAAATAATCTGTGGTACCTCTAGTCACTTCCTTGTTGGCATTTAAGAGATAATTAGCCCAAGACTATCTATCTATATTGTTATGGACGTAGACAATCTGCCTGTACTGGTACACAAATAGATCTACAGGTTACTATGTCATCAACAACAGAGACAGGCAGTTGTGAAGACTTCAAGGAAACTAACGGAAAGTTGGAAGGCAGAAACACTACGAACTGCTGTTTCTAAGCAAATATCTATGCAGAGCAGACACGGATGCTCACAAATACTTTTAAGTGGTCAAATCTGAACAGAATGACCTGCAGATTAAAAGGTCATGAAAATAGAAATGTTCTCATAAATAATGTAAAATTTACAACAACAAAAGTCAGTGTTGAAAAAATAAACACTGCAGAAAAGAATGTTTGGGTCACACAGATGTACGGACAACTACCCACTGGACATCTGTAAGCAGGTAAGGAAATGCCTCTAAAACTGCCTTTTGGCACCAACCTCAGGGAGAATTGTTTAAAGACAGCTGCTGAAATAGCGTGTTTTAAAGTTTTTATATTTCAAAAAATAGAATATTTATGTCTTTAAACAAAAATCTTCCCTTCCTCCCTTGCTCCCTCCCTTCCTTCCTCTTTTCCTCCCTTCCTCTCTTCCTCTTCCTCTCTTTCTCTCTTCCTCTCTTTCTCTCTTCTTCCTTCTCTTTCTCTCTTTCTTTCTCTCTTTCTCTCTCTCTTTCCTTCCTGAAGAAATAGAGTTTTGGAAATCATCACTGAAAAATATATTTTCTGTGAACTGCTTTTAAGGTTTTTCTTGTGTGAGTTTAAACTGGTTTTATGTGTGTTTTCCACAGCAGAGAAGAGTCTGCCATCTTCCCCTTTGCAGTCAAATTTTTCTTTCTTGGTGATTATCTAGACTAAAAGCTATTGGTTTCTTCGGTGTTTCCTTCAAAAAAAAGGTCATGTTTTCTAGGTATCTGAAGATTTCTCCTGATTTGTTCCAGAATCTCTCCAAGTGTGCATATGTTCCTTGAACACCTATTCAGGTTCTCATTTCTCAGTTTTTTTACTGTAATAGTTTACTTGAAGTAGTATCTTACTTTTGAAAAAGCTATCTTGCAGAGGAAAAATGGTGAGGAAAAATATAATGTCAATGCAAGAAGTAGTCTGTCCCTGCTTTGGAGCTTTTAGAAGAAGAGTTTTTTGTACATGCAGAGAAAATAACTGTGAAAAAAATCATAACTTACACATCATAATTGTATCCCTTTACGTGGTTACAATTTCCATGACAGTCCCTCACATTTTCTAGTGCATCCTAAAGCCCCTTTTGAGAGAGAGAAGTAGTAGTATTGCCTTGCTACCAGCAGGGACACATCAACAATTACCTACTTATCAACACATTCAGCAACAATTATAGATACACATCAACACACAGCTATATGTATTTATTTTTATACATTTGTATAAACAATGTACTTATACATATTTGTATTTTTTATTCTGATACTACAATGTGGAAATACCTAAATTATCTCTGAAAGACCTAACCAGAGTACGAGAGCAAAATACCTATGTTTAATCTGAGCTCCACCCACACAGGCAATTTGCTGAGCAAAGAAGGTTTATTATCTTGTATTAATACAGTTATTCTGTTTCTGATGCAAAACAGGCTTAGGATACTTCAGATAACCCAGGCTCATGTTTTGACAAAAAGCTTGAGAGATGTATCACCAGATCTATGGTAAATGAGTGTGTATCCCAAATTCCAGAATTTGCATCTAATTCACTCACAGTCCTTCCTTTTCACTTATTTGGGGGATTTTTTTAGGAAGTTTAATGAGTCAAGCGTTAAAGCAGAATCACAGGTAAAAGACATGTCACCTCAAGTTGAGGTTCTTTCCACATTCTGAGTACAGCTCTTTCATCAGTAGAGGAGGGACCCACCCTCTCCTCTAGGTAGAAAATAGCATGACTCAAAGACAGCTAGCTGAGACTCGCGGCACACAAACATGCACCAAACACTCCGTATAGGCCTAACAATCTTCTGTGGCAGGAATTAAAAAATCTTATTTTGAGAACAGGAGATGAGTCTAATGACACTTGATGCAGGAAAGCACCCAGGTAACTGTGTCCTGCCATATTCACATATCTCCGTATTTTTGCCATGGCAGTTCAGGTGCCCATGTGAGGACCCTGAGCTCCCGAGATGACAAACAGAACAAACAGAGACCATACAAGGAGTGACCTAAGGCATTAATGTGCAGTGACTGTCTAATCTATGTCAGCTGCCTCTACAGCTGTCATTTGGTCTCTACTTTGCTCTCCAAATTATTCCAGTTACAAAGTAGGAAGTATTGTCTAGGGATTTTAATTCCAAGGAAAATTTGAAAATATTCAATGTGCAAGTAATGCATATTTTAGGATGCTAATTCATTTCAAAAATAAAAAAAAAGTTTTCCTTTCATGTCTGGACAATATTCAGTTTCTTTTTCATAATTTTTGAGTAAATTAAAGTTGTGCTTGAGCATAATTTGACTAAGAAACTGAGTGTACACAAAGGCCAAGACCAAGGACCTCCATGCAGTGTGAATGCCAAGATTAAGCCAAGTAGTTTATTGCAAGATAATCTACATGCACTTTACATTCTGTATAAAGAAATTTTTTAGTGAACTCTCTCCTCAGTACTGCATTACATGTCAGAGCTGAAATGTCTCAAGCACTAATTCTGGTGTATCTCCTCATTTACAGAATTATGTGTATATGGAGTAGATATACACAGAACCCTTGCAGTAAAGATCTGAATACTCACAGGGAGTAAATCACACCTTATTTTTACATTTTGTATTGATAATACAAATCCCATTCTCACTTTTCCCTTTCCAAGACCTTCAGTCACATCATAACTGAAAAGGCTGCTCTGAATTGATGTGCATGGAACTATCAATTGCTTTCTTTTTCCTGCAGCTGTCAGAAGAATGTGGGTGAAGTCTGTACACGTGATATGATAATGCAGGCTACATGATGCCGGGAAAACACCTCAGAATTTGAAGAATAAACCTGTGGCATTTTGAGTTGATGTGGATTCACAGATCAGGAACCTTATAAATGCATTTTTTATGATATTGCAAGGTTAATTCTACGTGCATGCATCCATGTCTAAACCTTATGGTCATGTAGTTCCCTGGTAGCAAAATGGCATCATGCAATCCAAGGTTTCTCATTCAAATTGAAGATTTACATTTACTTTTGCAAAGACTCATCACTAATGAGCTTTTTTCAGGTAAGTAGATGGAGACAAAAGTGGAAGAGAAGAAGCTGCAGTATCTTTCTGCCCAAACAATAATAGTGGCTATCCATCGAGACAATTTCTGAGTTGGCAGATCTTTAGCTCAGCCATCCCAAACACATCAGTTCTCCTCTTTGAAACTAGTAAAATCAAGCAGTGAAAGAATCAGAAAGGGAAGGGGAAGATACCTAAGGAAAGAAGGAATAAAGTAGTTCTAAGGCTAGAAAAGAAGAGGTAGTGAAAGGAAGAATAATTGCAATTTGAGGACTCTCATTTCTCTAATCTTCATTCATTTATCTTTTGTTGGCTTATCATGAAGTAGACTACCAACACATAACAGAACTTTAGTTAGGTTATTCAGTCAGCATTCACATTAAAAAAAAAAAATCTACAAAATGCTAAATGCAGCACATTTTAAAGCCTGTTGCCCTTGGCAGTAAACTGTATTTTCGTGACTCTTGTTAAGTGAAAGATTGGTCACCCTGTTCATTTGCACACTGTCCATTGCCTGAAGGGAGCTAGTTGACTCATCAGAATGGGAAATCTGAGGACAAAGTAGTAGCAATAGCTCAGATATCAACTCTGCCCTGTTGTATTAAAACATGTAGCTTAGAGACATGTGCAGCTCTTAAAAACTCAAGGCTATGTTTCGGGCATTACCTAATACACTTAGTAAATTACCTGTTAACTGTCATTTCTTGTCACTAATTTATGTACTAGATGTATTGTTCAATGTTATTCTTTATTCTTACTCTGTTTTAACATTTGAGAGGGAAATATTAAAATATTTTTGATATTTTTCTTTTTTTTTCCATAAAAGAACTAGATGATTTTCTTTGTTTTATTCTCAGAGTTTGGAATGCTTCTAAATGAATAAATTAGTCTATCAGCCCTGACAGATACTCTAGGTGTTTAAGCAACTTAGCTCCAATCCTGTAAATTGGTATGCACAAAGATGGCCAAGAATAGGATTTATGTCACCTAATGTAAGAGATAGATAGGAATCTAATCCACACAGTTGTCTAGGCTACACTTCTGTTGTCAATTGAAAGAGGCAGAAGACTAAGATAGGAGGTATGAATCACTCCTCCGGAGGCGAGTATCTCTCTCCAATGACTGCTGAGGGAACCTAGGAAAATTGATTAAACTAGACATGTAACGTTTAAATGTTCAAAACCAAGTGAGATAAATCACATCTGAAGTTCATGAAGAGAATGCTGAAATCAGTGAAACTATTTCTCTGCAGAAAGTTATATACAAAGAAATAGTATAATAAGGGGTTTACACTATCAAGTTTTTAATGGGAAAGGATATTTGCTATGTGTTTAGAGGAACACAGTTTTGATGCCTGGCTGATATTTTTCATGAAAATTATTAAAAGGGATGCAATTCAGAAAGCAGAAACGCAGAAAGAAAATTATTGCGGTTCATTATGAATTACTTTAAAAGGTAACTTTTGCTACTCTACCTGATCCTTCATTCATTGTTAGAGTGGATCAGTCTGCTTCTGAAAGGTAGTTTTCACAAAAATTATTAGAAAAAAAAATCAGCTATTAAAACTACTGTTTACAGGTGTTTGGGACTATCAAGCTTAAGAAGAAATCATTAGTCTCATATATTGGCAAAAATTAATAATGATACATCTGCATCCTTGAAACATTAGGTGGGAACTGCTGCAATGTTGTCTGACTGCAACTACAGAAATACTCGGTTATTGAATTAACCTGTATCAAGTATACGCAAAGGAAAAAAATGTTTCTTTGAGAATAATTTTGTAAACTTTTTAAACAGAAGATAAAGGACTTGTTAGTTTTATATGCCTGAAGACCATTTTCTGGCCTAGTTAACAAGAATCCTGGAATGAACATTTAAGGTGTATTTTTCTCTACACTACTAAATAGCAGAATATTTTCTTCCTTTGTGGTACAAAATTAGCCTTAATTTTCCAGGGACGGAAGGAAGAAAATCCCACCCATCTTGAGGCATCTGATTACAAGGAACTTCTCTTCAAGTGGCATGTGTTTGTGGGGAGCAGAGACTTTGTGCGTGCACAGCCATAAGCAACTTGCCAAAACTCACTTGTTGACTGCAGCCACCCCACTGACGCAGCTGATGAGGTGACTGCTGTGCGGATGTACTGAGTCAAACTCTAATCTGTCCCTGCGTGCAACCCCAAAACTTGGAAACTTCAGTGCCATATGAAGAGTGGTTAGGAAATCCACCCCCGTAACCCACAGATAGGGTGCACAGCTGGAGCACAGCCGCAGCCAGAGCCTCCCTGTAGTGGCTGCGGGATGTGCTGGGATCAGCAAATCGCTATGACACGGTACACCTCGAAAGCCTGCGATATGCTCCTTTTCCACAGCAGGGAAGAGGTGCGTAGGCAGACACACACCATTCAGCCAAGGAATCTCCGCATGCCACTCAGTTGTCAGCTTTGTACCGACTGCCTGAAATCAGGTGGTTTTCACTCCTTGCTCCGGGGAGACAGACTTTACCACTTTGTGACTCACACTCAGTCAGGGGGAGCGGGAACAGCAATCATTTATGACTCACTATATTGTATAAGGCTTTGGAAAATAATTTGCCCGCATACTGTACAAATACATATTGGGAGTACATTAAATATGTTGAAGTAATTGGAACACAATTATAATGCACTGAAGCAAAAAGAAAAAGAGAAAGGTTACTCATTACCAGTCTCTTCCTTTTCACAGAGATAACCTATTAGCAGAAATTTACAATATTTTCCTTTTGAAGTAGTCGAGGCTTTAAAATTCTGTCCAGAAATAGAACTGTGTGAATAATTTGGGGTGGGGGTTATAGTCAAAGAATAACTAGCAAAGATTTTGGCATTCTGAAGTGGTTGGTTTTTTTCTATTTTTTGAGAAAATATTCCTAGCATAAGAAAAATGCAAGTTCTGAAATAGTAGGAACAAATATATTTTGAAACTTTCACTCTAAAAGTGAAGTTGTGCAAAGGCCTACTGCTCAAACCAGTGGTTTCCAAATAAAAGATGCTGCAAGGATATGTTTCACAAGAGGGAAAGAAACTGCAGCCTGCAGGTTGGGGTGCTGGTCTACGCAGTTCTTGTCTTTGTTTGAATTTAGATAGGGACCTTCTAAAAAAATCTCTTTGGCCTAAATCTGCAAAACATTTGAGGTGCATGAATCCTGTAGGGGAACTTATAACCTGGAGTTAGACATTCAGATGCTTGGATGGGGCAAATGATGGCAATACCAAGAAGAGAGCTGTGCTTGAAAATCCCAATTTCCTTCTGACAAAAGCCATAAGCAGCAATACTATTTAAGTTGTTTGTTGCTGGAAAGGAAAAACTCCTATAAAAAATGACTATTTCTGAGACAGTTAGCTCCCCAATGCAGTGCACCTTGTGATGAGACAAATCCTGTCAGAGCACAATAAGTGGTGGGTGGATGACAGCAGGAATCGTTGCTCCTCCAGCCGCATTTCAGTCTGGAGTCATAGACATGTCAATCCGGAGAGAAATTACATGTTATCACCAAAACCTAAAGTCAAACTAAAATAAAAGCAGGCAATAGTTAGCTGATTGCTAGGCAATGGCTATCACAGCAAATACAAGCTAAAAACAGCTCAGGCCAAGACAAGTCCAGGCCCGCTTTCAGTCCCTACACTGTCAGGTCAACAGAAAGCTCTTGACATTTTACTTGTAGTGGAAAAAATTCATACATACTGGGCTGCAAAACAAGGAACTGGGAAGCAGAGAGGAAGAGAAGCATGGTCCTTTACGCACCATCAAAAACAAATCTATACAGTACAGCCTTAAATATCTGTAGTGTAGCTGCAGCACCCTGAATTATAAGTGTGGACACCAAAATATATCCTTTTAAGATGCTCTCTGTTAAGATAGAGAAA
Organism: Dromococcyx pavoninus; assembly: GCA_033558185.1. Taxonomy (NCBI): domain Eukaryota; kingdom Metazoa; phylum Chordata; class Aves; order Cuculiformes; family Neomorphidae; genus Dromococcyx; species Dromococcyx pavoninus. The sequence continues at coordinate 3,685,209 of JAUMJL010000212.1, forward strand.
TTACTCTGTTCATGCAGAATGCAACTAGAGTACCTGGGACCAAATCTTTCCCAAAATACAGAGTGAAGACCAGCACCCTCTCCCTTTCTCTCCATGGCCATGGGGAGAAAACACTCCTGTCTCTTCAAAGTGTTTGGCTTGTGTGGATTGACTTTTTCCTTATTTTTGAAGGCTTTCTGCCTTTCCTGTGCAGCCAGAAATACAGAATTCATGTGGGCAGAAGGAGAAAGTAAGAAGCAACAAAGTACAGCCTGTGAGCCTGAGTACTCACTTGTTATGGCAAAATCTGAGTTTACAATGAAATCTAGGTGAAACAATAAAACAAGTACAGGCTGACTTCCAAGTATTTGACATTTGATGAGACTTGCAAACATGTCAGGATCCTACTCTCTTGCTCATTGGCTTCCTCTACAAAAAAATGTCACCTCTAAGCAAATAGCAGCAGGCACCCCTTCAACGGTTTCTGTCCCCCTTGTCATATAGCACTTTAATTACCACAGACTCCTCTTTCTCCCTCCTTCACATAGCAACCAATCCGTGCAGAAGATGACAACTCTCAGTGCAGCTTTTTGGGGGGATACCTGCTGTACCATCTTGTAAATATCATGGGACCTTGGTGTCATCCCAGTGTCACCCAGCCCAACATAACTCCATTCACTCAAACTAATCTGTTGCTTACTTACTTCTACTCACAGTCAGTGAGAGATGGCGCTCAGTCAACTAGGTGGCAAGTAGGGCAGAGCTTAAAAGATACAATGAGCTTCACGTAAAAATTATGATACAGTTACTGCACATTTTCCATTAATTTTCTATTTGTCACTGTTCTTTTTTTTTATCTCCTAGACAAGGGCACAACTGATATCTCAACAAAGCTGATGACAAGACTTTAAATTTTTAAATATTGTTGGGATCTTTTTCTGCCAATGTGTAGAAACAAATCTAGGGTAAATCAGAAGTTTTAAAAAACCTCCTAATAGCACTGGCACAGCTATGTACTTACAGCTCAGTAGAGTACCCAGAGCCATACCGAGACATCAAAATGCAGCACTTCACAAGAGACAGAAAATCTTTCTGAATACCTCAGATGTAATATGTGACTTGTGTAATACCTAAGCAGGGGAAATTAAGGAGGATTAATGGTCTTGATCTTACAGGAAACAATCCTGAAATGGCTAATATAACAAGCTAACACCACTACATTATATTAATTATTAGATTAATTTTTAAAAATCAATCTCATGATGCCCCTTTAGACAGAAGACGGCAAAGACAATCCTCTTTTCCCCAGTGTTTTCTAGCAGATTTAAAGATTTTAGCAAGGAAATAACTAGATGATATTGTCAAAATCACTGTGATTACTACAGAACAGGTCTGTAAGAGACAAAAGACCGGTACAATAATAATAAAATTATGTCAATAAGGAAAGGAAAATAGTGATTGTGAGCTCGGTAGATTTCAGGCAAAAACAAAATACTGATGCTGGCCCAGATACCAGAATAATAAAATATCATGAGAAAAAGTAGCTCGTTTTCCTTGATTTGGGGCAAATAGTCCAGTCTAAAACAAGTAAAGACTTTACAGAGGGAAAGAGGGTTGAAAATTTCCAGTGATGGATTTTTCAAAATAAGATGACTGGAAATACAAGTGGAGGGATAAGAAAGGGATATACTTCAGTGTTACTGGGGGAGGGGAAAGGCAGAGATTAACCACTTAATTTACTAACTCCTCATTCTGTTAGCAAAATAATTTTGCAGGATGATATGTGGGCATTTGAGCTGACCCACAAGTGTGCGGAAACACTAAAGAACAGAGACATATCTTATATGTCCAGATTCTGGAGCAACTTGTGAGAAATTTAGATTTTTTTTTTTAAACCATAATCTATTCTCTTATACGGGGTAAATGGGGAATGAAATAGTTTATTAAAGAAAGAGATTAGAAATGCAGCTAGTTGTTTTTCCAGCAGATGAACAAAGACCTTTCTGTTCTATTATCAGTACTCATATCTGGTTTGGTGCAGGATGTGTTATTGTTCTCTATACCAAAATGTTACAGCATATTGTAATATTCATTGAGAAAATAATTAAAAGGATAGCTCAGGATGTGGTTATATTTCTAACAATGTCACTCTGGGATCTACATGTGTAAATCATGTCCAGTGTTACGGAATGAACCCAAGAGAACAAATTAGTATTCTATTAGATCCCTGTATACTTCTGGAGACTTCAGCAGATTCTTGCTGAATTTATGCAAGTATTGGCTTAATAATGAAATTCATGAAGAACCTGAAGACTCCCTGGGTTTACCAAAACTTGTTTGGATTAAAGTTTTGAAAATCAGGTCACTACAACCCTATATGTAAAGAACTTCAGTAGGCTGGCCTGATTTTTGGAAGTGCCAACCTACCACAGTTTTTACTAAAGTCAGTGAAAATTATGAGTGCTCAATAACTGGAAATCCAGCTGCTTTTTGTTTACTTTTTTAGCTGTATATGAAAGATTTTGGTTACCTGAAGCTGAAAATCTTAAACTGAGGCTTGGTCTTGTAACGATGTAGAGGAACATAAATTTGGGTCATTATTTTAAAAGAGGAAAACAGTAACTGGGTCATTGAGCTTGGGGTAGAAAAGCCAATTCAGCCTTGATTTGTTGAATTCTCTAACATTAAGAAGGTCTCTAAGATTAGGAAAATACATTCTTGTGTTTTCAGCATCTTTCCTAATGTAATTAAAAAGAATGCATACTCTCCCATGGGTATTTCAGACAGTGGTTAGATCTTGTGTCGTATTTAAATGCTTGTAAGAACAGAAAATTGGGGGGGGGGTGGTGAGACTACAGGGTGAAAACTACTTGGGTAATATTAATTTCCAAAGGAGTCAGTGACAGAATTCCCACTGACTTTTAAAGGTGGCAAAATCAGCACAAAATAGCATACACTGAAGCATCCTAAGCCTGCTGAGACTACATTACATAATTTTAAAAACATGAAGGATAAATCCAGGCATCTAAATGACATATACATGTGTTATGCACCATTAATAAGTGATGAGAAATAAATAAATGAAACCAAACATGCCCAGTGCACCGATGCTTTTCACAGGACATGAGTCGAAGAATCTAAAAATAGAAAAGATAATTTTGTGTGCAAGTGCCATGAAGAAGCAGTGGTTCAGCCAGGGAAGATGTAAACAGAGCGCTCGCGCAGTCCCAGTGGGGGTGTACAAATGTAAGGGAGGGCACATCTTTTCTAACTGTGCATTACATGGAAAGACCCAGGTAAGGCACAAACAGCATAAATTTAAAATCTAGCTGTAGATGCCCTCCCAGAATGGCTTATATAGGATGTTTTTCCTTCAATTTTGATTTGTCTCTTGTCCCTGAGAAATTGTTGTTGGTTATTGGCTTTTTAAGTTACTTTTATATGGCATTTTTTTCCTATTTTTTTTGTACCTTGCATGTCTGATAAATAAATTATGCGATGAAAAACAAGTTCAGCAAGCAAGTTGCTTTTGTGTTTCGTTCAGAAAGTAGTGGTCACTGACTAGAGAAGGAAAGACGGTCCCAGAAACAGTTTGAGCCAAACCTTTTGAAGGTTTTGAAGATCAAGACCAGATCCTCGACTTAATTATATAGTAATAAAGGCTAACTTCCTCCATAGTAATAAAGCTTAACTTCCTCCATTTGAAGAATGATATCTTCATTCTGTTTCTAATTGGCAGCTGCTGCAGGAACCCCTGGCTTGCTGCAATGATATCAGTATGACAGCTCTAAGCAAGAGCCAGAAAAACATCAAGAAATACATTAGTACAGAGCAGAATTGATTCCTCTTAGCTGATGATTTGCCTACAAAAATAAATCCCACCTGTTCCAAAATTCTGAGACAGTAATGCAACATAAGTGGTACTGAGCATCTTATTCACTTCCAGAGCAGCCCCAGGAACATCCCAAAAACTCGCTGTAACTGGCTGATAGGTGCCAAAAGCAGACATGGAGATGAGTGTGTGGTAGTTGTGGTTCTTTGCTATGTGCTCTCTGTGTAGCAAGGAAAAATGCCACAAAAAGTAAACCAGATTATCCCGAAGAGCATTATCTATTGCGGTTATGCCCTTAATTTATTTTGCATTTCCACACCTCGGAGTATGGATGGCCCCGTATACAAAACTAGTGAAGAATGCTTGCTCCAGTAATCCCAAGCACTGGGAGCTCCTTGAGGCAGGATGTACAATACAGACTCTTCTCTTAAAAATAGAAATAAAAATAGCTTAAAATTAAACAGAGAAGAGAAGTTATTGCTTAGTAACAAAACGTAACAACACTGATTTCCTTGCAAGTTTTATGTGCATTTGGATTCTTCCTCTGAAGAAACAACACCTCAAGTTCGATAAATTGTGTGCCCTCAGGAGGTCTTTTTATTCACTGTATTTTCAGTGTGTCACGTGGAATAATGGATCTGGGCTTAGTATTTCATTTGAGAAGTTGAAATAGGGGAAAAAAGTGTCTGAGCGACTATTGCAAACACCAGTGTAAGAATCGAAACAGAAACCTGACCACAGTCAACGGTTACTGGAATGAGGGAAACCTGAACTCCAGTGAAGGGTATAATGAAGAAGGATAACACTCTCATTTAGAAAGAAAGAAAGAATAAAACAGTACATGATGTGCAGGTGATACAGAGGGTGCTTTGATGCAAAGCCAAAAAAAAAAAACAGAGTGCCTTCTTCTCAACAAGCAGAAACTATTAATGCTACCCAGAAGATATGACTAGAACTAGAGTTCGGCAGGTAAGGAAAAGATGGTGTTGTGAAAACACAGATCCTACTTATTCCAGGCTATAACATCAAAGGCAAGAAACTTCTCAGTGGTGGTTGTGGTTATCCCTTACATCTCCAGTTGTGACAGCCTGGAAATCATGAAGGACACAGGAGATGTAAAAATGGACTCATATACAAGGGCTAAAGCGAAAAATCCAGAACCAAATGAATGAACCCGTTTAAAATGAAAGGCAACCTTTCAGTTATAGTAAATGTAACAATAGAAATCTTATGCCATAAACCAGTAACAGAGTGCATGTCTGCAATCCCTGCTGAGAAACCCAAGGCCCAAACTCATGATATCCTTGCAGGAGATAAAGTTGGGCACTGTGATATCAAAACACATTACTGAGAGCATAATCAGCATTGAAGCTTGACAGCCACATTTGTAATATCCAACAGGTGAGTAAAGCTTATTGATTAACATGGCTTTAAAGAGACCAGGACCATCCTGATTATGAAACTCAGTAGATAATTTCATGAGTAAACAGTACTATGTTGTGTGGATTTGTTGACACAAACTTTCCCCTTTTTAGTGACTTCTGCACCACATTTCATTTTGAAGCACCGATGTGTCCTCAGAATGCATAAAACAACAGAGATCTGTTTTGAGTTGAGGCAACTATGCAGATTTATACCAGCTGAAGATCTGGACTATAGTATCACTAGATTCCTTTCCTGCATCCAATAAAATACTGCTGGGCTGCAAACAGCTGTTGGACCTGCCATATGGGAGCTAAGGGCAAGAAGTTTCCTTCTAACAAAACAAAACCTTTTCACATGCAATGGATAGCAAGTTATAATTCCACCTTCTCTCCTCTAAAAAAACAGATAAGGAAAAAGAGGTTGTTATCAGAAAGATTAATTTTAAACCTATACTGTTCTTCTGGCATTGTCATATCAAACAAAGAGCCAGTATCAACAAAAATGAGCCCACTCATTCCTTCTATAAATAGAAAAAAACACTGATAAGGTGTATATTTATAAATGCAAATAGGATTCATCAGGTTCTCCCATGCTACGTAAATGTTGCAGCCAATCCTCCTTTCCACACAAAGCTATTAGGTAATGATAGCTCACCTATAAGAGGGCACTTGGCCCAAAAGTTCACTTTCAATTCAGAACGTTCCTAAAATCTGGAATAGGTAAAATATCTAAACTTCTCCTCATCAATAATGCTGCAGATTTTGTGGTTTATAAGCTGGCTTTTAAGTGGTAACAGCCTTTCAGCCTGCCCAGCTGAGATGCTCAAGCTTTTCAGCAACAGGGCACCTTAGTTCATGAGCAGGATTTGTTTACTCGAGCTAGAAAGCAGTAAGGTCTGTATTAAATAATGTATGAATAATTGCAAGCTTGATACTTGTTCATTATTCCCACACTGAAAACCTCTGTTCTTTCTGGGAAAGGGGATGGGTGAAGAAGATCTTTATCTGTCCTTCTCTATCTCTTCTTCGCTTGTAATATGACTTCATTGCATTTTTGCATGGGCCTGATCCAAAGGCAATGACAATCATAAGGTGGAAAACATATTCTAACAATAAATAACAGCAAAACATTTGCAGCAGAGAAGCAGCTTGTCCACCTGAATGGGCACAGAAATCAGAACACAGCTGAGACTACCACCTTCATCTCTGCAGCGACCAGGGTGAAATCATGCAAACTGTTTAGGAGTATATTAGAAGTTTCACTGAAAAACAGCGACAGATAAATGGCATTGATGAGGGATTCAGCAGATAAACTGGGAAGGAAGGAGAAGTAGTAAATTATAAGGAAGAGTTGGCATTTATTAGTTTTAGAGCCTTTCAAAATAGGCAGGGTCCTTCAGAGAAGGAGACTATAATTTGTTGCTAATCTGAGTAGTAAGTGATGCTAACAAATTATAAAAAGTGGGAAGCTGAAGGTCAACAAGGTCAGACAGTCACCCTCTTTAGAAAAGCTGCACTTAATGGCTAGGATTTTCTTGTCAGTCTTCAAAAACTCTTACGAACAGCTCTCTGTTTTGGGTATATCAGCATAAAGCAGAGGAGCGGTTTCATAGATCAGGTTTAAGAAAGTAATTCTGGTAAAGACAAAGAGTCTGGCAGTAAAAACAGCAGCTAAACTGAGAATGTCAGGCTGGATCTACTGGCAGAGCACTATGTGCAGTGGTTATTCATCATTATTTTTGTAATCTGCAAAGTATTTCATATGAACAAAAGAAATATGAAAGAAGTCCTGGAGACAGTAACCTTCCCAAGAAGCAGGGATGATGACGGGCATTAACAAGTAGACTCTGTTAAATCATAACGTAAATAACAAAATAATCCAGAGAAGCAATATTTCCCTAATCACAAGATAGCTTGCAATCAGCACAAGAAGTTTTTCTTGAATTCATTACAGCATTCTAGCAGAACTACTGTTGCAACAGATGTCAACAAGAGAAGCCGTTACATACTGTCTTTCCAAATCGTGGGAATAATTGGAGCATGTGGAGTAAGACTGAGTTTGGAAAACAAGCTGAGGAGTTAGTCTGGGTTACGTAAATGCTGGGAAAGAAGCAACAAGAACATTTTTCCTTGGTTTTAATGTCTAATAAGTGTTCTCAAGAATTATAGTGGGAAAATAATAACTGAACGTTTCTGATGGGTTATCATTTCTAATGTATATATATAAACTCTGACAACTTGCACCAGAATGAGATTAAATGAGCACATTTAAAATAATCTCCCATAAAGAACAGAAATTCTGAGGCTTTCTCTGGCACCTTTACAGCATTCCTGTTCACTGTCTTTCCCTATACACGCTGCATGTTTGAAGTACTATTCACAGTCTTATCTAATTCAAGGCATTGCTCTCTGACCTGGTTTAAGATGGCTCATATGTTAACATATGAGCTAATGAAAGAGCTTTGATTTTGAGCAGTGCTCTGTTGAATAAAGCACTGAGTATTTGTGTACTAAAGTTCTCATAGAAGAGCAAAAATACCTAGTTTTCACTCTACATGTGGAAAAAACCAAGTGTCTATAAAATTGGATTGATTGAATTTGACTGAGGTGGGCAAAATCTCAGATACTGTCTGTAACTAACTTAGGTTATGCAAGTTAAAGTATCTGTACAGTAAAAGTATCACAGGTCTAGCGTCAAATACCTTCACTGGCTGTGTTCCGGCCTATTCTTTTCTGTGATATTTCCAAACTCTGGATTTGCTTTGCTGTCTATGCATAATTAACCCAGTCTTTTCTTGACCCGATAAAGTGTCCAGCTGAGTATTTTCTTTCTTTCTCTTGACCCAGTAGAAATCTTTTCCAAGGCTACACACAGCTTTTTCAGAGAGATGCATCAAGTCTTACCAAAATGTTTAGACTTCACAAGATTGACACAGCTACTGAAAAAATAAAATGAATCAATATGAAACATAAAAAGGAAAACTTAAGATGCAGCTGAACATGAAAGGGTGTGATTTGAGCAGACAAATAAAAGCTTTAAAGCGTATCAATGTCTACTGGGTATTTGTTCCAAAAGAACAGATTTCCTGAGGCTGAATTTACAACTTACGCTATATTAGTACTAAAGGGTCAATTCCACTGACCATTTCTGTTTTTTTAATTCTGAATATGAATGGCTGGGAAGAAAAGGACATTGCATACAGTGAAGAGTATTCTACACAGGCATAGAGAGTTTGTTGAACAACCTCTAATCAAATCTTTAAATGCAACACAGATTAAGATTGAAACAAGAGCACAGCACAGTCTGCTGTACTGTTTCTGCATGCTTAGGGACAACATCTATTTTATGAGTATGCTTCATTCTTCTTACATCTTTCTGCAAATATCTTCAAGACCTGAAGGTAAGAATGTAGCAAAGTGTAGAACACTAAATATCTCACCAAATCTCTATTTTATTCTTGTGTATGCCATTTCTAATGCTGCTCCTATCACCACAGTGTTTCAGTGCCTTCTAGTAATGCACTAAACAACGTGACTAACATCTGTCAAATGTTTGTTCTCTCTGCTTCTCTCCTCAGGGGAAGATGTGTGCTCAGCAGAGTGTTTTCTTTGGGAATTTATTTTTAATAAAACCTAAATGCATGTGCTCTTTGTTTGTTAGAGAAGTCAAAGAAATATGTCTTGCACTCAGGATGGTAGACACACAGGATACCATAGCCCAGGGCTGCATCTGGGAGAAGGAAAATTGTAGATTTCTGCCCTTGAATGGGTAAAAGCAGTGGGCAGATCATGAATGGGGGAAGGTGGGGAGTGCTCAAAGGGAGCTATGGCAGAGAGGGTACTTGCACAAGCTGGGAATGCAGGGAGGAGAGAATGAGGCTTTATTTTTGTGTATTTGCTTGCACACAAGTTTTATGTCGCAAATACAAAAACAACAACCATGACAAAAATATTTCAGTCTAATTCCCTCATACTGGCATTAGAGCCTTTGCTCACTTTGCTTCTTCTCCTCCTGAGCGTCCTGGAGTTGGAGCAAGAGGGTTAACCCAGTGAAGCATGTGGCAGACTTGGAAGAGCATGCTTACTTCTTTTTAGATGTCCAGTTCAGGACAACCTTTAACAAGTTGCAATGTTTCTTGCACAGGTATTTTAAAAAAAGAGATACAGAGAAGGAAAACAAAACAAAACAAAACAAAACAAAACGAACAGGCACTTTCAGCTGCTGAGATCATGTATGAGAAGTTATCTCTGTTGGGAATTAAACAATTTCCAGTTAGAATGTAAACTTAGAGGTCTTTGAGCACACAACAGAGATGCAAGTCTAATGGCTCTTTTTCTTTTCAGTCATTAAGAGAAGTTCTAAGAGACACCCATGAAAAGCCAAAAGCCAACTCCATCTTCCTCCAAGTATTAGCAACTGATTTTTGCCTTTGACTGGAGTAGATGTGTTAATGCTAAATAAATAAATGGGGGGGGTGTATTCAGTGAGATCTTTCCTTCTTCTGAAATAATCAGTTTGTGTGCCTATTTCTCATTGAAGTAAATCTTTAAGAATAAACTTTTATGCTAATCTTCACATAAATAGTATATCTAGTAAATTGTCTTTCCTCTGTTTTAAAAAGACTTTGACTATAGCCCTGCAAGTAAATCAATCCAATTCTTGAGGAATACCCTTAAAATAAATACTACAGGTAAAACATTAAGTTTTCTTCTGGTGATATTTTACTGTCCTTTCTGTCAAAATTGTCACTTTTTCATTTAATTGTTAACTTTCTAACAGTTGAAACCTGATGTGCTCAGCATGGTTTGGAAAGTGAGAAATCCTTTGGGCTAAAGAGAAGCAACATTACCAAACAAAACTAAAAATGTCATTGTTCTCCATTTCTAGAGAAAAATGTGCATTTGCATTGATGCAGACAAGTGCTGCCTATAAGGGAGGATTATTTTATTTGCTTCTGTCCCAAGACATAAATTTAGTCTCAGTGCTCTTGTCCCCCAAACTCCCACACATTTCATTTGAAAATATACCTGGATGAGCACTCCAAGTTCTGTCCTTGGGGAGGCAGAGAGCAGATTTTTGTCTTAGATTTATACCAGCAATATGTGGAGACAGAAAATATGCAATAAGTCAAAGAGATTTTACTTCTCGGAGCTTTAGACAACCATTTGTCAGTGCTTAACTGTATTGCTAGATGAGTCATTCCCGTTTCTAATACCTAGGAATACAGGACATGTGTGGGAACACAATGTCTGCACTGATTTTAATCTGGTCTCTTTTTGTACTGTCTACAAATAGCTCAAAATGAACCCAATCAGATAAGCAGAGCAGAAAATGATTGCAAAAACACATACAGTAAGCCACTCAACAAGGGCCTCAGAAAGGCCAAGGAACACACAAACCAGAAAACTCTGAGATAGAAACAACTCATAAAAGAGTACAGATCCTTTATGCCATGGTTGAAGAATTCAGCTAGGCAAAATGAATCCCTGTAAAGGAAGGGAAAGGTTTTCTTTGTAGGTGAAGAATCAGCAGCTACTCTGGTTGAAGCCTAGTGTTAGCAGAATATCCTTTTTGAATCACTTCACTTTTGGACTTCTTTCAGGGGAAACCAAGCTCCATGTCAAAGTAGGAACGGGTAATTCATCACTTACACTTGGCAGGAGGGAGAAGGTAGGTTTTGCTGCTACTGTGCTATCAATGTTTAAAACACTGTACATCCTCCAACCTTCATTGAACTCTCTTTCACAGATGCCTGCTGCAATACTTGGCTCCAGAAGTCTGCTAGAAGAGTGGGTGTGGTAGACTTTTGGAAAAGATTTTTCATGTTATGGGAGAATTTTTAAATTTTTGAAGTTATAGCTGATCCAAAATGAAACAGAAAAAAAAAAGAAATTTTATTTCTGTTTTGCAGGCTTTTCCTCTGAAAATAACTTGAATCAGTTCAATTCAGATTTTTTTGCAATAACAAAAATCAGTTTTACCATTTGGTTTTTTCTTCATTTTTTTAGTGAAGATCAAAATTTCAAAACAAAAGCTCAATTAGAAGAACCAACTAAGCCAATATTTCTGTTTTAAAATTTTCTAAATAGTCTCTGACAACAATTTCAAAACCTTTTGATGTTGGAATATTCATTGTAGAGATATATCCCCAGAGTGTTGCCGTAACTTTGACAAGTCAAGAATTTCCAACAAAAATACCTTGTTACTTTAACTTCTCAAAACATATATTTCTTCTACCATCCTAAAGGTAACCCTTTTGGACCCAGAGTGGAAGGGGAGAAACAAAGGATGCAGAATAACAGGCTTATCCTTAATCCAGAAGTGACGATAGAAGAAAGAAGTACTCATAAGGAAGGTTAGACAAGATGGAGATGACAACCTGTCTGATGTTAAAATAGTAGCCTCTTTGAGTATTCATATACAGCATAAATTCTCTTTTCCATATCAGAACAAACTATAAGTCCCCTAAGGGTGTTACAATTACACTGATGTTACATCAAAATAGTCAGAGAACTCTCAAAATTTCTATAAGGACAAGGATCAGAATCTCATCTTGCCTTATCCCAGTGACCATGCATCTGCTCTTTGTTCTTTCTGATAGGCATCTTTTCTCTGTGAACCATTTCTCTGAACACAAGTATATGGAAAAATTGAGAGGTTCATGAAAGTTCTACAACAGTGCCAGCTGGAGGTGGCATACATCAACATAGCTCAGAGGATTGCTTAGTTACAACAGACAGCCAGAGCTACCGCATCTCCTTCTCCTGGTACTGGAGCTAGTTCTTCTGAGAACAGCCCAGGGTCTTGACCCCCGCATCCCAGGGCAGAGCACAAGTTTGCAGCCTACAATCCTGTGACAAGCCTGCTGTAATTCATATGTAGTTCATGCTGGGAGAGAACGCAGCCTGCAGAGAACAGCCACACAGTTCATGTTTGCAGAGGCCCCCTGCATACATTTTCTGAGATCATCTTAGAAAAAACTATGTTTCCTCCAATTTGCCAGACAAGATATGCAATATGTTCAGAACTGGAAAGAACAGTGTTGTGGTGTTGTATCACAAATACCCACCCCCCAAAAAGCCCACAGAGACAATAAGGAACGTGAGGTGTCCAAAAGCAAGTGGGAAAACAGTTACATATTGACAACAACAGCAAGCCCAAGTAAAACTTGCTTCTATTTTCCATCTAGACTGGAATCAGGTTTTAAGAATTTCTTCTGAAGAGAGTGTAGAGTTTCACAGCTTGAAGGCTTCATGTCACCCTGGTGTCCTGTGACAACGGCTACCTCCCTATTTACTTCTAAACTGAATGGAAAGTTGCTTATATACATCCTACATCTTTGCTACTGTCTTGATCCTTGTCTTCCAGCAGCCTTGGGGAAAGATGATGAGAGATAATGAGCACCCACAAAGAGAAGAAAAAGGACTGCATAATCCTATTCATTCCTTGGAATAACCTGTTCAACAAGGGCAATGTGTTTCCTTGCTGGCAGAACAATGTTGTGGAACCTCGATGAGGAAATGTTTTTGAAGTTGTACAAGTCCATTGTAGATATCCCAAAGGTTTGTGTAACATCAGAGAAGCTCAGAAGTTCGCCAGTGCATGATTTTTACTGTAAATGCCAAGCCCGGATCTGATGAGCCACAATGACAGAGATACATTTTAGTCCTCTCTGTACAATGAATGAAAACATTAATATCACCTTGGACCATATACGATATTCCCCACGTGAATTTATCCAGTTTGGACAGGAAACAACAAGCTTTGTCATCCTCACCGCAAAGCACAGGACATTGAACAAATTGAAGGCCATCGGGATCCTGTTTTCTGCATAGAGGAGTCCATTTGTGTCTGTGGGAATCCCATTGGCTTCAGAGATAGGAAGCCTTGAGTATGAGCAGGATGTCAGAGGAAGAAATTCAATAAGTATCCACTTAAAACCCAATAATTCAAGAGGATTATCACCTTAGAAATCAACTAGACGGAGCATATTGCTTGCCAAACAAAGGATATTTGCTATTTTAGCTAGAACTTTTTATTAAAACAAATACAAAGTTTATTGTACTCAAGTAATAAAGATAAGCAACAAGGAAAATTCTGAGATTAAATAATCACCTCCTCAAAACACTACATTGCTACTTTTAGTGTTTTCTTTCATTGTTAAGAGGAAAATTTCATTTTAATTAAAAGATCAAATATTAAATCCCACATTTTTGGAACCAGCTTCAGAAGCCTTAGGTTTGGAGGGGGTTTGCCTGAAACTGTCATCTGGAATAAACATCTTAAAATTACCAAAGACAAAGGCATAACACCTCTGACTTCAATCTGTGCAACTTAAAATCAGTTTATATAACTGAAAATATACGGCTTATATTCCCCGTCTCCACATATGCTCTCAAGTTTACTAAAAATAAAATATTTCCTCTGATTTACATCTGTTTGCCTTTTTTTTCTGTTGAGCTTAGAGTTGATTCTCCACCCACACATGCAACAGCAGATAACTTTCTATTAATTTTAAAAGATCTTCATTAAAAAAACATGCTGGAGAGGGAGTTAAGTTACTGAAAATTAAGCATCTGGCCTTCTCTAAAGTGTAAGGGGGTTTCCATCTCTCTGGAAGGTAATTTGACTTTAGGAAAAAAATAGTTTTTGTACTCCACTCTACTTGACTGGTTGATAGACTCTAGTGATTCATTTTGCATGTTGAAACATGCACACTCCCATCACTTGAACCAAACACTACCTTGTTTTGTTTCTTAAACATTGTGAAATAGCAGGATTTATAAACCTATAATTGTTTTCAAAACTAGATTAAGACCAACTGAGTTATGATGTAATCCGACTTTCCTTGGATATAACATTTCCAAACAGCAGAAAACCTTCCTTATAAGAGCTGAAATATCAGAAACTGAAATATGAGGGAAAGGGAAGATTTCTCTGTACACCATTACATTAATTGATGGAGAAGCTAAATGAGTGGATCAGCCTTCCACAAAGCCCCACGATGGAGATGTTTGTGCACGATGCAATGCCCGTGTCCCATCTGTCTTGCTCAGAGCTGGTTCCAGCAGACGCCTCCCTGTCTCTGAGTGCACAGTGTACCTATCCCCCCAGGATTTTCCTTAGCTGTACAGTGAAGGAAAGACAGACTTGAAGTATTTCTAAAAGGAAGAGGTTGTTAGACAAAATAACTCGAAGGAAGAGGTGAATTAAGCTGCATCAAAATTCAAAAGAAGGCTTCAAGAAGATGATCCTGAAGCATTTGCACAGGCTTCAGCCACAGTATAGAGGAAAAGTATTACCTCAGGTCACCATGTCACACCTAAGTAACAAATGTGAAGCACATCCTTGAGCTATAAGCATCTCTAAATGTCTACATTCAACTAATTAAAGGAAAGAGGGAGGCATACCCTTGGCACCACTGAGCTCACCCTAAACTAGGGTCCCAAGTGGATTGCATGGCTTGCTGCCCTGCACAGGCTGCAGCCTGGCTCCCTTCCCAGCATGCCACAGGCTCACCATCCCATACCTACACAGGGCAAAGGCGTGCAATTCTAATGCTCATGTTTTAGCTGCCATGTCTATATATCAGACAGAAATGATAGTTTTATTCCATGCATTCATTTTTAAACCATTTCACTTTCAGCATACAAATGCTAAATGGAGAGATCAAAATGATTTGTAAGGACTGTGTTCAGTTGAGACAGCATCCGTGGTGCTGCAGGGAAACAAAGGGAAACAAGCGGAGAGCCTGTGCAGAGAAAAGCTTCAGAAAACCTGCAGTGCAGCAGGATGAGTAAACTAGCTAACGAAACACTTGATATCTTTGTACAGCAAGCTATGTTAAATGAGGCATGACAGAATAATCTGTACATGCACTTAGTGAAAGGAACAGACTGAAAAACAAAGAACCATCCATATATCTTCAAGCTGTGAAATTGAAAAAGAAACAATAAATGAACCAGTTCAGGGTTAAAGACAAAATTAAGTATATTTGGAAACAAAAAAATCCTGAGGGATGGCATGCTATTTCTTTATTTCATAGAGCTTTAAGACAGGAGAGAACTTAGCATCATCTATTTTGACCTCCTGAATAATACAGGCTGTTATATTTCTCTCCTTTTTTAATACCTAGGTTAACTTTTCAGGTACAGTTAAACCAGTGCAATGCTTAGCTACACAAAAACAGGTACCCCTGATTAACTGCATCATTGAACTGCACTGTTAGGCTAAAGGACAGAAGGATTAGTTCTGTCCTCAGAGGAATAAACAGTTCTGCTCTGCAGGTAGAGGACAGGGAAGACAATTCAGCTTATCACTGAGGGCATGCTGAGAAGATACTAATCCACACCACTGACAGAAAAACAAAACAAAACTCATCATAACAGCTGCTCTTCCCGGGTGCAAAATCTATGTTTTATCCCAAAGCTGGTGTTTGGCTAGACTTTAAGTGTATGAAGAAACCTCACCAGTATATTCACTTCCAAAACAGGTGTCTCATTTCTATCCTGTGCTCTGCCTGCTCTTACACCATTTCCATCCTCAGCGAATAACCCTTCTCATCAGTTTTGGAAAGGAAGGCAGAAGGTAAGCTAAGCAAAACCCTGAAATAAAACTGCTCAATTGTTCTTTGATTAAAATCGTATACTCTTTTCGAGCTGCGAGAGTTTGGGGCATACCTAAGGCAATGCTGAAACCTCCGTCCCCTAAAACAGAATTAATGATTTTCCACAGGCCAGTTTGAGCTTAGCAGCAGACAACAGTCAGGTGTGAAATACTACTGTGGAGGAAGAGCTGCATTTCCTGTAATTACAAAAGGAGAAAACAGTAAAAAGTCTAAGTAAAGTTTTCAAAGTAAATGAAGGAAAGAACTGGGCACTTTAGGGCATCTAGATACAGAAAAAACTATCCAGTCTAATGCTTACCATAACAGGTGAAAGGATTGTGCCTAGAGTTGAATTTAAAGATAGAAATATTATGTAAATCTCATTTTAACAATGTGAAACAGAAAATCCAACACTGCTTCAGATCATGTTTTGTTCTATTTTTACATCCTCACCTGACATCTGGATTGAACACCACTATCCTTTTGTGCTGCCCCCGATAAACACAGTGCAAAGTACAGAGGCAAGATAATTTTCATCTTACTTAATACTCTCTTGTCCATACATCCCAAGGCAACATTAGTCTTTCGTGATAAGCCTCAAACACAGAGCTCAGAGAGGTAGTTATCCATGAACATGTCATTCTCCCTTACTGACTCAAAAAAAAAGAAAGAAAGAAAAAGGAAATATGAAGTACATCAATGTCTCTCTGTGGATACAGTCTGCTGATGTAATCTTCAGTCTGTGTTCCCAGTTGTATTACTCTGGCTGACAGCCTGCAAACATCTAAGTAGGTAACTCACACCACTGTGTGCTATTAGTCTGTCTTCATGATTTACCACTACTTTTTATGACTTCTGTAGACTTGCTAATGATTTAAATAAGAATATATAAGCATCTCACAATGTATTTCTTTCCTGGTACATTTTTTGAAAGTGTCCTGTCATTGACTTCAAGAACATCAGTGTTTTCATTTGTCCTTTAGATTACTTATTTTTAAAGCAACCAATTTTCTGTACTTTAAGGAGTTGTCACTTTTCAGATTCTTGGGAGGATGGTTGTAAACAATCTTTTTTTTCAGTCCTGCCTACGTAAAGATCATGTTTTCACCACACCACAGTCACAGCAGTTCTAGGGAAACTGACAATTTTAAAGCTTCAGATATTTGTACTATATTCTTCACACAAATTAACATGTGGGAGAAAATGGTGACTTGTACATAGGCATACATCACATATTTACACCAGAGATTACACTTTGTTTGTCCATCAGAAGGAAGTCCGGTATTTATTTTCCTGTACAAACTGATGGATATCTTGCATTAAGGAATAACATATATTAGTATAATGTTTGCTCCTGGTTACATTGAATCTGCAGCAAATGCAAGCTAGACTGAAATTACATGTGAAGTCATTACATCTACGTTTGTAATTGCCAAATGATGGAAAAGGGCGTTTTTATGTTGATTTATAATTTTTGTCACAGTGTCACAGTATCACAGTATCATAAGGTTGGAAAGGACCTCTGAGATCATCAAGTCCAACCTATAACCCAACACTAACACCAACACCAACACTAACACCAACCATCATCTAAACGATGGCACTCAGTGCCTCATCCAGTCTCCCCTTAAACACCTCCAGTGTCGGCAACTCCACCACCTCCCTGAGCAGCGCATTCCAATGGCCAATCACCCTTTCAGTGAAGAACTCATCCCATGTGTCATCCCATCACACCAGTATTTTTGCTTTTCTGCCCTGGCACAGGTTTACTGCCTGCGCCTGAAATTTTCTAGGTTCACACAGAGGTAAGCAGAGGGTAATTAACTTTACTAGCTTGCTGAGAAAAGGAAGTGATACAGCACTTGGCATCAAGTAAAAAAATGAAGAAAAAACTGACCTGAAATGCTGCAGTAGATATCAGGGAAGAGCAAAAGTCTATTGAGAGACAAACATGCACAAAAAAAGGAATGAGAATTAAGTGGTGGTTTCCCAGCAAAAATAAACAAAGGCCTTAACCTGCTTCACCTAATCCTATCCCATGACATAAAATGGAAACCAAGGCCAACAAAAAAAAAAAACAAAACCAAAAAAAACAGGGAAGGGAAAACAAGGGTTCTTTGTTTCAATGTCTGTGGTTTATCAGATACTACACCTTGCAGAGCAATTTAATTGGATGAAGAGCTCTGAATTACTATCTGACCGCATAATCACATTAAAGGTTGACTTATTCACTTCAACCAGAACAAGCAGGTAGCAAATCAGGGAATTACGTAAACTGGAGTGCGCATTTCTCCATGACCTCTGAAAGGCTCAGACAGGCTTAAACTGTAAGAAATGCTTTCTGTCTCCTTAAAATGATTTTACAAAGGTAAAACTCCAAAACAAATAAACTCAAACCTGTGTCTTTGACCTGTACTGTCTTAAAAAATCAGTGGTTGATGTACGTCACTACAAAGCATATTAGCTATTTTCAGCAGTTTTTCATGTGTCCTATGAGCTGCTCTTGTGGCTTATTTTAACTGTATGTAACGGCAGCCATGGGGTGAAGAATTTGAGATTTCAACACCCAAAAGAAAATGGTCTCTCATGGCTTTTGAGTATGTCATGAAATGACTGTTCTGGACTGTAATTCTTCCCAATAAACATCTAACATCCTCCGGTGTGTGCAAGGACAGAAAGCAGATGGAGCTGTAGTGAGAATGGAGAACTACACTTCCCTGAAAAGTGGCAATAAAAGGGAAGGAGACAGGAGGGGAACAACTGTGAAGCAAGACATACAGAGCACCCTGCCTTGTTCTCTCCATCAGATCTACCTGGGCCCCAGACTATGCTTTGTTCATGTTAATCACTTAGTTTCTGTACTTATTCTATGCTGTAGAAGTCCACTACCACGGACTTTTGGGGGACAGACTTTGGCCTGTTCAGGACGCTGGTTAACAGAGTCCCTTGGGAAGCAGTCCTGAAGGACAAAAAGGCTCCAGGAAGCCTGGACATTCTTCAAGTAGAAAGTCTTAAAAGATCAGGAGCAGGCTGTTCCCATGTGCCAGAAGGCAAACCAGTGGGGAAGACATTCAGCCTGGCTGAACAGGAGCTTTTGCTGGGACTCAGGGAAAAAAAGGTGATTTTGCCACTTTCGGAAGGAGAGTACACGGATCTTTGTTAAGTCATGCAAAGAAAAAGACAAAAACTCAACTAGAACTTCATCTAGCTACTGTTGTAAGACATAACAAAATAAGAGCCAAGGAGAATCTCCATCCTTTATTGGATGTGGGGAGGAACATTGTCACCAAGGATGAGGAATATGTTCAGGTATTTAAAGCCTTCTTTGCCTCAGTTTTTAATAGTCAGATCAGTTATCCCCAGGGTATTCAGCCGCTTGAGCTGGAAGACAGGGACAGAGAGTGGAATAAACCCCTCATAATCCAAAAGGAAGCAGTTAATGACCTGCTATGCTACCTGGACACTCACAAGCCTATCAGGTCAGATATGATCCATCCAAAACTTGAGGGAGTTGGTGGAGGAGCTTGCAAACCACTCTCCATCATTTATCAGCAGTCCTGGTTATTGGGGAGGTCCCAGATGACTGGAGGCATGCCACTGTAACGCCCTTCCTGTCAACCTGACCTTGATGCTGAGGAAGACTATGGAATGGTTCATCTTGAGTGTGCTTACCCAGCATGTGTAGGACAACCAGGGAATCAGGCCCAACAAGCATGGGCTCCTGCCTGACTAAGCTGACCTCCTTCTATGACCAGGTGACCAGGCTAGTGGATGAGAGAAAGGCTGTGGATATTATTTACCTCGATTTCAGTAAAGCCTTTGACACTGTCTCCCGAAACATTCTCCTAGAGAAGCTGGCAGCTCATGGCTTAGACAAGCGCACTCTTCAGTCGGTAAAAAGCTGGATGGATGGTCAAGCCCAGAGAATTGTGGTGAACAGAGATAAAATCAGTTGATGGAAAATTGGTCACAAATGGTGTTCCCCAGTTGTGAGGCCTGTCTTGTTTAATATCTTTATCAATGATCTGGATGAGAGAATTGAGTGGTCCCTCAGTAAGTTTGCAGATTATGCCAAACTGGAGTTTTGATCTGCTTGAGGGAAGGAAGGCATTACAGAGGGATCTGGACTGGCTGGATCAATGGGCTCAGGTCAATTTTGTGAGGCTTAACTAGGCCAAGCGCTGAGTCCTGCATTTTAGTCACAACAACCCCATGCAACACACTGTGCCCAAGTGGCCGAGGCAGTCAACAACATCCTCGCTTGTATCAGAAATTGTGTGACCAGAAGGAGTAGGGAAGTGATCGTGCTCGTCTTCAGCACTGTTTGGGCTGCACTTCAAACACTGTGTTCAGTTTTGGATCTCTAAGTACAAGAAGGACATTAAGCTGCTAGAGTGTGTCCAAAGAAGAGCAATAAAGCTGGGGAGGGGTCTGGAGCACAAGCCTTAAGAGGAGCAGCTGAGGAAAATGGGGTTATTTAGTTTAGAGAAGAGGAGGCTGAAGGGAGACCTTATCGCTCTCTACAACTGTCTGAAAGGAGGCTGTAGTGAGGCGGGTGTTGGTCTCCTCTCCCAAGTAGTAAGAGACAGGGTGAGAAGAAATGGCCTGAAGTTGCATCAGGGAAGGTTTAGATTGTATATTAGCAAAACAATCTTTCACTGGAGTGGTGAAACATTGGAACAGGCTGCCTAGGGAAGCGGTGGAGTCACCATCCCTGGAGGTGTTCCAAAAACGTGCATGTGACAATTTAGGACATAGTTTAGTAGAATGATAGTGTTGGGCTGATGGTTGGACTCGATGGTCTTAGAGGCCTTTTCCAAACTCAATGATTCTATGATTCTCTTTTTGGAATTGAACCCTATATTAGTCAAGGTGCTACTTTACATAAGCATGAACTATCACCGCTTTTCATCTTCACTGTTGTGGCCACCAATTGTGTTATTCATTGCTATGTGCTCAGCAGATGTCTTGACTAAGCCTACCTTAGTCACCATTTTTACTTTTTCCATGCAACTTAGAAGACCCTAAACCATGAGAGTAGTGTGAGAATTTTTTGTAGTTCCAGTGTGCAGTAACTGAAACTATATAAAGAGTAGTGAAAAGTGGAACATAAATGCCAATGAAATATATGATTCTTTCCCTGTATTACTAAACCACCAGACTTCCTTACTAAAATTGAAAGTTTTATTAGAGGTGAAGTTTCCTCTGTTATTTTGGTATTAGCTGCAAGAGTTATATACAAAGAACTTACCCAGCCTGGTGTGATAGACCTTTTTTAATTTTATTTTAAACTGCCTGCAATTCACCATTAAGATATATCCACTGCTTAAGAGTAGGATATTATCAAAGGGTCTGGGAATTCTCGCTGTGCAGGGCAAACTGCTGAATCTTCATGCACAGTAGAAATACCAAACAGCACTTCCATAGTAGTAGGGAAAGGACTGAAGTTAGAGATGACTCACACTAAAGGGCTCTCACTGTCTCTCTCTCCTCTCTCCATTCTCTCCTCCCTTCTCTCTAATTTGGCAGACAAGAAGGTAGGCAAGTTGGAAGCTTTAAGTTCTGCCTGGTAGTCTAACAAAATACCCAGTGTAGATGCAGGGAGTCAGCATAAAAGCATGGTGTCTGATTAGATGAGATATCAGGAGCCAAGTAAAAGAGATTGCAGTGCCTGCTGAGCTGAAATGGAAGTCAGGTTGAAAGGAGGTGTTCCTCTCTCAGACAGATGGCACAGACACTGGGGGAAGAGTATGAAGTGAAAGACAAAAAAAATGTAGGGAATGCTAATGTTTTACAAGGAATATTGGAGCAGCTAGCAATTAAAAAAAAAAGAAAAAAAATTCCACTAAGATACCCATACACCAGATATTCTTATCTTATCACAAGGATTATCAGTATCACAAAAAGACACTTAAGCATGTGTGGAAGGAGCAAGTTCCACTGAAGGCCAAGAAGGAATTACAGGTATTCACTGTCATCCACAATGCTTTAAAATACCTATGCTTATTACATTATCTAGCCCACATTTCCCATTCAGTTGCAGCTGGATGGGATGGGATGGGATGGGGTGGGATGGGATGGGATGGGGTGGGATGGGATGGGATGGGATGGGATGGGATGGGATGGGATGGGATGGGATGGGATAAGATGGGATGGGATGGGATGGGATGGGATAAGATGGGATGGGATAGGATAGGACAGGACAGGACAGGACAGGACAGGTGGAAGGGACCTATAACAATCATCTCGTCTGACTGCAACGCACAACAGTTTCTTCACGAGTTATAAATTATATCAAAGGTATTAGAAAGTCTAGAATGTCACACAGCTTGCTGTGGTATCTTCCTTCCTATTTGACTGGCACAAATAGGTGGGGATTCTGAAACCAGAAAATGGGTGAGCAAGAAAGATAGAACTGAAATTGTCATTGGGAGTCGCAGAGAGAGATAGTCCTTTAAAGAGAAAAGACATGTACACAGCTGAGAAGTTCTTAATCAAGACTGAACTAACCAGTCTACACCCACTGAACTGATTTGTCTTCATTCCTTAATGTTATTACTTGCACTGGCTGCTCCATTTAATTACTACCAACACTTGTGGGAGCCAGTAGTGGGTGACAGGCAGGGAGACACAAGAGTGCCCTTACTGCAGAAAGTGATTTATCATTTCAGGAGCCTCCATGACCTCCTCTATCTCTGTTAAATGGGAAGGTGAGAACAAGCAATAAAAGGACAAGCAATTTTCCCTCAATTTAGTATTAAGCATTCCACAATCCTAGACTTCCTTTAACTCCCACTAGATACTTAAAAAATACCATGATCCTAGACATCAGGCTTTAAGAATTTTTAATTTAATTTTCATTAAAAATAAATGTTTGAAAAAATAATTTTTAATGTTTGCAATCACACAGATGACTCTTGATCATATCACTGTTCAAATGCTTAGTCCCCGTGTAATTATTTGCATAAAAGACTTCTTGTGAATAGCAAGTAAATCATTAGTCATTAGACTTTTTGGGATTGTTTTGAAGAGACCCAGCTGCTGTCTTTATGTTAAAGAACATCCATAAGGCACCAGTGATTAAACAACATGCCATTTTTGCATGTCAGACATCACGTGTCTGGATATTAATCATGCTTAGTGCTTTTCAGATGTGAATCTCAAAGTATCTACTGAAAAAACAGTTACAACCCACATTTATAGACCAGGAAGCTGAGGTACAGGCCAAATGACTTGCATCATTTCACACAGTCGATCTGAGTTCACAGCCCTAGTTCTAGCAGGAGAGAATATCTGCCTTTTCATCCACCTTTCATTTCCCAATTGAATGCTGAGAAAAAGAAAAATTCTGGACTATTTCATGATAACAAAGGAAACAAACAAAGAAACAAACACACCAAACAAATCAAAACCAGAATCCTAAGAACTGGACAAGTATATTGTCAAAATTAGAAAATCTGAATTTAAATTAGAAAAAAAGTTCTGAACTTTTTGTAACCTTACATTTTCTTTCTAAAAGGAAATATAGCGATGCATTTTCCAGAATAAACAGCCCTTTGTAGGCCCTAAAACAGCCATTGAAAAATAAATCTACTCTCCAAAAACTGTAATTCTGAATCATAGCTCTATATTCATTACTGAGATATATATGTAGAAAGAGTAGGGAAGAATGAGAATTGCTCTACTTAATTGTGATAGCAGCAAGGACTGCTTAGTATATCTGCAAGATGTGTTTTTGCATAAAATAGGGTGGTTTTACAAGTGACTCTCAGAAGTAATTTTTCACTGCTTATATATAAATACATACAGATGAAACATTCACTGAAGCATATATAATGTTTCCTAAACCAAATGTAACAACAGCTGTAAATCATTACCAAAATGAGAAATTAAAACCTCCTTTTGTGTCAGCTGTGTAGAAGCCAAGGAGTTATTTGTAAGATACCCTAAATATATATTTGAGTTTCCTACTGAACTCAAAAAAGGTACAGCAGCTACTCATAAAGCTGAGTCAGTGGCTGTAAAAAGATGACTTTGTGGAGCAGTGCTGAGCTAGCCCGGAGAGATCACTGTGACATTTAGTGGTTACAATACCACTAGAACGGCAACCAACTCCTCCAGAGGAAGTGGTAATGTGCTTACTCAAATTTTCTGCCCTCCCTCAGGTTCCTGAATTCACAATCTGAAAGCCTTCAGCAGGCTTAAATCCGGAGACAATAATGCTTCTCCACTTCCTTATGCAGGAAGCTTTAAATTACAAGGATGGTTATTTTAATTGCTACTCTGGGTTTTCTGCTTGAGCTGTTGGTAAACATGTATGGCAAAACATATGGAGGATGAAATAATAGCTGTGTTGGAGCATCGTGCTTGCAGCTACTACATTATAAACTTTGCACCTAGTGAATTTGGTAAAGCCTATTAGAAGGGGAAATATTCATAAATAACTTGTAGGCAGTAGGATTATGTTCTGATATTAGCAAACTGCCCACTAAGTTAACCAGTATGTGTTGTCAGTAAGCAAGCCTTAAAGATAAGGAGCAAGCTCTGAATTGCTGCAAGAGAAAGTCAGGGACACTATAGTGTTAAAAGCCTGTTTAAACAACACTTATTTTTACCTCCTTCTGTTATAAAAATACTAATGTGAGTTCTTGTACAGAGTAATAAATAGAGAAAAGTTCAAGCTCAAATTCTGAACCCAAACATGTTTCGATTATGATTTCTTTGGGCTCCTTAAATGAGAATTCAGGCCAACACTGCTATTACCAAGAAATATTTATATTACAGTAGAATTTAAAGGCACCATTCCTCACTGTGGAGAAGAAAAACCATATCGTCCAGTGCATGAAGAGTTGTGCGTAACAGCGAATAAAGTATCTTGCAATCATCTTTTAACCTTGCAGTGTCCATTGCTAATGATAGCCCTTTTCCAGTTTACTGGCTGTCGCACACAGCACAGAAGGGGACAGGGCATTCAATCCATTCCCATCTTCCCAACCAACTAGCCTGGCTGTCTGCTGGCACTCTTAAAACATCAAAATACTTGCTGCTACCACATCAGATGCTCTACAGCTTGTTTTCCATTTTTAATCTTAAGCCACTGCAGCCTCTCCAGGCAAGTCTGAGTACAGAGAAAGGATAGGAAGAGAAAGAGAAGGGAGGAAGAGCTCCTGTTTCAAAAGAAGAGTAAAAAAAAAGAGTAAAAACCTTCCCATTTCTTTCAGCAGAGGATGCAGCTAGCTCTTCTGTCCTCCCCTTAGCTGAGAACTTGCACCTCACCTCCTGAGCTCATCAGTATCCAGCTCCCTTTCAGCCCTGGGCTTCATATTCTTTCGAGTCTGCCCTACTGCTGAGTGCATGTTCCCAAGTGATAACTTGTAATAGTAAAACAACATCAAGCTCTTACATAAAATGTTTCCCCCCCCTGAGCTGGAAAGGAGGGTAGGTTTTGCTGTGTCAATTTTGTAGAGAGAAAAACTTTGGTTCAAAAAAAGTCAGCTTGACTTACCAAAGGTCATCCAGCAACAGGAACAAAGAGCTTCTTGGGGTCTTACTGACCACAGCTGAGGTGATTTAGGGTCGTGTTTCACTTCCAAATAGACTGTCTGCTAGAAGGCAATATGTAGCATATAGTTAAAGGTCTGAGTGAACAGTTATTTGTTCAACATCATGATTTTATTTCAGCTATATTTCAAACAATGCAGTGTTATGAACAGAAATACTAATCAAAGCCTGTATAAAATGCAATGCTATTTCGCCTACCTTAACATGCAAACTAGCAGCCCTTCACATAGTTCGTTAACGAACTATGTGAAGGCAAGAGAATAGCAATATGCACATGCATGAGTCCCAGTTGACAGCAGAGGACAAACACAGCAGATGGTGACAAGGCAGTAGCAGCAAAGAGATAAACCCCTCAAATTTAAAGCTCAGCCTAAAGGTACCTCTACCAAGCCTTTACTATCAGTGGCGCCATGTTCGCCAAGTTCTAATATATAGTTATGGAGGGTGAAAAAGGAAATGCCAGCTCTTTAGTATATTGCAGGGTCCTCCATGCCGTTCAGAGTTTGCTCTTGATTCTGTCAGAAGGCAGCTGTCTCCTCTGAACCACCCAGCAGGGCATATGTCAGTGCTCTGGGACCACAGGCTTGCTGGGGGACGGGGTTTGCTATGCTTCCTCCCCTTCAGCCTCTCCATAGGCCAAAAGATGGACATTCTCAGTGCTTTACCAGGGCGTTGGACATACTTAGAATAGATGTAAAATGAAACTCTTATCCTCATTGCCCAGAACATTGGGCAACCAGATACTCAGTTAGTGGTTTACTACAGATATGAAATGCCAGATAGAAAATCAAGGTGCTCCAAGTAGGCTTGTGTTAAAACAAACCAAGATAAAAGAAAAAAAGGAATGTGTATAAATTCAGCTATCTTCATCCATTTTCCATCTAACTATTTAATCACAAAGCCAAATAGTTGATTTGTATGGCATCCTTACAAAGAGAGGCAGTGAAAGACAAATTATCTTTAGCTTTATTATCAAATATTCTAGAGAAGGCAGGAAGGAAAGTCTTAATGTTATTGTGTTACAGCCTGATGCCAATAATTACATATCCAATATCATAGCTAAAAATCTGGGATTTATCTGTCTTATCCAAAAAGATTAGATTAGCTCGTGTTTTCTGCTAAGCAGCATTGCTTTTAATTTTCATAGTCTTGTTTGATCCCTTCAGTAATTTTACAAAGGATTAAGACACTTCATTTGGCTAAACTAGTTCTGGTTGCAGTGCTGTTTCAAATGAGCAGATTTCCTTCCTGTTCTAGTCCTGCTACCTGCCCAGAGGTAACAGAGCTTTCTTACAGAAACTCCTTGGTAAAAAGCCCTATTGGCCAATCCTTGCATCTCTTCCTCAAACAGTACATCTGCAGGATTAAATGCTTTTTCTATTCCTTTATTCTGTACAAGGTCTGAGAGTGAGCTTGATCTTGAACAGCACATGACCTCAATTACACCCATACTGCCTGCAAGGGCTGAGGTTGATCTCAGACCAAAAGTTTTCTCAAACTATGCCTGAAGGATTTGTTACCTTACTCCAGCACTGAGCCAGGGTGAAAGGCAACATGCAGGCTGTGGAAACAAGAAAGAGCTAACATAACCCCAGAGGCATTTCCAATGAGGGTGCAATATGTTTCCTTCAAGCTATAAACACAGGACTCAGGTCATGAGTCATCCAATTTTTTTACCCTGATCTCTTTCCCCTAAAGTGATGAGTCTAGCTTAAAAGATATAAATACATGCATATGTATACATATGTATATATAAACAATTTTTAAGTAATACAGATGGCATCTTCTTTATCTGCTATCTTTTAGAACTATCAAGCTTTCCCTTGTGTTTTGGAATTTTTTTTTACTAAAATAGGTCTATTAATCTTTGGAAAAAACAAATGAGCATTTTTGCATAACTGTCTGAATCCAGGAAGTGGAGAAAGCTGTTAATGTTAGCAAAATGCCCATGCTACAAAAGCCAATGCTACATATGGGTTTATGTGCTTTGCTGGACCGATGCTCAGCCTGGTCTGCATGCAAGCAATAAATGTCATGGCTTCAAAAAAATGGAGAAAACACAGGGGGCAATCCTACAAAGTAAAAATATTAAAGGAATTTATTTGCACCACATGCTGGAGTTAAAACAAATTCCAAGAAAGAAATCCTGGCCATGGATCAGTCAGAGAGGAGCTTGCCATCACCTGTCCAGCCAGGACTTTTGCTGTAACATGTAGTCAGCTTGTTACAATTTATTATCACTTCTCTTTTATCAGTTAACAGGTAAACTTTTGCACTGCTAGTTCATTTATCTAAGGTAAGAATAAAAGATTTTAGCAAAGACAAGCAACAATATTAGTACCATTTTAAAACTTTATAGTAAAACGATGAAATCGTACTAAAACATAGTTAAAATTAAAATGAAAAACATAAGTTTTTGGAATCATGAAGTTCTCTTACTAGAAGAAGCTGGAAAAGAACTACATTGCTTATCTCTTCACTTACATCTATTCATTTTCATAGCTCAAATCCCTTTGTAACACATTTTTTTCTCTAGTGACCCAACTACTTTAGAGTTTTGAGTAGTAATTATTTTCTTAAAACACTGCAGCAATTTTAATCCCCCAGATATATAAGACTTCACATAAAAGAGTAGAAATGTCCTACAGAAAGCAAACAAGTCACTTTTATATAAAAGAAGCCCTGACTAGATTAAATCTCTGGCACAAGAAGCTAAGTATAATAACTATTCAAGTCAACATCTACTTCGGCTATATATCAAGCCCTTTTATCACTTGCTGTATTATAAGAAAGAATGATCTATTACATTGTGATTGTTATAGTCCTGCTCTCTAGAATGTAGTTTAAGTCCTCTTCCTTCCCTGCACCCTTTCCCATACGCTATTTTAAACCCAGTAAGAAAGTCATTTCCTCAATGGTAGGCTTCTTGTATAAAACTCAATGAATAAATTTTTAATGTAATTTTTATATTATTTTTATGCATACGGTTTGAAGTGAATTTATGAGTACCACACATGCATGGAATATTTGAAAATATTATCTTAATAGCCACCAGGAACTTCTCTTTTTACTTAATGAACGGTGAAGAGCCTTGATACACTATGTAGTATATTATAACAGGTCTTCTGCATTTTATAAAGTCCTGAAATTCCAATTATAGAATTCTGGAAGAAAAATGTATTTTATTTCCCCATATTACAATCTAGACACTCATGTTGACTTGTAGTGTTGCTCCATCTTTAGAAAGGTTGTTATCTTTATCTAATATACAGACCTACTGATCTTTGTGAAACCACTCAGCCTCTGAAGAAATGCATAGAATTTTGTGTCTGAAATTACAGACTTAGAAAAAAAATCACATTTGATGCCTTGCCCCAGTACTTATAGTACTGAAGTTAAGGATGAGAATCTACACAAGCATACGCAGTAGCAAGATCTGTGTGATCAAAAGTGAAAGAACTTCCTTTGACTTTATTGGAAAGAATAAGTGTTTGTACTGGTTTGGGGGTGGGGAAACATAAGAAAGAACACACTCTGGCATCTTTTGTCAATGCTTAAACCTGCCATATTCCATACTGAGAACTAGGGCAAATTTTGTATAGAAGCATTGTTGCTCATTGCTAAAATTTTGCTGAACTGATGCCTTCACTCACTACATTTACTTCAGTTTAAAACTATAGATGATCCCCAAGTTTCTGCCTTTATGTTGCCATGATCTTCCAAGCACAATGACTCTTCAGTGCTCAAAGTACACACAGATGGAAGTGTCACAGGAAATGCCAGGATGGCTCAACACTTTGAGAAGCTAGCTGATGAAAGATACAAACATACACCTTCTGAAGAGCCCAATATGCATATAGTGAGCTCAGGCCATGCCATTTGCTTTCCCAGAGTCTGCATATCATCTGTTCTGTATCAGAAAGCAACCCTCTTAACTTCTGTTGCCAACTGGAGAAAACTTAGTATTTCTTGCAGTTAGATTGTTCTCCTTTACTTAACAGTATATAATGTAATTCTATTACAACACTGTCAGCTTGTCTGTGTGACACGTATTTTTGATTTCAGGATCACAGATCAAACATGAAAACCCAAAGAACAAACTTGGAGGGAATAAAGACTTGCCCTTCCTGAAGATGGAACTGAATGACCTTTTTCCTATGATGGCTCTTTCCAAGGCACGAATCATGCTAACAGCCAGCATTGGCGAGGTAGGACTGAATCCTCCATCACAAATGGGGACTGAGGAACTGCAGAAGAAGACCATGCTCTGATGGTCTCTATTCCCCTGAACCCTTCTGACCTGGGTCAGTATCACTGACTTAAGACACTTGACTGAGGCAAGAAGTCATGACAGTTCAGCTTTTCTCTGGAGCCAACAGAGAGAAATAGGGAGATCCCCAAATAAAATAAAAACTTTACAGATCCTAAGCCTCTTTCTCCTTTCTATGAGGTTATGATATTTAGATTTATCAAGACATTATAGGGTACAACAACATCGACAAGAACGACGGGATGTGGTGTGTACTCTCCTCATCACAGTGTGTGAATACCCTTCCTTTTGTATTAAAATCTTCCACCTCTAGAAGCACTTCCTTTCTGACAAACTACAAATCAAAATCTTTTCAGGGACTGCTACCTCAGAGTAATTGTAATTTTGCCCACATCCCTCTTGAATCACATTTTTTATTACAGACTGTCTCCACTTTTTGCAAAATGCCAGACTGCAAGTCAGTGATGAGACAACATAGTGTATTTTGCTCTCATTGTGGTTTACTCCATGGTATGAAGGTGGAGCAGGTGATGTGTCTTGAAGGAAAAGGGAGTTCAGTGATGGTTCCTGCCCTGCTCCATTACAGATTCCCCATAAGGAAACACAGTTCAGAGGAACAGAAGAGACACTGGAGAATTAATCACATTGCTCCTTCCTGATGAGAATATAAAACTCAGCTATTAGCTGACTTCAAATAGAAGTCCTGGGATTTGCTGCAGAAGAGGCCGGGGATGAAGACAATAGCTCAGAGACAGAGAACCTCAAGTTAAAGAAAGTAAATTACACTGTTTGACAGCCTCAGCAGAGGCAATGTGAAAAATCCTGCAGCAAAGATTAAGACAGTTACTGGTATCTCAGGCAACATTTTAATAAACTCAAATCTCAGGAAATAAAATCCTGTGAGAAACAGTTAGAGGTTCATTTAAGTTCTAGGAGAACCTGAAGGATAATATAAATGAGGGAATTTCTATGGAAAGCATCTTTCCCAAACCATACACTTTCCACGGTGCAGTGTGACCCTCCACACACTCCTGCCACAGGAACATCTCTCAGGGAACCTTTTTCCTGGTGAGCAAGAAAGTGCTGGCTCAGATGTGGCAGGCGGAAGATACACCTGACCTGGTGAGTAATATGGAAGAAGAATGAAAGAGTTGAATCATTTGGTGAGGAAAGACCATGGGTGTCTTTTCATGAGAAGATTTTGAGCCATAGTTTCACACCCTGTGACTGTACACCAACTGAAGTGGTTGTAACACATAACAGATCAGACAGACCAGCTGGGCAAGCACAGAGGATCACAGTATCACAGTATCACAGTATCATAAGGTCGGAAAGGATCTCTGAGATCATCAAGTCCAACCTATAACCCAACACTAACACCAACGCTAACACCAACCATCATCTAAACCATGGCACTCAGTGCCTCATCCAGTCTCCCCTTAAACACCTCCAGGGTCGGCGACTCCACCACCTCCCTGGGCAGTGCATTCCAACAGCCAATCACCCGAGAGAAGAGACCAACCCCTGCCCGTCCACAACCTCCTTTTAGGTAGTTGTAGAGAGCAACGAGGTCTCCCCTGAGCCTCCTCTTCTTTAGACTAAACAGTCCCAACTCCCTCAGTCGCTCCTCATAGGGCTCATAGGGCTCCAGCCCCTTTACCATCTTTGTTTCCCTCCTCTGAACACATTCCAGTATCCTAACATCTTTCCCAAACTGGGGGGCCCAGAACTGTACACAATATTCAAGATGTGGCCTGACCAGTGCCGAGTACAGGTGGATGATAACTCCTCTGGTCCTGTTCACTGCACTATTCCTGATGCAGGCCAGAATGCCATTGGCCTTCTTAGCCACCTGGGCACACTGCTGGCTCATGTTGAGCTTCCTGTCAACCAGCACTCCCAGGTCCCTTTCTGCCTGACTACTCTCCAGCCACTCTGTCCCCAGTCTGTAGCTCTGCATGGGATTTTTGTGTCCAAAATGAAGTACCCGACATTTGGACTTATTAAACATCATCCCATTAGAATCAGCCCATGTCTCCAATCTGTCCAGGTCCCTCTGCAGGGCCATCCTACCTTCTAACAGATCAACCCTTCCTCCTAGCTTGGTATCATCGGCAAACTTGCTGATAATGGACTCAATCCCCTCATCCAGATCATCAATAAAGACATTAAACAGGACCGGACCCAACACCGATCCCTGGGGGACACCACTGGTGACCGGCCGCCAACTGGATGAGACACCATTCACCACCACTCTCTGGGCTCGGCCATCCAGCCAATTCCTAACCCAGCACAGAGTGCTCCCATCTAAGCCACGGGCTGCCAGCTTCCCTAGGAGCCTACTGTGGGAGACAGTGTCAAAGGCCTTGCTAAAGTCCAGGTATACCACATCCACAGCCTTCCTCTCATCCACCAGGTGAGTCACATGGTCATAAAAAGAGATCAGGTTGGTCAGGCAGGACCTACCCCTCCTAAACCCATGCTGTCTGGGCCTGATCTCTTGGCCGTTCTGCAGGTGCCGCATGATTTCACCCAGGATTATCTGCTCCATGATTTTACCTGGGACCGAGGTCAGGCTGACAGGTCTGTAATTACCTGGATCATCCTTACGGCCCTTCTTATGGATGGGCATCACATTGGCCAACTTCCAGTCTTCCGGGAACTCTCCAGTGAGCCAGGACTGCTGAAAGATGATGGAGAGCGGCTTAGCAAGCTCATCCGCCAGCTCTCTCATCACCCTAGGATGGATCCCATCCGGCCCCATAGACTTATGAGGGTCCAAGTGGCTCAGCAGGTCTCTAACTTCCTCCTCATGGATTGCAGGAGGACCATATTGCACCCTGCCCCCATCAACCACTTCGGAGGACCAACTGTCAAGCGAGCTGACATCCTTACTGTTGAAAACTGAGACAAAGAAGGCATTAAATACCTCAGCCTTCTCTGCATCTTTGGTTACTATATTTCCCTCCACATCCAACAAGGAGTGGAGGTCGCTGTCGCCCTTCTTTCTACCATTGACATATTTATAAAAACTCTTCTTATTATCCTTAACAGAAGTGGCCAATTTGAACTCCAGCTGGGCTTTTGCTTCCCTGATTTTCCTCCTTTAACAACATCTTTGAACGTGACCTGGCTTACGTCCCCTTCTTCCCAATGGCGATACATCCTCTTTTTTTTACTTAGTTCCTTCAGAAGCTCCCTACTCATCCAGGCCGGCTGTCTGCCCCTACGACTCTTCTTACAACACATGGGGACAGCCCGCTCCTGCGCCTTCAAGATTTCATTCTTGAAGTGCATCCAGCCTTCCTGGACCCCCTTGCCACTAAGAACTATTTCCCAGGGTACTTTCCTGACCAGTTCCTTAAATAATCCAAAATCTACCCGCCGAAAGTCCAGCATCGATGTTCTGTTCCTGGCTTTTCTTGTTACATTGTTTAGAGAGAACTCAATTATCTCATGATCACTACACCCCAGACAGCCTCGGACAACACCACCACCCACCAGCCCTTCTTTGTTTGTAAACAGCAGGTCAAGAAGAGCCTCACCCCTGGAGGGCTCACTCACCAGCTGTGACAGAAAGCAGTCTTCAATACACTCTAAGAACCTCCTGGACTGCTTCCTCTCAGCAGTGTTAAGTTCCCAGCAGATATCCGGAGATTAAAGTCTCCTAAAAGAACAAGGATCATAGAATAACTTGATTGAAAAAGACCTCTGAGATAATCAAGTTCATCAGAGACCATCAGAGAGGTCTTCTCCACAAAAAGACTTTCTTGGTGGGAGAAGAACATGAGGAGAGAGAGAACAGTGGGAGTGGAAGACAGAAAAGAGTTGATTGATAGGTCTGCCTGGTGACAACCAAGAGACAGTGTCCTCATGGGACTTTCACCAGTATTGCATAGGCTATTATGGTGCTAGAAGCGATGTCCCAACCACTGAAAGAAGCTGAACTCAGTCAGATTTCCCAGCTCCAAGTGATTACTGAATGCATAGCTGAATGTTCATTTTCTGCAGGGCTCTTCCAACAGCTGAAACAAACTCTTGAGTATTTAGTCACCCTGAGTGCTGGGGATCGCATGAACACATCACTGCCTGCCATTGTCAAAACTCATAGGTCATATTCCTGTCTGTCCCAGATGAGGCTATCGTGCTGAAATACTTCTGAAGTCCAAAACTCCATAACTATCTCCTGGTCCCTACAACTGAATGTCTTCAGGTTTTTAAATTAGTGAGTGTGCCTAAACAGAAAATTCAAAACAGACAGAGTGTTAAAACTAAGTTTTGGGCTCTGTTTTATCCTACAAAAGAAGATAGTAACAGTTTCCCTTAGCACCTCACATTACCTCCTCATTGTCTTCTCCTCAATTCTGTTTGTTCCTCTTTCAAAAAAGACTTTAGTGTGTGTTATTTCTTTATGAAAGCAAATTCATGCCTTAGAGGAGAATATAAGTATGTAGTTGTGTCCCAAGAGAGCCCAGACACACAGAAAGTGAGATATTCTAGGAAATCCAAAAGGGGATGAACATTTCCTGACTTAAATTAGATATCAAGGCTACATGTATGTATCTAACTTGGAAATAACAGCACAGTCACAAAGGGAGTGACCCCTCTTTGCTCTCATTCTGAAACCATGAAAAAAAAATCAGAATCATATGGATACATTGAGAACACAAGGACATGACCTGCAGTTCTACAGTTCCAAACAATCATGACTCAACTTCCTGCACTTGAAGGAGAGTCACAACTAAAGCATCTTGGAGTCATTTTTCTGAAGTTAGAGAGAAACAATTATAAGTTCATGCAAATCTCTGAGGTGAATGAGATGTACATGGCTCCAGGTCTGACCTGATTAGGTGAATTCTCAGGAACTTGAGGTCTCCAAGTGCCAGTGAAGAGACAGCAAATGCTCTGAGCACATGTTGTCAGGAAGCTCTTCTGTGTGCATTCACATCCCCTTACAACAGAAAACCATTTTGTTGGGATAACGTGTCTCAATGGTACACAGAGGAGAAAGAGAACTTATCACCTGACATCAGATTCAAATAAATGTTTAGCAAAGCTGGTGGATAAATTATTTGGCAAACTTGCTACAGCACATATTCAGCCCAACTTCTGTTTTCTCTCCTCACAAGCCCCCTGAGCAAATTAGAGAATTTCTCTCT
The DNA here is from genome assembly GCA_033558185.1 of Dromococcyx pavoninus. Classification (NCBI taxonomy): domain Eukaryota; kingdom Metazoa; phylum Chordata; class Aves; order Cuculiformes; family Neomorphidae; genus Dromococcyx; species Dromococcyx pavoninus. The sequence goes on from JAUMJL010000212.1 coordinate 3,720,041, forward strand.
TTTTATTTTTCCTTTTTTTTCCCCCCTAATTTCTAATTTAAACCAGGAAACCATTGCTTAAAAAATAATTTCTCGGTGCGTTATGAAAAATATTATAAATTCTAGTCAGGGAAGTGCTCCTTTGAGCAACTAACTTGATAAAAAGAGATCTATGTGAAAGCAGATTTATCCCACACATATATGCCTCTTAGCTAGAAGAGAAAAGTGTCATAGTTAGAAACTTCTGCAGTCCAGAGAATCATCTCGTGTGCTGCATGGACACCAGCCTAAGGCTACCAATCTCAGTTTCTGAGCTAGGTAAATTGTCCAGGCTGAATGGGATGAACCTGGAGGGGTCCTGTGACAAAAAAAAAAAACAAAAAAACACCTAGAGAAAAATGGGAAATTCACAGAGTTGGGGAACCGTTTTACTCATCATCTAACTGCTTCAAATGCTATGATACACTAGACATCATGAATGACACAAGGTCAATAATAGGCTGGCTCAAAATTTCTCTAAGTCAGAGACTACTTTTCTATTAACTTCAACTGGCTCTCAGGCCCAGAGATGCTGTGCACCGAGACAGATACTCCAGGGCCCCTGTCCAGCCAAGTAAGCATATATTTAACTTGCACCATGATAAAAGTCCCATTGAACTCCAAGTATTATCCCCACTGCTTAAACACTGGCTTATGTGCTATGCTTGGCTCATTGACCAGAATTTCAATAGCATTGCTCCAGAAATTAATTTTGCTCAACCTATGATGAAATGCTACAGGTATCTGAAGATGTTTGGTACAGAATATAGCCGCAGTTTCACTGCAACAGTAGGCATAGAATAGGAAGCAATAAATATTTCTCTTAATGTTTTTCTGGTGAAGAAGGCTAAAGCATTAAAGTTAAGCATTATGGTCGTGTCTGACGCAATGTGAATTTGAAGCAGGGCTTGGAAGTGGCAAGTGCATATCTTGTTTGCTAGCTGCATTGCATAAATTCTTACCTACAATCTTTCAGTTATTGTAGGGAAGAAGTTGCAGTAGAATAGTCTTTTTATTTCCCTTTTTTTCCTTTTAGTAACTCCCATAGAAACACTTCTATAGGATGACCATTATTTTTTCACAAATAGGATTGTAAATATGTAATGGAAGATAAATACTTTCTGTTATTTAGTTCCATAAAAGACCTACCCCCATTGAAAATAATTCAGCCTCAAATATAAATTAGTGGCAGTAACATATTCCTCTTGTAGGAGAAACAGAGAAACTAGGCAAATACTCCAAAATGTATTTCACAGGTATTTGCACAAATGTAAAAATGAATTTGTCGTAGATGCACCTACAACTGAGACAACAGGGAAGAGTCCCTAAAACATCTTATTATAGCCCTAGCTTGAGTATAGTTAAATTCAGGTGAACTGACAGAGTCCTACAAAAATTTCCATTAGGGAGAATAAGACCTCCCATGAAAAAATAATTACAGAAACAGCTGCAGAAAACTGCATTTACATTCTGCATGTATCGATACATTTTGCAATCATCTGGTCTGTCCTAATTTTACAGTGGGTAAAACATACATTTCTTAGATGATCTTTCAAGTTCTCTTCCACCCCAAATCATTCTATGATTTTATGATTCATACAGACCAAACAGTTTTTAGAAAATCTGAAATAATTCCATGTATGCAGTTCGTCATCCCATCCCAGGAAGACTTTATCCCAAGGCAATGTTTTCCGGTTCTCATCTGCTTTCACTGCTGTTGAATTCCTGCCATTTCATGTAACTGTTATACATATGAGTGGCCACAATTAACTAACACAGCTCAGATTTTCAGTTAAAGTACTTGAAGCGAATTCTGTGTGATACCTCCTACACAGTAAAATAAATTCTCAGGAGAACATCAGACACACCAAAATCATAAATAAACGTTTGAAAATTATGACCAGACGGCAGACTTTCCATGAACAGAGAGCAGACAAGTTTTGGCAAGTCCGTCTTCCATTGGGAATTATTCAGCCCTCTCTTAACATTTCTGCTTTAATTGTTATTAATTTCATTGTTGTTGGGCAGAGGCGTGAAACCACAGTAGTCAAATGAAAGTTGCTTGAGGAATTTCTCCATATGGGTCAAAGTCAAGGAAAATGCCTTAAGGAACTCTGCATGTTTTAAGTGTCAGTGTATTTTACCTTTATTAAAACAAAGTGAGGTGCTTCACCCACACGTGCATGGCCAGTTTATGTATAGTGGGAGCAGTTTATATGGCAGAAAACCTAGACAGACAGGTCAGGGACTGAAAGAATCATCAGAGCTCCAGCCACTACTGCAGCACAGCACATTCTTACAGTCGTTGTTTGGTAGTCCTCAGCTAACCATTAACAGTTGATGCATGTTAAAGATCTGCTTCATATCCTTAAGGGGAATGAACTCCAGAGGAGATCTGTAGCTATAGCACCTCACTCTCTGGAAGCAGGATGCAGCTGGGATTCTAGATCTGTATTGACTTCAAGACTTCTTCTGAAAACTAACTGGTTAGCGTACAAGTAAAATATATTCTTCTCCTAACATCCTGGTAGACTCTGGATGAATTGCTTGGGTCAAGATCCTCAAAAGAACATGTTGGAATTGCTTGATAGTTTTCCAGTACTCATCGCTAAGATGAGATGAACAATCCAAATAGTTTATTACCCCCACAGCAGACCATGTGAATCAGAACGATGTTAGTCCCCTACAAACCTGTAACACTCTTGGCCCCAAGAGATTTGAGAAGGGCTGAAGTTCCTTTTCTCAGAAGTGACTTGTTGCAAATATTGTTTAAAAGAAGACAGACTGTGCACAGTCTGTGTTTCAGGTTTTGTTCATTATTTTTTGATCTATTGGAAAGAAAACAATAGTATTTAGTAAGAGCAAGGCAGTCTTTCAGCTTCAGTGTAACCAATAGGGATGTTTTCAAAACGGGCTTAGAATGTGTTAATTCTTAGTATATTTTTTGTGATAAACAAAAATTGAGGGAGCATTAGAGTTGAACTGATGGAAACTTTGTGTTAGATGTTAATCAAATCCTTGCATGAACTAATTCTTATACTCCCACATTGGATTTTCACATGCTTTTCAGGCTACAAGATAGTGTAATGTGAGAAGTCTCTGGTAAGCACGCTAAAAAACTTACTTCCTACAGACTTCTCTTCATTATTTTTACAGATGGAATTGTTACTCTCCTCCAGAAGATCATAAGAATATATTCCTTTTTAGTACTAGGACTCATATACTTCTGTAAGAAACCTGTACAGTTTTGCACTGAAGACCTCATCCTCCATGGCCCAAATCCCATAAATACAATCCCAAGCAATGGAAATGGTTATAACACTGTAATTAATCAAAAGAATCTAAAGAAATTACAGGTTTATTTAAAGATACTGACTTTGTTGTGAAAAAGTTGCTGAAAATAGGGTATAACTGCTGCATCTTAATGAGGTAACTAAAAATACAGATAAAATAGTCATTTCTTGTTGATGTCCTACATATCTGAAGTCTAATGCAGAATACTAATATTCTGCTCACGTAAAGTATATCAGTTCTGAATTACAATCCCTTAATATTCACAGACATTACTTGGACATACCTACTTACATAACTCCAAGAATTTTCTGATATCTACACGTCATCAATAACATACGCAAATTTAGACTGAGCACCACATCTGTCTACCACATCTTTTTGGGTCTGTAAAGAAACAACTTGGAAGCACAACCTGCAAGACTATTTTAACTATTCTTTTGCATCCTGAGTCAAGGTTGTGCCAGAAAGTTTAAAAGATGCTGTCTGTATTTATTGGTTTTGAGAATGGTTTGTGGCTCTCCATTGAGTGTGAGATTCTCACCACAATATCATTAGCGAGTTGCTGTTCTCAGTGATAATACCTGGATCCCAGGTGATCCAGCCTAGAACTTTACAACAGAATTAAGAGTTTCTTTTAATGCATGGTAGGTTTGAAAGTGGGAAGCCAGGAAAGCAGTCAACTTCACTGTCATCCCTTTAATAAGTGCTAGGTAAAATACATGACACATTGACATCTCTCCAAAAGCAGCACGTATAGGGGAAGGTGCCTGATTGTTTGGTGAGGATTTAAGTGCTGCACATGCCCAACTTTATGCTTGTGCTGCTAATGGTATTTCATACTTTTATCAAAGGAACCAGGACTTCCAGCTCCAACATTTTCTATTTCCTTCAAGTCTACATATTCCTGAAGAAGGTCTGGAGGTCTGGGGTGTGATCAAAAGATATGTTCAGCATTCTTAAGTATTTTTGCAATTAAGTCAAATTAACTAAATGTCCATTTGGAGCCTGAAATCCTGAAAGATGGAGGCAGATCTCTCTCCGCTTCAGTTTAGAATAAATGAGGATTCAAGCCAGTGAGTCACAGGCAATTCCAACTGACATTAATCCAGAGTTTGCACCACAAATGCTCAAGCCACTGCTGAAGAAAACATATCATCTTGGGTTTGATAAAACAGGTGTTCTGATGAACAACTTCAAATAATCTATACCAATAATCAAACTGATAGACTTTCATACAAAGTTCTCTGTGGATATAGTAAGAAGCTGGAGCATTCATTTGTTGGTCATTGATGGAAAGCAGTTATTCCAAAGATTTTATGAGACTGTGCTTTGTCAGTAGACACATTTTATTGTTGAGACACAAAGCTTTCTAGCTTTCTGGTAACTTTATATTGTTCAAGGCTATATTGCTGCTGAAAGCAGATACAAGTTTCTTCACACAATTTTACCAGTGTGCTTCTATACTGAAACACAATTAACTTGTCATTGTTTCTAACAGCCATCGTACAAGATCGGACTACTCTGCAACTTGGACAAGTAACTGCAGTCAGACTTCATTGACTCACAGTTTGATATAGATATTTCCATAGTACAAAACATGTCTATTTTGATCCATATTTTTATTTGTTTTAATTGCTTCATCACACAGGGAAAACCTAAAGAGGGAAACAGAACTGCTCAGAGACTATTTATTAATATCTTTCCAGTGTTTTTTAGTCACAAAAAAACCCAACAAAAAAAGTTACCTCGGCCAAGCAGAAAATCCACCCAAAATAACTAGCAAATGCTCTGATGAACCCCTAAATTTCAATGAACAAGACAGGGGATCACATGTGCCCATGTCTACTACCTCAGTTGCATGCTCTCATTCTTTTTCATAACTACTTTTTATACATCTATATTAGGTCCTCTGGGTCAAAACTACCCTTGGAACCAAGCAGAGCAGGTCCCAAAGAAGCTGAGACCATTTAGCTCTAAGCATCAAGTAGCCTGGTCAGATGGCATCATCTGACTGTTCTTGACCTTCCATAGCAAAGGCAGTCACAAGTCTCTTCTGCCAAGAACGGAAGTTGCATAACATTTTCATTCCCCGTTTGCAAAAGAACTTCTAACCTTTAGTATTTTCATCCCATGGCTTATAAATATTCCAGTGCAGGTTTTATTTTACTTTTGGGATTACACCACCCTAATCCTGATTACTTTGTTTTTCCTAACGTGTTAGCTGGTATGCTAGGTATTTAAGTAGTAAGGAAAATATTAGCTGGTTTCCTCTGTGATAAGAAAGGACAGAATAACCCCCCATAAAACACTGTCAACCCCAGTGCGCTACCTAGGCTTGCTTCATATTGCTGAAAAATGAATGTACAATATGGGAGAGCTTTTCTCTATCTGGTCTTTGTGTGCACACTACAGTAGCCTCTTAGTTTGTGTAAACTAATTACAATAGTTGCCTTTGAAAAACTTTGCAGTTGTAACTTAAATTTACTTCAGTATCTATAATTGTCACAGTTAGTGTTATGTTAAATTCAGCTAACAGAGGAGACTGTTAAAATAAAGTTTACAGAGGTTGATAGCATTAATGATATTTTACAAGGGATGTACAATTCCAAAAAGGAGACTTGCCTCCCAGCTGGTGACCATCTGGCATCTATGACTGTATGTTTGAGTATTAGTGTAAGTCATTATTGTGTCAGTCACAGACCACCCAGCACCTTACTGGCCTTACTGCTCAATGCCATAACAGCACCTTTGTTTCTCCCTCAGAAGTCTCATTTGTGAATTGCAGACTACCTAAGGGCCGTTTCCTGCCCACATGTTCTTTGCCCTTCTGCAAAAACACAGTCCCTCCAGGGGGAAGAATGAGATTTAATGTTGCTGCAACAAAACTTTAGGAAATTTATCCAGAGTTATAATTAATTACATCAATATACATTTCCAGTCCTTTTTGGAATCTAATTATATTCTTGCCCTTGACTCTCTGTGGATGTGACTTCCACAAGATAATTACAGGTTGGCTAAAAAAATATTTCTTCCTCTCTCAGTTGTTGCTTTGCACATTTTTATGTTGTCTGTCTCCTGCTATGAGTGGTCTGTTTTCAAGTTTCTTGAGCACTAACAATTTGCTTTGAAAAACTCCTCAGAATACTTTCTTTAGAAAGCAATAATCTTTACTGCGTATAAGTCACAGATGAGGATATTTCTGGTGTATGGAAGACTGCTTTTGAGATCTCCATGTGGATTGTGTAAAAAAATGAGCTGGCTGACTATGTTTGTGTTTCTGATCTTGACTTTAAATTGAGCTGAAAAGTCTTCGCTGAGCTATCTGTGAAGTGGTCCAGTTTATTCTCTTGAGTCATATTGATTCAGCATCACTCCTAGATGACATGTATTTATGCTACAGAAATTTCACATTTCAAAAATCAGAACAAAGTCCTGCATAAGTGTTAGAGAACTGCATCTTTAATTAAAACACAGGCAGCCCTTGGTCACTGGTAGGACACTTTGTGGCCTCTAAACAGAAGAATTCTTCTCAGGGAGATCGAGTTGCTCCTAAAAGTCAAGGTCAGGGCGCCTAACCTTCATTGTGCGCTTGTTTGTGTAGCTACAGGTCTTTATCCCTCCAAGCATGTACTCTCTCCATTCTGCTGTAGATTCCTTTTTTTACAGAAGTTTACAGATAAAACATTTGGTTTAAAATGTATTCCCATATCCCAGGCACATACAGGGTACAATTGTTCTCCATATTCTGTCATGTTTTTTAATACAGACTTATATGCAGACTTGGCATCACCCACAACTTCATATATTTGATTTATTTTGAGAACTTACTCATTTCCCCCTAGTACCATAAACAAATAATATGAGATAGTTCAGTGCACAGAAAAGAAACAGAAGCTAAAAGCAGAGAGAAAGAGGAGCTTAGTTCTTGCCTACAATATAAATTAAAAAGATTCATGTAGAAGCGCATTTAAAAATACATCAGTAACATTAGAGCTATATATCAGAAATAGATATGTATATAGAGCTTGTCTTCATCGTGTGCTTCATTTATGCCTTCTCATTTACCGTACATGATACTAATGACATTTGAATTTCTTGCATCAGTGGCTGAGATCACAGATTTGAACACCATGTTGAAGAATGTTACTTTTGGCTGAAACTTCTGTCCAGTGGCAAGCCCACCAGCACTGACCAACAGAACAGTGAATTTGCTTTGAAGCACACAGTAGCCAACAAGGAACTGTGAAGACCCTGCCAGACCTGAATGTCCCCAATCTGGATGATGAGATCTGCTCTGTAAGATTTGTACAAGAATCCCTTATGATGACAATACAAAATTCAAATAGAAGAGAAACTAGCAATGACATCCTTCTCATATTAGGTATGGAAATGAGTTGCAACAAAATAAACCACTGTTCAGCGGGAAGAATTAAAAAAATTATTAAAACCTGGTCACAAAGGCCTTGGGCAGGCATTGTGCAAATAGCAAAACTTGTAAATAATAAACACCTCTTTGTGCTTCTGAAGTTAGTTAGATATCTAATGGCAGGCATGTTGGTGCCTTATTAATCCAGCAGCATGTGTGGTCTTTGTTTTCCTTTCTTTGGTGGAAGATCAATCAGATTCTGCCACATCTCCTTTTCCCTGTCCCAAGTAAATAATCATATCAAGTTCTTTAGAGCAGTAAATCAAGCTCAAGAGCCTAAGGTCTCAGAAAAATTCTCTCTTATACAGTAGAGATGAATCACAAGCAGATATCATTTCACAGATTTTCCCTCTCCTTCCTTTTCTGTAGTAAAACTGCCTGTCCATTTTGTCATGCCAACCTCTCTGCTTGTCCATTCTGCCCTCACTCCTAGTTCCTCCAAAATCCCAGCAAGACTGTTTCATTTGAGGCAAACAACAGAACTATCAGCTGCAGAAGCTCAAGACTTGCCTGATTCCAGAGTGCTGTGAGGTTCTCCTCCACCCCAAGATATCTGTGCACCCAGCCCCCTCTCCCCCCAAAAAATAATCATAACACATACTGAAGAACGTCCATCAATCTGTGCAACAGCCCAGCTTACTCTTTTAGAGATGGGAGGAGCTGGGGGCTCCATTCCACACACACTCATGAAGGTCAGCTGTTGTTTACTGAAAGAAGTATTCGAAGAAATTGCAAAAGAGAAACGGGCTCCTACCACAGGCCCTGAAGCAGGGTACTCTGAGAGAGGCACTCATAATAAACAGTCGAGTTTCATTTCAGCACTTCTCTTATTTTCATGCATCAGAAAAATTCCCTTTGAAAGAGATGTGACAGCAAGTGCTCCCGGTACTGGATAAACAGATTGTTCCAAATGAAGGAGTCACAGTCCTTTATTCAGTGAATGGCATAAATGCATACTGAGTTTCAGTTGAGAGGAAAGGACTTCACCTGGAGCCTGACCACTTTAGTCAACATAAAGAGTACCACCCCAGTCAATGTTTTACTTGTTCCTTTCTTCATTTCTAAGTAACATATGTGTTGTTAATTTTTGCAAACTTACAGAGTGGCAGATTTGAAACTTTTTTTCTCTATGCTGTGTACCTTTTTTTATTTTACAGAGATGACCTGTATGCTCTCCTTGCTCTAGCTTTCTTACTCCTATGAAGCAGATAATGGGGTGATTTGGGGCATCTTCCTTTCCTCTTCGTCCCAAAGTCCACTGGTGAGTGAAGTGTCATAAGAAAGGAGAAATATGCTGGTTATCTGTGTAGGAAACAGTGACAGAGTGCTCCAAACTGGTCACTAGCTCTTATCATACATTTTTATAACCCTCCAAAAAAGGGAAGAGACCTGTGTTAGTGTGTTGAAGTATTTCTGATGACTCCTTGGTACTCTTTGCTAGAGGTGAGGAAGGCAGGCACAATGATGGGATTTTTTTCACAACACTTTTTAAATCCAAGGAAGGATGTAGCCTTTTCCTGTTGGGAGAATTTCCAAGAGCAGGAGCCAAAATCTCATTTCTGGTATTTATAATCTATTGAGTCAGTCATATATTGCCTAAGCAGATAAAGAATTAACTTTGTTTCTTTTCTGGCTTCATTTAAACTTTTCAGTTTCCCCTTGTCAGCATACTCAGTGGGCACCTCCAACAGCTTCTAGGCATTTTAAGGCAGGTTAATACACTTCGGGACAGAGCCTGAGCAGTCCTTTGAGTCTCTCTTAATGGACTAACTCGGTTTTCAGTAAATCAAGTTACTCACTATGTACAAACACGTAGGTTGAGTTTGTTTATTAAGCATAGTTACTCTTTTTTGCACCATGATTTTGCTAGAAATGTATGGATATTATATTGCAGACACCACAAACGTCATCCTCTGGGGAATGGCATGTTGCAAAAGGAAAGTGAAGCTGCATAAAATCATACCCTCTCAATTCTTCCCACCAGAAATGGAGAATTAGTATCAGCATATCAAACAAGAAAGGTGGTGGCCTTTTAGACTCTGCAAATGAAAGTAATTCAGCTTTAAGATGAATTTGATTTTAGTACTGCAATAAAAAATTAATCCTCCTTTTATGTGGCAATTTTGTGTTGTGTATCTAATGTAAGCAAAGCACCAGCTCTCATCTTCTCAGGTGCTATAATTGCAGAGCTGAGCTAATTCACAGCCAATAAGATCTTTTCCATTCTATTCCAGGGCTGGGAGGTATTACAGATTGAATAGAGCTACAAAATAGCTATAGACTTTGTCCTGTTTTCATGCATTTATAACTTCATCTTAAAGTCAACGCTGTTATAACATTGTTTACTGAACGTTTAATTTGCTGAGCACACAGAATTCCAGCTGAAGCAAATGTGAATTGCAGGTGCTCAAAGTGCTGAAAAATAAACTGCCCCTTTTGTATTTAAATATATGTTAATAGGGATCCATCAGGTTGCTGTGCTTCCACAATGATTAAAACATCAAAGAAGTAAATAAATACATACATAAATAAATAATAATTTGGAAAAAAGAAAAGCATTAAGTTGTACTTCCTGTCCTTCATCCCAGCTCTTCATGAAAGACTTGATCAAAACTTCCCGATGTCATTTAAAACCTTTCTTTTGCATTTAGCAGATTCTGAACCAGGTTCTAAATGTCTGAGAAGAGACTTAAGCCTATATGACCGAAGCCCATGTCAGTCTGGGTCACCACACTCCAGTGCAGAGACACTGAGGAGGGGGAACGTGGAACACTGCGTGTGGCTTGGCAGCCCAGTGTCACAGCAGCAAGTCCAGAGATCCCAGCATGTAGCAAAGGGTTTGTTGCACAGCAAACCAAGTCAAGGACACAAAAATACTCTTGTAGTCAGGGTCTTGTTCACCCTGCTAGCTCTGCAAGGCAAAGCTCATGGGCTAAGCATGAGGCCATGCTAACAGGATGTCAGAGGAGATTATGTATCATTTCTGCCATTCATTTCCTTTCCTGGACTTCAGCCTAAATCTTCAGTTCTTTTCAGGACGTTTCAGAAAGCATTACATAAAACGAAAACCGCAGGCTTGCATCTAAAATCCAGAATTAAGCTGTTATTCATATCTCCTGCTCACCGTCAGAGACAGATAAAGAACAAACTATGCCACTGGCCAATACAATGGCCAACTTTTGAGGGGTCGTCTGGACTTGGCTATATGACTGAGAAGCTGATCAGCTATTAGGAGCACAAGCAAGGGAGGACAGAGAAAGGAAAAAAAGTTTCCCTGCCCCTCACTGTTCAGTGTAGAAATTTTTTCCACTTACTATGGAGTAAATTTGTAGTCTACAGAGTAACTTTACTTTTACAGCCTTTTCTGTAGCAATACATCCTTCAGCCATCGTCCTTAGCCCCTCTCCCCTCCCCTCACCACACATCGTGGAGAGAGCTACAAGATACACGGATAAGGAGGTGTCTACTTTGGGGCATAGGTTAAATTTCTAAGGTTTATTGTTGTGAGAATAGGATCACCTATTACCCTTCATTATTTTTTGAAAGCAGTTATTAATATAAATTTTGGGCTCTCTTTCAAACTTCCATCATGTTCTTTTCTTGGTCTCTCCTAGAATGAAAACCCAGTTGGTGCATTCTGTGCGTCCTAGGACCAAGTGTTCACCATGTCTCTCTACTGATTCAAAATCTTTGACTTCTGAGAGGAAATTGTATTTATTGTAGAAGCAAGAATGTGTTGTGAGTCATTATGTTTTTCTGCTGTCTGCATTAAGCTGGAGTGAAATTGAAATCATACTTCAGTCCCTCTTTAAATGCCTTTTCTTGGCAGGAAGAATGAAAGTTTGGCCTTTGAAACCCGATTGGCAGCATGCTGCTTTGTTGGTAGCTAACTCTCAGCCTTATTGGGTCCTCCCTGTTGTCAACAGGACAGATCTTGTCCAACAAAAGCAACATCCTGTCAACTACTTCTTCTTCCAGGAACCTGCCTCTTCCTCCCCCGCAACTGCTCTCTTTCTCCAGGTTCAGACAAGAATACAGTGGTGCATGAAAGGGACAGAGCTACAGAAGGAATAACCATTGGACCTTAAGCTCTTGTTTCCTATGGGCCTCATAATATTCTACCCTACTCACAACATCATTAAGAGTGAACAGAGCACAGCCTCTTTCTTTAGCTAGTAAGGAGAATTAGATAAAAGGGGGAAAAATACTTTTAAGTGAGGAAGTCATAAGGAAAGAAGGGGAAATTTTCTTAGGCCTCTCTCCAAATACCTTAGGAATACGATTTTGGGGTGCAGCTACAATAACCCAGCAAGGAAAACAGAATTATCTGTGACAGAGAAGGCAGCCAGCCAGGTAATACAAAGACAATACTCGGCTTCTTGCCAGCATCCTGCCACTGAGACAACAAGATCCCACACTTTAAGGCTCTTCTTAAGGGCATACGATAATTTATTTCCAGATGTTAAAAAATAGCTGTATGGAAGGGAAGAATGGGAAGAATGAGAAAAGGAGGAGACAAGGAGGATGGTTGCAGAAGAGCTTTCAGTTTCCTGTTGCAGGTTGGACAGGAGATAGAGCTGCCTTTGATGCTCCCCTCTCTGGGATTCAGTATTCCCTCTTCTTTAGCCCACCAGGCTGAGAGAGAGAGAAGGCAGAGAGACACAATCCATCAAAAACGAGGGGCAAATAGCGCCACCCGTTGAGACGCAACTGGCAGAGCAATACAGAAGGTCTTCCATAACCACAAGGGAGACTCGGAACCTCAGACTGCATGACAGTGGGAGAAGATTAGGTGCTGCCAGCCAAGGAACATGGGTATCTCTCTTCATAAAGGCAATATATGGGAAAGGGATTGCTTTTTTCCACAAGGGGAAAGGAAAAGACTGAAATGATGACCTAGAAACAGGGGATAACAAACACAATGGGGAACATACTAGAGAACTGATGACAGCCTTAGGCGTGACTTCAATATAGCCTAATAATTTACAGGAATGGATTAGCTGAGAACATTCCATAAAGAGTGCACAGTGTTTTCAATTAATGCGTAGGTATATACCATGATTATAAAATACCTTTGGGCTACCCATTTTTCAATGACATGTCTGTATTAATCCTGTATTTTTTTCACTAAGTGATGGCTGTTACTGACTGCTAAGAATGTTCTGCTTCAGTAAACTTTGATTTCACTTGCAGTTGTGCATTTATTAGGCAAGATTATCATCATCCAAGTTTCCAAGGTTGGGAATTCGTTTGAAAAATATGTTCTATTTGCATTTAATTATCACATATTTACTGAGGAAAAATATAAACATGCCTGTTGTAGGCAAGGAATGGAGCCAGTAATGTACTGCAGGCTTGGGATTGTGCTTTTTAATATAATCAAGCTACTGTTATAAATAATTGCACTGTGGAAAAAAAAAAGTTTTTTTCATGATAGGTTGGGCTTTTTTAAAAATGTAAAAAGGTAAGGATATTTTACAAAATACTAATATTACTGAGAGAGCTATTTCCTATCACATGAGATATTATTAAAATTCACCTTGAAAGAGGATGTGAAGGCAAAAGAAAATCCCCTCTGTGAGAAGTAGCTACCAGTTCCAGCTGCTAGAAGAAGAAAAAGAGGAAATATATTCTTGTAAGACACCAAAGCTAAAGAAAAAAAAATAACAAGATGAGGAAATGTCAAGTTAATTTTTGGGAAACAAATCCTCTGTTCAAAGTTGACATAGTTCCAGTCACTGCACAGACATCTTACAGTGTTCCAAATATAATTGACTCACAAAATGGAGATGAAGGATTCAGGCTTTACATCAGAAAGGCAAAAATTTTGAACTGATATTAGACAACTGAAACAAATCTTATGGCATTTCAAAATTCCTGCATGAGTGATTTTCTGGTCCATTTGCTGGTATCCCCTGTATGGATTTTGGGGACTGAAACAGAAAGAACAATCAACTTCTTTTCAACAAAGAACTCACCCTTCTACAGTGAGCTGGAGAAACTGTTATTGACTGTTACCAGGCTATTACTCAACACCTAGACAAAAAAACCTCTCTCTCTATCAAACATGCTGCACTTAGATGGTACTAGGCTAGAAGTAGGGTACTGGTAGTCTGAGCCAAGAAGCAGGTAGCCTGGAGGCAAGTAAGGTGTTATATCCTGTTGAGAGTGAAGCTAAAGATGTCCATAGGGTTTGTGAGGCATTTCACAGGGCCATATGGAGGTATCTGTCTAGAAAGAGATGAGCAGTTCTTTGAACTAGACACCTAGCTCACACGTAAACACCTACACTGCCAGAGACCTAAGCATCTTATGACATTTGAAGTGCACAAGATGTGCTGGTGTGCCAGACATAACACAGACTTTACAGAAGACCTGCATTTTCTCAACCAGCTAAAGGCTAGGCAGACTAACCCAAGGTGTCACAAACCATTCCAGACACCTGTGTTTAGGTAACCAAATCTCATCTTGGCTGAGGAACATAGATGTTTCTTAGTGACTCCAGAAAGGGACCCTGTAGCCAAGAGGCACCCATATTACTGAGGAGAAAGGAAACATGCCGTATCAAACAAGACAGAGAAGCATCCCATGTAATGACAGTTATGGAAGAGGCAGATGATCATTCATGACAGTAAATGTCAGTATGTGAGAATTCCCCAGATACCAGTCATTTCATGCTGATAATTCCCCTGCTGTGAACTTACTGCATTACAAAAATTAAATAATTATTTCCTAAAACTTCAACTTTAAGCAATTTCAAAGCGAGTTTAACCCTTCTTAGTTTGATTTTATTTTGGGACTCAAGCATGTCCGTTTTAATTATTATTGAATGAATGAATACTAACTGCCCTCCCTCCTACTGCAAGAAGTATAATATTCTCATTCATTATACTGCTCTGTGATTATTTTTTTTTATTTTCATCATCCTAATCTTTAGATGGTGTGAAAATAATTAGTTTATTTATATTTCTCTTCCATATTCTTGAACTTGGGATTTGGTGTATTAGGTGAGGTAACGATTTCTCTGGACTGGTATGTTCTTCCAACAAAATCAACACTTATGAAGATGCTAATACCATGACACAGATTCAGTTTTATATTTTTACTAATCATTTCAAAAGCCTTTATCTTTTGTCTTAACTACATCATTCTTTACTTTTGAAATTATTTGCTAACAATTGTCTACATCTAATTTTGGCCTCTTCTATCTGCCTTTTAAAAAAGTAAAAATCGTATACGGGTGTATATTATGCCAGAAGCGAGGGAATTTATATCATCAGCTAAAGATATGTGACAACTAGAACTTCAGTCCTAGGTTTAAAAGACATTGTTGCACAACTCTTCTTTTAAATTCAGCTCACTTTCAATAGGTCTACTTAGGTGTGTAAGACTCATTCATATGAGTAAGTACTTGCAGTTATGTCCCATGATGAAAACAGAAAAAGGCTCCAGGCAATTGGCCAGCTGATTGTTGGTGACTTGACATTTATGCAACTCATTCTCCCCATGAACAATAACATTTATTGTTCTGAGAGTTCAGGAACAAAGTATAACAGGAACCAGTAAAAGATGGCTAAAATTAAAGTAAGGCAGAAAGGAAAGCCATAATATAGAGCCATGGTTGTTATTTAATTTCCCTTCAGAAATGAGAGGGAAAAACAAGACCATTCTTTCATTCATTCTTCTCCTTTATTAAAAAAAAACAAAAACCAACACACAAACTCTGCACATAGCAACCACAGAAACTCCAGACCAGGGGTCCTGGTTTGCTTGGGCCTAATTAAGAGCATGGGATGACTTTAAATGAAAGCAAGACTTTAGCTGAATATGAAGTACCTCATCTCAATATGCACTGGTATTAAAAAGAATGGCATACCCATCTGTATACATACCACAGTATTCAAAGGGAATAAGAAAAAAAACACCTAAAAGATTAATTCAAATTATTTTGCTCCATAAGGAATCAAATTCTGAGAGAGCAGATGGTCGTCACTTATGATCAACAATAAGAAGTGTTAAAGTTTTTGAAAATCTTTAGATTTTCATTTAGGAATTGGAAAGGAAAATCATTCAGTGGACCAATAGAACACCTGAAATGAAATTCTGGTTCCATGACTGGGTTTTTATTCCCTTCAGCAGATCCAAGATTTCCACCATAGAACTATTCAAAAATCTATGTAGAATCTAGATGGCAGATTCAGTCTTAGTTTCTCTCAATGTTGGCTAAGATTTGGCTCATTCATTTAAGGTATTAAATCAAAAGAGTCTTTAGTTCTGAGAAAATACATAACTGATTAGAATTAGCTAGGAGTAAGAAGCAGAACATATGGTTGTTGTTTATGTTAGTAAGTTGATTTCTGTGATTGGTATAATACTGTATGTAAAATATAAATTGTAAGTCATAGTCATACTCCTAAAAATAGAGAAATCAGCATGATTTAAATCTGGAATAGCTGGGATATCCTGATGCTGTTTAAGGAGCTTTGTGTCAGAGACAGTTTCTCCTCTAAAGTGTATGTTCTCTTATACCATCTGGTCTGCAGTATCTTGAAGAGAAACAAGACTGAGAAAATGAAGATACGAAAAGTTAATGTTAGCAACTGTATCCCTCCACATGAAAAGTACCTGAAAAAGTATGGCTTCACATTTAATCCCTTTTCTGATGATGATTAGTAATTAACAACAACTTATTCACATAACCACGTAAAGAAGTCAGTACTTAACCGTATTGACCAGGAAAGATGAAAACAGCCTTTCTTGCGAGCTTTCTGGTGCATGCTCAGGTAGAAAAAGATCATAAAATTCCCTGCCATATGACATCTCACAGTCCTGCATCCAGATGTTATTTGAAAAAAACTAAACAGCTGTGAAACAATAAGAAACGGCAACATAAAAAAAAAAAAGGCAAAATTTCTCTTTTGTGTTTTGATCTTATTAGATTGAGGTTGAGTAGTTTGGGTCAAGTTTTCTTTTATCAGTATTGTTCACATGTTGCTACAAAACATGCTCTAATACAGTGTATTTACAAATTCACTACATGGAATAGGAAGGCAAAGCAAAACTGTCAGAATAAGCTTATTCTTACTGCATGTACACCAGCTCTACTTCAGCATAGAAAAGCCTTATTGTTTAACAGATTGAGACACACTAAAGCAAAATCAAATGACTTTCTGTCTGCTAGACAATCTATTGACTGGAACATTATAATTTATGCTGATTCCAAAAGGCCAAATCTTACAAAATCTAAGTGAAATTCTGCTACAGTACATTTAATGATTGAATGCAATAAGAGTTGCAGATATTGACACACTATAGCAAAAATCCGTAACTTTCTTGAGGCAATTATGAAAATTAGAAATTGTCCTTTGTTTACAGGTTTTGTGAGAATCTTTTCACATGTGGGTAATGGGGGGGGGTGGGACATATACCTTTCAGACTGTGGGTTTTAAGGGGGAGAATCTGTGCAATAATGGCTTTTCTATACCAATAATTTGCTTCCGTAGATCACTGCACTCTTCAATTCATGTGTAAAGAGCCACAGCATCATTCACAGGAGAGCGAGAAGCACAAAGGAAGCAAATGTGAGGTGGAAATGGGCAGGGAAGGGCAAAATCAGTAGATTCAGATCAGGAAGGTGACAGATGGCTATGGAGACTGAAGTTCTATCAGTTTGCTGCCTTCCTTCTATTCAAATCTTTGTATTTTTTTTTCCTGTTTGCATTAATACCATCAGTCACCTGAGTCATTCTGCCCTGGAAGCTTCTCAGTGTGAAAGGAAAATCTGTGTGATGAGGCATTTGCAACCTGCTCCTTTCTCGCTAGTGACTCTGCTGCACCCTGTTTATGTGAAAGGAATTACACGGAGCAGGCTGACGAAATAGCCCTATGTCATGCAGCATGAGAACATCGAGCTGAGCAGAAGAGACCATGAAATGGAGTCTGGTTTTGTCACTATATAAATACATTTATATAAATACATAAGTAATTTCAAATCACATTCAATATATACAGATATATAATTTTATATATAATATATACTATATTATATTAATTATATGCACTATTAACATATATTGAATACATTTTAATAATATATTTAAATAAATATAAATAATAATATAAAATGCTTATAAATGAAATTAAATATTAAATAATGATTTGGCTAATTGTTCAATTTCATGGCCCAATAATAGCAAAACTCAGCATTAGAGGCAGTTATTCCTGAACACAAGTGTGGAATTTAACAGACAACTATCTCCAATGTATCATGGTCCAGAAACAGGATCACAAGTTCTAGGGAGTGAAACACTATTACTGCCGAAACTTTCTGGTGTGAGATGGCTATCTGAGTGTTTTTAAAATTACTTTGATAATGTGCATAATTTTTATTATTTATGATGTTTGGGATACTGAGAAATACTGAGTTGCAAAGCAATAATGTATATTATTAAAACCACTAAAGCACAAAACTTTTAAACCCACTACTTTTAAAGGATATAGTTTCTGAGAGGTCTAGAAATTGTAAGGAACTTTGGTCTCCTGTTCTGTCTTTCTCTCTCACCTGGAGCGACTAGTGAAAGTTAGTCTTGGACATAAATATCCCCAGAAATGTTGATGGCATAGAACAAATTAACATTTTTTCACAGGAAAAGTACACAGCCAGGGCTGCAATCCTTCAGTGGTCATATAAATCCTCAGCAGTTGAATGAAATTAGATTACAACACAGTAGCTGGAGAGCTGGGCTTACAACATTTTTGGCTTTTGCTGTTCAGTTCAGCTTCAGCACTAAAAATAACAAACAAGTCAGGCCTCCAGAACACATACAGGTTGTTTAAAAATTGTAAACTTTTTTAAAAATAATGCATCTGAACATACTTTACGTATATCTTTCTTTTTAGCTTAACTGTACAATCAAAAGAGAAAAAAATACAAAGTTTAAACCAGGGACAGAAGAAAAAAACTCCAGAAGATGAGGTCTTCAGAAAAACACTAAAACTACAAAATTTTTGTTGAAAGGACACAGTGCTGCAATACAAGTTGGAAAGATGATCATATGTAAATATATGAAACTCTTGTATGTGTTAATTACTCTCTGGGAATTATGCATTGCATAATGGTGGAAAAGTAACACAGTAGCCAAAAAAAAAGGGACCATATAACATAGCCAGCTGTGAAAGAGGAGGAGAGAGTGCTCTGCGTTCCTCTTTGTCTAATATCACATTTTAATTTAAAATAAAAAAAAAATATTTTACGAATGTAAATTAACCTCTGCTCTTCCCATTATAATTTGCAACCTCTGCTTCATAATGACTGATCATTTTGAGAAAATACATGAAGTTAAAGAAACTCCAGAAGGAATGGGATTGTGTTACATTTAACCTACCATAATTAAAGTATCAGTAAATACATATTGCATTAGCCTTCAGCAAGTGCAGGCAATTTGCAACAATATCCCTTTACAGTATCATTCCCCATTGCAAGAAACACCATAGTGGCTTATGAACAAGAGGACTGCACACCTTCATCTTATGAAGATGCTGAGTTTGTCCTCGCAACACTTTGTTTGCATGTAACTATCTGAAGTTTGGGTGATGTGTGTAGCAGCACTGAGCTGTGCCACAGTACTGCCTCTCAGGGCTCTCCTGAATTGCACAGCCCTGCACAACCCCACTGCTGCTGCAGTCCCAGTGCAGCTGTGGAGACCCCTGATGCCCACCTGGGTGTTCCAGTGCTGGCTTCAGGTGAGAAGACCACAAGCAGGGGCTTTTCAGACCACCTGAAACCCTCAGGGCACCCTTGGAGAATTATTGCTGTGGAGTATTTGAAACTGGGTTCAAAAGACACAGAATAATCGATGTAGGCAGCTCATTAAGGCAGCACAGGCACCTTGCAGCCAGAGCCTCGTGACCAGGACTATCACAACAAAAACCTTGTTCCTGGAAGTAATTCCACTACTAGTCAGGACTGAACACAAATGAATATATTCACAAAATGAATAACAGCAATAAACCGAACAGAACTCCACAAAACATAGGTGTGGATCAGGAAGGATCGTTGGTGACACTGTCATGCCTTGTTTGGGTTTACAAACCAGTAAACTATTCTTATCAAACCAGAATACAAACTTTTCAAAAATTTTCCTCTATTTCTTTTTTCTCAGACATGTGAAGAAGGTGGTTGCTTGCTCTGAAGTATAGTAATATAATATATAATGTAATATAGTGCTGGATATAACTAAATATACTATTGCTTTAAAAAAAAAACCTTCAGAAAATATACTGGACAGTTTCTCTTGGACTGATATTCCAAGACATACTGGGAAGATCTAAACTGACAAACAATACCTCATTTTACAAGAATTTTATGTGACCTTTTTTCAGAGTAAGACTACAAAAAGAATATTATTCCATTGTTTTCATGTACCGTTAATAGATGATTATCTTTTCAGTACAGTTGCTGAAGTAGATTATTGTATTTTGCTTTCCTTTCAAAAGCTGGGTTAAAACCTGCTTAGGTTCTGTGAGAAATGTTTTTTGCGATATTAGGTCAGTTGCAGCTAAAGTTCATACATAACATTTGTTTCCATTGTACAAAAAAACCCCAAAGAATTCAATTAGAACAGAGCAGATGCCTTGTCTGAAAAATAGCAGGCTGCTGATCTCATAAGATAGGACATATTGTACTTGATCCCAAAACTCTTCAACCATTCTAATATATTAGTTTTACTTCCACAGTCAGTAGAACCCGCAAACCTAGGAATAACCAGACTTTATTATTCTGCTGTTCATAAACTTAGAGAAAAAAACTGTCTTTGTTTCAAAGAACTTGCTATTCAAATACACAATTTAATAGGATTACAACATTAATAGTTATGCTCTACCTTACTATCTATAAAAGTACAATTGTATGTACAAAAATACCTGCTTGTACACATACTACTTTCATTTCCTATGTTTAATGTTCTTGTTCAAGGCCCGTGAAAACCAATGAGAATGTAAATTATCAGGTGTTTTTTTCTTAGACTTTCTGTCAGACTAGAAGTAGGCTACAGCTCTCCTGATTTCTGGTGACTACAAGGTTGCCATCTGTATTTGAGTTAAGTGTTCCCAAGCAGTGGTTGTATGGTGCCACTCATCTGATCAATTATCAATGCCTACTTTGGGATAAGATTAATTCCTCTCTAGGTTCCACAGGCTGTGTTGATCAGATCTCCATGAACTGTGCAGGATCTAGGACATCCTTCCAGCAGAAGCCTAAAGCTGAAAACCATCCCGAGGTATTTAAGGAATCCAAGGACTGAACTGGTTGGTTCCACTGTTATTTTTATATATATGTACAAGGTAACATGAAGTTTCAATTACAAAACTTGTATATATGCATGGGCAAGGTTTTCCTGAAAAGGTGAAAGAAAGGATCCTGCCACCTCCCATCAGCCTCCTTCTCAAACAACAGCAGCAGCAGCTTGCAAACCTCAAGCCTACAGAAATGCCTAACCTTTCCTCAGCTCTTCTTGCTGAAGAAATAAGCTGTGATGTTCTGCAGCAGCTGGGGTATGTGTCACCATTTCCTACTTCAGCTTCTTATCCAGCTTGATGCAGAGATACGTGAGAAGCAGAATGATCCTCACCTCCTCTTTGATTTAGGATTGTTCACTTATGCATGTGCATGCATACCTTTATGCACACATGCAGGCACATAAACTCATCCATCTCCACTTTCACATAAGAATATGTTTGAAGAAGAAAGAGAAAAATTTCCAAGCCTTTATTTATTCAGAACACAATTTTGCAACATTTACATGGGTGATAGGGTTGCAACTTCAGGCATGAACCAGCCAATCTATAGAGAGCTGTCTTGAAGCTAATCATGTAGTGCAGTATTGTTGGCTAAAGATGAACATGCTGCCACGAGTTTGTTGCTGTTGTAGTGGGAGGTGAGAGTGAAATGTATCATTGCACAGACATCATGTCTGTACTAAGGCCGAATCTTATAGACGTAGCCTTTGATACTCTAATAACTGTTAGTTATGCCAGGGTAATACAGAGATATATAAAATGCCTGAGCTATACTGATACTCAATAGATTTTTTAATGTGTCATTTTAAATCTACCATTAGACTTGTTTTCATTGTTTATAAACACGCATTTCCACAACAACACTGAAAGGAAAAAAAAATGAAAAAAGAAACCATCCCAAACTTCACACACTCTTGCCACAAATACAGGATGGCTTAAGCTGCAAACCCAGCTCTGGACGTCAGCTGGGAGCCAAACTTACCAATTGTTGTGTCCACAGGTTTAAATCCCAGGAAGTAGCCCCATTTCAAGCTACCATCATGACACTATTTTCTTCTTTGCGTTGCAGTCTTAATATTACTGTTAGATCCTCAGCAAAACTATGACATCAAATAAATATTATATAAGGGCAGTACCTAAATATGTTATAAAAGGGCAGAATAACATCATAAAGGGAAAGTATTTGTGACTCATTTATA
Organism: Dromococcyx pavoninus; assembly: GCA_033558185.1. Classification (NCBI taxonomy): domain Eukaryota; kingdom Metazoa; phylum Chordata; class Aves; order Cuculiformes; family Neomorphidae; genus Dromococcyx; species Dromococcyx pavoninus. Next base: position 3,742,274 of record JAUMJL010000212.1, read on the forward strand.
AGTGAGTTTTCCTAATGTGCTGTGTAGAATTGAAATTAATGGAAACTTCAAGAAATACTCTACATAAGGCAGAGCCCAAAATTGCAGAAGGTTATGCAAGGCTAACTGTAAAAATAAGCAGATGAGTCCTCTAAAATAATATTGCAACATTTTTTGGCTTCCATTTATTGGTTGCCATAGGATTTTTACTCAGTGAGCAACTGCTAAACACAAGGCTGCCTCATACCATAGCTTGGCTTTTAAGAGAAGAAAAATATTAACATTGTTTAATGAACACACTTGTCTGGAGAAGTATTAGCAAATGCTAGGAACTGATTTTCCTACTGCCTAAAACCAGAGAGATTTGCAAGTATTGTGTTTATTGTATTGTGCCCAATTTGAATCTTCCTCTCTGACAACACACAGATCTCTCTCCCAAATAAAAAGCAATTTGTTTTACGGGAAGTTGGGGGGGGGGGCGAAGTCTAAGAGCAAACAGGTTAAAATGCTATGTACACAACAGAAAGGGTCATAAAGCACCTTTAATGAGCTATTTGAGTTACACCAGCTGCATCTGTAGCCAGAGAGCACATCCTCTGGTGTACACTGAAGGAAAGAACTATGAAATGCTTTTCCAAAGCATCTAATTTCTCTACTTAATAGGTGGTAGTTTTTTATTTCACTAGTTGCACATCCTACATGGAAGTATAACAAGAGGAAAATAAAACAGTGACATGCTATGAAAAGTAAATAAATGTATTTGCTCCTCATCTTTTATTCAGTCTCCCAGTATATCTTGATATATTAACTTTCACTATTACTACTTTTATTATGATGATTTATGCTGTCTTTGCAGTTGGGTTTTGGCCAATGATTGCTTGATGCAAAAAGCTTAAAGCAGCCCACATGCGCCCATGGCTGAGTGCTTACTCACATATTACATAAGGGTTAGGCTTCCTTTGGCCTGAAATCCTTCTGGGTCAACAACATTTGCAAGCTTGTTTCACAAGTGTCCGTTTCTGAAGAGAGAAGGAGAGAATTTTCCCACATAAAATACATGCGAATTTACTTTTTTAAAGGTATAAAACTGTTGGCACCTAGAAAACTCTCAATCTAATGAGCAAGTAGTGTTCTGAACTTTAGGTCTTCAAAAGTTAAGGTCTTCCAGACCACCCTACATGGATCCCTATATAGACATACAGAACTCTACAGCTACCTACTCTACTCTCTACAACTACCTAAAATGAGGCTGTAGCAAGGTGAGTGTTAAGTCTCTTCTCCCAAGTAATAAGAGATAGGATGAGAGGAAATGGTCTCAAGCTGCACCAGGGGAGGTTTAGATCAGAAATTAGGACAGATTAGATATTCTTTACTGAAAGAGTGGTGAAGTATTGAAACAGGCTGCTTAGGGAAGTGGTGGAGTCACGATCTCTGGAGGTGTTAAAGGAAATGGGTAGATGTGGTACTTCAGGACATAGTTTAGTAGGCATGTTGGTGTTGTGTTGATGGTTGAACTTGATGATCTTTTCCAACCTTAACAATTCTATGAGTCCATGACATGCTCAGCCATTGCCATCTGAGATGTTTGAGGGCACCTTACCACATCTCTAGATGCCACATCACAAGAGGTCCTTCTTTTATAGTTCCTGTGTCACATCTGCAAGCCTTGTGTAGATGTCTTGGATACCTGGTAGAACCCAAAAGGAATGAGACATTTTGTGTGTGCTAATGAACTGGGGTTCTGGCAAGCAGGGAGGATTAATCCCATCTAACTTTAGACATATACGCTTGAGATAGGCACAAGGGGTTCTTTTTATAGTCAGCAGAGAAATAGTTGTCAGCATTTAGCTGACATGCCCATGCCCAAACTCCACTTCTGTAAGCCGTAACTCGCAGCTTCAACAGCTTTAGATAATCTGAATCTTGCTCTTGTTATCCATGTGCGTGTAAATCTGGAATTGGGTTTCTCTGCCCCTCTGCAAATAACTTGATTTAAGAGATGAGAGGCAGAACAAAGCTTGGGCTTTCTACACTGACTCCAGAACCGTGGTCAGCCTTTCCTGCTGTGCTCTGACAGCGCAGCCTTTCGTTGCAAAAACCTCTTAGAACAAGGTTTGAAATTGCCTAAATATCACAGTCTTCAGTCATGTTCTGCAGTAAAAGTATGACGATTCCACTCCAGAAAATGAAGGCTATAGTCTATCCACTAACCTCCAGAAAGAAGGTCATTCCTAGGTCTCTAGGGATTATATCTGTTATTGCTTCAGCTGACTGGAACTCGCAGTAAATTGATGGTGTCAAGAAGCTGTGAAGAAATATTGAAAGATGTGGTTGAGACAGTTTTTTCTACTTCTCTGAACAATTGACATCCAATAGCTGCAAAGTTAGAAACATTACTTACGGATGGTAGCAGCAATATTCGGAGTTTCTTAATCCCACCTACCATTAAAAAGATAGGAAGTCTTCTACCCTTTAGAAAAAGTCTGCTGTTTCTGAGGTAGATAGCCTTTGGATATAATGCAAACATTTCTCTCTAACAGTGTGCTCACTATGGCAGCTTCCAAATGCACTCTGAATGACTTAGCACAAACCACAAGGTAGCAAGTGTCACTTACAATTGCAGTTGTCCTAAATAAAAGCAAAGTGTATTGGCAGAGTAGAAAAAGTAAGAACATAAACCTGTTTCAACACAATGAGGTATTTTGGTCTTTGTTCTGCAATTTAGGAAAACAGTTTACCAGAAGTCTATAATTTCTTGCATTAAATACCTCATATCTACTAGGTTTGTTATCTTTGTGACTTATTCATAGGCAAGACAATCCAAAACCTAAAAACTTGATTTCTATAAACATTACTAACTACAAAAAGTGGTTATTATGATGTTGAAGGAGAATCATAGAAGAAGCATTCTTGTTAAATCATGGAGGTACATTAACAATAAATTTCAAGGCATTTTGCAAAATCAGTTGTACAATCTCAGCTTACTTGATGGAAAAAATAAGGCACAGCCTTCCTCTTGCTCAACTAGCAAAAAGAAGGAGTCAAAATACCACTTGGCCCTTGACACCTCAGCTCAGTAATGGTTCTCCTACACACGGGTCGAAGGGCATTATTTTCCTTACCTTTACCTATGCAGACAGACTACTCAGAAAGGAAAAGAAAGAGGAAGGGAACAATCCCTCTGCATCTTCTGTGCTCTGAGGACATAAAACCAACCATGACCTTGTCCTGGCTTCCTATATACAGCTAAATTTATTCCAGAAAAATCCTGCAGTAAATTTTGGATTATTCTCATTGCCTGATCAATCAGGAGGGATGAAATCAGATGAATTTGATTTCCCTAGTTTTATCAGCTGCAGTCAACAGCAAAATGTCAGTGGAATTCTCTGAATCATGTATTTCATGCTGCCTGATGTTCCTTTTCTAAATTAAAGACAGCACATTGCTAACTTTCTGACAAATCTCACTGCTGTCCTGAGGTTACATGAGATCACTAGTTGTTCATGTTAGCAGTTCCTCAGACAGAGCAAAGCCTCAATATTCTACACAGCACCAAGAAAAAGGATTTGTCAATATTTCTCATCAAGTTAAAAAGGAAAAAAAGCTGTTTTTTCTTTCTCTGCAATAAAGTCTCTGTTGCAATCATGATATTGTTCTTCCAAGATACGTCCCTTTGACTGAATATTATAGAGTTTATAAAAAGAAACAACTGGGAAAATATGCATGTACTTACTCATCTTGAACATGTTGATTTGATTTGCCTTGATTTGAGCTACTAAGGAGAGTAGGCACATTATGTAATTTTTGAAGCAACATTTATTCTAATAAAAGTTTGTATGTTGTAAAATCTTTTTACCTTAATACAGCTGTCAGAAACTCGGTACCCAGAAGACTTGCAAAAACCCACACATTCTCTCCATCTTACTGCTGCTCTAAAGGCTCTTCACATGGATCAGGAGCATTTCTTGCTAATGTGAAATCTAAAATGCTTAATTAGCAATTACAAACACTTTGAAATTACAAATAATCCACAGTTACGATGATTACACATAGGAGGGAGTAGAAAATAACAAAATATGAAGTAATAAAATGCTCATTGGTGACAAGGAAGCATCAATTCCTCTCTTACAACAGGCTGATATTGAGCTTTTAAAATTAAACCATAACTGCATAAAATTGAACATTTTTTTTAAAACCATGATATTCTAATAGTGAATAAAATGCATGCTTAAATTTTATTTTAATTTCCAGTAACTGAATTAGATCAAATGATAACTATTATCTGTTATGAGAGAAACAATGAACTAACTAACTTGTGAGGAAAAAAAAAGATGACAATTAAAGACTGGATTGCACTAAGCAAGCGAATACTACTTGGGACTAGCGGTCCTTATGGAGCAACGAGACTCTTCTTGTGGAAGCAAACACAAATATCCAAGTCAGGTACTCAGAGTCAACACTGAAATTGTCTTTTTAAGGGTAAGCATAGACCATAAGTGTGCACTTTGTATAGCACAACATGCGTGGGTTGCCAAGTCAAGTCTCAGACTGAGCAGAAACCAGACACTTATTGACCTCTGCCCTATACCATGAAAAACTTGGCTGGACCCACACAGCACACTATTCCTAGTTGTCCCTGTAGTAAGGATATTTACAATTACAGCTGGAAGCGTCTGGTTTTAAGGGTACATTCAGTCACAACTGAAGGGAGGAAGGTATCTGTTTTCTATAGCTGCCCTCCACATCTCCAGCACACTGCTGCAGATGAGGGAAGCAGAGGCAGAGTAAACCAGACTCTTATGACAGCAGTGAGTGTTGCCTGCGTGCTTCAGGCACAGGCAGGGACAGCAGGCGTGGGCAGAAAGAGCAGGCAGAGACAGTGGCAGGAGCAGCAGGCAGGGGCAGCAGCCTCCTGTCCTGCTACCCTCCGGCCAGTAGCAGCTCTCCCATCTTTCTTGATGACCAATTACACACAATTAAATGAGCATGCAGAAAAGAACATCATCGTTTGCACTGCTGTGTCACAACACCGCTTTTCATATTGTCACTTCGATTTGCTTTGTGGAGGCCAAAAGTTCAGATCTGGAGAATTCCCTGTGAGGAAGGGCTGCCCAACGCCCATCTCAAACAAGCTGTTTGCTTAACACTGCTGTTTGGAGATTACATGGGAAAAGTCAAGCTCGATGACAGCTCCACAGGTTTTTACAGGGGCCTTATTGAGCACAAAGTATTTCAGTCTTTCCAGTACTGACTCAGGTGTCAGAGGGCAAGTGGGAAGCATGGACAAACACACCGTTTCCTTCTTTGTGTGCTGCCTTTGCAGTAGGTGTTTTGCTAACCTAATCAGATGAAGATAAACACCTTGCAACACACTGTATAACTGACGTCAACTTTTTGTGTGCTTGGAATGATGTCAGCACCAGCTTTGCAACCGTGCTTTAATCTCTTGAGCAGAAATAAATGCAGCAGCTAACCTATTACTTTCCACAAGCTGCCACACCAAGATTATTTTATTTTTCCCCTGCAGGCTATGGATGTTGTGTGAAGGAGGCAGGAGAGCCAGAACAATGTGATCCACTCCTGTAGTGAGCAATTTTTTGTGAGGAGTCTAAATGAATTTAAATTGAATGATAACTAGAATAAATGACACCTCTCAGCATACGAGTCAGGCTGATTTAGGCCCTTAAAGAAAAGGATTTCATTATTTATATCAGCACAAATAACATTAAATTAAATTCTTAGGATCTGCACTACCAACACTCTAAGCACATATTCACTCACATTTACACGCGCTATATAGTTAAAACTTTCCAAGGCAAATATGGCCTAGAGTTTCAAACTTGTCTAGAGGTCTCTGGGAAGGCTTCTCAGGAAGATCAGAACTTCAAGCAAATAGCCCAAATTGTCTTAATTCAGATGTCAAAAAAGCAGGAGGCATGGAAACTGCTATCAAGAATGTAGCTATCAATGACATTGGGAAAAGCAAGTCAGTGCCAGAGCTGGCCTGATTTAAGGTGGTTGGTTGTTTTCTTTTCTTAAAGAAATTTTCCCCAGTCATTTTTCATGTTCCAGTGGAATTACACCATATTATTTTAGGTCATTTATACCCCGCTTTACTTACACTTTGATTTCAATTTATCTCATCATGTTACCAATTTTCAACATTTGCTTCTACTGAAAGAATAGGAAAGTTACAAGCTAGTAAAGTTGTTAGCTATATTGTCACTTATTAAATTAGCCAGTTTTTCATAGAAACCTAAGAGAAAAAATTACAAATAAAGAACTGATCATTACTAATTCATTTGGTATTCATTATGCTATTAGTCACAGAGCTCACTCATACATTTCCAAATTTTAACATAATCATTTCAGGATGAGAAGTATTATTTTTTCCCCTTCCCAATAATTTTTCCTTGGCATCACATTTCATACTGTTCTTCTCTGACTGACAAGACAGTGTGGTTTGGGGTTTTAGGAGATCTGGTTGGGCTTTTATTTTATTTTTTCTTTTAAGAAACACAGGTTTACCAAAGTTATTTCATCTCTAAAAGAATCCATTTCTAATTAACTTATCACCATAACACTTGCATACCTCAGTAAAGCTAAGGGATCATGTTATATGATTTCATGGTGCCAAAGGGATAATTGTCACTTGTTTGTGCAGTCCTGAAGAAAAACCTGTAGCTTAAAATCACACACAATGCTGTACTGATAAAATAAATGTAGTGGTAAATAATAACATTTAAAAAACTAAACTAATCTGGTTGGTTTTTTTTTCTTTTTAATCAGGATGGAGAGGTAGAGGAGACAGAGGGGCTGGGGAGCTTCTGCTCCCAGCTTCTGCCAGAGGTTCCTGCTCTGTGGAATACTTTTGTTTGTAGACATGGCTTTTCACTCCACACAGTTGAGAGATTATCCCTTTTCCCTAGACCAGAAGGGAGCTGAGCCCATCTGGTAGTCTCTGCTCAGCAAAATACCACATCCCACTGCATTTGCTACCCAAAATGAGAGTTCAGCAAAGCTAGGAAAGCTGCTGAAGCATTTCTGTAGCAAGCAGACATATACAGGTACTCCTCTAACAGTGTCCATGAAGTAGGAACAAAAAAAAGAGCCAGAAATCAGCTGTTTGAATTACAGATCTCCCTCTCAGGTTTCACTTTAGGGACAAAGAAGCTTCAAAAACCAGGCTCCCCTTCAGGGTTTTATAAAGCTGACTTCAGCTGCCAAAGGATTCCTCCCCAGCAACACCAAGAAAGCTTTTGCCTGTAATAAAAAAAAATCACTGCTTACAAGCAATAATTAATCGGCAGCATTTTTCATAAAATTACTGGCAGTGAAAAAGTAAGCATGCGGGCTGCTGTAAAGTAAGGTCTAACTACTTCCACCCAAACAGAACAGAAGCCGCTCACGTAAGTTTTAGTGGAGGAGAAGGAAAACCTCAGTATTCCCCTCTCCTTCTCTCTATGACTCATTACAATCTGCTTTTTTTCTAATGCACATTTATTGTATGAGTTTGATTTGAAAGAGTTTCAACTAATTCAAACTTTGGCTGCAGGCATATAGAGCATTTAAAAACTGATCTTCAAGTGTTTCTACATGTTACTAACATTTCTTGTTGATGCTACAATTAACGATTTTAATTCTCAACCTATGAACTGAAATATTCAACACATGCAGGAACTACCTAAGATGAAATCATGTAGTACAAAGTTAGCCAGACTGACAATAATCCCTGTGCTTGCAGTTTTGGTGCAATACTCTTATTTTGAAGTAGAGGAGTTCAGGGCAGGGGGGGATATTTCTTCAGAGGTGATCATCACCTTTGGCCTTTTCAAACCATAGAACTGCTTAAGAAGAGACTGCATCCTGGTTCGAATTAAGGCCCTCTTCAAACTGTCTTTTCTTAATGGACCAGGATTCACCCATCCTGCTTCATCTTCACAAAGCACCTTACTACTCTACATACACCTACATGATCTCTCTATGCCCATCTATTAATTATCATCCAAGATGAATGACAAACCCAGAATCCAGCCTTGAATAAAAGACAGTAAATTAGGAGGTGCTATTTCACAGCCATTCTTTTTGGAATCGAGGGGCAAGCGCAAGGAGCACACTTCTCTACGACTTTGTGAAGTGCAAGTGCCAGCTTGCTCCATTTTGGTATCTCTCTTCATCAGCCAAAGAGCCTCCCATCACCAAAAGTCATAGTTCTTGCTTTATTTCAATACCCTCTTTGAAAGAGCTAAATGGACTTAATAAGTGGTATGGACAAGCCAAAAGAAAATAAACAAAAGAAAAGCCATTTTAATTCATAGTAAATGGCAAAATTTTTGATGAAAAGGCTTACAGTGTTACCTTGTAAATGAAAGTGCAAATCTTTCTCGGCTCACAGGTCTGGCAAGAACTTGTCAGCAGCACAAAAAAATACTAGCTAAATGGTCCTAATGGAGCAAACTCCTGCAGCACATTCAGTAAGAACATCATTCACTACTGAAGTTTAGTTAAATATGCACAATTTTATTTATTGAAGAGATTAGGACAAAAACATTAAACCAAATACATGACAAAGCACCAGAGGCAGTAAAACCCCACCATGCACATCACCAATCTTTCCTCCTATAAGGTACTTATTAAAATAAAAAAAGTCCTTCTTGACACAGCACCATCTTCAGAGTGTAAAAACATTACTCCTTTATATTCTTGTTTACCAAAATAGAACCAAGGCAGGTCAGCTGCAGCTAGCTTTGTCTCTTGATAAAGAACTGTGAAACATCCTCTTGAGAGTGGGACCGTAACTTTCCTGCAAGGCAGGCAAATAGCATCCATACGTCAAATGCCAAGTAGCTGTACGCACATGCCACATACTATAATTAAGCACAAATTCAAGTAACATTTACATACTACAGAGTCCACATGTACCTACCCAAAAAACATGACCACTTCACAAAACGTATACAGGCAGTAATATCAGAACAACTGAGGTACTGGAAACACAAATATTTATGCCAAGAGATTTCAGTATCATACAGCAATATAAAAGCAGTAATAAAAACATTTGCCAGTCTAAATCAAATAAAGCTATCTAGGAAAAAAAAAAAGCTAAATAAAAAGTTATTTAGGGACAGAAATACCTGAACAGAAAAGAAGTGTGTTAACTACAGCATGTAACATGTCATCCCAAGTCAACCCGTAATTGAAGTACTGGCTTAATACATCACTACTGTGACATTTTCTTCAATAAATAGAATAAGTCTTGACAATACAAAAGGTGCATATTACTGTGTATGTTTCAAGAGGAATATCTGTAATATAAATGCTCAGCTTATTAATACCCTCTTATTTCTTATTCTGGACACAAACAAAAACCAAACCAAAACAAATCTTTTCCCAAGTTGAGAGGAATTAAAGAAAAAAGCCCACAATACTCTTCTTCAATAATAAAGAGCCCTCTATTTACATGTGGGCCAGTCAGTTAAAGAAGAGATTGGTTCTCATATAAAGACACAACTAAGGGCTTTCTGCCCTTTCTAGTCTTATACGTGCAGCATGGCAGATATGGAAGCCAGTATCTCGTATCTTTAAAAAAAAAGTTATATAGTTTTCTTCTTTTTTCCCCTATTATAGCAGTAATGCATCTGGAAGTTCGAGTTATAATAGCTTCCTGCAACAAACCATTTGACACAAAACAGAACAGTTTGTTAAATGACAGTTACTTCCCTTTAAGGGAACAAAGCATTAAAATGTCATTTCCTGACAAGAATATTAAGTAGTTTATTTAGAAGAAATGAATTGAAAGTAGCTATCAAGAGACATGAACCGAAATTTTGTTTGTTTTTAGCACCCACTTTTCATGTCCATCTTTGTGCACCTAATTTTTTTCTTAAATTAACCCATTATTAGATATCTGATTAAAAAAAATGTTAGCCAATTGTACTTTCCCTGAATAATGGCTGAAGTTAAATATCTAACAGTGCGATGCCAAGATGTGAGCTGAGGCAAAAGTTTCTATTTGTCGTGATTTACCACTATTTTTAATGGAACAGAAACAGGAGTGATACAGCTGCACCAGAGTTGGCATGTGCAGTCTCCTTGGCTCCAAAAAGGTGAGAAGCTACAATTGCTCCATGCTGCCTTTTCTCCTCCAAATCAATCTAACCTGATAGCAAGCTCCCCCCGCCCCCCCCAGTCTGTCCCCATGCTACATTTGTTATATTAGCTCCTTGTGGAGGTTCCTTCTTAATCGGAGGACCTCTGAGTGTCTTTTGCTACCAAGCTAGGCTGATGTAGGATGTGATTTAACACGGTCAGGAAGGGCTCCTTCATGTGTCCATCTCCAGGTTGTGTACCTTCTGAACACCAGTCTTTGTGCTCAGTTAAAGAATGGGTCCAAGTCTTCTTCCATGTTGACATCAGGCACCAGCTGATCTGATACTTCCTTAGCACCATATCCTGAATTCGATACATTAAAATCTGTAGAAAACCATGGATGGTCCAGAATTTCCTGTGAAGTCAGCCTTTCTGATGGCTCCCGACGCAGTATGCTACGTATGAGGCATTTTGCCTTGGGGGATAGAGTTTCTGGAATGTTAAACTGCCCACGACGGATCTTGCTGAAGAGGGAACTAGGCTCAATGTCATGGAAAGGATAGCGTCCAACTAACATGGTATAAAGCATGACACCTAGACTCCATACGTCCGCTGCTTTGCCAGAGTAGCTGCCATTTGTGTTCAAGATCTCTGGACTCACATAGGCTGGGCATCCATGCTTATCAGAAAGAGAGTCATCATTTCCTCTTAAAATATAAGCATCTTCTAGGCTTTCCAATTTCACTCTAGTCCTGCAGGCAAAAAAAACCAAAACCATCAGGGTAAGCAAACATCGAAACAGAATTTCCAGGCTCTTACAATTACATGATTATAATAGTAATATTCTACAAATTCAACAACAGAAGTACATCAATTTAAAATCCCACTCAGAGCACTTGTTAAAGATAATTATTGTGTATCTTCTATACTGATTACATAGAGACATATAGGGAATATTTCCACACACAGAACTACAAAATTTCAAACACAGTTATGTCATTAAACTTATTAGAAAGGTCTTAAAAAGATAAAAGTACTTGCCATATTCATGCTTTTGCTAAATTTTATGTAGACATGATCTCCAGAGACATAAGCCTCGAGATTACTTCTGTCAACTGCACTCTAACATACCTGTGGAGGACAGTCCAAATACAAGTCTAGTCATAACTAGACGAGAATATTGACACCTTCACACTGGTCAGCAGTTATTTGCACCTGGAATTCTACAAGATTCAATATGAATAAAATCATTACTCTGACCCAAAACAATCCTGCTGACCAACTAACATTTTTCGATATCCCAGCATCAAGAAAAGCAAATTTAACAGATGTCAGTCATCCTAAACATACCTTTGGGCAAAGGGAGATCAGTTGAGCTGAATGCCAAGATTAACAGCAAGCTTATCTACCCAGCTGCACTAGAGGAGCTCCTCACCTTGCAATGAAAGAAGAGTCTAGCAAAGGGTTTGCAGAGAGATGATAGGGACGCCTTACCTAGACTGCAAACTCCTTCTGCCTGCAAAGCACAAATTGTCATTGTTCTGCAGTAATTATCTCTGTGAGAGAATTTTCTTCCCTTACGGTTATTACACAGGAGCAGAAAAAATTACACCAAACTTGCTTGTCATAGCACTAGATGAACATAACCTTTCCTTCCTCTTAATTCTCACTGCTAGCGTCTGCAACTATATTTAAAAATCTACCCCCATTAAAGGCATCCAAAAGTAATACCCACTACCCTTTAGACAATTTGCCAACAATAGCTGGCTCTGTGAACAGAATAACTACAATGTAAAAGGACTTGTTCAGTGCATCTGGACAGAAGAATGACCAAGCACTTGTGAAGGCTTTCTTTTCAACATCTCGGGATCACAACTCAACTTTGGGTGTTACTGTCCTCGTCCTTCAACCTCACCTGTCTATATGACCACTCTTAGCCCTGTATCATGGCCATGTTCCCATACCACAGACATTCACAGGCAGGGACTGAACTTCATCCCAGAAAGCATCTCTCAAGAGAAAGAATTCGCATCTCTCAATTAAAGCACATCATTTAACAGGCATTAAAACAGACAAGGGGAGCCCTGTTTCTTACATGTTTACTTTAGACAATATTGCTTGGGCTTGAGTTGCAAAAGACAGCTGGGCCAACTCTGGCTTACACTTGGTTCCAGGACAGTTCAGCACTATCTTCTTTGAACCAACAGAACAGCATTTTACTTCATGGAGTACTCCAGAGGCAACCATGCCATAAACTCTCATAATGACACTTGAACCTTTTCAGCAGCTAGAGACATTTACTAGCAGAGGTGTAAGCCTGTTTGGCAACGTGCCTCAAATCAGGAAGTCATAAATACAGAACTCAAAATACCTGGCTCCCAAGCACACAGTGTGTCAAGGCAACTCCTTCTCTCTTTAAACAGGCCAGTGTTTCCTCCTCCATTGCGGATACTGATGGGGTTTGTGCAACACACCTGCTTCCTGATTAATTACCAATTACCAGCCTAACAGCACTTCTCCTGTCAATGGGCAACCCCCTCATTAGCACTCAAACAATACTTTACAGCAGCAATACCTCACATAGGAAGCTGGTTCCAAGGAGAACCTTAACTACAATTATCACGACCACAGCAATTTCCGGCTGTACACAGCTCAGAGAGTCCAAAAAAAGGAGAGTGACTAGAGAAGAGTTCTTTCACAATGCTCAGCTTCTACATGTGCCTGCACTTGCATGGCTTAGGAAAAGCAGTCAGGAGAAATGCCCAGAGAAAAAAAAAACATGCCAAGGAGGGCTGAGAACAAGAGAGGTGGAAATTAAAGGGAAGGCAGGGACACAGGCTGCTGTTCCACTGGCATTACCCACCTCAGTTTTTCCACAGAAAAGTATATGTAGCAACAAAATGCTAAGCCCAGCTACTCAAACACGCATTAAGTCACTGAACTGCCAGACAGGAAAGCATGGGCTCACCCTTCGAAGTAACAGAAGCAGAACCCACACACAGGGAAGTGGGGCAGAGCGTGTTATTTATAAACAACATACAGTAGGGAATTCACACACACACAAACACACACTCTCCTTCCATCCCAGCATCAACAGCGCAGGGAAACGCTGTTTGTTCTCCCATCCTATTTTACATTCTGAGAGTTGCCAAAAAAATGAGAGGAACAATTCAATGAGGTGCTTTTATATTACAGAAAATCACCGGAAGTCCCTAATCTCTTATTTCCTACAATGGATGCAGTTCAGAACCATGAAGAGCAGACTGCAAAGTGTGTAAAAAAATCATCTTTCTCTCCAACAGGACAAATCATTTCTTGATAATAAAAGAGAAGCAGCACACAAAAGCCTTATCCCTGTCTTGCTTCTCCTGCAAGGTGCTGCAGCCTGCAGCTCTCCACACATGCTACAGTGGGTTTTGTTTAAGCAAGCAAATGGAACAACAGCTGGCCCTTATCTGCCTGCTCTTCCATAAGCTGTGGACAAATGAAGTAAACACTCAAATCACGTTTTTCATCCTGCTGAGCTGACAGGCTCTGAGGAAACAAAAGGTCCCATACTAAACAAAAACACAACCGTCAGCCCTCCTCCTCCCTCCTCACCAGCCCCCAAACCCTCAACCAGGAACACCCTTGCGTGTACAAGTGGTGAAATGGCTCCTGTGTAACACGGCAGTTCTCCAGTGCAAATACAGCACTAGATATCACTCCATTCAGATACATGTTTCCCTCTCAAACTGCAGGAGCTGCATCTCTTGAGCAGGCACTGCCAGGTACACGGTGTCAGTGTGATGTTCTTTCCCTTCCAATTACCACCAGAAGCAATGTAGGTGTTCCCAGTCTCACTTACAAGGTTGGGTATCTTTGCAGAAGGTGATAACGCAGGCTTTCCATCCTTACAGCAAGGAGAGCACAGGAGTAGGAGAAGGGCCTGCCTGCATGGCAGCTTGCCTGTTTGGCACAGCCAGTGCACAGAAGCTCTCACAAGCTTTTGCTGCCAAGCACCCTAGCTTGGCTCTGCCAGCACCAGGGCTGAGGAGACCCACTCCAGTCTGTTTTTCACCAGTGACAGATGATTTCACATACCTCAGCCTCACTCACAGAACAGTCTGTAATCGTACTACAACTGGGTAATACGCAGGTGTAAACAGCAACTCTCACTCCTGTTTTTACAGTCACTTCACGTTTTTTTCAGGCAACCAAAAATGAACAGCCTGGTTTGGGAGCAGCTATTGCCCAGCACACAGCATCCCACCTCTGTGAGAAATAGCTTTCAGCTCTGGCTGGCCTTACCTTCCCCTACATGTCAAGCATTGCCTAAAAGAGCACTGTTTTCTACAAACCAGAGAGGGTTGGGTGTTTTGTGGGGAGGGGGGCAGGGAGATGAGGGTAGAAGGCAACAGGAAAGAGGGGAGTCTAAATACACAGAAATGCAGACGCACTCTGGATGAGAAGCAATCTCTCTCTCCCCACACACACAATCTCCCTCAGAGAAAGCGCTGAAATCAAATGTCCAGGAAAAATAATAAAGCTAGTAACAAAAAACAGATCCTCAAAATTGCAAGTAGTGTCCGAGAATATAGAACCTCTGCAGCAAAGGGTGGGTGGGGAGTGCATCCAATTGCAGAGTAACTGGACAAACCTAAATTCAACACTTGGCAGGCAAGCGACAGACTCAAAACCAAACATTGAGATGTGAAATCACAATCGGCTTTGCCTCCCATCACAGAGCATAAAAGAAAAACCAAACAAAAATTCATTCTCTTTTTTTTTAAAGTCACATTTCTAAAAAACTCTCATTATTTAAATAATTAGCTCACATCAGTCAACCAAATACCCTCACAAGAGAAAAAGTTTTCCAAAAGCATCAGCATTCAAGTTTGACCATTCAGCTACAACAAAATTAATCCCTAAAGTTCAAATGTAAGCTACTGCCAAAGCTGGATGAGAATCACTTTGTACACATACCGTAGGGTAACAAAGACTTTTGTCAAGGCTTACATAATTACAGTACATAATTTCAAGTTTTAATGCAGACCCTGAATAGGCACTTGGAAAAAGAGCATTATGCATCTATCAGATCATTGATAAAACACTGCATTAGTCTAATGCATTAAAAAAAAATACAACCCTGAATCATGGCCATTTAAAAAGGGGAAGCTATTCTGCCTATGAATGCTTTCCCATTACTGGTGAATGAAACCACAGAAGTGCAATCAGAGGGCAGCAGCAGCACTCAGACGGGAAATGCGTCTTTGTCCCCATAGAAACCGTCAGGGAAACCCGTGAAAAACAATACCACTCTGAATTTCTTATCAATATGCCATTCATTACTTGACTGCATTCAGACTTTGCTCTTCAGTAATGTAACAAAACCTAATCAATTAATGTCTTCCAGAAGATTCTTGAATGCAACCTCCTAAGCTAGCACTCATCTCTGGCAGCCGGCTTTGTTGTACATCCTACAATTTCTTCATAGTGATTTGCATTATTCCTTCCTGTACAGCTTAGGGGCTACTGGCAAACTGCTATCCTGCCTTTTGACACTGAAGCTGGGGCAGTAAGAACTCGGCATTCACACTTGTTTTCTGAAAGTAAACACAATTTCCATACCAAAATGAGTGGAATTATTCAGAGGGCTCTAAGCTCGTAAGACAAGAGGAAGAAAAAAATCTGGAACATTTAAAGCAGAAATATTGACTGAAAGTCTGAGTGTTTCAGAGGAAAATATCTCCACTACAGTGAAAAAAACAGTAGTAAAGGAGCCCATGCCTGAATCAATTAAAGCAGTTGCCTCTAGTCTGTCCTCAAAACCATCTGTATGGAAAACATCACCTGAACCACAGCTGAGCCACTGTTACAATTCTGGAAACACACTGCAGACCAGACTCCCAATTTTAGTACAGCATCATCCCCTCGATGACAGCTAGATCAGCTGCTTTGAGAGAAGAGGGAAGAAGCCATGGTGCTATGAACCCTCCAAGTACACTATCCACTTGCTCTTCAGGCTGGGTCAGGACTAGATGATCCAGATTTACAGATTCTATATAGTAGCCTGATGTCTCCAGAGATCAGAAAAAGAAACATAATTGCCATCTGAATTGCCGTTTTATTAATATGACTGCAGGTAAATATAAAATGGCAACTTCTAAAGGCAAGAAGTGCCTCATAATATTCCCCCCTACACATAAAAAATGAAGGCACCCAAGCAATGCTATCTCATATTTCAACATTACTCTGACTGAGGCCAGAAAAGGCTTTCCCTCAGTAGAGACGCACTCAAGCCACCAACTGCCCAGTAGATCAGGGATTGCTCCTATGTGGCCAATAATTTACAGGTCATTTAATCAAGGTCAGTGGCTACCACCCCATCATAAAGATGAGATGAGCATGAATACAATCATGCCATTAGAGTCACACAGAGGGGAAAAAAATAAAAGGGAAGCTTGACATCGGAAACAGCTATCTTTTGCTAATTGATTTTCTTAACTAAAGGAATCTCTCCTAAATAATGTAGAAGGCTGCTGTCGTGGAGACAGCGAGATGGGGAAGGCAGCTAACGAAACCCCATGCAGATGATTTGCAGCTTGGTGCATAGACTTGTTCTGAACTCAGAACTACCAGATCTCCTCCGGGGGTAGGAAGACACACGGGATCAGAGGGGAAATGTTACACCATCAATTTAAATCCTGCTCCTTTCACCGTAAGATCCCCTCCAGTGTGTAACATCACACAGCCTGGGAGTTCACAGCACAACATCCTACACAACTTCAGGGGGAAAAGAAAAAAAAACAAACCCTGCACAAAGGCTGTCAGACAAACTGTCTCTTGCATAATGAAACAAGCTCAAGGATATGTTTCAAAAGACAACTGGGACTTGCAGGCAGCACAGGTTTACAGGATGAACCTTGTTCCTAAGGGAAGATTCCCTCACTGGTACCTCTGCAGAATGAGGAAGCCTCTTAAGATTACATATCCCTAACCCTTCCTCTGAAGGGATGCTACCAGTGCACTCAGCCCTGCCCCGCACCCCCTTCCTGACGTGCAGGATCCAGCAACACAGAGCTTTTTAACTTGTTTTAAGCTGTTTTTTTTTTTTTCCTACAGAATTCCACTTAAAAAGTGCTCTGAGACTACCCTCTCACACATCTCCAGGAAGGGCTGGGCCCCCAAAGACCTCAGCATTACAACACTCAAATGCATTTGCTGGGAACAGACTCTCCTGTATGCCATATACTTAGTTTCTTCCCTGTCCTTAATGTCTAAGGAGACAATACATTCCTCAAAAAGTAAGTAGGCAACAATGCCTATGTTGGGCTGTGGGCTCTGAAATCCAATGCAGACTATGGAGGGGTTCAGTTACAATACTGCAAGGAGTCCATTATTTGATAAAAATCTGTCTCAGGGTAGCGACTTTCCCTCACTTTTATCTTTTTTGGATAACGCTGGAGGTCAGAGTTTTAAAAAGGTCTGCAGTCAACTGTATTATGCTGCGTTTGCCATTTTTTTGAGATCTTTTCAAACACCACGCATGGTGAAGCACCACAGGCAAAGGAGACCAAAATTTTATTTTGTTAACAAAACCGCATGTCGTGAAAAAGACCCTACACTTTCTGAGCCTGCAGTGTGTTGTCAATACCTCTAAGATAAAGCTGGACCATTATTTTACAACCCTACTGGAAACCTTTTGCTTAGACGTCTGTAAACCTGTCTCCAAGCAATGCACATCTACCAAAAAGCAGGTGCTTAAGCCTAAACACGCCCCAGGTTGGCTCCTATTTACAATCTCCACCTTTCTTCTCCCTCCCAAGCCTGAAGTAATCTCTGAGTGTGATAACAAGGACGATTAGAAGAAAAGGCAGCAGAATTTCACCATGACAGTGCACTGCAGCTGCCATTGGCTGGGGTCCCTACATCCCATTTCCCTTCCTTCCCCCTAGCAGAGACATCCACAGATGCCCTCAGTCTCTACTCAAAAGTCAAGCAGGAGAATTTTGCACTGAGTCTACGGATGGAGATTTTCAAGACTTCAAAACAACCAGCTGTTGGACTCTAAATGCAAGATGTCTTTAAGAGACATCTACTTCCAGAGACTGAAAAGAACCTATCATCGGAGAGATCAGTTCCATGACAAGTATCTCACTACAGGCACCCAACCATGTCAGGCACTACAGCCAACACATAACACTGCATGTAGCCAGAGGCACTTCTCAAAGTCAGTGTCACTTCTCAAAAGCAGAGGCTGGGTGGGACATGAGGACAACCTGCAGCAGCAACAGTCCAGCCTAAAGGCAGGGCCCCGAGCAGGGCTCCCCTCCTGCTTGACACTATCCTTCAGCACAGCTAGTACAGGAGGCTGCAAAGGGGAAAAGATTGAAGAAAGAGTAAAGAAGAAAATATACAGGTCCACCTATGAGCCACATACCAAAAGACAGCACAGTCCAAGAGTAAAACTCCAGAGCTGGATACTATAGCGAAGGCTCTCGCCACTCACGGTCTTACTGAAGGGCCTTGCGCTGACTCAAGGTCCATTGCAGCTTCCATTCTCATCCTGGGGCCAGCCAACAGCCAACTTTGCCCTGGATTTTGCTTTTATTCATGGCCTTCAGCACAGCACAACCTCTATGACCATCTATGCCCTCAGGAGGAGATTTAAGCACTTTACAGGGGTGGTGTGATGTTCATCATCTGCAGATAGCCTCCCGCGACCAGCTGGGAAGGGTACGGCACACACAACAAACCTGAAGTGTGTTGCTCCCAGGAACACCGTGAGAAAATAGAGGTTTAGTAACCAAACCACATGAAGGCAAAAGCAAGCACAAACTCTTCTGTGGAAAACAGTTGTGCAACTGCTTCTCTATGCTAAGTTTGACAGCAGAGATTTTCTGCCTATGAAGAAATTCACATTCCTCCCCATATTCTAGGAATAGTAATTTCTGGGTTGAAATCTGACCTATGATTCTCCACTACTGAAAGACTATGTTGTTTGGTCCTATGGTCCTATTCAGGGTAATGTGAAGTGTTTAAATGACAAAACAGATGAAAACCAGTTTTATTTCTCAATCTCCTGCTATTTAAAGAGTCCTCCTATTTTGTTTCATTTTCTTCTACTCCAGGACTCTCTTTCTAGGACTTTTGGAAAGTATTAATTCACCTGTTCTCTATGGAATCATAAGTGAAACAGCAAGTTCTAACACCACAGATAAAAAGTGGCTTACTATTAACATAAGAAAAGGAAAGGTCTACTTGAAAAAAGGTCAGTATAGGCATTCTGTATTTTTTTCCAGGATCAGCTTTGTATCACTAGGATTGCAAACAACATAACTAGGTCACCTTAAAGCATCATCCACTCAAAGCTGAGAAATTCTAGACCAAAAAAAAAATTAAGAGCACTGTTATGCTAACACAGGCTTTCTAAATTAATGTGCTGTACTGGCTGCATTCCCCTGGCACAGAGCAAAAAGTGTCAACTCCTATTTATTTTTATTGAACCCCACCTGCCTCATATTTACTCAAAGAATACAGAAAAATTACAATATCTAAATACTAAAATTATTTTCATTTTCTCTTCAACAAGTATGATGAATGTACAAGATCTTTAAACTTCAAATAGTACGACAGCTAATGTTTTAATACAATTAAAGGCTTAAAAATTCACTAAAGAAATTAATAATTCCCTGACAGCATAAATGTTCTTTCATTAAGAAAACCACTGGAACAACCAACACAGAAATGCTTGATTTAATTCCAAGATCTTTGAGGTGGCTCTTTCTCAAAGTATCTGCTATATATCAGACTGACGAACTGCTTTACTAGCTATATACTGTGTGTAGTGCTATTTTTAGCACAACCCAAAAAGCCCTGCCCATTCTGCAACACCATTATGGGACACTAGCTAGAACAAGGGCAGAGTCTCTCTACTCAATGGCTTACAACAAGGACACACTGTACAACGAAAACTGTAAATACCATGACATGAATACAGCAAAAATAATCAAAAGCAAGAGCCCCACAACTTTAACATTTACCTGGCTTGATACCAAAGACAAGAAAAAGCAACATGGTAGGTCTGGAAACAGAAAAGATACAAAACATACTTTTATCTTAGCTCATCTCCACTGTTCCAGATTCAAGTTTTATTTAGAAGTTTAAGTTTCAAAGATTTCAAGAATTTTACATGTACTTTAGAAAGTCCAGTGAGACCCAACATGAGAAGTCAGTGTTTTCCTTATTTTTCAAGCACTGAAAGTCACTGCCCTCATTTAATGGATGTGCTGCTGCTGGCTAACCCAGTCTTATAAAACTTTTCTAGCCATGCTGTAACGTCGTAGAAGTTCTACTTTCTCAAAATCAGCTGTACTTTGAAGGAGTTTTACTCTGAAATTTCAGTTCTACAAAACTGGCCAATAGTTCACAAATTCAAGCATCTTCCCCCCCCCAAAAAACCCCACTACCACCTTCTTTTATACAAAACAAAATGAAAAAAAACACCACTATAAAAGACCTAAAGAGCTTGGCAACAGCACACAACTTTTTCATGGAATGCAATTTACCATATTTTCAATATGTCTGCAGTTCAAGATTAACAGATGATATCAAGAACCTTGAAACACAGAAAAAATGTTTTTTGTTTGTTTCCACACTGGAACTTTGGATTTCATTTTAAGTGCTGATGCATTTACACACACAGTAGTAAGATGTAACACACAACCACATCCTACTTTTTATTTAGCACATCAAGATAATGTTACTAGTAAGATTAGGATCCCTACAAATGCTCAACACTACCAGCCTCCAACAGTATTTTTTCCACCTTCTTACCTCCCAGTTCACTACAGACATTCCAAGGCACTGCAATTTTCAACATCCAAACAACATGCATTCTTAGCAGCGACATGAGTAGGAGCAAAGAGCACTCATGACACTGCTGTATTAGAAGCCTGAATCTTTTCAAATTCCAGATGTAATTCAGATAATGGGAATGAGGTGGTAAGAATTCCAACGTTGTACGCAAAACTCCAGGAGCTCTGATTTTATATCGAACTAACAGGATATCATTAGGATCAATGGAAGGAGTACATACTAAGAAATGCTTTAATTGATTTTCTTTTTTAAACAAATGGAACTGCTTCCATATATCCATCACATTCTTTCTGGCTCCTCCAGTCTAGTAGCTCTCAGCTAAGAGCAGAAAAAAATCTTACTAAAAAAAACCATGAAAGAAGTGAGTTTTCCATTCATGTATTGCCTTCATGCTGTATTTCCCATCTTTTCTTCTACCAAAATAAAAGCTGTGGTAGTCTACAAGAAGAGAAGGTTTCAAAACAGTAGGTACTAAAGGCAAACTGCAAAAAAACCCCAGACTAAACAGACTTGAAATAGCTAGGAAAAGAACTACTAAGACAGAGCTCCACCGAAGAACAGGCAACACACAGGAGCAGACTTCACACACATTGCCCAAAACATCACTTTCACTTCTTTTCTTCCTCCTTGGTTCATTACCTGTATCAAAGAGCAACAGATCACGCAGCACCCATCTCCCAGGCACTGCTGCAGACAGCAGCTTCTGAAAGGTAGGTTGCTCAGCACGTGGGCATCCTCACCCGCAGCCTCAAGGAAATGCAAGCTTCAAGGGGTGCAAGCAACACACAAACACGAGCATGAACCCAGAAGGACCAGGAAGATTTTTTGCCCGAATTATAGCAGCAGACTGAAAGTGATGACTGATTACAGTCTGATGATCTTAGCATGTGAAAAAAGACAGTCGCTGTTTGGTTCTATTTCTATCTCACACTATTTCATCTCTGTTTATTTAGTAGAGAAAGGATTACAATACTTCTCTACCTACAAACCAACATTACAGCCAGAAGAAAACCGCATTATGATTATCTTAAAAATAACCAGCAAGCCTTATTTGACCTTTAAAGTGAATTATTGTGTAATTACAAGACACTGTTCAAAAGCGAGTAACTGTGACTTTGCAGACTACAGTTACATTAAAAACATCCATAAAAGCAAACACTGCTATTATAGTACACACCACTCTTCTTGGGTGGCTAAAGAATTTGGCCCTCTGCCTCGTTTTGCATTCAGTTCCTAGTAAGCAGCAGCGTTGGAGTTCAAAAGTATTCAGCACAGGCCCACGTCTGCTCCCACTGCACTATCCTGAACTCACGCTGCCTTCGCTTAGAACAGAAAGTCAGAGAGAACCCTAAGGCTGCTCTGAGTCCTGTCCTACATACAAAACCACACAAGTTTATATATATCCCCAGAAAAAAAAAATCCATTTTAACATTAGAATGTTATCAGCTACAACAGAAAACAACCCCTCCTGCAAGTATTTTGTATAGGTTTCCTTCTATCAATGGTGTTTAATTACTAAATTCACAGAGTAAAACTCAAGAGTAAAAGTTGTGAAAGTGCAGTTTATGTCTATCTGCTTTGCACTTCTCTCTGAGTGGACATTAAGCCAGTTCCATTTTAGGGTTTTTATCTGAAGAGGAGGACAGGGTTGAGGTAGAAAAAAAGAATAGCTATTTGTTTTGCAGAATTGCCTGAAATAAATTAAGAAGTGAAAATACGTCTTATTTTTCAGTTAGTAAAGAGATTAAAAGAAGTTTATTTTGCAAAACTCAGCCTGTAATAGAATTTAAGTAGAGAATATTTAAAAAGGATAGATGGTTGTCATTTTATCTTAAGGTGAGGAACTTCTTTTTCATGAGTGAACTGTGTGTTTGTTTTTTTGTAACTCACTGACCACAAGCTTACTGAGCCTATAGAAAACATCTGTGCCTCTGCTGTTGCTTATAACTTCCCAAAGCAGCCCCAAATGGAATTGATACACACTGGTTATTTTATTAATGAAACTCTCCAGCTCATCCATTTCACTCCTCAAAAACTTGATTAAGCTTTCAGACAATCTATAGGATTCAACTAGAAGGGAAAAAAATCTCACTATCCTCTACCAAGAAACACAAAGACTCTGCTCCCATTTAGTTCCATTTTTTTCCCTAGTGGTCATTACTCTGGCAGTGTTCACTACTCTGGTGCTATGTGTGGAAGCTGCAAGTGAATACATGATGTAACATAATGAAAACTAGTAACCACAAGGAAAGAGACAGAAGTTTCCACAGGTACAACAGTATAGCTATGTCTCAGCATCAGAAATAGCACTTCAACAATGTGTGTAGAGCACCAAGCATTATTTTTTCCCTGTCTTCCCATACTGCTTCACCAAATCATTTCCCACCCAACTATGAGAGGAGAGTGCACAGAGAGGAGACACAAAAAAACAACCAAACCAACCAAACCCAAAAAAAAAGTAGTTCCCCCAAGTACCACAACAGCTCTAATACACCCCGAGCACCCACACAGCAAGGCATTAATGTATCATTAATGACCACATAATACTTTTAGAAGCAGTCTCCAGACCCTTCTCAGCACAGGAAGCAAGAAGCTGTCCTCAAGGCCATCCTTCAAAGCACCAGTAGCTCTTCCGTCCAACCTATGTCAGCATTAACCATTTGGCTGTTCTTCCTCTTCATGTCCTCCTCACTGGAAGGAGCCATTTCTCTCCCTCAGCCTTCTTTAAAATACTAGATCTTTTGTTCCTTCACTCTTTTAACACCTGTAGCATTTATGACAGCGGAGCTCTTGCAGAGCCTTCCTCCAGGAGATGTCCCTTCCTTAGGATTGAAACACTCCCCTAGGTGGAAATGCACAATGCAAACAGTATTCTACACTTCACCCCAAAGCCTACCAGAAGGTAAAATGGCACATTGATCCTGTGATCAGCTTGCAGAGGAAAATAAAGAGTACTACAAACGGCATGGCAACAATGAAGGACATGGCATCCTGTAACTCTGAATGTGACCTCAGGCACCCCCACCTATAAAATATGGAAGGCTCTTACCTTTCCTCATCCTTGAAAATAAATTTTCGCAGCTTCAGATCTCGCAGTACCAGTCCACCATCATGGCAGTGTGCCACAGCAGAAGCTATTTGATAGAAGAGTTTGGCTGCCTCCTCCTCTTTAAGCTTCTTGCAGGTACGAACAAACGAATGCATGTCCCCATAGCTCCTTTCAAAGAACACATATGCTTTTGTCTCCCCAAGAATTATTTCAGTAATTTGGTTGATATTTTTATGCGCAGGCAGACAAAAACATGGTGCTAGTAACTCCTGGTAGCAGCCAATATCAAATACCTGCGGGAATAATGACAGTAAAGCCAGGGTTAGCGATATGAAGGACAGTGAAGTTATGGTATATCTAATTCTGTTAACAGAACCATCTCTAAATACAATTTATGCTGCTGCTGAAGCTGCACCGATG
The DNA here is from genome assembly GCA_033558185.1 of Dromococcyx pavoninus. NCBI lineage: Eukaryota > Metazoa > Chordata > Aves > Cuculiformes > Neomorphidae > Dromococcyx > Dromococcyx pavoninus. The sequence continues at coordinate 3,766,671 of JAUMJL010000212.1, forward strand.
TAAACAGGATGTCACAACCTCACAGCACTGAGGACATGACAAACCAGATCACATAACCCCTCCCCCAGCACACACACCTAACCTTGACAGGAAAGGCTAGTCTTCAGAACTTGTAGCAAGAAGTTTCATTAGCTAATAGCTGATCAAATTTAGAATGTAATCTGAATTAAGCTCTGAAGACCAGCAAAATACGAGAGTAGTATTTAGAAGGAAACATGCTTATCTTCTATTTTCCATCCAAATAAACTCATGGAGAACACGGCCAGTAGCTTTGTATTGAGAGCAGGTGTATTAAATCACCCTGCTCCACATGCCTCCCTCTCTTGCTTTTACTAACCCATTAGAGCTTCAAGGATTTTCAGGTTTAAAATATCATCTAGCGCTATTCACATTTACTTCCTGCCTTTCTTTCATCTCTGACAAACAGCAAAGTCACTTTCACTTTCAAAGTCTCAGATTTACAATGGTTGTTTATAAGATCAGAAGGACAACCGAGGATATAGCCTGCCCACTGGAGTGCAGACAAACATCCTTCAAAAGGCAAAGACAAAACCACCCTGAACTCCCTGCATTTCAATCAAGCGGTCCCTTAAAAGCAAAGTGTCCCTTTACTAGTAAGTACGTTATCAGTGATCTTATGAATGAGCTGTAAGAATTAAAAAGGCTGCTGGGAAAACCAAATATAAAAAGTTACTATCATCTAGTGATGACGAATGAATCAGTATTTGAGTCAATTGAGAAATGCCCACATTGAAAGAAGAAAGACTTCATTGAGAACAACAGAAGTCAGTGTGCTAAAAGAGAATATGAGCAAAATATCGGCAGGAGTGATCCTTATTTGTAATTATACCTGTTCCAGAGGTACTACAAAGCAAGGGATTTGTATTTTCACCAACATAAAAATTCTATTAATATGTAACTTACTCTTGGGTGTTTTGTTACTTTGGTAAGAAGAATTTAAAGTAGTCATGTGTCATTCTAACTGAACATAAAAATGAAAAATTGGCATAAGTCTCTAACCAACTGGTTTAAACTGCAATTGTTTTTCTTCTTTTTGTGTTCTAGTATGTGTATCCAATAGCAGGTATCCGTATCCTCTCCAGGAAGCAAATCTCCCTGATTCTTTGAAGCTTTAAAAAGCTTTCACCACTGAGCAAGAGAGATACGGTTCAATAAAAATTTACCTGAGGCTTCAAATCCTGAGTCATTTAATGCTTCAGAGCACAACCCTAACAAACTCCTTTGGCAGAAAAGAACTTAAACCCCATCAAAATGGGACACCCCTCTTCACACACAGTCTTCTCCCCACCACACCCCTGTGCTGCTATACCCTGGCACAGGCAAAAAAAAAAAATTAAAGGCAGACTGCCAAACAGATCCAACAGATTTTAGGGGAGTAGACTAGCAGTGAGGCATTCTGGTGACATGGTGTGCCAAGGAAGCAGGACTGGGGTTGAGAGTGGGTGTTCCTAAAATCTCTAGTGTGTAATTCATTCCAGAGAAAAATTCATTGACATTTGGATCTCAAAATTCATAACTACTACTTGTCAGTGAACGACTCTATTACAGAGGCTGTGGTAAAATTCAAGCAGGAACATTCACGTAGCTCAAAGCCCTATGCGAAAAACAGCCTTTCCAGAATTCTCTCCGAATCAGATTATCCTGATACAAATGAGTTACATTTTGTGGTTCTCAGAGTGTGTTAAATAAGTAGGTCTGGCTATGTACCAGTACTATGTTCGAAAGGGGGGAGATGGGAAGCGCTATCCTACTGCTACACTCTAGAATACTTTTATAAAAGGCTTCTTTGTATCCCAGCTTTTAAGATGCCTGGCCTCAATTCAGCAAATATCCAATAAGATGCTGTTTGATTTAGTTCTTGCTGGGAATTGCAAGTGAGAAGTTACCATTGTTTGGATGCCACAGAGCCTTGAAGCAAATAATGGCATCTGTATAGTCAGTGGGTGCAGCCAAATGAATCTTGAGAATCATCAGTATTTGTCTGTTATCCAAACCAATGTTTCTGCAAGCAATCTCTAAGAGCATCTTCAATAAGATACCAGATAGCAGGTCTCTTACCCGGAAGGCGACAAATAGTAGTCATGATACTGCAGGCATTTTAAAGCACACATTAAATTAAGATGAGTTCAGGACTGACAACTGCATATCCACAAACTAGCAATTCAGGTTAAGATCATATTTTTGGAGCACAGCTAGAAGTAGTGCCTGGCACATATAGAAAAAACGATACTATTCAAATGTCAGAATCAGCTCAAAAACATACAGCTTAAAAGGAAGGAAAAAATAAAAGTCCACTCTTTGTGAGCTGCAGTTATGCTGTTCATACTGTTATCAAAACAGTGCCTTAATCCTGCAAAGCAAACAGAAAACAAAGAAGCACATAGCCCCTGCTTTAGTACTTGCTATATAAGTTCACCTATAATTTCATACAAAGCAGCAGCTTTGTGGGATCTGTTTATTTCATGAAAAGATGCCAATGTCCTAGAGTGCAGCACTGTACTACTGCACTGAGCAGTGCTTTCATTCTAGAAATTCTCATGTTCTTTTTCAGTTTTGCAACAAAGCATTCAGTTCAGCATGCAATATTAGTCCTTTGCAACGTCATGGGCCCTTTTTTCCCCCTAAATAATCACACAAAGTCCTAGGTTGCCTTAACATCAGGTTTAATAACTCAATCAGTAAACATATTTAAATTGCCCCCTGAACTCTGATCATTACAAATAGCAAACAGGAGCAATTATTTTCACCTCCCTGCTACAAACTAGTCCATAAATTCTTAACAATCAAGTATGAGAAACTATGAAACAGTCAGAAATACTATCATTAATCCCCAGAAAACAAATAAACTATATTATACCAACTTTTGTGGTTTGCACCTACATCTACACTAGAAATTTCCCCAAGATAGCCAAACGGCACAATTCCATATTTTGGGAACAATACAAACTCTAGTGTGTGTTGCGAGGTTGCAATTTGCTGCGCAGTAATAAAAACTACTACCAGGTACTGCTTCACTTTGCTGGGCAGAAGTCTGGCTCGCTAGAGACAATGAGAATCGCAATTTCGGAACAAAGGAAAATATTCCCTCAGCTCAAAAAATGAAAACAATATCCCTCCACAGAGTGTGTTTCTTTTTCCCACAGTTCATCTTTGAATACTAGGAGCAAACTGGGAGGAGGCAGAGAAAAGCAGGCAGACTACAAAGAGTGGTATAGCTATTTTGCCTGCTCTTCTAAGAAACGTAGGTGTACAGGTTTTATTCTTGCTCAGTTGTGCAATGAGGGAGGATGCTGTTTGCAAACAACCTTCACGGTGAGGGAGCTCAGGCTGATTAATCCGATGTGGATTTTTTTTTAAATTTACTTTTTAAGACAAAGCTGATTGCAATCTCCCTCCCCTACTTCTCCATCCTCTTCTGTATCCCAACTCACAGAAAAAGGGACAGGGAAAATCGAGGAAGCCACCAGGTCCCAACACCTTAAAATTAGCCAGGGATTCCCTACTCCATTTTGAAAAGTGAGAGTGGGGAAGATGAGGCTTTCTCCTGATCTGAACTCACATTAAGATCTAAAGAACGGCTCCTTCTAGAACAACATCCCTCGGTTAAACGGCAGAACTGGCTCCGAGCCACCGCTCTAACGTGGCCATTGTCTAGAGGGAGGGAAAAGTTACAGGATGCTCCTTTAATCCTGTCTCCCTGCCTTTTGTTTCTAAACTGTTCAATAATTGAGCTACACGACCGTCCTTGGCCCTCCTGCAAGACACAGGAACCCAACCCGCGACAGCAGGCTGACCCCAGGGGAGAACAAGGAGGAGAGGTATTACCTTGCAAACCAGCTCCTCGCCGCTGTGCAGATGTACGGCTCGGAAAACGTGGTCTCCCTCGAGAGGCTCCAACAATAAGTATTTCCCGATGCAAGAAACGCAATGCGACAAGTTCGGGGTCTCCGGCGGGCTCGGCGAGCCTAGATTCGGGCTAAAACTCTGGCTTGGCTCGATGGACCGTATGGACGAGAGCTCCTCAAAATCCTGGGTTTTATTCCGCGGTCTCCCATATCGTGCTATCGTGATAGGGGTTGACCTTTGTATGTTCATGAGTATGGAGAAGACCAACCGAGACGCTGCACCGGAGCCCTGGCGTGGAGCGCGGTCCCTCGCCCGTCCAGCAGCGGCTGCCTTTGTGTGGCGGGGACGGGGGGGCGGGAGCGCGGCGGCGGCGGGCGAACCAGCCTCAGCGCCGCGTCCTGCGCACAGGGAGACAGCGCTCAGCCCTTTGTTCCCGCTGGGCGCGGAGCGGCGCGGAGCAGCGCGGCGGGGCAGCAGCACCGGGGGCTGGGCTAGGGTGTGGGGCGCGGGGCGGCAGCGGCGCGGGGTGGCCGGGGCTCGGCGGCCGCCGCTCCTGCGGGGCGCGCAGCGCGGGCGAAAACAAAAGGTTGGATAACGCGCTGCGCGCAGCGGGGATCGTCCTTTCTCTCTCCCCTACGGGCGGGCAAAACGGCGCTGCCGCGGCCGGGCTGTAGGTGGCGTGTGAACCTCGCCGCTGGCGCCCGCGGCGCTCCGAAAATGCCCCGCGAAATAGCGAGGGAGCATTTAACTTGGAGCGGGCAGCGAGCCGCGCCGACAAAAGAGCGCTCGGGGCTGCGGGAAGTTCGGCTGAGCCGCCCCGGAGGATGGAGCCGCCCCGGAGATTAGAGTGGCGGCGGAATGCGGGGCAGCGTGCACCGGTGAAAGAACCGCGTTGTCGCGATCACCTCGACAGAACAAAAAAGTGCAACCACCGGCGAGAGGGAAACGGAACGCTTTCACGTTTTCACTGCGCAGCGGGATTCGTGCTTGGGGAATCGCTGCGTTCTCGGCGATCTGAAGTAGTTCACGCACAAAGAAAAAAAAACCAGCACGGCGAGGAAGGGGCTGCCTTCTTACTGCTGGGGCTGGAGGGGCAATAAGCAAAAGGCCAGGGCTGGGGAATAAATTGGAATCGCCTTAAAAAAACGCAGCGAGCAGATTTTAAGTCCTTTTTGCTGTTGTTCCTTGGGGGTAGGACAAGGGGGAGGAAAGGGATGGCCGCGCCGCTCCTGTTCAGCAAGACATCGTCTCCCCGCGGCGTATTAATAGCTACTTACGTGGCGGGGACGCTGGCTGCCTCCGTGCTCGCTGCCGGCCGCCGCACGGTGCCCAGCGCGCAGGCTGACTGCCCCGGCGCCGCCGCCCGCCCCGGCCCGGCCCGGCCCCACCGCCCACCGCGCCGCGCCCCGCCCAGTCCGCCCGCCCCGCCCCTCCGCGGCCGCACACCGCCTTCTCCTGCGCCCGCCGTTCGGGGTAAACAAGGTGAGACGTCCTTCCGCAGCCGTGCTGAGCGGTGCGGGGGAGCTGCGGGGGCAGCTGGGGACTCTCGCACCGGCGCGATGCTGACCGGCAGGTCCAGCCTCTCGCAGGCTTGCCCGGGCGTCTGCGGGTGCGATGTTAATTGATTAATTTTAATACCATAACAAATTAATAAATATTTTTAATAACTATTAATTATTAATTAATAATAACAGTGATGGAATAAATGCCCCTAAAAGCAGAGCCCAGGTGCTGCGTGCGCTGTTACGTGCGCTGGCGCTCAAAGGCGAGTGGACTTTTTTTTTCTCTGAAGAAATCTCTTTATTTTTCCGGGCAGCGCGGGTCTCCGCGTACTTACGGGAGCAAAAGAGGTTGCTTCCCGGTGCACTCAGGTGGGAGGAGTTCTCCCGGCTCCAGGCTTGTTTTAACCCATCCCGAAATTAAAACGATGAGGGGCGGAGGACAGAGGGAAAACATAACTGCTTTCGTCCTGCATAGAGAAAGCCATGAATGAGGTCGGTCTGTCCCCGCCCAGCACCACTGCGGTCTGCTAGGCTTTTTCATCCGTTCCACTTTTATTGTTTAAATAACAGGGGTTTGGATATATATTAAAGTTTGATGTGCAGCTCACTGAACTCACAACGAACCTGTCGTTTACTCCTTAGGTTTTAACTGGGTATAGGTTGTGAATCCCTTTAAAACAAGGACATACACCCTCCTCCCGCCCCCCCCCTCCAAGAAAGAACGAAACAAAAAACAAATCCAAAAATACATGCACACAGAAAAAAAAAAACTATACGCCAACGGTAAGGAGAGGACAGAGCAAGCAGGACTCGGTCCCAGAGCTACAGTCTTTGCAGGGTGATGCCAGGGGACTGATGGTGTCTTGACTCCTATTTTCGCACATCAGCACAGGGGAGAGTCAGAAGTTGGGGAAAAGTTCTTTTGGGATGAGGACCTGCAGGTCTGGGTGATGTTTGTTTTCAAGGGGTAAGAAGAAATGAGCATGCTAATAATGAAAAAACCCTGATAGAGACGGCTGTCCTGGATATGCCTGCTTTGCAGTAGAAGTACCTCTTAACAGTGCTCCAAAGAGGTCCTTTATCAGGGCTGGTCTTGACAAGGGAGTCTTCAGAAATGGTTGTGGTGAAGGATATTTCTCTTTCCACAGAGCTGTACCCACCTCATTTCTCATCCTCTGCACTAGGAGCTCTATGTGCACTGTTATGCAGTCAAAGAGAAATACTACCGAAAAGGATTGTTTGACATGGAGAAGATGCACCTACAGCAACAGAGACTGCTGGGATTTGGCTCGGTGAATGTCCCTTAGGTAGCGGGGAAGGGCACAGAAGCAGTGATCTGTAACTACCTGCAGGATGACCTGCAGACCCAGTCTTTGCTCTCTGCTGTAAAAGGAAAAGGTGTTTTCCTCCCATTCCTCAGTTATTCCCATCACATCTGAATACTTCGTAACTTTTCAATACCATTTTTAGAAATGGGATGAGCAGAGCCGGATACTGAATCACTGCAAATAAGGGCAAGCCATAAAGTTATGCAATACGTTCTCTGGTCTCACATCCTGTGATCCAAATCAAACATTCTTTTCTTAGTAGATGGCTTTTTACACAATTTCTTCTTTCCTCTCCCCCAGCATACTCTTTCTGACTATGACAAAGCATGAGACCTAGGCTCTTGCATCATCCTTTGTTCTCTAGACCAATGTTTTCTGTTTAATTTTCTTAGTTACCCAGCATCAGTGGGAGCCACAGCCCCTAACAACTCTGATAAGGCTACCTAGAGCCTCAAAGCCCAACAGGAGAAAAGAGTGAAATGAGTGAAAGAGCTGAAAAATATAGTTAATCCCAAATCTCTAGTTGAAAACTCCTGATTTTTAATAGAATCTGAAGAAGTGATTCAGGGTAGAATTGGGATACACCTACCATAAGGATAAATATTCAGGTTTGGAAGGAAGAGGTTATAAACTTCATTATCTGTGTTTAATTCTACTCTAAAAGGCTCGAGAGGCTACATGTAGTGTGACTTGGAATGACACAGCTATCTATCCATGGGATCACTTTCTCTCTTCCAGTATATTTTAATAATTTTACTTTCATTTTCTATGGCATCTTTCCCCAAAACTATGGCTTTGTAAACATTGCTTCTGCTCTCAGATATATCAGTGGAACTACTGCCAGTTCAGTCCGATGTTAAAGGAATAAACTCTGAAAGAACAGATCTTTATCTGCCTCATAGGTGTACATAATTGTATGCCTGGTTTTTTTTCTGGTGTAAGTCCTTGTCAGTCAGCTGAATTTGGAGAGCAAGGTCAGCATATAACATGTGAGATGTTCAAAGGAACCAGGTTCTAAAAGTCAGATCAAAGTCTGAAGACCAAGTCAGCAGAAAGTTTCATCTAAATGCTGCCTGTCTTGCATAGCTGAGGTGCTTTGTGTAGGAGGCATAAACCATTGATAAGAGATGCTTGACTTGAAACATATTGGCCAGAATGTGTGGGCTGAAGGGTTTCCATTGGCTGGTCCAAACCTAAATGTCATATTTGTAGTACTTTGGGACTCTCATTGAAGTAAGCTGTGTTGGTAGTGCACAGTATTGTTTCATTGTATTTTTTCATTCAATGGAATGAGAAAATTTTTCTGAATTGATACCAAAGAACTAATCAACAGAATGGCGTATGACAGAACTATCATAACCTCACCATGATCATTCTGTAGATACCGATACATGTAAGACTGAAGGTTGCATTCTTTTCCTCAAGTGAGCTAGGGAGGATTCTCTCTAGGACCATTGCTGTTTGACTTTCCATCTGGACTTCATTGGGCTGATGTAACTTGTCGGGAAACTCACCTAGAGAGACAATCTTGTTAGAAGTTTCTTTATCTTTTAAACAGACCCTGCAATTACCTACTACTTTGATGACCATGTCCATTAGTAAAGTGCAGAGTTCTTTCTCTGGATTGATTCTTCCCAAAGGAAATGCAGTTTTGGGGATGGCTTGGTTTCCCTGGAGGCTTATTTTTCTTTTCCTATTCTTCAGTGTCCCAGGAGTATCTATGGTGGAGGCTTTCTATTTTCATGCTTTTGAAAGTGTCCACTAAGCTCTCCCCTTTTCTGTATCCAAGAGTTATCTGCAGGTAAACAGCAACAATTGATGTAGAAATTGGAGTTTCCTATATCATAGACTAAGAGAAAAAAAATAAGTGAAAAGACATCTGGTTGTGTTATACATCTAACCTCATGCAAAGAAAAGTATCTTTTCTGTAAGTCTGACTTTCAATATGTTTTATCTTTTAACATCTGCTTTTGCGTATATGGACTCTGTGTGGACCAGAGCCAGCCCTCCCCCCACAAGCCAATACCAGTCTTTCTTCTATTGATGTCAGTGAGCTTAGATCAGAGCACAAGTCTTGTGAGTGATCAAAGACAGTTCTACATAAAAAAGACTTCCTTTTCCAGGTCAGTCTGCTCCTTGTCCCTTTACAGCATACAAACACAACCAGAACAAAAAGGGTAATAATTTTTGAAGTGGTAAAATAAAGACCTACATTTTATTTTTTGCTGATTTACAAAGTGCAAGGCTAAGCCTATTGGGAACACTAAACAACTATTAAGTGTAGAGAACTGTCATATTGAGAAGACAGTCTAATTCCAGCAAAATTAATCCAAGTAGCTAGCTCAAAATATGCTTGCAAGTACTTCCCCACTGGTTGTTAAGGCTGCATCCCCCTGCCAACTTGGGTAATGTTTTTCTACTGTTTGTAATCATTTACACTAGAACTTCAGTGTGTTAGTAAGGGTAAGCAAAATGGTAAATCATGGGGCAGTAAAGGGACAAGTCTTTTCTCCATGCATCAAAAAGGACAGTTCAAAGGCATTGACAAAACAAAAAGGCAGGAGGCAAGTGCGTGTTCTTTAAAAAGAGGTGCGATTTTGACTTTTGGTATGTAAGTCCATTTTTTGTTAAATGAGCTACTGTCAAGAGGTAACTTGATAAGAAATGTACTCATTTGCATGAGCTGCATGTGTGTGTGCAATAAGGATACCAAAAAAGTGTGTAAGGATAAATACCTATGTGCCGTATCTGTAGTCAAAATCAAGCCTTAGGCTTCATTCTACAGGTAAACAAGAAAAAGAAAAGGCGTTATTGAATAACTCAGTGCATGATTTACAACCGATTACAGTGCAATAAACACTCCACAAAGTAATTTATGTACAGAAGCCAGTTAAACAATGTAGAGAGAAACAGGTTCAACATTTCTGCAAACTGTCTTCTTGTTGTATTGCACAGAAATTTTAAATAGAATAAAGCTGTTAGCTGAAGGGCTGGGAGTTTTGTCTTCATATGTTTATTCATCTGGGACTTAAGAAGTGTCTTGGTTGTCTGCAGGACAAATCCCTCTATATGGGAGTGTATTCTGCCTAGGAGGCAAAGCAGTCCTTGGCTCAAGAATCAATGGCCTTTTTCTCTGGTTCTAGATCCCAGCAACGTTATTATATTTTTTGAAGTAGTATTATTACATACCCAAGTTTTAGCTGTAGCTATGGTCACAGTGTGTTCCCAGCCTAACCGTTCCTGGTAGTTTAGAAATCTTCATCTGTATGTTGGAGATGTTGCTGATGGATCTCAGATGAGCATGAGCAAAAGCAAATTGACCTTCTAAATCACAACACTGCCCTCCAAATCAGACTGTCAAAACTATGGGCTGTTGGCTACCCTAGTCAGACCTTACGTGTCTCTATTTCCACTAGCTCTTGTTATTCTCAGATGGCACCATTCCCAGAAGCTATGAAGTGATTGTGTTATATATATCCACATCAATGTTATCCCTCACTTATTGAAATCAATCTTACGTGGTTGAATTTTCATCTAAACAGCCCCCTCTTTTAGCTTTATGAAATTACCTAAGGAAAAAGTAAGATGTAAGGTAAGTGGCATGTCTTTTATATTTCCTGCATTTTAAGTTATGCTAGTATTGCTAAGAGAAGAAAAAGGTTTCTTTCATAATGGGCAAGGTGGATAGAGGACACCCATGGGTGAAAGATCAGGAAGAGAAGTACTATGTTTGCGCATTCCAGGGAAGCCCTTATATGCAAGAGAAGCTATGAAATATTATGGCTAGGTATTCCTAAGCTTTTGGGTTTCACTACTCTCAAGCCAGTTGCCATTAAGGTCTCTTTTCTTTTAAGGAAGTATAATGAACATTTTTCACTTTAGGAATAAGTTGCCTTGGGAAGTTATTTTTCAGACAAGCACATAACCTGAACCAATTCTCTCTGGCTGTTTTTGCTACCTCGGTTGCACCCGTCAGCATGATGGTGGTGGAGGCGAATGTGAGATGGAAACATGACAACTGGATATGCTTCTAGGAGTTGTTCTCCAAAACTTCATTGCAGTCTTCTGTTGCCAGCTTTTTGGGTGGCACTAAAAAGTGAGCAGGTTCCCAGATCAGAACTCGAAAGAAACACCACCCCCATCATTCACAAAGTACCTCTTGATGTACACAAGAAACTCCCATTAGTTAAATTTGGATTCCATTCTTCACTCAGAAAAATATTTTATTTACTTAAAAATGTATGTTGATATGAAACCCTGGAGGTGTTCAAGGCCAGGTTGGATGAGGCTTTGATCAACCTGATCTAAAGGAAGGTGTCCCTATGCATCGCAAGGGGCTTGGAACTGGATGATCTTTAGGGTCCCTTCCAACCCAAACCGTTCTATGATCCTGTGATATAGTTTGTGCAGATGCATTCATACATGCTAAGGGCATAAACCGATTTATGAACATTTCTGATGCTTCAGCATCTGTCGTTAACTTACCTGGAATCAATTCCTATTGAACAAGAGTGGGACTTGAGAAGGACTAGCCAGAAAAGACAACTAGCTCTATCACACTGAATGGAAAATGGTTGCAGTAGTTGCTTATCCTTAATCTAACTGAAATTGTGTGCCTTCAGCTTTCCATTGAATATTTTCTGCCAGAGCAAGACCTCCCCGTTAGACATTGTCTGTTCCTCATAAAAACACTTACAAACCATAATCAAAGTATTCCTTAGCTTTTACTTTGACACACTAAATCTAAAAATACTTACCTTGTGGATTTACTCCATTTTATGACCTTTTTTATCATTGATATTCTTGTGGTTCTCCTCCAAACTACTGCCTATTTGCCAACATCCTTCTTGAGCTGCTGACATCTGGACAGACATTATTCCAATAGCTTTTACTATCACCAAATGAAGAAGTAATACAACCTCTTCACTCCCCCTTGGTGCTATCCTCTGCACACAGAAAACGATTGCATTGGCCCTTTTGGCAATGTGATTTCAGAATGCCCTGGGACTCAGTTGATTATCTGCCTGGACCTCCCCATTCATTTTTCAGTCTCAGCTTCCCAAAGGAAAACTCTTCTTATGTAAGACCTGAAAAAAATTGTTCTTAAATAAGTCCTTTACATCGGGTTGTATGTGAAACACCTTTCATTTCTTTTTCACATGCTCCTCAAGCAATGCCAAAAAGGCATTGCCCACTTCTGCCCACTTCAGTCTTGGTTCATTGAAAAATATTATTAGCAAAGTCATTGCTTTCTCTTGCATTGCCAATAGCATTATTAATAAGCAGAAGGCTGGTAAGCAGTCCCTACGTATAGCCCTGTGTTACATTAGGCTGTTAGATCTAGTGCTATCCAGCTTTAAAATAAGTTGATTGGCCAGGTGTGTTCATCGTATTAGTTCTGATTTCTGTCAGAATCTTTTGTAATACTGCAAATGGATCCAAATTCAAAGTATAAAATATTACCACAATTGCTTTCCTCCACCAAATTTGTAGTCTTATAAAAATAGCACATTAATTTGATAAGATCTTTCTTCCATTAATCTGTGTTGATTGCCATTAATTAAATCACACCGTTTTAATACTTTATTAATTGACTTTCCTATCAGCAACTCCATCACTGCCTGGAATAAACGTCAAACTGACAGGTTTATAATTACCCATTGCCCTATTTTGTCTACAGAAGTATTGGCAAAATATTAAGTTTCTTCCACTCCTTCGCCAGAAGGATGTTGGATTTAGCCAGTGCATGCGTTGTTCTTAATTGTGGCTTTTCAAAGATCTAATGAAATTTTTCTGAGATGCTGTAAATTTTTATTCACATTTTTTATGTTTTAAATTTTCTCCTGCAGACTGGCAGATACATCACTTCATTTTTTTTTCAGCTTTTTGAAACAGGATTTTCTAAGTCAGGGAGTAGAAATTTTACAGGTTAGATCTTTATCCTGCTTATGAGTAAAGCGTAAAATGCATTTTCAAAGCACATAAAATGCGAAACCAAGTCATTATCACTTTCACCTAGGCAAACTCTAAATTTTGTGATTAATATTTCCCTGTCAGGATGAGGTCTAATGTAGAAGTTTCCCATGCCAGATACAGCCAGTTTTGAGTCAGGAAGTTGTTTTGTGTATTTTTTCTGGAAAATCCAAGAATGCTTTAGTACTTGCATCATGAGACATCCCTTTGCTCTCCCTTTAGATTTATCTTGCCAAGACTGAAAGTGCCATATATAGCAAAAGGCTTTTAAAAGGCTAATCAGGAAGGTCATTCTATACCCAGAGGTAGGACTGGTTAGATGAGCCAGTTCTGGGTTGTTAGGAACAAAGCCTCACTTCATGCTATACTGTCAGTGTTACCATGCTGCTGACACTGAAGACTGAAGTCTGTGAGAGCGCTAAAACTGGAGACTTTTCCTTGAGTGCTGGCCTGGGTTTCACCAGAACACATACTATTACCCAGGGAGAGTTACTGTCAGTCATGATTCCAGCTTAGCACTGTGCTACTACTGCCCAGGTGTGTCCTGACTTTCAAACAATAAACATCAGATCTGCCATAATCTGGAGAAGAAGAAAAAAGAAAACAAAAAAGAATCAAATTATTTAATTGTCCCTCTGCATCTTTGCTTTGGCTGCAGGTAGCAGAGGGCTCTTTCAGATCCCATGGAGCGTGAAGAGTAGCAGCTCTGCAAGCACCAGCCTGTGCCTCTTTATTTGCAAAGTGCTTCCTGTTTGGATTTCCATGAGCAATTTTTTTACCCTCCATTTGCTTAAGTGATGACATCAACCTGACAAAAATGTGTATGATCTTACTTAGAATGATCTTTTCTCATCTTCAAGCATATGAGTTTTGTAGGTACACTAAAAACATAACAATGACCATAAAATACAATATCAGACCAGTGGTCCATGTAGCACAGTATCTTCTCTTTGAGACAGTGCAATAACAAGTGGCCGTGGGAGAGGACAAAAACGGTGCAAGCGTGTAATGACACACTCTCATATCAGTCTCTCAGGCCTCTCCATGATTTTCAGCCTATTTGCTCACTGAACAAGCAGCAGTACTTTTCTATTTGATATCCATCAGCGGATTTTGCTTCAAAGTCTTCTGAATTGCTTTTGAGCCCTCATGTGCTCTTAGCAACCTGTGGCCAGGCATTCCATAACTTAATTGTATATATGAAAAAGTAACTCTTTATTTGAACTTGTGTCATTCAAGCCTCCTAATTTCATTTGATACCCACTCGTTACTGTGTTAGAGGAGACAGCAAACAGTAATTCTGTATTTACTTTCTCCCTGCCATTCATGATTTTATAGACCTTATATTATATCCCATCTCTTTGCCCAGCTGAAGAATCTGAGTCTATTTAATCATTCCTTTTATGAAAGATCTCATTTCACTGGTCCTTTTCTACTATAGCCTTTGGGATGGGAAACTCGAATCCCACTGAGCATTCAGGATACAGCAGCAATATGGATTTATAGTAACACACTTAAGGCTTCTATTTTGTTCTATATTTCTTTCTAGTAGTTGTTGATACTGACTTGCTTTTCTGGCCATTGGTACTGACTTGCTTTTCTGACCATTACTAATTGCTATGCTGAGTGTGACAGCTGTGACAGGCTGTATTCATGACTCCAAGATTTCTGTGTCCCCTCAGTGATTAACATCAGATCAGAGCCCGTTGCTGGGTCATGTAGTTAAGGTTTTTTTTACTCCCTTGTGAACTGCTTCGCATTTATCGACACTGATTTTTCTTTGCCATTTTATTACCTGGTAATTCTGTAGCATAAGACCACTCTGTAGTTCCTCAGAATCAGCTTTACTTTTTACTGCCTCACATGAGCAAACATTGCAGGCACATTATTTGCTTCCATTTCCTGATTGGTTTGAATACAGCCTACAGGACAATATACATACTAGGTGTTTGGTATTGGGAGCAGCTGGCACTACAGAATAACTCCAGAGACAACCTCCAAGGCAACACATGGGTGCAGGCTGTGAAAAGTGGCCAGACTGGAAAGAGAAAGCTCAGCCTTCCTACAAGCTTTTTGGAGCTTCAGAGATAGCCTTGGCTCCCTTTATTCTCCTTGAAAATGAAGTGTGTAACTGAGGGACCTAAACAGAAATGAGAGTAAACTTGAGCTCCATTAGTAGCCAGCAATGGCTCTCTTGAAGGGCAATTTAAATCCTAGGTGAGCTAAAAGGAAGTATTCTCTCTCTTTCCATTAACCATAGGAGAAAAATCTCCACTTTTAAGCACTGATGAGATGGGATAAATCCAGACCTCGGTTTGTAGGCATTTTTTTGGTGAATTGTCAACTATGCAATTTTACAAGCACAGGGAAAGCAAAATTATATAGTATCACCTAAGCTGGAACACTGGCTATTTGAAGCATGTTATAGCTGATCTATAATTCACATGCTTATTTTGACAGGCTGGCTCTTGTTAATTTTCAATGGGTGTGGGAGGAAATAGCAGTGCATAAAACTTGCACATTACTAATACCATTGCCATATAAAACAAATATTTAAATAGGAAGTTTCAGAAATGATTCAGTGCTCTAGCTACAGAATATCCTACAGGATTTTTTTTATAGTAACAGAATTAATGAAAAGTAAATCCTATTTCTCCACCATGGGCATAGGATGGTCCCAGTGCTGCAGAGCCAATGTGATACTCTGTCTCAGTGACAGAAAAAGCATCCAGCATGTTGCTGGCCCTTTGGGTAACTGAAGCTTGCTTTGAAAGTCTCCTTGAGCTGAGAGGTTGCTATATGCTTTTTAAGTGAGTGCACCAGATCGTGTGTGGGTGCAGCAGGCAGGGGTAAAAACCCTGAGCTGCAATGCAGAAGCAATTGAAAAGCCACTCAGTTGTTGCTTCTCTACCAACTGCAAAGGAAAACTCTCTTCCCACTCCTGCAGACTATTCTAACCACAACCTTTGAAGGTACTGAAGTTATTTCACTCACTTAGCCCACAGTTTTCTCAACATTAAGTCATAACTTGAAAGCTCCAGGGTGAGGAGATAATTGTTACGTCAGTAACAACATTTCATTCAGACACTGTCATAAGAGGAGGATTTCTAGGTGTTGAAAGTGTGATATGACCACCAAGCAAAGAAGCCAAAATATCACTGTAAAAATAACCACCTTCGCACTATGGTTTTTTTGTAGTTCGCTGGGAACAATTTACAGGAAGTTTGGTCTTGAATCTCTTTCATATCTGAAGCAAGGCTGTTTCACCATACAGTGCACAAGGAGTGAAGTTAGACTTAGCCTGCAAATAGTTTGAAGCTGATCTTGTATCTTCTGTCTTATGCCTACTTTATCATAAAATATCTTTGAGCTTTCTCAATTTATGTCTCAGATCTCTTTTGAAAAATGGGGAGAAAGCACTTCATTATCTCCTGCAGAACTGTGGTTGTTTCAGATTCAATGGTAAAATGGGGCATATGAATTTGTGAAGCTGGGGCAAATTTGACACAGTCTCTTCTGCAAACCATACTATGTGCAGTGATCCAACATTGTACACTTGAACAGCTTGGCCAAGGAAAATTTCTATTTTCTCACTTTCAGTAACTTTTAAAATATGTATAGCAAGGTTTTTGACACTGGAAATCCACCTCAGACTGGAAAATCCCCTTTATCTTTTTGAAAAGCCTGTGTCTCATATCTGTTTTTTGTTGCTAGAATAATTTTTAGATCGAAATGTAGTATAGTAGTATTTTTTTTACGTGCATCTATTTTAATGATCACATACATATGATACTGCAACAGGTGGGGTTATTTATACACATGGAAAAAGATGTTAGATCTCTAAGTTGCTTAAGATCTTAAAATAACTTGTGTACTACAGGAATCCTTTCTGTTAACCTTAGAAAAGGGTGGAGGTGTGGGGGGGAAATGAACATAAAATAATTTATCTGTCTCAGAAGACCTAAATATGTTGTCATGCAATCTTTTGATGTGGGTCCCCATTCTGCTACTTAGAGGCATTACATATTATTTATTTTCCAGGCTTCCTCAGCTAAGATGGACAAAGAAATATTGAACAGAGAAATTTTAAGTGCAATGGACTTGAGAAGTGTATATTTTTCCCAGGTTTTAGGCATATGGAAACTAATGAAAATTATCCTAAGACTAAAGAGCTGTCCCTTAAACTTAAAAGCTCGTAACATCCTGCAGTGATGATGCAACAGTTTGCAAGACTGCCTGAATAGCCAAGTGTAATTCTGATCCCTCTACTTTGCCAGGTTGTGACGCTGGCAGACTTCCAGAATAAGCCAGCTTCAGAACTGTGGAGCCTCCAAATATGATCTTCTGTCAGTCACAGGGGTTTCAGCTCCAGGAAAGGAAAGATTGATCTGGCAGATTATAATCACTTTTGTATGAGACAGTGAAATAAGTGATATTTCCTACAGTGGAATGCCAGCTACTCTAGGACTAGTCATCACCTTGAACTGTGCTGGGAATCAGTGGTGTCTTAGCTCAAGTATCACTATGTCTCATGCTCTTGTGATGCAAACCACTGTTTTTTTCAATAGGTGCTAGACTGGCAACTCCCAACCTGTGCTGAAACAACCAAAATGCTTCAGAGGTTCCAGAGCCATCCCTGTTCTGGGCATTCATTTCCTTAAAACAAAGAGAAATAGCTAGTGAAGCTGAGGCTCACACCTGATTTTCAGACTCTTACTGCAGGACAGACCAGCCATCTCTGGACCAGTTCCTGGGTTATGCTCTGCCCTCCCCATCCCACTAGAGAGGACAGCTATGCAGTCTTCGTGGCTCAGCCCAGGCAACATGTTGCAGTAACCGAGGCTTCAGCTCTAAAAGCTGTTATCAGGGGTAAAAGTTTGTAACAGAGAAGTGCAGTAACACCTCACAGCTCCCATGGGTTTTCCATCTCATGTAGGACCCATTGCCAGCATGCAGAGAGAGAGGAGTTCAGGCAGAGATGGGAAGTTCCTCAACACAAGTGGGGAACCCAGCACCAGGATGGCTGCATGAAATCAAATAACCCTGAGAAATGGACAGGCTGTAATGAATAAATAGACCTGAATGTATTTGCTCCAAAACAACCAAAAGACTGTTACTTTGATAAAATTAACTTCATAATAGTTTTCTAACCTGACTAATCAACACCCCAAATTCTCTTTAATTTCTAATCTTAGAAAATCATGTAAAGGAAAATACTGTGTCTGTGACAAATGTGGATCTCTTGGGAAATCCTGATAGTGGGACCATTTTGTCTTGACTTGGTTAGACGTGAACTTTATTTCTGATGAATTTTCTGTCTCCTGCCGACACCTTAAGAAGATTACCGTTTGTGGTAAAGGCTCAAAACATTAACTGAAAACTAATAAGAGAGCAAGTTCTTTCAAGAGAATCAAGCTGATGCTGTGGGCATCAGCTTTCAAAGATTAAACAGGAAAACTGCTAAGAGGATTTACCTGTTAAAACTCTGTCATTAGAGATCACCTTTATTTGCCATCAAAATATAATGAATTTAAAAAATGAAACTGTATGTGTGTTTGCTTAGGAATAGAAACAAACAACTATTCCTCCACCTACTGCTCAGCTGCTGCTTTATATAATGAATGACTACTCATTTTTAATGTTTCGTGTCTTATCTAAATGAAAAAAAATTAAATGTCAATATTAATTCAGAGAAACAGCCACCCATCTTGATACCTGTTGTTAACTATTATAACCTAATATTATGGGCAGAGCCGTAACAGTCTGGCATTCAGTAGTTCCTTATTACAATGATGAGCAAAGTTAGTTGGCTGTCTGTTGTCTGTTTTTTGTTGTTTAGAACCTTATCAGACTCCAACCAACTGAATTGGTAATACCCAGGCCTGACTTCTGTCTCAACCTCCTTTCATGTGGTTTCTTTTGGAAAATTTCAATAGTGTTTTGAGGGGAAAAAAAAGACAATGGAGTCTGTGTTTGGCTTCGTGTGGCATTGGTAAGTTCTTACAGTCTTGTTCTTACACAGCAAAATCTAGACAAAAAGAAAAGGGTGGTTTTGTCCTACCACCAAAGATACATTTTTGGTGGTCCCATGAAACAAACCTACCTGGCCAAATCATTAGCCTCCTTCCACCAAAATATTCTCCTTTTGCGCATGCTGAATAGAGATGAGATCTAAGTTCAGTGAAGAGGCCTCTGCAATGATCATGTTCTTCCAAGAGCTACTGAGGCTTAGCAAGATTTCCTGTGTGTTACAAGGAATGCTATAGAAGTGCCAGACAGAAACCAGTCCAGTTGCTTCTCCTTTCTGGATTCTCCAGTCATTCTGTGTTATTAGATGGGTATAAAAGGACAGAATAGGTGAATATGTCAGTTGCTCTAATGATCTGACTAAATTACTGAGCTCTTGGTCTTCCTCTGCATCTTTCTCAATGTCTTTTCCATTGGAGTTTCCTTGTGACCTGGCTTCAAGAGGTCAAGAATGACCTTGTGCTGTGTACTACCTGGGCATGGCACTGTCCTGACTTATAGAGCCTTTGAGTCTGCCTGTGTTCAGAGTGAACGTAGTTGTCCTGCTTCCAGACCTGTAGAATGCTACAGAATTCATAATGAATAGCACCTTTGCTATGGCTGTCTAAGAACCTAGCTAAACTAAAGCTGGAAATATGTAAGGGTTAATGGGTGACATAGCTATGCCTGACATACCTCCTGCTCCAGTGACTACATGCCACATTGTAAGGATGGGTGAGGACTCCAGTTGGATGGCTCTGGACAGCTTCCTTCAGCGTGTTTGGGTTTGTGGGTCAGCTTTAGGAGATGCAAAACTCTTCCTATTGCATCTTTACCCAAATCACTCGACTGGAGAAAAAGATCAAATTTAGACATTATCAAAGGTCTCTTCATCAGCCGCCAGCTAGAAGTATCACAAAATCTCCCAGGAAACTTAAGCAGACAAGCTCTGTAATTATAATCTATAGAGAGAGAATCTTATTAATCTTTGTGTGGATTAACAAAACAAACAAGATAACTGTGAAGCTGAAAACAATTCTTGCTACTTCCTATGAGCATTTTTTTTCCAGTGTTATCTTTTTACATATCCTGAATTTCCTCACGAAATGCATTGGGAATTTTTTGCTATAGATATACTTTCAGTGTCAAAGGTAGCAAGGCTCTGAACTCCTATCTCCTAAGCAAGCGTCACATGCAGGTAGGATTCTGCGTGCCCATGACTCATTGCAGGTACAGGCATCACTTTTTTAAGTCTTCCATCTAGCCTTTGTATGTAAGACCATGCAGACCTATAGTGGCCTATAACCAACAGTACCTTTCGCATTATTGTCTAGCTAAAAATAGCTACGCTGTGCACTTACTATAACTTGACATTTACTAAGCATTTATTTCCTCTGCATGTCAGCAGAATAAAATATACATAACTATAATATCTCCTATACAATGAAAATAGCACTCTTAATCATCCTGGCAAACGGTACAGAGTTGTTGTGCAATGACAGCACACCTTATTGAATGATAGTGCAGCACTGTTGCCCTTTGCCTAGCAACATACCAAAGCATGGGATCGGAGTCTACACCCTGTCTTATTGCTCAATTAGGATCTGGCAAACATCCCTTGATGTTACCCTGGCCAATATCCACATATTTTACTCACATATGTAACTTCACGGTGATGTTGTTAAGGGCAGATCTGCTTATGTGTCTGCAGGGTCTGAGGCTGTTTGTATCTCAGATTCTTTTGCAGGAATCAGACCCGTTGAAGGAGACAGGCTTTCCTGGCTAACACAGCGCAGGTAGCATTTACCAGAAAGTCATGCTCCTGAAATTCTTAACAATTGAAGAAGCCAAATAAATTGAATTGAATATTGCCGTGGAGGAGTTGCAAAGTAAGGAAGAAGTTAAAATAATCCCTGCAATCTCCTTGACAAGTAGTCCACATATCGCATATATAAAATTATATTTTAAATGGAAAATATGTATTCACAGGCATAATAATTAAACCTTTAGAAAATCCAGGAGGGGTTGTTTTGTTCTAAGTATATTTTAACTGTATGTAAATGAAAGGCAGTGATTTTGAAGTGTTGTCATCCCAAGATTCTCATTATTTGGGATTGAGTTGGTCAGAGTCCAGGGAAGAAAGGATCACTGCCTTTCTTTGTGTCCCGGGAGCCACCATCCTGTTTCATTTTAGTTGGAGAAGCGACTACCTTGAACCTCTATGCTAGACATGCAGATACTGGGAACTTCCTCTGCTTGAAGAGTGATTCAGCTGTAGAGTATGTCTCATTTTCATGGAGTAGTAGCTGCACAGAGTGAGGAATTGTAAAATATCTAGAACCAGTATAAGGCCTAAGAGTAAGTTCCCACTTCTTCTACGTTTCCTCTTAATTTTCTGTAACATGTAGTATTTCTAAGCTTGGCTTGAAATAATTTTGTTTCCTTCTAAAATTTGATCAGTAATTAAGGCAAAACTTCCTTCATCTTAACAGTCAAAAGTACCTCACTCCATAATCTGGGTTTTGAAATTAATTGGACAAGATCTGAGAAAAACATACTGATGAGCTGGTCCCCATTTCTCTTAAGACTGAAATATTGTCTCTCCTGGTAGAAGCAGAAGCTCAAAGTTGTGAAAATGTCTCCATAGATACTCTCTTGGATTTTAGAAAACCTATTTTTAAAGGGTGTTTTAAGTGTTTTTTTATATTTTCCGCTGAACGGTGTTACAAGTGGTGGTGATCACAGAACCATCAAGTGAAGTCTCCGTTCAGCTGTACCCTTCACCTTGATGCTGCTGAAAGCTGGAGTGGTGCCTTCGTCCTCTTAGGGTTGGTTGACAGCCTACCTGAGTACTGAAAAAATTTGGGTTTTGCTAGCACATGCAGTTGCAGGGAAGCCCCAGATCCCTGAAACAATTATGTCCATCATGTTCACGGGACAGAAAGGTATC
Organism: Dromococcyx pavoninus; assembly: GCA_033558185.1. Classification (NCBI taxonomy): domain Eukaryota; kingdom Metazoa; phylum Chordata; class Aves; order Cuculiformes; family Neomorphidae; genus Dromococcyx; species Dromococcyx pavoninus. Next base: position 3,788,297 of record JAUMJL010000212.1, read on the forward strand.
ACTGGCAAAGTTGTAGACAATCAAAAGGGACCTAAAATTAGCATTTTTACAAAATTATGCAATATTTTCTAGCAATACACAGGAAACTGAAGTAATTTTTTTAATTGAATTCCACTAAAATTGCAGCACCATCTCAGCCCTTTCTACAGCTCAATGAAACTACACCAGTAAGGTACTATAACTGAGAAATAGAATCTTAAGCATCAACTAAGGTACAAACTCACAGTGAAATGTCTTTAATGGTTGGGGAAGGTTCTGTTTTGTTGTGTGGATGCTCTGATGTGTAATCAGGAGAGAGCTCACATTGCGTCATTGTACCCATTGGGGATAACTAACATCATATCTCTGTCCTACCCGGTTCCGTATTTTCAAAACACTTAGTAATACGATAACTTTGAAATTCCTATTTCTCTGAAATTGTTCATGAGGTTCAAAACTTATTTGTGATGCCAGGCAGATGGAACAAATAGTGATATTGATGGACAGGTAACTGCATTATGGTTACTTCGGACACTCTTCCTTAGAAAACTAGATTAAAAAGTTTAAAAAGTTACGAAATAATAAATAATAATATATTTTTCAGCAGCTTTATAGCTTTTATGAAGAGCAGAGTTATGACTTCTTGTAGAAGTGTAACACTTAGTAATACCTTAAAGTTGTTCCTAAAAGAAACTTAATTTTTTAAAAAAAATAAAAAGATGGCTTCTAAAAGCCTATAGTTACAATCCTGTAGAACAGACTGTATTGACACGAGTAAAATCATTACCTCTTATGTGTTTGAATGAAGGTTCCTCCTGCAAACAAGCATCTGGTCTTTCCTTAACAAAAGTAAATATATAAAACATACTGGACTTTTTGAGTGGTTCTATGTTTATATTCTACTTATCTTTAGTTCAGCTTGTGGAAGATGGAACGTTTTGATTCTTGTGGGTCTGGTCCTTTTTCTATCCCTGTCTTATCAAAGGTATTGCTAGAAGTTGGTGATTTACTGAGAAGGAAACTGTAACTGCATCCAAAAAGTTGGGACCATAAAACCAAGTTTCCTCTTACACAATCAAATTATTCGTCACTTGAGACCTGAAAAATTTTAGAGTCTTAAACATACCCTCATTAGAGCGGTACATGAATGTCAAAAAGCCTTTCTTGTTCTTATTAGAGTACAACAGTGAGTGATGAGGCCAAACCTTTCAAAGCAAGGTTTTCAGATACAGATCACCCAAGTTATACATGACACCGCACAGAAAAACGTGATCCACAGAAGCTCTGAGAAGCTCTGTCTCCCATCAAAACACTGAGACTGCCAGATATTAAGATTTGCAAGACTTTACAGTGTAGGATTTTTCCAGGAAAATCGAAGCAACCGTTTCAGTGTTAGCATTGGTTCCTGTCACCACCATTACCACTGCTGCCACAAATGCACTGCTATTCATGCCTCTTACACAAGAGTAGACATAATATCCTTTTTTGAAAATCTTCAGAAAAAGGGGAGCAGAAAGGCCAGAAACTTAGGAGAGATAACACAGCTTGCAAATAGCTGCTTCGCTTTTGCTGTGTGCTGGAGAATGCAGGGCTGGGCTATAGCTGTATAAATCAGGCACTCCTGGTGTACGTTTGGTTGAGTAACACGGGTCTTTTGGCCTCACACTGAGTGCATGAGTGCCATTTAGGGGGCATAAATATGGAATATCAGAATCTTCTAGAAAGAAACTGGTGTGATCCCTGTTTTTTGCAGACCCATATAAAGTAGAATGAAAAAGGAATGTTTTCCCCATAGGTAAAATTCTCACCCACATTCTAGGTGTAAAGCCACATGAGGGCTGTTATTTGCCCCTGAAAAGATGTGTTTACCCTGTGTATTTGAGCAAAGGCTAGAACCACTTTTTGCATTTTATTAATACAAGGAGTCTCACTCTTGCAAGGAATTTTCCATGTTCTTACAATTTGTTCTTATGATAGCCCTAGTTTCTACACCATACTTCAGACAGGTGTAGATTTATCTAGAAGATAGTTACGTGCAGTTAAGCCCTTCAATGACTTTACATGTTTCTGCATCAATTGTTGTGATAATTTCACAGTGCCCCTTTTCCCTTTTTAAATCTGCGTCTATGTCTTCTTAGGCATGTTGAATAATCACAATATCAGTAATTTGTTAAGAAAATATTTGGCCACCTGTGTGTTCTATAAGAACTGGGACTGAATTCTGTGGCCAGTTTGACAAAAAGGTTACCACTCTTTTAAGTCATCCCCATGAGTTCAGTGCTACTATTCCCTTTTGTGCAAATCCCCTTACGTGTATGCATTTGAGGTATCATGGCTTTAAATAGCATCTTTGTCACATACTAAAAAGAGCAAACTTTTTCAACTTGCATACGTGCCTTAATCTTAAAAGTATATAGTGCTACAAAGGAAAAAATTTAGTCAGTATCAAACATTTAAGACTTCCAGGATTGCTGCACACTGCTGAGGTGCAGAAATGGATAAAAGGATGTGTTGGTGTTTTTCCATTTCATTGTAAGCACAAACTCTCTTTGAAAGCATGTTGCAGATGTTTATGCAATATTTTTAGCTTTACCACTTACAGTACTGGGATGTATTGCAAACTTTTTGATTAAGAATCATAGGCTATGAGAAAAGCTTAGAGCTGTAATGCCTCTAGCTCATTTTTAAGCAGTTACCATGCCAACCGAAAAATTATGAGCAGAACGAATACAGATTTATTTTTTTTTAAATGAAATAGTGCAAAGTTCATGCGGGGTCCAAAGTTTTGGAACACTCTATTCTGTTGTTGGAAGACTTATCATGATCCATATAAACCTACTGGTTATATGAGGAGTTCATCAACTAAGAGTTTGCAGACCTGCAGAGGTTTCACTCAAAAACTAAAGCATCTGTTTTATCCTTTGCAGAGTTGGGAATTGCTGTAAAACCATGAGCAAACATTTAAGCAAAGAATTGCTCCAGACTTCGTGCTTGAAAAGTGCATGTTAAGTGCATATTAAGTAGTAACAGAGAATCAGATTCTGTGGAAATTCCTAGATAAGGTCTCCATAATGTAGATAAAAGCTCAGTATGCACATAGAAAAGCAAATGCAAACAAATAACAAGTATTCCAAAACCATGGCTTTCAACATTCGAAAATCAGAGGTGAGGTGAACATAAAACACAACTGACCGAGCCGGGAGTTTCAATGTGCCCTCATACCCCAGGCTTTGTGTTGTGGTAATGTGAAGAAATAACATTATGCTTGGAATGAGAAAACGCAGTAGTCTTTGTAGTCTCAAAATAAATGCCACTGATTTAAAAAAATGTGGTGGATGTTTTTCCTCATGTGGCACGTTGCTGTTAAGATGCTATTGTTGTGTATTTCTATATATTTGCATATTTGGTCTACCATATTTTCTGCAACCTCATTCCCCTGAAGTACAGTGAGATTTGAACAGCTAATTTGAAAGAAAGAAGTTATTCATAGAATTCTCTGTGAAAGAAGAGTCAACTCCAAGTCTGCAGAGAACAGTAATTTAGGAACATAAAAATATATAAAAAAAGACATCCCTCATACAAATCACTCTTACAAAAGTACTTGAAAAAGGGAAGAGACAAAGCCCAGAATTCTTTAAAAGCTGCGCTTGAAAATTAGTTTACATATGTACTTATTTACCTGTCTATTCTCAGCCATTTCTGTCTGAGTCAATGACAAAAGTAGAAATGCTGTGGTTTTCATATATTTTCAAACTATATTTTTCAACAAGTCTGTTATATTCATGCTTGAAAACCAATCTTTATGAAACCTCCAAAGGAACTCCTATGATCAATCTAGAAATCTTTGAATATTGACTAAAATTATTTTTTTAGATTTTTTCCTCAACATCCTATGCCAAAGATGTAATTTCCTATTAAAGTTGTGGGATAATTCTCCCCCACAATGGTAGGAAACAACAACTACAGGTGGTCTGTTGAGTTTACTTCAAAACAAAGACTTCAGTTCCTGTTCAACACAAAGGCTTCTTTAATACTAGTTTATCTTTTCAATTTTGGTGTGGGATATTTGGTATTGGATACTGGTCAGTGGGATTGCTTAGATACCCTTCTCTGGGATCAAGCCAAGGCCACTAGTGAGGTGTGGTCGAGGGTGGGTGGATTTGGAGTGAATTTACATAGTTTTGAAATGCGTAAAGTGGAAGAAAATCCAGCTGCCTTTCTTTATTCATAGCTTGAGGTGGAACAGGAGGAAGAGGACGCAGTGGTAGTAAGTGGAGGACATTGGATTTTGCAATATGTGAAGGAAGACAGCCAACATAAAGAGGAAAAAAAATATGAGGAGCCGCCAGCACACAGGCTACTTTACACAAATTTGATGAATGTTCATCTGTTGCTTGCACCAGGTCATGTAAAGCAAGAACACGGGTAACGTTTCCAGCTGTACCCTAATGTGTGAGTAATTTTGATTTAACAATCCACCCAACATATGTGACAATAATTAATTAACAGTTAGCCCTTTGTAGTGCCCACAGCTTGGTGTTCTAAGTGTGTGCTTGGAGCCCTCTGTTCATTCATTTACCAAAGCCTCTGCACTTGAAATTCAAAACAATCAGTTCACCCTTTGATGAGTTAATCCTCCTGCTCCCTTCCACATCCTCTCTCTCAGAACCCAAAATGCTTCAGAAATTTGGACTATGGAAAATTACCAAACTGCATGAATTTAGACCTGAATTGCTGAAGTGATTGTATCCTAGGATTATCCTGGAGTATGACACATTGCCCTCTTCTACACGGCATTGCCACTACCCTGCATCTGCAGCTCCATTGATCTCAGCTAAATTTTACTCACTGACATAGCCCAGTAGAAATGAGAGTAGTTTCTGACCATGGTTTTAAATATTTGAACAGGGTAAAAGCCAAGAAGGGTTGGAAATTATTTAGCCTGCTATTAGGGGATATAATTAGACATACTTGGGTATAATTAGACTTGGATTAAATGAAGGTGGGAAAAAAAAACTGCAAGAAAAAACAGCCCTGGTAACAGTGAGATCTCTTATACATGGGAATAAGGCAAAAACGTGTGAAAACCACGGGGGAAATGAAGTAGGTGGCAGGATAGCTCTTTTATTTCTAATATTTAGAAGACTAGCTTATACCCTTTGTTTGCTGAGCGAGGTAGAAGGGACGTGTCTGGAAACCAACCATCACACTCTAGTTTGTGATCGGGAATGCCTTCGTACTCAAGGTATCCCCAATCTGTCTGTGGCATGTTGAATGGGATGCGTCATCTCTCTCCATACCGTTGTGGGTTTCCTTGTGTAAGACACAGTGTTGTATTAGGTAGGATCTACAATGAGCCTTTTTTACTCCTCCAGCAAAGGTGAAGTTGTTTCTCAGGAGGCTCTGTTAGGAGAATGGCACCGGAAAGAATGATACTGCTTCATCAGGCAACGACCCAGCAGAGAATGTCCTGAGGCTTTTCTGGGGATATACTGAGAATTAAGGCTTTTTAGCTCCACACAGCAAACCATTCACAACTTAGGCCACAACTTTGCAGATCTAGTAACTGAGGCTTACAAAGGTCCACCGCAGACTTTTCCTCAGAATTTTAGGGAAAACAGAAACAAAACTACTGAAAGAAGATTATTAAGGTGGAAAAATCAAGCAGCCAAATTGCAGAGAATTCAACTAACTTAAATTCAGCTGTGAGCAATCCTAATTCTACTCTTTTATGTGTTTTGATACCGTCTTTAATTGCATAATCACATGCTATTTCGTGAATAATTCCAGACCCAGGGCTGATTTGGGATTTTGTGAGCTAAATAAGGCATGAGACCACACACAGTGATAAAGTCAATAAAAAGGAATATTGAACAGCTGCCTTGTTTACTGAGTACATCCACTAAATGAGGCAGTGATTCTGCAGAATTTAAGAAAAAAAGTGCATGATCAATATAATTAAGTACTCAATCATAGTGCTTAAGTACAAGGAGGAGCAGAGATACATGGGCAAACTAAGTCCTCTTCCCTAAATCTGCCATTTAGTCAAATCACACTTGCTTTGCTGTTTTCCACAGGTGCCAAGAATACCTTTTCCCATTCTTCTCTCCCAGTCACTGCTGTGTATTTCTGATTTAGCTAAACTTAATCCAACCTATCCTCAGTATAACATCTGGAATTGGTTTCTCAGCCTGTTTTCCTTTCATAAAGTGTTATAGCAAGGGTAAAGTTCCATGACTGCCTGACTAAAGGTATATACATACCATATATAGAACAAAGTACATTTGATCTGGTGTTCAGATAATTAATGTCACTCAGCACAAGTATTTTTTGTGTTAAAATGTCAGCATGTCATTGATTGTCAAACCATTTCTTTTTCCAGTCTCTGAAACACAGAGATGGATGATGTTTCAACTCCATAGATATGATACTATGATACATCACTCAAAAATATCATAGGAAACTTTCATAATTCCATTTGGCGAGGAATGATTTGTGAGGATCTGGAAAAGTTAGGAAACTTCCTACCAAAGGTGTGGGTTTTCTGAAAGCCTTCCATTAAATATGTTTTGAAAACCAAAGAAACATAAACACACAAAAAGTCATTCCTGACTAATCAATAGAAAAATATGTTTGAACCTACATGTTTATAATTTTCATAAGATCTTTGTCTCCCACTTTATAGCTTTTCTTAAAAAAAAATAATCCCAGAGTTTCCATCATAAAGATCAATGAATATCTTTGCCTAGGTTCAAAACAAAGCGTGTAAGTCTCTCTAAAAAGTACATGAGAGGAAGTCCAACCCAATGTGGAAGGTACGGGCCAGGAAGTCAGCAGGTTGTTCCTGTTTGTATCTTGCTAGTCTACTGCCAGACTTTGGAAATCACATAATCTGTTTGTGAAACAGATTCTGTGCTTCATGAATTTTGTAATCCATATTGAACGCTGATGGAAAGCATCGCAGAATTCATAAAATTTGTTGGTAGCTGAAAACATAGCCATGTCAACTTGTATTTTCTTCAGGCCTCACTGAGATTTCAGAATCCATTGATCCCACTTTCCTAAAATGGCTGGTTCTTTGAGCTGTACAAGTGTAATCACCTGACATTTTAAGAATGAGTAGCTCCAACAAATCTACGTATAATACTGAGTACTTTTCTTGACTGATGATCTGTTGTGCTGCGTCTTGCAGAAGTAGACCAAAGTAACATGCTGTTTAAGACTAATCTTGAGATACATTTCTTCTCAGAAGAGTCACTGCTCTCCGCGTCAGAGATAAATACAACTTACAAGAAGTGAAAAACATCTCTGGATAACTCTTGCCTTCCTCACAGAGGTGTTGTGAACCTTAATGTGATATTCTTTGAGCTGCTTGGATGAAACATAGTCAGAGAAGTAAAGGTAATTTTACGTCTCTTAAAACATGAAAAGAAGAATAAAGGGAGACTAGGAAACAAAAGAAAAAAAAATGTAGCTCTAAGAGGGATAAGAGTCTGTTGTGTCAACCATGCCCATTTTTGGGGGTTACTTAAGGTCTTTTCATGTTCTGCAACTTTGATACGCAACAAGGAGATATACAAACAGATATTGTAACTCCTATAAGAGCACACATAATGTTTGAAATCCCTTGTCTTTGCTCACTACCCTCACACACAATATATCTTTGAACTGTTGTTGAATGGATAATCTATATTTCATAATTCAGACTGTCAGTATTTCCTTTGCATAATTATAATAGCAGAAAATATTTAAGACCTTTGTGGAACTTGAGAGCTCTATTGCCTTGGGCCATATTTAATGTGTAATAAATTATTCAGCAACAATGCAGTCTTCATTCTATCTACAGTAAGTTAGAACTAAGTGTGTGAAGTATACATAACTAACATGAAACAGTATTTGTTATCGCTGCCAAGACTGAAGTGTTTTCTGAAGCTATTAGTCTGATATTCAGTGAGCTAAATCCCCATCAGGTGAAAACTAGCATAGCTTCATTGAATTTACCTTCAAGGAAAGGGAAATGGAAAGGATGAACTCTCTAATCTCCAGCTTAGAATCAGAAAGGTCAAGGAAAAAGTGTTCTAGCATGTCACATTTAAGTAGGTTAGAGGATATTGTTTGCATTTCCTTTTCTGTCCAGCTGCATACAGTGCTCTTGAATGTCAGTCTGTCAACAACAACATTGTTAGAAAAATAATACTAGCCTTTCTGACTGAATGCACCACTCTAACATATGCCTCATCCCTGTCCACTGATGGCAACTAGAATGGATGACGTACCTATGCTCCTGACAAAAAGAGATTTTTGTTACCTGGAGCTTGTTCATTGAGATCTGGCTTTTAGGCACCCATTTGAGCCATTTAAATTTTCAAATTCTCAAGCTTGACCTGAAATAGCTTAGAGAGAGAGATATTAGCATTTTCTACTAATGAAAACTACCTTAATATTACCCTGAGTGCAGCTAGCAAGGTAAATGTGCTACAGAATAATCATGTAGTAGGTGAAAGAGGAAGTTCAGGGTAAAGTCGTAGAAGCCAGAATTAGAATAAAGGGGTGGGAGGGTAGGATGGCAAATTTTAAGAATGGCAAGGTTTTCATAACAGATAAACGGAGAAAGAAGACATCTTATTATGTGTTGTCTTAAATATACCAAATATTTGCTGATTACTTTTTTCCTTTAGTCTCAAAAAAGAAGAAATCAAACTCCTCCTTACATACCTTTCTAGATTCACGATTTCTGTGAATTCTCTGCTGAGATCTGGCATTCTCTCTGCATAGACAGTCTTTGAATTTCTGTGGAAGCAAGAAGGGTCTATTTCACTTCTCATTGCTGCCAGGAGTAGGGTAAACCTTTCTTAGCAGCAATTACATTTCCTATACAGTTTCACCATATTATTATACCTGGCTGTCCTCATTACTGGGCATGGGAAGCACTCAGCTTTGCCAGGAAAGTGCCTGCAGCCATTTCACCCAAATCCTTGTACTTTATCAGGTGATTTGATGTTTCTGATAGTTAGAAAGATTTGAGTTATAAGCAAAACTGTTGACTTGTGAAAAGGGGAGAGGGCAAGTTTAATGATCAGTTCCTAGAAGTTTTGATAGTCCATGAAGTAACTTGATCATTGCATGACCATGATAAATTGGAAGACAGCTTAGGTGGAAAAAAACAAATCTTATATTCAGTGCAATCAGCTTCTCCAAGTATTGAGTTGCTTGGCACTGGAAGAAAGAGATGTGGCTCAGGATGAATAGAAACAGAAGTGGCCACAGCTGAACTGATCATTGGCTCATACATCAAGGAGTAACCATCTTAGGTTTTCCTCTTAAGTTAAACTTCTGTATCTTTTTCTCTGATGCAGCCTAAAGCAGATTTCCAAAATTAACTGCATTAACCCTTTTCTCAGGTCATCTGATTTCTCAGAGCTTATGAGTCACAAAGTGGAGAGCTTTGGGCCATATTCTCTCCTTAAACCTTCACTTGTAAAACTCCAAATTAAACACTTTCTTTTTTTCCGATTACATGTAACTTAACTGTCAGCAGAAAGGAATCATTCAGCGTACACTTAACTGATTTTGTAACTCAAATTCTTGCAAAACTTCTAGTATTTCGAAAAGGATTTTCTAGTGTGATACGAGTAAGAGCAGATCCACTAAAATAATAAATGCATAAATTTTGATTTTATCTGCTTTTAAAAATGTGCAAAAGCTTTGTGGAATCAACTCGGCAAGTTTTAAACGTATTATGGAAAGAAAAGATTCTGCCTATCAAGTTAATGGTGAAAACTGAGAATTCTTTGCAGCTGCTGCTCTGTTATTTACAACACAAGTTTGGATCAAAAGATGGGTTTTAAAGAATTCCTAATGTTTTACTCTTCTGCCAAATATATTCAGCTTTTAATAATGTTGAAACAGGCATTTCTACAGTGGCAGTTCCTCTAAGGTGATAAATCCCAGTTTATGTTCTACAGACTGAAGGTCTCCATGCTGCCTATGTTTGTTAGCCAGGATTCAAACAAATCGCACAAAAGGGAAGTCTAAAATCATATGTAGTATTTACCCTGACTCCCTTGCACTCTCTTTAATTAAAGAACAGGCATTCTTTCATTAGATGTCTTCTATTAAACATTTTGTTTTCATTACTAAATGATCCTTTCTACTTATATGCTTGACATTACTGATAGCTGTAGCCACCCAATATTATCCATGTTTCTTGTGGTTTATTATAGTGAATCCTTTATTGCACTTCTAAATTGCTCAGAGTTTGCTTCTGTCTGGATTTGGCAATGCTTTGCAGGAAGTTCAAGTACTGGAAAGGGTAATTGCAAAGCTTAGATTCTATGTGCAGCTCTTTGAGCTGTTAATGTGGCATTTTCTAATTCAACTAGAACTACATCAGAGCCATGTGTACTGTTGTTTTTCTTCTCTCCAGCTAATCCAAGTGTCTCAACAGTGCCTTTCTATTACACTGATTACAAAACACAGTTTTAAGTCAAACAAGATTAAAAAACATAGTACTGTGACTCTCAGCCTAATTCCTGACATATCTGTGATGTACCAGATGCTCTTTCCCTCAGGATGAAATGATACATGACTTTTTGCAATATCACTGCACAGACATGTTTACTCCACCTAACTTGCTTACACAGGGTAGAAGAAAAGAGTGCTTAAAGGAGGCGTACATTCAAATGCAGTTAAGAATGGAAAAAGTAGCAGGCAGATTTCTAGTTTCCTCACCTTTTGGTGCCCTTGTTCACATCTATTTTATTTCAGTTTACTTTGGAGGAAGGAAGTCAATGGGTATGTTGAGCCTTTAGCTGTTAAATTGTGGGAGTTAATGCTCATTCTGTGGGACAGGTAGGAGATTCTTACCTGTACATAAAAGAAGGCTAAGAGCTGTCAAATATCAAGATTTAAAAATGCAGTGGTAACTTCAGCTTTTTCATTGTAGTGTTCTTAAAGAAGCTGGGAACAAGGCAAGTAGAGTTTCAAAACAAAAGCAAAATCCTTTCCAAGTCACCTTTTCAGTACCATGTGCAAGAAATGGTTATTATTTATAGACTTCGTTCAATTAAAGTCTGTGAAGTCCCTTAACCACAGGTAAGCTAAAGCAGATCAGGAATGCCAGGCTGATTTTTTTTTTCTACATAAAAAGCTCCTGGAGGGACGGAGATTGGTAGGGATACCACGTGGCATTCTGCAACTCATGGTCTAGCTAATATTTCAGGAAACATGATGATATGAACTACAGGCTCAGTCCTGCACCTATCAGTGTTAGTGACAACACTTCTAATGATTTCGCTAGGAGCAAGACCAAGCCTACTTTCAAAATTAGGTACTCTCAGTGTTTCAAACATGCAGAAAGATTGCAAGGAAATTGTGAACCAAGAGGTAAAGCTATGTCAATGGGAAGAGAGATCCAGTTTGGGTCTCTGTCCCTGTTTTTAGGGGGATGTTGGTGTAATTTGCCTCTGTGCCTGTAAGCATAGAGATGCAGACAGACCCATTATATACAAGCAGTGATTTGGTCTTTCTGCCTGCAGCCAGTGTGAGCTACCTTTGTTCATGCTCCAGTCCTGTATGTTGAGCCTGAGGACAGTGTTGGTGTAACAGCTCCATGGGGTGGTTACCAATGACTGCAAAAAGAAAAAAATCCCACTGTAGATATGGCTTGAGGCTATTTGTGTGACCTGCCAGGATGATCTTTAATATTTATTGCTAACTGTAAACTAAGTAGGCACCAGAAACCAAGGAGAGGTCTGTTCACCTAATTTACCTTTTCCAGCTCCACAGTCTGGAGCTTTTTCAGTAAAAGGCTGAACTTGAACATTGCTAACTAAGTGCGCTCATTGTACAGATGAGCTCTCCTATCCCCTCATTAGTTGAGAAAAAAATAAGCTGCAGCAAAATTTTCTTCTGTGCAGGCTCCTCTACAACCTAAAGCTTTATTCAGTCAACAGTGATTGTATGAAAAATATTTAATAATGGGAACAATGTTCACTAAGAGTTTAAGCTCCATCATGGTTTTCTCAGTAAAAAGATCTTTAAGAGAAAGTATTCCAAAAATAGAGGGGTTTATTAGGGTATTGTTAAAACCTAAGTACTATCAATGCAAGTACTTAACCCCCTTCCTCCTTGTGTAACTCTTTACCCTTTTCCTTTTTTGACTATGTATGGTTACTCTGCATGTTTTAAGTTACAGCTTTGTTTAAAAGGAATGTTTATTTTATACTTGGGAGGAAAAAAAATCACTAAAATTATATACTTCTCTTTGTGCTGATTGCCCTTTTCTGATTTAATTTCAGGTCCTAATCTCAATCTAGAAACTGTTTTTGGGACTTCGCTGAAAAGTGTCTGAAAGTTCAAGATCCCCTAAATCAGCAGGAGTACAAGGGTTCTTCAGTTAAATTAGCTGACATAATTGCTTCAGCAAAGGTCATGAAATGTGTGGCTCTGGAACATTAGACTGAGTCCAAACCTAAATGTATCCACATGTACAAATACTAGTGAATGAAAAAAAAACTTCACACAGGAATGAAATCTTCCCAGAACTAAACAGCAACTGTATCATTGGGAATCAGCAAAATAAGAGCAAGTGAGAAAAAAAGACTTAACTATGTTCTATAGAAAGAAAAGTTACAATTTAATATAAATTGTTGTTACATTGCACAGAATAATATGGTGACAGAAAGCTACAAAGGGAGATAAACTGGAAGAAAGCAATACTTTCACGCTACTGTTCTGTATTCCTACTATATCCTTCCTTAACATCAGTGTTAACATTAAATATAATGTGACATAGTTCCAAATGTTTCTGTGTCGATATGGACTGTGAGGAGGCTCTGTATGTAAATGTGTCATTGGAAGGGTATGTGAGAACAAACCACTCCGCCTACATAGAGAAGTGTAAACAGATTTATATTCTCCACATAGGACTCGATGATAGCATGATTCTCATCTAGAACCACGAAATGCTCTCAGACCTGATTTCAAATTGATTTGTCCATCCTTCCTAATTTTTTAGTAAAGATATTGAAAATGCCTGTATAGAGTGTCTGAGACAATTCTGCAGAATGCTAACACATGCTTTAAAGCTTCTCTGTATGAAATAGTCGGGGGAGTAAAGCACAGAGTTTGATTAAACCTTCAGATTCACTGATGACACATAATGGTAGGAAGGGATGGATTGCACTATAGGTTAAACAAGTGTATTTCAACGGGAAAAAACCCAGCAATTAGAAAACACTTCCCTTCATATTATTGAAAATGTGTGTCTGCCTGCCTTTTAATTACAGTGTGTGGAGACACTGTGCTGAATCACCCAACCTGGTATGTTCTAGAGAGCTTATTGTCATCATCTCCCTCCATGGACTCCATCTCTCACCTGATAAGAGAGAACAAAAAACAAGAGCTATATTTTGGGGCTGATTCATTAAAATTTTCACAGGTAGACAATGCATTATAGATTTTCAAATCATTAGCCTAAGCAAATATTAAATCATACACCGAAACAGACAAAAAATAGGCCTGCCATCAGATGATTTGTCTCAGCTTTAACATAAGCACTTGGAAATCATAGTCAAACAAAACTCTGCACCCATTTTCGAAGAGTTGTAATTCTGTCCCCTCATGTAAGAGGTTAAAATGGGGTTTCATTTGCTATGAATTTGTCCTTAATACATGAAAACCTGAGCATTTTTAGAATGTGACCTTCTGTGGACAAAGTCATAAACTTTCATGAAAGATAGCAAATGTGATGCTAAACTAGATTAACAGCAATGATTTGGAGAGCGTAACGTGACAGTGTTGTGTCTGTGCTAGAATATGAGTGGTGCTTTACGCATGGCAAAATGGTTCTGGTGTTTTTACTGAAAACAGTATGTGAGTAGCAATGATGCTGAGTTTATCTTTAGAGATCTGTGTATTCAAGATTTGTTCTCTGTCTGTCTTTTAATTCTCATCTTCCTGTGCTCATGTTTGCTAATGGCCATCTCTAAAATTTCAATAGCAAATGAATAAGTTGTTACTAATAAGTCTAGGAATGTAAGAATCATGGAAAGAAATGAAGCCTCTCTAATCTGCTTTATTTCTTAATATTTCAAAACTTTTAAATACATAGGAAAATTCCTGTGAACTCCAAAACGCCTGAAAAGTATGTGCCAAAATTAAGCTGACTTGAAACTAAATTTGCAGATTAAAAGTGAACAGCAGAATTTCAGTAGCAATAGTGTCCTTAAAACAATGAGTATCTCCTTTTCAAAAGCCAATGTATATTTCCTCTTTGAAAATCCAAGTGATGTAAGAGTGATCCTCTTGAAGAACTGAGAGATTACTCATATCCTTGTTCCTTTTCTTTCAGGTGAATAATCTTATATCAGTATAGAGTAATTTTTTTTTTTTAAAGTTTATCACTAGTCTTAGAGGATGAGAGAGTTTCTAGCCCCAGTTGGATGCTCCGTGACTGACTTTACATTGTTCTACTTCTTTACAAATATACAGTCAGATTTTTTTAACTTTTTTTTAAACAGAATATTTTTTGTGGACATCCTGGAACATAGAGATTGGAAGCAGTCTCTGCAGTGTATAGGAGGTGTATACTTGTACTGCCTTGTTACTATTACATTGGTTTGGAAGTAATCCAGTACTTCATTGAGATACATTTTTGAGGGCTGAAAGAGCATGGATGTGCCTGTTGACTCCGTTGAATTTCCTAGCAACCATTGTTCCTTGGTTTTCCCCTTGCTTTTTTTTTACATACCCTGTTTTCCCAGTTTCCAGTAAGCTAAAAAACATTCCTTTCTTGGGAACTAATGGCATATTAAAGCATTACCTCTGAGTGGTGGCACAGTAGCAGTGAGATGCAAGTCACAGGACAATTACAGATAGGAACTGGGGAGGAACTAGTCAGCTACATCACATGGGCTCATCAGCTCAAAGCACATTAATTTGTTATGTTGCCCCTTCACATGATATAATCCTGATTTTGATGTTATGTTATACTGACCTTTAAGTTTACTGACTGAAGAGAACAGTTATATAACTGGGATCAACTAAACCAAACAGAAGAAAAATGTGAATCCAGACCTAAGGAAGTACTATTCCAGAAATATAAACTGCTGCTCACAAATTTTGCTGACTGACCAGTTTTGTTATAGTGTTAAAAACGTTTTCTTTAAAAGACTCAAATTATTGTAGCATCCTAGAATCATAGAATCATGCAATGATTTGGGTTGGAAGGGACCTTAAAAATCATCTAGTTCCAAACCCCCTGCCATGGGCAGGGGCACCTCCCACCACACCAGGCTGCTCAAGGCTCCATCCAACCTGGCCCGGAGCACTTCCAGGGAGGGGGCATCCACAACTTCCCTGAGAAACCTGTTCCAGTGTCTCACCACCCTTATCGTGAAGAATTTCTTCCTAATGTCTAATCTAAAACTTTCCCCTTCCAATTTAAAGCCATTCCCCCTCATCCTATCACTACTTGTCCTTGTAAAAAGTCCCTCCCCAGCCTTCCTGTAGATCCCCTTCAGGTAGTGGAAGGCCACTGTAAGGTGCCCCCCAGAGACTTGTCTTCTCCAGGCTGAACAAGCCCAACTGTCTCAGCCTGTCCTCATAGCAGAGGAGCTTCAGCCTTCTGATCATCTTTTAACCCTCCTATGGACCTGTTCCAACAGTTCTATACAATTCTTATATTGGGGATTCCAGAACTGGGCACAATACTCCAGGTGAGGTCTCAGGAGAGCGGAGTAGAGGGGGAGAATCACCTCCCTCAACCTGCTGGCAGTGCTTCTTTCAGTGTGGCCCAGGATACCGTTGGCTTTCTGGTCTGTGAGCATGCATTGCCAACTTAATGTCGTTCTTCTCATCAGTCAGCATCCCCAAGTCCTTCTCCTCAGGGTTGCTCTCAATTGCATCATCCCCCATCCTGTATTTAAACCATGGGCTGCCCTGACCCAGGTGTAGGACCTTGCACTTGGCCAGTTTTGAACCTCATGTGGTTCACATAGGCCCACTTCTCCAGCTTGTCCAAGTTCTTCTGGATAATGTCCCATCCTTCTGGTGTGACAACTGCCCCACTCAGCTTGGTGTCATCCACAAACTTGCTGAGGGTGCATTCAATTGCGTTGTCTATATCATCAATGGAAATATTGAGCAGCACTGGTCCCAGTACGGACCACTTCCTTTTAGTCTTCTATCCTAATAATACAATTCCTTACTTGCTATATTAGAAGGAGTTGCTAAATGGTGTATGAGTCCATGTGGAAGTGAGAACAGATGCCCAGAGACATGTATTAGTGTTTGTTTCCTTTTTTTTGAAGTTACTTTAAATACCAGCAGGTGTAATATGCTTTTAAACAGAGAAGGCCCTGATTAGCTGAAAATAGCTAATGCTGTTTAGAAACGTAGCCCTTCTAAGGCCAGATAGTTCTGAAAGGGCTCCCAGAGTAAAATGGAAAGGAGCATTAGGCCCAGGTGAGTAGCTGAAAAGAGATCTCTGAAGCCAACTAAGATTTGCCTGGGTTGGATGTCACATTTCCTAGGAGCTGAGCATTGTCCCTAAAAAGTTCAGTATACAATGAGTGAAAAAGGAGTAGAACTGCAGACAGGCAAGAGGTGTGGAGGTGTTAAATCTAGCTGAGTACAGAAGTGCCCTCCTTTTAACAGGGCAAGATGAGAATCATAGAATCATAGAATCATAAAATTATCTGGGTTGGAAGAGACCTCCAAGATCGTCAAATCCAACCCTTAATCCAACACTATCATGATTACTAGATCGTGGCACTAAGTGCCACATCCAGTCTTATTTTAAAAACCTCCAGGGATGGTGAATTCACCACCTCTTTGGGTAGGCCATTCCAACACCTGATTACTCGTTCTGTGAAGAACTTTTTTCTGATATCCAGCCTAAACCTTCCCTGGCGGAGTCTAAGCTCGTGCCCTCTTGTTCTGTTGCTGGTTGCCTGGGAGAAGAGTCCAACCCCCACCTGGCTACAATCTCCTTTCAGATAGTTGTAGAGAAGAAGCACAGTGTGCAACCAGAGCACAGGTAGCCCCTCTCACCTAAGAGAAACCCATCCTAGCATGGTAGGTCTGCATGGTCTTCTCCCAAACAACCTTGTTTTCATCTTCTAGAGGCTCAGTATCTCCAGTTCTATTACCCTAAAATCTCCTAAGACTTCCCCTCTCTTCCATTTCTGTTACTATATTTTGAGCTCCTAGCTACGTTTTCGCCTGCTGTGAGGTGTTTGTAGATTGAAAGCCCTGAGCCTTAGTGGGCTGAATAACCTCTATCAGTTAGGCCACAGTGGGAGACCAAGTGCTGCAGAAGGAACTCAGGGCTCTCTCCACAGACCATGGAGGGAGCTGTATGCATACTGCTCAGTCTGTTCCAGGTCATCACCCTGGGAAGCTGCTACCCCTCTATCCGTAGAGATTAGTTAAGCTAACCTTACTAGCAATCAGCCTTTGGAGTCCCAGTTTTGCTGTAAGGAAAGGGCAGGCTTCATAACTGCTGGAACCTGGGACAACTCTGTGCTGCAGCTTAAGCTCAGAGCAGAGATTTCCTGTTGAGAGAGATAGAGGTCTGATTCCAGTGCATCCAAGATTTCACCTAGAAGGATTTTTACTACCATATGCAAATAAGTGGAGTTCATTTTTATTGTGTCAGAAGGTACAGATACTTGAAGTGTGTTAGCTGCTAAAGAGTCCTACCTTGTGACAGATAAGCTTCTCCTGCCAGCAAAGCTCTTCTCCCCAAGTTCTCATTTCTATGAGATGTAGTTTGCATTATTTATATATGGTAGCACTTTTACAATGGACTGAAGGAACACTCTAATGTTGTACCTGCCTTATTTTGTCTGCACATCACTTCTACACGGTATTTTGAGCCATTTTCATTGTTCTTTATTTGCTGTTCTATCGACTGCCTTGACTTGCAGATATGTTTCACTACCCATTGATTGTATCTAATGTTTTTCCTGTTCTTTTCCAGTGTTGCTATTTTTCCACTACATACTCTTCTCCTCCATTTACTTGATTCTTGTCTTCAGACCTTACATCCTTCCTGATATCATCAGATTGCATTTCTACTGAAGGATAGGAGCTGTCAGAGCCTTATAGATTACCTCACTACATAAAAAAAAAATGCTTGTAGTTCTAGCTCAGTTCCTGCTTCTATATATCATTCATGGATCAACTAAGTCACCCAAGAAGAGCTGAAAATATTTTTTTTGCTTTAAAATCAAACCTTCTGTCTAGATCCTCCAAAGTTTCCATCTCTAGCATTGCCTCTAGCTCCATTACTTGTTATGACTCCTTCTGTAGACATTTATAACAGTTGAAGCACAGCATTTTTTTTTCTGAAACAAAACTTGCTTGCATTCCAAGGAAAATAACCTATGTGTAACAATGCCATCTGGTGACTCCTGCCATAACAAGTTCTTTCCTCTTCCTTTACCATCTATGTCATCACTCATCTCCCTGACTGTTCCTTGCCTTTCCTTCTCCTCAATCCTAGTTATTTTTCAGAGCTGTAATATCCCTTTTATTGCAATATCTCCTTTTTAACCACTGTATCTTTCTTTGTTGATGCCTTACACCTCCACAGTACCGGCTGAATGCTGGATCCTCTCTCTCACTTTAGCCTACAGTACTCCCTCTGTTTGAAACATCTCCAAGGTTTTGTACTCAGTGTTCATGTCTACTGCAGATGTGCTGCGTATCACCTTTTCACTCTGTCTACCAATAGGGCAAATCAAGATATTACCTTTTATTCCTGTTTATAATGGCAACCACTTTTTACTGCTCTACTTCTTATCACTCATGTCCTCTGGAGTCCAATGCAGAAGATGCCTCATTACTCTTTTCTATCATTGTTACTATAATCTAGTCACTACCCTAGTTTTTCTCAATTTAAAAATTTAATGAGCAAATTATCCTGATATAGTCCTTCCTTTTTCCTTGGCCCCTTCATACAATTATGCCTTCCTACGAATGATGAATATAGAGAGTGGGTCATGGATCCACAACGGGTGGTAGAATCCTGATAGGCAACGAAGCTGAAAAGGCTTTAGGAGCTGTAATCATTAGAAATGAATCCCTTAAGGTATACTGACGTTTTTGGCAGTAAGAATGAGATGACTTTGAATAGGAACAAAGAAATGTTATGGGTGCAATACTGCAGGTAGTACTTCATCAACTTCTCAAAACTTATATTTAAACAAAAAGAACTGAAAAGAGCTGTACACAATGGAAGATTTACATCATTCACTTCCCCTTTCAACAACAACAAAAAAGGTTGCTTCATTGTGTCTTATGAGGACCTAATATGGAATAGATTTCTGTCAATGATGACTGGGAAATAATGAACAAGTTCAGATTGCAAAAGTATAACAACATTTTATTCATGAGAAGAAGTAGCCAATGGAATAACTAAAGCTGGGGACTTCAAGGCATTTATTATCGCTTCTGGAAAAAAAACATAACCAAGCTGGGAATGCAGACCTGTCATCCTAAGAATGCATTGCTGACAGAAGCTGAACATGATGATCTACATGATTCACTTTAGCCCTGAACAGTTGTCCTCGAACTAAGGGTCATGATATGATAACAACATGTGTAGATAGAAGCTGCAAATCAATAGTAGAAGCTTAAGAGAGATCTGAATGTGAAACTATGAGCTAAGTCTTCAGTTTAGAAAGTTTGGATGTGAGAGAACTCACTTCCCAGGATTTCTCTGTATTTACTGGTGTTCTTTCTACTTCAGTAACTTTTTTTCTCAGTGACATCCTGAGTGAATTTGCCTGTTGCTGTCTTCTAAGGACTACGGCACATAGTACTTCTGCCTCAGCACTTTTGTTCTCCTTTCCTAGTCATGCAATTCAACCCTAGTGATGCCTTTGAAATAGGATTCTTCATGTCTTTGATATCTTCTTTTTCCTTTCATTCAGACTCTACACCCAACATACCATCGATCACTTCTGTCACCTTTACAAGGTGAAATAGGTGGGCCCAAATTCTAATTTCTTCCCCCTTTCCTTCAAAAGCTTTCTGGATGAGATCTTCAGCTGGTGAAATTCATTGTAGTTTCAAAGCTGTAGTTGCAGAGCTGTTTCACAATAAATGTTTGTACTAAAGATGTAATGATTCCCTCACCCTGTCCTCCATTTCTCATCTTTTTGCCTCCAGGCCTGAAAACACTACCATTCTTGTCATTGCTCAGCACTGAACTTCCCTTCCCCTTGTTGGAAGAGAAATGCAATGGAAACAGTCTATGGCAAGGGTGTCAGACTTCATGGCCCATGGGCCAAATCTGGCCCTCTACCTTGTTTTGTCTGCCCAGCACTTTGTTTCTTTCTGCTGGCAGTGCCAAGTTCCTTGCCCCTACTCTCCTGCCAGCGGTGGTCACATGTGTGTGATGCATGTTACAATGCAGGAGCATGAGAATGGCGGGAGCCACGATTTTGGCACCCCTGACCTATGGCAACGTTAAAGAGGTGAAAGTGAATCTATCAAAGAAAGAATAAAAGGTAAACATGCAGATTAAATCAAAGGAGATTTATAAAAAAGAGGACTCAGTCTATTATGTACGAAAAAATTGTGAAGTCAGATGGACAGCAGCAAGTATGGTAAGGTGTTGTAAACTTACAATCATAGAATAGTAGAATATCCTGAGTTGGAAGGGACCCACAAGGATCATTGAGTCCAACTCCTGTCCCTGCATAGGACAAAAACCTCCCTGTCTTTTCCTCAAAACTATTGTTTATTTCTTACACGGATCAGCGCATTTATGACACTGTGGATAATATCAGTTCCCATATTCCTGTGGAGAACCCATAGCTTTAGGTCTGATTCCATGCAGCACTCCTTAGAACTTGTAGTCCATTACCAAATACCTACACACTACTGTATGAAAAGCTCACAGCTTCCTAGGAACAAGTGTGTTCTCTTTTTATCCAGAGTAGCTGAATGCCTTACATGGTACCTATTGCCAAAGTGATCAGATAATTTTGTGATGTGCAGACCAGACCATCTTTTGTTTATTTTGCATGAAGATTCATTTTCGTATTTTAGATGATATCCTATGATCACAGCTCATTCATAATAAGCATGTCTGGACATGCAAGTATTTAAGTTTTCCCCAAACTCTACCAAATTGGCACAACAGTGATGAAATAGAGTTCTTTCTGAAGAATGACCCACCCACCTTTCAGAATATAACAATTTGGCATGCAATTTGACTTAATTGCTCTGAACTCTGAGTGCTTAAAAAGCATAAAAACTAAGAGGATATAACAAGTATCTAATGTTATACGTTATATTTGTATGCATACCAAGGTATTAATATGCGGGACGTGCCTGGACTATTAATCAATCAAATTCTTTATTAAGCTTTTGAAACAATATGAGTCTATGAATAATGCATAATTTCATAGTGTACTGTTCACCTTATTTAAAGACATGGAGCTCCATGATTAAACATCTATAGTTTTTTATCCCCTGTACGTAGAATTTTGGGGGTGGTTTTCACAGGAGATTTATTGGAGCATCCAAAACAATTCTAATAAGCAGTGAGCTGTTGAATCTTACACTTCATGAATAGAGATGGTAGTAAAGCATCCACACAGCTGCAGGATATATCTACAGCAATAATTATAGATCAAGTGTTTTATAGTTGCTTACAAAGCACCCTCTGCTGTTTGAGCTGCTACACGCTTTGTAGATAAAACTGATTTTTGGAAAGATCAAAAGTCTTCTTGTGGGGCCAAGTAAGAGCCACAAAAATATCCAGAGACAATTTTATCGATCTTGCACCTATAATACATGTTGCACAACTTACATTTAAAAGTGTTGTGGGGTTAGGACACATATTGTCACATCAGTAGCTTGTTTTCTTATTGAAGTAAGAACAAAGCTGAAACACAGGTAATGGTGACAAATGGAGTATATGGGACAAAAGATTCCATGCTTGATTGCTAGGTTGACAAGATAGCAATGGATTCTTTCCCATTTCAAATGTGTTTCCTCTCTTAAAACTTGTATTTTACCAACAGGACGATGTTGAGTGGTCATCAGGTTTTTCTGAGAAATTAAAGGGTAAGTCAAGAAATGGGGAGGGGGAGATTTGCTATGGCTGGGTAGCATGTAGGGAGGGAATTGTATCTGAAGTTGGTGACTACCTGGTACATATTAAATGTCACTTTATGCTTTAAAAAATAACTTACTCTCCATGTTGGCTTCAAGGACACTTGTACTACATGTTGATATTCCCTGGTGTGACTGAGGATTGAGCTTGTCTAATTAGTAGAGATGCATGGGAATTTTGCTAAAGAAAAACACTTAAAAAGAAAAAACAATTTCTGTAGAAACTGTAATTTTCCATGAGAGGAATGAAAGAATCAAAACAAAATACATTGTTGAAAGCTACTGCAAACCAAAGTACTTCGGTTCCTTGAACTGAACACATATACTTCCAGTTTATCTCATATACCAGGAGACATTGCAGGAAATACTTTGCTAAGATTTAGCTGTTTAAATTTGATTTTTGATTTTTAGTTACCAGACTTCCTGTCTCAGAAGGAAAACTTATTATGGTACTTTATGTTGGATACAACATAATGATCTTTGACAATTTGGGTCAACGCATATTAAAGATTATTAAAGATTAGGTTGTCAGAAATGCACAGTACTGTTGTAACTCTAGTCCATTAAAGTCACTGGGAACAAGTCAATTTTATTTCAGTCAGAACAAAGCCAGGTTGATACCAAGTTGTTTTGTGTTCTCCACCCTTTATCTTCCGCATTACATTAATTAATTATTGCTCAAGTTGCAGCTTAATTTAATAATGTCTCCCCAAACATGATGAGCGTTGCTATATTTCCTTCTTTACCAGCCCCTGTCAGTTTACTAGCAATGTGGGACTATAATGATGTCTCAGAATCATAATTTTCCATGTTTTCCCCCTGGAATTCACTTTTGCACAATGCAGTGTCAGATATATGTATAAGAAACCTTGAAATAACCTTTTGGATATCTCATTTAGTCTACAGATGTCTCCCTGTGGGTTACTTTCTGTGTATTTTGAGCAACCTGAATAATCACGTAATTTGGATGTTAACGGTACCGTGTTCGTAATTCAAGCAGTGTTCTATACATAGAATAAATCAGCAAGAGGGAGCAAGATAAAGAAAAAAATTCAAAAGGACAATATTTACCCAGACTCTCTTACCAAAGCACATCTGTTTTCTTAAAAAAACAAAACCAAACATACACACAGTCAGTTACCAGGGTTACCTGTAACAGTTTTGTGGGGTGGGTGAGATTGCTTTTTACTTAGCATTGTTTACAGTAGATGTCTCTCTCTTTCAAGTGGTAAAATGGACATCTCATCCTCCTTTGCACACTAACCTAGAGAAGTAAAGTTTTATAAACTGACACTGTTTATGGTACAGTTGCTGGGACTTGATCATCTGTTTTATTGTCAACACAGGCCCTTTCACAGATTTGGCCCAGGCCAATTTACACTGCATCGAACAACTCCCAGACATGACTCAGGAGCCAGCATAGACTAAAGACTGCCAATGGGAAGTGTGGGTGTCATCAGCCAGTTCTGAAGGCTAAGAGAACTAAGTTCTGTCTGGGGATCGAATGCGGCAGCTGGACTTGGGGACAGAGCATGGTCTGTAGCTGCTCAGTTACCTAGTGCAGATGCAGACTAAGATATGCAAATTGCTGTAAAGATGGAAAATCTAATGCAGTCTATGTGAGAGACAGTGTTACTTAACATTGTGAAAGGCTCTGAGTTGTAACAAATATTTGTGGCAAAAAAATGAATCCTTCATCGTTGCAACAAAAGAGATCAAAAGATGTGATAATCACAGCATTGAGTAGGTTAGAATGGATGGACCCTGGAGGGAATGTCCATCTCACCCCCTGTTCACATCAAGTCCAGCATGCTCAGGGCTTTGTATCATCAAGGCGTATCTCCAAGGATGGAGTTCCCACAGCCTCCTGCACAACCTGCTGCAATATTTGACTACTCTCTTCTTAATTTTCCTCTCTGTCTGGTTGCAATCTGCACCTCTGGCTGTGTCTTTTCTACATGCTTCTAACAGATAGTTTCAGAGAGTGAAAGGATTCCCCTTGGCCATCTCTTCATAAGGCTGAGCAAACCCAGCTCCCTCAGCTGGTCCTGTACTATGTCTATGTGCTCCAGCTTAGTGCTCTTTCACTGGACTTGTGACAGTATGACAACACTTTTGTGTTGCTGAGGAGCTGCAAACAGGACAAAATATCCAGATGTGGTCTCACAAGTGGTAAATGGAGAGGCAGGATCATTGCTTTGGGAGTGACTACACTTTTGTCAACACTAAGCAGTCCAGGAAGTAGATGGCTGCCTTTGCTGCAGAGGCACCCTACTGACTCCTACTCAACTTGCTGATGACCAGGACCTCGAGTCTTTTTCTGAAAAGTTTGCTTTCTAGCTTTCCATGGCTTTCCCAGGGAGAGAAGTGAAGCTGACATAAAACAGCAACAAAAAGGTCAGGGACAAAAGAATTGCAGCTTATATTGGTGACACTAAAATCCACATTCTTCTGTGTTTGAATGATGCCTCTCGTTTCCCCAAGTAAGTCTTTGGGGTATCAGTGACAAAATTGTGCTTTTTTGGGATACCCAGTACACAGAAATACCATGCTTGTGTGCCTGGAAACTACAATACACAAAATCCCGACCATCTTACTATTCTTTCCTTTTGCTCAAGCAGTCCTTGAATGAATGAGGTGAATCATCCCTGTGCTACAACATATGGAGCGATTCTCAGAGTAAGCATTCATTGATGTTGTCCATCATTCATAAAGCTTCCCAGTAGAGAAGGCGCTTGGTCAGTGAAATCAAAATTGATGATCTGTGTTCTGCAGCAGAGTTTAGATTGATCTCAGCATAATCAAATTACCATTGTACTAGGTTTAAAATGGGTAGAATAGAGCCTAGGATAATAAGGCTTTTCTTTTACACTTCAGGCTATTGACCATGCTAGAACAAAGAGAGGAGAAGATTGGTGTAAAATGGTAGTAAATAAGAATAACAACATATTCCATGAGTTTTGTTGTGATGTAAGTGATGGCACAAGATATTCTGCAACTAAGGCTGGGCTCCTTAATTTTTTTTATTAAGGCGAAAACAGAAATAATTGACAGAAGAACAGATCTTCCAGTTTCTCACAAAATTAAAGAATTAAATCCTTATAGAAAGGTTTAAGTAAAGATAGTGATTTAGTTTGTGGGGAAAGGCTAATCTTGAAATTGCATAAATATAGGTGTACTGTGGCTTACATATAATCTTTTTTTCTCTTCTTGACAAAAAAAGAAACCAAACTTCCATCACAAAGTATATGACCAGTACATCTTGAAAAGGCCTTGTTTGCTTCCTTTGTCCCTGGGAATAACTGGTTTCTCTGGAACACCTAACTAAAAATAAAATTGAGAAGAATTTTTACTTCAGGGGTAATAGTATATAGGCTTCTTGAATTTTACATTGCAGTCTTATGAAAAGATGAATTAAATTCCTCTGGACTGTGGATGTTTGGAATATGGGAAAGCTTGATGAGCCTAGCCAGAAAATAATAAATCACAACCCACAATCTCAAACAGAGCCCACAGAAAGCAGCCTCTGTGTCATAAGGTCAAATTTTGAGGACCTTATTTAGATCACAGTTGGACTAAGTCCCATTTTCTTCATTAAAATTTACCAGCTTAAGGGCATCAGGATTTATACCCCTGATTCAAAGTAAATATTGTCAATAAAATGGGCAAGAACATCCTTAAAATTTATCCCTAGACTCCATGACTCTGAACTGGCAAAGCGAATCTTATATTCACATCAGTATACCTTAAACGTACAGCAAAACTTTAATCTGACTCTATAATCAATCCCATTTGAATCCCATGATAAAGGACTGTTGCATAGGTTGGATGTGAAGGAAATCTTTTTATTCTTGAATAGGAACCAGGCAAAACTTCAGGCTGGATGGCAACAGTCACCAAACCAGGGCAAATGTGCCTAAGATTGCTGACTGTTGATGTTGCCCTGAGAAAAGAGGCTTTAGAGCTGCAATAACACCTGTAAGGGTCTTTAAAAGAACAAAGATGCTGGAGGAAATAAAATGTCTTTTTGCAGTTCTCAGACACTTTGGAGAAAAGAAGATGGAGGGCTCTTCCCCAGGCAGGGTCAGCACCAGGTGGCACAGCTGCTCAGAAATGGAGGGGCACCATGGTGCTCCTGTCCAAAAGGCAATGCACTGCCCAGCTGTCATGCTCCTGCTGTTAATTAGTGATGTAAAAAGAAGGCCATTCTGAAGTATTTCTACTTTCATTTACATTATTGGATATCTAAAAGCTGAGAGAGGAAGAGGGAGAGATTCTAGTCTTAAGCATGCTATGGTATAAAAAGCTGCCAAAAGACATTGTGGTTGCACTGAGTTTGATTGAACAATCCAAAATATTTGCAGTTCAGCATTGCCAATTAAAAATACTTGCCAATTATCATCTGCTTGTAGTGGGGAAAATGTTCATTAGCTTACTAATCAAATTGTGTGTTATATTCAACTAAGTTTGTATTAACAGTTTAGAAGCAAATTGTTATCTTCCCTGCCTTTGGGATAGTTTGGTTAAAATACTATTAATGACAACAAGAAATCATGATGATTTGCAAATAATGGACACACAGCAAGGGAAAATCATGGTGTGCTCTCCTACTTCCTTACACTTGGCAAAACCTTCAGGGTGAGTGCTTGCCAATAAACAATAAGAGGATACATTTATAGACAAGGTGGAATGATTTAATTTCATTAGTTTAGACTCAGTGGGGTTTGTTGCAGTGATTAAAATCTGAAAAGAGACGATGTTGTATTCCTATTACTCCATGTTTGCACAAAATCCGAGTGAGATTTCGTTCACTGTTCATTTTTTTAAAACTAATTTTTCAATCTATAGATTCCTGTTGAAATTGAAACAGGAAAGAATACAGCAAAACTATGAAACAGAACAACAAGCCATTATCACCACAAATAGATCATTTTAGTTGCCATGGGTAACCAGTGCCAGTAAGGTATTCAGGCACTGCAACTGCCAGCACTGATACCCTGCTTTGAAAGTGCTGACTGTGCATCACATTGCCAACTTCAATAATTATTATGTGTAGGAGGGTGGTGGCACCAACAGGATATATACTTGTAATGAGTCACTCTTTAAATAGCTTAATTTATCATCCTCAAATAAAAGAGGAGGGATCTATTGAGTACGAGGCAGTCTGAAAGGCCTGAATTATTAATAAACAGAAATAATAGCAAGGTAGGAAACCTTTGAATACATGCAAACACACACACATATAAAAACTTAATGGCAATAAGTCTGAAGGAAAGTGCTTCTGCAAAAGTATGAAGCATAAACGAAGAAACATATAGAAGTAGCATCACAAGCCTGCAGCCACACTCAGTTTGTTGGTGCTAATGTAAACACCTAGCAGAAAAAGTGTCTGTAAGTGCAACTCAAGGACATCCAGGATTTCACAGATCACTGACACTGGATGTGCTTGGCACAGTAGTTTCAATTAGGCAGTACTTTTTTCTTTCAAAGAGAGAAATGCAGATCACAGATATGAAGGGTCATAACTTGAAGAGAAAGCATCAAAAGGAAATTTCTGTCTTCTGGCAGGAAATATTGGTAACTCGTAACACTTTTTTTCTTAGGGAAACACACTATTCTCCCTATAATTCAAGCACACACAGTAGTATAAACGGATGTGTACATGATGTGACATCGACAGAGTCAATCATTCATTGAGATAATTACTCAGTTATTGTCAATTTATTTTCAAAGCAGACTTATAATAAGAATCATAGAGATTCACGCTAAAAGGCCTGAGGACACTAAGACATCAAGCCAGGAGACCAACAGCCCCCTACCCTCATCTCAGGTGCAAGGGAGGAGAATTAAAGGCACAAAGAGAAGGGAAGCACAGAGACCTTGTTCCAGGTTCCCAACTGAAGATATAAAGGATTGGAGATGTTGGGGTGCAGTGTGCTTCACATGTATGTCTGTGGTTAGACGTAGATATCTATATCTCAAAAGAACCCCAAAATCCACCTAGTTCAATTTGTCTCATTGATGCAAGAGGACATTGGAGGAAAAGAAAGCGCAAATCGCTTTGACAGATATCTGTCTCCACCACTGGAGACACTTGGTTGCCTGGGACTCTTTTTCAACTACCAAGAAGCAGATTTTTTTTCCTTCATCTTTTTTCTGAACATACCTCCCCAATGATACCCCTAAAGCCATGTCAAATAAGGGATCACTATCCTCTCGCCAAGACTCTTTATAGCTGAAGACTTTCCTGCTATGCTGGACATCAGACTGCTCTTGATATTCAGCTCCCTTTTCCCACCAGCCTTGCCTATTGTGTCATGTTTTCTAAGCTTCTATTTGCTGCTGTTCATTTAGAGATCTCTACACTGCACTTTCATGCATTGATGAAAGTCCAGTGCTGGATGTACTATGTCAACTGCTGCATCCCTGGCATCACAGGCTGCATCAAAGAGAACAGCTCTCTAATATTTGATGTTCAGCTTTTTTCTTGATGCATTCAAGGAGGAGATTCATCTTTTTTTACCAGGACATTTTGTTGGCTTGTTTAGTTTGTGAGGTGTTACAAGTCTCAGATCCTTTTGCTGCACTGTTAAGAGTACAAAGTTATAAATACGGATTCTTTGTAGTCGTCTTAACTGAATTTAAAATCATTATCTGTTGAGGTGATTTCATGTTTTTTTGTCTTCTGAGTACTTTTTTCTTTTCACCTGATGCTTTGTTTTGCAAGGAATATCATACTTACATTTTATATGTGAATTCTTTTTTCCAAAATCTAGTTGACAAGATTGACTAGAACTGGTGTAAAATAGATTACCCAGTGACCTCCCTCCCTCCTTATCCTGAGTAATGCACATGATAGAGATTAAGCGTAGAACTCTTTAGATTTCACATGGGGAAGATGCATAAGACAATGTCAAAAGCCTTCTTAAGTTGAGATATATCCCACCTGTGGCTTCCATGATACCAGTTAGGCCAGTTAACTTGCTAAAACAAAAAATAGATTTTTCTTCTGTGATCTGCTCTTGCTAAAACTAAATTGGTTGCTTTAATCACTTTTCTACCTTCTAGGTCATTTGCCAATAGTTTCTAACAGTTTGTTCAAAAATTCTAAAGTGTTTTAAACTATACCAGTCTATAATTCCTAAGGCCTACTATAATCACTTTTTTAAAGGTTGGCCTTTCTCCAGTCTTCTGCGACTTTCCCTACTTTACCCTCTCCTTGAACGATAGTGGACAATGCCTCAGAGACTGCTCCAAGGCTTTCCAGTGACCCATTAGGGCCTGCTGAGTTTAACACAACTATCTTGCCTAAACTCTCTTAATTTGGTCTGAATCTAGACCATAGAATCAATTTTAAGGAAATAATGTGCTGTGGCAACACAGTAATTTAGTCTCATTGGTCTCAATTTTATTTATGATGAAAATTACCATGAATGGAATGTATTTACCACAAACAATAGAGTGAAGCAGTGATTTCACTTTTTCTTTCTGAGCTCCACTGCATTACTCTCTTCTGAGCTGACAGTAGGTTTGTTACTTATCTAATTAAGATTTAATCTGATTTTTAGTTTCTGTTTCTTTTTAAATGATGCAAATAAGGAGTAGAGTGCTATAGCTTTCTCTGCATCACCCACTGTTATCATTTGCCATGTAGAATTATAGTCACTTCCTTTTTGTTTTCATCTTATTTGTGGCACAATTTTACTCTTACTCTGAAAACAATTTTGCGCTGTCTTCTTTTCCTCTTTCTGTTTTTTTAGCTTGATGTTTTCCCCATTTTACACTTGTCCCTCGTTTGACTTGGTTTTACTTTTTAGATGATGTTTTAAAAAACCTTCAGATCATCAAAAGTAATTAATGCAGCAATATATAAACACATATATTTCCTTTCTTGATGGGGACCACACAGAGTATAAAAATACCACAAAATATTTCCTGTTTCAACAGAGCAATTACTTTAATGAGGCTATTGATTGACTGCTATCTATCTGTTGCATTATTTACCTTTGATATCTACAGATGCTTTTGTGATGCAACCTATGCAGAGACAGATGCTGAAATTCAGTACATTTTCTTTTCAATATATTTTGGGAACCATACATGGTATGCACACATAAGCAAGAATAATGTAGCTTGTTCCTAATTCAAGATATACATTAACTAGGAATGTGGCCTAACTTGCACTGGAGCAGATACAAGTCCTGCTTGCCCTACTGGCCAGTACCTGCATTTTTTTCTGCATAACGAAGAAAGTATAAAAACCTTCCTCCTCATTTCTCAGGGTGCTACTGTGACCCTGATAAGATCTTACAACTTTGAAATAGAATTTACAAGATCCAATACAAAAAAACCCACCACAACCCCCTCAAAAAAAAGAGTCTGTACCTGTAACTCTTTATTTAACACATTAAGAAAGTCAGCAATGATCACCTTCAAAATAGTTCCGTGCTGAGTTGACACGCAACTGCATGCAGTGCTGCCAACATTCAAAGTAATTCTGCAGATCATTTTCTGGAAGGCTGCTGAGGATCTCCGTTGTTTTTCCTTTCACATCTTCTACTGAAAAAAAATGTTTCCTTACAGCACCAATTTGATAATGATTCTTCATCTTGTGTCAGTTACGAATATTGTAGTTTCTGACTTCCTCCCTTTCCCACTCCATGTCTGTGTATAGGCACCTACCTTTTGGGTTCTCCATGGATATTTATGCCCAGTTGTCTCCAAGTAGAACTTAAAGACAACCCACTACACTCTTTTTAATTAGGACTGAGGACTGATGTCTAGGTATCCTATAATACATCTGTGCCCAGTGGACTTAACACTTCCTTCTGAATCTATGAACTTATAGTTTAAGTTAGAGTCATAAGATATGTGCTTACTGTCTAGAGGACTCAGCAGTCTGCATCCTCAGCAGGCAGAAATTCCTGCTGGAAAACCCTGAGCTTACCATCAATTATTATATAAAACCTTTGAAACTGACTCATGGAGATGCCAAGGCTTCATGACTTCAAGACCTTCAGAGATGAACAACTCTGTCTATTGCTTTTACAAAAGATACTTTCGCTTTGAAGACATTCAAAGGCATCCACCTCTGTTAGTAAGGAGAAAATTTAGAGAGTTCAAGCTCGGTAATCATTTGAAAGGTCTGAGTCTCCTCTTAACTTTTATAAGGCTGATACATACTTAAAAGTTCTTAAGATACAAAGGTTTAGGTGATTTGAGTTAAGTGTTCAGGAACTTTTTTTCTGTGTTGACCTTATACTTGTTTTCCTACTTTCTTTATGCCCACATCTTACCTTCTACGCCCATAGTTCAAATCACTCTCAGTCTATGCTTGATTTTCTTTATAATTGAAGAAGACTGTTTGGAAACTTGTTTTTGTGTAGAAAAGTAGACTTTAAAGGCCAAAGAGAAAAAGCTTTTGAATATAGAGTGGCAGCTGCCATTTAACACATAACAGAACAAATGCACAACATAAAGAAAGATATAAATATATATCAGCTTCACAGCTGACAACTAAACCAAAAATAATTATTTCAATGCATTTAACAAACCAAAAATTGCAAGGCTCTGGACTGGTAAATTATGGCAGCTAACTATTGAGGTAAAATGGTAAATAGCTTCATAGACTCTCGGGAAATAATTTGTTTTAATTGTGTGCAGTCATATTCAAATCAGTATCTGAGAAATCCACTGGGATGCAGAGAACAGGATTAATTCAGAATTTCAGAGCAACTCAGATAATAGATTGTTATTTAAGGATGACAGGAGATAAGACTTTCAAATTTACATACCTTTTTTGTTCTTCCAGTATGAAATTTGCTCATATTAAATCAGTTTGGTTTACTGTAAGGCTGAAAAGACACTTAACATTTAAAACAGGTACCAGGAAAGACTGCTGTTACTAATGTTTGTGCTTTGTCCAAGTAATCATTACTCTTGCCAGAGGTAACAGTCCATCAGAATTTTGATAAACCTACAAAACAGTATTGGCCAGACAACAACGGGCCTAGGGTAGAATATCACTCATTTACTCACTGAGTCAACCTGGAGAAGAGCAGTGAGGGAACTGGAAAAATCTTGTACTACATAGAGTAATGGTAAACATACCTTGGATCGTTTTTCAAGAAGAAATTTGTGTGCATTTCACTAACAGCATTAGGAGGAGGAATTTTAGTAGCACGCTTACTCTTAACCTCAAACATGCAACAGTCAGAAAGCTCCAACTAAGCAAACTTAATTTTGTCCTGGCGTCCATATATGTGGTATATGTTTTATGTGTTTTATAAATATGATATCTGATGAAGATATGGCTGAACTTTTCTTTCATGGCTAATCAACTTGTAGAGTATATTCATGAAATATACTATTCAAGCTTCGTATTAAGGAATTTATTCAGTTAATGGTACAACATTTGCATGAGCCACTCAAATTTATCTTTCAGTATTTTACCCACCTCATGTAGGCATCACAGAGAATTGAATTTGGCATGAAAGATGTGCTTGGCAATCACAATTGTGTCCACTGATTTCATGGTCAAATTGCTTGTGCTATCTTCACTTCATATGCCTATCTCTCAGACAGGGAAAAGGAAATAAGTCCTGTCGTGCAGGATTATGTCTAAGTTTAATTAAACATTTATAGAGTAACCTATAATTAGCAGGTGTCTTTAAAGCCAGAGAGAAGATGGGGAAATGAAACTCAGTCCGTTGGGTTTCCAATAAGGAAGAGAAATGCTCTGACATGAGGGGTCAGGCTGATGAAAGTCTTATGCTAATGGCTGGCAGATAGATGGAAAAAACTGTGATTGCCAAAATATATTCTAGTACTCAAATTATGAGAAAAATACACAAGGTAAGGAGGCTGATGGACCTCATTACCTTTTTTAAATTTATTTTTATTGTGTCTGCCATTAGAGCAACTGATTGTGTAACTTAGCAAAACCATGTTCTAGCTTTATGGCTGTTCTTTATCAAAGATGAGCTATTTTCTCAAGTTTCTATCAACCACCAGTGTACTGACAATTAAAAAATGGGGAATAAAAATACATAAATTCTAGGCACATCATTTGCCATTCAGTTGGAACTGAAACAATGTCATGATAATAAAAAGGCATTTCATTATAAACAGTGAAGCATTTGAAGACTCCCTAGACTGTCAAGTGATGAGTGCAGTATCATGAATGCCAATGCTTTTCTGCTGATGATTTAATTACTTGTCTTCACTTGGGTATTACCAGCCCAAATGAAGATCGGGACCTAAATTCACAGAATCCAAAAAAACCCTTCAAAATAATTTCTTACTGCTTTACTGAAGCAAAACATCCTCTTTTCAGGACTGGTGTGAGGTGTTTAAGGGCAACTACTTGTCAAAACACCTTTTAAAAATCTGCCCGTTATTGCTTCCTAATTTTTCATGAATAAATGATTTTTAAACTAATTTTTTGACACTGCTAGGTAGGAATATTGCTTTCTGAGGTCTTCTTTATGTTTGTTTGGTTGTTGTTTCTTTTATTCTATAGCAGTGACTAATCATAAGAAGAAGTATGGGTCCAAGAGATAGCTGAAAATCCTATTAGTCTCAAGAGACTAATTATAAAATCTTTATCCTACTTCCTGTTAATGAAAGTATTATAATTTCCATATTAATACCTTTATTTTTTCAGAGCTATTTTTCTAAGGCCTTGTTTTTTCCTGATTATAACGTGGTTATATTTTCTATTTTTGATATTTAGTTACTAGTAACATTTAAATAAAATAAACATAGGTGTCACATTTCCCCTTTTTTTTCAGTGTGAATCCCTCAGCTGGCCAAGTATTATTCAGCATATACTGGAGTCACTAGATTTTATCATTATTCATTGAACAGATTGTTAGAAGAAGGGTCTTTCGGCCTCCCTCCTTTGCACAATTCAAAATCATATGCAAGTAGTGCCAACATTCCAGAAAAGCCAAATGCATATACATTTCTTCATTATCATTTAAAAGGCCATAGATCTCTCATTTTACAACTAGATGAATCTTTTTTTGACATGCACATCTGAAAAAAATGCCCTTGCATTTATTTTTTAAACCGTTGACATCATCACTGTGGCAACATGAAACTCTGGCTTTCAGTGTTGTATATGTCAAAGTAATTAGTCCTTGGTCTTTCACAGATTCTTCCACTGCTAGTTTTATGAAACATTCATTTTTGTCTCTGGGTTCCTTGTTGTAAGTATTTATCTATCAGGGTATTTACACCATGGCCATCATTATTATGGTGTCTCAGAACCTGCATCCCACATTGGGCTAGAAGCCTAAGGTCAAAGGTTGTACATCATCCTTTAAAAGAGCATGAGAGTCATGTTTTCATATGAAAGTAAGAGCAAAATACACATTTCTTTTGAATATTTTTTATTTTTGATTACGGCAATGAACCAGCAAGGAGAGAAGACAAAACGCGTGGAATTTGATCTGTGAATAAATGAGTACCACCTGTATCTTGTGCTGTAATTTCAGCACCTTTTCAAGAACTCTGGATTCTATCTATGGCTCGTGTTCCTTCTCCTTAAATTTGTTAACATGCAGTACTTTTTCTCAGAGCAGTACATAGGCTTTTTCAATCACTGGTGCATTATTATAGCACAATAAAACATTAGAAATCATAGGAAATTTGAAAAGATCAATGAATTATGTTTGGCTATCACTGGGTTCAGCTATTTACTTTAAAATACTGTAAAAAAATACTGTAAGAAAATTACTTGTACAAGCAAAGTCCTTAAGCGTTGATTCTGGATACCTGTGCCAATCCCAGTGATTGCAATGTTTCCCAATTGACTGAGGGGAGTTATCAGCTGCCTTGCACTTCCCTACTGGCAACTCGTGCAATCTTAGCAGTATCATGTTTTTTCTCGTGCACCTTTGCACCAGTAGTCAGGTACAGGAATCTGCTGGGTAGAATTGGCTGCTCTCTATGAGCAACATTGAAGACAGCTGTGCAAAAATGGTTTGAAGACTGTTGTGTGCTAAATACTGGACTGATCAGTCCTCTTGCATTCAATGAAGATCGTGTAATTCTTCTGGGTGATGTTAGTCAAAATATCAGAATATAGCAAGGCTGAGCAAGTGCTTAACCAAGTAGACCGGGAGGTTTTTGTGACAATCAAGAAAGCAAGTCTGAGAAGTGTAAATACAAGATAGAGAAGCACACTGGTGGTACTGCTCCAAGGAAAGAGCTGAGTGAGAGAGTGGTGAGTGAAGGTGTCTCAGAGCAATAAGCAAAGAAATTGTGCTCCCTTTGTCTGCCTGTGTTCATAAATGGAGAGCGTTGCACATTAAAAGTATCAGACTTCATGGCTTGGTTTTCATGACATTTCTTTTTTTCTTGAGGAAAAGGAGACTACTGACTCCAGATTCTCGCTAGTCAAATGCTTCAAAAAAAGAACAGTAGTCGTTTAGGGGCTATTTAGAAAGGAGTAAGTTAGCATGCTGTTGCCTCACTTGAATCTCTGTATTGTATCCATTGTGAAACAAAAACTAACATATAAATCCCTTTAGAATATGTTTGTTTGCTTTTTCCATGAAATAAGAGTGGAGGTTCAGGAAGAGTGAGTTCCTCTGTAGAGCTTTTACAAACAAAATTATTGAAGTTAAATGGGGGGAAAACAGCTTCTGAAAAAGAAGGATCAGTCATGTTTTTCCTAACTTGTCTAATAAATGCGTAAAAATAAAGAAGTCCTTTACTGTTCAGGTTTGCTGCAGATTTGTTCAAATGTTGCTTTCAACTCATGAGCAATTTCAAGGCTGTAATGGAAAAGCTGAATCAGCTGTGAAATGTAACTTTTGACTTAATTATATTAATTGACATACCTATGTATAATTTTTTTGAGTATTTTGTATAATTGCTTCAAATGACATTTAATTTGTCACTTGAAGTACAATAATTAGAAACAGTACATGAAAGAAAGTCATTGCAACTTCAAATTAAGTATATTGAAGGTATAATTATTTTGAATGTTATAACACTGAATAGTTACACTTCTGGGGCTTGGGAGCTGACACTGCTAATGTTTAAGGCTACAGACTGGTGGTTCTCTTTGCTACACAGGCCTCATACTCACTTATTTTCACATTCCATCAGACTTAGTGGGAGGAGAATTATCCAGAAGTATGTTTTTGGCTCAACTGGAGATGTTCGAGAGGTGTGTAGCTGGCTGATGGAGCAGCTGCTTGATGTGAATAGTCCCCACTGAAAAACTACAGTGTAGTGCTAGGGTGGCTCCCATGGCTTTGCACGCTTCTGTTCATTGGGTAAAATCTCCACCCCCACCTCAGCTCAGAAAGAGGCAGGAATGCGTGACAGAGGGACATTAGCAGCAGCTTAATAATGTTAACTGGCAAGAACAGTGACATAGCTAGGAATGTATTGCCCAACGTTGCACAATATCTGTCACATAAAAATAAATAAATCGAAAGCACAGAAAATTAAAGCAAGAAAAAGGAAGGTGAGTTTCTTCTAGGACTCCAGGCAAAAGGGCACGCAACCACTCAAAATCTTGAGGCCCTGCTCAGAAAAGTGATTGTAGCTCATGTAGCCAGTCAGGAACAAATTTCCTGGGCACTGGCACAATTGTTTGCTTAAAACACTTGGGCCAGATCTCTGAGTGGAGCCTGTCCTGTGGAAATCCGAGCAACATCTGGCTTTCTCATCTCCTCAACCTCAAGTACCAAGAAATTCAGGTGCTGAAACTAAGATGAAGTGCTGTGGGTCTCATTCAGCCTGAGCTCTGCAAGCTCCTGAAGTACGTAACCCATAGCAAAAGCAGTGAATGTCAGAGACATGACTGGACAAAGCGAAGGATTTCAGCACTGGGAACAGACAAACCATTTAAGCACTTTTGCGAAGTTTATAATTTAACTTCAGGTACTAGAGAGAGCTCTTGAAATAAAAAATCAGGGATAGCTGTATTTTGCCATTATCAATCTGAATACTGGCCTAAAATCTTTAAAGAAATTCCTAGCATTGAAATCATACCTAGAGACTTAAACAGCCCAAGTATACCTAGGATGGATTCTAAAACCTTTAGGGAGGGATTTTCCTTTGGGTGATGAATCAAGTCAGAAGCTGTTCTGCAGACAGGAGAGTTAATTTGCAAGAGCCAGAAAACACAGTTCTTGGGCTTCTCTTAACAGTCCTGTTTAAACTTACCCCTTTTCTCTGTCACTTAGCCATTGCCTTTTGCAGTTCTTTACACTTATAAGGTACTGCCACAGGGAAGGAGGAGTGAAGGGATTTTCTGGAGCTCCTCTCCCAAGTGCTGCAATCTGAAAAAATGTGTCAGTTCCCTCACATCTTGTCAGCTCTGACTATGACCACTGATCTCTCATTAGGTCCATAAAAGTCCAGAGCAGTAAGTAAATACATTTCTGTGACCACACACACCTATAATATGTTTTTTTTCTTCTGTAATTTGTATTAAAAATCTAGGCTAATGCTATGTACCACATGCAGCCTGCTACATACCTTTTTGCATGGTAAATGTTTGACAACAATATTTTGGTTTTGGCATCCACACTGAACTTTGCTTATTAATCTTGGTTTCAGAGAAGCAGGTTCCTGCTCAGTCAGGAATGGGGGGACACCAGCAGGAAATTTTGAGTTTTTGCTTCTGCAGAACCTAGTAATCTCTGAAAAGCCTAGTAATCAAGCCTTCATCAGAAGCGCTTTACATAAAAGCCAGCATTGTTCTGGAAATGCGAAGTGCCGTTCGGTTATAGCAAAGAGCCAAAGTAACCAGGCAAGCTCAGATTTACATCACTACATTGTGCCAACAGCACAGCTGCATCAAATTACTGTCTTCAAAACAGGAAGGACTGGAAGCTTGATTACAAGTGCTACAGAGACGATGAAACACAATCTCATCTGTACATTGTGTATGAGATCTCTTTTTCCCATTGGAGAAATGATTAGTAGAAGGAATTACTCCACATAGGAGAGATCCTAGTTTTCTGAAAACAGGTCTGGCTGTTTGTTTGTCAATTTGAATGTGCAAAAAGAGTTCGTTTCTTAGAAAATGGTGAACCGAAGGCGAAACTGTTTTATTTTTATTCCATGAAGTGTGTCACTTAGCTTTCAGATAACAAATGGTAGCAACCTATACACAATACTTAAGGATTTTGTCCCTCCAGCATCTGACCTGTCTGAGCTGATTCCTGTATTTGTGTGTTGATGCAATAACTTTAATTGGTCCTTGAGCAGCTGGATGTCCTGGCCTGTAGGACAGCAGGTTCAGAGCCTTTGTGACCGTGTTTTCTAATAAGTCAAACCTCTACCTGAGTCCTCACATGCAATTAATTCTCCATTTTAAAAGTCTATCCCAAAGGACTTTCAAAAGTATTGAGCCAATTATTACTGAGCTATGCTAGCTTAAATGCAGAATATTACATTGGTCTAATCAAATTGAATTTGACCAGTTGAATCTGACTTCATTTTAATTACCCATTTTTGTTTTGAGTAGTTATTATATTTTTGTTAGACTTTTGAATTGTTGCATAAGATTTCATTGTTTGTGCAACATCCAAACTTCAATAAGAAGGGAAATCTAAATCAGCTTCAGAAACTAAAGGTTATAGGAACGCTCTAAAATGGACAGTCTCAGAAATGCTCTTTCCTTTTTACACTTAGCAGACATCTGACCATTTCAAATGTGTATGTATCCGTCCTTCCTTCTTTCCTCCCTTCTTCCCTCCCTCCCTCCCTCCCTCCCTCCTTCCTTCTTTCCTGTTCTACAAGATTAAGTGGGATATACTGAGGACATGAGACTAAGTGCAACCTATGGTTCTATGCTACCTGTTAATGCCACTGCTACTGCAAAGTCTTCCAAAGAAGGATGCAACATCAGTTAACAAGGAGATCCATGCTGCTCCAGCTAGATCATGACACAAAAGCTAGGACTAAGCCAGCTTGGATATCATCAGTCAGATTTGTGATCGGAAGGGGGATATAAGCAGAGTGCCACTCCTGAGCACCAGTATTAATGTCTCATTTAATAGAATCATAGAATCATAGAATCATAGAATCTTCGGGTTGGAAAAGACCTTTGAGACCGAGTCCAACCACACCCATCATCCACTAAACCATATTCCTAAGAAACTCATCTACCCATTTTTTAAACACCTCCAGGGTTGGTGGCTCAACCTCCTCCCTGGGCAGCCTGTTCCAGTGCCTGACCACCCTTTCAGTAAAGAAATTCTTCCTAATATCCAGTCTGAACCTCCCCTGGCACAACTTATGGCCATTTCCTCTTGTCTTATCACCTGTCACTTGAGAGAAGATCAACACTCACTCTGCCACAGCCTCCTTTGAGGCAGCCATAGACAGCGATGAGGTCTCCCCTCTGCCTCCTCTTCTCCAAACTAAACAATCTCAGTTCCCTCAGCTGCTCCTCGTAGGACTTGTTCTCCAGCCCCTTCACCAGCCTTATCACCCTTCTCTGGATGCGCTCCAACACCTCAATATCCTTCTTGTAGTGAGAGGCCCAGAACTGAACACAGTGCTCGAGGTGTGGCCTCACCAGTGCATAATCACCTCCCTTGTCCTGCTGGCCACACTGTTCCTGATAGAGGCCATTTCACTCAGTATTGATCTTAATGGCTGCTCTTATATGATTCTCTACATAGAGAAAATGATTATTGAAATTAACTGGCTTTTTAAAACTTCAGGTTTGCATATATTTTGGTAGAATTCAACACACTCATTCTCCTTTTTTTTTTTTTTAATTCAGTGCCTTTTGCTAGGTCCAGATGATATTTCTCCTACAAGGATGCAGAATTTGCCAAGACAAAAGAGTTTGTTGCTGTGAGCTGGTTATACTCAGCAAAGGTCTGCTCCCTACACAACTGAACTTCATGTACTATAAGCCTTTTAGAGTGGAAATTTACTGCAGTGCCTCACCTTGAGGAAAGAACCAAAACAAACTTACTAGAACAGTAATTTAAAGCCTGAACTTTAAAACGAGGGGAGAGAAATAAACCTTCTACCACTACCTCTCCTAAATGGTCAGGATCATGTGAAAATCAATAGGTTGACCTCTTTCTTCCTTTTTTTTCACACTGTAAAAAGTCCAACTGTAACTTTGTGCAATTGGTTTTAAGCAGAAACTGTTGCAGGGTGAGCAAATACATATGTGGCGTCGTGGGGTCTGTGGCCCACAGGGCAGTGGGCTACTACCTGCCCTACCAGCAGAGCAACTCTGGACCACACAGATGCACTCACTGCAGGATTTCTGAAGCCACTATCTCCATTCTGCTCTTTCAGGGTATCTGCTTGCATGCTCCTTGCTTACCTGAAACCTGGGCAGACGTAGCTGGAGCTCCCTCACTGGGTCCACACAGCAACTCTGACCAAGGGAAATACAATCTGCAAGGTGGAATTTCCCGACTGCTACACAGAGTTGCTTTATACATGAGTTTTATTGTAGTGCTGAATAAAATTTCCTAAAGCCTTCATCCTCTGATTTCTTCTTTCAAAATTGTATATATAAGAAGTAATCGAAGATAGGCAAGAAATCCATCTCCAAGTTTTGGAGTTCCTCTGTATTACAATAAGTACCAGTAGTCTATCAAAGAAACATATCATGGAATTGCAAGCCTTACAAAGTCTGGAGGTTTGTCAAAGAGCAGATCACAACTGGCCCAAATACAGAGCATTAGGGTACGAGCAGAGAACTGCAGAACTTGGGAGAAGCCTGACCAACTGAGAAGACCTAGAATTATCTTACGATCCAGCTAGGAGAGGAACTGTACTGCATTGGCAAGTCCCTGGATGGAAAAAGAGGTTTTTCTGAACTTGGATGATCTTGAACAGCGTCACTCATTCATGGCTGAGTATGTACAACTAGACTGGCAGGTTTTCCAGCAAGTTTTTTAAAATAAATTTTCTTAATAAATAATTTACTGACATTGTATCTCTTCTCAAAACTGTAGCAACAGTGATGGAAGTGATCAGCAGATGTGTGAGAGGCTTGGGATAATATTTCTGGATGAAGTTATAGGAAGTTTAAAACTAGTTTAAAGAGCATTTCTTGAGATATTTAAGAACAATTCAAAGAGAAATGTGAAGTTAGGCTCCTGTGTCCCAGACAATACTGTACTCATTGGAATATTTGCCAGTTTAGGAACTCCGCCTTTGAGGGAAAACGATACAGTAATATTTAAAAGTTTCGGAAGGGTAGGGAGTTGTTTTTCTACTCTGTTCTACTGTATAATTTATATGCTCCTAGTGCATTCTAAGGAGAATGCAGGTGCAAAAAGCATTTTTCTAACAGCCTTGTTAATTAAACAGAAGCAATTTCCGAGACTTTATTTTTCAGAAAAGACACAAAGGCTGTATCCTTATTCTGCTCTTCCACACAAAAACTATTAAAGACTAAAGCAGTGAATCTGGGCAGAGCACTATGGCTCAGTCCAGTGAATAGCTTCTTAATGTGCTCTGACGTCTACATAGGGTTGACAGAAGTACTTGAATCACTTTGTAGCTTGTCTAGTACCCAAGTGTTTTTTTTTTTTCGTTGAAAAGCTGATATAAACTGTTCTGATCAAATAAACACTTGGGTGAGAAAGAAACCATCAAGCTGTTATTTAGAGGAAAATAACTGGCTTATAAAGATTTCTATTGAAATGTGCTTTACTGTCGCTCTGTATGTTACTTTTTAAAAAGTAAACATAAAATAAAACTCTACAGAGATTTTCATCTGCTCCCAAGATTTAATTTCCAAGTGTAAGAACAAGGTATTAACAGCCACAACACAGATGAGTTTTTTGCACCTTCAGGAAGATGATGTGTGTTATGGTACCTTCATAAGAACAATAATAAAGGTGTGGATTTTGTTTTTTAGAATACTTCTATTCAGAAACTGAAATGAATGAGGCTTTAAAATAAAACTACCAAGCAGAATAGCAAACTAAATTTTCTTCCACAGCAACAGAAAAGTAGCTACTTTAAAAAGAAGCAAAAATAAGCCATTCATTCATTGATGTCTGTATATTGGTTTTGAACACCAAAAATTACTTAAAAACTGTTTCCTGAAGTGAAAAAAAAATAACATCACAAGCATCTTTCTCATTTCTGCTAAATACAGCAGCTGCTGGCTTGCTATTGACACTTACTTACTTAAATTTATGTTGCGTTCTGTTGATAGCACTGAGGAAAAGGATGTATTTTCAAATAGAAAGGGAGGAAGTATTAGTGCTACTGTTGTTTATAAGTTGCACAGACAGTGGTTAGTGGAAGTAGTATGTGTGCTGTCTTGGCTTGTTATTGCCACTGCAAGGCTGTGGTATACCCACGTGTTGGGAGAAGGATTACCCCAAACCATAATGGATCCCTTGTGGAAAGTCAGACATTGTGTAAGGAATGGGAATTTGGCTCCAAATATGTGCTAGAGAGAGCTTAGGTCATAAACTGTGTACAACCAGTGCAAACATTAGAAGTGCAAGAATCTAAAAAAAAAGATGATTCATTTTGTATAAAGCTGAGCTCTATAGTAACAGTAATAAAAGTGTTCTTTATTAGAACATCTTATACACTGGTTATACACAAGATTTATTCTTTTTTTTGTTTGTTTGTTTTCTGGTGGTTTGGTTTGTTTAGGTTAACTCTTTAGGACAGGGTTTACAGGGTTTACTACCCTAGAATCTGAATTCCCTGGAGGTGAAGGAAGGGGTACACTGAAACGTCCCCATCAGAGCTGGAAGGATTGTTA
Organism: Dromococcyx pavoninus; assembly: GCA_033558185.1. Lineage (NCBI taxonomy): Eukaryota > Metazoa > Chordata > Aves > Cuculiformes > Neomorphidae > Dromococcyx > Dromococcyx pavoninus. The sequence continues at coordinate 3,831,156 of JAUMJL010000212.1, forward strand.
ATAATGTTAACTTCCTGTTAGCACTGGTTTTGCCTTCAAAACAGGGACTCCTCTAATTCATGCCCTTGGGTAAGGCAGCAAAAAGAGAGGGAGGAATAAAAGTACTGTTTTGCAAATGAGCAACTGGGAGCTGCTGCAGAGCAGAGTGATGCCGTTGGCCTGCACCGCTGCCTGAGGATTGCTCGCTTCCAAACCGTTAGGAACTGCTTTCTCCTTAGCTTATTTACTTCATAAATTAAATTGTAATTGCAATTTACAGATGGATGGCATCACTTGTATTTTTCTGCTAACATTCCTTAATAGTTGTTAGTTCAGCTGTAAGGCTGCAGCTGGGCATCCTTCTTGCTGTGGTCTAGATGCTTATTCTGGACCAGGTGAGACCTCTGCAATAAGGTCAGGGTAACCAAATGCATCTGAACACTCAGCAGAGAGAAGTCTGCACTGATGGGGAATGTCCCATTCCTGGTATCTGCCTGTAACACAAGGGGACATTCCTGAGAAAAACAGAGTCCAACATCTACACTCCAGAGGTGACAGAGAGATCATATTCCTATGGACTAGAAAGGAACTGGGTAGTTTATTACAGCTTTGGAAACTACTGGAAGTTGTTAGATGGAGTAAAGACTGGAGAGAAGGAGCTCTCCACCAGGTAGCCAGATAAGACACTATTTTTTTGAGTCTTGTGATTTCTTTTACTTCATGCAGAGGAACTTCTTATGTTTCAAGGGTTGTCTGTGGTCTCATAAAGCACACCTGTAGTAACTGGATGGCCTTTGGGGCACTTTCTTGAGGGCAAACCTTCTGGCAATTCCAGCTGCAGCACCGACCACAGCATCACTAACACAGGGACTGCTATCAGCATGACATATTGCTACAGCAGGGCACAACCTGTTAGCCAGATGTAGGGCCTGTAATAGAGGCACACAATTCTATTTTTCTTTAACATCACTAACCCTTCTCTGAATTCCCTTTAAAAACAGGTGTAGACCACATCTGAGTAGATTAACACACAACCAGATGATTGTAGGAATCTGCCGTTCATCTGGAGAAAGCTTGTGAGGAAAAGATCTGAGGGAAGGGAGCTGTTAGATATGAGCTGATATTTCTCTTAATAAAATTGTGTCTGGAATAAGTGGGAAGTAACTACTAGAAACAGGAAAATCTGATGAAGAGGGAAATCATCTGGCCCTTGTGAGAGATAGCAATCCAATTCTTTTATGCATTGAGTTTTATTTTAGACTTTGTTGGTTCAACTGCTGTGTAGTGTTTGGATGAAACACCTAGACAGGATTTGAGTAGTGACATTTAACATTTTCAGGGAGGTTTAGAGAAGCCAGCAGAGATTGTTCCTGCAATAGTCCCCTTCAGAAACCAAATTTATTTCCAGAAAAAAATTAAAAGTGTGACGTGGTGGGATTAATAGAAAATAAGGTCATAACTGAATAAAGTTCTCAAAAGTTTCCAGTTCTTACTTGCTCAAACCTCTCTCTTGCCTGAGGCCAACTCTATCAGCATTTTCTCAGGACAGTGAAGCTATGAGCAGCATACTGTAAAACAGTTCTGCTGTGATTAGATGTAAGGAAATACAGGACTGTCATTTGTCAAGACACTGCCGATATTTTAATTTGAAGTGTCACTCAGTCTCCTTCAGTTGCTTTGCATTGATATTGGATAAAATAGGAGAGGAATGAGTTTTGAGAACAGAAATGAATTGTTCAGTGGGCTGGAAGAGAGGGAAATCTAGGAAGGAGGAACTGGATTTTTAGAGGACTCAGCTTGGTCTCACTGCAGATTTGTCCATGTGTGATGTCCCTCTACACTCACCTCCCTAAAACTGCCTTTGTTACACAAAAACAATTGTCTGTGCGAGGACTGGCACAGTTTGATTTCAAAAGAATCACATAAAAAATTATTTAATGAAGTGTCACTTGATCTTATATGTATTACTGAGGCACAGTTTTCCCACTTGCCTGGGGCATTCTGAAAAGGCCCAATTGCTTTTTCACCTGAGTTCTTTTCTAGCTTATTCTCCTAGTGCTGGTTCCTAATGAACCTGTGCATTTATTCCCACATCTTTCCACCCTCCCATTTCTATCTTCCTCTCTTTCCTGAGGTAAAATTTTATCATTTTCTTTACTAGGTAAGAGAAGATAAAAAGAATACAGAGAGACTTAATGCTTTCCACAGCTAACAGGTTCTTTTAATTCTTTTTATTATGACAATATGACAGATTCTTGCACTTCCCTGACTCCCAGTGGAAATATCAGGCTCTGAGGAGACAGAAAGAAGGATAGAAGAATAGAAGGCATTTACTCTTAGCAGTGATTTTTCTAATGAGAGTTTTTAGTGGTGACATTAACAAACTGTTCTCTTAAAGAATTTCCTGGGGACTTCAGTGTCGCTACATGCAGCATCAGCTAGGTGACAAGCTGTCACTGGCACCCCAGTCTCTGTGGAAATGATATCCTCAGCAGCAGTGGGTCTGCACTCTAGTTTTTGGCCAAGATGGTGAATGCAGAGTGAAGCGAGCAGCACAGCAGCTTTCTTCTAAGTGTTTGATTCTAAAGGTTTACGTCTTTTATTTGTTATTTTTAGTGCAGAGGAAAGGAAGGCAGGAAGGCAGGCAGGCAGGAAGGCAGGCAGGCAGGAGGAAAGAAGGAAGGAAGGAAGGAAGGAAGGAAGGAAGGAAGGAAGGAAGGAAGGAAGGAAGGAAGGAAGGAAGGAAGGAAGGAAGGAAGGAAGGAAGGAAGGAAGGAAGGAAGGAAGGAAGGAAGGAAGGAAGGAAGGAAGGAAGGAAGGAAGGAAGGAAGGAGGAAAGAAAGAAAAAGAAAGGAAAAGAAAGAAAGAGAAAGAAAGAAGAAAAGACAAAAGAGGAAGGGAAGGGAAGGGAAGGGAAGGGAAGGGAAGGGAAGGGAAGGGAAGGGAAGGGAAGGGAAGGGAAGGGAAGGGAAGGGAAGGGAAGGGAAGGGAAGGGAAGGGAAGGGAAGGGAAGGGAAGGGAAGGGAAGGGAAGGGAAGGGAAGGGAAGGGAAGGGAAGGGAAGGGAAGGGAAGGGAAGGGAAGGGAAGGGAAGGGAAGGGAAGGGAAGGGAAGGGAAGGGAAGGGAAGGAAAGGAAAGGAAAGGAAAGGAAAGGAAAGGAAAGGAAAGGAAAGGAAAGGAAAGGAAAGGAAAGGAAAGGAAAGGAAAGGAAAGGAAAGGAAAGGAAAGGAAAGGAAAGGAAAGGAAAGGAAGAAAACCTCCAGCCTCATATTGAGGGATGTAAATATTAATACAAAGCTTAATGAAACTTCTGAATCTGCACTCTGGACAGTTAAGCATTTCAATAGGTAAGACGAAGTGTAGAGAAGTCAAGAGAGTAATGCAAGGTCAATGACAGAGTCAGGAGTAGGCCCTAGGGCATTTGCCCCACTCCTCTGCTGTCATAAATCATTAACAGTAATTCCAGCCTGGCCAGCAAATTTCCCCCAGTCTGAGACCAGTGAGATCAAGGAACTCACTTTGAACTCAAGCTATCTTTGTCTGGCCAGCAGACAGCCTTTAGCTTCTGGTGATAATTGCTTTATGTATTTATGTTATCATAAACCTTTGTTATCACAACAACTAGAATAGTGCCAATTTGGTTGAGAAAAGACAAAGATAAGCAAGATAAGTTAATGCAGAAAAAAAATAGCCACATGTGAAAGTCAGCCAACAGGATGCCAATCTACCTATCTGAAACTTCTTTCTAGGAACCATACCAGGAAAAAAATATTTAAAGAAAAAATACCAGATTTGGATACTTGGAAAAATTGTTTGTAGAAACCAAGCATGCAGTGAGTTTGTCAGAAATCTTCTTACAATTGTCTATTGTCAGTCCATTAGCAAAATCAACAACACAGCCTGCATCCTGATGCAGGTGGATAGATCTTGTGCGGATCACATAGGACAAGCTCCTCAAATAGTGTTCTATCTTGCCCATGGGACAGGAGCAAAGGCACTCACTGGAGTTCTGCAGGAAACGGTATTTTTGAACCTGTCTGTCATTTGAATTGTGTATGTTCTTTTTGAAAGAGCTTCCAAGTTCTGTCTTGCTCTCTAACCAATTGCATTATCTTGGAAGCATCAGACCTTCACAGTCTGAGAAACTAATTTTCTATCTATCTTTACTTGTGATGCTTATCATGAACCATGGATTAACAAGTGATTAAAATTGCACTACAGCAAGTATATACATGTAAATCTGAATGATGCATGATTACTCTGAGCCAGCAGACATGTACAAATAATTGGCCTTTAAAGTTCATTAGTAAGTTTTATTATAAATATTGCATTTGCATGATGCTTGTAAATTTATGCACCAGCGGGCATAAGTGATGACAGCACTCCACTGACTAGGCAAAGCAATTACAAAAAGCATATCCGCTATTTGAAAAGCCAATGCAAAACACTTGTTTTAATAATTGGTCATAGTGTTTTAGTACTGGGAGTGAGAGCTGCTAAACTCTTTATTTACAGCAAGTGGCATGGGCAGGCAAATTACCCCAACATGCTGAACAAGAGTTTCCAAATTATTTTCATCTTCAATTCACCCCAACTCTCAGTATGTCTGAATTATAAGTGGAAAGCCTTTGAACTGGATGCTGTTAGATTTACCTTTTCATTTGGACGCTGAAGAGCCTCTTTATGACTGCCTCAGAGGATTTACATACATAGTGTTGTTCTTTGTATGTGAATCCAGTAAGAACTGAAAGATAATTGGGAGATTGTAGAGGTTATAGTATCATTAGAACTGATCTGTTCCTCTCTGAGCTTGATGAGAAGATTAGTAGTGGAGGTAAAGAGGTAAACACTCATTTTGAAGAAGAATATGGATTAATCTGTCAGGTAGTGAGAGAAGCTAAACCCCATCTCCCTGCTATTCTCCTGGCACTTAATTGTATTTTTAATCTGTGCACATATACTTTTGCATTTCTAGAAATTGACCAGAAATGTCTATGACAGTGAAAAATTAAATAAGAGATAGGATCCATATTTCATTACACTGAACCCTTACATGCTCGTGCTGTCTCCAGATAAGGACTGCTGCAGCATGTTTTCCATTTCCAGATTATCCATGATTCCCAGTTAAAGAACCATATACTTTGGGACACCAGAGCTGATAAAGTATTGTCAGCTTGAATCTGTTTCCTCATTGCTTGCTCATCTCAGCTCCAGTGTGAGACAATTAACATACCATATGTTGTGTTCTTCATTAGCCAATACATTTGACAGTGCTTCTAAATGTTGTGCATGACATGGCTTTTTATGTGCTAGCACACAGCTGCATTAATAAAATCTGAGGATGCAGGTGTGTGTATGTGCATATATAGAGATACATGCAGGCATGCATGGCCATTCAGTTGTAGCAATGGTAAACACAGCAGGAACAAACTGATGAAGAGTGAGGTTCTGTTGAGAGAAAATCATGAAGACTTTGAAAGCAGATTATATGCTCCTAAGATTTCCAGTATTTCACACTTGCATTAGGTTAAAGATCTAGTGGTGTTCTGCACTATACAGAGAATATCTCACATTGTCAATTCAAAAATACAGCCTCTTCCAGTTAAATTACTTCATTGCTTACATTTGTTAAAATTTGAACTTTAATATAGAAAACTTAGAGCAACTGGAAACATATGAGCTTCAAAAGCTAATTCCTTAACTCGTGTTAATAGCAAAAACCTGGGAGCCACTAGTCTGTACTAGATGTTGTTCCCTTCTTGCCATGCGCACCACTGGCTTAATAGTCAGATAGACTGTAACAAGAAATAGTGGTACAAAGTATATATGCCGCCTCACCACACTGCAAGCACTCATCAAGCCAAGTGGATAAAGTGGTTTTGGCCACATGGAGACCAAAACATGCTTCCTCTGCCACTTGAAGTGATCATCTTAAAGATAGTTTCTTGTCCATTGGTGCCTGAACTAATGAAGGCATCCGCTGGAGTAGCTCTCCCAGTATCACAAACACATCTCTGCCCATGGGCCTTGAATAAGAAGGGTTGATAAATTGATACCTAAACCTGATGACCATTTTTTTCCAATAACAAATTGAGGTACAGAAAAGTAATGCTGCCCCTTTCACAAAAGCATATGCTTTACTTGGACATGAGCCATGACTGTTGTGGCCAAGGGATGACATTACATATTATTGTATATTTTGTGTTTTCATCACAAGGGAACAGATGAGTATCTGAACAAACACAAACACAGCTGGAAAATACAGGTTCTCATTTCAGATGCTTTAAATATGTTCTCTGGGTAACCATCACGAGCAAGGAAAATATTCTGCCTTTTTTAAGTTACAAGGCTTTTCCAAAGCAAGGACTTGGTTTAATTGCATGGAAGTTCTTGTCATATGAAAATGGTATAGATACAATTAATCATTTCATGCTGACAGTGAAGTTATCATCTCGTAAACCATTACAAGTTTCCTCTCCCAAAGGTCCTATTGTTGTTCATGATTTTGTTTTGCTTTACAGTAGGCTGCTCTTTTCAGTTAATTCTCTCTTGTACTGGGTGTCTTCTAATTGTAGATTTTCAGTAGGGGGGAAAGGTTTTTTTTCTCCTCTTCAGGTGAAGGGTTTTGTCTTGTGAAAACACAATGAGAGGCACAGGCTCATTTGTCACAGAGATAGATTATTATCAGTATACCATTGAATTTCTGCAACGTGGATGATTGTTCGGGTGTTCTTTGTTTTTCTTCCTTCCTTCCTTCCTTCCTTCCTTCCTTCCTTCCTTCCTTCCTTCCTTCCTTCCTTCCTTCCTTCCTTCCTTCCTTCCTTCCTTCCTTCCTTCCTTCCTTCCTTCCTTCCTTCCTTCCTTCCTTCCTTCCTTCCTTCCTTCCTTCCTTCCTTCCTGCCTGCCTTCCTGCCTGCCTTCCTGCCTGCCTTCCTGCCTGCCTTCCTGCCTTCCTGCCTTCCCTTCTCTCTTCCTTTCTCTCTTTCTCTCTTTTTGTTAATGATTTTTTTAAGGTTCTCTAAAAAGTATTTTCAAGAAAGCCAGCAGCTATAGGAAGAAAAAATATTAAAGGGACACAATATAACTACTCACTGGACTAGACTGCATTTTGGACAGTTTATGAAGGCCGCATTTCATCATTTCAGCCTTTTATATATACTGATCTGTTTAAGGTAGTTTTTAATGAAGCGGGTCATTGTGACTGTGTACAAGTTAAGAAATTTTAGTCAGATATCTGAAGAGCAAAGCTAATAATTTTTAACAGAACTATAAACAATGAAGTAATGCATTAAATCCTATTTTGTGTGAAAATTTTTGAACACTAGTCCTAACATTTCTGCTAGATTTGGAGACTGCATTTGCTGTTCAGGGGAAAAGCTTTATCTCTTCATGCAGTCTGCAGAACACTTCATTTCTTGCCATGTAATAATTACACTCAAAAATACCCTCTTAATCCGAATAAATATTTCTCATTCTCAGGAAACTAGCTGTCTTCCATATAACTCTTTTAAAACAGACAGTGCTAGCAAAGAAAAGAACTTCATTTACTGCTATTGTCCCAGTGTAAAGGAGCTTTTAATGTTTTCACAGTTGCCTTATGAAGACTGTCAGGAAGTTTCAAAGCCATAAGCTACTTTACCTTTACCTGTCAAAGTGAAAACAAACACACAAATCTTTTTTTAGTGACTTTACTGATTCTTTTGTTTTAAAATGAATACCTGGCATGTGCTACATTTTCAATTGCCTCAGTTATAACTGTTGGACAGATAGTCACTGTGTGTCACTTGCCCTCTGGCCTTTTCAGAGCATCAGACTTTGTGTCAGTTAACTGTGTCCTGGTCGAGGTGGAAAGGGCAACTGATGGGATGGCCAGACCTAAAATAAAACAACAGCCCTGTGACCTGGCTTTCAACAAGAAAGCCAATGCAAAGGCAATTTGACATTCTTTTTCTTAAAGACTTTAATTTGGGATGGGGGTCTGGGGAGAAGAGGTAGGGATGGAAGGAAGAAGTGTGGAGTTACATGTCCAAACTTGGTGCCTGGACCTTATATGTATCCTGCTCAAGATGAGCCCTCGCTTCTCTGCAGATCCACCCCTGATGTTGCTGCAGCTGAGGTCCTATAATATTTCAAGCTCACATCATACTACTTGATTCTAATGCTATGCAGGCTCTTTTTTTTGTAATTGTAAATGAACTTTATTTATAGTGATTGCACATACACAAAAAGCTCAGTAATGTTCCAGATTTTTTTTATTTAGCTGCCCGCACTGTTCAGAAAACCCTGCAGGAACAGAATGGGAAGCACTGGGCTTGGCTCCAGACTTTGGCAGCCTATTTATTAAGGGGTGAAGGAAAGGATTTTTACAAACTTCAATAAACAGTTACTTTAGTTAATAGTCCAAGTCTTGATTGTTCACCTCATTGTGACTTACATCGATTTCGGGGAGGGTTGTATTATATCCAGACTGAAGGCAGGAGGTAATGTTTCTGCTGAACTCAACAAAAGGTGGATTGTGAGTTTGTAGTGCAATTGCTTTGAATAGAATCTGGACCCATATGTTGAAACAGTTCTGGTCTCTAATTAAAACTAGTATCTCTGTACTACACACTGAGTTATTTTGAGGCAGTGAGAATGCCACAGCAGGGAGTGTACTTGGAGAGTTGGTACTGAAGGCCTTGTTACACCCTGCATTAAAGATATGTGAGTAACTGTGAAAGATTCAACTTCACCTGAAACTGTTCCTTTCTCTTTTTAAGGGACAAAAAAAAAACCAATCCAAACCTTTTTGGTAATTAAATCTTTTATTGGGTTGAATGGAGCAGACAAGGTTTTGAAGACTATTTAACTCTTTTTTGAAATAAAGCAAATATAATGTAGGAATAGGGTAAGACTCAAGGAGATTGAGGTGCTGCTTACAGAAAAGAAGAGTAGCTCATTGTGCCAATGTTTTTGTCTAGATCAGCAGAAGTCATTGGTCCACATTTTCTTTTCTTTTAAAAAAACCTCTTACCCTTCCTGATTTCTCTGTCCCTGCAATCATATGCAGCCTTTGTGGGTTATGTGTACATAGAGCCAAAGTCACGGCTTCTGTTTATTCATAAAGCTGAAGACTGGTCAAGATTTTCTAGTCTAACTTCCTGACTGTAACGTGCTGCTTCAAGACATCAAGACAGTACAGGGCCAAATAAATCAAGACTTTCATAAGTACATCCTCCAGAATACGTTTAGTTTGGATCTAAAGCCATCATGTGAACATTCATCTTGTCTAGCTCAAGTCACCAAAAGGAAGTCCAGTCAAAGCTGCAGTCAAATGCAAGGAGTGCAGGGTGTTTCATCTCAAGTACCTCTAACCTTCACAAAGTTTTAAGGACACTCCTATGTGATCTCTGTATTAGAAAGCTGATGATACTTGAGCTAAATACCAAGGGATCAAATTATTTTTTTCAACAGTGATGATCATTAAAAAACTTTTAATTTAATTTTAAATGTGAATTAATCAGGATTGAACTAAGAATTTCTAGTTACAATAAATCCTTTTGCAAAGTAGGTTCAAGAATATTTCAGCACTTTGCTTTATTAGGAGCAAAATATCACTTTTACAATTTCTGACCTTTCTGTCCTTATTTTGAGAAACTAAGTGGTCGTCTTTAAATAACAGCACAAGGCAAGTTGTTCAGTCCTTGAAATAGTCCTGCTGTGCAGGTTCAGATGATGTGGAGTAATATGCCATTTTGAAGACAGTCTCATGGTTGTTGGTACTTGCTCTGTAGGTTCACAGACTAGTGGTGGTGTGCTCAAACCAGATTGCTTATGGAGAAATTAATGAGGAAGATCTGCTCCAGTTGTATAGAAAATATGTTTTACCTCCTTTATGGGGACATCAGGTTCAAATTGGTCCTTCAAACAGCTTCAAATCACATGAATGTAAAGGATATTAGGAAATCTTCTTAAATACAGGAAGGTTATTACAGAGGTAGGGACATCAGCAAGAACTGCCATGAAACACTGACCTACTATGATTGTGCTGAATTGCTCATCACTATAGCCATTGTTTTTGTGTCTCTCATGTATCTTCTTCAACTTTCAGCATCCTTTTTACTCCTAGAAATCAAGGCCAGGTGAGACATAGGAAAGTGATATATAGGCTTAATTCATACTCAAAATCAGGATCAGTTACAGCTCATATGTTGTTCTGTCTTTGTTTTCGTTTACATTTTTTTTGCAGGGAAGTTCTACTTGAATAGTGAGGAAGATTCCATAATCTCATACAGATAAGAAGCAAGGACACCAGAATTCTGTTGTGCATTCCTGTACCTACCTTTCTAACCCTAGTTCTTTCTCCTGCTTTCATACATTACTCAGTCCTATTAAGTATACATGTCACTGAATTGTAACAAGAGCTTGTGTTGAATTTTTATCCAGTGCCTTACTGGGCTTCACTTTCTTTATCCTAATATGCAGGTAGAGCTTGCATAGAGGGTATTTTATTAGAAGGGACCAAAGTTACCCCACTCTGCAGGTTTCCTACATTTTCACTCTGCCCTTATTCCTCGTTTTCACCCAACATTGTACCATCAATACACTTTTCCTGTACTAACCCTTTATCAGCCATTAGATGCTTATTAAAAAGATCAGATATTATGTTAGGTTAGGTTGTGTTTGGGTTTGCTTTTTCATAGAAATCTTCTGGTTTTCTGTGATTTTACAGTAACTGGAAGTGATACTGAATCATCTCTGCCCAAGTCTATACTAGGGAAATGACTTTTAATTACATGCAGTTCTTATATATATGGGGTTTTAACTGTGTGCTTTTGCACAGTAACAAATTGCATCTTTCATGATAATACATTCTCTTATATGGTTCTGTTTTCACGACTTGTATACAAAAAGTACTGTAGTTGCATTTCAGCTAGTGGCTTGTACTAGGTGTGGGGTAGTTATCAAAGAAATTGATGGTATTTCAGTGAACAAGGCTGCACGCACGCTGAGGCAGTGTTGCTGAATTAAGGCCACCGGCGACAAGGTCATGCTTAAAGGATTTTCCATTGTAACCTAAATATTTGATAAACACAATGGTGAGGGAAGAATGTGATTCAGTGAATAGCCATTTGGGCAGATAACTTGAATAGTTAGAAAGAGGAAGCATGGAACTAGTAAGTTAATTTGCTTGAAGCTCTTATGACTCTTCCCTTTGCGATTCATGTGCAGGGATCTGAGCTTTGAAAAGATATGTCAAAGGATATTGTAGACTTGATGTATAGCAAGATGAACTCCCCATCCTTGGATTTCTCCAGGGCATAGGTCTGTGCATGAAGAGCATGGCTAAGCAGTAGTCTGACACATTTTGTAATATGAGACATGATGAAAAAAATAAAAATATCGAATGAAAGGAACCAAATATTGAATGACATAAACCAGAATGCAACAGTGAGCAGCACACTCTTCAGAGCACCCCCCTGAAGACTTCCCAGGAGCCAGCAGAAACTGCCCAGCAGGGCTCAACCTACGCAACACAGAACAAGGCAAAGAAATGAGACACGCCATGACTGAGATTTGTCCTGGAAAGCTTTCTCCACGTGGTACTGCCCCAGCCATCTTTGTTGCAGCCATGGACAGGTCAACCAAGAGCCTCTGCCACCTGAGGCTAGACGCTGAACAAGGGCACACTTTGGTCTGAACCAGTGTAAGTATTCTTTTATTACCCTGTGCAGCCCCGTGAGGCTATCAACTGATCTGCCAAGGGCACAGGGCGCAGTGCACAGGCAGCTGCTTTCAAAGACTCTCCACAAAATAAGCTATAGTCTCCCTGCAGCTATTAAGGAGAGCACAGCATATAACTTTGTTGGACTCAGGTCGTTATTTTCTCTGCTTCAATACATACCTTGGGTAGAAGAGTAAAGTCTTTGCTCAGGGCTGCAGAAGCCTAAGTTTTTGTGTCATGTGTTTGCTGAAAAGTCAAGCCAACCACAGATGGAGCACCTGCACACAAAGTAACAAAGTAAAGGCAGTTGGACATGATCGCTGCGTAACTTTTGTTCGCTGTTGGGCACACACACTGCTGTGTTAGCCTCAAGAAATGGAAGTGAACAAGTTTAAATTCACTGAAGGTTTTGAAAACTTGTGGGGTAGTAGTAAATTGATGCTGCAGTCAATAGCAACAGTGGTGATCTCTTTATACTACTGGAAAAATTTTAAACAATCATATAAAAAAATTCTAGCCTTTTTTTTCTTTTACCCTGTCACATCTAATCTGCATCAAAGTTTGGATATCCAAAAAAAAGCTAAAAATGGCAAAACTTTTGAAAGCGTTAACAATCTAGAAAAATACAGCTCTTAGGGATTATCAGTTCCAGGAATGCTTTCTTGAAGGCACAGTTCTAGCAGCTGGGTTTGCTTGTTTGTTTTTGGGTTTGTTTTGTTTTGTTTTGTTTTGTTTTGTTTTGTTTTGTTTTGTTTTGTTTTGTTTTGTTTGACTATGCTAGTAAAATAATAATTCAGGTATACTTGTATATGTATATAAATTGTTAGGCACGTAAACTACATAGACCTTTACTGAAAAAATGGTCAAATGAGATTCTACATGTTAAGTAGGAGAGTCAAAGTTAAAATACAGCTTGGCTTTATTAGTATTTGTTGGAAGTAGCTGGGACCTCCCAAAGTGAAACGGTTAGTTAAACATTAGCCATTCAGGTACTAAGGACAGTTTAAAAATATCCTGACTATAATAACTGATTAAGCAAGAGCACATTTAATCTATATTAGTTGACAAGTTGCATAACATATGTTTAAGCTGAGTATACAACCAGTATTTCATTTTCACAGGTAACTGGAATCACCACTTTTTAATTAAAGTCTTATCTGTTAAACTACTTACTCTGAATACTTTTGTCAGTGTCAGGGTATTTTTGTTTTCATGTGGTAAATGCATTATACATAATTTTCCTTTTTTTCTGCATCTGTTCTATTTGAAAGTATCATTTTAAGTTCTTGTCAGAAAACTAGACTCTTCCCTTGAAAGACCTATATATTTTTCTCCTATCTTGTTCCATCAAGTGTGCGGAAAATCTTGGAAGTCTATAATACTTTATCTATAAAAGTTAGTTCAACCTGTGCAGAAAATTAATTACATTGATGGTCATAATCTCTTTCTCCCTCTCTTTTATTACAGCAGATTTCAGTGTATGACTAGGTTAAAAAAAAAAGAAGGGGAAATAAAAGAGAGAACAAATTTTTACTGGTGTCTTTCTTGTCTGAACCTTATTGTTTCTTTAAGGAAGAAATCATTTTCCACCCAGACACAGAGAAAGATACTGAACACTGAAAAATTGTCATAAGTTTAAAGGCGGGGAACTGAAATTTAGTCTTAAGTGAATTACTTCACAAAAAGATTGAAAAATGGTAAATGGCTTGGGTTAGAGACATATTGGTTTGAGGACGAGAAAAAATATGTCCCTCAAATTTGCCTTGTAAGGACTCCAGCCATTTTTAGCTTCTTTGTTGTTTCCTTTCCAGGGGAAGAAAAGTCTATGAAGAAGGCTCATAAACCATGCTATATACCATGAGGATTTGAACAAGCTCCTCCCAATAAACACTTCTACAGGACTTCTTCATATGCAACTGGATTTTAGATGTGGAAAATGGACTCCATAATGTAAGACCCTTTTGACCGGACCCATCGTATCTGGATCAGAAATGTGTAATTTTTGATTATGTGTGAGCTATTAAAAAAATAATTGGGGATTTCAGAAAGCCGATAAGAAAAATAAGGAGTAAATTATTTTGCATATGTTTAACCTAATTTTATGTTTGAAGTCCAGTTAGTTTTGTAATGTTACAAAGACTCTACTGAAATCATTGTAGAAATATCCATTGCAGGGTTTCTTTCAAGTGGGTTGTATTTGGGGTTTTTTTTAGAACAAATGCTTCCAACTATGCTGCTTCTCTCTCTCTGCTGATGCTAGTTCCACACGTACAACTTACTGTGATTTTCCTTTACTTTTAATCTGAAGAAATATTTGTTTCACACCGAAAGATGTTGACTTCCTTTCTCAGAAATGACAGTGTATTATATGTTCCTTCTTTCCACAGATTTCAGGTGTTCTCCTGGGTAGCTTTCTAAAGTTATTTTGATGTGTTCCTGACTGATTTTCAGGCAGTCAAAGTGAGTAATTTTGCAGTAGACTATTTAACCACGCTGGCCTATACTGCTCCTGTTTAAGCTTGTGTGGATAAAATCATCAATACTGTTATGAGGCCCAACAATTTTTTTAATATTGTCAAAGACCCTTTCTTAAGATATTGTGCCCATATGATATTGGCTGATTCTTTCCCAATAACTTCAATGTGGAAAAGATTTTTACCATTTATACCCTTCTAGAGAATTAAAATTAGATCTTTAAAATTAAATTGTTACATTCTTCTGAGATAACATGTGGTGTTGAAAGATATTATAAGAATGTTTGTGCAAAATAATTAAAACTGTACTGGGATTATTTAATAAAATGGAATAATGTTCTTATACCTTTAGTATTTAGAATTCAAAATATCTCATACAAGGATTAAAGGTTTTAGAAGGAAAAGCAAAATGCAGTTCGTACCTCAAATAATACCAAGTAATAAAAAACCACATCAGGACACAAATGCATAGGCAAATCTAATGCTGCTGGTTTTTTTACTTCAGAGTGCTGCACTTGAGAAGTCTATAATCGCATAACGGATTGTGTTACGTGGTCTGGTTAGCTGACTTCTCCATTCCTCTTCTCTCTTCTCCCTAACAATACAAACTGAAGAGTATCTGGCCTCAAGTCTTCTCAATTTTAACCTGTTTCTCACTTCCCCCAAAATTCTAACACCTTTAAGGCTAACTCTGCAGTTGAGGCCTCCTGGAGATTCATGAACTAGGGTGCTTGTAGCTTATTTTGCTTCCTGACCTAGTTGGGTAGGTGTTCTCTGATCATACATACCAAACTAGTCTGTACAAACACACAAGAAAGAGGCAATGGTGTTAACTCCTTTTTAACTACAGGGTGAGAAGAAAGAAGGGCAGTCTTCTGAGATGTTGGGCATACAGAATAGGATGCAGTTCCTTTCTACAGGTGAACTTTCAATCTCAGGTTGTATTATATACAGGAGAGACTAAAGAGCTCTTCAGCTTACCAGGATAGACATCTACATCAGGGTGACTGAAATTTCTCTCTGGATACTATTGACCATATAGGAAACTTAGAAACCTATTCATATGTAAACATCTGGGCCACTCAAATTTGGAAGTGGATTACCCACCCAGTATTAGTATGTTTTATAGTGTGCAACACTGACCATCAGCCTTTGTTGCACTATGGCTGTCCTAACAAAGTCATTTTTTGAGTCTTTGTTACTATCCAGTCTCTTTTGCTGCAATGAGTATTTAGTTATTCAAGTCAAGGTAAGAGAACTTCCAAATGGCCTACTGAGAGAAATGCTCCCCTCTCCCAAGCTTCCCTGTTCTTCTTAAACAAAAATGCAGCCTTCCATGAGAGCCTTGGGGTTAGATAATTGGCTCTAAGGCAGAAAGAAGCTTAAGCTAGACACCTTGCATAATGGAGATAAAAAAAAAGAGAATCATCTTTCCTTTGGGAAATGTTCTACATGGAATCTGATCTAGTTGGCATTATCTAAATTTGCTTGTTGGGTTGGAGTTAGTACGAAAAATATGTAGAAAACAGTGAAATACTGCTAAGAAATTGAGCAATCCCAGTCACAGAAACAGATTTGAAGGTATCTTGGATGCAACAGCACAAATGCATTTCCTACCTTTTATTTTTTTTCAACCTCAAATTTGGAGTTTGAAGAAGTGTTAGTTTTTTTGTTGGTTTGGGGGATTTTTAATTTAAATCTCATAGCTAGTACAGTGGATTTCTTGTGATTTCTTTTTTTTCTTTTTTTTGGCAAAAGGTGTCTGTTTTCTCCATTACTCAAAGATAGTATAATGTCATCAACAGCTGCCAATCTACATAGAGATATACAGCTATTACAATGGAATAATCTATTATTAATTTAGATAATGCTTTTCACAGTGTATTGAGAAGAATTAGAGTTGACACACATGAAAACATGCAGAATTTCCTTTTACTTGTGAAATTAAATCCATCTTGCCAGCGCTGAACTTCTTCAAAGAACGCTGGATTAAGGTCAATTGTTATGCCACTCATTCTATTCTGTGTCTGCCACATGTTGGAACACATTTTTCTGATCAGACCATAAGGTTCTGTTAATAGTAATTTGCCATCACTGGTTTTCTTAAACTAAGCAAACGTATGTATCAAGCTGGTGGCTGGCTGTTCATATTCGGCTTACCAGTGAATCTTCAGCAGGAAAATAAAGCCTTTTTTTTTAATAGATCTTTTCTATACAGCTATTTAGCTGTCATGGCATGTGATTGGATTCCATCATCAACATCTTCACCTCCATTGCCCTCCCCATTAACACTGTATGTAGTATGGGAAGTTATAAGTTTCCTCCAGGCTTTGTGAAAAACATACATTAGTCATAGAGCAGTATAGAAAACAAGAGTCTGTGACTCTTGAACTGCGAGTCCTGTCACAGCTGAAGTACCAGAGTCATTTTTATCTTTCTGTACTCCAGAGGGTTATTTCAGGTTTCCACTGGTGTAGGGAGAATCTGGGTCACAGCTCAGCCATCTGTCTGTAGATGACTTTTCCTCAGAAATGCTTTCTGTCTCATTTTAGTCTGTACCTACGATCTGAAAAACAGCTAGAACTGGGTAGGATATTTCCACAAAGCATATTTTCATTTGAAAATACTGATGAGTTTTTATGCAGCCTTTTGTTTTGACAAATATTTATTGAGATTATTTCTTTTCTTTAAAGTGAGGTTTCTTGAGGTTTTTTCCAAACTCAGCTAGTCCACAGTAACCTAGTAGTTAGAATGCTTTCCTGAGGCCAGACAGATGTGATGTCAGATTCTTGTTTGATGTGATTTGAAGCACAGGTATGAGTTCAGGTTAGATAAAGAAATATCACAAACTACTTTCAAACCCTTGGAAGAGTTATGACTTGATGGAAAGAGTTATGTTCCATGAGTGTGTCATTTTGTGCAATCAGTTCCCAAAGCAGCTTTGTAGTATGGTGATAAATTCTCACTGTTGGGAACCTTACAGTGAGAAGATGGAGCAAACTCAAAAAAGTCTAGGTCCTTCTGCTCTGCCCCTAGGACAGAGTAGTCTGTGAGCATTGCTTCATGCTTATTGCAAGTTAAGGTTAAAGGTTAGATATCTTGATTTCTTCTACTAAGATAAAGGTCAAGAAACATGTTACAGAATATGGAAACAGGTTTACAGAGTAAAATCAATAGACTCGTAACATCATTCTAAACTGTTGGTTCAGGAACTTTCTCAAGACAGTTGATCACAGTTGAAGTTTAGGTTGTCTGAGTTGTTCTGAGAAGTACTGTCCCTAGCTGGACAGAGATGAATTTTGCTTTGGTTCAAGGCTCGACACTATGCTTCTGCTTTGGCAGCACATTCCTAGATGGTAAATAGAGGGTATCTGCGAGGCCTTTATATCTGTCGCAGAGGATTTTTAGACATGTTTCGAAATTTCTTGTTTCCTGACAAACAAAGAGGTCTTCTATTCCAGTGGATGTGACTCTGGCCATTTGACATAATTGATTGCAACTGGAATTCTTGTAAGTTTATATTAGAAGGGATCTTCGAGTCCAGAAGAACACTGAAGTATCACTTCCACATTCTGCTATCTCCTTTTCCTAAAAGCAGATTCAAACACAGTCTTAAACTTTCTTAATATCGTTTTGTATACCGAATGCCCTAAAGAGTCCTTTTGTTTTCCTGCAGCAGTGTACATTTTGCTTCACCCCTCCAAAACTGTATAATTTGTAACTTGAACCTCTTCATACTTTCATAATAACATGTAATTTGCCATATAATAGAAACCATTCTCTGCAAAGCATCTCAAACTTGTTTCACAATTGACGTTATGTTTAAGACTGTCCACAGGGCCTCCACATAGCTCCTCAAGGTGAAATACATGACTGATTTGACACTTAGAATGCTTTTATTTTCTCTTTCTCATAGATATAATAACAGAAGTAACATTCAGTTAACTTCAGTAGTGGACAGACATTCCTTCAAAATCTTTTTAAACTTGTCTGCTTCAGGTGAGTTAACGGTCTTTTCCGAGCAAGTCTGAAGATCATGACTGCCTGGCAGTTTTGCAAAAATGGTATTGACTTTGCATTGCATGTCTTAAGATTACATCTGATTTTGTACAGTAGGATTTTATCTTCTATTTCAGTCTCTTGAGACATTTGGCAAGCTTATCTTTTAATCCTTGGAAAAGCAGGATTTTGCAATATTTCCTTTCTGATGTTAATTCCTGGTGATTTGAAAGGAAGTGTCAGAATACTTGCAAAGGGACAATTATATTGTAACTTGCCCAAAGGAAAGTTTCTTTATAACATCAGACAGTAATTCCTTGGCATGTGTCCCAAAACACAAGGATTATATGTCTTACAAGCATGGCATTATCTAAAATCACCATAGATATAAGTGCTGGGTTATATGAATATGTAATCCTCTACGTAAGACTTTAGTTTAGCATAACGCCATAGGAAGATGACTGTGATGGCCTGATTATAACTTAAAATACACACTCAAGTAGAAAGATGTAAAATAAGATTATATACTGTGAGGGCAGTTACAGTTCCCTTAAAGGTGCTGCTGTCACCTGGCATAAAATGGCCATGAGCTGAGCATGGGTCCACCCAGAACAGTTCCTTTGATCTTGACCGGGTAAAGGAGATGGATAATGAAATACATAAGAACAAAGCAAGAATGTTGTGATACTTCCCTAATTCATTCTTTCCTCTTTGGGGAACCTGGGGCTTGAAGAAGTGTAAATGAATCAAAGAATCATAGAATCATAGAATCATAGAATCATAGAATCATAAAATGGTTTGGACCTTAAAGATCATCTAGTTCCAACCCCCCTGCCATGGACAGGGACAGGGATACCTCCCTCCAGACCAGACTGCTCAAGGCCTTGAACACCTCCAGGGAGGGGGCATCCACAACTTCCCTGAGCATCCTGTGCCAGTGTCTCACCATTCTTATTGTGAAGAACTTCTTTCTAATGTCTGAGATAAGTGTTCCCCCTTCCAGTTTAAATCCATCCCTGCTTGTCCTATCACTACAAGCCCTTGTAAAAAGTCCCTCCCTAGCCTTCTTGTAGGCCCTCTTCAGGTACTGGAAGGCTGCTGTCAGGTTTCCCTGGAGCCTTCTCTTCTCCAGGCTTGAATAACCCCAACTCTCTCAGCCTGTCCTCATAGCAGAGGAACTCCAGCCCTCTGATCATCTTCTTGACTCTCCTGTGGTTCCATTCTAAAAGAAGAGTGAGAATATGTGAGAGAAAATACTCTGTGGAAACCAAGGTCAGTGAGGAAGGAGGAAGAGGAGGTGTTCCAGGAGATGGCACAGAGATTTCCCCGCAGCCCATTGCAAAGACCATGGTGAGGCAGTTTATCCCTCTTCAGTCCATGGAGGTTAATGGTGGAGCAGATATCTACCTGCAGTCCAGGAAGCTTCTCTCTCCAGAGCAGGTGGATGTGCCCAAAGGAGGCTGTGACCCCACAGGAAAACTACTCTGGGGCAGGCTCATGGCAGGACCTATTGACCCATGGAGAGAAGAGTCCATGCTGGAACAGATTTGCTAGGAGGACTTGTGACCCTGTGGGGGACCTATGCTGGAGTACTCAGGACTGCACCCTGAGAAAGGCATCCACACTGGAGCAGTTTTTGAGGAACTGCAGCCCCTGGGAAGGACTCACGTTGGAGAAGCTGGTGGATTGTCTCACATGGTGTGCAATCCATGCTGAAATAGGCAAAGCATGTGAAGAGTCTTGCACCTGAGGAAGAAGAAGCAGAAGAGAAAACCTTGTGTCACAGAGAGGAAGAAAGCAGAGAAAATCGGAACAAAAGTTGAGCTCGAGAGGAAAGGAGGAACAGGAGGAAGATGATACAAGATTTGGTTTAATTTCTCATTGCATTACTCTGAATTTCATTGGTTATAAATTAAATATCATCTGTTTTGCCCATGGTGGTACTTGCTGATTGATCTCTCCGTGACCTTCTCTGACCCGCAAGATATATAACCCCTTTCATTATGTTTTCTCTCCCCTGTACAGCTGAGAAGTAGGAGTAGTAGAGCAGCTTTGGTGGGCACCTGATGTTCAACCAGGGTCAACTCACCACAATAACTGAATAAAAGATAGTCAGATTTTTGGTCTTCCCTTCTCTACACTATTTATACTTAAAAATATTCTAGTTTCTAACAATGACCGAAAGTATAATAGTTTTGTCAGCAAGCATAAACATGCCTAAGAAATATCAGATACTGAGTATACATCAATCTCTTCTGGTAGGAGTGATATAGAGAATGATGGCATTCTTGCTCTTTTTTATTTTTTATTTTGAGATTTATACAGGTTTTCATGTAAGTTTCGGAGTATTGGAATATTGCACTCATATCTGAAAGCATCCATACTACTTATCAGTAAGGGTTAAAACTGTGCTATCTAGACAATTTTGCCTGAAAAACAGAGCCTGAAGTAGGATAAGAACCTGTTTAACTAGCAGGGAATTTTTTTTCTTGCTTTGTGATTTGTGTTGTTGCCACAAATATTCAAGCTAGCTGGAAATACCCTGTCATGCTACGCTACGACGTGTTAAGGTTCTGATTATCAATATATATGTGTCTTTGCCTATACTGTGTCCTAGATGCTCCTATAGAGGATGTACCACTAGCAACTTCCCCTTCTAGTCTTGCCTGGGGTTCAAGTTCTACAAATATTAAAACCAAATAAATGAACAGAACAAATCCCCCAAACTCCAAACCCAATCAATTTGGTCATACTTTCAGGATAAACCTGTTTTAATGAATTAAAACACTCTCTGTGCTAATCTGAAAAGATTGCAGGCAGGACCACAAACTGGTACTGCAAATCTATAAGAATTCAGCAGAGGGTGGGGAAGGCTATTTGTGTCACACTGCTGACAGGATTTTTGCTTCATTGTTTTCCCATTTTTGTGATTTGAGAGTAGGGTGTTACGTTGTGCCCATGCTGCCGTCACCTCTGGACACAGCACCTTGCAAGTAGATAGTCTCACACTGAGGGCTGTCCGGATGAGCACAGCCATAATCTCATCCAAGAGGAAGGGGTGTAGTCTGATATGCATCCCATTGCTTCCAAGTGGCTCTGCCACTCCATTGTTTCAAGTGCCTCAGTGGAAGTGGATCAGGAAGCTTATGTAAAGCCATCCCCACCCTTTCTTTGGCACCAGTTGTTTGAACTCACCACATGTCCCTCCCTCTTCCCTCCCCTTCTGTACTTTGATTTAGATCTAGCAACACCAGTTGTTCCTTCAGCACTCTGCTTACAGTGTTCACCATTTGGTGTAAAGAAATCTCACTCTAATTCAATCTGTTTCCTTTGCTTGGGGCTCATGACAGGTGCCCCTTTGTTCTTTGATTTGATATTATCTCAAACAGCTTTGGCACTTCAGCCAGGCTAAAAAACTTGCACTGGCAGCAAACTGACCAAATTAGCATTTTTGCTAATTCCAGAGAAATGTAAAGTTGCTGAAGCCCTGCCAGGAACCTGTCAAACTAATTTGCAGTGGGAAAAGTGGATCTGGGGTGAGGAAAAGGTTCAATTGAATACGGCACAGAAAACAGCCTTTATAAAATTTCCTATTCCTCCTTTTAAAGATAGAATCATGGCTTTGAAAGTGAAGTAATTTCAATTCTTTTTTTCTAACATGGTTGAAGATCTTGCATTTTTCTGACCTTCAAGTGTTTTTCCCTTCTGTAAGTTATTAAACAATTAATATTAATTTCTGTAAAACACTTAAAATTCTCAATATTGTTGTGGTTTTTATCTCAGTAATTTCATTTTCCTAGAGCTTTATGTTTTCTCGATCTTCAATAATGTGGTTTATATTAGCTTGTCTGTAGTCTAAAGCTCACAGGTGTGCTTTTTTTATTTCTGCCTTGCTAAATATGCAGTTGAATACGACGTCTTCTCTCCCTCCCTCTGCTTAATATGGGTTTCATTTCTTGCCTTTTCTGAAATATACGTGTCCAGCTCTTAGCTAGGCAACTACCTGGCTGTTGTTCTAGGCAAGGGGAAGGAAGAGGAGTCCTTGGTTTTACTTTCCCACCCTCTACCTTTGTATTATATCTGGAAAATACAGGAAAAGCAAAGGGTTATATAAACAGCAGATGAACCATTGTAGGGTGGGTCATATTTTACAACTGAAGTATCTCAAGAGTGAACTAATATGTGCCAGGAACAAGGAGGAATTGAGGAAAGAACTGTACATCTGAGTCACAGAGTCACTCCCAGGGTAGTGTGGTTCATGCCCCACCTTTGCTGGAGGCATAAAGTTTCAAACCAATCCTTTAATTTTCATTAGTAGTATCTTTGAACGTTCATTACTCATTTTGAGTACTGAACTATATTATGCAAGTTCTGGTTACCCATACCTTTTCATGGTATTCAAGAAGGCAGAAGTCAATTTTCATATAAATGGGAATAAACCTTAAATATTTTAGCAAGGTAAAATCAAGGAAGGTATAAAATTTCTGTTAATAAAACTGCTCCCTTTTTGTACATTGCCATACTTCTGCATTCCTCTGTTACACTGCATATGTTAATGTGACGTGCGTGAAGGATAAGATAGCGAATCATTGCATTAATAGGTAGGGAAAAGTTTTTAAATACAGGACAGAGGAGAAGTGGAAGAACTTCAAACCACAACACTTTCCAGGTTGAAGGTTTGTGATATGGCTAGGGCTTGTTTCTAGTTGAAGTGGACCATTCAGCAAACAGTGGTAAAACCAGGTCTGAGCTCAGGTTTCAAGTTCCCAAGCTTCTTGCTCCATTCATTATCTACACTGCTGGAAAAAAAGGTTGCAGAAACAAAGGATGAAAATATAGATGATGATAAGCTGGGTGTCACAGGGAGAACTTTCATACTCTGCAAAACAGTTTTGAAAAGAATGCAAAAAAAAAAGAGAACCTAAGATTTCATTATGGATTTTAGGTGAGTATGTGTTACTATTACCTGCTATTTCTATTATTTTGTAACATAAAGGCTGGGCAGTGTCTCCCCTTCTGATGTTAGTCTATTAAGCAACCTGATGTAACTCTGAAGGTAGTTCTGCTTTGAGTAGGAGGTTGGACTAGATGACCTCCAGAATTCCCTACCAATCTATTTTATTTTATATGATTTTTATCAGCCCTTACAAAAACTCTATCATCTAGCACACAAGTGCGGCCATCCCTCTCTCCTCCCACTCTTGCCTCTCAGCAGAAAACCATCTCTCTCTTTCTCAGCCAGACCTCTGTTCTGGCTCTGTGCAGGCTGGAGTCCAAGTGATGCAGGTACATGGCAATCTAAGCCACAGAGACTGGTGTGATCTCCCAGGATCCTATATCTGGTACCTGCCATGAATTCAACACACACGGTGGCTTATACCTCCCCTCAACAAAGTAGCACGGCTTTTGCAGCTTTAGCTGCGTATTCAAAAATCTGTGTGTCAGTCCTCTGTTGAACCGAGACTTAGTATAATGGATAAATAAGCCATGTCCCTCCTTACTAGTGCATCAGTGAAGGTCACACTGGTATAAGGGCAAACAGGATGAAAGCTCAGGTTATGGACATGCTGAGATCTCTGGTAGGCATTGACAGCATCTCTTTTAAGTGGAAGAAATAGTTCATGTTTTGGAGATGTTACTGCTAAGTGATTCAAAACCTAAATTTGAGACTCAGATTTTAGCAGATTAGTATTTTTTTTGGTTCTCCATAGTCCTGACGAATTTCTCCCCTTGTTTCATAAATGAATGGTGCTTCTGGGAGCTGATCCCTCAAATCTGGCAATTGGCATCATGAGCACCTGCAACGGCTAGTTTGTCTCTAAGACACATTTTGACACACAGACTCTGTAATGCCTGGGCTACCTGCTTTACTTATTGGAGATGTACTTCAGTTGAGACAGTGCACTAAATAAGTTAGCCCAGAAAAACTTCCAGAAAAGCTGAAGGGGAAAAGAGACACTTAGCTTTGACAATACTTAAGATCGGTTAAGAAATTAGTGTTTTTTAAAAGATAGGTAAAACCTAAAATGTAATTCTGTACTTCATTACATCTCAGCTAGGATTATCTGCTGTATTATAGATACCAATGCTGGCCTTCAGTGTTCTTGAATGACCCTACGTGGTCAACTGAATTCCTTGGGGCTGGGTCTGATGCTGGCCTGGGGAACAGTCAGCCCAGTCTTTGCTATTCCTGTAAACCAGTGCCTTTAGCCAGCTGCTACTGAGCTTTCTGCCTCCTTGTAAGGGCTTTGGCTTATTTCTGCTTTTCATTCCCTCATTTGCCTGCCTTTATCTTAAAGCTGGTTTACTGCTTCTCACCTAGTAACAGTGCAGTTTAGAGAAGTCTTAGGCCCAGTATCCTGTACCCTACATTTTAGACATGAATGCAGATGAATTTTGTAGAATCACTCATTTTTAGATGCTGATCTCCTGCTTCTTTTTTTTTCCTCTCCTAGGCTAAATAACTTTCATAATTTTTATCAGAGTATAACACATGTAAACTTTTATGATGTTCATAGGACTGAGGGTTACAATAGCAGCAATTAGTAACACTCTCTATATACACTCCTGCACTTTTACTGTGGTACTGGCATTTGTCAGCAACTGCACGTGATGCCTTTAGACTCATTGTTAGTCTAGGTGACAAGCTCATGGAGGAAAAACATACTCTGCTTGAATAGTCTATAAAGATGCAATGTTTTCACTTCTCTAAGCAGCTGTTGCCTTTTGGGGATTCTTTCATCATGGGGATGCTATGAATTTTAAGTCTGTCTGTTCCTAACTCCCCCGTGCTCCCGGCTAACAAAAAAATAAATCAGCTAGTAGAGAAGCAATTAGAAAACTCTCAAGCTACTGTAATGCCATAGTAGTAATAATAAAGGTGTTTGGTCTGGGTGCTTGTAGGGCCACAAGAAATTCCGTATCTTGTGCAGTTACTGGAGTTTTAATTTTATTGTTTTCACTTTGTTTTCTTTTGCATGAAAATGGAAACCAGAAAAGCCAAGCACGCGTTGGGCATTCTTGCAGTCTAATAATAAATGTGTGTTCTCATACTGAAGTTTGGTTTGGAATTCTGTAGAATGAAAAATTTTTAGAAGTTTTATGCCTCAAAAGCAACAGTAAAACTGTTAATAAGAATTATTTGCAGAATTTTATTATCAGAATTTAATTAGCATAAGTTACTGGTAAGATAATTGCCCCTCTCATTCTCTACTCCCAAAGGATCCAAACATCATGATAACAATGTTATAAGAGAAGATGATCAGACTAGCTGCTATGGATTCAGGTCACAAGGCAGAAAACATTAGTCCAAGGCTCTTAAAATTAAAAAGATTTTTCGTGAACTGCTCAATACTGAGAAAACAAGAGTTTATTTGCTTAGGTATCAGAGCAATGTTCAAACATAAAATAATCAAATATACAGATTGGAATAGTAGTTGGCAAAATACCTTGAGATGGTCTGGGTTTTCTTTTCGGAAGTGTAACATTGATGACAAACTTACTGAACTGGCAAAATTAAACCAAGTGAAAATTTCCACTTCATCAATGGCTTCAATCATGGCCTGCCCTAATAAAGCATAAAGTTTAAAAATAAAGGATTGCTTGTGTTTGTAACAACTCACTGCTGTGATGCCACTTCTGCTTTTATGTTCAGTAGAGTCAGCTTCCGTAGCTTGGAATTCTTTTGCCTTTGTACATTACAGTAAATTTCTTTTGTAAAGCATGCATAGCAGAAACTAAAGATTTAAATCTCCTCTTTCCTGCTGTGGCTAAACCACTCAAACAAATCAAAATGGGAGTACTATGTGTAGATAAGGATAATAAATTCCTAGAATGAATTATTAATGTAAGTGGGGCATCACCTATTGAGGTGGTCTGGGGGTGTGGATTTCTTTTTATGGGCATTAATCTAGGTCTTGTAGAACATCCTATTTCATTTTCTACCCTCTCCATTCTCTATTAGGAACATGACTATGCCTGGAGAGATTGAGGAAAAGTGCTGCTTTTTTTTGAGAATCACAATAGCGTACAGAAGGAGTCAATTATCCTCGGAAAGGCACCATTCAAAATCCCAGTTGCACTGGAAGTGCCAAGAAAACCCCAGAAAGTTCAACGGCTTTGTTTGGCTTGGAAAAACACTCAGAAATTTTGGTATTTCATTTATCTCTGATCCCTACAGCATGTTTCATCCTAGCTGGAGCCTGACTGAAGTCACATTGTGTTTCATTGCTCGAATATGCCACTGGAGCCATATGCAGGCACGGGACTTCTAAATGCATTCCAGGCCTGAACTTCAGGCACAGGGAGCTTTTCTACTGACTTCAGGGTATTAGAATGGGCTCTGTTTGGACCATGGTTGTCTGCCAAGTTAAAGTGTAGTTCTCCTAAAGTTTCCAGATCGTCCTGTTACTAGGTGGGAAAAAAAACCCCAAAAGAATATTTTTTTGGAATTTTCATTGGTCTTCTGGACTGAAAGCAGAAGCAGTCAAACAGAAGGAAAGACTTGGAGAGGAGAGAGTATGTACATTTCACGGTTGTGAACAGACCTGGTTTCAGCTGACTGCTGGCAAAATTCCATGTGTCCTTCTTTTCTATAGACAGGTTTACCTGTTCCCATATGTTAGGCCCTGTTTTGGTTCCACGTCCAGTCTCTTTCTTTCTTTTGAATGCATTTGTCCTGTTAGTGCTCTCCATTGGGAATTAAGAGGCATTAAAGTGAGGCCAGTTATTTCCATGATTCTGCACTCTTGGAACAAACTTAGTAGAAAGCTTTTTTTGTGCCTTACATTTGCTTATCAAATGCATGGAAGCCAAAGCAAAGAGGCCAGTTCATGTCCAAAAATGACTTCTTGGCTTCCACAAGTGCTTATGACTTTTCAAAATGAAAGATTATTGATCATTTCCCAAAGCAGCATGCGTACAACTGGGTCCCACACTGGGAGGAGGAAATATATGCACTAATTCTTGAACTGGAGATCCATGCCTAAATATCTTGGGGACAAATTGAAACACTAGAGGGAAACACATGCTAGTTTTGGGGACCATTTAAATGCTAAAATCTCCTCAGGGTTTTAAAAGTTTCTCTATTTTCCCATCAGTTTGATTTGTGATGTCTCTTTTTTGCCCTGAAGCGAATATATTCCTAACATTTTACAGACCTCCAGTAAGGATAAACTGACCCCTGATTTCAGGAGTGCCCTACAAAATTGATCAAATAGCAAACTCTGGAGCTTAAAATATTTTTATAAGTTGAGATTGTTTCCATTACCTCCCTCATCTAGTAAAGTTATACTGTTAAAAATCACAGCCTAGGGTAAGTATATAATAAAACTCAGGGAGAAATGGGAAAGGAGAGAAATTAACCACAGTTTCTTCATTGTCAGCATTATGTCACCTGGTATTTCAGAATTGTCAGATTAGATTTGGAGCTATTCTCGAACATCTGCCAATATTTTTTCATTCCTGGATAAAGGGAATGCCAAGAGCAGTGCGGTTTCTCAGGTTTGCATGAGCATCCCCTGGGTGATCTTTTATTCAGCTCCATGGAGGAACATGTGCAACTATCTAATGCCTTCCATTTATTTTAGAGTAATAAAGTATCTGATCACATGGCCTTTAGATCTGTATTCTGTCAGCCAAAATAGGGTCTATCAATAGGTGCTAATCTTCCATCTCTCATTCCTATAGCAGGTTCTGTGGAAGTGTAGAACTGCTATTAGATGTGCATAGGTGATTTACCATCAGGTGGTCTGCCAGGTTTGCACTCTTGCATTATGAATGAAACTTAATTTCTCAGAATTTAAAGATATCATTAGAAGATTACTAAGAACAATTTTCTCTCCTTCACATCTGTGTAATGAGATTCACTTCAGTTTTGTACTCTCACTACATATATAGATCTCATAGCATGGTCAGAAGGTATCTGAAAGCTGTGTAAATGGAGTAAGGTACACACGCAGGTTTATGAGAGGGGAACAGAGCAGCTGCACCTTTCCCTCCAGGGAAGTACTTCTGAGATTTGAGTATGCATTTCAACATTCAAATACCTGTTTAAAAACCCAGATGACTCTCGAGGAGATATGAAATGATGCTTATTTGATGTCCATAGAGATTGTCCATGAACATCAGCAAAAATTGGACTGAATAATTAACATAAAGTCTTGTGTTTATAATTTCCTTTGAAATACTTGTCTGAGTGAAGACTCTTAAAAACAGTAACATGACATTAATTTCTGAAATCTTTAGAAATTCCTCTGTGTGTAACCTCTAAATTTCTGCCCGTTTTTTGTGTCTGTAAGCAAGCACCACTAACTTGTAAACAGAGCTAATACCAGATCCTGAACTGCTTTGCTTTTCCAACTTAATTCCCCTTTCTAACAGCCTGCACCTCCCATCTCCTGCTTTCTCTTCCCTGTACACAACAATTTTTGTGTTCCCCAACCATAGGCAAACCTCTGCTACCCTTTTCACTTGCATCTCTGCACTCTTTGTGTCTTTTCCTCCCCTTTCTCCCTACACTGAATATCAGTAATACCTGAAATATACTGCCTAGGTGGCTCGGACATCTTCCTCAATGACAATAAAAAAGCTTCTCTGAGGGAACACATAACAGCAGATGATCTTGTCAGTGAACTACGTGAACTGTGGAGGTCCCTTTTAGTACTGTTTCTCTGGGCTTTTGTACAGTTTAGAGCAGTCAATGGATGTTCAAAGGATCAAGGTGATTTATGCAATTTTATTTTATGAAACAAAGATGACATTTGTAAAAGGTAGTCAACAATGCCAGCTGTAAAATACAATGTGTCACTTTTAACTGCTATGTTTGTTAATGCATCAGAAAACTGTAAAATACAAATCAGAAACATAGCAGTTGTTTCTTCCTATTTAAATTAAGTAAAGGATTCTGTGAGTACTATCAGCATTGACTTAGATGTTTTGTAGTTGCTGTCTTGTATAATTTGATCTATAAATTATCACACAATTGTAATAGCCACAAGTAAATCCTGTGATTTACAGGATTTTCAACTAGATCATTATTCAGATGTGGACTGAATGCTTTAAATACAATTACTGTAACTAAGTAATTTTAAAAATTGCTTTGTGATTCTTATTAAATAACTATAATAGCAACATTTGATATTGTTTGGTAATATTTTTATAAACAAATGTTAAAATCAGATGGAAAGTGCAAAATATTTCTGCTGTAAATATAGCCAATTACATATTTTTTTCTGTCATTGTAATTGCTCTAATTTATGTCTCCAAAAATAAACTACGATAGATTTTTAAATTTGGCTGGTTGCTCTCCTACTCCCCTTTTTCACCAGGAGAGGGAGTGAAAATAAGATGAAAAACCTTGTGGGTTGAGATAAGGGTGAGGCAATTATTCATCAGCTACCATTATGGGGAAATAGACTTGACTTAGGGAAGATTAATTTATTTGCAATTAGAAATATGCTAGCATAGCTTTTTAAAGAAATAATACTAAGAACATCTTCCCCCACAACCCCATTTCTTTTCAGGCTAAACTTCATTCCTTTGTTCCAGACTCTTCTACCTCTTCTACTGTCTGGAGTGCCACAAGGGGATGAAGACTTGTGAGTTCATAAAAATTTGTCACACTTTCCTTCTCAAAATGTTCATGTCCTCCAGCATGAGGTCTCTCCCACAAGAGACAGTACCTCAAGAACCGATCTGATGTGGGTCCTCCCCATGCACTGCAATTCTTCAAGAACAACTCCAGCATAGGTCCTTCCTATGGTGTACAGTCCTTCAGGAATAAATTCCAGTTACAGGTCCTACCATACAGTTAAATTCTCCAGTTACAGGTCCTACCATAAGACTTGCTTCTCTCCATAGGCTGCAGCTTCTGCCAAGAGCCTGCTCCAGTGAGTGTGGAATCTCCATAAGCTGCAGTTTCCTTCAGGACACATACACTGCTGTGGTATGTAGTCCTCCACGTGCTGCAGGGTGGATATCTGCTCCACTGTAACTCTTCATGGGCTGCAGGGGAACAACCTGCATCACCATGTTCTTCACCATGAGCAGCAGGGGAATCTTCGCTCCAGCACCTGGAGCACCTCGTCTCTCTCCTTATTCACTGACCTTGATGTTGGCAGGGTTGCTTCTCTCACATTTTTTTCTCACTCTTCTCTCCCACAGCATATTCACCTTTTCTTGAGTATGTTATCACAGAGGCACTGCCAACATTGCTGATTGGCTCAGCTTTGCATAATGATGGGTCCATTTTGGAACTGGCTCTATCTAAGATGGGGACAGCTCCTGACCTCTCTCAAAAGCCACCCCTATAGCCCCCTCTTCCTCCAGGCCTTGCCATTTAACCTCAATAAACATATGTATATGAAAGGTAATTTCCTCCCATTATCCTCCATAGATTTATTAAGAAAGTATGAAAGTTTAAATACATCTATGTCTTTCCGCTTGTTCTATAAGTGTTTTTCATTATTGCTGTTGGCATTCCGTTTATATCTGTGGTGAAAATGGGTTGCAGAGCATTTGTCTTCTATGTTATATGATACTTTGTACATTGCCTACTTAAAGTATTTTTCCTGTTCTAAAGAGACATTTTAAGTTTTAGGCCTCTCCTTGTCTTCAAAAATTCATGTTGACTTTGAGTTCATGACTGGCTTCTACAGGTTACAGCATGATTGTGTTGGTAGCCTCTTTTTGCAGTGATTGGAAAGGATTTGTCAAACAAAAAACCACAAAATGTTGTAGGTTTTAATAAGACCCATTCTGTCTGGTTATTGAAATAAAGGTTGAACTGCATAACTATTAAGATTGAGTGTAAGAAAGATATATGAATGAACTTCAAGGACCTAATGGTCATGAATATGAGTCGTGTTAGTTTTTGCTGTGCCTATATTTCATTGATACCATTCTTGCTGGAAGACGGAAGACTAGGGTGTACTCATGTTCTCTCTCTTTTTGCCCTCAAAATAGTATATGTTAACGCTGATGACAATGATGCTAGGCAATAGAGTTTTTTTGCAGGAAACTCAGCATCGTCTGAATTTCCTTCTGCCTCAAATCTTGTATGTGAAATAGAAACAAGATGTTCTGCCCATTTTCTTCAGCACAACCAACAGAGAAAACTCCTCCTGCTGTGGCAGAAGATGGCATGAAGTTCTGATAACTGTTTCTGGCCATGCTGAAAAATAATTTTGCATTTGCACTTTTCTTCAAAGATATTTATTTCTGCTTCAAAGGATCTGCTTCAGTATATAGTTCATAGTCTCAGATAGAAATATTATAGGTTCTCTGTGTTTTTTTGAGCTTACTATCTTTATCAAACTTGATAAATGACAATCACTAGAACTGCAAGTTCTTAATCTTGAAATCTTATTAAAAGACACAACTGTAATATTATTGTAATGGAATAAAATATATTACTATATACTTATTAGTATGGAAAATGCTTTAATGGAAATGCAGTATTTCATGATTGGTGTAAAACAAATATTGTGATCCCACAGGTATCTTATGTGAACAAGACGTTCATAAAAGGTTTTATCTCTTTCACTTATTTAGTCCTACACAGCATCTTGAGGATAATATCCACTCTTCCTATAGTATGGTCTATAGGAACAGATTCTTCAATTTGTTTTTTGTGTCTGATTAAATTGCACTGAGGAAGCTAAACTTTGCATGCCAGTAAAATAAGGAGTTTTATTTGAACAGGATTTTAGCACTTCCAGGAGAAAGAACTGTATCTTTTGCAAAGTTCCTTTCTTCAGACCTCCTGCTTTCTCCCTGGGTGAGTACCTGAGGCCCCTTACAAGGATCCATTCACTGCCCATTCTAGGCTCTTTCCATCCAGACTCTGGCTTCAGAACAGTGTAGAAACAGATAAAGCAACACCAAATCCAACCAACCTACTAAAACTGCATTTACCTGTCCCCATACTGCTTTTTAGCTCAATATCTTTTTCTTATCAACTCTATAAACTTTTTGAATCATGATGAGGTAAATGCTAGACCAGGAGCGTCAAACTCATGACCCGCAGGCTGAATCCAGCCCTCCACCTTGTTTCTACCCAATGGCAGCACCGAGCTCCTTGTCCCTGTGCTCCTGCCAGCGCTGGTTTCGTGTGCAGAGTGTGACACACCTTATGCTGCAGGAGTAGGAGAATGGCTGGAGCCATGAGTTTGACACCCCTGTACTAGATCTAGGATAAATGTGCTGAATGTCGAGGAAGAGAAATCCTTGAGGAGAAGGAAAGAAACAATGCCATGTGGACAGGAGGGCAGAGATGAACAGGCACTCACTGGTGATGGAGAGTGGAAAGAGGAGATAAGGAACAGAAGTGAAAGAAAAGTTGGAGATGAGAGAAGACTGAGAACATTTTATAGAGATCTATTGAACAACTTATCCAATTTATGCATGCTTCACTTCTAAAAAAAACCAAAAACAAAAAAAACCAAAACCCCAAATGAAACACAAAACAAAAAAAACAAGTTATTTGATTTAAAAGGCTGCCCTGATTATTATTCATGATTCTATTGGTTTTGAATCAGTATCTATCTGTAACATTAACCTTACTGAGGAGCATCTAATTTCAGAAATATCTTCATTGATATCAGCAGCATTTTCCAGGAAATAAGGTGACATGTGAGATGGGTAATGATATTACTATTTTCTACCCTTCTTGCTTTATTTAATGGGACTCATTTTATGAAACTGCCTGCTCTGTCTCTTACAGGCTTGCTTGTACTGCATAGCTCTACTAGACTCTTCATGTAACTCCCTATTTATAACAATCTAAGTTTAGAAGTATTTGATCACATATTAACAGTTGTATAATGTGAGAAGCTATTTGTATTTCACTATCGGTAGTTTAGGCATCAGCTATTTTGTCTCATACCTGGCACAGTAAGCTGCAGTGCTGTAGCACTTTGTCAGGATGTACAGAAGATACATTGGGTGTGCAACTGCAGCTGCATCCAATGAAGAGATAAGAATGCTGTTTTAGGCTGTTGTACAGGGCACTTCCTCCTTGCAAAGAGGTGTCCCTTTACCTTCCAGTAGAACTTGTAAATTATTTTACAAGTTGCCTTCTCTATAAGAAGTACTATGCAAGTTTAAGAAGGATCACATAAAACATTTATTGTGTTTATTATAATTAACATATATTAACAAGTAAATGTTGTAGTATTTAAAACCTAGTCCTTAAGAAAGTAATCTGAGCATAACTGTCAATTTTTCTTCCAAATTCTTTACCCTCACAGTGTTGTGGGAAGAGTAGATTTTAAGATGTAAGGAGAGGAAAGCTTCTGGGCCTGCATGAATAGCTGTTCTCTTTAGGTTTCAGTGTGGAATTGCTGGGCTTTGTTTGGCTGAATACATTTGACATTTTCCTACTCATTTGAATAGAGATATGATCAGACTTCAGTGATTACAGATACTGCAGTAGAGGCAAAATAATTCAGTCTTCGATCTGCAGATTTCCAGAGACAGCAAGGAAAGCAGAAACATTTTTCTTTCCTATTCTTGATCAGGCTTTTTATCAGACATGTGGAACCACTTTTGTATGATCAGCCACAGTAAGACTGAGGTACAGTTTAATATAAACCATGCGTGAGAAGGATTTTTAAGCCAAATACTAGAGACTCTCTTCATTCCATGTTGGTACTCAATATAAATCCTGCACATACATATGGGCATGTGCATAC
Source organism: Dromococcyx pavoninus (assembly GCA_033558185.1). NCBI lineage: Eukaryota > Metazoa > Chordata > Aves > Cuculiformes > Neomorphidae > Dromococcyx > Dromococcyx pavoninus. The sequence goes on from JAUMJL010000212.1 coordinate 3,865,004, forward strand.
AAGTGTGTGCATGCATACATGTCTATAGACATGCATATATTTTTCAGGAGTTTAGAGACTGTTCCTTATAAACTTCAACACTCCAAAATTTCAGAAGTGTTGTTTCTAAATTCCATTGTAGTTTGTGTTTCTCTTCTTGAAAGTAGCAACTTAACCCAAACTATGGGTAGAATTATCTCCTGTTTAATAAGAAGATATCAAGGACATACCATTATTGTATTTAGAAGCGAACAGGATGCAAAGGTATTGTGAAAATGTAAGGGCTTGGGTTCTTCAAAACTATATGTGGTTTCAAAACATGAAACTTTGCTGAATTTATCCTAGGGAAAAAAAAGTCAAGGCCTGTAACTGTTTTTCCATGTCCCTGCAGTTCAAATAAGAAGATGAAACATGATAAGAACAGAATCCTAAAAAGAATTAAATGGATTTTTTTGCAAAGAACAATTGTGTAGTATTATTTTCAGGATATTCCAGGACTGCTTCTATGTATGAAACTAGTTTTATGGTGGTGTAACTGCCTCTCAGTGGCATCAGCCCAGCAAAGGACATTTTAATGAAAAATAGAATGAGGCCCACTGCTCTCAAAAGGAAGAGAGTTTTATGAGTTATATGAACAGAATAACTGAGTGATTGCCCTGTTTCTTCTCTGCAACAGAAGACATATCTGGATATAGAGATGCACATTCACAGCACATGGCTACCTTGGTGCCAGGGTTATTCATGGCTTTGCTAAAAGAACTAGCATAGACAGTATCCCCAAGTAATATCAGTTGCTGTGAAAATATTACAAGTCAATCCACAGTGAGGAAGTTCATCAGCGCTAACTATGTCACCAGCAAATGTGAAGAACAGTAACTTTGAAAGCTAAGCCAATCCATAATTTTCTGAATGAGGAACTATTTCATAGATGAAAGAGGAGTAAGTACCAAAGAAAACTGGATGGAAGTAGCGACAATTTGCTGCTATCGGCGTAGAACTAGTGGAATTGCTATTTGTCAAGAATTGACCTTTCTCTCTTCAGTGGATCTGCTTCCATATTGACCTATCTTAAAATCAAAGTAATTGCTATCCACTGTGTGCTGCCTTGGGATTAGAACTTATTTTATCTGACTTTTACGTATTTCAGCTACTGTCCACAGGATGGCAAGTCAACAAATTTCAGTTTAGACTGAATTTGTTGTTTCACTGAAAGGAGCTGAGGGATAAGAGTTTTTCCTTTATTCTCCTTTTTATTACTACAAAGTCTTTCTTGGTTACTTATCTGGAAATGAGATCAGCAACCAAATTAGAACTTAATAGCAATTATCAATTACAGTTCCAAAAATGAAAGGGGGCGGAATGCTTCTGGGAGGGCGAAGGGAGTGGTGTTTTTCTTCTGTGGGACTGAAGGAACTTGATTTCTAGATAAAATTTATTTTTGAGAATTTTGTTCTTTCTACAGCCACGGGCAAGATTGTACATTTATGTTGTGTGTTCCCTGGACTGACTCCTACAATACAAAAGAGTTTTAAATGACACCTCATGCAGAGTAGTGCAAATCCTACTGAATAGGGTCCTTAATATGCTTGAAAGCAGCCAATTTACATAAACAATAGAGTGAGCCAGAGTTGAAAATAAGGTCTTCACAAATATTTTGTTTGCAACAATGTGTCTCCCCACACTAAACTTCCATGATCACTGAAGTGGGTTACATTATTGTTTCTATCTAGCAGAATATTTAGCAATCTCTAGGTCCAGGATCTGGAGTTCAAGGTCATCCTGTCTTATAAGTCCTATAAGCTTAGGGCAGCTGTCACACTACTAAATTTGAATCTTCTTAAATCGTCTGAGACCTTCAACTTTAACATTTCCAGTCTTCCTACCATACAGTTCAAAATGCTACAGGGGCCCATTGGTGTCAAGGGACTTGAGGCTTTCTTCTCAACACATTGAATGTTTCAGCCAATCTTTAATTTTCTGAAATTAGATGATCTCATGCTCCCCAAGTTCCAGTGGCCACCCAGGTTGTTGCTCAGAAATAATCTCCAATAGTTCATTCTTCCTGAATCATTTTTTACCCCCTGGAATCTTCCCTTACACAGAGTTCAGAAAATAATTAGTTTTCAGTTTCAATTGGATCTTACCCTTTTCCCCCTCTCCCGAAATATCAGCATTTCCTGTGGAAATCAAATTTTGAATTTCAACCAGGTTTTAACAAAGAATCTAGCTGCTACAAAAGTTGGTCATAGTATACTTAGCCAAACTGTGGAAACTCTTCATGCCAGTGCTCAAAGCAACCCAAACCGCAGTCATCCTGCCTAGAAATTAATCAAAACAGCAAAGACAATACTGAATATGGTTTTCAGCTTGATTTTTACTCGCCTTCTGGAAATGAAACACACATTGGAACCAAATGTTGTTTAAATCAAATAAGTGATTATAGCAGGCAGTAAGACATGAGACATGTTCACTCATTAGTGATCTACTGGAATGTATTTGTGGCTTGGACATCCTCTTAACTCCTGAGAATTTTTCTTCTCTTGCCTTTCCCACTATCATTTCTTTTTCCCTTCTTGGCAGAAGAGTCACAGACATTTTAGGTAGCTATCTTTAAATGGGCTAAAGTAATTTCCCTGGCCCAAGTGGATAAAGCTCTACTAAGAATTTTGTCTACTTGTTCCTCCTCACCAAGAAGATGTTTTAAATCACGTTAAGAGAGTCTGTTTTAGAATATTCTCTGGACTGGTTTCTTGACATTGGGGAAAAACCTGTTAGAAATAAAGTCCTCCCAAATACATTGAAAGTCGCCTTCTTTCGCACATATTTTGTGCTTAATAAGATTTCCTTCTTGGGAAGTCTTACTGCTATCTCCCAAGTTGTAGTTAATTTTAATTTGTGTTTCACAGAGAAAGATGTTTTCGTCAGATCAATTAAGGATGTGTTAAAAAAATATATATATATAACAAATCTCAACCCTGCCTCATAGCACAAAGTGGACAGTCCTGGCATTTTTTTTCTGAAACATGAATTCACTAAAAAAAAAATCTCTGAAAATATTAATGCTTAGATTTTTTCCATATGAAATGAAGCTCTTTTTTTCCCTCAGAATTTCAAGAAATAAATCAAATCATTCAGTAATTCCAAGGTAAAATCAAATCTTTTAATTACAGTCTGAAATAAATTTACACAGATGTAAAAGCATTTATTATAACCGGCAGCTAACAGAACAACCGTTTTATGTTGTTATACTCAGAAAGCATCAAGAGTAAATGGGAAGTAAGTCCAGTGAATATTTGGTTATCAGCAGCTTAACACTCCTTTAGTAAAAAAATCTTCACTGCTGTTATCTCACTTTCTGTATTTCTATATAAATGAAACACAGAAGAGCTCTGCTGTCTGCCATGCATTTTCTCTAAATGACTCAAATATGGATTTCCGTTTCCATAAATCCCTATATACATAGGAATATAATTCACACATGACTTCATTTTACCACTGTCCCAAATCCAGTCCCAAAATTTAATATAAATAAAGATTCTTTGTGAAAATCCTTCAAACATAACTTTTCTCATTTGTTTCTCATTAAAGCCAGTAATGCAAATTCAACATTTGTAAATTATATAGAGTTATTTTTATCAAGAATGTTTTGCAGAAAATTAATAAAATAAAAGAGACTGCCTGGCCTGGAAAAGACAAAGATTATTTTTCATAAAAATTCTGAAAGTTAAGGAACAGAGTGCCATCTGTACATTTTCCCATCCATTCTCCCACATGAAATAAATTTTGAAACTTCATAAATGGAAAGAGTTGGAACGAGAAAAACAGGTCTTAATGTCTTTCTGTCCATAAGGTTAATTATTTTTAAAAAAAAAATAAGTGTCCTTTTAAATCTCACTCTTAATTTTTGTAATTATAAGAATCACAGTTTAATGTTTTGATAAGAATAAATAATGCTTGCTGAACAAATAACAGCTTGTGGTATTTTGGGGTTTTTTTCAGTTGTAATTTGTTAAAGAGATTCCAGTTAGGTCTTCTGATGAGTTTATCTCTTGAGAAAAGGTACAGGCCATTTCATTACAGCTGTTGTCCTTAATTACTGCATGTTCAAGAAAGGAAAATCAGTATGAATATGCAACCAAAAAACCCCAGAATGAAGTATGCAGCTTTTTGACTAACCAGGAGATCTCACTCATAGGAAGCAAATGCATGTGTTAGGTAATGGAGTAGAGCTAGTTTGGGGAAGATACCGTGTTCTTCAATCACTTAGCGATCTGTGATGTCATGTTGGTACTCCAGATATGGACAAGGTAAGAAAACACTACGAAATCCCCCACAAAACTCAGAAATGTTCTCCAAAATTCAAAAGGGTTATAGAAAAACTACAGTTGAAATGTGTGTTTTAAAAACAGTTCTATGTCCTGTTGTCAGTAATTTTTGTCAACGCAACTACTGTAGTGAAGGCTCCTTTACCAAATAGTTACCTCAAAATGTTCTTGATTCATTTATTTCTTTAAGAATTTGTCTGCTGAAATTTATTCTGTGTGGTCTTTTCTTCCTTTTTCTTTACCACAGAAGCACCTTTCACATTGGTTCCCATCTCATGTATTTCAACACATTTTAAAGAACCAGTGCCCTTTTTAACTACTTAAGCTGAACTTGTATTTCACATGGCAAGAGTTACACTGGTAAAAGCAAACTCTGCCAAGATCAAATCATGTACAGCTTTTTTTAATGTGAACAGCAGTACTCTCTCTTTCCAGCTGTTTGTGGCTGACCTTGGGTCTGATTGTTGCTGACGTCGTCACTTAGCAGGAACTTGCAGCAGGTGGAATGAATAGGCTTACTTCTAAGAGTGTTAAGGTAACTTAGAGACAAACAGTTTAGTGGAGAAAGAAAAATAGTTTAATGGTTGCAGCAAATATCTCCTATTCATTCTAAGATGTTGTGAACATTTGTGTCTTTTTATATTCAGTATTTGAAGAGGATATACTCTCAGTACCCTAGTTAATAACAGTAGCTGATTGAGATTATTATAGTAATTTTTTAAATCTTCATTGAAGTTCTTCTGTCTTGGCCGGTTGTCAGATATACTTTTCATATTTTGGGGTATAATTTCATTAACGCGAAAAGCAGTACCCAAAAAAAAAAAGGCCAAAATTTAGTACGGAAGGCCAGAAACAAGGGAAAAAAATCCTGTGTAAGCAATGTTCTCAACCTTCTGAGAGGGCACAGCACTAGGCTTTTTGTAATAGCTTTTTGTTGTGAACTGTTGCTGCACAAAGTGATTTTTCAAAATTTGGTGGAGGGTATCTAGGATGATAAACTGGTGATAGATGCTCTCCAGTTTGTTTGCAAAAGACATACAAAATTTCTTTCCCTTATATCAAGAATCCAGCAGTAGACAGTTTAATTGCTTACAGCTTCAAGTCCCTTAAACAAAACCGGACAAAAGCATATCCATATCTCTCTCCTGTTTTTTCTTGTGGCTATGCTCCCAGTCCTTAATCTGGTGGTGTATTTGGCATTCTGCTCCTCTTCTCCAGCTTCCCTTATCTTTCATCTCTTCACATAAACATATAAACCTCCATTAAAAGAATAAAAAGGCCATAAAACTCTTTCATTCAGATATAAATTGTACAAGTTTCTTGTTTTTTTTTCACACTGCGTAGGAATGTATTTCAATGTTTGGGATATGTTCTTAGGATTATTTGAAGAACTCCTAACTCTTTTTTCTTGTTACTCGTTACACTCATCAAGATTTCTGTGTTTTGATATCAAGCACAGAAGATGTGCCTTCTGGTTCTTCTTAACTAGCTTATATGCAAACAATGCACAATGCTTCTAAGTGTTCATGGAGTAGGCTGGGTAGAGTATTGCTTGCCACTAGCAAATAGCAGCAGTTAAACTGAGGTAGAAACACTTTATCAAATCTTGTGACAAGGACAATAACTCGCTCTTTTATCTGATGCGCAAAGTTACTTATTTCCCTTCATCCAGTGCTAAATTTGATTCCAATTCAGCTGAACCGGTTTATTTAAAAACCTTTACTCAGCAGAAGCTTCTTCTGGTTTTGATTTACAAATCTAGCATTGGCTTGAAAGAAGACAAAGAAACTGAGGAAATAACCTTTTTGGGAGAGAGCATCTAGCTTGGACAACACCTAGCAGTGCTGAATATGGAACTTAAGAGTTCATGACTTTGCAACAAGATATGTGCCAGCCTATTTTTCTTTCAGGGGCAGGAAGAACCTGTGTAGGTCAGCTGAGGACTTGAAATAGCTTTATTCTGAGATGTTGATTTGGTTTGACTTTTTTTAACCCAAAACAATTCATCATAAGCTCTTCACACAATTTTATAACCACCATTGAATGTGGCTATGTACAATAGAAAAAATGTTATATTTATTCTGCTGGTTTACCCTGTCCAGTTCTAATTTAAAGGTTGCAGACTTCAAGCCAAGTTGTGATGCTATTTTCTTATTGTCAAAAGTGATCTCTTTCCTTCCACATCTGCATGTGTCTAGGTTTTAACTCAACCCATAGTATATCACTTTCTAACTTAAATTCCTTCTTTGGCAGCAATGCAATTTTTATCCTTAAATAAGTAGTATTTATACTATATATATAGACACACACATTGAGCAAAACTGCATGTGTGTGTATGTATATATATATTTCAATGTACGTTGTACAGTCAAGGGCACACAGCACAGAGAGTACTTTAATTATTAGTATCTTCTTCTAACACCTAAATTAAGCTACAAATGAAAGCAAGCCGACATAATTCTCTTTCACAGGCAGTTTATGTTCACATATGCAACAGAATCTCTGTGTAAGGTCACTGTCATTGGTCCCATAATAATTTCCCACTGCTTTGAGTCCCTTTGAGGCCATTAAGCCCAACCTCCTGCTCAGAGCAGGTCCCATCAGATCACTAATGATATAGTAAAAGAAAAGATAAAATTTCCAAGTCTTGGAACTGACAATTGACTTTAAAATTCTCAGCTATAGGTTCTCTTGATAGAAACTCTTACCACAGGAACTGTTCTTTTGGCAGGATTTAAAACTTAATCTCTTTAGTAGTCTAAACCACAAAGTAAAAAGACCAGTGACCAATGTAAATACTTCAGTCAGATTATTCTAATTGAGAAATACTTATTGCTGTTTCATTACACGCTACATGTGTAAATCCATGTTAATAACAACTCTAGGGCGCTTCTCAAAACCTTAATTTATTCAACTACAGTAAAGGAAAAGAGAAAACATTTTCTGCTTTAATTTTTTCTTGTTTGGCATGTAAAATGGAGGGATGTATGAGATTCTAAGAACTGATTAAAGAAATCAAGGGATAAAGTATTCAGAATAAATTATTCTGCTGTAGCTCACTGTTTATCTTTCTTCTCGAAAAATTCAGCGTAAACTTCTATTTGTGCAGGAAACAATTTTTGAAATAACAACCACTGCGGAAAATACTTTAGCTCAGCTAGAAGTTTACACACACAGGATGTGTTCAGCTGCAGTATTACCCTTGCCTTTATGCTGCTGCTATCTTAATCACTATGTTGTTTTCAAAGTGCATACATATATCCAAGGACTAGACAAAGTAAACATTTCAGACCATGCTAAGATTATTTTTAAAAAGGAAATTAGAGCTCCTATTTTTTTTTTTTCTGGCTATGCTTTTATCACTTAATCTGGTCATGTCTTCGGCACTCGGTTCTTCTTCAGCCCCTCTGTTCCACCAGTCTTTGCAGACACAGAAATCTTCATAAGAGCTATGGAAAACCCACTGAATGGTTTTATACATAATGAGAACATCACTATACAGCTAATGAACCTGTGGTTCCAGAGGACAAGAGTGGGTTTTTGGATGCTATCCTATTTGTTTGCTTGAACAGTGGGTGTTCCCTTCAAGATTCCTTAAAGAGATCTGATCTTCAAAAAACATGTCCTTTAAGAACAAGGCTTTTTTTCAACTGGACATTCATAGTAACAATCACCAATCATCTTTCTCAATGGATGCTTGCATCATGGTTCTCATATAAAAATACTTGGGTTTTTTTAACAGTTCTCCATTCCTGGTTGTTGGATCACAAAACTGGAAATGTCAAAGTGTTAGTTAATAGACGTCAAGAGTTGTCCTATAGTTTAGGGAAAGAATGGATACACTTTCTATGCCCTTCAATAATTTATTTAATCATCTTTTTGCAGGACAGCTGAAAACCTGGAAGATATTCTTATGAAAGAAATGTGAGTTGTGTGGCTGAATATAATTTTTTACGCTTCATAATTACTTGAAGAAAGAACCATTGAGCCCAGATTTTCCTGGCAACTGAAGAAAATGTTCAGTGTAAAGCCTCTTTCTGAAAGAAGCAATAAGATGATGGAGACTTGAAGCAGTCTATATTATTTGGTAGTACAACATTTTGCACTTCTATTCCCGGGATAGTCAAAAACCTCCAATGGGTGTCTAGAATTTCAAGGAGGGTGTGAAGAATAGACAGAGAATGACAGAGAGAGAGAAATGAGCTAGATGTGCTCACAGGGAGGGTCGTGTCTTCCTCATGTCCCTTCACTATCATGAAATATGGCAAGAGAAAGGCCTCAGATACTAATTTGGTTTCCATTTCTGTAAAATATATTAAAGGTTGTGGAGAAGCTGTATTTATCCTTGCTAAGGCCTATGAGACTGAGTAGTCTATAATCACATAGGAAGCCTGTGGCAAAACTTAATTTGAATTGTTCCTTCTGGTTGCTAGTTCAACCATTGGCTTTTCCTTTTTTTTTCTGTTTTTCTGTGAGGCTCCTTAGGAGCAAGGGAGAAGAACTGACTGGTGATATAGAGTGGTAAAGGGATAGATGGAGTCAGTTTGGAGGCAGTATCCCTGGATCATATTTACATTAGATAAAATCTCAGATATATTATAATTTCATATCTATTTGCTGAGGCAAGCCTATTTCTCTACAGTAGACCAACACTGTAAGTAGGATTCACAAAGAAGGCATAGTGGGCTGATATATTTAGAGTGCTCTTTGTTAAACTTGATCCGGTTTGTTCTCCTCCAGGACCTGTGTATAGTCTTCGGTTGTTTTTAAGTTAATAACTGAAAGAAACACCCTTCCTCTGAGATCATTGATGGCTTACAAACTTTGCCATAATGTTCTAACTTTCCCCTTTAGAGCATTATTTACTGTGCCAGCAGTTAAGATCAGTATGGTAATTTAATTACAACTCTATCAAATGTGAATTGTCAGAATCTAAAACTAAAAAAGGGTCTTGTTAGCCTTTTTAACAAAATGCCAGTTCTAAATAACTACAACAAGAATCATAGAGAACATAACAAGTTGTAAAAAAAATCTTTTGGTATAGTTTTCATACCAGAATAAAGGTCCTACCTTTGATAATCCCAAGGAAAAACAGTCAGAAAAAGCTTTGTACACAATATTTTATTTATAGTGGCTAGAATCCTTTGTATTACATCAATAATGCCATACATCATCCTGACATTTATCAATCATTTAATCTAGGTAAACTTATTATGGCTGATGTAATTCCACTAAGATAAATCTGTTGTGAGTTTTTTGTGCTATTTTTAGCATAGATGGGGTTTAAAACCATGTTAATTGGAAGTAGGAACACTTTTTTTGTACTAATTAGCCCATTATTATTTTGAAAGCATGAACCGTATTCTCATTGCACAACTTCCTAAGGAGAGTCTTCTGTTGTTTAGAGGAAAATGTTATAGAAAACTACTCATGACTCATATATCTCTTATGCCTCAGTGTGTTGTATGCTCATCTTGCTTTCTCAGTTTTAGCAAAAAAGATCCTTCAGATTTTTTCACTTGTCTTATACTAAATGTCAGAATCCCATGAAGTTTCAGAATGAAATGACAAACACTGTGTACCCCTGAATTTTCTGAAAGAATACACAGTCATTCATGTCTGATATAACAAATATTCTTCCAGGTGAGTTATTCTCTGTGAAGTTCAATTTATAAATACAGTGATGCCAGACTCAGGAAATGTTACTATTCTTTTAGTTTTTCTAGTGCTCTGCTCACATAACCAATTTCACTCAGTCACGTAGACCGACAGAGTAATTTCAGCTAGAAGAGACCTCTGGAGCTCAGCTGATCTAGTATCCTGCTTAAAATGGGTCTAACTTTATATTCAGGTTTAAATATTGCTCAGGATCGTATCCAGTCAGTTTTGGAATATCACTATGGATGGAGAATCTAAAATGTCTCCAAGGAACCTGTTACTGAATTTGATTGTTCTGATGGTGAAAAAATTTTCTCAGGAAGAAATGGCTGAAGATTCAAAATGTGCATGAAAACTTTCAGCACACTATCAGTTGTTTTAGAGAGGGAGAGAGGCTGAGGTAGACCCTATGAGGTGATCTATGGCCTGGCTTATTTTTGCAGTAGTAAAATATTCTGCCACTAGGTGCTTAGGAATAAAAAGTGGAAAGTTCAGTTTTCATGGGGTAGCTATTTAAAACTTGAACTACACTGCCTGAAACAACTGCCCAGAACTCCCCCTTCCAGCACACAAAAAAACCCCCAAACCAAAACCACATTTTATAAGTAAGTGCTTGGGACGAGAAATCAGTTATCCCTTCATCATCTGAAATCAAAGTGTGGAAAGGCATCTCTGAGCAGGAAAGCAATGCCAGATTGGAAAGAGATAAAACCTGAGACTTGACTGTAGCTAAGCTCTTGTCCAGAGCAGTAGCATGGATAGAGGATTCAGGTGAGATCCATTTCTTCCCACATTTGAATTTGCCCTAGGTATTGAGTTTTTATTCACCTGAGGCTATTCCCATTCCTTCACCACCTTATGAAGGAAATGGACATGAAAATCAAACTACAGCTTCTTTTTGTTTGCTGTTGTGCTGCTGCTTTCATTCTTATCTTCCTGTTGTAATGCAGGAACTCATTGCAGGTCCATGTCCTTGCTCATGCAGAGTCATCAGCTGTGTTGGGCACTTCTTCCCCTCTCCTTTGGGAAAGACAACATGTTCCTAAAGAGGTTTATAATGCATACTTTGAGCTGAGAAGTCATGTATAATAATAATATAGTCATAGCAAATTTGGCTTTATCCAAGAGACTATTTACAGAGAGGAGAGAGGTGCTAGCCTTAGGCATGCAGAAGAACTTTGTGGTGACAATTTAAGATTTTTCTGCTTCTGTTCTGTAAAGCTATTGCTAGTAGTCAGAGGGACAAGTAGGGAAAACATACGTGGTTCACCCTTCTCCCATCCCAAAAGAGCTCGTCAGAACAGACTCCAGAGTTTGTCTTGTCTTCAGTAAATTTCCTTGGCATGCATATTTGCTTTCTTCCCATCCCAATAGCTTCTACTGGGGAAGGATAACAGCCTCAGGTAAGCATAAACTTATTTTTTTCTGATTTACTCTGTTCCCTAAACCTGTATAACCCCCTGCACTATAAATTAATGAGTAGAACCCTATTTACCTATCTCTGCTAATAATGTTGCTTTACATAACACTGGACATATTATAGAAAACATTGAATGCTTCTCCTTAAACACTTAACTGTACCTACAAGCAAAATCACAGGATCATAGAATCACAGAATCACAGAATCATAGAATCAATCATAGAATGCTTTGGGTTGGAAGACACCTTAAATACCATGTCGTTTCAAACCTTCTGCCATGGGCAGGGACACCTCCCACTAGACCAGGCTACTCAAGGCCTTGGACACTTCCAGGGAGGGGTTATCCACAACTTCCCTGGGCAATCTCTTCCAGTGTCTGACCACCCTCTTCATGAAGGATTTTTTCCTAATGTCTAATCTAAATCTTCCCTCTTCCAATTTAAAGCCATTCCAACAGTTCCATATGCTTCTTGTGTTGGAGTTTCCAGAAATGGACAGAGTACTCCAGGCAGGGTCTCTCGAGAGCAGAGTAGAGGGGTAGAATCGCCTCCCTCAACCTGCTGGCCACAATTGTTTTGATGCAGTCCAGGGTATGGTTGGCCTTCTGGGTTTCGAGCACACATTGCCGGCTCATGTTGAGCTTTTCATTCATCAGCACCCCCAAATCTTTCTCTGCAGGGCTGCTCTCAATCACATCATCCCCCAGCCTGTATTCAAATTGTGGATCACCCAACCCAGGTGTAGGATCTTGCACTTGGCCTTGTTGAACCTCATGAGGTTCACACAGGCCCATTTCTCCAACTTGTCCAGGTCCCTCTGGATGACATCTTGTCCTTCTGGTGTGACAACTGCCCCACTCAGCTTGGCTAAGAGTGCACTCAATCTTGCTGTCTATATCATCAATGAAAATATTGAACAACACTGGTCCCAGTAAGGACCCCTGAGGGACACCATTTGTCATGGATATCTATCTGGACACAGAGCCGTTGACCACTACTCTCTGAATGTGACCATCCAACCCATTCCTCATTCACCACAGTCCACCCATAGAGAGAAGGATGTTGTCGGGGACAGTGTCAAAGTCTTTACAGAAGTCCGGATAGATTACATCTATTGTTTTCCCATGTCCACTGATGTGCCTTTGGTGAAGCCATGCTGGCTGTCTCGAATCACTTCCGTGTCTTCCATGTGCTTTATCATGGCTTCTAGGAAGATTGGTTCCATGACCTTCCCAGGCACAGAAGTGAAGCTGACAGGTCAGTAGTTCTCAGGGTCCTCCTTTGTACCCTTTTTAAAAATGGGCACGGTATTTCCCTTCTTCCAGTCACCAGGTACTTCTGCTGACTGCTATGACTTTTCAAATATCATGGAGAGTGGCTTGGCAACCACATCAGCCAATTCCCTCAGGACTCTGGGATGCATCTCATCAAGTCCCATAGATTTATATAGGTTCAGGTTCCTCAGCTGGTAATGAACATTATCTTCCCCTACAGTGTGAGGGGCTGTACCCCCCTGGTCACCATCTTGTTGTCCATTGACCCAGGAGGAGTGAGGAGAGTGTTTGTCAGTGAACATTGAGACAAAAATTTGTTGAGTATCTCAGCCTTCTCCTCATCTGTTGATACGAGGTCACCATTTTTATTCATCAGTGAGGATACACTTTCTTTAACCTTCATTTTCTAGTAGACATACCTATAGAAGCCTTCTTGTTAGTCTTTGCTTCCCTTGAAAAGTTCAGATCCAACTGTGCCTTGGCCTTCCTCACCCCATCCCTACACGACTGGGCAGTGTCTCTGTACTCTTTCCAGGTTATCTGTCCCTGCTTGCACTGTCTGTGCAGTTTCCTCTTTCTCGTCAGTTTGACCAGCAGGTCTCGACTCAGACACACTGTTCACTTCCCGTCCCTACCTTATTTCCTACATCTGGGGAGTGAATGCTTTTGTACTCTATGGAAAGCATCCTTAAGTATTTGCCATCTCTGTTCTGTTCCCTTTTGCCTGAGGACCCAGGGGACCCTACTGACTGACTCCTCGAAGAGTTGGAAGTTTGCTTTCCTAAAATTTAGGATGCTGACTGTAGGCTTCAACAGCAGGCTCCCTTTGATCAAGTGGCCTGTGGTATGCACTAACCACAGGGTTCCTTTTTTGCCTCACTCTTTTATTCTCACCCATAAGCTTTCAACCTGTTCATGGCTGTTCTTCAGGGACAGCTCTTCACACTCTGTCCATTTCCTTATATAGAGCACAACACCTCTGCCTCTTCTTCCTGCTCTGTAGCTCCTGAACAGCCTGTAGCCATTGGTAGCCACACTCCAGTCACGGCACTCATCCCACCAAATTTCTGTAACAGCAATCAGGTCATATTTTCTAGCAGCAGGGTGGCTTCCAACTCAGAATGTAACAAATGATGAAGTGATAAATGTAGCAAATGATGAAGCACGGCATCAGACTGTCTTTCAGGATGAAGAGCAGATTCTCTCTAAAAAGAAAGCAAAAACTATAAGCAAGAACAAAAAGAGAAAGAAGTTTCCCTTGTGTGATTTGAGTCAGTAAAGTGTAGGGTTAAAATTTTGCCTTTCAGGTACTGAATGTGCTCCTTGAAAACTTCCTCTGACGATGTAAACATGGCCTACAATGGTTTTCATAGCTTCCTATCTTAAATAACTAGCAGCTTGATTGTGATTTTATCTTCTTTTTTACTGAGACAGTTATATGAGAGCGCTGACCTTCAGTTAACTGCCTGTTTCCTCTGCACAGGGTACACAGGACATGAGAGTTTGGTTCAATTAGGCACGTTGAATCGCAAGCAAGTGGAGACCTTGATTTCCACAAGTGATAGAATTGTTTTACTTCACATGTTACTATATCCGTGGCCTACTTGTTACAACAGGGGCAGTCCCTGACTCATTTCTACCTTGCCAGTGTACATACAATGACTGATACAGTAAAAATACCACCATGGTTGCCAGTGAGGCTAGAAACAACCACAGTTTAATGTGTTAACAGCTCTTCAGCATCTCAGGCTGTACTGTTATTCAGCTATTTAAAATCATTTGTACACAACTTGAACAGTTTAAAATGCAGTGAAAATCTGTTTCCTTTGGGAGAGGAAGCGTTAGAGCCTAGCAAGATGATTGCATTCAAGCTGAGGGTCCATCACGAGATTCTGCACATTATGAAATGAGTATAGCTGTTGGAATATGGCTATATGGGAATGGCAGATAATATGGAATGGCATAGGGATGGATTTTTTTAGTACACATGTGGCTGAGCCAGCATAAGGCAAGCAATGTTGTAAAGAAGACAAGAGTTTGAATGAACTGTGAACTCGAGGCTTAACATTGCCTTCTTTATCAAACAGATGGCTGGACGTGGAGGTTCATATTCACAATAAGGTTTTAGGTTTTGATGGGTTGTATTTTGGAATATCTTAATTTCCCCCAAATACTCTTCAGGAATAATATCTGGAATAATAGATCCCACCATACAGCTTCCTAAAAGCTGCATTTGAATTTTCAGTGCTTACTTTACTTTTGCATCTGACATGTAAGATCTACTACACTTGTCAGGCTGTAAGGGCAACAGCTAAATAAGTTCATCTCTGCATTGTAGCCTAGAAGGAAACCTCTGCACTTTTGGAAAGGAATGCAGGACTTGCTATGTTTACCAGGTGGAGAAGCAGAGAACAAATTTGATCTACAGCTCTGACGGTTGAATCACTTCTCAAGGGTGAAGCACACATTAAAAAAAATATACATTTTTAAATGTCTTCCAACTTGCTCCTTAATTCTGCTTCATTGATTTGTAAGGTTTTTATCCAATGTTTTAGATTGTTGACACAATGCTTTGTGATAGGTCTATGGGGAATGAGGCAAGACAACAAAAGGTACATAAGCAATTCTTCATTAATTCTGTCATTATGGTGTAACTCAGTTATTCTGAATGACTGAGAGCGAATGGTCATTCCTTACTGAACGATGTATTTTTGCTCTCATTTTTTCATGATCATTTTCAATTACAGTAAAACCTTCCTCAAAACCACTTTTAAACATGGTATTCTTCAACTTTCTAGTTTCTCTTAAAACATATTTTGTTAGTGAATTGTGTGATCTAGAAGTTAAGAAGGAATTCATCTTATCTAGTCACATTGCCCCATCATACAACAATGTAGACATGCAGATGCTATAGTAACTCCAGCAACCGCTGCCCACTCTGTTCTATAGGATTTAACAGATCAATAAGAAAAAGCAAGCACGTATTTGCTCTGAAGGAGAACTGTTGAATTAATGTAAAAGGGCTAAAATTATAGAAAGTCCCTGTCTTTTCATACAGGTTTAGCATAGGTTTTACTGCTTAATTTATAGGGGTTAGCTGAAAAATTAACTGACATCCGTAAAGTACTTTGAAATTCTTTAAAACAAAATATGCTGGGGTCACCATGTATTAGCATTATTTAGATGCTGTAAAACAGCAATCACAGCGTTTCATTATCTTGCTCCTTGTCTTACTCTTTCCCCACTTCCTCAGGCTAATAACATTCCTCAGTAGCACCAGATATTAATATCTTTCAGTATTAGATATTAACAGTAAAATTGCTTCACTTAGGGGGTTTTCTTGGACTTTCCTAGGGTTTCCATTTACTACCACTGCAATGACACAGAAGAAGCCGACGAGCCATGACTTGCAGAGCTCAGGACTGTAATTATGTTGCTTAATTTTAATTTGCCTGTTCGGTCCTGTAGTCAGTGAAGAGGAATAATTATTTCCAGAGAGAAACGATCCCATTTATAGTCAGAATCAGGTTCTGGAAATGACTGTCTTTTTTGACAGTTTAGAAAACTCTTTTATGTTATTAGCTAAATGCTTATACTGTACACTGGGAAGAAATGAATATGTAAAGTCTTACCAGTAAGTGCTATACAGACCTAGATACAGTAGATTAGTTTGAAGGCCTTGGAAGAAGTAACAGTAAAACAATTTTGTGAATGTATTCAGAAGCATTTTTGTGCTCTGTTTATAATCATTGATGATATGGTATCAGCCCAGTGCAGGAAACCATGTTTGCCTTATTTCACTGTTCATTCTGTTTCTGCCCTTTCATATCAGTAAATGACTGACACATATTCCAGTTTTCCTGTGACAAATCTTCCAGACTGAGTTATTAAGCTTTATATGAATGCTGTTGCTCTGACAGCTGTATTCACTCCTAACTTCACAAGTTAATGCCAAATGCATAAGTGAATATTGGTGGAAAACCTCCATTTGCTAGTACAAAAGAACTAGAAGTAAGTAAAAATCCTATTTTAACCTCTTTTGGGACAACATCAGTTCAACTGTAACCTAACTGCGCCTTTTGAGATTTCCTTCGTTGCAATGCATTATCTTGATTACTGTATAATGAGTTATACACACTTTTTAAACAATGTTTTAGCTTACACTTCCTTACAGTGGCAAAAAGTGCTAATATAATAGATCATAATGTGTTAGTAGGAAATTAGAAGGTTCAATTGGTATATTCTTATCATTCTAGGATTGATTTATTATTCTCTAACTAGTTTATCTTTCACTCATGAGATCAGTGATTTAATTATTTGGTGTTATGATTTTTCCCAATACTATTCTACGCATGTTATTGTGACTTCCTTTTAGCTCTGCTTCGTTATATACAAAAGAAAGCATGAAAGAAAGACAATTATCTAATTGGAGAACTACATGAGAAGCCAAAGCAACAGGTAGACTAGATGGTCCGATGACTTCAAATTGCTTAAGCATATTTGTAGACAAGTACTGGTTTTACATTCCCAGATTGCATACTGGTAATCCTACCAGCATATATATAGAGCTGCAATGTCCTGTCATTGACTCAGATTTTTACTGTAATAGGTTTATTCTTTTTATTTCTATATTCCATAGAATATATCCACTTATTAGTTCAAATTGCATGGGGAGGGTGCAGTAGATATAATTCAACTGAGACATATAATTAGACTAGTAAAATATGTGTGTAAGCTTGGGGTTTGGATAGGACTGTGATTTTCAGAAGGGAATGGGCAGAAATGCTGTTTGGCTGTACACTTCCAGCCCTATGTGTTTGGTAACATACCACATCAAAATACATTACAGAAGGATGAACTGAGAGGGTTATGGGGAGATGCTTTTGCCCTGTGCTCCACTGGAAACTCCTATAGATAACACAGTACAGACTTTGCCGTAGGGCACAACAGCACTCCCAGATGTCTCCTGCAAAGTATTGTGGTGAGATCAGCTGGTTGGTAGTCAGTAACAGGCCAGATCTGAATAGCCACCAAGGTAAATCTCACTGTGGTTCTATCCTGTCAAGAACATGACGTGTAGATCAGGGTTTTGGGGGGGTGGGGGAGGGGGATTCTTCTCCTTAGGGCTACCCTTTTATTTGGCATGTTGTCTGCTCAAAAGTTTCCCAGAAATTCATTATAGCACTGGAGAATGAAATATCACATATCTAATGTGATTAGTGTGTGTATGAAAATAAGCTTTCCCATAAGTAAATAAGTATACAAGTAAGCTTCCCATAGCCATCTGTGATTGCAGAGACTACATCCATCTTATTCTGGAAATCTATGTAATTTTATGTTCAAACAAAAGTTAGTGTGTGCACGCATCACATTTAAGTATGGTAATGTGAAAATCACTTTATTATATATATAGTGAATAAATTTTCCTATATATTATGATTGTCAAAATCAATATGCATGCTAAACATTGCAATATAGCTCTAAGCACTCACATTTTTCATATCTCATTGAAGAAATCATATTTTCAAAATGCATTTGCCTGTTATTGTAAAGATACATATATATATAACAAAGGTTGTTGGATTGTTTCCAGTTGAGATTATTGCATACTTTTAGGAGGTAAAATAGAGCTATTTCTAGGAAGTGCTGATAATATAGGGACAACAG
Source organism: Dromococcyx pavoninus (assembly GCA_033558185.1). Taxonomy (NCBI): domain Eukaryota; kingdom Metazoa; phylum Chordata; class Aves; order Cuculiformes; family Neomorphidae; genus Dromococcyx; species Dromococcyx pavoninus. The sequence goes on from JAUMJL010000212.1 coordinate 3,883,326, forward strand.
GAATATTTTATTTCTTTGATCTTTGTGTTAAGTAGTCTTATCTGTATACTTGAATGGTAACTGGGGAATATAGTGGGCTTCCCAGCTCTGGAGCTTACTGCAGCTTCTAACTTTAGATGCTCCCTCACCTACTGGAGCCATCCCAAAACACTGAACCTAGACTCTGGCCTACAGAGACATAAAATCAGAATTAAAACCTAAATCAGGTTGGGGGCCCAAATTTGCATTCTACCTATGTATTGGAAGCTGCTAACGGGATGCAGCTATAGACAAACCTTCTAACCAGTCTAGGGAGTCACTACTTCCTCAGGGAGGTGTCTCCTGGGGCTTCCCACACACCTGTGAAGTGCGGCACTGCAAGAATGACTCTGTTTAACCCCAGCTTCCTCTTCTAAAATTCCTATTATTAATTTATCTGAAAGATAATCCCTTGCTTTCAGATCATTCTGCCACATCTAAGTGACCTATATATAAATGATCAGGTTTTCCCTTATCTCAGCCTTTTCTTTGAGTAGCTGTGTTAACCGAGCTCCTCATAATTCACTGAAAAAAAAAAAAATTGTGATTCACTTTCAAAACTTCCTGAAGATTCCCAGACTTTTTCAGACACTAGTATGTGGTAAAATATTTTGGTATAAGTCTTACCAGTCCTGTGTGCAGAGGGAAAACAATTTCCCTAACTTTTAGGTATCACTATACATCAAAAAAACTCATTAAGCTTTCTAGCTTCAACACAGTACCTGAGATTCCTGTTCAGATTATTATCTATGATGATGATCTCCGCCTTAACTGGAGATCTTGCTGTGATATTCTTCATTAGCGTGTTTTTCTACGGTTATTTCTACTTTACGTTTGTTCCTTGCTTTTAAAGAAAGTTGTACCTACATTGAATTTTCTTCTATTTATTGCAATTTCTGAATCCAGAATCAGATGAAACAAATATACAATGTAAGTTTTAATATTTTGTATTATATTAAATACCCAGTCCAGCATTTATGGTATAAGCCTGTTCTATTTTTTCTAGAATTTTTCAGAATATCATTAGGGTCAGTATGCTCCAAATGTGGATTTTAAGTTACTTATGCACCAATGTGTGAACCAAGACATATCAGATCTGACTCAAACCACTCCCACTAATTTGGATGGGCTTTAGCTACAGGGTGAAATAGATTTTCAAGCACACAAAACACATCTGCAACAGTACATGGGGAGAACAAAATAGTGTATTACCCATTGAACTATCTCAGTTCACTTGGCAGACTTCACCCAAATCTGGGCACAGTATCGTTGGCTATTACCATTCTGCAGTTAAAGATGTCATTTTCTTAGGATTAATTTGAGCTGTAAGCCCTCCTGAAATTACTGGAACCTAATTTTCAGATTCACTAGAAAGCAGCTTTGTAGGTTTTTTATGGATTTAAACCTACCTCTCCTTTGGCAGATACAGCAAGTACACGATCTCTACCTCACTCTGTTAAGAAGTCTTTAGAAGCCAGCAACTAGGGGAGTTAAACCGCATGTGCTCTCTCTCTTTCTTAACCCTATTCAAAAGAGAGACACAGAACAGGTCTAGTACATTCTTGTATTTGAACTAGCCCTGTTTTAAATGCACATTAGAGAAACCATCACTATTGCCATTTAAAATAGCCGTAAAATTGCTTTAATCCACTTCAAAGAGAAAATGCCCGGTTTTAGGCTTAGAGAGAGTAGTAAAGATAATTAAAAAAAAAATCTTTGTTCTTTATCCTGCCTTTTCACAAAGCTGTATGTGGCAGCCTTGTATATCCTACACAGAGCAAAGTGTTTAGGTTAGCGGATGTGTTTTGAGGTTATTTGAGGGCACATGTTTTTTTACATGCAAGTATGGAAAATAATTGAATTAGTTCAATCTAATAAGAATTACCTAATTACAGTAATGACTGGCACAGATTTTGTATACTGTATCAGAAACAGAAAAATCACGTTCCATACACAGATCTTAATAATTTAGAACTAGTTGGAAAAAGGAAGTTGAATCATTTGCAGCAAAAGAGACCTCTCCAGTTTTATCTGTTTCAGCCGTACACATCAAGAAAAGGTTTGGAACTCAGCAAGTAATTTGGTCATTTTGGATCAGACCCAAAATGGTTTACATATTCTGAAAATCCTACCAATAAAAGAACATTTCAACCCTATAATGTGATACCAGTAATAAACAGCTGTGCTAAGAAAGAGTAGGCAATTTTAAATAGACTATCTAAGCAAAAGGGTAATTGTTACCTCCTATTAAATTTCAGAAACCAACACATGGAACCTTGTTTTGGAAAGAGTTGGTGAACTTAAGCTGAATAAGTTTCAGTTCTTAATAATATCATGTCAATAGACTAAATCCCTGGCAAGTTCAGACTTGCTTAGACGGAAAAAATAGCATCACTCTGAATGCACAGACTTAAATGATAATGCTGAGTCCAAGCTCTCAGCCTTTGACACAACAGCAAATTCCTTAACAGAACTGACACTGTTAAGTGTCATGTTACTGACTGATACATGCACTAGCACTGCCTCCAATTGCACTACAGAGATTATATTTTCTGAAGAGGTGTAACAGCACTTCACATCAATATCCAAGAAAACATGGTCTTCATCTACCAAAGAAAAAACGTTGGCTTGTAGAAGTTTTGTTTGCAGTAATGCGGTCAAATGTTTTGGTGTGCATTTGTCTTTTAAGCATCAAACCCAATAGCAGGACCATTTCTCACATAAAACACTTAAAAAAGTTAAAATATATGTAAAGATAGTATTTCACATTTATACACAGGGACACTGAGGAACCAAGCTTTGTAAAAGGCTGCAGAAGATGTTCCAACAACAACTGGACTCTACGTTCTCTGTCATAATCTCTTCTCTGGCCACTCTGCCATGAAAACTTTATTTCTGATTCCCAGAAATGGAATCGCATTTTATGTTCTTATTTTAATTGCATCAATAGAATCAGAGTCAGAATGATTTTTTTTTCAGTTTCATCTTTCTAAAAATTCAGAATGCTAGCAGACTGTCTTTCATTAATTTAATACTGTTTTTTATGACACTTTTTTATTCGCTCTTTTATAAGATACATTTTTGCATGCTGCCTGGTTATAGTAAGGCTTAGTCTCCAGTACACATTTCTCTTCTTCATTTTCAGCCCAACATGAGCTATACTCATCCTAATGTTTCCCACTACAAGTATAAATTTCTCTACTTTTAATCATCAAAAAAATTTTATGGGTTGGCTGCTTTTTCTTCATCTGTATTTGTTTCCTATCTCCATGCAAATCTAATTTAGCTTGTAAATCCTTTAGGAATTCATGTTTATTTTAACCTTATTTATATTTAATAATAATAATAGACTGATACCAGAAATAGCAGATCTTTACACTCTGGCAATATAAGAATCCCTCCTTTCATTTTTGTTAAAAAAAAAAAGATTGAATTCTATTTTTGTGATTCCAGTATGTAACTCCTTGGATCTTCTGAAATCTTCTTTAAAACATAATAAAAAGGTAAGTTTTCCAGCATCAGCGCATGCAGTCTGAGATGCTCTTCTACCCTTCTGGATATTCTTTAAAATATCAGGCAATATCCAGATGCATTTCACGAGTGCTACCACAATGAAGTAAAAAAGCACTGTTGAGCTAATGAACAACTTAGTTCCCTTATTTAAAAACCTGGATTTAATCTTAATGAACGGCAAGACCTCCCTGTGTCACTATAGGATAGGATTCACCTGTTAGAAGTGAACATCCTACCTCTCCTGACTTACCATTTTAAAGTCCTGCCAGTTCTCTTAGCACTTTTATCTAAAAGTCGTATCAGATGTGCAAGAACTTCCTCTAGGAAAGCATGACTAAAACATGACTGTGAGAGAGATACAGGTAAATTTGGTATTTAATATCTGAAAAATGTAGAATCTACTTGATTTGTTAAAATAGTCTACATCATGTGAATATATCCTGTGCCTAATAATAACAGAAATTCTTACCATAAAAAAAATCGTATGACTCCGAAGAGGGAAGAATTACATAACCGCAAAATGGGCAAATGAGTGCTATATTCTCTTCCTTTTTTTTTTTTGTCATTCTAGAAGCTGCATATCAAATGCTGTTCTCAGATTTGTAACTGGCACAACTGTGCAATTAACTGAAAGAACAGTTTGCATGGATACTTCTCCTTAGTCAGGTCCACCAGCATGATTTTCCTACTCTAGTCCTATCACATTGGATAAGTAAAAGTGAAAACAGAGCATGACTGACAGTAGACTGAAGCCTAAAACTTTGTTTGAGCTCTTGGTCAGATTGATGGTAAGTAATAGGAATACAAAGGAGGGCAGATACTGGAAATGAGGATATGGATTATCATGCTTAAATAGCAGAAGAATGTGGACGTCTGCTGAAGTCAAGGGAACTGGTGTCCCTGTCATACTGCAGAAAAAAATCTGTCTTACACAAAATCACAGCCATGAGAGTAAGGTTATAATTTCACTCTCCAAAGAGACTTTTTTGCTCCCTCCTTGCACAACTGTAGAAAAGAAGAATGATACTCTTATTTACACAAAATAGAGTAATATTTATAAAAGATTTTGACCTTAAAGTTTCATGATATAAAGCATGAAAATCTAATCCCAGGTGCCGAAAAGCTGACACCTTCCTTTGGAACATCTAGAACAGATTCCTGTTATTGCACAACAGTGAAAACAATGACCATTGATCTGATACACAACAAACATTTCTTTGGCTTCAGTGGATCATGTGAATGCAAAGCGAAAGTAAGGTTCAGAGGCTTAAAAATTGCATTATTATAGGAGGAAAAAAGAGAAAACTCCATCCTGAGTACTGGTAATCAAGTCTGTTCAACGATCTGATTTTCCTCTTTGTTTTTTAAATATATGTAGCTTTAAATTTCAGTACACATCACCGTGTGATGCAAACATAGCTGATGAGAAGTGTTGTGTGATTTCTAACAGCATCCAAGTAGAATAACAATTATTTCAGAGCTGGATTCTAAACCTCCTTTTGAAATCAAGTGAAGCAGAGGACATCCCTCAAGAATTCTGCTCCTCCTCTCCTTATGTGAAAGTATTCCTAAATACAGCATGAATATTCACAAGGGATGACTACCAGCAGCCAAGCTGGACTCCAGCTGGAGGTCTTTTAATAACCAAGTGATACTTAAGTTTTATTCCTGTGCTAGAAAAGGTATTGCCAGAAGAAGATATGATCTGGCCCTCAGAAAAAAAAAAACAAAAAACCAAACAGTTTAGGTCTTGCTTGTTGAGTGATTGTTTGTGATTTCTTTGTGTCTTTTTTACTGTATATTTAGAGCTCTTCTGAATTGTCTGAATCCTGTAGTACAGTATGGCCCTTTTCTAAGTTCAGACACTGATAATAATATTAGAAGGTTACAGTTCTGCCTTATGTGACACGGTTGGGTATGTTTTATTGTTCTGTTGTTTTGTTTCTTTACAACGTTTTTCCTTCGTTCTTCATTCTGGATCCTTATTCTGTATCCTGAACTCATTGCAATACAAAATGAACATGATATTTACAGTGATCCAATATAAATATTCATTGTTTCAATTAGTTTGGTGCACAGATAGTAAACAGAATAGTGAATGGAAACATCTGGAACAGTCTTTGGACCAAATTTCCAAATTATTGCAGAAATATGACCTGTATTCTTAATTTCTGCTATCCCTTATATTTCAAACAGCACTTATGCCAGATCTCTGTGAAGGTGAGATAATTCATCTCAACAGGACTAACCCACTGGGAAATAAAAGATCATTTTAATCACTTTAAGTTACTGGGAGACTTTATAATAAAAGATGCACTTGCCTGATTATACATCCTTGTCAGAAATACCAGGAGAGTGACTGAGTTTTGTGTGGCTTGCATATTTGTTTTAAGTTACTGTGACAGCAAATCTTGGCAGAATTAAATATGAATCTTTGCATGTGGCTTCTATAAATCTGACATTTTCCACTTTACAATCTAGAAAAGATGATTGAGCCGATGGTAATGCAAGCCACTGGATTTATGTAATTTTTTTCTCAAACTGGGAGTTTTCACTCTCAAGAGCAACTTATACATGAGGGACTGAAAAGACTGAATACTAATTTTTTGGCAAAGCACCATGCTTACATAACCTAGGTACACAAATACTAGTTATAAATAAGCTGAATGTAGGAAGTACAGAAAACACTTTTTTTTCTGTGTCAGTGAATTATTTCTCAAGTCAACTTTACATATGCATAGTTATATATTTGTGCACAATCTTTTAATCCACTTATAAAACAAAAAACTAATGTCTGTTTGCATTTAAGTAATCTAAATAAAATACGTTAATCCCCCAAAAAAACTTAGGACCAGAATACATGAAATATGAGGAGGGAAATAATAGCAAAAGCATTTTTATTTTAGGAATTCTTCTCAGGAGCTGCTGTAACCAGTGACTCAATGCATAACTTATTAATAATTCTTCATGAGATGCTCTTTCAGCAGGTTTTCAACTTTCCTACTGGGGCCCCATGCAAACGAAAAACAAAGCTCTGCATTTTATTATTGTTCTGTTATTCTTCCAAGTTTACCCTGCAAGCTGAAGTGTCCCTGTTCTGCCTGTGAACTGCGTGCAGAACAAGGAGGTCTTTCAATCTTTTCAGTGACTGTGCCTTCACGTTCATCACTTAAGTGACTTTTTGTCATAGGATCTTCCCAGGGTATCTGTCATGTTTATCCAAGATTTCCAGTCAAAACCAGTGTATTAACTTTACCATAAGACCATGGAAGAAAATTCCACCTCTTCAACTATCAGGCACAACTGTGTTGCTGTTTAGCATGTGTTCAAGCTTAGGCACCTCTGTAGTCAATAAAAACCAAGGGGATCTTCCAGGAGGTAATTCAGATGATTTAAGAGCAGAGTAACCTTCCAGAAGTGCCTTTCATTCATTGTTTAACACAGAATTTCCTTGGGCCATTGAGTGTCTTACCATGACGTATGTTTTACAGGTTTATCACCAATGTTCTTGTGCTGACAGTCTTGCTGTGGATGGAATTCTGTGCCCAATGAGAGTTAACCAGCCTTCATATAGACACAGCAGGCTGTGAAGAGCAGTATTTAGGACAAACATGCCAGACTGAAAAATCCTTCAGCAGGGATTTTCTTTATTTGCAACTCATACCGATTTGAGCACATTTTTTGGCTCTTTACACTAAGTAATAATTTTTAATAACAGCATTGTCTGCAGGCCACAAATACTCTGATTCATCTCAGTTTCTAATTTGGGAGCATGTATTAATGTTTCTTCATCAGATTTTTTTCTGAATGGATCCTACATACTTTCATACCAACCTGGGTGTGATTTTTGTTGGGTTTTTCCAGTTGTGGTTTCCAGTTTCCTCAACCCATTATAAATGCCTTTTAGGTTTCCCATTACTCATTTGATGCTGCAAAAACCCAATGCACTAGAATACCAAATAGCCTAGGAACATATCCTGGAAGTGCTTCGTGGCATAAAACCTTGAAGAGCAGTCTCAGGACTTCAGAAACCTCCTCATGTCTGCTGACCATTGCGAGAGCTTTGTGATCCACTTCTGCCATTCTATTGAATTTCCCCAAAGAATCATTAAGGATGTTGTGTGGGTAGAATATTATAAGTTTGTAATCACATGCAGGTAATTTAAATGAAGAACACAGTTCTTTCCATTACTATCAAAAACATGTCTGTTGCTTATCACTTCTGAAATTCCCCCCCCCCTTCAGTCTTTTCTCAGAGAGTCCACATTTCTGATCAGCAGCAGATGGAAGAAGATTATTAAAGTTACATATAAGGACCAGATCCTCCAGTCCCAGCTCCTTTCGTACTCTGGCAGTTTTCCCATTGACTTCAGTCCCAGAGTAATAAACATAGGACAGCTGGATCTGTAGCAAAGATATTATTGTCAGCTTCCTCTCTGTTTCTCAGAATATTTTCACAGACTGACTACTGAGAGGTAGCGAAGAATATTTTCCCTACTCAATTTCTTGTTTGCATTCACTATGTCTAATGAGATTCCACTGTGCGAAAGCAATGCATTTTAAAGTTAACATTCAAATTGTAATTCACAATAGCTATGTTGCAAATGAGGCAACAAGATCCAAAAGATTTGGCATTGGTCTGGCACAGGTGAATCGTCTTTCCTGGGGACTATCATTGGGATCACGGGTAAATCCTTTAACTGTTTTGTCCTTCTGTTTTAAGACAAATAATTAATCTTTTTTAGATATTTTTGAATACCTGAGTAAAATGAACTTGCAGGTAGTAAAAGCCATTGTGAATACCATAAGGAATATATAGATCACATTAGGCACCCAATGGAACATATTTTACATCAAAGAACAACCACAGCTAAACATTCCACATGGACTTGCAGACTTTAAAAGAAGCTGATTAGTTTCCAGGGTGTAATAAATCATTCAAGTGAGTCATTATTTTAACATTGTATACCTTTCCTGTTTATAAGCAGTAGCATGAACAATCTGGAAAGTATTTCAGAAGGCATTTTCATTTCTGCAAATTATACTCACAGACTTTTTTTTCTACCACGTGCTTTCTCCTGACACTCTAGGTAGTTTGGGGATTTGGATTTTCTTTTATATTTCATTCTAAACTCTTTGGGACAGAAATCTTGTTAAATTTCTGCATATAAATACGGAATGACAACATATCCACCAACAAATATATATTTGCTAAGTATAAACCATCATAATTCCAGTAAAGTCAACAGTAGGAGGATGATCCCGTGGTTAGGTTATTTGGGCAGAGTTTCCTTCTCCATCCATATGTTTCCTGCATGACATTGAACAGCTAAACCTCATCCTACTTCCCTTTTATTTACTTAAGAGAAGAATTTAATTTTCTAGGCTCTCTCTGTTACTCATAGAGAAAAATAGGCACTTTCAATATACCTGCCATTTGTTTGCATCCATCCTTGAGACTGGACAGGATTAAGCAGGACTCTGATGGTTTTTTGATAGGTACCTGATCATTTTGTGAGCCTGGCCTTTATTTTCTCTGTGTTTCTTCTTCATTTTTTAAACAGAAATTATTTGAATACCTCCTTAGAATATCTTGGTGTTGACACCTAAAGAAATAATTAATAATGTGTCAGTGAACTGAAGCCAATGATGTATGGGAAGATCAGTCAACAGCTTCTTAACAAAACTCTTCAGACTTCTAACAAGACAGAGAATTTCAACACAGATATAGTCATGGCAAGAATTTTGCACACACAGTTTGAGAGCATGAGAAAGATCTAGCAAAATGAAATGTACTGTGTTTTGCTGGTTTGGACATAATTAGTGTAGATTGGATGTAACTGAAATAGCTTAAGTAAGTTTGAATGAAGTTCAAGTATTTCTCCAAGAGGCAAAATAAGAGGATTAGGTCACTGTAATAGTCTCAGCATTCTTGTGTAGATTACCCCAGACCTATTCACAAGTATGTAATTTTATTCTGCTCTAAAGCCAAAGTTTCCCTCGTAGATTTTTTTGTAAATTCATGGAACTGGTTTCACAATCAGATCACAATCACATGGAGATTTCTAAGCATTCATGGTATTATTTGTTGTTACGATTCACCTTTTGTATATAATGTCATATGTACTCATGGTTTCCACTCACTTGTCTGCAGTTTTTCAAATTACAGCCTCCTGAAATCAGAGGGATTTCTATCCTTATAATATAGAAGTGCTTGTAGGAGGCAGAAGCAGGAAGGAATAGCAAAAAGAAAGTTGGATGAATATTAACCTAAACAGGAACAATCAGACAGGAGGCAAATAGTGAGGAAGTAAAGGCAATTTAGCATAGGTCAGTAGGTTATAATAAACCAATGAGATGAAAATAAGCAAAAGAAAATTTAGGTTGAAAACCTGACAACTTTTCCTAATAGTGAGTTTTATTACACTAGAATTGGTATTCTGAAGAAGTCAGTGGAAACAGCATCAGATGAATCAATTTGTTAAAGAGTGGAAAAGCTCTGAGTCCAGGGAGAAATCTTCTAGAAATGAGCAAGTGGGTTTACCTACTACTTCCTTTCTTCATTATGCAGCTGAGGGATATATGAAAATTAGTATAAATTGGGAGGGAGAGATACAGGTTTGATTCCCAGACCTGTTGTATGTTTTCTGTGAGAACTTGATTAAATCACTAATATTCTCATTTAGAGTTGACTGGGAAATGGATTTCACTACTACTTAGAATGTCAAGGTTCATGGAGAAAGCAAAAAAAATGTCCTTAACCAGGATGAACTTTGGCATATTGCACCGCAATGAAATTCTGTGGGAAAAAGAAAGGCAATGACCTCCCATTCCCTTGGTAATGCTTAGCTGCTTGGCTGTTCACTTGGCAACCATCTGGATTCAGAGCACTGAGACATCCTTCCAGCAGGTGCAATTTGTGATTCCAGTGTTTTCTGTATGGAAATCAGGATAAAGCACTAATAATAACATGTACCCACAGGGTTAGATATTCAACCTAGTCTCTCCTTGCTCTGCAACAGCTCCTCTTCCTTTCTTAGATTCTGGGTTGATACACAACAAGTTCTTCCTCAGTATTGGCTCAGGGAGGGCTACTTCAGATTTCACAGTGAAAGCTGGTTGGTACTTTGCTAGCTGATGAGAGATGAGAGAAAGCTGCAGTGTTTACATTTGCAGCTTTGCTCCCTTCTGACTTCGTTCCACTGGGAATTCAGTACACATAACAGCTGCAAGGATAAGGATAACGGCAGTGCTGGATCAGTCCCTGATCTCCTCTGTGGAACAGCGTACAGTTGGCATTTAAAAAACACACACCATGATCTGCTTCTTCGGTAAATGAAGATCCAACACATTTCCCCATTACCTGTGCTGTCACACAAGTTTTTGCTGAGTTTTCACTGCCTTATGGGCAATCTGTGAAACAAATGCTTCTTACAGCCTACAGCCACTTGCACAACAAATAGCCACTGAAGATTCTGCTGCCTTAAGCAACCAGGGTTTGACTGATATGTGTGAACTAACTCTGGCTGCTTATTCCTCCATTTGGTGTTCCAAGCTATTTGAGTTCCTTGTACACTGCTGTTTGCTGTCTGAATCATCTCTTAGCTTACAGCCCAGGATGAAGCAGGTGTGAGGAAGAGGAAAAAAGAAACCAATAGTTCTTTGAATTTGACTAACCAACCAACCTCCTGATAGACAATGGCATTTTTGAACATACAATTTTAATTTTTCTTCACAAATATTTTTTATCTAACTCCCTGCCTGTGCAAACTGTGTTCTCTTTCCCCATTAGTCACTGCCCTTACGGAATATGCTGCTTTAACCCATAATGTCAGCGACTGTGCCTTTGTAACATGGATTGTTTTATGACCTGGAAATGGCACAGACCTATTCAGTCATCAATACTAAGTCCTACAGCTTATTTGGCTTAATATGAATATATTAGCATGCAAAATTTCTCCAAGATGATCACATACAGCTGCAAATTAGTGAAATATGAAGAGATACAGAGTAGGCTCTATAATGTAATCTCCTGCTTATTACCCTTAAGATTTTACTAATAGACCTGTACAGAATTCTCACGTGCAAAATAATGATGTCACATTTGGGGATATGTTCAGATGATGTAAGGGACAGTCTTTGTCTGAATCTAAGTAGAGAAGACAAAGAACAGATTAAGTGTTTGCTGCTGCAAGCACAAATTATTTGTAATCCATCAGTAAACATGCGTGTAAGCCTCTGCAGAATGGAAGCCAAGGTAAAGAGTTCAATCTAGATACTGCATTCAAAACTCCTCAAATATGAAGTAAAGTATGATCAGTTTATTTTCTCTTTTCTCTGGATTTATGTAAATTAGTTTGAATAATTTCCAAATCTTAATTCTCACCAACAGGTGGCACCAACATTTTCTGCATTATTCAAGATATATTTCCGGTAGCTAGATTTAACGTCTACCCCAGTGCTAGATAATCTGCTAAATCTTGATGAGTTCTGCTCTGTTCTTTTTCCTGCAGATTGTGGCTGATCAGTATGTAGTGGTACATGTTTAATCCTCTAAGCACTTTACAAATTTTATGTGGGATGTTTTACTAGATACATTACCAATAATTCAGACTGCTGTTCTCTTTCACATTGTAGGAGTGCTCTTATTGGAGTCTGAGTTCAGGGTGGTTTTTTTTTTAATATTTGATGTCTTTCTTTGGACTTTCATAGAAAAATTATACTGTATGTATGAACTTTCCTTTCCTTCCCTCCTCAGTAGGTAATAAAATATTGAAAAGTAGACTTGTAAAACAGTCAAGTATTATTTTTCCTACTTCATGATTTCATGATTACAACCTTTACAGCCAGGATTCTACTGAAAGTAATTTAAGAGCTGTTTCCTGAGAGGTTTAAATTGTGTGAATTTTACAGTTGTTTTGGTGAGTATGGTATTAAAACTCTGTCACAGTAACTCTGTTACTGGAACCAAAAGCAAGTACTGCTTCAGCAAACTCAATTCATTGATTCAAAGATTATTCATTGCTCTTTTTTGGAAGGAAGATCCTTATTCCCATTAAGGGATCGATATATTACAAATAACCAGTAATTGTGCATTAGAGTCCAATGGTTTTGTTTTAAAATCATAGTTTGCTTGTTCCAAATTAATTCTCAATGGCTAATATATTTTATTTTCTCAGTTGAGATTTGCAGATTCACTGTTTTCTTAGTCTCTCCTGTTGAAGTTATAGTAGTCATTACAAAAACGTGTTTTAAGGATTGTAATAGTCATTCTGTAAATCATAATCCCAAGCTTTATAACTGTAATATTTTTGGGGATGTGAGGTTTTATTCACAGACGATTTCCTATTCCCCTGAATTCATGGCACTGGAAAAAATAATGCTATTTCATCTGAAATTTGAACTTTAAATCCTGCCTACCTGCTTGTCTATATGTACAAATTATTTCCAAGTGTTTCTTGAGTTTGCTGTTCTGAGAAACATTATGAAAATAGAACCTGTCGCATGGATGACTGCCAAGATTAATGAAAGTTTGAGCATCCAAAGTACCAATTACATAGAAGTTAGTCTCCTCCTAGCATAATTTATACACCTGACTTGTCATCTTTATGTCTTGCTTTTTCATGAATCAAACTAAAGCTCTTTATTGATTCTGTACTATGTTGCATTTTGAATATTCAGTTCCCCTAGCCTGATCTTCACAGACTTTTCAGGTGCCTAGTGTTATTTCTCAAACTGAACACCACATTTGTGTGTACAACATGAACATATGATCTGAAGTAACTCCTAAGACACAAAAAATTAACCAGCAGTATTCTTTTCTAACCTTGCTGTTAAGTTTTCTTCATGCCATATGAGTTATTAGGTTCGTCTAAAATCCATTGGCAACATCTGAAAATGCCCTTTGACTTGAATGTAACTTCTTGAATTACTCTAGTGACCTTAGTGGATATGTCCGAAAATGAGAGAGATTACCTTATCCAGACTTTTCCAGAAGCCTGATGCATTTAAAAATAGTCATTATTCCACTCCTTAAATTATTGACCATTTTACTGGCCTTTATACAGCCTTAATCAACCTTTCCCTTTTCTGTGCTGAACATTGTGGAGTTTTCCATTCCTCTACCACTGAACTATTCCAAAACACACACCTATGGATGAAACTTGTTTAATTTGGGATTTTAGGTATCCACCCTGTATTGCAAAAGCAGCCCATGTGATGCAATATTGTTTTCAGCAGCAGACTTCGTAAAACAAGCATTGAGTAATCAGAATGTATCTTTATCCTTGTGTATGCTTAGCAACCTGGATGATAAAAAAGAATTTGCCCTTGGACAGCAATTTAGCAAGACACCAAACAGTCAGAAAGAAAAATAAAAACTTTGCTTATATTTCGCAACAAACAGAGAATGATTATAGAACCTCACATATTGTTTTCTATTAAGACAGCATTTGAAACCTTTCACTTTTCGACCTGGGCAGATGTTATAGGGAGGTTTGGGAGCAGGAAAAAGAAACTTTCTCATTTTGCATCCTATGGAGTAGCTGTCAGAAGAACAGGTGTACAGGCACAAGATATTTCTTGACCTTGCCTAAATAGACCCTATTCAAAAATTATTAGACATAAAATAAAATAAAATAAAATAAAATAAAATAAAATAAAATAAAATAAAATAAAATAAAATAAAATAAAATAAAATAAAATAAAATAAAATAAAATAAAATAAAATAAAATAAGTAAATGTTATGTAATATACTTCAATTTTATTCTCAAATGCATCATTAAAAAAACAATGTGATGAATATGATACAGAAACCTAAGGTGATCAGATTAAAAGTTGTCTAAGTAGTGACACTTTCCAAAGAAATCCATGAGAAAAGGCCTTGTTAACATTGTTCCCCAGAGTCTAAAAATAAGATATCATATGGCTGATATGTAATCCTTAAATGAAGTAGAGCAGAGCAGCAACTACGTATATCTAGCTAATTGTAGTGTTTATGGATCTTACAACTGGAGAATAAGGGGGCACTCTCTTGCATACAATTTGTGTGTCCTTTACCGAGTAGCATAACCTCAGTCTCCATCTGCTGTTTGGCACCCAAAAATAGTTAGTCAAAGGAGTCATGACTAAATTTAACTGACCTCACTGGTCTGACCTGAAGTCAAAATTGTTGCTGAACTTGTCCTTGTCAATTGCCTTGCACTTACCCTCTATTCAGACTGCAAATTGGACCCACGCACCACAAGCAACATTGGGAAGGACTCTGAATTGTTTGCCCACTAATTTTGTAGGAGCAAAAGGGACAGAGGAGGTCTCCTGGGGCAGGCACTGAGAACACCTTACAGCTTAGTATGTCCTGGAGCAGAAACATTGCAGAGCACAGACACACAGGTTTTTAAAAAGAATTAAGCACATTTTGATGAAGTTTGGCACTTGTTACAAAGAAAGTATTGCTGAATTAGATTCATACCCAATTTTGGTAAACAAATACCTCTAAAAATCTGCTACCTCTGGCTAAATAAAGCACAGTTTGTGTAATCCATCTCCTCTGCTTCTCAACATCTAAAGTCTAAGTATCTATACTGGAACTAGTGACATTAAGCTCAACAGAGGGAAATTGATGCTTTTAAAGGGTGAGTCATCTGACCTATTTCAGATATCTCTGTTAGGAAGAGACAAATGAAGGTCTGTAAGTGCCTGTTTTTTCCACTTGCTCCTGAAGAGATCCAGATAACTAGATCAGAAAGTATCCATGTAGATGAATCTGACCTCATGTATGATGGTGCACTCAGTGCTAAGTTGCAATTCATAATATCCAATTTAGGTATGACTGACAATGCAATGCTAACATTTATAGCTTAACTAATAATCTCTGTAGAGGTGGTACAGCTGGTTGGGAAGGAACAAACAAGCAATTAATGGAGTACATTTTCTTCCCTTGAATTCCATCTGTGTGTGTGTTTTTTTTGTTATGGCTTTGTCAGAGAAGCAGCAGTCTTTGCTAACCTAAGTTTCACAGCAGAAAGAAATATCTTCATGGGGGAAAGCAGAAAAAAAATATATTTTAAAAAGTTAGTATCTGGGGAAAGGTGAGGAATGACAGCTTTCTTTTAGATCAGTAGTGCATTTATTAAGGTTGGAATCTAGTATCTAAATTTGTTTACTGACAAACATGTCCTTCTCAAATTAATGCCTAAGTTTTCTATAAATTCCATGGAGTCAGAAAACTTTGCTGAAGACATACATAACTTAGGTACCTCCTTCTCTCCACTGACCAGCAACTCTTCAAAGTGATCTTCCTAAGTCAGATGCCAGTCTACCAGGGAACAAGGAAGACACTAGGATTTCCTGGAGCCACCCCCTCAGAGTGAGTCTCCGTCATCATGTCTTTTCTTCTAGTGACTGACAGGATTAGCTCACTCCTTACCTAATCTGGATGGCAGTAGCACTCTTGCATGAGAGATTAGTACGTATCTCCCCTTACTTCTGAGCAAGTACAGGTGACTCAATCACTGGGGGAATTTTTCAGTATAATGGAGTAACTTCACAATATAAGATCCTAAAGCACTAGAAAACAACAGACTGGACCCCTGTTTGTACCTGCAGACTGTTTTACATGGCTCAGATCTCACCAAATATGATCGCAATGTTCATTACAATGCTTCAGTATAAGTCATAACTTGAGCTGTTCGTTTCAAGGGACTGTTATATCAAGACTACACAATGAACTCCCAGTTGTACATACATTATTCTCTTTCATTTTGTGGTTTTATTAAGGATTTCAGTAGATGTCATTTTTTAAATGACATTATTGTATTAGCTCATGTGGATGTACAAGTTCTTTGTTCTCTCAAAAATCTTGCAAACCACAAATGCAACTGCTTTAGTTTTTATTAATGTTGTATTAATAGATATGAGAATATTCTTGCAACATCAGATCCATCACAGTCATTCCATATTTGAGAAAATGCATCTTGAACTATTTTAACATAACTTTCCCATGTCCATCTCTGTTTTCAGCGATATAGGGTGAAATTAAATATATTCATATCTTAAGTTCCTAAAAATGAATGTCATCTTTGTATAGAATCTAAAGTAGTTGTATCTTGGGTGGTTGCCCAAATATTTAATGCACACAAAATTTTTATTATTGATGCAGAATTGTTGCTAAAGATAGATAGTCAGCTGCAGTCACCGCCACCGTGCGTAAGCTAAAGATAGTCTGGTATAAACTTTTACTTATCCTAGATTTCTCTAACAAATGTCTCATTGAGTGTCAGGTTGCTGCTATACTGCTTTAAAACATGTTACAAGAAGTAAGGAGATGGAAACTTTTGAAATCTATCTTCCAACTTCTTCCACTGGAAGAAGAATACTTTATTAAAGAATACTTTAGGAATACTCTTCTTGGTTGCTAAAATCTGTGCTTTTTCTTTTTTACTAATGTGCTGATCTTAAATCTGTGTTCCATTTATATGCTGGTCTTAACAGTTTTCTAAGAATACTCTTGATTTTTTTCTGTCTTTTAGGTTGTTTGTGAATTACACAAACTCTATCAAGTATTCACAGCTCAAATTTTTATTCTAATAACTGGTTCAGTTCGTCGGACTCGCTATGTTAAACTGCCATCAAACTGTTTCCAGTTCCTCCTGCACTGAGCATGGCACATTTCTTGCTGTATTTCCAACAGGACACTGAGTCATGATATAAGAAAATCTCGGAAACGGAGGCTCCATCATTTCACTCCATAGTCTACTTGAACAGCATTCGTACCCTTCGCAGTTAAAAGAGTGCACATTATTTTCAATTTGTACTGTACAGCTTTATCTCCCAGTTGTTGGTTCTTGTTATGGCATCTGGGGCCTTTCTGTAAGCTGGTTTACATGACTTAATGACTTACCCATGTGTGGCATTGCCATTTGCTTAGCTCCCGCATACTGTCAGCTCTTAACGAAGCTTAATTGGATGTGGTGTGGGGAGTGAGGATAAGAGGGAAAAGAGATCGTTTCCACCTCCTTTTAGCACTGTCTGTTGAAGCTCATGTATGAGCTGTGTTTGCAGTTGGAAGCCCGCACATTCAGAGTAGGGCTGGATCCACTCCCTGCAGCTTCCAGGTTCTCTGACTTTCTCAAAAAAATGTTATGAGTAGCCTATAACAGTCTAGGCACATCTGGATAGTTTGCAGAGCTTTGCGTACAAAATGTCACCTGCTCTGTTTCCATAACTCTGGCTTCTGTGAACTATGACTCATGCCAGCCAGCCTGCACTAGACCAAGACAGCACTATTGATCTACCACCATGTTAGTGATAGATGTAAAAGGCATGTATCAAACATGAAAATAAATACTCAATAGTCAGGCTGCCTTTGAACCCCCAATAAAGCACCTCCCATGGAAAGCAGCGGAGGTAAAGCTTCCATCCCACTCACCCTTGTGAAACTTGCCTGTTCAGAAGAGAGTTTTCAGTGTTCCTAGAGATATTTCTAATAGTTTATGATGATAAATTGCTTATAGACAAAGAAAGAGGGGAGGGAAAGAAAGAAAAGATCTTTTGAAAATGTTGATATATTTGAACAATATGGATTAATTTAAGTAGAGAAAAGAGCATCAGAAAGACATATAAAACGTTAAATTATATTTAAGTAAGGATTAGCATTAGGAATCAAAGTAATGGATGGGATAGCTAGGGTATTGCATTGAATTTATATTTGGCTTATATTGAGAAATTTTATACTTGAGCAACATAGTTTTTACAAAAAATGACAAATGTTATTATGATCATTATATTTTGGGGAAACTACTGACTCATAAACTAAGGCCTTATGAAATATATACCAAAGAACAAAGAACTAGGTCTCTTGAATCCCACTCTGTGTTTTTTCTGTTGGACCTTATTGAATGAAGGATAAATCACAAGCACACGTTTTAAGGAATCTGGTTTTTTGCTTCTTTATCAGACACTGTATTTTCTTTTTTTTTGCATAAATAGAAAAGAGGAAGCCTTTCTTTGCTGAGCATATGTCTTTTTTTCCACAAAGCTTTAGGAAAGTAATGGAAAGAAGTAGAAACGGTAAAGGACTTGCTGGAGTACCAGTATCTGTGAGTATTTCATACTTCTGGGTTACTTTTAAATTTGAGTTCAAAGCTTCAATAAAAGAAATTATATAATAAAGAGGGAATCTAGAATGGGTTGTATATTAAGAAGAGACACAGAGCACCTCTAATGTGCCTGTAGATAGTCTTGCTGCCCTGAGCAATGTGATTACATTAAGAAGACACCTGTTTGTTGGATTGCCTTGCTGATTATATCTTTGTTCCTCAGACTGTCAGCTTTTGGTTCAGCTTTTTATTTGTGGCTCTCCATTCTGTTTGATTGTAGCCTGAGCTTCAGCTGTCCCAGAGCTGCTTCTCCCAAAATTTACATTTGTGTTTCAGAGCTGTCATTCCCTCTCACCAGCTGCTTACCCCACCTAATAGTTCCTCTTTGTTTCATCCTCCTTTTGTCTATTTATGTGTATATTAATGCATGTAATTTTAGAATATGCTTGTAATGCTTTATCCCAGAAGGAAGGCATCCTAATTTGAACCTCTTATATCCATAACTTGCCTTTTCCTTGGCGTTAGCAGAACCTCATTTATTTTTTTTCGCACTGCAAAGAAAAATTTGTAAAGCCTCTCTGGAGTTGTTTCTTTTCTCTGTGGAGGTTTTCATTATGTACCTATCTCAGCTTGGTACAAATTTCAGTGCAGTTCATTTCCCCCACCCACTGTTGTGCAAGCATTGGGAGTTAGAGACAGGCATATTTTATAAATTAAAAAGAAATCAGTCAGTACATTGAAGCAATTAGTGTAAATGAGTTCAACAGACGAATAGGCAGACAGAGTTCGCTGTGCTGTTTGTCTTTTCCTGCTCCCACAGCCTTAAGTGTAGTACAAGAGCTAAATGAACAGACTGAAAAATGACCACATATCATGGGCCAGGTTCCAGCCTCAGTGACAGTGTTGTAAATCCAGAATAAGAACATAAAACCTGCTGTCCTGTGTGAGTATGAAAGTCCTTTTAGTCTTCTTAGCTCAGTCCTGGACAACAGTTGGCAAAAGCAGAGGCCTAGGACAAGACTAAGGCAGATAAAGTGATATTTCTCCTGCTGTAGTCTGTGAACCAGAGGCTAATTTAATGGAGACAGAGATTGCAGGCAAAGATAGAGTTCGAGAGCCAGAAATAGACCTATCTTCCATGATCTAATCCCATCTTAAATCTGTGTATGTTTTTGCAATGTCCCAGTGCAGTGAACTATATAACTTCAATATGTTTAAATGAAAAAGCTTTTGCTTTCAACCAATTGCCTGATCATTTTGCCTGATGCCCCTTCTTGTACTGCGAAAAACAGGGACCGCATTTTCCTGTCTGCTATTTTTGTGCCATTTGTGATTTTATGATGATTTCACTGATAACATTGGAGGCTCTTTCAAACTGACATTGCTGTAAGGCAAGGTCAGAGTCTTGTTTTTAAGGAATGTGATTAATTTAAAAGTCCAGCTGCTACCTTTGTCAGGATAGTCTCCCTAAACTTCACAGTGTGCAAGATGAAACCCCTTGGAGGCATACAATGTGCAGAGATAAGGGAAGGAGGTTAGGGGTATATAACCTGTGAGGTGCCTGAAGACACTGAATTTCAAACACATCACTATTTAAAATGTCCAGATAGCCAAAGCAAGGAACCTGTTCCACAAGTATAGTTAGAACCACAGGTGTGTGCAGGTACATAGAATTTGCAGCAACCCTTAAAGGCCTGGAAGGTTTCCACTTTTCAGAAACTGAGGTGGAATTTGAGCCTGACTTTGGGAATTCATGACAGCTGTTGCCCTGCTGTCTTTGCCCTAGCCTTCTCAGTCCTCAAGAAGCATGACTATCCATACTGTGCTGGCCCTACGGGATGCTCTAGGTTGCTTCCATTTGTGGTTAGACTAACCCCATATTTAGGATTGCTCCAGACTGAAGCCTGTGTTTTCCAATGTCTATTTAAAAGGCCATTTAGTAGGTCTGACTTTACAGCAACCAGATCATCTCATCTTCAGCCATATCATTGTACCTGTTGTGGTGTTCCTTGGGCTACCCAGTCTTTGCTGCAGCAATTTGCCAGATGTCTCTGAGATCCCTGACATGAGTAGCTGACCATTCTGTATAGCTATGCAAGTGTTTAGGAGAAATCAGTCTCCTGGGATACGTGCTATAGAAGCTGGTCCCAGAAGTATTATCTACCCCACAGCAGCAGGTGTTGATAAGCAAGATATGAATGAGTCTCTGGGTATTGCCAAAAACAATGATGGAGGGACCCACAGTAGATCATCTCTGGACAGGATATAGATGGAGAATGTTGAAGCAGCAAATGTATACACAAGAATACATACACATCCTCAACTTCATACCACTCTCTTTTCCTTTGATTATGAATATGACATGCCTGTGTGACTTAGCAACCTTCAGTTCATAATATTTGGAAAATATTCACAGGGACTGGAGTATACAAGCAAGCATATTTAGCCCAGCATCCTAAAGTACCCTTTCACTCAGACAGAGAAGATGGACCAATACACATAAAAGCAATGAGTTCATCTTGTTTTCTGTGTAGAATAACTGCAAAATGGTCTTATGGGTTTTTGCATGCTACCAGTTGAACAGAGTGCTTCACTGCAAAAACCAAAACAGTGATGGACTGAGGTGGGCTCATCAGTGTTAAGCAACATGAGTACAGATCAAAAGGAACTTACTGTGGTATCTTTGAGATCATGATAGTGCTTTGTTTCTTTAAATGAGTTCTTGGAGACAGCCTTTCTTCTTCTTCAGAAAGGATATTATCACAAGGCTGTGAATGCATTCTTCTGCTTCCTGAAGAGCCTACTCTAAGTTACAAAACCAAAATAACAACGTGGTCCTTGTGAAGACTGTTCATAACTGTCATGGCACACTGGCTACTTTTCGACAATTCAGAGGTATTTGTCAGGAATTGAAGTTTGCTTCTAACATTAATCAGGATGTTGTAAAGCTTGAGAGAAGCCACATGGTTTGCACTGCAACAGTGCTGCTAGTGTTTTCCACCTGTCTTTTATAAGAAAGAGGTAATGGAAGAGATCAGCCATGTGGCACATATTGACTTGTACTAGCTATTCCTGCTTCAAAACCAGAACTGGTAACTGCAGACTGAGTTGTTTGTTTGTTTGTTTGATGCTATTATTATGTCATCTGTTTTCTCTGATATTATTTTAGATCGTATCTTCCCATTTTCTGAAGTCCCTTTTTTGAATGCATATTTAAGCCGTTAGTTCCCATCTTGGAGACAACATGATATAAGCTCTTAGTAACTAACAAAAACACAGTTTGGGAAGAGCAGCAGACAATTTCTTCACCCTGCCCAATTGCACATCAACATTACATTAAATATCCCTTCATGATTCATTTTTTCACTAGAAGAAAGCAGAGGCAGTATTGTCGAGATACTCAAGGTTCTTCTCATCCTTGGGCCCTGCTGCTGTCTGGGGATCTATTTTTTAAATTCTTAAATCTGGTTCTCCTTTAAATCATTCAGGGAATATAATTTTGTAAAAGGGAAAAGAATTAGAAATAATAAAACAAAAACTACTGCAAAATATTTAAATACACGAAAGGGGTTTTTTATATTTTTAATCAATATGTTCTGATCCAACACACATGGGTCTGTTGCTATGGAGTGTGTGCATGTGTGTTTGAGAGATTGTTTTGTCTTTGATTCCTCTTCAACTTCACTAATCCAGTGCCTTCCCCTTTATCTGTCATGAAATTCTGTCTCCAAAGAGCTGACTGCGTGAAACAGACAGGTCAACAACTCTTCGGTTTAGTACTTAATACATACAAATTGAATGAACACACCAGGAAACCCTAATTCCCAGTGAAAAAAGATCTAAAAAACCTGGCAGTTTCTTTTGCCCAAGACAACTTAGAGTGACACATCTTCATCAGAAACAGTGACTCATAGCTAGGGCTTGAATTGTTGGGGGGGATTATCTTATCTGTTAGTTGTATCAAGCTAAGACAGATGGAAGTGCAACCTTGAATGTCTTATTAAATGCCAAAGTAATCACATCATGGGGAAAAAGAGATGAAAAGTACTCACAGCAATTTCTACTTGAGTTCTGGAAATAAAAGTTTGTATCTTGTATTGAAGGTCTCTGGCAAGTTTCACAATTTATAGTATGCCAGCTTCTGCCTTTTGATTTTAAAATATTTATGTTGATAAAATGTACTGAATC
Source organism: Dromococcyx pavoninus (assembly GCA_033558185.1). Taxonomy (NCBI): domain Eukaryota; kingdom Metazoa; phylum Chordata; class Aves; order Cuculiformes; family Neomorphidae; genus Dromococcyx; species Dromococcyx pavoninus. Next base: position 3,906,144 of record JAUMJL010000212.1, read on the forward strand.
TGTTGTTATTTTCTTAGCCTCTCCTTCAGCTGGTTTTTTTTTTTTAAATCTCTTCACAGGATGTTTCCTTCTGTGTATTTTTTTTTACTTTCAGAATGTTTCACTGAAAGATGGCAGAGTTAATGCTGCATTCACTGTGCATTCAGCTTGGAATTAGAATCCAAATGACTGGTAATACTGTGAAAAAGAAAGAAATCATAAATGGAGAGTACAATCACTGCTGTCCTCAGTGGAGAAGCTGGACAAAATATGTGAGATTACACTAAACCATGAGGTCCGTAATTTCTCTACTGAGGTTAGACAGACTGCATTTTTCAGTCTTAAACTAAAGAAATATGTTATTTTTAGAACCACAGTGTAAATCAGGAAAAAATGCCACTCTGGGAGGCAGTGAGAGTCTCAGCTCCCAGCAATCTCAAACTCAGGAGGAGAGATGATACTAGCATCATCTCCTCATGGCATCCCACCTCCATGTGAGGTACAGTGCCCAAGATCAGGTGCAGTGGGATGCAGGGGCTGAATGCTGCTTTCTTTCAGAGAGGTATTGCAGAGTGCTGTGGGTCCTCACTGCCCTCTGTGTGCTGGTTCTGCTATGCACCCCTTGAAAACCTCCCGCAAGATGTCCCACTAAGCAGGTAGATCACAATTTGTAATCCAAAGCAGTCACAATTCCCTCAACACACCAAGTCTATTCAAAATATTTTCCCCTTTGCCTCACAAATAGTCAAAGTGGAATCAATCATCTATGAGGAGCTAAATCTTTAAGTTACAGCTCTCCCAAAAAAGACATTAATGCAGCCACAGGTTTGAATGTAGTTTGCAGCCCACAGCTTTTCCTCCCCTAGGAGTAATAGTTGGGGCATTACTCACAAAAACTAAAGGGAAAAAGATTTTAAGAAGGAAGTAGGAAGAAGTTTCCTCCTGGAAGAGGGCAGCATGGGAAATGCTGTTGCAGGAGAATGAGACCTCTGTGCAGGAAAGGTGAGGAAAGAGAGAGTCTGCAAGTCAGCAGATGGCAAAGGCTCAAACTTGAAGAAAGTCACTTGATTGTTTTCAAATGGTGGGAATTACAGAATAGAACAGGTAGCCTTGTTATCTTGAGAGAAGGGCTGGGGAGTCACTGGCTGCCACTCTGATTTCCTTGTGAGATTCAGAAAAGACTGTGTCAGCTTAATGATTTCTGAAATTTTTTTTCAGGAGGGGAATGTCTGATTGTCCTTCCAAACACTTATTTTGAGCATCAGCTGTTCTTGCAGTAAAATATTAGCCATCCCTTTGGCTCCTATTTAAAGAGATGGAGGAAATGGGTTCAAGATTTAATCCTTTATTCTCCAGGGGTCCTTTGCTCTTTGATCATCGCAAATTTGTTTATGCTTTTGTACTTTCCTTTTTCATTTGGTTATTTCTTGTCTTCCAACCATAAAAAAATTGTCATACATCTAAATATATGAAACTCTCTAGATATGCTGCTTTAAAGTCTTTTGCTGCGTGAAGTTACACTTTTTTAAAGCCATGACTGACAGGTGACATTGCTTTGCCAAGTGCGGATTTGCACAGTGGGAAGACAAGTTGTCAACTGCTAGTGACAGACATGGAAGAAAGGAAGACCAAAACCACCAGAATATTGCAAAGGACAGATATCCCCAGGCCATTCTTTGTGTTGGAGCAAGAACTTTTAGCTCTGAAAGAAAGAATGATTCTTTCCCTGAATATTTCGTAGATAGATCTTCACTATGCGGTGACCCAGCTCTTCATGTTTCACCATCAAAACTCACTTCTCTTCAGTGATGTTATTTTGTATGTGTGTATGCAGACATGCATTTGTATATATGTATGCACTTGTAGACATCTTTTTTGAATAACTACTGTCCTGCCCAATCTTAAAGAAAAGAGTGTTGCTGTAACTACTATAACAAAAATGCTGGTACACTGGCACTGACCAAGATTTTTACCTTGAAGTATTGACATCAGAAAATTTCTTTGTTGTTGTTGTAACTTGATGTCTGCTTTTCTCCTGGCACAGCTGGCCAGTACTGGCAGCAGAAAGCCAGGAGGAAAACAAGTACCTCTCTGCATGTGTTTTTGGTCCACCCAAGGCTATAAATATAGTTTTAAACAAGAGAATATTTACAACAGGCAGGGCAGATTTTGATAATCATTTTACAGTACAGAGGTCAGAAGACTGGCCACATGGAAAGAGGAGAAAAGGGGTTACTTTCATTAGATCTGAGAATGAGAATCAGAATAGCTGATACAAGACAAGGTAATTTTAGGATGGACTTCCAGAAAAATCTTTCTGAGTAGTGAGGTCCATGAAAATATAAACCAGCTGCATTGTGTTCATTGTTGTGCGGCTGCTGCTGTTTGAAATGTAACTGGACAGAGATCTCAAGTACATACTCTAGAAAACAATGTTTTGGCACTGGGATGGAGCAAAAGACATCATAATATGTCTTTTTGTTTGTCTAATCTCTGTGGTTCCATGACTGATTAACAATATTCTACCTGCTAGTCCCACATTCATCGTTATAAAATCCTGTGTTATAAATTAATCTAAATCTGACTTAAGCGCAATTAGGTGTGTGTGCAAGCAATGGTGGTGATGTAGCAACAACTGGCCCTGAAATGTGAAAATGGAACTTTGAGACAGAAAAGTGAATCAAGGTTTCATAACAAGCTCTTGGCAAGTTTCCCTCCCTGCAGTGCAGTCAATACAGTGAGTACTCTGCACCTTAAATTCTTTAAATCCTACATCCTAGATCCATGTTCCTACAAACATCCAGACACAGATGAAACTTGGATCCCTTGAGGAGATTCATTGACCTGATTAGGGCTACTCCTGTGTAATAGTATAACCTTTCTGTTGCAAAGTTGGAAGACCTTGTACAGACATTAACTACGCGCTACAAATCACAGAGATGTGCCCAGTGAGTCATTGACACAGCATGGCACAGAGCTGTGGTGTAGTAAATCAACATTTTCCCTTCAGGAAGAAAATGTTTTAGGTGGTTTTACAAAGTGCTTGCAAAGTTCCTTTTATTTCCAATTAAATTAAACAAAAAAATCAAAGAATTTAAACATCTACCCGAAAACCTGATTTTGAATAAAGTTGTTTAAATCAATTTTACCGGGTTTAGGTATATATGTCTGTTTATGTATATTAAGCCATGAGGTCTAACAGAAATTACTTTATGCCAATAATCTACATAAAATGTATACTGGGAAACACATAGGAGTCCAAAAATGTAATACTTCATTATCACCTTAGGAAGTAAGAACAAGAAATTCAGGAGAACTACAACGATGTTGTGAGGTTGTATATAGAGAAAATTGGAAGAGTCAAAGCCCAACTAGAACTTAATGTGGCTGCTGCCGTAAAAAACAAAACAAAAATGTTTCTAGAACAACAAAAGCAGGGCTAAGGAGAATCTCCCTCCTTTATTGGATGCAGAGGTGAGTAGTGACAAAGGATGAGGAAAAGGCTGAAGCACTCAATGACTTCTTCGCCTCAGTCCTTACTAGTAAGACCAGTTTTTCCCTGGGTACCCATCCCCCTAAGCTGGAAGACAGGGACAGGGAGCAGGATGAAGGCATTAGAGAGGGATCTGGACATGCTAGATCAATAGGCTAAGGCAAATTCTATGAGATTCAACAAGGCCAAGTGCTGAGTCCTGCACTTGGATCTCAACAACCAGGCAACACTACAGGCATGGGGATGAATGGATGGAAAGCTACTCAGCAGAAAAGAACTTGGGAGTTTTAGTTAACAGCCAGCCTCAATAAGAGCCAGCAATGTGCCCGGGTGGCCAAGAAGGCCAATAGCATCCTGTCTTGTACCAGAAATAGTGTGAACAAAAGCACTAAGGAAGTGATCAGTCACCTGTATTCAGCCCTGGTGAAACTACACCTTGAATACTGTGTTCACTTTGAGGCCCCTTACTACAAGACAGACATTGAGGTGCTGGAGCATGTGTAAAGAAGGGCAATGAAGATGGTGAGGGCTCTAGAGCACAGCTCTTATGAGAAGCCTAGGGGAGACTGTATCACTCGCTACAACTCCCCGAAAGAGACTGAGAGTCATTGTGGGTCTTTCCCCCCAAAGCACAAGTAACAGGGCAACAGGAAATGGCCTCAAGCCATGCCAGGGATGGTTTAGGTTGGCTATTAGGAAAAATTTCTGTACCGAAAGGGTTGTCAAGCATTGGAACAGGCTGTCTAAGAAAGTGTTTTAGTCACCATCCCTGGGGTTATTTAAAAGATATAGACATGGTGTTTAGGGATATGGATTTGTTGTGAATTTGGCACTGTTAGGTTAATAGTTGAACTCAAAGATCTTGAAGTTCCCTTCCAACCTAAATGACTCTATGATTCTATGAACCTCTGCACTACCAGTCTTGGAGATATTTTTGGTAGAAAAATAGAAACCGTTTTCTTCAGATTCTCTGTGTTTAGGATTATTTTAGACTGTTATTTCCAGTGATTTTAACACTTGGCCAACACACATTGCTATCCAGATAGCTTCAGTAATGACTTTAGCTATCACAGCACCAGAATCAAGCCTGAAACTCAAGTCTAGCACTCCTTTACTGTGTCTTGTTTCAACCTAGTAGGAAAGCAAGTCCATCTCTGCATGGGCTCCTCTCAGCTTGCCCACTTGCAGCAAAATCCTGTTCACATCTCTAGATTCACTACTCAAGCTTTACTGTTTAACAGGAGACTTTCCTCTATGGACGTTGCTCCATACAAACAATTTCACCCCAGGACAACGTCTCATAATGCGAAAAGGTCAATTTATCCACTATTTTCTTGCTTTCAGACAGTCTTTGTGCCTGTCAGTCACCTGCATGTCCTGTCCTTGCTAAGGATTGGTGTAGTTTTTCAATTAGGGCTCTGAAGTACCGTTGATGAAAAGATCCCATTGACATCATGACAGCTGTTCAATAATACAAAGACAAAATGAGATTTTTCACGTTTTGCAAGTATGAGTCTTACCTTTTGGAAGCTGGAACAATGAAAGATGTTGTTTCAGTCACTCACTGCCCTGGGCAGCAGCAAGTCAGAAATGTCAGTGCTCATCCTGCCAGACTTCCTTTGAAACCAGATTGCACAACAGCATCAATACCAGTTATAATGGTACTAACAACACAGATATCTTTGTGCAACAGTAACAACTAAGAAAATGTTTAATATTTTTTACAGTGTCAGAACTTTTTGAGTCATCAAGAAAAATGAAAACAGCTCCTTTATGGAGGTCTCTGGAAATAAAGAAAATCCTAAACCTGTAAGTGCCACAGCTTCCAATGCTTCTTTTTTTCATTCTCTCTTAATGACAGGTCTTAACCCTAACAAAGAAGGAGGAGAATCTTTTACTTTCCGCTTTATCTCAGCCTAAATGATTTTGTATTTTTTATTTGGATGACTCAAAATGCACTTTTACAATAAAAGGACTCTCCTTGGAAAGTCCCACTGTTAGCCAGTTTCCCATGGTAAGTATGAAACATTTTTTTCTGTACTCCTTCTTCAACTGCCCTAACTGCCTAGTAAAAGGCCAAGATAATAAGATTCATTACTCTACCCTATTTAGAAATTTTCACAGGAAACAATTACTGTCAGAAATAACGAATGTTTCATATTTACAAATTCACTGTTGGTCCCTTCCCTCCCCACCCTTTTTGTACTAGAGAAGACGCATTTGCTTTGCTAATCTGTAGAACTGGCTTTTCTTTCATTTTCCAGCAGAGTGATATCAACTAGGTTTATTTTTAGTTTAACCATTTTATTATATTGTCAAAAGTTTTGTGTAGATATGGTTACAGTAGGATGGAAAGTGTTTTTGACAATATAACATATTCCACTTGGGAACCAGTATTTTCTGTACCAGTAAAATTAATTTCTTTACTTTACTTTTCTTTTCCTTCTAACCCATAGAAGCTGCACCCACACAAGGATGGCCAGCCAGGACACTTGTAGTGGTAAAATTTTCCTCATGCTGACCTGGTCTCCAAAACAGCATTGTATAAATAATAGAGGCAGAAGGGAGAAATCATAAGAGAATGCCACAGAAATGTAGCTGAGTTCATTCTTATGTTAGAAGCACTGTGGTGGTGTGGTTCTGTCAAGGGTCAGCTATCTCGAGACGGGTGGAGAAAACTGCAGGAGGAGATGACACACTTCAGCATCACTTAAATTCTACCTCTGGAAATAATTTACAGTTAAAATTGCTTTGAAAAAAGAGTAGGGCCAAATTATGGCTTGACTCCAGTTCTCAGATGGTCAGGACCAGAAGCCAGGTGAGATGAAACAAAAGGACAAGCCCTCACGAGAGCAGCTGAAGAAGAGCAGAACCCTTTTTAGTCAAGCCAGGGAAGAAAAGGAGATGTGTGCAATGCTGGCAAAGGGAGAGAGGAGCTTAGCTGGGCTAAGCAGGTATGAACACACAGCTCTTTGAACACACATCTCTGTACTTGCTCCCAGCATACGTTGGATGAAAATCAAAATATTGGCTTTAATTTAAAAGCCATGACTGGCTCAGTTCCTGGTGATCTCCAGCATTCCATCATCCTCTCTGGTTGTCTTTCACTGTTGGTCCCAAAGGCTAAACCCCAGCAAAGAAATAGCATATGCTCTTCTTGGGAGAAGTCTCTTTGTCTGGAATTTTCTCATTTCTCTACTATAGTAGTATGAAAAATAAAACAATGTTTTAGTTTTAAAATTTTTCATGTCCTTCCATGTGTTCATTTATGCATGTATTTAATTCGTGAGTATTGTCTGATTTATTTTTCAAGGAATGAGTCTGGTATAGCCAAGGATGATCTCTGCTCTGAACAAAATTCTTTGAACTACACCAGTTGTTACCAAACACTTCTCTAAGCATCTATAAGGCAGCCAGATATTGTGGTGAATGTCACAGTCTAACCAAAATAAATAACACCTACATAGTATGTAACAAATAACCTGAGTATCATCTGGCGTATCATGACGCTTGTAAGCTTATTCAGTGATTTAGAAAAATAAGGGATGATGTAAGTATTTAGATATTGCACTTCCCTGTATGAAAGAATAGAAAGCAAAACGTATACTGGAAATGTCAGTGTAGTCTTATATAAAACAAAAAGCGGGACCCTTTTACAATACATTTATTTTCTCTTTTAAACAGGAACACCAAAATTAACCAAGAATCATGCATATATTTTCTGTTATTTTCTGAGTTTACAGGTACTTAGACTTTAATGATGTTCAATGAAAAGCTATACAGGGAATACAAAGTGTAATTGCGTACTGTGTCTTAACTTTAAATGAAGGGAGTTATCGTCTTTACTACGGCAACAGGAATTTGTCCAGAAAGAACTTGAAGCCTTTACTATTAATGCCAAGTGCCTGAAAACACATTGCACTGTTTTTTCCCTTCTGGACTCATTTTACAGTCTCACAATGGCATTATGTATTGCTTAATCTTTTATTTTTGTAAAGAAAAACCAAGACTTTCCTACCTATTAGAATAGTGTTTCTTTTACCAAAAAAAAGGGTTAAAGGTCAGATTATCAAGTTGAGCTTATAAAAAATCACCTCATGCTTCAGCAGTGATAAAACAAGAACTTCAACTTAAGAGTTTTGCTTCTTTCTCTTAAAACCATCTGATTAAAAATAATTATAATGACAGAACACTCTGACATGCATCATAAGTTTGAAAACTAATTCATACTCTTCCATGTTATTGCATTAGTGACTAACTTCCTCTGTTGGCAGAATAAAATAAAGCTACAAAATTCCCTCTCCAACAAATGATAGATCTCTATTCAACATTAGGTATATTTAGGTGCTTTAATAAAAATATCATGTAATAGAAAAATATTTTATCTTGGTATACCATTTCCTTTCTATTTTCTTGCTGCTCGATCTCAATAACTGAATTATTGTATCCTTTTAACCCCTTATAAGTTGTATTGGATTTATAGTTAGTTCTTTGTTCCAAATAAAAATCAGTCAATTAGACAATACCTGGTAAAACATCAGTTACTGATGGCTTCCGTAGATTTTGCATTTTTTTTTTCACAGCTACTTAGAATGGTTTGGATTGGAAGGTCATCTAATTCCAACCTTTCTGCCATGGGTAGAGACACCTCCCACTAGGCCAGGCTGCTCAATACCCCACCCAGCCTGGCCCTGAACACTTCCAGGGAGGGGGCATCCACAGCTTTCCTGGCCAACATGTGCCAGTGTCTCACCACCCTCATCATGAAGAATTTCTTCCTAATATCTAATCTAAATCTTTCCCCTTTTCAATTTAAAGCTGTTCCCCGTCATCCTACTTCTACTTATTCCTGAAAAAGTCCCTTCCCAGCTTTCTTGTAGACCCCCCTTGTTCCTATCAGGTTTTATTTTTGTTGTTTTCTTTTTCCCCATCCCCTCTTCTACTTACAGCTCCCAAACTGAGTGCATAAAGATGACAGCCATATTTTGATATCCATATCAACGAAAGGAAGATTTTACTTTTGCCAGTAAAACTGATAATCAATCATTTTAAGTTGCCTAATTGTTTTCTAGACCATATTCGACGTTATGGAAGTTGATCTTGTAGATCTACTCATGTGGTGATGTAGCAACACAGTCTGAAAAGTAGAATTAACCTGATAGCTAAGCAATAAACTTTTCTCTACTGTTGAAGGCGCAGAGAAAAATCACATTGATTTCAAAGGTTTCTGGATTAGAATATGGGAATATTTTCAGGAAAATAGTGGGGTAAACTTTACTTTGACATAAATTAAATTTAGAAGTTCTAAGTTGGAAATACGCATAGCACCTCTTCCTTCTGTCGTTATCCTTTGTCAAAAAAATTAAGACTATAAAAGTGATTCAGACTGTTGAACCTCGTGGTTCTTGCTTGTTGTGTATAGGAAAAACAGTTTGCTTTTATTTGTAAGCAAGGACTCAAAATATGAAGAGCTTTAAATAACATTCTTCATGCCATAATTTTCCCCTAGGAATTAAAGAAGACATTATCATCCCATTCTCTCTGTTTTAAAGATAGTAGTATAGATAAATCATATGCATATTTGAAACACACCAAACTGTTTTGTCTTGTTTTGCTCTATGCAAGGTATATTAAGATGAATCTAAGGAAAGTTAAATGCCTTTGAGTTGTTTGGGGTAAATCTGATAATCTTCCATCTTTTAAATAAGTTTAGATTACAATAAGGATTTGATAGTACAAGATACTATGTATAGTAAGGTGTAAATACTTGAGAATGGTAACTAAATCCTGCATTTTAGAATTATCGCTGTGACCAACTGCCCATGAAATGCTTTTCATTTTAATGTATAACGTGTCTGTATATAGTTCTAGATCTGTATTTATATCTGCAGCCATATGCTGCTAGATTTCCATCTCCTGTTCAGACAAATTACTTCAGCTGCAGTTGCCAAAGCAAACAGAGCTCTTTTTTCTTGTCAAAAGCACCGAACACATAACACATGACGCACTTCATTCTTTCTTATGTGATAACTTTTAAAATAACAAGCTACTAATATGCACGATGTGTAAATGGGCATCAAAGTTAAAAACACAGGGCGAAGTAAGACATTTGTTACTGGTTATAGTCAGAGCAGCTGTTTGGGGAGGCCTTCTCAGAGAAAGCAAAAGACATATGTGCACGTCCTTTCATAAGTCATCATTTTTTCCTGAACCCTAGATTAGTCCAGAAGATATAATTTCTCACTTCAGACTGTCTAGTGGCACAGTCTGCTAGAAAGTTTTAAATAAATCACTGGAGGTTAATGTCTTCCTATCTCAAGATAGCTGGGAGCAGGTTTGTTGCTTTTATTCATCTTGCTGAGGTGTGTTCATTGGAGTGGGGACTCTGAGCTGGAGCCTAACCCTTAAAGGAGAAGCTTCCAGTTTAATCAGGAATGTAAAAAGTTCAGAGATCAGTTGCAAGGCAGGGAACAGCAATAGGATCATTATCATACCGTCAATATAGCACAAGACAAAGCTCCAGAAAGGTGTGTGCTATATCTCATTGAAATCTCATTTTCATCTGCTTCTTTGACAGCAAGTCTTTTTCAGTGGAACAAATCTATACATATTTTCCAGCCAAGAGTTATGAGTGGGAGTTTTGCCTGATTTCAACAAGTTAGGAATCTCTCTTTTGGTTGACAATGAGGCAATATGAATATTTTTTGCAAATATTTGTCTGGCAGGGACTCATTTATATTCCACTGTACAAAAATGTTTGAGGATAAATTAAGTGCCATTGTCAGCATGCTGTCATCAATGTGCTTCTTGTAGACTTATCTAAGTTTTCAAGAAAAAGCATGATCACCTCCTTTTTACCTGCATGCCCTTTGACATCTGATAGCTGCTTGCATATGTCAACTAGAATTAAGTATGGAAAGGGACAATTTGTACCAAAAAAGTTTGCAAAACAGATTCAGTAGTATGAGAGCCAATCTTTTCAAAGGGGGAGATTTTTATCAGTTAATTTTATGGTATAAAAATTGGAGATAAAGCTTAAATTAGTTCTCTAGACTCCACAGGATGATCATAGCAATGCAATTGCTTTTAATATAGACCATAGAAATTTATACATAGCATTGTCCCTTGTCACAAACTGTCACCACTCTTTTCCACCTTAAGATCAAACTCAGTGCTTTCTTTATTTTTCAAAATATTTGGGTTAGGTAGTTTCCTACTGGGAAATGAACAACACTGTCACAAGCATTCCACGTTTGTGATCTGACTTGCCTTATGGAGTTGGCTTATTTTTCTTTCCTCTTCTGGTTGTAGACAAAAACAAGATTCCTGTCTTGATACGGACATCATTAAATAATTAAAGTTGGCTCAGATGCACTCTAGAGTTTGTTAGTGGAACCTGAGTTGTCCAACAGAAAAGAGATCTCTAAAGTGAAACGATGTACAATTATTGTGTCCCATGGTGTAGAGCAATATCGCTGCCTTCTGTTGATTGCATTGAATAAACAGCAGTAAAACATTTGCCTTGGCAAACCTGTATTTTCTTTACCCTGTTGAAGTAAAGTTGTCAGTTGTCTATAAGGAAGTTTGCTAACCATTCACATAATTTCAATGTTTATGTGCAGGATTCACAACTAGGTTTGCTTTCATCTATTTTCCAGTTGCTATAAAGCGTAAATGTAACTAAATGAAGTTATTGACATGGTCAGAGAAACTGCATTGTAGAGCAAACCTGTACATTCCTGAAAAAGAAGGGCCCCTTAACAGAGGAAATTGAAAGAGAAATCTATGACATTTATTTTTAGCTACTCTCATGTAATTAAGCCCAATCTTTTCATAATATTTCATAGTAACTCATACAGTAATGAATTACGTTGGTGTAAGAAAGTGCCATCATTCAAAATTAATTTTGTATCTCTAGGTTTCTTGTGCCATCTGAGTCCCCACATTACTTAAGCATTAGGGGAATGAATGTAGAAAGTAATTCAACTGTTGGTTAAAATGCAACGCTCATATGGAAAAAGTGGTAATTTCTTAACTTATTTGTTCCTTGTCTTTATTCTGAATCATATGCTATTAGCATTAAATGACTTCTAAATGTAAGGTAGTCAGATTTCTTCAATCAAATGTATGAAAATGTATTATTTTTACAGTTCCCAGATGTGGTGGGTTTTAATCCTTAACTTGTCTTTCAGTTTGGTCTTTTTAGATCAAACTGCTATCAGATTTCACCAATCAAGAACAGAGAACGTGCTAAAGGAAGATATTGTTTGGTTCATTGTTTCTGCTGACTAAAATCATAGCGATAAATGTACTCTAGGTATTTACTAACTGCTGGTAAAAATAGGTTCGTGCTGCATGTGCTGCCACAAAGTTATTGGTTCTGTTAGGCAGCTGGAGTCTATTTTGCCTGATGCAATATGAAATAAACAGTTAAATGAATTAAAGTAGGTAAAGGCAGAATTCTCTATGAGGATGTTGTCATCTGCTGTAATCAGCAGGGTTTGAAGAGCAAAATCTGAACTGCTCTGAAAATCTCAGTCAGAATCTTTTTTGTTTGCAACAGTATACGGGGAAGACTCTTGAGATATGAGGAGGGTTTGTAGAGCTAGCAATTAGGCGGAGAAAGACATCTTCTTCCTTCCCATCTGACTGTATTTTAAAAGTAATAGAGCGACTGTAACCATAATGACAGTTTCTTGTAGAGTCGTTTCTATCCAGTCCTCTATTAAAACTTTACCAAGTATATTAGTACATTCACTCTGGGTGGGAGGTTGTATTTTAATATTTTCACTCCATGTTTATTTGGGAATTCCAAAGTTTTTGTGACATGCTATAATAATATCTTACGAAAATCAAAAGGAATTCTTCTTATGCCCTCATTTTGCCCGTGATTCCAGTGGTTGAGGCAAGGCATATTTCTTTACTTTTCATTTAGCCTGCCTTTCCTGTAATTATGTCTTGCTAAAGCACAGGTCTTTCAGGAACTGTAATTCTGAGAGGTCTTCTAGTCAGCAGCTGAGAGCACTGGCTCATTACAAAAGTAGGAATCAGCTGTAAAATCATAGGAATGCTTAAGTTTGGAAAAAGAGATGTCTGAAGGTCACATGGACCAATCTCTTGCTCAGAGCACAACTAACTTCAAAGTTGGTCAAGATACTCAGGGAACAGTCCTTTAAATTTTGAAAATCACCAACAGAGACTCAGCAGCCTTTCTGTGCTGCCTGAACCAGTGCTTAGCCACTCTTCTTGTAGAAAATTTTCCTTGTTTGTGGTCAATATTGTGATTATTACATCTAGTCTTTTCACTGTGCACTTAAGTGTACAGAACCAAAGCATTGCACAGCCATGATCTTCCTGTCACGTGGAGAATGAGTTCTGTTCCTGTCCTTTATACAATAGAAACCTGGATGTAAGCATGAGGCATACCTCAATCTTATCTTAATGTGGATCTCAACAGCATAAATCTAGAGCCTGTGAATCTCTCTGAACTGCTTTTCAAACTGGGTTACATAAAACTGTTTTCAGAGTTTTGGTGACACTCCCCGTAGAACGTAGCGTGAAAGGACGGAGCATCTCTTGAAACAGGCTAGCCTGTGTGGGAGCTCCATGGTCAGTTTTCAAGGAGCCTGGGGTGAAGCACAGGGCTAGAAAAATGTTTTGCAAGTGTTAACTAAAAAGAGTGTGAAGGAGAAATTGTTGGAAGTGGTCGTGGGAGAGATTTCATCAGTGGTGGAGCCTAAAGGCAGGATGCTCAGTGTGGAGCTTGGCTGGTGGGAGGGAGATGATGGTAATGGTGGGAGAGAGATGATGGTAATGGTGGGAGGCCCTCTGTAGCCAGAGGGCCTGGCAAGGAAAATAGCCTGTAAAGGAGTGAGGAGGGCATGTTTCTTACTGGAGAAGACAAGCATATCCTCAGGGAGGTTTTCTGATCCTATAATGATTTTGAGGGAAAGAACTATACTTTTTGTTCTCATTTAGCTTTAAACTGAAATTTTCTCATGCTTCTTGGAAAATCCATCTGACTTGGGTGTGATTGAAACAAACTGCCAACTCCAGAGGAATTACCTTCAACAGGACAAAATTTTTCATGGTGAAAGTTCCTCTGAGTAGTCTCCAAAGTTTTGGCCTTCCAGTTGCAAGTGTTCAGTGTTATCAAAGCAAATCGACCAGCCAGCGACAACAGCAGGAAGAGATATTTATATAGAGAAAACAGCCCGTAATCATGTCTTGCATGATACCAAACTAACTCCTTCTTTTGTGGTGCAGTGGCCATAGCTCCAAGGAAATCCTTGGAGATCTCTTTGCTAATTATCTTTTTCAAAATAAGCCATTAATAAAAAGTTGCTTCTGTGTCTCCAGACCTCGTCATTATGGGTCCAGAAAGGAGACTGCATATCTGAAAGGGATGACAGGAAATCTTTAACCTCTCAGGGCTTTCTAAAACTGGATCTGTTATAGTAATGGCAGATGGCTGTTAGTGGTTTGTGTAAAAATGACTAAACAGCCTCAGGTACTTTTGAACATTGTTGCCCAGATAAAGGAGCCACAACAGGTCTTTAATTGTCAGTCTTGCCGCTTCTAGTAGTTTTCACTTGAATAAGAAGAAATTGGTAGCGTCTGTGGAAAGCAAATCCATTAATCTTATTTAACATGAAACAATCCAGCAGTTCTGTGTCTTTTAATGGCAAAAGAAACATGTTCTCCCTTCAGGTGGCATTGTGGTTGTTAATAGGAGAGCATCTTCTTTTCTACCACCTCTAAACACATCTTTTTAGCCACTGTTTAGTTAATTTTAGTAGAGTTTTACTGCTACAAGTCACTTTGCAGTCCTCACAGGGCATTCTCAGTTGGAGACTTCTTACTACATTGCTTCACTTTTTTTTTCCTGATAAATATAAAACCTTGAATGAATTGTTGCCAGCCTGTTTACAAGATCCTTTTAAATGTTTCCCCTAGTGCTGGAAGCATATCTTTCTTTTTCTTTGTTCTTTTTTTCCCCTTGACAACCAAAACCAACAATAACAAAAAGTGTCCAAGAGTTATTTTAATTCTTTATAGTTATTATAATTGCAGTTTTCATGGGATTTCCCTGCTGTTCTTTGGAGCAGACAGTATATTCCATATTGAAGCAAGTCTGTGGTACATAGTAGGAGAGTGTGAAGTAGAATGGTAACAGTTTAAGTATAACCTAGATATTTATCAAAATATATCAGTTCATTGTACTAAAATTAATACCCTGCAGTAACGGTTATGGCCTCCTGTTGAGAATTTAATTCCCACTTAAATTCACGGTACCAAATACAAGGTAATACTCATTCAAAGTATAAAGAGGTTGATGACTACTGAATTTTTTCATAGAAATATCTATTATACTTTTCAAACCTATGCTTTGTTTGTTTTTTATAAACATGAATGCTTTCAAAAATCCCTCTGAGACCATCTGGTTTTTTAGGCTCCTGGATATCTTTCAAAAGATAGTCAGTATCTAATACAATAATTCAAATTTCACACAAAGCCCACTGTGTAACTTCTTGGTGGAAACGTTTAAGAATGGGAGAGGAGTCAGATTATTGTTATAATGGGCTGAATTTGAGAAAGTAATTCGGAACAGTAACTTGATAGATTTATAGATATGTCACTTTTGGGTTTCTTGGTCATTGAGTTATTGAAGTTTAGAGAATCGTAGCAAAAATATTTTAGTTCACATCAATGTAATACAACAGAAATTTATTATTTCTAGCAACATCTTAATTTGACTGTTATTAATAGACATCTTTTTAAAAAGTAGCATTGGCCTGAAAAGCAAAGTTAGAACAGTGAATAATTCAGTCTGGTTGCATTCTGATTGATTTAAAAATAATTAATTTTTCATATATATTCTCTTATGATTTTCCACCAAATACCTGCTGGTTTGGTGGTTTTTTTTTTTTTAGAAACTGTCAGCCCAAAAGGCCAAACTGTGCTTCTGTTGTTTATGAATAGTGGTACTGTGGTAAACAACAAGAGAGATAAATGCACCTGTTGGGCAACTTGCCTATTTTGCTAGAGAACTAAGGTTATTACCCCTCTTGCCCAAATCAGAAGAGGATGTCTGTGTTTACCTTCAGTTATACCAAGCAGTAGTGTCTTACCTTGCTGTTCTGTAAGTGCTGCTCATGGAAAAGTGCAGTTCATTAAGAAGGGCAGGAAAAATTTGCCTCAAAAACTGAAACATTGTTGTGAAATGCATTTCCAAAGGAGCCTGTACTAACCTCTAAATTAGTCCCAAGTTATTTGCAGGTGTGAAACTGCATTCAGCAAAGCCAGGGCTAGACCCACTTACTACATAGGAATGGTTACACATTTAATTTGATTTCGTGCTCTGTGAAGTACACAAACATAGATATTTTCCTCTTTGCTTTTTTTTTTAAATAAGCAGTGGGAAAGTCATTTATATTTCAGTGGTACAACAAGAGCACGCTGACATTGCTAGAACTGAGGAGTCATAACTCTGGAGTTGGCTGAAGATTGGATGTGAGCCCTGGTCCCACATCCTGTGAAATTACCTGGGAGTATTCCCACAGGCTCTGGGAGCATAGAATCAATCACTGTTACTATAATTAAAGGTAAAAGAGGCACTTAATTCTGTGGAAACATGGAATTGCTTAAACATTGATTTAATGGTGCAGGCCAAATACCAAGACAGGAACAATTCCTTTTTAAAAAGTACATCTCAAAGAAAAAATGCTGCTCTCCAAATATTTCTGTAAATGATATTTTATTTGTTTATGAGTGAGCTTTTATGATTATCCTCAAAATAAATCTTAGGCACACATGCTTCATGGGGTTTGTGTAGGTAATTTCATACATTTCTGGAAGTCAGACTCTTTCAAACTGGATGCTGGAAGAATTTTAATGGAGCATGAATCATGGCAAGAAAATGCAGAAAGCAAAGAATACCAAATAAGCTGTAAATCATGTGAATAAGAAATGTACATTTATTCCAGATTCACTCAACGGCTGTGCAATTTTAGTTGATATATTGAGTTTGAGCTGAGTATCCCAAATGAAAAAAGTAAACCTCTATTGGTTGAGCTCAAAACTGTAGTCTCTTTCACAGGGACAGTAATAGGATCATATCCTTTGTGTTTCAGGCACGGGAGAATATGAGGGAAACTGATCTCTACAGGTGTTTTTGTTCTGTGCAGGAGATTATTCCACGCAGTGTTTGCTGGAAACAGTCTACAGGCTGGAGGTGCTGGGAGTTCATACAGGTTTCTAATTCAATGTTCCTGTTCCAGATTGCCAAAGTGGTAAAGCAACTGGTCTTTAACTTGGATCCATGAATGATAATCTCCAAGGGACATTCTTTTGCCTGGTGGTCCCAGAGTCCTTGGCACCTGGATGCTTCTATTCCTCTGTCCAGTGCACTCTGCGGACATTAGGAGGAGCCAGTTTCACCTTTGATCAGCTGGAGACTCTTTCATATGAGGAACAGAAGACATCCTTGGAAGCTGGAACTGTCAGTGCTAAATACCAAATCATCTGATCATCTGATGAGTTACAATGCAAAGCTTCTCTGAACAGGCATATTTTTAGTTGTTCTTTCCAACTGTGGTGAAATTATGCTATGAACAAGCATTACTTAATCAGGTTTGATTATAGCCACAGCACAATTTAGTCTCTTTTATATACTGCTGCTTAGTCTAGACTACTAGCTCAAACAATATTAACGCAATACAGATTAAAAGCATATTGTTGGAAAATACTGAAAGCAACCCTTGTTTGTACTCCACTAAAACTGAAATTAAAATGTCTATTCTTCATCTACTGAATAGTCACTTCAATAGCATTCATTTAAAATCGCCTACAAAGTCTTAGATTGACATTTTACGATTCTAGGTTAAAGACAAAGGATTTGAATTATGCTATTTTCCTGAACTGAGAAACAATTGCATAACATTTTCTTGGGGTAGAAAGTAAAGAAATTAATAGATTCTCCTTGCATTTGTCATGATTTTGTTATTTTCCTATGAATACACTAGGAAGCAAGGTAACAGTAAGAGTGAATTTAATATAAATTCAGAGCATATGAATGAGAATATGATTCTGAATTCTAAACAAATAATATCTATACAGAGAACATAACTCTTCAAGAACAGAGCCCAATGCATTTTACTCTGTGAGACAGATTATGTATTTATGCTTATCTGAAGGCTGAAGGCCTCTTTGCCAGAACAAATTATTCATTGAGTTAGCTGCATTCAGTCTTACAGGGCTTTGGCCTGAGAGAATGAATCTAGCACCCATAGAAATCACTGATTCTGAATTATTCCTGCTGTCTTATACTTCCTTGCACGACAGTGCAGAGGAGCTTCTTTAAGAATAAAAGAAACCTATGACAGAATTTTTGGTGGGCTAGAGAAAAGAGAAGAAAATGGTTCTGTGGGTTTGCGGGGGTGGTGGTGGGAGATGGGTTTTTTTATTTGAGTTGTTTTGTTGGTGTTTTTTTAGGATAGGCAATTGCTACACATAACTTGCCAACGAGTAAAAATCCACTTCATTAGGTAGTTTTAAGACTATGTGTTATGAATTTTATGAACAGGATCAAACATATCTCAGCAGAAAATCTGCTGACTCAGAATAAGGAGAGAACAAGAGGATCCCATAGACTTCCTTGTGAAGGGAAACAGAGTTTGGGAAGGCTCATATAGCATTGGTTCCTCTAGGAATGCAGAACACAATCCAGTTCTTCATCCACAAATATATTGATGATAACCACATTAGAAAACTTGATTGTATTGCCAAAATAATGAATAAGGTCTTAAAAAGGACTGAGGTTTGATTCAGTCATCGAGTCATGAGACATTTTTTCAACATTAGTTTTTTTTTCTTTCTCCTTTTTTTCCTTAGCTCTTTTACCTACATGTTCAAAGATTTCTTTTGCTGTGTTGGAGGCTAGAATCTTGCTTCTGGAAAACAGAAAGAGCATATCAAAACATCTAAATACAAATAAGATAATTTTAAGAAGATGAAACAGTGGGTGACACTATTCTGATCACTATAAACAATTTCCTGTGGTTTTCTTGCACGTCAAAGAAGAGACTGGAGTCAATTTAACAGTAGTCTGTATCATATACAGCAGAAGATCTCTGATAGCAAACAGCTTTTTAACAACAGAAGACATAAGCACAACAAAAAGTTATGGTTAAATAGCAGGAATCTGGAATTAAGCAAATTCAGTCAAGAAATGACCCTACAGTGTGGCAATTTCTCTGTCATGTGAAAACCTAATAATATCTAGGTTTACGTATACGTAATAGTGGAAAGGTAAGTTAAGGGCTTAACTCTGTAACTAGCGGATAATGATCTTTGACTCAAAATTTGGACCTGCAGCGTCCCTCTGATTTTAAAATCTAAGATGATATGAAAGATCTGAAAACCTCTCTTTCTGAACTGTTTGGGCTATCCATCTCACTGTTGTGGCTGATCTTTTGACACAATATATTAAATATTCTTGTGGTTTTTACCAGGCGTGTTTTTTACTGATTTTGTTCTTAAAACCACAGCTTCTGGCAGCGTATGCTTAGGTAAGAACATTATCTACGGTTAAAATAACTAGCTAATAATTTTTGAGACAATATGGTTGATACAAAGAAACAGTCTATGTTATACTGTGACACATTTTTGAATACGTTTTTATTTTTCTCTAAAAGAGTTTTTAAAAATTTCTGTAATATTTTCTAAATTTTTAGGTGAATTGGGCTTAAAGGAAAGCAATGATTATTTGTATTTTTTGCACTGTATTTCTTTTTTTCTTAATATCACCTTATTATTTCTGAAATCCCGCAAGCTTTTCTGAATATCAGTTACATACAGGAAATTATAATACGTAAGAATAAACATATACAGACTTCTGTATTTGTAAGAAAAAGGATACTTCTAAGAAGAGTGATCCAGGAGAGGTGTATTTCAATCTAGTATAGATTTTTCTCCTATTTCAATATTTTGGTTTTTATCTGATTACAGTCTGGTTTTCTCTGTTCTGCAGTAAAGCATGAAGTCAGTATTTCCTTCTCTTTAATCTTCTTAGTTCAGCAATGTTTTCTAGTTTGTGCAATGTTTTCTTATTTTCAGGTAGGGTGTTAAAATAGTGTCATTAGAGATTTTATTTTTTTTTAGAATTTTATTAACTCTAATTCTCCTTTCAATTAATATAAATCAGATTTTCAGTTGGTGTTAGCCAGTATAAACTGATTAAACTTTGCAAATTTATGCAGCTGAAATTTAAGTTCATAGTTTCAAGAGGTTACATTTAATGGTAATATATAAAATCAGCTGTCTGTTCCTCTGAAAATTAATCCACGTACACTGTGTATTGAATGATCACCACCTATGCTGGTAGGAAAGGGGCAAGCCCAAGTAAATATCTATACACATATCTAATCTTTTAGAGAGGTCTTGTAATGTTAGAATCTCAAGGGGACTTTTCCACCAAGGACCACCCTACACCAAGTGAAATAAAGTTCTGCTTCATTGGGCTGAACATGTTGAGTAGGTCAAATATAGGTGCTTGCATGACCATGTTTGGTCTTACAGGATGATGGTTTAAACTGTGAGGTCCTACTCTACCATTTCTTGTTTTGGTAGTATTCAGCAATAAAAAACCCTGTGAATAAGTTTGCTATGGAAACTATAGACTAAATAATTTACTTTCATAGCAGAAATTGTGCACATATTTGTTCTTAAAGCATAACATAGTGTTACTTTCTGAAGCTTTTGTGAACTAGATATTAGGTCATAAATTCTTGTTAGAGTTAATGTTGAATAAGGTAGTTGTTTGGTACACAGATTGAGAGAAGAACATACAACCATTCAAAATAAAGTCAGAGAAATGAAAAGGACTTTTAACATAGCATGAGCTCAAAAACTGCTACTTACCATTGTGATACTGGAACACCATACATATAATTACATTCAGTGCTTGCTTTAAAAGGGAGAGAAAGAGACACTACAGGTCTGTGGGCACAATTTATTACAGGCACAAACGTTAATATTTTGATGGTAGTCAACAAAAAAAAAGCAGTCAGAGGTCTGGAAACTAAAACATTTAAACCTGCAATTTAATGCAGAGATTTGAATGTGGATTCATAATTAGTTTCATTTGTAAGGCTGCTTACTCTCATACAACAATTGTTTGTTTGTTTATTAAAGTTTAGTAATTTAGACATTTTCCCCACAAATTATGTAAGCCTTCATTGTTCTGTGGCCACAGCAACAGAAAACATTACATCATATTATTCTAAATGATAATTTTTAATTGTTTTTCTGAAATAAGATCTTGCCAAAATATTTCTCTTTGATGAGGTTAAAGCTAAACAAGAAGTGTCAGACTGCACCAGTTTAGTAGATGTAGAAATGTACTCATCAAGATTTGCTTTGCTGAATCAATAGGAGATATTTTCATATGCATATCTGTCCTTCAATGTATATTCATTCTCCAACCTAGGTTTGTATTTGTATTCACAGATGTATGATTATTGTCTATTGCACTGAGAAAGGGGGCAATTATAGCCCAACTGGAAATCACAAGCACGTCAGCACGAGGCATTCTCTTTATTTGGCTAAATATTTCACCTGTCAGCAGACTTCCACGCTGCCAGTGTCACAGGGATCACTGTGACAACACGGCAGACCTGACCAGCAAAAGTCACCTGCATCCTTATATCCTCATGTAGGATCATGTGAGACAAAGTCAGCACTGAGAATAAGGATTATTCAGTTAGCTTTTTAGGAAAAGGCTGACAGCATGCAAATGGAGGCATTAGTAAAACAAATGAATGAATGTACAGTGATTAAGCACACTCCCACCTACACCTTTGGATAAATAAGGAATCGACTTTTTAGGCACACCCCACTTTGGAATCTGTATGGATTTGTGCAGGAAAAAGAGTAAAGGTAGGGAAATACTCTGCACCATCCTGTTGTTTTCCTGAGTCATATCACAGAGGTTTACCAAATAAAGGAATGGAAGGCTCTGTTTGAGGTGATGGTATTGGGAGGAAAGAACAGCTGAGAGAGTGACTGTCAAGTGCAATGGGATGGTGGAAATTATTTTATAAATATATATATTCAAATGTGTATATATGTATATGAGAACATGTTACAAAGATCTAATATAATGAGTTGATCACATTTGCCATTATTCAGCTCTATCTGATTAAGACCTGCCTTATAAGAAGCCAGATGCTAGTGCAGAATGTGAATAAAACATGTTGGTATTCAGGATTTCCTTTGGAACACACAACGTTGGGCGGCTGCCAGACTGTCTCTTTTCATACAGCAGGATTTTGTATCTGGGCAGAGGCTTATGTGACATTGTGGGAACTTAACACTTACAAGTCTTTCAGATCATTGGTTCGAACCAGTATTTCCACAAGCTGTTACATTTTTTGGTAACTGCAATTTGTTCTCGAAAAGGACAGTTATCGTCTCCTGCCTCTGCAACATCAAAGGCAGGCTGGTAATGAGATAGTGGTGAGCAGTGCTGTAACTAACTGCTTAAGATTGAGGGTAGCTATAATGGCAAGGTATAATGAGCTGACTGGCAGCCATTTTGGAACACATCCTGTCCCTTTGGCAGTGTGTACCCCAAAGAGCCAAGCCCCAACAGGTACCCACCGGATCTCTCTACTTAGGGAGGTCATCAACTGGTTAGGGAGACTGAGGCATTACTCTTTTTTCAGATTAGCTCATAACTGGTAACACACCCCACTCTCAGAGGACCTCCTAAAATTGGTTGGCACAGAGCTCAAGCTAGTAACTTCTGTCACACAGACAAGAGGGGAAAGGAAGGCGGTTGGGATGTTCAGGCGGTAACATGGGGCCACTGACAACACCAGCGGCATAAGTTCAGGCAACAAAACAATCAGTCCTGAAGGCAAAAGACGAATGAAATGAGAAGGCAAAAGTAGCTGCAAGAATTCATGAAAAATCAACTTAGTATTCACTCCAAAAGCATTAGAAGCCGCTGCTTTAGCTGTTGGATGTTTCATTCCAGGATTTGAGTTGTGAACAAGATGTTGTGGTCTGCAAAGCTTTAACCAGTTCCAACCAACAAAGTGACTGCTTTAGGACAAGTGAGAAAAGAAAGAGAAAGCGGGCAATAGTAACAAGAGTCTCTGAAGAAACATCAGATGGGTTTTTTTAGGTTCTTTGCTCTTAGTTTTGTAAGTATTCAACAAATAAAAACATTTTGGAAAGCAACTCACACTTCCATTTTCTAGCTATGCAACATCTTATGAGCTGGCTTTATGCTTTTGGATTCCTAAAAGGTTGTTCATCTGTATCTGTGTGAATTTGGTGAATTAATTGAAGTGCTTTAAACCACAAGACTGTGGAAAAAAATAAGAAAAACATTTCTCCTAGGAAAAAAAAGCATATACCAATAATCGTTACTACTTAAAGTTTTGAACTTCATTTTCGCTGAATAAACACAAAAAAGTTTCTATGAAGACATTTAATCAGACACGGATTCATCTGGTTTATCTTCCTTCTCCTGAGTATCACATTAAAAGAGGATATGATGGATCGGGGACATCAGAATGAGTTTCTTAAAAACTCACTGTATCTTTTGAGCTGTTTAAGAGCATTATGCAAGCAGTCCTGCTGTTTGTGCATTGAGAAGATCATATCCATTGCTCAAGTAATAATCAAACTAAGTTTAATGAGTGTCATAGACAGATTTTCCTTTTCAGGATAATTAAAAACTTTTGTTTATAGCATATGTGATGCACTGTCATGCATAAGGTTCTCTAATATGACTTATTCTGATCTAAAAATGCTATAATATTCAGCATTGTTTCATTGGACCTGCCAATGTCAGCAATAGACAACAATTCTCAGCACAGAGAAAACTTTGTTTGTGCAAATTATCAGTTTTAATAACAAACCCTGCCCTTCAGGTTACCAGTCCAGTCACTTCCTTCCCTTTTTGATATATCCGTGGCGGCTTAAAATTTCCGTTATTTGCTTTAGCTGTTTCTGAACGTGCTGAACATCACTGAAAATGCCAAAATCTGTCATTTTAGTTGCCACAGACGGAACTTCTCAATCAAAGGGCAAACTGAACTCACAGTAGGCTTAATAACAGTTGGCCCAACTCCTTCATATTTTTTGGAGAAGCAATGATAGTGGGAACGTCAGCCCCCATCCACTTTCAGAGTTGTTTCCTCAGAAGTTGCTAAATTGCTTCAGAAACTTCTTATTCTGGTGTCTTTAAGCATGGGGATGTGCAATTTACAGCAGAAATAGTTGTAGATAGAACCCTACAAATAACAGGTGGTTTGGGAAAGCTCCTTCGGCTCTAATAAACAAAATGGACATCAACATTATCTCAAATCACAGAGTATCGTTACCAGATTATTTGTGGGAAATAATAAAGTAAAATCCTATACAACCTTGGAAAAAAAGGAGAAATAGTAACATGCTCTACAGAAACCTGAGATCAATGCAAGAAAGAGTATTCCTGTCCAATGACCACAGGGCTAAACCCGGGCAAGGTGTGCACCACCATGTCAGGTTAACACCTGGCAGCTTGCCTTTCTTACACTCTGGCAACACTTGTACAACTTGTCATTCCGGTGGAGGCATACTGAATTGAGCAAAACTAGTTGAAACCAAACATGCAGAGAAACATATTTGTCATTGCACTTAAGCTGACAGCTGTAGCAATTTTCTCTGAGCAGACATACACAGCTTGACGACAAAGAGGGAAGATTTTGTGGATTGCTAATTGCAGAGTTCTGTTGCAAAGGCCACCGATAATGGGCCTCTGATTTTTAGAAGGATTAGGAAACAATCAAAACCAGGTGGTTAGTTTGGGTTTAATATGCATGAGTCATTAGCGATTTCTAACAGAATTAGGGAACAAGTTTTTCAGATTTTTCAAGAAGAAGCAGAAACTATTATAAGATTAAATGAAAGAAGTAGTATAATAATTCAAAAAGGTTCACTACTTTACAAGTAATACAGGTAGAACCCATTAAAATCAGTAGCAACTCTGGGAGTAAGTCTTCGTTTTCACAACATTTATCTGATCACTGTGACATTGACAGCAGTATTAAAGGTCACTTACTGAGTTGAAAGAGTTATTCTGATCTACTTGTATGATCTCACACTGAAAGCTCATACTGTTAAAAACATTACAAAGGGGTAACTATCCATGTAGATGCCTTCAAGTTCACAGCAGACACTGGGCAAGTCAAATTGGCTTAACCTGTGACAAACAGGTACTGAACTATCTCATCTGACTTTGCATTTGTTGTTCTGAGTGACCTTGGACTGTTACCACAATAGGTAATGCATACTGACTAGCTGTTCAGCAGGAACTTGTGTGTGGCTAAACAGGGACATTAAAATGTTTTGCTGAAAATATCTGTATCTAAGGATTACTGAAAGAACAGTGAGAGTCCATTCATAATCTTCACTTTACTGTCAGCAGAAACCATTTCTAACGTAAAATTTTAATTATGGTTAAAAGATATATATATATATAAATTCTCTTTGACAAGTCAATAAACAACTTCTTTATGTTTCAGATACTTATATATGTTTGGTCTCAGTTTTCTTTAAATTGCAGCTATCATGGAGTTCCTTTACTCCTTAGAGCTTACTAATGATTCCACTGATCCATTACTAGATTTTTGTCTTGTTTCTCTTCATCTCTAAATTCATGCAGGGATTTAGAGCAATTTCTTTTCTCTCACTCCTTGCTAAAGCTCTCTCATTTTGATTTCCACTGCAGTCACACTGCCATTTCACCCTTTTTAGTAAGCTTTTTTCTGAGTTGCCTTGCAGAACCTCAACCTTGTTTTTTTGACAATGTCACTGATGGTAATGTATTTGCAAAGTCATTTTCTCTTGTATTCTTTACAGGTCTCTACTGTCTCCTTTCCCTATTCTTAATGCTCTGATTGCTCCTTTAGGGAGTTTACATCATTCATTTTTGTTGCACAGTGCATTCCCACTATAGCTTCTCCCTGGGGAAAATCAACCTATAACACGTTTTCACTTTCCATTTTCTGCTGATGAATGAAAAACTTACCTTTCCAAACTCATATCATAACTTGTTATCATGACATTAACTCTGCTTGCCAGCTCCAACAAAAAATTTAGCAAGACAAAACTAAACTACTAGCTCAGGTACTAAGGATGGATATTTTTTCCCCATTGTGAAATATCTTTGAAGATACTGGACTTCCTCCACCCTACAGGTGGCAGCTCTTGGGCTAAAAAGTCATCTTTAATGTCTGCAATTAAAATCTGAGAGAATGCCTTGCATATTTTTGGGATCCTGTGTTGAACTATGCACCTATTCTTCCCAATAGAGGTGTCGAAAATGCAAGAGGTTTATTAGCTCACGGGAGCTGTAGGCCAGACAGAAAAAACACGGAGAAACAGGAAAATAAAGTCTATCTTCCAGTCATTTGGGATTAAAAACACAATTGTCACTACAGTAATCAGAAAATATTTGTTACCAAGAATTTTATCTTCTGCAGGCTTGGTTACAGTAATCACTTCATCTTCACTTCTGCTTAGCGTGCATAGATCACTCCCTCCTTTCACAATGTCACTCAGTTCTCTTATTCTGTATCTTCACCACTCAAACACCAGTTTCATAAATTAATTTCAAGCTTTCTAGGAAACTTTTAAGGGAATCCTACTTGTGAATTTGGATTTTTGAATGTCTTCTTGGTTTGGTTAGCAATGCTGTCCTGTGGGCATGGTGCATCCTTCCTAATGAATCAGTGAATCCAGTCTTTCAAATTTTCCCCTCAAGATATTCCCACAGAAGCATACATTCCCTCCAAACTCAAGTTGTTTAACAGGAACACAGACTAAGTGTTGCTGTTTTCTTTTACTTTTTTCTTTTTCTTTTTGTTTTTTTTTTAATTAGCATAAGGTATAATACTTGCTAAATGACATTTTATAAGAATTATTGATGAAATACTGTTTGAATATGAGGGAGGCAAAGCAACTCAAAGAAGTAGATATGTAGTCAAAGACTGAAGGGCAATGGATATGTTGAGTAAGGAAATGTTTTCATTGTAAAGATTGTTTTAATACTCAAACCACATTTTAATATATTTAATAATAGCGATATTTGAAAGTCACTATCAGAATTTATGGTGATTGATTCTTATAATTCATGAAAAATATGCTTGTACTACAAACTGGCAGTGAGATAGTAGAATAAGTCTGTTATAAGAAATCAATGTACTTTTTTAAGGCATCATTACAATATTATTTTGCATTTTTTCTCTTATAACTTCAGTAAAATAAATTTTTAGAAACCCCTGAAAACACATTTTTTTTCCACAAACAGCAAGCCAGAGTAGTTTGTGATAGTTTGAACAATATTGGATAAAAACAAAGCAGAAAGACAACACTTAAGCTTCAGATGAATAGATCATTAATACAGCACATCCATGTAACATTAGCTTTACAAAACCTGTCAGCTTTCAGTTTGATGCATCTTCCAGATGCACCAAACTCACAGAACATAAATCTTCTGTGAAACCTAAATTAAGACAACAATATGTGACATAATAGCTTTGGTAAATTGTTTCTTTTCACAGAGTGGTTTCTGGAATTGTGAGGATTAGTCCTTTGCATTAGACATCAAAGAGGCTGGTACAGACAGAAAAGATAAACTCTGACCCTCGTAAGTTTGTTCACGTCACTTCCACCCATTTAAATTCCAGTTGGGTTGATCAGAAGGGAGCAAGAAAAGCTTTAAAGTGCATTATTAACAATAGGTTAAAACTTAAACTGTTGATAAAATCAATTTCTCTTGGGTAAAATCGTAATAGGTATTGCCTGTATTTGTCTGACAGGAAACATGTCATTGGTAATGCTTTGTGTTACCTTTAATGAGTCTGATTGTCATCTTCCAGCAGGGAGAGTACAAAAGGCACCTGCAGGTCTGGGTGAATCGGATCACTTATCGATCAAATTGTCAGGCCTTTCAAGCATGCAGGAACAACTGAACAAGTACATAAAGTCAGTGTGTTCTCGTATTTATAGGCAGGCTCCCCAGACTAGTCAGCTGATGGAAAATTTTGACTGAATTAGTTACACACAAAATATAATTTCCCAATTTGCCTATCCTAAACTGTTTGTGTTTAAAAGCAATCAAGATGCTGAATAGAATGCGTGATTCTTGGTTTTGGTTTTGAAGAAATAGTGAATTTTTTTCATCATTTTGGCCAGATTTATCTCTGGGTAGATCTTCAGCCTACCCACTTTTTTTTCCACCCTACAGAAAAATTATTTCTTAACTTTTATTTATTATTTATTTTTAGTTCCTATTCCCTGTTCACTGGGAGGCGACTCGCTTTTGACAATGATCTTTGCTACTGTTCAGCTATGCTATAAAGATGAGGCTGTCCTAGAAAAACAGTAAGCAGGCAATTAGAGTGCGTCATCATCCCTAAGAGAGCTGCATACTTGCGCGTGAACTCTTTGTAGTCCAAATTGAATTCCTGGGAATGGAGCAATGATAAAGGAAGGAAAACAACTCCAGCGAGAAGGTACAGCAGTAGGAACCCTCTGCTACCTCCAGCTCAGCCTACTCTGGCAGCTAATGGGGGTTTGTAGGCTGACAAAAGCACAGTTGAGCCCTAGTCTGTGAAAGGCATTGGAGTTATTGGGAATGTAGTAGACATTAAAGTGCTGTGTCATGCCCTGAAGCAGGCTTCTTTCCAACAGACAATTAAGTTTTTTGTGTGATGTGATGCATTTTCATTTCTAGTTTTTTGTTTATTGTTTTCTCTTCTGTTTTCCTTCACTCATTCTGCATCCATGTTTTATAATTCATTCATCAGATTTCCATTCACATCCTACCCTTTCCTCATTTCATTATTTTCCACAGGGATTCACTTTTTCCTTACTACCTTTCACTCTCTATCTTCTTTCTTCATTTGTTCGTCTTATTTGTAGTCCCTAAACTCACAGAGGAATAAAACCAATCAAATAAATAAAACCAATAAAATCATTTTTATCTTTTAATCTTCTTCAACTTTGTATCAGTGCCTCTGTCATTCCTGCACTTTTGCTCTACAAGCTTGTTCCACTGTTGTGCCTTTGGAGTCAGATTAGTTTTCAGTCTCTTTCAGTAGAATTTAATAAGTGAAAACTTTGCCATAGCTACAATAGCACAAACACCACAATGGGCAAGGTCACTATAGTTGAAAGTAATAACAAAAAAAGTTTAAAATCTGTACATATATCAGATGGGGATAATAAACATACTGCTAGGGAAAATCTCTTTTCAACCTACACGTTGCTTGTAAAGTCCCTCTCCAGAAGCCTTCTGGTTTAGCCCTCCTCTTTCTGAGCTGTGAAACAGGATTTCAGGAGATCTTCAAGTCATCTCACAGTGCAAAACCTGAAACCCTCAAATTCTGCACTCTTCACACAGAGATATAACTCCTGTTCCAATTCAGGGAGGAATTTTCATGGATATAAGGCTGAAGTTGTCCTAAGTTCTAGATGTCTGAATTTTAGAAGACAACACAGTATTTCACAGACTGATGTATCCAAAGACTGCATATATAATTAAAAATGTTTGAAATTTAGATTGGGTTGATAGTAATGCAACCGTAGTGAATTTAAACTTTTTAAAGGAAATTTGAAGAGTTCCAAGGTGTTCTTGGCAATGATGAGGCTGTGACTGTAGAGTTCTTATCTGATGATTAATTAGAACTCTTGTCTTTGTTATAACAGGTAGATGAATGCACAGTAGAAGTACTTGCTCAGGGAGGAAAAGCAATCCCTAAAGATGCTAGGATTAACTCATGGGTGATGGTTTAGAATCAGAATGTTCCGGGGCACATTGCTCCCCAGCCTTTACTGGAAAGAGCTGAATCTTCCACAAACAGCACATTTCACTTCAATTAGTGACACTTCGGCAAAAGCAAGAATGACATCTTGTGTTTTAGGTTGCCATGACCAACATAAAAAGCAACATCTAATTGCAGATGCACAGCAAGGTTTTTGATTAATTGTGTGCAGTATGATGTAAGCACAAAGGAAAACACTTGTCATCAGTATCATTGATTTGCTGAAGTACATCGTAAGTGCTTTTCTTCCTTCCTTGATCTTTCCTACGCAGTGGTGTCTGTATCTGTCACATCCTCTTCCCCTGTATTTTCTGATTACCACATGAGGCTTTTTGAGAGTTTCCGTGACTTCCAACCTGTAATGAGTATTTAATCTAGAGTACTATTGTTTTGAAGTTGAACCGATAGATCAATCCTAAAAAAAAGTATCCAAAACTACTGGGGAAAAAAAAGTTTAAAACGAGATATATTCATGGCTTTTTAGCTTATTTTATCTTCACTAGCATCGCAGAGAACTAGGCAAAAAGAGTTTCACACAAGAAGGTGGTTCTTACCCCCAAATCTGATTTGTGCATTTACACTCAGCACATTACCTTCACTCTTCCTCAGCTTATCTTAGACACGGTATTTCTGTTTATCAGTTTTTCTTCAATAGCTCCAGTAAATGGTGGGATCAGAAAAGGAGCACAGCGTATCTAAAAAGTGATACCCTCACTGACCCAGTTTTACATGTAGTCTTAAAGGCAGCGCAGAGAGGAACATCGTGCCATAAGCTCCTACCTAGTTTGCTAAAACTTCTCCCTCCCACAGTGGACAGCTATGAACTGGGGAATGGCTGTTTCCTCTCAATAGACATCTCTAAATCAAACTCGAGATGTATCATCTCCCCCATTTTCATATTACCCCAAAAGTTGGATCTGTTACTAGCCTTAATCACTCCAGATTCTCTTCAAATTACTGAAAAAAATATTGGGGAAATTCCTTATTTTTTTTTTACTCTATAAATAGACTGTAATTACCAGATACACGGATTAGGAATATATCTGCTAAAAGACTGCTAACAAACTCTATTTCTTACAAGTTGGAATTTTCATGTTAATACTAGGATCCTGTGTGTCATGTCTTTGAAATTCTGGTGTTAAAATGCTTTATCTTTCAACTAATATCTAAACTAATTTTTAATGTGTTCTAATTATTTCTCCAAGATTCTAGTAGTTATGTACAGGAACCAGAATTTATTACATTACAGAATGTGAGCCACTATTTGAATTTTAAAACCATTTTAAATTATCAACACAGCTTGAACCTAAATGAAAAAATAGAATCTAGTCATATAGGTTGCAAGTTCTTGTGTATTTTAAAATATAAGAATGGTGACATAATCCAGGGAACTCTGAAACCACATCAATTACTTTGCTTCTGGCACTGCACACCACCTGCATAATGAGAGAGTAAACGGCTTGATGATTTTTGAAACTTGTTTCGGTGAATAGTCACGAGTGTATTGTATTGTTCTGCAGACAGATGGAAAGCAAGCAATGTCTCAGAATTTAAAAATTACTTTATTGAATCTTGGCTTATATTTTGCTTTGTTTGTTTCTTTTTTAGTTTGACATATACTGACATACCAAAAAAAGAGTATTTTTTTCAAAAGAACTAGTTAAATTATATACAGTTACATCCTTCTTTCCATATGGAGTTTGGCTTCCCCTGAGGAATTGAAAGCAGAATGTGATATATACTATCTGAAAGGGCGTATTTTAATATCTGCAGTTTTATTGTTTATTAGGTTTCAAGAAGACTCCATGCCCAAATAAGTTAATGAATGCAAACATTTTGACACTCTCCAAAGACTTTTATTTGCATCAGAGCAGTATTTCTAAAAATTATCCCCAGTATAGATTTTCTTAAGAAAAAAACAAAGGCCAGATCTGACAGAGTGAAATTAATATTCTTATTGGCAAATGGTGATTCATATTCTGCAAATAACACAAGTTCTTAACAGCAGATTATCAAAACTCTGTATCACTAAATACTGACACATAACTTAAACATTTGTGCATCATTTCATTGTCCAAAAATTATCAAAAGCAACATAATATTGATTGAGAAAACTACTTTTGAGCAAAATCATTGCAGCTTTCATTTTCCACTAAGTACTTTGCATGGTCATTTACACCAATACAAGACAGCTGTTACAATCTGATATCTGTGCATTTGTCAAAGGTCAGTAGGCCAATGGACAAAACTGGACTACACTCTAGCTGCACTCGAGGTGAACATAGGGTTTATATGGCGAGATCCCTGTGGGGGTTAATGAGGTGTACACACATCCAAGGATACCCTCACTTGATACAGGTGGAATTTTCTGCTGGAGCAACTTTTTAAGTTTCTGACAGATAAAGATAGTGGGATATCTTTCCAAAGAACATTCTCCAGTTTCAGTGTTGTTATATAAAATACATGGATTTCTTGGTGTGAATCATTTTCTGTCTTACAAAATCCTGTGAGTTTCTGAATAGAAAGGGATTCTTCTTCCTTAACTAGTTCTGTCTTTTTTTTTCCTCTCCTAATGTAGATTTAGCACAAAAATTATAATTAAATTAAGCAAATGGGAAGCTCTACAGGACATTCTGTATTTTAAAAGTGAGACCTATTTTAGATTTTTTTTACTTATAAGAAAGAAGTCTTTCTTCTTCCCTGAAAAAATGCTGCCTATTTTCTCCACTCAAAATTAATTTTTATAGTCAACTTACAAACCGTGGAAGTAAGTTGTTAGAAGTACTGACTGACCTTTAGCTGAAAGCAGAACAAATGGCTTATCTGTAATAATGAAAAGATTTAAAAACTCTTCCAATACACATGCAAGTTATTTGTTTTAGGTATGTAATCCTCAGGCATGAATTGAATTGATTTAAATTGATCGGGCTTTTACTAGTGGAGTTTTTAGTTTAATTAACACCTAGAATAACTGTTTGTTCTACATCAGATGCTATCCAGTGTTTTGAATAGGATGTAAGCAACCTCTTTCAAACATTGTAGCATTTTTTTATTCTTGCTACACTTGCTGTCTTTCATTTTAATGTCTCTCTGTGGCTTCATTCTCTTCTCCCTGTTTTCATTTTCATTGGTTTGAAGAAAGAATCCAAACTTTTATTAACAAGAAATGAAAAATGAGCTAAGTGATTCTTTTGAGTTCAAACCTCAAGATTCAGATCCAG
This sequence comes from Dromococcyx pavoninus, assembly GCA_033558185.1. Lineage (NCBI taxonomy): Eukaryota > Metazoa > Chordata > Aves > Cuculiformes > Neomorphidae > Dromococcyx > Dromococcyx pavoninus. The sequence goes on from JAUMJL010000212.1 coordinate 3,938,720, forward strand.
TATAAGAACTCCCCACAGGATCAGGGATATTTAGATTTATGGGTTGTGAATAAGATTCATTGTTATTTTGGGGACAGTTCATTTGGAGGACAGTTTGTGTAATTTAGCATATCTGTCCTGTTCTCGATAGAGTTCTGGTTACTTATCTCAAATGTAATGACTCTTAAAAGTCTCATATTGTATACGTTTATGGATCAACATCACGGCACCTGATTTTTATCCATCTGCCTCCAGGAAGAAAGTTCAGATGAGCTAAATTGCTAAGGATTGCAACCCTAAGCTGTCTGTATGTGTCAAACCCTTCTTCTAGTTCAGGTCTTACACGTTTCCTTTCACAGTCAATGGGGAGAAATAACCATTACAGAAACAGGGATATTTTAGGGTATGATTCATCTGGCCTATTTTAGATGCATAATTTAGGATGAAATTAATTGAATCCTATAACCGTAAAGGGAATTTAGACAATTAGTTTATGCATAAATTTCTATAATTTATCTGTGCTTGATCAGGTAGACTTCAAATTTTGCTTTAGGTGTTTATAAGCTATTTGCAGTATAGACTTAGGCTTTTTGTATTTACTGAATGTCAACAAATAGATTTTCAGATGCATTTCAATCCATCAAAGTAGTGTTAGATTCCCATTGTGATGTTCAAGCACTTAAAGGTGAGTTAGTACCTAAATTTCTGGCGTGCTCTTGCTAGCATCATGCCTGCATTGCCAGATACACAAACACATTTGAAAATTGAGTTCTAAGTTTCCAATTTACTTTCAAAAGTAAGATGTGTCTGATACAAAATTTTATTCCAACTTCTGCTATTTATCTTTCCTTTCTTTTAAATATTTTATACACCACCTACCACTAAAGCACAGTTAGAGAGACATAAAAACAGTAGCTGTCAGCTGTTACCTACAGAATTACACTTTTTGTGCAACTGACTACAGAATGAAGTAGGATAACAAAATATCTTTCTTTTCAACCACTCTTACAGCCGTGTATGAAGGGTACAAGAAGTACACAATGACAATCAACAATTCTGTAATACGGTAGAGTAGTCCAAGAGTCGGTGTTAGATCTGGCCTTCATTTAGTGTTCAAAATGAACACACAATTCCTGTCATTGCCTTATTGTCATTGACATCAACAATTTTAATAATACCCTCTTGTAAACTTTAATTCAGTATTATTAAAAAAATGTACTAAGTTAAGGTTTTGAGATATTGTGCTGAGATAAATCTGACTTCTAAAAATCCATTTAACAACATCCATTATACAATCAGTATAACAGAGACTGGTCCACTTGACTGTCTTAGACTTCTAAGCATGACTTACTGCAAGATAGCATTAAATTTACCTGGTCTCTCAAAATACTAACAATTTCAAAAAATGTTCTGGTTCTAAGATAAATATACTTTCCATAATTCTGTAATGAGCCTTCCAATAAATTGCTCTTGTATTTCTCTGTTCATAGATCTCTGGTGTATTGGGGAGTTGACTTGTGGCTTTCAAATAGGAATTGACTTTGCAGTTTGAAATATATTTTAGAAGTATTAGCCTTGAAAAAATAGTATCCTTTTTTTAAATTGGTTTTAATATGTGAAAAATTCTATACAGCCAGGCTGGCATCTGCAATATTCTGTAATACGAAGTGGCAAAGGTTTTCTGCAGGAAACATAAGTTAATATTTGTTGGTTTAGAAGATGAGCAAAAGCAGTATTAGAATGGCAGAACTATAGGTGTGATTTCTGGCAGCAGGTACAATTTGCTCTGATCACAGGCATAGAGTCATTTCAGAGCTGAGGCCAATCTTACTTTGCTTTATACTGAATGAACACAAATTGCTCCTTACCTTGATCCTTCCTACATGTTTCTGTTCTTTTGGCTTAGAAAATTTTCTGGACAGCTCCTTCTTTAATCATGAAGAATAAGGGCAAAGAAACTAGGAAAAGCAAAAGAAAAACATGACATAGCCAGTGTGGTATTGATATTTTTTTGTACCTATAGATGTCTCTTCCCCTTGCTCTTTTCCTAGGTCTGCCTGCCTTTACTAGAAATATCATTCATAAGCTCTGAACTTGCTTGAACTCTGATGAAAACGTGCTGCCCACTGAAGTGTTTTTGTGGGACAAGTCCCCCAGTAAAAGCGGAGCCACTTGAGCTTTGTGAGTGGGCTCTTACGAGTGTACTTCTCTCAACATGGCCTAATGAATAGCCATTGAAGCTTAGAACAGATTTTTCCTCCTGCGTCATCACAGTAATTGGACAGTAGTAGTAGTTATGATGCAGATCTTTTAGTATCGTGCAAATGTGATTGCTGAAAGCTTTTGAATCAGAAGTACTTTGTGTTGCTTGAAAATACTTTGTCTTATAATTCCTGGGCTCCAAGCATTTTGGAATAGAGATGTGTTCTCACTCCACTAGATATTCTGTGAATTTTTCCCCTATCTTTGAAGCACAGCACGTGAAAGAAAAATATCTCATGAAGTTGTGTTATTTCAATGCCCTTTACTGAGAAAGAGGAAAATTTTATTTTTTTTTTCCTTTAAAAGAAGTGAGGTCCAAATTCAGACAGTCATACGTTAGTATTTATATACATCAGTCTCCTAACCAAATGCCCTTACTCTTTTTCTGGCTTCTATTTCAGTATGATCTCTTTCCTGCTCTTCCTCTCCCTTCCTCATTTCCTCCTTCTCTCCCTTTGTTTGACAAGAATGGATTAAAAAAAAAAGTGTTTTTAATCTAATGCACATTGACACTGTATTTTCACTCACAGTGATTCTTCAATTATAAATGCTTTATCAAAAAGTATACTTTAAGTGTGATAATCTTGCTATAACCATATTCATCTGAAAAGGAAGATCTAGCTAAACAGAATAAAACCAGAAACTGACGTTATCAGAAGTACTATCGGACTAGGGCCTCTGCTGACTTGTATACAGAACTTGTTTTCTACATAATTACAATATTCTCAGGGCAAATAAGGAGATTTGTGGAAAACCTTACATTTATAAGAATATAACAATAAGCAGCCGCTCCTGTAACCATGAGAAAATTTAATTTTGAAAATAATCTCTGAAATTCCTCTTGTTCTCAACAGAGGGCTAGATGATACTGGCAGGACCTGGACCAAGGATTTTCCAATTTAGCATGTGGATATTCTATCTGCCTAGGGAAGAAAGGGAATAGAAAATGCTGCAGGACAGTGTTGAATGTGCCCATGGGACCATACTGTACTCTGAGGTGTAGGGCAAAAGGTTATCTTGACATTAAAACAGAAAGATTAGAAAATGTGAGCAAAGTTATTTTCCTAGAAAGGGAAGAGAGGGGCAGTTGTCCCCAAAGCAATGAAGCCATGTTATGGAGACATGTGTTATTGGTTCTAATCTAAAACACAAACAGGAATTCCTCTGAAAGTTTGATAAGTGTCATCTTGAGAGGTTGCGGGCACTTTATGAATAAGAGTCATTGTGAGGGTGGTAAAACAGGAGTCTTTTTATTTTAAATTGAGATAGGTTCAAACTGCTGAGAATTTATCTGTATCTCTATAAGCAAACACATCCAGTTTAACTATGTGCTATTTGTAAGTTGTCTGCAGCATGCACAGATCTTTTAAAACCATTTTAGCTATCAAGTAGTACATAACTTACTCCTTGCACAGGGTTGAATTTCTTATCCTAGGCTCAAAACATCTTGCCCTGGTTTCCTGAATTAACCACAAGGTCATCTTTTCTCTTGACCACAAAATTATTTTTCTGGTCTCATATGGATATTTCAGGTCTTGTTCAATTATGACTTAGATGTGTGCTCTCTGAAGTATGTAGCTGAAAGAGTTTGATATTTTACTTCCCATCAATCAGAGAATAATACCTCATCAACACTGGCAGGAGAAAAGAAGCAAGAACCTTCCTCATTTGTTTTAGTATGAAGTCCAGAACTTCGTCTAAGTTAAGGTCCTATGACATTTTTAGTTTATGCTACTTGTCTTTACCCTGAAGCAGTTTAAGTATATTCAGACACTGCAACTTACAGCCAGAGGCAGGTGTCTGTAGGAAAAATTCTTTAAACTGCTACAACGATTTGTGAAACAGATGTATGCCAAATCCCTATACCACGGCATACATCCCTCTATTTATGCAGTTGGAGGCAGTCTGAAAAAGCCTGGAGAGGACAAGGCTCTGAGGAGACCTTAGTGCAGCCTCCCAGGACTGAAAGGGGCTCCAGGAACACAGAGCAGCATCTTGCATTCAGCATTTTCTGTTTGGGCTAATTGAAGACAGAGAGAATGAACACAAAATCTTATAAATCTCTGCCAAGGTCAGTAGACGTGGTGGGAAATGTTCATACCTTCTCCTAACATCCTTCCAAAGCCACAGAGCAAACAAGGGCACACAGTGCAGGCTCTGTGCGTCAGTTGCAGAATCCAGCCTTAATAGCTGTAAAGCTTTCCATGCATAAATGGTGCCAAACAGAGTAAAATATTAATGTGAGTTGCTGTGAATAATCCAGAAATGTCATCCTGTAACCTAAGAAAGTGGCTTCTCGGTTGTTTCCTGGCCTTCTGTAGCATCGGAACCATTTCTGTGCCACATAAAAGAGATGAAGTGTTGCTGTGTGATCTCTGACTCCACGTTTTCTGCCTCATGGCACAAACTTCACAGGGTGCATTGCTATGCAAAGCAGTTTTGTGATGAAATGCCTTTATTACATAGACAGTACTGATGTCACATGATCTTTAAAAAATAACTGTGTTGTGTTGTCTATGACTTTTCAAGCTGAGAGAATTTCTGGGGCATGTTCATTCCCCACGGTGCTACAACTTTCAGCCCAAGAAATGCTGTAAAATGGAAATTTAAAAAGGATTCCTGAGATATTTTAGAAGCACTTGGTTTCAAAAAGTCATGTTAACAAGCTTGGTGGTGTTGTCTTAGTCAAATCACAGCTGTACTGCTCAAAGTCAGTTACCAAAGAGGCCAAAGCCATCCTTCTCTCGGGCAGTGGAGGCGGTGTGTGAGTGAAATATTCTCCTTGTCCCTGTGCAATAATGAAACTAGGACTTCTGTTTATTACAGCTTTCATTTATTTGGAATGCAGAGTCACCTGTTGCACCACATACTGACACATAAGAAAGATAGTATGTCACCGTGACTATTTATGGCTTTCTCAGTAAAAATCCTTAATCAAAAGGTTGTCTGTTTCTTTGGAAAAGATGCATTGCCTCTGATTTGTCGAATATTGTCAAAGCTGCTTTACCCCAGAGATGACAGTCTATGTCCTTAGAGAAGAGCTGCTCTCCTGCTGGACAATGACTTGAGAGGAGGATCGCTATCATACTCCCTTCTTCACAACAGTAAATGGTGGATGAAAAAGAAGAGAGATAGCAAAGATGGAGAGGATTTTAGACAATCTGAGCCTTTAGACTGAGCCTCATGTTGTACATTATCTGGAAAATGGTGTGTGGGTGGGTGTTTAAGCTGAAATCAAAATTTGTCCTACCCTTGAGACTCCATACCTGTTCCCTCAGAAATTCGTTCTTAGCCAAGGCAGACACATTTTTCTCTCTGGAGGTGATGTTTCCTCTCACAGTAGCTCTGTGATGAATCTTTACTTGTGCTTGCCACTGGGCTTTCCATCACTGTCACACTGAGTAAGCTCCTTCACGATTTGATTGTACGTCTTCACTCTTCACTTCTCCTTCCTTTCTTTTCATTCTTTATTTCACAGATTAGCAATTTCTGTAGAGGGCAAGGGACATTCTGAAGCTGCTTAGTTTGCAAAGCAGCTGCCATCACATTTACACTTCCTTCTGCAGGAGAAAAAGTTTTCTATTTCTTCACTGGTGTTGTTCCCATGACTGCAGGAGGATCCTCTGAAGAAATGAGGAAGTAAGGTCAGTAGCTAAAGCTGGCCAGGCATTTTCCAGAAGAACTTGGAAATCTTTCTCTGTTCATCAATGAAAAGCTAATGGAAATCACAAAATTTCAAAATCTACCTCATTTCCTGCCAGCTCACCTTCCTTGCTGTTCTTCACCCACACAGTTGTTTGACAGGGAACTGAGAGCCTCTCAGCACTGCCTGTTCAACATGGGGACTCTAAAACCTGAACAAGTCTAGGGTGGGAAATAACTCCCACTCTCCACGATATCTCGTCTTGCTTTTACAAGACATAAAATTCCTTTCCTGACAAACTATAGTCTCATCTACAGATTTGCAGCTAGTTTGAGATTTTAAATCATACCCTATTTTCATTGGCTCTTTCTGTTTCTCAAATAATATGTTTTCTTCCACGGGTTTCTTATTAAATCAAAGGAAGGATAACATTTCTTCTTTCTTTCCTGCTCCTGACTGCCAGTAAGAGCAACTTCAGGCCCTCTTCCAGCCCTCAGATTCTCAGCAGGCAGTTGCACCTAGCAACTGGTGTATACAAGTGCTGTCCCCAGGATATTCATTCAAAGTATTATTAGAATTCTGTTAACAGAGATTCAGATAAATCAATTGCATTCCTGTATTTATTTAGTTATGGAAAAATGGGGCCAATTCAATTTTCAGAGCACTAAATGTCTGAAGACTTTTTTTGTAAGAAGTTTCTATTTTACAACAGAAAGGTATCAAGTTATTTTAGGTTATATAGACTATTTATATCTGTTTATTTCATTAGTTCTTTTAGCACAGCTTTGTGAACAATGTGATTTCATCACTTGGATATAAAGCTTGAGCTCAGTTTATTTTTAAAGTATATTAATACTCTAGAGATACATCAAAGAAAATTTTCCTTGCAAATTATGTTGTTTTGGTAGCTTGTTGTGCTTCAAAAACATCTTACAAAGAAGGTTATTTTATACTAAAACATTCAAACAAAAATTAGTAAAAGATCTGAAAATGTTCAGACATTAACCCACATTTCTTAAATACCTTAAACAGTCCTCAGATATTCAGGCTACCTTGCCTCCAGGATATCCACTCCTGATAAAATAAAATGTGACCAGATGCCCTGCCACATTCATACATTTAAGAAGTAAATAAACAAGATCTCAGTAGCTCTTTTGCAGTTGGCGAGGGAATGAATTTCCAGCTGCTTACTTTCTTCTCACAGCTGAATAAATACGTTCCTGGTACCATAATACCTTCAGAAAAAAAAAATGATTATGCAGTAACTCAAGACCCAAATATACTTCTCCTGCTGTTGTTTATCTAAAAGCAGGTGGGATATGGCCCATGTATGCCTTAAGAATTTTATGAGATACTAGATGACAATAGATGAGGCATCTAAGCCAAGGAAAAAAACTTTCACGGGGAGCTGAAATTGAGATATTTCCCTTTCAATTGTAACATATTATAGGTGACTAATTTAATGGGGCAGAACTGGAAACAGAAAATGAAATGCAATATATGAAGCTTGTAGAAAATAACCAAGACTTTTAAAGATGGAGTTCTGAGACAAGGTTTTTTTTGGGCATCGTACTTTCTCAAAAATAAATTTTTGTTGTCATTCCTTTGTTACCTGGGGCTTGGACCTCTGCCTTTTCAAGTTTTCCAAAGTGCATCGTTATATTTATTCTTTAATATCTCTACAATCAGTCGTAATATCACTGCTGCAATATTAGACATCATTTTCTGAACGAAATGATAAGGAATGCAATCCTCATCGTTACAGGAATTCGGTGTGAAGAGACCACTTTCCTTTTCTGCATGCAATGACAAAGCTGTGCAAAAATATACAGTGTAAATTTTAGTGCTTCTTTATAATGTAGTTACCTAGATTTACAGTTAATTCTCTAGAGGCATAAATGTGAGCTACTCTGGGTGGAGAAAGAATAAGTCCTTCTAGTACTACAGCTGGCAACACTGTGTTTATCATTCTTCTGCTGTACCTGATTTGACCTTGCTGAAATCACAAAGCTCTGGTAAGGGGATACACTTTGGCATTTGCTTCATCAAGATCCAGGGTTTTCTTGCAAAACCCTTTTCTGATACAGTTATGCAGGATGTGGGAAGGTAAAGAGAAGTTTCTTAACTACTAATTTATGGAACTGCGTTACTGATTTTTATTTTCTCTTTCTTTATTGTGCCCACAGTCTGTGACAGCCACAAGTGAAAACCCCCTGCTAAATAAGTGTTACCAAGTTCTAGTGAGTCACATTTTCTTTTCACACATCCAGCGGGAGAGTACACCTTATGGAAAGTGCTGTGCTCATGCTAGGGAGCGTGTCAAGCATGTCCAGACTCTGAGGCACTCATGTTCATGTCAAGTATGGCCAGACTGAGGGACACATAGTGAACAAAGAGCCTCTCACAAGACAGCTGATGTCTAGTGACCTTCTAAACAATACTGTTACCATTAACCATCCTTGCTCAGGACTCCTTTCAGACATTTCTATTTGTCTTATTGTGGTTTCCATTTCATATCTTTCTTAGCATTTCCCAGAAAGAAGTATTGTAACCCTTCGTCCATTCGCTGTCATTCATGCTGACTAGAGTAAATATGCCTGACCAGGGCTGAGTGAAATCAGTCTTAGTGAGACCTAAAATAGCTGAAGTGGATCCATCCTACTTAACATAAAACATCTAATGGTAATATATTTAAATTTCAGCTAGCTGTTGAGAAACGAGCAGCAGCATCAGACAGCATTTCAACTTATGCTAAAGTGTGTATCCATAAATTATTGGGGAAAATGACCTTCAAGAACTGTCTCTTTCTGTCCATTGATCACAGAGGAAGCCAAGGTTTAGGCTTAGGCAGTTGATGGATAGATGCTTGAAGTTGAATACAATAAATAACACTGGTGGTAATCACATCCAGACTATCTAGTTTTATAGGCCATTGCCAAAAATGCAAGCACCTGCCCTCAGCATAGTGAGTCAGTGCACCTAAGATAGCAAAGGGGAAGCTAGTCATCCTATATATAGATGTATATATAGGCATAGTGTGAAAACTCAGCACCTCTGAAGAATGACTCATAAGGCTAAGTGTGTTCTCCTGCCTCAGTTAATAATGGGCCTTAAATACTTCTGTAGACTGGCTCAGTGCACAGGAAGCAAGGAGATGCCCTTAGCCAGCTAGTGTGAAAATCTAGGTGATGCTGCCCAGATTGACAATGATAAGCCTTCTTTTGAAGAAAAGGCATCCTCTTGCATAGTAGTCTCACAATAGGAAATGAGAAGACTAAGTTCTAGGCTTTTTCAATCTGAACAAGTTTAAACACACAAATCTAGGGTCATAGCCCCTTAACTGTAACTCACAAATAAATAGAGAGATTCCTCATCAGTAAGTGATAGAGCTGTTCATCCTCTTACTCATTTTCTTTTTCTCCCAGTTAGAAAATGATACATTTAAAGAGGAAGGTCAGACAGTTTTGCAGTCCACATCTTCTGCACAGACTTTCCATTTAGGACAATGGGTCTTAGAAGTTATTAAGGTTTGATAAGTGATTTTGATCACTTACCACTGAATTCAGCTCATAGGTCTTATGTTTCAAGAAGAAATTAAATGAAACATGCAAAAAGACTCTTCAAGCTGTGCTCTTCTGCTCAAAATGGACAATGTGTAGGTATCTTTGCATGGTGTTCTTAAATGACATCATACTGGTAAATAAATGTGAATGAAGAAACCCACTTTAATAAATTCTTAGGGACAGATGATAATGTCAGGAAATAAGTACTTCAAAGGATGTACATAACGAAACACTTGACTTAATTCTGGTTTGGATGTTTTATGTTGGACATTAACGAAAAAGGTAAAGGGCATTCAGAAATTTTCTATGCTAACAAGACAGAGTGCAAGGCAGTTTTGCATACACATTTAGACTAAACTTCCTGTACTGTGGGTATAGCATACCACATAGTGGATCCATTATTAGACTCAATTACTTTGAAAAAACTAAATCAGCTTATTTAATCAAATATTAGAAGGGAATGGCTGAGAAACAGCAAGCATAGATGACAATGGGCAGTATTACCAAAACATGCAAATTATGCTACACTTACCAAAAAAACCCTGACCTTTTTGAAATATCTGGGGGGCATATGACCTTCCTATAACTTGTTCACATACATGCAGATGTGTCTTTCACATGGCAAGTTAGTGGATGGCATCAGTTTCCCCTTAAATAACTTGATGGTCTTGAACACAATGGTTCACCTGCCATGGTGTGAATATAAAGCAAACAAGGTCAGGATGGAAATTATGAATCATTGGTTCCATCATTTGCAAGCCAACTCAAGCTGAACACTAAATGTATTTAGCATTGACTCATCCTGGATCTTCCTGACTCAGTGTGTGTACATGCAGTGAAAGGAAATCCTATTTAAAAGCAAACCTTCTAAAAAGCAGATTAGCCTCAGCAAGATTTCCTGTGACAGAAAGGTGGAAGTAGCTCTCTCAATTTTATTTTTACACTTACTGTGGATGGACTGGGGTAACTTTCAGTGAAAGATAAAAGTGGTCTCAGGTTTAAAAACTGGTTTGTTCGTTGGACTTCATGCAGTCTTTTTCATGTTCAGGTAGGCAAATGGAAAATGTGTCTGAGCACAACAAAAGGGGGTGTCATTTTTAAGAGCCTCTTCACATTCAAGGAATAAAATGTTAAGTAAATTCCTTCATTATCTACTAAAAATAAATGTAGAGGGGCATTTTTTAACAGACTACTCCTTTTACGGAAATATATCTATAGATAATGATATCAAACTCTAATATGTTTTCAGTGAATGTTTTACTTCATCTCACTGCTTTCGGAAGAGATACTATTAATGGAGATATCAATCTCATTCACAAATGAAAAAATGAAAATAATAAAATGAACATTTAATAATAGAAGGACCAGTACTAAAATATTGTAGTCTAATCCAGCATATTATGTACTCATGGAAAGGGTATTCCAGTATTGCATAATATATTTTAACATTGTCATGAATTGTTGCCAAATCCTGCAAGCGATAGCATTCACTACCTTCTCATGAGTGAGGAGTGCTTTTCAGATAAATAAGGATGTAGGATCTAGGTCAGAACTCATAGGTGTCTGGTGTATCTGTGGATCTCCAGGGCTATCCATACAACTCAGCAGGCATAAAGATGTTTCACGCATTCAGGTGTTTTTTTGAAGAAGGTTCAATTTAAATTATTAGAACTGTCCTGCATGTATATATCCTGTTACAGTTAATAGACAATATATTTCCCAAAGAGCTAGAAGCATAATTTTTATTACATTTCAGTACAGTATAGGCACAAGCAAATCTAAATCTCTTTTGAAACAGCTCTTCACTGTCCTGAATTACTCGGGGTAAGATTCATTTCTTCTTACCTCAGCCACACAAAAGTTAAACAAAACATCTGAAACAGTTGTCTAGGCTCCCTTTATCATCTGCAAAAGAGACAGGCAATCTCAAAGAGCAATGTCTTTCTCTTGTTTTAGATATCTATTTTAGAATGAGTCAAAAAAACACTCTAGAGGTGTTTGTTTCTCTTCATCAATGATAGAAAAAGAGCCTAGAGAGTTACCTTAGATGCCTAACTATTAGACTGTTAATACAAAAGATACCAACACAAGTAAGACACTCCCTTACGTGCTCAGGTACATTACCTTTTTACTTTAACATCTCTTTCCTTAATACCAAATAACACCATTTTAAAGAAACATCAAAAAAATGTTAACCAGACGCTGAATTGTGGTACATAGGTATTCATCTATTAAAAGACTAAATAAGCAAACACACAAAATAACGACTAAGTAAAAGCCCCCAAACAAATAAAAGAAAAAAGGCCTTAGACTTTAGATTTCTTGAGTTTTGAAAGAGGATGGTTTTGAGCCAGTATGATGCAGCTGACCAAAAATGATGTGTTCCTAAGAATTATTGAGAAATAATGCATCAAAAGAGATTGGGAAGTACTAATGTTCTTGTGCAAGAGATTGAGGAGATGAGTTTGATCATCTGTGTTCAAGAAAGATTAACCCAGTATGGAACAGAGTTTGACAAGGATAATAAGGGAGTAGAGAGTCTATCTGACAGGAGTTTAGCCTACGAAAACAAAAGCTGAGAGGAGTCATGTTTGTTGCACGGGGGCAAGAAGAGATTCAAAAGAGCTATTTTAAGCTTAAGAACAATGCTGGCATTACAAAATCCTGGTGTAAATAAGTGGTGCATGAATAAATTGCTCTGGAAATTAAAACAGTCAGAAAAATGATGTTTTAAAACAGACTTCCAGTCAAAATAGAGACAGAAATCTTAGCTGATTTTTAGATTAGATTTGAGGTTTTAATGTACAGGATAATAAGACATAGTGCCTATAAGAGCAGAAGAACTACCTTCATGTGCTGGTACTGAAACCTATCCAGAAGTCAGTAGTACCAAATCCTACAGACAGCTCCAAGAATAAGGATATAACCAGAAGATCCTTCCTAGGCATCTGTTTCCTGTGAAGGCCTTCAGACTTTACAGACAAAAACATGATAAAGAGAAATATTAATAACCATTCAACTTAATTTTCCTGTTGAGTCTAAAAGGCTCATGTTGAGCCTCAAAATGTTTAGAAAATTAGAATCACTTCCTAATCATCAAAGAAGTGATAACCTGAGGAATGCTACTTAACTCCTAATTTGAAGTTGAAGGCTGCTAACTTTATGATTTTATTGTATTGTGTTGGTGCTTGTGATAGCAGGGCTTGAGTGATACCACTAATGATATCTCTTCAGGTCTGTGCTCCCTGCCTGTTAGAATAACAGAGCTGAGTATGTTAGGACTCAATATCAGAACGATAGTTGAGGCATTTTGTTGACACTTGTAAGAAGCCACAAACTAGGAATGATCTTCTGATCACATCTTTGTTGGACATCATCACCAATTCAAGAGACAGAAGTCTTTAGTTTATGACTCCTCTGAGGATCAGGGTGTATCTCATGAGAACAGTCTGTTCATTCATGTGTCTTTAGCCATGTGCGTGTATGTTGTGAGAGTGAACATAAACCAAAGTCCATATTACCAAATGTGACCATGTGACCACAACTGAAAGCATTCATTCAGAATCTCCAAGTATTTTGTACAGTTCAGAGTCTTCCTTCTCTTACTGTTTGTGACCTCTTATCTGTTATTATAAGCAAGAAATGCTCTGGAAAATGCATCATCTGGAAAAAGCCATCACTTGTCAACACACTCCAGAAACATCCTGAAGGAAAGAACTGGTTGGTTTTGTTTAGTATTTTCCCACAGATCTTTGTCACAAGCCTGAGGCAAACATTGCTGCGTCTCAGCCAAGGGTACTCCATGTGACAGACACTCTGAACATGGCTTAAAGGTTTGATTTAAAATCTGTAGGAGAGGTGATACTGGCAGTAAGCTTCAACAATCAGTAGCACCTCCGATCTAATTTCTTGTTTACTGTGTCTACCATGAGAGGCTGGGTATAAGATGATTATTTAGGAGACATTTTCCTTGACTGGGCAGAAGTTAGATGCTTGTTGCACTCAGGAAACCTGAAGGCTTTAAATTCTATTGAATATTGCTAGATTTGTACCAATGCAGATACCAAGGTCACAACTACTCCCCTGAGAGAAGGCCATCTCTGTATGAATCAATAAATTGCTCAGATACTTGTCAGCCTTTGACTAATATTTCAGTGATACTCTGGAGATCCCATGTCACTTTTCTCCCTTTGGGTAAGCAGCTGTTAAGCTGACTAGCAGTAAAAGTGGGTGGACTTGAATCTAACACGTTAACATCTAAGCACAGAAGTTGAACCAATTTATATTAGTATGTTAAAAGTTTACAGTTTACTTAGTAGTGATTAAAAAATGATTCTTACATATATATATACAGTTTATTCTTTTCAATGGGAAAACAAATATTTTGTGTCAGTGTCATTTTTCCATGACAGCATCCTACTAGCCATCATACTGCTAATAAACAGTGCTTTTGGCCAGAAAGTTTGGTAAGCAGATAAAGTTTTAGTCATATTTAGTTTAGAAGCAGAGGAAAAGAAGAAAAAAGGGGAATTTTATCCTTTCCTTGAACATTGTACATACCTGCAACAGACACGATCAATAAGGATCACATATTCTAGGTGGCAAAGACTGGAAAGAGGTTTCTCTTTGCATTGTGGATTTCAAAGAGTTCAGGGGAATAAATATAGGTCCTCCAATAGCATATATACGTGATGAAGTTAAATTCTTGCATGCTTGAAGAGCTTGGCCTTTGGGGTTGTACTAGATGTAATTTAGCGGGAATCTGTGCCTGTTTTCAGCTTGATTGTTTCAGAAAACAAAAATATCAGCTACTATTTTTGCTATCAGTTCACCAGTCTCCTGAGGCCCAAATATTTTCTTACCGTGGATTCAGGATAGCCAAAACCACTGTCAAACTTCTGCCCATTCAGATCTAAGGGAAGAGTTATTATCACAATGAAGGTTTTAGCCAGAGACAGATATGTCGTTAGAGAATAATGGACACAAACATAGGAAACCAGGTTTCACTCATTGCTTTTCTTCTTTTTCCTTGCTCTTCTGATGCCTTTTTTTTTGCTTAGCCTTGGATAGCCCACACTTATTCTCTTCCTTGAATTTTCTGGCAGAGACAGATTAGGCATTTTTATATATGAACACTACAGAAAGATAGTTTGGATACATTTACATGCCTAGTGGAAAAACTTCCATTGAAGTAAACAAGTGGGGTTTGCTCTAAGGTGGTTTTGGAGATAAACTATCCAAGGAAGAGAGCTTGGAATAGAGCAGATGCAGCTGTTCAGAATTTTTATTAGAATGTAGCAATATGTTGTCCCCAGGAGCCATCTTGTTATTAAATGTCAGACCAGGTAAAACAGAGAAAAATTACATTACCTTGTCTATTTTTTGTGTTAAGTAAGTTAGGACAGTAAGTACAGAACTATGTCTGCGAAATGCATGAAACTGTATCTAGAGGTCTTGTAGGAATTGCAGTCTTAACTGTGTCCTGTCAACAAAGTTTTAATAACAATGAAGATAATAGCTGTTGCTTGCCTAATGTTTTTCATCTGTAAGCCTCGAAGCATGTTTCAAAGGAAATATTATTATCACTTTTATAAATGGAGCATCTGAAGCATTAGAGAGATCAATTACTTGTTATAGGTCATACAAAGTGTTTTAAAACAGACAGAGATGCTATCACTAACATTTTGGTAGCTTTAAGAAAGTGCCCTTTCTTTGAATATTCTGCATTTTTCAATGAGTCACTTGCAGAAACTATTTTATATATGTGACTGCCTCTTTGCTGCAGGAAGGCATGGTCTGACAGACTGTGGTCTGACAGACTTTTGCTAAGGAAAAATTAGTGGCACAGAATTAAGGGAATTTTAAAAATTCACAATGAATTCTGGAACATTATTCACACTGTATGTTTGTTACTCTGTTGGTACAAATATACCCAAGGGTATCACCAGCACCTAAGAAACAATAATTACCATAGTCTGTTTCTTTAAATGTAAAGAATGCCTTTTTATTTCAAGCAGTAACTGTTAAAACAGAAGCATTAATTCCACGTCTAGAAACCATAGGTCAGTTACTAACTAATATACCCTAATGATGAGGAGCAACTTTCTTCTCTTACTTATGATCTTTGCCTCTTAGTTTCAGCTCATTTTATGTTGGCAATCTGTCTCCTCCTTGCAAAACTCCTTAGTGCAAAACCAGTTCCCAGGCCACATGAGACTTTTGGTTTTTTTTTGTGTGAGTGGTGTTTTGTCTCTAGAAAACACGTGTGAAATGTCATCTATGGAAATTAAGGACTCAAAATTTAAGGAAATGCCTAGAGTCTTTTAAGGAGAAAATTAACTAAGAAATTTCTAAAATGTAGGAATTTCACTGAATCTGGTTATATAAGCTCTTTGTGTAGTAAACTGATAGAAAGTATATTGAAACAAGTGTTTACAATAGGTGGGATATTCTCTTTCCACTTCCATTTTAAGTAAAGGACATACATAACTAAAAAGAAAAGAATGCCCAAGATTTAGGTGTCTAAAATCAGGTAATATGAATTTAATCCTTTGTTGTAAATCCTTCACTGCAGTCCAGAAAATAGCTTTAACCTGATATTCTTGTAAGTCTATGATTAGGCAAACTCCAGCAAATACCTGGACTTAAGGCCTTTATTTCTTCCATGTAAGTACACAGAAACACCATCTCATTCATCATTCTTGTATTCTTTCTTTCAGTACATCAAATGTAGTCTGGCCAACATATCACAGGAAAAAAAAGTCATCTAGAAGCAGCTGTTTAACATCATTTCATCCTCATTTAAACAAAGGTTTTGGGGGACAAACACCAGGCTAGAATGTGTTAAGAAACTAAGTGTTGTGACCAAAAGAGAGTGAAAATCAGGAAGCCTTTAGCTTTGCTTTAAGTGCTGCAGCACTACCAGCTACTCAGTGAGTCAGATACCAAGAAATAAGTCCTTGAAGGAGCAGAAAGCTACAGAGTCTGTACGTGATTATAATCCTGATGGGGTAAAGCAAGAAGCATCCAAGAGAAGATTCTCAGCCTCCTTGGGAGACATAAGCTGTCATTCATCATTGCTTACTGGGAATGGAGAATAACAAATACAGTAAACTCAAGAATACAACTGAAAATTAGATAGTAACTGAGAAGTCATTTTCTGGAAAAGTAGTAAGAGGAGATAAGTCTTTTTTATTGCACAGTGAAGTTAATCAGTTATAGTGTTAACAGTATTTAACTAGGTAATTGTTGAAAACCCTATTAGCTCAGGCTCTTAGGACAGAAACTCGCATGGACAGTAAGATGCTGCAACATTTTGCTGTACAAAAATAAATCTGTAGCAATAGTTTGTGAAGCTCCAACATCAACTGAGCCATTCTTCCATAAAGAGATATCACATGGAATTACATAAATTGTAGTCTTCAGGATGTTAAACAGGATTCAACTGACTTCCTTGGAGATGTGTCCACTTCACAAGTAAGAGAGCAGTGGACTGTTGAGTATTCTAATGGTGTGAAAGGGAAGATTTGGGGTTTGGGGAATTTTCCACAACATTTTGGATAAACAGAATGAATGAAGAGTACAGACTAGTCTCCCTGGTCAATAGCAAAGCAAAGTAGTCTGGAAGACTTTGTTAATAGTGATGACAATAAAAATAATTTTATCAATAGAGATGATAAAACCAATATACTGCAAAATCTATTTTTTTCCCATATTTGTTGAACAGTGGGAGAAATAAGGTGAAGAAATTACTTTTTTTGTTCACATATTCAGGTCAAAAAATACTGATAACTTTTGGAAAGTGGAATTGTGCAGTTGGAAAATAGATTATGGTAACTATGTTTCAAATGGTTGGAACTTTAAAATATTTGGTTACAACACGTAAGGACACGGGGAGAAAGCATAGAAATGCAGCAAAACCTTTGTGGGTATTGGGAACTTGGTAACTTAATGAAGGAGATGGTGATCATGAGAGGTCTGTAGTAAATCAAAGAACACCAGAAAACTGTCCACCATAATTTCGTCATGTGTAGAATTTATTCTTATGCTTTCTTTGGGAAATGCAGGGTGTGGGGCACAGGTATCACAATTTCTAAAAGTTATAGAATATTATTTCCAATATAAAAGGTGTGGTACTCGACAATGGTTTATTTTATCTGCTGTTAAGATAGACAAAGATTAGTTGTTTTCCAGACCTACAAGTATGTGATTCCCTACAGAGTGGTGATCATGATCTGACTATATTCAGTAGGTAATCCAACAGAGAACAGTCCGAGTCAGCTGCATACATTGTTCATATAAACAAATAATTTCCCAAAGCTAAGGTTAAGTATGAGTAATATTGAGTAGGAAGGAAATGTAAACAAAAAAAATGAGAGAACTTGAAGAAATTATTAGAAGCCAAAAAGCCATTTCTCCACGGTCAAGAAAGAAAAATTTGGCCAAGAGCCCACCATATTTTGGTGATGATATTACAGGCCTACTGGTGAAATGGAATAAGTAATGTTGTTAACAACAATCCAGAAAGGTAGTTTTCAGAACATACTAGTTTGTGACAAATACTTTCTGGATGTTCTATTTCCATTAGTGATCAGGAAGGTTATTAAGAAAAGATTTGTTAGTACAAGACCCTTAAAAATCAATAAACCAACATTAATTTTATCCCAGAGTTATAGATGAGATATCCCAAACGACTAAGCTCCTGATCCTCCAGTGTAGTCTTGTTCCCTAGGAAAACAGTGCTTATGTGTTTGTGCTGCCTGTCTATAGAGCTACCTGACTGCTGTCTGCTCACTGTCCTCATTTTTAAAAAAAAATATTCTGAACCCACTAGCCAATTTCAACTACATTTGAAAGTGTGGTAAAAGATTCAAATATAATACATTCCTAAAACTTTCCAAATTAGAAATGCTGTTTGGGAGTTTTAGTTCTACTGTTGTTCAGAAAAAAACTGTTCCGATGGTGATTTGCGAGATAGTGTGTATTAGGAAAATTATGCTGGTAAATTTTCCTGTGTTTGTAAGTCTTTAGAAATGTAACAACCCGCAACACTCAGATAGGATCAGTACTTAATGGTACACCAATCACTTTTTCAATTTAAATAACACAGTATTACTGCATTTTAGGAAATATCTACACTGTTATTCAATTGCTGCTACTGTGGGTGTTATTTCCTTATACAGGGGCATCTTATCTGCAAAGAAAACAGTCATCTTGTATCTCTCAGTGCCAAGCATGATAGGAAGAAAAGACATCTGACTCAAGCAGCAGTCAAAAAGCACCTTTAGGTAAGCAGATATCATGTTGGAGACCAAGTTTTGCAGTTCCTAGTAAGATTCGAGTTAGCAGGAGCTGGGACTGGAGAGAGACTGCTGCAGACACAAAGAAGTCCATTTCAGCCTTGTGCAAGAGAACCATTCCTTGACTTGTAAAAATACAACATAATTAAAGGAATTACACTTTCAGTAATTTGAGCCAACAGAAATCAGTATTTGCTCTCCTGAACCCAGCAGAAAACAAGACCCTTACCTGCTCTGGTTGTTGCACACCACTAGTCAGTAATGCACGTTTCTGAAGTCTGCTCAGTTGCTTCATCCACATCTGACAATGTGACAGCCAAGTTTAAATGATGGAGACCAAGATACAGTTTTGGATTATGTTCTTTGTTTTAGATGATTCAAATTTATGTTGTTTCTCATCCATGTGTAAATGATGTAGAAGTAGTAGATTTCTCAAATGCATGTCAAGAAAACGCAGTTTATGCTGCATGACATCGATCCGCAATGGTCAGGAGGATAAGTGGACAGCACAGGAAAGTAAACACAGATCCTTGCATCTTGTGGGAAGTTCAACAGTTTTACAGAGAGAACAATTTGATGAAGAAAATAAAATTTAAGTTTTGACACCTTCAGAGCAATAGGCCAAGACACATTTATCTCACAAAATAAATATTAAAAAAAGATTTTAAAATTATTCTCATGTAGTAATTTTTCTATAAATTCTTATTAACAAGAAATTGAAAATCAAAACATATGGCTATCATGAAACATTACAAAAAGGTCAGAACCCGTAGCTCTGCCCTGAAACTACAGTGTCAGAAAGTACTTACACACATATTCATTCATACACTCTCTTCTAGAATGAGTGTTATAGTACTTTACTGTGGAATTGCTGAAATGTTTGCTGTCATTGTCCTCTCCCATGAAATCATCCATGGATTTCATCATCAGAACAAATTTGCACTGTCTCATCTCCAGTGAAGTGGGTCCGCTGTCACACAATGTTCAGTTCTTTGTCTGAGGCAACAGGCATTGCTCCATGTACGCGCCATGCGTATGTTCTTGCTAAGTAGGATGCCAGCAGGGAATCTGAGCTGTATGAGGACAAACAAATATGAGTCACAGCAGCCAGAACTTGATGCTATTCTATTTCACACTCCGAAGGTGATGGCTCCAGCAGCAGCCTGTGCTCAATATGTGGGGATATCGATTCAAGAAAAACACAGCAACATCCTGAATAACTGGGGAGGGGGTAGGATGGTCTGGCAGTTTGTGGTTTTTTTGCTTTTGTTTGTTTGGGTATTTTTTACCCCATAGAGTATATCAACCTGCTTAACTTGTTAGAACAGACAAAGGGGGAAAGCTAGCAGGTTAGACACTCAGCTTTTGAAGAATTTAAAACCTGTTTCCCCACATACTTCATGAAATGGTGCTCTCCCTCCAGCCTTTCATAGTACATGGTGTTACCACCAAGCAGGACAAGCAGCTTAATTTGAGAGAGCAGTGCAGAAAATAAACTTCTTTCCTGAGGTTCATAGCATTTGCACAGGCAACAGGAACTTCTGACTGTACAATTCAGACAGTTTAAGATTAGAATCAGACTCTAGTGGTATTTTTTAGGATCTATACAAGTTATTATGAGTAGGTAGTTCTCTGCTTCTTCAGGTCCTTAAGGAAGATCTTTCCAAATGGGTGTCTGTTATATCTACATCAAAGATCCTGGAAACTCAGTTCAGATTCTTTCTCTGAATGCACCTGCCAAGTATCCTTCACACATAATCATAATGCCAGGTGTGGGCAAGTCTCTTTCTTGCCAGTCTTTCAGCTGAAATATTGCATTTGCTTGAGTTCCATATTTCAAAATATTTCCCTGGTTCTTTAGAGGGAGGCTCCCCTCATCGCTCTATCTGGCATTTCATACTCCTGGGTAGCTCCTGTCCAAATTGTCATGCCTTCTCTTATTCTTTTCTATTTGTTGTTTTGCCTTATTCTACTATTTATTTGTTTTTTATTTTAATTCATTTCAGTTTTTATCTCAATCCAGTCACTACTTGGGCCGTTGAAGATCCAGTTGTCAACAGTTTGAACACAGATGATATTCTCTACTGTGTTTGTTGATGACAGTCTCTACTCTTGGACTTTGTGAAGAAAGGTACCATAATTTTTTTGCATTGCTATTGTAGAGAAAGGCTATAGCATGAAAGATGTGAATTTTTTTCATATTCATTTTTGGAAAAGAACAAATGAACTATGAATTCCCTTTAGAGAAACAGGAATGCAGGAGGGATTTCCAAGAATGGTAGACTTGGCAAGCATCGTTTGTAAATCCAGACAATTTCTGTGTCCAATGCATTCTTGTTAGATCCTAGAGCTGGCCACATTTTATTTTTATTGCTAAATTACCAAGAGAATTCTTATTCTATGGTACAGTCACTTAATCTGTATGGTTTTCACATTTTCCTCCCTTTCATAATCTCTTTCATTTCCAAAAATAGCCACATCAATGATTAATTTTGTCTTCAAGTTTTCTTAAATCAGTTGATGTCATGCTGATCTTTCTTTACCTGTACAGCTGCTGAGTCATACAGAATTTATACACTATTATTCTGAAGTGTTTCTTAATGTTATGTCTCCACACTTCTTCAACACTTTCCAGTTCACACTTTTCCAGCATCCTCCAGTGAAGATTTTCAGGTGCCTGGTAACGTAACTTCTCAGGGAACCTGCAAAGATCAACCATTGAATTGCAATATGCTGCTTTGTTTTTTATGGCTCATTATGTAAAAGGACTGATGGCAAGATTTTCTCAAAAATAATGTCTTGGGCAAGGATGAACGATGCATTGCCAAAGAAGCAGCTAATTTCAGGTTTTGCTGTGTTGACATCAGAGTTTTTCCAGAATATAATATTAACTAACATGCTAAGAGAGCAATTTTGAAAAAAAAATTCTAAATTTCCTTGTTTATGAATGATATTATGTCAGGACAAAGACATTCAGTTATCTAGTGCAGTCATAACTAATATAGACAGTCACAACAAAAAAATTAACCTGGAAATTCAATAGGAATGCAGTTCTAACTCTGCAATTTGGTAATCAAATCTAGATTCTGCTACCCAAAACAATATACGTGATTGTGACTGAGAAGATAAAGTGCAAATTGCTTTCCAATAAAGAAGGGCAACACAACATGAGTGATCTAATATGTCTGCTATTCCAAAGGTGGAGGCCAAACTTTTGATACTCAAAATCATTATCTTAAAAATGATATATTAGCTTTGGGCTGGGTTTTCCCTTAACAGTGTTCAACATAAAGAAGTAAGGAGGGAAAATGAAAAACTTGATAAGGCAGGATGAAAAGATAATCAAGGAGGATATATTTTATCTGTCCCTCCTTAGAACCTTATTTGGTTGTCCATACTACCTCATTTGTAGTATATTTCAATATATAAAAAGGATGATAATGTCAGCTTAACTATTGCAAAGCAAGGGAGTCTTGAAAACTGCAGTAGTGTCTATTTTCTTAATATGTAGAATGATAGCAGGAAGTGCCATATCTGGCATTTACTTGCTTACTTTGTATTGCTGGTAAGTTCACAGAGCATCCTGCTGCCACTCTACAGGCCAGGCTGAGTTCTGGCAACACCTTAATTGTCTCAAAAGAAAAAGGGGATCAGTTGAGTGTGAAAAAACTGAAGCTGACAAAAGCTAATAAAAATAGCATACACCATTCAAAGCTTTTTCTGTTACCTTGACTGTCTCATATTCTTAATGAATAGTTTCAAATTATTTAGGTGACAATTTAATTTTTTTTTCTCTTTTAATACTGGGTTTTAATTTATCAGACTCTTAATGTTTTTTTAAGGTTTATAAGTCCATGAAACACGATGATATGCATCCTGGGGCCTTTAGGGAACTGGCAGATGAAGTTGCTAAGACACTATCCATCATATTTGAGAAGCTGTGGCAGTCTGGTGAGGCTCCCACTGCCTTGAAAAATGAACATTACCTCCATTTTTAAAATGGGAAAAAAGAAGGCCCAGAAACTACAGACCAGTCAGACCCACCTCTATTCCTGACAAGATTATGTAGCAGATCATCCTGGAAAATACACTAAAGCATATCAAAAAATGGAGGTGACTGGTGACAGCTAACATAGCTTCACAAAGGGCAAGTTGTGCCTGACAAATTTGGTGGCCTTCTACAACAGAATTGCAGTGTTGGTGGATAAGGGAAAAACAGCTGACACCATCTACCTGGATTTGTGTAACACATTTGGCACTGTCCTGCATGACATCCTTGTCTCTAAATTGAAGAAACATCTTTTTTAATGGACCTCTCAGTGTATAAGGAGCTAGTTGGATCATCATACTCAAAAAGTTGCAGTCTATGGCTTGATTTCCAAGTGAAGGTGAGTGACAGGTGGTGTTGCTTAGGAGTCAGTATTGGGACTGGCACTGTTTAATATCTTTGTTACAGACATGGACAGTGGAATTGAGGGCATCCTCAGCAAGTTTGTCAACACAGTGGAGGGTATGGACGCCACCCAGAAGGACCCTGACAGGCTTGAGAGGTGGGCCTGTGTGAACCTCGTGAGGTTCAACAAGGCCAAAGGCAAGGTCCTGCACCTGGTTCAGAGCTATTTGAAGCACAAATACAACCTGGGCAGAGACTGGATTGAGAGCATCACTGAAGAGAAGGGCTTGAGAGTGTTAGTTGATGATAAGCTCAATATGACCCGGTAATGTATGTTTGCAGCTCAGACAACCAAACAGTATACTGGGCCGCATTCAAAGAAGTATGACCAGCAAGTCAAGGGAGGTGATTCTCCTCTACTCTGCTCTCGTGAGGCCACACCTGTAACACCATGTTCAGCTCTGTCCCCCCAAGGATAGGAACAACGTGGATCTGTTAAAGAAAGTCTAAAGGAGGACCATGCCAATGATCAGAGGTTTGGAACACCTCTCCAATGAAGAAAGGCTGAGAGAGTTGGGATTATTCAGCCTGGAGAAGACAAGACTCTGAGAAAACCTTGCAGCAGCCTTCCATTACCTACAGGGAACCAACAAGAAATTTGGACAGAGAATTTTATAGGGACGCAGCTATAGGACAATAGGTAATGGCCTTAAACTAAAAGTGGGTAGATTTAGAGTAGGTATAAGGAAGAAATTCTACACTGTAAGAGTACTGAGGCCCCAGAGAAGCTATTAATGCCCCATCCCTGGAAGTAAAGCCCAGATTGGATGAGGCTTTGAGCAATCTGCTCTAGTGGAAAGTTTTCCTGCATATGGTGGGTGGGTTGGAACTGGATGATCTTTAAGGTCCATTCCAATCCAAACCATTCTATGATTCTACGTTTCAGAAGCCACCAAACTATTATTTTTGTTGTTGTAATTGCTTAAATACCTAATCTTAAAACCACAGTATATCACGCTAATATGTGCTCACTGAAATGGACTGAAATGTCTTAAAGCTCTGCATCTCATGTTCTTTCTTGAGAAAAAACTTAAAAAGAGATCAGTTTAAAGGGGAGCCTGTGCGTCTTAAAGGTTATCTTTCTTAAAAATAAATAAATAAATAAATGCATTAATATCTAAGTAAATTATTAATTAGCTCTTCTTTTCCCTTGACCAAAGAAACCCAAACCCCAGACAAAAATTTTATAAAGTAGCAATGTTGGTACACATGGTCATATTCCTACCTTGTGGGAAGATTTGTGTTCACATTCAGGTACAGCTTTGCTGTACATTTTTGGTTTCAGTGTACTGGTAAAATTTCATGTTTCTGAAAATCAGAAAGGAGCATTAGTTTTCAGTTATTCAAAAAAACATTTTTTTGTTATCAATTTTTTTTAATATATTCAAAAGCAAAAAAAGAAGGGTTTTCTTCTATTCGACATTTTCAGTGAAGGACGCTTAGTCATCCTAAGATTATTTCAATATCATTTTACATACAACTTCAGAACTAGTAAAGCAGAATGATTTCAAGATGCTTGTAATTTTTATTAATCAGTTTTTATTTGTCAGTATACTTGAACATGTTTTTAAGAAAAAAAAAGACATACAGAAGTTTAGTCCCTTAAAATTCCTGGATTTTACTATGAATAGCATAGGAGATGTACCGGTAAATTTGTTCTCTTTGTTTTTTAGCACTCCAGATCAAAAAAAAGAAATTAATTATGCTGATCACTTTCATGAAGCGTTTCAGTAGATAATGATTGAAAGCATTTATATAAGAGCTGTCCATTATTACTACAGCCCCAGACACTGTAACTGAGATGCTAAGTGCTCAAACTGAAAAGCTCTTTCAATATATGCGCCTATTGAAAATTGTACATCAAGATGTGAATTTTGTGAAAAATGCTGGTTTGTGATAATTGAGACCTTCCCAAGAAATATCCCTAATTTATGGAATTCTGGTTTGCTTTCTAGTTTGTCTTGGTTTAACTTGGCTTGGTTTCAGATGGGAGGTACCCTTTGGTTTCTTTTTGGTGGAAACTGACCATCAAGTGTTCTATTTGCTCAAAAATGTTTCCCAAAAATAAGTCTTTTGCAAAAGAAAGGAAACTTCAAATTCACACTCTTTTCAACAGTAGCCACTCATTTTTCCTCTCTCCATTCCTCACTAGGACATTTTTGTGAGAAGAAAATAAAATTTCCTGAATCATTGCACTAGTGGCTGATGATCTGTTGTGGGAAAACATCTTTTTTAACATTAAATATATGCTTAACATTCAGATATATTCCATCCAATGAACTTTAATTACACGCTTGAATTATGTATTTTTAGTAATCAGCCCTATCTACCCTGAGTCTCATAGTACTATCAGGTCTTAAAATACTAGTTTTGGTGTAAATCAAAAAAATTACTTTCATGACTATGATAGTGCCTGTAGTTCAGAAGACATAATTCAAGAGAAACCATTAAAATCCAGTCACATGTATAGCAGGCAGTAATAACTTTCAGTCCCTATTCAGTTTTTGTTATTTTGACTGTTCCTTTCACAAAGCTTCTGCTCCCTTCGTTCTTATTTTCTTTATTCAATATACAAGGGTCTCTAGTTGCTGGTCAGAACAGTTGCTTTTGACATCTTGCCACCAAAATTACTAATTCAGAGACTTCATAATCATATCCCAGTTAGAACAATGTTGAGTGGTTCAAGCAGCAAATAAATCACCACTGGGGGAAGACTGCACATGTTAAAAATAATAAAATGTTCAATACTGTTTATTAGAATGGCTGAAAGGTCAGAGATACCATTACTTGGTTTTGGCCTAGTTCACTTATTTCTTCCTAAGTTTAACCTATCCAAACATTCTTAATTTAAAATTTCTGTAAAGGAAAAAACAGAAGAAGACCAAATGCCAAAGGAAATACTGACCCCAAGCAGACAGATAAAATTTTGAGTATTAAGTGAATTATCATACACTCAATAGGTCAGGATAGCCTAGAAATACCACTAAATTAATAACTAGTCTCTTTGGTAGGCCTAACACTTGAACTAGAGCCTCTTTTCTCTTTGGATCGCCCCCTCAGCTGAGTCACAGTGAAATGTTGCATCCTTTTCTGCAAATTAAACTGTTTTGGCTGAAACTAACTGGACACATATGTTGCCACCTGCTGCACATTCTTCAGTCTGAAGTTTTACAACAGTTTGGTTTGTATCTTTGAAAAATTTGTTCATTACAGAAAGTAAAAGACGGCAAAGGGAAGTGCACTCTTGACTGAGTTTTACAGTCAAGGAATGTGAATTGATTTGGTTTATTCCTCAGGTTGACAATTTAATATCAGATTGCTCCTAGTGTTTGTGGGTCAGACATTGTCATTTCTGAATACATTTGTTGAATCAGTGCTGGAAAGAGCTTCCTACACATATAATATTTTATTCAGGTTTGTAAATCAGACTTTAAATGTACATATGAAGATTTTTTTTCATATTCATTTTCATACGCTTCTAGGTGTACAAATGGGTTTGTATTGCAAACAGTTGTACATGTATTAAATGAAAATTTAGAAAGAGTATTTGAACATTTGGCTTCTTCCATTTGCTGGAGAGATCACTTCCACTACCTTGGATGGAATAACAACACTTCCTTTTTTCTCTTTAGCATATTTGTCACTTGTCACCCTTCCTGTTATCTTTCTTGCACATACCACCCCACCTCTCTCCCCGACCTCATCTGCTCAAGCCAAGTAGCAATAATCATAGTCAGACTAAGAATATTATATAACAATGATGGCATCCTGTGAAATTTCATTCAACTTAATAGATCAATTTCTCATACATGGCTTCAGTCAGCATCAGACTCACAGCCAAGGAAGCCTGATCCACAATGTCTCCATGAACAGTTTGGTTTACTACGCTTGTGTTTTCACATTATTCACTATCCACAAAGACTCTTCTCAAGTATGTAATGTATTTCGTACACCAAAAATCTGTATTGTTTTTAGCATCTATGATGATGTCTTTAACCTTCATGATTATTGATAAGGGAAGTTTATATCATATACTTATGGTCCATTATTAGCTTTACCATTAAAAACTCACAGTGTTGTCTATCACAAAAAAGAAGTATGGAAAGCTAGGCAGAAAGTTCACAAATGAACCATGCTCTTATAATGGTTAATCCATAGCTTTCAGTAGATACTTATGAATAGTAAATGCACATGTAGTATGTAATCAGACTGAACTTGTATGGGAAGGAAAGAGGTGATGGCCTACTTATAAAAATGTATGCCTTTCGTGTTACATTAAGGAAAGCAGATTGCAGGTCTTTGGTTCTCATCTTTGATTATTGAATTATACATGAGCTTATCTAGACAGTTCTAAACTAATTTTTGATTTGTAGATGTTCATTAATCTTGTTCACTTTTTTAGCCTTGAAGATCCAGCTTTTAATGACTGTTTTGAAACAGTTTGGTCAATTTCTCTTGCAGTCACTTCCATCGTCACATGAAAGCAGCTTCTACTCTCAATTGTTCATGCCTGCCAAAGTTAAATCTTGGCAACACTAGACAGTCATAATATGTTCATCACCTCAGAGATTCTCCAGACTGCAAACTGTACTGTGGGCCACTGCAAGGCATGCCATGACTAGTGGGGCCCAAGTGCCTGGGACTGAATACAAACTTCAATCTCGTACTTCTTGAGGCAGCCTTTGAGAAGTGTGGATGGGGAGAGGTTATTGCACAGCCTGGAGCATACTTTGGCGAAGGAAGAAGATCAGGGAGATGTGAGGGAAACAAAGGCTGGTGACAGCAACCAAAGCCATAATCACAGAAGCATAGAATCTTTTGGTTGGAAAAGACCTTTGAGATCATTGAACGAAACTGTACCTGTCCACTACCAAACCGTATCACTGAGTACCTCATCTATCCGTATTTTAAGTGCTTCTGGGTATGGTGACTCAATCACACCCATGGGCAGCCTGAAAACCCTTAAAGTAGGTGACAGGTAGCTACAAAAGTTTGTGTAAGAAGGAAGGGGTGGGGAAAAAAGGCTGATAAGAAAGTAAAAGAATGTAAAAATCACAAATATAAAAGACATTTTACATACTTATTGGTTTGGTAGTGTTGAGTAATTTAGAAAGCACTTTCTCCTTACTAATAAGCAGGGAAAATGGAAGTAGATGAAGCAAATTCAGATTCTAGACAAATCAGGTTTCCTGATTGTGACTTTTTTTGAAAAACAGTTGAACACTACTGCTACTAGAATAACATTTAAAATAACTATTTATATATCATAATTTATGCTAGAGGTTTTCCATATCATGTGAAAGATCCATCTATCATCAATTCTTAAAAAAAATTATATATTTAATAATTAAATCTAATGATATTGAGATGTTATGATTCCTGAGCTTGAACTTCTACAAAAATCAATGGACTCAGATCCATTTGTGCTGCTGTTTACTGTGTCTATGAGGGCTTATCCTTGCAGATTTTATCCTATTTCTATCATTCAATAATCTAGTTTCATCGATGTAATACATTACATACAACAAAAAAGAGACAAAATCAATTTTTAAAAGCAGTATGGTTTATTACATCATCAGAAAAATAAATCTCTTTTCAAATATCATTGGATAATGTTGGAATAATTTTCCTACATCAGGCTAGTGACCAGGTCATTTCAATTTTCAGAAGTAACTGTTGTGAAATCTTCTGAAAAAGCAAAACCTTGTAGTCATGTCTGAGGAAATATTTATTCTTAAAAGTTAAAAAATACTTCCCTGTGAAATACTTCATGGTCCCTTATTAAGTGGAAAACAAAGGTGCATTTAGAATCACTGGTGTCAGGCATCAGCTGAAACAAAGTTAAAAGAAATTAGTTCTTTTAATTACCCTTCTACCTAGTATGAGAATATCTTGGGCATGCTGCATTCCTGAGCTGCCAGCGGTATAACAGCTCTAAATGTTGTAAAGGTTTTGCTTTAGGACCCTCCCTCAAAAAAAAAAAAATCAATTGAAAAAAAATGGAGACTGTTCTGGGAAACTTAAATTACAAATCCCTAGAGCTCTGAAATGAAGAATAAGGAAATTGCTTTCTCCCTTTGGGCATGACCTTTTCCTTTGAATGGATTCCACAGAATAAAAAGAGGAATCATCTTTTATTTAAACAGGAAGCAACTGGAGGCAGTTTGGGGCTCTTGGGAATATTTAAACACATGCTGAGAAAGAAATTGAAAGCCATGACTATTTCAAGGACAGAACTTCAACAATCTGTGCCTCTAATGTGATACCCAGCCCTACCAACACTGAGAGTAAAAACAACATTTATCCTTTTATCAATATACAGCTCTAGCAACGAAACTGCCTGTGATAATGGCTGAAATTATGAACAGAGCTGGTTTGGGGGCCTTCTGGAAGGAGTGGACACTGCTGGTAGGTCCATTAGAAGTTACATTAGGATAATTTAACTCCTCCAACCCAGCTCCATTCACAGCTCCTCCTTTCTTCCAAGTTACATTTTGTTGAATCAATAGCCATTAAAGCAAATCAACCTCAGTGGGAAAACGGTCTTGTTAAACTGCAGCCTGACTTATTGTGAACATTGTACAACCGCACTTAAGCAAGCAGAAAGTCACATTTGGATTCTCAGACAAGACGTACACTATTTTCAAAGTAAAACCAGAGCCTGCAAGCAATATCATGGAGGTCTGATGGACACAGAGAAAACTCCAACAAACCAAAGTGTAAAACTACTAAGGTGTACTTCAGTATTGCCCCGCATTTGCTTCTGTAAGAGAAACTGCAGCTCTCAAAATGCTGAACTTTTCAGAAATTTGAGGATGATAATTTAATAGAGCGTTATAGGCAGTTAGAAAGAGCAATTTCTCTCTCTTCTCTCCCTCCACCCAGGCTCCTGTAATCTCCTGTCTTATGTTTGTAGCTAAACGTCTCTCAGAGACATTTTTCATTTGTTTTAATGACAGAATATTAGCCTGTGACTTTTTGTGGCCTTCCAGCAGAGCTGTGCCCCTTTATGCCATGCTATTCTCTTTCATCAGCATTATTACACAGTGGGATAGCATGGCATAAATCCACTTTCATTCCCTCAGTGCATTCAAGTCATCAGAAAACAATGTCCAGAGACATACCAGAACCTTCTGCATGTGTAAGAGGTGCAGAGCTCTTTGGGAGGATCAAGAGTGGATTACCTTCCTGTGGGAGGCAAGAGAAATCAAGTATCCTGGAATGACCTAGGGACCATGCTC
Organism: Dromococcyx pavoninus; assembly: GCA_033558185.1. Taxonomy (NCBI): domain Eukaryota; kingdom Metazoa; phylum Chordata; class Aves; order Cuculiformes; family Neomorphidae; genus Dromococcyx; species Dromococcyx pavoninus. Next base: position 3,969,160 of record JAUMJL010000212.1, read on the forward strand.
TCTACAGTACAAGACAGGAAAGGTTTTTGTGTAAGCCACAAATTAATTAAAGGTACTGTCTAAAAAAGATTAGTTCTGAAAATTAACATGTTTAGCTGCATTATTTCCAAACAAATTTTGATCACAAAAAAAAATAATTTCTGTCACATCCAAGGTAACAGTATAAACTGAATGAATATATTTGAGCATGTGTTTACAATACAGAGCTCAATGCATACATTAACCATGATTGAAAATGAGTTTTATTTTTGCATTTTCCTTGCTTCTCTTTTTTTACCAGCTCTAATATATTACAGTATTTTATTATTTTCTTTTTTACTAATCAACTCAGGGAAGACCCAAGGTCATGTGGCTTAACATACAGTAATGAGTATGACAAAATTTTCAAGCTGTAGTATGAAACACCAAAAATGTGTTATTTGTGCAGGGAAAAACATTGCATACCTAAGTTATAAATCTCCTGAAATGATAAATCTTTTAATGCTGCTATTTCTTTGTAAACAGCTCTGGGGTGTAAAGTATGCTGACAATTTGATGAACTAATAGTACATTATATTTTGACTTTATTTAATACACATGCATTCTGTAAATAATAACACCTCATATCATATTACTTTATGGCATGTTCTGAATATAATAAATTTGTAAAGGGGTTGCAGATAAACCACAGAAGTCAGAAACTATCTTCTCTTATTTACTTTTCATTACAAGTTATTCATCTACTTCCAATGCCTATTTTTCGTCTTAAGTAACAGAATAAAGGATAGGATCCTAATCACATTTTGATCAGAGTGTGGACTTTTTTTTTGCTAGAAGTGCTTTAAGAAAAAGTAAACGCTGAGCATGAGACAGATGAAAATGGATGGAAAGTATGAGAGCTTTGGTTTAATATGGCTCAAGGCTGAGAGAAAAAATTGATGACAGGGAAATAAAAATTGATGGAGACTGTGCTACTTTAAACAAAGATATGAATGGCAATAAGAAACAGAGGAGATGAGCTGGAGCAAATTTAGATTAAGAAATGCCAGGCTGATAGGCTTCTTTGTAGCATTATTGTAAGACTTGAATTATAGAGAGCTGTTTTTCCTTCCTATATAGTGATATATTTTTAAACTTGGGCTGATTATTGGAAAATCTCTAGGTCTGAAGGCAGAACACCAGGATGGTGACATGCGATTCACACAGAATAACTGGGAGGCTGCAAAGACCCATCTCACAAGCCCCATTTCTTGTCCTTTCTACACACAGAAGCCCTGATCCTGTAGAAAACAGCGTATTGCTTCTAGATTGCAAGCATTAATTGTGGGCTTTGTTATATTCTGGGTGCTTGAAGTTGATCAAAGTAAATCTTATTGATTTGCAGATAAATGTGTGTGTTAAACGTGCAAGTTGGTCATAGATAAGTTTTTCATGGGGGAAAGGTTGAAACATTTTTTCTTCTAAAGCTTACTAAGCAAGGTTCACTTCTGCTCTATCTTAAAAAAATAGCTGTGATACAAGAAAGATTTGACAATTAATTAATTGCAGCAGTGGATGGCCTCTCATTTATTTAAATTAACTTCAAATCAGGAACATACTGTGCTTCCAGGTAAAATGTTACTGATTTTCCTTGAGTTAAACACCGATTTCAGCAGAAGGGACAAAAAAATGCCTTCATACCAACTTGTATGTGTTGTGAAAGTATATGTAAGTTGTACATAATAGCTTTGCAAATTCTGGTAACTGATTGTTTTAGAGGTTCCGGGTTTCTCAGACCAAATCACACAGTTTTCTTACTGTAATAATTTTATGTTAAAGTGTTTCTCTTAATTTCATCATTCTATGATACCTGAAAAAAAAAGAGAACACCTTTATCATACATTAAATTTTCATTTTATAGCAACAAATTCATACAGAATGAAATATAAATATGAATAGCATAAAATGCATAAATGTTGATATTAAAAATTCTTACACCACCAGCTTCTCTCACTTTCCAGCCTTGTACTGTGGTTAAATCAAGATGATGCAATTATCCCGCAGACTGCTCACAGAGCAGTGAAAGACCAGGGAAAGGTGCACATCACAAGATTGTCATCTGAGGTAAATTGAGGGATTCAAAATATCTCTACTGATTTACTCCAGACAAAGAGCCAGGCTACTATTTTTAGCTTTTATGTTTTACTGGAATTTCTTAGCATCTGAGCACCTTTCCAGTGGAGCGTCAGTTCTCCCATCTGTAGGCAGAGTATGCACAGGGCCATTGGCTCTGCTCACACAAAGCTTCAAGATGCTTCTGCTACTCTTCCAACCACACATCCTTCCATCTCACTGGAAAACCTCTTTAAACTACAGTAAGGCGGTTGCCCACACATGTGCCAGCTGACTTGCTTCGTGCAGACCCAACGTACCACCTCCACAATCACAGCAGTCTGTTTCAGTGATTAGAAGTGTGACAGAACAGCAACGAGCAGAGATGATGCACCAGAGCACCTCTGTTTCAGTGACTGAGATAGACTGGACTTTAATAGAGAGATTCTTGTTCAAGGAACTCCTTAGCAGAAGATTAATAAACCTTAGTTTATTGGAGTTACAATAGAATTTACATCTCCTCCTACGCAATGTATTGTAGGCTTCCATCAGAGAGGCTGCTTCAGGAGTTTGTTATATATTCAAGTAATACTTAGTACATGTTGAAAGATGTTGCTGGAAATTTCAGCACTCAGAGACAACATTGCTACATGAAGGTCTTATTTAAATTATTTATTTTTATAAGCATCCACATATTCTGCTTCTGTCTTACCCAAGCTGTCCACATGTGTGCATATACCAGTCAGCTTTCAAGATGTCTGTGAACTTGGAATGACTTTGCTCAATGAGGGTTCTTTGTTCCTGAGAAAGTGCTAAATTTATTTCTGCATTAGTGGGATGGGCTGGTCGGCAGTCTTTCACAAGAACCCAAATGAGCATGTGTCTTTACAGGGAAACAGACTTAATTCATTAATAACTATAATTCCTTTGAGACCCACTAAACACTTTAAAAGAGCTTAGGACGTTTAACCAAAAGTGCAGGCTCCACAAGAAAAGCTAAAATCCATGAAGTACAGTGGAAATATCCTAACATCTGAAATACATGGGTGTAATAATAAACTAGACGTCTAGAGTAAGCTAAGTGAGTGTTGCAAAGCTGCTGTCAGCTTAAATTATGGATCCAGGTCTCTCTCAATACACGGATTTGCCCTTATTTTGTCTTATTTGCCATGTCAGATGGTTTCCAACATCTTCAAAATTCAATAATCAGGGAGATAAAGCTGTTATTTAGTATGTTAGTCTTTGTATGTAGCTTGTTCCAGTTTCAAATTTACGCCTCCTTCTAGATGTAATTGTTTTTCCCACTCAGAGAAACACTGATTTACAGAATGGTATATTTTTAATATTCTTTTGGTTGTGAACTTCACAAACAATGCTGTGGATCCCTGCCTTGGGGCAATGAGTCATCGGAAGTGGCTGGAGGAGTGAAATGATTGCTTTGAAAAGTGTATTTTTAACTACAGGAGGAAATAACTTTCATTATCATCAGATTGGCAAAGTACTTGAAGGTAATAGCTCCATCAGACATTTTTTTTCCTAGTCCTTATGTCAGAAAATAAAAAAACCCTCTTTTTCTAAAACACTCTTCACAGCAGTGGAAAGTTAGATGGAAGGGCAAGATGCAGACACTGTCAAAATAAAATGTGGAAGAAAATAGCAGGTGGAAAAAAAGACTAGAAAAGAAAAATTCCCTCAGGATACATTTATTTCAAATGTTGGGGGGGGGGGGGGTTTAAGATCCTTTTGGACCAGAAACACAAAGAAATCCATTTAAATCATTCTAATTTATTTCCAAAAATAAAAAAATTAAATAGTTTTAATGGATTTCTGATAAAGACCATACACCTACGACTCTGCATAATAAAATGGGTTTAGTTATGGAAAAGATTTTTACCATATATATAAATATATAAACAAGGAATACCTTTATGCTGTGTTTTTTTCTGCAGTTTGCCATTTCAAATTTCAGTGGCTGTGGCCATCTGTGACATCAACTCCCTTCAAATCTGTATTCAGGCAGCCCAGCAAACAGCAAGATTCCAACTTTAATGCCTCACTGACTGCACAATAATAACAGGGTTTGTCTGTCCAACAGCTAAAATCCAACATATCTTATTTACAGTTGTCTTTATATAGACAGTACGTGCAAGTAGCATTTCAAGCTTGTCAGTGAGAATGCAAAAGATTCACCTATCTGATATACACAAATCAGTCTCTAGTGGCACATTTGCCATCTTTTTGCCTTTGTATTTGTCTCATAATATTTGGAGCTAGAGTGAGTGACAGGAGATCTTTTGAATCAGGTAGCTTTCATGTGTATCTGTAATCCAACCTGACTGAGTTGTACCATAGGCTTTTGTTAGCTTGTCTGTGTATATACAACAGAGTATAATGCATCTTTAATCTGTGTAGTTTAGCCTCCCTGCAGCAGACAACAGTTACTCTCTTAATTTTCATGCCTAATTTTTATGGCAGTTAGTCCCAAGCCTCTACTTGTAGGTAGCCTTTTCAGAGAAGCTGGAATAAGAATTGCCAGTAACAGAATAGGCCAAATCCTCTATATTCATTACAGCTTCCTTGCTCCATTTAGCAGCCACCATCTGCCAAGATCTAGCCAGAATTGGGGTGGTTCCCAGGCAGGGTTTGCCAAAGTATTGACAAAAAGTTGAATTAGGCTTCCTTCAGCTTCTGGATGGAAAAATCTCTACTTAATACAAACTTCAAAAAACATTAATACCTCCAGACAGTATCACAGTATCACAAGGTTGGAAGATAGACCTTTCTATGTGGACAAGGGTGTAGCCATGGAGACAAAGTGTTGATTGTCAATCTCACCGGTTGCCCCCCATGTCATTTAAGCTGTTTGGTTCAAGAAGAAATTGTGCATTTCCAAAATTATTTCCTCCATATTTTCCTTACAAAAGATCTAAAATTAAAGTGTATTTAGGCTGCCTATAAATTGACCCTTGCAAAAAACAGTGTCACACCCTTCCTGGACTCTCCTAGCTGCCCTAAGTCCCCAACGGACCAGTACAGTAAGACAGGAGGAAGAATACCAGGCCACATCCCTCCAGTAGGCAGGTACCACACCAGGACACCACAGACACTCAGGGGATTCCCACCTTCCTCTTTGTGGGCCCACCCTTGTGCATTGCATACAGTGTTGTTCCTGTTACAGTTATGTCAAATTCATGTAATGTACATCTTCTTGTACATTATGAGTTTACGGCATAACATAAATATGAATATGAGTCTGGAGACCACAGAAGGGAATAAGCCTGAATTGTCTCTGGCTTGCTTGAGTTTCTATTAGTCACACTTAATTCCTTGCCTCTAACATTTTTCTGTTCACTTTAACAGCTCCAGCTGAGGTTTGAAAGGGCTGCTCCTCTGAGGCAGTCACCCTTTTTCCTCCAGAAAAACTTGTCCTGTTTTGATTGTTGTAAAAAGAAAATTTTGATATGGATTAACATTCAGTATTTTTTTATGCATGCACTTTTCCATAGAAACCAGTTTCTAATATGCTGTTAATATTGTGTAAGGAAATATTTCTGGATTTTACAGAATATTTCATTTGCATGACATTTTAACTTAATTATACTGATATAAGGAACCAGAACATTTACAGCCACTGCACAGATTGGCAAATATCAAACTTCCCACCAAAGCAGAAGGTTTTAAAGCCTTTGATTTGCTGTGTGGTTACTACTGATATGAATCAATACCTACAAATAACATTTACAGCAGGAAAAATATTATGAGTCGAGCGTGTTTTAGCTTCGGTAGACCTGATTGTTTCCTCTGTCTCTCATTACTCTCACTCAGTATCTCAGGGCTGATGCAGTTTAGTTCTTCCGTGTGCATCAAATCCAGTAGCCATAGCTCTGTATGTGTTATTTATTGAGCACAGCGACGGTTGCTGCAGAAGAAAATGTCTCCTGCAAATTCTATGGGGCAGAACTGCAGGTGCACAGTCTCCCTCTGAAGGTGTTGAACTGCAGTTGCCTCGTAAGACAGAAAAATAGACCCTTATAAGAGGAAGACTGACACATTTATGGTCTTATATTTAAGCAGACATATCGGGTACTGGATTCTCTTCTTTGTCTCTTTTAAGTTCATCATCTGAATAACAGAAAACATATTTTGTAAATATATGTTTAATGATCCAAAAGGCAAATAGTAAGACTACAGAATCTCAGTATGAGATGGTTCTTGCATAACTTTTCAGTTCTGAGATAACTGTACAATTAATATTCCTAGCATGGATTCTTGATTGACTGTTTCCTGGTCACAACTTTCAACCCATCTTCCTACTTTATTTTTGAACCAGATAAACTACTTTAACTTTGCCAAACAAGCATCCTGTTGATCACTAGGCTGTCACTTAGCTGCTCATTTTCATTCTCCTCACAAAATCAAACATTGTTTTTGCTTTCCTTGTCGCTTCTTGAGGTACCTGTATCAGCTCTTCGTTCCCTCACCAAAGGCAGCAACCTGAGAGGGATGAAAGCTCTTGTCTTGACCTTCTGGGCAACCTTGGCTTGCTCAGGACTTTCCATACCAGGTTTTTTGTTTGTCAGGCTGCCTGTTCCTAGGGCCATGCTGAGCAGCTTCAGGTGATGTTTTCTGTCTTGGGCAACGTGTCTTCCACTTTGGTTGTTCTCAGGGCAGCTGCAGTTCTTACATCCAGCTGTTATTGTGATGACCAAGTTTTGGTACATTAGACAAGAGAAATCAATATATAGCAGAAACAGGAGAGTCTTGCTGGCTGTTTTTCATCTAGAAGATTCAATTGTTATGTTTTCCTGCATTGTTTAAAATGTCCGGTAAAACAAAGCTTGTTGACAAGAATGTCTGAAGAAGAGGAGGCTCAGGGGAGACCTCATTGCTCTCTACAACTACCTAAAAGGAGGTTGTAGACGGGCAGGGGTTGGTCTCTTCTCTCAGGTGACTGGTGACAGAACTAGAGGGCATGGACTCAAGCTTCATAGACTTGATGTTAGGAAATGTTCTTCACTAAAAGGGTGATTGGCCATTGGAATGCACTGCCCAGGGAGGTGGTGGAGTCGCTGACCCTGGAGGTGTTTAAGGGGAGACTGGATGGGGCACTGAGTGCCATGGTTTAGATGATGGTTGGTGTTAGTGTTGGGATATAGGTTGGACTCGATGGTCTCGGAGGTCCTTTCCAACCTTATGATACTGTGATACTGTGATACTGTGATACAGTTATATTAATTTTACCTTTAAGCTATTGTTTATTTTTTTAAATCAGTAAATGTGGTCTATATATAGGATGGAGTCTTTTTTTCTGGAAAGAAAGTCCTTCTTTTTTTCTTATTTTGCTAACCGTGGAATGATTCATTTACCTACTCACCCAAACTGCCTTTTGGCTTCCCCTTCTATTCCCCATGGGTAGATGCACAACAGAAAAATAGACCTTTTGCTCTGATGAGACATATTTCCCCATGGGACAAAAACACTATGTTTCACTTTCCCCATCTGCACTTCACCTACAGAAATAAACTGTAGAGAGAGATTTCACACCACTTAACACTAAAAGCTGCTTGCATTCAGTCTCATTCCTCATGCTTCTTTCCAAGAGGTGGGCGTACAGCGACGAGCAAGGCAGGAGAGGTGTGAGCTCAGCATGAAAGTTCATGGATGGTCTGGGGTTTTTTACACAACATGTATTCTGAGATGTGAAGTATTTTTTACACTTCTGTAAAATGAATCACTCTACATTCTACCTGTGTTCCAGAAAAATGGAATAACAGCTCCAACAATATATTCTTGACAGAAGTGTCTATTTCTAATTTCATTTGGATTGCTATTTTTTTCCCTTAACTTATTCCACTGCATAAAGGCTGTTCCCACTTGGCTTCTCTTCATGGACCTTTAGACCATGAGGCCATTGAGGTAAAAACAATGTGTTTGATTTCATCACATTACAAGAAAATGGCAAATTGCAGTCTTGACTATGTCTGGATAGCTGTTTGTCAGTTTCATTTCTTCTCCCCGATGATCTGCCATAATTTTGTAGCTTTTTCTGTACTATATACTCATTGTAACATTATAGAACGTTTACAATTAATCATGTCTGGGTTTGAAATTATAATCTAATTATAATTTAATTTTACCATTAGTACGTATAAACTGTTTTTTGTTTACTTATGTGATTGGACAATCCACCTCACAGGATTAATTTCCTCTGTGCCAATTGCTAGGAAATTATGATTTTTAAAGCTTAGGAAAATAGCTAATTTTGAATAAAAGATAATAACCCCCCCCGATTTTCTCAGTTATAGTCATATTTCCAAACGATTTTCAATGGGCTTGAAATGTTAAGATAACCAGAATTGTGTAGAGCTATGCCTTCTTCCTGAGCACAAAAAAAAATTTGTTTTGATTTAATGTTATAAACTTTTAAAAATTGGTGAGGCTGATTATGAAAAGAATTTCACTCCCTTCAAGTATATCCATTGAACTCAGTGGCATTCGTCCACTCATTTTAGCAGTCTTTACGCTGTAAACAGATTTATTCAGGTGAGATTAATTGGGTCCTCAGTGAGAGATTTCAAAGTGGGTGATTTTAAAACCATATAACAAAACAATAATGAAGTGGGGTAATTAAAATGAAAACATTTTGTGAAAAATAAAATAACTTATTTACTTATTCATTCCACATTGAGTAAACTACTTTTGCATAATTTGAAAGAGTCGGTTAAAAAAATCACTTAAATTAAGCCCAGGTTTAATGAACATAAATGAGCTTCCCAACTTGAATGAGCTTGATATTTTTCTCATACTTTATACTATAATCTTATCTGCCTAATAATAAATTAAGATCTATTTAACAAAGTTTTCTGAAGTCACAATGGAGCTGCATAGGTGGAAGAAAAATCAAATATTAACAACAAGTTTTTCCATGAAACTCTAACCTGGAATAGTCTGTGCTTTTCCACCAAGCACAAATCTTTGTCAACAGCATTTCATTCATTTACTTATGTTGAAAAAAATCCCTGTAATACACTTCACTTAAAAAAAAATGTACACTGTGCAGTGGAGATACCTGCATCTGAGCTAAATGCATACAACTCCTGAATGGCCAATGAGGAGAACTGGCATTTGCAGAGTGCATCACATCTTACTTACAGGTGTATTACAGATGAGACCAGCTACATGCCACAAAGTTTATCTTTCTGTCCACTGTCTGCAGAAGGTATATGGATCCCCAGCTCAGATATCTTTACTACAACTATTTGAAGCTGAGTGAGTTGAACTCCACCATTTCATCATCACCTCAACTCAAAAAGTAACATTAGGACTGTTTATATTAGTGTGTCCTTTTAAGTTTCAACATTTGTTATGAAAAACTTTATTTTGTGTGTTCGCTTATAACTTAGCTTTTCCTCAAAATGTCCTTTTTTAGTAGCCTCCTATTATTACAGAACAGTAGCTGCATTAGTTACACTATTTCTTAGAAAAACTTTAGAGAACAGTTAGCAGGAAAGATATCATAAAATACATTTTGGTTTACTGCTATGAACTGATATTTTTAAATATTTACACAAAATATTTAAAATATGCAAAATATTAAAATAAGGGAATATCTTCTAAAATAAAAGAAAGATGTTAAATATTCTCTGTATGAACGTATGAAAACATATCAAATATATAGGAAAAAAACACCCAACCAGATCTATTGATTTCATAATGATCTGCTGAATGAACTGTCCCATTCTTACTATAACTGGAAATAGCTGACTACTATTATGCAATTGCAGAAACATGATAGTAATTTTTTCAGGTTCTTCACTACCTAAAGTTTGATTGGCTTTTCAAGCTCTGCCTACTCATTGATCCTAGCTCTGAAACACACCAGTAAAATTCCTGGTCAAAACATATTTCTTGACATGTCACTTATTCACTACAAGGGAAATTATTTTTAAATACTGTGTTCCAGAGAACTGTTGTGAATGTGAGTAGATTTCAGAAGAGGAATGAAAGTTTTCTACCTGAAAGGTTCATTGGCTTAAGCACAGTTACACCAACTGTGTAAGTCTATTCCAGATTTCCACCTACCTAATCCTGTTCTGAAAAACGGTTTCTGAACTTCTTGGAGTTTAACTAAGACAATCTTTTCAGTGCTGTCATTTGCTGGCAAATTTATGCCTTGCTTTTTTTGCTTGGAGAAAACGTGTTAAAAGCAATGACCATGCCCAATGCCAGTCATTAATAGAGGACCATTCCAGAACTGAAGTTTTGGGTAGAAGGAATCCACTGTTCAACAAGTGTCAGACCGAGTCTGATGTAAGCAGAAATGGATACTCTTTATGGATCACAGTATTATAGTATCGCAGAATCATAGAATGATCTGGGTTGGAAGGGACCTCAAAGATCATCCAGTTCCAACTTCCCTGTCATGGGCAGGGACACCTCCCACTAGACCAGACCACTCAAGGCCCCATCCAACCTGGCCTCCAAGGAGGGGGCATGCACTTGCACTGAGAGAGCATTCAATGTCTATATGCATATGAATTCTATATAGACTTACAACAAGTTCTTCCAGAAATATGGTTGAAGTCTTTAACATGCTAAATTTCTGACATAGTCTGGGAGTAGCTTGCATATGAGACCTTTTTATCCTGAATGAGACAGAGGCATTTTTCATTGACAAGTTTGTTTGATGCAGACTTCAAAGACCAAATAATGAAACACTTTTTGAGGGGAAATCAAACTCATACATTAATGGAGATGATTTGTTAGGCTCTTTTGATGACCACTTCCAGAGGAGAGATTTTTTAAATTTTAAAGAATTCCTTGTTAGATGTAATGGTATCTCTATGCTAACACAATGTAAATGATCCATATTCGAGTAACAGCACATTCATTCCCCTGGACTTTTATATTATGTGAGCCATGTAATTTTGATAAAAGATATTCTCATTTATCTGCTATGGTTTATTGTAGCTAGACATCTGAATGTTCAAACCACAATTGTTACATACATCTTCAAGCCATTGTGAAGTAAAGTTAAGGAAGTGTTTTTTACTCTAAGTGCTCACTGTTAACAGCAGGCATTCAAGAGGAGAAGACCAAGGGTCAGCTCCTGAGATATCACTGCACTGGGTGGGAAGCTTCCTGTAGTCACTAAAGCCCCAGCAGCAATTGCATACATGAGTCAAAAGATTTTATGTGTCCTAGCCAAGAATATCAACTGCACTGAAAATCACTCACCGAAAACAGAAGAAAATATTTTTTTTTAAATCAACAATGAATTGTATTTCATTTTGATTCTACTTTCCTGGTAACTTTATCTTCTCTTCTTTCTTCTCTTTCTGTTAATATTACCAAGAAACAACTTCATTATACTTTTCTAACGCATATTTTTATACTTCTACTTAATTTGTATTCTTATTACATTTTCATTTCTGTTGCGATGCATAAAAGTTCTTGACTTATAAATTTCTCATTCTTTCCCTTACTTAACTTCATGATACAGATTTGTTGCTGATCAGTTCCTCTTTCTTTTATATTACAATTTTAGCTCCTTGTATGCATATGATGTTTATGTGTATGATGTCCATTTATCCAGATTAAAATCACAGTCAAGGAATTAACTATTACAGGTCTCATAAAAGTAATAATATAATAAACAGTAGCTGTAGCTACTATTCTATTTTAAATACATCTAAGTCTGTTTGCTAATATCTAGTAGATGTCCCAAAGGAGTCTGTTTTTATGGTCCTGATGCCCAGTTCCTACCAAAGGAATCTATGCTAAAGGTAACATTTTCTTCAGCTTTTTAGATTTTGGGTCAAGCTCAAACCACTTACCATGCACACCCTCAGTGTAAGTATCACTCTAAGGTTCCTTTTGCTGGTCCAAGACTGGAAGTTTTATTTCCTAATAATTTCAGGATGAAACACAAAATTTGCCACAGTCATTAAAGATTCAAAACTGTCTGATCCTAAGCATCAAAAAGGATCTTCTTTGTGCACTTACAGAGATTTAAGAACCTCATAAAACAGGGAAATCAGTACACAGCAACTGAGAAATACAAATGAAGGGCAAACAAGTCTGAAATTCTGTCTGCAGGTCTCAGTTTCGCAACTCTGTTGACTGCAATGATGTTGCACAAGTATAATGCAAGGCAGAACATAGCCTTCTGCAATGAATAGTTAAAAGCTAAGAAATGCCTTCTGGTCTGCGCATAATGACAGTTTTTTGAAACCTCCAAGAACATCAAAAGCACTGTGTGAAGAGCCTCATAATTCTTTTATTATACTACTTTTAGGACTGGGATTCACTGCAATCGTTTTAGGAAACTGTTTCTGAAAACAGTATCTAAAGTGCTCTTTACTGCAATACTTCTGGTTGTGAAATTATTCTAGGAATTCAGGAAGTAAATCAGGACAACCTTCTACATTGCATAGGAGAAACCAGATAAAGTCAGTTCAACTCCCTAGAAATCAGTGTTTTACAGCAGACAAAAATTTGACCCACTGTGTTATAATGCCTGGAAAGGACACACAAAAATTTTCCATTTTTCCACATTAAGGATGAATCATTTTTCTTTGTTTTAGCAGCAATGCTAAAACAAAGAATAGAGAAGGTGTATGCCAAAGGCAAGGGGAGAAGGAAGACTTGAATAATTTTGAACTGCTGAGGAGCTCAGTTTAATATGAAAAAAAGATATTTTAACAATCTGCAAATGAATGAGCCATAGAGGAGGGAAAGCCATACTTTTTGTATTAAATCAGTCCATTCATTTAACAGTTGGATGTGTTGATAGCTGAATCACCATCTGCTGTATAACCAGATGTTTTCCATCCATGTTTTAATGAATCTTATTTTTCTAATCAACTTTGTACAGAGTAAAAATCTGCTTTTAAGAAGTGCTGCATTTTTCTTATACTGCACTACTTTGGTCTGTCAAAATTACAGATTATCTTATCAAATTAAACTGTTTATGTGACTGTGCTTCCTTTTATGGTGTGAAATACATCCTCGCTTAAGCAAGGATTCTCTCCCATCCTTTTAATAATGAAGTAGTGGCACTGCAGGTTTTCCTAAAGCAAGGCTGTGGCAATCCATCTGCAATTTGAGTAAGAGCATGCAGATATTGAAATAATTACCTCCTACTATTACCCACAGGCTCTCAAGTAATTACCTATTTCCATTAGCATTTTTTTTTGATTCACTAATTACATTCAGAAATGCTGGTTAGATGTCCACTACCTGAAAGGATTATATTCAAATTAACGAATAAAGATTTCTCTTAAGCTGCCAGCACGAAATTATAAGGCAATATGATGTATATGAATAGTACAGCAGTAAACTCCTCTATGCAAGATTTTAATTTTCTTTTGTTCAAAGTCACAAAAAAATAGCATGGCTTTACAAGGAAATGAGAAAAGGGAGTGACATTTGTTTTCACATTGATGCTGATCATGCAAGTGGCTTATTATGGAAGAGTATGTCATTTAAGTCTGGTTCAATATACAAAGGGTTATATGTGCACTCTTGAACAGTTTATTGAAAAACTGACATCTGAAATGTAGATAGTTTCTTTTTTATTATATGTTACAGGTACCCTACTATGCACTATAATATTACTTTTTTGATTGATCGATATGAAAACACTAAATACGTTATTTTGGAAAAATATTTTGTTTCATTGATGTTTAAGATCTCTATGTTTAGTTGTATATTGCCCTTGTTAACAGGCAATAGAAATATTTTACTTTTTCAGTACTCCAAACAAGAGAAACCATTGTTGGGTTTTATTAGGAAAATATTTTCTACAAGCATGATCTCTGTAGTTCATCTGGTTTTTTTATCTCATTATATTTATACCACTACTTGCACTCCTACCCTCTTTTTGTTGCCTGTGGGTGGAAACTCCTAAAGTTTAGCCTAATGTATATATATATATATATGCACATAGTTTTTTATACATGGGTAAAATTGTGATTTAGAGAGAGAGCAGATAAAATGCTTGGGTTTTTTTCTGGGTGAATATAATTTTACACTGTAAGGGAAACCATCTACCCTTTGATCTTATGAACTCTGGCATTGTGAATCTAACTATTTAAAAGCAGTTTAAGATTTGAAAGTAACATAAAAACTTATCATTTAGCTAATAAAAAAGTTTATTTACGTTTGAAGTTAACTTTTTGACTTACTAAAGAGATATGAACATTTCTCTTTGAATTTCCACTTTCAGTTCATTTTATTTTTCAGTTCAACTACAGAAAGGAACAAATATTCGCAAAGCTCTTTGACCAACATCCTTCTGTAAATAGATTGTTTCTTTGGAAGCACAAGTGCCAAAACAGGTTTTTACAGCAGCAAACTGCCTGCACGTCTCTTTAGTCTTGTGTAGTCCTACGCTCAGCTACACAGGTTTTCCATTAATTTATAGGAGAGAGCTTAGCTTTGTCTTGGGCCATCATGTCTTACCAGAATACACCATAATTCTGCTGATAACTTGCTCCATTGGCCTTTTTTTTTTGGAACCAGTGGCCCTTCCTCATCTAATGCTACTCATCTAAAATGTAGGCATCCAGGTTATATTTTGGTCAGCAAAGAGAAACAGATATTTCCACAGTCACACTGTTGAATCTTATTCCCTAATGGTACTACTCCTGTGTCTTGCAGTTGGTCAGCTCTCCCAGTGGAAGTCTCTCCCTCATCGACTGTAGAGGCAACCAGGTAAGTGGCTAATGACTGGCTCTTAACTGTTAAACAAAAAAATTTAGGTAAGAAAGAGTGCTCTAGTAATCCTGGCTACATAAACAGACTCCTCACTGTGCAAGGGAAATGTTAACATAGTCCTTATTGTCAAACCACTTCTTTTTTCCTGAAAAATGACCCACAAAATTTGGCCCATAAGTAGTGCTTCAGCTCTCGTACCTAATAGAAGGTGGCCTCAGTGGAATATGTCTGTGTGTTTGAAAAAGTAGATCTTCTTATTTGATAATGGTGATATCATCTTACAGAAACAACTCCCATCTGCAAAAAAATTGTTTTTTCCCCAAATATATAAAACCAGATATTGCTCCTTGAATCTAAATGTACGATATTGATTGCTGAAACTGTCATGTGTGCTGTGAAGAGAAAGATGTGGCAGGATTTCAAGACTGGCTTAAATCACTCTGGAACACTCCTTGTTCTGTTAAATAAAAGAGAGTGTTGTCTGTCACTTCAGATGACCTAGGATTTCATTCCTTCTGAATAATATTCTTTTTTAAAATTTTACCAGACTGCAATTTGTCTACAATAGTTTACATCAGTAAAATTATGTGAAAGTGTTATTGAAAAGGAGCATAAATTCAAGACAACATTAATATGTTATAGTTATATGAAAATTATTACAGTTAAATAATTTTCAGGGCTTCCTGGGAGGATAAGAAATGGTTATGTCAGCACCCTGATGTATTTTAAAGTAATTTACAGTGTCTGTAATAAAGTATTATCAAGAATGTTTTCACTGATTTTTTCTTATTGACGTGTAGATTGCTACTTTTCCAATTCATTGATTGTAACATACTTAGATGTATACTTACCTGTACAATATCACTACATCAGCAGGCTGATCCTTGATCATTAAGAAAATTCCAAAGAAAACAATCAGAAAATCTGATATAAAATTCCAAATGTGACCATGTTACCACTACCCCTTCCTTGTGTAGCAGCATTTTTCCATCTCCATTTTGATTCCTCTGTCCTGTTTTCATTTTCTCTTTTCAGGACAACTTTTAAGACAGCCAGGGCAAAACACTTCTCAATAGAGTTTGAAAAGTGATAAGGTTATTTGAGACACCTGGTTTCAGGGGAAGGTTTCCAGGGCCCTAGATAGTAGGGTCATCATATTCATTGCAGAGAAAAAACATTAGAACATAGCCAGGTGTTTTCCAGAGGCCAAAGAATAAAGTCTGGGTCTAATAATGTTAATTACAGTGCATGCTATGCTTCTAGTCTTCCAGCACAGGAAATACCTTTTAGAGATGGAAGCTGTCGTTTCCAGACTTTTGACATTTTTCTCTTTCTCTGTTTTGGTCAGCTGTTGCTGCTTTGCTCTTTACCATTTTGTGTAATCTTGGAGGAGGTTTATGAATAATCTCTGAAACATAAAATCAAATGTCACATGCTCTGTTTTCAATAGACAGGAGGGCTCTGTACTTAAACTATTTGCATCATGAACACTGTTTGTCCTGTTTGGAAACTGGGAGATAATCTCCCCTTATTTTA
This sequence comes from Dromococcyx pavoninus, assembly GCA_033558185.1. Taxonomy (NCBI): domain Eukaryota; kingdom Metazoa; phylum Chordata; class Aves; order Cuculiformes; family Neomorphidae; genus Dromococcyx; species Dromococcyx pavoninus. The sequence continues at coordinate 3,985,486 of JAUMJL010000212.1, forward strand.
CTTACATAGGTAATCCCAAAACTGACTGCAACACTGCCTTGTTCCAGCAAAGCAAAATTTCTGATGTCCAGGTCTTTGCATGTTCTTCAGGCATGATCTGACATAATGATGTCCAAAAGTATAACCTTCTTGTTCATATATAGTAGCAAGAATGTCAACGTAACAGAACTACAAAGGGTAGTTGGGTGATTACACTAAACAGGAACTTTTCACTTAAAAAAGGACTCCTAAGGATGATGTAGGTAGTGTTGACATTAAAGAGTATTCCAGCAAGTCTTCAGGCAAAAGAAAAATTACATTACTAAATGTGCTTTTTTTTTACTCCGGTCCAAATTTCTGCTCAGCACAGGCAAGATTTGTAGGACTCCCTCTTCAACTTTAACCAACACTTGAATGAAGACAGGTTCATAGTTATATGGCACATTTTTCCCATATGCTGTTACAAAGTTTAGCTAATTTTGTTGCAATATTGCTGGTGCTTTAAGGATGACAAAAGTATAAAAAAAAAGTTTTTAGACTAACCAAACAAAAAGCAAAGTTGTTCTTGTATCAGAATAAAACTCCCTGACAGAATGTCAGTAAGCAGGTGAGGGTATTGTTAACCCACATGTAAATAACAAAAAGTTTTATAGTAAGGATAAAATATTTTAGACTCCTCTTTCTCACAGAGCAAGACTGTTCTTTGTAGCCTCTTTTTTAAGTCAAGCCTGACTCTGTCGTGTCCCTGCGAGCTGAGATAGAACCAAACATGTTAATTTTAACACACTTTTATAGTATTCACATAATTAAGTATATCATTTTATTTCACTACCAATACCGTAGTTTGCAAGCAGAAAAAAAATATTCATTCAGGAAATCCTTTCATATCAGTCTAGCAGATTTGTCTTATGGGCAGTTCCTTCCAACGTGGAATTTATTATTTCCTAGCTACCTCATCTGGTTCTGTGGTGTACCTATACACGGCCAAATTGAAAGTCTCACATTTAACATGCTGTTCATCATTTAGAAAACACAGCTTGTTTTTGTTATGTAGATATGACAATATCAGAATTTTTCCTTCCAGTCACAAAATATATGAAAGACCGTCTTGCATCTCCCCAGGGGTATCTTGCCCTCCCTTTCCCATTCCTAAATTTGTGTTCCATGAGATCTCATGCAGGCTACAAAACCAAGATACTTCTCATGTCATCTGTGGGAAATGGCCATCCACATTATTTCAGTTTCTCAGTGCAGCATGGTTTGTGAAGCACCTGTGATCCTGTTCTGAACTACCAAACCAACATGGAAATCGGACTGTGTCCTTTCTATCCTTCTACCTAGAATGACCGTTTTCAACATAGTATCCCTTCTAAAATTTATCTTTCTCAGCTATGATTTAAACTGAAAAAATACTAGTGAAATATTACCCCGAAGTCTGTATGTACTCAGCGATTACAGAAATCGGAGTTTGCCATTCTGTGCTGCACAGCACCAGTGGGACTTTTTGAAGCTGAAAAACTGTGAGATCAAATGATCAAATTAAACTGATTTACCCTTGAATGGATGTAAAGCAGTTAACTCAAGAATGGAAGTAGAGTTTGGAGCATTCCAAATAGCTTGACCCAGATTTGGTTCTCATTTTCAAACATCTGCTGCTGTTTAAGTAGAACCCTACACCAAATCTAAATGAGAAAAAGCACAGACAGAAAAGAGTCTCTTCATGCAGTCCTCCTGGGTTTTTTTATCAGTATTCACTGTATGCATATGTCTCATTAATATGTACCAGTCAAGCAAAAATCTCAGATCTCATTTTCTATTTTCTGATGGCAATCTTGAGTCTTTTAATATAAATTGATGCTGTTAGTTCATTTCCTTTGTATCAAATTTTCCTGTACTTTGCTATATTTAACAGTCCACAGTGAAGTGAATGATTAGTTGCAAATAATATTCCATCACTGGTAATACAGACTAATAACACTGCAAATAGTTTTCTGCAAGAGCAAGTGGAGATTAGCTGTAGATGGTACTGGTCAGATTGTTTCATGTGATCTGTTGTTTTTTGTGTAAATCAATAAATATTCAGGGTACTGAGACCAAAACTGATAAAAGGTTTTCAAAAAACTAAAGTAAATCATGTGATCATGTCTGTTGCATTTTTCATATTTAAGTCCACTGGTGTCATTAAATGCATCAAAAAATTCCTTGGAAACAATGACACTGACTCAAAAACATGGCTGGAATTTGTGGGTTGTAGTGAAAGGAAAAATAACAGAGGAATGCATCATGAGGACCAAGATTCACCACAGTTCACTGTAGCCACGAAGTAGGACAGTAGTAGAATCTTGGGCACGACATCTACTGCAAAAATATAATTGTCCTAATTTTTATGAACTTTATGTGATACATTTTCAATTCATAGTCGATAGTTGGCCAGGATTTCAGATAGAATGCTGTGAAAAGCCTGGTTTTATTTGCAGTGAACTTTATTGTATTGTATTGTATTTACACTTACAATGGTGTGATATTTAAATCTTACTTGAAACAGCCTGTGAGATATAAATTTCAGCCTCGTTTCAGACTTGTGCTGATTTCGGCCTTGTTTCAGATATGCTGAATATCATCACTGGTGGAGTCAGTTGTGAAAATTGCTTGATGAAAACACTTTCAAATGGTGTGAATGCAACACAAGTCTTTTGTGAAATTCTGACTGTTGGCACTGATAAGTACTGAGGGTCCAGGCAGGACACATGCAATGACCCTATCTGGCACGGAGGTAACTGATAGCCTTACCAGTAGACAAACTAACAATAATGACTGTGTGAAGACTCTGAATGTCCTAGCTATGAGGTAGGTTGTACTGCCTGATATTTTCTAATTATGGAAAACTTATGGATGATCTAACAGCAGTTTTGGCAAAGTAAAACTTACTCTGTGTTACATGCTTAGCGAAGCCAGTAAATCTAGATTCAACCAAACGATAGCAGTGTCCGCCGTACTGAGAGTTCCCAGAACTATATGGGTGAATTCCATTCCTTTTCCATGGTTTTATTAAGTGCATAGTCTATTTAAATTACAATTTTTAAGGATAAGAAGTTGGACTTGATATTTTTCTGTAAGTAGCGGAGAAGCCACAAAAGAGTTACAGTGCCACTGATGAAGATGAGAATGAGACTGTGCTTTAGGATAGACATGTAAAACACCTGGCCCACTGGCAGTCTCATAGAATCATAGAATTGTAGAATGGTTTGGGTTAGAAGAGACCTTTAAAGGTCATCTAGTCCAACTCCCTCCACCACGGGCAGGGACACTTTCAACTAGATCAGGTAGCTCAGAACCCCATCCAACCTGACTTTGAATGTTTTCAGGAATGGGGCTTCTGCAACCTCTCTGTTCCAGAGTTTCAACCACATTCACTGTAAAATAATTTTTATTTATATTTAGTCTAAATTTACACTTTTTCAGTTTAATATCATTACCCCTTTTCTTATTGCATCAGGCCCTGCTAAAATCTTTGTCCCTATCTTTCTTATAAGCCCCCCTTTTAAGTACTGAACAGCTGCTACAAGGTCTCCCTAGAGCCTTTTCATCACCAGGCTGAACAACTGCCCTCTCTCAGCCTTTTCTCACAGGAGAGGTTTTCCATCCCTCTGATCATTTCTGTGGCCCTGCTCTGGACCTGCTCCAACATATATTTTTCCTGTATTGAGAGCTACAAAACTGGATGCAGGACTCCAGGTAGTGCCTCACCAGAGCAGAGGGGCAGAATCACCTCCCTCAGACCGCTGACCACACTTCTTTTGATGCAGCCCGGGGTATGGTTGACCTTCCAGGCTACGAGTGCACATTGCCAGCTTTTCATCCACCAATATACCCAAGTCCTTCTTAACATGACTGTTCTGAATCCCTTCATCCCTCAGACTGTAGTGATACTGGGGATTGCCCCAACCCATAGGCAGGACCTTACATCTGGCCTTGTTGAACCTCATAAGGTTCAAACAGGCCCATTTCTCAGGCTTTTGCAGGTGCCTCTGGATGGCGTCTCATCCCTCAGATATGTTAACTGCACCACTCAACTTGGTGTCATCTGAAACTTGGTAAGAGTGTACTCAATCCCGCAGTCTATGTTATTGATGAAGATATTAAACAGTATTGATCCCAGTATGGACCCCTGAGGGACACAGCTTGTCACCGATCTCCATTTGGGCATCAATACATTGACCACTACTCTCTGTATGTGACCATCCAACCAATTCCTTATCCACTGAGCAGTCCACCCATCAAATCCATATCTCTCCAATTTAGAGAGAAGGATGTTATGAGGAACTGTTTCAAAGGCCTTAATGAAGTCCAGACAGAAGACATCCTTAACTCTTTCATTGTCCACTAATGTAGTCATTCCATCATAGAAGACCACTAGGTTGGTCAGTCAGGACTTGCCCTTGGTGAAGCCATGCTGTCTGTCTTGAATCACTTCCCTGTCCTCCATGCAACTTAACATGGCTTCTAGGAGGATCTGTTCTGTGATCTTCCCAGGCCAGCGATTAGGAATACAGGTCAGTAGTTCCCAGGGTCCTCCTTTCTACTCTTTTAAAAAATGAGGATTTCCCTTTTTCCAGTTACCAGAGATTTCACCTGAATGCCATGACTTTTCATTGAAAGTGACTTGGCAACTACACCAGTAAATTCCCTCAGGACGCAGTGTCGCATCTTGTCAGGTCCCATAGACTTACATACAGTCATGTTCTTCAGGTGATCACAAACTTGATCTTTTCTCACAGTGGGAGGGAATTTATTCCCCTGGTACTTGTCTTGAGGTCCGTCCACTTGAGAGGTGTAAGAAGAGAGGCTGCCAGAAAAGACTGAGGCAAAATATTGTTGAGTATCTTCAGCCTTCTCCTTCTCCATTGCTACCGATTTGACAGTCATGTTCATCAAGCAGGAAGGGGCTAAACTTTCTTTGACTTTCCTTTTCTGGCTGACATACCTGTATAAGCCCTTTTTATTATTCTTTGCATCCTTTGTGAAATTCAGCTCCAGTCATGCCTTGGCCTTCCTGATGAATGGTACTCAGAAGTCTCAAAATTTCATTAAATTTTTTCAGGCAATCTCAGGAAGGCACATTGTTTTGTAATTTTCCTAACACTATTTCCATTATTTCCCAGAGCCTGCAATGAATCTAAAATATATGCTTACCTCTCTATTCTACGACCCAGGCACTGTCTGAAAGAAGTTTGCCAGTTAATATTAATTAATTATGGTTTTTTTCATGACATGAAGAAAGCTCTTTTCCCATAAATATTACAAATAAAACCAAACAAGCTTCATTCTCAGTGACCCTAAATTATAGGTGAGAGATATTTGGATCGATTTACTGAGATATATAAAATTAATCAAGAAAGACAAGTAATTGTGACATGGAATAGGTTTGCTTTCCAAAGAGAAAAACAAAGGTGTTCATTGTGTCATAAGTTTAAAAAGCACCATTTTCAGAGCAGAATGTGATATCTATTTTATCCTCAGGTAATGACAAAAGTGCATTTTATTGGTCTTATCTAAAACATAATCTTATTCTTGCCTGTATCATAGGAAATATAAAACATTAGCACATAGAAACTGTATATGAAAGAAAAAGCAGCACTAGAGTTAATATTGTTTGTTAAGGAAAACAGAACTTCTTGTGTATGTGTGTCTTCAAGAACATGGTACCTCTAATTGAACAATATCCATCAACTAATGCTCAGTTTACAGTAACTAACTCTTTTTATTCTATTTTAGTAATGTGCGAAAAGTTAATCCCTCAAAGAGACATTTCTAACAACTGAATTATAAATTAATTCTATTTAAATATCACTTTGACTTCAAGGAGCTTTACTATAATTGCTCATTTCAGTTCCCAATTACATCATCCTTAAATTTCTTCTCAATTCCCACGTCAAAGCAGTAGAAAAAGACATATGTATTCTACTTTCACGAAATTTGGGGAAAGAGGTCTTTACATCTACTGATATGTGGAAAATGTAGTAGGCCTTCAAGACTGTCAATAAACACAATTATTTTTTATCCTAATTGAATAAAATCATGGCATGTGGAATGGCATATTCTGATAATATGGCAAGAGTTCTTCGTACTCAAACCAAGACATTTAATCAAAGTGTCTAAGGTAAGAACAAGCTGGCCAAAACCTACAGGCACTATGACCAATAGAAATGGGGACGTACCTTGGAGACGTCTATGTCTTAAGTGAATTTCTCTGTTGTTAGTAAAGGGAGACAAGAATGACTGAGTTACACATGAAGAATTATGGATATTGAATCCAGGTTAAAAAACAATTTCACAACGAATAATTTATAGACAGTATACGTAGAAATTATTCAAGCAACATGCATTTTAGCCCAACCACATTTCACCTTTTACTTTCTAGAGGAAAGGGATGTTTGCATTACATTATTTTATATTTCAGGGTAGACTAAGGAGAAGAGGAGGTAAAACTTGAAGAACATACTTTGGTTTTGGCAGGAGACATAGTGGTTCAAACAGGCATCTGAAAGAGAACTTCATGAGGAAAATGCACTCTACTGTATTCTTTTGGTTCTTTTATTTCCAAGAAAAAGACTCTTGCCTATTTACCAGAAAGAAATTAGTCAATACACTCTTCTTTCTTTGACTGAAGGTAATGCATCTTCTTTAAAAAAACAAATTGAAACTATCAATAAAGATTTTTAACGAAATGTATGAATGACAAATGAAGAAAACAGATAAAGAAAGGCAGCACCAGTTCCATGAGTCCCAAAATCAGCCTGGATGAGTTAGTTATTTCAAACTCCTTCACAGATCATTGAGTTTTATGACAAAATCTCTGTATAAAGTTTTATGACCTGTAAAATAAGTGGTCCAGACACTGCAGAAGATGTCTTGTGTGTCAAGGATAAGCAGATGTACACAGTAGAGTTTAAAACCAAAGAAAATATCTTTCATGTTCTACCAATAGTGCCTGGCATGACTCGAGTTGTCCTTCATGCAGACAACGCCTTACAGATGTAATGATTTCTTTAGGATTACCCTCCTCACCTCCAGCTATATAGCATTGAACTAGCTAGAGGGCATCCATTCTTTACAATTTTATTCCCATCTTCTTCTTGCCTAATTAGTTGAAAATCAGAAGTAAGAAAAAATCTTTTGTCTATGTAAGACCAAAATCAATACAGTTGCTACAATATATTTATGACAAAAATTTCCTCCCAGTCAAAAACTATTAGGTTTTTCTGTTTCAGAAAGAAACTTCATGCATTAAGCAAAACATTTTTATTACTCAAGGTAAAACAATAACTTCTGCAATGACCTCAATGGAAGCATTACTCCCTAGTACTGGAAAAACTGATCTAACCATTTCTGTATCTTACAATAGCACCTGGTGCTCTCTGAAGTCCCGCTGAAGTCTGTCTTAAATCACATCACATACAGGATGCACCAAGGAATATGCAAAATGTGGAATGCAGCCAAATAAAGCTTAGTAGTTTTCCTCAAAACGAGTAAGAATGTGTTGAGATTTAACCTTCACTTGCAGTATTAAAGACTCCAGGCAAAAAAATCCACTACACTACTGCCTTTTGTCACAATGTTGCACAGATATTAGTAATCAAGAAATATTTTCTGCAGAAATTAAGATGAACCAAGATGTTGCAGCTTCCTAACTTTTTTTTTTAAATGTCCTCTGGACTAGCTATTACCTTGAAGCAGTATTTTGTGTATAAATTTGGACTTCTATAGAAGCATAAAAACAACAGGGATATTAAGTTTTGGATTATAACTATTATTTGTGAAAATAATAATAGTCTTCTCATAGAGGTTAGCTGTGGAAAGAAATTCTAATATAAAGGCTTTTTGTCCAACTTAAGCAGAGTTGTTAATATGACCAACAGTACATTGCTACAGATGTAAAAGCTATCAAGTGGTCTGGGAAAGTTTTCCTTTAAATACGGCTTCACAGATGTTCAATCACCTGGCATTTGCAAGCAGAATAAATATGGTGCCTATACTATGTATTCCCACTGGCCTTCTGTGACCTACATTAGCTTTTCCCTTAAAGAAAGCATAAAGCATTGATGCACTATTCATTTCCTTAGCTATGAAATTTAATAAAATAATGACAAAAACGTTTGCTACTGTATAACCAATAACATTTTAGGTCTTGTGCAGTGTATGGTCAGAGCTGAAAGCTGGCTATAGAAGATTTTCCTCTTTTCTTTCTCCTACAAGCTACAATTTCTAAAGCCTGTTAGTAATACAAAGGGAAGACACATCTCTGTGAAATGAAAGCTGATTTCACAATGAATACTTAGAAATATCTTCAGGTGACTGTAGTTTTGATTTGTTGTCTATCATGCATTCTGAAAAAAAGTCAGGTTCATTGTACAATAATTACTAGAACAGAAATAAAATCAAAGGTCATCGAATGCCAGCAAGATTCTGATATCACTCTCGGATGTCATCTTCAAATAGTTAGTCCTTGTGAAGTATTTATTCAGTGATATCTGAGATACAATCGAGGGGGGCATATTTGCAGTAGGAAAGAAGTATGGTTCCTATGAAGGTTTTCTGTTGTTGATGACGATATATGACAAAAGAGCAATTTACCTACACATGCAAGGGTAGTTGTCCTGCAGCAGCTCTTCTTAAATACCTCTTCAACTTTCCACATAGGGTAAAAGCCTCTTATAGTGTTTGATTTGAACTGTGTTTCACTGCAAATAGAGTGAGCAATGACACTTTTAAAGTCATTCTGTATCTTTGTATGAGTTAACTTCTCTTTGTAGACAACTACCATCATCACAAGGTGGTTTATAAAGCAAGTGCCTAGTTTGGAAGTTCAGGTGTTGATTTTGGACAAAATTATTAACTATCCTGTTAGAATTCCAAGGTAATCAGTAAAATTTTATTTTTTAGAAAGATAAATGTATTTAATGATTTCTTCTTTACTGCAAAGTAGATGTGGCTGTTTTAAGAACAGAAACATATCTGTTTGAGTAACTGAGAGTAAATTGAAAACCCAAGTGAGTAAGGAAATGCTGCTATGTGGATGAAATAACTCACATCCTTTCCTTTGGAAATGTAGATGAAAAGCTCTGTTCATTCTAACCCAGTTTTACTGCAGATCCACCTCTGCTGTTAATATAGAATTGCATCAGTGGCAGGTAGACTATATGGCATGTTGTAGCAAATATTTTTTATGACATGAAGTGATATCAGGTGTTATTTTATCATTTGGTTCCCTAGCAACTGCATTAAAATAAAAAAAAAGGAAACAAAACAGTCTCTTCTTTTTCCAGTGAACTGTGGAAATATACAACCCATTTATCCTTCATAAGCACCTGAAAGAATCCTAGAGTACATTCTGATCTAGCTTTCTCATTTTCACAACTATAAAATCTAGTCTACCATTCTTCCATGAGGATAATGCTACAAATTTATGTCAGGTCAATAGCATAGTATAAAATAAGCTGGTTTTTCCTCAATACATTTTCCCATCCTCCATAGAAAGTCTGTGTCCTGCAAACCAGTATAAAAGAGCTAGGCTGAGCAGTATATTTCCCTTAAACTTTTCATGGATTCACGATCCAGGAATTCTAAATCTAAATCTGTTGCAGATGATTTTGATTTGTGAAGAAGCACAAGGTTAATCAATAAGACCTTTAAGGCATATAAATCTGCACAATTTTGGAAAGAATTATTGTACTTAACAGTAGCTGAAGATCTAGTTCATAACTGAAAAATCAATAAAAAGTAAAAAAAAAAAAGTCTGCAATCCTAATTACTTCAAATAAACAGATAAAACCACCATACCTTCCTTGATCTTTTTTTTTTCTTTAAGGAATATACTATTTCTTATCCATGTTATTGTTTATTTATTGATACATATTTCTTTTTCGTAAGAAAAATTACAGATAATTTGCTTTGTCAATATCCATGCTTTTTAATTGCCACATATATCTTTCAGTTAAAATCAATAGAGGAAAATCAAGAAAGCAGAACAATATAATTCCCTATTCTGCAGAGTGAATATGAATATGTGGTAAGACACATCATTAATAGCAGATGGAAATAAACATGAGGAAATTTACCTGTTGGTTTATTATATTGAATCTATTTGGGTTTTGCATTTCTAGTTCTGCAGTACCTAGGTGCAGAAGTCCAGTAAAATAAATTGGTGTCATGAATTCCTTTGAAGATCATTCATTGAGCCAATTACTCACCTATGCATGCATATTCTCTTCCCTATGTGACATTACAGTCCTACCACACACCTTCAGCTTTTTACCCTTGATCACAACATATATTTAATTCTATCTTGTTTAAACTTAGAAAGAACTTGCTTTAGGACATTGTCTATACTGTGCCTGTACAATGAGGATTCTCTGTAGTAGTAAAACCAAAAATTAATAATAGCGAGAATGTTAAGGCAATATGAGAAATAATTTTAATTGAAATTCTCTCCCTTACTTTTTTCTGAAAAGACAGAGAAGATAGAAGCATTGCATTTTTCATCACATTTTTATGTTCTTTTCACTCTCCACATTGTGTAAAATGTGACTTTCTCTGCTTCCCTGCAGTGTCATTCCTAGTGGCTTTCCAAAGTAGAATTTAGCAACCATTTCTCCATATAATGGCTTTTTTTTGTGTGTGTTCAGTGATACTGAAACAGCTCCACAGAAACCTATCAATTTCAGGGAAACTTTTACTGACCAAAGTTAGTGAGGAATTTTATTTATAACACTCAGAAGCTGAGGGAATAGTACGGACAACAAAGATTTGAGTTCCTGTTTAAAGCAAGAACTTGAAATATGATGCCATACTCTGGGTGACTGGTCTAAATTACAGTGCAGACGCTGTTCTGAAATGAGTCTAAATTTCAGGCTTGGAGGAGCTGATGGGGAGGGAGGGAACTGTTTTCTTTTTCCACAGCATTGAAAGGTCTTGGATTGTGCACTGTAATAAGGAAAGAAATCATCATCACTTCTCTGAATCATAACAAAATTAGTGTTAATTATGTGGGAAGCTATATGAACTCTATGACAAGAACAAAATTAATTTGCAGTAGGTGTCTGGTCAGTGCCTTAATTTGACCCATGAACTGAATAGAGGCAGAAGACTTGCATGGGATTGTTGTGTCCAAAATGAAAGAAAAGTATAGATGAGGAACGACTGAGGGAGTTGGGGCTGTTTAGTCTAAAGAAGAGGAGGCTCAGGGGAGACCTCATTGCTCTCTACAACTACCTAAAATGAGGTTGTAGTTGGGCAGGGGTTGGTCTCTTCTCTCGGGTGACCAGCGACCGAACTAGAGCGCATGGACTCAAGCTTCATCAGGAGAGGCTTAGGCTTGATGTTAGGAAAAAGTTCTTCACTGAAAGGGTGATTGTCCATTGGAATGCGCTGCTCAGGGAGGTGGTGGAGTCACCGACCCTGGAGGTGTTTAAGGGGAGACTGGATGAGGCACTGAGTGCCATGGTTTAGATGATGGTTGGTGTTAGTGTTGGAGTTGGTGTTAGTGTTGGGTTATAGGTTGGACTTGATGATCTCAGAGGTTTTTTTCCTACCTTAGGATACTGTGATACTGTGATACTGTGACTTTATGGGGGAAAAAAATCACACAGGTTGATTAGGCATCTGTTCTTTGTATGTATGTGCCCCAGTCTCCATAGGGGAAATAACCCTCGATTTCCCAGACATATTACAGACACTTGCTAGACAATAAAAAATCTGAAGCAACATCCTGGGCTGTGGAAGACAGTTATTCCAACAGCGATAAGCTTGTTCTCTCTGCTTCCATCTGCTTTTCATTCATTCCTTTGATGATATCACTTCCCCACATACCTGTCACTCTTCTGGTACTTGTCTCTGTCCTCTCTAATCAATCTTCTCTTCTGAAATGTTGTGCCCATATTTGGAGGCAATGATATCCTCAAGGAAATAAGCTAGAAAGCATTAGGCCTTTATTCCTGAAGCATATGAACTTCAATTTCTACAAGTCTGATCAGTTTGTCATATCTAAGCAATTTTCAAAACACAGCAGAAGGCTAATTTTTTGAAATTAGGTGGTTATGTCCTTCATCCCTCATGGACAGATTCCAAATTCCTATATAATCACACATTAAGATGGCAGAGCTTCACAAATAAGCAGTAAAATTATTTTTATATGGGCAAGACTGTGTTTTCAGGAAAAGTAGACCTGATTTAGGTGCGAATGATAAAAATATTCAATCTGAATACAAGGTTTCTACTATATAATGAGTATTTTTCTGAGTTGGAAGAGTTACAAAACCACTCCTCATACTGGAAAGATTTGGATAATATTAACTACCGTCACAGTTAATAGGTATCGGTGCACCTTAAATCAAAATTAAAAGTGAACGCAGTGCATTCTCTTTAGTGGGAAAGTTTAGCTTGCACATTTAAGCAGAACCATTCATATATGCAAGATTTAATCAAGACATGTGCAACATCTCCACGAAAATAATCAGGATGAAACAGTCTAAGAATAGTGTGATTGAGCTGATTTTGCCATTAGCTCTGGGAGAATATCTTCAGAAACACATACTCTAACAGACTAAACTCAAAACAAGGCAGAATATCAAATTGAAATAATGAATGCTGTGCATGGCTGTTCAGATAAAGGTGGTCTGTACTGTTACTTTTGTGAAGATAATAGTGCATGAAATACAAAATTTAAGATAACAGAAGATGGTATAAAATTATTTGTAGCCACTAGAAATTAGTAGAAAGCATTACGCCTTGAAAAACCTCATTAGAATATGGCTGATAACTGGAAAATTAGTTTTGCTATGTTATTCATTTTGGTTAAAGAATTTTGGATACCTGCACAGTACACTTGTTACTGGTAAGGCCAGGGTAATTATCATGGTGTTGTTCTTTATCCAATCAGGTATGCTATACTAGACAAAGACAAAAATATGGAATCATCTTGTCCTAGAGGAAAGTATAGGCATATATTCTTTGCAGTAGAAACTGATATAGGTATTAAGCAGAACTACATTCAAGAAAAACCCATGCTAAATCAGTATTATGTCCCAGCTTTGGGACAACACTCTCAGCTGCTGCAAATTCACATATTTTATTCAACTAATCAGGGTTGTAGTCGCTTACACCTGATGAAGGTCTGCTGTGGTGACATGCATTAATACTGGGGAGAAAAGTAGAAAAATAAAATCAAATTTCACAAAAAGGGAAAAATATACTACTGTTCTCTTAAGTTTCCTTTTACCTATATTTTCTGAACCACTAGACGAAAAATGCAAGCTGGAATCTGAACAGAATCATACACACTATATCTTGGCATCAGAAGAATGAACGTTTAATTGACAGGCAGGTAAATACTAAAGGCAATATTTTATGAAAAATACATACTTTCCCAGCAGTTCAGGAGTCAAAAGGCAATCATAACTAGAAGTGGCATGAATGACGATGGTGTCTATTTATGTCTAATCTGCAATGCCTGGGGAGAAGAAGAGAGAAGAACCTGGAATTTTAAGAGGTATCAGCAAAAAAACAAGCCTCAAAAACTCTGTTGAACACACACTGAACTTATTTGTCAATTTGAAACATTCCATGAGCCAGAAATGTTAGATGGGAAGCTAGTGACCCCAGTTGCTTTATACAGCACTGGGCGTGAAATAACTGTATCATGTAACCAAGCAAGAAGTGTACGGTCAGACTGAAACATACAGCTGTGTTCAACATTCTTGTAAAAATAGCTGGACAATATCACACATGCCAAACAAAATTATTTCTCTTCAGCTCATATGTGAATTCCAGCTGAAAAGAGATATTAGGATTACATTGCACTTAAAAATCAAAGAGGGTATATACTAGGGTATTGTCTCCAATTTTATCCCACAGATAGTAACATGGAAAAAAGAAAAAAAAATAAGTCTGGCAATATTTTTCCCTCAAAATTTGTGGGTTTTGCAGTGCCTTTGATCTGAAGATCTCAAATGTTTTATGACTACTAACCCCGATTCCTCATCACTTTTTTTCTTGGAAAGTAATTGGTATTGGTATAAAAATGTAAAAACATATAAATCATACTACTATGATCCTTTGGAAAATAATTTATATCTGTCTTGTGTAGCTGTTGATAACTTCACAACTCCCAAAGAAGCCAAAGACGACCAGTATTAGGCCCTTTCAATGTCATGAGAAGTTATCAGGTTTATATTCAGCATGTCCAGGTCTTCTAAGCACCTTGGCTTTTACAATGTGCTATAGCTGCTCCATCAATAACACCAATTTCCTTGAATCTAGGAGCTTTCTCTCTTATTCGCAGAATATCTTCATAATCCTTTTTCATCAAACTAATAACATTGCTGTTTCTCCTGTACCTTCCTTACAAGATTATCTTAAGATTCAGACATGGGTTCTATTTTTTTTCTTTTCAAGTTCCCTCTTGACATCTAAGCAGCTACTTAAAGTTTTGTGCATTTTCTTATCAAATGGAGGGTAGCATGACTCTATTTCAGCTTTCTCATTTACCCACATTTGAGTGAATCTGTGTTTGATGAGCACGTGTGGATAGATACTGCATCAGGTGGCCTGCAAATTCTTGACATGGTAATTTACTCAGATGGGTAAATTGACACCTAATCCATTCAGGAGTTAAATGTTATTTCAGACAAAACTTCCTTTGTTGCTCTGGTAGATTAAAGAACATCAGATGTCCAATGGAGAATCACACTATTCTTAATAATATGTGTAAAGGCATCATGCAGCTGTTAATACTTGCTAACTATGTGACCTTGAATTGTTGGCCATTCTTTCCTGTCACACTTGAGGTGTTGTTTTTCCTTTTGCTCATTGTACATTGCCTGCAATTAGTCTTTAAGCTCTTTACACCAAGGAGCTTCTTAAGCAGTTTTATTCACTGTTTAATACCCATTAAGATGGATTTATTCATCCTCTACCAAAGTTATCCAAGTCACTCTACAAATATTTGAAAATAAACATGCCATTCTCTGGGTTTTGTTGTTTGTTTGGGACTATTGTAATAGTTATCCTGGATGCTGTCTTAACCGAAGGTGAAAAAAACTAACAAATCTTGTGAGCTTTAAGCAATATTTACATGATACTTAAATCATCTTGCCACTTAATCTCCTTTCGATGAAGGATGTGTTTCTTGATTAAGTATTCTCAGTTTTCCATCATTTTGGTTTTTTTCAAAGCTTTCCTACACTAGCAAAAAGCCTCTGATATCTGAATCACAAAGGAGAGGTTCTGTTTATGCATATTCATAGGTGATTAAAGGAAATTGTACTTGTTTATTTTGCCCATCTGAATTGTAATATTGTCTGTGTAGATTCCTGCCTTAGAAAAAGCTGCTTAAAACTCGTGTAAAAAAAGGGCAGGGATTCCCTGTAGAACTGTTCATGTTTAATTCTATTTTGAAATAAATCTTGTGCACAAAAGGCCAGTTTTATTTGATGCCATAATAATAAAGATTCATACTTGCTATTATTTTACTGAAATGATTTTGTAATGCAAATTGAGCAGCTTTAGTGTTCAATTACTTTTGTGCTAATATAAATGGTAGGATTAGCATAGCTGTACTAGAGCTTCAGCAGTTGGTATTGTAAAAATTCAGCCAATTTCAACAGCTGCAACTAAATGGTATCCTGTGGTCCAAATACTGAAATTGAGGTACTGGTAACAGAAATGCTTCTTTTGGATGCAATTGTAATAATTAGAATACTGTGTAATTTCTGAGTCAGTGTGATGAATAAACAATAAAAGAAAAAATAGAACATACATACAGGAGATATAAGTCTTTGTGATGTTCTGTTCTCAGTGCAGTAGTGGATCAGCTGGAAGAGAACACAGGCAAAGAGATTCGTCTTCATTGTTATGATGCCCATAGTGCTGCAGGAACTTTATCTATCCTGGCATCACTTTGTAATAAGGAAATGCATGGTAGAATAAAGATCAGCAAGACCTCAATCTTACCTGGAACAGGTCCCATGGGTACTGTCCTTATATACTGTCCAAGAACAAAATAGATGACCTGGATCATACACAAACTGTATTGTTTTGGTTTGATGTATTTTTTTAAAAATTTATTTTATTTTATTTTATTTTATTTTATTTTATTTTATTTTATTTTATTTTATTTTATTTTATTTTATTTTATTTTATTTTATTTTATTTTATTTTATTTTATTTTTTTAACAGCTGGGTGCAAACAAGGAAGAGGAAAACATGGATTTGTCTTTCAACATAGTGTCTCTAAAGAAACACAGACTGGAGAGTATATTAGTGAGAAAGTTCAAGAAGCCCCCAGAATTAATGTGGCAGCTACGGAGACAGCTACTTATCTCTTTCTGAAACTCTATAGGAAAAGTCCATGGCTGTAAAACATGCTGTTCATCTTCCCATTTTCAAAAGTCTGACTGGACTAGAATTAGTGGGAAACAGAAGTTGTTAATGAAAAGAAAGGGGTTCATTATAAAAATAAACCATGTATAGTCAATAACTAGTTAAGTTATCCCCTGAGGGAACTGGATCACAATCCTTTTCCCACTACTGACGTAGATGCATGCTATTTAATGAAATAGCAGACTATCAAACCATATTTTATGGATATATGATGAAGATGAAAGGGAAGAAGTAGATGCCCTTATAGGCTTGACAGTCCTGTAACATTGGATTTAGCTATTAGCACCTATTTTAACCTGAGATAATGCTTCAACTACAGAACAAACAGAGCCAGGTCAGAATGAGATTGGCAAAGGATCACACTATGACTGCTCCTAAGCCACCACTCCAACACGTGGTACTTAGAGTGTCTCGTTCCTTGAGTCTGCTCTGAGGATCTTCTGTCCATGTAGGAAAATGCATACAATTTTCCTGTATGATTCTTTGTCTTGTTTTGCACTGGTCTTCCCTCTTGCTAATGAGAGTGCATGCAACTAAAAATAGGGTTTTGTAGTTCAAAGCAAGAAAAATCTCCATTATGTAATTTGAGTGTTGCCAACACAGTACATGAATTTTATATTAATTTTCAAAACTTGTACATAAGTAGTTGCATATTATAATTTGTAATCACATGACTACCCTTGCTGTTTTACTAAGTTACTGAACATTATTGTCATCATATTTCACAAAATATAAACTTATTTTGCTTTAATCTTATACAGAATTTTGACTAGATTAAAGTACAAAGAGTAATATGGCCTTATCCATTATAACTTCTATGTGATTCCTGTAATATGGAAACTAATGAGAGCTTGCCAATTAATTAAAATTTTTTCCATATTATTACATTGAAATGATTTTCCAGTGTAAACTATTCAGTTACGCACTTTTTGGGGGGTTTTATCATTTGCTGTGTAAAATCCTTGGTAAAACATTGTCACCACACTTGCCATTTTCTGTAGTACTGGACCGTCTCAGTTTGTGTACCAAGATTGGGAAGTTTTTCTATAGACACGATATATCCTGTCAAGTCTTGCAAATGTAATCAGAATTCTGATGAGGTTCCTGGAACAACATAAGTAACAGAGTAATTTACCAACTAGACAATAACAATAACAGAGGCTGGAAACAGGGTTATCTCAACATCATTGGCCTCAAAGATGGAAAGTATGGACCATAGTCTACATATGCACCATCCTGGATTTCCTCCATTTGTCTAGAGAAGCCAGTGAGCTGAGGTTTTTGCTGCTTTGCATTATCGAAAGGAATTTGATGTGTCATCTTATTTTAGTGCAAAGTTAGAAGTCTGTCATGGAACAGAAAATTTTGTCCTTGTTGATGCTAATGCATAGTACAGTTCTCCAGGGAGGTCATCAGATCTCTGTCCCATCCTTACCACTGATTCCTATCATCAGAGACTGATACCTAAACAGAATAAGGTAGCTGCTAGTCCATCTGTTGAGTTCAATATCTGCCTGCTTTCATACTTTTAACATGCAACTGAGTTGCCTCATTGGCTTGGTCTGATGGACTACTTTAGCTAGTTGCTCTTGTCATTGTATGGGAAACAGCATGCACCTGTCAAATTTTTAGCCTGGACCAAATTCGGGTCTTCTTTGCAACTATCCAAGAGCCTCGAAATCTAAATTATAACCACCATCTCTGTTTCAGAATCAATGCTGGAGATGCTCAGAAAGATGTATTTGGATAGCAGCTTTTCACAGAATCACAGACTGAGTTGGAAAGTACCACTGGAAACCATCCAGTCCAACACACTATGCTAAAGCATGCTCACCTAAAGAAGACTGCACAGGAATATGTCCAGGGGGATTTTGAATGTGTCCAGGGGGATTTTGAATGTCTCCAGAGAAGGAGACTCCACAGCCTCTCTGGGCAGCCTGTTCCAGTGCTCCATAACCACCAGAGTAAATATTTTTTTCCTCATGTTGAGGTAGAACTTCCTATATTCCTGTCTGTACCCATTGCCCCTTTTCTTGTAACTGAGCACAATTGAAAAAAGTCTGGCCCCATCCTCTTGGCACCTGTCCTTTAGATATTTATAAACATTGAAAAGTTCCCCTCTCAAACTTCTCTTCTCCAGGCTAAAAAGATCCAGGTCTCTCTGATCATCTTTGTGGCCCTATGCTGGACCCTCTCCAGTAGTACTTTGTCTCTCTTGAACTGGGGAGCCCAGAACTGGACACAATACTCCAGATGCAGCCTCACTAGGGCTGAGTAGACAGAGAGGAGAATTTTGTTCAGCCTGCTTGCTACACTCTTCTTCTTGCACCCCATTGACCTTCTTGGCCATGAGGGCACTTTTCCAGGGGTGGAGGTGAGGTTGGCTGGCCTATAGTTTCTCGAGACTTCCTTCTTGCTCTTTTTTTTAAAACTGGATCAATATTAGCTTTTCTCCACTCCTCAGAAACCTCTCCTGTTCTCTATGAACTTTCAAAGATGATGGAGAGCTGTTTAGCAATAAAATCTGCCAGCTCACTCAGCACTTGTGGGTGCATCCCATTAGAGTGCCTGGATTTCTGAGTGTCAGGTTTGTCTAAGTGTTCTTTAACCCAATCCTCCTTGACCAAGTCTTCTTTTCTCCAGAATTCCACTCTTTCTTCCCGGGTTTTGCAATCATACCTCATGCCCTTTAGTCTCCCTGTCTCCCTTTAGTCTCCAGCATTATGGCATGACAGTTTGTACAAAATTGTGGATCTGCAGGTCACTGTACGAACAGTTTTACTGCATAGCCATGAAACATGGACACTGAAGAAGCCTGAAACACAAAGGTTTCACATTTTGCTGATTGTCCTCAGCAGTCTAATCTGAAGAACTAGAATAAGATCTGTGACCGAAACAGTGGTAACTGTAAAGATCCGCAATTGCAATATGGTTCCATTTTGACAGTATTTTTGGTGGAAGCAGACTTCAGGGATGTAAACAATGGAATTATAAATCATGTTTACCAAGAAAAGCCATGCATAGTTAGTGGTTACGTGGTTCAAAACCTCAGGTGGCACAGCAACATCATGCCTTTGACTAGCAACCAAACTGTTCTTAATGTTTCAGCCAAAATCTGGTCTAGCTGGCATTCAGTCTTCACTGAGGCTCCCTCACTTTGGGATTTGTCTCCTTTATAGGAGGCAATTGGATCAATCCACAAACTTTGCCTCATTGTCTCCTTCTTTGCCTGTGAGTTTAGCACCAGCTATGACCTTCTGTGAGATTTATGTATTGACCGTGACAAAAAGGCTAAAACCAATTAAATTAGCTGCTGATACTTCCTCTTAATAATTTCCTAAACTGGCAGCGCTTCCAGTCCTCTTGATTTATTGCTGACATTTGTGAGACACACCCTCAATCTACTACTGTTAGTAAATGGCCCTCTCAGAGGAGGAGATTGCTTAGTTCAGGATAGAGCCCTACTGCACAAGGGTGAGAGGAAGAGTCCCTTTCACTGTTTCATACCAAAATAATAAGATTTAGTGAAGCAGCTTCATCTGTCAATAGAGAAATCTGTTGCAATTCTGCTGCACGTCTTCCTCCTGTATCGACATTCCTTTCAGGAATTGGAATACTGAAGTAAGTTCCTCTACCTTTCAAATGATCCCATTTAACTGCCTATATGTCATTGATAAATACATTGCACTTTGTGTGAAGATTCACTCTACTTATAATTTAGAAGTATCAAAATTGGATTCAAGCAGCAAGCACATGTATGTTTCATGTACTGTAGTTTACATTAGAGACCACTACACAGCTCAGAAATTACCACTGAGCCCAGGATGTTCCCCCCAACATTACACTCAAAAAACTGTAGACTGTGTTCCTATCTCAAGCCATAAATTTGGTGAAAACCAACACAATTAGCCTAGTTTCTTACGGAAAATGACAAGTCCTATCCAGGCTATGACTTAAAATACAAGTTGAAGTTGTAGTTTGTATACATGCATTTAACTTTGCTTCACTTTATAATGAAGTTTAGAAGTTTTGGATTTTGATCAAAGGTATCCTGTGAGGTTCGGATTTTACTCTGGTACACAATAGCATCTATTTTCTCTTTTTGAGTTATCCATATAGTAAAATGGGATTAGCAAGTGAATCAAATATGAGGATGCCAAGCTGTTGAAAGTATTGGTTTATATACAAAACGGTTTTTTATAATGTGACAAAGCATTTGAGTCTCAATTTCATATCTGAATTCTTCTCTCATGCAAGGATGTTCTAAGCATTTAGACAGCAAAATTTCTATAGGTACATTTTAAACCTCAGTTTATCTCTGAATTTTTTAGTTGTACAAATGGGCTATCATGTATTTTGGGAGTGTTTTGGTAGAGTGTGTTTAATCTGGTTTCATTGTGAGGAGCACACATGGTTGCTTAGATAGGAGCCATACAGGACTCACTGGCATCAGCTTTGTGTATATGACATAGGAAGCTAGACTGCTCCGAAAAGAATGGTGAAGGGAAAATGTCACTCAGGAAGACCATTTCCTCGAGAAGGTGATCTGCCCTACAAGACTAGTATATAGAGAGCTGAATATAAACGGATCTGTCTTGTTCTTCTTGTGCTTTATTGTGGATAAAGAGCTTAGCACTAGCCAGTAGCATTGGATGGAAGCCACTTATTATCACAGCATTCACAGCCAAGCATGAGCCTCTCAAAATCTGGTACACTGCATGTACATTTGCCTCTTGCATCTGTAATTACATCATATACATCCAGGATTCACATATTTCTAGTACAGATGTGTAAGCAGTACAAAATGAGGAAATTACCATCCAAATAAATGATTTGAGTACGTGAAGCTACAGAAATATGTCTGTTTACACTCTAGTCTTGGAGTCTGGGTTATCCATTTGTTCATTTCAGGTCATAATAGGAAAAATAGTTATCCTTTCAGCAGAAAAATAGTAGCGCTGTAAAAATTTCCATTGATTAATCCAGAAATTACCCAAGTACTTGAAGTATTTGTTCACTATAACCTGTAATTTTGCTGATGGGTTGCAGCAAGGCTCTTGAAGCCAAAAGGGTTCAGCTGAGGTGACATACTAAATGCAGAAACATGCTGCACTGAAGCTGCATAGAATTTCAACTCACATCATTAGCTTCAAGGATAATAACTGTGAACTCTAGGGCAAACTTTTCTTATAGAGAACTAATGAGTTTTTGCAATACCTCAGAACATCCCGTACCTGTTGTTGAGCTCTGAATTAAACAAGCAGGAAGGAAAGTAACTGTAATCATACCTGTCTTCTTCCAGTCCTGGGCTTATATGTTACTATAAGGTAAGTTATTTCGCCTCGTTATAGCTCTTCACATTTCTAGATCAAATTGTTTCTCTCCACAAATCTAAAACCAATCAATTGAGTTGAGACGTGAAGATTTGAATGTTTTCTATGCCATATATTCCTACTAGCTCATTCCAGATTTAGTATGCTTGTAATAAGAATGGGAAAAATTCTCAGGAGAATTATTTGCTATCAAACTACAGCAGTATCTGAACCAGAAATATTAAAAACATCATGCAGCTTTTGGTAAAAATGGATTGAAGGTTTTTTATATTTAATTTCAACTAACCACAGTATCACAGTATCACTAGGTTGGAAAAGACCTCTGAGATTATTTAGTCCAACCTATGACTCAACACTCGCACCCACTTGTCATTTAAACCACGGCATTAAGCGCCTCATCCAATCTGTTTTTAAACACCTCCAGTGACACCTCCTCTTATCATAGAATCATTGAATCATAGAATTACCTGAGTTGGAAGGGACCAAAAAGGATCATCGAGTCCAACTCCTGTCTCTACATAAGACACACCCTAACATTCACACCATGTGACTGAGAGCATTGTCCAAAAGTTTCTTCGATACTGGCAGACTCGGTGCCATGACAACTTCCCTGGGGAGCCTGTTCCAATGCTCCACCACCCACTGGGTGAAGAACCTTTTCCTAATACCTAGTCTAAACCTCCCCTGGTACATCTTCCTGCCATTACCTCTATTATTTGTATCCTCTCATTGTGAATTGCATACCATAGTTAATTATCAGTCATCTGCATTCTAATTAAAATAATGCACAGTTGTCATGTTTTAAGCCCATCTGACAACTTAACATCATGTAGCCACTCTTTCATTTTCCCTCTTCCAGTAGGATGGGAGGAAAAATGGGAAAAAAAAGTACAACATGTGGGTTGAGATAAAGACAGTTTAATAGGACAGCAAAAGAGAGATGGTGATAATGATAACAATTACGGTGACAATAATAATAATTATAATAATTATAATAGAATATAAAAATCAAGTGGTGCACAATACAATTGCTCATCACTAGTTAACCGATGTTCAGCTCATCCCCAAGCAAGAATTGCTGGACTCTGGCCAACTCCACCAGTTTATATACTGAGCATGACGTCATACAGTTTGGAATATCCCTTTGGCCAGTTTGTGTCAACTGTCCTAACTGTACACCCTTACAGCTCCCCACGCACCCCCCACCTTCTCGCTGGCAGGCCAGCATGAGAAGCTGAAAAGTCCTTGACTCCTTAATAAGAACCAAAACAGTGTGTCATCAACTTTATTTTCATCGCAAATCCAAAACATAGCATCACACCAGAAGGAAAATTAACTCTATCCTGCTGAAACCAGGACAACAGTGTATCTTATTCAGTATGCAAAAATAAGATTAAATGAAATTATTAAACACGACATTTTGACACAATGAGAGAAAACTGTACTATTAATTTAACAAAAATGAATTCTTATTCTGTGGGAAACATCAAAATTTTGACAGTTTTTAAAAATGAAATTTGATGTCCAAACTCTATAATTATGTATCTCAAGGGCTGTTATTGGACACCAGATGTACACAATGGCAGACTTCTGATACTAAACCTGAACCTATACAACCGAATCTGTAGATTTCCAGCTTTGCTTGGGAAAATATACACACAAATTACAATTGGCACAGGTTTGGGTTGATATTTTTCATATACAAATAAAATGCATTGAACAAACTGCCTCATGACTGCAGTCCACATGCCAACAAGACCTTCTTGCTTGCATCAGGTATGTTTAGTGAGGGTTTTATCTTAACAAGATGCTAATCCATGCCATTTAGTTTGGAGATGTAGGGTTATTAATGCTCCTCAGGGAGCCCAGAAGAGGGTCTCTTTCTCCAGACGTACTACCAGAGAGACCTGCATGAATCCCACAGCTATTCACATGCACGTCACCTCTGAAATAGATCTCACTATTCTAGTAGGTCCCACTGCTGCAGTAGGTTTCATCTCAGCCTCCTTTTATGCTGCTTGTAGACCTCACTTCCTCACCTTCCTCTGCTACAGCCAATTTCAGCAAATGTTGCTATAACCTGCCTGAGTCTTGCAAAGTGCAGCAGAATAAACAGAGGCTGCACAACCTGTCAAGTTAGTCCATGGAGTAAGCATGTGAAGAACCTAATTCACATTAATGCATAGGATATATGAAAGTTTTCTCTGTGAAAAATCTCTCTTGAACTGTTTCAACAATATACCTAAGTACCCTGGACAACTTAGGTTATATCTACATTGCTGAAGTCATTTGCTTCACACTGTAATGTCTGGCACCAGCTCCTGGTAATTCAGGGTGGCTTGTGTCCACACAGGCTCTCTGAATCAGACTGACCGCTTGACTAGAGTCTTCTATGCATCTCACATTGCATTTCTAGATAAAATCCAGAAACTTAGATGATCCCAAAGCCATTCCCTGGCCCTAGGGGCTAGATATATTTATAATTTTCAAATATTTTCTTCTATAAAGAGCATAGAGAGTCCATACTATGTATTGGGAACAGAGCCTGGATATGTGTCTGCACTTTGCTTAGTGGTAGGTTAAGATAGCACTAGATTGACAAAACAAAAATTGTGCTAATGACTGTTCTACTACTATAACACTCAAGATGATCGAAGTACAAAACCTGGATTCATCCTCTCACTGTTGGTGCAACACTTGGACTCATCCCTGTGTTATTTTATTTACTAACAGAAAAGTAAATCTGTAGCCCTGAGACAGAATTACCAATTTGTTTTGTTATACAACATTTACAAGTGCCCACAGTAAGGTAAATGCTGTGTCATAATTAACCAGAGTGGCTTAATTATGTGATAACATCATATATGTCTTGGGCTAGGGCTGAAGAACTCGTGAGGGTGGTATGTTGCGGTTCTACAGGAACACTGATGCGCTGGAGGAGGGGTAAAAACATGAACTAGAAAGCCTGATGTATAGATAGTATGAATGACCCATCAGAAACAGCCTCTGAGCCAAACCATTGGTGAAACTATATGCCATTTACACCACAGAATAAATACTTTGTCCGCTCCCCAAAGAGAGCAAAAGTGAGCTAACATATGCACAGTGAGGATGCCATCAATGCCCAGTCCTTTTCCCTGAAGTACACAGCAGAGCCAATTTATTTGCCAGTACAGACTTAGCTTGGTACAACTCCAGGCTAAATTGAAATGGCAAGTTGGAAAGAATCTGTGTCTTTTCCACAGCAGACAAAGGAGATTTCTGTTTTCTCTCTGTGCTTTAGAACGGTGATAGTGACATCAAAATAGTGTATTCATCACGGTGTTCTTGTGTGATCCTTTATATACATTTTGCCATGTTTCATAAAACAATTCCTAGACTACACAAGCCCAGAGAAATGCTGATTAAGCTGTACAGTAAATCTGAGCCTGAAATATGGATAATTAACCACTGTATCAGCTGCCAATAACTGTAGGACAAGAGCTTCTTTTAATTTTCCCTCAAAAGCTGAAAGAAGTAATGTTTCACTGTGACTTCAGCCAACTACAGAGGAAAACAGAGTCTAGTATTTCTTTGCCTTTGAAATAACATGATAGAAAGTACCAGTACCTTCTTTGTGAGATGCAGAACTCTAGATCACAGTTCAAAAGGCAAAGAGCAAATAACTGAGTTATACATATGTGTCTTAGAACAAGAAATAATGGTTTGAAGACAAGAAGAAAAAAGCTGGGAGTCAAGAGAAGACAGAACTGCTTCTAAGGGGGAATTTCCGCTTTAGTTTAGGCAAAGAGATCTCCGCAGGACCTTGGGAAAGTTATATCTCAGACGAGTGACTCAGTTACTCCTTTACAGATTATCCTAAAAGCTAATGACAACAAGGTAATAAAAAAAGAATTATGTAACATGCAATTCTTTATTATTCTCTAAATGTATCAACTATTTAACGCAGAAATAGTGGAAGACACTAAGATTTCTTCAGGCTGTGTTTGAATCTGTAAGAGTCATGTGCTCCACAAATAAGCATTGCCTTTTCTTCGTTCCTTCTTGCCATGAGACCAAAATAAAGAGGTAGTCAAAAATGCCAGTAGTCTACACTCTAGCAGTATCTTGCAATCAGAGGAGGTAGCTGGGTAACTAAGTGGACAGACTTTTCAAAGGCAAATATTGGTACTTTATAATTTGGGTAACTTTCCCATATATAGATAGATAGAATTTAGTTTACCTCTGGAGTCTGTAAAATGACAACAGGTATTATTTGAGATTTTTGCAACACTTCCTCCAAAATTCTGCAAAGACTTTCAGGTTTATGTTAGCATCATTATATAGAAATTACATGCATAGAGACTGAAAGCACTGAGAATACGTTATCCTTCCTGTGGTTAATGAATTTATGTGAAAAATTCCTATACTGAATACTGTTTAAACTGAGATTTTATCTTTTATCTGTTCTCATACTAAGCAATCATTTTTGGTAACATTTCAAACTTCTGTAGCCTTTCCAATTTATTGCCTTAAAATATCCAGTTTAAATACTGTTTAATATCATATATTCATGTTGAGAATAAGAAGGAAATTCCTCACTCAGTATCAGAATTGTAATGAGACATGATGTAGAACACTAAACAGTTTCTTCTCATGCAAAATCCTTCGTTATAATTACATTCAGTTATGTTAAAAATGCATATACAGGGGGTTGAGTAGATCATAACACTCATGGTGAGACTCTACATTGTCATTTCATATTCATCCCTGGTGGTTAAAAGTGACTGAAAGATGTTAATTGTTCAATATCCCACATAAACCAGATGCGTGGTCTCAGACTGCTGGAGAAGTGTTTAACGTTACAAGAACTCCAACTCACTTGGCACTAACTGGAAACTTTATTGTCAGTCTCAGCTTATATGCAAATGCAGAGATGCAGCACACTGACCTAGCAGCTATTAGAATGATGATAATGTGTACACAAAAAGACCCTGAAAAAGTAATAAGCAGACAGGAATCAAATTGCTACTGATTATTTTATATCTAGTTCATGAATTAATAAAAGATTTTTAGGTCTGGAAATCCTCTATCTTTGACTAAAGGATAATTTGCTTCAGAAAGAAAAATCACATTTAGGAGAAAACAAACTGAGACATCAAAATATTTAAGGAGATTCAGCTCTGGTCTTTGTCACAGAATTCAGTTACAAAAATCCCTTGTATTGATAAGAGGGTTGACTTGGGAGATCAAACCTTAGGGGTCACATTTGCCCTAACTTTAGTTAAACAGAAAATTATGAATTATTTGTGAATTAATTATTTGTAAACCCTTTATAATCAATGGATAATGAAAGATAATTGAACTACTTTGTCTGTCCTTAACTCTTATATCCACCTCTTTATCAACTATAGAAGGAGGCCAAACAATGATTCGCTGAAGGTGCTCTGAGTGCTTGGACTAGTCACGTAAATTTCCATGGCTAATGTTAGGAGTATTTGATCCCATTCCTTCTTTTCATGAAATAAGATTCATTTTCAAAAGGCCTCTGCTTACATTCTCTTTCACAGGATACTGGAATTGTCTTGCAGCTGTACACACTGGAGGACACAGACCCTCACTGTGCCCCTGCCTTCAGGGATCCTGGGCATCTTGGCCATTAGGCTGTGCAGGTGAGCAAGACTGGTCTCATGGCAGTGCTGAGGGATAATTATGTAGCAGAGCTGGGCAAAATTC
This sequence comes from Dromococcyx pavoninus, assembly GCA_033558185.1. NCBI lineage: Eukaryota > Metazoa > Chordata > Aves > Cuculiformes > Neomorphidae > Dromococcyx > Dromococcyx pavoninus. Next base: position 4,012,950 of record JAUMJL010000212.1, read on the forward strand.
AGCTTTCTATTGAATTAAACAAAAGACGGGGGAAGTAATTTAATTTCAGATTTCAGTTCTATGTGCATACTCCATTTTCCAAAGATTATGCAAGTAATTCAAAGCCAGTCTCAAAATATCTCCAGTTACAGACAGTATCTTTTATTTTTCCTAGTCATGACCCTCCCTCCTTCTACAATGGTATGAATGGAGTCTTTGCCAACAGTGAATATACAGGAAAAAGAAGAATATAACAAGACGTGTATAAAGTATCTGACTTTTGGTCTATCCTCTCAGCTTCAGCAGCAATCAGTTTAAATTTTTCCTGAGCCAAACATTGCATCTGGGTTACTTATGGACATATTCCCATGATTTTTTCTAAACCTTGTTTAAATCCGTTTATATTTTTGGCATCCACAGCATCTCATGGAAATGACCTCACAGTGCAGTTATGCAACAATACGGAAAAGTATTTCCTTCTGTTTATTTTAAACTCACTACCTGATAATTTTATTGTGAGTGTCTCCTCCTGAGTTCCTTTACTGCAAGGAATCCAACGTCTTCCCCGTTCCACACAGTATTCATAAATTCATGCAACTGTCATATTCCTCTAAGTTGTCATTTCCAAGATGAAGAGGTGCATTCATTTTAGTCTCCCTACATATGGACAACATTTTCCATCTTTATCAACCTCATTGCCTTTCAGTTCTATTTTATTACTACTACAATATGGAATTATTGCTAAGTGGTTCTTTTCCCACAAAAACAGTTAATATGATTTTGTTCTATTTTTACATAAGCACAGCTCAAAAATTTCCTATGAATGTGCTTCTCTTCAGCCAAAGCTTTTACTACCTCAAGACTGAATCCTCAGAAACTATGTATGTCATGCAGTAAAATAAAATCAGTTTCTTCATATCTCATGTGAATGCAGTTATATTTTATTGAGGATTTTACTTATGGCTCTCCTTTCAAGTTTCCTACAAACTGTAAGTATTGTCTAATTTTTTAAAGCTTGAGATAGCCTTGCAAGCTACTTACTCCAGTGGCATTTCAATACCTTTTAAGTCTGTATTGATTCATCCAGATATCTTTAGGTGTAAATACGGGAACATGAAGAGGTATTTATGCTAATATTTTGTATTAGTATAACATTTCAACATTTCTATTCTACCTAAGTAATAAGTACAGACAATTTTGTCAGACACATCCGCTGAATCATCAGCCTCTGACACTTCCTGTGGTGCCAGTAATATTTAAAAGTGAATTAGGGAATTGAGAAAAGAATGGGAAAAAAAAGAACATTTTTTTTTAAAGGGAAAGAAAAAATAATTTTAAAAAAAGAAAAAAAATAGCAAAGAAAATTTATGTATTTATGTTATTTTTAAAAAAGCATTTATCCAGACGACATGTTGCAGTGAGCAAATGTATACTGGCATATGGACTAGATATAGGGTTTGTATCATTTACTGTAAAGCTAGTAGCATAAACAAGGACTTCATCAAACTCCCACTCTTAAGGCTGACCTCACAAGATCTTTGTATCAACAGACGGGTCTATCTGACTCACACTTGTTCTGTGCCTTAGCAAGCCTGAGACCCTGAGGAACTATATAAACTAGCCTGTGAGCTGGAATACGTGTTGCTTTTTGATATTTGTTGCAGATGAAACTAGAAAGTTCGAGTGGTTTTGTGGAATACTGCTGACAGTATGTCAGACTGAAAAAGGGATAAGGAGTTCAAGAAAATTCTCAACAACAGATTTCTCAGGTTTTGAGTTTACAGGATGTGTCTGGTTCAATCTTTTGTGTCACTAAACATTTTTTCTAGTGATTTTTATTTTATTTTTTGAAATGTATTTATTAAACTTCAGCAAATAAATTGCCAAGCCAAAAAATGGAGATGAAATACCTTAATATTGTTTTTTTGATAATTTCTGTACAATGAAGATTTTTGTCAGAACTATTGCTTCTGGTATAATTCCTCATAACATGACTCAACAGGAAATAAGATCAAGTTGGATAAAGTAAAATTAAAAGCAAGAAAAATCATATATCCATGCTATTAGGACATTTTCATTGATGGGTTAAGTGTATTTCAATACCAAGGACCTTTTACTCTATCACACTCAGTTGTGAGAAGAGATCCTGACACACATTCAACCTGGATCACATAACTAATTGTCAGTCAAGTGCTAGATATTAGGACTCTTGATTGTTATCCTTCACTGCAGAATAAAATTGTGTGTTAGTACCTAGAGATTTACTATGAAATTCGTATTCAATCTAGGAGGCCATATGGATGATTTGTTAAGATTAAAACTTACTGCATGAGGCCTTAGGTTCTGTTCCTGAGGCAATACATGACCTTCCCTTTAGCTTATTTATAAAATATGATAGTAGTTCATACTTGAATGTCCCTGGCTTAGAAGGCAAGCATGGATTTATTCTGTATAAGTGACTAAGTGTGTGAAAATAAAAGCTGGAGTCAGTAGATCTGACTAACATAAATCTATGGCTCCCTTTTTTGTAGCTCAAGGAGATTTCCCTTCAAGTAGAAGGGAGTAGGTAGTGTTGCCTTTCTTCTTTTCTGCTGCAGCAAGTGAGGATTCCCTAGTAAAATCCTGTATTGCTCTGATGAAAGCCCAATATCTCTACACGCCCACGCAGGGCAGTGCAATGCTGTACAGAGAGTCTGAATTGAATCACCCAAGCAGTACGGCTGTCTGAAAGTAGTGCAGTGTCTGCTGCCCTCAGAAACTGCTACTCACTGCAGTGCCTTGGCTTGCTGGCATGCTCAGTCCTCTTGAGTCTCATAGCAATTTCAAATAAGAAGGGACTCCCCACAAACAGGACAGGGCATCCTGTCCTGCATTGACCTGTAAATTTGTTTCCCTTTCCATGGAAAGAAGTAACTCTTTATAATTCAAATAAATTTTATGTATAGAAAAGTATTTTATAAGACTTGATAAGTCTTTAAGGGCAGTTGAATTGCTCATGGACATGGAGGAGATTCTAGAATACGACTTCCCAGAGAGGTAAGGAAAAAAATGGGACACAGATCAAGGCAAATACTTCAAAAGGAATGATAAAAAAGAGACAGACCTAGGTTGGACCTACTCTGCCACTCTTAAACACTTTAACATTATCTTAATTTTTACGTGTCTAATGAAAAGGTATCCTTCAAATAGGAGCCTATTTTTTTCATGCTTACTAAAGAAAAACAGATACCTCAAGAGATTCATTTTACCTGTCTTTAAACAGTCTTCCTTGCATATATAAGTAACTCAGGGATTCCCCTTACAAGTATCGCTTTATTAGGCACTGAAAATTGTGCACAAGTTAGCTAATAAATTCAGTGGACTGCATGCAGTTACAATACAGGGGTGGAGAGGGATTTTACTTTATTAATCTATCATTCTACAAACCAACAGAAGAAGCAAATAATATTAAAATGTGAAGTTCTAGATTTGGGTGTTTGGAGGGTTTTTTTATTTTTAAACAAACAGAAGAGAAATGATGCAACTTTTAAACTGAAAACTTCTGCCATAATTGGCATGTGGTATCTCAAGTACCTCCATCATCATAATGACGTTTACTCTAACATAAATCTGGCCACAGAGGATGGATTATATCTCACTTATTATAGCCAGAATCATCTCTGTCAAGATACAAAGTTGATGGAGATTATCTGCTTTAGGACAAGTTCATTTTGACTGCATCATTTTTACCTGTAAACAAAAGAACTATTTATCATTTTCTTCTGACCTTTCTGGCTTCATTAGTTTCAGAGCTACAGGAATTTTGAAAGTGTACTCTTTACTTCAGAGCTTCTTTGACCTCCCATAAAGGGAGTGCAGATTGGACTTCCAACTATGTAGAATGAAGGCAAAACAGACTAAGGTTTTAATGTGTTTTTGAATCACTGAATATGTTTACAATAATGAATTCCTGATAGGCTACAACATTTGCTTCTTTACCTGAAATCTATGCTCATTGTCTCGTTGAGTGAATTCTATTGTTTATTTAATGTTAATTTTGTATCCTTTTAAGTTTTACTAGGATTGAACCTAGAGGTTCAAAAGGTGGAGTTATTAAAGATTATTTAATGATTCTAAATATATAGGTTATTTTATTTTCTCATACTGGATACAGGCAATTTTAGTAATAACAAGCAGACAGAAAGTAGGCACACTTATACAAGAGTTTTGAGATTTCTGTTACTGGAGAGTTGGATTGACACTTGGGGGGGTGCGGACATACACATGTGTTTTAGAAAAGCTGGAACTGAGATCTGCCTCTTGCCCCTCTCATATCTCATAGAATATCTGTGCACCTTCTTTGATTTAGGAATATTCATAGATATGAATAATGGCTAATCTAACTGTTCTCACTGCAACTGAAGAAGTCAAGTCCTGCACAGTGTTAATTTTATGTTCTCTTTGTTTCATTTCACCTCTCTGCATCTCCTGTTAGTGACATTTGTTGGTGCTTTTCCATCATGATAAACCTGAGCAGACCTTTATATACAAATCTTGTGTTTTACATATTCAGTTAATTAATTAAAATAATTTTTCAAACAGGAAATAAGGTTGACCTTCATAATCCTCTCTATATGAGACAGAAAACTGGAACCAATGTTTTTCAGACTGTATTCATTTGGAGCCTGAAAAAAACCCTTTGCAGTCAGTGGAAAAGTCATCATTAACAAGTAGGGTTTGGATCACGTACAAAATATGATTTTTTTTTTAACAAAAGTAAATAGTTTCTTCTGGTACAGAGAAGTTCTGTATCTGTTTCAATGAGATATGGTTTGAACAGATAGATCTTCAACCTCAAAAAAAGTTGTATGTGTGCTGGTTAAGGCATGTTTTGTCTCCTTTGTGTAAACCCATCTTTTTCTTCAGCTTCCAGTTTTCAAAAATCGGAGTTAAATCTCCTCTGAACAGGACCCTCTTATTTTGCCTACACAAGTCTGAGTGCAGCTCCTACCAAAGTCCATTAAGAGACTAAAATTGGCATACAACCATTTCACTGCTCCCCATTTTCAAAGGCATGCTGCTTGTTCAAAATATAGCTTCTACCAGGTGCTTATCTAAACCTTTGTTTCTCTTCAGACTAACCTTGATTCAGTCAATATAATGTCCCAGTTCTAATTTGCTAAGAGAGGTGACTTACCTTTTCTGAAAACAAGTCTTTAGACTGGTGAAAATATTCTGAGGATTAATAAGAAAGATAAGCTCACAGTCCAAGGGTCCAATATTTCAATTAATGATTTATCTTCATTTGCACCACAGCAAAACAGAAGCTCCTTAAAGTAGTGTAGAACTTAAAGATGAACATATTTTAGAATGGATGCTTTATTTTCTAAAGAATGACACTGCTACTTTGTAACTAAAAGCGGCACTGTGAAGGTGAAACTGCAGACATGAATATTCAGTAGTAATTACTCTTTCTCAGTACTTTCTTCACAGTGCCAGCACTGGGTTTTCCCTTTTAAAAATAGAACTGTAATTGCCAGCATTACAATAGACTTGTAAATGTTTTTAAAATCCCTCAAGTTTCATGATCTACTGCAGAGGTTTTCAGCAAGCTAAGGAGATCCTCAGAGAAAACAGGGTTCTCAAGATCCCAACTTCACGGATTTTGTTTTGAGCTTGTAAATTATTTCAAGAAGAAATAAAAATGAAGAAATAATGCAATACTCCCAAAATTTTGTCACCTGAATGACCAGAATATCATGTATTTTGATAATTTTCACTGCTTCTCTTACTTTTTAACTTCTGGCATTATTAAAGAAGTGTCTCAAATAACAGATCAAGGTACTTTTATTCAGGAATTCTGAAAAATTGTGATGTGTTTGAAAAAATATTGAATTTTCGCTCGAGCAGCCATCCTTTCATTTTATCATTTTCTCCACATTACTAACGTTGCAGAGTAATTTATATGCCTGTGTTTCTGTGCAACTGTAATATATATTTATAAAAATATACGTGATTCGACACAAAAAAACCAAGACTAAACTTATAGATTAGAAGCCAAGAGTGGGAGGGGAACGACAAATAGATGGTTATAGAACATGTTCTAACTCGTCACAGTGAGACAACGCTCATCTTGATTGCATCACTCAGTACAAGTGGCTGCATGCTGAAACATATTTTCTTACTCTCATTCAGAAAATGTTGGTGTGCACAAGCCACGACTCATTATCTGTGAAGAAATTTTGTTAATAACAACATCGCTGTGCTTGAGCACCCACCCAATTCACCAGACCTGGCTTCCTCTTCCCAAAGACCAAGTTGATGTTCAAAGAAACCCATTTTTTGTCAATAGAAGATGTGAAAGCAAAAAAGTTGCTTTGAACGTTGGCAGTATCATTTGCAGCTGTGTGTCAACACAGAAGGGAGCTGTTTTGAAAGTGATAATAGTTGTTTTTCTTGATTTGTTACATAATCATAGAGTCATAGAATCATGGAATGTCCTGACTTGGACCCACATGGATCATCAAGTCCATCTCCTGTCCCGGCACAGGACAATCTCCACATTCACACTATGTGTTTGAGTGTATTGTCCAAATGCTTCTTGAATATTGTCAGGCTTGGTGCCCTGACTGCTTCCCTGGGGAGCTGTTGCAGTGCTTCACCAACCCCTGGGCGAAGAACCTATTCCTAACATCCAACTTACCACTGCCCTGGCACATCTTCCTGCCATTCCCTTGAGTCCTATCATTGTCCAGAGAGAAGAGATCAGCACCTGCTTGCAACGGATAAGGCATGGACCCTGATGCAGATTCAAAATGAAGTCTGAATCTGAATCGTTTATTTGTAACACAAATTGCTCTTTTATAGCAATCTTTTTGCAAAGCCATTGTCCATGTACCAATTTAACACTGGTGATTGGGTTAAAACACTTGTACACGCACCTTGAGCTGTTTCTTAATTGATAGCATAAATTCTGTTTGTCTTTAGCTAATCCCTCCTGATAAACTGCTTCGGAGGGACTTTCCACTACTTCAAGGTTAGCCAATTCTCAGCTCATTATCAAATTCTGTCAAGGCCTCTGTGTTATTCTCTGTGTTACTTCCCAGGCTTTAACCCAACACCTATTCCTCCTCCTTACTTTGTGAGGAAACAGTTAACTGTGTTCAGGTCTCCCCTCAGTCTCCTCTTCTCCAGCCTAAAAAGAGTTACAGGCACAGTCTCATTTTTTTGTGCACTGAAAAATAAAGCGTTTGAATTGCCAATAATATTATATTTTAACACTTCTGATGAAAAGAAACTTCTGAACTTTCCCCAAATTTTGCTATGTTAAAATAACTCAAAAATCTTTCCAAGTAATTTTTACATTACACTGAATTTCTCTGTAGTTCAGGAAGGTGAAATATCCCTCCAATGTGCAAGCAGGCAACATGCATTTCCTAAGGACCACGTATCTCAGAGTGAAATCTGTTGCAAAGACTTCCGGAAAATATCATTTCCTGGGAAGGCAGATAATCAGAAAAAACGTGACTCAGAACACTTACTTCTGCTAGGAGTGTGTTATAACAGTAACATCTAGCTTGGTGTTTTGCTGAACTCATATGGACACTTCAAAAATTCTGGTTCACTTTGAACAAAACTAAACAGAATGTTTAGTGGAAATTCTCTCTAGTGCAGAAGTAAAGATATTGAGATAAATCAAATATTTTCTAGAACATTTTGACTTTGTAAAAAATGAATTTTCTCAGAAAAAATATTCTATATAAGACTCCAATAATAGCTGAAACATAAATGCGCTGGCAAATGTCTTGCTGCAAGTAAGTACAGAGAGCACCACCCACTAAAATCACAATCTATTTCAGTCCTGTTCCCACAGCCCCTTTGAAATCAACAACCACCTGCAATCCCAGCAGAGAAAGCCAGATATGATACTGTAACAGAAACCATAAAAGCAAGCACCTGTCCATCAGCCATTGTTATGTTCCACCACTGTAGATCTGCAGTAAACATGTGCTTGAACCTTTTTCATCCCTTGCAATAGTCTGTCCTTTTTAAATGAAAATTATGCTTTCTAGAACTAGAATCTCTATTTGAGGAGACTGAAGCCTCTAAGAAAGCATTTAGGATATTCCTTCTTTGGTGTAGGTACTTGTCCATTAATTACAGAAAAAAAGGTAGAACGGAAAGGAAAAAGAGTTTTTCATCCTAAAAAAGCAAACTGTGACATCATTAAAGGTAGGAGGCTCTGGATGTCAAATGAGGGTGGTGTTGAAGGATGTCAAAATTTGCCTCCAAAAGAGGATTTTTGTGTTTCATTTCTTTTGTACTGATTTTGTTGTTAATGTTGTTGTTCGTATCTCTGAACAGTTATAGAAAGGGCTACAACTTGTGGGGAAATCACTAAATAAACTGAAATGATTAAAAGTGTCATACATTTATAGCTAACTTACCTCAACCCATTTTTTGGCTCTCAGGTAGATAAAACTTTGTCCTAGAATTAATTCTACCAAAAAGCATGCTTCTCTTTTCCCTTTGACAATTCACTATAATCTCTCAAAGGAATAAATTCTCATTCAATATCATTGGAAAACATCATTAGCTTGGAGAAAACTGGTCTAGCTACAGCATAACAAAGCCCAATAAATTTGAATATTAACTACCAAGTAGATCAAAATGAAGTTTTCAGGTGACAAAAAACATTTCAGTAATTAATATCTACACGCTCCTGACGACTTGCAACTCAGATGTGGAAAAGCAAGAAAATAGAGTTTTGCTGAAGTAATTTGTCTCCCATTACTGCTTTCGCTTCTTACATAGCAAGTAGCTTTATGATTCTGATGCCTGTGTGAAACATACCATCTATGACTCAAAAGCTCTAATGAATGACTCACCAGTGCTGAGAATAGCTACCAAAGGGTCATGATGGGACTGGAAGGCTCCTTTCAGGAAACAGAGAGAATAGACATGTATATCTGTTCTTGCTTGAGAGTAAAATACTCTAAACTGTTAAAAGGAGTTTCAGACATCATCATTTTAGTGCTAAATGTTAATTTATATTTGTTATAAAATAACACTACATATATGCACACAAAAAAGTCAACTATTAGTCACTGTTACAGAAATACTAGGAAAAGGAGAGCTGTGATTTTAGATTATGCTTCTAAACGCATTTTCATTTCAAAAAGGACAATATTTATTGTAGAAGTAGATCCATTGTGATTTTTATTGCTTACATTTAATTACTCAACACAATACTGCCTTTTATACCCAGGCAAATACCTTTGGGCTTCTGTCCAGTTATTCGTGTAGTATATTCTCACACCAACATTACTTTTCAGTACAGCTGATCAAATCAAGACCTCGAGACAAATGCATGCCATAGACTGTGGACTTGGAACTCGGTGAGGAAGAAGTTAAATTGCTTTGTGCAAGAGTCGCTGGCACTAAAGGAAGACAGACTAAATATATTTTCTCCGGAGATGTTCAGGATCAGATAACAGAGGAAACAAAGTTCTTACTGTGGCCGATCCTGGGGTAAACAAGAAAGACTGACTGCTGAAAGAAAATAAGTAAAGGGCAGGAGGAGGGGAGAAGAGAAGATGTGAGATGTTAACTCGGGAAGACCTAGGGGTGAAAAAAAGAGAGAACCAAAAGGAAAATAGCACAATGAAGTCACAGTTGTCTTTGAAGCTGTGCAAAAGGCAAATGGACAGGCTATATCAAATTAAATTTCATGTGATACATGTGATATGTCAGGCCGTGCTTTGATTATCAAACAAAAGTAAGAATTGTATGTGGGCCTTTCTCAGTAAATGCTTTTGATATATAAGGAATTTGTCAGTGCTGCCTGGGACTGAAGGTCAGATGAAGCCATGAAAATGACTGAGTGGGAGTTGGAGATTAACAATCACCTGAATAAAAGTCGACACCGCAAAAGTTTAGGTAGAAAGATACATTATCTCACCACAGCATGGATACAGATTCTCCGAAATCTTCTCTATTTCAAATACACTCTGTAAGGCCTAGTATTTCCCTGTTACTCAGAACTGATGCCACATCTCTGACAGCTTCTTATTACTACTATAGCTGTGCATCTAAAGCCCTTGCTGTAATATATAATAAAGCAAAGCCTTCAACTAATACTAACGCGTTCTTTCATTCATTGTGAGTCTGTGGCTGTAGCAGGCTGTGATCTCTGATCTCTAATGTTAAGTGAGCTCCTCTGACTAGGTCTGAAAAGGTAATGACAGTATAATAGAATGTTATGATTGTATTTTGAACATTTCCACTGTGAGCAGAAGGCTCCTGACTCAGATATTTTTATCTCCTCCTTAAAGAACAATAGAAATAATAAGAAGGAATCAACAAGTCATATTAGAAATAATTCAATACCTCTTCCACATTTCCTTCTGCATTATTTTCACTTGAATTTAACTTACTGAAATACAATTAAAGTAGTTTGGTAGTCTGAAAAAAAGAGGCCTAATACTGTCCACCCTGAGTGAATGGTGAGCCTGCACTGCTAGAAAGGGGTTTTGCTCCCTGTATAGCAGTGCTAAGAACAAATGAATGCACCAAGTAAGATAAACGGAATGTGACATTTGAAATAATATGGAAGACAGAAGCAGTTTCAAGAGAAAATAACTTCCTAATAAGGGCAGAAGGAAACTGGGCATCAGAAAATATGAGCAAGGCCAGTAAGCATGTGTCCGTGCTCAAGCGGAACCATAGCATGTGTAGAAGTGACTGGGCTATGGATCCTTTGGTTTAAGAGTGTCATGACTCGTGTTTTATCCATCTAACCTGACAAGGCCTTTTTATCAGGAAAGCTAAAGTAAACTTTCATCTATCCATCACAGACTTTGTTCTTCTAATGCATTCACTGATGTTTGTAAAGCACTTTGAGATCCTTGTTCAGCTGGCACAAGATAAGCTGAAAGTGTAATTAAATCATTCAGTATAAAACATCCTTTACCTCATTATATTTTATAGCAGTAAATTTTTATTATTATCTAATGGCAGTAAAACATGACACAGCTCATCTAGCATGCTGGAGCAAGGTCTTGACTGAAGTTGATTAGAATTTTGTCTGAGTGAGGAGTGAATAAAAATTGAGTTAACGACTTCAGAATTTGTTTTTCTAAAAAGACATTAGGCATATATGAAAAACAAAAATGGTATTCTTCTAATGCCATATATAGTTTACTAATGCTTTAGGCTTGATTGACTCCTTTCAATGGGGATTTCAGCTCTCCGAAATGTCAATAATTCTGCCATTTTTTTCACATATTTATTGCTTTAACTGTGATTTTCGAAACACTCTTTCTGTATGCCTCCCTCGTGTTGCCTTTTTTATGGCACAACCATAATTATTTTTACTATATAGTGAAAGACTTTTGAAAGAGTAATAAGGATTATGAGTATCATTATTGGTCCATTGAAGAGAAAATAAATAAATGTGACGAAAATGATTCCACAAAAAGAAGACTTGTTTCATGAGGACAGCTCCTTGTATTTTTCACCATTTGTTTATTTAAGTCTTCAAGAACTGATCTCTCTTTTATTCTGTGAAGTAATAGCTATGGTTGAGTTAAAGAATAGAACAAATATTGGAATAGTAATGAGAACAGAGCTCCAGGATACAATTGTCACATGCTGGATAGGAAAGGATGTCTTCTGCACATGGCTAAGAATGTCACCAGCTGGGTAATGTAAGATAAAGCAAGTTCCCTCCCTCTCCACATTTCCTCTTTAACTTGCTGTTCTTTCTTTTTTTCCATCCTTAGCATCCTTGCTTACTTGTGTTATACCATCATAATATTTAATTCACTTCTCAGATTTTTGCCTCCACAACATTAATCCAAATGAGTGCCAAAAGCTTCCCTGACTTCTACCATGTTCCTGAGTGCATTTTACAACCATGGAAGTTTCCCCCAAATCCTTCTTAATGCTTTCTAGCATCTGTCACTCTTCTCTGAGATACTGGAATTATATGACTTGGATATGTAATGTACCAACTCAACTAAATTAAAAAGAAAATCTCTACGCAATGAATTGCCTTTGTGCTCACTTCTCACCTGTAATTATTAATTTTATAAACCCATCATAGAGGTATTTTAATTTGAGGAAAAAGAAATTAAAATTTAAAAGGAGGGAGAGGATGGAAGAAATAATTAGCCGCCAGCATCACTACAGCAAATAGCTTCTACTGAAAACTCAAACCATATAGAAATCCCCTACATAGGAGTAAAAAAGAGAGCAACATTGGTCACTAGGAGAAGGAAGACATTTGTCAATGCAGGGGTGGAGGGAATTGCTGAAAAGGAGACACAATGAAAGCTAATGAACCACTATATTTCAGAGAAAGCTGATGGAAGCTGCAGAGTGCTACCTGGGGAGAGGAGGTTCTTGGTACTTGTCTTTATCAGAGGTCACAGTTGCACCATTGTAAACAATCTGTGTGCTGTAGAAATCATGCAAAGAGCTCTACCCAAGACAAGACCTGCTGTTCTTTTAGTCAAATGTCCCATCCATCGGATGCTGTATTACATGAGGATAAAACACCCATGCTTGCTGAGCAGCAGCATTAATTATGGGGTTCCCAAATTGCACTATGATACAAGCTTGCCTTCTGTTTCAAAATTATATTCATGACAACAAATCTGTTCATCTCCTCCACTGACACGTTTTACTTTCCCAGGACAGGAACACTGTGAAGATTTCTTGTTGGCTTAGCTTCAATTCCCATGACAGATTTCAGGCAGTGACCTAACCTACCTCTTGTTTTACAGGAAGATTCAAACTAGCTTCATCCTCAGGAGCTTAATGATAAAGTGATCAATGTCATACAAGAAAATGATGTCTTTTGTGTTTATGAAAGACTATTCACTTCCAAGACAAAGTTGAAGAGACGTACATGCTTAAGGGAAGGTTCTCACATGCAGCTTTCTGAACTCACCAAGGAGAGGAAAAGTTAACTGAGTGACAGAACAAAAAGAATCTTCCACAATTTAATTTTGAGGACAAAGGATGGAATTCTACAGTATTCATGTTGTGCCTATTCTCTAGTAAAAGGGTGAATCAAATTTGTCAGGTCAGTCAATAATGCACTTGTGACCAGTAGTAGATTTAAAAACTACCTCACCCTGAAAGACCTCCTGTCTGCTCTAGTGAATCTCTGTGGACCACAAGAATTGTTTTTTCTCCGGCCTGACCAAGACTGAAGGTTATCCAGCCTGAGGAAGAAGAGGATGCACATCACTTCCTGCAGATAAAAACAGAAGAGCCACAAAAAGGTGGAGAAAAGGAGCCAGAATTGTACAGAAAATCCCCCTGCTCCATAACTAACAAATACGTTTCCATATCTCTGAAATATTTGTCTCTCTTAAAAATTAGTCTCTCTTCTTCTACCATCCAGCCTCAGGGGAACAGTGAATTAGACTAATGGGAGATGTAAAAACGCAGGCCTAACTTCATGCTACTTCTTTTTTCCCTCTGCTCACCAAACTGGAAATAAGCCCATCCCCAGATCTGGCTGCACAACAGCTGCAGGAGCTGCCCACTCTCAATCCACTGGAAGCAGTTAGAGTGCATTGCACTTAGATGATTTTCCTCTTTGTTTCTATGAAAAAACAAATGTATCAAGCTTGTGTGGCTTTAGCCTTTAAATTTTTTTTTAGCATTAATTGATATGGGCATCCAGGCAATCTTCCACACTATCAAGTTTCCAGCATGAAAATGTGCTTTTATGCTTATACAAATAACAACTCAAATGCTGTCCAGTTTCCCAGTATTAGTTTTTTTTATGAACAGGTAAGATTGACAGGCAGTGTTTCGGCACTCTGGAACTCCCTGCTCAAGGACAGACAGACATACAACATGCGTTTCAGTCTTGTATCACATCTGTATGGGCATGGGATGGGTAGGACAAATACAGTTACCAAACAGCTTTGCAGTCTAATGGCTGTTAAACGTATCTGTTATATAATGTTAGTTGTTTTTTGTACATCTGTTATGCTCTTCCCATGACAGTAAAGCATGGCAGACACCAGTTCCCCCTTACTTTTTTTCCCCTTCAAAAGAAATATGAGAAAAAACAGAGGGGAGAAAAAAAGGAAAAATAAGAAGCAAGACATTTGGATCATTCTAAGTCTTTTGATTGAAAAAAACAGTTTATGATACTTTACTCAGTTTTCAGTCTTTTTAAATTTTAAGAATATTTTTGTAGAAAAAAATATTTGAGTTTCAAAAACCATTTCATAATGGACATAATAAATATTTACTTACAAGTCAGTCAAAATATGATAGGGTTTTTGTGGTACCTAAAGAACCTTCTTTTAAAGAAGACCCTGAAAAATATAGCTTAGAAGAAGCTATATTTCAGAGAAAAATTTATTTTTAATTTTATGCTGGAAAAGATTTATAGTATCACTCAACAGGGTAATAAAAAGGAAAAAGGTCGTCAAAGTTCTTAGTGGAGTTTTAAAGTTAGTTTATTTATCCCTGATTTTTATGCAGGTAGTACTCAGAAGTCCCTATTTTGATTAAGTCATTTTGTGATAAAACTTATATGGACAACTTTTAGGAAAAATCCCACACCTGAAATGCATATATATATTAAAAAATAAAAAATTGGCATTGATATCAATATGCTCGTGGCATTAACCTCTTTTTATACCCCTTTGAATACTAAAATAGGATAATAAAAATTAAAAATGACCCTTCAAATGCTAAAATAGGATATTAAAATGACTTTTCATTATTCCTCTGGGTTCTATAATCTAGAAGATGGAAATGGTCTCAATCACATGAACACTGAAACAAAACTGAGTCAAGCTCCACGGTAGGAAACAGCAGCAGCATCTAGAACTGGTAAGTTAGCAGCCTACAGATGCTACCCTTAAGTTATTCTTGTATCTTGAGATAAAAGGCTCCATTTTTTCTCATGTAACATAAAATTGTATTTTTTTCTCTTTTGGGGATAACCAGATGCAGACAGAGAAATCACATGAACAGCTCTGCCCCACAACGAAACTATGTGTTCTGAAGGAAATTTAAGTTAGCCAAAGCCTATCTGTATTACCCAATCATCCTATCTTTACTTAAGTCTAATGGGGAGTTCCATCCATAACTAAGCCAGGTCATGGGAATTTGGCTGACATTGGCTGCAGTGTATCTTTCTGTATAGATTAGTCAGTCTGGAAAATGGGTAGAAAGTAATTTCTCTATAAATCTGTCTACAAAGTGCGACTTGAGTAGAATATCTAGTTTCACAGTGAGGGGTACGGTGCAGCAAAATTTGAGGTGCCCTTCTGCACAGCAAGTCACCTTGCTAATAGAGTGTAACCACCATTTGCTATGATGGTATGTCACTGCTCTGATCCAAGACTGTGAATGTCATGGCCAAAAGTGTAATCTTAGTACTCCAGAAACCACGTATTAGTCAGCTTTCTCATTTTGTCAATATTGTAGAGAAAAGGTAAAATGTTGATAACTCTACCTTACAATAAGATGCATCAAGTCTGTCAGGATAAGTCAGTTACAGTATTCACACACTACTGGAGAATGATGAAAAAAACCTGACAGGAAACAAGAAATGTCCTACAAATCAAGAGGTCAAACCTTATCAGATGCACGCTCAATTGTGTGTAACTATTGACACTATTATACTGCAGCACTTTGGCATAAGGACAGAGGATACAAAATCCTATGGTAGCTGTTCTGTTATGGGAGGAGACAGAACAGTTCACACCTTGGATGTCATTTCAGCTTTAATTTCTTTTCCTGCCTTGCCACAGGTGTTCTAGGGAACTAGAGTCATGCTACTATTTGTTCCTCTAATACTTGTGTCACACCCACGTAGGTACACCACTGCCAAACGAAGGAAGGCATTGATCTATATCACAGGGATTTTGAAAGGATGAAAATACATAAATATAGCAGCTGAGAGTGGCAGAGGGGGAGGTAAATACACGCTGTAAATGAATGTACAAAATGTGGGAAAACCTTAGAAAATATCTCTGTATTTTTCATTTTGATACAAACGCTCCTATGAGAAATAGCTAAAACAAAAAATAAAATAGAACTCAAATCAGAGTAAACTGTTAAATTCTGCCTTTGCATGTTACAGAAAGAGTACTGCTGTAATAAATACTTAGACCTCAGGACAAGAATTCAGGAGATGTAAAGCCAGATGCCTGACAGGTATGTAATATTTAGCACTCCAAAATGGATATTTTTTCACAAGTCAAGGATCTGGTGACCATTTTTTATTCCCCTTTATTTCCTGCCTTTGTTCCATAACCCCAAGGAGATTATGCTTCCATCATCCATAAATTAGGCATAATAATATTTGTCCTTTCTAAAATTAATTTACCTCATGGATATGAGGTGCTTTGTTTACATACTTTGTTATTTAAATTATTATTAACTTCCATGTGTCATGTATAGCCCCCAAAAACATAATATATTTGAGGGGCACAAAACCAAACCCTAACTTGTGTTCTGTCTAATCTGAGTACCAAAGCAAAGGCTGTACTAACAGACATCTGATGCCATCTATAGCTGGTATAGTGGCAGGTTTTTTCTGTTGACTCTGAGCACAGTCCCCACTGGGATCAATTTACTTTTCCATTCACACTACACAAAAGAATGTGTCGATAGTGCTGAAGATGACGTCAGTGCAGTCAGCTGCAGAGAGCCATGGAGAGTGAAAGTGCTGTAAATGAGAATAGCCATCAATAACATGCTCCTCGGATGAAAACCTTTCTATTGGAAACCAATGGTTACATTTACTAAAGCTTTGTTTCAAAATACAGCCAACAACGAACCAAAACAGCCAAACAAACCAGGCCAGGAAGTGCATAGTGGTAATTCTATCCTGAAATAATGTAAAGAATACTGAGTATCAGAAAGTCTCTTATTTCTAAGGAATTATTTTTTTGTGTAGGTATCCTAGTGATAAAATACACACCAATTCTGGTGCATAATTCACTGTCTAGGGAGAAAACTGTTGCTTCCAGGGGACAAACTGAGCACTTTGCATCATCCACAGAGCAATGCAGCCACTGGTTGTAAAGTGAGAGCAAAATTTAGTTTATTGCTTTAAAAAACATGAAAAAATTATTTTTTTCTGAGTATACAGCATCCTTTGTCAAGTGCTATTTATAAGACCTTTTATTATGCAACATTTTTGAAGTCTATTTAATATAGAAAATGAGACACCTTTGTGGCTCTATTAATGATATTACCACAACCCAAAAAATTTTATCAAATATTCAGGTTTTAGTTTGGAGCAGGTAGTGATATTTTGCCTCAGACAACACCCACATCTTTTAGTAATCAATATTTTATATAAATTTAGAGATTGTCAAGGCTGTTTTCCTAAAGCAGATCTTAAAGCGTGCATAAGCAATTTCTTTCCACTTCACTCATGAGACTCAGGTACTTCAAGTGAGTGTTTAAGCAGGCTGATGAGCTGCAAACTAAGCATAGGAAGGTCCCAATTGACTTCAATGCCCTGTAAGACAAAGCCTAAAAAGTGTAAATTCAGAGCTGAGAATCGCACCTATCCTGTAGTGAGACTGTTACAACAGCACACAGAGGCACATGAGACTAGCTATAATTTAGCCAGCTCAGTATTAATAACAACGAATGTGTGGTGTCTGCATAGACAAGCTTCCTAATCAGGTACTCCGTACCTCAAATGTCCCCATTCCAGCCTACACGGAAGCCAGTGACACTGCAGCTTCCCTGGCAGTGACACACACTGGCTGCACTAAAATGAGTGACTACATCGTACCGCCTGAACGCAGCACAGAAATAACCTTAGAGACTGATGTCTTTTACGTAGCTATGAAACAGAACAAGCTTTCTCTGCTGTCTTGCCTCTCGTATCGTGAGAGGACCAGCTCTCAGAGTATAGCTGAGTCTCTGTGGTTATTCAAGTCGTTGTCTCAGTGCTGATGTTTTCTATGAGCAAGCTAATTTGAACCAATTGGGAGGGGCAGCAATTAAGAAAAAGAAGCCAAAACCACATTGGTTAAAAGAAGACTAAGGAAATAAGTAATTATTTTTTTTTAATAAGGAACTACTGGAATGACTACAAGCCCATTAAACTACATAAAAGGCCCTTTATGGATATCATTAAGGTTTGGTTCAGGAATAAAATGAGTAAAGTCTGATCCAGCAATCTCTAAAATGAATGGAAAAATTCTCATTGCTTTCAGCTGAGACTAAATCAATCGGCAGACTAAACCACTTGGGCTAATTTAGGGTTTGGGAAAAATAATGAAGGCTAGCCAACAGAAGCTGGCAGACCGTTGGCTTGCTTGAATTTCATTGAATTCTTGGTCTAGATACTTCCCTGTGGTATTTTTAAGGACATTAAGAGACTTCGGATTTCTCAATGAATTCAGAG
The DNA here is from genome assembly GCA_033558185.1 of Dromococcyx pavoninus. Classification (NCBI taxonomy): domain Eukaryota; kingdom Metazoa; phylum Chordata; class Aves; order Cuculiformes; family Neomorphidae; genus Dromococcyx; species Dromococcyx pavoninus. Next base: position 4,031,323 of record JAUMJL010000212.1, read on the forward strand.
GTTAACCAGATCCTCAGGTTCTTTCAGAATAAGCCTGAACCTAAGGAAGGTAAATAGGAATTAATATGTTCAGCATGAAGCTGTTCCTTACACTGGTTTTCTGACTTACGTGCAGTAGCTGTAAATTCAAATATGGCTTCTCTTCTGTGCATGCTTACAGGAAATTCTTCTTGGTCTATACCTATAGAAAATTTCATTCTGCTTTAGTCAGTGAAACAGAGAAAGTCAGCAGAGGCTTTGCCTAGTGTTGCAATACAATGTTTCTCTTCCCTCTCTGGGCACAAAAGAGGGTGGTAGATGGTAATGCTGAATTTGAGGTTTCACTTGGGCAAAGAGCTCACACTGCAAGGATATTCCTATTTTAAAGGCAGGTTGCTGTTCTCTATATGAGAAAGAATCTTTATATTATTGACTTACAGATTCAAGGAATTGTGAATTACTACCACCTAAATTTTAGCAATTTTATAATTCCACTGGATTATTCGTATATGTGAAAATACTATCAACTTATATAACACCTACATATACATATAATATATAAACACACATACACATATGTATATATAAAATATGTATGTAAGGAAGGGTTATATTCATTTAGTTTTGGGATAGTTCCTCCTAAAAAGCAATCGTAGAGGCAATCATCCCACCACAACATGTTGCCTGGACAAATGTCTGGATTTGTTTTTGTGAATAAGTGTCTGAGAGATATAAATATATATGTAAGTTTTATGTATATGCTATGAGCATATGCAATGTGTGTATATATATTGTAGAAGGTGTACAGCTTATATTAGAGAGAGACCATATGAAAGAAAAACCTGTCGCTTAGCTTTTTGACAGTCTGCAACACATTTTTGTTAGTGTGTTCAAAGTACCAGTGTATAGCACAGTAATAACCGTTAGAGTGAGGCAGCCAGCTAGAGCCCAGTGGTAGCTAAACAATATAACAATGCAGTGTCCCAGCAGGATGAAAAGGGTTTTGGATGTAGTAGCCTCAGGACCACTTTGCTGCAGCAGTCAAGGGCTGCTCAGATGGAAAGCCATGTAAGAGGATTCCAGACTGGGACTGACCAGCTGCTCTGGAGAGTCAGTGGCTGCAACATTGGTTTCCTGGAAAACTGATACAGGAGGATGAGTGAGAATACTGTGGCAGTAAAATCAATGGGCTGTGTTAGTAGGGCAAGTGATAATGGAGACAGAGAATTTGAATTCAACCACGGTGAATCAAAAAAATCCAGCCTTTATATAAGATAAATGTAGTGTGCTGGTGAGGCTCACCTTTGAGCTTCTGTCTGCACCCCAGGCAGTGCTCAATCCACGCATTAGGTGATTTTACAGCTTTACCAGCAGTTCATTTTACTTTAATAACACCTAGATCTCTAATTCTGAGAATCCCTGAACAGCAGGAACCACCTTACTTTTTCTTCACTGCCCAACCTTCTTAATGTTCTTGGGAGAGACTTGCTTTTCACAGTAGATGCCCTTAGAGAGAATCTAGCTGATTCTTTATATTTCTCTGTTTTCTGAGAAACGAAAAAAGCTGCAACCTTAACACAGATTCCCTCCCCTATCTTGGATCCCTTGCTGATACAGTAAGTCCAGCAACATGATAGGAAAAACCTCATGTCTCCTCTGAGCTTTAAAAGCATAGGAAGAATAAGTAATGCTATGGCACAAAAATGTCTACCAAGGTACAAAAAATTGCTGTACCATGCCTGTCCTATTACAAAAAAAATGCAGTGAATATTCATCTCCTACTGCTTTTGCTGACATAAGAGCTGCCCAAATTACTTTTGGGCCAGAGACTGAACCTGCAGAGAGTAGGTAAAAATTACTGTAATTTAGACATATGCATAGCTGTTTTCCAGGAGAAATCAAGTGCTCAAATGCTTACATAGCTGCAGTCTCATCGGCAGCTAATTACATGCTTAGAGAAAGACCTTGTAAGGAAGGGCTGAAGACTGGATCCTAATTTGTACTTGCTCCCAGAAAAGAGTTCTTTAATGCAAACAAAGAGGACTTCAAAGGCACAATGCATGAAGCAGATTATTTCTATCTATATTATCAATATCCCAAAGCATTTTGTATTCATTATTTGATGTTAAGACTCAGGATCTCACAGTGTTATCAAAATTTAAAACTATATCATAGATCTTTGACTTCAAACAGCACAAGCTGCTATGAGTTAGTTTTACATACAATGACAACAAGAAGAAAGATGAAAAAGAGTGCTACAGATCGACCTGTAGAGTTACACAGGTTACCTAGGTCTTTACATAGTGGTTCAGTTGAGGAGAAAAAAATTCTTATCTTCTGTCCTCAACCCACTGCTTCCAATTTGCAAATACTAATGTTTCTTATGAGAAAAGAGAGAAAGTCACATACTAGCTCCTAAATTATGGTGGCTAAATGTCTTCCCATTTACAATATATACATGCATTTTTATTGGAAGTGGCAGTAAACGTGGATAAAGCTGCCTGTCACTTGCCAAGCATTTGTTCTGAGAGGTGTGTCAGAAGTTGTATTGGTGCAGAAGGAATGCTAGAATCATGCTCTTCCCATGGACTCATCCCTGACTCTATAGAGACTTCCATGAAACAAGATTACTTTGATATTTTTCTTAAAAAAAGGCACAAAATGACGATTGTCCATATTAATATTTCAGATCTCATTGATCTTACTGGTTGATACCATATTAAATCACTCTCCCATGTCCCATAACATTTCTTCAGATTGCCTAAATATGTTAGCAGCTGTCATGAGGTGGGTTACATTCACTTTATAGTTTGAACCTTGTGTTTCAACCACAAAACCAGAAAGTTTAGTATTTTTCAGATGTCAGCTGAAATTCTGGAGTATGGTTACCACAGAAGCTGGAACCATGCCTAATCTGCAAAACCTCAATATCACAACAAGTGCAGTGTCCTTATGGCATGGGTGGAGATTATATTGGATTCACTGCGTATCCACTGCCATATTTTTGTCTGAAATTTCCATTTGATTTAGGATCCCTAAGGAAAAGATGCAAAAAAATGACATAGAGCTGAGTTCAATGCAAGCCAACATCTTTACAGGTGGTGGCTGAGCAACGAGAAGCAGCTGTGTGTTGACTATACCCTGTACAAGAGGCATTTGAAGTTGGTATTGCCAGCATAGGATGCCTTTGGCAGCAAATGGTCTTTGCACTATCAGCAGAGACACATTATTTTGGACATTGCCTATGGCTTTGTTCCCTGGGAATGAGCAAAAGAAGCGTCACCATTTCTCAAAGCAGGAAAGAAATTAAATGGGATTATGTACATAGTCTGAAACTTTTCATCATCAAAACCTTAACACAGGCTGTGACTAGGCAGTGGATTCAGGCTGAAGTGATTAGACCACAGAAAAGATAGAAAACTGACAATAATGCTAAACACTGTACCTATATCACAATGAACATTAGTAGACTAAGGAAAACATAATCAAGTAATTTTTTATTAGCAATGGTAATAGTGATCATTCAGGTACACATATTATAGTTTTATTTCTAAATTACAATTTAATGAAACTATATCATATTTTACACAAGTAAATTCTGCTAATTAATATAGACTGTACATTAAATTCCTGTGTAATTACTTAATCTCAACCTCATCTTCAGAATGTGTATTTTTAGAATCTGGATACGTTAAATATATCATAATTAAATACTGTAATGACTTTAAAATTATATACATAGCAACAATGTGCATCTATAACAAATTCTATAATAAAATATTTTAAGTATAAGATTGAATTTCTCATATAAGAATTCCTGGCCTCAGTAACTGATGCAGGTGTCTTGAAAAAAGCCAACAACAATAAATATGGAATTTCTAAATTTATAAACTGTTTTTTTCACATTTGCATTATTATATAATTTACATTATTGTATCATTCTATATCTCAGTTTATATACATTTATTTAATAACTTGCCTAATCTTCAAAAAATATAAAAAGATCAGCTATTCTTTCTTACTTCATCTAGCAATGCAGCCTAGAAAATATATAGGATTTTTATTGTACAAAAATAATAAATTACATTATAGATTAAGTGTCAGTGCACTGAAAATATTAAGCAAAGCAAAAAATTGAGATCCAGAGGTCAACACTCTTGATATCCTCTATATTTTAAATTTATGAATCTGTATTTGAAAGTTTGTGTCCTTGATTTTCCAGGCTTGTTTGAAATATGCAGCTTGGGTTTTATTCTTCTGTTCTGTGAGTATATTTTGTCTTGTTTCATAAGAAAAAAATAATCACTAAGAAGATGATAAATGTCCCATAGAGGCCACGGTGAAGTGACAGCCCAAAGACCTTTCTACTCAGAAAATCTTCTCTTCATCTTTCATAACATCTATAATCACTGCCTGAAATTGATATATGCAAATATATAACTGATAGGCATTGTCTTATGATGTGCTGGGGATTGAAGGGAAAATAATGTTTTAAGCCTTTCAAAATCTGTAAGCAGAAAACTGATGGTTTTTAGACAAGATCTTCATTAAGGTCAACTTCATAGAATCATAGAATCATAGAATCATAGAATCATAGAATCATAGAATCATAGAATCATAGGAAGGGACTTTAAGGATCACCCAGTTCCAACTCTCCTGCCATGGGCAGGGACACCTCCCACCAGCCTGCTCCCACCTCCCACCAGGCTGCTCAAGGCCCCATCCAACCTGGCCTTGAACACTCCAGGGAGGGAGTATCCACAACTTCCCTGGGCAACCGGTGCTGGTGTCTCACCACCCTCATCGTAAATAATTTCTTTCTAATATCTAATCTAAATCTTCCCCTTTCCCGTTTAAAGCCATTCTCCCTCATCCTATCACTACATGCAGTTGTAGAAAGTCCCTTTCTTGGAGGCCCCTTTCAGGTACTGGGAGGCCAGTATAAGGTCTCCTGGGAGCCTTCTATTCTTTCATCTCCTCTATTTCTAAAAACTCTTAGTAGACACTGGGTCCAAAACTGATTTGTCTTTAAAACTGCCCATTTACAGCTAACTACCTGGTCTGAATTTTTGTTTCAGGCTATCTGTGTGCACAGTCTTAAAGAGTTATTTCCCTTAAAGGTCTATGTTCAGAGACATTGATGAGAAACTTCTTACACATAAGTTCATCTCACTTGCATATGCCCTGCCAGTACGTTTGCAGAGGTGGCTGTGTTATACTGTGTACTGAAACACTGCTGAGAGGCCAGGTCAGTGGGAAACACAGTGTGAACCCCTATACAGTTACATTCACAGGATAATCCCTTCTTCAAAAATTTCAAAGAACAAACAGTTAAAATCTCAGAACTCCATGTACAAAACAAACTTTTTATATACCTTTTGATAGCAATTTGCAAAGTATACACAACTCTGCGGCAGTACTTTGAAAATCCAGTATGATCATTTCAATGAGACAGATGGTTTCATCTGGTCTGTTTTAGGATAAGCTGAACACTCCATTGACCACCTCATTTCTCTCCCTTGCCTATGAGTGACTTACTCAAATATAGTTATCTAACTTTGAGATGCCTCACAAAGGACAGATAAATTCCACAGTTCATCTGTTTAATGCAAACAGATGTAGTCAAATGGCACTTTTCCTGGTTGACCAAATTAGCCTGTTAGCAGACAACATGAAGTCCGCAGTTTATCAGTTGCAAGAATTTTAAAAGAGAAAACTTCTGAGCTTTGACAGGAAAGTATTATGAGTGAAGAAATGCATGTCTCAGTTTCACATGCAAAGAACCAAAACATAAGAATGCAGAGCTTTAACAGACATCATTATATGAAGCAATTATTTGAATCAGCCATTGTTGAAGGATCTGTGAAGGTGTTGTAATGTACTTCATAAGTCTATCTGAGTGTATCTTGTCCAAGAGTATGCTATTCTGGGACAGGGCAGGGCAGAGGGGGAGGTGAGGAGAGGTTATTAAAAGATAAATTAGCCAGGTTCTGAGGATCAAAAACTATCACCTAATTACAGGACCTTTTGGTGTCCTGGGTTCAGCTGTGATGTGGTAAACTCTCTTCAGTTTCTCCTACTGGCCTGACAACAAGAATTTGGGGAATGCACAAGAAGCTGGGAGGATTTACAGCCAAGATGGATGACCCAAACAGGCCAAAGGAGTAGTCCACAGCATATAATGTCATGCTAAGTCTATAGACTAGAGGGGAGTTGGCTGTGGGGGTGGAAAGATTACTGCTTGGGAATAGGCTGGGAATTGTTTTCTGAGTGAGGGGCAATAACACTGTGCATTACTTGCTTTATGTGTCCTATATATATATTCTATATATATTCTATATATTATAGCCTATGCGTTTTACCTTTTTTCTTTCTGTTCCTCTTCTCCATCCCATTGAGGAGCAAAGGAGTGAGCGAGGGGCTGTGTGGTACTTAGTTGCCACTGGGGCTAAACAACAACATCTGGGTACAATCAGGAGAGGATTTTGTCCTGCAAACAGTTACATCTCTTCTTGTCTTTATGCATCAGAATAGCCACATTTAATAATTCTTTTCAAGTAAATTAATCTTCATCTGTAAGAATTGGGACTTTTACATTTTGCTTCTCAATCTAGGAACTGCCTATTCTGTTCACATAGAACTGAGTCAGCAGTCAATGAAATGAGTGTTTAAATTCTGCTGTCACTGAAAGCTTGGCAGCCCAAGGGATGCTGATAACAGAGTTTCAGTCCAAGCACTCTGGCCAAATCTACTAAAGTTTTTCAGCCTATGCTATCTATCTTTTCCAGCTCTCTACTTAGTGTCATTGCATCTAACTGGCTAACAATCTTTATTGCATTTACCCTCACAGCATGCCTCAGTGGTTGGGCAAATGCTTGTATCCTCCTTTGCAGAGGAGGACAAAGGCAGACGGATTAAAGAATGTAGGTGTCTAACTCTGCTTCTTCAAATTGTCACAGAGAAAAATACACAAAATATGTTCTGAAGGGATTTCAAGAGTTACATAATATATGCCAATGTCCCAGGCCACTTTAACCTGTTTCTAAAAAACCTCCTTTAATTGCTATCCCACAGGCTACCATCACTACATCCAGTGTAGAAATATTTATTAAAATCTGATCTATTTTTTCTGGCTTGCCATAAATGCTGAAGAAATGGAAAATATTTTGTCTTATTTTTTAGGAGTTTCTTACATCTTTAAGAGCTCCCCTCCAGCGTCTATATTCTGAGTGGATCACATCACATTTCCATTTTCCTGCTTATCCTCTTGCAAAGTGTGACAGAATCCAATTATAGATGGCCCGGGTCCCAAGCTGGTTAACCAGGTTTTCCCTTTAAGTCCCATGTATTTTAATGAGCTCCTTACATACCTAAGCAAGGCAGGTACTCACATGCTCCACTGTATCAGATTAAAGTGATCAGGTTCTTGCAGAATTAAGTCTTGGGTGAGAAAGGGAAATCAGAACTTGTTACAAAAATGGCATGAAAATTGTCATGAACTGTATAATCAGGTACAAATGTATGCTAACTACTAATAGGATACTAATAATAGTTCAGTATATCAACATCTTCAAAACCAGTCAGTCAATGAATCTTCTCCTGAAGAAGAAAGTATTCAAGAGAATATGATTTTGGATCTATATTGTTAAACAGTTACTGTAAAACCTATATGCAGTCATTCAACATAAAGATTTCCTGGAAAACATGAACTCAAGTGATGGAGAGGCTTGAATGCTACATGAGAAGTGCATTGCCTCTTAACTTAAAAAAAACCCTGCACTCAACTATATAATGGATATATTGACTAGAAATTGCTAGAAAAGAGTCTCTGCTGCCAAGAAGGAATTATATTACAATATTGCACATAGTATCTGTTTTGGAAGGTATGATATAAAATTTAACAGTTAAAAAAAGGCTACTTATGTGACTAATGTTTCCAGAGAGCAAAGATACTACCAGTAGTTCCCAAAACTCATCTCAAATGCTTTATTCAGGACTTGCTCTTTACAATGTCTCCTCCCAGCACAAGAAAATTGTTGCAAGTACATATTGTATCTCTCAGCACAGATTAATCACAGCTTAGAAACTTCAGCTGCTCCCAAGTCTGTCCTAGTGGTCACAGAAGCTTCTCTGGAAGGACCAGGTATATTATTTATACATGTGATTGACTACCTTGCTGTAAGTAGTCCGAGTAGCCATTCATGCAAACTGAGATCAGACCAAAGCTACAAACAATTCTGAAGAATAATAGAAAGGAAAGATCAGCTTTAACAAATCTGTTGAGGGGAGAAACAGGTCAGCACAACTCTGAATTTCTCCCAGGCTGAAGACATAGAAAAGGACAATATGGAAGAAATCTATTGTAATTGCAGACAGCTAGAGCCCAACCAAGTTGAATAGTGATATGTTTTCCTAAGCAATAACAATTGAGGACTTATGACTAGGTGGCAAAATTAGTTTTGAGCATTGTCTTTGGCCTTTGTCATTTCTTTTTCTGGAGATTTCCACCAGTCTAGTTCTATCTTACAACCAAGAAGACTGGACTGTATGTGGATGCAGATTTTTGGTCACTTTCCTGCACTGCTTTGATAAATATTTAACAGAAGTTTCACATCCAAAAATTATTTGCGCGTAAGAATAAAAATATAACAAAAAAATCATAGAAGGAAATACCAAGGTCAATAAGGTCTGCTAATCTTCAGCAGTGCATACTTTATTGTAAATGGCCTATCCAAAAGGAAGATATGTGGACGTGTTTGAAAAAACATGGAATGTTATGTGCAGATTCTTGGCTGGTATAAATTATTACAGCTTTACCAGAGTCAATGCAGCTATGCCACCATACATACTCTAGCAGAGAATCTGACGTATTGGTCAAACATCACCGCAGTTTTATTAATGTGGATAGCAGATACTGCAGGGGAATAGTATATCTCTCACCTAACTAGGTTCCTAACGACATCTAACAAACATACAGATGCCAGAACAGTTCAGAAAAACTGCTCAGAACTCTTACGTACTGCTTATTTCCAAGACATCCCAAACACAAACTTTCTTTTAGGTTCAGAAGGCAACTGAAGCAATTGAAATCCTGTTGTGGTTGAGAAGCAGATATGATCTTTTCCTTTCAAAATGAGACTCTGAAAACAGTAAACTGAGATTTGACAAATTTAAAAGAAATTGCCACCTCTATCTCCTGAACTCGCTCTTTTCTGTCTGCACCAAATCTTCTGTCTCCTTGATTTTCTTTGCTGTATCTCAAAGTTGTGGAAGGATGATAATGCCTGGGGGAGTTCTCTCTCCTTTTTTTTTCTTGTTTAAAGACTAAAAACCATTTCTTTTTATTCTTTCCATTACTTAAGGGGGTTTTTTCAGTTTTGAAATATGCCCAGAATGAAATAGGATGGATTACACCAACCCAAAATTCAGAATCTCCTATCTCATTAACATAACCAACCAAATTACAACATACCTGCTGTGCAAGTAAGAAGGTCTACATAAGCTTGCCTCCAAATGATGGATTTTGAATTCTGTCCCGGCATGGGGTTAAGTACGAAACACTATGATCCACAATTTACATTTCACTGTACATTAATCCTGCCTAGAAAGCAGAGAGTGTTTTACTGTTAAGAGCTCAGTTAGCTCCTCCTCTTCCACCATAATGGACTGCCAGCATGATTTCCTAATGGTCCTAATAGTAGAAGAGATTAAATAAATACAGAATGTTTTAAAATAATAGGCACTTTGGAAAAAAATCACTGCTAAGAAATTACTTAGTAAAAATCTTTGTGTAAATTTTATTTTATCATTTTGAAATTGTTATTTTCAGGCACTTTAACCTCCTGCCCTGTACTGGACTCAAACTGAGGCAGTATGGTGGAGAAGCAAATTTTATTCTCTACCATCTCAACTCTAACACTTGTGAAAAATGGAGCAATAGTAGCTGTTTGCTGACCTACTTTTTTATTTCAGTGTTGTATTATAGACCCTTTCTGCCCCCTGACCTGGTATCCCTGCTACAGAATTTGATATCTCCAGACAGGTAGAACATTTGCAACCACAAAAATAAACTGATGGTTAGGTAGGACCAGGGTATTGGGGTGTCCAGTGAATTACACACAACTGGAGTGCACGCTCCTATATGTGTCCTCTATTCTGACTTTTGTTGTTATGGTCCTGGTTTCCTACTTTTACTCTGCTGGAAGTGATACTAGGAGTCCGAATAATGAGTACAACCAGACAGACAAAAGAGACATTTCTTTAAAGATATTTGACTTTTGGATATGATTTTCATTTATAAGTTTGATGCATTCTTGCATCCCTACAGCATTATATGGAAAGCCACAACTTTGGTCTTGAATGGTGGCCTATGTTGTCGTTCCAGTTTTAGGCAAACTGTGGATGGGAACCTGTCATTTCAAAGCATTCCTGGAGGCTTGAGAGCAGTTTAAGCAATTCATACATACAGAGCTTGATCAAATTCTTTAGAAAATCCTAATATACTGATGGGAAGCAGAACATATGACCAGGCAGTCTGTAGGAAAGGTACCTAGGCAAAATGGATGAAAGAGGAAGAGAAAGACAACTCAAACCTAAAAGCATAGCAGAAAATGCTAGAAATTGTAGGATGTGGAAGCCAGAGGGAATGTTCTTAAGGACAAATTTGGAGTACAGCTTTTATTTCGTCGCGAGGTATAAGTCAAGAGAAGAGACAAAGTCAGTATTGTTACAGTAGTGTGAAAGGAGAATGAGTAGCTTAGAAAATAATGTACCAAATATACAGCAATGTAGATAGGGACATTTGAGAAACTCTGGAGGGATTTTGCTGGGGAGAAGATACAGATATTCTCACTTTCTATGAAAATCCCCAACATGTTCAAAGAGACTGAAAAAAGTTGAGGGTATTCAAAAATCCAGCTCTTACTCAAAACAAATTTCAACGGAAAAGTTTCACAGTAACTCAAGTTCATTGCAACGATCATAACAGAATTTTAGCTTTTTAATCCCAGGCAGTGGGAGAACCAAGGCTGCAAGGAAAGATAAATCTGCCTTGACAGCAGAGCTATCAGCTTGTTTGATTTTCTCTTCTGATAGGTTTATGTTTCACGCCAATCAATCCAACTCAACTGTGCAGTATCGTCGTATTACCTTTATAACATAATTTATTAGCAGCCTGAAAGCTTTGAAGGAAAATAGTGCCCTCTAACTACAGCAGAAAAAAAGAATTAAGTGTGAAAAGATGGGAAAAGATTTTTAAGAAAATTTCTTTCTTCTGTAAATGATCTTAGTTAATGGTTCAGAAGCTCAGATCTCAGCCATTCTGATGATGACACATTTCCCTGGGGGAAACGTATGATCAGTGCACTCACCTTGGGGTTCCGGTTTCCCACTTAGTCATTGCAAGAATAAAGTGCGATCTCTCTGAGCAGATGTCTCTAAGGAGTGAGGTCTCATGGTGAGCGATTTACAACAAAGTACATTCTTCTGCCGAAAAACAAAAGCCACAGGCAGTGTCAAACATTAGATCAAATGTGAAGTAAATTCATATTTATTAAGCCAGATTCTCATCTCAATTTATAGAAATGTAAGTTCAGGCTCTTTATTTGTGTGCTGAAGCTGCTTTGGATTTACTCCATTTTAATTAAGGTCAGAATCTTGCTCTCTTTGTTGTTTTAGATTTTTTTAAGAGCTGAATTATGCCTATATACAGTAAATCACAGGATCCATTTCCAACACTGTTCCTTTGATAAAAGCTTCACCAGCCCTCAGTACCTTACTCTTGCTACTGGCATCAGGACTAAGGTATGGGGTTCTAATTAGCATACGCTGCAAATTGAGTTATCTCATTCAAACATAATACTGTAAGGGTTCTGACTTCTAATAATCAGTGAACTATAAAATCTCAGTGCAGGTTATCTCAAATTAAAATTCCAGAGACAAAAACATTTTAGATGGAAATATATAAAGTCTCAGAAAGGGAAACACAAAATATAACTTTATGCTGGATCTGCAATACTGTGTGTAACAGCCAGTTTGATTTCTTTTTTTTCCCCCTCTACTCTCACTGTTTCCCTGGATTCTATGAAATAATGTGAGGTTTTTGACAGATGATCTAAAAATTAATCCTGACGGGCCATATGCAATATTATATAGCTTTTTCCTCCATTTTTAAAACAATTCTCCTTCTATGAAAACTCACAAATATGTCTAGACCCATTGCATTGTTCCAGTTGTGCTCAGCTATCTGAGTTAAATGGAAGTCATTGCATGTCATAAATCTGAGTCATTACATGGTCTTATGTTCCTGAGTTTATTTGAAAGAGAAGAGAATAACAGATACAAAAAACCAAGAAACATTCAGGAAAAAAGGGAGACACACTCAGAAGTATTGCCCTATCTTACTCCTAGGTCAGTAGCTTTAGGAAAGATATTCAAGTCAAAATTTTCTTCAAGTGTGGTGGTGGAGTGTCCAGATTGGGTTATCTGAATCTATTAGAACTTGAAGGATCCATGACTGGGCATGGTTTGAGAAAATACAGGCAGGTGTAGAAATGGTCTGGAAAGTAAGATGAAGCTGACTATCATAGTTTAGGATGGCAAAAGTTGAAGTGAGAGGTGTAATTTTTCCGAGTAAACACATCTAGTAATAATTTTTAGTGGGGAAAAACATCCGCAGAAAAAGATTTCTATAATTAGAATAACAACTGGTTTGGCAAGAAATATCCTGTGAAGGTGGGAATAAGTGTTTGAAAAAGTAGAAAATCTTCTAGCTTAGACCTACTGTCAGCAAAGGAACTTTCTACAATATCAGTATCTGATGCCCACCTTCTTCTACCCCTCCTTTCGCCACATACCAGTTCAGATGGTTTCAGTCCCCTTACTTGTGACAAAAGCCCAAGCATTTTCTTTGTCTGAAAGCTAGGTCTGAAACCTAGCTAAAAGAGGGAAAAAAAAAAGCTGCCAGATTTTGCAGAAGCCTCTTAAAATGCAATAGAAACAACCATAAGAAATGATCTTCTCTCAGGTGACCAGTGACAGAACTAGAGGGCATGGACTCAAGCTTCGTCAGGGAAAGTTTAGGCTTGATGTGAGGAAGAAGTTCTTTACTGAAAGGGTGATTGGCCATTGGAATGCGTTGCCCAGGGAGGTGGTGGAGTCGCCGACCCTGGAGGTGTTTAAGGGGAGATTGGATGTGGCACTGAGTGCCATGGTTTAGATGATGGTTGGTGTTAGTGTTGGGTTATAGGTTGGACTTGATGATCTCAGAGGTCCTTTCCAACCTTGTGATACTGTGATACTGTGATACTGTGATCTACTCACCATCTTAAATTATTAAAACCAGATAAGGTACAAATCAATTGTTTCGTAGAACTCAAAATGAATCTGAAACAATGAACTTAAGATTTGGCATGAGAGACAGTAACAGTTTAAATGTATTTTTCACTTCCTTCAAATTACTTCTCAGTCAATTGATTACATGTCTGTCAAATCATAGCCACTGAAAAGGTCCAAGGCCAAGACAGAAAGCCCAGGGTTTATCATCACAAGGAAAGGCCCCATGGTTCAGCCAGGAGCCAGAACTAAAGAGCAGGTGTCTCTAACACAGCTGCAGCAAACTGGCACACTAGGCAGTCAAAAGCAACCGGTACATTGGCTTCATCGGCTCTGGGGCAGATAGGCTGATCCTTACCTCCTGGCTTGATGGGACAATGTTGTCACAGAGATACATTTCAGACGGAGTGTCCAGTATCTTTGACTAGAATCATAACATCCCCCTTAGGGGACTACAGAGTAAAAAACTGGATGCCTTCTTCAGAAATACAGACTCAAGACTCCATTTCCCTTATGGTCTATAATCTACATAGAAAGGTGAGCACTAACAAGCATTTTATTATTTTACAGTGTGAGAAATTCTCGCAGGTAAAACAAATGGCCACATTAAGGTAGATAAAAAATATATTATTTTGAAATTAATCTCACTGATTTAAGTGAGATGGACTGTGTGTAACAGCCTTTTTTGACTCTCCTTTTGCACTCTAAAACATAAGCACCATGCGAGTAAATGTAAAACTGGGATATGTGGAACTTTATATTCCATGCTGTGCACATTTGCATTTTTGAGTAGCAGACTGTTTGTCCTTATGTCTATGCAACACAACAATATCTCAGATGCCTCCAAATGTCCTCGCTGTGGAACAGGAAGCAGCATAGCTGCATCAACATGGCAGAACTAATCAGTCTGGGCACCGTGCCCTGCTGACGCAGCTCTCCTCTTTCCAGGACCCCAGCTAGCATCTCTGCAAGGCACTAAGCACATGCTGCTAAAATTCAAATACTGTAGTCATGGGGACAGACAGAGAGCAGCAAGAGATAACCTGACCTTACAAGTCAGTGGGTCAGGCACAGAAAGGAGAACAGGGGAAATTTATCAAATAACATGCAATTATTATATTTTTCATCTGAAGGAAACTATGCATGTACTTCACCTGGAACCTTCCCAAGTGATTGCCTGAGCTATTAGGTTAAGATTAGTGTGCCATGTGATTTTTATGCTCTTTGTCACAGTCTCTATATCTATACTTCTAAATTTAACAGTGTCAGGACCCTTTTTCTTTGGCTCTGAGACCAGCAACATGGCCCAGATGTGCCCATGCTATGCTTCCGAAGAGAGCAGCTGCCTTCGGGAAGCCTACTGGAAACAGTTCCCAGTCTGTGCTGGCTCCTGGGAATTGTTCAGAGGAACACTAGTTGGCTCAGGTCAAAGTCATGCTGGGAAATATGCTACAAGTATATAGATAGTGTCTGGACCCTGGAACAGACTAACTTGCTAGCGTAGATACTGCATTGAAAATTGTTATAAAATACCCAGAGTATCTGAAGAAAGAATACCTATCTTCTATATGGTAAGCACCAACAAGAATATGTTCACATTAAGTGTCACAAACCCTGATGAATTCAAAACCAAAATAATAAGTGAAAAAAATTGGTGCCAACCCTGAGATGGACTCAATGTTTTCTGAAATGTGCTGAGTGCATCTGATGTTCTTTTGAACTCAGAAGGCAATACCTTTCAGGCTTGAAACACTCAGTTTATATGAGCCAAGAATGATTCACACTATCAAAGCCCTAGGAAAAAAAAGGAGAACACATGAGACTATAAAAACAAACTGAATTTAGAACACTATCACTTTTGGTCCCAGCAGGAAAAATAAAAATGTTGCTTACACCATAAAAATTCTTTAGCATTAAAGAAGAAATCAAACCAAAATTGACTTTGCCTCCCAAGTGAGAGTCTTTTCTCTTGTTTAATAAAGTATTATTCTTTTTAGTAAATATAAACACAATCATTAATATAACAGTCATTCATTTCCTCAGTCTGTATATGAAATTTACAAAGGGGATTGTGGATTATAGTTAAAATCTCTGCCGACCTTCTTAGTATTGCATAACTGGTTTATGTATGCCTTTTCTTTTCAGTAGCTTAAGAAATCCTAAATTAAACATTACCATAACTCAGGCTTCTATTTAACTCCACAATCTAGAGTACCATGGTCATTAAAGGACCAACATATTTAATATCAATATTTTAAGGAACCTCGATATTCGTTATTCTAGTACATTCCATTAATACACCCATTAGTTAGAGAATAAAGCCTTTTTTGAACAATCATGTGCCTGAGCTTTTGTATGAGAGCAGCGAAAATGTAAGAGGAGATGATGTAGGACATACTGACATGGCATTACTGTATTTGTTTGCCACAGGAGCAAGAGCAGGAGCACTGCCAGGAACCGCATGCTCCCATGCTTCAAAGAGCAACAAGGATTCTGGACCTGGACAGATTGGAGAGATGGGCTGATTCTAATGGGATGATGTTTAATAAGTCCAAATGTCGGGTACTTCATTTTGGACACAACAATCCCATGCAGAGCTACAGACTGGGGACAGAGTGGCTGGAGAGTAGTCAGGCAGAAAGGGACCCGGGAGTGCTGGTTGACAGGAAGCTCAACATGAGCCAGCAGTGTGCCCAGGTGGCCAAGAAGGCCAATGGAATTCTGGCCTGCATCAGGAATAGTGTAGCGAGCAGGACCAGAGAAGTTATCGTCCCCCTGTACTTGGCACTGGTCAGGCTTCATCTTGAATATTGTGTACAGTTCTGGGCCCCCCAGTTTGGGAAAGATGTCAGGATACTGGAATGTGTTCAGAGGAGGGCAACGAAGATGGTGAAGGGGCTGGAGCACAAGCCCTGTGAGGAGTGACTGAGGGAGCTGGGACTGTTTAGTCTAAAGAAGAGGAGGCTCAGGGGAGACCTAATTGCTCTCTACAACTACCTAAAAGGAGGTTGTAGTTGGGCAGGGGTTGGTCTCTTCTCTCGGGTGACCAGCGACAGAACTAGAAGGCATGGACTCAAGCTTTGTCAGGGAAAGTTTAGGCTTGATGTTAGGAAAAAGTTCTTCACTGAAAGGGTGATTGGCCATTGGAATGTGCTGCCCAGGGAGGTGGTGCAGTCGCCGACCCTGGAGGTGTTTAAGGGGAGACTGGATGAGGCGCTGAGTGCCGTGGTTTAGATGATGGTTGGTGTTAGTGTTGGTGTTGGTGTTAGTGTTGGGTTATAGGTTGGACTTGATGATCTCAGAGGTCCTTTCCAACCTTATGATACTGTGATACTGTGTGATACTGTGACTCTTGGACAACAAACAGAGCAACCTACCAATGCAACAGTTTTGAGATGTGGTGGAACCAATCTTGTGTCTTCCTCATTTCAGGCTCTGGGACCTGTAAGATATTGTAAAATAATCAAAACTTCCCATACCTTTGATGGGCACACGCTATGCATTACTGCACTCCTTGAAGGTGACTTACACACTCTTTTGATAAAGACATTTTCTCAAAATACGAGCATAAATTCAACTGAATGGCAGAACTGGCTCTAACCTGTTGGCTTGCAGTGAAGTCATAATGAGAAAGTTAAGTCACGAGGGACTCCAAGACAGAAAAAAAGCAGTGAGGTTTACTCAGTGTGTGTAAGATGGCAAAAAAAACCTAACCCAACTCTCTTCTCTGCCTCTCTTTCTCACACACATCACATCACAGTGACGATAAGTTGTGGCACAAACTGGAATATCAATAAATCCTTCATCAACCTGAGACTGAAATACAGCCAGCTAAAAATTATTTTTAGACTACCTTGGGCACCAGCCAGAATGAAACCAGCAAGAATAAAACATTGCCATAAATGTTGTAATAAAAAGATGTAGATAGGAAAAGGGGACCTTAATCCATATGCTATGAAGGTGCCTCTAAGTGAAGCCTGTCTGAGAAGATTTTAATAAGTGAGTCATCCTCATTCTGGTTATCCATATTGCCTTGTTCGGTCTTAGGCTGGGTTGATTTCAGCTCACTTTATACTGCTTTGAATTTGCCAGGCAGCAGATAGCATTACAGAGCAAATAATACCCCTGGACAATAAGCTGCTTTTTGAGACTATGATTATAGTAAAACTGTTTCCCAAGGTTACATCCAGTTACAAAGTACCAGTGTCCTCTTTACCACCGCAGACAAACAGCATGTTTGAAACAAGAAGGTCCCTTAAAAGAGACAGGAAAATAAATCCATCTGGCACTGCTCTTGCCTCTCCTACTTGTGTGGTCCAGCTTGGTTTGGGTGCTGCTGCACATTGCCTTGAGTGTATCTGCCTCTCCTGGTGGAGCAAGCTATCAGGGCACCTCCACATCTCCAGAGGGATGACGCAGAGAGTTTGCCATGAAAGAGATGCTCTGAGGCAGCTCACAGTATCCAAAAACTGCTATTATGAAACAGGGCAAGTCCAGTTAGTCCAATATCCTGTCTCTGACAATAACCAGTACCAGATGTGTAGAGGCACTAGACTAACACAGGGTAATGACAGTATATCCTAACCCTCCCACTTCTCTTCAACACGACAGCTAAAATTTGAGTTAAACCCTGAAACATAACATTCTTTTCCAAAGTTAGATAGTACTAATTTTTACACCTCTAAAAATTCTTGTCATACTTGGTTCTTCTTGTGAAATTCTTGGCTTTAAAAACATCCTGAGAAAATGAGTTCCAAGGAGGAAGGTTACTTCATGTCCTAATCGCACCCCTTTCTATTCTAATGGCTCTTCAGGTTTCATGCTTTGTCTCTCCATAATTCAATTGGGAGACAGAAAGTCCTTATCCTACTTTTTTCAAAATTTATTATTTCATGTAATTATATATACTTTAGTTTATTTTCCTTTATTATTCTGCATTCCAAATAATTCCAAGTTTTCAGTCGCTGTTCATGTAAATCATTTTCATGCAATTCCTCAACTCCTTCTTATAATTCGCATTCAGCAGTAGCATTTCTGATTGTGTGGATTTACTTCACAAATACTCAAAGATCCACAACTGACTATGCCACTGATGTGAATGGTACCTGTTTTTCCTAATATTTTGCAAGTTCTCATGCACAAACTGAATTTACTTAAAGCAACTTCCCGTTGTTCTTTATTTAAAAAATAACATTATTAACTCCAAATTTGAAATAATCTAATTTTAATAACAAAATAGCATTACAGGCACAATACATTGACACCTTTATGTAAAGACAAACTTAAAGAAAATTTTTCAAGGACTAATACAGGCCATTAGTAGAGGAATGTAGAAATAAGACAGGAAATGTCATGTCATTATTGCAAGTCAGGTAATGGTCAGTAAAACCTGTTCCTTTCAAAATACACATATTTTAAGCAGCAAGACAAGGAAAGAAGACAAAGATAATGGGCAGTACAGGATGGTAGCATGGATTGAGCTGAATGGTTTTCATCTGGAATGCATTGATCTCAGAAAGCATTAGAGGACTCAAAGTCCATCCTCTTTACTCATCTGTGTGAGTCATCCTCATTAAATTCAAAGGATCTCAGAACATCTGTGCAACTGTAAATTGAATTTTAACACTCAAATGAGCAGTGACTCAGTACAGCCGTCTATGCCTGATACCAAATCTGGCAAGTGAAGAATTGTCTAAAAGCTACAAAGCAGAACAGAAATTTGACTTAGAAATGGCAGAGTTACTAGATAGCAGGCTAAAAAATTAATTTCCTGTAGGTTATTAAAACAGAGCTCTGCATGTATTTGAAAGTTTATAATTATGCAAGCATTAGTATAGCTAGTTTCATAGAGAGGAATATTTTTTCTTTTCTCAAAGATACAAGTAAATAGACACCACACAAAATGTTCTGCAGAAATAGATAGAAAATAAGAATCTGAAGAGAAATTTAGTACTAATGAAAGATGACTAATATTTTCAAAAAAAATACCATAACATTAAATTAATTGGAGGTTTCATTTTAAAAGTTATCACATTTCAAGGTTGAATTCTTGCTGAATAAATTATGTAAGGTAAGGATTGAATTTAAAAGTTATTTGGAATCTAAGTGTTTATAGGCAATGAACAAGACATTTGGAAATGTCAAAGGACTGTATTTATATCTAAACATGAAAATTATGTTTCATGGGATTTTTCTCAATTTTGAAATAAAAAATTTCAATTTGGTGTAGGTTTTTTTTCACCTTTAAAATCTGAACTCTGACAGACCCTCAATGGCTTTCAGTGACTTATAACTTTTTTCTTTTTTTAATAAAGCTGAGCTCCTATTTTATTTATATAGGCCATTGTATGTTCACTTAGTCTATTGTATGCAGGTCTTTAAAGAAATAAACTGGAAATAAGAATGATCTTAGAAATATTTAGGTTGGTTACTGAACAAAAAAAAAAGCTTTTATTTATTGGTTAAAAAGAGTACTCACTACTTTTAGAGTGGCTGTTTACTTCACACATTTTTGCAACTAGAAAATCTGGCTCCCTGGGAATATGTATACAAGGAGGTTAAACAGTGGAAGGGAGCACTATGCATGCTGGAATTTGGTGCTAAGTTGTTAAACCAGTCTCAGGTATGCTATTGGTTTACTTTCTCACAGTTTCTAAACTTGGTTTGAGTTCAGACCATAGACTAATTCCTTTAGGTATCTTAGATGTAGCCAGGTATTTTAGACATAGCCACACCATTGCATAAAATAATACTATGGACAGGAACTTTCCTACTTACACAGTACTAGGGAAACATCTGAGGTATTGTTAGGTGCTAAACGCATTTTATGAGTTGTAGAATTGCAACAGTAAGTAGAAACTGGTGAGGTTTTTTTCTATTCCTACTACTTGAAATCTATTTTTAAACCAATACAGACCATAATAGCAGTCCAGGAAAAAAGGGACTGGTACTCAATTCTCCATTCTTTCAGGTGCTACAAACAGTGCAGAATCACGTCTTCTGCATTGTCCCTTTTGCTACAATCTGAGAATTGCAAGGTGACTAAGCCTTGATTCAGCAAGCTAGGCACGGGATCACTGGATCTCAGAGAGAAGAAGATCTACATTTCAATCAGCCCCAAGGCTCAAATATCACATCTCACCTCTCCCTGTGAGTGCTGCCAGACACTTCCTCTGGCTGCTGTGCTTTGCCATGGACTCATCACTGCACTACATATGTTCAGAGCATTTCTGACTCAGAAGACCTTCCCAGGACTGAGGTTTCAGATATCATTCTGACTTGTCACTGACGTGCAGCAAAGTGAACTGAAATTGGAACTTTTCTATACCTACCTACGTCTGTAAGTTTAAACATGGCATCAATGAGCCTTTGTGGTGCTGAATGAATTTACACATCTCAGAGTGGAGCAGCTGCAACTGAATGGACCACTGCAACTCCACTTTGTATTTTGGACCTACTTTTCAGTCCTAAACCCATTTTAGGCACCAGAGATAAGGGTCTGGCTGTAACACATCAAACTCTCATCTTTTTCAGCTGTGATAGTCAGAATTCTCTCAATTTCTGGCTGAAATCTCCTGTGGCTGGCTGTCCATGTGCCACCATTATCCAATGATCTTTCTCATTCTCAGTCAGGACCAAACAGTTCAAAAAGGCATCAGTGACCTTGCACTGAGGTTTAGCCTGCGCAGGACTTCTGTACTTTCAATTATTCAAGACTCACTCCTACACAGACCAGGAAAGCCACTGCCATAATGACCATAGCAGGTTATGTACAAGATATTTTATGGTGTTTCTTGGTGGACTGTCACGTGCAAGACAGCATACAAACAGAATTGGCCATAAAAATCATTCCAGTATGGCTTCTAAGAATATAACTCTTGAATTCTTTTTTCTTGTTAAAATTGTGAAAATAGAGAAAGTGAGAAGTTGATTGTGAAGAACTAACAAAACTGTACCCTAATACAATCCATATTCAATCATATTCATTATTTAATTCTGACAGGAAATGGAATATGTTTTTCAGGACACACCCATGCCTGAAATGATCCAGTCTTGCAGAAGAAAAGCTCTGTTTATTTCAAACAAGATATTTCCTCCTATTTTAATTGAGAAAACATGTTGTTTGTTTAAAAAAGAGTACAGTTCTCTCTGTGATCACAGATGCCTCAGACCATGGAAATAACAGTTTTCTGACTGGTTTTTTGGTGCTACAAAATCATAGGATGATATAGCTATTTCCTGCATGACAAAATGTTTTAGGAATATTTCAATGTATGCTGCAATTAAATAGTTTTAATTTTAACATTCTATCATCATTTGCAGCTGTGAATGGTAACATTGAAAGACAAAATTCTGTCCTCAGACTAACTGATAACAGGAACATTTTTCTCCATCTACCGCATTCAGTCAAATATTTCTTA
The DNA here is from genome assembly GCA_033558185.1 of Dromococcyx pavoninus. Taxonomy (NCBI): domain Eukaryota; kingdom Metazoa; phylum Chordata; class Aves; order Cuculiformes; family Neomorphidae; genus Dromococcyx; species Dromococcyx pavoninus. The sequence continues at coordinate 4,053,054 of JAUMJL010000212.1, forward strand.
CTGTGGCAAAATGTTTTATAGATACATTCACATTAACTCTTTCACTTTTCTTAACATATTTTCACATACTCTGTCACTTGTAAAGAAAGTTTTGGAATTATGAGAGATTTTTTTTATTAATTGGGAATTGAAGTATTTCTATATAGAATCATTTTGCCTTCAGTTTCCTCCAAAAGCCTGACTTGATATTTTTGCATTTTTTCCTTATTTCCAACCAGGAAAACTGATTAGCCTAGGAAATCTGTATAATAATGTGTGGGATGTGTCCATAGCATGGGCTCTTTTGTCTACCACACAGCTTTGAAAGGAGATTTGAAAGTAGAGTTCACTAAAAATAGGTGTAAATGTCACCTGAACACTTAAGGCAAGGTTAAGCCAAATATTTCTGCCATTAATATTGAATAAAATAGCTCATTTATTGCAACTCTGCTAGCAGTGCTTCCAGATGAAACAAACACAGTGACGCTGCAGTTGCAGTTTTTAGATCTCTGTAACAGAACTACATTACAATAATGTAGTCTGGAAGCAATGGGAGGTATAAATTACTATGACTCTGTAGTGCTGATTGACAAGATTATGTGAGAAAAGAGATAGAAAAGATCTATTAGGTCATCTTGTCCATTCCGCATGATACATTGTAATGTCTCCAAAGGAAATGTTATAATGTGTTGTGACAAGGACCTGGCTATTAATAATGCAATTAATATTTTTTATGACATTTTTAATTCCCTTTGCTTGTTATTTTTGTCTTTCTTTGACCTGATAATAAATGCCTCGCTCTTTTGCCATGTTACCAATATATGCAATATGGTTGTATGAAATGTAATGTTATGTCTGATAGTCAAAAGAATTATAATATATTAAATGATTAAAATGTGGGTGTTTATGACCAGAGTGTTAAAATGTTACTGCATTAAAAAACAGCAACAGCAAAACAGCTCAAAATTTATGTACTTGGGTCTGACCTCAGTTTCCATTATAGAAAACACAAAGAAAATTGTACTCCTACCTATTCTCTCTTCCCCATTCTATGGAACTAAAATTGTCACAACTTTCTGGCCCAGCAGGATTTGGGGATCTGCACCCTATATGCAGAATGAAAACATGAACTATTAATTTATACTTTGTTACTTTTGCCTACTTTATCCTCTTTTGGCGGTAGGGAATCTGGGAAGTGCTACAAAAATCACTTTAGAAAATGTCAGTCAAGCTGCTTTCGAGTTTAGCAGAAAAGATCTTTGCCTGTGAATCACCCAGCATTCAACTCTTGGCTCTGTCCCCTTGTGGGGTGAAGGTTTGTCCTGCTGTGCATACTAGTGTAAAAACAGTAATTTTGCAAAGCTCAGGAGGTGAGTCACAGATCTAGGACATGGGTTCAGGGTAGCAATCCCAGATCTATTAACATCCTGCTCTACATGAAAGAAGTCATTTAGTTTGTTTCATGTAGCTGTGTACTCTCCTAGTTTTATATATTCAGTCTATTGATTTGATAAAATCTACATCTGAACTATGGCCAATCCCTGGATAAGGTGTGGGCTGGCATTTTTCCCTCTTGCCCCCAACCACTTCTTGCTGTGGTTTTCATGGGATGAAAACCAGCCAATGAGGCAGGGAGGAGGCTGTTGCATGTGGTTAATATCCTTGCATTGGCACCTGAGAATCTGGGGTGGTGGGAGACACTGCAGACTACATCTGTCTGCAGACTAGACTGTTGAGATGACGCTCTCTGGGGTTTTCTTTGTACTGTACTGCAGATAGCAAACAGACACTGCATTAACTGATGATATTTCTGCCACAGATTCCACAACCCACAGGGAAGAGGTACAAGTCCACTGGCGAAACTGGGTTAATAAGGGTTCTCCTGAGTGAAGCAGTATCAGCGCTGTCTTTTCTTTGTAGCCTAGGTTATTTTATATTTGGTCCTTTTCACTATGTGAAGCAGATTAGACTAGAGAGATTCTTGTAGTAAATCAAGAACTGTTTCTCAAGGTTATGTGAAAAGTTGGGTGGATTCACATGTCACTTTCAGTGAATGACAGTTTTCTAAAATAGTTTTTGTTTTATATTCTCACCAAACATGAAAGCATAATAACCATAGATTTAACGGACGGTAGCTTGATAAAGGACCATTAAGTGTACAATATTATTTAATATGAAATGTGTGCATGCGTATAAGTGTGCATGTCTTCTATTAATATTTATGAAATAATTATTAGGCACAGTTAAATTCATTAATAACTTATTTTAGAACATATTATTTTTAAAAGTCATGAATTGTTAACAAGCATTACAACAACTAGTTGTTATAAAGAATATTGTAATGTAGGAATCATTAAAAGCAAGCACATGCCTGATTAATATATGAATTCAAATGGTGATATAGCATACTTTTAAGTAAATAAACTTATTAAATAACAACAAATCAGTTGTACAAATGGATATCTTTAAAAAACCAGACTGAAAATGGAACATAAAGCCAATTCTAAAAGATTAATCAAACACTCTCGGTCCTAATATCTCAGGCAACATAAAAAAAACAAGAACGGGAAAATATGAGAGCACAATAGGAATACTTTTTCTGAAATGAGTATTAAAAGCTCATGCACAGATGTCATTTTTAAGTATTAAATTTAGTCATTTATGTTATAGTTAAGTTTCTCCAGCTTTTCTCTAGGCAATGGAGGAAGAGATTCTTCAGGATATGGTTAAAGACAGAAGAAAAGTTAGGAACTCCAGATAGCACTTTTGACTGTCTACCCAGAAAGTCTGTGGAGATTAGGTGGCTGAAAGCCAGGTAAATCACATCACAAAAGTCAGATGTTGTGATTACTCACATAGTGGTCAACTGTCTGCAGTAGCTGTATGTAAACCCAGAGCTTACCTGGCTATACATGCTACTTTGGAATGACATTGCTTTGAAATTGCCATGCAGACTTTTGCAGACGTTTTCTACAGGAAGACTCTAGATGCTGACTCTAAAGTAAGGCTTTAAAAGCTGTGGTTAATTTTATTCGTTGAATGACTTTGAAGACCAATTTTTATGAAGGATTCATTCAGTCCCAGGCTGTTAATTTATTATGTGCTGATCTGTAATATGAAAGAGCTCTGTGTTTCAGAAGTTCAATGTTTCTTAATTATAAGCAATCTTTGAAGCACCCAGCCATGCATGACAGACTTCCTGATAACACCTTAACTCTTTCTCCTTGCAGTCTGAGTTCTTCCCTCCAAATCCCATGTTGCCTGGGGTTTTATCTTGAAGGCATATTTGGTATCATCTGACTACTGAAAGATTCAGAGTACAGAACCTGACAGATTCCCAGTACGATTTAATATGACAAATCATATCCTAGGTAATACTGCGAAATTTAAAAAAAAGATGACTAATATTTATGTCAGAACTAAAGTAATCTATATTCTGTGGTTCTGTCTTACCTCCAGAATAGCAATAAAAAATAACTCCCACTCTCCACTCTCCTTTAGAAATACAGACCAAATTTCTAATCTTGCAGTATTTGACAAAAAAGTTGGAGCACATATTAGTGATGCACAAAACATTAGTAGCTAACCTTCTGGCCACAGATTGTGGGGGAATCCTCTCGGAAATATATACTTGAGCAATTCTAGATTATAATCATAAAGCAGCCAACTTCTTTTATTGTAAAAATTAATTAATCCTGCAAGGAGAGAACAAATTTCATTAAACATCTTAATTAAACTGAAAATCAAATAGATTTTAAATGACACTAAGACACATTTTTACAAAATGCATCACACTTAGTTTCTAACTTGCAATCCGTAATTTAAAAAAGATGACCACCTTATAATGCATACAGTTGATTGAGACGAATTCATGCCTAATTTTCATGTATAGTTAACAGAGAAAGAAGGAAAGACCTAAAAACAGTGGAATGAACATCCCTCTGAAAATGTCTGTCTCTCTAGACTAGCTATTGAGGTTGCTTAAATGGAGTGCACTGCTTTTGGATAGCAATTGTTTAGATGAACAACCTTTTCTCTTCTTTCCTCTTTGTCATTGTTCAGGTACATCAGGAAAATCAAAATCTATATGAACCAGCTGGAACGGGATGGTGCTTTTCAAAGAAAATAATGTAGTCACTGAAAAAAAATTTCCAAAATAAGACGTGATACCACAACCTCAGCTTTAGCCAAACAGTACTCGCAGAAGGGCAATGGGGTTAGGAATTTACCTCTGTCTACCATGTTACTTTCTCCCACCAATTTTTAGCATGTGAGGAAGGTTAGTCATGCACTAACAGGCTTGGATCTTACATCTGAAAATTTCTATCATCTAATTATTTTCTGACTCAGAAAGATGGTAATAAATGTGAGGGATTCACACATGACAGAGATGAATGCTATGTCACAGTTGAGCTAGATATATGTTATAGTAGTTTATAAAGGATTCCCTCCAGACAAACACATGTTCATTTATGAGTTTTTCATTTCTTTGCTTCTTTTCCCTTTCTCTCTGCCTCTAAACAGTCAACAAAGAAAAGACAGGAGTAAACCTTTTCCTCACACATTATGTTTCTTTTAAAAAGTATTTTCCAATACAATTGCATGAATTATTCATTACCTCTCTATATTTGTTTCTATTAATATCAGCTTCCAGAGCTCTGTTTGTCTGGGATTTTTTATCCGGTCTTTTTCATGTTTTGCTCATTTTCATTGATGAGAAGTTATTTATTTTGCAAATTGAAATGCCTACAACTAAGCCATTAATCCTAAAAAAGGTTCTGATGAAATTATTGCATTTTCCAGTATAGTAGAAATGCAAAAACATCGTTCACATCTCAGAAAAATGTTGTGTTGTTTAACCATTTTCAATATGCATCAAAAAGAGAACTGCAGTGTATCAGCAGGCAAGAATCTGCCAGTATTTTCTCCAAGTATGGACTAGGCCTAGAAATACTCAATGATACAAAATAAAATCCATGTGCAGATTTTACACAAAGGCCATAAGACCCAGTATTGTTCCACCTCAGTGAGAGACATAATCTCCAAGCTACCGAGTCACCAACTCTCTTTCTGTCTGTTGGGAGGGGAGGTCAGAGGGGAATCTAAAGAATTATGAATTATTTTTACATAGAAGTATACAGTTTTCCTTTACTCCCAATTTCAGCTCCCACACCACATGCTAATGATTGGGGCAGGCTCCTATTCTGAATTGTCTCAAAGAGAAGAGGGAGTAAGTCCTGGGCCTCACACTCTCAATGACTGTCTTTCAAGTCAAGCTTTCATGCAGATGGAGAGAGCAGAACATTTTTCCACTTTATTTACCTTTCAAAGAGAAAGTAGTCCCCCTATAACTTTTAAAAGGAAGATTGTAGGTAGCTTCCTTGAACCAAGGGCTCCAAGGTGCGACACACTCAATACCAGATTACGGTGTGAATTGTTTTTCCTATTATGGACAAGCAGAGCATGAAATGAGTGGAATCAGACATGAATCTATGTAATTATTTCATTTGTTCAGGATAAAGACTCATACGGAAGGGAAGCAGGACAGCAGAAAGATCCTCTCTGCCTCACAGAAAAGACCAATGTTCCTATGGAATGAAGACTAGAAGAGCTGTAAGAGGGACAACTGTATCCATCAGAAACAGGAGTCATCAAATGCAGTCCAGAAGGGACTGACCTTGTCATTGTCATCAGAGAGATTGTTTTAGTGGAAGATGCTGCTTACAGTAGACTTCCAGATGTTAGGGTCAAAAGTGTTCCTGCAGAACAGCATGCAGTTGTCCAAGCTGCTGGGCCCCAAACCCAGCTGTGCCTGCCAAAACCTTGCCTCATAAGCTCTTTAAATAAGTAAAACTTTCAGTCAGTCATCACGCTTTCTCAGAAGAGTGGTTTAAAGGGAACACATGCTCCCACGGCTGTTTCAGGAAGGATGAGATAGTTGATGGCTTCCTGTTGTTGTCATCTGCTCATGAACACAGACTTGCCTTCCTGGCTCCAGCCACCAGACCCTGGGACACTCTGTGGGAGGTGATCTGTGATTTCAAAGCCTGCAGCATTTGTAAAATAAACTGAACTACTGTACACACTCGCTGTACAGTTGTGCTTTAGCTTCCTTGCATATGTCCCCTGTTTCAGAGTATTTTGTAACAGCTGCTCTCCTACCCAACTCAAAAAAAATGTTTTTGCTGACCAATAAGCCAGAGGGAGGAAATAACCCTAACCCCAAACCTAACCTTCCCCAGGCATGAGGCCCATAAGTCGGGGAGTTTCTGCCTGTCCTGGTTCTTGTCCAATGCAAGGCTGTGTCAAATCCTTGCAACCTGTGTTAGGCCCATCCCACCCTCAGCCAGGAGCAGGCAGCCAGACAGTACTGAGCAGCCCCAGCTCTGGTCATCAGGCACTTCCTTGAGGATGGTGACAGGCCAAATCCAGGCCAGGACACGGGCCTGCAGGTGTGTCCAGTTCAGTAGGACCCATGGCCAAGTATGTGGGGAGCTGGGTCAGTACTGCTGTAGCGTCACTGGGACAAAGGCTGAGTGCTCCAGGGGCTGAAGGGTCATCCTATTGATAAAGCTTAAAACAACTGAATCTTTTCTGTGCAACTCCAATTGAAAATATTCAACAGATGAAAAAAGTTATCACTTTGTTCTACTTCAAGCAAAATAGCCAAACTCTAGTAAAACAAGCCTTTTGAAAATCTGCCTCAAATCTGAGAAAGCAGTAAAAATACCATCATTTATGTCCTGCTATTTTCTGCCTTTGTTTTGTTTCTTGATCCCAGTTCAGATAGAAGAAACCAAAAGAGTTGTGAACACATTATCATCAAAAATGTATTTTTTACTTCTCATTGTTAGCATAGTGTAGGGGAAAACAACTGAGATTTTAAGGTCTGCAAATTGCTAGGCTTGGAAGAGGTTAAAGTGTTTCTCAACATGAAATTCACTCACAAGCTATCATGTCTATGGATAGGAAAATAGCTATTATCCCTCAGTTAATTCTTATAGAACAAAGTGGTTGAAAAACCAGGAAAGGAAATCACAGCCCATATAGAAATAGAAAATCACAGCCCATATAGAAATAGAAAATATATATATTACTGTTGAGTACAGCAATTCCTAGTTTTGTAGGTACTTTAGGACTGTTTCAGGTTTAGGCATATTAAAAGTATTTAAGAAGTACAGTCTATCACTCTGAATAAAAAAATGGGAGCCAGAGATTTTCAACTGATTGACATTTATCTGTTAGGGAATGATTTTCAGAATACAATTGTGTCTGAATATCCCTTAATTGTTAGGTTGTTCTGAAACTAGCACTTAGAGAAGTCATTAACTTGGTGTATCTTCAATTGTTCACTTCACAGGAGTGCTCAGTATCCTGCAATTGGAGCAGTGGCTGCTCAATGTTAAACATAGGCCTTGGGTCATTGCAACCAGTTCAAATGTTCTTATCCTACACAGTACTGACTTTAGACATCTAGATAAATCCTAGAGCTCAGGCAGTAGAGGGTTTAGGGTCAGCATTAGGCAGCCAGTGTGCCTAAACATGTATGGCCTTTTGAGATGTCCTGTGTCACCCCACCCACTCTCCAGCCACTGCTCCAGGATGTCACAGTCTTTCCATAGACTCTCTGTTTTACCTATAAATCTCATGTGGTTGTCTAAGATAGCCTCAAGACATCTGTTTAGAAAACTGAATTGAGCCTTCACTGCCATGAGCAAAACCTCCATCATTCCCTGAAACTCCCTGAACTAGTAGGATGTTAGAACTGCTTTAGATAATTCTTAGTCTGGTCATCAATACTGGAAAAAAGATGGGCCTCAACAGAGCACGTTGTAACTAAACAATACAGTAAGAGATAGCAGGCTCATGTCTACAAGCTCCCTGCCTGCTTGTTGTGGTGCTTCCAGAAAGATCCTCAGCAGTCATGTGGTATAACTTGCTCTAGAAAACCTAGTGCTCTAGCTGATTTTCTACCTAGGAGATCTATTCATAACACTTACTCAGAAAGCCTCATGCTAAATGCTTGCTGATTGGCACTAAAATCTATTTGTGGGGTTAGATGGTTAAGGTAGGTACATATGTAGGAGTACTGAAAGTCAAGCTCTGACTGCTTCAGTTTCAGCACATGCAGGACTTATACACATGCAGGTCTTTGCACTGCAGGGAGGACTTGAAAACAGAACCACCAGGTTAGTGGTGAAGTAATACAGTAAATGTATTACTTGCACCTCTGAAGCACCAAATTCTTACAGGCCTCCTAGCAAAACCTAAAATGAACAATGTGCAGAATGTGCTAATCTGCAGAATGAGCCATGAGTGGTAATTTATGTATCTCATAAACAACTAGAGAGCTGTTACTTTACAAGCAGTATTTTGAGGTTTCATTATCTCACAGAGATAGGCAAATCCACAGCCTTTCACTCATTCAGCAATCTGCAGTGCTTAGTTGTGCAAAGTTTAGGAGTTTGAATTAGAAGGTGTCACTTAAAACAGGGAATTGTTAGGAAAAGCAATGTAGTACACAATTAGCAGGAACACTCCTGCAAGCAAGACTCAGTAGCAGTAACTTGCAAAAACAGCACAGGATGCCTCATATCAGAAATAGAGTTTAAGCAAGCAAAAACCATGGTGAGCTCAGGTTTGTGGTAAAGGTTAGCATCCATATACTTTGGTCAAACATCCCAAATAATCTTGAGAGATTGTAGAGAATTGTATTATTGCCTTGAGGATGGATGACATTTTATCAAATACTACTGCTTTGCATAAAGGCTAAGGCATGCTCGTGACAGAGCCTGCATGTTTAAAATGGCCAGATCTTTTTTTTTAATGGATACTGGAGGGTTTTCTTAGATTTTGGCCATGTAATGAGAATTATACTTCCGTGTGAGGCTACAGAAACCAGCAAAAGGTCAAGGATGGAGTCACATCTTCTGGTGGGGTAGTATATACACTACATTGTTATATTATACCGATATTATAGATGGTGACACCATGCTAACATCTATTGATCCATAGTTCAGTGGACCTTCAGACTCTCGCTTCTGTCTTCTGCTGAACCAAAGCACTGAATTGGAGAAGTTCTAGTCAAATCCAAAAGAAGTCCACAAATTCTTAAATTTTCTCGTGTCTTTTCCTCTCAATGTGACTATTTATGTTTGGATGTGTGTTTTATGTTATGATGTTTTGTGTATCAATGCACAGATATGCACACACAGTTGTGTATATACCTAATTAAAGAGCATTTTTATGAAATTGTGGAAAAATACATATTATCTAGCACTGTATAAACTAAATGAGACAAAACACCAACTACTTATGTGTGTTGTTACTGGACTTCATTGACTCACTCATCGGTGGGAGTACATCTACTGTTTCTATTCAGAATTGTTGATGAGCTGTGTGGTCTAAACCTCATAGGTGGTGGTCAGGAAAAGCAGAAAAGTGTGCTGACTCACTGAGTAAAGATTCCGTTTTCTTTTTAAGGCTGGGGTAACTCTGAGTTTCCATCAAAGTGAGAAATTGCAAGCAAAATGTAAAATTACCAAAAACCAGTCTTCAGGGGTTTGACTCAATTTCCCATCTCACCTCATATCTTCAGCCATCCGATTTTTCATATTTTCCACCTCTCCCATGGTGGAAGTGTCTTTAGGTCAGATTGTGCTGGGATATAATCAAGTGGACTGATATCTACCCAGGCCAAACCCATTAGATACCTTTCGCCTATCTTGTACTCTCAACACGCTCTTCAAACTCAGTCACTTTTACACACAGCCTTGGTGTCATCTATCTATCAAAGTGGAAACTGCAGTATGAAGATAGGGTTATCACAGACCATTCTTGGACCTCCATCTCTAATACGAGAGGGTCTTTTAATAGGGGAATGAATTCTGGGACTTGGGTCTAAGGGTTATAGGGCCAGGAAGATGCCATGGAAGTAAGTCATAGCTGGGAACATGTATCTCCCTGGTATTCCACTGAGCTGGGCCTCCATGTATGTGTGCCACTTCTCCCTTGCTTCTGTGATGTCCGAAGTCAAAACGAGTATTTTCTGCTATCTGGTTCCAACACTTAGGTTACTTTCGGCCTTTGGCTTTTGGCTGAAGATGTCACAAAAGTCCAGGCAAAGTACAAATAATCTGGTAGTGCAGATAAAGACCTGTTTTGATGCTGAAAATATCGGTTCCGAGTCGAACTTTCTGAAAACCTTACCTTTGTTTTGTGCTCTGGATGTTTGCTTTTTGGATGAGCACACAGTATCCTGATCCTTCTCCAGGCTGATTCTGTCAATTGAAGTCTACAATTTTCAACATGTAAGCCAGGCGCTTCCCCTACTTTAATTTGTTACTATGTGTTTACAAAGTGCTTAACAGGATGTTTTAAAAATATTAAAATGGCACAACTTATTATACTGCAAACAGCAGGGTCCCTATCTGCTGTGCTAAAGCATACTGGGTTTGTTCTTTTCTTCCAGGTCACTAAATTCAGGCTCTGAAACAGCAAAGGCACAATTTTTTTTCATAAATCAGTGCACAGCTTCATTACCCGCTACAGTACCTCTAGGGCAGAGCAGCTGAGTAAGAGCATATGTCATTTCTGAACTGCAAAATGGTGCATTGTGCCATCAAGCAAAGCAAATTCCTTTATTTTGGAGCATTTTTCCTCTGGATTTTGACTTAAATATGTTGGAAGCATTCAATTTCTGTTCTTAATCCTCAATCCTTAATCCTATATCTTCTAGACAGTTTACCAACCTCTTGTATGGACTTCACTTGTCTGAGCCTTGTATTTGGTTGAACAACTGCTACAAAACAACCGCTACAAAGCAACTGCTTTGTGGTCAGGGCAGTTATATTTCTGTCAGGTTCTCTTTCTGTCTTTGAAAGATGATTCTTTTTCACTTCTGCATTGAGACATTTACTAAAATCAGAAAGAATGACATGTACTGACAGTCCTCTTTTGACATTTTGAGGCTGTGTATTCCCTTTGTTTCTGTAACTCCTTTTTTATTATTACATGATAAAAATATTTCTAGGAATAGGTAGAAGGGTAGGTCAGACAATATAAGAATTTGTAAAGTAGGCCATAGTTCTGTTCCAAACAAAATCAAATCTGAAGAGCCACCTCCTGATGCAAACACTATTTCTTTGTTACAGCCTTGATGTGAATACCTACCTGTGAGATAAGTATGTGCAATATAAGAGTTGGCTGAAATTTTCCACTCAGAATAGCCTTTTCTGGCCATCAATAAATGATGGATTTATGAAGGGCACATAAGACATTTTTCACATCCATTTTCCTTCTTTGCCTTCTGGGGACTCTATTCAAACCTTATGCTGCAGCACTGCCTCTGATCCTGGACGCTTCAAATCTAAGGCTCCACCTTATCAAGGTTGCCCTATCTTCACTTGACTTTGCAGTCCCATAAAGCACAGAAAATAGACAGATAAGAATGTGGAGACCTCTTTCTCTGCCACATCCAGGTCTGTGACTGGTCAAAGAGGTTTGGAATTTAATTTGAAAATTATGAAATTAAATCAAGATTTTCTCTTTTTTTTCCCTGTTTTCCAGTTGAAAACTGCTTTTGTCACTCCAAAAGCTAAAATATCTGAAGGTTATTTAAGAATCTAAAGATACATTGCAATTTTTAAATTTTCCTTTAAAAAAATTTGAAAACCGTTCTCAAATGTAAATATGTTGGGCTTAAACACAGCCAAAAAAAGAAACCATTTAGAAGCTTGTAACTGCAAATCTAATTGTTACTTGTGTGACCATTAAACTAAATGGGGACCCACTGGAACATCATAAGGAAATCAATTAAATCAGACTTTCACTGTAGGATTGCAACAAAAATCTGTAGGAAATTCAATACTTGCTGACAGCTAATATGCTTTTCTTCCTAAAGAAAACATCGAAATCTATTAGCCAAGTAAAAGAATAGTAAGCGTTTTTCTTTTAGGACTGGCAACCTCTTAAGGGAGCATATTGCAAAGGAAATATTACAGAAGGAACCTATCTAAGAAACTTATAGAGCTGACTGTCTATGGAAGCCGTATATTTGCACTGAAGAGATCTCAGGAAGAGCTCGGTAGTTTTGGGGAGTTTCCAGTCTCATCTCCTCCATTTACCAGAGTTAGGAGTAAAGCCACCTGCATGACCCATGGCAGTTCAGGCACCTGGAAATTATGCCAAATGAGTCACTACGAATTAACCACTACTGAAATTCTCTGGAATGTATATCTTTACCAGTAGTACCTTTGTAGAGTCCAGGAATTCAGAAAAAAAATAAATATTAAAATTCAGAGACTGTCTTAATCCATTGCCTTCCCCAAATGCAGATGTGACTTTAATGATTCAGCCAAGGATGGGAAAGCCCACCTAAATGACACTGTGGATTCTGCTCTAATTTGTCTTAGTGATGTTACTACCTTAGAGTATCTTTCTTACTTTTTTTTCCTACCTTCTGAAGCCAAAGTTATTCCTGAGGGGTATAAAAATAGTTGCTGAAAGAGTGAGACTGCCTTGTTTTGAGGTAGCCTATGTCCTTCCAGATGCATTGCAGGGGCCTGTTTTGAGCATGTACCCTGAATATCCATCAGCATCATATTCACAGCACTAGCCAAAATGCCAAAGGGGCTTGCTTTCTCCATTGTTTCAGAGTTAGCATCTGCAGAATATTGCCTCTACCTTTGACTGTGTTCTTGCAAAATAGGTCCTAGTTCTTCCGTGCGTTTAATCTGTTAAAGTCTGGTTTATAATACATTTAGAACACTGGTAGCATTCTATCCTTGTACCTCAACAATTACAGTTTCAGGCAGGATATTTTTTTCTATTTTAATTTTGAACTTACATCTTTGTCATTACGGTACTGAGGCCACTGGTCAGTGCACACACAGTTGTACCTGCAAATGCATGCACAGAAAGTGATCATCAGACTCTATAATAGTTTCAGAAAACCCTGAAACTATGTGGAGTTTCTTTAGTAATACTCAAGGGTAATAAAGTACAACCGATATCCATTAAATCCATTAAATGTTTGACCGTGAGAACCTAGGGAGATGATTTTGAAGTTCACTCTGCAGTAGGAAGCAAAACTGTCCTGGCCTCAAAAGACTGCCAATGTGGGGGTCTCATCTCTCCCTCCTGCGTTGAAAAACTGTACTAACATATTCTCTGATACTGAGATTCTTCAAGCAGGGCTCCCATCTGTGGCGCATTATTGAAAAAATGGCTGACTCATTGTCAGTGCCATATAATTCCATACAGAATTGGTATTAAAAGGAGCAGTCTTGTTCTTGTCATGACTTTTTTTCTGAAAAGCACAGAACCAAAATGGACCATCACATCTGATGAGGGTTTTAGTTCAGTTACGCCTGTGGTTAACCTGCAGAACTTCCATCTGGTTTCCTCCTATAACCTCTATCTTTGATGGGATTCATTGCTTCCAGCTAACTTTCAGAGTCTGTATGTCACATTTCAGTACATTATCTGATTCCACGGATAAGGACAGAACATATTGTGTGTCAACAATGTAAACTGTAAGCAAGTTATTGGTATGCAAGGTGTAAATCATTGCCTAAAGGAGAATTTATTTTGATGGTACAAATCCTCCAGGTGAAAAATAGTTCACAGGTAGAAAGAAAAATATCAAAGTGAGCTTATCTTCATTTAGCTAGCCTTGTTTTCATTCCTCTGGATTTCAAACAAATTTTTTGAGGGCTCAAATATTTTCCAGTGATTTATTATTGATTTAATGTACCTTTACATTTTGCCCTTCGAATAATCCTGCTGAATGTCATAAGATGTTGTCACTTTAAGCCAAGATTGTGAACTTATATGCAGGGATGACTGTGCTTGACCTAGTTAGGACTGAGCTTTCTGTTACACAAGGCAGAAAACAAAGTTAGATCATTGCACATTCTCCCTCTCACACAAGACTGGCACTCTCTGCCCTCACCATGGATCAGTCAATGATCAGTCTTTATATCAAAGATGTAATTTCCTTTTCCACAGAAGGGAAACCTGAGAAGAAGGTTTCTGGGGACAGCACCCAGTTTTACATTATGTTATGTTATACAACATCCAGGTCTTTCTCTATGGCTGTGACTCTTTGGTCACATTGGTGGCCCAAGTAACAAGCTTAGGATGGCTGCTTAACTTTTTAAATATTCATTCTAGTCTTGTCCAAATTGCTTAGCTGAAATTGAATATCTTTCTCCTTGGTATTAAAGTCATGTAGTAATATACAGTCCCTGTAAATCAATAATCTAAATAGCCAGGTTCATACAGAAGAGGTAAATGAATCTATGTTAGTAATTTCAAGAAACATCACAGTTCATGCACATACCTGACTTCTTAGATGAGTCCACTGTTTGTGCCAAAGTTATGCTTGTGCAGGAATGCTTGAAAATGAAAAATTCATGATCCAAACATTCTCTGTATTCAGATCAAGAGCTCACAACTGGGTGGATGTGCTTTTCGAAAGGTATGTTTGTAGAAAGCATGGGCATGGCAGAGTACATGTACGACCCCATAGCTGTACCTCCTCTGTTGCTATAGGTGAATAAACTCATACTTTCTTTGAACATTGATTATTACAGCCCCACAGAAGGCATCTTTCTTCACTATGCCATCAAAGAAACATGAGAGCAGAAAGACATTGTGCCATGTGCCTTACCTCTCCATCTTGCAGAGCCTATGGCAGATCTTCTAGATAACCTGGAACCTTAGTTTGGGGCTTCATGAAAACATCCATTGACATTGCTATTTCAAGCTGAGAATTGACAGCTGCAACGATCAAGTTCCTGGAACTGATTACAGTGATCCTTTTTCAGGCACTCAAAAAAGAGCTTGACACTATGTTGTCAGAGCTGTTCCAAGTCTCTTGGTGTAAATGTGAATTTGCCTTGCAGTTTGTTAAATGTCTTGCAGGAATTTTAGTAATGGTCAATGTAGTGGCTAATTCACCATTGCATTCTTATTTTTGCTTCAGGACATCTTTAGTCTTAAGGCTTGACTCTGAAAGACGTCCTTAGCTTTTGAATGTTAAGCAGCCAGTGAAATATCTCTATAAATATGCGCAAGATATACGTTCTCTATGCACAGCTCCAGGAGCCATATTCTCACAGTATCCTGTGTGTTAGGTCCCACAAATATTATAAAATTATATCACTACAATTAAAGCAGACAATGACACTGAAAAGTTTTCCTGCATTCCAATACCACTGTTTCTTCCAATACTAGCACTACCCACCTCTCAGGTGATATTTGATGTTGCAGATATTACAGTTCTGTTTTCTACTGGAGAAGAAATTTTTACTACAGATTCAAGGTACACCCTCAATACAACTGAATACAATTTCTGGCACAGAGAAGGACAAAGATCAAGTAGACTGATCTCTCTTCAGAAATCTCAGGGCAACTCCATTGCAAAGATCACAGTCACTCTTGAAAACTAATCAACAGCCTCCAGGTGACCAAAACAGCCTGAGGAGAAATGTTAGACACTGTGCAAATGCAGCCCTTGGGAAAGATATTTTAATTTGATGAAGACACAATTTTAGGCAAACTTCTTATGTAAGTTGGCAGTTGGACTACATAATCATTGTAGGTTCTTTCCAAAAGAACTATACTATTCTATTCTTTTCAAGTTCTTATGTTCCTATTTTCCTTCCTTGCTGCTCTACCGGAGCCCCACAAAATGAGGAGTGACTCTTAACGCTTCACATTCAACAATTTCGTTGTTGCTGTCTCTTATCATGGAACTGGCAAGTTTGACTGTATCTATATTAATAAATTAAACCTGGCCCAGACATGAATTGAGCATTCGCACACGATCAATGCTGCCACATGGCAGCCACACTCCCATGTGTCTTCAGCCAAGGTCAAGGAACATTCCCATACACAACACCCAGACTGGGGTCAGGGTTCAGTACAAGCCAGGGACTATCCCCAGTAGGGATGATTCTGATTTCAATTCAAAAGAGGATTCAAATGAATTAAAGTCTTATCGTGGGATTTGTCCTCTATCCCAGACGGTGATCCCTAAGTCACTATTATATTGTAGACACAGCCTAGTAAACTCATGATTCAAACTGTCTTGCCCTGGCTGAAGCAATCCCCTGCTAACCATTGGGGACTGTTGGTCCCCCAACTGTTATTTCTTCTTTCAGTCCTAACCCAAACAGCCCATTGTTTAGAGTAAGTTATTCCTTTCACCTAAGCAGAAAATATTCAGAGCAGCACTCCTCTTTTCTTGTTCTGTGGTTCTGGCTTTGATATATATTCACTCAGTTGGCTTGAAATAAAATGAGTTTATCCTAGAAGTAAAAGGTCATATTGTGAAATCAAGATGAATCTTCTACTGTTCCATAGCTAAGCAAACAAAGGTTTTAAAAGAAGAAATTCACGAGTGAGAAACAGTAACTCCAAATGAAGGAATAACTTTATTAATAGGTTTGTGACATTCGTACTTCTAGCAGCAAAGAATGGACATACAGACCATCGGCTGCCTCCCATTTTCATGGCTGTGTGTGGCAATTTTTATTTTACCTTTGTATCACACACAAATTCAGTCATCACAGAATTATAGGATCTGAATTTCTCAGTTATATATACTAAATCCAGGTATCAAAAAGGACATGTAAAGATGTGTCCTAATGCAAGATCTATGAACACAATGATCCACACTAATACTGGTACTTCATTTAGAGTGGAATTTATCTCACCTGCTTGTCATATCTAGAAGTTGTATATCTAATGCTTCAATAGTCAGTGGAAAGAGACAGGTTCTTGCAAAAGGTGATTCATTCCATCCATCTTAGAACCTTACTTTGAAGAAGATAAATTGTGTTCTAGAGATGGTAGTCCAGGAGAAATGAACCTAACTTTTAAACATGAAAGATGAGGTAAACTTTATCTCTTCTTCTGGTAATTTGTCCTTGAAAATCCAGGTGCTTTCTACGAGCATCTTTTTTTTCATGAAATAACAATTCAACAAGTAGTACACTGTTTTGTATCAGTCTATCAGTGTTCTTTCTTGCTCTGTCAAGTGTCCAATCTGTATCTCCACTGTGTACGTGTTTCTTCTGCCTTTTCAATAGCAGTGATTCACCAAATCATACTCTTCTAATTGCCTTCTCATCTCTGCTGTGAGGCTTAATAAATGCTGCACAAAGGCTAGGTAGCTGGAACGTAAAGGATGCAATTAATATGCTGATTGTGTTTGTTTCACTGTTGCCTTATCTTCTCCCCACTGATTTGTTTAACTCACATACTACATATAGGTAATTTTATGTTTTAATTATGAGTCTTTGGTGCAATTAATCTAAATTTTAACTACATGTGATAATACAACAGATAGCATAACAGTGCTCAGTTCCTCAAAGAAATGCCTAGCAGTTACCATAATTTGGATAAACAACAATTTTACACTACACTTGTACAAATAATGGGTAAAAAAAGGAACATAAATTAAGCATGGATGAATCATTGCTTCCATTAGCATTCATTGAGCCATGAATCAGTGCAGCATTAAGTATTTTTAAATGAATATTCTACACCTCTATCTCAGGGTCTGAGTATCCAGAAAAAATCTTGTCACTTTTCCAAAAAATCTGACTATTAGATGTTACCTACAGGGGCAGTTTGCACAGAATAGCTCTTGAACAGTATATAGTTAATTTCCTATATGCCTGCTCTTATTCAAGGAGAAGTGCTACCTTATTTTGCAAATTAATTTTATCCACTGTGGATGAAGTCAATTTAAATCACAGTGGAGTAAGCACAGCAGAGCAAGCACATCCAATCAGCTATTCTCCCCACCACTGACAACTGATGTTCAGTTTCCTTCCCTTTGACACAGACTATCAAATTCAGTTTTATAGTAATACATCAATCTTATTTCCAGGTAAAGCACCAGATCTTTAAAGTCTATCAAGACTTTTTGATATGTTGAACTGAGACATGACTCATTTTTCCCTGACACAAATGGGGCACAAACCTTAATCTTTTCAACATTTCACTTCTGGAAATACATGAGTTATTCTTGGTTCTGTGTGTTCCACACCCTCCTTTGTGACCAATTATTTGCAAACCACTTAGGAAAATTCATTAACAAATATATCAAGTCTATTCACCACTTCTTACAAGGAACAGGATAAAGAAAAAATTTAATAGCTTGTTTTCTGCTAAAAATAAATTGCTTTCCTTCAGCAATCAAAATTCTACATAGAGTCTGGTTTCAGTAAATAGGCATTGGTTAGAGCAAAGACTTGAAAATTAACACTTTCCAAGTTACTGGGATTTCTGAAGTGTCTTCATAATCCTTAACATGACATGTCCTCAGTTTATACGCTGCTAAATTGAAGACTGCAATTAAAGTTTGTTTCATAAGAGATGATAATGCTTCAGTTTGCAGTTATTTTTAGTAATCACTTCAAATTTCTTAAGTAAGAACACCATAGAAAGTGCTTCCTCGTAAGGCCCTAGGACCTTGAGACATACCTACTAAAAATAAGCCAATTCAGAACAAAAAATAGGTCTGTAAATGTTGCTTCTGAATATTTAAGATTATCAGTGCTGGAGTAGACCAATGAAGAGCTAACTTGGTTTCAAATGTTGAGGATTCGCTCTTTGGACCACTAGGAAGACACACTATTCGCAGTTTGAAGCTGCGTTTAGCTAACATATGGAGGGTCAGCTTTGGTGCAGTGGGAAGTGCTTTACTCCTGCAGGTCACCACCTGCACATAGAGCACTCTTATATATAAACATTCCCACAGAACATGGGAACAATTTGTTTATGAGAAGAAACAGTGCACCCTTTTTTCTCAGACCAGAAATACAGAAGTTCAGAGGTTGATATAAGTGTTTCCCAGCAGGAATAAACTGTGAACTGCCTTTAACAACTTTTTATATGTCATTTAAGGGAAGGATAGCTCAAAGAGTCAGTGAAGAACTGCAAAGCCTTTCTACTGTAAGATAATGGTTTAAATATGACCCAACCATATGGCCTAGAAGTCCTTCCTTTAGAGGCTGTACAGTGGTCGACATAAAATGGTCTTGTGGAATCAGGCACGTTCAGATCAAAAAATAGCCCCACAGTTATTTGAACTAACCGAACCCCTCTGTTTGCATCACTAGCAGTGAGATCAAACACGAGAGAGCAAACATTAAGTCAGTTTCCTTCCTGAAGCGTTCCACCTGCCTTGGGACCAACTAACCAACACCCTTGCTGGGTTACCCTGGCAGATGCATGGGCTGCTAAACATTCCTGCAAAAGTGTTCTGCAATGCATTTTCATAGCACAGAAATAGCACTTCAGTGCTGCTGTTGGGTAGCTGGGATACAGATTCCATCAAACCAGAAATCAGAAGGGATGTTAACTTAACTTACAGCCAAGAAAACTGTTTAAAAACCCTTACCACTCCTCATGTAGTATTTCTTCCAAGGCATGTATTCCTCTGAGCAAACTTGCATGGCTGTCTTTAACAGCACCATCTGGTGATTTCCAGCACTGTAGCAGATTTTGCTTCAATGAACTGGGCATGTTAAATATTATCACTACAGTATCTGAAGGTTGTGTGAAGGTCTCATCTTTTGAGAAGGAACCAATAATACAGCTTTTCAGTATGTAACAGAAATGTATACCTACCATGAACAAGTGCACAAATTTTTTTCAAGCACTATAGACAGTTCTGTAAAAATCTACACCTGGATGGTGTTGAGGAAACACAAATTAGGTAGGTGCAGCTGCTACTGTTTTGTAATGATTCTGTTACATTTTGGGACGCAAGTTTAGTAAGTATCTGTTTCTACACTTGAAGCCTTTCGTACTAGGCATAGTTTCTTTATGAGATGGGATATCCTGTTTGGATTTTTTTGATTATGCCAGAAAGAACACATTTCAAGCTTATGGTACGAGACCAAAAAAAAAGAAATTATAGTGCCTTACATACATAGAAGAAATGTAATTTTTCAAAGATGTTCATTTAACTATAATTAAGAAATGTCAATATTAGGTTGGAATAACTAAAAAGAATGATGTGAGGATGGAACAGTCTACAATAGGAAGTTCTGATGACTATTTCAGTGATTGGAATCAATATTTATATTACTTCCGTTAGCACTGTACAATACATCCACTAAACAAATAAGAATAAGTCTAACGAAGCCAGGAAAACTTTAGGGAAGTCATTCCAATCAAAATAGTTGAGCAGGTAATTTATTGCCACCTTCTCTTTCTACATCTCATAGACCTTCATGGACTAGGGCCTACATATTTCCCTGGGATCCTGACTCCGCAATCAGAGAGGAGGCTGTGCTGGAGGAGTTTCTGCAAACTAAGTGTTGCCTTTATTTTTACTGTTCTCTGGAATGCACTGGCCTCTGATCTGACGCATTCTGCTTTTTCTTCCCTTCTCTTAAACCCAGCCTTAAATAAATTTTCTCTTTACCTAAATGTCTGGCACTATGATATTATTAGACAATGTTATTAACATTTAAGATACAGTTTATATCAGGGGTTAGCAAGCCTTGGTGGAGAGGTGTCCTGTAAATAAAATGTACTTTTGGTTGGCACATAGACCTGATAAAACCACCCTGAATCTGATGTTATCTGTGGATATCAGATATGCTCAGAAACTCCAGCCCGGGGCGTTTTTAAGCATTAATATCCAACATAACATGTGGAATGCATAAAAAACTCCGATTCAAGGCATTTCACTTGGAATTCTTTGAAGCGAGAGCTGGAGATCAGCCTCTTCAGATGCATTACTGTTAAGAATGCTGATTGAAAAATAACATTGAACTTGCAAAAAACTAGCTTTACAATTTATACTTACTTCCATTTCCAAATTAAAATGTGATTCAAGATCTATGTTGAAAAATACTCTCCAAATATAAAAGGCCTGCATGTACAGTCTATAATTATAGCAATAAAGTAGAAGGAACTGCTTATTTTGTTGGTTTCTTTTTACAGAACTATTTCCACATCCTCTGTTTCGTGGTGGTTTTTCCAAAAAGAAAAAAAAACATTGTACACATGATTAGGAGCAGAAAATCCCCCATGAGGTACGTTGATATTTCCATAATGCAAATAGGAAGTGAAAATAGATTTAAGTTTCTTTGAAGTTTTAATGGCCAGATGTAAACCACACCAACAATATAAGTCTCAGCGTAAATATTCATGAATGACACTCAAGCTAAACAGGGAAGAAGGAAAAAAATGCTTGAGCCAATCCAATAGTAGAATCATAGAATCATCTAGTTGGAAAAGAGCCCTGAGATCAAGTCCAACTATACCCATCCCTTTACTAAACCATGTCCCTAAGAAATTCTTCTACCTGCCTTTTAAACACCTCCAGGGATGGCGACTCAACCACTTCCCTGGGCAGCATCTGCCAGTGCCTTACCACCCTTTCAGTGAAGAAATTTTTCCTGATGTCTAATCTGGACTTCCCCTGGCACAACTTATGGCCATTTCCTCTCACCCTATCACCTGTCACATGTGAGAAGAGATCAGCACCCACCTCACCACAACCTCCTTTCAGACAGTTGTAGACAGCGATGAGGTCTCCCCTGAGCCTCCTCTTCTTTAGGCTAAACAACCCCAGTTCCCTCAGCTGCTCCTCACAGGACTTGTTCTCTAGCTCCTTCACTAGCCTTATTGCTCTTCTCTGGACACACTCCAGCCCCTCAGTGTCTTTCTTGTACTGAGGGGCCTTCAGTAGCTGAGGAGCAAATTGTTATTAGAATCAATATTTATCCCTTTCCCCTGGGAAAATAGGGAATTGCCCAAGATTACACCTTAAATGCAGCTGTGTAAAAGATGCAGATATTTAACGTGCCACCAATGCAAAGCAGAGGAGCTGTGTGTTGGCAAAGGGTAGCTGGCCTGGGAGGATGAAGACTAACTGCTGTAACCTCATACCACTGGCTCTTCCCCTCTGCAATCAAGTGAACAGCCCAACAGAGCTATGCTGCACAGACCTGGTTTTCACAGCTGGGCGTTATCAGCAGTATTCACTTCAGCAGTGTTTACTAGTTACCTTATGGCAAGGTCCACCTGCTAAGATCCAGCCCACCAGCTGCTACCTGTTACAACTTCACAAAGAAGGCATCAGTCTTTGTATTAGATAACTTCCTGATGGAGAGATTTTAAGCCACTGGTAGCTGACTCACTTCAGCTGAAGCTGAAGTTGTGTGTCTAAAACCATAAATGTTAGAAATTATCCCCAGCCTGCACAAAACAAAGTCAAAAATTGACCGTCTAGAGATATAGCCAGTGACACAATATGTTTACGTAAAAAGACATAATTATACAAGCTGTTGATCAGAGCATGGCTAACATTTTCAACAGGTTTCAATGTGAATGATGCACACAGAGAGGCCTCTGCATCTCTGCAAGTCAAGGTGGCAGAAGCAACCTGCCCAGAAATCAAAGTTGATAGTTTTGCCAGGTTATTTTCTGAGGACTCAGCTGTCTCTATCACACTGCCTTTACTGCCTAAACTATTTAAACATGTAAGAGTACAATGGAAAGAGGAATTAACTGTTAAAAGGAAAGAGTGTGGTTCAATTTCTCTTGTGATAATGTTTTATCATCTTACTTCATATAATTGCTCTTACTCAAATTCACCGTGGTAGTTAAAATTTCAGTTTAAAAATAAATCTTTCACATGGGAAAAAGCTAAAGAAAGCCGACAAAGAACAGTCCACCCAGATTAGAAAATATACAATCTATTAAAAAACCCTACAGATTTCCAAAAAAAAAAAACCCCAAAAGCTGTTTATGATCAAGTCAAACACCATGCAATCTGAAACAAAGATGCTGATTTTGCAAACAATACTGTGCAGGTGGACTGCTGTTAACTTCAGCAAGAATTTACAAGCAGGCATAAAAATTAATCAGTGTAGACAGGAAAAAAAAGTCCAACAATGTTCAAACATTGGTATGTGCAATTCACATAATAAATAAAATACAAATCTAAAAATTTTAAAAAAATGGATAGAAGTTCTTTAAAATAACATGAAGGCACTTCCTCACAGTGCTGTGTCTGTAGAAACAGTTTTATTTTGTAATGATAAATGAATGATTGTTATATATGTAAGCATGCAGATGTTAAAATGTTTCAGCTGCATCTGGAAAATGTATTTATCTTTGAAATAGTCCCTTCACCATAAATATAGATCAGGTTATCTCAAAATTATTTTAGATTTGGGTTGAATAAGTATTAACAGTTGCAACTGCAAACAGTTATCTCTCAAGGCTGTAGTCACTTAACTGCCAACAGCGAAGTCAGTGCCCACGCTGCCATAGAGCCGAAGGCTAATGGAGGTTGATGGGAATATGTCTTTCCCTGCTCTTGTGTTCACAAATCCCCTGCATGCCCCCGATTCCAAAGGGTGAGGGTGCTCTCAACATTTTTGTTTGAGGTTGCTTTACATTATGTCATTGCTAAACTTTCTTGGACATGGTAACAGGTTCCCAGATTATCCAGCTGCCTGAAAAGTGTCCTTGTCATTAGGTTAGGGATTGTTTTGTCTTTCTCAGAGCTTGAGTACATGACTTTCAAGTAGAAGATGCTGTTGTTTGATCATTAGGGCACTCACTTGAGTTCAGATCCCATCCCAAAAATCAGACAGACAATATATTGGTAAGTGTACTTCTCAGGTAAGTTATCCAGCCAGCAACCTGGCAGTACTTTGAGAAACAGCTGCTTCCATCCTGCTTTAGCCAGTCTTTATTTCCATTGAGCAGATGCCAGCAAAATTCAGACCAGCCCTTCCGCCCATATCTGCACTTCAGTGTTACCTGCAAACTTGCCATTGGATCTCTTCCATCCTAATCACTAAATATGCAGGAACAGGGGAAAGCAGCAGCAGTTTCTAGGAGCTTTGCAATTGTTTCCTTCATTTCTTCTACATTTCTTGCAAGGAAACAAAACATTTAATTTTAACTTGAACATAGTTCTTTGTGGCAAATCAAATGTAAGACGTTGAGGTGGCTTAGGTGAGAATATCAAACAAATTTACATTCAGATCCTCTAGCCTGAATTGTTTGTCCTCACCTCTGTTTTGGCAGCCAAAGAAACAAACAATAAGAAAAAAAAATCAGTTATATCTGAAGTTCTAGTTGTGATGTTCTAAATTGCCAGAACAATAGCTAAAGTTGCTGTTTAGTTGAAAGCTGCACATACAGTAGTACTCTTAATCTGACTTCACTTGAACAATTATTGTGGCTGTCAATATTAATCCTAATTACAGGACTAGAATGCTTTAATAAATAATTTTAAACACTGTTCTAATGACTAATAAATATAATGAAGAGCAAGTATAAAGTGGGATGGATCCAGTTAAATTACTCTTCAATGTACAATATCAATGGCTTGTTTCATGATTAGTCTTCTGTCCTATACATAATTATAATTATTTGCATTTATTACCATCAAACCCAGTAATTTGGCTAATTACTACAAACTGTTGTTAACATATTTTCAGTTTTCATTAATAAGTCATTTCTTAAGTTCTAATTACCACCATGTCCTTTAAGTCTCTTATTCCTCATGCCATTTAACTTTGATAAAGTGTCAGAAATAAGCCTTCCAAAGTTTCATAGGTTCCTATTAGTGCAGTTATATTGACTTCATTGGAGTTATTCCTACTTTACAAAAGTGTTATAATTAGGTTGTGACTTTGAGAGCTAGCCTTGAAAAATGAGAGACATAAATTGCGTCAGCACAAAAGCAATTGAAGAAAGAATATGGCTAGAACAGATCAGAATATTTTTATGCCCAGTAATATTGTTTCATAGAAATCAAGATGTTTTGTGGAGATCTTTCAATACATCATGGATCTCAGGTTCCCTTAGGAGCCAGCCACCAGGCAGGTTTCCAACTGGCCACCTCACCTGCTTCCTCAGCAGTACACATTACACCTCCTGAGGTCTCAATTGCTCCACAGCCTGTCTTTTGGTCAATTTTTTAGGCTCCTACAGCTTCCAGGTTCCCACTTAAAAAGGAGACAAGAGTCTGGCTTTCAAACTCACTGCTCCTCAGCAGCCCAAGATCCCAGGCTACCAGCATTTATGACTCCAGCTCATTGTAGCAAAAAGACACCAGCCCCATGACTAGGGAATCTGGGACAGACTATTAGAAAGATTACCCTTGTAAAACCTAGGTTTATTTTAGCTGGATAAGTCATAATTCCTGTTATTAATTCCTTCACAAAACAGAATTGCTTTTTCTCACATAACTCTAATTGGGAGTGCCATTGTGCATTAAGCTGTTATAAGCAGTGAATTTTAGGATTTTTTTTTTTCTTCTGTGCCCAGTCAGTTTCACACATTCCAATTCACAGTCCAGACAGCTCAGAAGTCTTTCACATTTTGTGTGAACATATAGTTCAGGTCACCATGTATTCACAGGAAAGTTCAGACTGTAGGAATGCACTCTACAGAGCCTAGTGCCTTTCAATATTATTTCTCACCTCACAGAGAGCCTGCAAAGCAATTTCTTGTTTTAACTTGATTGTGATTTTTACCTAGAATTAAGTACAGCAGCAGAAGAGTGAGCAATTCAAGGTATTTTCACTGACTGCATATACCTGCCCCATAAAAAATGTGGGAGATTGTTCAACTTCGAATTCCATTCATGTTACAAATTAAGTCTGAAAATTAGCAACATCTATTCCTCTCCCCTGAAAGTGTTCTGAGCTGGGAAAACTCTTGGGTTTTCTTCTCACTATTTACCTTTTCAGTGTGAGGAAAGTGTCCTCGAAACACAGAAAGAGGATGGAAATTTCCTTGTACTGATTAGAATAGAGATGTTTATTTAAAAAAAAAAGAAAGAAAAGCCAGTGCTGGTCGATGTTAGTGAGAAGCAAGCATGTGCACGTTAGAGAATCATTCATGAATCATACATTCTTACCCAAATGATATCCCCGCAGTGCTATCAAAGTCAGTGTCGGCTCATGTTACCAAGTACACAAGTGCTGGCCTCGAAACATAGATTTGCCCAAGGACTGGTTTAATTGACACAGCCAGCTTTTCTAAAAATGTGTGTTTGCAGATTTGCAAGCTTGATATGTTGTAACAATGCATCCCCTTGTCGTCTTTCTCCACATCATGTCATCTTGCAAGACCTTCACTGTTCAGCCAGTTTATGCTATTGTCCTCTGAGAAACCTGGGCTTGGTGCCACAGACTCCCTGTGTGATCTTGGCAAGCCTTTTGGGGTCAGAAATTTACTCAGGCTTAATTTGAAAGTTGCTCCTTTAGTTTTAGTGAGATGACTCAAGGCATGAATTACTGCATAGGGAGAGTGGAGTTGTGAAATTTTAGCCCTTTGGATCTGGGTATGTGAATGAATAGTCCTTTTGATCCTAAATAAATTTCGGAATGAGTACTTCTGAATAAAACTGTTCAAGAGACATCCACAAAGTGAATCTTTTTTCATTAGTCAGTGGAAGGATTTCCTTGTATGCTTTGGGAGTGGTATATGTTAAGATGGCACTTATACCTGAAGATTTGGATTTTCAAATACTTTAAGTCACACCAAGTTCTCCCTTGCAAGGTCAAGGACAACTGCTATGAAAGACCTCTTTCCTGTTTGAAGGCATAGTGATGATGCCTGCACATGATTCTCAAAATGGAGAGCGGACAAACTCCCAATGCACTGTGGTGCACAGATTTAGTGTTCCTCCCTGTTCAACAAACTGCACCTTATCAGCCACTTAAAATCTGGCTGCTTAGTTTTTGTTGCTTAAAACAGAGAAAGACCACCCATTCCAAGTTCTGTGTTCCTTAGTCTCACCAGAGCACATTTCTGCTTGGCTCAGAGAGGAGCTGGAGAAGATGTGGGAAACATATTTCTAACATTTCCTTTCTATTTTCCCATTTTCTTTTCACCTTCCTACTAGTCTGGTTAACACACCATGTTCATGAATAGCTTTCTTTCCCAAAGCCAGGGAACTCCAGACAAATTAGCACTTAATGTATTACTTTCTTTAGATGGTAGATCAAAGACAAGAGATTTGATGAAGAGGTCAGAGACATCTGCACGAAAGTTGTAGATAATGACTATAATAATGGAAAACTGAGGACAAGTGTGGTTTCCATCAGCTCTCTGAGAACAGCATTTTCCTAAATAAATAGATTTGATGATTAGTGTTTTGCAAACTTTTGTATGAATTCTGATTTCAGCAATTTACTTTGGTCACTCAGTATTGGGAATTTGAGCCTAGACCCATACAAGAAATCTCAAAGGCTCTGTACGAACCTCTTACATGTTTGTGCTTTATTTTCACTTCTCACTCCCAAGTCCCAAGCTTCTTTGATCATTTCTGCATTGGAAAATTGTTCAACACAAGACGTCTTATAAGATTGGTTCTCATAAGTTCAAAAATAGAAAGAGTTTCTTACCTGGATCACCAAGAGGTAGTACCACAGGCTGCCTGCCTAAGTCAAGGACAGACGTATCTAATGCAAGCCAAGACTCAGCAAAGGTTCAAAAGCCATACACAGGAGAAAATCCTTATATTCTCTTCATGACTTGTGTAACTAAACGAGACAGGTAATTTATGCCACTTGTTCTTTATTTTACTTTTTTTTAAATTCAGAAAGGAAATGGAAAACCAATGTAAACATTAGCTATGCCATTCATGGTCATTGAGAGTGGCTTTATACTTGCCCATACTTTTTTCCTGTACCACCGATAAACCTTTCGTTGCTAACATTTCTTATTTCCAAACCATAAACATCTGTGTAATGTGCCTGTAAATCATCAATTACAGAATATCAGGCTTTGATTTTTTCTACCTCTGGCATTTTCAGAAGAAAAATATTGCCATTATGTTTTGCTTCCTTATATTTGCCTTTGTTAACCAGCAGCCTAACCTATTTACAGCTCTCAGTCATCTGTTAACCTTTGTAATAACATATCTCTTCACTTTAGTTTGGGTACAAATTAATTCATCTCTAATTAAGGTGCCCTACTATACTTCAGCCAGAGAATGAGCAAATCCACCAGGTTGCCAGTGGGTGAGTGACTCTGTAGAAGCATGCCTCACAGTCCTGCCTCCTTCCGCCCCACCTGCATCTCATGCACCAATATATCCACTATCACTGATTATCTACAGATTTACATGAATGTCCCATGCCTGGAGAGCAGGAATTTGAGAGGGGTGTATCTGGATCACAGCATCTTGAGTGCAATGAAATCGATTATTTTGGGAGCTTAGATTTTGATCATTGAAAACCCCAGACCAAGTATTGTCACTCTCCCCTACACAACTGAAACAGAATTATTGTAACCTGTAACAATACAGTCATGTAGAGAACATTTTGGGCTTTTCAGTCTTGACTTAAGACTAAAAAAAACATAAAGTAGTTCTAGAAGTCTATTGAATTTATTAGAAAGGAACAATTTTTGAAGGCACCTATGGAAAAAGCAGGGCTGGCTCATGAAACAATTTTTAGGAAAAATTTAAATAAGCGCTTAGTAAAAACAGGGTGGGCCAAGCTCCTACAAGCACTAAGCTGCTTTCAATAGCCCTGATTTTTTGTCTGTGTTTTTTTCTTTCTGAATGTTTGGCATTACACACCAGAAAAGAGACTGACCTCTTGGAAACACTGTGCTACCTAATCAGACCCCTGTAAAAAATGTCAAAATAAGCAGTTAATTTATGGATTATTTTAAATTGTAAATTTTAATTAACTACAATTTGATTCTATTTTCTCAATATTCCTCTGTCAAAGCAACTCAAGGATTTTTTACCTTATCTCTGTATACTGTTCCAAGAAGGCTGCAGTTCAGGTTAAATAAAATGTGCTGGACAGAGGAGACTTAGAGATTTTGATGAATAATACTGGAAAATCTACACTCTTCCTGCAGGCAAATAAAACACTCCAAACTAAACTATAGCTGATTTTCAGGAGATAGAAGAACTATTTCATTTCTTTTTGAATGCAGTACCTTTGGATATAAATACATATGGGATTATTCCTAAATTTGGAGCCAAACCTAAACCTTCTGTGGTTCACCCAACTCTGTGTTTCTATAAGTAAACAGACTGTAAACATGGAAAGTCTAAAGGTAGATGAAAATGGAGGAAACAAAGCAAATTTATGATAGAGTGATAGGTCAGTGTAAAATTTTTCTGGTGCCATTATAAAACACAGAAAAGAAAAGGCACATTGAATACGAAGTCATAGTGCTTTGAGCACTTTCCCAAAGATTTATGTAACTGTATTTCCTAATGTTTCGGATTTCTCCTTTTTCTTCTGTTATCCTTTAGGTTTTCTGAGACGATTCGTTCTGAATACAACAGAAATATTTTCTTTTGAACTTTTGAATGGAAGAATGTAAGTCCTGTTCCATGGAAATAATTTCCAAACAACTTTGCTTGCTAGGTCTGTTTAGATAGATGAACCACATTTAAAAGATTTCAGCCAAAAATATTTTCAAAGGCACCTAAGGATTTTAGACATATCTCCCTTACCACAAATAGGAAAAGAATAATGCATTGAAAAAAACAGTAGTTCAGCTCCTTAAAATAGCATTGAAAACCTTCTCCTGTGTATGACAGCATATCTCCTGGATTTACACCAACCCTGAGACAATTTTCCCCTTAAATGCTTAAAGGAAATATGTTTTAGGTACTAATAGGAAAATAAAATATTTTATTGAATAAAATGAATAAAAATCACAAGGTAAATTATTTTGATTAATTCCATCCTGTTTCATGTAATCATTTACTGTGATGGCTTGTATTTGCCACATACTTGCACATTTTTTCCCAGAATACTGAACAGAACTCATACCATAAGTGCTGGCTGTAAATGGTAACTTAGGAAACAAATAGAGATATAAGCAGATGGGGATTATGCAGAAGCAGTCCTGTGTTGGTGGAATAAGTTACCATTCTCAGCCTGCCACCAACTGCTTATCATGCCCTCGTATCAAAGGTTATCCAATCTCTCTGCAGAGCTGCTGAAGGGGAGACTACTGCACCTTATGCAGTCAAGATAAGACAAATTATCAATATCCTAGTCAGGCTAACTTCATTTTAACTGAGACAGATTAGGGAACTTGCATTGAACAGGTGTCTCTGTAGGCATGAAAAGCAGTAGCCTGAAAAAGAAAGTCAAGACCAAAGACCCAAAAGCTATGTCTGCAAGCAAGGAGGGATCTAGAACAGGACATTTATCTGCAGCCTAAAACATGTTCTCCAGAACTTGTCTTCCTGATATATGCAGTTGATATTCAGGGGGATGAGGACAAACAGAGCAAAAATTGTCTCAGGCAATTGTACAGATAATCAATATTAATATTCCACATGCTGTTTTTAAAGCCATGCTCATGTTGATAGGTTTTGCTAGATAGGAATGTTTGAGAATCCCTGCTATGTTTGGAACTCTTTTGATATGCTGATTGTAAAGGGATGTTATTCTCCATTTCTCAGTCCTTCATTGCTGGTCACTTGTTTTACAACTGTCTGTTGAACAATCCAGCTCTAAATGCTTGGCACAAATTGCTTTGATATAATTTCAAGTGTTACCCTGTTTTTTAGCTAACAAATGGCTCCCCAAATTCATACCATTTAGAAGTCTGGGTTTAGTCAGCCATATATGGATCAATAACTCTTCTTTTCCCCAAAAATACTGCCTTCCTTGCAGCATTCTTTCTTCTTAAAAGTCATGTTCCACCCTTGGCCAGGATCCTTTTCAGATCTTTGTCTGCCTTTCTGTATTGCAGAAATCAAAAGATACAATTTTTAGACATGGAACTTGTAAACTATTTTCAGCTGATAGAGTGGCAAAAGAGAGGATGTAACAAATAAAAAAGCCTCAGAAAGGAAAACCAGACTGAATATCAGAGATGAAACAACATTTTCTATTCTACATGACTGTCTACTCAGAGACATATACCTTTTTAATTATAATTTTATAGGTAAAGCAGCTCAGCTCCTTCATTTCCAGATGTATGGATTTCCCTAATGTTCATTTCAGCTCTGCTAATACACTGTTGTGATTGTATAGGGAAGGGGATCATTATGTCTTGGTAATCATGCTACCACTTTTAACTGAGATAGCCTTTGAATAGATGAACAGATTAAAAAAAAATCTTGATTAAAGCAACTCGATTCTTTTAGGATCATGAATGACATGAGATAAAGATGGGGGGAAATAGCAGCATATAGCAAGGAAAAATACCAGCTCTTCTCAGAAACAGCAAAGTGTCGGTAGGACTTAGAGGAGAGGACTGTTTCAGTAGACCTATATCAAGGATTTTCAGCACTGTAAAAATAAATTTGTTAGGTCATTTGAATAAAGAAGGAAAAGGCCTCATGGTAATGGGACTGATCTTACCGTAGGATGGGGCAACAGAGTAGAAAGGCACAAGAGTGGTAGAAAGAGCAAGTGAAGTGACATTCAGAGCAAGGTAGTTTGCTCCCTGCTGCTATGAAGGAGATAATTTGGATAAACAAAGTGTCTGCTGCTTCTTGTAGACCCAGGCCTCCAGCCACACCATCATATACCTTCTGCAGCAGCAGCAGCATCAAACTTGGTTTCCCGGCATTTCGGTACAGGCAAAACGGATCAAAGCCAGAGCTCTTTCGCTGCTCTTGGCAGTCTTTTAGATAGCTCCGTACTCTGCCTCTACACAGACACCTGATGAGCTCTTCAGCTATCAAGAGATTCCAGTTCCCAGATTAAATCTTCCTCTGATGGGGGACATCTTTATGTATTTTTAGGATAGTACTTAGATATCTGGTTTCTCGGTGAACAAGGTTTTAGGGGTACCAGAGGGACTTTGACTCACTTCCAGAGCCTTTGCTCTGAAGAGTAAGGAAATGGCTTCCTCTCCTTCTTCCTCTCTACTACCACTGTTTTACCCAGCTGTTATACTGTTGTAAGGTTTGAAAAGCTCTGGTGGAAGTCTAAATGAGGTCAGGAACAAAGTCTCTCAGCCAAGGATAGCACATCAATTTTGATGTTCTACAGGAGATAGCTTAGCTTGAAGTCTCCTCAGCCCCAAGTTTGCAGAGATTCAATGTGCAGCAACTTCAAAAGATCTCATATAATTCAAGGACACTTTTATTCAGCATTTAGTTATTCAGCATTTAGTTACAGAGAAAATCGTAGTAAGAGAAGAATTTTAGCTGGCCCCCAGAGTGCAGACATCATCAGTTTTATGTCCCAGAAACCCTTCAGGAGCATATTTTTAGCCTGTCTGAGCTTCTGTACCATCCCTGAAAGGCATGCTGTTATGAAGTAGATAGCAAGAAAAAAAAACACACTGTGCTGACATACAAGGGCCCAGAGCTGTTATTAAAAGAAGTAAATCCCCCATCAATCTCCCTCAGCCATTTCCTCCTCTCTCCTTTACATAAAGATGTGAAATCAACTGATTATTAGTAAAATACATACTGTTGGATTGTCAAGGCTGAGGCATAGCAGACTAAAGGCTATACCTATACTCACAAAATTAAATGGTATTAGAGTGAATTGTCTGACCTGGAGAACAACCAGCACAA
This sequence comes from Dromococcyx pavoninus, assembly GCA_033558185.1. Classification (NCBI taxonomy): domain Eukaryota; kingdom Metazoa; phylum Chordata; class Aves; order Cuculiformes; family Neomorphidae; genus Dromococcyx; species Dromococcyx pavoninus. Next base: position 4,085,566 of record JAUMJL010000212.1, read on the forward strand.
TCTGGACATGTCTGTATCCTCAAAATCCATATATCTGGATTTCGAAATCTGTATCCTCATATCCAAATTGCCTATTCAGAATTGGCCTTGGCCCATGTTACTGCCAAGACTATGACTTGGTATTTTTGGGGAGGTTATTAGTTGTCCCCTGTTGAAAGTATATCAATTATTCAGCTAATAGTTTAAGAGATTATTAAATTTCAGTGCTTGTGCTTGAACCCTGACACAGTTTAATACGTCAAAATACTTGTAATATGAGTGACCATTACAGGGATGATTCAAAATTAGTCCAGGGCAGAAATCACTAAATTAGGTTGCCCATTTGGACTTCATCTCCCATACTGTCCTGTAGTAAAGGAATGAGAGGGGAGGTTATCATGACCCCATAGGAAGTGCCGTTCAGCATGGCAAGTACAAACCCTTGCCACACACATTTCCAGCTAAAAGGAAGCTCGTTATTTACTTGTATACTTTGCTTTAATCAGTAAAACTGATATTATTCTGTAGAGATTTTCAGTCTGCAAAAAGCTTAATTTTCCATTAAAAATATTTTGACAGAAAAGTTCCTGTTAGTTTCAATTTGTCATAGCAACTGACTGCCACAGAGCAGAATAACATTGCCTAAAGCTTTTCTCCCTGTGGCATCCATTCTGCATGCAAGGCAGATGAATATATGCTTTTCACTCTCACAATTTCTGCCACGTTTCCTTCAAAGCTTTATTTTTCTGACAGTTCTAGTTGGTTATATTTTAATCCTTATCTGGTATTAAGCAAGAAATTTTTCTAGCTCACCTGGTAGAAGGAGTAATGCCTAGACGAGAAATAAATTGGTCTACTTTCAAATAAAATACCTACCAAAATATTCTTCTTGCCTCACAATATACGCATTGGCTTTGCGTTGCTCTCATTTCACTAAAGCAGCTAGACCCATCTTCAGCCAGCCTTAAGCACTTGTTTAGAATGGAGCCAGACCCAGTTTTGCTGAACAGAGATAAGCTTTAATGACACCGAAAGGACTGTGGTTAGTGAGTCACAGAGGAATCTCTTTTTAATAAAGTGATTTAAAAAAAAAGTAATAAAACGATGTAAGTTCAGCATGTGCTCTATTATTTTGGTAAATTGAGGCTCCAGGGTACTGTTCAGTCATTCCTGTTCCCAGTGAAATGTCCTAGTCACCATACAATGAACCAGTAGAGCTATGAACATGAGAAATATCTCTTTTTCTAGAAGCAAACAGAACGAGGATAACAGGAAACAGAAAAATAAGCACGTACTCTATCCTACTGCAGCCAGGGAGAACTTTAGTCCCGATTTCAATATATCTAAAGCAAAAGTCCCAGTAAATGAGACAGAAAACCAAAAGCTGAATTGTCACAAATGGTAAAGTGTCCAGAATTAAATAGATATAATAGAGGAAGAAAATTGATGGAGGGAAAGTCCCATCGGGATTAAAGAATGAATCTATTCTGAAACAGTTTAGAGAGACTTTATAAAAGGAGAGATGGATGATGAAATATAATTAATTCAGAATGGACTTCAGTGATTCACAAGACTTTAACAAGACCATAGCAAACAATATTGAAGGATAAATAACAATTTATTTCTGAAATCTTTATCTTTTGCCCAGAGCAAACACTGCTTAGTGTTATGTGTTATACTGATTACTTTCTAAAATATACTTGGAGAGAGAACAGATAAGCAATGCAACACAGATAAGTTTCTTTTTTAACGTAATATCAAAGAAAAACTTATCTGAATTCTGAAATTGCTTGAACTGAAATATCACAGTATCATAGTATCACAAGGTTGGAAAGGACCTCTGAGATCATCAAGTCCAACCTATAACCCAACACTAACACCAACCCATCAACTGAACCATGGCATTCAGTGCCTCATCCAGTCTCCCCTTAAACACCTCCAGGGTCAGCGACTCCACCACCTCCCTGGGCAGAGCATTCCAATGGCCAATCACCCTTTCAGTGAAGAACTTTTTCCTAACATCAAGCCTAAACCTCCCCTGATGAAGCTTGAGACCATGTCCTCTAGTTCTGTCACTGGTCACCTGAGAGAAGAGACCAACCCCTGCCTGACTATAACCTCCTTTTAGGTAGTTGTAGAGAGCAACTAGGTCTCCCCTGAGCCTCCTCTTCTTCAGACTAAACAGCACCAGCTCCCTCAGTCTCTCCTCGTAGGGCTTGTGCTCCAGGCCCTTCACCATCTTCATTGCCCTCCTCTGGACACACTCCAGCATCCTGACATCTTTCCCAAGCTGAGGGGCCCAAAACTGCACACAGTATTCCAGATGAGGCCTGACTAGTGCCGAGTACAGGGGGACGATAACTTCTCTGGTTCTGCTCGCTCCACTATTCCTGATGCAGACCAGAATGCCATTGGCCTTCTTGGCCACCTGGGCACACTGCTGGCTCATGTTGAGCTTCCTGTCGACCAGCACTCCCAGGTCCCTTTCTGCCTGACCACTCTCCAGCCACTCTTCCCCAGTCTATAGCTATGCATGGGATTGTTGTGTCCAAAATGAAGTACCCGACATTTGGACTTATTAAACATCACCCCATTAGAATCAGCCCATGTCTCCAGTCTGTCCAGGTCCCTCTGTAGGGCCACCCTACCCTCTAACAGATCAACCCTTCCTCCCAGCTTGGTATCGTCCGCAAACCTGCTGATGATGGACTCAATCCCCTCATCCAGATCATCAATAAAGATATTAAACAGGACCGGACCCAACACTGATCCCTGGGGGACACCACTGGTGACCGGCCGCCAACTGGATGAGACACCATTCACCACCACTCTCTGGGCTCGGCCATCCAACCAATTCCTAACCCAGCACAGAGTGCTCCCATCTAAGCCACGGGCTGCCAGCTTCCCTAGGAGTCTACTGTGGGAGACAGTGTCAAAGGCCTTGCTGAAGTCCAGGTATACCACATCCACAGCCTTCCTCTCATCCACCAGGTGAGTCACATGTTCATAAAAGGAGATCAGGTTGGTCAGGCAGGACCTGCCTCTCCTAAACTCATGCTGGCTGGGCCTGATCTGTTGGCCGTTCTGCAGGTGCCGCATGATTGCACCCAGTATTATCTGCTCCATAATTTTACCTGGGACCGAGGTCTGTAATTACCTGGATCATCCTTACAGCCCTTCTTGTGGATGGGCGTCACATTGGCCAACTTCCAGTCTTCCAGGACCTCTCCGGTGAGCCAGGCTTAGCAAGCTCATCCGCCAGCTCTCTCATCACCCTTGGATGGATCCCATCCGGCCCCATAGACTTATGAGGGTCCAAGTGACTCAGCAGGTCTCTAACTTCCTCCTCATGGATTACAGGAGGGCCATATTGCACCCTGCCCCCATCAACCACTTCGGAGAACCAACTGTCTAGCGAACAGACTTTCTTACTGTTGAAAACTGAGGCAAAGAAGGTATTAAGTATCTCAGCCTTCTCTGCATCTTTCCCTATATTTCCCTCCCCATCCAGCAAGGAGTGGAGGTCGCTGCCGCCCTTCTTTCTACCATTGATATATTTATAAAAGCTCTTCTTATTGTCCTTAACAGAAGTGACAAATTTAAGCTCCAGCTGGGCTTTTGCTTCCCTGATTTTTTTCCTACATGACTTAACATCATCTTTGAACATGACGTGGCTTACGTCCCCTTCTTTCCAACAGCGATACATCCTCTTTTTCTTACTTAGCTCCTTCAGAAGCTCCTTACTTATCCAGGCCGGCCATCTGCCCCTACGACTCTTCTTACAACACATGGGGACAGCCCGCTCCTGCGCCTTCAAGATTTCATTCTTGAAGTCCATCCAGCCTTCCTGGACCCCCTTGCCACTAAGAACTATTTCCCAGGGTACTTTCCAGACTAGTTCCTTAAATAATCCGATATACAACAGTGACTCGTCTCTGGGTTTTGAAAAATTAGATGCTTCATTGAAAGTTAATAGTTTGAAGTGGCCAGAGCACCACTTCCTGGTTCCACTCTGCCTGCCTCTAAACAAACCAACCTGTGATTTTTAGAAGAGGAGCAGAGGAACTCTGGTTCCATACTGCAGGTGGTGTGTAGGGAGAGAGAAGGGATAATGATAAGAGGTGGACAAGTGAACATATTCTGTCCTTGGGGCATTGGAGGAGCCTCAGCAATAGAGTCACATGCCCTGTGCCAGAAAAAATAGCCCCTCTGTAGGCCAAAACTGAGCCCTTTAGCAGTTTGTGATGCCTCTGTTAAAAAATGTTTGAGAAAGAGCAGGAAACATCTGTGTCAGGGAGGGAGAGGAGGAGGAAACTGAAAAACTAAAGAGTGAGAAACAGCAGAGGGAACACAAAGGCTGGAGGAGGAAGACGATCCATGGAAAAGCAGATATTCCCAAAAGGACCATGGCTTATGCACGACTCACGCCATAGCACAGGGAAAGAGTAGTCATAAACCACCCATGCCACTCACTGCCTGAAAGAAGGGACTGAGCATGAACTGTGGTGACAACAAGTGAGGAGGAGAGGAGCTAGGAGTGAAGCTAAGCATGGAAATGGAAGAGGAAGAACGTCTTCGTTAAGCATATAAATCTTTGTTTCTTTTTGGTTTTCTTTCCTAATACCCTAATCAGTACTCTATTTGAGTATTCATAATAAATGGCAATAAATTGAGTTATGTTCCCCAAAGTTGAGTCTGGTTTGCCTCCATTAGGAACTGGTAAGTGACTTCTCTGTCTTTATTTCAACCCATGAGTCCTCCTGCTCTCTCATCCTTCCTATTTCCCCCCCCATCCCACTCAGTGGGGGGAATGACGAAGAGGCTTAACTGCAAGCCAAGGCCAACCCACTACAGATTTATTATCAATCAAGATGACAAAAGATGACAAAATTCAATTTTGACTACACTCTGTGGAAACCTAAGATGGGTTCAATATAATGTTCAATTACTCTATCTCCTTTATGGCACCAGGACATTTGGCAATTCAAGTCTTTCTTATAGAGGAAGTGCTTTTAAACTAATGAATTTCAGAAGAAATTGAAAACTGTTCTTATTTTGATGTTTTTGCAATGAGGAAGAGATGAAGAGCGTACCTCAGTATGGTTGCACTGGGAGCGATGGGGTTATTGAAGATTTGACCACAATATTACTTAGTTTGCAATCTGAGCAGAGTGAAGGTATTCTGTGTTATCCAAGACATATCATGAAAAAATAACACATTCATATAAAACACAGAAGAAATCTAATTTCTCCATCTAGGAAGTTAAAGAAAGTAAACCTAGGGGCTGAACAACTTCCCTCTATAGCTAAAATAGTTTCAAGCATATCTCTCAGGTACAAGAGTATATTCAGAATCATGCAAGTACCATTGCAAATTCAGCTGCAATATATGATAAATGCTAAGATTTTAATGGCGTATAGTTGTAGAAAATCTAATAATGACTTATTTATAATTAAATTTTATCAGTAAGAAAGGTGTGAAAATTACAAGGTTCTGAGCGAGGAGCTGGAGTATATAGTTATTTTTCTTGCAAACTAAGATGTCATTATTAGAATATGTACCATCATTAGTGTTACATAGATGTCTTACTTGTAAATCTTAAACGGTATCTGAGCCCAAGAATATGTAGGAATGAAATCACCTCTCTTGAAGAACTCTTGCTCTAAATCAGTCATATATTTACGATTAGATGGAAAACAACATTGAGGTAACTTTTTCTTCATTTTTCTTCAGGTCAATGGCAGAAACTAATAAATTTGGATCTCATAAGTCCATATCTATTACCCAGTCTCAAGAAGACGTGCTTCCATTCTTCAGATAATCTGGTGAGTTTTTATCTGATAAACACACAGTTACCTCCAACTCTGTTCAGTTCTTTCTTTATTCTAAAATTAGAAGCAGATCTGCTGATTTGTACTATGGGATTTTTTTAATGTGGGCACCTTTTCCAAATAAACTTCACTGTGTCTACCAGCACATTTTACACAGACTGTTAAACATCCATCAGATGGAAGTGACTCACAGTCTTTACTGATTAGGTCATATTTGAGCCAGTGACCTAGAGATAAAGAGTAAAGACAGCTTAGATGATTGCTTTCTAGCATACTGCAAATAGCCATATCCTGAAACATAGTCAAAAGATGCAATTTAACATACTTCAGTTTTATAACACACAGTTATCTGTTGCGGCTTTAATTTCAGTCAAAGTAAAACCTTCGACAGTTCACTACTTACAAAGCACTAACCAGCCAAATATAGCTATGAGGAACTGGGAATGCAGACATTTGTTTGCAAAGATCAACAGTGATTTTACGTTTTTTTCAACAGCTGCAGAGTTCTGTCGGCATACCAATTGCTTCATTTCATCTTCACAAAGTTTGTTGATGTTAAGATCCAGAGACAGAAGAAAAATCTGTGAAAGAATTACAAGAAAAGTTGTTGCACTTGCAACATTCTTAGTATAATCAAGTCTGCTTTGTGAGTTTTGAAGTATTCCCAAATCAGGATTTTATGGGTTTTGTTTTTCTTTGGCTGATTCTTTCACAGACTGAAATATTTGATAAATGGCAGCAAATGCTACTAAATAAATGATTGAAATTGTTGTTAATAGTTTCTTTCTATTTGTTATCCATCATAAATTGAAGTGAAAAATCATGTGATTGCATTAATAAACTTCTTAGGAAATCATTATAACATTTTCCACAGTTCAGAAGGAAAATTCCTGGACCTCCTGTATGTTATTCTCTAAATCAAAAGGCAATAAATCTGCAAAGAAATAACTACTTTTTTGCCCTTCACTTATAGCATGTGTTCAAATCTTATTTGCATTCGAGATAGCATATAAATTTTCCCTTATATTCACTTCCAAGTGTATTGAACCATAATAAATTTGGTTCACTTTCATGCAGACCTGAATATAAAGCACAGCTGTACTTGACACCTCATTGTTCTCCTACTGAAAATACTCTTATAGTGTTTGTTCAAGAGACTTTTTTATGCCAGCTGCAGTTTTCACACTATTTCCAGTAAGAATTAAAAGGGGAGAGGGAGGAGGAAATCACACAGAACAGCAGAAAGCAAGTTTCAGCCTTCTGCAGCAGTGTATTCTGTGAATATTAAATAAAATTCCTGTTGTTGTCTCTCTTCACATTTTAGCATTGGTAACTCCATTTGCCCTAAAAAACAAGACCATGAACAGTACTCCTTCTATGAAGATGTTGGCTATGCTCCCTGCTACATTATTGATATGTATGTAGAAATAATTCTTTATGCCTTGAATGTAACACATAGATAGTATTGATGGACCTTTTTTTCCACAGGAAGCTAAAGCAAAATTTGTCATTTCAGTGAAATGGTGGATGGTACTACATGACATGTGGATTACACAATCAAGGCCAGTAGTGATTCAGAATGAAAGTTAATGTAGGAATTAAGGCACTTGTTTGGTGACTATTTTCCTGAACAATCATATGCAAGCATTACTATATTTGAAACAGCTTAAAATCTGTTTATTCCCCCAGTACAGACTAGGAAGGGACCTCAGTGGAGGTTGTGTAAATTATTCATACCCAGACAGAACCAAGAAAGAATTAAAGGGTGTGTTTGCATCGTGTTGATTTGGTTGCTGTTTTATATTGATCTTCCCCTGTAAAAACAGCATACACTTTATTTTACAACCTGTCAAGACCACTCTGAAAAGCTGTTCCACCCTACAGTATATTGACTATTCTCCCCAGTCAGATGTCATCTGTGAAGTCACTGACAGATGTCAGATTGACCAGCCCATACTTCCCAAGATAAACTTCATTTAGATGTGACAGTCGTGAGCAGCCTCCTCTAATTATCATAATCTTCCCATGGTGATGGAGAGCAAACTTGCAATGACATCAGGCCAGATCCTTCAGCACTCTTGGTTATATCTTTTCGTGCTGGATGGAAAACAGCATGTCAAATTTGTTTACATGTTCCTTATTCAAGCTTTCTCTACTGTGGACAATACTTCATAAACACTCACTCTGCTCCTAAGCTCAGGAACTGGAAAGTATGAGGGCATAAAGCAAGCATTACGTACTATGCCCATAATCCCATTGAGCTGTGTGACCATATTTTCCTTACACTACCTTTTTGCTGCTGATGTAGTTCTAGAAGCCCTCAACTATCTCCAAACCAGCCTATCTCCCTGGGCTAATTGTTGATCCTGGTAATGAGTTCACCTGCTAACAGCAGAGGTGGCTGCACCAAGATGCCCTTATAGGACCTAATCATCCTGCTTAATTAGCAGGTGACAATTCTGCCAAATTCTTACATAAGCTGTAGAATGCTCAAAAGCTTGCAAAGATGTGGCCAGACTGGGTATGCTGACTTTGACTGACTATGATGCACCATGGACTCATGGACAGGATCAAAGACACACTTGAATTTTCCATCCATAAATTAATCACCTAAATGAAGTTGCCACAGGTAAGTCACTGACTGGCTAAACTGGCTGATTCAGGGAGAAAAGACAGAAAGCAGGAGTTCACAGTGCAGAGAGGCACCCTAAAAATAAGATTTTGTCCTATGAGGGGCAAGAGTGTCAACCTACCTGTAACAGATGATGGTGCACTCTGGAGAACAAGAGTTTCACACATTTAGCTTGCGAACTCCATCACTATATGGATACAATGTCCTGTGTGATCACCAAAAGCCTGGCAGATTAGATGTAAACACTGGCCCCTCACTTCCTTTTATGTTGCCTAACTAGGAAGGTGTGAATCCTACTCACTTTAGCTTTTAATCCTGAAACTTCCTAGGAACCTAACATTCCTCTTCAGCACAGGCCTGGAATTGTCTTTGCCTTGGCAGACCTCTGCATCACGTCTCTGTCACCATGCGCTCTCAAACACAAAACGAATTCTAGAAATGAGACAATCATCTTCTGTATATCATCTTTAAGCATTCCACAGGCATGCTCTGAATGCAACCAGCTAGAGCTGATCCCACACAAAACAGATCTCTGTCTTTGAAATTCTGCTTGCTCAAGACCACTCCTCTTTCCCGTGCAACAATATCACTACACACTGACACAAAGCAATATAAGACAAAGGAAAAACTGAGAGGCAGAAAGAATGGCAGTTGGCACATGTCGGTGCATCTCATGCAGCAATACTGAAAGGAATTATCACAGCAAGAGTTTTTAAAGTCTGCACCAGTAAGAACAGAGGACCAGTATTATCAGTTTTGTACATATGAACACAACAGAAACATTGTTATTAAGAGCATTATCATCAATGAAAACACACATGATTAATAAAAGCCTTTTCCTGTTCTCCTTGTGCAACTTCCACTATTGTCATTGGAAAATCTTACTGTTTCTTCTGTGTTTCTGTGAATGGTAGCTAGTCAGAGAATATCCCTGAAACTGAACATTCAATTTGACAGTCTTAGTTATGAATATGTTTCTCAGATGCTGAAACCCCACTGAGACTTGCATTTCAGTATGACTCATATTTCATCACAGTATGTTAATTTAGTTATTTGTTTCCATTGAGGGATTGTCTTATAGAACACGTCAATGGAAACCTTATTGTTTCCAAAAGAATATTATGTCATCTTAATGCAGTTTAGATCCAGTGCCTGCAGCTGCCTTCTGTTTAAGACTTGTTTCATTTAAGTTTATAACATTCTGAGAGACTTAATTCCCATTCATAGCTGCTTGCATCCAGGTCTTTAGTTTTATTATTGATGTGATGCAGCATGAGTTATCCTTCTAAAAGCTGTTCTCAGCTGAATGGTTAAGCAAAACATCAATCCGGCCCCAGGGCTCAAAGCTAATCTTTCAGCTCATTACATTTTAAAGACTGCAAACAGTCAGAAGGCCTGGAATTTATGTAACTTGGGTTATATGCAGTAAAAGCATGTAAAAGTTATATAACTTAATGTTCATATCAGATGTTGGAAAATAATATGTATATCAGACACAGGAACAGAACACAAAAAGTCTCAGAGGGGTAATTAAGGTTATCCTTTGACTAAACATACACAAAGAGCGATGTATCTTCACATATAATTAATTCTCTCACCATTTCAAAATGAAATGCATGGTTTTCCACTATTTAATTTTTATAATAGCATCCTCATAAGTACTTTAATAATATTCTCAAACCTTTGCAAGTTTAAATAGAGTTTATGAACAGGCTAATTAATTTTACAGTTCTCATTAAAGGAACATGAAAGTTTCTATTTACCTGGGCTGTTAGTAGTTTGGCTATAGGAGAGTATTATGACTAACACCAAGGAAATGTACAGTCAGGTTTCTAAGTAGAAAGACAAAAACTATGCCAATTCCAAAACAATGTCAAAAATGACATTCGCATGACTTTGTTTTTAGCCTCGTGACAAATTACAAGGCGTATAGTCAGCGAACAGAACTGTGCTATCAAAATAATCCAGACTTTCTGTATTTTATTAAGAACAGATATCTTTTCTTTAAGGTATGAGACAGATATAGAAAGTCCTGTGTGGTCCTCCAGGCTGTGTTATTAAGGAAGCCAAGTAAGAAGTTCCTAGGCATTCTTTCTGACCTTAAACTCTATAAATCCCAGCCTGACATCCTCCAAGCTTAAGAAAGCATAGAAATTTTAAAAGCCCTTTTTTCCCTTCTTCTTCAGTTATGTGTTTTATAATTTATCGCCTGTCAGGCTGTGGTGTAACACTGTGGCCTCTTTCCCACCAAAACAGCCTGCCCAGTCAGTGGAATACACAAGACATCACTTTCAAAAGACACACAAGTGTTGGCATACACCCCAGATGCAGTACAGCACAGTTATCTCTCCTGTGCTAGATATGCCTTTAGCCTAGGATAGCTCATATCCCTATAAACCAGCTGTCACATTCATACCTGGATTGCTCCGTGCCACCACCTGAGTCTCAAGCGCACAGGGAAAAGTATCAGAGGTCTGGGATGCACTGGAGTTTGGAGGACAGTGCATGAAGTGAGTGAAGAAACCAAGTTATTTTTATTCAAGTAAATATAATTCCTCACTGTTTTTTCTTTCATTTCTCTGATGACATTAACACAGTCATTTATTCCATCGAACTTGGAGCTCTTAACAAGAGCTAAATTAACACTATCATACCACCAGGATCCCTCTCTCCTCAACATAAGATAAAAAGAGTAATTCAATCCAGTTAAAATCTGAATCAGTTCCCTAGATCCTTCTACTACAGACCTATTACCACAAAATCCCTTCTGGAGTAGGAAGTTTTCTGCTTCAATGAAACCACTCCTAAAAATACTCAGTGAAGGATTCAGTAACGGATGTTGTGGCTGTCAAGAATTCCAGCATTTTTCTATTTGTCATTATGTTCACCTACTCACAAGTAGAAACCACAAATTCAAAAAGGTTTCATTTAAAATATGGTTCTCAAGGAACACTTTATTCCCTGGACGGCCATGGACAAAATGCATCTCAGTTTTTAAAAATATATCAACAGATCTGCCCAATGAAGTCAGCCTCATGGAAAACAGCTCTCTAACCTCATACTTACATTAAAATCAGTTTCAGATGAATTGTAAGGAGTTCTTTAATCCTCTAGATGTCTTTAGATACCTGGGGAGGAGAAGAGTTTTGGACTTATGACCTGACTCTATTCCCATTGAAGTCAATGGGAGTTTTGCCATTAATTTCCAGAGGAAGAGGATGAGGCCCCAAAGTTTTGAGAAAATGATGCAGTAGCGTTTAATGGATCGTGCAGACCTCCTTAGTTGAAAATACCTTTGTGGTTCCAAGTTTCCATCTACCTTTCCTGGATAAACATGGACATTTAGTTCTCTATTTCAAATTATTTCCAACTAACATTAGCAACACAGTCATATTCCTTTTTTTGTCTTCTATTAAAAAAAGAAATGCTTAGCACGTTCCATGATGTTAGGAAACACCAAGGAATCATTCCAGCAAGTAAAATTTCATACATCTAGCTGGCTAGGAAGAATAAATAATGACCTTTTCCACATGCCAGCAAATATAAAACGTTCATATTTCCACAGGCACAAACTTAACGACCATCTGAGATGTCTGATTCATTTATGATTTAAGCACTGTTTATACGAGTTGACCAAAGAATTTACTTGATATCACAATGGCATTCAAAACACATGAGCAAATTACACAATGCAGATATCCACATGCAACTCACCAGAAGTGAAATAAAGTACATTTAGAGTAAAAATGTAAACTTTTGCATACACATCCTCTTCTATGCAATCTATGCAAGCAGGCACCGCTTCAAACTAATTACGCAATTTTTCAGTTAGCATATGAGAATATCACATACAGCTGCTACCAAGTGCAGAACTCACCTCATGCCATAACTTCTGTTTATATGAGGAGTACTAGTCTCTTGTCCAAAATAGACATCTAGAGCCATTGGCATTTGTGTGCTTGACTGTGAGTTGCTGCTGCAGAAGACGTGGAGCTCCTCTGATCACGTACCATATTTGTCAAACTTCAGCAGACATCACTAAATACTCCATCTATGCATAGGAAATAATGGACAGAAATCTAGGTTTCTATGCTAAACTGTACATTTACACTCATTCAATGTACCCATAGAGCCTCACCCCAACCAATAATTTAGATTAATTCCATCTATTGCATATGATGCTCAATGGGTGCAATTAATTTTTCCCTGGAAGTGTCCCTCTCTCTCCAATGCCTATGTTACATTTAAACTAATAAAGTCATTAAGGCTAGCGTACACAGCCAACCTCTGGCATGCAGCTGTCCACACTTTTAATCGTTAGCATGGTCTCCGGTGCAGTTTTGACCTGGGTCACTAGCATTCTCCAAAACAAAGTCTAGACATATTTCAGGAGTTATTCAGAGTCCCTTCCCAATAATGATAAAAGAATGGCCTTGTCTTATTTCATTTACTAGAATAGATGTAGCTTGCATAACTAGTTTAGTTTATGTACTCATAGGTATAGTATGGGTCTAGAATAAGTGAGATGAATCCCATCTAGTATGACTGAAATGTTTGCAACTGGACAGTCACTGCAGACGTTCTACTAATGGCAAGAATTTTGGTTCCACAGTTACAAAAAGAGTCAAGGATTACTACTTCAAAATCAGGGTCAGACAATACCCTAAAATGGCTGTGATAACATTTTTCAGTCTGTCTGAGAACTGGCTTTATCGCTTTTACTGCTGTACTAATAATACCTGACAGAAAAAAAAATATCAAGTGCACTGAATGAAAGAAAGAAAAAGTAAGGGGAATGATGGCATATAAACTGGTGCAGTGTGTACCTGCAGCAGCATGCTTATTTCAGTTAAGCAGTGTACACTTTGTAGAATCACAGAATCACAGAAAGGGCGTTTAAGACCATCCAGTTCCTCCACCCCACTGTGAGCAGCGACACATTTCTCTAGACCTGGTTACTCAAAGCCCCATTCAGTCTGATCTTGAACACTTTTAGGGATGGGACATTCACAACTTCTCTGGGCAACCTGTTCCAGTGTTTCACCACCCTCATCATAAATCTTCCTTAAGTCCAATCTAAAGGTATGCCCTTTCACTACAGGCCCTGGTAAAAGTCTCTCTCCACCTTTCCTGTAAACCTCATTTAAGTGCTGGAAGGCGGCAATAACATCTCCCTAGAGCCTTTTCTTCTCCAGGCTGAACAACACTAACTCTCTCAGTTTTTACTCACATGTCTCTGACCATTTTCATGCACCACCTCTGGACTCACTCTAAGAGGTCCATGTCTTTCTTGGACTGGAGATCACATTTTTAAATGTTTGTCTATTCATCTTTTCATAGTTGTCCAATACTGATAAACACCTTCTGCCTAAAACAGGTATGGTGTGATACATATCAGACATAATACCGTGATGCATAAATAAGCATGCCAAGATTAAGATATTTTCTTGAGTAATTCAACTGACTCCTGGAAGGTAGGCAGAATGAATGAACGCTGCTGTGACTAAAGGAAAATTTTCATATTTGTTCTTATATTAAGGATTGTCGTGCAATATGATAGACAGCGCATAAAAACAATGTGAACAATGTGTTTTCCTTTAAATTCGCTCACACTAGCCAGAAATATATGATTTCCTCCATATTGTCTACTCAAAAGCATTAGGCAATCTGGATGTAATTCGTTTTACTTATGTTTTGAAAGGTTGTATTCTTCTATGTTACTACTTCGCCATAAAGGGACTCCATAAAGAGCACCCCAGAACACAGGCAGACATCAGAAGGAAATATTTTCAAAGTAAGCTGGCTGCTTACTATGGTCTATTACAGGGAACATAGTCAAAAGCTACAAACAATCTGAGTGTCTAGCCTCGGTTAAGTGGAGAGTGGGACTTGTTTCATGGTCAAATACTTAGACGCTTTGGAACAATTTGTTTGATTCCTGGAAGAGCTGACTCGGATGCTGAGATTTCCAAGGTTCCACTGGATGCCATGGAACTCACTGTGGGAGCGGTCACAGCCTGCTAGCCAAAAAATTAAAGGCCTGAAGTCTTCTTACTTGTGGTAAACTTTACACACTGTGGCAGGTTTCACATGACTCAAATGAGTCATGACCTGTGGCCTAAGCAGTACTTTTAGTCAGTGGTACAAAGTATGTCATTGTGGTTATTTGGCTACTTCTCTCATCCCAGCTGTAGCTGTAGGTAAAAATATCTTGACAATTAGCTATAAAATACACTTTGAGATCATCTGGGATAAAAAAGTTCTGAAATGATGCAACATTCAAAGGCATCAGTGGAAAGTGTACCGTAACCTTCAGATGGGTTCTAACACAGGCCATGCTGGATTATATCTTGCTGAAAGGGCAGTGAAAGTAGGCAGTCAGGAGGTGATTGTCATCTTTACATAAGCCTCACATCCGACTGCTGGGAGTAGGAATTCCAGCTGGGAATGTTCAAGCCACTGTCTGTGGCTTGAAGTTGTGTCATCAATAATGTAATTCTTGGCTGCAGTAATTTCAAATAATAAAAGTTTCTGTAGTTTGTAAAACTAGAGTTTGGATATATAGAAGGCAGTCTAGTGCCTCACTGTTGTTCTCCAAACATCGTCTTTCACTCTAAAGCAGTGCTAAGGGCCAAATTCTCTGTGTGGCATCAACCCAGGCTCTGACATTGCAGATGTAAGTTCTGCACAGGGTGAGTAGCTGTCTAAATGTACTGATCTTGAGGAGTGTACAGTTTAATTCATACACAGCCCAGCAAGGAATGGCAATGTACCAGCACAGAGAGTGAATTATCATAAATAAGCCAGAACGATTTATTTTTTTTCTTTTTTTTTAAAAAAAGGATTTGGTGAAATTAAAAAGAGCAGAATGAGGCTTCATAATGCCTCATAATTCAGAGTAAAGTTTAAAGCAAGCAAAGAAACAACAGGTGATAAGTCTCAGAGTCACTTCTGGAAAAAAACAGTGAGCCAAAGAAAATGAGTGTGTGTTCATCCTGCCCTGTAGGAGCAGCAGCATCCTACAACTGTCACTGCCTTGAGGTTATTGTACACAGCTACCAGTGCAACTGTGGTAAGTACAACCACTGTTCTGACTTTCTGAAGTTATAAGTAAACGTAGCACACTGTGACCCTTAATTATTGAGCATTGACTTTGGAGAGGTGAGAGGCATTTTATTAATTTCTGGTGGGATATAGACTTTCTAATTCAAGCTATGGATGTAAAGGAAGCAGTGCTAGGGTACAGACTTGAATGATGGAATCTAGCTATCTACAATTCTTTTATGTTGGCATGACCCTGACATGTTTTCTGCCAGTTAGTGGTTTTCCAGGTGTGGTTCAGACATTGGTATGCACCAGGGACCCTTCCAGTATGTGAGGTGTTCTTTCAGTGGGGAGAGGAAAAGGAGTGGCTACTTTGTGCTACATGGCTACAGAGTCAGGGAGCAAGCCCTTGCTCTGCCTAGTTTATTACTCTTGTCTTAGATGACTGAACATCACAGATGTTCTTGCTCTCTCTAGAGGTGTCTAAAGTATCCAACTCTTTGTACATGGGGAGATCACAGTGTTCTGTTTGGAATTCAGTATTTCACTGGACATCTATTTGGATAAAGCAGCAAGGTCCATGCACTGATTTGTTTGAGCTGAAGAGCACCGCAGGATGTCTGCAATTCCCTCCACCTCATGTAATGTTTCCAGTAGAAATCAATGTACAGCAATCTGGTAACTTCGATGTGTTCTTAATGTCAGTGATGTTAATTAATGACTTATTAAGTATTCCCAGCACAGACGAACATGTTCAACAAAATAATAAGTCTTCTCTTCGAATTAATTATTGTAATAAAGCTGAAGATTTTCTTAACTCAGAACAAATTACTTGAACAAACTGTATCATGCAGGCCAACATTTTAATTCAATAAATAATTCAAGGCTGAGGCAGATAGTATTTAGGGAGTCATGGTGTTACCATCTCTTAAACCTTCAGAGTCAATCTCATGTCTGTCATATTCTGTACTCTGGTTTTGACTTTTTAAAAAAGTCTCACAGGAGTGAAGAGTATCTGGTTTTAATAAAATGAATAAAAAAACCAGCTCTTTTTTCAAAATTACCTATATGTTCTACCATCCACCATAAACTTCTCTTGGTACCACACACCTCCAAGCTTGTCTCAGTGTTAGCCCTACTTGCAGCCACTTTTGACAGGTTTGCAGCCCTCATGTATCAGCAGCAACAACTGAAATTGTCTGGCTTAGGACACCTCTCCTAGCAGTACAGTCACCTTGGTCGAACTGATAGACTGGGAAAGTGTTATTCGACATATGTAAACCATGTAGCACCCAGCTACAGAGGAGGTTCACTGATTTTACTGCAATCTGAATACCCTGAAGGAAATATCCAGATTACATTGTTCAGTGCCTGTTTTACCTTTCAGACCTTTTTGTATTAGAGTGTTGTTATTCCATATTTGTATGGCTTTAAATAAGGTATTTTGAATCTTACAACAAAGCTTTTCCACAGAGCCATTCTGTCATCCAGTTCTTCCTGTAATATGCTTGAATTCAGCCATGGGAATTGCTCAGACCTTGTGGAACACAACACTAATGACAAGGAAGTCTCATGCCACTTATTGGCATAAGAGAAGCTGTGGGAGCTTGAAAAAGGCAGAGACAGTGCTGAAGGTCTCTGTTAGCTGGTTGATGCTTCATAACTCTTCAGTATGTTTGTGGCTCTTTGAGAAAAGAAAGTAGAACAGGAAATCTTCTGAGGCTGGTTAGTAAAGTTTAGGCACTGAGAGTGCACAACAAACCAATAAGAAAGGAAATTAACTCTATATGACAGATACTTGTCACATTACTTAATACAGTGCTAGATGTTTCAGTGATAAAAAATAGATGGATTCTAACACGTATAATCCAAAGAAGTGTTGGACATCTGTTCTGTTTCTGGTGTATTAGACTGCCAATCTTTCCTAGACCCCCAGACAGACTTTGAGACAGCTCTGGAATAGCAAGAGGTAGGCACAAATACATCAAGTTCTTCTTTGTACACATAGAAAAAGCACTTGGTTCACTTCAGCAACATCATTCACTCCTGAGTGTCTACCTCAATCAGGAGTGCACGCTTTCTTTGTCATGCATAAAATTGAAGGTAATTGTAAGGAGGACAGCGATCAGAAATCTCTAACTTATTCCACATCTGGGGGAGATTAAAACAGAATGTGCTGAGATGTCTTTTTATTTCCTCCTTAGGAAAAACACACCACCACACTTAAAAAAGTTATTAATGGTCAGCAGATTGGCTAAAAGTCATGTCAATTAAAGTAATAATAGCTCTGGTGTTCAAGAAGTTGTAGTCAGGTTCCAAAGTTAACAGCCCATTGTAAAAAAAAAAGAGAAGCTCTCACCTTTCTAGGTCTTCTCATTTGAATCTAACTACAGAGAAGTTAAGACTATGAAATAACAGCTTGAGCAATGAAAAATGTCTTTGTAGTAACAGTTCTGGAGAGAACCCAAAAACTCCAGTTCTGTCTTGCAGTCTTCTGATGTTATAGACAAACCCTCCTGTGGCCTAACTGCACAGGCTGTCTCACAGGGCAGAACAAGAAGAAACCTTGTCAGCTATAATTGATCATTAATTTATTATCCTTTTTTATTGTAATACTCCTGCTCCATGACAGATTTGTGTCAAGCAATTTATAGGTGTTTTGAACTTTCAGGCTAAAGTGACAGTGACAGTGGCTATTAAATAGTGAACTCTTATTAAAGAAGCTGAGGCCCTTTAAAAGAAGTAAAATGGGATGAAAGGTGTCTCCACAGATATTCGTCTCATCTCCTGCAGACTTATACTAGTGCACTGGTTTCTGACTAATAGCCCATTAGGGGGTGGGGTAAATTTTTAGGAGGAAAGTAAAATCTGTGTTAAGGTGGCACGACTTGCCAAAAACAGCAGACATAATCTCCTTCTTCTAAGGAAAAGTAAATAAGCATTTGGTGATGAATCAGTATGGCTATTAAGTATTGACCTTAGCTACCTTTAAACTGACAATCTACAGTTATGTCAGGTGAAATTTGAGAGATCTTGAGCTTTCCACTAAAACATATCAGTCTTCCAAGAAATTTTCTGGGCCAAATTAAATAAGTCACATTTTTTTCCTTTGCACATGCATGCCTGAGGAAGGCGGATTAAAATTGCAGGTACATTTCATGTCACTTGGATCTTTAAGAATATTCAGCATGTCATATTCCATCAGCTGCGTGGGTGCAAAGGAGATATTGGCAGAATGATTTTTTTGGGAAAAACATGACGTACTTTATTTCATTTTGTAAAGGAAGAGTCAAAGGGGTTTTGGTTGAGTTAGCTTTATTGGCTTGGTTTTTATTTTAAGTGTTAAAGCAAAAACAACTGGATATTTCTAATATTTCTCTTTCTGGAATTAAAAAAAAGAGAAAGAATAGTTGTCATTTTTACATAGTTTAAATTCATGAATAGTTTCAGTTCTAATGAACCTACATTTTTGAAAATTCTACCATTTTCTCTTCAAATTTATCTTCTTGTAATCAAATATATCTGCTCAAAAATACATTGTCCAGCTGTCTCAGTGTATTCACTCCTTAAAGACAAAGGATGTGAAATTAGGTTTATAGAGTTATAGCCTAAGAAAGGTAGGCAGAATCAGAGTCCCACTCAAAATTAGGCATCTGAAGCATTCATAAGATTTATGTATTGTATAATCCAATTCTTACCACACTTGTAATCTAGTTTTACTTTATGTGGCCTACTGGTAAATTTAGCAAAATACCCAAAGAAATGGTGGTCAAAACTACACATATCCAAAGAGAAGTTTGTGAGAGATGTGGAGGATGTTCACATGTACAGGCCCACTCCTGGGGCCATGTTTTATCCCTCTTTGCCACCATCCAGTTCTATGAACAGTGGAGGTGTCAGTGAGGACCATTGCACTCCCTCAAACACAGGTCTTTGGTTTCTGAGGCCCTCACAGAGGTCAGAGCAATCTTCTGCCCCATTTCTCCCCCATTCCATCCTCCAGACACACCTGACAATGCCCTTCTCTTTCTCATGTGAGTGCAAAACCAGTCTCATTTTTCACTTTCAACACATTCAGCATGAGCATTTATATGTATTTTGAAACTATTTCTCTTCCATTAGCTTGTTCAGAGCTCCCTTACACCTATGCATATTTTAAACATCCAGAACTTTCTCAAATATCTGCTGCATAATGAACCACCTCTTATTGTTCCTTCTCACTTGCAGATATTACTGTGGAGGGAACAAATTTCCCATAGCACTGCAGACAGAGTTGCAGGCCTGAATTCAGCATCTTATTAAAGTAGTAATTGCAGCAATATTCAGAGTGAGCCTTGTTCTGCATCCTTTTTATGCTTTTTCTCCAGTGACTCAGGAGCAGGAATTATCCTGGTCATCATCAAGAGAAAGTCCACCAGTGCTCCTGCTCCTCAACTTGTATTTAATGCAGTGAGAGCCAACAAAGATGCTGCCTTTCGCAGAAGCTTCTATCCAAATCTCATGTATTTCAGCCCTGCTGTTCACATCTCTGTGTTCACGTTTAAATGAAACCACTTTTCATCTTCCTTGATGGTACCCTAGCTCTGTGTTTCTCACATCATTGTGCCATATGTGCAGTATGGATGTGTTGTTTCTAGTGTAGCTATTAAACCCCATATGCTTCAGTTTCTGGGAAAGAAAATATATATGTGCAATCAACTGGCTATTTCTCATGTAAGTTTTTCTACAATGCATTAAAATAGATTTTCCAATGAGACACACTATTCATCATTCCTGACTTATTCAAGTAAATCCTGCAACGATGTTTGAAATTTATTTTTTTATTTGTTCCCTAAAAGTCAGGAGCAGTATGTGCTACTATGATATGAAAACTCCATATAAATAGCAACCAGGACACAAGAGAAAATGAGGAGAACATGTCCTCTGCAGTCAGCATATAACATTTGATATTTTAAAGTGTTACCCGTTCATTCCCTTCCTCTGAAGGTAATTGCATTATTGTATATCGTGGAATTCAGTACAACCAAGTAACTTAATTTTACAGTTCTTTACCTTTGTAACAATGATTAAAGATTATTCCTTATTGTTCTAGAATCAAGTACTATGTAATGCAGAGATAACCTAAAACCCTTCCTGTGGAAAGAACATATGCAACCAGACACCATTACACTTGAGAACTGGTTGACATACACAATAGGCAAACTGTGCTCCTTTCAAGTCAATTAATGATGAATTATGATTTTGAGAAGTGGTGCCCTTAAGTAACAGAAGTTCAAGACTCTTAGTTGTCTTTCAGTGTGAGACCTTAACTGCAGACATATTTTACAATTAGATTGTAATTCTAGTATTTCTAGGATAACTAGCACTCCCTGTATGTCTTAGGAGTACCCAGGCAGCAAAAAATATATGTAAATGCCCAAAGGTACCAGTGTCTATTTTGATCTTTAGAATAACTGGGTTTTTCTCTTTCCTTGATATGTCCCTCTTTACTTTTTTGGAAGCATTCCTCAAATATCTAAAGACAGTTAGACTCTTCAAAACCATTCAAACAAAGCCAATGGGTGAGACATAAAGATATTTAAATAGAACAGATATGACCAGAACAAACCTGTTGACCTTCAGGTTAGAAAACAGGTCCTCATATTATTTAGTTTGCATGTGTGCATTTTCATTTACTTTAATTTACCTTTGAGCCACCTGGAAAGCCTGATACAGCAACAAGAAGAGAAGACAGTGTGAAACGTGATATGTGAGTGTCTGTGTAAATTCATCTGCCAACTCCAGGAAGGGGAAGTAAGAGAAGGAAATGAGACAGCAGCACAGTCCTGGTGAGTCCATCACTGAAGAGACAGCATCAGGAGCACTTGCATAGAAAGACAATGAGAGAGACCTCCACCACTTATTCAGCTTCTCACAGCTCAAAAGATCCATGCAGCTCTCACAGCCTCTCTTCAGGCATATCAGCCAATACTTGTTCCAAGCGCTCTGCAGGAAGGGAGGGAGGGAGAGAGGGAGGGGGAGGGAGGGAGGGAGGGAGGGAGGGAAGGAAGGAAGGAAGGAAGGAAGGAAGGAAGGAAGGAAGGAAGGAAGGAAGGAAGGAAGGAAGGAAGGAAGGAAGGAAGGAAGGAAGGAAGGAAGGAAGGAAGGAAGGAAGGAAGGAAGGAAGGAAGGAAGGAAGGAAGGAAGGAAGGAAGGAAGGAAGGAAGGAAGGAAGGAAGGAAGGAAGGAAGGAAGGAAGGAAGGAAGGAAGGAAGGAAGGAAGGAAGGAAGGCTATTGAAAATAGCTGAACAGCAAGGAAAGCAAGGATGTTGATGTCCCCATCCACAACACCTAGGTTTTCCATCATACAATATGGCAAGAGAAAGGCTGAAACTCAAAATGTAGTTTTGTTTGGCTTAATCTGTTGAACTTGGTTTGGGAGGGGGGATTTTTTTTTAAACTGAAAACATAGTGAAGATATTTTTGTCAGGTTTTTTTATTTACTATTAGTAATCAAAAAAAATCAGCTAATGGTGCAGCACATTCTGGGATTCTTTGGTATTTATTAAGCTGCAGAACTAGTGAATCATTGCAGCAAAAGCACTACATTGTCAAAGCAGGTCCACTCAGGCTGATCGACTCTGAGATCATAGCTGTGTAGTTATTGAAGGCCCTGATCTCTTTGGATGATGAAACCAGATGGAGACCATGTGAGCCTGCCTTGGCAGGGACTCTGGCCCAGATTCTTAAATCTGCTTGCATATTAGATAATTCCCCGGTGCCAAAAAAAGGAATTTAAACCTTCAGTTTAAATTTTGCCTATCTATTTTCTGCTTTTTCCAAACTGCTAGATTCCCAAATTCACCTCCTTCTAATCTATTTCCTCAAGTAGACAATCTCCTTGCTCTAACAGAAACAGTGAGGGAATGAGCAAGTGAGAACATACACACATGCATGCACAAGCTCTTCGAAAAGCACATTAACAGAAGAGAGCATTTCAAGCTCTATGATAGTATAGTGCATTAAAATGCACTCCTAATACATTATTTGTTGTGTGACTGAGTAGAAAGAGCATATGCAAATTGATTCCAAGCATGCAATGTAATTCCCATGTATATGAGCTGTGCAAATGGGAATTCAAGTTTGTTGTGTGCACTGACTGAGACAGGATCTTTGGTTGTTTCATTTTTTTCTAACTCTGAGTCATCAGTCTCACTGCCTGATAACGAATTTGAATGTGAGACTGTATAATACTTTCTCCTTTGCAATCACGTACCCTCCTGTCATCATGTCATTTCCAGGGAAATACAGTTTAAATCACATCTCACAGTGATGAGGTGAGAGATTGTTTTTTTCTGGAGGAGGATGAAATATTTGTCACTGTAATAACTTAAAAATTGGTGCTTTCAAGAACTGCTTACATCATAGTTTCACTGATCTTGGGAGCATTATGCCATCTTCTTGTTGAATTTCATCTTTGTGGCAACTGAGAATGTATCCATCAAGCTCACAGAGGGCGACACAACGTAAGTGAAAAAACACTCTCACAGATGGTGATGGGACATAAGTGAATTATATTTTATGGTATGCAGGCATGAAAATAAATACAAAAGTAATTGATTTGTAAGACTTACTGATGTCCATTTCAGCATACTCTTCCTAAAAAACAATGTTGGCTTGGAGTAGGCTCTTTCCTCACCCCTCTCATTATTCTAATTTTTCCCTCACATATTCCTTCAAGTGACTTTATGAAGTAATGAACATAAAGACAATGTATGTCCTGAAGTCACCTGTGGGAGTTGTATGGCATATCTGGTACTAGAGGAAGATTGACAGATCCATGGACAGTCTGCCTGCTCCCTGGAATAGTCCTGAGTCTGCTGTGAAGAGAAAAAAGTGTTCAAGGAACTAATCCAGGATTCCAAACCTTTTAAGTCCTAGGTTTGGGAAGCCATAGGAGGACAATAAAAACTCCACAGGCTGAAACTGATGACGCTGAGTGATGACTCTCTTCCTGTATGCGTCTCTATAAATTTTCTTTGATAGTGGCTTAACCCATAACTAATCCTGAACATCCTAATCAGGCTGTCAGTACAGCTCACAACATTTCTGATAGGACAAAAGGACAAAAGCAGAGCACACCAGGAAGAGCCAAGGGCACAGCTTCCCACTGCTGGTCTTGTCTATGCTCTCCTGGGACCCATCCAATTTCATACAGCAGCCTGAGCAGTTAGGTAGTGAAAGGTCTAGGCTTCAGGCTCCCTCAGAAAGTCAGAAAGGTCAAGCTGCTTTTACCTGGTCCTTAGACCATCACAGACCATCACAGAACACCCTCCAACCGGTTGAGAACACCCTCCACTCATTCTGAAGAAGCTGTGCTACATAATATTGAAGTTTACTGATTACAACACTTAATCAAGTTGCAGGAGAGCCTAGCTAGTGATACCTGTTTACGAATTATCTGTGTACTCTGGATGCTTTAAGCAGAAAGACCAGGAACCAGACCTCTTTTTTTTTCAATGTCCTAATCACTAGCACAGATGATGAAGGACTTTCTTGTCTCTTACTTTCCTATCCCCATGAATTTTGCACTTTTTGAGTGCAGGACAGGGACAGAATGCGGGATGTGAGCATTTCCTTGAGAAAGGGACAGAACGGACAGAAAGATGGGTGGAGAATGAATAAGATCAGGGAAAGTCCAGGGGCAAAAGCAAGAATCGGAAAATAGAAAGAAGACTCCTGAGGAGAATACAGCTCATCAGGAGCTGGAGACAGCTTTCAGATCACATGTAAAAGGGCAGAGCATCAACTCTGATGGGCAGAGCTGGTAGTAACAGGAAAGAAGAAATGCGGAGAACTAGCACAGAAGTTAAGGGCCCACAAGCAGAAGCCGGAGAGACGGTATAAGAACAAAAGTTAATGAGGATGGTAGAAGAGTAGTGCATTCTTCTTTCAAGAACTTGTTAACTGATGTGTCATTTCTCTGCTTTTGCTTTCTAACAAATTGTTGAGACACACGGGGAAAAGTGTATGTCTCCATCGCCCTCTAGTGCCAGGTCGACTTTGGAGACGTGACAGCTGTGAGCCCTTTGGCCGCACTAGGAAGCAGGTCTAAAAAGACCAGGCTTCTTGAAAACCTGCATAGAGGCAGAAACTAGATCTTTTCCCCTGATTATCAAAAATAAACATAGTAAATTAGATCAAATGGTCCAAAGTAAAAGATAATTGAGTGCGAAAACCATGCACATGACCACATAAGAAAATGGCAAC
Organism: Dromococcyx pavoninus; assembly: GCA_033558185.1. NCBI lineage: Eukaryota > Metazoa > Chordata > Aves > Cuculiformes > Neomorphidae > Dromococcyx > Dromococcyx pavoninus. The sequence goes on from JAUMJL010000212.1 coordinate 4,110,303, forward strand.
AGGTAGTTGTCACTCTGTGTTGCTGACCTTGCTTGACTTTGTACGTGGTAATATTGATGTTCATTTAGCATTATTTGCTTAGGTGTTGAAAAGATGTATATGAAAGATGGGCATAACAATTTTTTTAAAAAAACTTACTCACTTTGTTTATTCATTTATTTCTATTGGATGAGAAAGTTTATTCTCCTTTCAGGCTTAAAGGCCAACTGAAAGAAACACAAGTATGGAAACTGGGCAGTGGAGGAAAAAGATTTATAGACTGCTTAAAATCCTTTTGATTTTCATTTGGCTATGCTACGTTGTTGATTTTTTTCATCTGGATTTCGTTTTACTTGTATAAACTTGGTGTTAACAGGCAGAATAGTGTACATTCATGCAAAACGCAGAAATATGTACTTTCAAGACTAATGTTTATGCATGTCAGGTAGCTATGTGGAAACTTTAAGGAAGGTACTCTCTACACGGGGTTTATTTCAACAGGTGCAAATTCCTGGTATTAAACTTGTTGCTGAGTCTTGGTTTAGTTTAATTTAGTCAAACCTCTGCTAAATCACTGCAATTCTCAAAATGCCTTTAAAACTTGTAGCACAATCTGTTCCTTAAAGCTGTCTCCTCTCACTCAGCTGTCTTACTGTGATTCCTTAACCCATTGCAGAGTTTCTCACTTCTTGCCCAAAAAAGCTTAAATTCAAACCCAGAAGTCCTTGGCCTCTGAAGGACATTGTAGAATAATTCCCACTTCTTGGAAACAAGATGTGATTTAAAAATGTTTATCAGCTTGCAGTTTTGACCTACTACATCAGAAGGAGTCACCTGAAAACCAAGGAATCTATGTGGCCACTCCGCAGGACAAGAGCTGATACACACTGGAGGCAGAGATGCAACTCCAGTGCAGACAGATACACTGGTGGAAATGGTCCATTGCTCAACTCCTGCATCCAAAATAGGAATGAAAACACATTAGTGGCTCAGACCCCAATGGACACTTCAGACCTCCATGGCTGGCCGCACACCTTAGTATTTGATAAGCATCATTTGCGAAAAGCATTGAATTGATGGCTGGATGGATAACAGCTGTGGGTCATTGCTCTAAGTTTCCACTCATATATTGTACATTAACTAGATACTATTAATATATTGTACATTAACTAGATACCAGCTCCCCTGGGCTGCAACATTCTTGGTAGATCTGAAGCCATAAACCAAGCTGGAATAAAGCAAGCTTGAAAACCCCTATCCTTTCATCCTTTTAACACCACAAAATATAATAGTTGAGGTGGAAAGACACCTATAATAATAATTTACTGCTCCTTTGCGTAAGGATTGCAATATTTTTATAAATATTAGGGAGTCATTCAAGGTTGAGTCACATTATGAAAAACAAGAAAACTATTTTCAGAGATCTGTCTCTGAAATCAAAAGGTGGATAGAACTTCACAGTAAGAATGGCTGATGCACTCCGAAAAATGTGCACAGCCCCAGTATATGTTTTATAAAACTAGTTTAACACTAGTTTAGCTTGAACTGGCCATGCACACTTTATTAAGTATGTGGAAACAGCTGTTCACAATTAAGATCTTTATTCTTCAAATACCTACTACTGGGCACAGAACTGACTGCCATATGTAATCCAAGTCAGTGATCTATATCTCCATATAGACATACTCCACAGTATCCTTGAACTATTTTTCTTTATAATAATGTTAGTTTTCCTTCCTAGTAAAAAATGGAAACTCAGAGCCTAGTTCTCCTCTTGCTCTCATCAGCACGAATCAGGGCAATGGAGCTGTGTTGATGAAAGCAGATGTAAATAGAATGATGGCCAAAGCCCTAGAGCCCATTTTTTTATTTTTTGTAAATTGCATATCTAAACACTAAAAAAATACTTGCGAAGTCAGTACCGGTAAAAAAGGTCAGTCTTTCAGAGAGGAGCAGAACTTTTCTTTGTGATAGATATCCTTTCCCCAGGAAGGAGGAAATGTGTGTCACCACTGTTACACATAAACCGCGGGAACAGGCAGCAACAGCCTGTTCAGAAAACTGTTTTCCTTGACTTTGCATACACCTTTTCCCTTGGCGTTATTAAAATATGCAGGAATGGAATATTCTGTTACTTCTGCAGAGCAAGATACGCAAAGGAAACACTTTGGCAAGCTTGTTTCCAAGTATGAAGGTCTTTCTTTTCTTAGTTCCCAGTAGCCCTGCCAACAAAATTAAAGCTCTTCAAACAACACTCAAGTTGGTCTTTCCTTAGGACGTATTTAAATGTTCCTAAGTCCACTAGGGTACTTCCTTGCTTTAAAATTGTTTTGTGCCCAAATGTCAAGTAATGACTAAGAATGAATGTGTTCCAACAGATGCTTAAAACAAAGCTTAGAAAAATAACTCCTTTTGAGTTGGGAGCCTCAGGCATTTCAAGCTGTCTGATACAGCAAGGTATTTAAACAGGTATTCAGTTTGAACAAACACTCATTTCTGCTGGATGCAAAAACGGAGTGAAAACCTGAGTACACTGTTTACAGAGGACACGTGCTAATGTCCACATTAGTGATCGAAAGTTCAGTCACTTGACTGCTTGTTAACTGTGTCCATCCCCAAGACAGCAGTGACAGGGAGCACCAGAAAAGCAGGTTTTGTGGCATGCTTTTCTTTCTGGGACATGCAGTAGGCCCTGCATGTGGCTCTCCTTGGAACTTAATCTCACCAGGGCAGGATAAACACAGCAAACACTGCTCAAAGGAGAGCCAGTTCCCAAGCAGTATTCACTGTGTTTGACTGGGAGTTTTGTAATGACATATGACACAGCAAGAAAAGTCATTAGCCAGCAGCATTTGGGATTTCCCATTGTAGCCCGAGCATTTAACTGTAAGAATGAAGGTACTTAAAATAATACTGATCCCAGTTATGTAGAAAGCTAGATTAGGCAAGATGTGCAGTGTTCATTTGGTTACTGTAATATATCATGATCACATATTTTTGAATATGTGATAGTAGCTGAATAGGTAACAGTTTAACAGTACCCACATGTTAGGTATTATAGATATGGTGTTTAGGAGAGAATCTGGGCACAGGGATTGAGTCAATCAGCATTTACCAAACTCACAGAATTTAACCACAGTAATGAAATAGCTAGATGTTACCTTATGTTTTTCATATTAATTTCCCTTATGAAACTATATTTTACAATGGTCAGATTAATACCTCTTTGTTTGCTCTGATAGGCTGAAGTCCTGTGAAAACTGATGTTTCTTTGAGAGCAAGGAGAAAATTGAAGATTAGATTGAAGGTTCTTAGAAAAGCAACACAAATCTTCATTAGGGCAGTAATGAGCATTAATGCACTGTAACTAAAATGGTCTGTTACCTCTTCTTGTTAGAAAAAGGATGATAGATGGAGACCATTTTCTCTTTTTGATCACCATTGCAATTCTAATGAGTTTTGTGAATAAATACATGATTGAACCAATCATGGAAAAAAACCCAAGAGCATAAGGTAATGATTTGATCATGTACTACCTTTCTCCCTCTAGAGACAAAGCTATTTAATTTTAATGGCTAAGGACATGGATGTCACACAGTGACAAAAGCATTCCTATGAATTTTGGAGGGAAATTCTTTGTTGTTTAGCGTTACCAGACTTGCTGTAGATAATGGACCTAGAAGGAATAATATTCACTTTCATGATTTTGCCCCTCCTCCTACTATTCTCCTTTTATACTCTCCTTCTAAATTTACTTCAAACAGATTTCTAGTTGCATCTTATGAGGGTATTAGTTAGTGTCTCAGTCTTCATACCGTTCCTCACTAGTGTGCAGAGCTTTTAATGCTTAAAAATTATGGGGTTTTGGCATGACAGTTATTGTTCTTTTGTAATAACTTTATAATAAAAACCAGAAGAAATTAGTTGTAAAATAATATATAAACACATTCACATACTACTATGATGTTATATTACTATTAAGCAAAAAATCTACCTTAAGACTGCATACGTATCAGTCACTTAGAATAAAAAGTATTCCTCATATGTTGCAACTATGCCATTATCAAGTAGTCAAGAAATCAGGAAGTCAGAGGTAAAGTTCTCATGGAAAACCATCTAGGCTTCAGACATGAAATTGTACAGAAAAGGCACTTAACATTAACCCCGCAATCCACCTGCAACTTGTAATAAATAAATAATTATTATATAGGATCTTACATATTTATTGTTGTTCTTTAAGCCATTTCAATGAAATATTCAATTTTTTTAAAAATGTTTTTCTTCTCCACTACAATTGTACTAACACCATGTACAATACATAAAATAGGTTACCTGATTTAAAAGGCAAAAGGTAAAAATGTAAATATTTCTTGTCTCCTTTTTATTTTTTCTAAATATTTTCTAAATTATCTTCAAAAATATGTGATTAAAATAAAGTACTTAAGGGTTTCATCAAAGCATTTTCCTGACATTCTTATATGAACATTGAGAAAACCTATGCATCCTAGCATGCATGCAAAAGCACACAATTCAAATGTGTACTTATCAGTTCTTTCCAGTACAATGTCTTCAGTTGCTTCCAGCCAAAGCACATCACAGGTGGCCATGAATTCTGTCTCAGAAGTAAAGAAAAAACAGCAAAAATTAAGTTGTATTGCACAAGTTAGGCAACAACTCCCATTTCGCTCTATCTTGGCTGAATATGAACCAGCAGTGTGCTCAGGTGGCCATGAAGGCTAACAGCATCCTGGCTTATATCAGAAATGGCGTGGCCAGCAGGACCAAGGAAGTGATTGTCTCCCTGTATTCAGTGCTGGTGAGGTCGCATCTCAAATACTGTGTTCAGTTTTGAATTCCTCACTACAAGAACATTGAGCTGTTGGAGTGTATCCAGAGAAGGACAATGAAGGTGGTGAAAGGTCCAGGGCACAGAGAACAAGACTGACGAGGGGCAGCTGAGTGAACTAGGGCTGTTTAGCCTGAGGAGATCCTATCACTCTCTACTACCACATGAAAAGAGGGTGAAGCAAGGCAAGTGTTGGTCTCTTCTCCCAAGTAAGAAATAGGACAAGAGGAAATGGCATCAGGTTGTGCCACGGGAGGTTTAGACTAGATATTAGGAAAAAATTCTTCATCAAAAGGGTTGTCAAGCACTGGGACAGGCTGTCCAGGGAAGTGGTTGAGTCACCATTCCTGGAGGTATTTAAAAGACTCGTAGATGTGGTACATAGGGACATGGTTTAAGGGTGGACTTGGCAGTCTTAGGTTTACAGTTGGACTCAATGATCTTAAAAGTCTTTTCCAACTTTAATAATTCAATGTTTCTATGATCTTTTTCCTGTTTTGATGATTTATGGTAACATGCCCATGTGCTTTTACCCTTTTCTAATGTCCCAACACATTCCCATACTTTCTAATTCTCAGTCCAACAGCAGACCTACCAAGGGTAGCAATGCCAGGAGGGGAAATAATCTCTTACCCAGTCAGACATCAATATTCACCACATTGCCAGGAATCTCTGTATGTCTAAACGCATTTTGTTATTGGCCCTTTAGATCAGTAAACAGACACGTATTTTGTCCTTGAGGAGCCTTGCTGAAGCCACAGTGAAGAAAACATCCCATGTATGCAGATAAAGTTTAGAGTACTTTAATATAGCACCAGCCAAAGAAGGAAAATAACAGCAGCCTTTATATCTACTTTTTTTCTCAGAACAGGCATTTAACCTTGAAAAATTTTCTCTAATGCACATATCTTGGTGTGTTTTGTCCCCAAATCTTACATAGAACCCTTAATGAAAAAATCAGTCTACAGATAAATACCAGTTCAGCCATGGAAAATTACATTTATACAAATAACCACTGTTGTGGAGTTACTTCTTGAAGTGATCAAGGAAAGCGTGACCCAATTGGGACTAATTTGGCCCTTCACACATGGCATATAAACCTATGCATAGGAGGCCACTAATCTGGGGAAGAGGCCAGCCTGGCATTAACTGTGTCTCTAGGCTACACATTCTTCAGCTGATGTAAGTGAAAGAGTACAGATGTCATTTTGGCCCATGGACAGATCCCATATTTTTTCACTGATGCCACAGAAAAGCTGATCATGAACAAAGTGGCTAATAAAAAAACATATAATATAAAAGCTCTCAAGTTTAAACAATCCACTGCTTCACACAGAAATATCCATACAAATAAAAAAAAAAGGGATCAATGGTCAAACTTCATTTTCTTTATGTAACTCTTTCAGCAATGAAGTTGCCATATTTTGGCTATAAATTTCTCCATAAAAATGGCACCTATTAATATGAATTTTATATCATATTAAAGTACAAAAAATCATAAAGAATTATACCATGCAATACAATTTTCCTTTGTATTGTCTTTCCTGTAAACTACATCCCCAAATCATTTGCAGAATGAAATCATACTATTTAATTTTATGATTTCTATTATTAGTTCATATAACTATCAGGCCATGTACCTGGGGTTCTCCATAAACCTAGCTGGAATGGGCCATGCAGTCACTTTGTCTAGTCTCAACAGGCTAAGCAGACAGAGGCTGGGCCAGCCTGAGCACTCAAGAAAACCCTTTTTGCCCTTTATGCCTCCCCTCTCTCTTCCTCCCAACTTCAGCCAAGTATTAGTCACAGCTGCCTTCCTTCAGGTTTTATAAGCCAACCTTAAGCCCTGCTTCCAAAAGCAAGAGGAAGAAGTCAAGCTTGAGCACTGCAACCCATTTAAATTCCACCAGCACTTAATATTAAGTGCAGAGTTAAGGACAGAGAAGTGGCAATAGGCAAGTGTTGCAGCGGTGAAGTGAGCTGTCACAATGTACTCCTCAGAAATGCTATAGGACAGATCCTTAGACAGGGTGAAGAAATGTACATAAGAATCCACATAACCACACTTCTTCCTACAAGAAATAGTTTAAAAATATTTTGGAATAATTTATTTAGAAACATTCATCAACACTGCTAAATGAAACAGTACCATGGTGTCCAGACGATATGGACTTCATTGCCTATGCTGATAAATTTTAAGAATGACCCATGGCAAAATTCTGGCCCTAATCCAGGCAGAATTAATCAAAAAAAATCCCAGGTCGAAACAAGCACTGTTCTGGAGTTAGCAGTGTCAAGGCCCATCCTCAACAGGCAGTCTGCATGCAGCCATCTGTTCCAGAAGGTAACTGAGTTAGATAGAATGAACTCAGCTAGGTTAAAGGAGGACTTCAATCTCAGAGAAGAGGCCCTGGTGCCATTGTGTTGATAGATGTAAGTGATGTAGACATTATATACCATCTTGAATGATACTGTACTTTTTAGGACTAGTTTTTATAGCTCATCGAGTTCACAGACAATTCCCAAAAAAAATCAAATTTACATTTACAATCTGTTTAAATCTCTTCCAGACTGACAAAGAACACAAATCTCAGTGCACCATTTCCTGGGCAAGTGCTGCAGACAGGAGGTTATTTTGAAGATTATGGGCAGAAATTCTTCCCTCTGAGACAGGTGAGGAAATATGATCCCACTGCAACCCAGTGCTGAGAAGTCACAGCCCCAGTTGTAGCATGTCATTTGCCTGGTTCTCTAAATTGGGTCACCTTTCTGCTCAGTTTGGACTCTTCAACAAGACTCTTCAGTCTATACATGTCCTGAAAAATCAAGGACTGAAGCCATGTGAGATATAAACAATACATCCTCCATGGGCTTCAGCGGGAGTACTCACACACTTCTACATAGGCATTTAGGTGATCTGTAGAGGTTTCATGCGGTCTTTACCGAAAGAAAATCCCAAGTCCAGAAAAAAATCATATTTCTGTCTACAAAGCCTTATACTGGCACTGTATCTTCATGCTACAGGGAAAACCACTACTGTAATTAATTTAAGAATATGTCCTTTCTAAACCACACTTCAATCGTGCTGTATTTTTTAATAATCAAGCTTTAAAAAGAAAGTCTAATGAGACTAATAGCTATCAAATTACTAGATTTTGAAAATCATTGATTTTCTCATTTGCACTCACACATGGCTGCTAAAATTAATTAATCTCATTTGCTTACAGAGATTGCATTTGCTTTGACTTCTAGAATCTTTCTCTCCCAAATTTCTCATCAAACTTTCAATATTCATTTTCATAAAAAGCAAGTGATCCTTTAACTATGCTCATTTGCATAGAAACACTATCCCTCATCTAAATAAGCACTAATTTAATTATCCTTTTTGTTTGAATATATTCTATCCCAGAGTGCTTAGATGTTTCAGCTGTGCTCATTACCATGGTATTTGAATACCTTACCAAAATTATAATAGAAAACTCCGACATCAAACCTTTCGCTTTCTCCATTTTCTTAGAGAAATGCTTCTCTTTCTCTTTTCTACAACATCAGCTAAGCTAAGTCATTTTTTCCGTCCTTTACCAAGTTTCCACTTTCTGCCTCATAATTTTCCCTTCTCCTGTTCCTTCTCTAACTCCTTGTTTGAATGGGAAGGCTGAGCTGTTCACGTATTTGGAAAATATTAAGGTGCCAAATGACTCGTCTTTCCCCTACACTTAGAAGTAGCATTAAGAAAAATAGAAATTGTTTCCAAGAGGACATATCCCTCAATGCAGAGACAGAAATATAAAAAGAAATCCACATACTGATATGTCAGTTTAATACTAGTGAATATGTTAACGCTAAACTTTTATCCAGAGATATAGCTGTTTAGTATCGACTGCCATTTTCTATCAACGAGAAAGTTACGTCATGATCAGTACATTTCTCCTTGTCACCTCTCCCTCATACCATACTTCTGATCATCTGCTAAACTGTCTACATGGTTTATTTTCTATTTTTGAAGTATGAAATTATGCCCATCACTTAAAAAAAGAATACTGGAGCCTTAGAAAATAATTAAAGGGGCAATCTTGCTTTTATTGACAGAATCTGCTCTTCCTCAACTCTTCCTCCTTTCACTTCCTTCCTCCTCTGTTCTGCAAAGACATGTTTTTATTGGTACGTTGCTATTGGAGTCTTGCTCTCTTAAAAACTGTTTTTGTCAAATTGTGGACAGGAGGCTAGATCAAATAAGCAGAACTAAAATTATATTCTCAATTTGATGAGTCTTTGGTCTTTCTAGTCTCCTCAATGAGGGAGCAACTTCAGAAAGGCTTCGCTTCTCAAGGGTAAGAGCTGTGTGGACTAGAATGACTATGCCCTGAGACTGCAGGCTGTAGGTGCCATGGAAGGCTGTGATCCCGTGGCTGAAAGGGTTTCCCAGAGAAAGGTTTGAAAAGGATCCCTGCAGTCATCAAACCAAGGTATTCTGCATGAAAGGGATATTCCTTTAATGGTGGTAGAATGACATTTTGAACCAGTAGCTACTTTTCTTCACTGCATAGTTTTATTCAAAGATGTAGTTTATCAGAGGAAGAGTCAGGGATGCCCTGACGTTCTTAGTCTCTCCCTGACTCCTGGTACTCTAATAACAGAAGGCCTTATTGCTTAGCTATCCAGTATTAAAAAAGAATAATTCAAGAGTATGTCCGTCCTTTGCCTTTCTGCCAGGAAGAGTACCAAATTTATTGGGATAGTATTTGTGATATGACTAAATTTTTCTGAGATCACAGTGAGTCATGCCACTTTATGAGGCTTGGATTACAAGTAAATTAAACCTGAACCAGGACATAAACCCATTTTGTCTTTCCTGGGTAGTGATGATCCAAGTACCGGTTAGCACTACTGAAGTGGATGCAAGTCATGTGCTAGCTTCTAAGGAGCTATAGCATTGCAAAGTGGCATAGGTCCCAACTTCTGGCATCCTGCTACACCTTTGATACTTTGGTTTTGTGTTATTTTACTGCTGGAAGTTACTATTCTCAAGCGACAGGTTAACAGCATGTATACAGTAACCAGGAGTACACCTAAACTGGAAATTAAGAGAATCTTTCAAACCATTAAAAGATTTCAGCTCTTAAAAAGTCCATCCAGCTTGAGAGCTGGAGGTAGGAAATGGTGGGAAATTCAAGAGTAAAAGCTGGTCATTTTCTGCAGGTGCGTTTTTCTGGAGATGAAAGATCTAAATGATTGAACAATCGAGAAAACACGGAGTACATTTAATTCAGTAGTTGATCTGCTGCAGGATCAGGTCAGAAACATACTGAAGTAAAATTTACATTGGGAAAGTGTTCTACAGTAGCATGATTTCAAATGTGTTGAATCACGAAATCCTGACTATTTTGACTGTCTAAGAGTTCCTGTGGGTTTTTTGGTTTCCAAATCTTAATTATTCTGTTGCTCTTCATATTAGTTTACCTACAGCTATGCCAGATCGAACACACCCAGTCTGGTCTCATCAGAACAACTAAATTGTTTTTTGCTTCATGAGAGACTATGAATCCCTCGCTATAGAAATTAGCCAAGAAATCATGGTCAAATATTAAACCACAGAAATCAAATTAGGAGGAATAGTTCTTTGGCTGCATCATCTCTACTGAGATGTTAAATGTGAATAGAATAAAAAATAAAATCAAAAAATGTTTGCCTTGCCAAAAGAGAACATTTTGAAAATCTTTGTCACTGTCTGCACTGGCTTTGAGTATTATCATCTGTGCTTGCACAGAGATCAAATTGGAGCATGTAAGATCACCTCAGCTGAACAGTAATTTATGTCAGATGGTCATCTCATTTTGGGTACACAGAGATCAGTTCTTAGAAAAGCATGCATGTAAGTGATATGCCACAAAGGCAGTCTGTATGGACAATAACAACAAATACAATTATGTACCTGACTGCTAGTAGTTTCACTGGCATTTGGTTTGTGTATCATCTAGGAGATGAGTAACTTCTTAACATCCATGAGTTCTCTGTAGTCTCTTAGAAATGTTTTGGCACTTCTTGGGAGGCTGTAGAGAATATCCATTTGAGCGGTGATTTATTTCTGTAGAGAAAAAAAAAGGGGGGAAAAGGTTCAATCCTATAAATATAAAGCCAGAATCCTGATTCAACCCGACACATGAATATATATATAACCTTAGGCTCAGAATTCCTCTTTATTGGCATTTAGTTTAAGAATACTGCCTAAATCAGGATTTTAATTACTGTTTTTTCCCCCACAACTCGCATGTATCATTACAGTGGTCTGATATACCCTAAATCGAATTTCCACTAAAAGTCAGTTAATCTGAATAAAGACACTGGAGAGCTATTGGTATTTTTTTCAGAGGTTTTGGCTGTGTCCTTACTCAAAATTCACTTGAAGATCTAGCCACAGAGATTTATAGATGTACATTTGAAGAAAAGGGATGGAGGGTGGTTTTAGTCCTTTAACAGACACAAATATATTCTTTCCTGAAAGCACTGAATTAGACTTCTCCATGAAAAAAAACATTATAATAGTTAAAGATTTTTTGCTGTTGATGATGATCCTGAACACATGGCTAAAAATCAAAAGGAGAGGATTACTTGCTTATGTACATGTATACACTTCTATTTGACCAAGGTAATTCACCCTCAAAATAAGTGATTTTCTTTCTGGTTTGTGAGGACATTCCAAGTGAATGAGGGCCGACTACACTCACTGCTAATTTGATGAACGGTACTGAACATTATAGGTGTTGGAATATATTTAAAATTTTGTGCATGCACAGTGTGTTAGACTAAAATATATGCAACCTTGTCATTTCTGGACCATAATGCCTTCGATAAACTTAATGAAGTAAATCAAAGATAAGTACAGTCTCTACAGCAAAAAAGGGAAGTAGAACAATGGAAAAATCCTGCTTTCTCAAACCAGGATGCTAATCAGAATTTCATAATTACAACTCACGATTGTGATAACGTGCTCATATCCTAGAGCCAATCAAATTTGGGAAACAGACTTTTATCCATTTTAGGGTCAAAGTCTAAATACTGCTGATTGATCCCTTTACTTCAAGATCATTAGAAAGCAACCTGAGGCTTCCTGTTTAAAAAGAAAAAAACGGCCTAGGGGTTGTCTGGTTGTTTGTTTTTGTCAATGATAGCATTTTCTTATCTTGAAATTCCTCCTTTTTGGAATGGAAACTGTTAAATCTGGAGTATATTCATTAGGAGCTCATAGAGAACACAATGTAGAGCTAAACGAAGCATGAATACTATTCAGAAATTGCTCTGAGGGCATAATGGAGTCTTAGGTTTGAAACAAGATTTGCTGGTTTGGGCGCAACCATTGTTTAGGGATTTGTTTGGGGTTTTTTTAAGTGGAATTATATGAAGGTATGTAATAGAGTAATGAAGCAAGACATTTTAATGAATAGCTCACTGCATGACTATTGATCATCATGGCCATCAAAATTTTTATAGAGACAATTATTCTAGGGCACAGAAAGCATCAAAAATGCATGATCTGTCACTGTGAAATGAAGAGGGTGTTTTTTGAGTTCATTCACACAGTCATGTACTCTATAGTAATAACAATAATATTTAACGTGTCTGGGTCATTCCATTACCAAAGTGCAGGCATTATGGACTGTAAATTGTGTCTGTAAGGCACAGGCTCAGCTAAGAGAAAAAGTAATTGTCCAGTGCTCCTGTAGGAACTCATAAGGGCAATGTGCCTAAAGACATCGCCAAGGACAAGAAGCACAAACCCATAACTGAAAGATTTTACAAAATGTAGCATGTACTCCCCCTGGCTACTCTGTGCTCTGTCAGAGAAGGAGATTTCTAGCAAGGGCTATATCATTAAGGACTCTGGCCTTGGTTCAATGCTGGTCGGAGACTCCAGTAATCATTTATTGCAGCTGAAGAGAAGAAGCATAGACATCTTGAAAAGGTGCATAGACATCTTGAAAAGGTGCAGGGAAAGCTGCAACAAAACTAAACCTTCCTTTTACTTAGAACCTGAATGAAGAGTGCAAATTATTTCAAGATTTAAAAATATATGACATTTGTTTTTTAAATCTTGATTGAAATGAATATCTGGAGAAATCTGTTTTGGATCAGTTATATTGTTTGATTTTTCCTAAATAATAGTGTTTTAATTACAATTTAATAAAAATATTCTTTCAAATATTTTAGGTAACCAAAATATTTTTAGCTGAAAGAGAAAACTTGTATTCTGAAAGTGCTGAACCAGGCTTAACAGACAATATCATGGTACAGAGGCAAAGGCTCTGCCTGTGCCCTCACAGTTGAGGAAAGCATGAGAAAATATTATACCTTAGGATTATAGTCCTTGCTACTTAATTTGGTCTTGACAAACATCTCTGTAGGACACACTGAGAAGGATACGCATTAAAGCCTTCTTCCTAGGGCTGAGGTCCTGCATTCTGGGGCTGGGATTTTGTCCATCTGGAGATTACTCTGGGATTCAGTTGTCTAATTCAGCTCTCAAACTCGGACTTGGTTGCCTGAACATGAGCACATACCAACACTTCAGGCATTTGAGAGTATCCTAAAGCCGTAGATGCTACTCCAGAATGATGCAGGACTCCCACAATGTTTTTAATTGCATCAATGATAGCTGAAGATTCATAGAATGGTAAGGAGTGTCTCAAAAACCAGTGAGCATCTATGCGTAAATCCCATCATCCATCCTCAATTCACTTGCCCAAGCATGGGAATACAGTGCTATGTACCTAGTTTCCTGCCACTGCTGCTGTTGCTCCAAAGATATGGAGTTCTCTCCCAGGTCTTGCATCATATCTGCTAAGCCCCTATAGATGTTGTGCATATCCTAGAGTATCTCCAGTGGCAATGGGTGTGGTTGGTTGAAAGACATCCTGGAACCTTCCACTTGGGATTCTTTCCAAAGGTAGGACACCCAAATAAATGTAGATGTTTGCTGTGAGTGTTGAAGCTCCCTTTGTCATCCCTGGAGACCTACTTAACACAGCCAACTAAGTAATTCAATGCACCCTACAGGAGGTAGGTAGTAGCTGGTCATCTAATCTGATATTCAGACTACTCTGGCTGTACTGTCTTACCATTGACCAACGTTGGAGCTTAGATTCTTCTAGCACAAGTAAACACCTTGGTGTAGACATTTAGATATCTTACGATGAGGGTAAAAGCTCTGCTGACAGTGGAAAGCTGTAAACGTTAGGACGTAAACTGTTCAGATTATTGGGGAAAAGCAGTACTGAGGTAAAAGGTTTTAATCCCCACTTGAGAAGCTGGCACATTTTGCAGAGAATAAATAAGAAATCATTGTATTATTTGAGAGATAAATAGATTTGTATTGAAGCTCAAAGAACAGTTCAGGAGATTCTTGAAGTAAATAAGAATCATATATTCCTGCCTAAAAGGCAAAAACATTGTCAGAGTTCCTTACTTCCAGGAAGTGTAGATCAGTCTACCACAGCTAAACATAATAGTTAAGCAAGAAAATTGGAACAGAATGCCCAGAAACATTAAAATCAGGCAAGAAGTGCGAAATACTTTAAGTACTCACTTCTACAGATATTCAGGACCTGTTAATTGTATCTGCTGTTCTTTAAATGGTGTTTCTGTCCAAAAAAGTAATCTAGTTTTAATTAGACAACATTGTTACTGATGGTTTTGGTTTTGTTTGTTTGTTTTAAGTTAGGTTACAGATCTTTGTCAGCTGCTTTTAGGAGCAAAAGAAAAATGTTGCCTGCTTAACATCTGCTGTCAGATTATGTTGCCTCTGCTATCAGAAATGAATGCAGAAGACCAATTCAAGTTCCTGTCAGCTGTGATGCCTTTTGGACATGTTTCAATCAAGCAGCAGGCTTTTCTTTACACTTAAAGAATCATTAGAACAGCTAAAGTCTTAGAGAAAACACATTTTGATTGCAATTGTAAACTAATGTCTAATTCATTTAAATTATCATGTATTACGTAAATATTTGAACTACTTTGAGATCTATCACACATAATTGTAGCTCTGTCTTACAGTTTAAATATTTCTCTCTCCTCCAAATTCCAATCAATAGAAAGCAAAACATCTCTTAGAGTTAGTGCTACAACTATCTGATATGTCAGTGTCTGTGCCCACAAGTTGTCCCTAAGGGTTATCTGATATTTTACAAATTAACTGTTGATGGTTCCCACATCTCACAGTGAACTTAGAAAAAGTTAATGACAAGGCTGAACATACCTGAACATTCCTTACCTTCTGATGTGTCAGCTAAGCTTGGATTCTGTTGACCTGATGTCCAGGCAAATTTTTAATGTGCCTCTGGTCACCCTATGTGTGGCATAAGGAATTGCTGTGTGATGCTATCTGAATTCTCTTCATGTCAAACAATTGTCACAACAATCTGAAATCTCTCACTATGATGAATAGGGATGAATCAAACTTGATGTTTGAGAAAGGGCTCTAATGTGTGAATCACCTTTTTCCTATCCAAGAACTCTTCAACAACTGTAGTTCTATCATTTTCCACCCAGAAAAAAACCCAAAATGTTATGACCCTGTTTTGGTAATGTAATTACAACATTTGGTATTGTCCCAAAGCCTCTATTTCTAGAGCCAAGTGATTAGCCACATATCTCAGTTTTCAGTTGCTTTCATAGAGGTTTTCAGGAGAGAACTTGGAAATGGTTTACTGTTACCCTTACAGACTCATAAATGAAAGGCAAGTAAAAGTATTTAATAACGCTTCCTCATTTTTTAAGTTCACTATTTGAAGCCAGTCACATGTCTTGAGACGGCCTGTCTCATTGTATGGTTTCAGTTTTATTGTTGATGTTGGTATTGACTTCCCACATCTGCAGTAAAACAGAATCATAGAATAGTTTGGGTTGAAAAGGACATTTACAGGCCATATAATCCAATACCTCAGCAATCAGCAGGGACATCTTCAACTAGATCAGGTTGCTCTGAGCCCCTTCCAATCTGACCTTCAATCTTTTCAAGGGTGGGGCTTCTACCACCTCTCTGGACAACCTGTTCCAGTGCTTCAACAACCCTAACTGTAAAAAAATTCTTTCTTATACTTAGTCTGAATCTTCCCTCTTTTAGTTTAAAAGCATTACCTTTTGTCCTATCACAACAGGCCCTACTAAGAACTTTGTCTTTGTCTTTCTTGTAAGTCCGCTTTAAGTACTGATGGGCTGCAATAAGGTCTGGAGCTTTCTCTTCCCCAGGCTGAACAATCCCAGGTCACTCAGACTGTTCTTACAGCAGAGGTGTTCCATCCCTCTGAATACTTTTGCAGCCCTTCTCTGGACCGACTCCAACAGATCCAATGTCTTTCCTCTTCCAAGGGAAACCTACTGTGGGATTTTCTAATCTAAAATCTGTAGTGTTGCCTCATTTGAAGTCAATTAATCTGTTAAATTTAAAGTAATCAACTGAAGTTGGTTTCTGGTTGAGTAGCGTCCAGCTTAGCCTACCACTTTCCATCAGACATGCTCCAGATCTACTACCTTCAGCAGACTGGATACGTTGGACTTGGTCTATGTGGCTTACCAGGAAAGAATGAAAGAAAAGGAGATCTGAGGTGAGTAGCCTCAGAACAGTAGTGTACAGATACAGAAAAGCAATTGTGAGGAGGAAAGGAGTATTCTTTTCTCTGTGCATAGGGGCATTAAAAAAAAAACATAATGAGATTAAATGATAGGGCAAAGAAGCAAGAAAGAGTGAACCTGGTGTAACAGACTGCCTTTGAATGCTGTGAGGTATCTTCAGGAACAGGCAACCCTAGTAACTCACAGAAGTCAAAGAGATGCTGGTGCTCTAGTGCTGGAGGGCTGGAACATACAATTTTCTGAGATCCTTTCAGCTCTACTTCTTTATGATTTTTTAGCACAGGCTGTCTGTGAACTGCACACCAGATAAGTGGGACATGGCCTGCGTACATTGGTCTAACAGAGCAAGAGTTCTGTGTGCCAGAGAGGGTTGTGCTGGTAGAGCAAGCCTCAGACATGAGAACCCTACTCTTTGCAAGACAAGACTGAGATTTCTGCAGCTAGTAACAATAATATACTGAACTAAATAAAAAACATTTAAAAATTGAACTGTATGTTGTTCTGCATTGTTCTTGGGCGAGAGGTATCCAATAAAAAGCTACCTATGTGTCATGTACCACAACAGGCAGTTTTTATATACATGACACACAGTATGGAATTTCCATCCTTACATTAGGCTTCCACAATTCCTACCAAGCTTTTATATAAAAGCTGGAATGTCACAAAATAATTGCCCTCCCAAACTACCTGTTTAAGGCAGTGCTAGATGAAAGGAAACATCAAAAAAAGAAGGAAAAAGAAAAAAAAGATAGGCAGGCATTTAAATTATTTTGAACTCCAGACCTTCCTCAGCACTGAAGCACCTCAAGGTCTCAGGCAGAAGCAGTTTTTTCCCTCCACATGGGAAGAAGGATGTGGTAGAGGAGGGCAGCGTGCCACCCGCACACGTGACAGTGTAGTTTAGTGGAGAGAGCATAACAGTGCTGTTATGTTTCGGGAGTGAGTGGGGGCTGACTGGGTGTTAGCGGTCCCTGATCAGCAGCAGTGGGCTCCACAGCATTTGAGTGCTGCTCTGTCTCGTTCAACCTGCCAGCTCCTGGCCAGTCCAAACAGGGATCAGAGCTGCACAACACACACAAGGAAAAACTGGCGGAAAAGAGTGATCTGCAGTTTCAGTGGTCTCAGGTTGACAGTTCTGATTTAGTTGGGTCATTTTTTAAATTTTTTTTAATTTAGGCTCATCATCTCCACTTAAATCTTAAAAACTCTGAATATAAATCTACATCACTGCCCCACAGATATTAAGGGCTCAAATCCACAGTGTGTTCACTCCATCACAAAAAGCTAATGCTGATGTATATAAATCCTTTATTTCTTATTCTATCTGCTGTCTGTACTTAAACTGTGATGAGTAAAACAGGAGTTTTCTTTCCAGGATGATGGTGAAACGTATTGAAGTAAAGTAATTCTCTGTTAATTTCTTGGAGAATGTGGACAAAGCAGTAAAAGCAGAGGAGACTTCTTTTTCTGGTGTGGGAGCACTTCCATTTTATGAGAGCCATAATCCAGCAAACCTTCCACTCGTTTCACATTTTGAAAAGACATATTATCTTGTTCTCAGCTTGAATTACCAGCTTCGAGGTCCTGCTGCAGTGGAGTGGTGGGGTAGGTTGCATGGAGAAGCCAAAACAAACTTCTAAGACAAACTCAGTTGGAACTTTAACTATGAAGAATCACTCCTCAATAATGTTAAAAACAAAATCAGTGCCAGTGAGTGGAAAAGGACACGATAAATACTGTACATTCTGGAGAACTACATCTCTCTGCTCTGCTGACTCACAGCTTAAATATCGTATAAGTCAGGTGACATTACCGCAGTGATAAATCTGATCTGTATCTATGGGAGAAGACTCCTGAGCCAATCCTTTGTTGAACACTGAGGAAATCACTGCCATATGTGAACATTTTTTAGTGGTGTCTTCTGACAAAAATACGTATTTTCCATTCTTTATTGAGCTGTTTATCTAGACTAGAATTATAACAAACTCAAATGGTTCACTTTCCCAAGATTCATATGGAACAAATTAAAAATAAGTTTCCATGACAAAAATTACTTAGCCGTAGAGCTATGAGATCTCTCTCAACTCCTCCTCCTCCTCTCAGACGAGCTTCACAGCCAGACAGATGCAAACAGCCCTTGTTTTGGCTTCCCAGTACTCAGATGCACGTGCCAAAGAGGCAGCCCCGCTCCTCCACAAAGATGCACAAGTCCAGGCACTGCCGTTGAGAAGATCCAAACCACTACTGCAGTGTGGTGAATCCATGTATCCACTTTTTTCCATTCCTTTTAAGGTGGTTTACTCCTCAGTGAAAAAGGAAGTCTAGATCTGACTCCTGAAAAGACACGGAAGGATGGGAAAAGGCATTCGTTTTGTATCTACTTGCTTATATCATTTTAGTCAGAGCACTTGAGTATAAAGACTAGAGATAATCTAATTGATTTCTAAGAAAATTTTTTGACTAAATAACATGTGAATATGAGCATACATAGCGGTCCATTTGTGCTTCAACTTGGTGTCTATACTTTCATCCCAGCTAAGGCTGCCTGACATTTCTTTTTCTATAACCATGTTTTCATTTGCAGCTTGGAGAAACTTTCTGAGATTTCACAATTGTCATCTCTCATGCTACCTACTATTTAAAAAAAAAACCCAGAAGTAAAACCAAAACCAATCTTTCTTAAAAATGTAGTTGCAATGCTTTGGAACTCTGTGTTTTGCAGAAACCCTGTGTGGAGGAAGAATGCGGCCTTTGTTAAGGACAAACCTTATTTATTCATTTTTATTCCCTGTGAAATACATCCACATTCTGAAAATACACATCTTCGACAAGTAGTAGTTTACACATACTCCATAAAGACTTGCCAGAGTTTAAAGGCTGAAATCCCCGGGCAGTCTGTCTTCACTGAGCATGTCCCAGTTCCTTACAAGCTCTTTATGTGGCTGAATTGTACATGCTTGACAGACACTGGAAAAATAAAATTTTTACAGGGCTCAGTCCTGAGCCGTGTATGTGGCACCACAGAACTGGTCCCTTTTGCACCTTCAGCCCACCCACTGGTGAAAGAGAGTATCAAAGAGAAAGGAGTTATCTGCTCCCTGCTGGACAACAACAAGAGGTAAATCAAAGACTGCCAGGAAAATGAAGTTTGTAGAAAAAGGTGGATTTTCTGAAGGACAACACTAGGCCTAGAAATTGTCCAGAAACAGAGACTGGCACTAAAGCAGGGGAATCATAGAATGGTTGGGAATGTATCAGAAGGGACCTTTAAAGGCTGTCTAGTCCAGCCCTCCTGCAATGAGCTCGGATATCTTCAACTAGATGAGATTGCTCAGAGCCCTGTCCAACCTGACCTTGAACACTTAAAGGGATAGGGTATCTACCACCTCTCTGGGCAACAGGCTCCGGTGTTTCAACTACTCTCATTGGTGGTTGAAAAATTTCTTCCTTATTTCTAGTTTAAATCTGCTTTCTTTTAGACTTAAACCAGTACCTCTTCTCCTACTGCTATAGGCCATACTAAAAAGTCTGTACTCAAGTCTGTCTAGGAAGGACCCAACAAACTGGGAAATCCAGAAGAGGAATCGTGGGGTAGAGCCTGGGAGAAGCAAGGCATGTAACAGGTCCAAGCAGTGGACATGGCCAGGCTGAGGGAAGAGGTGGAATTCTGTGTGTGTACAAAGAACTGATCATGAGCACAGGGGATGAGGACCCATGGGCAGAGACTGAGTGCTAGTACAGAGGAATAAGGCTGACAGAAAGATGTTTGAGGTCTGACCAAGACTGACTGAAGATTTGGTGAGGAAAAAGGGGGTTGGGAAAGGAAAAGTGTGAAAATAGGATAAGAATTCCTAAATGGGGAATACAGGAGCTTTCTGAGATTTCTGTGGTTGTTAGTGAAGAGCTATACATGGTACTGGAATGGACTGGAACAAGAACAGGTAGCCCAAGAGTCCTGCTTAAGGGGCAGAAAAGCTGAACACAACCCTACTCAGAACCGTAAACTAAGCCCAAAATCTTTCATCTCCGCCCTTTCCCTGACTACATTCCCTGACTACATTCCCCATGCCCTGCTAGGTCAATGTGTAAAATCTGCAGCATCCCTGTTATATCAAGCAGCCAAGCTCTGTCAGATGCAGTACTGTTGGTGAGAAATGGGTTATTTGTGTCGAACAGCACAAGGGAATACTGATAAGAGGATGTCAGCTCTGACCTGTTAAATATGAACAAAATCTGACATTGTTTAGTTCTCTAAACTGAGGACTGGTGAGCTAGATTGTCTTCCTTTGGTTGTAGTGCATGATTTGTTCTTCCACATCTTCTAGGACACTTCTGCTCTGTCCTGAGTTACCTTCAGGACCCAAGAGCTCTGGAGGTGCCACAGACCCTGTAAGGTAATTACTGATATCCTGACATGGTTCTTTCTGGAAGAGGGGACTCAACATCCTAGTATGCTCACCAGAGCAAGAACAAAGCAGGAGGGCCAGGGAGTGCTCAGTTTCAACAGGGAGATCCATGAAGAAACTGAAATCCATATCTAGGCAATAGGAAGATGAGAGTGTAATTTCCACATGTTCATGACTGGAAATAACAACCCCAGTTTAAATGATTTGTGCTTATATGATTTGACTTCATATGATCTTTGTGTCAGAGGCAGGAATGAAATCAGTTCTCCTGAGTGGCATTCATCTGCCTCAGCCACCAGACAACCCGTTTTCTCCCTGCTGTGCCCCATCTCGTTCATTTCACAACTTCCAACTTCTGCAACAAATGAGTCAGGAATTTAACAGACAACAGACGCCTTCATAGAACCATTCTGATTCATCCCCCTGGCACAGTGTGAAAAATCATATGTGTCTATTTAATTCAAGACTGTAACCTAAGAAAGTGAATGAATATCCACAGACAAGATTAATTCTTGGCATTTTGTTAATTTGTAAATTTTTGCATCTGCAACCTTAGAAATGATTTTTTAAAAGTTATGAGATATTTGAGGGGGATGGGGGGTTGTTTTATTTTGTATTCTGTCTGGTACCACCTAGCTTGGACTGCATAGAATCACCTGTATAATCCCAGGGACACAAGAGCACAGAAATTCACTTAGATTTTTCTTTTCTATTTCACCACAGTAAAAAATCATAAACTACTTTTTTACTGTAGTCCTATACAAAAAAATTATAGTCATATCCAAACAAAAAGATACTCAAAAAACATAGATTTTGTGTTTCTATATGTATTTGATCCCCTTGTACTGTTTCTGTATATACTATTAACATCTTTTTTTGATGTGTACTTTTACAGGAGTCCTAACCCTTGTGGACTTTTGAGATCTGAAAACTGGGCTGACAGCAAATGTGATGTACAACCCCTGGAACATTTCTGGTACTTCAAAACAAGACAGATTTATTATGCAAATCATATGAGGTCCGACACGCACACAAATAAGTTAAACATCAATGCTATTGTTCAGGAAGCAAGAGTGGGAGGCAAGAGACTAAGAGATGGTTATAGAATGTGTTCTAACCTGTCACAGTGAGACAAGGCACAACTCGATTGCTTCACTCATTGCAAATTTAGATATTTTCTTACCCTCCACCAGGATAATGTCAGTGTGCAAGAGTGAACAGCAAGTTAACATTAAGTTTCTTGTGAACCTAAAGAAATTTGTGATGGAAACTTTTTCAGTTATTGACTGAGGCTTACAGTGAAGAGACCTCAAAGATCAAGTTTGTTCTCAAAGGAACCCTTTTCTTATCAGTAGAAGATGTGAAAGCAAAAATGAAGGAAGTCCTCAACAACCTTTCAGCAGGAGCATCAAACTCATGGTCTGTGAGCTGAATCCAGCCCTCCACCTTGTTTGTACCCAGTGGCAGCACCAAGCTCCTTGTCCCTGTGCTCCTACCAGTGCTGGGCACGCGTGCAGCGTGTGACGCGTGTTACGCTGCAGGAGCAGGAGAACAGTGGGAGCCGTGAGTTTGATACCCTTGATCTACTGATTTGCTTTGAACTTTGATAGTATTGTATGCAGCTGTGTGCCAACTCAGAAGGGAACAATGTTGCAGGTGATTGTAGAGTAACAAGCAGTCTCATGTTTTTTTGTCTTGGACACACACACGCTGGTTAAAATGCCCCAAATGAGTCACATGTTTTCCTTACCCATTCCACTGGGCTGTAAACATTTGCCAAATAAATTTCTCTGCAGAGCACATCACACCAAAAGTGTCAGCCCTGCAAGGATTCGTAGGACTGGCACATTCAGACCAGATGAGTGTTCATTTTTATACACCTCTAATCCTCTTTTGTTCTCATGGGTTATGATTTGATGGGGATCCTGCATTCTCATTATCTTCTCTCCCACACTCATGATACACTCCAGAGAGAGGCAGAAGGTCTGGACAGCAATAGAAAGTAAACTCAGCAGACATTTTCTTCCTGACTACAGATACACTCACTGGATTTGATGAGCTACAAAGATATTTCAAGCATCAGTTAGAAGTTTATGATTTCTAAACAAACCTTTAAAATGTCTTGAACTTAGAAACTATCTCTGCATATTACCATTGATTCTTCAAGTATCTGGCTATAGAAAATTCTCCATAAAATAGATATGAAGAACATTGAAATATTGTGCCTTACGTGATATGACTATGCTTCTTGAAACTTCTTGAATTGCTAGGTGCTGAAGAACTGGAGACAGGGGAAGGACTATACTGACAAGATAAGCCTGAACTTTAGCTAGTGGCTCCCACCCTGCAACTGACCTACCAAGATAGGGGCTGATTTGGATCCAAAGTCCCATCAGCCAGTTCATAAAGAGAGCCAAAGGTATAGCACAAAAAGCAAGTGAGTCTTCTCAGACTGTATGATTTTGTCCACCTTTTGATTATGAAGGGGACAGAGGAGGTACTCCTACTATTATTCATCCTAAATTAACTTGCCAGTTTTATGTGTTCCTAGTAGTAAACAGGGGCATTCATTTAGAAGATGAATTCAAAGCAGAAAGCTGACTTATTTAAGATGAGATCTGTATCACCCTTCATAGCAATGCTTGAGACCCAGCCTCCTGATGTAACATTATGACTAGAGGTCTCAGAGCTTGGAGGAAGCTTGTGAACTCTCCTGCCTGAGTTTCCCTGCATGGAGAACCTGCCACCTCTCCCAAAGAAGTCATCACTGCGGCATGTGCAGATTGGGCTCAGGTGTCAGCTCACACCCTGATCCCATCTGACAATACTAAAGGTGGCTTATGAGCATCCAACTAAGACCTCACCTCTGAATCACCTGCTGGAAAGATTTTCTTACCACTGAGAAGAAAAAGATTTCCCAAGTAAATCACAGTTTGTTATGTGACTATCCCCCACTCCTTCCACTCACTCTTATTTACAACTCAGGTGTGATTTTAGCACAGAAAACAAGCCAGAGAAATTCAGACCTGGATATCCTCACGGCCACCAAACAAAAGTATCAACTGCAACATCTCCTTAAGTAACAACTGATGGGTCTTCAATTTAAGCAGATTTTTTTGGTCTCTCATGCAGTGTTTCATTAACTTCAGCAAACTGCCATACTTGTTCTTAGTTGTTTAGTTCTACTGGAATTATGCATACTTTGCTATAAATATTATGCATTTTGAAAAAGGCCGTCTTTTCAGATATATTCTCCTCATTACAAAAAAAAAAGAAATAACAAGGAAACATCATGTCAAGAGCAGAAAGGGATTAGGATATAATTTCTATCAAGAGTTCAGCATGTCTTTCACCAACTCCTGTATTTTCATTGTGTAAGCACATTGTGTATAGCACACGAAGTGCAAATGTCATCAATCTACTGTTTACAGTCTTTCTAACCTGAATGGCTAATAAGTTTAACACATCCATTTTCAGTACAAATTCAGCCTGTCAGAATGATTCACACTTCTATAAAAAAGTAGTTCTAAACATATTTATGGAGAAATCTACCTGTCAAAGTCAGTTAGATTTGAAGTAAGAGGAATCCTATGTTTCTTTGTAACCTTTCAGAGAACGTGGTATTCAGCAGATGCAGATCTGTGCAAGGTAAATGGGTTTTGAAGTTGTTTGTGTATGTATATGTGTGTGAAAGAGAGCAATTCCAGACTCTGGAGAGCAATTCTGGAGTAGCTGAAGACATACTTATTTGTCCTTCATTATTAGCCTTTCTGTAGGTTAAGATAGTGAGGCCTAAGGAAGGGGTTGCCTGCCCAAATTTTTTCACCCAATTATGTAAGTTGATATACTGAAAGACATTACTCTCTGTAAAAATCTTGCCTTGCTGGTGCCCCCAGTTTTAATACCACTGCTTGTTACCATTCAAGATCATCTTTCATTACTAGTTCTGAAATGTCTTATATAAATATTAGTGCTCAGAATGATCTTTTCCTGAAATAAGATCTAGCCAAGCAAAATCCTGTAAGCTAAACATGGCTGAAAGCCAAATAATCCTACTTTATATTTTTATACAACTAAAAGGGGGAATATTAAAAAAAATGCAAAAGATCTTCATCAATTTTGGTCAGCTAGCTAAGAACGTAATTTTCTATTCAGGCATTGTTTCAGTGGAAATATCCTGAGTAGCTCTTAACCAGTCCCCTCCTCTTCTTGTTGGTGGAGACCTTAGAAAGATAGGTTAGTTTCTTCTCCTGCAATTAGCATGCCCCACAAAGAGGCATAGGGACACATTCCATGTCTCTTTGGAATCACTGTACTGCTTTCAGTACCTCATTCCCTCTTCAGACCTGGTGGTCCACACACGGGATGAATCATTGTCTAAAAGGCATGCCAGCACAGGCCCTTTTGCAAGTCCAAATTTCACTGCTTGAAATCCTGTCAGAAAGCAAGAACATCATTTGAACCATAAGTGTGGGAGATCTGCAAAAGCCTCGGGCCAAAAAGAAAAAGAAGGAAAAGGAAGTCCAAGTCTGGAGCATGTGGTGAAAGCATTCAGCTGGGAGGAGGAGGAGGATGCTGATATGGAAATGATTACTTATTACTGGAGAGGTAAGGGAAAAGGGACCTTGCTGATATATAATAGGCAATGCTGCTTCATTCCAGAGGTGCCGACAAGGAGGATCCCAAACTCCTTCCCTAGATTCCACTCCTGGACTACAACCCACATCCCTGAACTGAAGTGATCTAAAAAAATTCTGAGAAGCACAGGAAATCTAAGGGATCTGGGAAGATGTCTGGTCTAGTTTCTAAAGACATGCTACCCTCACCTCCAGGTTATACACATAAGCTTCTTCAATTTACCACCTTTAGAAAGCCCAGGCTTGCTCCTTAGGCAAGCTGAATCACACAGTACTGTTGGAGCCTTTTCCTGGGTGCCTAGAAAACTCAACCAGTAAAGGCATAGTTCATGCTGAGTTTGGGCCTTGTGATTTGCATTCTTGGTCTTTAAACACGAACATGCCATCCCCAGTCCTTCCTCAGCAGCTTGTGACCATTTGTAGATTTCAGCGCTTGTTTAACTATTAATGTAACATCTCCTATCACGCAGCTGGAGCTGCAGAGGAATGTCACGTTTTGACTTTTCCTTTTTCTCAGCATCCCTTTCAAAGAACAGAAAATTTTCAAGAAGTTTTTTTCAGTTTAGTATCATGAGAAGGTCACCTTTTAATCCAATAGAGGATTGAAGTAAGATACATGTTAATGATGAGGCCAATTAACTAAGTTGCTACGGATCAAAGAAAATTTTAACATGCCACTCTTCATTTTACCTGTGGGCAGGTAACGCCGAATTCACCCACTGCTGGACTTCTTGCATTTTTTAATGGCACATGTGAGCTCACTATTTCATTCAGAAGACATTTAATTAGATGGTGTCCTGAGATAGGTGAGCACAAGATCCTTTTACAGGGATGAGTTTTGGTTAAAATTGGAATACACTTTCCAGTCCACTTTTCTTTAAACTCTATTTCTTCTAACTGAGAATGTTAATAACCAAGTGCAGCATCAACAACAGGTCATGAGAGATTGTCATTACCTAATCAGAAGATCTGCCTTTCCAAAAGATTATGTCTGCTTCATTTTTTGGAGAAGGGAAAGGAAGCTCATCATCTGTTTCAGGTCAGGCCAGTCACCATGGCAACAAATTTTTCTACTATTAAAAAGTATCACTTGGGAAGCGTGGTTAGTATAATAGCATCATGGATCGTTTTCATACATTCGCTTTAGACTTAGGACTTAAAGGAACCATGTCCTTTTTTACTGAAAATGACTGCAGTGTCACACACAACGTACAAATCATAAGTGTAAAACCTTTGCATATCAAATAAATAGTTGGTAGTCTTAGCCAAATGCAGGCTTTAAAAATTTTGGCTGGTAGAAACCCAGAATACCTCCTAACATGACTGACAAGCATAGCTGTCCTAGACCCTTTTTTCTTCATGGATTATAATATAACAGTATTTTTCTGCTGTTTAGCTATAATTTCATCTACCAACAGTCCCGGCTCTCTGGGGAGGTCCCAGATGATTGGAAGTCGACAAATGTCACGCCAATCCACAAAAATGGCTGCAAGGAGGAGCAACTATAAGTCTGTCAGCCTGACCTCAGTGCCTGGCAAGGTTATGGAACAGATCATCCTGAGTGCAATCACACAGCACCTTCAGGATGGATATGGGATCCAACCCAGCCAGCACGGCTTTGTGAGGGGCAGGTCCTGTCTGACCAACCTGATTTCCTTTTATGATCAGATAACCCACCTGGTGGATGAAGGGAAGCCTGTGGATGTAGTTTATCTGGACTTGAGCAAAGCCTTTGACACTGTCTCCCATGGCATACTCCTGGATAAACTGGTAGCCCATGGCTTGGACAGGTGCACTCTCAGCTGGGTTAAGAACTGGCTGGATGGCCGGGCCCAGAGAGTGCTGGTGAACGGGGCTGCGTCCAGCTGGCGGCCGGTCATCAGTGGTGCCCCTCAGGGATCAGTGTTGGGTCCAGTTCTGTTCATCGATGATTTAGATGAAGGAATTGAGTCCATCATAAGTAAATTTGCAGATGACACCAAGTTGGGAGGGAGTGTCGACCTGCTGGAAGGCAGGAGGGATCTGCAGAGGGACCTTGATAGGCTGGAGAGATGGGCTGAGTCCAACGGGATGAAGTTCAACAAGGCCAAGTGCCGGGTCCTGCACTTTGGCCACAACAACCCCATGCAACACTACAGGCTGGGGACAGAGTGGCTGGAGAGCAGTCAGGTGGAAGGGGACCTGGGGGTACTGATTGACAGGAGGCTAAACATGAGCCAGCAGTGTGCCCAGGTGGCCAAGAGGGCCAATGGCATCCTGGACCGTATCAGGAATAGTGTGGCCAGCAGGACAAGGGAAGTGATTCTTCCCCTGTACTCGGCATTGGTGAGGCCACACCTTGAGTATTGTGTTCAGTTCTGGGCCCCTCAGTTCAAGAAAGATATTGAGGTGCTGGAGCAGGTCCAGAGAAGAGCAACAAAACTGGTGAAGGGACTTGAGCACAAGTCCTATGAAGAGAGGCTGAGAGAGCTGGGGTTGTTTAGCCTGGAGAAGAGGAGGCTCAGGGGTGACCTCATCGCTCTCTACAACTATCTGAAAGGAGGTTGTAGACAAGTGGGGGTTGGCCCAGGCAACTAGCAACAGAAGAAGAGGGCACGAGCTTAGACTCTACCAGGGAAAGTTTAGGCTGGGTATCAGAAAAAAGTTCTTCACAGAACGAGTAATCAGGCATTGGAATGGCCTGCCCAAAGAGGTAGTGAATTCACCATACCTGGAGGTTTTTAAAATAAGACTGGATGTGGCACTTAGTGCCATGATCTAGTAATCATGATAGTATTGGATTAAGGGTTGGACTTGATGATCTTGGAGGTCTCTTCCAACCCAGATAATTCTATGATTCTATGATTCTAGGATAATTGTATGCACAGACGCAGAATATTTCTGAGCAGTAGAATATTACCTTGAGTAGTGACTGTACTTGAACTATTTAATTTCTTGTCACATTAGATTGAACTGTGTTTAAAATAATCTGGTTTTGCTTTTAACAGTAAGGATAAGTATGTAATTTGACTGCACTCAGGGATTTTCTGTCTGTAGTGTTATTCTTTTCACTATTTTCCTCTCTGGAGGTAGGCATGTAGCTTCTAGAAGTACTTGAACAGAGCTGCTTAATGATATGGTGTATTCCTTGTTAAGTCTTTTGGAAGATTTGCTATGATGACACAAGAAATGCTGGATTCAGTGTAGGTACTAGGGATTAAATTTGATGCGTACAAAGCAGGAGGTCAGACAGACCTATAAACTGCAATAAAAGTATTGAAGATTCTTCCTTGTCACATAAAAAAGATCAAAATTCATGATTGGACCAAAGAGACCAACTACCTCAACTTCACCAACTCAATCTATACATTGTATTTCAGAATAAAGCAATATACCACATATACATAAGTATGTATTTTAAGCTTTTTTTATACTCAAGAGTAAAGAAAACTTTTTGCTGGCTACCATATTGTGAGGAAGGGTGAGCCAAATTCTGGTTTCACTTTCATCTATGTAAGTCCTGAGCTGCCAAGTGGAACTCCTCAGGATTTAGAACCTGGTAAAATGAGCTCAGGATATGGCCCAGTATATTGCATGAGGTAATCTCACCCATATATCTGACAGGAGAGTTTCCTTGTGGACCAGGAGAGAACCACTCAGTCTGTGCAGGAATCACCGGGCAAAGCTCTGTGGCCTCTGTTCTGCATGAGGTCAGACTAGAGAATCAGAGCGAACCCTTTTGGCCTTGCAATCTATGAATCTATTACATGAAAACAAATGTTAAGATTAATCAAGCTGCTTTTCCTCTATTCTAACCCACGGGGTTAGTCATGAAGCATCGGTCTGTCAAGACACAGTTCTTTATGGGTATTTTGACTGTTGTTTAGTGCAATACTGCCATGAATTAAAGACACAAGAGGTGTCAATCTTTCAGCTTTATTTTTGCATCAGTTACCTGTAGTAACTGAAATCTTGAAATGCTTACTCAGTTCTGGCTTAACTGAAGTCTCAAATTGAGTAGACTTTTGGAAGGTCTGCATAAGTAATTTCAGGGACTGGATACACTAATTGTTTCTGAACTGGTACCATAAATCTGCAGTGGAGATATCTAAGTGTCTGTCATCTGCAGCCTGCAAATGTAGGATGCTGAATAATGTCACAGTAGTGGGCAGAATTTAACCTCCAAAAACAGAAATCTTGTTGCATCATTCTTGTGTAGAGGATTGAATTATTATAATTGTGTAAGTGTAAACAGGATACATGCCATATATTTTTACCTGGATCCTACACTATATTTGGCACAGCATTAAGCAATTTCCAATGCGTACTGCAAAACCTGAGACTCATCTGTGGGAATACAAATCACACAAAAATAGAGATGCTGCCATCACCCAGTAAAAATATGACATCCTAGCAATCCTACCCAATGATTAAACTATCCTAAAAATAGTTCTTCTCAGTCATATTAGTCACTCAGTGTAATAGTTCAACTTCTTTCTGTAAATAAAAAAAACAGGAATTGTTAAATCTGAGATGTTGAGTAACTTGACAAGAGTTAAAATCAAAAAAAATGTACAAGCTGCAAGATATACACTATTTGGTTACAAAATGTGATCTTCATTATTGCATAAAGCCTTGAAAAATGGGATTTATGAAGCTGAAGCTCTGCTATATGTCATGTAGGTTGTTTATTGTGCTTGATACAGTGATCTGAGTAAAGATCTTTGCACTGAAGATAGTCTTTTTAAAGCTTATTTTCCAGATAATATATAAAGTGAAAATATATTCTTCCTCCTTTTACTCCCCTCATACTTATATATCTACCAGACTGTACTATTTTGGATCACCATAAAAGCATAAGGATAAGAAAGTTTTAGTTATTCTGAGAAACAACAGAATACAGCAGTCACAAAGTGGTTTAATGTAAAAAATATACACATTATTTCATTTTTAAATTTACATTACAGTTAACATCCTCTGTCTTTCTTCAGACTTAGGCAAGTAACTTACCAAACATACTGGTAGAAAATGACCTGACAATTCACTGGGATAAGTTTGAAACAGCAGCCTCTCCTGTGATTATCGAAACTAGGAATGAAAGATACAGGCTTTCCTACCAGATAAAATAAAGCCTTCTAATATGACTATCATTTAAAATAATGTATGATTATATGAAATATTCAGAGAATTTTAACATTTGTATTGAAGTGCCTTCATGCATTGCATCCTATGATCTGTGACAAAAGGCAGTGCTTTGGTGCCTAAGGTAACCCCCTTGCATTTTTTTTATGCAGCATAGGGTGTTTGAGCCTTCCGCATTTGGCTGGTAGAGGTCACCTGCTTCTTCTGAAGACTCAGCTGGAAGACAGCCAGCAGACGCTGGAGCACCTACAGTCGCACCAGATATCAAAATTTAGTTAGCAGAATTGAGCCTAAGACATTCAAGTTTACACTGTATTGGCAGATATCTACTCAGTACAGTCACCAGAGTCTAGAGGGTGATTCAGCTTGTGCGATTGTAGACAGAAAGCTGTTAAGCAGCCAAATCACTCACTGAATTCCAGAGACTGCATTAGCTACATCTCTGCTGACTCTAACAGGAGTCTAGATATGTAGTTTCCACGTAGGTGGGTATGGACATGCAAGTGTAGTCTTAATTTGAAATGGATTCCCAACCACAGGGCTTAATACAGATGCCAAAAATATTTGATGTTGTTTCAGATACCAAGGGCATCACTCATGACATCTAACCGCTTTTCAAGAAAGTCAAAGATCTACCAAAAGTCCTGTATTACACCTGTTTTCATTATGGGGATGTTTCAGACACATTTTGGCATATTAGTGGCACTAAGATCATAAATTTAGGCAACTTACCTAAGCCCGCACTGCCTTGCCTTTGTTCTGTAACACCTTCAGCAACTGCATGTATATTCCAGATTGCAAAGACAACAGTGCCTAGTAAGGGCTAAGCATGCTTAAGGAGATATTATATGCAGAATTGGGCAATTAATTAACCAACTCCTCATTCATTCTGGATTTTAGGAAAAACTCAACTCACTACAGCCTTTAGTCAATGGCAATCACCATCTTTCCTGCCTTCATTATCCATCACCACACTTGTTCACTGACATTTTAAATCTTTTCTGTCTGTGACTGCATTGACAAAATAGAATATAAGAACCAACAAGTCTCAGACTACTCAGAAAGGGTCAAATTCATAACTGGGAAAGGGTGTTCCAGAATTGTCAAGGGCAATCAGAATTAATACTTGAGGGGAAATAAAACCAAGCAGATAAAATCCAAGAAACTGGGAGTTCCCTGAGGGGTGCCGAAAACACTTCAGAATAATGGCTCAATTATTTAATTCTGAATTTCAGTGAAAATCCTATAAAAGTACTTAAAACACCCCCAATAGCACTAAATGAGCTCATCTTGATTAATGTTATTAAAACAATTGCCAAAGGGTTTAGTAATGATTAAGTCTTTTATGTCAGGTGATAAATTCTTAACATTCTAGTTAGATTAGGATAAAGCATAAAAATAAAAGTTTATTTTATGTTTAACTTTTCTAATTTATTATCTTCTTTCTTCATCCCTCAATTGGACCCAGCAAAATGTGCACATTTCCACCCTAATCTTTTTAAGTGTTGTACAGGATAATTATGCAATAATGCTCCCACTGTTTCAGTCAGGTACTTAGGTCCTTCAATCCGTTCTTCTCACTAAGTCTGGGCACTATTCAAGGCACCAAATTAGAATATTAATCTCTCTAATTACTCTTAACTGTTAACAGTGTGGGTTGGGCTCAGTCAGATGGTTTGACCCACTGTCTGCCAACATCTTCATACTGATCTACATTAGACACCTTCATCAAATGCCTACATTTATGTGGATGAATCCAGGTCTTCAAACTCTGCATAGGCATGCAATTAGATTAACAATGAGGGCCAGCTGAAGCCATTAGAGAGACCCCAGTTGGTTTCAATTTGCCTAGACTTATGATACTGGTAATTGAGAATTGTGTTTGATAGTTTTGACATCCATCCCACAGTATCTTGGCTTTTACCGCTCAGGGACCTCAGAAAAACAAAATTGAAACAAAATATGAATTTTGTCTGTGGCACACACAAGAAGGAGCCAGGACACTTGAGTGATGCACCACTCAGGAGCAAGCCAACTCACGTGTGGAGAAAGTTTGTCTTCGCCCACTTCCATGTCCACCAGGACAGCAGGGACACAGCCATGGTCAGTTATGGGTCATGGCAGAGAAAGCCATTATGTCTTTCTGAGGTAGATCTGCTAACACAGTGGATCATGACAGCCAGGGAAACTCTAGCTGCACTGTCTATGAGACCTGAGGTATCACTTTCAAATAATAAGTGCTCAGCACCTTGATGCTTAAGTGCCATTTGCAGAAGACAAAATATGCAAGAAGTTTTTATTGGCATGGGTCAAACCTCAGAGTGCACAGCAAATCACCTTTTCTAAATCTTTTTCCTCATATATGTGTATGCATACACTAAATCCACTCTTTCCCTCCATCCCAATGACAAGTGCATATTAGTATCACTCTGCTGGTGCTGTCTAGGAGTTTTGCTGTTCCTTGGGTTAAAATGGTGAGCAGTACACGTCAGAATACCTTGAGAAGACTCTTAGAGCCCTTATTTACTTTTCTCAAGTTTCTTTGACACATCAGCAAGGAATTTCCTTCAGTCAGGACTGAGAGCAAACTGTGACTCATGAGTACTCAAGCTGTGTTGCACAGAGAATGGTAGGATGCTCCTTTTCCTTATCTTCTCTATTACAGGTTCCCCCAGCTGCATCAGGCACACTGAGATTTGCTCTTGGACAGACATAAAAAGGAGAGTTGGGAGGCTTTCTTCCTGTACAATCAGATGAGCTCTAGTCCTTATCATTGAGTAATTATACAAAAATCTCTGTGAAAGCCTTTAGAGACAGGTGCAGACAGCATCATTGCCCTTCTTATGGTCTTTGTATATGTGTCATCTCCTCCTGAGAGGTACGGGAAGCATAGTTCCTATGTGGCAAGGAGGTCTGAGAATCTCCTGTCCTCAGGCAGACATAACAGAGTGACGAATAAGCAATCAATGAAAAGCAGACATAGTGGACTTAACAGCTACCAAGTGCAAACCCAGCATATTGCATGAGCATGTACAGCCTCTGATGAAGCCCTTATGGCCACAGCTGGGCTGTTCTAGCTGGTTATAGCACATCTACTCTACTCTCTGTCACATCTCTGCAACACACTGCAGACTTAGCTTCACACCACACACTGCCTCCAAGCCTTCATCCAAAACCCTGTTGACATCAGTATTCCTTGTGTTTTCACAAGAGCCACACAGGGCACCCACGACAGGTGGATACAGCAGTACACAGGATAAGGGTCCTGCTAGTAACTCCTTTTAGTGACACCAAGAAATGCTGAAGCAGAAAGAAGAAGGTTTCTTGAATGTTGTTAGGTCTCTTGACACATCTGGTTCTATGTGTTGTTCTCAAACTGTTAGTGATGGTGACAAAGAGCTCACTTGATCTGAAGTGACCTTTGCTCAAAAAAGGGGTTTGATGTTATTTGTGTGCTTGTATATGGAACAGATCTTGCTCTGTATGAAGGGAAGCAACAAAGAAACCTTAGCCTGTAAATGCAAACCTGGGAAATAATAAAACCAAGGGACTTCATGAAATCAAAATGAAACCAAATGAGTTTTAATTACTTTCTCTGACTTGACTTTTAAAAAAAAATTATCCATAATTTGCGCAAAACCTCTGGTTTTCCACTTCCTGATATTTCTTCAACAACTTGAAAGAACTAATGAATTCTCTGGAAAAGTATAAAGCATGAAATGTCCTCAAATTTCACAGATCCCACATTTTGCAACGTGTAGCCATTACTGGATAGCAGTTTGCAATTTGCTTGTCTTCACCAAAGCTTTTTCAAAATGTCCTTGCTTGTTGCTGCTGAAACAAAAAAACTGTTGAAGTTTCAGTAGTTTCTCCCTGTGTGCCAATGAACAGGCAGCAGCATGAGCTTTCTCGCAGCTTTCTGGAAAATACCTCCTACTCTAGTTCACACACTTTGACTCCTAAGGACTCATTTGGCCTCTGAATTTATTTCTTTGTCTTTATTTTACTGAAACCCAGACGCTGTTCTCTTTCTTACTCAGAATTTACTTTCCAGTTTCCCTTCTCACCAGTTTCCCATACAGTTTCTCGAGACCAAGGAAGTTTCTTTCCTATCAGAAATGAAGATTCCCAATCCTATAAGTGAACCCTATATAGCCCACTGGATTCTGTCCAAGCATATCCATATTAGCAAGTTAAGCAGAGCCAGGATACAACTATGGATTCCCCATCACCTTCACCTGCCAAATGGTTACAATAGTGCCAGAACCATTTCTGACCTGGGCCAGCCAGCATCTTCCAAACAGTTACTGGGCACAGCTAAGGAGGTCACACAGTGCAGGGACTGTACTAGACCAGGGACTATTCACCAAAACTCTTTGTTTTGAAGACAAAGAGACTTCAATAGTATGGACATTGCCAGATGGCTTCAGGGACAGAGAAGGAGACCTCAACAGATGTACCTTAAGGGTCCCAGAAGTCCCTTCTCAGAAATCCTGCCTTGCTGCACTTGTGTGGACAAAAGAAGGCGTAGTGGAGACTGTTAACCTGTCTTGAACATTGAATGTGTCTCCACCCCTCAGAAAGACTTGTGCCCACATGAGCCTGTGAAATTGCCTATGAAGTTGCCTGTGAACACTGTTTGCAAACACAGTGATTCTTCTCGCGATTTCACTCTGAAATGAGTTTTCCTGAACACTCCTCCCCATCCACACTCTCCTCATGCCAGCAAAATGCCTTAGTGTGGCTGGCTGGGTTGTGCTCAATGATTACTTCTACTCAGGTACTGGTAAATTCCCTTTGAGAAATAACACTGAATTTGGCTGTAGGTGTTTTTTCCTCAACTAAAATAGTAGGCCTGAGCTTTTTCTGTGGGGTGTGAAAAAATAGAAGAGCCTCATTCAATTGCACAAGCTTCATAAGCAATTAGAAACTCAGAGAGGAAAGAAATCATGAACCAAATCATAGGAAATGGCAACGGAGCTGCAAAGATGACATCATAGTTTATTGGAATTATTTAAACATCTTAGACATATGTGCAAAGCTCAGTGGAGTAGTCCAGTGCTACATGCCAATGAAAATCAGCTTTTCATTCAGAATCAAGTCAGATATCCTTCTGCCTTCACATTGGTGCACTTTACTCATCTTTTTATACATGGCATCTAAATAAAGCCTCTGTCATAATTAGCTGTGCTGAAACAACCTTGGATATCACATGATGATGCATATGCTTTAGCTGATGTGCATCCGGAGAGAAAGCTAACCAGAACCACAGGATATTTCAGACCTTGAGGGGAGAGAAGTGAGCAATTCTGCTGTGGAAAGTAGCTGGAAGTTATCCAGCTTCCCCAGGCCAGTCAGTCATGAATATCCTGCTTTGGCCACAGAGGAGCTGTGGAGGAAGCAAGCTCACAACAATTGGGAAAGGTTTGTAACCACAGGAGTCAAATGAAGCCAAGAGGCAGCCAAGTGATGCAATTCATGGAAAAAAGAAAGAAAGAAAAAAACCTCCTCAGCTCCTACACAGGAGCATTCATCATTGACTGTGACCTTCCAGGAATGTGCTGACAGACACAAAGCGTTTTGTATGACATTGTGCCAGTGAACTGGAATGACTGCTACTCGCAGCATTGTTTCCTAACAGCAGGGCACCACCTTCCGGAGGCTGCAAAGACTGTCCTGGCCACTCTGGAGCAGCGTGGAGTGCAGGGGGAAGAACGAAGCACCATCCCTTTGAAAGTAATATAGAATACTAAAAAAAAAATTAAAAAACAACAGTGTTCAGACCTCATTTTAAAACCAGCCACTGCCTCAATTAATCACAGATGCCTGAGTGCCCAGGAGGGGTGTTGATGCAGTGCTGGGACAAGATGGAGCTGGGAGAGACCTCTCAAAAATGTACTGTCTGGAGGCTCACTGGCAGACACCGTTGTGATGCTCATTGGCACAGCATAGCCACCACTGGATACACATGGAAGGAAGAAAGTGTATTACAAAGGGAGCCAAGTACATTTCTTACCTTCATTGCGCTTCGCTGTATTTTCATCTGGGTAACTGTTGACCCAAAGGAAGATCAATTCAATCCACGACCTCCAGATTTGCAGCCTTTGCTGCTGCAATAGTATTATAGTTGTAGTACTGGCAGCAGTAAACTGGTATCTCCTTAAGTAACCAGAACATGATATTCCTTACTCCTTCCCGGAAAATTTCAGAGTAAAACACACTTTAATCTTAGATGTATTTTATGAAGGAAAAAGAAAATGAGGTTTACGTACTGGATATAGTAATATCTGGCTGGTGACTTTTACACTGGAATTTATAAGAGAAATTAGAGGCATTAGGACAGCATTTCCTATTGACCCGTTCATTAGACTCCTTAGACAGTTTTGGCTATGCCACACGATTTCTCTTCCAGAGGTGTGCACGGCTCTGTTCCCACTGCTGCAGCATCACTCGAGAAACAGCCAGTCCCCGTAAGCCTAGACATGTGTCCTGCTCATGGTCAACTGTCAGGGAAAGGGGAAACCCAGAACTGTGGCATCCCACAGGGCTGTGAGATGAAGGCAGCGAGAGGAGGAGCATACAGCCAGGTCACCAGCTTGGCAAGCAGCCACTTCACTAGCTTTTCACATGGGTGGAAAAGACTGCAGAAGGCACAGGGAAGGGACAGGTAGGGCAACTGAAATTTCCCTGAAATTTCATTGTAGGAAAAATCTTAGGATGGCCCTGACGTGGCCCCATGCCATAAAGACACAGGCAACATTGTACACTGCACTGAGAGATGAAGTCATTTGCGTAAAACCAGTAGCCAAGTAAACATAAAAGCATCTTCTGTGAGTCTCAGTCTACACCAAGAAGTTCAGCTCCCAGACCCATATCTGCTGGGAACATGAAAACTCAGAAATGCTACCAAAATCACTTTGCCAGAAAAAGTGGTACAGGAGGGGCCACAGCTGGGGTGGCAGGCATTTTCCCTTCAGCTGTGCCTCTACTGGACTTTGTTGCCCTGGGTGTTGCCAGTGGGGCTGTAGCAGCAAGGTATTTACAGACACTGCACTTCCAAGGCAGGTTCTGCTTTCATATGAGCGAAAGATGTGGCCTTGGAGGTTTAGAGGTCATGTCAAGCCATGCTTAGTGCAGGTGACAGTCTCATTCTCCAGAAACACCTCCAGGGCCCTATTCATTTCTTTATAAGCGAGGTAAACCTTATTCCACTGTGATAAGATGGACAACAGATTGCTAGTTTGGTTATGTCTCTAATGTTGTCTCCCAGGCCCGCTTTGTAGAGCCAATGGCCCACCTTGTTCTACCCAGTTCAGACACTGACTCAGTATGATGTACATTTGCCTGACAAAAAGTAGAGTAGATTTTATTCTACTCCGTGCAATGCTGTTGTCCGAATTAAAAAAAAAAAATAGGTCTATTGTATATCTGCAAAACTCATAAGTCCCAAGCCCTTTGAGGACTCACATACATCTTGCAATTCTGCTCTCATTAAAACAGAAGTCACATATTTTAGCTGAAGGACAATGCCAGAAGTGTCTAGGCATCTGGGTATGTGTAGGAGAATAAGCGGCTCACCACCAGCTAAACGGTGGCTGGGCAACCAGAAGGTTCCCCAACCTTCCTCTTCCGTTACCTGTCCTGAAACCCTTCCAGTACATCACATAGTGTGAAAGGAGAGGGAAAGAAGGGGTAATGTAGCGATATGTGGTGCTAGGCTGCCCTCAGCAGCATGGTGTCTTGCCTTACTGAGGACTTCTGCTGCAAGGCTGGCAATTCAGAGGACGCAGGACAGCAGAATATATGCTATCTTGTTGCCACTACAGATGATGCAGCCCTCACTGCACAAAGGGTCTGGCTTCTTTTAGCCAGACCTTGTGTCAGGGAGGACCCACAACTCAACAGCCTCACTGTCAGGAGGAGAGAAGAGGAGCCTGTCCAGCAGGAGGAACAGATACAAGTAGCAAGGATCCTAGCAAGAGCTGAGGTTGCTGGGGGATTCCCATGTGTCTTGCGGGATTTCAGTATTGCAGACTGGAATAGGCTCCTCTGAACAAGAAGAAATAAAATAAACAGTTACAATAAAAGGCACAATGTGCTGCCACCTCCACTGTATCCTCCACAGAGACAGCAGGTCACCTGGCCAAAGCCAGCAAAGAGGACGTAGTACAGGAATGAGTATAGGATTACAGTCCAGGCTCAGACAGATAGGACATGGGGAAACAGTTGGAGGCAATAAAAGATGGTACAACCTTTTAATAAAAAGAGTAGAAAATACCAAGATAAACTTACTCTTCTGTCCTTGCCTGAGGCTAAATTTTCAAGGCTATTCAGGTGATGAAAGAATCAGTCAGGCAGAGATAAAGAATTCAGAGCAACTCTCTGTAGCACTGCTGCTGTAAACTGGGTGCTCAGTGGTGTCCAGTGTGCTTCAGACATGCATTTGGGTTTCTCACTTCAAAACCAAACACACCATTTCTCACAGTCTAGCTGCAACCCTCCATCTCCCACCACTGCCATTCGCTGCAGTCACAAGGCTGTTCCCATGCCCCTTGTTAATTTGCTTCTTGGCATCCACTTCTGGGAACAGCCATCTGTGTGCTCTATGTATCTGGGAGCATGTGATCCTGGGCAAGTGCTTTATACCCTGCGTGCCGTGGATCAGACTTGCTGGGAATTGTTCCCAGGGACTTCCTCAGTAATTACCCAGTCGCCTTTTACAGTGTTTATTAGAAATGGGGAGACAATCAAAGCAAACCTGTAGGGAAGCATAAAAAGATCAGTTCTAATCTAAGATGTGGGTAACAACCTAGCTAGACAGAGTAAAATCTTCCAGTTACAATTCATTTAAGAGACTAACTTCCTCCTATTCTGCATCTGATGCAATAGCTGATTTTTATGAGATAATCAGTCAGAGCTCTCCAGTTATCTATGAGAGGCTTCTCCTCCCAGTGAGCCTTATCGCGGTATCTGCAAAGGTAATGTTAGTGAAAGGTAATATCTGTCGACCACATAACTAATTGATGGCAGCACAGCACCAGACAGTCTGTGAAGTAAAGAGTACTGCCAGCTTTCACCGGACTTTCATTTCCAGGTATCCTAAACCCTTTGTGCTTGCTACATCCTATGAATCATTCCTTCCTATATAAAGACAACATGGTTGCATCTACTTTTCCAAAACAAAGACCAAATTTCCACAACCAATTCACTGATTCATGCTGAGGATATAGAAACCTGACATAAACCTACTTAAAAACAAGATTATGGATATTATGATTTATCAGAAAAGCAGGGCTACCATACTGTGGTAATGAAATGAACACAATGTTTTCTTTATCATAAAACCAAAGCATATTGCATTCAATAATTGCCAGTTTCGTTTTTTTCTAAATGCACATGTATTGGGAGATGGAATATTGGGTAAGGAGAGGGTTTTAAGGAGGAAATTGCATCTTAAAGTTTTTAATATAGTTCCATAACTTCCAAGCTTGTTAAGAGTTACTGATGAATTAGAGAATCTTAGTTCTGAGAGCTGAATTTAAACCATAAAAGGACTTAAATTTCAGACCATGGGTGCTCAGCCATACTGAAATTCAGGCATTATTACAATGTTTCCAGTTAGACACCCAAAGTCATTAGTCACTTCTCAAAATCTTGGCATACAGTAAAAGAGAAAATCTCCAACTGGGTTAACATCCTTCATGTACAGTCTCATAAAACAAAAACTAGAGAAAAAAAAAGTCCTAAAACCCATGAGTGAGTCAGTCTCATTCATTGTGACTGCAGTAAGCTGTAAATTATTTTTATTTAGTAATAATTAATACCTGACTTTTATACAATTTTTCTTTTATTATCAGAGGGCTATAAATGTATTATAATCTTTAAATGCAGCATCATGGAGCCATTTGTACAAGAATTTCGTCAGTGTAGACAGACCATCATAGCAAAAGAATCTGGCTAAACAAAATACACACCAAAGTATTTGCTCCTCAGAAGACAATGGGAAATTTTAAGTAGGCAAAAATTCTGATGTCTTTCTCACATATTATTCTTGAGAATGCATTTCTCAGTCAGATCAAAGGCAGTTGTGGTGTTATTGCTTTCTCTGTTTCTTTTGGTTTCTCCTACCAAGTCAAAGGGAAGGAGGTTGCACGGCAGATCCCAGCATTAGGTTTTCTATCCCATCCTTCAGAGCAAAAAGACTGGAGGAAGG
Organism: Dromococcyx pavoninus; assembly: GCA_033558185.1. Taxonomy (NCBI): domain Eukaryota; kingdom Metazoa; phylum Chordata; class Aves; order Cuculiformes; family Neomorphidae; genus Dromococcyx; species Dromococcyx pavoninus. Next base: position 4,151,130 of record JAUMJL010000212.1, read on the forward strand.
GTGTGGGTGCACGGTGTCTCCTTGGACTGCTTGTAGAGCGGTTGTTCAGGCATTTACCTAAAGACTGTATGTGAAACAATCCCCTGTTCCATAAGCCACAGGTGTTCACTCAACATTCAATGAGCCAAAAATCATCCTCCACATCTCTGTCAACCTGGACTATTTAAGTACACCGGGGTACTTGTTGGAGTACCAATAGTTTGACTGCAGAAGAAAAGTCATTCAGGATGTAACAACATCGTATTCGAGCTGGCCAGGCCTGTTTTGCCGTGGACCTGCCCACTGCCAGCAGAGCTATGACATGCCTGCCTCAACATCTGCCTCTGCCTCAATCAAGCAAAGGAGTCATTTGGGAGATGGATCTGTCTTTTTCTAATCCGAAAGTTCCGACTTTGTACAGTCAGCAAGCACTGGCAGTGGGCTCTGAAGCAGAAAAGCTGTGGCGATTGCCCGAGCAAGGGTCGACTTTTGTCCAGCACAGCAAGGTCTCTGCCAGACTCATTGCCCTGCGGCTGAGATAAGACCCAAACTGACCCTAAGCTGCACTGAACTCCACTTCTCTCATGACAACATTCTCACTGTCTGGGGTCAAGTGTCCTGATTGCTCTTTTCAGGGTTGAAAGTATGTGCAAAGCCAAGCTTGAGCTGCAAATGGAGTCAGTCATCTGACTCCTACGTGACTGACTTATAAAGATCACTTTATAAGTACTCTGTAAGAATTTTTTTAGGTGATGCTAGACAACATTTCTGCACTAAGCCATTGCGTCATTACTTCTGGCTAAAACAGGTTGTTGCACTGGGCAGGCTGCGGGTTAATATAGGTGTGGCAGCTCCAGTGGTTTTCAAGAGGTTAATAAATAAAGTAAGTCTTTGTGAAATCTTTGCAGATATCCTTGGTGTCAGGAGCAGATATCATTTTGCTCCTGCCACAACCATACAGCCCAACCTCCTGACAACAGACAAGCAGATGAGAATATAGGCAGGATCAGGCCCAATGCAATATCACTTCACAGCCCATCTGGAACAGGAACAGCTCCTGACACTGCACACAAAACAGGAGGCTTTTAAGGATGGTAAGAATAAAACATCTAGGAAGAGACCACAATCAGAAATGCAAGCATAAGTCTCCAGGGAAGAAAGAGGGAAAGGTGGATGCAAAACAAGAGAGGAATATATCATAGGCAATAATCCATCCAAAACACCAAAAAAATGTCCTTGATAGATGCAATCAACATCATTTTCTGGATATATTCTTTCTAGTCCAATCTTAGAATTCTGTGGCTATGTGTTAGTTTTATATATTTATTTAACAGTTAAACCAACCCTCTATCTCTTTTTTACTTAGTTTTAGAAGCTGGAATCTCATTTGCATTGCAAATAAGACTTTCTTTTTATGTAAAATTATTCCAGATTTAAAAAAAAATAGCCTAGACCTGACAAACTGTCATATAAAAACTTTAAAAAGCATTTTTAAAAGTTAAGGACTACAATATACTTGTATAGCCCATCATTAAAATAAATACTACTTTTTCATGCCTAAGCACAAAATATTCACATAGAGTAAAATATTTTGCAAATAAAAGGAACACAAAAAGTATTATCCTACTCTGGAAAGCAGGCAATGGTTTTATTTGATTTATGTGATTACACCTCTTGAATTTAATGAGTGTTTGCTCACCACTATGGAAAGCCACACGTGGTTAGTACGAATACGTATCAGTCAGTTTCATAGGTAAATTGGTGGGTACATTATTTGACCACATATATGGCATTTCCCATTTTTCTTAATTAAGCATTGCAATCACGGCTTTATTTTCAGGAATAGTTATTGCTATTACCTGCAGTATTCCCCACTGATTGCTCTCTCTTGAAATGCAATGTTTAGAAATTCAGATTAGCCAAAACTCTACCTTCATGTTTGTCACCGGTACATTTTGGAAATGTTATCCCTGGGTCAACATTTGTGTTGCTGCATTTTAATGAATGGTGTGAGCTGTTCCAATCTGCATAATAGCTAAAGTTTTCCTATCCATCTGGAGCTGACACAATGTTATCCCCTTTCACCGGAGTACCTGAATAGCAGTGATCTGGACACAATGCTGCTGCCATTGTTAAGTGGATGTCATAAGTACTCAGAGCTTCTGAAAAGCACCCTGAATTTATTAGCAGCTAAAATTTATTAGCAGTATTACTAGCTAAAAATACATAGGCACAGGCTTGCTTATGAGCTGTAGCACTTTCTCCTCCCTACCCAGCCTACACACCGATGCCCTCAGCAATTTCATTTTCCACTGGGCAATAGAGTCTTCAAAGTGCTCTGATACAGCACAGCATCTCTGTCACTTAGCAACCTTTGCTGTGTTGCCCAAATGAAATGTTTTATTGAGGAACTCATGCAAGTTTGGCATTTATAACCAAATCAAAGGCTTTTCCCTCTGTCACCAGATAATTACAGTATAATAATTAAAGTTTAAAGGAAACCCATGAGGGCTGTTTCTCATTGATAAAAATAGAAAACTGGAAAAACTGATCTAAGATTCTGCTGCCAGTTACTGAGATTGAGATTGCATTTTCCTAATATTTTACCTCTTGCTTGCTTGTTGTGAAAGGACATTGCTGAGCTGCGGGGCTTGCTGAGAAAAACCACCTTGGAAACTACCTCTTGCCAGACCGTCCATCAGGTCCTAGCTACACTTATAGTTTAGAACAGCAAGAACAAATTTAGTAGGAGATGTGATTGTTTCTTGATTTATTTATATCAGTGTAACTTCTAGGTTGGATGAATTTCAGCATTGTGGCTTATTCCCCTTTTTAATGCAAATAATAATAATGTATTGTCAAGTATCTATGTGAATATTTGAAGCAGCATAATGCTCTGAGAGGCTTGTTCAGATTTAATGATACAAATATGGGTGATGCAGCAATAACTTCTGCATGCACCAAGCCGGTGTCTTTAAAAATATGGCCCTGAATAGTTAAAAATGGCTATCAGCTCCTCTGCTGAGCAGATTGTGGCTGATGGTCATCTCTCTGCACGGCATGACACTCTCCAGCAGCAACCAGCCCACCCTTGGATGGCAGAGACAGTTTGAGGTCAGGAGGGAAAGTGAGGCATGGCTGCATGTGGCTAGAGACATCTTGTGCCATGGATTGGGAGGGCCTTGAAAGGACCATGGATGTTGGGTATACAAACCAGAACACTGGTGCTTAGGTCCATCGGCAAGGGTCAAAATGCAACCAAGAGTTGAAAAGCCAAGAGCTGGCTAAACCAGCTCTGTGGGTACAACTCCTGCTCAGCGCTTCTCACAGGAGGTGCCCCCCATCTGTGCTCATATCTCCCTCCTAAGCAGCCCCAGGAAGCACCAAGCGAATGCCAAAGGTGTGTCAGGCTCTTCAACTGATGTTTTTTTCCCCCACAAGACAGCATTAAAAAAAGGAAATGAGAAGCAGCCTCATTCATGGCTGAGATTCGCTCTGGAGGGCTGTTTCTTGCCTGCCGCTCTCCTCTTATGTTGCAACACAGGAAATTTGCTTCTGCTAACACCTGGTGTTGTTTCAAACAGCCAGATGGTCCTAACCTCAGTCTCCTGTAATTGATGGCCTACTTGTCTAACCCTGTAACTATCTCTCACTTTAGACACAGATGCTGCATCTCCCTAAATACCGTTCCACATTAAAACATCCTACCTTCCTGTTTCACATATCAATCAATGCAGCGATTCTTACAGAAACCAGCAATGGTCTGTGTAAACTAGGAGACAGTGGGTGTAAGCAAGCAGAGATAAAATTATGCAGGCTTAAATTACAAATTGGATGTGCATTTGAAGGATTCAGATTCCCATTGCAAAATTTAGCTGGACATAACCAGCAAGAAAACAAACATTACAGAGTGACCCCAAGAGCAGATCTGCTGTTTGGACTTAGCCCACAAAAGCCAGGATGCCCTGGTATACACTCCTCTCTCTTAAAATGACTAACACTAATTTGGTGTTTATATGCACCAACCTAACACTCTGGCCATTTCCAGCAAATCCAAATAGCCTTATAACTGAAATATCAGTTTTCTGACTTATTCTGGGAGATATCATGATGAGACATCCTAGAGGCCCCCACAATGCCACAAGCCATTAGCAAAGCAGTGCCACTCTGCGAGTTTGAAGGCCAGAAGCCTTGATAAACTAGGTTCTGCTCTGAGTTCCCTACTTCCTCTCAATTCTTTGTTCTGAAAAGACTAATGGCTGATACAGTATCTGGGACCTTGACATTGGGCTTAGGTAACTGAAGCTGAAGTTACCGAGGCTATGAAGATTTTCTGTTTCCTGATGTTAAGTGGAAACAGCATTCTTCCCTCTCTCATGGGCCAGCAAGGACAAAACTTGACTGTCAAGCATTCAGAAGCTGAGACACTCGTAGTGGTTCAAATATCTGCCCTGCATAACCCATTTCATATCACAGCATCTCACAGGTATTAATGCCTTGTCCTCAGAGTATGTCTGAGATAGAGTAACTTCCATCACCCCAGTCCTGTGCACAGAGAACTGAGACACAAAGCACATTGAAAGATTCACCTCAGGCAACACAAGATGCCTGTGTCTAGGCACAAACCAGATCCTGATCCTGACTTGGACCAGGTTTGTGCTTCCCAATCAGTCCTTCCAGCTTGGGTAGATGGCTTTGATCCTGCAGTTTCTTTACTCGTGATATGTCACTGCTCATAGTCTCAATCTGGATGTGGTTATGTTCACACTCTCAAGTTCACTGACAGACACCAGGTATGTCACTTTATAATGTCTTCCTGCAATTATATGAAGATTACTATAAGAATGAAGAGGTCAGGTGTAGGATGGAGATGGACATAGTAAGATTTAGATTGCAGTTTCATGGAAGTAAACAAAAGCATATCCTGCTTCCCTGATCCCATTTAACTCACTAATGCAGAACAAAACTATCCTGGGATTACAGCAAGGGGTGGGGCCAAGAATAAGAAGAGCAAATGAGGAGACAGGGAGAGTGATATTTTTCCTTTAGGCTGTTACAAACCCATAGATAAGACCAACCACCCATGAAACCACAGCCTTGGTTGGCAAGAATTTACTAGGTCAAAAGAAAATGGAAGTGATTCCATGTGTGCAGAGGAGCATTCCAGAGCGAGAAGAAACAAGCCTTGCAAGGAGGTGTAATACTTGTGCAGGCTCTCAGGTTGTGCAGAGAGTCCATGAGAAAGCAACACGGGTGTGAACAGCTGAACTGCTCCCTAAGCCACTATATCTCAATACAATCTGTTACTGACACAAAACAAACAATATCACACACCAGTATCTTCATCATACTTTGAGAAATAAAGACATTCTCATGTGATATTCATTCACACAGTACATTGATCAGAAATTAAGTCAACAATACAAGAGATTTCAATTTTATATCTGGATTCCTACAAAAAAGTAAGTATGACAGTATTGGGTCTTCCTCTTTATTTCCTCTCAATACTTGGTACTTTCCCAAGAAAGCTGCTTCAGTTTCTGAGCCTCAAAGTTCTTCCTTCCAATTATTGACTCTACCAGCTTGAACTTGACAGTTGAGATAGGTAACTGAAAGGTCACATTTTTAACATGTTCTGTTGAATTTCTGCTTTCCCAATGTGTTTATTTGCGCTCAGATATGGAATCCTGTACATCTCCATTTACACTTCATCTCTAAAAAGTTTCTACTAGCAGAGCTTTTAGATTTTTCCGGCCTTTTTGCAGAACCACGGGAATGATCTCAGCCTCCCTAACGCATTTTAATACTGCACAGGCTTGCACTAGTCAGAGGTGAAAGCAGTTCAGGACCAGAGAGTGCCCTCTCTTGAGACTGGAATCAACTACAGAAGAACTGAAACACCTCCTCAAGCCAATAGGAACAGTCCAGCTCATTCTAAACCCTCTGAAAGGAGAGGTCTCAATGTCTCATTCCCTGGCCACCTGGGACACTCATGGGGAAAGGAGCTACAGCCCAGACCCAAGACCCAAACCTGGCTCTTCCCAGGTAGAATCATAGAATGATTTGATATCTTTGAAAGGTATCTTTAAAAGTCACAGTTCCTGGGACGACCTCAGCCAGGCCAGCCAGTGATCCCCCAAGCAATGCCTGGGCACAGCCTCAGGGTCAGCAGAGGGCAGCGGGCAAACAGGCAGCTGGATACTTGCCAGAGAGTGCCGGCTGGCGAGAGAGGCAAATAACATTGCCTGCCCTTTACTGGGCAGCAATTTATCTGTACAGACAGAATCACTGAGGCTGAAATATAAATAGTGTATCTAGCAATGGGGAATGGAAACTGTCCTGGTCATTGGTTTTGATGTATTTATGGCTGCTTTTAACGTAAATCTAAGTTTTCAGTGCTAACGGTCCACGCTTGCAAACAGTTCTCTCCTTCTGTCACTATAGTTTTGGCAAAAATCAGAAACAAATACATCCCCCTCTCCTACCTCTTTGCCCTCAGTATCCTAAAGGGATAAGAGGGATCAGGAACTGGATGGAAATCTGTAGCACTTGTTATTCACACTTCAAATTGCAGTTGTCGCTGTGCGTATCTGAGCAGCCATACAGATGCTAATGGAGCTGCTCTTGAGTCAGTAAGACTGGAGAAAGGCCTCTATTGTTTAATTTTGGGGTATTTATTGGCTATAAATCAAAGGGCCAACACACATTGAGATATCAGTGAAAATGTCTCTTTTGCCCATGTTAACAGCAATGTTCTAAGATAAAGCTGTTATTTTAAAATGTGACTGATACTCACTTTGCAGTAGTCCTGAAAAAGAAGGATGTTTATGCAGTCTTGCAAAGAAATGTGAACTGTTCTACTCCATTTACATTTCTTTGTTCCAAACTGTATTCCTCTTGTTGAGATTCCAGCAGACAAGGAAAGCAGACACAGCAGTTACTTTCCAACGTGAAACTTAAACCCACAATCTCCCGCTCAGAAAACACAGAATGAGTCACAGGAAGGGGCCACTTGCTTGCAAAACTCATTAAAAGCAAAGCAAGGCAAAATGGATTTCCTGTATCAATAAATAGATTGCTGGCAGCAGGCAGAACACCTGACAGTGCTGGAGGCTAAAAAGCAGTCCAAGAGCAGCCATCAGAAAAGCTAGATCAATTCTTTAGCTCTGAAACTCTATCACCCCAATACACAGATTCTTGGCATTAGGTGGTTTAATCCCACAAAGTGCTTAAGAATACGCATAAATTTCAGTGCAGGGAGGGGTGAATTTAAGACATGCTGAAATAGGCTGATAAATTCTGTATTTATGTTTGAAAGCAAGCCTTATTCAATGGGTGACGCATGGTGCTACAGAGGTGTACAAACTGCAGGCGAAAGCTTTGTTTCCCAAGTTAATGAAAAAATAAAGCCCTAGTCCTTACCTAAGCTTAAAATTTAGCTATCGTTGCAGCTTTGTTTTGCTATTAGCAGCACCCCTTGGACACTTATGTATAGATTTCCTTTTGGTCAGTGTTATTCTCTCCTTTTTGGCAGCTGAAGCTAAAATGGCCTTCTCACCCCTTCCGTGCATTGCAGATACATGGGATTTCAGGCATGAATGCCTAAGAAGCAAAAGGCAGAGTTCAGCACCTGACCTGGTGGTGCTTATGTAGGTTTACCACAGGGACAGAAACAAGAAACTGCTTTTTGGCCACTTGCTCTGTTTTTGTTGTCTTTCTCTCACTTGTCCTAGAAGAAAACTCATTTCACCTTTATTTTTCTCTTTCACATCCCAATGGCTGGAAAGGTCTTGATGAGGAGCACTTCCCCAAAGCATCCAGCAACTGTAGTTCCTCTGCACTACAGTAGAGCCAGTCTCTCATCTCTTATTTACAACAAGCCTTTTCCTTTTGTATCTCCAACATGCTACTGAACAAAATGAGGGACTGAATTTTACTGCAAGCAAAAGAGCTAGGACTAACCGACATTGTGGCACTGTGAGAGTACTCCCTTCACCAGTGTGTTTTGCTGGACTTCATGAAAAGGAAAAAAAATCCCCAAACAACTCAAAAGAAGACCAACACAAAGAACAATCTCCAGGCTTCACCATTTTAGGTATTCATAGCAGAGTTAAAGGTTACATTAGTTATATTTTTAGACACTAGCTCTTAGCACTGATGGTCTTCTGACTCTTCCAAGGATCTATCCCGAGGTACTTGATGGCATCTGCAAGGCATATTGCATTAAGACTATCTATTTATGAGGAAAAAAATTAAAGGCATATTCTAGGAATGTTCCTTAACTTCCCCATGGTATCAAAAAACCCCACAACTTGATGGTCTTTGCTCCCTTAGTGTTTTGTATCTTTGTTGTTAACGGGATATTCCAAGAGCAATGAATACGTCCTTATAAAGTTTTGTTTGCTGATGTAAAAGCACCAGTTCTCTGGCTTTTAATTAAAACAGCACCTTCATTTCAAAGCCTGTCTCCAGAGCTCCAGTGTAAATGTTTATACAAGCCAGAGACATACAGAAAACAGAGAAGACTGAAGAAGCAGTGACTGCAGGCTGCCCAAATACGGCTGCTCTTGCATTTTTAACACAGAACTTGAGCTGCCGCAAAGCCTTATCAACCCCAAACATCTTTGTTTTCATACCAACTAACACAAGCCTGGCTGCATCACCACGCGGCAGTTAGTTCGCTCAGCAAACGTGGCAGAGGGAGCAAAAGGCAGTGCTGTATTCTCATGGACAGGAGAAAAGGGTATTCGCTTCTCAGTAGTAGAAAAGCCAATGTCAAAGAGGAGAAAGAAAAAAAGAAAAACACAGCTATCTGGTTTCATTGCCATGAACGACAACACTCCCATTCAAAACAGGCAGCTAGTTTTTCCTTAGGTCACATTAGGAACTGGACGAAAGGAAGACTCAGTTAAAAACTCTGGGGTGGTGCAAGATTCACAACTGCTCCAGTTTGCTCCAGTTCCCATGAGGTTGCTCTTGGCTCTGAGGTGCTGTTCCCATACCTTAAAACAGCCAGAGCCCAGATCCTGGCCCTGTCCCCCTCAATGAACTCTTCCCACTTGAAGAGGCTCTGGCTCAAACGCTGTAGCAAACCAGCAAACATTTTGCAAGTGCTGGAAGTCACACCAAACAGCCCCAATAACAAACAGGCAATTGAGACTAGAACTGGAAAAGCCACCCTTTACAGAGTTTCAGAAAGTCAGCAAGAGCATCGTGCCACTACCAAAGCATACACAAAACCAGAAAAGTCAGGAAAAAAATTATATTTGCCTTTATTACAATATATATTTCTACCCTTGTCTCATTCAGCAGATCAAAATGAGGTGTTAAAGTGATTTTCAGCATTGCAGTAGCACAAACATATACAGAGTAAATACTGTATATAAATAGGCTTTGAAATAATAGTAATCCGTATCTACAAATAAAAAATACCCAGAACCCTCTTTCTCCCCCCTCCTCAAATTACAGCAGTAACATTTTTTTCTTCAATGTACCTAATGCAATAAGTGTGGTATTCTTTCCCTCACATGACACAGCTGGAGTGGTATGGTCATCAGCTTCAAGAAAATAAACATTAGTCACTCCTCACTGTCGCATATTCTAGTTTATGTGTATTGTATAAATAGAACAAATTGTGATTTAATGTGTCTGCATATTTATGTTAGCCAAATATTCTTTCTGTAACAGAAACCAGCATTACACCACAAGCAAGAGTCAAGTTTTTCTTTCACAGAAAGAGTAGGAATTTGTTAAACCATCCCTTTTTTTTTTCACATCAGTTAACAAAGCAGTTTAAATATTATGCATAAAATTACTCAACTACCAAACCAAAATGTCTCACACTCTTCTTCAAAAGTACGGTGATGTTTCTAGAAGGTCAAAAACTTATTTTCCCAATGTCTTTTCTGTGAGTAAATCTGATAAACATTAGTTATAGAAACACATATTGGCTTCACTGTTCAGCTTACACCTGGACTTGCAGAGACAAAGGGGTATACAGTCTGTCAGAAGTACGGTGTTTAACTTCAGACTCACAGAAATGTTGGTCAGAAGGGACCCCTGGAGGACATCAAGCTCAACTCCAGGCCTGAAGCAGATGATTGCCATCAGCTACCACTCCATTTAAGGGCCCTGAAAAACTCCACAGTGTCTCAGGGTTACCTGTGCCAGTGCCACACTACGCACAAAAATCTGACCCAATTAAAATGACCACTCATTCACATTGTCATTTGGTTTGAAATACTAATGCCAACAAACAACTCTGGATTAGCTATTTACTAAGTTATAAATAAATATATCACAGGGTTTAATTATAGAGAACTTTCAGAGATCACCTTTTCTGGTGGAAGCTACTGCATGCGGTACCATAGGAAAACAGACCTTAACCGCTGGGAAGGATAAAAAAAAAAACAAAACTGACAGCCTCTTACTGAAGAGAAAGGTTGGTTTGATTTTGCATAATAAATGAAGTGGGCCTCTATAAAAACTGATTAAAAATTGGATGCAGTTAGTATATTCATCCATTAATTCAATCATTAACGACAAGCATTAATAGATACTTAAGGGAAAGTGTCACTATATTTAGAGATGCAACCATCTCAGTTTGGCAACCTGCAATCCCCACTGATTGTCTTTCAGAAAATCCATACTGAATTTCTTCCATCTACAAGATATTTACATTTTCTTTAGTGTGTTTGTCTAATCTTGGTACCTCCAAAGTGGGTGTTCACTTTGCCCAAAGCAGCAAAAAGGAAGATGCAGGAAGGGCTCACCGCTGCACGCTGCAGCTGTGTAAAGGATTGCACTTATATTCATTACTACCGAAGGCACAAGAAATCATAAATTGGCCCCCTGACACCCCCGACAAAGTCTGCAGCACTATCAGTTAGAAACCTCCTATTATAGAGGTTCCATCCTACCTACGTTGTTATCACTCTTGACACGGAAAACCAGAATTTGTTGAAATGGAACAAATGTGAGACAGAGCAGCTGTTCCCAAACTTTCGGGTGCTAAGAGACCACAATCACATATTAAAATTTCTCCTGGACTACTCTGCCTTCCTGTTACTAAAGTATTAACTGAAAACACTACAAAGCAGCTGGAAAACATGTACCATAGTCTCACGGAGTACAAGCTGGCAGAGACCACAGCTTGTGAACCACTGTTTTAGCCATACTGAAATCCAATATACACTGAATCCCATGATGCCATTTTCTGTGTTTCAGAGAACAATTAGACTTTTAACTATATTTTAAAAGGGAAATAAAAAAGTTTCTTTCCTACAAGCATATTTGAGGATCATTTGGTATATGGTCACTTGATGCGTACATTTTCAGTAAAGTACTGCATTGTGTAAAAGCAGACCATTTGGAAAACATTATCAACTGATCTGCAGTATTGCTTTTAGTATACACATTTAAGTCTTAAGGCAGTCAAAAACAGGCAGCGAAAACAGTGTCTACAGCTCGTGTCTGGACACACAATGAAAAAAAAAGATGAAAGAGGAGATTTCACTATCTTGGAGGACAGTAAATTGCAGTAAAAGTATCCATTCTTTGATACAAAGCCAAACAAAAAAAAATCCATACACTAAAAACCTGAGATGCACCGCTCACCAGCATCAAAGTTCACATTTCAGCCAAAATAATGTTTCAAATAAAGCTATTACATTTTGACAAAAATCCTTAGTGTTTTTGGCTCAGTAAGAATCTTGAAACTCAGCACATTCCGTGGATAAGGTGTCTTTACTAAAAATCACTAACTTCAGTAAGACAGGCGCTACGCACAGGGCCTGCATCTGCCACTTGCACACTTACCTTAATCCAAATAGCTAATCTTAAAGCTTGGTACTTCTCAAATTGAGAAATACTGCCAGAATCTTGCCATCTTATTTAATTTACTGTCTATTTAGATTATACATCATTTATTTCCTCAGAAAAAGTGTTGCCATATCAAAACAACAGGCTGGAATAAATCAACACAGTTCAATAGTACTCTGACTTACAACAGCTGAGGAACTAAACCAGTAATTAACTCTTAAACAAACAGCTGTTGGTTAAGAAAGGGAAAGAGGAAGAATCATTTACTCCTTCAGAGAAAGGAATTTTGACATATGGATTTTAACCTCTGTCCATGTCACCAAACAATGCCAGTACTACAGCTACCTTACTTGCAGGGGGTTCTGATGAGATCAAAGATGACTTTCGTGATGCAGAAAAGATATAGTATAACTGTATGACCTTATGGCATTGTAACTGCAACTCCAACATCACTTCACTTTTATTTGACCTTAAATAATGGAACTGTATGGCACAGTTTGAGGATCTGGGTGAAGAGTTACAAATGCAACTCCTGTTCTTAGCAAGACTCCCTGTCATCTGGAAATGTGACTAAGTATGAAAAAGCATTTCTACATTTGCTCATAGCAAAAGAATACAATGCTCACAACATCACAGATTCCAGCAGAGTTGTCAACAGCAAACACCAAGTGCTGTCCTTTCAGAACAAGCTAACTCATTCTTTGAGCTGAGGCCAACAGTTTGCAGATGCAGTTAAGATGAGGCTGGATGTGCATCCTGAGTTTCAAAAGATGGCAGAGGTTCTCTCCAGTAGGTGAACTGACTGTAGGTATCAGAACAAGGGAAGTCTGAAGAATGGCTTCTTTTCAGCAAAGGGAAAATGTGATCTACCACTTCACATAGTCTGACGTAGCTGGAAAATAAACAAATAAAAGAAGATAAATTATTGCAGGTTTTCTTACTCTGAATTCTTGTAAGTCACAAACCACTAAGGCTTGAGTACTATTACACAGACAAGTAATCATCCTCAAATGAATAAAACTAAACACATTATGGTGCCTAGCTTCCAGAGCGGATTCACAGAAATTTTCTGCCCTGCTCAGGCAGTTCCCTGCTCAATTGATTATTCCTATTTTATATACATATGGCTCTCCTTCAGTTAAGGACACTCTTAACGTTACTACATGCCACGTCCATTCAGTGTTAGTCGCTACAGAGCCTAAGCATTTTGCTGGAAGCCCTCAGCCCTATCTTCAGATTTTGTTTTCTGTCTCTTCTTGAAAGGAGCTCCAGGAGAAGGGAATTTTGAAAAGGCCATGAAAAAGCGGATAGCTTGAGGAAACCAGCTAAGGTCACTTTTATGCTGACTAAACAGTACACTGTTAATTCTTTTCATCTCATTTAATCATGTAATATATCAAACGAAATACTAAACAACTTTTTGTCAGTTTAACTGAAGTTAAATTTGTATTTTATTCTAATCTTTTTACCTTTTGTTTGAAATACTTTAAGGAATCAAATGCATCTTTGGGCAACTTGAGTCATAAATTAGAACAGAAAATTAATTAAGTCTATAAGGTGTTAGGGATAAGAGATTACTTACGATGAGATGTTTGTCTTTGCATGCTCTTGTATAAGTTCGCCTTTGGGGTTAACTGTAAATATCCTGTTTAAAGAAACTCCCACCTGTTTGTATGAATAAACGTCCTAAATGGAAGACAGAAAGGAAAATAAGAAAATTTTTAAAAATCATGATTCTTCCTTTGCACAATAATGGTTATTCTATTACCCAAAACTGTATTGGCACAAACTTTCCCTAGTTACTGTGTATCTGAAGTTCTCTAGGAAGTTACAAAGGAGGTCAGTCTAACAAAATGCCCATGAAACAGAATTTGAAGCTTAGGTAAGGTGTTTGCCACTTAAGTTTAAACTATTGATCAAAATCATGTTTGCTTTCTTCAGCAACTTCCCTTGATGCAGAAATAACATTTAATAAAAAACTAACGATACATGGTGTGAAAGCATTTGCACTTTCATTTTTCTTTCAGGGAATATTTAATTTCCTGAGTGCGTTGTACCGCGTATCTTGCAACAGTGTACAAAGATTCAAATAAAACTGAGACATAAAATAGTGATTAGATTGTAAGCACAAGGTCATGAAAGGAAGTCATAACAACTGTGTCTACTTTAAAACCTCTGGAAACATCTCTTAGTTCCCAAGTTCAGATTTGTGCCATATCCATATATTGACTCCATGTCAGAGCAAGGGGGAAAGTAGGAATAGCAAGGAATATATGGCAAATTAGCAACAGAGAGCCGCAGCAGGTAATGCAGATGCAACTCATGGAAGTACAATTAGAAGTAAGAATTAAGAATGTCTTCTAAGAAATTAAAATTGTTATAGAAAGCAATAAATACATTTTGATCTGTTCTGAAGAAACACTTGACAAGAGCAAAGACAAAAATAACTACCAGAAGATTAGAACAAAAACATTTTACTTATATAAATCATTGGACATGGTTTTAAAAATTGAAGTGGCGAAAGACTGGAACATTAATGAAGATTTAAAGATTATTTTTATCACTATATTGTAAAGATTGTTCCCTTCACCAAAAAAAAAAAGTTAAGTAACTGAACAGAAGTGAACAGCAGTCAGTTGAAGAATTCAGTATCCTGGCAGTCCCTGCACTGTCTACACCTGTAACATCCACAAGTACTAAAATTTCACTGAGTTTGTTCAGGGAAAATGTAAAAATAATAATAAAACCCAAACAAAACCTCACAAAAACCAAGCAATGTAGTTAATTGAGAAAGCAATTATCTTGATCTTCACAAAGCCAGTGGCACCTCTCACATTTGAAAACTGCACTCCAACAGCAGAAGTGAGCTATCAGAAATTCCCTTAGAAACATTAACTTGGTGCTTTGTTTTAAGTTTTATTCTGAAGTATGTATGAATGTAATGATTTTATTTCCCTGAGTTTCAAAAAAAATGGAACCAGAGGTAGACACCATTCACAATACAAAACCACAAAAGTCTTTAAAATGTTAACTCAGAACTATATGCCTAAAGGTACCTTGGTAATGGAAATAAAGCTGTGTATGATACGACAACTTAATATAGCATTTGGAGAGTAAGGACCCCCTGTAACTTGCTAAAAGATGAAGCTGAAAAAGTTGCTGGTCACAAATGTCAGCAATCCTAACAAAAATATGAAACAAATGTAGAAAGGTATGCTGAAACCCCTCAAATGTAGCTTCAACATTCATGGTTTCAGTGCCAAAATGTCTTGCCAGGCACCCCTGTCCAACATTTAGGCATCTAAGCTGCCCGGTATCCTATAATGGCAAGCATCCAAATTTATCCTGGTAGTTTCCCCAGGCTATCATGTCTCTGATAGAGATGGTATCTCAGCTCTTAGAGGGCTGAGCAGCTATGTCTGCAATCCATAGTCCTCAGGCGCTTCAGTGAGAAGCCTTTAGTTCTACTGGAATCAGTAGAAAAAGATATTCAAGTAGCATCTGAATTAATTACTCTCCAGATGTGCCCCATTTCTCTCCACCAACAAAAGAAGGAGGAAACCAACTGAAGTTCTTGCTAATCATACCAGGAAATATGAAGGGTCTAGGACAATTCTCTTAAGACCAAATGGCATGGCCAGGATACAGGCACACAATTAAGTGAGTTAAGCTTCCAAAACAGGGGGGATATATCCAAGCTGCATGCCAGAGGTCCTTACCCATAAACCCCACGCTGGTGTTACTAGGGTTTTTGTCACACTTTGCTATACCATACATCAGTTTCTACAGCAAATATTACCTGACATTACACATCTGGAGGAAGTACCAAGCACTGGGGCCCCTGGGTGCACTAAGGGGCCCATCTGCCTAATTTAGTTGTCATCTAAATTTAGGTGCCAGTGAAACTGTAAATATCTAAAGTAGGTCTTATCCCCTTCTGAGAACAGAATGCTTTGAAAGATTTTAAATGCACCTACAATGATATCTACACTAGTAAACTAAACAGTGCAAGTGCCCTTTCGCAGACTTGGAAGTCTCTTGACAGTGTATCAGAATTAATAAACTCTCTACAACCTTCCCCTCAAAGCAAAACCCCAAACCAACCCCTCCACAATACCCCCCCCGCCACCCCCACCCCCAATATGGCTATATCAAATGCCCATTGGGAAGACTCCATGCCCCAAGCTGACACAGCAATCGCATCCAGAAACTGCCTGGAAGACTGCAAGCTGCCTGTGCCAAAACAGTCTCCTGGATCCTGCTAACAATTTAAAGGAAAGGATAATCACTTGCTACTGTTCCTGCCTCTGCCCTAGACCCTGAGACTGTTTCCTTCTGCGGATGCATAAAGGTATTCTTTGGGCTAGGAGAGGAGTAAGAAAAGCCTATAGCCCAGCCTTCAATGAGTGACAGAGATCTATCTTCCCGTCTCAATCTCAAACAGCAGATCACTTTCCATGCAAAGTAGAACCTTTTGATTTCAGTGGGACACCCAAGTTCATTTGAATGTACTTGAGTTTTAAGGGGAAGTCCAACCATTTTGAAAGATCTCCTATCTGTCCACAGTTAGCTCACTGACAATGTATCAGCGTGGAGGAAAATGAGATGAGTGTTTTCACGCAAGCTTAAGGATTTTTTCATAGTTAGGATTTCAGCTAGCATTTACTGCTATGCTAATTGGTGCAGCTATAAAGTAGTTACTTTGCTGCTCTTCCATCTGTTTGCATTGTACATTGTGAAATCTTTGAGAAAGAACCTTTATGTTTTCCTCTGTACAGGGCCCAGTAAAATACCTTTAACTCCCATCTAAGGCATCCAGGTTCTAAGGCAACAAAATCGAGACATAAGAGCAAAGTTTCTGTTCTCTGAAACAGAAATAAATTTAACTATTACTTACAGCAGGTCTGTTTCCAAAAGCAGCATAAAATGGTTCTGTGTTGGGATAAAATAAGTTTTTGATGTCTGTCAAACACTGAACTTTAAATTTTTCTGGCTTCTTTTCTATCACCTCCCTGAAATGATAGAAAACAGGAGCTGAGTAAGTACACATGAAATAAAGCACAAACTATGTTATTCTCTTTACACAACATTTTTCACCTAGCTGGATACTTCTGTAGAGCCTCTACCTTTCACCAATAAATCTTCCTTTGGAAATCATAGCGCCCATGAAGATAAAATAGCATCCCCAAGCCTACATAATGGGCACAGTAAATAAATCCTCTGAAACAAGGGAACTTCAACTGAAACCTACGTTGGGAAGATGGTTACTGAGCAAGGATGGTTGATTACAAGGAGTAGTTGCTAAATAAAGACTTATGAGACATAAACTGTCATCAAGTAAACTGCTTCCTGAGAACTGCAAAATGATTCATAGATTATATTAGCCTTCACTGTGTATAGCTTTTTTTTTTTTAAAGGATTGCAATTACCATATGTGCTAGAAGCACTTGAGTCTGTTAAGACACTTCTACAGTCAGGGTCCTCCATCACTGCTAATTAGCAGAAGTAAAGAAAAAAAGGCATCTTCTATTTCTCTTCAGTTGCTCTTTACAGAACATAGAATTCATTAATGAACAGAGAAGCTATCTCATCTCTGGGCAAAAGCCTTTTCGCAACAGCTTCTTTTGGCAAGGATACTGAACAGGTGGCACAGTCTGGAGTCCCCATAACATAGGAATATGCCAGCATGACACAAAAGTGCTTAAGAAGCTAAGAATCTCACATCCCAGCACCAACACATATGTCGCGGAAGATGCGACTAGTACAGAAGCATCATAGGAGTAATACAGCCCTTTGGAACAGTAGCTCATAGTTTGAGAATGTGTAAAAGAGGAATAAACCCATCCTCCCCCAGTCTCACATACACCTGATCTCAGAGCCCTCAAAATGATAATAATTAAATCTGTGGATAACAATGGAGTCATTTATTGCCCACACATCACAGCAGTTATGATAGTGTGCACTGAAAGGTCGACATTCATTACTCTAAACAAGATAACAAAGAGTATCACTTTAAATGTATTTCTAGATATGAGAAGCATAACAGTGACTACCCTTTCACTGCATTTATTATTTAATCAGCCTAAGAACTGCACTGTAACACCTCCACAGTCTATTATATTTAGAACATGGCTGGTTAGACAGCCTGCAGCGAGTCAGTCAATCAGGAGAACATCTGAACAACCTTCCATTAAAAATTCTAATGAAATATATCCTGTCACAGAAGCTTTTAACAGCTTAAAATATTTTCAATAATCACTTGATATGCTCCACTGAATTAGGAAGAAGGTATAATATTCATAACCTGTGCTATTATTATTCACTTATTACAGTTCGATAACTAGAAAGAACATTGTCCACAAACACTACAGTGCAGTCAGGAATATAAAAAGTTCATTTCATTCTCAAATTTCTTCAAAACCCATCAAGCGACATTCTGCCACCAAAAAAAATGTTTATGCTAGTTGGAACAGCTTAGAAATCTAGACAAGAGTGATTGTTACCAATACATGAACATTTTTCCCCATTGCTAAATATTAACAAAGCATGTTAAACACGTGAAATCAACAGGCAGTACCTCCTGGTACACACAGATGTATATTAAGACATGTCTAAGAGATAAACTAAGCACCATGACTATCTACTGAATTCTGGTCTTTCTGTAACAAAATTTCTTCCTATAACAAAATTTCTTCCTAATTAAATTTTCCACCAATGTTGTAAAAAAGAAAAAAGCATTATCAATTACTTTCAAAGACTCTACAAAAAAAGCTGAGAATTCAGCCTCCACCAACCTCTGAGTTTCTTTCTGCATAAAAGTGAAATTGCAGTACCTGTGAAAAGCTGAAAACAAGCTGCTTGGACTCAGCAACACTGGTCCTTGAGGCAGCACAGTTCCTCGTTCATTGACCCAGTGCAAGTATCCTCTGGTCATGTCTGCCATTCCAATTGCACGTGCTGAACAATACAAAAATTTATATCCATTCCTGTGAACAGAAATAAAAGAAATGGCTGTAAAAATAAAGCAGGTACTTTGACATTAATAATTCTGTGCCTGTTAAACAGACTTACGATTAACCTAGACTTATTTAAAAGGAATAGAAACATTCATGCCAAAATCTTGGATAATTAAAATCTGTCTAGCTCCACTGCAATTACTGATTTACACCTAAAGAGGGCTCATTCACCTCTGGTCTTCCCACGGTTTATGACTTCTTATGGTTTTTTATCCACCCCTGCACAGTGAAACCATACCCCTTAGAATTAACTGAAATTACTTCTGCTAAAATGAAAACACTTGGTATAAAGCAGACAATGGTGTATTAGTCTTTGCAGTATTAAAACTATTGTACTCCT
This sequence comes from Dromococcyx pavoninus, assembly GCA_033558185.1. NCBI lineage: Eukaryota > Metazoa > Chordata > Aves > Cuculiformes > Neomorphidae > Dromococcyx > Dromococcyx pavoninus. The sequence goes on from JAUMJL010000212.1 coordinate 4,170,285, forward strand.
GCCTCGTTGGGCTCTTCAAAAAAAACACTGGTCTATGTGCAGCAATAACATGTTCCTTCTAGCCTGAGAAAATTTGAACTTCAAAACACAGCATAAGAAGTAATTTTTGACTTGACACTGAAATAAAAGTTTTGGCAGAAGTTACAGTTTTCCCTTTGTTCTGTTCATGATAGAACAGGGTCCAATTACGTTAATTCAACTTAATAGTGGTCTATTTTGCAAATCCTGTGAAGAAATTGTTCATAAAATAAAGAAATACTGTATTCAGTGCATGCACAGTCATTAAATCTAGCTACTGAATATTTATATAGTGTTCAGCTGTAATATCTAGTCACTACATAATTAACTCTGTAATCTGAAAAACATGACTCCAATCCATTTTTTTCTCTTATGCTTATGATCACCCAAGCCCTAACAATTGACAATGCTGGCAGGCACAGAAATAAGAACTGCAATTAAAAAATTAATTAACATTTTCACCAAATCTAATGTAGAGGTCATACACAGAACTAAATACTGCTCAGCATGTGAATTCCCAGGTTGTCCTGCATTTTCTGTGATCACCTATGTCTATACAGGAAAAAAAAGCACAGACAAATGTCTCTGGCATAATTTAGATTCAATAATTTATAATTCATAATTCATCATCTGTGTAAAACAAAAAGCAATAAACGAACCCTAGCATAACCCTAGTTAGTCTGATTTGCTCAGTGTACTAAGAGGACAGTTGTAATGTGTACCAGAGGCTCTTCAACTATTTAGCTGAATGTAATGTAATACAAGAAAATCAATTTTATTTTCTGTATAAAGCAGAAATACCAAGCTGAACAGACAGCAATCAGTAATCCTCCTCATAAAAGTTATATTCTGATACTATGGGTTCAGAGTTTATCAGATACTTCATCTGATTTCATTCATCTTCAATTAATTGTTAGCCTCACTTCCTTTTTTCTCTCAATTGCTATTCATACTCTCAGTCTTTGACCCTCTCATGTACACAATGGCTTGACTACATTGCGAAAGGGATCCAGGGAACCAACAGTACCCCTGTACTCTGACACGAGCCTTGCTCAGCTAGAACTATTCCCACATATTATCCCGCATGAGTTGGCAGGGTCTGATTGTTTCTCTCCTGTTCATCTTTGTCAGAGGAAATATCCCATTTTTTAGAATATACTGTTCTAGGTCACACCAGGACCCTCTCCTGGTTAATGACATTAACTGACATAAAGCACAGCTGATCTAGGGTTGCCCAGTATTTCAACATCTAATGGAAATAAACAGGTTCTTCAACACATCATTACATCGCAGGTATATTAAGCTACTTTTTGAAGATTCCTGTCACATAATAAATCCAGGTCCTTTCACACACAGTAGCACAGAAGTTATTTATCACTGTGGACCAACAGGCACCAATGCAGATCCACTACTGAGCTATAATATAGCAGCTCACATGGGCATTGGTGTTGCCAGGTAAAAGCCAATTCCTCACACTCTTCACAGCATACATCTCATTGATCTTTAATGCCTTTAAACTGCACTTTGAGAAATGTCTACTTAACACCTACTCTCAAAATTAACCAAGGACACAAAAGACTGTTTTAAGACTGATTCTTTCTAACTTTCCAATTTAATAGTGGAATTTAGGACAAATATTTATATACAGAAATAAGAAAATTAATTGAATAATAATCAGTGGTAAAGATCATCACCAACATCTTTGAAGCTCATCATTATTTACACAATAAAATCAGAATATTAACGAGGAGTATCCAAAATGGGGCCACTTCTACTCAAGATAACGCTGTGCTTTAAGGGTGAGATTTATCTTGCTTGACTAGAAGCCTAATGTTGAGACAGCTCGACTCCAAGCCGTTCCAATAAACTCCCTTTCTACACACTAGAAAGGGAGAGAACTCCCCTAAATAGATTCATCCCATGTTAGATTTCATCCCTGCACGAAGGGAAATTCAGCAAGAACTCCACCTACAGTGACCAACCTGGTGTAAATCAGTCCTTACGCACTTCATAATCTCCTCAATCAGGAGAGAAGGGAAGGTGTAAAAGCATCTTACAAATTAATGTTCCTGTAACTCCCAGTTTGCAAAAAAAATTCCACTTGCTTCAACTGCACAACCCATTCAAATTACTACAGGTTTTGGAATAAACTGTAACTATCTGTTTGGCATTGCTGGAAGAGCAATCACTACTCATTGGTAGAGGGCTTTCACTTTTGGTATCACAAAGCAGGTTCTTCTCTGGTTATCATACAGCAGATGTTTACACGACGTAAGCAGCACTCAAGTGACAAGATAATAATGAAACTGTCACCCTTATAGGTTAAGAGAAGCCTAGAGAAACTTTCATTTTTATGTGCAAATTAATAAACATAAACCAGCCACAGATGTGTAAACAGATTTTCTGAATACTCACTGGCTCACTTTATGGTACAATTTTGCAATCCCTTGGTGTGTCCAGTCTTTGCCAAGAGTCGGCAAAATATGACCTAAAGTGTCTGACCTGAATAAAAGAAAAACAATATAATTGAACAGAAAAAACCCAACCCTTACAATCACAGTTGAGGCTACTACAAACAGCTCTAATGTACTTGGCCAGCAGCAAAGGAAAATAAGGTTTTCTGTAAGGTACTGACTGTGATCAGAGGAGGATGATTTTATTCTCCTTTCTTTTGAGATAGACTGACATGCCTATCCTTGGCCATGCTGTTTTAATTAATCTCATACCCCGGGATTTCTCTTCATGGATAAGTTTGTGACCCATAAGGTAACGAGGAATTTACAGCTTACAGGTCATTTATCAGACCTGTGTAATAGGCCAGCCATGCTAAGCATAGTTTTTGAGTTTTACATCATTATTCTCCAAATACACCCAACCTAGACATAAGGGAAGTTTACTGCAAATTGCAAGCATAAGGTAAGTCACATTCTAGCTTACTTCAAACTAACTTCTCCACGTAAAGCCAGCAGCTGGTCACATAGTTATACCAGTTTTGACATATTTCCTGGCTTACATGAGAGAAAACTACTTACACTATAATATTATCTAGAAATTCAAACAAATAAGCATCTCACCTGACTAAGCATTATACAGATACACAGCAAGAAATCTACACCCTGAATATCTTCCACCTTAGACTGGAAAACACTGGCAGTGGTTTCAGATGGATTTGCAATGGTATCACAAGGTGAAGTGATTCAGTATCTGTCTGGTCAGCTCACCAGCATAGACAAGAATAGAAACCATTCACTTCATTGAAGTAAACAAAGTGTGTGTGTATGTAGTATTAATTTCTGTTGGCATAAAAAGAAATCACCCTACAATGGATAAATCACAGGGAAGAATAGAGTTTCAGTTTAAATCAAGTATTTTAATTCACTCCAGATTGCTCTTAGAAATTATTTTTTCCTTATTCTTTTTTCTAATTAGACACAGCTAAGTTTGATTTTGGAAAAAAATTATTTTCCAACATATCTAAGCATTCATTTTAAAAGGTCAAAAGACAATGCTTATACTTTTATTACATGTTTCTCCGTTTCACACACAATTGTTTTTCCCAATGTTAAATAATTAAATAAAAATCGTTGAGGGAATTGTTTTGGTCACTCCAAAATTGTGGATTTTACCCAAAGTACTAAACTGAAACTTTCCATCAAATTCTAACTCTGACTTTGAATTTGGAGTCTTGTCTTTTAAATAACAACACCTCTCACTTGGAATGCTCATGTAATTTCTTTTAAAACAGAATTCACATATTTCTTATTTTAAATGTAGCCACTGCACTTCCTAAGTGAGATGCAGCAAAAAAGGATATGATTTTTCAAAAGGTCCTCCAGTACTACTGTAAATACTATCATAAAACACCAATCGATGACAAATAATGGACACATATGGAATGTACCCTTATTAAATTAAGACTTGAGATGATTCTTGCATTGTTTGAAAGTCAAATACAAAAACCCAACACTCCCACACACACACAAAATACTAAAATATGATGATTCTGCGACTCAAAATTCTGTTAATTGCTTTTTTCTTTGGTGCAAGGGACAGCTTGTCCTTGCAGATAAAGCCTCTCCCTGTTTGTGAACTCACCGTGTGATCGTTCCATCAATGTCAGAAATAATAACTTTATCATCCCAGTTCCATAGGTAAATAGTGCCTTCACAGCGGCAGGTGCCCTGATACTGTGTTGTAACACTAAAGGTCACATCATTTGGGCCATTCTTGAGCTTTAAGCTTTTCTGCAAGACATTATCAGCAAGAAAATCAACAAACTGAGCATGTGAAACATACAATGCAAACACAAATCCACAGAGGACCACTGCCTTGGTCACATTAAATCTGAATGCTTTCAGTAGAGCTATTGTCTAAATAACGATAGCAGAGCTCTGCCCGGTGTGGCATACAGTAGAGGCCGATTTATAGAGCAGAACCAAAACAAAACCAAAAAACATAACTCTGTTTCACAGTCAATGATGTAAAAAAAAAAAAGAATCCCCAAAAGTCCAAATAAACAATAAAAATTTATGGAATAGGGACTATCTATGGGGATTGCCCACTCCAAGATACAATATGCAGAGAGAAATGTGGGTAACAAGGAGTTCCGTGAACTCTAATTACAACTGTTTATATAAGGATTTGTGTTCTATGATATTACATCTCTTTCCTATAATAACCCACCTCTAACACCACATGACCTATTACCCTTCAATCTCCACCAAATTTCCTTACCTCTCCCACTTCCCTGTCCTTGCCTCCCATGGTCTCTCCTGTCAGTTAGTGACACACTGGGCAAGAGACTACTGGTTTGATTCTACTTGTGGACCTTGTCATTTTCACAAAACCTGCAGGCATTTAAAAATTCTGTGTCTCTTTTTCTTAGTTATATTTAACTGCATTTTTTCTGTTGGTTAAAAAGTGAAAAGGAGGTGGGAATGGAGAACAACTGATGGGTCTCATCCACTGTTTCATCAACACACCAATCTAAAAATAGTTTTATCTTCAGCTAATTTATCTGAGGTTTCTGAATCTGAAAAATATCAACACATTTGTGTAAACCCTGTTTTCTGTTTGCTACCAAAAATTATGAACACATCCCATCCGTCTCTACATTTCTTACAGACTATTGAGGCAGTGAGTGATGAGCTGTTTAATGCTGTACGCCTTGTGTGGGTTTCCTTCAGAAAATTAATTGGCTGTAGATAAGACAACAAAAAGTATTTCCCTAAAGTAGCTCTTTTTTCCAGATCAAATTGGAATGTGCAGAATGCAAAACTGTAACAGTTTTGTCACCATTAGTCAAAACACCTCTGTCACAGAGGAAGAGAATTGGCTCCAGAGAAATTAATAGTCTGGCCTCACAGTAAATTTACAAGCAGCTCTTTTAGAAGTTATTAACAGAAAACTGTATTTATGTAAAATGTGACTGTCTGCCTATGAATGAGGGGAAAGGAAAGGAGAGGAGGAAAAAAGCAAAAAAGAGAAGAGAGGCTCGTGAGTTAACATATATACATTATATATAATACAAAAACGATGTAGTGACTACACTTATTCAGGTGACAAATACATACTGTGGAATTTTAATTTTGATATATTTCTAAATGAGATCCCATATCTCCCATTCTCTGAACCCCAGCACAACACTCATGCTTAATTCGGAGAACAGAAGGGATTTTTTTTAAATATAATAAGAGAGAATTAAATGCAAGAAGTTAGAGCTAAGTAAGCTTTGCAAGCCTGAATAGCAGGATTGTTCATGTTGTAACAGAAACGACATTTCAGGACAAGAATGTAAAATTATCTCACAAGCTGGTCAGAAGTGAGGCGAAGAGTTTTTTTGTAACTGATTCCAGGCAATAATGAGAGATGACTTGAGTTGGCTTGTAACGACCCCAGGTTTTGTTTGGCAGCTCTAGGGTCTTCATCACTTGAAGAAGACTCATCTTTTATCCTGGAACATCTCACACGCAGAAAACGATGTTATCATGTCAGTAAACGCATCTCGGTATCCATTAAAAATGCATTAACAGTGAGTCACCAAATAGGTCATTGATTCCCTGCTCCTACGTACTGTCTCACAGGAGGCCATTGACATCATGGCTCTAAATATATCAATGAAGTGCCGAATTTCCATTCATGTGTGTTCCCCATTATTCATACTTGGATTGTTCTAGTCATTCACTTGCCTATAAGCTAGTTTTCATTATTTAGCAGATATAAACTAGTGGGCCATAGTGACTCAAATCTCATAGTGTAAATAAATAATACCCATTAGATACTGTAACTACAAAAATTTCTCAGTTCTCAGACGAAGAAAGAGGCATTTGTTATGCTGGCTTTCTCTTCCTCACCTTCCTGCCTCCCTCAAAGAATTTAGCAATTAATTGAAAAGATCCAGGGAATGGAAATTTCATTACAGAAAGTAACTCCTCCTTCTCTTTCAATGAGCAGCTTTAAGATCATTGCATTATTCTTTTCCTGGATCTGCAGAATTACCCCATTCAGGATATCATGATGAAGAGTCATAAAACTTGAGATCCTTTACACAACTCTGTCTAAATACACACCAGTATAATTTTTATTTCTTTTCTGATAGGACCATTTTTCCAGAAATTTGTTAAGGGTATTTTTCTTCAGAAAGTTTTCCTACAGTAAACAGATCAATCACATTAGGTGGATGGTAAAATATCCTTTCAGATCTTACACATCTCATCACCATTTCGGCTCTTATTTCGATCATGCCAGGGTGTTGTTTGATGCTAGGAATTCTTGACCCAATATCAAGCTACTACATGTCATGATTAGCAACATTTAAAAGCCTATTTTATCCTTTGTAACACTGGATCATAAAAGCTTTACTCAACATCCCATTTGTCTCATTCTGCTTTCAAGCAATAAATTCTTAATGACAGATTTCTAAGGTCAGTTAAAATAGAAACAAAGAACACCAATTACAGAATCTAGTCTGCTTGAAGTCTTAAGCAAAGGGGCAAAGTAGCAGAGCTGTACCTGGCTAATTCATCCCTCCAAAGCAAGTTAAAACTAATTTTATGGAACCCTCCTAAAGGAGAGATTCTGGCAATATAGTACAATTAGTTTGAAGCACAAGAAGGAAGAGATTTCTCCTGTCTCGAAAGAAGTAGTAGAAAACAATGACTACTGCTGTGAAAAAAACCTCTGGAAAGTCTTAGGTTCCCAAACTTCCTAGAATATGCAGGAACAAATTTAAGTTGTCAAGTCATAAAAACCTGTAAATTAGAAATTTTAGCAACTGGTATCTGACAACAGGGATCATCTAAGATTTATCTTGAAAACTATAGAGATAAACATACAGCTTCAGAAAACTGTTTTGTTCTCAAGGGGCTGGAATGCGTGTCATGGAGCTGCCAACTAAACCACAGAAGTGCCACAGCACACTCACAAGGTCTGCAACCCTGTCATGGGTAGAGCCTTCCTATCTGCACTTATTTGGTGCAATGAATAACAAATTTAACATATTTCATTCATGCAGTATTCCTTAGTTCAAATGTAAGAGGTAGTTGGCTTTAATTTTTAAATAGTAACTCCCAGATACAGATAATTTTGGGGGTACCTGTTTGCCATGCTCATCTGTGAAGGGTTTTCTCCTGTAAGTCCACTCCCACTCATACCTTGCTCTGGCTTTGTTTCCTGTAAAAATACAAGTATGAGAAGCCTTGCACCTCCTGTTGGGCAGAGAGCAAATGGTTTTAGAAAAACATCTGAAACTCAAATTCTGTCTTGTACAGACTTGGTAAAAATCAACAGTGTGTTTATTTCCTGTGCTTGTAGGCAAAGTAAAACTTCGTGGTTTTTTAAAGAATAAATGCTGCACAAAGAACTCAAAAATGCAAATATGAAACTCAGAGGAAGAATGAAGATTTAGTTTTGCATGGAAGTAGAGAAATATCAGATTTCACATCTAGTACAGCTGAAGTTCTGAGACCAATACCATAACTGACTCTGATGAGAAAAAACACAATTACCTTTCATAAAACCACTAGAATCTTTAATACATTAAAACTTTCCAAACTGCTTTTACCTTGAGTAGATGCAAAGCTCTATCAATTTCATCCCAAAAAATTTTTATATAGTGAATGATTTTGAGACACACAAAGAATAACACCTCCCCTTCTCCACTTATAGCTGCTGCAGCTCAAGAGATATCCAAATACTTCCACTTGGAAAGAAATTCTAAAAACTTCAAAAACTGTAACAACTAAAATCTCTGAAGCCCAAACCCACAGATCAGTACAATGGTTATTTCATAAAAGGCTAAAAAAAAATACATTGATTGAGGCACAACCATAAAAATATATTAGAATTCATTCTCTCCCCTCAAGTACTAATGCTTCAGTGGTATAAATTAATATGAAGAGGTTTTATTAGCCAACTTTAAAGATTAAATATGTCTAGACAGGAGATCAATATTTCATATAAAGTTTTGCCTTTTTTCACTGTTCTTTAATGTTCATCCATGGCTTTAACACTGTTACCACAAACTTCTAATGCTCTGAAAAGAAATTAAAAAATACTTTAAAACTAATATATAGTCACATTTTCCATCTTAGGTTTTGTTGCGTTTTACAGCTCACTCTACTCGTAAATAAGTCTGTTCTCCAACTATCAAAAGAAAACTCCAAAATGTAGGTAATCTGTACAAAAACATTAAATTAGTAGTACAGCTCTTCAATTCTAGGCTCTCAAACATGACTTAATCCATTAGATTATACTGCCTCAGATTGGTGTAATGAAAATAAATGCAGAATCAGAACACTGCAGGCAAATGTTTCAGGTAGGGTCTGATCCAAAGTCAAAAGTCGTCATGTTTAACCATCTTTTAATGTGTATATCCTCAGTCAAACTGAATTCTGAGTTACTCTCTGAAGCAAAGTTCTGAGGGATATCTATGGAGGTACCCAGTCTTCTGACTGCAAACAGAAGGAAACTCCGCTTGCTTCTTAAACTTACCTCTTTAATAGTGCTGTTCCTTCCTCGCCATGAAAACCACCATCTTCCACCTTTTTTGGGCATCTTGTCCCTCATTATAGATTCCACAGTGGCCTGTGATAAATGGGTGGTAACATAAAAAAAACCCCAAAACAAAGGACAACCTGATACATGTAAATGAAAGAAAGTGCCAAACATACAATTTTAACTGATAACAAATAGAATAAAAGTAAACATACTGTCTGTGGACCATAAATTCTACTAAAGCAAAATCTAATGGTATCCAGAACTGCTCTGAAGTAACTTAGGCATGAATACTTATGGTATTTGTAAAAGGAAAATGAATAATAGATAAAATCAAAGAAGAAAAAAAAAAGCATAAATAGGTATTAGTATAATGTCTAGAATGGAGAACCTACTATTTTTAAATTGACGTTACTTATGCAAATTATATATAAAAAAAGAAAAATATAATTTCCTGAAGGAACTTTCATGCAAAACAGTAACAAACCAGCATGCCAGATGGTTATTGCCATTAAAAAAATAACTATGGAGTTCGTACTTAATCATCAGTTTGGAAAAAAAAGCAAAGATGTTACTAGCTTTTATGAGTTTAAAATGATGCTATGAATTTGACTGATAAAGTTAGAACTGTTTCTTTAAAAAGCCCAGCTACTTTTCATTGCGTAGATATACTAGACCTCAGCAGAGAAAAGTTTTTTTCAATTCGATTGGAGTTGGTAATAACAAGGAGAGCTGAATTCTTTCACTCAGAGTAAGCAAAAGATGAAAGAGGAAAATATTACAATAAAGGTGGTCACAGCGTTTGGTGTATCCCAGAATAGCTTAGCCACTGGCTTTCTGAGATGAAGCCTTCGCTGTGAACAAAGTCATCAAAACAAAACTGTGAAGTTGATTAATGATTTTAAAAAAATAATAGATTATTCCAAGAATTCTTAGCAGTTAGGAGAGAGGGCTGAGTTCAGCTAATGTACTGCACAATGCACCCCTCTTCTGTTTTCCACAGTTCTCTTCACTATACTATCTAAAGTACATGCGAAAAGAAAGAAATGACAGAGGAATAAAGTTGAGAACTTTTTAAACAAAAATAAGAAAAACAAGGAGCAGATGGAGCTACTGAGAATGGAATGCCACTGTTGAGAACAATGGCTACAATTTAAGGAGGTTCGCAAACTTACGGACAACTTCAAGCAGACTTTTAGTGAGACAATTCACATGCTTACAATTAGACATGCATTTAAGTGTGTTTTGTATAACATGAGTGACTTGTTTGAAAAAATTCCAGTTTGCAATCCCTTCATAAAGCCTGTTTAGATAAAGTATCTAAGTATCTCAATTCCTTAGTTCCATTATTACAGCAAATCAAAACTGTAATTAAAAAGCCATTAAGAAAATCAGTAGGATGACTGGTAGCATAAATGAGTAATTTTAGTTTCAGAGGTACAGTTCAGCCATGTAAGCCTTCCCAGTCATACAGACTATTTCACTTATACATACTGGCTTCTCCTCTAAATAAAAATTGCACTGTCTAGAAAGTTACCTGCATCCACAATACAAGTTAATTAAAAAAAAACAAACACACTGGATTTCACACTCATAGAACACTTTTCTTAACTGATAACCTATATGAATAACCATAATGCTGTTGAAAGGATTACCATTTCCTTTAACTTAAGAGCAAAAATATTGCATACCCATTCCTTTCATTTACCCCTCCTCAGCAAAACCAAAACCTCTGGCTCAGCCATCAAAACGTTTAATTAAAAATACAGTTACCTTGCTTTCGCTTTAATGCCATTGAAGACTTAACAGGCACCTATAAAGTTCTGACTCACTCTGTGGAATCTCCCAACAAACACGGAGTAGGATAATGCCTTCTGTAGGCATGGGATGAATCTCACCTTTGATGATTACTAGAATACTTGCAGTAAAGCACAAAACATCTGGCTTTGCAACATCCTTGAAATTCAAGCCAGGTTTACCAGATATTTGGGTCTTTAGGATCACCTCTCTTTATATTAGGAAGCTACAATGCAGCTACACATGACTGCATACACATCTAAAGTGGCACCAAGAAAGAACACAGTGGTAAAGAGTATTCTGGACTTCAGAAAAAATTCTGAGTAGTTTTTTATTCCATGTTCATGGCCACAGAAATAACATTTTAATTCACACAGATTAAATCCAAAGACACGAAAAGTGCTGCAAATGGCAGAAGGAAATTTAGGTTCCAAAATTTATTAAATCCATGGCTAATCAGGATATAAAATAGCGCCAGTGGTGATACTGCTTCCTTATATACATTTACAGTAGTGTGTATTTTTGTCCTGAGCATATTTGCGGCACCAGGTCACATGGAACTGGACTAAAAGCATCAATGCGTTTAATACAAGCCAACACATATAGCCATCACACAGTAGTAGCTATCTGCCACTACCACCTAGGCTGGTTATAAACAGCCAACCAAGGAATAAAAAAACAGCAAGCTTCAGGCCTTCCTTATATAGTACTTAAAGCTTATTCACGGAGTTTAAAATTCCTTGCCTCTGTTTTTATTTGATAATATACACTGTACATAGATAAAATGGAAAGCAGTCACCAAATATTCAGCTACAGCTACGTGGGTCAATATAATTTATGTTTACAATCTATATTTATGAATGGAAACAGGAAGTTTTCCTCCTTCAAAACATTTTAATTATCTTAGCCTAGCAAATAAACACTATTCACAGACCAAATTTAGTCCTGGTTATTTAGTCCCTGGCATAAGCTAGATGAATGGTTATGTGTGGATAGATACTACTGGTGTACAGCTTCTTTTGTACAACAGCCCTCTTCCCTGCCTTAATAAATGTCAGAATGCCACAACTCCTGCTCTGATCAACCTTGTGTTCAATCTTACCTTTGGCAAAGGTTTCTGGAATGCCTGCATTGCCAGCAGAAGGGGACCAGCTGTCGTCCAGTTGTAGTACCTGGGCATGCAAAAGGGATGATTACTACATTTTGTAATCCCAAGGTTCCAATTCACAATCTACCTACTATTTATCATCTGGCAGGTTAAAGCCATGAAGCCTCTTTAGCACAGGTTAAACTCTGGCCTGCATCAGTAACAGCAGACACATTATTCCACAGTAGGTTCAAAGGCCTTTACATCATATACTTTTCAAGATACACAAGAGAAGCTAAGCCCTTAATTAGAAACATTATTTGTCATACTTTGCTCATGTCCTTGCCATACCCCATTATAACAGCACAAGTAATTTTTTTTTCACAAGGTCTTTTCACTGTTTTTCCATCAAGGAACTAGACAAAAGCTGGGTACCACAGCCTGCAGGTTGTCAAGCTTTTCCTATTATGCACTGAACATGGGTCAGCAGGACAAATGCAGCATTATCATCCATCTGTCTAAGGAAGCTGAAGCTCACATGAAATCCAGAGTATACAAGATCAAGATCCTCACTAAGAGCTCATCTCTCTCCCAACGTATCAGTAGGCAGGGAAATGCTACCATCAAGTTCAGATAACTGCGGCATGGAAGGAATAAGTGACTCCACACAGACCACAGAGAGGGTCATGTATGAGCTCCTAACATACGTGATACAAACTGTCACTAAAGGATGTACTAGACTTGTCAGATTTCTATGAGCAATGTCTATGACTAAGGGCAGCATAGCCTGTAACTGCAGCCCAACGCTATAATCTCTCTTTCTCTGTAACACAGTATGCCAGGTGCAAGGAGCTCCTGGGTAAGAACATACCCCAAAAAGCTTCATCTGTCATAGACAACAGTAATGCACTGCTGCCAGCAATAAACACATATAAAATAACATCTATGCATTGTAGGAATATAAGGCTCATACTTGGTGGGTGACATTTGACAAGTTTTGAAAAGCAATGCCTCCACAGAGGTATATTAGCAAAATATTTAGTACATACAGACAAATTGCTGGGTGCAGAGTGTTTGCAATTAGGCTGCCATATCCCTGTAAATATTAATTATTCAAATTGGCTTAGGGTAAGCCTTAGCAAGCTCATACCTTATTTCATTTTTACTCTGCCAACCGAGTGTGAACGCTATTAGCATTTAATACTAGCTTCTTAAAACTCAAATTGTGTCAGTTAGTTGTAACATGTCATTTGAAACTGCTCCTTCAGTTTAAAGGAGGAAAGGCAACTAGAAGAGCCCAAATTCACTAGAGAGTTGACTCTCTCTGGGTGAATCTGAACTATGAACATTCAAAAGCTACAGTTAAACTGGTCTAATATACTAAGTGCCACAGAATTGGTTTTGTTACAACAGTAAAATATTTTTTCCTGAAATATACTTACTTATTTCCAATCTTAACCACAAGGTTAGGGTCATCAATGATAGCAGGATTGTCCACAAACTGCTGATATGTTACAGCATGTTCTAAGAATTCTTCTGTGGGGTGAAAAAGTTACATCCATAAAGTACATATTTATTAGGTTGGCCTGGGATGGGCCAACCTAAACGTCTTAGCATCACTCAGATACACAGGTTTCACATTCAGGGTCAGCCTTTCATTACCAGGATGCCAAGATTACCAGTAATACGAAAGCAAGATGTTCAAAGACTCTCAATGTCAGAAGATGTTGAGGGTTTCTTTGTTAGCTGCTGGGTGTTCAAAATCCAAGCTAAATGAAAGCTCAGGGATGGAACTGTGAGGGAGAAAAATTAGACTTCTAAATAAGGCAAGGAAGTACTCTTCTCATGCCTTTCACTGATCCTCTGTCCAAGTTAGGAGCAGGAACTGATGGGTGTGTATGTGTAATCCCATAGCCATAAACTTAATTATCACTTTTAAGACCTTCAGCAAAAGGAAAATGTTTGCGAACAAACAGCCTTTCCACTGCTTGTGACTCCTTTCATGAAATCTATATAATTAACAAGCAATCCAGACAATAAATATAACCCCAGCAAATCACAGGATCTTTGAAAAGTTTTAATAACTAGCTTCTGAGCCTGTGATTTTATGATGTCATACTACTGCAGACAGTGTAGTCTTAAGACTTTTATCTTCACAGCAGCTGGAAGTTTAAGAAACAGAGTACTGTAAACGATTTATCTAAGACACAAGGAACTGGAGTTAGAGCAGGAACTTGGGCTGAAGTTTCCAACTTCCTCTCCCAGTGTCCCAATTTACAGACCATCTTTTTCATTCCTGACATCAACAGCTGCAAGTTTCATAGCTATGTAGTGAACCAAGTGGCAAAAGCACCATTAACACTACTGTGATACAAAACATAGTAGGAAATAAAAATATCAGTAAAATATTTTCAGAAATAAATTTAAAATATTTAGTATTAATATTTAATATTAAGATGTGTTTAAAAATGAAAAGTCCTATAGAAGTCTACTACTTTAAGTATGAAAAATTAGTAGGAAATTTATCATTACAGGGACAGTATTTATCATCTCAACACATTCTTGAGAACAGCCACAGGAGGGCACTGCTTCCTCGGTCTAGGATGTTAAAACCTAGATGACAGCACCTGTCTGCAATTCAGAACGTCGCTCAATACCTTTGGTTATTTCTTTGTTGTCAGTAAGGCCTCCACAGAGAGAAATGGCAATGGAGGGCAAATCACGAATTCCATCTCCAGTGTTTTCAACTCCACTGTCAACACCTGAGCTCCCGACAGACTGGGGAGACTGGTTGGCAGACCGCGGCCCCATGTCATTTGTGTTCTTGTTTTGGATATTATCCCCACTAGAAAAGAAAACATCAGGAACTCAGTCCTCAAGCATTCATTCCCAGATTCTCTCCCTTCAACAGGCAATGTTGACATCCCTGGAGTTATTTAAAAGACATGCAGACATGGTGCTTAGTGGTGGACTTGGCAGTGTTAGGTTTATGGTTAGACTCGATCTTAAACGTCTTTTCCAGCCTAAACAATTCTATGTTTCTATAACAATAAACTGTACAATCTTAGTAGACAAAATAATTCTACTATAAGCAGAGTTTATACTAGTAGAACTATTCCCACACAGGAACAAGAATAAACATACCAGCTTACTATTTAATTTATATTAATCATATAATAAAATTTATAGATAAACCCAAAACAAAGGATATGTATGTTTGTGAATTTATGTCATGTATACATAAATAAAATACTGCATATATAAACTACTAGGATTAAGATCTTAAGAAACAATAAATCATTATACCCACTTAATAATCCCATCTATACATAGATTTTATTACAAAGTGCAGGTTCAAACTCAGCCTTCCATTCCAGATTTTTATGAATGCATTGGAGGAACGGATTTTCATCCGGCTTTTTTCTCCATAGTACTAATCTTTCTCAGTTTTATTGAAATGCTAATATTACAACAACTGTATTTAAACAAGCAAGAAAAAAATAAAACATGCAAGATACTTTAATTGTTGCTCAGTAACTTTAGTCAAATGACTAGATTATGATGTGGAAAGATGACTACAAATGGTAGAGGCTCTAATAAAGATCAGAACAAGTTTGAAATAATATGTTCAGAGTGTAATGTTTTCATAAATAAATCTGCCATACATCTTCCAAAAACTGTTTTCTAACATTCATATTTATAGCTGATCACTCACAGCAGAACATTAGAGCAATATTTTTGTGCTAATACTGTTAACAGTAAGGTATGTTCTTCATGATAATAAGCAAGGACATGGCGATAAATATATCCCAAGGCCAATTGCTCTCCCAGGGCACGTGAGTAACAGTCACAAACACCAGTGTATGTTACATAACAATCCACAGCCAATATATGATGCTTAATTGACCAAAATAGAAAATCAGTTTCAGGCACACTTCTCAGAATGCAGAGCCTTCCAAAAGCTCTAATGCTCCTTTCCACAGAGTTTTATTTTCCTTCTGCCTTCACCTCTGCTTGGACTCTGAAAAAGAATTCTTATCTGGCTGGCAATGAAGAGTTTGATCTAAATCTGGAAAGTGATAAGAGCTCTTTAAATAGTAAAAATATAAGCAAAGGACTTATACTTCTTGGGGAAATAAAGTGCAGCAACTTCTGGGTCCATGTCAGTGAGGTCATCTAAATAGACACCATCAGCACCAAGATGCCGGCTTCGTTTGTCTGTAAGGGATGGCATAAATAAGCCTATTAATGCGTATTTTCTAAGTAACAAGCCAGAACTGCTATCACTGTTTAACTATTCATTTTAATACTGAGAAACCAGAGAAGTTATAACAGTTTGTGAACTGCTTTTTTATCAAATGGTACTGCAAGTTGCTCATATACATCAATTCAGATTTTGAATACATAAAATGGGACAGCAGAGGACTAGTTTGAGATATGAGGAAGCATCCCTACCTCACACAAAACCACTGGGAATTAGAAGTCAGTGGCCTCTGTAGGAAAACAGCAAAAGGTAAACTCTGAGTATTCGCACAGGCCTATTACAACAGTAAAGCAATCGGAAAACTTGATCTCCGAGAACTAATCTTCAGTCCCCATTTCAAAAGGTAAATAACACAACAGACTATATATAGTTACTAATACAC
The DNA here is from genome assembly GCA_033558185.1 of Dromococcyx pavoninus. NCBI lineage: Eukaryota > Metazoa > Chordata > Aves > Cuculiformes > Neomorphidae > Dromococcyx > Dromococcyx pavoninus. The sequence continues at coordinate 4,186,827 of JAUMJL010000212.1, forward strand.
TGTAACTGGCTTTGTTACAGAGACAACTCACTGTTTAGCACGTACAACTGACATGCTGGGTGTTCACATGCACCATTGCAGGGGACAAGACAACCCTCCTAGGTCTTTCACCAGTACCAACCCACCATCATCACTGTCCTGTTGTTGCTGGTACATCTAAGACGAGTAACCACCGTAAGGCCAAAACCTAATTTCAAATTCACTCTAAAACTCATGGCTTCTCACTGTCCCAATTTCCAGCATCAAACATCAGAAGAGTACCCAGAAAAAAATATATAAAAACTGAATAGTAAGCAGAGTAATGCTGTCAGTTTTGTCTTCAAAGACATTGGAACGCATGGGGAACTTGCTAAGAAACTTGTATGTTTACTGATTAAAAAGCATCTGCACAAGCTTGGCTTGTATAGGGCTTACATAATTATACAATAATCAGAGTTCTAAAACATGAGGTCTGTAAGCAAATAAATTCCATGTGAAGATTGTAACACTTACTATAAAACACCATGGATATGGAGAACAGAAATTAAGAAGCAGAAAAGCATACAGAGTTATATTTCACAAATTCAGATCAGGATGTGTACCACACAGAATTGAAATTGCTCATGTGAAGTAAAAGCATCTTATTTTATGGCAAGTCTGTTGCTTGTGCAAAAGACATACTACAGCTTTGTACTAAAGCAGAGACGTTCCACCATTATCAGTGACACATAACAACTCAGAAAGTAGTCAGAGAAGGTGAACCAGCGTATCTACAGCGTGCTTGTACCAAAAAGTGAAATCTCTGAATCTGTCAAATATGGATGAATTTGGAGCAAGTTTTGCAGTCTTGCTCACATGCACAGAGCTGACAAAAATCTCAAACCAAGGAGAATCTTCTATCTTGCTGTGTGACTCCTGTGAACAGCCTGCTACACAGCTCATGTTTTGAAGGTTGTTTTCAAAGCTTATTCCTTTAAAAATCTAACACTGTCTTCAGGGCATAGACAACGAGGTGCTTTATCATCATGAAATTTAAGGACAAAACCATACACATGAAAGTGCAGAACCAACAGTTTTACCTTTTCTTTTGGAAGGTGAATCTGTCTTGCCAGATGGTTGGGCTGAACAAGTTGCAGCTTGTTTTATTTCTTCATTGGCAGGCAATGGTGGCACAGCTGCTCCTGAAGATTCTGTCTCTGGCTTATTGGTCTCATCTGGTAAGGGCTCATTTTCATCAACAGTTGCTGCATCTGCTTGTCCAAGGGCAGGCGGAGGAGACACAGTGTTAAACTCCTCTATAGGAGAACTCTGGATGACCCGAAAGTGAGTACTTTCAGAAGGATTTACATTCACCACGCTGGCTTCCTTTGCTTTGAGCGGAGAACTGGCCTGTGAGGAAGAATAAGCAGATTGCTATAAAGAAAAGCTCTTTAAAAATGCCACAGCCAGAGTGTAACCTGTTCTGTTCACTCCAGTAAGACCAGATTTTCAAGGTAACCAACTACAGCAGAAAGCAACCGATAACTTTGATGGAAACTACAGTGTACAAAAGACTTCCCTGCTCACACAAGTTTGTGGGTTTGCTCACACAAAATTCATTTGTATCTTGGGACCAGGTAAGATTTGTGCTGCAACATGCTCTACAGACTTCATTTCCCACTCACCTACCTGGAAGCACATCACAGCTCCCACGCTGCCCTCTTCTCTTCCTGTGTAAATCCTAGTTTTTCTTCAAAACGTAATCCTAACAAACCCGGAGAAGAAAGCACAGACTGGAGTCCATACACAACCAGGATGCTCTCAGGTACGAGGGCAGGGGTACACTGTCACTCATCCATACTCCAGATTGAGGTTTTTAAATCACTTTTGTCCTGGGCTGGGCTGGAATAAAGTTAATTTTCTTCCTAGTAGCTGGTATAGTGGTGTGGTTTGGATTTTGTATGAGAATAATGTTGATAACACACTGATGTTTTAGTTATTACTAAGTAGTACTTACACTAGTCAAGGACTTGCAGCTTCTTACACTCTGACAGAGAGAAGCTGGGAGGGGACACAGCAGGCACAGCTGACCCAAAGCGGCCAAATGGATACTCCATACCACATGACATCACGCTCAGTACATAAACTGGGGGGCAGGTGACCAGGGGAGAACCGTGGCTCACAAATTAGCTGGGCATCAGTCAGCAGATGGTGAGCAATTGTGCTGTGCATCACTTGTTCTGTATATTCTTTTACCATTACTATTATTCTCTACCTTTTCTGTCCTATTAAACTGTATTTATCTCAGCTCATGAGTTTTACATTTTTTTTCCAGCTCTTTTCCCCATCCTACTAGAAGGGGAGTGAACGAGTGGCTTTGTGGGTGTTCTAGCTGTCTCCCAGGTTAAACCACAACAAGAATGATTCTAGATCTTCTCTGAGTGTGGAGCAGGAGATATTCTTAAAGAACGGAGCTGAACTCCTACAGCAGCAGTGGTATAACTGCTGTAACTTTCCTGTCATACCAAACTCTTACATAAAGATCAACAGTGTCCAAAGCATAACTCCTGGTTCAAATACAGCCAGATCAATGCTGAATGGCTTGCTTAGAGTCATAGACAGGGACTGCAGAGGGAAAAGCCTCCAGGAATAAGATTTGCAATACACACCAGGCTGTGTGACTGGGATAAAAATGAAACCCCTGAACCTACTAACAGGAATCTCTAAATTCCAGACTGGAAATGCCAATTTGAAACGACTGCGTCGACCTGTGTACTTAAATCAGTACTTTACGTACAGAAAATACTTCCGAATTTTCTTGTAATATACATGAGGAAGAGAATGATGCAGAGGTGATGGACAGCTCATCTTTGGCCTACTAAAGAAGATGCCAGAGCTCTTCTGAAAGAATTAAGAATTCTGAATTCCCATCCCTGCTTTTCTCACTACCTACCGACAGCGAATTAAAGATAAATTACAATAGTGCCATTATAATTCTGGTGCCACTGCCAGAAAGCAGAAGTGTTCTTTCTGAGGAGGACACCCACTTCCCTGGCCTGCAAAGCAGAGACTTTATTTCTTTATGCTGTTTCTGAGCCCATCACTTCTGCAGAGACACCATCCTCCAGCAGAATGGGCGAAATCTTGCACCATCTCTGCCCCATAGTTGCAGTATGCCACTGGAACCTGACATTTATTTCTCGCACCCTGAGGCAGGTAAGACCTAGGTTCCCCCTTTCCTGTATGAATGCTCTGACCGTGTAACAGGAGCAGGCCAGCACCTGACTGAGCTGCAATGTACTCAGCTGCTCATGGCTACTGTGCAGCATGGGAGACAAAGCTGCTGGCACAGTACAGATCCTTCCATCTAACTGGGCCAAATGGCTTCAGTGAGGAGTCAGGCACCATGCCAGTCAGCTCAGCCAAGAGAACAGCACGTCTGGGCATGCAGAGATATAGAACTGCAGGTGTTTCTGGATGCTTGCATACTCAAGCAACTGATTTCACTTTTTGTGGTTCACACTGCTAACATCAAGCACCTAATTTCCATCTAAGACTATTTATGAATTTCAATGATTTACCAAGAGACACTGAGTTTGATTTTATATGCTATTTAAGCTTCTAACTTTTACAAGATTAGGTCTCTCTTCTTCATTTTATACTCTATATCATTGGTGTTGAGAACTTTGATGGCACAAAGTTCTTCTCTGTATCTCCTAAGGAGCCAGATGCAATCTTCTTACATAAACCGTTGCAATTTTATGTAAAAAGAGGACTCATTCCCTCTTCCGCAGTCTGCAACAGAGTAAGTACATGTACCCCATTAAAGCACAACAGATGCTAACAGGAATTAAACAAATCACATTGGATACCTTTGCAGCTTGGGGTAGCTCTCCCCATGCCCAGTGCATGTGGGGATTATTCTTCAGTCCACTTCTTTCTGCAGGTTTACTGACTAATTCTGAGTCACTTTTAGGAGTAGGAGGGCGTGAACCTGATGGGCTGAAGAAAAACAAAGAAAGAACATTACGAAACCAAAAGTAACAACAATTCAAGAGAATTTTGGGGTTTCCGTGTGGAAAAAAGAATAAGGATGGTACCAGCAGCAGCAGATGAAGAGATATTAGTATTGTTATAATGGATGTGAAGTGCAGAAATCATTCCCTTGCATCAACAACACACTTTATCCCGACTAAGTGGGAAATTAGTCTAAGGAATCCAATTGATTACTTCTTTTCTGCTAACTTTTTCTGTTCTACCCTTGAATACATGTTTATAGGGAAACCAACAGGAATGCTATATAAAGAATTTGAGCACTTCCAATTAAAAATATTTAGCTGTTTTGCTGACTACTCAATAGAAAATATTTCATAATTAATTAGTAAATTATCAGTTTGTAGCATATTTCTAATGTGGTGAAGTCAATAACTGATGTCAAGTAGCCATTATAAATAATGATTCACTGATTTCAAGGCCAAAAGAAAAAATTATGATTATTTGCCTTTCTGCATAACATGTCATAGATTTTCACCGAGAAACCCCTGAACAAAGCCCATTATTTTTGCCTGAGCCATAGCAAGTTTTAAAAACTATGAGCAACAGAACAACTCATAACACTCCTAAATAAAAGGTCCAAACTAAGGCACCGTCACTCCACCCAGCAAAAAAAAAGGCTTCCTACATTTACTATAAATTATTAATGTTTGATTTATTTTTAACTTTCTTCTGGATAAAATGAATATCCAAACCAGTTTTGCTCATTCAATGTAAGGCAGTTTTATAGAGCTAGCTACAGGAAAATAATTACTTCAGACTAAAACAAAGCAACTTTGAAAAATCTATGAATTTGACATCTGAAAAAACAGCAACCTAAATCACCTTCATTATTCTTTGTTTTTATCTATGTCACTGTAAGATATACTTTGAATATGGACAAATATTATGACTTTTTAGCTACAGATAATGACATTATCTAACTATACTATAAAATTTATAAGCGATACCACTGTGGAAGATCTTTTTTGATCCTAAAAATTTCAAGTTTTTATTAGTAGGATTCAAGGAATGCCTGGTGGATTTTCATCTACATCTCCCACTGTACAATTTTCAGTATTTTTCATGCATCTAGGGCCCACCGAAACCTTGTGAATCAGGAGCCTGGATACTTCAGAGAATCTCTGCAGTCAATAATGCTTCTACTGCGGCTTTAAGCCCAAAACATACAGATACACGGAAATGCTGTCACTGCACAAGTTAATCTGTGCACGACACATTTTATTCTTCAAAATACCTAATGTTTCCTTAGAAAAATCTCCAGTCTGGGCTTTAGAATATGTTTAGCTCAGGTTCACACACCCAGCCAGATGACCTGAGAGAATACAGGCATTTTGCAGTGAGAAAACTGATCGGGGGCAAGGAAGATCCTGCCTTTTCCACAGTTTTTCCTAAAAACACAGTTCCTTTGCATACACAGCTGAGCAGGGAAGAAGATCAGGCTGTTACTCAGCATGAAGAACCATGACGTATATTCCCAGACACACATATGTAAGTGCCAGAAATCTGGCTCTTGCTTATGTGTGTATGCTAAAATAGGCAGAGCTCTGCTCTGGGGAGAGTCTTCCTCTTGCTGCAAAAGGCTGCCCAATCATCCATGCATGAGTCTGGGTTATTGGTTCAGAATAGATATAGCTAAAAATAAAGCCATGGCAAGTTAGGAATAAGGTAAGCATCTTACCCCCCAAATATTACTCACTCTCCCAAAACAAAGTAGAGAAAATACACCCTATCTACTGAACTTCTGATACGAGGACAACCCAGATCTCTCAATTCTCATTCTATAAATACTACTTTCCTATACAATAAAATATAAGGATTTAGTAGTAACAAAATGTTAGACCTTCAGAATTCATTTCAGTTGACTTTTCCTTGTGGATTAGCATACAAAGGCTAATACAACCTCAGTGTAGACCAGAATTACCATAGCAATGTCATCTTAATTTAAAAAGCCCAAGACCAAATCAGACTGCAAACATGCATCCACAAGACAAACAGGAGGTAAATTATTTTGTTTACATAAAGGGATAATAAAGCATTCTCATTCCTTATATCATCTGGTACACAAGATTCAGTTTTCTATGCCACCCAAAAACACTGATACAGTGTCAGTGGCTGTCCAATGAGAGCTCATTTTCCATCACATAGAAACAACATTTTTCTTCTTACACCATATGTTTAATATCCAACAGTCATCTCTCCTACTAATATCCATCTGAAACAGCAACAATAATCTCTGTGGTTTATGGACACAGATGGTAATTATGCCTACTTCAGTCCTATTTGTATACTTCTTGTTTGTAAAGTTCTTCTTCCATATGTAATGCCAGATGTCGTCTCCTTTACCCGCAGTGGTACTACTTTGGCTGCTATTCACTTCATACCACTGCCACCAAAGTAAAACAAGACTAAGCACTAACAAAGGTCACAATCACATGCCTTTAAAATTTGTTTAGCTTGTTTAGGTCAAATTCTATCCTGAATTAACGTTATATTTGCACTAGGGATCAGTAACGCTGAATACTAAGACCGCATAGGATTTATAACCCAGTGACAGTATCCTGCAAATGCATTCATGGATAGGACTCAAAATGGGTTCTTTATTCCTTATACCATGAGGATGTTTGTCTTGAGCTGAACTATGCCTTGCAATTCCCCTGTCCTTCAGGGAGGCACCTCACCCAGCCCAGCTGAAATTCTCTTGCTCAGATACTGCAAATCAACTTGGAGCCACCCATCCTGTCAACACTGTACAAGGAGGAAGGGATGTTTCAGTTCAGTCATTTAGATCAGCAAATCTGATCCACATCACATAAATGCTGAATAATTGTGTCACAGTCCTACATATTCCTTAATAGCTATGACTGCTCTTAACGTAATCCAACATGAAAGAATAAGGAACTTGGCCTGTAGCTGACAGTTCTGCAATAGCAAACCATGCTGATCTTTGCAGCATTTCCCACTGAAAGCAGAGGGCCCTTAGAAAGCAGCAGCATGACCTGAAAAGTCCTGTCTTGACAGAGGCCAAATAAACCAGGAGAAGATAGTCAGAAGGGAAGAGGCCTACCTCATGTACAACAACAGAGAGCTTCTGAACATCCTTTGAGGGGAGCATAACAGCATTTCTTATTTCATGTAGAGAAAATCAGTTGCAGACAGAGGGCCTTATTCATTCACACTTTCACTGTGTATCTGCACTGCAGGACAAGTGAACTTCAGAGCAAAGTTCATGGAACCATCCAGATCTCCATCCCAACCTGTGTGCCTGCCCTTCCTTCCATGAAGGACACTGAGAACAGTCCTCACTCTTCCAGGATCTCACCTTGCCTTGGTGGTGCAACATGGTCAGGTTAAAGAGGGCAGACCTAGAAGCTTGGAAAACTTCAAGATTATCAGTTTTGATACAGCCTTAGGCACCTAGTATGGCATCTATGTTGAGATAAACAATGAGCAATTTAGCCTGATTTATTACTGAAAGCTTCTCCAGCGCTAATGGAGAGATGCAGAGGTCATATTTTGACACCTACTTTAAATTTTTTTAACTGAGTTGCTGTGAATTCTCACCATTGACTAATGGAGGGAAAGGCCTGACTGTAGAATCTTGAGACATCTCGAATTTAAGGTATCAAGTGTCTGTATCCACTTTTAGCTCTGTAGAAAAGAGTAACAGTCAGAAGAATCCTACACTACAGCAAAGGCTTAAGTCTGGCTCTCCTAAAACTTAGACAAAAATGTCTTATGTACCGTGTCATCGTTACTCTGCAAGTCACTCCTTCACTGCAATTCAGCATACAGAAAGTCCTCCCCTCCTCCAAGCCAGCAAACAAAGTAACAGAACTTCTCTTTTGCTACTGGCCTCCTTCCATTACATGTTTTGCACTCCTTATTGCTTACTTTAAAAGCAAAACAAAGGCCTCAGGGATATTTTTGCAACCTATGCACAAGCAAACAACTCAGGAAAACCACAGGACAAAAACGTCATTAAAATACACACTGACTACAAAAAAAACATAGAAATGTCAGTCTTCGGAAGAACCTAAGTTTTCACTAGCTAAGTTCTTTTTTTTTATCTTGTTATCTTGTTAACTTCAGTTTTAACCCAGGTTTTCACCGGCCTGATTTTCTATTAGCCATGCACATTCAACAGATGATTCATCAGGTAACTTACCTCCAGTCAATGCCCACAAAGAAGCACGCAGAGGATGTCTCTTTCAAAGTGTCTGGGTTAGCAGTAAGTGCAGTTATAAGTTAAATGAAGCTCACATACTATTAATGTGTTAAAAGTGCATTAATGAGTTAAAAGGATTAAAGAGCAGCCCAGAAAGGAGGGAGGACAACTGTTCTACCTGTCCGGAGGAGAAAATTGAGAAGATTGTTGAGGACAAGAGTTAGATAGACCTCCGTCTGCTGGAACAGTGAGAAGAGAGGATTGCCCTGCACAATCTATAGGCTCACTGGACAGCACAGCATGTTGGCAGAAAGAAAAACAGGTGTCATTATCCACAAGTGCTGATTAACATAAGCTCTTTGTGTATTAGCGGCATGAATGCTGAATTTTCATCTAGAGTTTTCAAAATCCAGAATACTGCCATCAAGAAACAAACAGAACATACATTTCAAAAGGCCACTGAAGGGGTAGGGTACTGACACATGCCGTCACAGAATTGTGAAGCTAACTGCATTAGCTTTACAGTCAGTGAAGAAAGTTCCTTTCAGAATGCAATTTAAAACATTTAAATTAGGCCCTTACTCTGAAATAATCTCCTAGCTTCTGCCCTTCAGCTACATTAGCAGTATATTGAGATTAGTGATGGGACAACAGGTAACGGTTTTAAGATGAAAGAGGTGACATTTAGATAAGCTATTAGGAAGAAATTCTTAACGGTGAGGGTGGTGAGGCACTGGAACAGGTTGCCCAGAGAAGTCGTGGAAGCTCCATCCCTGGAGATGTTCAAGGCCAGGTTGGATAAGGCTTTGAGCAACCTGGTCCCTGCCCAAGGCAAAGGGGTGGGAAGTGGATGATCTTTAAGGATACTTCCAATTCAAACTATTCTATGATTCTACGATTCTAAGGATAAGGTCTTATGAATATTGCTCCACTCCAATAGTCTGCATGGAGGACGTGGGGCACATCTGCATTGGGGCACACACACACAGAGACTCCAGTGGAACTACAATGTAATGCACATTAAGCAAAAACCTGTCCCTTTTTGACAGTGTTCCACAGACACTAGAAAAGAGGTCCAAACTGATCTGTTTGGATATCAAAGGTATACATATGCACACAAATACACAAACAGAAAAAACTAAGCAAATTACTGCATGTGTTCTTTCCCCACAATAAATATTTCATGTCTATCTAACGGTACAACTCAATAGATTCGCTTTGAAAAGGACATAATATGCTCATATTTGTTAAAAACCTTATTTTTATACACCATCTCCAATCTTGTAAGTTCTTAAAATGATTACACCCAAAGTACTGAAGATTTTATATATATAAAAGTTTTTATATATAGTATATATTTTTATATATATAAAGTATTTATTTATATATATACTAAAGACATATATATATCTATCTGCATTCACTGAAGTCCTTACAAGCTGTGTGCATTGGGCAAATATTCAGATTTCACAAAACAATCATCCTCTCTACAGTATTTATATGCAAACAGTGACATTAATAGGTATAAAGACTCTTCCGAATTTGAGGACCTGCATCTGTATGCACGCATTTGTTAAACCAAGGACAAAGCTAACCTGAAGTTTCTGATTTCAAATGTAGAAAGCACTCACCTAAGTAGTTGAAAGTGACCAAGAAAATTTTTAGTAGGTCTTCAAATAGCACTAGCATATAAGACATCAATGGAAAGAGGAAGATTATTTAGAACTGTACTATCAGAAAAAGTACCTTTGAAGAGGTGACCATTCTCCATCCGAAAAAGGGTAAGATGCAGATTGAGAAAATGTAGAAACTGTAGGAGCCTTTATGTCAGACACATCATCAACAAACACATCTGGAACAGGGATCCTAGGTATAGGGAAACACATGACATTTAAAAAACATAGTTGATTACTGAATTGTTTTATACTTCAAGTAATGAAAAAAACCTATTGCAGAGAAGAATTAGCATAGCTTGAACTTATCTGATTCACATGTTCTAATTCATAGCATAATGGAGAATTGTTCTTACATTTTCAAAGTTATTTTCATTGTTTTTGTTATTAGCACTCCCACTAGCTCTCTAGCCTAAAGATATTTCTTTAAGAAACATCATCAGCCATGTGTGCTGACTTAGAAATTACTGTTAGAAGGTATGGAAGGGAACATAAATCCAGCAGTGGGTTTCTAGTACATGTCTCAAATCCACACAGATACCGTGAATTGTCCAATGGTTCTTTTTCTTCGTCTGAGCTAATCTCTATAGGAAACATGTCTTCATCTTCTGATGTGTCTCCATTGTCTTCTCTTTTTAAGCTGTCCAATTTATGGGCAGACTTCCTCCTCTTTTTCCTCCTTTTTTTCACAGAGCTAGAGATTGGAGCTGCTTCATTAGAAGGCTGGGATCCATGGGCTTGGGGTGGTACTTGTGAGGTTGCATTGGTGTCCAGGTTTCTTAGCCTGTCTGTGGAGTTCCTCTTCAGCTGAGCTTCCATTAAAGCAGTTCCCTCAGACAGAATGGGAGATGTGGACAGATGATAAGGAATAACCTCCTGAGAAAATAAAAATTCAAACCATTCAACACATTAGTTCCTCCACCAGTCATAAATCTGCTTCTAAAATCTATGTACAGTGTCCAAGATGTAAGTAATTTATTCCTTAAAAAAGTAACAAAGTAATAAAGATCAGGTCAGTATGATCCTGTAACATATGAAAATCGTTCTATAGCTGCACCTCCTTAGTCAAGCCAGGAACAATACTCTTAATAAAGAGGATCCTCTGAACATCTAATATTGGCCAGGTTGTGCTATAAATCTCTATCCACCTGATGGACAGAGCAGTAACAAACTCCTAGTTTATAATCTGAACTTTTTGTAAAATCCAATTCTCCTTCACAACTCAGATGACAGTGCTTGGACAGGTCAGCAGTTTACAACCAAGTCACACAAACATCCTTCTAATTCAGTCACACATATACATCTCTAGACTCTCATGGAAGTATTTCTAGCAATTTTCAGTCACCAAATAGCTGTTACCAAACAGAAGATTTAAGTATAAAGATAGAGCGATGAATACTGCACATACACAAGCTCTCACCTGAAAACAGTAATATCGTACTCAATATGAGAATCTGAACACTCATCCTAGTGACAAAAATTATAGGAGATATCTAAAGAGAAATGCCTGTAAAACACTTTTCTTGTGTTACATTATGTGTGGACTACTCAAAATTAGTACAACTATAACTTACATAGACTGGTATATAATCACACAGCTCAAAGGCAGACTATCTCATTTAAATATAATTCACATTAATAATAGTTGCAAGATCACATCTTTTGTGAATACCAGCATTACTGTGTGCACAGATATTAACAGGGCAGGTGTACTTTTACTGGCTGGCTGCTGAGTGTTTATGTTCAAAGTAAAGATTTCTGAAAAAAAAAATAGCTCCACAGACATATTAATCTCTATTGTACACATCTTCGGAGCACGTGAACACTGTACGTGTTATTTAAGTTCACACACATATTGGCATGCACATAAACTATGATTTCTTTTCCAGTTATGTGATCAAACTCTGTAGATTTTTCCAAATCTCAGCATCTCAAAAACAAAAGTAACTGCATAGTATTGAATTTCTATGGCAAAAAATTGTCCAGAAATTTTCAAAACTATAAAACGGATAAAGATATATTTTTCAACAAAATACCCAAACTCAAAACTGACTCTGAAGAGCAGAATTTTTAACAAATTAAAATTAGTTTTGACTCTTACCTGATCATTATCCATCTCCTGCACAAAAAAGGCTTCTCCATTATCTCCTAGTTTCATATGCAAATCTACAGCCTCTCCATTAATTTCTATGTCAACCTGGGAGAAAATAAATATATTCTCATGTGAAAAGAGAGTTATTTCAGGTACTCAGTTCCTGTTCAGCTATCCAACCACTATCACTGGGCAAATGTTTCTCAGGGAAGCGTAGGAAACCTTATAACAAACATAAAACAGTGAGCAACTCCCTTCCTCTTCTCAGTCTTTTATAAGGCCATCAATTGTCAAAATGTTTTTGTAACTCATTCAGCTCATTGCTGTCTTGCTCATCTACTCAGGAAGATTTATAGCCATTATATAAAGTCCTGAATCTTTTTAAATGCAATTCTGAATACTTTGCTCACAACACAAATCTTTCTGCTCTTTTAATTCATAGTCTGATTTTGAATTGTGCATGAAGTACTTCCACATGCAAATTCTTAATATGCTGTCTTTAAATTCATTAAACATTCCTCTTTACACTATGAGAAGCACAAATCAGAATTCTCAACACAGTTCATGCATCTACTTCTTCCACACACTTATCTAACCATTATACAGCCCCAAAAACTTCCATTTCTTCTCAGGAGGATCTCACTCTTTGCCTATAACCATGTCAAGTTGCCACCAACTCCATTTTGACTGTAATTTTTTGGAGACTTGGACAAGTCTATATTTATATTCTACTTCAGGACACAGGATACTACTGGCAGGGTAACATTTTCAAATGTTACCCGGCCTAACTATTGGAATTCCTTTCTGATTTATGCAAGAATTGAACAATGTCTATGATGATATTACGATCCTTCTGTTGAACAGTTATAGCTACATTAGACCCCAGACTGTATGTCGTTATGAATTATTTCCTAAAATAGTCCATCATGCATTTTTGCTGCCAACTTTGCATCTGATATCATTGCCAGGTCAATCAGCCTGGTTACAGCCGTCTCAAGGTATTCACTGTTTTTTCTAGCTTTAATTAACTTCAACATTCTGTTATCTGAAAATATTACTTCATTATTACTCCTATTTTTGTAAGTATCATCGAACATGTTTAACAAAGGGGTCTTAACACACAGTCACTAATGAAATCTAGTAAAGGCACAAATTAGCACATTTAAAGTTTTGCTTTATTGAAAATAAATGTTATACATGTCATGACCTGTGGACAATGTCTGACAAATTATGCTTTGAAATGCAAGAATCAATAACAACCATTTTAACCGAACCACGTCTCAATCTGGGCACTTTTTAGACAGAGTGTCTAAAGAAAACCTTGACTACCACTCCACACCATTAGAGCTGACCCACAAACAGAACATATCAAGATCATCAATTATCTTACCACTTTCTCCCTAGAACGCAGAACTCCCATTTTCCCAAAGCGTACATGGAAAGGGGAACACTGAAGATTTCCATCGGGCTGACGTACAACAATTATATCGATACATCCTGATAACGTGGCTGGGTTTAGTCCCTTATAGAGCTCCTTCACAGTTACAAACACTTGCCCTGCTAACTGTCCAACGTAATTCATGGTTTGGACCTGAAAGGCAAACAATAGAACAAATAAGATTTTTATCCCTGCTTTATATGTTAGAGACATTTGAGAGATGGAGACTCCAGCAGTGGGGTATTCTCCTGTTTCACCAAACAACAACTTCATATAGAACCAGGATTTCCCACCTAATTTGTTCACAGCTGACAGGCATTTGTGGAGAGCTATTAAAAGATAAAAGCAAATGAGACTTTGTAAGTCCGAGAATTGTTAACAAGCTTCAAAACTTTGTAACATCAATGGCATTCAAATCCACTGTCAGACTTTTAGACTCTGCAGCTCATAAATGTGTCAAATTATCTCTGAAGAGAAAAGGTTTACTTCCAAAATAACATATCTTCCTATAATTCATTGTGTGCTCACCATCAAATACACTTTTTTTTAATGTATTTCTACAGGCTTTTAAGGGCAGGGTAAGTGAATGGTTTTAAGGATATCTAATTTTCCACTACACAGAAGTCAGGCTATTTTACCACTTTACAGGAACTTCTCCTGTTAAAAGGCTATTATAATCCACACACTCAGTAGATATGCATTAAGGCTTGACAAGCAACCTTTAATCCAGAGCATGTGAACTTTAGAGTGCTTCCTAATGCAACGTTACTGTTCCTTTTTTGAAACAGCCTTTTAGAACCAAAAGGTTTATTAAAAATTAGGCATGTGTTGACGGTTGAACTCATCAGCTTCATTTCCCCTGCTCCTGGATTTATTTAGTATTTAGCATTTAGAGTCCTGCTTCTACTCTGTTAATGCATGTAATCTTTATGATCCATTAATATACTTAGTCCCTAAGACAGGACAGCATACATACTTAGACATACATGAAAGTTCAAAAAGTCTTTTAAAGGCTCTCAAAATACGAATTAAATTAAGCATATTTCCAATGTCTATCACTTTCATTATTTGTCCAACATCTCTTCATCTCTTGCTAAGTCCTTCACACTTCAGCAAAGTCCTTGTGCACTCTGTATAAAGCGTACGCCTCACATACGAGTTCTTGCTAGTCTGGAGTACATCACCTGGACATCAACAAAAAACATACTTGCAGGGTATGCAATGCTTAAACTCCCATTCATGGTGATGAGAACAGAACTGAGCTCAGAGTCTGAGCAGCAGTTACTGCACTGAGCTGCACAGCATGTGCTAACCAGCATCATCTGCTACAATATAGATTTTCTTTCAGCTGTGTTCTTTCATAAAGAACAAAAAGATGTGAAATGCTGTAAAAAATAGCTCCATTTTTTAACTGTGATTTACACTTAGAAACAAAAAACTATTAAAAGAATACAGTGAAGGCATTACCAAAAAACACTGGAAAGTTAGGAAATGTTATAATTAAAGTCGGTCTCTTCATGCATTCTAATTAATTAATGACCAACTGTGTTTTTTTCCAAAGTCCTTCCACACAGCATGGACTGAAGCTTTGATTTGTTCCCTGTTTCAATTGCAACACATAGGTATACAGACATAGACCGTGCTCTGAAGGATGAATTATTTATCTTCTTCTGAACTTTATAACAGTCATCACTACATTGCCCCTGAGAAATGATGACAGTGTCCCCATGCAGTAAGTAGGAGCTGAATCATTAAAAGATTTAAGATTAAAACTAGACACTAACTTTTGTAAAATTTCTGTTTGTTTTAAGAATTTAGTATACAAGATGCTAACCAATGAAAGAACAATTCTTAAACACTGTTTGGAGGACCATTTCTGCACAGCTCTCAACTCAGGCATCCAGAAAGTGTCACCTACTGGAAAAGCAGCACACACTAAAACTTCATGGCAGAAAGAGCAATTATATTCAGTTCGCCAGCATTCAACTGGTATTAGTACTTCTGTGCTCTTATTATACATAAGAAACATGCCTTCCTGAATGCAAATCTAGTGGTAAGCTGTTTCATAGAGAATTGCACTTGAAACTCATGCCACACCCTATGCTGTGTCACAGGACACAAGGTTGAAACAGACCTCTAGAGGTCACCTGGTCCCAAGGTCTACCCAGCAGGGCCAACTTGGGCCAGGTTGCCCACAACCTTGGTCCTGTTTAATCCTCAGTGTCAAGATTTTTCAGCCTTCCCGCACTCCTTTTCCTACATTTGCCTGTCCTCACATGGAAATTTTCTTCCCAGTATCTAATCTGAATATCCCTTGCCGCAACTTGTGCCCATTGCCTCTTGACCTGTAACTCTGCACCGCTAAGATTCCAGCTTCGTTTCCTCTATACCCTCCATCAGGTAACTGACTACCCTGAAGACAGAACAAAATCATCTCTCTCAGCCTCTCCTTTTGAGTCATAAGCTCTTATCCCTAATTATCCCAGTGCGCATCATCTGAACTCTTTACAAAGCTGTGAGCTGGCATGGACCGAAGTTCAGAAGTGAGCCTTTAAGGTGACAGATGTAAGCTAACTTCTAAAATTATCCCTTTGCTTTGGAAAAATACTTTGATTCCTACTGGGAATTTTTCTAACCTAAAGCACAATAAGAAACACATTTGGTTTTGAGCTAAGATTAAATTTAAAGATGGCTACAATTAGGCTCAAAATTACATGGTGTCATTCATGTCAGTTGCTCGGTCTGCTGAAGCAATAAAGCTAGCTGCAAAACAGCCACAACTTCCTTGGTGGAAAAGGCATTGCTAGGACACACACCTCACTGGTCAGGAGAGTTACAGGCAAACAACCCAAATACTCACACATCCTCTTAACAAGTTACACCAGCAGGTCTCCTAAATAGAGAATCTTACCACTACTCTTGTTCACAACCAATCTTAGTCACACTGCCTTCCCTGTCTTAGGACATAGAGACTATTTTTATACTTGTGAATTAAGAAAATTAGACACCATCCTTACTCTCTGAGGCCAACTGGCACAGCATAGCTTGCTTCCATACAGTAAAAATCTCTTACCCTTTAAAAAGAAAGTGCCACATTCAAACTGTTAGCTGGCGATGGACGCTCCTTTCAAGCTGGGCTGAACCTTGCCTATGCAACAAAATCACTGCGGAATTAAAAGACAGACTGGGGACTAATCATGTAAACCCCACTTTCTCAGGCAAGAGGCAAAAATGGTTTTACATTTCACATGTAAGGAACAAGACATGCTGTAGTTAAAAGGGGGGAGGAGTTCATAAATTGGATTCTGATGGATGCAGGCCCTTTATCCTAAATCAAAGCTGAGATTGTTTGGAGTCTCAGGTTTGTGAGTTTATACTCAGAACCTAAAATCAGTCCATATTATGTCAGTACTCCAGGAAACCAACATTCCTTAAACTGCAGAGAGACTGTATGTGGTTTTGGAGTAAAAAAACTACTCTGGACACTTCAAGAAGTCTTTCTCTCACTAAGCCGGCAGCAGCAACTTCAGAAGTAAACATGAGTTTACGTCATTACTTAAAGCCCCAGCATTTGCCTGTTAATTACACTGAATTTACTAACACTCTTGCTTTTACATCATGCTAGTGGATGTAGCTCCATAGTTCTACCTTATGCATCTATTATGAAATTAAAAGTATTTTCTAGTATATTCTTAAGTGTTGATTTAATTAGCATCGCCTGCCAGGAGGCTCAGAAAATTTCCAACTTCCACTTTTTAAAGACAACAGTTATTTTTCAGCATTGATAATCTCATGGAAAAATAAGTTAAAAATAAATAGCTGCGTGTTCCTTATTAACTGATGTGTTAACTTAGCAAAGATTGACTTAACAAAGTTAATTCTTTAAAGTCCCGCTCTACTGGATGCCACAGTAAGATCAAATGCACTCTCATCTTGATAATCCCCTTCTTTCATATAGGTACACCAGACCATGTCTTAATTCCACTGAAATAGCCAGTAATTGTACCCTTCAGTTTTTTCTTTTTTTTCACAGCCCAGCTCCTCCCATACCATTTCATCTTTCCTTACTGTATTCTGTAAAAAAAAAAATATTGAAAGTCATAGGAACTAAAGGCCTTTCTTTTCTTTTGCAAGACCCAGTGTCTCCTCAGGTGCCACAACACAATGAGTATCAGGTTAGATATCCACACGCATCCAGGGGATCCAAGTGCTATTCAATATGCTATAAATACAGACAGTATTTGAAAAAAAAAATTATTCAGGTATCATGTAAAAATAATTAAAGCTGAAACACACTTCCTCTGGAAGATATGAAATCTCCAGTACAGAAAAATTCAAAGAGCAGGTTAAACATCCGTTGTGACTGGTTTAGGAACAGGCAGTCGTAATCTTTGGGACAGAGATCATCACTGTGTCCAAAGTAGTAAACCAAACCATATCAGATCATTCAACTATTGCAATTTGCCACTCTATACTGAATCTATTTAAACTACAAAATCTGCTTCACAGGCCAACAAGCAGTCTCCCAACAGTCCCCAGGCACAGCTGAGATGAAATGCGGACTACTCCTATGGTCAGTTTAGAAGTAGATACCTACTTTTAAAGCTTACGAGAGCTTTATAGAACAGATGTGAACAGATGGTGCTTGGTGCTAGCTGGTCTAGCCACCAAGAATGGACACTGGCACAGTTTCATTCACTATCTGGGATGTAACACTTAAGTCCCTTTCAGCCCCTTTTCTCAGGTTCTACAGTTATGACTGAGCACTGGTTTTGTCGGCCATGAGAGGAAGATCTGCAGCAACGGTAAATGTAACACAAGCCAAATGCTTAGCACAAAGAAAAACAACACGTACAGACACGTCTTTCAGTTACGCTTTTAATACTGAGATCCTGATCCACCACTGAAGGGATGGCCATAAGCACAAAACAAATCAAGCTTCCCAAGAATTTCTCTGTACAACTTGCGAAATGATGAAAGCGAGCCAAAACTGATGGGCCAGTGTTCAGTTAAAATAAATCACTGCAGCTCTGCTGTTGACTGAAACTACAACAACTTTACAAGCATGATCCATCTGGTCCCCCGATCTGCCCTCAGCTTCTGTTTTGAAAATGTAAAACTTAGGAGAGACTGGGCTATATTTGGGAATCAGATTGTGGCCCATTCAAGAGAATTATTTCTTATTTTCGAAAAAGTAAATGATAATATTCTGAAGATTTATAGGTAAGTGCTTACTGCCACTCTTTTACTACATATCAAACATTTTTCTTCTCTGAAACAATTCAGCTGTTTCTGCAGTATTGGAACACCAACTCTCTCTACAGCAACTAGTGGAATTTTACTATTGACATATCCTTTACCGTGAAAAATTGTAGCAGAGGTTATGTTCTAAAAAAGATTTATGATAAAAATGTAGGGGAGAGAAGGAAATATTTCAGATGAAGATTTCCTAGTTGGATTCTCTCAAATTTAAGCTTAGCCCTTCACGTCGATACCATAATCATAATATTATGACTTCTTAACTACAAAATCTGATAATAAATATTATTCTATAATTTTTAAAAGAGGTACTTTATTGGTAAATGCTCAACACACAGTAAAGTCATTAATGTTGTGTGACCATCGCATTCAAACCTCTTACTATTTAAACTCATTTCAGGTTGAAAACCGAAAATCATTAAGAACTTTCAAAAGCCTTCTTCTTAACTGTTTGTTACCTCCTACATCACATCAACCCAAGGTCACTATCACAAATTCCTATCCCACTTTTTCATGTAAATTCTCAGCCAGAATCCCAAAGTCGTGCATTTGTGAGAGCAGAACCAGAGCCTGGATTTACTTCCTCTAAAGAAGCAATGAAGGCACAGCATAGGACCTTAGGAGACCTTAGTGAGGTCTGTACTTTCCTACAAGATTCCCACACAGTCTTGGGCAAGTTACTAAAGCTTAGATCTCAGAGGGTGTTTAACTTCCATCTGTTCCAAGCAGGGTCTATCACCAGTTGTATCTCAACTACAGCAGACCCAGCTCATCGGAGTGAGACATTGACAAGCACCCTCCTTGCATGTTCTTTATTCCTAGGAAAGGAAACCTGAACACATGACCTGGGAGGGAGTCATAAGCAGCCATGACCCCAATTTGGATACATTGTTGAGGGAGAACTCCAGAGCACTCTGGTGATTCTGGTTGTCCTGTAAATAGGAGGGCAAACTCTGACAAAACCTGGGTATGTGCACAGCTTTTGCAGACCTCCCCATAATCACAGCAGCATGGGAAAAACCACACTCCTAAAGGAGATTTGATAACGTCTGGTCAATCAGGAGACAGCAGCAATTCACTTGTATGTCCCATATCAGAAAACAACACGCAGCACGTGGCTGGCTTCCCACCAGAGTAAGAGCATTTTGCTTCCTGCTGGCCAAATCTCCAGAAATATTTTAGGTTGGGATTATTCTGGGCCTAATTCTGTTAAGAACTATTTGTTAGCCAAGGCCAGTGCCAAAAACCGTGACTTCTTACAATGGTCAGAGAGTCAAATGGATCAAATGTCAAACTTCACTTCCAAGCTGCCAGTCCCTCCCCTAACCCAGTTACTTACTCACAAGTATGGACTTTGACTAAAAGATTCATTCACTTGGTTCTGGTATTGCAAATGGTTGAATCATTACTTGGTCCAATACTTCACAAAGCCCCTGTAAAGGACAGAATATTTTCTTGAGAGTAGTTGAAATAAAAAGTACAAATTGGAGACTCAAAACTTGCCCAAATTGAATCCTCATGTTCAAATGAAGGGTAAAAGGATAACAGTTCCACAGTCAGGGTATCGGACTGACACTCAAGTCCAAGAGAATTATTTCACAACCAGTTGGAGTATGCAACTATGGTCCCCACATTACCCTCCCAACTGCACATTCCTAACTCTCCCAAATCTTACCCTTGTATCAGCACTGAAAACTAACACCACAGAAGCCATACAAAAATCATTTCCAGCTAGATGAATGGGATGATCTGACTCACCACATATCCATACAATTGCTAGTATCAACTAAAGAGAAAACCTGAGAAAGAGTTAGTGGGGGAGAGAACCAGGGACATCTCTTTTGACATTCCAATCTTAAAAACACACCTGAAGTTTGTCTCCTCCTTTCCCAGAAATGTCCTGACAGACCTTCCACATTCCCCTTGATGTCTTTATGTTTCAGCTTCCCAACTGTACAGTGTTCCCTCCACATGGAGACACTTTGAGGAAACGTACACAAGGGCTAACATCCCTTTGGACGGGTGCTGCAGAAACAGGATCAAACTTTACAATGAATAGAAAGTACAAACTGATGTCTGAAACCAAGAACTTTTGAAATAAGTGCACAATATATCATGTACTGTGCTGCCCTGTACTACTGTTCTGATGTCAAAGGAAGAACATAAATCAGAGTGGAAGCATAGCAGTAGCTCTACTCAATGCTGGTACCTCATGTGACTTGGCATTCTTTCGTTCAATAGGACTGGAAAACAAATTTCTTTGCTAGGCTATAACTTTACATCTTCTGCACTTCCAGAATTTAAGGTAAGGTCTTACTGTATTTCCACTGGTTTCAATGATTTCTGAGTGCACGTGTCTTCACAGATAAACAATGTGAGCACCTGCACATTCATGGGTATGGAAAAAGGCAAAAGACTAAAACTTGTCCAACTCCCTTACAAACAGGCCACGCTGAGTCATTTAAGTAGATAATATCAGATAGTCTGTATTACACATTAGTAAACTGGAGCTATCAGAAGAGCAGAAGGCCTCTAAACCCATTACAAGCTATTTTCATGGCTTCATGCCTAAAATCCTAACACAATTACATTGAGTCTTTGCCATCTTATCTCTTCCACTGTCTTCCCACTTTTTTTGGCCAGTTTTCTCCACGGAATTAGGCTCATTTCACTGTAATAGGAGTACATCCATCTGCCTTCTTCCTGGGTACTCTACAGCAAAACCTTATCTAAGTACACTACGTAGATTTGTTAGTATTTGTTTCCTAAGACAGTGGAGACACATATAAAGCCACTCACAAAATAAAATAAACAAACTGCTCCAGAACACCCTGCAGACTGTGAATCAAACCACAGGTCAACATATTCATTGAGGTTGACGGCTTTAATGCAAAAGGAAAAATAATGTGCTAGTCTGTGACATCAGCACTGAGATCCTGTTATCAGTGCAGGCCTCTACACAATTCCTCTTTCAGACACAGATAACAAAAAATTGCAGTTTTCTCTCCTCCCCACAAGATAAATTCTCTTTTACTTTCTCTTCCTGAAGGCAGAGGAGAAAACTAATAGAAAAAATAATAGATGTTCTAGATGATAAAATTTTAAAAATCAAATAAGAGAACCCTCCCCAAAAATTTGAAAGTTTAGTTTCATATGTGGAATATGCACTACTGCCAGCCAGGCGCTGTTATTCATTAAATCCCTCTGGCCTGTTACAGCTTTCATTATCCCACCTCAGGGAAAACATTAGGGAAGCAGTGGCACTAACGCAGCGATGTGCATCAGAGCCAAAGGGAAGCAAGACACCATCTCCGTGGCCAAACGGGAAGCACCCAGGGGCTGTGCACTTCCCAGTGCTCGGCAGGAGCTGGGACCGCAAACCAACACCTCCCTGTATTGGGAACCTCCCTCTGGAGACAAACAGAGAAAGAGCAGATTCCCAGCCCCAGCTGAACCCACCAGCTCCGCTGCTTGCCTGCTCCCAAAAGCCAGAGCCCTCGGCGAGGGGAAAGCAGGTGCCCAGAGGTCCCCGCCGGGATGCCCTGGGGTCCCCGCCGGGATGCCCTGGGGTCCCCGCCGGGATGCCCTGGGGTCCCCGCCGGGATGCCCAGCCCCGAGGGACCCGCTGTCTGCGGCGGCTCCAACGCTCCGCGGGGCAAGCCCGGCCATCCCTGCCCAGCTCAGCTCTGGAGCAGCGAGCCACTTCCCCGTCCTCCTCTCCGCGCCGTAGCCGCCCCGACACCCACCTCGCCGCCGTCCGCCTTCCGCAGCCTCCGCTCCGCTCCCCGCCGCAGCCTTTGTGCGCGCCGCCCGCCGCGGCGACGGGCTCGGATCCCGCCCCGGAGGAGGGACCGCAGGGCGGGCGGGGGCCAGAGCTGTCCTCGCCTGACCCACCGAGCGCACCACAGGCGGCGCGGGGCCAGCCCCCGCCGGCCGGGGGGGCGGGGGCGAACAGTGCCGCCGCCCCCCGCATCAGCAGAGCGATCGCGCAACGGCGGTGTTGCGGTGGTGCGAAGGGGCGGTGCGCTCAGGAAGCCCGCGGGTGCCGTCTCGCTCGCTCTCGTCGCGCCGCGGCGCCGCCTCGGGGTCCAACCCGGAGAGCGGTGGGGCCTGCTTCGCCGCCCGCCCCTGTGCTTTGACCGGCGGGGAGCCCAGGCAGCTCGGGGAGCCCAAGCAGCTCCGGGGCCCCTCTGCAGCTCGGGGCAGCACTTGTGTTGGTTTACTTAAACCGTTGTGTCAAACTTGGAGTGATAATCATAGAATCATAGGTGCCTCTGGCCTGCACCAGCCCTCAAGTCTGCCCCGCCTGAGCTCCTTGCACTGTGCCAACTTTACAACTTCTTTTGGGTTTTCTTTGCCACGTGGTTGCAGTATTGTCATTGTTGACTGAAAGCTGCACATCATAGCCGATAGACTTCTGACATAATTCCTTATCTTCCTTCTTTCATAGAATCATAGAATGGTGCGGGTTGGAAGGGACCTTAAATCCCATCCAGTTCTAACCCCCTGCCATGGGCAGGGACACCTCACACCAGACCAGGCTGCTCAAGACCCCATCCAACCTGGCCTTGAATGCTTCCAGGGAGGGGGCATCCACAGCTTCCCTGGGCAACCCGTGCCAGTGTCTCATCGTGTAGAATTTCTTCCGAATGTTTAACCTAAATCTTCCCCCTTCCAATTTAAAGCCATTCTCCCTCGTCCTATCACCACAGGCCCTGGTAAATAGTCCCTCCCCAGCTTTCCTGTAGCCCCTTCAGGTATTGGAAGGCTACTATAAGGTCTCCTCAGAGCCTTCTCTTCTCCAGTCTGAGCAACCTCAATTCTCTCAGCTCTTCCTCGTAGCAGAGGTGCTTCAGCCCTTTGATCACCTTCATGTCTTCACCTTCGTCAGGGAAAGTTTAGGCTTGATGTGAGGAAAAAGTTCTTCACTGAAAGGGTGATTGGCCATTGGAATGCGCTGCTCAGGGAGGTGGTGGAGTCGCCGACCCTGGAGGTGTTTAAGGGGAGATTGGATGAGGCACTGCATGCCATGATTTAGATGATGGTTGGTGTTAGTGTTGGTGTTAATGTTGGGTTATAGGTTGGACTTGATGATCTCAGAGGTCCTTTCCAACCTTGTGATACTGTGATGTCTCTCTTCTGGACCTATTCCAACAGTTCCATATCCTTATGTTGGGTATTCCATAACTGGACCCAGTACTCCAGGTGGGGTCTCACAAGCGCAGAACAGAGGGGGACAACCACCTCCCTTGTGACTTGCTTCACATGTTGTGACTTTTCAGGTTGTCCTGTGCAGAAGCTGGACTTGACGATCCTTCCAACTCAAGACCTTCTATGATTCTAGACACAGGAATGCCTTCTTTCTTTTTTCTTCCCCCAGTTCATTTCAGTCAATGTCAAAAATGTTTAAACAAGGAGGTATCTTCATTCAGGTTTGTAGATGGAAAAAACAGAGACTGGAACGGGAAGCGTTCAGCCTGGACTGCTGAGCACTTCCTTAAAAGGCAGGGATGCCAAAGCACTAGGCCACAGGAAACACATCTTTCAGTATCATGTACCTTAGCATGTGATAAAATGCAATGAAATAAAGTTTTTTCACCAGGTAGTGGTTCCCTGCCATAGTGTAACATCCTTCTGTTTTTTACTGTGAGTGGTGAGGTACTGAAAGGGTTTGCCTAAAGAAATCATGGATGCTCCATCCCTGGAGGTGTTCAAGGCCAGGCTGAAAAAGGCTTTGAGCAACCTGATACAGTGGAAGGTGTCCCTGCCCATGGCAGGGGGGGTGGAATTGCAAGATCTCTAAGGTGCCTTCCAACTCAAACCATTCTATGATTCTATTATTCTTTTAGAGTGGGTGTCTTATGCAACTAAAAGGGGAAGTGGATGTCTCTGATAAAAACTAACTGATAGTGAAATCAATCTTACAGACTTTTTCAAGTCTGTTTAAGCAAGGCAGAAGAGGGTGGTGCTAAGTGCAAAACAATGAGCAGGAAAGAGTAACACAGACAAAAGAGGACAAAGAATACAAGCAAAAAGGATTCAAGTTCATTAGTTGAAGAAGAGCTTGCTACTTTTAGTCTTGAAAACAAGTTTTTCAGAGTTGGATTTTGTGCATCTCTGTGTACCCAAAATATACATGCAGCTGAACCCTGGGAAGAGATCCTTGTCAAGTAATTAACGCTTAAGCTTTCCATGTTCTGTTAACTTCCCAGTTATACTGTAAAACAATCTCAGTGCAATCTCCTCCAGGTCATCAGCCAATTGTAATACTTCAAACTTTTTTTTTGCCAGCTTCATGTTGACTAGTCTTTGTACAATGCACAACAAGACAGAACCACTGTGTGATGGGGCCTAGTGCACACTCACAGACTTGAATTCTTGCTTGTTATTCTCCTCTATCCCCCATTACACAGCTCACTTTGGGTTTAGAACAAAAAAGTCACTGAAGACAGTTTCTGCCTGGGCACAACGAATAAGGGTGTTTACTTGATCCCAAAGAGAAAACAATATGCAACTGAGCCCAGAAACACATAGTGTTGTTTCTCATGCATATCATGTCTAATCCCTTGGCAGTGGGCAGTCTGTCATTCCAGGCAATGAGATGTGCTGGTAAATAATCCCATCCTCGATGCAAACAGAAGAAGCTGTGTCTGTGATGGATGTGGATCCTCACCATTGCTCTACCCACCATGTTTGTGTGGAATACGATCTTGTATTTTGTTCCCTCTGAGAGGGTGCTATCCTTCAGCCATCACCGTTCAGGACTGCTCTAACATACTGTTCCACTACTTTCTGTTACTATTGTATTAAAATAAAAACATGACTATAACACATTGAATCAAAAACACTGTCTTTTCACAACCTCAGTAACACCCACCTTTCTCTGCTTCTTTCAGAAAGCCAGAAGCTAGAGCCTCAACTTTTTTTTAGTATTGTGTTTAGTTATTTATCATGTCCAACCATCTGCTGTTTGACATAAAGTAACTCACACAATAATGCTCTGCCTTTTTTAAGGTTTCATGTGCAAGGTTATGTTTTCTCTTCCTGTGGTGCAGTGTAAATATAGCCATTATATGTACAAGATGCTGTACAAAGTGCCAAATGCTTGCATAGCAACAGTAAGCTTCCATTAACAGCAAGGCACTATCGTCGTCCTTCTGTGTGTTTATACTCTGTTCTTACTGATGGTGTGACCACAGTGCAGGGCAGGTTCCTCAGATTACTGCTCTGGAACAATCTCTGCCAGCTGATTCTGAAATCCTTGCTTGTCTTGTGCTGTACTTCAGCTCATAGCCAATTCTCAACAGTTGCATCTATCTAGAGGACCAAGCATTAGTACACAGTCTTCCACAGTCTTCCAAGCTTTATCATGGTCATGGCTGTGATTTTTGGCTCAACCCAATGCAGAGTTTGAAGGACAGTATGGTTGGGGGGTTCCTAAGAAGTAATCTGGAGTTACCCACAAAACTAAGTGGCTGAGGGAGTTTCACGGTACAGTCAGAAGGCATGCTCTGTCCTGGCAAGAGAACAGTCCCTGATGGTGTCATTTCCAAAATGCACTCAGAAATTATGAAGCTCTAAACTATTACCATGTTCTTCCTATAACGTTTCCCCCTTGACAAATTTTCTTCTGGAAGCCTTGTGTTGGGGAATAAAAGTTTGCTTCCCAAGTTTTGAATTAAAATGTCCATAAACTTTTGAAGGACCTGCTCATGGAAGAGTTCTTTTCCCAGTCCTTCACTGGTCAGTTTGTATCCATCCATTATTACCTAACTCTTGGCTCCTGTCCCAGAGTTTAAAGTTTACATATTCACTCTGTGTTTGTATGGCTCTGGCATAGTGGAGTTCTAGCTATGATTTGAGCTCCCAGTTACCATGAAAAGACAAGTAAGAAGGAAGTTGAGCTGTGTAATCTTCTGTAAATTAATAAAACTGGTATTTACAAGCATAGAGGGTTTAATAAAACTCAAGAACAGTTTCCTAGAGAGTAGTACATAAATTCATACTGGAGAGAGAAAAGCAAACAAAAAACCCCCAGCTTCAATTCTAGCTGGGAACACTAGATTTTCCTGGCAACTAAGTTGTCAGTGAGTAAAAAAAACTACCCAAACCAAAAAGTTAATTATTGAATGCTTTATCAGTAGTGTCTGGCATTTTTGCCACTAAAACTGGAGTTCATGTTCAGGCACATAGTACCTAGTTTATGAATGACTGCAGTTGTTAATGCATGTACACTGTGCTTGTAAAAATGATTCAGTAAATAGAAAAGCTGAGCTTTTAGCTTTTAATTTGCAATGAACTCATAAGCAAAGATGTCTCTGGAGTCTGGTGCTGACATTCTCTGTGTTAATATCAAACTCAGAGTAGCTTAGGCAGTATAAAGAGTTGATTTAGTTTTATTCCAGTGCAAACATTATAAAACAGTTGGACTCTGATTCTGTAATTACCTAATTAAATGTCCCACCAGTTTAACAAAGGAATAGCTCACCCAAGATAAGTAGATATTTTTATACAGTACCCACAGTACCTGTGCTAATCTACTGGATTCCTTGTCTGGTTCACATTATTTTTTCCCTTCAAGTCCAGTTACCAAGTACTTCATTTTGTCCTTCATTTGAAGGCACGGTAGTGCTGATTATTGTAGCTTATATATCATAGCATTTAATCTGTCTCTTAGTGCTTTATTTATTTGAAAACTTTTTTGAAGTGTAAGTAGGTGTTTTATTTAGTTGTGTTGATTTCTAAAATATTTGGTCCCCTTAATTTTAACTTGTTGCCAGTTTTGTCTGTCTAGCTTGTTTTGCTTTATCTCTATTCCTGGGATCAACTGTTGCCGCTGTTTCAGTATCAGATCTAAGTTTACTAACAGCTTACTCAGAAAAGAGAAAGAATATCATCGCTGTCCAACAAAAAGCCATACAGGACAGACTTTATTACCTGTGATTTGGCAGTGTGTTCAGTCTGCCATATTTAGACAGATGCTTCTGACCTACACCAGCCATCAAGTCTGCCCTGCCTGAGCTTCTTGCACTATGCCAACTTTATCTTTTGTATTTTATTTCCCATATGGTCACAGTTCCCAAATATTGTAATTGTCATCTGACAGTCACACATGGTAGCCAATAAACTTATGACATCATTTTTTATCTTCCTTCTTTGGCCTCATTGTTAAGAGATGAGATGATGTCATGATCCTAGGGAGGACTGTGATTTCATCAGAAGTACTACAAAGTTTAAGTCATTAATGGGGCAGAGGGGTGAGAGTTGAAAAGCAAAAATGAGAGGATTGTTTTGTCAAATGACCAGATGTGGGACTGTAATTTTCCAAGAGCTGTTGCAGCTGAGATTAGAGGCAAAGCAGGAGGTACTGATCATGTACCAAAATGCTCATCTGTAACATCACTTATCAGCTCTCAAGCTGTCAGGGCTTTCATTGCATAACCAAACTTGGTTTTGAACCAAGTATTTTCAGATTTAGTTTTGTGACAGAGACACTGTGTCCCTCCCTGCCCCTTGAAAATACAGTGCCAAGAGGGGTTTCTGTAGTCAAAGTACTAGCAGAGAAGGTTTTTTTTTCTTCTTAGTATATAACAAATCTAAATGACGAAAGCTCTCAAAAGAGCCTTTCTTCTTCCTCTATAACCATATCCAGCTTTCCAAAACCATGAAAACCTCAGTGCTTCCTTTATATCCCAGGAGCTCTTTCCACAGTCAAAACTCAGTTCTCTTCTACAGAATACTTGGCTGCTGAGAAACAGAGACATATATTGACTCCTATGATCCAAATATGGCGAAAGCAAAAGTGTATAGGAATATTTAAATTAGGAACAAGACATACTAAATGTATCAGCCTTGCTGGAGGTCCACTTGGACCAGACTGGTCTCATCAGAAAGTAATTCTGAATCTGTAAAAAAAACAAACCTGAGCTCTCTAAATGTAATCATAGAAAGCTTAGAAAATCTTGAGCCCTGATAAAACAAAGCAATCACAATGTATGAGATTAAGGATATAACAGTGAAATCATCAACATGTTCTTTGTTCAGCCAAAGCCCAGAATTCCTGCATAGGCACGTTCAAACAGAGATCTGTACTCTGCTTAGGCAAAATACATCCTCATGTTTAAATGCGCACACATAGAAGAAATGAGAGCTCACACACAGCTACTTGGAAAACCCCTCAATCCTGTTTTGGTCTGAAACTCTTCCAGGCCCAAAAGCCAGCTTTTCATCAGACCAGTAAATCTATGTATGACTAGCAAAGCCTTTGCCCAAAATACTATTTTCAGCGCACAGCAAATCAGAAGCAAGATGATCAGTATTATTTGTTTAGAACAAAATAGTACAAAGCATGCTTTGAGAGCTTCAAACAAAGCTGCTCTGCTTCCCAAGGTATAACCTTTTCTTTGCTATTCCTGCATCTCTTGCAAACTAAAAAACAGCAATCTCAATTCTGGAACAAAAAAGATGTTTGGAATCCAGCTCCTCCTGTTGAGAAGATGGTTGCTTTCTTCTCAGTCGCATGTCTACAATTTCTAAATCAGATTGCCTACTGATATTGAATTATCCTCGCAAACGGGTTATGGAAGTTATTGCTTGGGGGTTGTAGTAGCACATCTTAATTAGTTTACTGTATTGTTACCTTAGTATTATTACCTCTTCCCTGTAGCTTACAAAGATATAACAGCCAAAAAGATAATAGGAAGATAAAGACAGATTTTGTATAAAGATTTTTCTTATGGTAGGCTAAGCATTAAGCACTAATAGAGCTTAGCCTGAAGTTCATTCTGTAACTCCCTTGAGAAAATTAAGTGTCTAAAATCAGTTTTATAATAAAAGTAGCAATATTTGGTGCTTATCACTAGGACAGAAAAAAATCTTCATTTCGGCACAGACCAAGGTGTAGAAGTGGTTGTTCTGTGAATGAGGGAACACTCTGTCCCTTGCTTGTAGTTACGAGAAGCAGGTTTCCTTCCTGACTTTGGAGTCAGAAAATTCTGCACTGTCACTGCCTAAGGTACTGTCGTTAGTTCAGGTTGTCACATAAACCGCATGAAAAGGGCTTTAATCACCCCTCAAGAAGGAGGCAGATGGAGGATAGTGAGCAGGCAGTTAGGAAGAGGGGCGGATCCTGGCTGCTTTGTCCCACGCCAGTGAACTCATAGAGGAGGCCTCTGCAAGCTTTGCCTGGTTCTCCTCTTCAGTCCTCTCCCGTGGATTTTGCTGAAAAAAGTGAGATAATCCAGCCTCTTGGGATTTTTTTTCTCTCAGTAAGACATGACTTACTTGAATGTTCAAAGTGGTAAACTGTAGCCAGAATAGGACATTTTTAGGAGATTTTAGCGATTACAATTTATGCCAAGGACTGTGCTTGTCTAGCATTTAAAGTACAGTCATCCTTTGAATGCTTGTATTTCTTTAAGCAGAATTGGAGCTGTATGGAACAATGTTAATGTTTAAATATATATTTGGCTTAAATTATTTTTTCAGTCTTGCTTGCTGTCAGAGCTAGCTTAATCTTACTACTACCAGGATGATTTATTCTTATATATATAGTATTACTGATAAAGATAATGATCAAGATTGTGCCGAAGTTCTAGAAATAAGTTGAGGTATGGATTAAATCCTGCAGGTGTAGTCACAGGACAATAAACTCTTCTCGATTATTTGCATCAAGTCTGGGCCAGTAATCAGTAAATACAGTTACTTACTGCAGTCTTTCTCTTATCTAAGCAGTTCAATCTCCTGGTTTTGGCTGAGGAAGTGTATAAAACTCTCACTGGTGCCTCTAAGTCAGGTATTTTAAGTCAAACATTGACATTTATTTCGGTTTGCACCTGCTATCTTTCTTTAAATCTTCATATCAGGACAGGCATATCTATGTGACCTTATCCGAGGAACTGACTTAATTTTTATGAAATCTGCGTCTTGAGTACCTGTATAGTTAATAGACATGACCAGCTTTGCAAAATCATGAAAGCAATACTTTATTTTATTTCAGTTTTTTGTTCAAATTTCTATGAATGCGAGAAGTATCCCTCATAAAACAATAATAAATCCTTCCCTCAAAATATACTTGATGTCAAAATGAATGTAGTCTCTCCAAAAGTATTACAGCACTACAGTCCCTGAGCATAGTAATGAATGTTATTTTAGAACTACAATTAAACAACATTTCATCTCCATGAGTCTAAAAATAATAATTTGGAAAACTAAACTTAGGTTTGCTGTGGCAAAGAATGTATCAGCCAATTTGGATTTGGAAAATGAAGTATTTAATGGAGGAACTACAGTCTGTGGTTTAAAAGGAAGTCTTTTCTTTTTCTGATTCTTGCTGTTGTGTTCAAAGCTGAGCAAAAATTAGAATTTTACCCCAATGGAAAGCACGTTTTAATATCCTTTTTCCCTTTCAGTATTTTAATATTAATATTTGAAAGAAGACTCTGAATTGTAAATGGATCTTCATGTACAAAATGCACAAAAGCTTTTACAAGTGAAACACCTGTCTTAAAGGGGAGTTATTATGGATACATAATCTGGCCAAAAAGCATGACGCATTTGAATGACTCTCAGGCAGCAATAACCCTATATAAGGAAATCTAATTCAGTGAACTGAGAAATTTGAAACAATATTAGTTTGTCAAGTGGTGAAATACTGTAAATGAATGTGTAATCAGTTCTGCCTGCTTTACATTTTCTAGACTCCATCCTTACATAAAAGCCAGTGAGGGGCAACTCTGTGCCCCTGTATTTCTGTTCATGATTTGAAAAAAAGCTTATAAGCACTTGCACATACATACAAGAACTTTTTCTTAAGTTATGTTTCAGGGTTATTTTGAGAAAATGGCTCCATTCAAGAATTAGGACTCTGTGAAAATCATTTATCCTGTTCCATAAAGTTGGCAGCAGTGTATCTTATATACAAGCATGTTGCATAAATCCATGGAAATTAGTGGAATCCATTTTGTTAGCTGCAGCATGTTCTGGGACACAAAGCCTTTGTCCTGGCAGGCTGTATGCTTTGCATATTCAGCTATGCAAATCTGAGAATTCATTGGAGGCTTTGCACCATTCCTACTACCCTTGTTACAGTTTACCATACGTTTTGTCTACTGCAGCCAATTCTACACACCACGAACAGTCTCTCAAACCCAGCATCTTCTACCCAGAAAAGCAACATAAGCGTGTTCTACTATTATTTGCACGTCAGCAACATTGTGTTCAGTGTATCATGTGCAAAGAGAGTTTCCATCCCAGTGAGTTTAGAGTCTGATGCTCAGTTCACACAAAGCAATATAATCCCATTCAAGCCAGCGAACTCTGTATTACACAAGCAAAGGGTCTTGCTCATTTTTTCAAATAGGTGGAAATATTTTTTTAAAAGCAAGACTGGGAACAAACCAGCAGGGAATGCTTTGCATCAGACTCTGCCATAGTAACAGAAGAGGACAAAGGCCTGGATAGAAAATATGGAAAATAATTCTATTTAATAGAATAAAAAATAAAGTCATACCCACAGGTAGCTCAGTTTCATGTCAAGGTATATGTCTGCTTCTGATCTGAACTCTTTAGACACCCTGTTTTTTCCCCATGCCCACCCCCACACTGCAATTTGGGCACAAACAAAAAGGCCTCTCTGTGCAGTCATCCCAGAGATATCAGATGCCCCTCCCCTGCAGCCCTAGGTGACAACCCAGCTCATTCATCCTGTATGTTTGCATGGGGCTTTGATCGTGCTTATTGCTCATCTACCTTGTCCAGGCCAGATGTAATTTGTCCTGTGTAATCCTGCTTCCTGTGGCAGAATTGGTTTGATAGGATTTTCTCACTTTCTGTTTCATACTGCTAACATGTCTGTACAGATGTAAGCACAACTTAGTGGGGCACGTCTTTTGTCTGCAAAATCTTAAGGATTTTTTATTGTTAGTGGTTTGTTCATTTCCCATGATCTCCCTTCTGTGCAGCACACTTTAAATATAGCACATCCTTGTTAAAATAGTCTTCCTCCTCTTTTTCATGTATTTCTATACTACGTTATGAGTAATCTAGGTGAAACAGCATAAAAATTACATATAGAAATGAACTTAAAATTTTGCACAAATAAAACTTAATCTAAAACTTCTTAAAGTGTAATCTTATTACATGAATGCATTATCCTCAGTTCTTTCAAATTTACAGTACAAGTTCACATGACATGTTTTGATCACCCAGGAGATGTTCTTGTAAAGTTCAGAATCTCACCTGAATGCAAATCCAAATGTTCCTCACATTTAGACAGGAAAGATCAGATCCGTAGTATTGCTTTACACACATTTAATTTTCAGAATTTATGCTGTTTCTTTGCTAATTGGAGCTCCTTCCCTGTTTATTTTACTGCCATTTGGAATGCCAGGATACCTTTCTGTCTGTATAGCTCAGCTACTGAAATGGATGTCCAAACCCAACCCCTGCCAACAGCAACCAATTTCACCCTCATTTCAGGCTGCCTGTTTGACTTCTCCTCCTGTCCAGTTTGCATGACATTGATTATATCAGGCTCATCATAAAGGTTAGATCCTCAATTTATAAAAGCTGACATAATTCCATGGAAATCTTGACCTGTATCTGCCAGACCCAAAATCAAAAGCTGCCAGGCTCTACCAACCAGCTAGCACACCCAAGAGCTGCCTGTGCTAGATGCGAGTCACGATAGACTCCTGGATCAGGAACCACAGAGTATATCCTACACTGCACTGTGTAGGTTGTATGGAAACACCTGTGTGGGATTTACATGAGATAGCAGTACAGCTATGCTGACATTATACTCCACCCAAGCTAATACCTCTCCTGTGAAGCCTACGCAGAGCTTTATGGTGACTCCAATAGATCGGCTAAATGGATGCATGTACATGACACTGCTTGGTGCTGGGTA
Organism: Dromococcyx pavoninus; assembly: GCA_033558185.1. NCBI lineage: Eukaryota > Metazoa > Chordata > Aves > Cuculiformes > Neomorphidae > Dromococcyx > Dromococcyx pavoninus. The sequence goes on from JAUMJL010000212.1 coordinate 4,220,376, forward strand.
GAAAGTGTTGTGGCCCCACCTGTGATTTAAGAAACACCAGCCTCTAAATATTCTGCCACAATATCACTACAGGAGTAGGTCACTGCTGAGAACACAGTCCAGAGACACTTAGGAAATTATGAGATTGTTTCCTGCATGTACGTCTTCGTCTTTTCCCTCCTTCACCAACTGTTCAGCAGTAGCAGCTCTATAATCAGGGTGGGAAGCGCCATTCTCCCTCTCTCATTACTTCTTCTGGGGGGTTCTACTGTCCAATATGTGGTTGTATCCCAGGATGATCACAGATGGGTCTATGTCTTCCAGGAGAGCAGCAGCAAGAGCAGTTGGGTATGTTTTCCCTGGCTGGGGACATGTCTCGCATCTCACATTTGTCACAGCTTTGCTGATTCCACTCATATTGCTCAGGTCAAGTTCCCAATTTTCAATTTTTCTGCTGTTTCTATTCTTAACCGACTAGTACCAGCCACATGTGAGAACCGCCAGTTTTACAGAGCCACCCAACTTTCCACAGCAATGCTAATATCACAGTGGACATAAGTAACATGGTGTCCAAAGGACATGCTGTGCTGGGTACCAGAAGGTAGATAAGAATTAACTACTGCCTCATCCTGTTTTCCCAAAGACCCACCAGGCTTCAAGCTAGGCCTGCCCTAAGGCACTGGAGTTAAAAAGCAAATGAACAATTAAAATCCTACATTTAGATTACGAGTCCAAACATTTCGAATCCAACCAGGATCTTTCATCAATGGAATCTGAAAGAAAAAAAAAGAAAAATAATATAGTTAATTAACTAGAAGTTAGTGTATCCAGGTCTCAATTATGGTCTAATGAATACTTTTCCCATGATCCATTGTAAGCCACATTGCACTTGTCTCATCCTCACTTTTTATCTGTATTAAGAGATGTTCTCAATTTCCTTTCCACCACCTCAGTTTTCTGGGTTTTTTGCAGAAGGATTTACTCCTCTGCTAGCAGCATCTGTATCATCAGCCAGAGAGAGCTTGAAAGCAGGGGACACCTGTGAGCTCTGAAGCAGCATGGTCCACTACAAGCTCTGTTTAGTCTTTAGCAGGACAGGGGTGCCCAATGCAAGGACAGAGGCAGAGGAGTAATCCCACTCTGCTGCCTAAGAAAAAAAATCTCTTCGTGTAGCAACATCCCTAGATCTGTTCATGGTACAGGAAGACCTTGTATACACAGTAGAACAGGAAAAGGAATTCTGTAGGATTCTTCTCTCTCTCTCTCTTTCTCTTTTTTTTCTCTCTTTCTTACTCTTTCTTTCTTTTTTTTTTAAATAATGAAAGTTCTTGATAAATCACATCCATGATTAAATAAATAAATGTCAGAAACACAATAATAGGAATTGCCACAGGGAAACAGTACATTTCATTAGCAGAGAAGTCAGCAGTGTGTTGCAACAGAGTGGGTAATTGTACAATAGCGCTGCTGCCTGTGCATCCAGTTCCTCTGAAAAACATTGATCAGAGGCAGTCCTGTGAAACATTCTTTGTGTACTGGTACCACAACCACGCGACTCTCCAGGATCCGTGCCAGCAGTTTAAAAGGACAGTTAATGTTGCAGTTAAGTATTTGATCTTTAGAGTTGTCTAATCGCTGCTCTCACTTGCATTTGGAAATCAACCCCAAGGAGCTTTCATTCAGTCTTGCAATTAATGGAAAAATTTAGTATTTATTGAATGATATTTTGTCCATTGTTTACACTGACTGCTATAAATCAACTGTCTGCCTTTTCTATTTAGTAGAATTGGAAATGCAAACTGACATGAGTAAAAATTATTTTAAAGCAGACACAATGCCTCTAATATTTTCTTCAGCTGCACCAGTACTTGTAGTCACCCTGCTGACCTTAGAGAACAAAGCTAATATAGAGAAAATTTGACCTTGTGCTTAAGCTAGTGAAATAGGACACAAGGGCTATTCCTGACCCAGAAAGCTAAACAGTCAAGGCGCAAGCAGAGGCACTGGGACACTCCGGTCTGTGCCTTGGTGCTGGGAGAACAGTGCTTGGTATGGCTGCAGCCCCAGCCAGCTAGCAGCTCTAGCCTGGGAAAGAGCACAGAGCATTTTCAGCAGACATCTGAATGGGGCCAACCAGTTTTGAGGATTAGAGGAGTGTAAGAGCATGGAGGTGACTAGATCGTGCCAAGTAGCATCAAAGCTGGAGGATGGGCACTGTCACTGTTTAGTTCACTAGTGCCAGTGTAGTCAAGAGATCCAGATCTCTTCCAGAGCTACCTGAGGTTTCTTCCAAGAGTGTGGACAAGTCACAAGCCCTGTTTGCTGCTCAGTTCTGCTGCTGTCAGGACCAATTCAGTAACATTTGCAAGAAAACTTTAACTTCTGGTGCCAAGCAGAATTTGCCTTTTAACCCCTAAAGAAAGGCTTTATGACCCTATCTTGGCCAGTCTGGTATCATAAGCCATTACTTTTCCCAGCTAAATATGAAATGTGTAAGAATTAAAAGATCTCTTATAGCTGATAGAATATGGAGTAAAACAAGAGAAAACTCAGTGATAATATATTATGGCATGATATCTGCAGAAGAGGTTACTCTGTAACCTCACTAGAGAGAAAAAAAATCTTGTATAAAAATGAAAAGGTGGCAACTGTAATCCTTATCTCCTTGAGAGAGATGTGGAGATGCAATGAGAATGAAATGCAACAGGAATCATTTAGGCATTAGAAAAACTTTATGACACTAGGAGTAGACAAGCTTTGGTATGGCTTGCCGGAAGAGGCTGAGATCTTTCAGAGCAAGCGGAGCACACATTTGTCAGAAATGTTTTAATTATAGTTGAATTTGCCTGTAGGCATAGAAATGAACCGGATGATCTCCAAGTCTCTTCCAGCCTTGTTTTCTATTACTCTGCTATAAAGTGACACAACTAGATGAGACTGCATTTTTAGGAGCTATTTCCCAGCAATGAAATCTCACAGTGGAGAAAAAACAGAAAGAAGTGGCGAAAACCCTGTCACGTGAGATGTTTTGACTATGACTAAGAAAATAGTGCAGAAACAAGATGTAAGGAACTATCCAAGGACGAGTAGGCAGGGGATAGGCTGGGTGATGTAAGATGCTCTTCTCTGTCAAACTTCTGACTCAGTCGCACGACATCACCTGACTGGTGTTTAAATCATCACATTGATGCAACAATCTTGTAAACAAAGCTGCTCATCTGTGAATTACTCAGGTAATTCAGATATGGTTCCTACTGTAATCATGCCTCTTACTGTACTTAAGTACACACGCTATGTGTGCTTTATTGCTGCTAATACAAGATAGGAACATCCTATTTCTTCCCTTGAAGAACATTTGACTTTAAAAAACGGTTATAAGACCCGATTCTGATGCCAGAGGTGACTTATATTCTCTCTGTAGTGTGGGTGTCTAGGGCAGAGCAGTTGACCCATTACTTCACAGAGATCCAGAACTAGTACCTTTGATGAGGGGATGCTATCTCCGTTATAGAGTATCTTTTAAGAAATAGAGAGGAGGGAGGGCTTCCTTCTTTTAAGTTAAGATGACAATCCTAAATTTGGCACATGACCAAATTACTTTTTTAAGTAACCTAAAGAAATAAAAATAATTTCCTGGTATCTGGAATAAGTAGGTTTTACTGACAACACTAAATTTTCCTGGAGAGGTGTAGCTAGAGTCAGGGAGTGCTTAGTACATCAGTAAATAATGTCAAAGAAATGTAAATACAGAGAGCTCTGTCAGAAACTGCAGTAGTGAGTTCCTAGTCAAATCACCTAACGTCTTAAAACACCAAGTCAGAGAACTGATGTCTACATTTACTCTCTATCAGAAAACTACCCAACTGTAGCCACTGGTCTGTGGAAGGTCACATAGGGGGCTACAGAACATGGACATCAGCACAGCTGTTTAAGTACTTTGCAACATGAAAATCATAGTCAAACTTTATAATATGAATTGGAGGAGGCCCAACAATAAACCAGTTCTCCTTTATCAACTCACTCAAACTTGAACCGCATCATTGCTTTCAAGTCAAAGGAGTCATTATGCTCAAGCATTTTGATAGCTCCAGGGTCCCAAGGCTTCACATGAAGAGAAAGACTTGGGTATAGGGTAGAAATCGCAGAATGGTAGGTGTTGGAAGGGATCTCTGGAAATCATCTTGTCCAACCCTCCATGCTAAAGCAGGCTCCCCTGGAGCAGGTTGCACAGGAACACATCCAGGCGGGTTTTGAGTATCTCCAGAGACGGAGACTCCACAGCCTCCCTGGGCATCTTGTTCCAGGGCTTTGTCATCCTCAATGTAAAGATTTTGCTCAGGTTCATATGGAACTTATTGTGCTCTAGTGTGCACCCATTGTCCCTTGTCCTGTCCCTGGGAACCACTGAAAAGAATTTGGCCCTATCCTCTTGACATCCGCCCTTTAGATAAGGGAAGATTCCAAGCAGCTTGAAGCCTCCTTACTCGCCCAGCCCTCACAGCCCACATTGCTCTGGGGACAGTGTGGGTGCCACGTCAGCTTCTGCAGCGTACGATGTTCTCCCTGCCCTGTCACTGCTGAAAATACAGATAGTGGCATTTTGCACTACCTCAAGTTCCTAAATCATTTTAAAATCTAGACCCATGCTAAATCCTTTTAAATAATCCAGCATCCATGGCATTTCTATCCTGGAGCTTATTCCTAAGTGTTAGAAAGAGAAGAGGGAAGGTTGGACTGGAGCACTCTGCAGCAGAGCCCAGGCATAGTAGTTTGCTAACCACATTTGAAAGTGAGTTTGAGAAAAGGTAGGAGGAACACTGCATAGCAGTTAAATTATTTAGCAAGGCACCTCATTGATTATGTCTCAGCACTGGGTTAATGTGTGAGACTCCAGCACAGCTCTTTGAAATACACCCATGAAGGTGCCTTTGACCCAGGTCTCTATTCTTTCTGCTGAGTTCCTCCCATTTCTTAACCCCACATTACTCACAGTGAAAATTAACAGCTGTTTATCTAAAATCTTATGACACATCTGTTGACAGCTGATAAAGGTCGTTTCCTCATCTCCACCAAACCATTCAGCTTGAGGAGCGTATTTGAACACCACCTCCATTGGCTGGCGCGGTGGCCCCACCACCACGCCTGCTGCTTGCTTTTGGAGGATATTCTAACAACTGCAGTTAACACCACACCTGGGAATGTTCCTCTTAGCAACTACCCCAGGCTACCAAAAGGTGTTTCAAGAGGTGGTGTTTCCACACCACACCCTCCCTTGTGGCATCAGCCTTTCCAGACCCAGAGGCCTTCCAACCCCCTCCTTTACAGCGCAGCCTCTCCATCAGGCTGGGAAATGGAGGCTGCTGGCTGCAGCTCTCCACTGGACCACTCCAGAAGGCCATACACGCCTTTTAGCAGGGGAGGATAAAATGACCATTTCCTCCTCACTGCTTGGAGCAGAAAGCTGGTGGGTAGCTGCATTACTGTGGTATCTGCACCGGACATGCCCTTGCATGTTGGGTTTAGCCTTGTGGCAAGCTTTGGGTCGTCCATACCCTCGCTGTTAAGTATGAGGCAGAGGAGTTCAGTGTTAGATCCAGAAGAATATGAGACTTACTGCCATGAAGAATCTGAAAACTTTCAGTTACATAAAGAACAGATCAGGTGGATGCTTGCCCCATTTATATTCATACTGAGACACCGGATACGTGCTTAGTCATGTACACAGAGGACCCTCGGGAAGGAGCTCAGCAGGAGCTGTTAAGAAGCTCTTGGCTTATTTCAGACATATTCTGGTCAAACAGGTACAGCAGCAGAGCTAAACCCGGAAAAATCCTGTTTATAAGCTTGAGAAGCTGGGTTTGTGACACACGCTGGATCCCCAGACTCTGCAGCACCCAGAAGTCATCAGGAATAAAAACTGCTGTAACTCTTGTGCTCTTTAAATAACACAGGACACAGATTTTACGTTTTCACTTGGGAGTAAATTTTGCCGTAGGTCACACACAAATACCTTATAGAAGTTTGTGGGAGCTTCTGAAAAGGAGCATTCCCTGATCCCTTGTGTTTTTTGTGTAAATCTGCACAAGTGTTTCAGGAGCAGGATAGACTTAGCAAGATAACAGGCACAAAAATGGGTGCTGCACACTGAAAACTGTATGAGCCTTTCGTGTTGTGAATTGAACTCTTTGTCCATTTGCCTAATGCAGCTGCCTCTGTAACATGGCCTAAAAGTCACTGGAGCAAGTGGGACGTAATGGGGATGACCTTTAAAAATCAGCTGGACTTTTTATTCTCTCTGTTTAGTCTCTTTGTTTGCTTGTAGACTTCTACTCAGAGGACTTCCCTGTGGGTATCATAGCTGTTTGAGATTGCAGGTGATGCTTCCCATCCCCCTGCCCACTCATTTGTGGGAAACCTCCCATTAGAATGAAATTTATTCAGAGGATATTACATTTTGCCACAGACTGAAGTTGCTTCTAGTCAGTACTGATATCTTAAGTACTTGTGTATAAGTTACAGTCCAGAGTCAGCAAGCATACCAACAGAGTAAAGTGCACACCAGGTTTTAAAATATGGCATCATGACAGGTTAGAAAGAGTGATAGCAAGCCTGCATTAAAGTGCAAGTGAATTAAAATATACATGAGGGGTTTTCCACTTCTATCTGTCCATCTAGGGGAAAAAATACAGATTGGTTTGCTATGATTCTTTCAAACCTTTCATGCCATCAGACCTTAAAGCCTCACATGCACATTGCTAAGTGTAGAAAAGTGTATCTTTTAAGTGTAGTCTTCATAGTTTTTTGAAGAGGTTTGCTAGCCACAGCTTTTGGGAAGTAAGCTTAGGTCATTTTGTGGAACAAGGGAATGTTTGTATTGTGGAGAGGACAGATCTCGTGTCCCAAGATCAGATTTCTGGAGTGGAAACAACAGGAGAAGAAAAACAATCCTACATCTGAGAGGTGGATCAGAAAGTTTGGAAACTTCCACTGTCGCAGGCTGTCTGTGCTCTGCTGCACAACCCAGCTAATCTCACTCTGCTTCTGTTTTTTTAAACATAAAATAGAGAAAACAGTATGAACCTCAGACTACTGTTATGAAACTGAATTTCTCAATGTTCACAAAGGTTCTGGATTGCTTGGGTCAGTACACAGGGCTCACACGTAGTAAAGACTACATATAAATAAAAGTAAACACAAGTTAACAAATAGGGTTTGAAAGCAGCTCCCTAGTGGATTTTATCCTGGAGATCAGAAAATAAGGAGGAGGGGAAAGCTAAGCATGCCTTTCATTGCACATGATTTGTTTTTCTTACTAACACTACATGATGTTCAGGATTATTTCTAGGAAGAAGGAGGTGGTCATAAAAAACAATCAAAATACACTGCGGCTTTGCTGACTGGTAGATAAACAGCACGTGTAAGAGCAAGAGGAAGTTTTCTACACGAATTCTTGGGAAGAAGCATCACAGAACACAAAGAGCAGGAGAATAGCATTTCTGCAGAGCAAATTTAGTATTTGTTCATGTAGAAAGCTTTAAAAGTCTTTAGAAATATTTTGAAACATGTTAATAATCTCTTGGTCTTATATGGACTTTAATTAAAACTTAAATAATTGGATTGGTTTTGAAATTGTTTCACCATATAAAAAAATCGCACTTTTAGAGGTTCCCTACCTCTCCTTCAACTTCCCTCAGCATTTTGCCTGGCCTGTCTGGTGGCCTGGCATCTATCACTCTGTTTTGTTAGATGTCATATAGTTTTTCTCCGGGTAGCACAATGGTATGGATGAAGCTATACAGATCCCTGGCTATGGAGCATGCAGTTTACATCACCAGCAGATGCTTCACATGGGACTGGCTGACCCCAGAATAGAGCAACAGGTCATAACATTAATTTTCAAGTGTCTCTTTGACACTCCTAAAGATTCCATGGCTGCTAGGCTGGTAGTGCAGCAGCACTGGATTGAAACAACAGCCCTCAGGTATGCCATGGAGCTCTCTGTTTTCTGGATTTGTAGCTTAAGGACCATATGGAGAGATGCGCCTCAAAACCTGCACCACAAACTTCTTCAAAACTCTTCCAGTGTCCAGCGACATGGTTGAGGATATCAGAAATCCACCTCTGTCAGTGGAGGATCTTGACTGGTGTTTCTGTTACTTATACAGGGCTGGTTTTCCCCAGAAGTTCAAAAGAATTCAAAGTTCTATTTTGTGAATCATTTTTATTGAGTACATTTGACTTTAAAAGCACTCCTGCATTCAGGTGGATGAAGAATTATTAACTGCTCTGTGAGAAAATTAACATCTCCTGATACTTCAGGCTAGCAGAATCAGTTTTTAAATTAACCTCACAGATGAGAAAGACAGCAAAAACTGAGATAGTGACAAGAGATAATCTGTTCGCTGTAGCAGGCTCCACATATTTACTTGTTTTCTCTTCATTATGCAATGCCCATAATGTAATTATTCCTATGTGAAGGGTCTCCTGCATAGACCAAGCTCACTGGTCCAACTGTTTGTGTTTTGCGTCAGGTGGCAACATAGGCCTATACCTTTTCAGAGCCTTTTTTACCCAAGTCACGATTTTAATTACGTGTCATCAGTTGAGTAGAAAGCTGTCCTGCCTCTGCGTTGGTTTGTCACTGTTAGCATTAGATTTGGAGTCCCCACAGATTACAATGAAAGGTATTTAAAGTAAGAACCCTTCTATATTCAGCCCATGTGCACCTATCTGACTTCAAGACCACCTTTCTCAAGTGGGATCAGATCCTAGGGCTGCCCCCCTTATCTTAGGCATCCGTAACAGAAAAAGTTACATCTGGATTCTCATTCTAGTCAGAATCACAGTCACTGAGGTTGGAAAAGACCCTTAAGATCATTGAGTTCAAATGTAAACCCAGCACTAGCAACTCCACCACTAAACTATGTCCCTAAGCATCGCATCCACACACAGAATCACAGAAGTGTTGAGGATGGAAAAGATGTTTAGGATCATAGAGCCCAGCTGTAAACCCAGCACTGCCAACTGATCAATAGCAAGTTTTGCATTGCTAGAGCGTGATCCACCTGACCTACCTTAAGATGCCATGATGCAGAGCCTGTGGCCTTTCGCAGTCATCCTCAGTGGAGGGTAAAGGCTCCCTCCAGCTCCTGCCAGAAGCTAAGGGACAATATTGCTGGACTGAATTCAGCCCAGCTCTTATATACATCTTATATAGGTGCTCTGTGGAAGTGAAACCTTTTCCCCACTACTCAGTGCCCCCATCCCTCTGGATCTGTCATCCCTCACCCTCCGACTTTGATTAGCTCTTATGTTTAATGCCCTTCCTACTTAGAGGCTACAGAAAAAGTGCTCAGCCCATGCAAAAGCTCAATACCTGGGTCCTGCACTAAGCACTGGCTGAATACTTAGTCCAGAACATTTTCTTAGTGCCTTAACCATCACAGAAACCTCCCTCTCCTACCCAGGTGCTCAGAACTGCCGAGAAAACTGGGTCAGGAAACTTGACCATTGCCTCTCCACCCATTAGACACACACTGCCTGCAGGAAATTAGACACCTGCTTCAGTCTTCTTCTTGCAGTCATTAAGTGTTGCTATAGTATGTCTGCCAAACCTCTATTAATAAACCATGTTTTTGTCTGTCACACAGTTATGCCAAGATAAAATGCCGTTCTCCTTTTACCATCCATCTTCTTTGTGTTTCATATCCTAACAGAGCTTTACATTCTGTATCATTTCCTAATCTACTGAGATTTGTGCAGCACTTACAAGAGGATGAAAATTTTCAAAAATCACTGAACTTGACAAATAAATAAGTTACAGGAAACCACTTGTTCTCAGCTATACCATTAGGGACTGACTATGCACAGCCTACCACCCTGGGGAGGACGGAAGAGAGAAATATTATTAATTTTGGGCAAAATGTAACCTTTATGGCTCAGTTTATATCCAAGTATATTGCTGCAGAAATGTTCTGTGGCCATCTTCATTGGCTCCTACTTTACAAGTCTAACGCAGCTGCTGAAGGCTAGAAGAAGGGACATGTGAAATGAAATATAAAACAAACATCTTTCTTCCACAATTTTACCTTCCTTCATTTAATGTTACTTTTTACATTGGGGGAGGGACTATTACTGTGCTTATAATCTGTTTATTAAATGCATTGCCGTCCTCTTATATACAGCACAACCTCCATGAATCTCAAAGTATATTACAAAAATATTATTAACATAATACCCTTTTAACAGATGGAGCAACTGAGAAAGTTGCAGTGGATTATTGAAACTCATCCAGTAGCACAAGGGAAAATAGCTTTGTCACTCTGCCTCAGGCCAGCACTACACTGATTAGGCCAAGAGCTACAGTTTATTTCTCAATCTTAGCTGAGAGCCAAGTATTACTTGTCTTACATTCAACTTTTGGCCTCTCTTGCACACGCAACATAAAATTTCCAGGGGAAGGGATTTTTGAGTACCCAAACATTTTTGTATTTCATGCCTGTATTGTTTTAAGTTAGGTCAATTGCAATGACTGTTGCATTATCACTGACCTTTCAAAAAATGCCAGGACTCAGCCAGCGAATCCAATTTAACTAAGGGTATAAAGACAAAGGACGTTTAAATACCTATGGGAAAATTCTCTTTCAAGTTTAATCCGTTTTATTTTAAATTAGGCTAATACAAATAAAGGAAAATGTTATTTTTCAAGAGGATTTTCATACAAATATTTCTTGCAATCTGTTTCCCTATTGAACAGTGTAATTCTGTCAAGTTTCCTAAGTGTTCCTCTGCAGGAAAGCACCCCTGCAGATGTCTTTCTTTGACTCATAAAATCTCTAAGCAAAAGCTGACAGACAGGAGGTGCTCAGACAGTTATGATGAAAGTCTAGATCCATGCAGTCTAGAGATATCTTAGAGATATTTACTGGGATGTGATCCCACAAAGCCCCAACTTATAACTCTGCCTCATGTTCCTCCACCTTCATGCATCCAAGAAATGAGTCCACGGGATCCTAAAATACTTAGGGAAAGATAGGGCAATCCATCATGATTTCCAGATTTTAAGGGAAAATAATTATTTTAATAGCAAAGCTATGCAGAACTCCTTGAGATGCTTGACGATATATTATTTGCTTTTTAAAAGGTCATGTCCTTCCTGTAGCAGATTGCTATATGGAGGATGTTAGCATCAAAGCTGTACTATGTGCAGAGGGTGAACAAAGAGAATGGTGCATTGTACCCCAGCATAATGAAAAAAAAAACCCCTCTCTCGTAGGATGTAAAATACTGATGTAAAGGTAAATAATTGGAAGACTTTTATACTGATTAGCAGGCGTACAAAAATACCTGGATGTAAAGATGCATCCAAATTAACTGAGGGTTTTTTTAAAGGATGCATCCAATTTAATTGATGAAGCATGCTGCGGTCTGTTAATTATCACATTGCCTCATTTCTAACAAGATGAAGATAAATACCAGGCATCAGCCATAAATAATACGTGTGACCACTGGAGGTCACTTTTGATTTAGAAATCCTTCACTTCAGAGGCCTTTTGGCAGCAATGCAATTTATGCAAAAGCAGAAAGGAGCGCAAATGGAGCTTGCAACTTGTTTGTGAAAATTCATTGGAAAAATTGTTTCATTTTAGGATATTTTGTAACCCAGAAGGGCTTCATGGAATTATAGCAAAGTATTTTCATGACACAGCTATTCTCACCATTTTTTTTCCATATTACAGTTTCACAGTGTGGCTATTTTGGCCTGAAAGACAATATTAATAAATTGATTAATGGAAAGAACTGAAGGATTGGATTAGGATGAAAAAAGAACATATTTCTGTCTTGTAGCTATGCAGACATGTTACTGGCTCTGCATTTAAAAGAAGAAAGTGTTAAAATTATTCACTTGTTCTGTGGATCAGATATTTATCTCTTAGCTCAAAGGGTCCAACTTTCAAGCTTTCGCCGCTGGATATAAAGGAGGGAAAAAAGAGTAACAATATTCTATGTGCGGGATTAATGTCTAGATTAATCCTACAAAATCTTACTCCTATGAGGGGGTCATCCTTAAAGTATTCATATAATTGACTTCAGAGGTGGCGTGTGTCTGAATTCAGAGGGAGTTAGACCAGCCTCCATGTTCAGCCTCTTTCTTTTCGCAGTCTTTCTTGTTTGCTCAGGCTCTCGTGAAAGGGGGCCTCTACCTGGCCTCTTTTGCATGGGAGCAGCCATGCAATCCGTTCATCCCTTGTATTTCCCATCTCTACTGGGCAAAGGACAATTTATTCACCTATTGTAGCAGCACATTCAGCAGAGGTGCCACAAAAGCAGCATTACTCAAAGATCAGACCAAGGCTTTGGCAGAATTCAGAAGACGGGGGGAAAAGGAAGAAAGGACAAGAGAGTATAGAATTCATATAAATCCCTCCATCAAGTATTTTCTTCTTGGCCTTTCAGAAAGAGGAATGGAGAAATTATTGTGAATGGGTATGACTCTATTGCCTCGTAACGATGCCTGTAATATAGTGCCTGCTGTGTTCAAGATTGCTCTCTTGTGCTGTGGTCTGTGGTTTTGATGATGAATTTCCTGGGAGACTGTAAAGATAGAAATCACAGCTTGCCGCTCATTGAAGATTTAAAGATCTATAACTTCTAAGTGGTACTACTGAGGCATAAACAGGATTTTGATACCTGCCTCTGGGTGCCATGGCATTGCCACGGGATTTTCCAAGACACTGAAACCTTGTCTCCACTGAGGTCTATTAAAAATACATTTTTTTAACATTTTTTATTTATCTCATTTTTCACTTCAGTTACTGAAACCTAAACAGAATTCATATGCAAACACACAAAATTCCTGCCCACGAGGTAATTGGCAAGCCCCTGTAGGTCATGGTGCAAAGAGGCTCTGCAAAGTCCACCAGAGTCTCCTTTGTTGTCAGCTTTGCAGAGAAACCATCCCAGTACAGCAATGGTGGGCAGTGGCACGGGTGTACAGAGAGCTCAGGGTTGGTGATAAAGGTACAAAAGGAGATACCAGGTTCAGCTGGAACAATATAGACTATAGGTTAAGCAAGAAATGGCTTCAGGAACTTATTTTTCCTTCTGCAGTTACATATGTGAAATTACACTGGTATTTCTACTAAATATAGTGACCAGTTTTCCTGTGAGGGTGGTTACTGGTACTGAAAGAGAGAAAATTAATTCTGAGGATGGTCTCAAGGTCCCTTCCCTTTCTCATTTGATGACCTGCAGTCCAGATGGGATATGCCCCAGTTCTAATACACGGTGCGTTTAAACTGGGAGCATGGGGGGATGAGTGTAAGGCAGCGAGCGTTGTCAGGATGAACATACGTAAGGCTTTGTGGTAAAACATGCCCTTCTCTTCTCACTGCTCCTTTACTCCACAGGCAAGCATGGCTTCGCTCTCTCCTCCCATTCTCACTTCCGTGCTGTCTCTGGCCGCCCAACATATGCAGCTCTGTTTGCAATTTCCTAATTAATTATTTCTAGCTCTGTAAAAGCAACAAGATCCACAGGACCATTTTCTCCAATTTCCTTAAACAGCAGTACCACCACCTCATAATTTTGATCAAAGTAGAAGACAGTTCTGCGTTTGCTGAATGATTTTGCCATGAAATCCCCAGCTTGTGTTCATTAAAACCAGAGGATGCACGTTCTGCGTTCTGAAGTGCCAGCAAGATGGTCCCATTTTGTGCTTACCCATTATGGCACCCATGACCTTGTGGATTCCGGGGTGTTGGTGTTGGGAAATGCTCAGCTGATGACAGCCCAGCCCTTATCTGCTCATTGATTTGGAGCCGAAATTCCCTGGGAGTCCGCAGTGCAAGCGCTGTGTTTCTGCTTCTTTTCAGGAAGCTTTTTCTTATCTCCCAGAAGAGAGAGGACTTTAAATGGAGAAAAGGTTTTAACCTTTGCCTTGACGGGTAAGAGCTTGAAAATATAACTTTTAAATGCAAATGTCTGAAAGTAGGTAGCAGAAAACAGATACGTATCACTGCTTTCAAATATCTCAGATTTTAAGGCAGCTCTGGTTCTTGGAGACATGTTTATCCTTTCTGCCTGTTTGGACTTTGGGTTTTCTTGTATGCTTCACTTTTAGGAATGTTTTCTACTTGCAGCCCTGCTCTCAATGTATAGGATTTGCGTGGTGCTCAGAGAGGGCTGCAGAAGCTCACTCCTGGGCTGACCTGTCCTTAGATCATGGCCTTGACATTTTGCAAACTCCTGTTCCAGATAAGGTTCAGCCATCACAGGCTACTTTAAGGAGCAAGAGAGTTGGAAGCAGAGATGTTAACATTCCATTTGCAATTACAGCAGAATAAGATAAATCAGTGTTATTAAAGCATTACTTATAATGCAAAGACAGGTTATCATGCAAAGGCAGTGTAGGCGACAGGAACTGGGGAGGGGCGAAGCAGCTGACAGCCTTGATCCTATTTGCCTACTACTGATTGCCCTCACAGCCTTTGGTCCCCGTGGACCAAGCTGAACTTTCAGATCTATATTAAGACAGGGCAGGCTCTCTGAGACATGATCTCCAGATACGGAAGGATTGCTGACCTCCAGCAATCTGCTATAAATAAAATGCAAAAGTACTCAGTCTCCAGCCAGCTCCCCAGAGAGGGACTCTGGGAGCTCTGCAGTGAACCACGGGGAAGGGTCCGGGTTCAATTTACTGTTGTTTTTACTGAAGGCAGAACACGTGCTTGAGGCTGACGGAAAGCAGATCTGCAGTGAATACCTTTGAGACATATTTACCCTTGCAAAAATTCATCCTCTGGTCACTGAAGTGTCAGCCCTCTGAAATGGGAAAAGGGGCTGCAACCAGGCAGCACCTGCTCCATGGGCTGCAGCTGCTCAGCTCCTGCCTCTGAAAAGCCTGAGGTCTGGTCAGCAGATCACTGCAATAAGGTCTAACAAATTAAAACACAGCAGGAGCTCATGCGGTGCAGAGGGCAGTAGTTGAACTTTTTTGCCTGAAGTGATACAGATCAACCACAGGTCAGAAAAACCAAGGGGGGAATCAGGCCCTGTGTGAGAGATCCTTCACTGAGGAAGGCCCGTGGGATGGGGCAGTCCCAGAGCCCAGACCATTCCTATTTGCAAGGACAGCTGGGAACAGTCCTGCTGTCAGAGTATCTGCAGGTGTCCTTGCTGCAAAGTGCAGGAGACTCGAAGTGACTCCAGCCGCAGGATAAATGGCCTCTGATCTCCAGCTGGTCTGAGCCGGCACAGCATCAGTGGGGTGAGAACAGACTCTGGCCCTAGCCTGCTCTTTCTGATTTATGCAGGATAACATTTTTCTCGCAGTAAAATCACACAGTGAGAGACACACAGATGGTTTTAGCTTTCCAAAGAAAATGATGCTAATTAAATTGTTACCCTCTCTGGAATTTGGTAAATCCAGGACTGACTGCAGCCTTGGAGAAATTACAGGGTTTTATCAACGACTCAGTGCTTTGGCCTGGGACTGGGCAGAGACTG
Source organism: Dromococcyx pavoninus (assembly GCA_033558185.1). Classification (NCBI taxonomy): domain Eukaryota; kingdom Metazoa; phylum Chordata; class Aves; order Cuculiformes; family Neomorphidae; genus Dromococcyx; species Dromococcyx pavoninus. The sequence continues at coordinate 4,235,862 of JAUMJL010000212.1, forward strand.
ACAGAAATTTGCCCTTGAGAAGACAACCAGTTCTTCTCCCATGACAGCATCAACTGCAGCTGTAGTACTAGCAGCAGATGGCAACTTAATTGCATCAAGGCTTTATATTTCTAGAAGGCTTCTCCCAGAGGATCTTAAAATACAATATAAGCTTCAGGTTAACTTAACCTAAAAAAGCTGGAGAAGAAAAGGAAATGAAAATTACAGTTTCCAAGTGTGCCCATTTACTTTGGGTACCCAGTACAAGACGTTCAGCGGGGATTTTCAGAGATGCTCAGCCGTGGCTGTAGAAATTCCCCAGAATGTGAAGGTCTTGAGCCAATCTCAGAGCAGAGCTACCTACAATAAGTGAAAACACTGAAAAATAAAAGCTGAATTTTACCTAGGGCCATATGGGAAGATTGTATTTCATTCAGGAATTTGCAAAGATCTCCTTGTGTCTTCCATGCTTTGACAGGCCAAGTCCTACTCTAAAACTTTGGTGATAATGAAGGTGTATAAATACTTTCAATGTCCCTCCTAGCTATTTCTGTAATTAAGTGTGAACAGCAGTGAAAGCAACTGTTAGCTAAGCTGCATAGCACACACTATTTTATTAGCTGTCAGGTAAAATACGTCTTTATGGGGTCAAAAAAAAATCGAAAGAAATACCACCATATGGAGAGTTTGGAGAGGTTTTAATAATATTCTCTTTCTCCAATGTGGGTTTTTTTTTTGTTAAGTAAGCACATTACTGGCTTTCAATGCCCACCACGTAACTCAGAGAATACTTCACACAGCCCAGGCACTGGGGCTGCTGAGTAGGAGAAGCTGGAGGACAGCAGTGCCTAGGGATGCTGGGGAGCCAGGCACCATGTCTCCATCTAAGACAGTCCCATTGCCCTGCTGAGTACGATTGCTCTTTGCTTCAGACTGGAGGAGCACAATGGTTCTCCACACATAGCCCAGCAGTGGCCAATTTGGACAATATTTGGTTAGAAGGAAAACTCCACAGCCACCCTGGGACTCCTCCACCAAAGCTGGTGGCTGTCCTTGGCAAGCAGGCAGCTGTTACAGCGCACCGTGCCTCCCCCACAGCACCCCAACTGCATCCTTCACTGGCAAGATAGCTGCCTGCCCCAGAACACAGGGATTTCACGAATATTCTTAAAAACAAAGTAAATAACCCTGGCTGAACCAGTGAAATAACAGATAAGCCAGAATCCAAAGAGTCGCTGGAATAAAGGGCCTTTCTTCATATCCCCATCACCAGCACATCAAACTCATGTGCAGCTGCCAACAGCAGCACGTGACACGAGTCCAGCTTCCGTTTCATGACCCACATGTGCCTATCCCGGTTCCAAAATGGGAAATCAGGTTTGCATGACAAGCACACAGCCCTACAATCACAGCATCACTTTGCTGCAGTTGTTATTTATGGCCTGGCTTGGCTTTTTCGTGTTGTGGGTCACATTCCATAGCGGCTTCACTGCCTTCCTCGGTTGCCCCAGCAGAGCAGAGGAAACAGGGTGGCATAGGGCCAGCCTGCAACACAGCAGTATCCACACACTGGGGCCAGGGTTGAGCATTGCTTGAGGGAGGGGTAAGTGAGTGCCAGAATGGTCCCTACCCTCTCCAGCTACCCCAGCCCATCTTGTTTGGCGAATTTGCTCAAACAGGGTTGCCAGTTCCAGTGTCAGCCTGATGCTGATGGTGAGGTTAGGATGAGTTCCTCTCCAGTAACACATGGCCCAGCTTTGTAACTGTCTGCAGGCTGGTAGAGGCTGTCACCAAGGATCAAGGAGAGTGGGAAAGAGCCATCCTTGTCGAAATACACAGCGCTGCCACGTTTCACTTCTCCTTCATAACCAGACCATCCCCCTGAGGTGGACGTGTTCTCTTCTGCTCCTTTTTCTGTACATCATGAACTTCTTCCCTCCCCAGCTATTACCTCCTCCCACCTTTGTAGGGTGCAGCCTGGGTTTATTACCAGTGCAGTTCTTGTAAGGAGTGGGCATGGACTGGAGAGGCTTTATCTTGCCCTTTCTAAAGCTATCCAGAACTGTGAAATAAGCCTTCTCCAACACGAGAGAAGATCATAGCACACATATGGCAGCCTCTCCTCAAATTAGATGTGGGCTAAACTGGTGCCAGAATGAGCTAGAGGTATCCACCTTTGCATTATCTATACAAAGTTGTGGCAGTGCACTATAACATTTGCAGAGGATTTGTAATTATCTTACTTTCACAGGAGTTCTAGAAAGGCAAATACTTAAGGAGAGCATAAACCAGCAGCAACCTGGGTTTCAGGTCACACTGCTCTGACAAATAAACATTCCCATTTGCGAGAACACAGGTTAGCCATAATTTTCTATTGAAACTTCACATGCTGTCACATTGCCAATAACTTGTCAAAAGTGGAAAAGTAACTAGACGGATTATGCAGATTTTTAAGCTAATTTTCTCTTGCAGCTTAATTTGTGTAGTTACTATAAAATTGTCACCTTAAGTATCTTTCGGTTTCAAGTTTAAGGGCACTTGTGTTTAAATTCTAGTATCACCATCCCCACCATGTTATATCAGCTTCTCTCAGTGCTGTGTATTTTGTTCATTTTTCCTTTACTCCTTCTCTGAAGAGGACAGAAGCATACAATCTCATTCATATCTTCAGGGAAAGAAATTATCTGTATGAAATTGTACTTGGGTGGTCCTCTTGCAACTTCACAGTGAGTCAGAGGAAGCGTTTTGAGGTCTAGATGCTTATGAAAACCCCAAATTTTTGCTTCTGGAAGCATGTAATTAAAAATTACATGCCACATTCCAAAGCCTAGGGCTTGTACGTTTATCTTTGCATACCTAGGGAACATTTTTCTTGAGGAGCTCCTTATTATGAGCTTTTAATATTCTCAAACATATGCACTCTGTCATCCTCCCCAAGAAGCACCGACATGCAGAACCACTTTAGTAAATCTATGGAGGCAAATGGTCCTTCTTTTCTGAAGTCTTTAGCAGAAGTCCAGAGTCAGCAGCTCCTAAAGGCCAATAGGAACAGTTTCAAATTATCTTTAGCACATCTATTTCTATCAGAAATCCAATATGCTTTATATGCTGAATAACACTGTTTATTTCATTTGCAATGAAACTTACATATTCGTTGCAGAATAAGTTGTTTCACAGAGCAGTGGGATCCGTGATTTCCCTTGGCAATTTAAAAGACTTACATGGGAAGGAAAATCCCAGAAGCAAACAAATGCAATAGTCAAATAGTGTAGGTTATCTTAATTTTTAATACAGCTGATAGCCAGAAATCCACTGGATTTTGAAGTTTAAAAATAAAAATAATAATAATAAAAAATCTCTGCTTCCTGTGATTATGCTCAGAGTTTGGTTTATACTGAATGCACTTTAGATGTTCCTTAGCACTCCAAGCATCTGCTAACTCTTCAGTAGCTCTCTCTCCACATTCAGCCTCCGTTCTACTCAGTCTGTAGGGGATTTTTGGTGGAAATAGAAAGTTTCCACTTATGTTTAATTAAGAAATCAACATCTATCTTCCTACCCATGAAAACCTGACATTAACCTACATGCAAATACTGTTGCTCAACAGGAAACCTGTGTCCTTGATAGTGAGAATAACTGGTACTCCTTTTCATCCTCCCTGCATGCTCCTGCAAAGATGAGACTGTTTTAAATCCACATTCTTACCATCAGCTAAACCAATTTATTCTATGCCTTTTAGCTTCAAAGAGCAATTATCTCTGATAACTCCTTGGGTACCTGCAGGAAATACCAATTCCATGCTTACACACATTTTCATGTCTGACCATAAACACGTAGAAACTGTTACAAACATTGACATTTCCAGAAAAGTCATAGATTTGTATGTCTATAAAAATATATGAAAATTTGTGGTTATGAAATGAGACCATAAATACTAGTTTCAAGGCATATAATTGTTTTTTAATCACTTCAGTACTTTTTTTAAATTAATTGACACCTTTGGTTGCACCCCCTCCTCTTTTCCTGAAACTTAGACAATTCCCAGACCGTTAGGTAGGGCCGCTCCTGTTTCCACTCAAAGCCTTTTTGAAGTGAATGTATCCACTATCTTTCCATCAGAAAACTGCACTGACCCACATCCTCTCTAGCAGCATTAGGCATTCAGCCCAGATATTAAAATATAGAACCACGCAACCACTGATAGTGGGCCACGAGTGCAGATTGTCTTTCATAGTGGTAGAACATTTCTGTATTTATAACAGGGTTCTCACTGTCTCTTTTCTTAATTCAGACCCCCAGGGCAAACGTTTAGGCTGTTGTTCATTTTTCCTCCATTAAACCCAAAAGATAACTTTCAACAGTGCTGCTTTACACAGCCAGTAAGACAGCAAGGCAAAGAGTACAGAATGAGTCAGGTTTTCTTGTAGCATCTGACATACACAGCAGAAGCACAGGAAGATTTTTTGTCATTCACAATTTTTTTTAAATGTCCACAGGTAGAGCTAGAACAGACAATTTAGCCATTAATGAAATACAAATTCCAGCAGGAGAGTGAGAAAGCTGATGATACTCAGTTCTCTCTAGGTTCACACAGCACAACTTGTTACATTTTTTTTCTAGAGCTTTAAAATGGTATTTATGAAACCTTAGGGCATAAGTTCTTACCCAAGACCAAGGGGAACCAGTGGGGGTCTCTGGCTGGTCTTCTTCCTCGGATGACATCCTGGGCTGATTGTTTTCCCTCATTGTTTTTATGTGCTGCTAAAACCACTCTCGGTTTCAGCCATATACAAAAATGCTGCCTTCAAGTGTTAGCTGTTGACAATAAAGCTTCGGAGAATATAATTTCCCAGTGAAAATGTTTGCTTGCTAATTTTACCTGCTGAAGTTCTTGGAAGCACAGTCAGAGTAAGAAACTTGAGCTCAGTAAACCAGAGCACATTTTCCTTGCAACAGACTCCTTAAGTATCCTGACTAAGGGTCAGTGAAAAATTAGAGCCTGACAAACACAAATTCACTTCCAAACAGTCAACATCCTTACTTTCATATAAAATTTTATGGTCAGACAGTTTGCTGAATTATAAATTCTGTGAACAGAATAGAAGTATTCACTACCAGCATCTTAATACCATCATTAATCATATTTTGCATGGATTTTAACAGTTTAACTTTGGTTTTAAGATTGGTTCTTGATGGAAAAGATCTAATTCTGTCTTTCTGCACAGCTGCACAACTCCACAACCATAACTGCATGCATGTGAAGCCAGCACAGCTTTTCTATTCTTCTGTGCAAACATATTTGAAAGATGGCTGTTAGATTTTGTTTGTTCCTTTTGGTCTTCTGTTTTTGTTTGGTTTGGTACCAAAGTGTAGAATTATTATTATACAATTATTATAGATCTCACCAGATGTAACCTCAGACAAACCTGCTCTGATACCTGTGAGACTTCTGGTCCTGTATGAGGGGACTGCCAAGTCTTGAAATCACTTCTGTCACCTGACAGGAATGTCAGCTTTGTCACTGAGAACGGGCCTAGAGGAGACTCTTTGTGCCTAAACTGGACCCTTTTACTTGAATTTTAATATTTATTATTCCTCTGCTTGTAAGGCATCCATCTGCAGTAGATGGTGAAGTAAAATTGCTGTCAATCCTCCTGAACCCTTCTAACACGCCTCTGACATTGGGCGAAGGCTTCTAAATCTTCCTGCTGAGATACATAACAGAATGGGCTATTTATGTCACGCACTGCAGGACAGTCCTAGCCTTAGCTATGAGCTGATTATGATTATCAAATAAACAAATACACCCAGCTGTGTTTGATATTTAACTTTAAGCTAATGCAAATTCAGTGGTCAGCATGTAAAGACAGGAGGACTAAAAAGTGAGAGCCCTCTCTGATAGCTGGCTGCCCACCAGGCATTACCAGCTTGAGGTTTAGGGTACCACAGTCCCATAGGCTGTGGTTTGACATTGTGTTGTATTCAACAGCACCAGCATCAGTTGCACTTGCCTCTGTCATCCTCCTTATCCCAAAACTACAACACGCAGGACTTTTTAAAGTCTGAAACAGTTTCCTAAAACTTTCTGTTCTGGAGTCTCAAGAAGAGCTGTGATATCCCAGCTGAGAAGGAAGCTCAGTGCCGCATGGAGTTGCTTTTAAGCTTAGGGAGTATTGGGAACAATATGTTATTCCTGTGCAGCACTCAAAACTAATACAGCTGCCAAAGTGCTGCAGATGTCTGACGTGGCAAAGGAAATGTCAGTTTGCATCACAGGACAGGCATCGGGTGCAAGTAAAACACTCTTGGCTCACTCCAATTACTCACTGGGCCTATTGGAGTCTGCTGGGCTGTCCTCAGCATCCCTCTGGTGCTGACTGGCAGTCTTGAACTGCCATCACTGACCTGCTCCTGTCCCTGAAACTCTGCCACTCTGGCCCACCGATGCCAGTCCCTGATGGAATTCCCACCTGATGGGTTACTTAGTATTATAGGATATTGACTTGGAAAACATCTAAAAAGAGATGTAAATTTTGCAAAAAATCATGCTTGCTTAGATTCTTTCATTTTCCACATTAGAAACTCAGAACCTGAGGTGGACCAAATAGCCAAGTCACTCTCAAGGTCTAGGCTAACACTTCCAAGAGAAAACTGCACAGCACTTAAATTACCAAGATGCTCAGGTTACTTGTTTCTGTTGTACACCAAATGTTAAGACTGTGAGCACAGAAACCCATTTATTAGCTATCTGACAGATCACATTTTCTTTCTGGAACAATTTTGGGGAAGGAAATTCAATACAGTTCTTCTGATTTCAGCTAAACAGGGAAATGCCACACCTAATGAATTTCAATGGCATTCCTGCTTCTGCTGAAAGATCTATTCACTAAACTTAAAAGATAGGAACCACTGTTTGTTGGAGTGTTTTTCCACTGCTCCACCCATTTCTTCTATTAAATTTGCTTTTAAGTAAGTTATGTTGAGGAAGTATAACCATCTTTCTGAAGTACTGTCTAAAACATTGTGATACATTGCATAATGTTTATTTATGCAATGCTTTAATATGTGGCTGTGCATCTTTCCCAGCACGCTGTATTTCTGAAGCCTTTGTCATATTCTGCACCATCCAGCTTCAGGACCTTTCTGCTTTCACCAGGGAGCCCTAACAAGTAGGAGGATTTCTTCGCTGCAATATATATGAACCCAACTGCTGCGGTTCCTAGATCAATGCATCCGATAGTCTGGTATTCTGTATCTAAGGGTGAATAACACCATACACTTCCAATCAAGACATCCAGAAAGGGAATAATAACCAGATGTAAAAAGAACTCCATAATTTTCAGAAATTAGGACTGTGGCTCCCACCCTTTTCCCAAGGATCCCATTCCCACCACCTGCTGCCCTTCCTGCCTCCTCTGCTGCTCCTCCACGACCCCAGCAGCTGCTTTTCCCTCCTCCCTTCCCATTACCCCACTCTCAGGACTTCACAATTTTGCTGCTACTTTCCCATTTGGTGTCTTGAACCAAAGACACAAGTGGAACCCAAGGCTGACACAAAATTCACAGAAGACATTCTCAGAATCACCATTCACATAAGCTTCATGATGGTTTTTGGAATCCTGCTCAGCCTATAGCCTTCTGTGAGATCCTGTAGCCATGATTTTCATTGGATAATTATGAAGTATAAACTGAAATCTTGATATCAGTTTTAAACATTGCCCAGCGGTTTCACTGCACGACACAGGGTAAAGTAGAGCCAACTTCTTTTTATAAACAGCATTTGCAAGTGCTGTATCATGAGAAGGTAAAAACTGTTTGCAATCATCCCAGAACATTTAAATATAGTAATATTAGCTCATGGTAACTTTGGCATGAACTTCAATTGTGTCATCTTATTTTTAATGGAATAATTATTCAACTTAAAGGTTAATTTAAGGTATTTTTAAATATAATCACAGCTTTAGTGTACTAGGACAGTGCCATTCACCTGAAATTGTTTAACTTTCTCAAGCCTTTTCACATTACTGCAGTTGCTGTGGACAGAACGTGGACCTGCTCTTCTGTTTTCTCACTATAAAGTCTTCTGTCTCATAAACACTCTTGGCAATTTATAGCACCTTAGTACCTGAAACAGAACTACATCAAGAAAACAAGAACAACATCTACCTTACCCAGCTGCTGAATTGCAGCTCTCCTGTTTTGCATCTCCTGCAGAGGTAAGACTCAAGATGCTGCACGTTCGGCCCAAACATGAGCCTAGAGGGGGATTTCAGACTGGGACACAGTGCTGTCGACCTGTCCTAACACAGGTGCCATTTGTCTGGGACAGATCTGTGAGATTTACAGCTGATAAATCAACAGTATTTACAAGAATAATTTAAGTTTCAATAGAACAAAACCACACAATCACCAAAAAACAGGTTCTACGTGCTTGCGAAAGCACATTCTGCATAGGTATTGTATGATGTGGAATTAATCCAGTGGTTATATTGCCAGAATATTACTTCTTAGTGTGGTCATAGTTTAAGTACTTTAACACCACATTGGTCATGTAACAAGTGTGAAGAAGTTTCCTTTTGTTTTTATTAAAATGTAAATCTAAATCAAACATTTAAATTTACTTGAGGCTTTTAATCAAAACCACATTTATAAACAAGGCAGCTTTAGGAAGCCTTTCTTAAAATCATAGCAGTTGATTCCAAATGTATTTTTCTCACTGAGCAGGAATCTCACTGTTAGACTCAACATCCTACCATGCCCTTACCAAAAAAATATATGAGCAAAGGGCAATGCCATCAACTGGGCTATCGCCTCAGACCTGCCAGAGTTGTGTCCTTCACAGTCATCAATTGTTGGCTTGGGGAGCTGCCAAAACAGGACTGGAAATGTCATAAAAGCATTTGCAAATAACCAGAACCACTGAGTATTTCTCCAGGTGAAGGCTGGAGCAGGGATAAGGGGTAGAAAACAGTCTATGGGCTATATGGGGATATATGGGACTAGTTTTTCTTTTCATTGAAGAAGCAGGAAAAAGGAACGAATACGAAACTTCCTTCACATCAGCATAACGACTGTAACCATTGTAACCATAACATAACCATTGTATTCCAATGACAGCTGATGAAATCTTAAGGCTGGTTGCTGAGGGCTAGAGGATCATGAGCAAGCAGAGGACTCTCGTGGGAGAATGGAAAGGCAGAGTGGTGGATTGTGCGTGGCGTGGGTGCCCACCAGGGTGTGGAACTGTTCTCGCTGGGTGAGTGGCTTGTGGCAGAACGATGCTGCAGAGGTTGGTCTTTCAGGTAACTGCAATGTGTTACCACTCTGAGAAACAGCTCTGGCACCGTCATTTCCCCTGCAGGCCCATGGCAGTGGCTGGGGAACGGAGGGAGTGATTCCTGTGATCCACTGCCAAGCCCAGCAGCCTGCAGCAGATGTCTGGGAGCTGTTGAGTCGGGTACTCACACCACCCACCTGAATTCCCCCTTACCATGGAAATCCCAATTCTTTCACACTGCATACAGCTCTTTCCCAGGGCCCTTGTGCCCCAGCAAACACTATCTACTGCAGCCAGGAACCCTACTTGTCCCCAGCTTCTTCCATGCTGCTGCCTCCATTCATAGCCCTGCTTCCCTTGCTCTCTGTTTTCTATCCTATAAACTCTCCTCTGACCCTTCCTTTGGGTTGTTTATCTATTACTTGTACCTCTTTGCTTTCATGCAAGTGACATATTTCTCCACAGAATGTCACAGATACCGCCTTTGAAAAGCAGCCCCCTCTCAGGCAATATTTAGCAGCTGCTTTTAGATGCAGAGTAGGAGCCAAGATCTCTACATTCCATATCAGAACAGGAGGCATTTGCTAGGGAAGGATGAGATCCCTTACATCCTCTAGTGTTCAAATCACCTCTAATGCCCAGATGATTAGATACCAGACATTAGTGCTGAAGTGCTTGTGAAGAGTGCTTTGATAGCGGAGAGAGGATGGCAAAAAGGAAAATAATGTCACCTTCCCAGTAACCTTCTCTATATTTAGATATTGTCTTTTGCAGAAGCTGAATCATAAAATTCTTCACCCACTGACACACAATACTGTCTGCAGGTGATAATAGTGGATGACTATACCAGCAAGCATGGAAGGCACCAGAGAAGGCAGAGCCTGTAAAAAGTCTGTGAAGGTATGGAGGCAAGGCCTTTTATTTTGTTTGCTACTACATTATCAAGTCAGTCCATGTGATGCAGAGCTCTGTCTTCTTGCTACGTCCAAAGTCAGAAAGGAAAGACTAAAAGATATGTGTACATAATTGGCACGGGACAGGTTTTCTCAGAAAGGTCACTGGGACTGAAAGCAAGTAATTCCCTCCTACAAAAGGCAAGACAAGAGAAGGATGGAGTTGGGACCTGGGTTCCCAGCCAAACACATGCACCTATGGTAAACAACTATAGCACAAAGGAGTTGCAGTACAGGATGCCACTCCCACTCAAACAGATTTGTTTTATTTATCATTATTATTTATTTGTATTACTGTATCACCTGTGTCCTAGTTGGACATGAACCCAACATTGTCCCTCTCCTCGAAAGCTTACAATCTAAGGAAGCTTAGAGTATAAACTAGGCCAGAGATGAAGAAACTTTTGGATAGAGCTCTGGAGACCAGCTCTCCCTTACTGATCCACCATTACTATTTGGTGTCATGTGAACAAAATGCCCTCTTTTTCTACCATGCTGGATAAATAGCTGGTTATATGATGGGAAGTAACTGCATTTTGGTCACACAGTAAGTGCATACCTGGTATTATAACAGGATGTGCTCCATCAGACAATGGGATGTGCAAGTTTCACCATACACATGATTGCTTATATATGTACTCCATGATGGAGAATGATTGCACTTGGTCACAGAATAGACACCTGTAGTGAGGCAAGGTCCCAAGACCTTAACCTGTAGACAGGATACAGTATGTAAGTAACTCATGGAACAAAAGGCTAACAGTGAAACAACACTGGTTGGTGTGGTGTGCACGATGCTTTCAGCCCACTGGTAGCTGCATTTTGTCAAAATTTTGACGACTTTGTGGCAAAAGAGAACATTAAGAAAGCACATGATTATTCATTTATTTTATTATATACTTTAGGGTTTTTTTCAGTTTCTTGGAGAAAATGGATATCTAAAGACTTGCAAAGCAAATCTCAGGTCAAACACACATGGAAAGTTTACAGACAGTTGGTACAATTTGTTTTAAGTATGTGGTTACAGGAAAGGAATTTTAACCTGCCATCTTTAGATCTGAGTCCTTGTAAAAACCCTCATACCTTTGAAGCTGCATTACACTTTAGGCCATTAAGCAGTACTGTATTTTCTCTTGATCAGTTCAGAGAATTCCTTAATTATATTAACTCCTTTCTACCAACCACTTTTTCCCCTACAAAAGCATACTTGACTGTCCTGTACATCACCAAGACAGATGTCCATGCAGCATGAACTTTATTTATGAAGGATGAATTAGACATGAATGCCACGCTTCTTTTAATAAGTTTAAATTAACTAAGCAACTGGTGAAAATTGAACAGGTAATACTATTTACATAGCACAATGCCCACTTTCCTTTCCTTAAACAAAGTGAATTCTCACTCTAAACAAGGACAATGAAATAGAGAAGCACACTGATTTCTAGCAGTTACCTAAGTCTCTCAAACTTGCAGAACTTATCTTTTCCCTGTAAATGAACCTAAATCACCTTTTTGGCACCGCCATACTGATGTCTGCATTTCAAGGCCAGTACTGTAATGGACTCAGCCACCTAATGACATTTCATCAGTATAAAATCAATGATCCTCCCATTGGTGTATGCAGCAGGAAAGGACTGCCCAAATATTAGATGTCTTCTGACAATATCTATACTCACCCTTCCTGCACCTGGACTGAGTGAAGTTTACACTGATTCTGTAAAGACAAACATGAAGTTTGTAACTCAGGGAATATTTACAAAAACCTAGACAAAGACCATGACCACTGACTTCACATTTAGATTGTATAAAATATTGTGACGCCTGGTGCCATTCTAAAACATGTTTTTAGATTTCCACCTGAATTTCTCAGAGATGTAGTCTCCATTTTCTTACTCTTTTGAAGCACCTTGGCAAGAAAATATCCCCAGAAAGTGTATTAGGAGTGTTTCAGAACCATCTCATCTGCTGTATCAAGTGCACTGGGCCCAGCTTGAAGTGTGTAGCCAGTGCAACAATTTAATCAGAAACCAGGAAACACCACTGTTTCAGAGGTAATACGTCACTTACAGGTAAGTCTCTGCATTTGGTCTCTTCAGTTATGCAAGGTAATTCAGTTTCAGGTATAAATGTCCAGATTTCATTTTAATATCTACTTTCTTGACTGTTTTCCTTATGCTAATAAAACCAGACATATAATTAAGCTTCTATTCCAAGAGCTCTGTATGGTAAAACTATCCAGTGTGACACCTGTTCCAAAAAAATAAGGCTCCAACTGAGTTCCCACTATTTAAGGAATATACTTACAAATCTTCATATAAAAAGCCTACCTGGATCGATCAGTAGCAGTATTCTACAAAACTGTAACAATTCCTATTTCTTTGTGCCAACTGTTAGATAAATAAGACTTGTTAAACAAAATCTGCTCCTAAATTTACATTTCCTATTTATGGAATGTACAAAAATTTTTCTAAAACTCTTGCTTATGAACTTGCATGTGGTCTTTTTTGTCACAGAAAAAGTGCACTCATTGACCCCCACTCTGATGCAAAATGATTTCCACCATGTAGAGCAGTCAGTTTCTGTGTCTCTCCCAGGAATTAGGAATGATTTCCATCAGACAATTCAATTAGAAAAGTCATTTCAGTGTTTGGAAATATGAGCACAAATTGTCTGATTTCAGATATCAGATATCATTCTGATAAACAACGGAAAACCAGCCTGTTTCTGTTCAGAAAGCAGAGCCTCTAAAAAGTCATTTCATGAGGTGGCAATTAGTCTCTTGTTGTTAGGAAATGTGTTTCATTTCAATTAAATATGTCTTCCAGTAAGAAAGAAAAGTGGTCTGTCCTCTTTTGCATTGGCAGTCTGGAATTCATCCCGCAGTCGGAACTGCCATTCGTCTTCCAGCTCTAGCCGGACCACAGTCTGGCGAAGAGAATTGCGATCCTGACAGATCACACAGAGGGTGGCACCTAAGCAAGGAGTCAGAAAGAAACCCATGTGAGTATCCCCTTTGTTTTCAGATCATCCATCTCCCACCACCACCCCTTAGTATGTAGAATTCCATCACTTTCACAACAGGAGTTGCCCTAGATCTGTTATTATTCCAACCCTACTGATCATTACCTTGTTAAGTGAACCCTCGCACAGCAAAACACACCACAAGACAATCACCAAGATGGCTGACAGTGTTTGGTGCTTAATTGACCAGAAATGGTCTAAACGTCCTTAAAACTAATCACAAACTTCAGCACTTTTTGGATTGGTAATCTAATGTGCTGGCAAAGAGGAATGAGGCCTGTGTGGCTATGAACACAGGCAAATCCAGATTGGCAAAGAAATATCACATTTTAGTAAACCATATCAATTGTCTTGACTGTCATGCTGATACCATTTTAACTTGAACGCATGATTTCCTGGCTTCTGAGAAAAGTTCTCAAGTAACAGGAAATAATTACCTCACCAGCATTCAACAATCTGAATAAGAGATGGTGAGGTAAGTGGAAATATGGAAGACCAAAAAAAAGCTGAGAATATAATAAAAAGAAACAAGACAGACAGTCATGTGGTGTTTAAGGCTTGTGTGGTGAGTTAGAAATCAAGCAGATTGCCCAGGGAGATGGAAAAATCCCAAATCAAATCCATTTTGTGCTCCACGCTATAAAAATTGTCCGGTTTATGCAAAATAAAACTGACAGCCTGTGGTCACTCAAAAAATGCAGTACAAAAGCAATCTTCAATTGTAGTTACTCTGATAGCCTTTTTAGAGAAACTCCAGGCTGATTCAAAGGTGGACACTGCTCCAGAATGAGCACAGACACTGGCGCTCGTGGCTTCAGTGGTTTGTGCAGGTAAAAGCACCACATACCTCAGCTTGCGTTTCGTTACCCATACCTACATGACACTGTATTAATTGCCACAAAGAACAGAGTGGTTGATAAAACTCTGCCTGTTTCAACAAGGCATTTGTATTTGCCATGGTGTTCTTCCTCCAGTGACAGTTATACCTGTGAGTGAAGTAAATCTCCAGGGCACTAAATACCTAAGACAGTAGCAGAACAACCTGAGAGAAGTTTGCAGTGTGACTGCCTGCAATATAAATAGAAGTTATCTATCTAGGGAAATTATTGCTATCTACTGTCATAAAAACTACATGGAGAAATTGGTTATAAGAAATAAATTTAAAAGAGCCAGCTTCTGTTTCCAAGGATAATAAACAGATTTTGCTGGAGGCTTGTTCATCGCTCATTTTCTATTGAAAATTAGAAAACCTGCAAGAACACAACATGAAATGCTTCATAAATAGATCTTAAAATACTCAGTTTTTAAACATAAAGTAAGGAGTTGTGCACTAGGCATAATGATACAGATACAACATTCCCCCCACCTACAAATCTGCAGAACTTATAGCACTGTTATATAACAGTTTACTACAGTACAGAGCCAGCACAATCAAGCATCAAAGATAGGTGGGACGTAGAAAGATTAATAAGACTACGTGCATATACATATATATATGCATATATATATGCATGTATATTTTCATATAAAGTACAATTTTCCCCAGGTTCCCAGAGACCAGCTCACATGGTGTTTATAAAAGGGGTAGATGAGTTTTTGAGGGACATGGTTTAGCAGATGATGGGTGTGGTTGGACTCAATGATCTCAAAGGTCTTTTCCAAACAGAAGATTCTATGATTCTATGATAATTCTCTGTAATAAAATTATCGTAGCTCACCTTTAAGAAAATGAAACTTCTTCAAAAAGCCAGCTACAACAAAGGAGTCACAGAGGTAAAGCAGGAGACCACTGAATGTCAAACCAGATGAACTGATATTCAGAGAGTGAGGCCGAGAACTCACATAGCAAACTGCAATCTGATTGAAAGAGAGAAGAAAAACATTTTTCAAGCTTCTATAAAGAGCAAAGGCTTGATATCAAGCTTTCAATATTTGCACCTGACTCAAATTTAGACTTGTTTTCCAACTCCAAATATTGTGATCTTTGTAGTTCCTTCCTAAATATTTCTCTACTAATTAAATATCTACATAAGAACACTATTCATAACTATGTATTAGTCCTTAGTATTCATTGCTATTATTATCATGAGGTTTTAGATATGATAGGGTTTGAAAGCTGCAGTAAGAATAGGTCCCCACAACCACAATGCTGTGATTTTCCCAGCACAGTCTATCTACACAGGAGTGAATATAGTAACTGTGCAGTTGGGCATGAAAAGAACCCTTCAGAAGTGAAAGGATGCAATGGATGAAGACAGTAACAGCTCATTGTTCTTCCACAGAGTTTGTTTTTCCAAGCATAGTAGGAACATAGACCTGTAAGAGTTCAGCCAGAAAGGAAAATAAACAATATAGATAAGAATGTTCTGGGAGCAGCTTATATGGGAAGGTCATAGGTTTGGTAAAGAAGTTTTGTAAATCCAACAAGACTGAATTAAATTTAGTATTCAAGTCAGGCGGAAAGGTAAAAACAGTTTCTCTTGCCTGAACAACACCACCTTAGTATCACAATTCTATCATCTGCCCTCCATTTGAGTTGAAGTATAACCCTAGCTTCAGACCCAAACTCATGAGAGAAAGCCAACGGCCCCCTCCCATTCTGACTGTTTTCTAGTAATTTGCTTCTTCATCTCAGCTTATCAAAACTGAACTAAAACATTCGTATTTTCAATTGCTTTCTAAGGGCTAGCTAGTAGAAGAAATTTGTAGAAGAAATTTGCTGTAGAAAGGGCCAAATTACAGCATCCTGAAAAGGCACTTCTTAAAGAAAAATGTCCTCTGTATTAATTCAGAATCCAATATAATTCACAGACTATACAAGCATTTAGGATAAGTCTTGTATTATTCTCCATGTACTTTATTTACAGCCTTTAATAATATCTCTAAGGGACTAAGAACTTGATTTTAACATTACAGGAAAGTAATATCTAATTCTTCAAAGACTGTCTAACTATTATTAAGGAATGCATCAACGAACTCATGCAAAACACAGCCTATACATTTCTGGGGCTTCTTGAAGGTTACTTTCTTCAGTACCTGTGGTCCTAAGTTAAGGTAACAGTCCACAGACAGCACGGGATGGCTATAATTCTTCAGTGAGAGAGGGAAGAAGCGATGGCTGTGATACTGGAAGTATTTTTCAAGAAGCAACTGAGCAGGTGCTGCCAAGAAGGTATGCTTGCTGTCAGGAGCACAAATGTACTGAGCAGGGGAGATGGAAACTGGAGTGTCAGATACCTAGGAGGAAAAGATATTTCTGGTACAGATCAATCCTGATCAATCAAGTTGTAGTTATCTGAATTTTGGTTTGTATAAAGTATATCTCTATGCTACAAAGCTAAGATTTATATAAGAAGCAAAGTCATTCGGCCAAAAATATCTGCTACCGAAAAAATTTCACAGTTTCACAAAAGTATATTTGCATTTATAGCATCTTTGAGGTTTCTTCATTGAACTCAAAGTACTCCTACATATGAAGTCATATGAAGATGAGCAATTCAATAGCTATAGCTAAGACACTCATAGTGATTGGTTACTTGGATCATCATGAGAGACTTTAGGTATTTTTTTAAAAATTTCAAGGCAAATTATTAAAGAAATGTGTATTTATGCCAAGAATATTGTGGATTTCAAAACGAAATTAAAAAAAAGAGTCACATGACAGACATACCCTGTTACTGGGAACTAGTGTTACACCAAAATATCGTAGCTCTCCTGGTTATAGGGTACAAGATAGGAAAACAGAATTTTAACAACAATGAAACAGAGATCTCAGTTCCTACCTTAGACTTAATGTGAAATGATCGCTGTCCTCCTAGTGCAATTTGCTTTTTCATAACACTGAAGTGATTGAATCGACAGATAAGAAGGCCAGCACTATGGACACGCAAGTTGAAGTCAACATCATCACATGTAAATCTGGGAAGAATAAAAAAATCATAGCAGTTCCGAGGACTATTTCTCATCAGACATTAACAAATACAAGGCTCCGGGGCTTTGATCAGCCTGGTAGAAAGGACAAGTGTCAAACATACAGACCCTCCACTGACACCTAATAGTCACGGAAAGAAGCTTCAGCTTTGTAACAATAAACTTGGCTAGAATGAGTTTAAGATCAGAACGAGGGAGGGAACCACTTAAGGAGAGAAAGGAGCAGAAACACAGAGGAAAGTGGAAGGAGAAAGCTACCAAATTGCCAGGGAACAGACCGAGGGGTTTAAAATATTTTCTTTGCCTTTTACTACAATAATGCAGCTATGGAAAACAGCTACTTATGTTACTACCTCAAATAAGGTCAAGGAAATTAATTCCTTGTCTTCCAAGGAAATGGATGAGACCCTACATTTGGATTAACATCTGGAGTTTGGAATCAAAAGACCTGAGAAATTACTGTAATAGTCGACATCAGTGAGAAACGTGACATTTAATGATAGCTTTTTAAAAGTTTGTCTTTGATCTCAGTAATATGTACATGGATATTTGATATCCCTGACTGTCAGTGTATCTGTGTTTTAAAATGTACCTTTTTCCTTGCCAGTCCAGGTATGGAATGCCATACAATACTTCAGGCTCAACAGCACCCACACAGAGGATTACGGTAAGCCATGCACAGTTAAAAGACATAGGCAGGAAATGGACAGTGTGACCTGGCATTCCTGACATTTTAACATTGCCACCTATACTCATACAGCTTTATCGTTGTTCCCTTCATTAGCCCTTCACAATGCTTCAAAAGGTCATACAGTTAAGACAGCCTGGGAGCACAATTATGTACTAGGACATGCATAGGAGCAAAATAATCTATTGAAGTGTCAGGCTGGTGATGACAGAAATTTAGATCATCTGTTTACTCGTAAAATAATCAGCAAATCACAGAATAGTTTGGGTTGGAAGTGACCTTTAAAGGTCACCTAGTTCAACTTTGCTGCAGAGAGCAGGGACATATTCCACTAGATCAGTTTGCTCTGAGCCCTGTCCAGCCTGACCTTTAATGTTTCCAGGGATGGGGCATCCATCACATCACTGTTCCAGTGTTTTACCACCCTCAGTGTAAAAAATGCCTTCCTTATATCTAGTCTAAATCTACCGACTTTTAGTTTAAAAACATTACCCCTTGTCCTATTGCAACAAGCCCTGCTAAAAAAGACTGTCCCTGTCTCAGCCCCAACAAGCAGATGTGCCTTGTGCGACAGAGGACTCCCCATCCTCTATTCGCTCAACTGAGGAGAATTATTTAGGAGACAAGAGGATAATGGCAGTGGGTTCCTGCTCGTCGCAGCTGGCAAGTCTCCCCTGTTTCAAACTTGGCCCTGCAGGTTCCCTTGCAGAACATAGATATAATGGTCTGCAAGTGGAGCCCAACCCCCATTGTCGACAATTCTCATGGCCTGGAGGCATTCCCCAGGTTAAGAAATCCAAAGCCATCAATTAAAACAGCTCTGTAAAGAAGAAGAGGAGGGTCGTAGTCACTGGAGACTCTCTCCTAAAAGGAACCGAGGGACCAATATATAGATCCATTACATCCAGATCTGCTGCCTGCCTGGGGCCTCTGTCAGAGATATGGCAAGGAAACTCCCAAATCTTGTTAAATCCACAGATTATTACCCACTGCTCATCTTTCAGTTAGGAAATAATGAAAAGCCAGCTGGAAATCTTAGGGCAATTAAAAACGACTTTAAGGCTTTAGGACGGATGGTGAAGGGTTCAGGTGTGCAGGTAGTTTTCTCTCTTAGGAAAAGGTGAGGGAAGGAGTCGGAAGAGCCAGGTGCGAAGAACAAAACTTTGGGTTCTTCAACAATGGGCTGGCCTACACATCAGGCTTGCTGGCAAAAGATGGGGTACATTTGTCCCCAAAGGGCAGAAGGACACTTACCAAGAAGTTTGTAGGTCTAATCAAGACAGCTTTAAACTAAATTGGAAGGGGTAGGGGAACAACACTGGTCTTGATATAATAAAGCATGGGAACGGTACCTCAGGTTCTGAGGGACGAAGTACTAATGAGGGTCCCTGGTCTGCCACCTCAGTGGAAGTGGGGGATAGCGCTCTGGGTGGCAGCCAGAATTCAAAGAGTATTCATGGGCTGCAAATCACAGCTAGAAAACACGCAGGAACTATGGCTATTCCACTCAGGGAAAAGTTGGAAACAGCAGCCCAACTGAAGTGCATTTACACTAATGCACACAGCATGGGCAACAAACAAGGGAAGCTGGAAGCCATTGTGAGGCAAGAAAACTATGACATAATTGCCATCATGGAAATGTGGTGGGATGGTTCACTACAAACCCTTCAGGCAGGATAGGCTAAGGAAGAGAGGTGGTGAGGTTGTTCTCTATATTAGAGAATGTTTTGATTGCATGGAACTCAATAACGGTAATGACAGCGTTGAGTGCTTTTGGGTTAAAATCAGTGGAATGTGCACTAAGCCAGGCGTAGAGGTGGGATTCTGTTATCGGCTGCCCAGACAGGATGAAGAGACTGATGAGCTCTTCTACAAGCAACTGCAAGAAGTCTCCCGATCACTATCTGTAGTTCTTGCAGGGGATTTCAACCTTCCAAATGTCTGCTGGAAGTATAATACAGCAGAAAGGAAGCACTCTAGGAGGTTCATCGAGTGTATGGAAGATAACTTCCTGACACAACTGGTGAGTGAACCAGCTAGAGAAGGCACCCCGCTGGATCTGCTGTTTGTGAAGAGGTGACTGTTGGAGGAGGCCTGAGGCTCAGTGATCACAAGATGACAGAATTCTAAGTTCTTGGAGGAATGAAGAGGGGGGTCAGCAGAATGCCACCTTGGACTTCCGGAGGGCAGACTTTGAACAGTTTAGAAGGCTGCTTGATTAAGTTCCTTGGGAAACAGTTCTAAATGACAAAGGAGCACAGGAGGGCTGGATGCTCCTCAAGAAGGAAATCCTGGTGGCTCAAGAGCAGGTCATCCCCGTGTTCCGTAAAATGAGTCAGCAGGGAAGAAAACTGGCTTGGCTGAGTAGAAAGCTT
This sequence comes from Dromococcyx pavoninus, assembly GCA_033558185.1. NCBI lineage: Eukaryota > Metazoa > Chordata > Aves > Cuculiformes > Neomorphidae > Dromococcyx > Dromococcyx pavoninus. Next base: position 4,256,085 of record JAUMJL010000212.1, read on the forward strand.
TGTATTGATCTCAGGAAGAAGAGGAAAGTTTATGAGCTTCGGAAGAGGGGGGCAGGCAACCCAGGAGGACTACAAGGGTGAGGAGAGATGATGTAGAGAGAAAATTAGAAGAGCTAAAGCTCAACTGGCAGAGGTCATCTCCAAATCCCTTTCCCTCATCTACCGGCAGTCCTGGTTGACTGGGGAAGCGTGACTTGACTCGAGACTGGCAAATGTTACACCCATTTACAAGAAGGGTTGGAGGGATGATCCGGGGAACTACAGGCCTGCCAGTCTGACCTCAGTACTGGGGAAGAGATGGAGCAGATCATCTTTAGTGCTACCACACAGCACGCGCAGAACCATTGAGTGATCAGGCCCAGTGATTTCTGAAAGGCAGGTCCTGTCAGACCAACCTGATCTCCTTCTATGACAATGTTACCTGTTTAATGGACGAGGGAAATGCTGTGGATGTGGTGTACTTGGACTTCAGTAAAACCTTTGACACTGTTTCTCACAGTATTCTGCTTGAGAAACTGGCTGCCATTGGCCTGGACAGGCACACCCTCTGCTGGGTGAAGGACTGGCTGGATGGCTGGGCCCAGAGAGTTGTGGTAAATGGAGTTGGAAACCAGTCACAAGTGGTGTTCCCCAGGGTTCAGTGCTGGGACCAGTCCTGTGCAATATCTTTATCAATGATCTGGATGAAGGGATCGAGTGCACCCTTAGCAGGTTTGCAGATGACACCAAGCTGGGTGGAAGTGTTGATCTGCTTGAAGGAAGGGAGGCTCTGCAGAGAGATCTGGACAGGCTGAATCGATGGGTTGAGACCAACAGGATGAGGTTTAACAAGACCAAATGCCAAGTCCTGTACCTGGGACACAACAACCCCACGCAGCGTTACAGGTTTGGGGAAGAGTGGCTGGAGAGCTGCCTGGGAGAGAAGGACCTGGGGGTGCTGGTTGACAACCAGCTGAATATGAGCCAGCAGTGTGTCCAGGTGGCCAAGAAGGCCAATGGCATCTTGGCCTGTATCAGAAACATTGCAGCCAGCAGGACCAGGGAAGTGATTGTGCCCCTGTACTCGGCACTGGTGAGGCCACACCTCGAGTACTATGTTCAGTTCTGGGCCTCTCACTACAAGACACTGAGATGCTGGAGCACATCCAGAGAAGGGCGATGAGGCTGGTGAAGGGGCTGGAGAACAAGTCCTACGAGGATCGGCTGAGGGAACTGGGGTTGTTTAGCTTGGAGAAGAGGAGGCTGAGGGGAGACCTCATCACTGTCTACAACTTCCTGAAAGGAGGTTGTGGTAAGGTGAGTGCTGGTCTCTTCTCGCAAGTGACACATGATAGGACAAGAGGAAGTTGCAGCAGGGGAGATTTAGACTGGATGTCAGGAAAATTTTTTTCACTGAAAGGGTGGTCACGCATTGGAACAGCCGCCCAGGGAGGTGGTTGAGTCGCCATTCCTGGAGGTGTTTAAAAGGCGGGTAGATGAGTTTCTTAGGGATATGGTTTAGAAAGAGGACAGACACAGTTTGACTTGATGATCTCAGAGGTCTTTTCCAGTTTTATGATTCTATGATTCTATGATCTTTCTTAAAGGCCTTCTTTAAGTACTGAAAGGCTTCAATAAGGTCTCCCTGTAGCCTTCTCTTTCCCAGGCTGAACCCCCACTCTCTCGGACTTTCCTCATATGAGAGGTCTTCTATCCTTCTGATCATTTCTGTGTTCCTCCTCTGGACCCACTCCAACAGGTCCATGTCTTTCCTGTGCTGAGGGCTCCAGAGCTGGATGCAGAACTCCAGGTGAGATCTCACCAGAGCACAGCAGAGGGGCAGAACTCAACCTCAGCCTGCTGGCCACACTTCTTTTGATGCAGCTCAGGATATGGTTGACCTTCTGGGTTGCAAGCACACATTGTTGATTCATGTCCAGCTTTTCATCCACCAGTACCCCAAAGACCTTCTCTATAGGGCTGCTCTCAATTCCTTCATTCCCCAGCAGTATTGACACCGGGGTTTGCCTTGACACAGGTACAGGACATGGCACTTGTCCTTGTTAAACCTCACGAGGTTCACATGAGCCCTCTTCTCAAGCCTGTACAGGTCCCCCTCGATGGTATCCCATTTCTCAGCTTCCCTGCAGTTATAAGTAAACTTGGACTTCAAAAGACATCTTCCGTAAACTTGGACTTCAAAAGACATCTTCCTGAGACAGGAGAGTTCTTCTGAGAAATACTGACTGATGCTCAGTTAACTAAGTAGGTCTACAGATCAATTCTAGGTATCCCACCTAGCTAACAGATTTAACGTCATACATGTGAGCCCCATATGGAGATCTTGCATATTCTGAGGTGCCTAAAGATCAGGTTTAGACAAGCAAATACCTCTACTAGTGTTATCTACTTCATTCTGTTGTAATAAATCCTTGTCCTTCAGAAATAGGGCCAAACCCACAGTTTGTTTCTCACAGATCATTGAATTGCTGAGTGAGACAATGTACCTAGTGAATACAGTCCTGGTAACTGCGATGATACTGTGTATGGCAATATTATAACCTGATATATCTTATATGGCACAATAAATGAAAAGTGGGATTTCTGAGACAGCTGAAGTGAGAAACAAGCACCAATGTTAATGAGCTTTATTTATTCTTTTTTTTCTAGTTGTTCCGATGAGGGTAGTATGCTCCAGTGTTGTGCTCCTCAGGGTAAAAGGTCCAGCTATATCTCAATTTCATGTTAAGACAAGGCTTGGTTATGCATTGTTCACCCACACATCCTGTTTCTTTTGGAAGGGAGTGCAGATAAGCAGGCAAGAGGGGAAGTACAGGGTTTACCAAAAGGTCACCTGGAGTAGACAACGGGGGAGCAACACATATGGATACGCTGCTGAGTGTGTCTACTCTTTAACTAAAATATGACTGGTCTATTTGGAACTATGGAAATTAATGTCTCTTTCCAACTGCTGGCAATTTGGGAAGAACTGGAATGATCTGTAGGAAAACAAAATCTGTCTGCATTCCATTATCAACCTACCCAATAAGCCAACAACACTTTGGTAAAACTTCCGTTATTTGATTTATTATCTGTTGAAAGATGCTACTGATTCACTTACCTGTTCTGATTGTACTGTACATTCTGTGTCAGATCAACATTCAGCATAATGAAATCATGCACGTGGCAGCAGGAGAATGGTTCCTTGATCTCAGCACTGTTTGTTTTACTGGACCATTTCCTCATCCCAATTAAGGCATAGTGCGTGACATTGGGAGTTGCTTCAATACGTTGCAGAATTTGCTTCAAGGAAACGTTCCTTTCAGTCCATGTATAGTCACTACAATCATTACAAAAGTCAGTTAATTTTAAAGTATGTAGAGAATATTCAGAATCTCATTCAGGTGAAGAGCAATTCTTAATTGTCAAAAGTAGTTATGAGTATCAGGTAGATAACTTCAGTGTTGTCTTACTTTTTATTGCAACTTTTTGTCTCTCATATTAAAACCTACAAATAACTAGTGTTTATATGGTGAGGATTGGTATGACAGATCTGAAACTTAGTCTGGATCTTTCAAAATACTTGCTTACATACGTAAACTTTTGGAGCTACCTGGTTAATGTTCCAAATGACTCTGGTAGGGTTGCTGACTTTGTGCCATAACTTAAGTGCAAAGTATATGATCCTCCTAAGCCACCTCTAGAGTCCATAAATCTCAGCTCTCACTGAGTTTACTTCTCTTTGAAGGTTTGCTGTAAATCCTGCATAGCACCATTCTGGGAATAGACAAAAATATCTAGCACAAACAATGTTCTAAAGTAATGAAAACAAAAATACTTGTTTAGGGATTTGAGGAGCTGATAAAGGAGCCATGGAGACTGGGACTGACAAAAGAGCCAGCAAAAATCAGTTGTGAAATTTGCACAGAAACATCTTTTAATTTCCTTTAGGAAATCCTCTTTAAAATGTACATGTGAATGCCCATGCTTGCCCAGTCTATCAAGGATTGTTGACAGTGTCTGAAATCTGCAGTCCAAGTAACTCTGGTTTGAAACAGAGTCAAGCTACACAGCAAAGGCTGTGGGGCATGTAAATCTTCAGTGGACAGGAATGATAAACAGGCACTTAAGTATGTGCTATGCAAAGGCAGATAGCTAGGGAGAATACTCCTCTCATTAAGCAAATATTCTCCGTTTGTACAGGATAATAGTTGTAGTACAGAGTAAAAGTTGCAATATATCAAAAATAATTACAAAACTGATAAGGAGTGAAAGGTTAAAAGAGATCAGCTGAAAAAACATACATTTCTCTATTTACCTTTTTCTGTCTCCTGAACAATCAACTTCTACTGCATTCCACATAACACAGGAGTCATCTGAAATGACAATAAAAGGCCAAATATCCTGTGGTTTTATCCCCAGCTCCTCCTGCCGATTTCGTTCAAGCTCCAAGTTATGATAAGACAACTCTTTTATCAGGAAGTGTGCAGCTCCTGAAACCAAGGATATAAACCATCAGATTAAAAGTAGGGGGAAAAATGTTTACCTTGGAAACATTTTGAAGTGAATATTTCTACAGAATATTTCTACAGAACCAGGTTAAATTTGAAGATTTTAACATCCTAACACTCCGCAGAAGCCTGACTTCCGTGATAAAGATTTGTTAGTGTCTTTAAGACTTTAGTGATTGATTCTTTTAACCTGACAGATATTTGGCTCCACTAGCATGTCTTAGTGCAAATGTCTAGAGATGTTGATAGCCCAACAGAATAACAGGGGAACAGTTTCCCCTGATGATCTACTTTGAATGCTTTTCACTACTGATGCCTGTAAGTTCTTCCAGCACTAAAAGCAAGGTGCTGAACACTTTTCACTGATATTATAATAGCAAAACCAACCTAAGAGATGTTCCTAATCAGCGCATCACTGCCTATGCAAATAGTACATAAATTCTTTCCACAAGGAAACAGTGTAGATAACTCCATCTGAGTTAACACCCTCATCTCCCTTTAAAATCAATACAGGAGAGTACGTATTTCTAGGGCGCAATTTATCTTGTTTGGTTTAGGTGACCTGGATTAGGTGAATTGCATCTTCAACTGTGACACATTGTCTTAAAAGAGATTCCTGATCATCAGATCAGATATGCCAGCAACAAGGTGCTACATTTCACTGTTGAGTAACAACACCTGAAGGGCCCAAATCGTGTGTCCACATTTGTTCGAACTTTTTGTCATGCTTACCTACTCCTGCACTGTTGAAAATGCTTGGAAGAACAAGCATGATATGGTTGGGCCAATACTTCTTATATATGGCCATTTCATATTCCTTGACAACTAAAACATGCAAATGACTGGCTCCATCCATTGCATGATACAAATTGAAAAGTCCATGTTCATGACGACCAGTGGTGGGAGTAAAAGTGGGGCTTTTTATGTAATCTTCACTCTGTAGATAAAAAGAATTTTGAGTTTCTTTATTAGTCTGGAGGATATTTAAACAAAGAGAACCAGATCCTTCAGGAGAATAAATCAAGTTCACCGACACTGGACAAAAAGCCACATTTGAAAACAACTAAACAGTAAAATAAGCAACTTCCTTAGCTTATCAACTGTGAGAGTGCAGTGGACTGGATAGGACTGCTAATCATGACCTGCCTAGTGCACAAGGACCTTGTGACTAGATCTGGAAAAGGATGTATGTCCATATGACATAAGATGGCAAGAAAAATCTTAATCCACAAATGGCGGTACAGCCCTTCTGACTGGCTATCACCCAATCTTTAATGCACTGAAACTCACCAGATGCTTCCAAGTTTGGTAGTACAGCTTCTGAGAGGCCCTTTTCAACAGACATCAAGGACTGTTCCAGTCTGGGCAACCGCTTTTAGCCTGGTTCCTACTAAAGTTATTTAGGACCCAGAATGAAAGTGTGCCTCTTTACAGAGACTCTCCAAAGTCTTCATAGTTAAGCCCTCCACATTTAAGACTGCCAAAGCACAAAATGGTGAATTTGATGCCAGTGGAGTTCACAAAAGGGAATTTAAAGTGGAGTAAGAAAAACATTATTATATAATGGTTTGATAATCTAGGTTTATATCCCACAGCACATTTCAAGCTTGCAGCAAGATTGTGGGCACCATTTTGGAACAAGCAAACAGAAAAAGACAAAAGAAAGACTAAATTGTTTTGCCAAACCCTCAAAGCAGGTCAAGTGCTAGAAGCAGGAAACACTCCACAAGGACCCAGTGCATTGTTCTGTGTAACCACGAACAAGTTTACTAGGTGAGGAAGAGCAGGAGGTTTCATCCTCACCTTTGCACAATTGCTGCTCTGTTGCTGCCTGGGTTCTCCCATTTCAAACTTGCAGTGGACATAAAAGCCTGAACTGGAGGGTGGTACGGATTGACTATTGTTTATTGGAAGCAGACTATTTTCTCTAGGATTGAAATGCTACTGCTTACTAGTATTCAACAAATTGCTTGGCCTGAGTAAGGCACAGCTTCATCTTACACATGGATTTTAGGAGTCACTATAAAGGTCCACATCAGAGTTTGACTTTACAAAGTGTTTTCTGCAACCATGACGTGATTCTTTAGACAGTCTTGAAGCCATTGCAAAGATTTTTTGAGAGCCTTGTTTTTATATGAAAGCAACTGATCATTTATGCAGAATAAGACAGGACAACCCACTGCTTTCCATTACAGTTTCCAAATTTGTTTCCCTCTTAGTAAACTGAATGATAAATAAAACCCTGTCTCTGAGGCTCATTGCTGAAATCATTCTCACTTTAACATCTTAAACCTGTAACCAAAGACCTTTTGCCTCAGATAAATGTGTTTTGATAATGAGCAAAAGAAACAGCAAGGCCAGAATCAGGACATCCTCATTATCTCCCAACAGCAGGACCAGAAGTGCAAAGAATCCTAATGCAACAATTTTTAGAATTGGTAGTATCTCTCTCCCATATATGGCCATAAATATAAATATCTATGTACCTTATCTGTGACTAGTGGTAGCCTCATGCTTTCCAATTGTCTTCCTGGTTGGCTAAAGACAAAATGATGCTCCTTTGACTTTGGAATGATAAAATGCAGCTGGATCTCTTCTCCCAGCATAGAATAGGAAAAGGCAAATGCATGCAGAGTGGACTCATAAATCTGGGGATGGGAAAAAAATAGGACAATTCCAGTGGTTAGAGTCAAACTACAAGATCTCAATATAGCTAATACACATTTATAACATTACCAAACAATCACTTACTGTATTGCGTTGGATTTTACCTCATGATTCACTCGGTGTTAAGCAACAACCCCTAGGCTAGAGCATACACTAAAAAAAAAAATAACAAACTGTTCTCTTTTTTGAAACCGTTGTTTCAACTTCGTCTTGCAGATGGTACCAATACTTACAGGCCACTCTCAGCCTTCAGAAACACTGACAGATAAAACTCAGTATTTACATCGCTAGTACTTTCTTCCTCACATTCTAATAAGCAGGAAATTGGAGGGTTATTCTGAGTAATAACAGTCTGTATGCCACATACAGACTACTTGATGCTGGACTTCTGCATCAGAAGTAGCATCTTTTGCAGTTACAGAGGTGAAAAAGTGAGCAAATCCCAGTGGGAAAAGTTTACTGTAAAAGTACTTTTAAGTGGTAGCACACAGGTAGAAGGCAGATTACAGCACTGAATAAACTAGTGTAAATGAGGGAAGGATAAGTACTCTGACATCCCCAAACCTACAGCCTGGTCAAGACAGGCAGACCTCAGGAAATAAAATCTGTAAATCAGTTGATTTTAATTCACACCGTGGTGTCTGCTTCAGTTTCTGATCTGCAGATCTGATCTGCAGAGCATTATCAGGAAATCTTTACCTGGTACCTGGGGTTGAAACCCATATACTGATGACACTGTTCACAGTGATGGTAGGTGTTATATGCTGCATACTTGGACAGTCTCATCCTAGTTGTTTGACGACGAGTATACATATCCTCCTGTCTCCTGCTCGTTGATCTGTCTATTAAAAAAAAACCAAACAACTTAAATGTAACATATATGAAAGACCAGAATGTATTCCCTTGTGACAAATTGTTTGTCACTCTAATTAGCTTCTAGAAACTATGGTAGGATTAAACACATGCAAAGCAAATAATAAATTAATTCTGAGCATAGTATTTTTTTGTTATGTTCAGCAAAAAGGACTACAAAGTCATTATTATGATAATTCTATACTGATTTCACATAAGGCTGAGGTGTAAGCAAAGTCAGATTATTAAAATTATTGTTGTTGTTATTATTGGCTGCATGCTTGCAAAAGTAATAAATAGCAAAAAAAGAGTCTTACAACACATATTTGCCATCCTGTGATGGACTTCACAGTTGATTGTGAAATGATTGGCAATAGTTGATTGTAAATGATTGGCAACCTTAATGATGTTGCCCTTTAGTGAATATCCACATTTCAAAAAAGATTCTCCTTTGTGTGAGATTGAAGGAAGATGAGATGTAATTTCTGCTGAGAAGGACTTCTGCTATGTCATCTGGCCAAACCTTTCACTTGGATTTTCAGCATCAGATCAGATTCTTCAAGCTTGCTCCTTGTCTTGTCAAGTTTTGAAAATCACTGAGAGTGGAGTTTCCACAGTCTCTAATGGGCAACCTGCTCCAATGTTTGACCACTTTTATTCTGGAATGTTTTTTTCATACTGTCTCATTGTAATTTCCTATGTTCCAACTTGTGTCTGTTGTCTCTTGTCCTTCTGCTGTGTATCTATAATAGTTTATGTCTATAAATTCCCATTAGGAAGTTTGAAGACAGCAATCAGATGCCCCTTCTGGTCTTCTCCAGACTGAACAAACTCAATTCTCTTCAATTTTCTGTGTACATCATGTGCTTCAGTCCTCTATCCACATTGGTGGCTATCCACTAGACTTACTTTTGTACGTCAGTGTCTTTCTCTTACTGGGAAGCCAAAACTTGGCAGAGTACTCCACATATGGTCTTACGGGTGCCGTGCATAGTCGCTTCCCTTGACCTGCTTGCTAGAGTTTTTGTTAGTCAGCCCAGTAAGGCATTAACCCAATGAAGAGCTACTGACTCACAGTGGAATTGTTATCTACCAGGATCATCAGTTCACCTTCCTCAACGTTGTTGTCTATACAGCTGGTCCCAAGCTTGTACAGATGCAAAGGGCTATTCCATCCCAAGTGTAAGATCTTGCATTTACCTTTGTTTTACTATACTAGGTTCCTGCCAACCCATTTCTCCAGTTTGTCAATTGAATTTTGAATTGAATTTGAAATTTGAATTGAAGTGCTCCCTTCTTGCATATTGACTGTTCCTCCGATTTCAAATCATGCATGAACTTGCTGACATTGCATTCTGTCTCTTTGAACCGGTTGATAGAGGCAATCTTAAACAGTATTTGCCTCACTACCGCTCTCTGGGTATTGTCATGCATACCCAGATGTCAGTCAGATTTGTGCCACTCATCATATTTTGACATCAGTGGTCCAGTCAATTTCTCACCCACTTTACAATCCATCTATACAAACCATCTCTTTCCAATTTTGGCTATATGGATATCATAGAAGACAGCGAAAAAAGCCTTACTGAAGCCAAGATAAAATCAATGTTCTTCCTTGGCATCTCATTATAAAATGCATCCATGATTACCAATTGCAGTTTGCCTGCAATAGATCCATTCTAGATGCTCCCAAACACTTTCCTGTCCTTCACACATCTGGACACGGCTTACAAGAGACTTCTTTGTTCCATAACTGTTTTGAGGACTGAGAGTAGGCTGACTAGGCTGTAATTGCTTCAGTTCTCCTTCTGTTCTGCAGAGAAAGGGCATGGTATTTTCATTTTTCCAGCCACCAGGAACCTCCACCAATTGTTGTTACCTTTCAAAAATTATATACAGTAGCCTCACAACAATGCTGGCCAGCTCCCTGAGCATGCTTGGATACATCTTACTCAGTCCTATGGGATGGTGTATGTCCAACTGGATAATCCACAGGACTAATTCTCACCTCAAATACTGCAGAAATCTAGATCTGGACATACGCATCTCATGCTTTCCAAATCTAATCCAAAACCTAAAAAATAAATCTATGAACATTCTTAAGTACATACATAACTTTACTTATATAAGGCATTTCATTGCTACAGAGCAGGATAAGCACAGAAATCTACTGTGGAATCAGAGCTTTTTAATGAAAGACAATCCATATAATATTCCATAAAATATTTATGAGGTTTATACTCTGGTGATTCATCTAGTAAACTTCAAATCTTTTTTCACTATTAGTTAGTACTAAGAGCAATTCTGATAATTTCAACCTGTTTAAAAGTTTAAAGAGATTCTCACATTAAAAACAAAGAAATACATATATATGTACTAATCTAGATTTTTAAAATTCTAACCTTCAGTGTTTATAGTCTGAAGCTTTGAACAAATCAGGCTTGCATCTTCGTATTTTGGGTCATGGATAGTGTAGTCAAAAGGCATCTTCTTAAAGGTCTCCAAATCTGGCCACATATCTCCAGGCTGATGGTAGTATTGATCAGATTCTTCTTTTATGTCTGTGACATTATTGAAAAACAAGAATTCATATAATTACAATTTTTAAATCTTTATATTGCTATAGATGGTTTTGTTATGTCTATTATTCCTGCATAATTTTTCTTTCATCATTCTGAGGATGCAATATTATTATACATCAAGATGTGCACCTTTGAAAGAGCGTACCTCATACCTCAGTGCAATACTTTTAAACCTTTATCAATTTAAGACCTCCACAATCTCACTGGAGCAGTTGGTGATTGGTATAATCACGCCTTATTCTGAAACAGGTTAACTGACATAAGCCCCAATATTTTTCTATATAATCAACGCCTTACTTACAGATGTACATATATAAAATAATGTAAATATATATAAATAATGTAAATTAATTGCAAACATGAACGGCATAGAATATACAGACAAGTACTTTCCAATTTAACATAACAAATTTCTGCAGTCTCCAGAAGCAAACAGTTTTATATGAAGAACTTACTATTGTTAATTTCTTCCTCATCATAAACATCCACTTCTGTCAGTCTAATCAGCATTCGGGACAAAATACTGAGGAACTGCAGATAGGCACCTGTTTTCCCTATCTGTAAGTACATAAATTAGAAAATACAAAAGTAAATATTCATTTTTCAACTTGTTAGTTTTCCACGTATCTGGAAAAAGAATATTAATATTCAGTGCTTGCATATCCCTGTATTTGTATATTCCTTGGCATAAATGAAATGCTTAAATGCTCAACAGTTTTGTTCCCTCTATGCAGGAATGTAGTTTGGAAAATATATTTTATACCATAGGTCCAATTACAGGTTCACAGACAAGAATTTTCTCTCCTGATGTTATAGTTTCTACATAGGCAATGAACTTCCAAAAATCCATACAAGCTCACAAAATTTTCCAAGAAAACTCCTCAAGTGACAAGGTAACTAAAGAATTACCTCAACCGTTTCATATATGCACAATTTCAAAGTACACGGACTGCTATTGAAGCACAGTGACTATCCTGAAGAATAAAGTGACTTGCAGCTACAGGAGAACTTGGGCAGGCCACTTTCACTCCTGGAGGACATGATTTATGTAAGAATGTGTTGTTCCACCTCTTGTACTGAAAATATAATATTTCCCTTCTGATGTTTTAAAAATACCTTTTAAAGGTCTATTTTTAAATTATCATAATGTCAGAACTTTCTCCTTTCTTTTTTTTATCCCATCAACATACTATACATTTTCTCTTCATTACACCAAATAGCATTGTTGCTCTTCTATAGGTTCTTTAGCTGAAAGATATGACACAGCCCATGATTTACTTAACAGAATGTTCTATGTCTTCCACACAAAGTTTGCTGATGATAACATGGAATAAATAATGCCATATCTAAGTGGACCACTTTACAAACCATTACACTTGAAGAGGAAGCAGCAGACAATGGGTTTCAATGAGAAAAAAAGAGACCAGCAAGCTCATGACACTCTTGCAGGAGAATGAACTCATCGTGATTTCTTGCATGTGCGTATGGTTCAGCCTCAGAAAGGCGCTGGTGCTCAGCTGACAATTTAAGACTAACATCACACCTGTTGTGGGGAGGTTAGCATGTAGATCAGTTATGACACATTCTGCTGCAACTGCCTGATTTCACAAAGCAGTATCAGATTTTGGGCTATCTCTGTACTATTACTGAATTGAAAACACAGTTTCACTGCCATTACTGCTAAGACGTGTCAGAAGCATAGGGTATTGAATCACTAAATATAGTAATGAATTTACTGTTTTCCATATAAGTCAAGTGAAATTTTCATTTTCTCTCAACACTTGAGAGAGGGAGGCTTTGAAGCTGAAGCAAGAGTAGGTAAACATTTTGTTTGGTAGAAGTTCAGTATCTGTAGTCCTTAATAAATTAGACTGTATTTCAATCAGTTGCTTGCCAAGGGTGGAAAAAGTTATTGTTATCCCTGTTGAGGGTCAAATAAGCTTTGTGTCAGCACATAACTCTGTCATCCAGGAGTGACACAGAAAAAAAAGGGGACTTTGAATAGAGGCAATGATAGCATGGACCATAGTCAGCCCAAGGACCTGATGTTTCTCAGTACCATCTGATTTCCGTTCTCACATTTGGAAAAATATGGCAAAAGGGGAAATAATTCCATAAGGCTTTTCTGATTTAGTTTCAAGGTGAGATAAGATAGTTCTTCAAACACCACGGCAGTGTTTTTTAAACTGGGGTCTCTGAACCAATCAATGGTGATTCACAGAAAACATGCTGATGGGCCACAGGCAGCTGGTCAAACAATGCGGGCTCTTCTCCTTGTTTCCACTTGCTATATTCTTCTAAAACACAGCTAACAATAGACACACTCAATATTTCCTCAACATTTTTCTTACATAAGCTGAATGGTATATAAGGCCATTGTAGTAAGATACGTATTGTTTATGGTGGTGCATATTTATTCACACTAACTAACCTATGTCTTAACTTAGACGACATCAGCTAATCTACAGATAAATACATAGATCTATTCTATACTCAACCAGTTCCTGCTGCATTTCCTAAAGCATCTTGCAAAAATAATGCATGTATTGCCTTCTAATTCACATAATTGTCCTTTTAAAAATGCAACAAGTCTTCCAGCAAAACACTTGGTTCAGTACAGAGAGTAAAACGTCTCTGTTAGAGATGGGTGAGCGTACTTTATTGGTAATTACAACTTTGGTTCACTAACGTGCCTAGTTTTATAAAGTCTTGGGTTATCTGCTGATCTTGTAAATACGGTTCTGCTAATGTGAACTGGTTTTCTTGCACATTATTTACCACAGCATCTGTTTCTGTCTGCTGTGTAGAGGAAACAGGAAGAATAACTTAATTATAAACTCCCAACTGTCTTCAGATTGATCATAAGTGGCTTTGTGAAGGTCTTTGATCTTTATTTCCAATGTAAATGCATACTCAACTTTAATAAACTGAAATTATACATGAAATCTATCTCTTGAGCAAACTATCTTTTAAAACATTTTAATGGAGACTCACAGAAAATTAACATTACTGTAGCTTCATTGTCTTTGAACTCAGGCTAACATTAAAGAAAGTAAGATTATTTTATAAGAAGGGATTAGGAAATTAAGTTTAAGCAACTTACTCTGCACCAAAAAATAAACCCTTCAAGTATGAATAATAACTAATCTATTTTGTCTGAGATTGTGATAAAATTAAACAAAATAAATCAATGGCAACACCTTGTTCTTATTACACACCTGTGGTGGCCCACTCAGCAGCAGCCTCCTTGGGTGAAAGGTGTCCATTCTGCCTTCAGTTCTGTTGTTGTAGTCCATATGGATTGGCTTGGGAACTGTCCATTGGCGGTAGTATAGGGACTGCTCCGTGCAAGTCATCATCTTACTCATAAGAGGGCGAAAAGAACTTGCCCACATAACAGAATGATAAGGCAAGAGGGAAGATGACTTGGGAAGTCCACTACTGTCTGTAGAAGTAATAATGTCATAAACTAGTTTGGGCAGGAAAACTATAGGAGGCTGTTTGGATGCTTTGGTCATGGAGCATTGGGAGGTCTGTAGGATGAAGGAGTTATGAGTAGGTGCAGAGGAGGAAGTAGAGGAGGAGAAAGGTGAGGAGGATGACGAGGTGATGGAAATCTGGGCACTCTTAATGTTTTGTTTTGTATCCAGCTGTTCAGTTCCTGATGGCAAGTGTTTGCTGATTGTTGTTTGTGCTCCCTTGTCTACTTTCTGCTTCTGCCTTTCATAGTTATTTGTAGTTTCTTCAGTGCTGTTGCTTAGGACACGGTGAGGGGATTTTGCTGTATCCCCTGATGCTATTAAAGGAGGAGATGACTCACTGCAGAATGCTGTAACTAAAAGAAAAATTGTATTTCAACATAGGGCAACTATCTCTGCTAGTCAATGACATAGTTAAACAAAACTAAACCAATTTAGGTAGAGTAAACATCAAACATCGCAATCCCACTCCTGTCCTTGCTTTCCTTTTTCATAAAGGAAGTCATAATGGGGAATGGTATAGAGTAGTCTTCTCAACATAGAAATACTGAAGCACATAGGAAAGATGTCAGTGATCACCCTGTCCTCTACTTCCTTCAAACGATCCTATCATCAGATACTTTCATCACTCAAGATAAATACAAAATTACTGAAACCATCATTTAAGAGAGTGTTAGAAAGTAAGTACTCACAGGCTATTCCTGTATCAGACTACAGAAAGGTCTACACCAGCGGTATCAAACTTATGGCTCCTGTTCTCCTGCTCCTGCAGCGTAACACACATCTCACGCCCTGCACACGTGTCCAGCGCTGGCAGGAGCACAGGGACAAGGAGGTCGGCACTGCCACCGGGTAGAACAAGGTGCCGGGACAGATAAAACAAAACAGAGGGCCAGATTCAGCCTGTGGGCCATGAGTTTGACACCCCTGGCCTACACAGACTGACATCTGGAAACAGTCCTCAGCTCCGAGTCAGTGTGTCTGAGTCACTGCAGCACTTACTTAGTCTGATCTGATAAAACCTGGCTCAAGTCTCTGTTGCTACATAATGCATGAAAACAATCACACAGCTTTGGGTCAGCTCAGAGCACAGGCCAAACTCACAAATATTGGCCTTGAATATGTCTTGTAGATAAACCTTAAAGGTAATTCCTTATTTTCTGAAGGTGGTATATTTTTTACCTTATATGTTCTAACTATTAAGATGTCTTGAAAGTTTAAGACTTCATTTTAAGTGGTTCTGAGCATCTTTAATGCTCAGTAATTCTAAAGAGCAGATGCAAGTACTTCATAGTCTTTGGAGTAGACTGAGAAGTGGTTGAGGAATCAGTCTCCACCTGGCAAAAGGAATGTCTGTATGAAGCTGAACATAGATAAACCCAGATTTCCTCTCTTGGTGAAAGGCAGCCCAGCTTTAAAGACAAAGAAACATTTTGAAAACTAAAGTGTTGATGAAGCTTATTCAAATGTTTTCAGGCTTTCTTTTTCCTTTGGTAACTACCACTGTGACTGTAGAAGAGAAATCACAGGCCAAATATGCATGTCACCATGTTGAAAAATACAGTTAGATCAAAAAGAATTTACTGTTACTGACAAAAAAATAACATGTTTTAAAATGCTGCATGACATCGCAGTTCCTAGGAAGTTCTAGTACAATTTAAACTTCCCACTTTTATTCAACTCTCCAGTTAATATTATCTGCATAAAAAGCACACAAACAAATCTATCAGACAAAAGAGCTGTATTACTGCTCAACATTGTCTCATGTTTTCTGTATCAGTTTGCAAATTAAAATGGAACTGAAGATTTAAAAATCTGTCCACCTCTAAAGAAGCTTTCAAACAGTGCAAAATTAATGATTGAACATTCCAAAGCAAAAACAAAAAGGTAGAAATACCAATGTGACCAAGCATGTTTTTTCTCCTATAGATATTTAAAAGATTTTTTAGATCAATCAAACATGTGTTCATCTTCATAAATTGACATAGCTTCAGTGAACACTCTCACAGTACTAACTGAGGATTCATACCTCAGTGGCACATATTAAAGAAGTCTCTGTTTTAGGCACCTTACCCTATGACTATTTTCCAAGCAGGAAAATATCTTATTTCTTGTATTTCAGAAGTCGGATGCTTATTTCTTTTAAAGTTATCTTTAATGATCCCATTAAAATAGGCCCTACCAAATCCTTAGTGATTCATGCCTTTTATTATTTCTCTAATAAGCTGAATAAAAGCTCTTTTATATCCTAAATGTAACTTAATAGAGATGATCTTAAGGTCTTACTGGAAGCTTTTGAAGAGAGAGACGAAGATACAGAGTCGTGGGAACGTGATCTTTCTCTCTTCATAGGACTTTTTTTTTCTGAAGTAGAACCTGTTTCATGAGTGATAGTAGGGGAAAACAAAAATAAAATATAATTTAAGTAAGCCTGTAAGAAGGCACAGTTACATTGATGAAGTAGGGAAAGGCACACAAGAGTTTGTGTTGGTTTTGTCCTCATTCTGACACTGTTTTCAGTGTGGAGAGTATCTGTTCCTACCACACAATATTGCATCAGCCTACGGTCTAATGTAACTATCTTGAGCTGCAATAGCTTCACAAAATCAATGCTGCAGCCATTGGTATTTTCTAGTCATGTCTCCACCATGTTTTCTCCTTCTATCCATGTCTGTCTTTCCTCACTAATTCAGTGTCAGGGAAACCAAGAGGCAACAAGCTCTATTTTATCAGTATGTTATGAAATCACCTCCTATACCATACTTTCATCTTTATGGCCAGGTTATAGTTCAGCTTTTGGTGATGAAAATCCATATCTGGCCAGCCACCGTGGACATTCACATGAGGTTTCTAGTTTAGGCTGCTATGTTTGTACAGGTTTACCATGATAAACAGAAAGGGAAGCAGACTGTAAGGTCTACGGTGTCCCAAGTGTTCTGAATTGGACTCTGGAGGAGCATACCATACTTTATGGACTAGGAAAGCAGCCTTACACCTTAGACACCTAACAACCTAGGTGTCCATTTGTCCTTGGGAGGAATCACCATTGTCATTGTCAATATGTAAGCATAGGTTCAGTAGCATCAGCCAGGGACAACTGAGGTGGAATAGCCGCTGCAGTGAGGGAAGGGATCAAGTCACTGCTTCCCAGATGGCAAAGCACATGCTTCCCTGCTGCCAAGAGGGCAACAGAGCACACAGTTCTGAACAGTGAGCATCACTGGATGTACCCACTCAAGCTCCACTTTGTATGGGAAAAAAGAGGTATGGAGGAAGGTGAGAGAAAGAGCCCCAAAAAAACAGACAGAGAACAGATGCGGTAGCAGGACTGCAAGAGATTAAAATGCTGCAGCAGCAGTCCCTAGGCAGAGGGTGAGGAAACACAGGTTTAATGAGATGAAGCAAAAACCAAGAAGCAGAGCTCATTCAGCAAGGTTAACTGCAGAAACTCTCACTGAGTAGGTATCCATATAATCCTGCTTATTCTAACACAACTCAATTAAGTTACTGCTTCTTTTAGTATCACTACAGATAATACCTTCTGTTGCTATTTCTTCATCTTCATTATCAGTGCTGCTTAGTTTCTCAGGGTCACTTTCTAGCACATCATTCACAACTGCTTTCTCTGTGTGAATTTCTGAGCTTACAAAGTATGCTGCCAAACCAAGTTCTTGCTCCAAGGTTGTCCTTACCAAAGAAGATGAATTTATTAAACGTAGGTCACAGTATCTCAGTGATCTGGAGGGAAACAAGAGGGGCTAGTATGAAAACACACTGGAATCTGTTCCCTGATTTCTTTTATAAACGCAGCCAGAGGGGAATTTTTTCATCATCTGTTTAAACTACAGATGAGATAGAACACAGTATATCTTTTGTGTTTAATGTGTACCACTGTGATGCATACATGTTATTTTTCTTAATGCAGTTATGCAGCTTAACCTAATGCACTGAACATAAGCATCAGAATAAGAAAAAGAATAATTGTTTGGGTTCTAAGCTTCGAGCTGCCACTCCAGAAGGCACTGATCGCTCCACACATCCTCTAGCACATATGCCAGCATCATGCAAATGTCCCAGCTACCCAGTTGAGTACCCTCAGCTACTATCTAAAGCACCTATACTATTTTTTTACATATTCTTATTCTCTCCTCTAAACTGGGACAGCTCTCATAATATTTTCTGAGCTATTTATATCTTGTGATAAATAGGAGGTTATTATTAATAATACAGGGTTTGTATGTATGATATAAAAACTGCCAAAAAATGGAAAAGAATCCTCTTGATATTGAAATCCCTTTTCTTTTCCACAAATAATTACACAGTTAATCTTTAGCCATTTGGTAAGCAATGGATAAAAACCTGCCACTGAGAAAATACTGGATCTTCTTACCGAGGCAAAGACTCCCCTTGTGGATCCATACCACTAAATATCAATATACAAGGCAAACCTTCCAATTCCAAATAGGTCTGTGGCCTCCAATCTACATCTTCAATTTTTTGCCAGGCCTGTATAAGGTAAGAAATGCTGTTGAACTTATCCACATGGCACAAATAAAAATACAGAAATATATACTTTTATCATCTGTTACAAGTAGCAATCTGCCTGTGGTAAGTCTGAGGAGACTGGGACAGCGTGTTCCAGTCTGAAAAGCCTCGCAGCTTCCCAGCTGCACAGCACTGAGACCGGGACATAGACAGGTGGAGAGGATATGGTACAATGGGCAGTAAAGCTGAGTAGGAGCTTCAGGGGAGAGAAGAGCACAGAGAGTTGCTTCTTGTGGCAGACACTGTTTGCATGTCTGAGACCAAGGAAGAAAATGAGCTAGGAACAAGACTTTTTCACCTTTGAGGAACGGGAGAAAGCTGGGGATGTTCAACACACACATACCACTGTCCACACTTGGCACCCTCACTTGCTAGCCTCTCCCCCAAAGCTGTCAATTTTCCTGATAACTTCATGAAGAAGCTAGTTTGATAATTAGATCTATTGTTTGACTCTTCAGCATCAGGTTTTACTACTTTACTTCCACTACTTAGTCTTTCTTGATGTAAAACTAATCTGCAGATAAGGAATACACAGTAGGACCAACAGTACAACAACTCAGCCTCTGTCATTTATGCATTTATCACTATTGTGCACATTGGAAAACACAACCAGGATGTGATTCAGAACAAACACTGATTTTTCAGAATAAGTTATGCTTAATTTATACAAGAATGGGATCAGCACTAGGCCCTGGATGTCAAAGGACTTTGTCTAACATATATTGAGTCAGACACAGTACCAAGTGTACCACCTATATATTACACTATCCTACAGTGTAAATAAGTTTTTCTTTTGGTGATTATGGTAATTTTATTAAAAGCAAGGCAGTATCAGAGGCTTTTGTTGCACGCATGAAACAAAATTCTAGACTTAAAAGATATAAATGAATCCATAAATCAATACATGGTGCAGAAAGCATGAAGTCCTGAACTGTGAATACCAGGGTGTTCTAACACCCATAACTACATCACTGATTAGGTGCCTTCACGCCATCTGCTGGTGACAAGCGTAATATAACTCTCCGCCGGTCACTGATGCAAATCTTTTTGCACTATGACGACTTTTTTGAGAAAATTCTGCTAAAAGTGTGACAATTTTGTCTGGATTTTTTCCTCATTGCTTATGAGCCATGTAGATAAAACAATTCAACTATTCAGGAGGGTTACTGCTGGAAGCAGTTAATATTCCACTAAAGTATTAACCAGGGGAAAAATAAAAACAGTAGAAGGGTCACAGATGGTAGGTCTGAAATATAAAAGCCATGCTCCTTATGGTAGTTTTTATTTTCAGTAGTAAGTCCTGTACTTCAGCTCATGGTTATAACTCCCATCTAATGAAGCTTCCCAGTATATCTTATTCTGCAAATTACCTTTAGTTGCTCCACAAAGCGCTTCCCTACTGTGATTCCAGAATTAGGATTTCCCAAGATTATTTCAAAGTTATCTTCAAGGGCTAGTCTTTCCCTTACATTATACAGACGTTCATATGCCACTGCAGCCAGCGGAGTACATGGAATTCTCAACACTACCATGAGGCCATGACCACTAGGACATTGTCTTGAAGAGTTTATTAGGTTTTGGGTGATTTCCAGAGTTTCAACTGAGGTGTAATTCTTCATCTGAGAAAGACCACACACTGCCATCATAGCTGCAGAGTAGTGTTGTATGAGGACAAAAGTCCTTATCACTGCACTGTGTAATCTGGGGAACCTGAAATAAATGGTGAATTAAATAGTGAAGTATTAAAGGCTAAAGTGAAAAAGCTAATGTTTTATAAAATACAGTAAATTCAGGATTTTCTCTTGTACAGAATTCCTCATATATACTATGCAACAGAATCTCACCAATTTGCAGCTGGTTAGCCTTTGCAAGACATCATTTCACATTTGGAATTGATGTTGTCTCTTCATTTCTTGGCAAAGATTTACTAAGCAAGTAATCCAGTACAGTTACCTTGCTTCAAGTTACCAAAATTTTACCACTGTTACAAAATTTATCACAGAATATTTGCTAATGCACTTAGTAATATCATCAATCAAAATGAATGTACTTTTTGATGAGAACAATAGTCTTCATGATGTATTATTCTTAGGGGTTTTTCTCTCATTTTCTTACTGAAGCCATGAACCAACTCACTCTTGTTTCCAAGAGGACTGAACACATAGGCCTCATCCAATGAGCAGTCCAAAATCCCAGGTACACCTTTTCTCAATTCCCAGTCTACAGAAGGGAGAAACATGGATATGCAACAGCTTCCTGTGCTCTGGTATTCACAAAAATGAAACAGGTGCACAGTATAAAGAGGAACTATGGCTTGCTCAGAAAAGTGCCCGATATGTGTGATCTGCTCCACAGCACCCTGAAGCAAGACACAGCAGCTAAGTGTGGATGCACTCAGTCTCCTGGTTAGCAGTACAAATGCAAAAGACACTACCTGTCCCATCTCATTGTCCTTACAGACCCCAAAGAGTTCATCCACAACTCCATGTATGCACATTATTTGTCACTGCTGTTTAGGAATGATTCTAGACTTGCTGCACAGGGACTCAGGAAAACTGATCATGTATTATCAAGCTCTGATGATATGCCTACTTCTCTTTGTGGTCCAAGTGCAGTATACACAAGTTATATACAATAGCCAGGATCAGCAAGTGAAAAAGGTAATTTGAAAGTACATGATGATGAGATTTTACATTACGATAATACAGAAGTAGCTGGTTCAGAACCAAGAACACAATCTAAATTGGACTAAACCATGTGCATATTCATAGTAAGAGGCAGCCTACATTGATCAGATTACAGGCCAAATCTATACAAAAAAGATGGAAGGAGAAATTAAGAACGAGTTAAATGCCTTTGAATACACAGTTGATTTGAGGGACAGTGACAAAAAAAAAAAGAACTAGCTTTCTAACTAGTAACTAAAGTCACAAGAACATAGGTCCTAAATTTCCTCAGTTAAATGAAGAAGCATACTGTACCTCTTTCCCAAAGCCATGACCATTGCTTCAAAAGAGCTGTCGTAGCGAAGCAGTGGAATACTATGTCCAGAGAGGGTGGAGTCAATGAATTCTGACAGTCCAAAGTATTTCTTGTTTTCATGGTATAAGTCTACACCCTAGAACAAAAGAATCAATACAAATTGAAAGACAAAATCTATCAACTATTAATTTACAACGGGTTAATGATTGCTATCAGTTATATTTGCAATCACATCTCTAACAAGCATAGAGACATATTAAAATAAGGAGAGAAATAAAGAGAAATAATTTTTTGAGAGAAAAGTTTGATACAATTTTTGCCTGTTTCCTTATTTCCATCTGTCTCCCCGTATATACATATAGAGAGACAGAACAGCTATGTGTGGAATAAATATGCACACATATGAAGAAAATCCATTTATGTACGTGTACTTATCCAATAATGCACAAAAGACATTTTCAGATGGTTTCCATTTATTCAGCTCAAAAATTTTTAGCAGAGCTACTACAGTTTATAGAATATATAAAAAGAAATAATAAAAGAAGGAAGAAATGATAGGATAAGCAAAGGTAAAGAGAATGTGCCCCAGACTGAACAAGAAAAAGTTGCCACGCAAACTTCACTATTGTTTACAAAAAATCGTGGGGCCTCCACAGTTTCACTAAGTATGTAAAAGCAAAATAACTTATGAAAAGGTCACAAAAGCACCTTAAAGCATCCATCTTACATTGCTGTACGAAGAAGGCCAGTGGATCTCATTGTAAGGGCTGATATGCGTATGCTGTGTCTGCAGCGCATAGGGGAAGGAAGTCACATGGAGGGTCACAATATTTGGCGCCTCTTTCACCTCCCTGCAGTTCAACAGTCTATCAACAAGTCCTGCAGACAGGTCTGTTTGAGGATAAAGGGTATGCATAGCACTGCAAAAAAGAAACCCAAAACTCTCCAAAGTGATCAGCACAAGGAAACAATTGTCAGTGGAATAGCTTTAACCTGGATGTGAAATCAAAGTTAAACACATACAAGGAAATTAGCACCCTATTCTTTGCCCTGCTTTTGTTGCACAGAGGGTTAGTACGTGGGAAAAGAAATGCAAAATATTTCACTGCATCAGACTGTAAGCCTGATAAGCTCCCTAGCCTGCAAATTACCAGTCCTTTACAGATACCAGAATAAGAGAGACAAAGGATGAAAGAAATATGACGTTTTGGTAGTTGCTAATAGACACAGTTCTGTAGTAACTTTGGTCAGCTTATTAGTGTTGCCCTTAAGAAAATATAATTCTTATCCAGAAAAATCAAGATAGAAACTGCAGACAGTAATCCAGTCTGACAGAAAAACAGAGGGAAACTACCTGTGATAGAACTATTATTACAGAGAAGAATACTCATTGTTAGGGCAAATATCAGTAATTGCATACAGTCAACCCCTTCCTCTGGTGTAAAACTTCAGTTCAAATTCATGCTGTTTAATTTGTGTCATTTACCTGCAGTGACTAAGTTACAAGCCTAGTCACTGTAAGCTCCTTCTGTTACCAGTAGAGAGAGGTAAGTATCTCCAGAAATTGGTTGTGTCCACTTATGACGTAAGTCAGCCCTCACAGATGCCTATGTCTCTGTTGTGACTATGTGGGCAAATCCCAGGCAATTACACTCTCTTTTAGACACCTCATTTAACTGATTTCAGTTAGATGGCATGAATCCTGCTGTGCAGAATAGTCACATAAATATTTGGCACTTACATATCTTTATTAGATAAGAAGCAAAAATCAGCAATACAGGTACTTCCTTGCCACTCAAGGATTTTAATGAATGAATGCCTTAAAGGCTGTGACCACCATAACAGTTCACATATATTCCTAAGATAGAGAGGAGTTGAACAGGAAACCCTCACATGCAAAAATAAAGTTTTGGTGAAAATCATTATTCTTAACCAGTGTGAAAGACAAGACCTTATCATTTCATTCACAAGCAAGATTCTGTAGTTTCTGATTTCAGGAACACTACCATGCTCCCAAAGTCAGAACATGTTGGTGTTTCTGGAATTCAGTATGTTTTCCAAGGTCCCTAGTGCCTTAGGAGCCAGAAAGCAAAAGCAGCCCAACTTCTCAGCAGGCAGATTGTTGAGAAGCCAAGGAAACAGGGCTCTAGAAGGGAAGCAATAAGTTATGCAAGTGAGATGATGGAGAACATTGTAAACATTGGACAGAAACCTTTCTGATTCCCTGAGAGGTCTGCCTGAGATTACCATGTATTCACAGAAGCTTTAAATTCTTACAAATCAGTGATTCTGGGTAAAAAAAAATCATTGCACTGGAAAAATCCAATCAGTTAAAAAAATAAGCGTTAGTGTTGGCTCACTAGTTGTCTAGTTGCTGTGGAGCATTTTTTTGTATGTTTTACAGCCCAGAGGACACTGACAGAGAATAATGAGCTCTGTGTACTTTCACAGGAAGCTTTCCTTTGAACAAATGACAACCAGCCAACAAAACCAAAGCTGTGGCTGAAAGAAGATAAGAATGGTGAGCACGGAAAGCTGAAATGTTCCACTGAGGCGCAATATAATAAGCAGCATAAGAATAAGTCATGAAGGACCTTGAAAGAAAACATGTTTATTCAATGCATGCGAAGAGCGAATTAGCAGAGAGATGCAAACAAAGATGAAGGAAGGGATAAATCAGAAAACCAATCTTGAAAGTGAATGCAAAAAAACAAGTTACAGTTTACTTACCTCATCAGATCCCAGTGCGCATGATCATGGATTAGGACAAACAGTGTGTGTGGATTCTGCATAGAGTTTTGTAAGAAGACTTTGAATTTAATCTGGGCTTCTGCATCTAGTTTCATAACATACTGTTCCACCCTCTGCTTTGTAAGATGTTCCTTCTCTAATCCAAGCTCCAATAAAATACCTAAGGAAATGGAATAAATGTCAGTATTTCCAGACACAAATGCATTTAGCAATTTCCTGCAAATCTAAACCAAAGTTAACTAGTGAGCACCTGAGTGCCAGAGATGAAACAAGGTCTGCTGATAAGTCACTTCAGAGGGTGGAACACAAATCAAGAAATCAATTTTCTCGAAGGAACCCAAATCAAGATTTTGCGTGCTGGAGTCAGCAATTGAGCAAATATGAGACAGCAATTTCTGAGCCACTGCTAGCTGGAATGGACGAATCTGATGTCTTTCAATCTCATAACCTGGAAAAAAGGCAAAATTCTGTTGAGATATATACCTAAAGTCTAATGTAATGCAAAATGTCAAGAGTCTGGCAAAGAATGACTGATATGCTATTTAAGATACTTTGTTTATGAATGTCAGTTCCAGTTTATAAAAATCTATATGGAATATACAAAGATATCTTTCTGGATTTGGGGATTTTGATCCTGTAAGTCTCTTAAATGCCCAAGAGCTGAAAGTGATCTTGTGCAATAGCATTCTGTTAACATAGAATTAAGACTTAGAACCTCAAAGACTACAATATCCAGTGGAATGAAGCAGAACATCCATCACGGCCAATCAGCATATCCCAAGACATGTGCTGTTGTTTGCCTCAGAACCTTTGCCTTCAAGAGCCTAGGACTCAGCCCAGATAAATCTAACTGCATATCCAGACCCCTAGTCTCAAGCACCCTATTCTATGACCTTTTTAGAAAACCCTCCTTACTTACTTGTACACACGGCTGCTCCAGTTCCATTGATTGCTGTTGGTTTATTCACTGAAGCAGAAAGTGATGAAGAGATGTGCCCTTGGTTTTCCTGATAAAATTTCTCCAGCAAAAGATCAATGTCACCCTCTATCAAATTGAAAGGATAGTGGAATAAACATTCGTGTAAATAACAGCTATATTTTATTTTGATTTGGCTTACTGGCTGCTTCACTGAAGAACCCTCATGTTATTTTCTATTGTATTTGTTTTACAGCATATCAGTAATAAAATGCAAATCAGGGCAGGGAATGACAGATCAAGTCTGCAGACCGCTGGCTGAAACATTTATAGATGATGGTACAAAATTAACCTCAAGAACCTGATGCAAATCAGCAACAAAGATGTGAAACTGGCTTAGTTTATGTTCAGACCATGGAGCTACACTGTTCACTAACAAGGATTACAAGAAGCTTTGGAAAATCTGATAAATATTTTTAAATCTCTTAACATTTTTGAGAGACAGAAAGAAAAATAATTCCCTATAAAGCTGAAAGAGAAATATGAGTTTTCTAGCTGCCTGCAATGCTGAAGCAAGCAAGAAATGTTTTATCAAGCTATGCTTATCTGCAAATACATCCTATTCTAGAGGCCCTGCTTGCAGATGAAAGCTTTGGAGTGAATACAGTATGCCTGTCCTGAGTATTTAGTATTTTCTCTGCAGCTGAAAATATGTTTGAACACGTCTGCACTGAGCTCAGAAAGGCAGCGTCTGCTCCCTGAAGAGCAATTCAGTGGATGTAGATGGCAGCAATTTTTAGAATGCTCATTTACTTGATCTGCTCAAACAACAGCAATAGCAAAAGTGATTTTAAGAACCATACTTTGAAGATCCTAAGAGCAGAAACGCTATTACAAGATGGTTCCAAGAAAATGAGTTTCTCTTAAATGACCACTCCAAATATCATGACATATCCAGAAGGGTTCTTGTGACCTAAGTACAGATTTACCAACCTGACGGGAATGGCAAAGGGGACTGTGACATCCCAGTTACACTGACAAGTACGACAAATTCTTCCTTTGATAAAGTAACTGTTCTATCGTGGTCTAAATTAATTATGTGCTTAGGGCAAAAGAATTTCTACATTGATATGGATATGGACTTGTGTAGTATACAGATGAATTTGCAAAGCCAAGAATAATATGCTCAGCTATTTGCTAGCCTGTTTTTATGAAAGTGAAGGATTTTAGAAATGGACACTTTTAGGAGGAATTTCTATTCAAATGTACTTTCACAACTTTTTCCTGAATTTTTAAATTATTTATATTGATGTCTTGCTTCTGGAAAGGTATTGAGCACAGATATTTGTTCTGACTTAACATTTTCAAGGACTTGGAAACATACTTCTTTATAATCTGTTAGGTACCTGGGCAGAGTGTGCTAAAGAAGGACCCCAGAGTCTCCACTTTCCCTGTGACCAGCTGATAATTAACTTCTTTTTGGTAATCTGAAGGACTGAGCATGCTCTCAGACAGAACTCTTGCCTGATACTTTCCTAAAAGACAAAAAAGTAATTTTGAAAGCACTTCAAACTGAAGTAAAAATGTTCTAAGTCATCATATAAATACTACTCATCTAAGTGAATACCACACACATAAAAATGGCAGAGATGAGTCTTTTCTCTCTCCTATATATTTATGCACCAGACACCTGTAAGATAGATTCATGTTTTATAATTCTTTGTCTTTCTGTACCTTTCAAGGAAATATTTTTTGATGTAGTATATGAAAAGAAATATAAATAGTCAAAGGGATTGTCAATTATCTTACACTCATAACGGTTATTCAAATAATTTATTCAATCACCAACATAGCCCTCAACAGGTTGTTGGAAGGAATGATATTGAAAGACCTATCTCTTAGAACCTAAGAAAACGTTTGATTCTCTGCTTGCAGTAACATCCCAGACACCCAGAGCAGGAGAGCTTTACACACTCCGTGTGCTGTAACTTGTCATTATTTGGTTTTAGTAGTGCTGGCTGGGGTGCCTTGGCGAGAAAACAGGTAACCCAGGCAGAACGTGATCTACTGGGGTGAGACCCAACTGTGCAGCATCAGCGTGGGTACATCAAAACTCATTACTAGTTGGTCAAAGGTCTACTTTATGAGGCAGCTTATTGAAACTCCAACCAAACTCCTCATGGCATGGCATTGCACTACTCTGTTTTGCCTGGAGATGCACCCTTGGGATCTCACCTGTAATCACAATGCAGGAATCAATGGCTCGATTTCTATTGGCACATATGATCACCACGTAGTTTGTCTTTATTAATTTCCCTTCAATGAGCAGCTTAAACATTTCTGAAAGCCCTTCAGCCAGAGAGTAGCTGCACTCAATGATATGGACACTGTCATTGCAGGAGCTGGCGGCGAGGCCTGCCAGCCAGGGGAGCTGGGCTGAAGTCACCGCTGCGATCTGGCTGGGCACTTGAGGAAAGGTTTGTGGGATAGCCTGCTGGTACTGACGGATTTCAGACAGGTGTGATTCCCGCCATGAACGCATGAAGATTTGTTCCAAATCCTCAATTAAAGGGACCTGGTCTGAGGCTAAAAACATTAAGAGGAAAACAGTATAAAAAATTGAGCCAATCTGTTGAATTAAAAACAACTTTTTCTCAAAATATGTACTTTTGTAGACATGATCATATTTCAGATTTACACATGCACAACTCTATTTTCTTTGGCAGATGAGAACCAAATTTTGCATTTTGAAGTGCCTTTGTGATACTCAAGTAAAGTTGCCCTAATTGGAATCCAAGTATCAGTAATGAGAAATATTTAAGAGGCTGAGTGCTGCCTATCTCAGCATAATACTAGTTCTAGACTACAGACGGTATAGAAAAGCTGTGAACTACAGCTCTTTTCCTTTTTTATTTTTAGTTTCTGACGTTCTAGATTATAGAAGATGAACATTGTATGATTATATTTCAATCTGTCTGGTCTTCAAGAACTAATTATTTAGTTTTGTTTCATTGCCACGAATGAAACTGTCTAATATCCTAAGACTGATACTTCATGTTGTCACAGTATCACAGTATCACAAGGTTGGAAAGGACCTCTGAGATCATCAAGTCCAACCTATAACCCAACACTAACACCAACCATCATCTAAACCATGGCACTCAGTGCCTCATCCAATCTCCCCTTAAACACCTCCAGGGTCGGCGACTCCACCACCTCCCTGGGCAGCGCATTCCAATGGCCAATCACCCTTTCAGTGAAGAACTTCTTCCTCACATCAAGCCTAAACTTTCCCTGACGAAGCTTGAGTCCATGCCCTAATATTCCCTTTCTCATTTGCCAGCATGTAATATACTCATTGCAGTATCTTACCTAGCTGAACAAGGTAGTAGACAGTCAGTAAGAGCTGCATTTCCTCTGAAATAGGCTGTATTGTGGAGGCCCCATATTGTTCATATGCTCTAGATAAAGACTGTGAATTTCTGTAACAGGTGTACAACAAAGGACTCACTATCACATCATTAATGTTCCCACAAAGATATGGGAAGTTTCCATGACCTACAAAATAAACAGTTTGTACATATCACATTAACTTCATAACTTCCCATGTATGCATTAAACAGTTTTAATAGTAAACCTTTTAAGAGACTGACAGTTTTAGCAGTGTTTAGCAGTAGGACATATCTTTACATCTCTTACAAAAAAGATACAAGGTCTAGTTGGAGGAGTGGGGTTTTTACCTTTAAAAATAACTGGCTTTGCTTTACAGATTTTCAGCAAGTTATCAGGAACTGAGACCGGTTCTCCTGAACCCACCATGGGAGATGAGGCTGGCCCCACCAAAGCAGAATGTGGTAAAGTTGATAGGCTTCCTCCATCTAAAATTTTAGACATATTATTACTGAATAGTAATAATTAAGTCAGTTCTAATAACGATTTCATCAAAGAAACATCATCTCATACCCACATTTGGTATCAGTGCTAAATGCTTTTTATGATTACATCATGAGCTGGTACTACAACCTGCATTTTTACGCTAAATTTCTTGGAAGACTAATCATATCGTTGCAAACTTGAAGACCACACATGCATCTAAAGATTTTGAGTTGCTAATAAACAAACAGTTTCAGGAATGAATTCAAGAATACAGAGACTCAAGTGATATTAGTGCACACATAGTTATGATTTGTGTATTTCTGAATGATGTAGTTTCACTGATTCTAAACTGCTTCTTAATTAAAAATTAAGATTCAGTGTTTGATCAATTGTAACTTTTTTACAGTAATTTTAATTTAAATAGTACACTAAAAGAAAATATTTTTGGGAAAAGCATCTTATTTGACTGCATGTCACTAATCTGTATCTAGACGATAAAATCCACGTGCTAGGAACACTGTGACAAATAATTGAAACAACGGGTAGAACACTGACCTGAGTCATGACACTAATGCTAATATCCCAAAGGTGTTTTGTGCCTAAAGATGAACACAAGCACCTGTTGGGATTTATTAATAATGACTCATAAGGGTTAAGCTCAGAGCCTCAAAAAGAAATCAACGGAAATGAAGCACCTACATGTAGGTGAGCATGTAGGTGTCCAACACCTTTCAAAACTCTAATGTGAATCTGCATTTGTCTTCTTTTCCCCCATTATTTTCTGAATAAGGAAATAAACATTATCATTATCTTGGGTATAGCTTACCATTTTTAATTCTGTTTGGAGCCTGTGGGTTGAGTTGCAAGTTCCAAGTTTCAGTAGATGATGGAGATTCTGGTGACCAACCCTTATGGCGCTTTTTTGGAGGCCCTGTATTCGTTAAAGTGCCTGAATAACAGTCACATTTCAGAAAAGTATTAGAATAAAATGCATTCAGTTTCGTGAATAGTAATTCAACATGTTTTAATAGACTGAATGCGTACATTAAGTACCGCGGTAGACAGGATCAACTCCATGAATATAATAATATTTTATGCTTTTGATTTTACTTTGCTATGTCCTGCTTACATTTCTGGGAAAGAAAGGCAAGAATGAAACCTACTAAGAATGTTTTTAAGTGTTAATATTTAGAATTCAGCACTGTGGGCATTTTACTCCTTTTATTTCTGAACACATGACAAAGTGTTTCATGTAACTTCTTGCAAAATGAAATTCTCAAGCATTTCAAGGTAATATTAGTAAATATCTGAGTTCTTTTCAACAATTTTCGCATTTACAGGATTCTCATCACTTCTTGCTGGCTGCCGTCTCTGGTTATATGTTATTCCACATTAACTCTTAGCAAATTATTTCTGCATTTTCCATACATGGCTCCAACACATTTGCCTGTAAAAACATAACTTTCTCACAGTTTTTCTAGGAGCTTCTGATGATTGATTTCTTATGCACTCCTGCAAATTCCTAGAATCATGAGATTCCACTAAAATCAAGTATTTCTATCTATTGAGAGTCAGTAGTCCTCCAGAAATTGCTCAGAGCATCTTGCAGGACTGAGCTATTTCTGGACATGACTACGCACAGCTCACAATGCTACTTCACACCAGTAACTCATGGCAGAATTGCTCATCCCACATAAAATTCAGGACAAGGTGAGAATCTTATATAAAAAGGGGGGGATTTAATTTTTCAAAACATATTAAAATTAAAACCAAACCTGAAGTCTTCAGCTCTAGAACAAGATTGTTTACTTGCAGAGGAACCTTACTTACAGGTTTTCAAAGATGACTTTGTCCTTCAAATTTTTACCATGCGAGGGCAGTATTTAGCCATTTGTGCTGCTTGATTATTAATTTAGTTTCCTGGCTTAAGGTTGGGACAAAGTCACAAGGGAGTGCAATGCAAAGAACCTTTCTTTTAAAATGCCGGACTTGTCCCTGCAAATATGTTGATATGTGAAAGTAATCCATGTGAAAGGAATTGGCAAGAATATGTTGCTGCATGAAACAAAGAGATCAAGAACCTGAACAGGCAGAGAAAAAGAATTTGGTTGTGACGACAGCAGGGAAACTTGGGAAGACTCATTCTAAAATACAGCTATAGCATGCTTCTAGCCATAGCGAGGACTAATTTGCTTGCTTAAACAAGCCAGTAACACATAATATAGTTTGTGACAGAAAACAATTAACATAAATCATGATAATAATGGCGCAGTAAGGACAGATTCTTTAATTTGGAGTCAGCCATCTGTCTAGTGCTCCATCCCAAGATGAAATGCAACACAAATTATCCTATGAGTTATTACTTACAAATCTTTCTTAATTCCCTTCATAAACCCCTTGGTGAGACTGATGCAAACTGACACATTCTTTAAGATTCAGAATGTAGTCTCTATTTCTATTAAATGAATAAACTGGAAATATAATGAAAAAGTTCAAGTAATCTGAACTGTAATAAAGCCATGGCTGAAGACATAGAAAAAAGTGTTATGGTCAGAAAGGACTTGGAAGGGAATAATAATTTCTATTTGCACAGGAATTATGATCATGATATCATTTGTTCAGTGCTTCTATTATACCAGTGGAATATGGAGTTTAGGGTTAATAAGCAACAAATCCACATAAATACCTAACACTGAAGGTCTTGTCAGAGCAGATGATAGGTTATTTTTCACCAACTGTTGTTTAGGTGATTCCTTGCCATTGTAAACTGCTGAGTTGAATGCTGCTGTTGAAGGGATGTGATCTAGGGCTGCAGCTGGCAAAAAAATTGAAGTATTTTCATTAAACCATTTCTGGGTTAAGAATAATAAACTGATCATTTGATCATTTACTTTAATAGAGCCACCAGGTCTGCTCAGAGTGAATGCAATGCTGAATCAAACAAAACCACTTCTGATCTCATACCAGATTATTGCTGTCCGAGTCCCAACTAAATATCTGCATAAAACCCAATTCCATAATTAAATACATAAGTCAGATCTTTTAGCTTTTTTGAAGGTGGACTCCAGCTCTTAGATGAAGTTTACTCAAGATAAGAGAGTGAGAGGGGTTGTTTAAAATTTACTAAAAATCCACTAAGCGTCTATTGCAATTTGACATTCTTTTTCTATAATTCTTTCTAATGGTGCTGCATTAAGAAGAGAGCTTTTGTCGAGCCTAATATGCTTGTAATTAATGTAGGGTTTTTATATATGTTACCTCTGACAAAAAAAAAGGCCAATCTGCTATTATAAAGAGATTAATGATTTGTTCTGGAAGGGTACCAATATTCCAGATGACATATCTATCTCATAGAGAGAATATAACCACCAACAGATGTGCCTCACTTCTCCTGTGTGAATCTCTGTAACAGTGCGAAGACACTGAAGAACTGTTTTTATTATGAAGAAGCTCAGAGAGATCACTCTAGCCTTTACTACTGATCACCTTCCACTTATGCCAAACTAACGGAAAGTAAACGTTTCAGAAACAACTCTTAATACAAACAAAGTTTAGAGATGTTAATCATTAGCTTATTTTTTTTGTATTAAAATTGCTTTTCTCAGTAGAAGGAAAACTCAGAAATTTTTAAACTGATGCCCATGTCTGCAGTGAAGAGGATCCTGGTCATACCATGGAACAGACCGGATCAGAAGAAAAAGTTGAATTGACACTGGTACCTGTAACACTCATCATCTGCGACCAGACAAGCAACAGCTGAAGGAAGGTAATACCTATTCTCAGCAACTTTAAAAACAATGGCTCTTAAAATATTTGATTTGCCTTAGCTGTGAAGAAGGTTCAGAACACCTGACTATTTTATTTTTTGCTAACCTTTTGCCTATAAACCTTGGGGATGTGGATGGAGAAATGGACAGAGAGAAACCTTTTAAGTATAATCACTTTCTGTATTTGTAATTTATCTTTAAATCTATCCAACTTGTTTTATTTTATGTGGTAGTGCACTTATTTGTTTGTTTTTCCTTTCCCACAAGTACACACAACACACATGCACATTCTATGATATGAGTAGGTGGGTTACGCAGTGTGTTTTCCCTCGAAGTGGTACCTGTTTGCTGGGTCCCAGCTGGAGCACTCAGGTTTGCTGTGGGGAGTGGCTCACTTGAGGTGCTTCCCGAGGGGCCCGAACTTTCTGGCAGCTGGAACAATGTGCCTGAGCAGGTGCTGGATGAAGACTGCCGGCCTCTGAACTCTTAACAAAAAAGAAACTTCTTATCCCCTGACAACAGTGGCATTTGCTTTTTGTCTGCACATTTGATTTGAAAATTTCACACATGAATTACTTAGAGGCTATGGCACTTGGAAGGAAGGAACGGATGTCTTCAGACATGCCACCCTCATATTAGGTCACTCAATTGCTTTTTACAGCCACTTCAGTAATCACCTAGCTTTAAAGAGTCTTTCTTTCAACTGCTCTGTCTTAGGTTTTACACAGATGCCAGTCCCTGTGATAGCTAAGCTTGGATGATGAAAACCAGAGCTCGAGGAAGACAGCTTCGTTATCTTACCTGCCCCTTTCCAGCAGATTACAGATCCTTTGGTCAGAGTTCCCTGTGCATTCCTGACCAGATAATACTTTAAGTGTTTCTGTTTCTTGGGCTGAGTGGTCAGTTTAAGATTAATGTGATTTGAGAATTCTGTAAAGTAGCAGAAACCCTTCTTGCCACAGCCAACACAATTGCCAGAGAAGCCTGATAAAATAAACAATACATATAATCCAATGAGATAGATAGGTCACCATTAATAACATCCAAAACCAACTCTTCCCTGGAGAAAAGATTTATTTATTTTTTTTTTACACATAGTGAACTTTTTATTAAAATTTTCCTCAAAAAAATATCATACTAAGACCACTCCACTGTGTTTTGGCTACCAGATTGCAAAAACAGAGCCCCACATTTATAGAATCATTAAAATATCTTTAATTTTCCCCTACCAGAAAAAGATCACAATTCCGCTTTATTACATACCTGTGAAACAATAATCCAAGAAGTTTCTGATTGAAGAGTACTGAATGACATGCTTAACCCCAGTCCTAGTCAACACCACAGAAAGTACATACTTCACTTCTACTTCAGCTTTCATTGAAACTAAACACGTAATTAAGTCTCAATAAATTAAGTACGTTTAATCTATTATATTTAATTAGATGAAAGTATATTTAAGTACAAAGTTCCTACTACTGATGCTTTACAGAGGAAAAAAACCTAAAGCCTTCCTGGGCTATTAATTTAAAGTAGCTTTCTCAAATTATGGCTGGACTGTGTTAGCACTTCACAGCAGTTTAAACTATTTATGATTACGGAAAAAAAAAGTGTCTGCAACTTTATAGACACAACAGAGACACAGTCCTTGCACGTAAAGAAGCTTATTGTACTAAGGCTTGATGAGGCATTTCCAGGGACACTGCTATTTCCTCTCATTCTGAAATACAGTTTAAGCCTAAAAGAGGGGCTCATGGTGGCATTTCAATTATTATCATAAATAAAAAGCATTCCTTGCACATCTCACTGTCTGCCTCAAACAACTTTTTTTTGTCTGTTTTCCAAAGTATCTCCTAAGAAATTTTCATCTTGTCATGGCAAGGCAAATGTTTGAAAATACTTACTATCTACAAAGAAATCCTATGAAGTTTTCTTTTGTTTTAATCATATCTAATCAACTTTTTCTTGTGTCATCACAGGATTTGAAAGGGAAAGGTTGCATTCAATGTACTGGAAGATGGCAAAAATAAAGGAGTAAAGGTTCAATAAACTGGTAAATAATATTGAGCCATTTATAAAAATGATTATTTCAATCATATATTTCAAAAATTGCTGTTCAATAACTTTTTTCTTCTGTAAAATACAGGCAAAGAAATACAACACTTTATAAAAACCTGTTACTTTGTTTACAATCTGAGCACTTTCATTAGTTTTCAAATGGCTCAGAAATATGTTTTAAAAACCTAAGTTCATGTGGAAATTGGTCTGGTATCCATGGGAACAAGTGGCTAACAACTACTGAAAGCTGCCTATTATCGCTCTGATCCTGGTTGGTAGGATGATAAAGGTCATTATGACTCATAAAATCAGGACAAGTCATGACTCGGCAGAATCCTATGTGTTATATCAGTCAGCACAAAAGCATCTGTCTAACATCACAGAGCCTTCAGTAGCTGCAATAAAAGCAACAACAAAAGGAAACAAAATTAGAATGGATGTGGCAAAAGCTATAGAGTTTGCATGCATTTTATGCAGATTAAGAAACCATGAAAAACACTTCTACTAATAAACGAAAACTTCCTATACACCTGGCAGCACACTGAGCATGGCCAGCAGCACTGCAAGTTTTGCCTGGTTGCCACTTACAAGCCCTTCTGTGTTTTCAAGTACAAGCATGAAGGGACAATTTCCAAAAGTAAAATGGAACGGCCTTTACAGTTTTTAGGTTTTACAATTTTGCTGAGAATATCTAGCAACTTGCCAAATAAAATTTCCACTTGTCCAATAAAATGTTGGACAGTGGAAATAAAATCTTTTCATGTGGACTTTAGATCAGTCACTACTGGTAACTCTGGTAAATCATCATCAGCCTAAACCAGATTTAGCAATAATATTTACCTGAAACGACCTATTGCCCTAAACACTCATTTTTAACTCTGTGATGTCTACTGGAAAACTAGTTTACACAATGTATAGCATACAGATGAGGCCTTGTAAGAATAAAGAGATCTAAATTATCCATTTGCTTTGAAAAGTCCTTGGAGAACTTTTTAGAAATTTTTTTTTCATTTTCCTTTTAAGTCAAACTATCCTCTTTCCCCTCAAACTTGCCCAACTCCTCCAAGTCAGACTAACAGCTCTTTCTTGCAAGCTCCTTGCCAACACTGTTTTTCATCCCATTCATTCTGACCAATGCTCTCTTTGATGGCTTTGTTAATACAGCTCAGCCCTGATATCCCAGATGGAACACAGCATAATCTTATAACTCCAGTGCAATAAAATGCTGTTTAATCATTACTCATTGTAGGGCTCTGCCAACATAGCACTTTATGTAGCAAATTCAGTAACACCCAGAACCCAAACATATCCTCCTCCTCCTTTCTCTGTACATGTGCCATAGCCTGAGGCAGCAGCTGATAGAGGGGACAACTTGTTTCATAAACAAGCTGCATTAAATATTCTTCCATACATTATAGAGAGAACAAAGGTCAGGGGAGTTGGGGCAGCCATAAGGTGACTCAATACATCTATGTCATGGAACTGATTTCACAAGAGAATCAGAAATCAATGCCTGGAGTTTAGGGGCTAAAAGCCTTTCACCTTCAGGTCACCAGTTCATATTCAACTCAGTTCAGTAGTGGCTTAAGGCTGTTACCCTCTGAAAGTTGGTTAATCGGAAGGTATTTGATTGTATCTGATATTTTATCATATGCATTTGCCTGAATTTGCTGACATCATAATGATCAATTGCTCATAATTTAAAAAGCTCTTCCACAGTAGAGATCTTATTGTCAGAAGAAGGACCTTGGACTAAAAGGGTATGAAACCTGACCTGCTTTCTCACTGGGAATATGGTTCCTTTGGATCAACAGTGGGCTTGTGCTAGGGATAAAGAGAGGACTTCAGGATGGAAGGATATCCATCTAATATTTCATAATCTAGTCTTTCATAATCTAATCTTCCACAAATTGCCAGAAAATTTTCTTCCTGTTTCTCTTTTAAATGAATAACAGGCTTTTAAATAATGTTAATATTTTTGTGGAAAGTTGACAGCTTTCTTAAGGGGAAAAATGATTATATTGTCAACTTTTCAGCAGAAGTATTTCTTCTCTTCAGTCCTACTCACAAGAAGAAACACACAAACACAGATCGTGCCTCACATTCTTCCCCTCCTACTCAGTACCACCCCATTTGAAGACTGAAGTCCTACATTTAAAAAATAATTTAAATCAATATGGTCAATCTGGAAATTGTATAGAAACGCACTACTACCACAAAAGCCAAACAGAACATGGTACAATTTAATGGAAGCAGCCACAGGATTTTATCCAACAATGTTTTCATCTTACACACAACTTACAATGCAAGTAAACTAATCTTTTCCTCTGTCATTCTGACCTCAGGGACACAATTTAAATAAAAGGATTTCTTATACCCTGCTAAGAAAGTGGGCAGCTGTTTGGTCTTTTGGGAGGGAAGATGACGGGTGAATAGCTGCTTTGTTTATCATGAGAGACTCTCCTTAAGAGTGAGAACTGGATTAAAAAAACCCCAAAATATAAAAAAACCTTTGGGAGTGGTACATAGTAAATGCTTTTATTAGGAAACAATAAATATCAGAAGTGCTTCCTCCATTTAAGCATTCCTTTGGGTCACAAAAACCCCAAGAAACAGCTTCATAAAGGCAAAAAGCTGTTATCTGTTTTGAAGAGTAATTAAATCCGCAGTCTAACTTTATTAACAGAAGCACACGAGGTACATGCTTAGACACAGGAACTTGTTGCTTGCCAAAAATATAGTCTTTTCCAGAAAATGGCATTTTTTTCCCTATGGAACACTGCGTCAAATGTAAAAACAAAGAAAATAACCAATCTGCAACAGAAATTACTTTCAAATCACAAGCACACATGCCTTGATGGTGGAAAACTTATTAGCATAATCAATAAATTGGCACAAGCCCAAGAGACATATCAACAACCCCTAACGGGAACAAGACCGTAAGTCAAAAATTAGTCTGGAAACTACCGAGACATTTCCTGTTTTCTCCTGGAATTTTTGTATGCTCCACAGGCATCTTCACAAACACATGCAGGTTGACCACGAAAAAATAGGAAACCACTGGGTAATTTGTTAGTGTCTTTTCCATTCAAATAAATTATTCTGGAAAATATCTACAGTACTGAGTAACACCTGCCTTACAAAAGACAGTCTATTAAGAGAAAAAAACATAAAATTAAGAAAAAACAGTGGGTTTGAAAGGTTACAGGTGATGTGCCTGTATCACCAGTAAGTCTTATCAAAAGTGTGGGATATACTCTGACTCGTGATGACAGCTCATTTCAATTAAAAATATATCCCATTTAATTTCCCTCTGAACTTAGAAAGGCTTGGATGGACCACCTTCCATGTTGTTTCAAAAAGCCAACATGTTTGAAGGAGAACAGCCTAAACTCAGAATACCAAAAATAAGCCTTCTATCCTGTTTTTAAAAGCAAGACAATAAAAAGAGCTTCCCTTCTTCATATGAAATGTTTTCAACTAAAATCTAGCACAAGACAGAGGTCACTGTTACATAACAGACAGAGAACGTGTCTGGAGCTATGAGACTATTGATGTCTGCTTCTAATTTTACTTACCCTGTTCTGACTTGCATCAGTGGATGAAAACCAGAATCAAACAATCATTTCTATCTACAGTATCTGTTGTGCAAACAGTATGCTATACTCATGTCAGTGAGATACATAATATTTTTTTTCATTAGATTAGGGACCAGGAGCATTTATTTCTAGTGTCCAGATGAAGATTTGGATCTTCAAGTATGTAAAGTTCTTTGATATTTAAGCTTGTTATAGAATAAATAAAAGTCATCTTACAGAAATACTAAAATTCTTTGCAAAAGAATGTGATTCACTGGTGATTAAGTGTGTAACAACAGCCAAAAATAAGCATTCAAATGGTTTCAGGAAACTAAGATGTATTAAATAAGCAAGCTAAAAGTGCAAGTAGCATAAAAACCTCCCAGTAATGTTCCTGTTGCCTATTTCTGTTCTTCTTTAGCATGCAATTAACAAATACACTACTTCCTCTCCTCTCCCTAAGGATCTTAAGCTGTTAATAGTGCTAGCACTGAATGACTCGAGTGGTACGACATTCCTGTCTTTATCTTTAAAATGACAACACATGGGTGATTTACAACCCTTTTAATTCTTTTACAATCACTGGTCAAAAGTACTGTGACCAATCCAGCTCTGCAAGATCACATGAGGAAAGAAATCACTGTACATAGAATTACATTACGCATCTTCACACTACTCTGTCATCCCAAATGCTCAAACTGAGATAAGAACTGAACTCACATCATATCCCTCAGTGTTTGTGAAAGGAAACAGTTAAAAGACACAACAAATGTTTCTTTTTTGCTATTTAAAGCTCAAACTGGTAGCCAGATATGTGACATGGGATTTTTTTGTTAGCTAAGAAAATAATACGTAAGAACCTGAGAGTGACTGATTGAAAAAAGAGTTCTCCTCCGATTATATACTACTTTTCCCAATGTAAAAACTATTCCATTTTAATAAGGTTAATATTCAGTTCATTAAGGTCCCTTCCAACCCAAACCACTCTATGATTCTATGATTCTACAATTGCTGATCTTCTCTATTTAGGTTGATTTGGATGAGGCTAATGGCAATCAGAGTGGCTATAATAAAAATAGATAGAAAAGACAGAAACAGCTAGTTTTATGTCAGAAGTTAGACTTTTAAAGAAATTAAAAGCAAGCAGCTGAAGGAGCCAACAAAGAGTACTATTCAAGCACATAGTATTACTCAATTACATATATATAGGAAAAATTTCAATTTATTATCATTCATATTTATTCATTTTGTGATAATAACAAGAAGTCACAGGTTAGGATCCATAATCCATGCTAGTGTTCAGACACAGTGGAGAATATTATCCCTGTCTCAAAGAGACAAATCAAAAAGGTCATAAATTTTTGTAATCCAAACTGTGATCGAACTGTTTACATGTATATGTAGCCTTAAAGTTCCACTTGATGGACCTACAGTCTGTCCATGTTAGTATTTGGAAAGCTAAAATAGAAACTGGAACCCCTTCAACTAGTCCAGTTGCCACATGTGCAGTTTCAATAACTAGGACATAAAGGGATCTGACAATGACTTTAGCCTTGGATAGAAGGTGATGAAGCATTTCTAATGAACTGCCTCACTCCGTATCTTTCCAAAGCAAACATAGCCAGCTCTGAGTTGTTATCTTGTTGTGCATCACCAGTGAGCATTACTGTAGACCTGGAACCAAAGATCTGCTGAACTCACTCTGGAAAAATAGACCTATTAATTGTAGCCCACAGAAGCATCCTCTTACTGCAGTCACAGACACTTACCCAACAGGGCATTGCGCCCATTGTCATCTGGCAGGAATCTTTTATCCACAGCACACACTAAAAGATGATCAGGTAAATTTGGTGACTTTGCACCAACAAGTAAAAACCCTGATGGTACCTCAATATGCTCATTGGAAATTGAAACCAGTCTCAAATCTTTACCAGCCTGGCAGAAACCTAGGGGAAAAAAAAAAACACAATTCAACTTATTATAATATTTTTATTATATTATGTTTAATACTCACAATTGTCTTTATTAAAGCTCTTCCTATATTTTTAATGAAAAACAAAGTTGTATCCTCCGAGGTCAAGGGAAAATTAAGAGATAATTTTCTTCCCTGCTTTTCAGTCAGCCATAAACAGATGCTACCAATATGATAAACAAAAATCCAAAAACATACAGTGCAGTTGCTCTTGATGATGTTTTGCAAGCTACATATTTATGGCACTGTTTACTAACATCATCATAACTTAGGTAACATATTAAAAAATGGAGATAATAGTTCTCAATATCTGGTGAATTTAACTGCGTTTTCCTGGGGTTTTGATAATTTTTTATAGCAACATTGAATGAGTACAAAATAAATAGAAAAGAGTGATAACAAAGCCATAAGAATTACCACATTCATTATAGCAAATGCCACGCCTGCAAACTCAGCCTTTTAAAGGTTACCTTGCCTAAGAGAACAGAAGTTCTGTCCTTATGCCAGGCATTCCAACACAAATGCTTATCTGACATACTCGGCAAAGACCCTGTTAAATATAAGAGCAACCAAAAGCAATCCAGCATTATCTGGCAGGTGATGAACACTGACATTTTTAGGAACTCCGTATCATATAGATTATCTAATTCCGATTAATTATAGGGAAAGTGGCCCTAATTCTACCCTTTTCAGTAGGGCAAATGCCTTTGGACAGAATGTTCAGTAGGTTTCTTACCATCAGTAGTGCAACATCCTTCCGGGGGAGGTTTCATCTGGTAAGAAACAGGAGGACTACTTGATTCTGAGCCTTCTTCCTCCTCCTCCTCTTCTTCTTCCTCATTATCTGCTCTGCTGCTTGCTATAAATTATAATAGCATAAATGACTTAGGCAACAGAAAATGCTGGCAACAAACCAATGAATGAACAGGGTGACCCAGTTACAGAAAGTATTAGAGCAAACTGGATTCCCTCCTCATGACAATACTTTACTGTTGCCAACTCTTAAGGTATTTGTTGTTTCATTAAAGCTCCCATTTCCAGTCATGTTTACAATATAATGTCTTAAATCAAAAGAATAAAGATTTTAGCTCCTGTGCAAAAAAAAAAGTTCAGAAGTATGACACAACTGCACCTGAGAATGTAAAAAAAACCCTTGAAGGACAAATAAAAAGAAGACTCCATGTATTATCTTTTTAAATCTCATTAATTTTAAGCTAATCTCACAATTTTTAGAGGAATAAGTCCTGTTGTTTGAACTCTTGTTGATAACAACAGTGTAACTGTATCCTTTGTTTATAATATTAACACAACTATTATAAACCCAAAGTCAGTACTTCTTAGCACTTTAGAATGTCCTGACTACAGTCCAAGCACAGATTTTATTAATTAGGTATTGATTGTGTCCTTGATGTTGTACAAGAAACCGAAGAAACGGTTCCTGTTTGAAACCAGGTTCACCACAGATGATATCATGGTAAAAACACCTAATTCTCAGGCCTTCTGTCTCCTATGAGAATCCAATGCTCTGAGTAACGCACTGCCGCTTCCTGTACGATGTCAGGGAAAGGCAGATGTCTAGGAAGACAATACACAGTAGCGTCTGCATGGACCGTACTAGTCTAGGAGGCAATACGAATGCTAGGGAGAAGAATAGATGATCCAGGCTTCACTTTTCAGAGGGCTTTAGGTGTTTCTTCTTCACATTCTCTGCTATAAACCACTTTCCTTGTGCACTAGCTACCTAAATTGATATTTTCATATGCTAGCTTGCTTGTTAAGAGAATACACCTGCATATTATTGGTGTATGTTTCAGCCTTTCAACTCAAGATTGCTTCTTTCCTTGTCTTTACTCATGGGGCAATATTTTTTTCATGCATAATGCAACAGCTCCAGCGAAACATGCTGAGTAATGACTTCAACCCCTCTTATGACTCAGATAGACTCGCAGCAAATGGGACAAAGACGGCAAACAGAGGAGTGCAGCTAAATGGTAAATGGGGAGAACACTTCTACGGACAGGACTAAGGAAAATTTCAGACCAAGTCCAGCCTTACATAGGACAGAGATAGGGCAAAAGTACAAAGTGAACTCTGTGAGACTTATGCATTAGGCTCCTAGCTTCTTGGCTCCTGTAGGGACGTGCCTGCAGCAAACAAAAAGAGCTTTCACTGGCAAAGCTTGGTGGTAAAGGGCTGCTGGTACTTGAGGACCAGAGAGAAGATGAATAGCTATTTGGACTCAGACAACTAAAACAGTAGTTAGGCTCCCACATTATTCTGGTGATCCAGTTTTTAGTCTTTAAACAGAAAAACACTGAAGCACACTTCAGTCATCTTCCAAAGCTCAGTGTCAACTGGACCAGCTCTCTTTGCTGACTTGGGATCAGGCATTCAGAATCCCATAAATCCAATAGGATATTCATCAACAATATTTTTTTTCTCTGACTCTCCTCAGATAGATAGCTTTTCTTTTTATTGAGAAATGATTGGAGAATGAACTAAACAAATACTACAGAACACATAAGAATTAGGGAGGAAGCTGAATGAAGCAAATCTGGACTTTGAAGATTCATCTCTAAAGATTATTAACACTTAGACCCCAATCTAGAAGAGGACATGAAGGGTATGTTTACTTTTAAATATCTAAACATCAGGCTTGAGTCCCGATGCACACAGATAACAGCAGAATGCTAAACATGACTGTTCTAAGGGTGTAATCCAAAGACAAAAATAATGAAAGTGAACAAAGGAAAAACTGAAGTTCTCTATCTGTACTATTTAAATCAGGAATAAATTATGGGCTAAGACTTAACCCTGACTGACACCCAAATGCAATGAAAAAAGGGGCAAGTCTGGTTCTCCTCTCTTTCCCAATGAAGTTCCTTCCTTTCCCTTTGTGCCAGCTCTAACCCTTACTGGAGCCTGTGCTGAGCCGTCTCAGCTTGCTAACCCGGAGGAATACTAACTAAGTAAACAAGAGTGACCAGGTTGG
The DNA here is from genome assembly GCA_033558185.1 of Dromococcyx pavoninus. Classification (NCBI taxonomy): domain Eukaryota; kingdom Metazoa; phylum Chordata; class Aves; order Cuculiformes; family Neomorphidae; genus Dromococcyx; species Dromococcyx pavoninus. The sequence continues at coordinate 4,299,589 of JAUMJL010000212.1, forward strand.
GGTTTTTTTACTGGGTTTATGTATTAAATTAGCTCAGTACAAGACCCAACAAATGCCAAAAACTGATGAAAAGGCAGAAAATGAGATGTGGGTAGGAGGACTGGGGGCAGAGGAATGTGAGATTTCCCCCTGTGGGCAGTGGCAAGCTATCCAAAGTTGTTCCATCATAACAGGTAATTTCACATCAAAGAAGAAGATAAAAAAAAAAGATCGAGACAAGAAATGGAAATGGAGACAAAGGAATAGGAGAGCTACAGCACTTTCAAGTCAAAAATGAAAAGAACAAAGAGCAAATATGTTCCTATAATACACAAGAATGAGCTGCTTTGACCTGTAAAGGGCATCATTAGGGTTTCTGCTGCTTGCTTTAAAAAAGATCTACAGTTTATGCTTCAATTTTCTTTTTAAATCAAGGCCCCTTCAAAGAACTCTGTGTTTGTGTCTGACTGTTCCATGTCTTCTTTTCTTAAATAGTTCCAAAAGAACACAAAATCAAACAGAACCAGAGATGAGATTCACGCAGCTGGAAGTGGAAATTTCAAGTTATGATGAGGCTGGAGCACATGATGCCAGCCTGCAGACCTCTCCCACCCAAGGAACAACCTAGGGAAAACTCTATTACAGGTCTCTTCAGAGTTACCCTTGTCTGAAACATTCATGAAAGGAATGTTCTCCATAAGGCTGTTGTGAGACTTTTAATTAATTACAGTTCAGTTCTGTTTCTGTTAACTGCAAAGAAAAACAGGATCAGCCCCTCATGGTTTGGAAAGTTCTCTGAAAAACCTTGAAAGAAAGAAGTTACAGAAGTGTGAAACCACACTTTTGTTCCTGAACAATGCATCTGCTCCTGTAGCATCTTTCTCAACTGATGTCATAAACCATTCTGTGACATCATAGTTGGTTTCCACGTAAAACTTTATGAAATCCTTATACAAGGGTTTGATAGAAGGATTATTTTGTGTAGAGGATAAGCAGCACATGTATTTAAACAATGAATGTATTTTTATTATTTCATCCTATATTAGCAAAAAATTAGTGAGCTGTGAGGAGGTTTACTTTTTCAAGGAATGTTTTCTCAGCTGTTACCATGAGGTAATAGTACAGAGTTTAATCTGCACAGAATATGCTTATGTACTACTACTTCTTGGGGTCAGTTTTTTGTTCTGTTACTGTGCATTATTAACCAGTATGCATTTTCCATTACATATATATCTACACCATCTTTAGCAAAGTAAGACAGAGGAAGTAGACCTGGTCAAAAGAAACAAAATGCCACCCTAGTAACAGAAATGGCTAAAAAGCAAAATTATTAAACATAACCTTGCACCACCATGCCAGTGTTCTGTACCTGCCAGCAATCCCACTGAAAAACATGAGATTATTACACATAACAAAACCCAAACCATCAAATTGTATCATGAGTTTGCTTGTCAGAGCTACGCAGTTCACTTAAACCACACTGCTTCTAGGTCAAAAAAAAAGACTGAGCAAACCAAACTCAGAAAGCAGGCTTCTCTAAACACACACAAATATTCAGTGAGAAATCCTATATGTTAACTATCAACTTGTGCATGGTTTACAAGAGAACGCATCCTAAAGTTTTACCTTTGCAGCCACAGAATAACTAACAAAATTACACCCAAAGTAATTATAAACCTTCTTAAAAGCTAAAAATATTTCTTCTGCATTTATTCACAATGAAAATTAGTCTTAGTATATACCATTTATAAATCTATCATGTGTTAACCATCATTTACTCTATAACTTTCAGCAGTGTACGATAAATTATAGGATAACATATTTATGTTTCAAATCTCCAAAGATTCCTTCACAGATTTAATGAAACAATTCCTAATTTTTCAATTTATGTATATTCTTAACACTGAGCAAGCAAATGGTTTAATTGTCAAAATCAAAGACAATGCCATTTGTATTTTTAATCCAATTCCAATGCATATACATACTCGCAGATCATAAAAAAATACAAAGCAAACCTTTAAACACTTATGGTTTTCTGTACTCTGATTTGAAATCTATGTGCTGACCCTTGGGAGAGCAAACAGTAGAACTGACTTTGAGCAAGAAACATAAATTCCATTATTTCCTACCTTCAAGTGATGACAGTTGCTGTTCAGCTTCCAAATATAACTGAGAAAAGATTGGTCTGGGAACTAAGTTATTTGAACGGAGAGAGGCCTCGATAGAATTATGCAACACTTCTTCAAACCGTGTTGTCTTGAGCTGACCAGCGTAAGAATTTCCCATCTTCTGGGAAAAAAAAGGAGACAAGAAGAAAAGAAATAAAGAAAGCGATTTCAATTTTAGCAGTCAGAACTCAATCACTGCATGTTGATGTCAGACTGCAACATTTCTCATGAAAGAGAGAAGCTTCTGTCCACAAAGAAAGGCAAAGAACATTGACTGTAGTGGTCGCTGAGCAGATCCTGCTGATAAATTACAGGAAGTTATCTAAAAGTAACGGCTTTCTGTAATTCAGCAGAAAGGCAGCAGGCTTTGACACCTTCTTGAAGATGTGGCTAAAAATGTGATTCAAGTAATTCCTTGGTTTATATTGCAACTGGGGAGACGCATTTTCAATAGTCGGCAATCTGATCAGTAAAACAGCTTTCCCGTTTTACACGATTTGAAAAGAATAAATGTTAAAGGACCCAAGGAATAGCATAGTTTTTTCTGTTTAATTTTGCATGGCCTATCATAGTGGAAAACTCATGGCTGGAGCAGTTCAACAAATCTTTCTAATAAATAATGTAGCATTGCTATAACTCAGATATTGTATAATATAATGGCTTTTCCTTCTCACCTTAAGCAGTATTTTTATTTTTTAATTTTTTTTTATTATTTTAGAATGAGACATGTATTACCTATTTGATTTTCCATTTAATTATTAGGATTTCATCATTAGTGAAACCACGTGATTTACTCATTCTGTCACTGAAGAATCAGTCTATTCCAGAATATCCCACATACTTAACTGCTGCCTGCTTTCCACAGTGAAAACAATGAACTGGTATAACCAAAAGCCATGTCAGCTTTCTTTTCCTAATACAAAGTAGCGCTAGCCCTGGGCCCCATGTCCTTTCCCTCCTCAAGTAACTGTGAATAGAAAGCATGAAACGCTTCCTGTTTGTGGCAGTAATTCCCAAACACTGAACAGCCCCTCAGCACTGCATATTGCTTGGGAAATGAGCCTGTTGGGAAGCATCCTGTAGGAATCAGTCAAGCAAAACAAAAACCACCGTGAAACCACACACTGCTCGTGATGGAAGAAAGGGGTTTGAAAGGAACAACATACAAAGCTAACAATTTGGATCTCTTTTTATGACTTTGTAAAGTATATTTAACATATTTAGTCACTTTTGTCTTCTTTTTTTGTATAATGTTAATACTATATACACAGTATAATTAATACTATATAATATAGCATATTGATATCATATATATTATTAATAGAAGCACAATAGGAATTATGCAAAAAATGCAGGCAGCATGTAAGAACACAATCTAGATTAAAGGTAGGCACTGCCGACAAAATACTAAGCATAAAATCAAACAGAAAAGTTGGAGGTAGCAGTACTGATTTATCTATTTGGTGAAGGGTAAATCGGAAGCTGCAAAGCCCATTAGTGATGTTCAGTGCTCATACAGAACTGAGGATGCATCTTTTCTTCCAACACAGAAAGCAGATTACAGTTCCCTTTCCTCATTGATAGAAACCCTCTGGCTCCTCTTGTTTTAAGTACTGCTACACCAAACACAGCTAAAGACAATGAGGAAAGCCTGACATGACTATTGTCCTTAAAAAGCTTTATCAGAGGTGTATGCAGGAAACACAAGGTCAAGCTCTAAAATGAATTACACTAAACGCTGTTTCTACACAAAAGCACTAGAAAATGTTTAGTTCTACTTCTAATCCACCTTTCAACATTTTGTTTAATGTAACAAGGACAAATAATTATCAAGATACTTTACATACACTTATTTATTGTTTTGTTCTTTTACATTCCCTCCTTCAATAGGAACTAATATTTTCTCTTGTTAGGCTGGAGGCACCTGTGGGCTCAGGGACCCATCTCTACATTTTCAGGAGCAGATAAATTCGGCTCTACATGGCCATTTGCCACAGTCTTGAAAGTCTGGATTAAAGAGAAAAAAAAATGCACAAAGAGGATCTCAACATGTTAATATTCAGAGTTACACCTTCAGGAACAGAACAGCATTCAGCTATGATCTGCTGCACACGTTTTGTTACATAGACTTCTTTATTTAAATACACAGCCAAACCACGAAAAATTCATATAACAGTGAAAATACTTTTTGCACTTAAAAACATCACTGATACAGCACAGAGAATATTCAAAAGTTTGACTGCAGTGGCAGAGGTTTGTCTTACAAAGGGCTGGGTTTCACCCGTTCTCAACATGACCATGCAAAGCAAACTGGTCTAACTGATTTTCAGACTTATTTGCTTCTTGAAAAGCTTCATTAAAGTACATTTAAAATCATAAAGTTTTAAATTCATACAGAGTGAGATAAAACATTCTGAGACCATTCAAAAGCATTATCAGATGAACAAGCACACAGACTGCTTTATACAATGAAGGCTTACTTGCTGCAATGATCACTATCTGAATCTAATTGTCATAAATGAGAAATGTATTAATATTTCTGCTTATACACTCTATTTCATAGACACAAACAGCTATTATTCCATACAGTTTACTAAGAACAGAAACATATATACAATTTATAGCGATTTAACATACTTGATCAGGATTTGTAGAGACCACTAGTGGATAAACCAGAAAATCTATGTTTAACCCTAAGGATGGTAGAAATCAGCATCTTACTGATGTGATGTTACAGGCAAGGAATCAGTTATTCGTGCAAAGAATGGGTCCTGCAGTCCTTTACAACATAAGAATGTTTGTTCATCCATTCTGGTGCTAATTTAGTTCTATGAATGAGTTTGTAATACGAAACAAAAATATGCTTTATGGGTTTGTCCTTACTCCACGCAAGCTCTTGCATACCTGTGGGATCTTAAAATCACAGTGCCAAACACAATCATAAATCCAGAAACATTCTTTGGAAGATCTCCTAAGTATTTTATAGCCATTTTCATCATCAAATACACATCACCGGAACAAAAAAGTGGGCACTGCAGGAGCTTTTTTTGCCAGCATCAGCCTTTGTCATCCAGGGTCTCAGTGACTCAGTTGCAGGTGAAATTACTTCTAAGAAGAAAGAAAAAGAGAAGCTGCTTCTCACTAACTCTATGATGGTTGTCATCCCTTCTTTTTTTTTAAACCTCCTCAGACTGTGGTACCTGAATTGTAAATTGCTGACTTCGTGGCACCAGGAAGCAAAGGCTTTGAGTCCTATTTTCTTGCTTCAATGAACTCAGCGTTCCTAGCCCACATTTACGTCTCTCTTGGATACAAGTGGGCACAGGCTAAACTTTCAAATGCTTGTGAAATTCCAAGCCATGAACATAGACGTGACCAGATCTATCAAAAAAAACCCTCACACTGACAAAGAAGGATGGCCCTCAACCCCAGCAACTGATAAATCAAAGCGCACCTCCCTATCCCACTGTCAGTTTCCATGGAGAGGATGCAGAGAAAAATACTTGCCAATACAAAGGGAAGAAAAAGGGGAAAGACCTGGATATGGAAGAGCTGCTTAAAACTATGATTAAAAGAAGAAAACCACTTTGAGGAACTTGAGAGACTGAGAAACAACTTCAGACAGAAATGAAGAAGGTCAGGCCAATGTCTTAGAAATCCATAGATAATGCTTCCAAAGAAAATGCCACGTCCAGGCACCTGAAAATAAGAGTGGAACTGTGTTAGTCACTAAAGAGAACAGCCCTCAGATTCCAAACAAAGTACTGTCAGGATTCTCATGGTAAATAGGGGTTACTTGACTAGGAAAAACAGGAGTCTTCTTAAGGGCTAATGTCTGTTGCATATAGAGTCAACTTCAAGTTCAACTGCAGTTGAACTAGCCAGGCTTTGAAGGAAACTTGCACTACTCTGCTACGACCCTGTACTCCAGCTGCTGTGATTTAGAAAAGGAGCTCCCTCCCAGCCAAGAAGGCAGTACCTACCACAAGAGCCACGACAGTGACTGGTTACAATAACACAGAGCAATTGCCAGCAGCAGGAGGACATGCAGTGCCATCACCAAGATCTCGGAGGGAAATCTTTTCCACAGTGGAACAAAGATTGTGACACAGTAGTGACTTTTTAGTTGCAGTTGTCTGTGATAAAGATCACCGAGGAGTATTAAGATTTCGGGAAGACTGAAGATCTAGCACAGAAATTCTGGAAAAATTTATCTTATACCCACGACAGACTAAGAAAGCTACGGAAATTCATCCAGGGCTTTTTGACAACTACTATTGAAATAGAATGACAAAGACTGCCTTCAACAGAAACTGAGTAAAGCAAAAAATATATGTGCACTTGTGCTATTAAAGCTTGAAAAAATAGTCAAGGGACCTAAGTGAGGAATTAGGAAGATAATTATTAACAAATTCAGTCTTGGATATGACTTACTTACAAATCATTATAGGAGGAAAAGAGTCATATGAAGTTGCATATTTTTTGTATTCTAAAATATAATTTACATTACTAATGTAATATATTATTCCTCCCAGCAAAGCACTATAACAATGGATACACGTTACCAATTTAAGCAGTCTTATTTTCAAAATAGACTAACAGAGTAATTTATGTTGTATCATTTCCAATCTCTCTCTTATTCCAAAATAATTTGTTATCGTTATGGCAAGATGTAGTTCATCACTTGCATGAAATGAGGGGGTTTGTTTGGATGAACTACGGGTTTAGGTATTCAAAAGACTATGAAAATTTGTCTGCAAGAAAAAGCAATCTTTACTGCAGGCTAACTATATGTTCACAAATAAGTACCAGAAAAGTTGTTAGTGAGATCCTTTTGCTCTTAGAACACGAGTAACATCCAAAATCCAACAATATTTCTACAATTCAGTAGTCTCTAATAATTCTTGAAAACTTGTATTAAAAACAACCTGATTAAGAAGAAAGAAATCCTGGGGCAGGGACTTGCACGTAAATGTTACTCTAAGAAGAAAAGTAAATTTGGAGACAGTACAAAACTGATTCCCTTCAATGCTAGAAAAGCATGCTTTAAGATCATCACGGATTCAGTTCAGTCACAAGACTGTTACTATGTTTTATTCTTTTATTTCTATGAAGCTATCTATAATTATAGACAGTGTGTGCTTTCTTTCGCTTTGGAAGAATAAATAATTTTTAATGTTCTGTCTTAACACTGGTCTCATGTAAAAGTGATGCTGTGTGGTAAATTCCCACAGGTTACGTAAAATTCTTAATTCAGGAGAACTAAGAGAGTCTCGCTGATATTCACTCTCCCACCAGACTCAGCTTACGTCCTTACTGCTAGTCTCAAAACAAGATTACTCCATCCAAAATGCCTTTTGGGAATGATCACTGGCCCATCATAGCTTCTGAAGTGGTTTTGAGAATTGCTGCAGAGAGTGAGTGCTAGCATCATGCCAGGACATTGCAATAGAAAACTGCCCTCTGACATACAGGAATCTTTCTTGCAACTGTTTCACTCCTCATACAGCTGTAGCTCATATGGGCAAAGACAAACTTCCTTTCAGAAAGCAATCGAGTTGTTCATGTAACGCAACACTATTCCTTGTAGAAGGAATTTACAATGTTTTTCATTTGTCGGTACAAAGCCATCTACAGGGACAGTAAATAGTGGACTATTGCCAATTTCTGCAAAAAAATATTTGTTTCTGGAAGTCAAATCTGTTTCTTCTGCCAGAATGACTTGGTAGTAAGAGAGGGAGAAAAATGGCTCAGAAGACTGATGGTTATGATATAGTACTGGAGTGTGGGAAACATTTAAATATATTTCCTCATTTGAGATCACTTCCAGATTAATGTTTTACTATTCCTAGGATTTTCATTAAAATCTTCAAAGATGTTGCTTTTCTGCTGTGAGTCTTACCTACAAAGAGAAATTTTGAAGATTCAATAGTTGGTGAGAAACGAAATTATCCTCTGCTGAATTCAACTCTATACTAACTATTAAGACTAAATCCACTTATGGATCTGCTGATTGAAAATCCACTTCTTCAGTGAAGTAATTTATTCACAGTAATAAAGTTGTCAGATCATTTTAAAGTCTCTAGTAGCTCTGTGTTTCACATATGAATAAAGTTACGACAATTCAGAAGACCCCATTTAGCCCCTACATTTTAAAGGCAATATCTTAAAAGTTTTAATTAAACCACAGTTACCTTTGCCAGAAATTCCAGCGTCTTTTCTGACTCCAGATTTTAGAACTCATATATCTTCTGTGGAATTACATTAGAAATGTTATCTACAGACCGGATCAAATTGAACTTAGTGGTTTCCCAATAATGCCACCTTGGAAAGTAATTCATGATTACACAGAGACTCTAATTAAGGTTGATGACAGGTCACAGAGAATGTAATCCTGCCATCTTTATACAGCCAAGAACAATTCTGCTACTGTTTCCATAAAGAGAATATGCATCAGGAAGACTACTCAGATATCTCTACCACTTCTTCGTCTTTTGTGTTTGAATTTAATTTTGATCTGATATCTTCCTGGGATTTTGAAAATAAGAGTGACTACAGACACAGGATTTCTCCTGCATTCACAGTGAGATGATTTCCTCCACTGACTTATGTTTCCAAGCAACAAGATGTTGGAACAAGAGGGCCAATCTAAAGGTGCCAAGCTTTCAAGTGCATTAGGAAGAGTGGGGAGTGGGAAGATATCACAAAGGTTTTTGCAACTTCAGATTCCAAGCCAAATTGCTTCTATTAATCACCAAAATCACTTCTCTCATTCACTTCAGAAGTAAAGAATGGGGAGATGACTTTATTCTCAGGAGCTTGCTGCAGAGATTGTTACAGACACCTTTGCAATGAAATCAAATATATGCAATTTTCCCCAGTTTTCCCCACCTACTGAAAAATCAAGCCCATCTGTTAACTGCCCTCTGTGCCCTTGGAAAACACCACACAGATCCATATCAAAAGGGATGAAAACAAGACTTGGGCAAATCAATGTTAAATAACCTCAATAAACCACTTTTAAAAAGCTGTTGCTTTCTTTTTTCCTTCAGGTAGATAATAAATTAAATCATTTAATGGATCTTTCTTAATATGAAATTATTTCACATCTATTTTGGCCATTGGAAAAAGAACTTCATCTAAAAATAAATATTTCCTTGGTTTTGCTGAAATTTTTCAGCTGCAAAACAATAAGCATTACTTTCAATGAAAATGCTGCAATTCATTCAGGGAAAAGTAGCAAAAATAGCAAATTAGTATTTCCAACAGAAAAAGGAAAGGAAAGAAATTCCAGCTATGACTACCAAAAAACCTCCAACAATATTTAAACTTCTCATACAAATTCACCATTATTTTGAACTTCCCCGCTTCCCCCTCAAAAAAAGCCTGACAAAATACAAAACAATCTAACTTGTCATAAACCCATTAAAAAATACAGTTATGCTTGGAGATCCGGAGTAAGGCATGTTGGGAATATAGTGACAAGTTATCTAAGCTGGCACAGCCTACATTACAGTTTGCAGGGGAAAGAGAAAACTCCAACAGCAGCCACATTCCTTTAATTATTTAAGGATGAAAGGCTGTTTTGGTTTTAAGACATAGTTTAGTCTTCCTTTATGACTACCAAAAATTTAAACTTCCTTTACTCTAGAAGCTTTTATGCCTGCTCTCAAACAAGAGTTGATTTTTTTCTGAGACATTTAAAGCAATGATTTGGTTTAAATAACACTCTATTTTTAGCTTATCTTAATACAGAAGAAAAAAATGCCAACGTTCAAATTGGTCATAGAAAGTCCTTTGTGAAAAATCATACATTGGATTACTATTCAAATTTAAAGAAAATCATAATCATAACCAATGCCTAATAAAAATGTATATCTGCAGAAAAGAATTTGGAAGACATCTTAATTAGTCTTTATATAGATGAGTGAGTATCTATTATAAGCTTGTTCCATAATTATAATTTTCACTAGAAATTTATTTTCAGACATAATGATAACATTGATTTTCATTTACTTGCTTTTTTGATTTAGCATGGGTCTTCTTTTCATAGACAATCATACACATAACTCAATATTCTGATAACTGGTCTAAGGACCCACTTCATAAAAGAAAATACAGACCTGAGTGACAGTCCAGTGTTGCAATAAGAGGGCAGACTGAGCCTCAGATACTATATGTCCATAAATACATATAGGCAATGGAACCTAATCCTGCAAATGCTTTCACAATCCTCACTGCAGGAAACAATGTATTCTAATGCAGATTTCTTTGATTTTCCTGCAGGATCTCAGAAACTTTGCAGGTGTTACGGGAGAGAAAATCTCTTATCAGCAGCTTCCAGGAGAGTTCAGCTGATACGCTTTACTATTTCTCCAGCACAGAACCCTGACCCTATGGCTGGACAGGCAGCTCTGCCTTGGCTCCCATTCTGCTTTTGTTTGCTGCTTTGATCAGCTCCTGGCTTTGGATGAAAGCAATTCTTTTAGAGACCACCTTCAAACTCTCTTAAAGAAAAAGAATTACATACATAAAACCAATTGAGCTTGTTAAGCAGCAGGAAGAAGCCAAGTAGAGGGAGGAGAAAGGGAGGGAAAGAGGTGCCACAAATCAATACTAGGAAGCAATGATCAAAGTGGAGACTAGAAAATTTGTGTAAAGTGTTCCCCAAGTTGTACAGGTCTAGGTCATTCCCTTTCCCAGCTCCATAAGCACAAAGGCTTTCCCACTATTACTCAGGAAAGAGACAGAACTTTGTTTTCAGGAACTGTCTCACTTATCTGCTCTGTACCTTTGAATACAGCAGCTCTTGAGATCCTAGAGTAAAGCAGCAGGAAGCAAACCGGCAAGTCAGAAGGAGAGATATTATCTTGACACGTATGCTTTCCAAAGAAAATTCTAAGAAATCAGCACTTTGGGTATATGGTTTTTTCTTCTGGTTACTGCTGCTAGACACTGTTTCTGAGATTCTTTTCAGAATCCAGAACGAATATACACAGAGTAATCCTACACTGATTGTACAGGTTACTTTCCTTACCCCAAGTCTAATTCATGGAAGCAGGGCAGCAGCTGTCTGTGGGGCAGCACACGCTGAGACTGGGATGTACAGCTTAAAGCTTTGGAGCCATCTCTTTTAGAGCAGCAGAAGCAGAGCCAGACAGTCTCTGTGGTGGTTCTCTGAGGATACACAGAGCATGCAGGGTTAGAGGCTCTGCCTCATTCACAGAGAGGGGCCTCACTGCTTGAAAGAGATCTTCACTGATTTCTTCTGATAGAGCACACTATGCTATACCTGGAGAAGTATTTGCCATCTAATGAACAGAGAGTTTACAGAAATACAATGGGAGCAGCCTAAAATATGCTTCACCAACTATGGATACCAAATACATCTCTAGATGAATGTATTACATCACTGCAAAATAAAACGAAGCATCAAGGTATACCCAGTCAGATCAGTTGCACGTGTATTATATGTTGAAAACACATTAAATAAGAAACATACACAAATATAAATATGCAATCCAAAAGCATTAAGCAAGCACTTTTAGTTAAAGAACCACTACAAAGGTCAAATTTCATCTATTTAAGAAACTGAACTTAGCAGTTTGAGATATGAGCTGTCTATTTTAAGGGTTAAAAAAAAAAATGCAGACAACTTGAATTTTTAATATTTCAAAGTTTTCCCGAGAGGAAATCACTCACTCCAAAGACAGCAAATGGCTGACAAGAAGGAGGTACACAAAATGCAGACAAATGCATATACTTAAAACATTAATATTATCTGTAAAATGTCTCTTAACTACAATATTTGAACAGTAACCAATATAAAGCAGTGTGAGTACGTTACCTTATGATATGTGAATGTTTTCATTAAGTAGCAACAGTCTTTTTCAGCATGAAAATACTAGCTATGTAATAAAAAATATACTGTACCGTAAAAAAAATCATGTGCTCCTCAGTGACATCCAGTAAATTACTCCCAAAGGTTCATGTTCCAACTGCACTGCTGAACACCTCACACCTGTGGTAACTGCCAGTGATTATATCTTTATGGAGTTTTCCTTCTTTTGATTTAAAAGAGTCTGCTGCTTGACGAATTGGATAGGACACTTAAGGCTCCTGAGTCAGCACTGTATGCAACTGAATAACTCAGTCGGGTCACCGTGACATGAACACTCTCCTGTCACAGTAGAGCACAGAAAGGTTTCAAAGCTATCTGTTCTGCAACTATGGCAAAAACAAAGTAATGAGACCACAATATATCCTGGCAAACTGTTCTCTAATCTGTCTGCTGGCCACACTAAATGATAAATGGCCTGACTTTATGTCTCATTAATACAGAAGTGCTGTTCTGGGTCACGGTGCTCCTAGCCAGGCACATATCAATCTATTGGTCTGAAGCATTACTAATGTCAACAATTCTGTTGCAGTTTTTTGGAAGGAATGAAGGTAGGGTTTTTTAAAGAAATGGGAGTGTCCTTTTGCATTATATAGACAACAAAATCACTAAAAGAAAGCATAAAGCTTATACTGCGGGTATTTCATTCTGCTAACAGCAAATTAACAGGCAAACAGAAATTAGATATGTAGCAATATTAGTTTTGTGTTGGTACTCTGCCTGTATCTTTTGAATAAAAGGATAGGAAATCAATACAATACTGTGAGACTACGTTCAATATACTGCTAAAAAAAACATATATTGTATCATATCTAAAGAAACACTGCATCTTTCCAAGATACATCTAGAGCACATGTACAGAGAACATTTATTTCTGGTAAAGGTATATTTATTAAAAGCTTCCTTAGGTCACAAATTGCAGTACTTCAGAATATGAAAGCAATTATTCTGAAACTGAATTTTCTTCTTCCTATAGCTCCATGCCATGAAAAGTGCTTGATTTTCAACTCTGTTAAGAATCACTGAAATTAGTAAAATTAAGCACTTATCTAGGCTCTTGGTTGAATTTAGGATCTGTATAATCTTTGTATGCCAAACACACTGAACAACGAAAAGAGATTATTTTTAGGTACAGCTTCTGAAACTTTGTTTTCATCCTTCACTCTCAGGGTACAGTTTCATAACTGTCTCAAGCTGCAACTCAAGCTCCAGCTGAGAAGGACTATCTCTTGCTCCTGATCATATGCTCCCCCTCTGTTGTTCAGTGGCATGGATCTGAGCTGATATGGTTGAAAATCAGTAATTTTTGTAGGGCTATGTTCAACTAGATGAGATCCCTCACCTAGCTATGCATAAAGTACACAGTCATTAATATATGCAAAAGAAAAGGACCAGAAATACATGACTAGGGATAGTGGTGAGAGCAGGATCTTTCTCTCCAGACTATGAAAATGCTTTGAATCTTGAAACTACACCTTCTGATTCTTCTTCTGTAACGGAAAGGGAAAAAAAATTAATTTTAAAGCTTGCTGAGGAATTCCTTGGAGACCTAGGTGATTTACTGTTTTCACTCAAAACAATTTTCATGTTAATGGAAAGCTTACATTGTTCATTTGGTAATTCTTAAAAATCTATACTCTATATACTGGATATATATATTCAGTGTTTAAGAGGCATTTGGACAATGCCCTTAACAGACTTCAACTTTTGATCAGTCCTGAAGTGGTCAGGCATGGGACTAGATGATCACTATAGGTTCCTTCCAAATGAAATAGTCTATTCTATTCTATCACATAATTAAATTTTAGATGCGAGCACTGCATGAAAGAATATGAAAAAGAAACTGTACAGAAAGTAGTAAGAAATTATCAAACAGAGTTACTGGTGCCTTTTTCTGTTACTATGGAAGTGAATTAGAAGTTTTATAAATGTTCTGTACTTAACACCAAATATGGGAGACCTCAGCAATGTCATTTTCAAGTAGGGTACAAAATCATTCAGCTAGAGAACATAGAAATCATTGTCTGGTTTCTGCCAGCACTGTACAATTGTGTACCTAAAACATATTAACCTGACAAGATGACACATAAGAGACTGTATTGACAGCCGAAGTTTAGAGAGATCCAAAGGGAAAACAAACACTTCTTGAAATACATATGAATGTGTGTGCAAGCACATGATTTTTGGAGGAGTCACTTTCAATGATTTACCAGATGAAAATTACACAAGCCAGAAAATACACAGGTTTTAAGAGGTATAACTTGACTAATGCCAGCCAAACATATGTGCCTCATAACTGTAGTGCATTCATGAACAGAATTTCTCTAGCATGCTGTGGAGGGTGCTGTCTAGAAGTCTAGGATGCTGCAATGCCTATCTCTGACTTTGCTTTGAGGTTGGAAACACCACATCACTCTTGAAGAGTATTACTATAGGGTGGGTGTTAGAGAATATGTTAACTTAATATTCAGTAACGGAATGCAGAAAGTAAAAGAGGCCTTTCTTCTTCTGCATGGAGCAGAAGTTCTAGAGGAGAAGGAGAAAGAGGAAGCAAGTGCAGAAGGGCCTATTGTGTTTGATTAGTACCCAAAGTAGGAATGCCAGGAATGGGTGATGAGAATGGAGGTTATGTGTTAGAGATCTTACATACAGAACCAACAGGAGTTGGTCAGCATGCAGCTGCTGGTGCAACCCAAACAAGAAAAGAGTGGGTCTGTCTGCTGAAATAAGTAGCCGAATCTGTGTGAAATGAGTCAGTAATGTAAGTGATGAATTGACAGAACAGTTGTCAGGGAAAAGCTGATCATGTAATTATCCCAACAAAAGGCATGTAAAATATATACCGTGCACCCTACGCACTTAGAGAAAAGAATCTTCTTTTTTACAGGAATCTACAGGGCATGTTTTACAAAGATTGAGAACATTGGAATAGGAATGAAACAAGAACATAACCTGAGATTATAATCTCAGGATAACAAGATTTTCAGAAGTTCAAACCACATATTATGATATAAGAGAAAAATCATAAACAGCATCATGAAAATATTTTACCAGGATACTGTTTATAAGGAAGAGCAAGGAAAGGGTTAGTCCACTGCGCGACTAGAAAGGAAAATTAAGACATGATTGTTAAGTTTAATGCTCTTTTCCCCAAGATGGGCAAAGGTTATTTGTGATCAAATAACTGATTTGTCCCACAGCTTAGCAGAGAAAAATAGAGACTGTCCCTCCAAAACACCCAGCAACTTAGTATTTGAAGTATTCTGCCTGCAGATTGTGTATGAAAGCACTAAAATTGGGCCCTGCCAATCAGAGTTACTGGTTTAATTGCAAGACAACTACGTTTCTTCTCAAAATGTTTTTAAAATGTTTGCAGGCATACCTGCTTTTTTGTGTTTATGCAGAAATATTGAATTGCATATAAAATTTTAGATAAAATGTCATATATATAGGCTAAAAATACCTACCCACATTGAATTTTCAGGGTACTTATGTGGAGCTCAGAACATCTCTTCCACAAGAAACATACTCAGTCTTGTACTGAGTGCAATTATGCTGCCTCATCACAGGCATATTCTGACTTTGAGATGCCCTGCAGTATGCTGTCTGGATTCTAACTGCTGCTACAAAGAAGCTAGGTCTGACGCAAATTCTCTGTCATATATGCCATGGACATCTCAGGTAAACCCATATACTTCAAATGAAATGATGTACCTGTATTCAGGCAACGTAATTTCAATGCAGGTATCAGGTGGTTCACTAAGCAGAAATTTCCATTACCGTCAATAAAATCAATGGAGCTGAGAGAGTGATTCAGCTGACCAGCTGCTAGTGTTTATTTACTTCAACATGAGCTGAATCACTCACCTGGCTCCATTGACCACATCAGCTGCATCTTCACTGCCTACCAGGAGTTGCAGCTATAGCAGCCTACATGAAGACTTCTATTTTTAGGAGTCTTGGTGCTCAAATTAGTTGCTTAGATATAGATGTTTAGTTATCTTTGATATGCTCCAGGGTATCTAAGACAGCTGCATAGGTGCTACAAACACAATGTAAGACCTGCAGGAAACCAAGCCAAGCAGAATACCCAAGGACATCTCAAACGTCAAAAGAAGCATGTAGAAAAGAAACTGAATAAAATCCTTAATCTCAAAATAGATCTCACTCACAAAGTAAAAAATTGGCATTTCTACAGATACATTTACATTGTCAAATGACTCAGCTTTCAGTTGCTTCTAGCTCCTGATCACCTGATTGTTTACACTGCATACACAGTTCTCCAACAGCTTCCCAAAAGGCCTGGTGTCCTCACCCAGCTGTTCTCAATCCATGCTCCCAGACATGCAACACATGCCATACCACAAACAGTCCTTTCTGGATAGCGGTGAAACATACTTCACAGTATTTTGGTCATCTGAACACACATACACAACGCCTGTGCCATGGAAGCATGGCAGTCACATGTGGAGCACTGCAGACACAGCCCATTTATTCTGAAGAATGCTAACCTGAGCAATGCACAGCACGGCCCTTGGGCCGTACCTCCCTGGACAGCTCTGAGTCCAAGGAACTAGCGCTGAGTTCTTCCATGGCAGCAATATTTGATCACGGCTGTCCAGATTTCAGTTTGAGATGTTCTGAGCAAATTCTTCTTCTAAAAAAGCCTGTGTCTTCTCTCTTGTGGGTGGGTTGTTCGGTTGGGTTTTTTTTCCCTGTAACCTCAATGTCCTTCCACTGTTTGACTGTAAACTGGAAATAACAGTACTTCTCTACGATGCAGAACAGTAATACTCAAGACTGCGAGCTATTCCAATCTATTCCAATCATGCTGCCAGGAAAAAAAAATTGTCAGGAGTCTACTCTTCAGTTTTTGTAGGAATTAAAGAAAGAGGAGTTTTTTAAAAAGATCTTGAGGAGAACTGCAAAACAACGTGCAGACATCTCTTCTGAAATACTAACAAATGTGAAAGAAATTGAGGAAGTGAGTGTAGCAAACGGATATTTATAAAGTCATATGATACCTGCAATAGGACTGCCTTTCATATGGAAGTCTATTAAAGGTGCGCAAGAACCTTTTAAAATTCTGCTTCATATTTAAAATCGTATAATACTTTGATCTTCATATCAATGAGTTCATAAGGATCTTAACCATGACAGTATAAGTTTTAAAATCTCTGAGAAAAAAAATGTTCTTTAAGAGTAAAATAAAAGGTTAATTAAATATTATAAAATAACCTACTGATTAAGTAATGAACGAGAAGGGGAAAAATAGAAAGAAAATAACAAAAGGAAATACACACTCGCCAAAAACTAGGAGAACCAATACATTGCTCTCTCTTGCTAATTCCTCCTTAAACACCAACTGGACAGATCCTTAAGACTGAAAAATTAAAATAAACAGGGTCATGCTGACCTTAAAGAGAGAAACAGAGTTAATTACTGCAACAGATAATGATAAATCATACCTAAGCAAACCTCCCATTCCTTTTCAATAGAATGCATTATTAATCAGACACATTGTTTAATAACTGGTACAATCTCTGCCAGAAAAAGCCTTTGTTTTCTCAGTGCATAACAACAACATTTCAGAGCGTCACAACTGTTTCTTCATCACTCTTACCAGTAACCGAAACTGTTGCTGCTTTCATATCTCACCCACATTTCATTTTGATTCACGCACTGCACAAAAGCACCCAGTGCTTATTCAGTCATGCTGTACCTGTGTAAAAATCATAAATTAATGTTCAACACCCATTTTTTAAAAACTTAAAAGCTACAGACTGACTGACACTTCTGTATCTATTAACAGCTCTAACTGTTCAAAACACTTCCTTAAGAGTGTTCCTTCATCTCCAGTAATTGTCGTGCTAGCAAAAAAAAACCTCTGAACTGCCAGGCTGAGTAACATCCATTTGAGTGCTTAGAAAAACAGCTCTTAAGAACTCTCAACTTTCTTCACTGTCATTGTGAAAGACCTCATATGCCAAGCCATGTGATGCAGGACACTGTACAGTACATTGGGTCAGGAGACAAGACGTGGCACCATCTTATACCTGTGGAACAGGCACATTACATTCTGTTGCGAATGTGAACTGAATCTAATTGAACACATCTCATGGTTACTTGCGTTAACCCACGATCCATCTCCAACTTAAAAGACAGTGATGGTGCTATTCCACTGCAAACTATTAAAAATATACACTATTTCCACTGTCATTGCCATGTTTTGTACCTATTTCCCAATGTGCCATTTATATTTTCTCAGTGCCTATATATACTTGGGAAGAAATCGTGTCCATGTCCACCGATGGATGGCTTTTTTCATACACAGTAAATGGGACAGGAATACATATCTCTGCCTCTAAGCAAAACAAATATACCACAGCGTAACTACACACACCACTGTTGTACTACAGCACAACTTTTTCTCACTCTCCCTCACTCTCCTACTTTCATTACAGTGAATCATTAAAGTTATCATCTCTTTAATTTACCTTGGGTTTAGATACTCTTTTCTTACTCTGTCATCTGGTCATTTGATTGATACTCCAGAGCTTAGTGCTGCATATTAGAAGCATTAATTGAGAATGCTCACAACAGAACTGTTTTCAATCTCACTTAAATAAAAACTATGCTGCCTTACTTTTGAGAAGCATCAGAATCTTGAGTTTCTCTTTCTTCAGATCGCGTATTATGCATCACAATTCCTGAATGCTTCACTGGTTAATGAATACCACACTCAGAGAACCAAAGAGAAGTATGGATATATTCTTCCTCTATTTTTCCTGATGGGAAATTACGGAGTGAAATGATATTAACATAGCTCCTGTGAGTACCTGAAACTCTAATTACAACCGAAATCTATGGCAGATAATGTTATCTAAATACTTTTAAATGTCTGATTTCAAACATTTCAAAGTCATACAGGAACTGGGGAAAAGCTCAGATTTGAATACAGTTCTCCTGGGATATTTCTCTGTACTGGATCATCATCTCTTCTAGCATCTACCTGCATAGTTTAAATTCTCTGTTTTGCCATTACTTAAGAATGAGAGGCAGTTATTTGGAGGAGCTGCAGACACTATTTTGCAAGCTTTGAATCCTTTCTCTGACATTGTTTTTGAGAATCAATTCATCATTACTGTAAGTTTTATCATACCTAATTCAAAACAGTACAGTTATTTAAACAGGTCTATTAATTGAGCCTGAGCACAAAATACAAAGGAATGATTTTTTGTTTTCTCATGTATTAAAATCATTGTGCTTTTCTATTGAGTACCTACAAGTTATCGGCTATGAATAAAGTATGAACAATGTGAAAATATTTTCACTATGCTATTACCACATAAATTTTAGTGCAGTTTCCAAGCCCTCAGAACTTAGCTTTTAACAGAATACTGAGTGTCAAACTACAAAGTTAAACATCCTACAAATTTATTTTAGCCTACATCCAAAATTTGGTGCTGAAAAAGCATAGTAACTATATATGATGCGACTGACTTTGGAAAAAAAATAAAAGCAAGCATTTATTATAAATTATTATGTATTTATTATAAAATGACATGATTAAGATATAATGTTTTGTCTTTTATCCTCAAAATTTACCAAAAAGCAATTCTGGACTCAAGTCTGCCAGAATGATATAAAATGCTTCACCAAAATCAGAACTTAAATTTTCTGACATTATGCTAAAAGCACTCTTCAAACCTTTACCATTTTTCGACATCTCACACTACAGAAAAAAAGATGGAGATGAAGAACATTGTCATTATGACATTTTTGACCTGTTTGACATTTTGTCTTGCTCTGGTTTGACACCATTAATGCATGTTATTCAACCCATATGCAAGAAGTATTAGCAGGAGAGGGAATCCAGAGCAATAGATCCATACAAAAAGGAATGCAAATTTCAAGTAGTGATTTCTTTTTTACCATAAAAATCTTAAGTCAGGACAATAGCAATTATATACTACATAATGACAATCACATTCTCTTTCTCTGTTTGTGTCATATATATGTGTTATATAATCCCAATTTTTATGGTGTTTATATTTGTAAATACAGTAATCAAAGAAATGGCTGTTAAATATTTCTTTGTATCTGAAATTATTTTTTACTCCTAGAGTAAAAAATTACCTAGAACTTCAGAGTCTTGCCTGAGAAAAGCAACCTCAGCAGTGTACTAAGCGACTCTGAGTGTCGAAAAGACATAAAACGTGAAACGGTTCAAAGAAAGACAAGAAGAAAGACTGAAAGGACTTTAGTTCAGGGATTCTTCAGAACAGAAAAGAGATGAGTTAGAGTCATATGCTAGATGTCTACAAAATCATGACGGGCACATAAAGGGTGCATAAAGACAGATAATTCACTCTCCAAGCATAAAAATTAGCACACTCTCTCATTTATATTATTTTTAAAGCCATTATTTCAGTTGGTTCATGGTGCCTCATATTTTTCAAAAACCCTGGGCACTGCTCTCACATTTGAGCATTAGCCATTATACATTGTCCCTGCAGCAGAGAACAGTCTCTCACGATCAAGAAAGACTTAAAAGAACAGAATTCATGTGACTAGATGAAAGAATGGAATAGCATTCTACACGGACAGCATGCACAGTAAAAAACGGCATGTCTGAAACTCCACAACTGGTCATACTGTACTACTTGACATGTTAGGAACAAGCTTTTATGTAACAACACAATTCTTGCCATTAAGGGCTGACCCTTCCATGTCTGCTAGCATACAGTAATTCCTGTAATTTGTATAAAAGCAAAATTCTTTGCTTAAAGGGGTGGCTCTTTCACATCTGCCAGCATCCATTTTCCCTGCAATTATGCAGCCAGTGTATTTTACACACACACACACACACACACACATGCACACACACACACACACCCCACTTGTTCAATAGCAGTAAATATTTCCTATAAAAGACAGCCTTCAGAAAAATATATCTTAGCTTTATGGTATCATTTGAAAGCATGAGGAAGATGCATTCAGAAATGTTAACACAAGATCAGCAGGCAACGATCTTAGACTTCTAATCCAATATTTGAAAATGATGATTTTCTTCAATTCCAAGTAGGTCACTTAACTTGGGCACCTTAGTCCCGCTACTTCATCCCGTATCTCTGATTTTGGGATGCTTAAGATTATCTTAATTTGTTATAACACATCTTAATACATTAATGTTATGTTCTTAGCTTCTGTTTTCTAAACCTATATGTAATTTCTCACTGTAAAATACAGATAATCCTACTTACTGAAAACATAGTGAAAATTTTTCTTGGCAACGCCTTGGATCCCCAAGTACTGTCTATTTTGTAAACATTGCTACATAACTTTCAGGAAACAGCACCACATTAGAAGTTAACTTTTTAAGAATAAAGAAAAACATTATATTAAACAGTACCTAAACAGTAGCTGTATTACAGAATACGGGATAAACCGTATATGAAGAATTCTAAAGAATTTATCCTATGCAGGGAAACATCTCCATAAGTACTGAGACATAACCATTACAACCATTGCTTGTCTACAAGTCTTGGGAACATGATCTCTGGCTAAAGAAGAGCATGAATCAAGCTCACAAGGGGCCCAAGTCATGTTCAGCTAGAAATATTACTTTTCTTCATTGTCTCCTGTGCCAAAAGCTGTGAAGAAAATGGAGGAATACCTGGTTCACACAATTGCAAACTCTACCTCTACCAGAATTCTGTTATCAAAATCCATCCTTTTCTTCTAACACTCTGACTCGGAACTTCTTTCAGTGCTTGACATTATGGACATAAGTAATAGTAAATAATTATCTTTTTTCCACCATTTTCACCACTCAGTTAATAGTCTATATACTAGAGGAATAGCATCTTCCATTAAGGTGCTTATCCTTTACTAACTAGAGCTTTATAAAACTTCTTATTGAATAGTTTTTTTACTTTAAAAGGAATTTTGAATCTTTGCTGCATCTGAATAATTTCTGCTTTTTTCAGATAACACTGTCCTAGTATGCTATTAAGCTCTTTTTAAGCAATAGTTATAGCCCAGTGATGGATAAAAATAAATCAGGTGGGTAGATACTACCTGCATATACACACATATCAACACACACATATACAGTCTTCCACGTCCTGAGGCCGAGGCTCAGTTATGAATGCATAACATGACACTTGTTTATGCCATAGTTTCCTTCATCAGTTGACATTTATTGCTTTACTTTCATGACCTCACAATAATTTTTGCACAAAAGGCAAGGACAAAATATGCCCTTTGCACAGTAATATAACTTTTAGTTACTCCTGTTAGCCAGTTTTTCTCTAAATGTCACATTCAACAGTCCTTAGTGGTAAACTCTGTAGAAATGAATTTATTGAAAGACCCATACAGATGAAGCCCCTGTCATTACAGCTACTCAAAAAGGCAGGCACTCCCATTCATATGAGGTTGTAGTTTCACATTAACACCATCCATTTATCATCTACATCCAAAACGGGAATGTAATTTCTTTGCTATATCTATACTGTTAAATAAAACCAGGCTGCAGGTTCTTCTGTGGCATGCCCATCCATGGCACCTTTCATGGACATGTAGTGTCCTGTGGCTTTGTGGATATAATCATTATGTGTGGTGTGAGACAGACTTTTAATCAATACCAATCCCGTGTTGCAAGTCATCCTAGTGATGCTTTCACAACACGAAACTGAAGGGCTGCAAAAATGTTTTTATGGGAGAAGGCCTGCTGAGTCAGCATATGAGATCCATGCACACAGGGAACAGTGCCCACTGCGTGCCATTCCCAGTCCAGGCACTGTTCGGAAGAGGATTAACTGCCACAGGCCAAAACTGTACCAGGAATCACTCTAATCAGGAGTTCCGGTGCTCACCCTAAGCCGTTTTATTTAGCACTGCAGACTCAGCCTTCAAGTACATGTGCATCCTGGTCACAGTTTTCCCTTCCTCATCCTACCTTCTTTGATTTCTTTTCTGTTCACTGTCTTTTAAAAACCATTCTTTCTAAATATTCTTCCCAAAAATGATATACACACTCTACTTTCATCTACTCCTCCTTTCCAAGAACTGAAATATTCAGCAATGAAACAACTGATATTGACACACAACATTAGGTTTTAAATTTATCATTGTTACGAAAGACCAAGAAACCTGCATTTTGAGACTGCGTTCCAGACTCAGACACACTACACTGGTTTTACTGCAGCTGCACATATTCCCATGCAGCCATAAGAAGACACATTTTCTTTACCTTTAAACTACATAGACTACGTAAATACAGGAACAATTTGAGTACCTATCTTCTTTATATTTGTAAAGCTTCTACATCAACTGTGTCCAAACTGTGGTTTAAGTCTTGTCTTCACTCCATGCCTTTCGTTACAGGCATCATCACACAGGGTGTTGGGCTGCTCAGACCACTCAGTAGCAAATTTCTTAAGGATATTCCCATTCTTCTCAAACACAAATTCACATTTTTCACGTGTATTCGTATTAGTTTGCAGATTTTAAACTTCTTTTACTTCATCACATCCATTACTCTGCCCCATCATACGCAGCATCAATGAGAACTGACTGTACAAAGCTAGCTACTCATTTTTTGAGGCAAGTCAGACTCGACAGGTGATTCAGCATACTTTAAAAAGAATCAAAAGCCATATGATGACAAAATGACCTGAGAAGTTTCTCTCCATAAAATACATAAAGCCGACCTTTACATTTTTCCTGGCATAGCAGAGAATTGTTCTAATTTAATTTTAACTTAAAATTATTTATAGCATCTAACCAGCTAAGTAATGACGAGGCTCATTTAAAAAAAAATAGCAATTAAAGGTAAGAAGCACTTTTTTGCAGGACAGCTGATACAATTTACTGCAAAACTTCATATGAAGTTAGGTTGCAACTTACCTGAGCCTGAATCCTGCATTATCAAGCAGCATTCACTTTTCACTTCTTTTGAGATTACTCAAATTTCTCTCTCTCCCATAGTATGTAATAGGTTACCCCACCTCATTCTTTGTGATAAATCTGGGACAGAATTTAAGATCTCAGACATTAATACATCTCTAGTTACCCATAATCAAAACTTGCTTCTGAAAACTTACTAAGATCAAAAACTTCTTGAACACCATAGGAGACTATTTTTTTCAGAAATCATTGTAAAACTCAAGCTTAACTGTTTCACCTAATTACACCATATCATACAGATCTATTTTTCATATGTGACATAGCTCAGAAGTGAAATTTAAACTATTCTGTCATGATGAAAATGAGCATATGCTTAAGAAAAGTGGTATGGAGAAGCACAGCAAATCAAATATTAAAAAAAAAAGAAGAAATAATAAAATCAACCTGTTTCTTCATCTTAGATTTGTTTCATGGTATTCCAGTGTCTCCCTTAATTCTTTTATTAGGAAAAATAGTGAATAAGTTTGCATGGTACATTTTCTTATCTTTCATTACCTTCTAGACCTTCTAGAACATTATCCCCTCTTCCTGTGCCTCCCAAAGCTGAAGAAATCTTGCACATACAGTCTTTTCCATGGCAACTCCTCCATACCTCCAGCCGTTCTTGCCTCCATTCTGGGACTTCCCTGGCTCTACTCTTAAGACTAGAACTGCACAGTTTACTCAAGATATGGGTAGACAGCAGATACAGTGGTAAAATACTGTTTTCCTTTTTTTTCTTTATTCTTATCTTAATAATCATTCTCTTTTTACTTGCCTAACTGCCATTGACTTTTGACCTAACAACTTTAATACCTGTCTCTTGAGGGAGAAGAGTTAATTCAGCTAACATCACTATGCATGGATATTTAGTTGCTATCTATATTACTTTTCATTTTTTCATAATACTAGACGCTATCTATCACCTAATTACCAGGTCATTAATTCTACCCTACAATTAGGGATGAAAATCTACCATGTCTAACTTCCCTTTAAAAAAGTTATAATGACTCTCTAGCAACACTTGTAATTCTAATTAGCCTTCTCTAGAGTGACCAATGTAGAATGAAGACGAGTACTTACAAATGGATTCTTTAAAAATTATTTTGACAGACAAGTGTTCTACAGCACACACACAGAAATACCAGAGATGTGGGTCAGCACATCAGAATTTGGAAAAGGCAATTTCCGTGCTTCTAAAACCATCAATTTTGTCTTTCTTCAGATGTGAATATTTTCAACCATGTATAAGTAGGTGTTGGTACCAGGAATCCATTCTCCTCTTGCACATGTTCTGAATATTTTTTTCAATAGTTTTTCTAGTTAGTGCAGTGAAGCACCTCTCCTTCCGGGGCTGACCCAAGCTACACTCTCATGCCTCTTATTTTGTTTGGGCATAGGTATTCATGCATCGACATGTTAAGTGCAATTAGAGCATGACCTAGCTGAAAAAAAAAAAAAATCTATTGCTTCTTTTTCTAAGTTGATCATAGAATCATAGAAACTTCTGGTTGAAAAATACCTTTGAGAACATCAAGTCCAACTGCACCCATCCTCTGCTAAACCATGTCCCTCAAAAACTCATCTACTCAGTTTTTAAACACCTCCAGGGATGGTGAATCAACCACCTCCCTGGACAGCCTGATTTTCAGCCAGATCAGTCCCTTAAACTATTTCACCACACAGCCACAGGAATGCATATACCACCTATGCTACTGTGCAACTGTCATGGGAATAAGAGGCCAGCAGCAACAACTGCTTACATGATGATGGCCATAATCATTTGGACTACTACATAGCAATCCTATTTTTAAAAACACATTTTTAAATGGCAGTGGGGAAGAAAGAGTGTTCATAAATTCATACAGCAGAAAGTTCTGTAGGATTGTCCAGTAGTGATAATAAAGAGGCAATTCTGTAAACCTCAAAGATGGTCTGGAAATCTTTGTAGGTGAAATGACATTTTTCTCTTCTTTCCTTGACTTCTGTTTTATACTTACTTATAAATTATGTACACATGACATAACAGAATATGCCTTCTGCTAATAAACACCAATGGTGACCTAGTCATTAGTTAAGTCTAGTATCTAAGCCACTGATGAAATATGATGCTTGCAGACATGTATCACTTCTCATAAAAATTTAAATTCATCTATTTAGCCACAGGATCAGAATTTAACTACAGGCCCAAGATCTCACTTCTGTAAACACCCTCCTTTTGTGTGGCCTTTGTCATTCTTTACTCATTGGAAACATTCCATTGTGTATAACTAGCGACAAAAATGTCTGCAAAATTAGAATGCAACTATGACAAGAAAAACAATGCAGGTGTAATAAGAAAAAGCATAAAATTTTATAAAATTTTCCATGCTTTGTTCTCCATGTTCTTCTACAAGTAATATTATATTACACATTATATAATACACTAACTATAGAATACACAAACTGCAGTATCAATGTCTAAGATCCATGGTCTGAAAGTGAAAAACATTTACTGTGGACTCTCAGGGCAGCAATAAAAATCATCTAGCCTCTCTAGGGTCACTAAGGCGTGCTAGCAAATCTGGAGCTCTTCATCTTCTTTACTAGATGAGGATATAGCACGGTAAGTAATAGTGAGTCATCTAGCAGCCAGTAATGTCAATGTTCAAGTGCAAAATCTATCCAAAGAAATAATAATAGTCCCAGTACATCTCTTCCTTGTTATTAAGTTTAGTTTAGTAGCAGAGATACTGTTATATGTGTTCTTCTAGGTAAAGTTAACCAATACACTTATATCAAAGTTTTCTCTTCAATCCTAACTTATGATAAAATGAAATATGGTAGAGAAACACATTCTCATTAAAAAAAGTCAGACTTTTTAAAACACATTGCACTTACATTTTAGGTATTTTTAAAGATATCACATAACTTCATATTGACAAATCCCAGATCCAATTTCCTCTTAAAAAGAGTCATGGATTCAATCACAGTTATTTTATTTTTAATACTTACTTTACCATTTGGCTTGAGTATCTGATATTTAATTCATACAGTTTCATTACAACAAGAATGCAATTATCTATATTGATGTGGCCTAATTCATTATTGAAGATTTCAAGTATATTCTAATTAATAATACAGCCTTAACAAAATGTGAGCTGGTTTTATTTTATTCCCAGAGACTGATGCAAAATCAGAAATTCTTCTTAGCACGCAGTCTGGCAAAGAAGTTTTTTTACAGTGTGTTTATGTAGTTAAGAATGACAGCAGTATTGCATAATAACACAGGAACTATCATTGGTTCTTAATCAACAACAAAAAAACGAGTTAGACTCACAGTCTGACTTCCTCTCTGTTGCTACATATCTTACGGATAATGAGCTCTCACACAGCTGGGGCCCCAGACTATTACCCTGGTTGTTCACCACTAAAACTTGCAATATGTCCTTGCAAAACTGCGAATTTAGAGAGCTCTGATCTCTAAAAAGAAAACCAAAATGACAAGGACCAAACAACATGTTTTGCTTTTGGACATAGGTGACAATAAAAAATATTCCTAATAGTCTTCTTTACTCATTACATTTTCAGAACAGACTTTCTGATTATATATAGCACAAAGAAGCAGCTAGCAACGGTTAGTCTTTCACCAGTGTAGAAACAGGGTGAAAAGGTAATACAGGAGCTGAAATAGATTAGTTACAGGCTTTGTTTTGATACTGTAACTTTTATTTGTTGATGAGGAAAGCAATCCATCTTGAAAATGATGTCATAACTCTTCCAGACATCAAAGTCAATGTTTTAAGCATGGATTGCATCAAATATCAGTTCACTTTTTTTACTTTAAAAGTACCTCAGTACATACAACCCATGAATTAAAAACCCCTGTTAAAGACAGGTGAGGGTTTTGTTTTGTTTTCTCAGAACAGTTCTCCACAATATGTCAAAGCAGGCAGAAAAGGAATTTTTTTAAAGAGTAAGGTCTCATAACATATACGTTATGAACAAAACATGGATGTGCAATGTATAATTTATAGGCTTGAGTAGTCTGCCTTTTTAAAACTAACAGATTGGTTTACTGGTTAGTGCAAATGTTATTGATCTGCTTCCTTGCTGGATTAATAGCACTAGCGTTGGACAACTTGCTTTCTCAGCTTCCCCAATGTTTTCCTGAAAAGAGGCCCATTACATGGCAGGGGGCAAAGGACAGGCCTAGATAACACTGTTCAGACATTTCTTTGATGTCCACAGGCATCATCCTCGACAACTGACCACTGGAGACAAAAGAGCACTCTGAGGCTGCTGGAAATCCCAGCCATTCTTCTCACCACCTTTTGATATCCTAAGGTTTCTATACCCTGACCTCTGCACTCTGACACAAAGATCTTATTTGAAGGATGGTCAGTCATGTCAAAAATTCTTTCCAAATTTAGCCAATAAACTAAAGATTTCTTTTGCTTTTCATAATTGCTTTGTGTCCTAATGCACCAATGGGAACATTAAGAAAATTTAACAAAAAGAGCAGAAGGAAAAGTGTTGATGAGAAAAAACTTTCAGTTTTCCGGTTTTGAAACCATTCTCAAACATCCCCTTTCTTTCACAAACCGCTGTCTAAAGCTTATTGATGATGTTCTGTTGTGCACACATACTTACAATATTTCTACCATGTCAGTGCCATACAGAATTCCAGTTTTAATATGCAGATGTCTGAGCTTGCTAATGTAATTTTTCTCAATAAATGTACAAATTTTAAATGGTGTGCAAGCTGTTGTTTAAAAACTGATATCAATTCCTATGCATTTGTTCATACTTTTAAAATAAATGTTATTTTAACAGTTTTCAAGATCTTTTTCTCCCACCACACGGTGTGATTGATAATTGGATCATTTTCCCAATGTCTTTCAGAATATTTAGAGAAAACATTTTCCATTAAACTATCAGTGATGATTATAGGTACTTATAATCAAACACTTTCATTTTCCCCATTTCTGAGGGATTAAAATTGAACAAACCGGTCAAATAGAAATAACAGACACCTAGTCAAGACACTGGGATTCCCCTAACATCAACACCACCACAGACACTTCCTGCAGCATTTAAACACCATTGTCTGCACACACTCAGCCAGGAAAACACGTAGAGAAACACCCTTCTCCCCTTCATTATTATGGGAGGTCCTGCTAAAAACCTACTCTGGATACATAAATGAAATCACATAGGTAAGCAATAATTCTAACAAGACAAACTTACGGATAATCAATAAGTATGTACAAATTTAGAGCCCGAAGCAGTATTTGTATCTGGATAACCACTTTAGTAACAGACTGTTAAAATATTGTCCTGCTACGAAGTTCTATTGCTGGGAATGAGGACAAAGTCTGGTCCAATATTCGATAGATTTCACAGTATACACTCTTCTAAACTAACTTGAGTTTAAAATTCTATGCCCAAGTGGTAAACTGCTTCGCATTTTCATTTCTCAATTTGGCATATACAATTTTTTTCTACACTGACAATATTCCTCTTAATTTATAAGTCAACAGCTTACCAGTGATAACACAACAGATAAAGAAAGCACACATACCAACATTTAAAGAAATAGAACGATTCATTTAAAGAAATAGAACGATTCATAATTTATAGTGTAAACATTGGGATTCACAATGCTTGTTTTAAAGCCAGTTCTAAATCACCTAATATTATCCACTCAGCTCAGCCAATGTTTTTTTTACTTTAATGTAGATGTGTATCAGAAAAGAGTGAAACTTAACTCACAAAAGTAATGGAATATGACTAGAATGACCAAGAACTTTGCCATCCTTAGGATCCCCCTTGTCCTCTGTATTAATTTACTACCATAAAAAATAAGGCATATAGCAGCAAATAGTAGAAAAGAGGGGTGTTAAGCTTTTTAATTCAAAAAGTTCTCAGACAAAATGCTGATGATGGACATACGGGGGTTGCTATAATTGATCCTATTGGTTTCAGTTGGTTTTTAACTAAACCCTATCCTGAGCAGTTTTGCTTAGTGATTACTGGTTATTTTAAAAATTAGACAGAACAGGGACTCAATTCTGAATCAGTACAGGCAAAGTTAAACCACGGTTAAAGAAAGCTCTACTGAACTACAAGACTGTAAACAGTTTAATTGAATCCTGACTGTGGATAACAAACTACATCCAAACAGGCAACATATATACAAACCTAAGGTCACATCTATATAGCGACATGAAAAGATTAAAACGTAAGTGGTGTAAATTCAACACACGTAAGACCATCAACACTGAAAAGATTACAATAACTTTCATAGAGGCTCTGTAGTGCTCCGATGTTGGAAATTATTGCCCTGCTAGTTTTAGCCACATAGTTGCTCCTGGGAGCAATCCCTGAACCTCTATAAGTCAAGTAAAAAAAGTCAAAATTGTTAAAACAATAGATTGTCCCTACCCTCATTCATTTCAAGGAAACAGATTAGGTTTGCACGGGAGCTGTCCAGTTGGCAGAGTCACCTGTATTAACCTCTGACAGAAGTGCAACAATGCAGTAGTAGGGGCAGCAACCTCCTTAGCCAGCACAGTTGCTGTCAGAAGAGGATGTGTGAATAAAGCCTTAATAAAACACATCAGATTTTCATGTGCATGCTTTTATGACACTGAGCGTAGGCAAATTCTGTGGCGCAGTTACACATAATTCTGATGTAGGTAGAAGTAATAGACTATTCATTTGCAGACTTACAATTTGTCAGACTATTCTATCTCCATTGTGTCAAATTCATTAGAAGTTGCCAGACTTTCATCACACAACCTAATAAACACAACTATGTAAGCTATTTCTAATTGGCTATATCAAAAGATGCACCTTAAAAAGAAAAAATATATTTATTTCAACTTGGATCCACAGAAGCACACAGTGAAAAAAACAAAATCAGGGAAGCTTTCCCTGTAGATTAAGACCTCATTTGCAAAGTTTAAAGGTATCGCTTCAATAATCAGTAACATTTAGCTTGAATTCAGGATAGCCTTTTTGTTTTAGGAAGTGAACATACTGCCAAAGAAACCAAGTACCAAATGTCACCTAGCAGTAAAAAGATTGTGAAGCAGTTTAGCCAATTTGAAACCAGAATAGCATCATCCATAAAGATTTGCTTTCTTGCTGCCAGCCTTTACAGACTAGCCTGTCAACATGACTTTATCCCTCCACTGCTAAAAGCATCTGGACCAGGAGAAGATGCTTGGCTTTTATGTCAAGGGATGGAGAATCATTTGCATCCACACTGCAGGATCACATTCATATGAGTTGATGCTTGGCCAGAGTGTCTCTGGGCCTCTGTTGGGCCTCCGTGGCCCTGAAGTAATCATTTGTGCGTGCTCTTTCCCCCCGTCAGTTGAATTCAATTATTATGCAGGCTGTATTGCAACTTTTATCAGAGTGATATTTCTTGGCAGGGAACTAAAAGCATGTGATAGATGAACCAGGATGTTGCATCACATTATACACAGAGTACAAAACTAATTTAAATATTTTTGGAAAACTCTGTGGGATTAAGAAAGTGGTAAGTAATTGTGTCATCCATAGTGCCTAGTGGGAGCAGCCTTTCAAAGTAAACCATGCCTAAGTTTTGCCTTGGAGGGATAACTGAATTACTGTAAGAGAGAACCCAAGAGCAAACACGGCACAGTGAACATCATCAATGGGCTTGAACCTGGGAATGAACTGAGAAGCCAAGTCACCCGTCCCACTTGTTGCAGTGTTTATCATAACAACTGACACACCCAGTTGCATCCCTCAACTGCCATTTGCTTTCCTTTGTAAATATAAAGTGCTGGCTGCATAACAGAAAGAAAATAACTAAAATAAACATCAGAATGTACTGGGAAACTTTACTGCATAAAACAAAACAAGATACCCACAAATAAAGACCTAAACTAACATCTACAAAAGACTACACACAGTCACTGCCTGAGATTTTACAGATGTTAGTATTTTAATTCTCGTTAAGTCAAAAAATGAAAAGTGACCTTTTGAGATTGTAGGGATCCTTTAAGGCACAGTAATAATGAAACGCTTTGCATTTTCAGGGATTATGAAGTAATTATCTAGATTTTGAATAAGTATGTCTTCATTGCAGAGTTAAATTCAGTAGAAGACTTGCACTATAGCTGGAGAATACTGATATTTTCTATGCACTTTAACTAATCAACCAAACTGTAGATAAAAATCATAGAATCATAGAATGACCTGAGTTAGAAGGAACCCACAAGGATCATCTAGTCCAATTCCTATCCCAGCATAGAACAACGCCCAAGTTCACACCATGTATCTGAGGGCATTGTCCAAATGATAAATATGCATCTCATTTGATGGGAAGGCATCCCATTACATAGATATAGCATCCATATAAAAAGCATCCGTATAGATAGTGATGCCATGGCTTGGTTACTCAGATGGATGGGAGCACAAAATTAATCAGATGAAGCAGCATTCTAAATCATCCAAAACATACATGAATTAAGCTATAAACATATAAGTCAGAAGGGTAACATGGTGGTGCCAAAGATAAGTCCATTAAAGACCAGAAAATCCATTAACCAAAGAGCATCATTAACATAGCTAGCAGAATTGGTAAGAATAAGACCAGTCTTTGCATGAGCAAATCCACTGTCTGTTTAGCAAACCCAAGCAAAAAGAGCTGACTGTACTTCACTTCTGTTCTGCCACCACTGCTAAGTACATCTTCCCAGAAAACAGCAACGCTGCCTGTTTTCCTAGTTGTTCCTCCTTTTATTTTTCTAAACAGGAGCCCTTTCTCTTTTTGTATTAAAGCTCTGCATGTGACCCTTAAATTGAAGGATGTAGGACTGCCAGTGTAAAGGTTACTTGTAGACCAGTACACAAAATTAATAGCTTGCCTTTCAAAAAATCCCCAATTTCACACTCTCAGCCCACCAGGAAATGTACCAAGAACTGTACGAAAAAAAGTACTTATCTATTATAGTATACAGAGCTTTAAAAAAAAAAAGAAAATAAGATTATGATTAGGTCTGATGGAAGAGGAGGGAAATGACAGAAGAAGCAAAGAAATGTAAAGCATGAGGTTGGACTCACAGTTTGAAAGATAGAGACTGTGGTGAAATCTTGGTGCAGTCTTACTTCTTTATTATAGCCTCACAGACAAAACCTTTTATTACTGGTAGCTCTGACAGAGCACTCATCAAGCACGCAGATAAGCCATGGTAACTTACACATATATCCATAACA
Source organism: Dromococcyx pavoninus (assembly GCA_033558185.1). Taxonomy (NCBI): domain Eukaryota; kingdom Metazoa; phylum Chordata; class Aves; order Cuculiformes; family Neomorphidae; genus Dromococcyx; species Dromococcyx pavoninus. Next base: position 4,332,826 of record JAUMJL010000212.1, read on the forward strand.
CAGCTGTCTGTTTAGGCCATAAACTCGTTTGTGCACGTACAATTTGTAAAAGAAATAGACAATAGTTCAAGTCGACGCCTTGTGGACTTCAGTAGCAATACTGGTACTAATATTAATCAGTGGGCTACTGTAGGCAAATGGAAGATACTCTAAAAATGGAACTTCTTAAAATTTCACTGATTTCACGGTTTTGCTAATTTTATTGCTGTTCTAGGCATGGAGAAATGAAAAAGACTGCTTGCTTTTTCTAAGTTACAATACCATGAAACTTGCAACTGATTGTTCAAAGGTGGTCAAGACAGTGACATGGTAGGACAACTTCTATTTAATATAGAAAAAAAACTCACAATCATTTTGAAGCCAGACTTCTCAAAAGCAAAATAACAGGATGTGTTGCTTTACTATATAGCTTCTTTCCTGTGTCCAGGTTTCCCCTGAAGAGCTCCATCAGCAAGAAAGTTCACCACATGATGGCTCTCCCACAAGTATTACATAAAAAGAAACAGACCTGCAATGAGTCTGTTATCAATTTCTTCTCACATGACAAATAAATATCTAGGAATCTACCACAGTAATCGGAACCTGCCACACGTGGCTGCAGAGCAACATCCAATATTTATTGATGAATTCTGAAGCCTGGTATCAAAACTCAGTAAAAGTCAGAAGGATCTAAACAGAGGTTCAGAACTCAGCCATTCCAAGCTGTCAGTAATTGTGCATTGCCATGTTCTCTAAACTGATGCAACAATACGTACTGGTAAGAATTCAAACAGAAGATTTACCAACACAAACTCCACAATGTAATATTGCTTAGTGGTTTTATGACTTGTGCCTAAACCGTAAGGAGATTGGCCTTATTACCTTGAAACTTAGATACTTAAAATTTCTTTTTTCAATTTGAACAAGACCTAGACAAGCATCACTAGACAAAAGTAAATTTGCAACTAATTCATAAAATTAACTTTCTTAAATGATCCTTTAAATGGCAAGAGGAAACATATTCCAACACACTCAGATTACGTAAGAGAGAGTAAATCCAACACTAATCCATCAACAATATTAAAACTAAGTTCTTCTTGTGGAGCTGCACGCTCATTTCACATTGTGGAAGCCTACTTACCCCTACAGAATGGGCTGCAGTATCAGTGGAAGATGAGAGTTTTCCAAATACCTTGGCTCTGATTCCACTCCAAGATCTGCTCCATGGAATTTAAAAGGACTTTTGCAGGTCTACATAAGCTCTTCTAAATATAGAATGTGTCCTCTATGTTGCTTTTTACTCAGCCAATCTATTGCATGAGTAGGCCTGGTTGATATCTCACAGCCACCACCATGCTGGGCCACGTATCATACACATGGGATTGGACCCATGCCACTGCCTAGGAAATATTCCTTCTAACTGGTCTTTCACATGGGGACCCCACTTGTGAGGCACAGTACTACAGTACATCACTGAGATTCCTCTGCTGCTTTTCCAGCATCACATGAACTTTCAAGTAGGAGATATCCTATAATGTTGTGCTGTAACTGTGTAAGATGCTTGCTTCATAGCTGGGGGGCTGGATACTGTATGAAACATTTGTGTCATGCTGAGAAGAGGAGACTAGGATTACCTGCTTTCTTTTAAGGCTCTGTTGCTTCAAAGCTCTTCTGAACAGGAGAGGCATATTTACCACAGATGTGAACACTATGCTCTTCTTTACAGAAAACATGACAAATGTTTGGGAAACTTGGGAAAATAATGACGTGTATAGCAACTTAGACACCTGTTGACACAAGATTTTTAATTGAATAAAATGATAAAACTGAAAATAACTCAACCAAGTCAGGTACATTCTAGCAAGTCTGAGCTGGCTGGCATCTTGATATATTTCCCCCTCAAATGGGAATAACAAGAGAAGGCTCTGGGGAGACCTTATAGTGGCCTTCTACTACCTGAAGGAGGTCTACAAGAAAGCTGGAGGACTTTTTACCCAGTCAAGTAGTGATAGAACGAGGGAGAATGGCTTTTAATTGGAAGGGGGAAGATTTAGATTAGACATTAGGAAGACATTTATCACAATGAAGATGATGAGACATTGGAACAGGTTGCTTAGGGAAGCTGTGGATGTCCCTTCCCTGAAAGTGTTCAAGGCCAGGTTGGATGGGGTCTTGAGCGGCCTGGTCTGGTGGGAGGTGTCCCTGCCCATGGCAGGGGGTTACAACTGGATGGGCTTTAAGGTCCCTTCCAACTCAAACCATTCTACCACTCTATGACAAGTGACTTTTTCACACAGGGTAGGAATGACTGAGGTCAAATTACATATATATGTCTATGCATATCTCCACAGCATATTCATGCATGGGTTTTCAACAATTGGGGCCCAAAACATTTAGTTCCACCTATACAAAAATGCCACTGAGGTGTGGATCCCTCACTTAACTACAACATCCTTTCTACTGCAGTCAAGCAAGTCACAAATGTTTTCTTTAAAAACAAATGCAGTTACATCAACTAATTCATTACCTCTGGGGTGAAAATAATGAAAATAGTTGTCAGATTATGATAAAACAATCTTTACAACTTTCCATGTACTTCGAAATCATTCCTCTGTTCAAAAATATTTTCATGACTGTTAATGCAAGCAACATCCCGAATTATTACGCCAGAGATATTGATGGTGTTATACACCATCCTATGCGTACGGTTTGACCATTTTGTCGTGAAAATGTGACTCAAAATCAGAAAAGACTATACTTTTTTTTAGCACTAAATTTCTAGTCAACAGAAGCAAAACTGGTGTTTTGAACCTGTCTAAATACCCATTCAAGTCCTCTTACAGCTGATACACATTCACTGTTGATGAGGACCTGTATGATGAAATAATAACAGAAGTGCCGTCACAATCATTAGAAACCAGCTTACCATTTCAAAGCATTCTATAATGACACTAGAACTTCACAGTACAGCATCAGACCATTATTTTTATTTTGCATAAATGTTTATACTTGGAAAAAGAATAAGAAATGTTGTGGAAATATAAATTTTCCATCCCCCAAATATGAAATCTATGTATTTTCTCCTTCTCATACCAACATAAGACCTGGTCCCACACTTTCCTACTCTAAAAGGAGCTCTGAAAACTAAGACAGCTAGGTTAAAAACAAGGATACAGTTTGCAGGCAACCATTTAAAACAACACAAAAAGTGTTAAAAGAGTTGATTAAGTATCAGGATGAATTCTTATACCTGGAAATACATAATTGATGACAATTCTGCTTATTTTCATGACTGTGATGTTAATATACTTTCTACAAATACTTTTTCATTTTTGTTTACTGCATAATTACATCAAATATGACTCCACCATCATCACAGACTGCTTTTAGTACATAAAGAACTGCTATGCCGTTTCGCTAGAAAAAAAGGATATTTTCTTTGTATAACACTCAAATAGTATTTATATTTTACAGCATTTTTTTCTAAGCTATGCTATGCCTAAATGGCAATCATATTTTACTGTTTCTTCAGAAATACATTACTGGTTATGTTACTTCTTAGATGTCCTTTGTTCTTCACATAAACATTCAAGCATGAAGGGCAACACTTGGATAATGGCAAATGAAGGCAAACTGAAAACCAAACCAATGTTCTTTGGAATCCTTAGGTGTAATTATAAAATAATTGTCTACCAAATAAACACAAGTGACATATCTAAATGTCCTAGTAAATAACAGTACCTCCTGCCAGTCTGTGTAACAGAAGTTTTTAAGAGTTAGTCTCATTTGAAGACTGACTGAATCATTAACCACAGTCTATGAGGAAAACAGCAAAGAATTTCCATCTGTAGTTAAAGATGCTACGCCATATCTGTGCCTGTGAGTACTACAGGAATACAGACATGTATTTGTGTAAGCAGGGATGTCTGTGTGTAGATTTTTGTTGTTGCTAGTCACACAAGCCTTTCATGCCCTTTCATGTAGCTTTTATTCACACGACATAGACCCTGCTTGGGCCTGATCTCAGTTAAGAGTAAGTAAACGCTATATTTTTGCATGAGGGTGAAAAAAGGAGTGACAGATCACTTATCATGCGCTGTGCAGGCTTTGTATTCATTAGAAGAGCAACAATCAATAAGTACCAAAGGCAATTTTTTCCCTAAAGATAATTATTCCCAGCATCACTAGAGTGTTTCGGAGTCTGACAGGCTTTCATTTATTAACAAGAATCACACCTGAAAGTTTACAACTTCCTAATCTAAATTTGGCCTTACATAACACATGCTGTAAATTGCTCTACTTTATTTTGCTAATCAAAACTATTTTGTTATTCTTCATGGTTACTCTTACATTGTGTAAGTTGCATAAGTTTCAAATGCAGAAAAACTGCAAATGTCAAATTGATTGCCACTTACAGAGCAATGTCTTCTGGGATTTGTGTAGCAGGTTTAGAAGAGAAGCTATGGAAGCTGTTAGTTTCTTATACAGAATATTTTCTTTTAGTTTAACATGAAAAACAGAACTCAAACAATTGCTTTTAACTTGCTTTTCACATTAGAAAAATGTCCTTAACTTTGTGCATATGATACATAGTATTGTTGACGTTATAAAATGTCATCTAAGAGGTTCTGGAGTATGAAAAGACTTCCTTAACAAACTCTTTAAATATAGACCCAAACAGACAATAGACTTGAGACATAAATTAGAAGAAAATTTCTGCAAAACTACATATTCACGAGACCAAAGAATACAGACATGTTTAACATAGAATAAATGAAGCATTACTTCAAAAACATTGTGCCTAACACATATTCACAAAGCAAAAGTCAATCAGGGCATAAGTGAAATTCCATCCCTAAATCATTCTGTTCTGTGCCTGTGCTTGTAAGATTTTCTGTCAGGAGCTAATCTCAAGTGACAGGCCTGATCCAAAGCCATTTGAAGTCAATGGAATGTCTCTTCCTGACTTCAGGGAGCTTTGCATCCAGCCCATATAAATTCCAAAAACAATATAGTTCATAGAAAGTTGTTTTAAGAGAACAATAGTTAACTATTGCCTAATTAGAAAAGAATGTTAGCTTCAAATGAAATTACCTGCAGTAGGAGATTTGTGTTAGGTTTGTTTTGTTTTTTAATGCACACAATACAATTAAACCTTTACAAAGTGACAACATTCTATTTCTTTAGCAGAAGCCACAGAAAACCAAAACTTTAGTCAAACACACACAAAAACTAAATCAATTTTGTATATGGTAAGATTAGTCTAAAGAAACAAAAGATCACTTTTAAAGCCTCGATTCATTTGAGGTTTTCTTAAACAGCTGTACCTTAAGGACAAGACAGATGAAGAGGTTTCAAAAACATATCAGACATCCCTGCTGTTAGCAAACTAAAAGACAGCTTAAAAAAATAAAACAAGTTGTGTAGGCTGAACAAGTAAACAAGTTATTTAGGTTTTTTAATAAAAACTCTGATTCTCTATTCACTGAAGTCAATTCCAAAGCCAGAGCTGACAACTAACACACCAGATAAGGTGACCAAAGTCAGACTCCTATGCATCTTTTTAAAATAATAACAGAACTGAAACAGCAATTAACATAATTGTAAAAAACTGGTGCAAGTCCTGCTGTCACAGGACTCTTCTCTCTTTTGTAAGAAAAACGGTGCAATGATGAAGCAGACAAGTACAGAACTTCATGCTGATCCCATGTACATTTGTACCATTAAATTTATACTGTTGAAAAAAAAACCCAAAAATCAAGGCAGCAGAGAATTAGTGCTTCTAACTTCCTCACTCATACACCAAATCAACTCACCACAGCTATTCTAGCTACCTAGCATGGAAATGAAAACACAGAAACTTCCATTTATGAGTAAATATTCCAGAATGTCCATCTTTGGAGACTGATGCCATGTTTCATAGTGAAAGAAAGACATTAAATCTTAAATATTCTTATTCATAAGACATACAAGCCACTGTTAATTTGCTGGGTAGTTGGTTCAACATGTTTAACAACAAACACTGACTTTACTGCCATTATTAGTTAATGATATTCAGAAGGGTCTATAAGGTATTAGAAGAAAACCCAGGTACTTCATACCTCAAAAAGCAAAGTAAATGAGACAAAGCACAAGGAAAAAGCAAACTGAAGTTTCCCCAATGTACTGATGCTATACTTCATGTCTCCTTCATCTACAGTATCCACAACTAAAAGTAAACAATTCACTTTATAAAGACACTTATCTAAATTGCTGATTTTTTAGGCTGAGTGGATTAGTCAAACAGAATTATAAGTTTCATTTCAGGCCAGTAAAAAATTATCTTGCCTTTTTCTAAATGAAATTAAGCAATATTTCTCAGGTCAAATAGTATACTTTGTTTAGGTATCACAAATATTTTCCTACAATAAAGTCAAACAGCCCATTTTGTTTGACTCAGAAAGAACCCCAAACATTTCAATTGGATATTTTGCCTTTTTTCCTCCTTGTTGCTATTAAATGCATTTCTGAACTGAAATACTGTCCTAAAATGAAAACAAAATTTCATGTTAAAAAGTCAAAACTTTAGCTTTGCTTTCCATTTATAATTTTTCTTCTGACATGCACAAATTAATGAATTGTTTTGTTCCCTCCAGAACTACATTTTGGGTAAATAAACCATTCATATATTTTGTTAAGCCTTATTTAGTCATGTGTTTCAGGTATTAGAGCATTTCCTTTCATACCTCTACCCTATTCTCTCCCCTTTCTACACATGTGGTTGGGACACAAACTGCCCGCTGAATATTACTAGCTGCTATCCTGATCCCTTTAGACCTGATTCGTTCCCCTTTTACTCCGTTCTTGTTGCTTGCTGCTGCTGCTAACACTTTCTTAGCCTTCAGGGGACCTGGGCTTCCAGTTACTCCCCTGCCGTCTCTAAGCATTTCCAGGTGCTGATAATCTTCCCTCTGTATTGTTGCTGCTGCTTCTCCTTATTTTGGCAGATTCTGCAGCGTTGCCAGTTGCCAGGATCTTACCTCTGAGATCCTCTTTGTTGCTCTGTCTGTGACCACGCTGGAAGCAGGGAGTGATGGATATTAGGGAAGCATGAGCCTCCCCTCGCTGTTTAGCAGCGTGGTCTGCAAAGAAAGATAGAGATGCTGCTCTCTCCTCCCCCCCCCCTCGCTGTCCCAGCTTCCTCCTCCCTCCTCCTTGCTCCCTCCTTCTCATCCACAAACCCCAGTGCTGTCTGTGCTTCCACACAATGCGCTACCTCTCAGCACCAGCTACCTAAGGTCAAGAATACATACCCCCACCCTTCCCCCTGCCTTTTCCTCTCCAGTCTCGTGCATCCTCACCCCTGCTTCCCACTCAATATGGTATCTTCCCAACTAGACGTGCCCTATTTGGCTCTAGGGTCTAAAGCACAATTTTGGCAGCCTTCTTGAAAAAGTTATAAAACAGAAGATGCACAGGGAAGACCAAGGATATGAAAGGGAAGAGAAACTCTTCTGGAGAAACTGGAGACCTTGGGGGTTTATCTGTGTGTGAAAGAAATCTAGTCACGGTAGCCAAAGCCTGCCACTTGAGATTAGTTTAAAAGATCTACACAGACTAAAGAAAAGTGCTCTGGATAGCTAGTTATCTCCCAAATCCAGCTCATCTATTGTTTATGTTCTTTGTTTCTCAATTCTTACTCTAAGTATTTTTTTTTTAAAGAAGCTTCCAAACTTAAATCAGTAAAATGTGATGATGCAATAGTGAATGAAAATGAAAAAGTAACCAGTGGCATTTTTTAGGATTTTGCGATATGAAATAATCACCTTTCAGATCATAGATAACACAGGCATTTTCAGCTTAAATGATAAATGTGTTCAAGTGGTATTTTTCTCTTTCAGCAGTTATGATGACTAAAAGTAACTTCAGGTGACCAGTACGTGGCTTCCAAAAATCACATATAATTACAGCTAGTCAGCGAGTTCTTCTTAGGGATGTAATTTTATGTATGCAAGAAACTCTTTCTTCTAAAGTGTTTATGTTTGTTACAGGGGCTATGGAGAGAGGTAGGTGATGCTGAAGACTTCTAAAAGATTTTGTCTGCTTAAGGTTAAATACTTGAGTTAACTGGACAGGATCTCCCTCTGGAGGCCTTGAGAGGCACCTGACTCTCTCCAAGGATGTATGAAGATGTATTAAGCACTTACTTCACGAGGTTTGTTTTACTGAGTGCCTAAAATTAAGCAGCAAGTTAGCTACTGCAAGGTCAAGATCAGATACAATTAAGATGTAGTAATTACATTATCTTAAAACTTTAGATATCCCAGCCCATGTTTCTTCATAGTTGGTGGCCTCATAGGGCAGCTAGGAGGCATGGCACATCTAAGGTCAGCAGAAGGTGGTCCACAGGGCAAAAAAAAAAGATTGCTCGCAGTCCCTGGATTATCTCACAAAAAAAGAAAAAATACTCTGAAGAGGCTCTTTGATCACAACAGCAACATTCAACATATCAAAAGAATTTATTGATCAATCTTTTTAAAACTCTTGATCAATTTTTAAAAAATCAGAACATGGTCTTTACCTTCATTCAATGCCAGGACAATCTCAGTAATTAGTGCAAACAAATACAGATTTGATCCAGTTGGAGAATACTACCCTAAGTGACTGAAATGAAACTAAGGGATTAGTCTATTTACTCTGTCGTAATAATCTCAATCATTTTGCCCAGAAATGAAGATTTAAGAAAAAAGTTACAATCCAGATTTGCCAAATCTCATATGCTCAGCCTGTGGTTCAACTCAGCAGCTTCTTCCACTTTCTCCTGTGCAGCAAAACTTATATCACAGCAGAGTGCTATATCCCCTCTTCCTCTTGAAGGCACAGCCAGCGCAGCTTTTGGCAAATAGTCTAAACTTCACTAAATGCATCTGATACTTATACTTAATGCTCAGAAATGAGGCACAGTGTTGTGATACAATGAAAGGGTGTGTTGCCTATTTTCACGCTCAAGAGACTTGCAATTCAGTGCATGTCACCTAATTTAAGTAACCAAATTAATCTCACATCTCAAAACCAGTGCAGAGCTGTTTTTTTCTTCTTTCAAATTTTCCTCCTTTCAAATGTCATACCACTTGAAAAGGCCATAGCAGAACAGAAAAGCAACATAGAAGAGTGACTAGAGTTTGAAATAATTTCTGCACTAAACAGATTACATAGGATAGGAGTCTTCAAATTGGAAAATTGATAACTGATCTGATAAAGAGCTATGAAGTTGAGAATAATACGGAAAAAAGTTAACTGAAAAAATGTTCTTCCAATTTCTTATAACACAAGAATTACAGAGAACCTAATGACATGATTAGGGAGTATATATGAAATAAATTGATCTGTGTTTTGAGACAACTTATAAATCGTAGAACTCACTGCTGCAGAATGTAACAGCAGTTAAAACTATCAAAGGGTTCAAAAATTACTTCAATGAACAGATGGATTTTGGTCCACCAGTGGGCAACTCAGACACAGGATATCTACAGGATGGGAGTTCTTACTGTTTATTACAAGTGGATACTCCAGAGTGGGCACTACTTAACCTTTCTGTTTCTTAAACTCTTCCTGCAAGTGAATGTTCCTACTGTCCATTGTCACGGACGGAACATAAACAACATTCTTTGGTAGCACATATTCTTAGGAAGCAAATTTTTCAGTGTACTCTCCTGTGTCCTTTTAATAAAACACATTTCTAGCCATTTTCTTAGTAAAGTGAGATGAAAAATCTTCACATACATAAACCATCAATGCTACATTTCAGTAGAGGCAATCAAGATTCATTAAGATACTAGATGTTTCAAAACAATATATCACATAACATTTAAAGACACAATCATGTAGTGAATTTTTGTTCATTATTTCTTGATGTAGCTAAAAAATGAAGTCTTCAAGTATCTGTGCATTGTCATCAGCCGTGTTTAGCACAAGTCTTCTATCACAGATACTTCTGACAATCTCCACTGCTTCATTGTAGGCCATTTGTAAATCACATACCACTAAAAGATGTAATAAATGACATTGGTGTGGTGCTAGATCAAAAGTATTCAGGTTCTCAATGGAGTGACATTAACCTCAACTTCCAATGACAGACCACCAAAGCAGGTTCTTTGTTTCATCAGAACAGCTACACTATGAACTCCCAAAGCAAAAGACAGCAAGTGCCTGTCCAACTTAAACAGCAGTACTTTTTGGCAGAAGCCCAGGTTCCTGAGCAGAGCCTGCAGATCTGTGGAACGACCCAAGGGTTGCCATGGCAGGCAGAGAAGGGCAACGAAGCCGGTGAGGGGGCTGGAGAACAAATCTTATGAGGAGCGCATGAGAGAAGTGGAGTTGTTTAGCCTAGAGAAGAGGAGGCTGAGGGGAGACCTCATCACTGTCTAAGACTACCTGAAAGGAGGTTGCAGTGAGGTGGGTGTTGGTCTGTTCTCCCAAGTGAAAGTGGTAGGATGAGAAGTAATGGCCACAAGTTACACCTGCGGAAGTTCAGATTAGACATTAAGAAAAATTTCTTTATCAAAAGGGTTGTGAAGCACTGGAATGGATGCCCAGGGAGATGGTTGAGTCTCCACCCCTGGGGGTATTCAAAAAAAAGGGTAGATGATGTGCTTAGGGCTATCATGTAGTAGTGGACAGGTACGATTGGACTCCATGATCACAGTATCACAGTATCACAAGGTTGGAAAGGACCTCCGAAATCATCAAGTCCAACCTATATCCCTGCATTCCCATGGCCAATCACCCTTTCAGTGAAGAACTTTCTTCTAAGATCAAGCCTAAACCTCCCCTGACGAAGCTTGAGTCCATGCCCTCTAGTTCTGTCACTGGTCACCTGAGAGAAGAGACCAACCCCTGCCCAACTACAACCTCCTTTTAGGTAGTTGTAGAGAGCAATGAGGTCTCCCCTGAGCCTCCTCTTCTTCAGACTAAACAGTCCCAGCTCCCTCAGTCGCTCCTCGTAGGGCTTGTTTTCCAGCCCCTTCACCATCTTCGTTGCCCTCCTCTGGACACACTCCAGCATCCTGACATCTTTCCCAAACTGAGGGGCCCAGAACTGCACACAGTATTCAAGGTGAGGCCTGACCAGTGCCGAGTACAGGGGGACGATAATTTCTCTGGTCCTGCTCGCCACACTATTCCTGATGCAGGCCAGAATGCCATTGGCCTTCTTGGCCACCTGGGCACACTGCTGGCTCATGTTGAGCTTCCTGTCAACCAGCACTCCCAGGTCCCTTTCTGCCTGACTACTCTCCAGCCACTCTGTCCCCAGTCTGTAGCTCTGCATGGGATTGTTGTGTCCAAAATGAAGTACCCGACATTTGGACTTATTAAACATCACCCCATTAGAATCAGCCCATGTCTCCAGTCTGTCCAGGTCCCTCTGTAGGGCCATCCTACCCTCTGACAGATCAACCCTTCCTCCCAGCTTGGTATCGTCCGCAAACTTGCTGATGATGGACTCAATCCCCTCATCCAGATCATCAATAAAGATATTAAACAGGACCGGACCCAACACCGATCCCTGGGGGACACCACTGGTGACCGGCCGCCAACTGGATGAGACACCATTCACCACCACCCTCTGGGCTCCAACCAATTTCTAACCCAGCACAGAGTGCTCCCGTCTAAGCCACGGGCTGCCAGCTTCTCTAGGAGTCTACTGTGGGAGACAGTGTCAAAGGCCTTGCTGAAGTCCAGGTATACCACATCCACAGCCTTCCTTCTGAGGTCAGGCTGACAGGTCTGTAATTACCTGGATCATCCTTACGGCCCTTCTTGTGGATGGGCATCACATTGGCCAACTTCCAGTCTTCCGGGACCTCTCCAGTGAGCCAGGACTGCTGAAAGATGATGGAGAGCAGCTTAGCAAGCTCATCTGCCAGCTCTCTCATCACCCTAGGATGGATCCCATCCGGCCCCATAGACTTATGAGGGTCCAAGTGGCTCAGCAGGTCTCTAACTTCCTCCTCATGGATTGCAGGAGGGCCATATTGCACCCTGCCCCCATCAACCACTTCGGAGGACCAACTGTCTAGCGAACAGACTTCCTTACTGTTGAAAACTGAGGCAAAGAAGGCATTAAGTACCTCAGCCTTCTCTGCATCTTTGGTTACTATATTTCCCTCCATATCCAACAGGGAGTGGAGGTCGCTACCACCCTTCTTTCTACCATTGATATATTTAGAAAAACTCTTCTTATTGTCCTTAACAGAAGTGGCCAATTTAAGCTCCAGCTGGGCTTTTGCTTCCCTGATATTTTTTCTACACGACTTAACAACATCTTTGAACATGACCTGGCTTATGTCCCCTTCTTTCCAACGGCAATACATCCTCTTTTTCTTACTTAGTTCCTTTAGAAGCTCCTTACTTATCCAGGCCGGCCGTCTGCCCCTACGACTCTTCTTACAACACATGGGGACAGCCCACTTCTGCGCCTTCAAGATTTCATTCTTGAAGTGCATCCAGCCTTCCTGGACCCCCTTGCCACTAAGAACTATTTCCCAGGGTACTTTCCTGACTAGTTCCTTAAATAATCCGAAATCTGCCCGCTGATAGTCCAGCATTGATGTCCTGTTCCTGCCTTTTCTTGTTACATTGTTTACAGAAAACTCAATTATCTCATGATCACTACACCCCAGACAGCCTCCGACTACAACATCACCCACCAGCCCTTCTTTATTTGTAAACAGCAGGTCAAGGAGAGCCTCACCCCTGGTAGGCTCACCCACCAGCTGTGACAGAAAGCAGTCCTCAATACACTCTAAGAACCTCCTGGACTGCCTCCTCTTGGCAGTGTTAAGTTCCCAGCAGATATCCGGAAGATTAATGTCTCCTAAAGGAACAAGGGCAGCTGATCTAGAGGCAGTCTCCAGCTGTTTAAACAACAGAAGATCCACCTCCTCATCCAGAAGGTCAGACTTGTCTGCCCCTCTGACCCTTACCCATAGGCACTCAATCTGGTCATCATCGATCTCAACTTCAACGGCATCCAGGGTTTCCTTAGTATAGAGGGCCACCCCTCCACCCCTCCTCTCGCGCCTGTCTCTCCTGAAGAGCCTGTAGCCTTCCATGGCAGCACTCCAGTTATGAGAGTCATTCCACCACGTTTCCGTGATAGCAACTATGTCATAGATCTCCCGCTGAAGCAGGAATTTCAGCTCCTCCTGTTTGTTCCCCATACTGCGTGCGTTTGTGTACATGCACTTCAGTTGGGTTACTGATGACACCCTTTGAGATCGCTCATCCTCCACAGCAACATCTTTGGTGAGCCTAGTTACTCCCCCCTCCCCTTCATACCTAGTTTAAAGCCCTCTTTACAAGCCCTGCCAGCTCCTGGGCTAGACTCCTCTTACCCTTTGTACTTAGATGAGACCCATCTGGGTCAAGCAGGCCAGGTGCCATAAAGGTTTCTCCATGATCGTAGAACCCAAAATTCCTCTGCCGGCACCAGTCCCTAAGCCATTTATTAAGAGCGTGGATTCTCTTATTCCTTTTGGTATACATCTCTGCCACCAGAAGGACTGAGCAGAACACCACCTGTGCTCCTGCCCTATCCATTGACCCACCCAGCTCCTGGAATTCCTTTTTAACAACCCTTGACCCTCTTTTAGCTAGCTCATCACCGCCAGCGTGGACCACCAGAAGCGGGTAATAATCTGATGGTTTAATTAGGTCTGGGAGTCTCTTAGCAATATCCCCTACCTGGGCTTGGGGAAGGCAGCAGACTTCCCTATGAGTTGGGTCTGGTCTACATATAGGTCCCTCCATCCCTTTCAGAAGGGAGTCGCCTCAAAAGTGATCTCAAAGTTTCTTTTCCAACCAAGAGATCCTATAAGTCTATGAAATTCTGAACTAGTCCAGAAGATTCATTCGCTGGATGAACAAAATAAGAACCTGCTTTACACATCTAACACTAACCAGGAGTCAGATCATTCCCAGATCATTCCAACCCAGACATCAATTTTAGCCTCAGTGTGGTACGCAAAACTGAATTTTGCCATTCCACAGTCAGCCAATATTTTGTTCTCTCAATGGTAATAGCTCCTTTCTATTTTGCTTATGGCAGCAAAGTGAAAGGGAAAGAAGGATAAGAAGAGGGGTAGAAAAGTCGTCTTAGTTTTAAGGCTCTGAGGATGGAGGTGATGTAACCTTTCTGGAGGGCTGGGACCGGTTCACAAGGGTCATTCCTTCCTGATGGCAAAACATGGAAGTGCTGGGCCTGGAGAAGCACAGTATGGATGGTTGGAATGCAGATGCCTCCAAAATGAAAATGAATACCTTTGTTTTCCCAGTGTTTTCTGCTTTTCCAGCATCTTCCTACAGTATGCCTCCCAGTGCCACGTAACCCACCTTCCCAGAATCTGTTTCTCCTCTACCCTTCCCTCAGCACAGAATAGGTGCTCTAACATTTCTCAGCCATTTCATATTCTCATTGCTGTAAGACAGAGTGAGAAACTGGAAGAAAAAGTGGCAGGGGCCAACCCAAACACTTCCTTGTTAGGACAGAATTACTTTTATGTACTTAAGAGACAACCCTGCCTTCAGTGAATATATTACATCATAAGCTTCAGTGCACACAGAAGAGCTCTAATTTCAAGTAGGTGTTATAGAACGCTTTCATGTTATGAAATAAAATTAAATAATAAAATAAATTTTAAATAACAGAAAAAAATACTATGGGGAAATCTTCACCTGAAGTAAAAAAGTAACCTCAAAAATACTTTGAAACTCAAGATAAAAAGATACTCATTTTATGAGGACATACTTCAACTTTTCCATACATTTAAAGCTGGAAAAATGAAATAAACTATACAGTTCTGTACCTCCTCTGCAGCTCAAATGATATAAAGAACAAATCTAATAATGCTCTTTTGCATTTCTGGTTTGTTCTTCCATTTATAAACTCCTTAGCATGGATGAAAATTTCCAGCAGGCTCTGTTAAGGCCTTTTATCTAGAAGTCCTCAGACTCTTTCAGATGGGAGATGTCTTGCTGCCAAGTTTCAAAACCTTACCAAGAACACAATATTCACCAAATGTTTCCAATAAAACACACCAGTGTTTGTATGCAGCAAGCACTTGCTATGTCATCTCAGGGGTACTTTTTCCATCTTTATAATTTCTTTTCTGGATTACAGGTATAAAAAGTAGGGGCTTCAATTTATATCATGTCCTAAAACCTACATCTCCAACATGCTACCACATCCATGACTTCTAATTTCATTTCAGGTGTGCAATTCAGGACATCACAAAAGAGAATGCTGTTTAGCATTGTGCTGTTCAGATCTGATTAACCGTTGTGATCTTCCTCATACTCATATGACAAAGCGGAGAAGTAAGAGATTTGCCTCCTTAAAATAATGGACGACTATTCGCCAAGTATACAAGAACAAATTATTTAAGTCAGGTTAAGCTGAGATCATCAAGAAAGATGGTACTATTACCAGAAACAGATTTAAATCATTAAATTCTACAGCATAACAAATTACATAGTAGTGTTCCACACCTTTATGCCTAATTGTTATGCAGTGGTGAGGACCTTAGTTGGACCTTAGGAGGCTAGGAATTTTATACAGACAGACGTGCTAAAATACAAAAAATATGGATGACTGTGATTCTATGTAATTTAAACAGACACTTACAGCTATTTCTGCCTGTCATGATTTTGTACTTTTGCACCTTTGCAGGAAGATATTTTCTCTGGTTCATCTTTGCAACAATACATAAGCACCTAGTGGAAGATCCAGTTACAAGATTATCATTGTTAAAGAGAAGATTGCATTTAATACAGAGCCGAACAGTTTTTTAGAGAAGTCAGCCTGACTTTAACTGCAGCATGTTGGACATAATATGCACATAAATAAAATAAATAATATCATACAAGAATATAAAAGTACCTGTCAGGTGATATAATTCCCAATTTCAGGATTACATATATAGGCTAATAAATATTAAGAAGACATTAGTGTAACGAAAAAGAAAAGAAGAATAGGAAAGTAATGGCTTTCAAAACAAATTTTAAAATATTCCATTGACAATATAAAAATCACAAAAAATATTATTTTGCACGAAATCCAAACGTTGCACCACTGCAGTGCTGCACAAGACTTACCACTTACAAAGCAGTCTAGTTTCAGCTCCACGAAATAAAAAAACTATATGCTGACACAGTGCAGAGTAAAATCTTAAAATATTAACGTAATTGGCATATTTTGCAAGTGAAGCATTTTTAAGAAAATTATGTTTTGAATTTCACCTACAGTCCCTCAAAAATCTTAATGAAACCACTGTTTTATTAGTATGTATCAATGTTAACAGATCAGATTTTGGAAATGGAATTATTGCCCTCTGGTGGCAGGTTAAGGATCAATGCAATCGAAGAAAATTTTTACATAAATAAACAAGTCTTTCCTTTTAAGAATCATGTCTTGTGTGAACTAAGGTCTAGAGATATTAAAAAGAACGATCAGCCATTTTCATATGCAACAAGATAACAGTAAATGGGGTATAATTTACATTTTCATCTAGAAGAGCAATAAAGAATGTGAGAGAAAATCAATTAGCAGCTTTATAGAATGTAAATAACACATTAGAATCAAACTCTTTGATCAACAGAATGCACAGCCAAATCTCCAGATAGTTCAGTTAGTTACTTCAAAATCTAATTTTCATCTAAAATAATAAACAGGCTTTATAATTTTCATATAAACGTATCTTCCTAAATCTGAATCCATGTAGGGCTTTTCTTAACTCCGTTAGATATGTCAGCAGCCAAGGACACAGAAGCACAGAAACAACAGAATTTGATCTTATAACTAGCTAGAACAACAGCATAGTTAAATGTTGATACAATGTTTTCCACATGGGTTAATACAGAAATTCATGTATCTTAATCCTCAAACTATGAGTCCTTAGCCTCCCTCCTAATATCTGACTGCCCAACAATCATCAAAATCCCATTCAGTGATTTTTATACTCTATGGCACATTCCTTACCCCACCCCAAACTAAAGCAGCCCAAGACATCTATTCCAAACCACTTTGCTGTTCCAGCTGGAAAAGCCCTGCTTTATCACAGTGGGTTTACGCAATCTGTGATTACAGTTAAGAGTACAACAAAGGGAGAGAAACAGTCATTCCACGTAGACCACAGAGTAGTTAGCAAGGATCATGTTGACCATACAGAAATGAGTGGGTTTACATTTCAGTGATGTGTTGTTGCTTCTTCCACAGGAAAAACCTTTTGCATTTGCAGCAGTCTAAGCTCTCCTTAGAATACTGACAAGCAATGTTTGCATGATGTCTTTAACTGCACAGCTCAAGTCTTCATGCCTCCTGATGCACACACATCATGCCTTTCAGGAGCTGTAGAATATTTCCCCCCTTTTTTTCTTATAAATTGATTGGAACATAAGAACAAGCTGCCAGCTCTATACACCTATACAAGGACAGTTATTACGATGCAAGTAATGGATTGAAAAGCGGTTTCTATTAAGAAATCTCCATCCTCTGTCAAGGCATCTGATGCGTCAGTGGTGATATAAGCTACTCCAAAGGAATATCTAACCTGAAGGGATATGAAAAAGCTAGTAAAATAAAATTAATTCAGTGTTTTTTCAAGATAACGCAGTGTTACTTGACCTGTCCAGTCTAGCATACTAGAAGATGAATGAAATTCTTCATGGCTTTGAATTCCTTATACCAGAGTGGCAGTTTTACACAACGTCCAATGAAATTCACATTTTGCAGGAGCACCTGACTTGAGGGTGGTGAAGGAAAGTGACTGGAATCTTCACCTAAGGTGTAGGTAGGGGAAGCAAAATAGTTCACAAATTCTTTAAGCAAAAGAACTCCATGACAGACTTACCCATTGTACAATACAGTAGGGGACAGTTAACTGCCATAAAGAGCAATCAATAAACAGACTGGCCATCTAACAAGGAGGTGGGTTTTAAAAAAATGTTGTGGCTGACCGGTAGACGTTACCTACTAAAATGGATATTTTGTGGTTACTGCTGATGCTGACAAATGAGCAATGCAAGAGCCAGTGCTTGTAAAAGGTTATCAGAAGCATGGAAGAAAGGGTAGGAACAATGGAGTTGGGATTTGCGAAAGGATCTGTGATCTCTTGCTGAGGGGTAGATGGACAGGCAAGGTTCAGACACGCTTGATCTGCTGGCTCCTCTCTGTCTCCAGAGGAACACCCTGCCCTTCACCCACAAACCTCTCATCATTAACTTGTTCTTGACACAGGCATGGAATCCTTGTCTCCCCATTGAGTAACATACACAGCTTTGGCCTTCTTAACTAGCAAGTTATGACAGAAGCAGATTATCTGGGAATAAAGCAATACCTATCATCTCACACCTATTTACACCATGGTGCCTGAGATGGGTGCTCTCTCCTTGCTCAACCTGTACACTGAGGAAAGAGAAACTTCCCTCCTTGCAGCAACCAAAGCAGTGAGAACCTCTCCGTTTTAACCCAGTTTAGCCCACTGCAGTGCCTAAGGGATTTCCCCTGGCCAGCTGCACCCCATTGGCATGGCAAGGAAGATGGGAGTGAGCCAGTCTTTTTCTCCACAGTGCTGGGAGGGTGATGAGAACAGAGGAAGCACTAATCCAGGCAATGCTCGAAGAAGTCTCCTTCCTCCTGGTGTTCAGAGGACTCCAGTTATGCCAGGGGAGGCTTTCACTGGATATTAGGAAAGAATCTTCACTGAAAGGGTTGTCAAGCACTGGAACAGGTTGCCCAGGGAGGTGGTTGAGGTATGCCTGGAGGTACTTAAAAGATATGTAGATGTGGTACTTAGGGACAAAGTCCTGCACCTGGGACGGAGAAACCCTCAGCATTGATACAGGCTAGGGGATGAAGAGATTGAGAGCAGCCCTGTGGAGAAGGACCTCAGGGTCCTGGTGGCTGAGAAGCTGGACGTGAGACAGCAAGGTGCGCTTGCAGCCCAGAAGGCCAAACATATCCTGGGCTTTATCAAAGGAAGTGTGGCCAGCAGGTCAAAGGAGGTGTTTCTGCCCCTCTATTCTGCTGTGGTGAGACCGCACCTGGAGTTCTGCATCTGCTCTGGAGCCCTCAGCACAGGAAAGACACAGAGCTGTTGGAGCAGGTCCAGAGGAGGAACACAAAAATGATCAAAGGCATGGAACATCTTCCCTATGAAGAGAGGCTGAGAAAGTTAGGATTGTACAGCTTGGAGAAGGCTCCAGGGAGACCTTATTACAGTCTTTCAGTGCTTTCAGGGGGCTTGTAAAAAAGATGGGGAGAAACTTTTTACCAGGGCCTGCAGCAATAGGACCAAGGCGTAATAGTTTTAAACTAGAAGAGAGGAGACTTGGACTAGATATTAGGTAGGAATTTGAGAAACACTGGAACAGGTTGCCTTGAGAGGTGGCAGGTGCTCCATCCCTGGAAACATTCAAGATCAGGTTGGACATGGCTCTGAGCAACCTGATCTGCCTGAAGATGTCCCTGCTTACTGCAAGAGGATTGAGCTGGATGGCTTTCATGGTCTCTTCCAACCCAAAACATTCTATGATTCTATGGTTTAGTGGTGGCTTCTTGGCATTAAGTGTATGGTTGGACTTGAAGATCTTCGAGATCTTTTCCAACCCAAACTACCCTGTGACGCGCTGAGGAGCTCCTCCTGCCACGCTAAGGCAACGCTACTTCACCCGCGCCCCGCGGCCATTGACTGACACGCGGAGCAGCGGCCAATCACTGACAGGCGGGCTGGCGGGAAAGGCGGTGGCGGGCGGGGCGGCACAGGGGCCGCTGGGTGAGGGCAGCGGCAAATGACTGACAGCTGGGTGGGCGGGGCGGCGCAGGGGCCGGTGGGTGAGGGCAGCGACCAATGACTGACAGGCGTGGGCGGGCGAAACGGCACAAAAACCAATGGGTGAGTGCAGCGGCCAATGACTGACAGATGGGTAGGCGGGGCGGCGCAGGGGCCGGCGGGTGAGGGAAGAGGGCCGTCACCTCCTCTCGGGCGGGGGGCACGTGCATGCGCGGGGGGCGGGGTTGCCGCTCTCCCGCCCAGCCGAGAGGTCGCGGCGGGGGAAGGCGGCCATAGCGGCGGTAGGGCCCGTGCCGCCCCCCTCGTCCCCGAGGTGGGGTGGGGATGGCGGCGCCTTCTGCCCTCGCGGGCTCCTCGTGACGGTCTCTGAGCGGCCTCCCGCCGCCTCGCCTCAGGCCAGGCTGCCCGCCGCGGCCGGGGCACGGAGGAGGGGCTGGGCTAGGCCGGGCCGGGCCGGGCGGACATGGCCAGTCCCGCCGGCTGCGAGCGTCTGAAATCGCTGCGTGCGAGTGAGGTGCGGAGCGGGCGGGGAGGGGGCCGCTGCCTGTGCATGGAGGAAGGGCGGGACGCTTTGCTCCCACCGTAGGAGGTTTTGAGGAGATTCTCCACACTCCATTTTTTCGCCTGCCGGGCAACGAGACCCTCGAAGTGGGAAGATGCGGCCGGTTTGGCCAGAGTGGCGCACGAAAAGGGCTTTGCGAGGCATCCCTTATCCATCGCGTTTCAGCTGGCTGCGCGGGAAAGGAAAACGCAGCAATCACAGAATGACCTGAACTGGAAAAGACCCACAAGAATCATCGAGTCCAGCTCCTATCCCTTCATGGAGCAACCCCCAAAATGATGGTGGTGATAGGCACAGGGATGGTTCTCTTAGCTTTCTTATCTGCAGCCTCTTAACTGAGTTGAACAGTTTGAACCTATACTCGAGAAAACCAGACTGCAACTGTGTATTTTGTTTTTCTATGAATATTTGTGATGTTCAGGCAGTCTTATATGCACCTTTTACTGCGACTTTTAGTAATATTGAAGTAGCTAATAAAGAAAACAGGCCTAGTTTTAATTCTGTGAAGTTTCTTAAAAATGCTTCCTTTTATTATTAGCCTTGGATGTTGGGCTAAATGTTATTTGGCAGTAATGTCTTAAAGCCATGTAAAACTTTCCTTGGAGTTTTACATTGGTAATTGGAAATTTCTTATTACTGGAGATAATCTTGTATGAAGCAAAGGGTGCTGGGCACAACTTCTCATGTAGGTGTTTACATGAATTAATGAGGTGATGCTTTCCTAGATCTGCTTCTAAGAGTAGGGAAGTCAAAGATGTGGTATTCATTAGCAGCCTTGGCTCTAATGGCCATGTAATGTACTGGAGTTGAAGACCGTGGGTGAAGGTTGATAGCAAAGCATAGAACCTGGACTTCAGGAAAGCAGGCTTCAAGACTTCAACTTATTCGGGCAACAGGTGGCTGAGATTTTAGGGGATGCAACTTTGAAAGCTGGAGGAGTTGACAAGGTGGAGGTCTGTAAGGACAGGGACATTCTTCCATCTTGATACTCATGACAACAAGTAAGTGTGTTGAGAGATGGGCACAGCTATACCTGCACTCCCAAGAACATAGGAGGTGGAAGCAAGGACAGGCTATAAAGGAGAAGGACAAAAAACATTGCCTGGGCATTAGATGTGATGCTAAGAAAGCCGGAGTTCTCGAGTTGAAATTAAGAAAGCCAAAATTGAACTGCACTGTAAGGAATGGAACGGGATGCACAGAGATGTGTAGCCTCCCTTCTTTGAAATTGTCAAGACTGTCATTGGATAAAGCCTTGAGTAAACTGTTCTGATCTAATGGCTGTTGCTGTTTGGAGTTGGAGGTTGGACCAGAGGTGTTCACGGGTCTGTTCTAACTGGAATGAATCTGAATTTGAAAATACATCTTTTGTTTACTTGGGTTGAGAGGTGGAATGAAATGCCTGCTTAGGCTCATGATGTCAGTTTCTTCAACAGAGCAGTCGGTGCTGCTTACAAATGCTGTCTAATAGGAATGTATCTTCTGTATGCGAGCTGTCATGTGGAACAGCTGAAGCTTGTATTTGTACACCTTATACAGGTTATCTGTGTGTGACCATTGCCTGAGTATTAAGGAATTGGATGTATTTCTGCTTTCCAAGACAGAGAAACGTGCTGAGATTAAGGGCCAAAAACTCTGATGGGAATTAACGAGTATATATCCCATTTATCAAGTGATACTCCTTCACCATAACATCTCTTGAGTTGTTAGCACTCTGACTGTAGCATCTGGAGTTGATTTGGGTATTTCTTCTAAAGAAGCTTCCTATGTAGATAGTGTTTTATGTCGCTCACATTTTTTGTTTTTCTCTCCAGCCACCAATGGTCGACCTGAATGCGGACGATGAAGTACAGTTTGTGAAAAGTAAGTTGCTGTGTTCCATGTGTGAGTACTATTCTTGAGGTATTTGATGTTTCTTTTACAATGCTGAATATATGCAAAACAAATAAGAAATTGTTATATATCTAATATAGGCAGCACAGAAGAAATGCTGCACGCTAAATGAAATAACAGATATGAAGTGACACATTCTTCATCGTTTTTCCTCTTTAAATCTATTGCAAGAATGCCTTCCCAGTGCTATGAAGAAAATAACTTATGGGAAAAGTTGGCTAGAGAAAACTGAAACAACATGCTGGTAAACAGTGGTTTTGAACTGATACTAATAATTGTAAATAGATGTTTGAGTGAATTCGCATTAGGTTCTGGGTTTTTTTTTTAGTTCACCAGTTGAATAATCTTGCACGTTTCGCAGTAACACTGCAAAACTGAGTTTTTGAAACTGTCACTTCGTGTTAAAGAGTGCAATCATGCAGCCGTTGCATGAGTGTGTTATACTGTAAGTGCCTGTCTTATTCATCCTGGGAAAAACACTGAAGTTTGAAGAGAATGTTTCATAGGGAAGTTTCCTTGCACATCCACCCATGTGCACTAACACACACACATGTTCTTTTGAAGCATTAGACAGGAATGTTACTCAGTGACACAGTTTTATCAGATACAAAATAGCCAGTTTGCTTTGCACCAGAAAAGACAACAGCAGGATTTGACAGTCTTTCAATGACTCTAGCATCAGATGAGTGTGTGTATACCGTGTCTTCTTTTCTACTTTAAAAAGACATACTTTTTTATGCTTTATAGATAAATAAAAATCTAAAGTTCAACAAGCTGTTCATCACTAACTTTTCTACTGTTTCTGCAGATAATGCTAGTAATGGGTATGCGTAGCACAGGGATCTCTCAAACTTGTGGTGTCCCTGTTGTCTGTACATCTTTGTTGGATCAGTAAATTAAACAATGGCATCACTGATTCTTTTGTCCAAAGGCCAAATAGTATGGTCAGATTTTGTCCATATATTATGTTTTCAGATTCCAAAAGAGATTGGTCACATCCAGGCTGAAATAGTCCCTGAAGTCAGGCTAACTCCTGAACTGTGCATGAATGTTATCTGGGAGATCTACTGCTTAATGTGTGCCTAAAGGGTGTGAAAAAAGAATACATGTTGTGGAACACATGATAGAGCTGCAGTTCTCTGGCAGTGCCCTGACACTATCTATAGTTAACCGAAGATTTCATGGATATTCATTTAGTAGTCTAAGCTCACATCCTACAGTCAGAGTTAATAATGTCCATTCTGGCAGTCTGAAGGCATGAACATTGAAAGCATGAAGATGCATGCTTGCTATTGTGATACAATCATTGCAAACAAATGAAAGTATATGCAGTTAATAGACTTCATATGATGCCGTTGCAATGTCGGCGTTAATAATTGCAGTTCTTTCAGACTCTTCATTGTTACTTCATCACTAATGTTTTTTTTTAAGGAACACTTCATACTTGTGTAGTAGTTTATCCTAAATATTCTACCAAAACTTTACAGAAACTCTGAAAGCCAAAAAGCCTCGATTTGATGCATCCTTGGTTTATTTGACTCGAAGATTCATGGATCTTGTCAGAACAGCTCCAGACGGTGTCCTTGATTTAAATGAAGTAGCAACAACACTTGGAGTACGAAAACGGAGAGTGTATGACATCACCAATGTGTTGGATGGAATCCACTTAATTCAGAAAAGATCTAAGAATCTTATCCAGTGGATGTGAGTTGGCTCTGATACCTGGTTTTTGAAGCAGTGAAACCCAACAATGTTGAGTAATGTTTATAACTTTGAGAGTACTTTTAAGCATATTGAATTGCTTTTACTAGATAAAAGTATTTTAAGTTTTTCTCTATCCTTAGGCTTTCTGAATTACTATGTTAACAAATATCAAGTGAAAAACCACAATGAAGTATGTTTCATCAGAGTAAAGGATGCCAGAGTTCTGGGTTGTTTTAGTATCCTTTGTGTTCAATAAACAGGCTCTTATTTATGTAAACATACTAGACAACTTTCATATTCTTCTAGAGGTTCTAGTCTTGGCCAAGTTGTTGGAAAAGCCCCAGAGCAACAAAACCTTAAAGATGAAATTTCTGACTTATCAGCCATGGAAGAAGCTCTGGACGAATTAATCAAGGATTGTGCTCATCAGTTATTTGAACTAACAGATGACAAAGAAAATGCAAAATATCCTTTTAATTCTTGCATTACTTTAACACGTGGTTTTGGTTAAAAGCATTCAGGTGTGTAGTAATAGGTGTAGGCTGGTACCACAAGTATGCAGTAATACTTGATAATGAGTTTTACAATAGGAAACATTGATTAGCGATGTGCCCTGCTTTGCAGTATCATGTGCAATCTAGCCTGTTCTCAGAGGAGCGCTACTTGCATGACCCTTGCGTTGCAGAAGAATGGAAGTGGAGCAATAATCTTAGTACCCTGACCATCACCTTGTTCTCTCCATTATAAAGTTGTTCTGGGGGCAGGTCTTGACCTACCAGTGAGTCTGAGTTGTTTAGTGAGATGAGTGAGAAGACCCAAAAACTGTTGCCAAGAAGATAAAATGGTACATTAGTTATGTCCTAATACTGTTCTGTCTTGGGAGAAGATCCCGTGCTGTCTTATCTTTCAGTTGGGTTTTGATAACAAAAAAGGGATTTATTTTAATATGACATAAACTTTGGATTTTTTGCTTTGGGTTACAATAACAAATTCCATAGTTTTCCAGGAAAATATTTATACGCATGGTTATTACAAAACATATAATAATTTATCAAGGGTAGCATTCCATCTGTTTGTAGACTTATGACAGCATCTGTGAAAACCACTTGTCAAATGTGTTTTTTAATACTATCTCTATTTTTTGAAGCTTTTTCCTTCCTAGAAATAAAGGAAAAAAGGTTTTTCACTTTTTAGCTAATATTTAATTTACAAAGCCAGTGTTAAAGTAACCTCAGCTGAACTATTTACCACTTAAGTTGCTGTTCTGCTTCAGTGAATCAACATCATGCTCTTTGCTTGTGCCTATTAGCAAATTACTGTACAGAATCCTTGACTAATGTATACATTAGCTTATGTGACATATCAAGATATCCATGGCATTCAGGCATTTCAAGAACAGATTGTGATTGCAATCAAAGCTCCAGAGGAAACAAAATTGGAAATACCAATTCCTAAAGAAGTAAGTCTTATACATTTCTGTATGCAGGGAACACAAGTTCTCAGATTTGATTTTTGCAGCAGCAATCAGTAATTGACTTCCAGTTTTTGTCATGTGTAGCAAATATCGGTGCTTCATTGTTCTTGCATTCCGCTATACAAAGCTGTAGGGATAATAGTCTAAGAAACCTTTTTGCAGTATTTTTTTTTGTTTACCTAAGCTATTAAACAATAAACGTGTCTGAGCTTTAGTTCGTTGCTTTGGCTTGAGGGAATGGAACAGCTATAATAAATGTCACTTATTTCCACTGTCAAGTTTGTTTGATAGTTACTAGGATACTGCAGCTGCCAAAAAAGCAGTTATTGTTTGTTTACTGAAATCTACAAAAATTGTAAATCTAGCCAAACAAAGCAATAAGCATGATTTGATAATGATTTTAACAGCATGTAAATGCTATCTTACTGCTTAATGAGTAGACAGCTGCTGTTACTGTAATATTCAAGTATGAAATGCACATGGTGTGGTTGAAAAGAAGAAAATGTTTTGGGACTCTAGTAGATCATGTTGGGATGGATTTTTTTCATGGAGATGGGGCTGTCCCCTGTCCTCGTCTCGTGGTACCACAAGCATTCTCCTGCTTGGATCATACAGGAGAGCCATAGGTTTGCCCTCTGCACCCAGTCACACTGCACCTGGGCCTCTGTACTGAGATTCCAGCGTTTAAAGGAGTGCTGTGAAAGAGGAGAAATGCTGGAAGTAAGCTTATAACAAAGGCAGCTTTAATTCTGTTTTGCTTTTGCGTGTTCATTTTTTTATGTTCTTAATTGTGTACTCATCAGATTTGCCTTGCTGTGTGCACTGGAAGGGAGGTGACATGGTAGGAAAAGGAGATACAAATCAATAGAACCAGGAGACTTAGATCCATTGCATAGATCTCTGGTGGTTTCTCTGGTAAAAGGAGCTGACTGTTGTGCTGTAGGAGTCCAAAGATAAGATTTCAGAGGCTTCCTGAAGCAAAAGAAGGCAAGACTTAAAAAGTGATACTTTGGAGAGAATAGAATCTTCTCTCAGCTGCCCATTAAATTTGATTTCCTCTGCACCTTGCAATGTGATAGCTGCTGATGGAAGGCCATAAAAATATGGTTTAGTTGCTTTGCCATATTATTAAAGTTGCTAGGTGCTTTGATTTGTTTTCTAATTCATAGCATTGACTGGTCAAATTTTTACTTTTGTTACTCTTCGTAAACATAGTAAATGTTGGTTGTATATCAAAAAGACCAAACAAAGATTCATTAGGTGCATGTACATAAAAAATGAAACGCTGTTAGCTTAGTGGTGCATAATAATTAGCCTACAAATCTATTTAATAGTCATAATTTATGTGGAACTAGTAACAGAATTTTAAACAGGAACGAGAATTATATTCTTAATTTATTAGCTTTAAAATATGTGCAAGAATAGATAATTGGTGTAAGACTTGTTCTTTGGTTTGTAAGCAAGTTCCTGTTTTATAGGATTGCATAGAAATACATGTGAAGAGCACAAAAGGGCCCATTGATGTGTATCTATGTGAGGTGGAGCAAAAGAAGCCAGGTGCCAAAACTTTTGAAGATACGGATAGTGTTACTTCTGATATAGAGCCATAATTTCCTTCTGCTGAAGGTAGTGTCTTCCATTTGCATTTTTATCCACACGTAATTTTTTTTAAGACAGACCATTTTGATAAAGTTGAAAACTGTACTGTACAAGTATAATTTTCTGGGCATAGTTTGCAGACTTAGACATGTGGGAGTATAGGAAATGTCTGAAAGAGAACTCTACGGGCTTGTGTTACCTCACAACAGCAGGTCAGTCTTGTTCTGTGATGTTTTCTTTCTTTTGCTCCTTACTGGTTTCCTGATGGAGCATGGAATGGTGTGTGTCAGTTCTCAGCTGCTTCAATGCAGAGTCCAGCAGCTCAGCTGAAATAGTTGTCATGAGAGACAAGATCCTATTTGAAGAAGAGAGTGTGCTGCTCGTTACTATCCTGTCTGAGGGAGGGCAAGACAGAAGAGAGGATTTAGCATTTTGATCTCCTAAAACAAGATTGGCTGAAATGTAGTTTCTCAAGAGCCCCAGTGCTGCAGGTTGTTGTGCTTTAAAAATAAATGTGACAGGAATTGCAGTAGCTCAGAACACAAAAGATAAATTATTTTTAGGGAGTACTGCCTTATAGTTGAGGGGAAGAGTTGTCTTTTAATCTTAGGCATTGTTTTAATTCATTTTGCTTGCAAAATGATCAGAATTATATATCCTACAATGACATTAATAACTTTCCTTTTTTTTACTTTCCTTTCAAAGTGAGATTGCCGGGGGAAGAAAACAAGCAAAGCACCTGACATGAAAGACTAATTACAACTCAAGAATCTAATACAGAATGTAAATATTTGTGTTATAGAGCTTTTCCAAAGCTGGTTGGATCTGTAAGCTTACTAACCTGAAAAGTTCCAAAGTGTTTTAAATTTAAAACAGCAGTGGGTTGGTTGAGTGTTTTCACAGGATTGCTTATCTTCCCACGTCAAAGACAACAGTTCCTAGAGATCTCTTAGGAGCTTTGTTTTCATAATTAATTGCATGTGATCTACAGAGCTTTGGGAAAAATCTTATTTTTGGCTTATGAAATAATTTTAATGGACAGAATACAGACAATGAGTTAACTTCTAAAAATGAAGATTCGAAAACTATTTCTGGAAGGGTCCGCAATGAGAATGTATATAATAAATGCATTTTTCAGTTCGGAAGCTGCACTACTACCAAGCTGAATTGTGAAATACAAATGTAAGAAACAACTGGTGTATCAGAAGCCTCTGCAATAAGGAACAAGATGTAAATATCACGAGTTATGCCTTATACGGTGTAGGTGCTGTTTGCATTGTTTGCATCCAGCTCTGCAGGAACTGTGTACTGAACACTGAACTTAAATAATGGGGCGTTTTATATATATATGTATCATGTCCAGGTAGTTACTGATGTAGATTTATTGAGATGGTTTGCATTTCTGCCTTTGTACAGCAAATAAATAAAATATATGAAATAGTCTAATGTCTCAGTCTAATGAAACATGTTGGTTTGTCTTTGTTGGAATTCACAGGGTAAATACAAATACCAAAATTTTAAATCCGTTACAGGTAGTGCTGGCAGCCAGCACTCTGATCCAATTCCTGTCATGCCACAATACTGTAGCGATTTTCAGAAGTATGATGATCAATAACTGTTTAAATTGGTCCCGTCCAGTTTCTAGAGTTATATTCAACATGTCTTTGTGGCTTTAGCTTGCAGAAAGTACTTGAAGTCAAGTACTTGAGAACTACATCTGTATTCATCTACATTTAATAGCTGTGAAATGAATCTCCAGAGTTTTGAGACTGGGTTTTCTGACTGAATTACTGTACAAATGCCATGCCTTTGCTCATTTTACTCAGTACTGAAAAGTGTACTTCAGAGTTTTGGGGCCAGGGAGTGAGTGTCTTTCTTTTTAAATGAGAACTCCAGCTCCTTCTTTCCCCCGTTGTACAGTATGAACAACTGTCTGTATTTACTCACAGGTAATAAACAAAGCTAATAACCCCGTTTTAATCAGCAACTCTACAGCTACTTTAAACAGATGCTGTGAAATTAAATGCCCTGTATTCTGCTAATAAATGCAGATAAGGTAGGGCAGTTGACAATGAAGACCTTAAATATACCTAAATATAGATTGAGAGTTAATCCCTTTTCTATAAGGTTCACTAGTTCTGCAAAACATATAGTGTACTGCTCTGCAAATTGGGAAACACACGGAGCATGAGTTTGTGTCAAAAAGTCGTCTTGACTTCTTGTGTATGTGCTAGCAACTTTCAGCTCCAGAATATACAATGTCACTGTTGGATACTATTTTTATGCGTCTCCAAAATGCAAACTACAGGCTGAGCTGTTAACAAAAATAAAAGCAAAGTGGAAGATCATTCCATACACAGATCCCAGTAAGAATGGGGAAGGTGCTCCTCTGATCAAATTGGGGGTTAAAATTAAAAAATCCTTTTGCACAGAAAAGTTGTCCTTTTTCTTCAGTGGCTTCTTTCAGACAGCAAAGTTGCTATTACATTTTTCCCACTGCTGTTCTGTTTTGGTGGGGAGAGAGGCTTGGGTGAGAGAAGTATTGAACCCCCTGTACTGCTTCAACAACAGGGATAATGTTTGCTGTGAAACCTGTAAAAGCTTCCAGCACCAACAACTAGTCCTGAATGTGGTGCATTAGGGTGGGGTTTTGGTAGGTGATACAGACTTTTGAACTGTGCAGTAAGGGTGTGTACGTTTACAAAATAACCATCTTATAAATGTTAAGGAAATCTGTGTTAAAAAGTAGAATGTAACTTTATTTAATTGAAACATTAGGATTTTCCATTTTGAACAAATCACTGGTGGTTCTGGTTTTTAACATCAAGCTACGCAATTATCACAGTGAAATGGGACAAGCTGTAATATGACAGTTAGATTTCTTTTAATAATGCACCTTCAGTGCAACAAAGGGACTTTTGATGATCAAACCGCTTTGTTGGTACTACTCAAATACTTAATTATCCACCATACTGGAAA
Source organism: Dromococcyx pavoninus (assembly GCA_033558185.1). Classification (NCBI taxonomy): domain Eukaryota; kingdom Metazoa; phylum Chordata; class Aves; order Cuculiformes; family Neomorphidae; genus Dromococcyx; species Dromococcyx pavoninus. The sequence goes on from JAUMJL010000212.1 coordinate 4,362,845, forward strand.
ACAATGTTTTCATACTGGAAAACAATATTTTCATACTAGAAACAATGTGCTGTACAAGATCAGTGTGCTACCTAGCTGAAAAAATTTGGCTTGGACTTGAGGAGAAGTTACTGAGGGATGCTGAGCTTGAATACAACCTACAAGCTCACTTAAAAAGTAAATGTGATAGGACCTTGCTCTGAATTTGTATAGTACTTGATTTTTTTTCTGAACAGCTAAGATTAAAGTACTTTTGTTGAGTACATATCTGCCCATTTTCAGCATATTTGTCTGTGTAAGCACTTCCCATAGCTATTTGAGGACTTTGCCTGTAATAAATTAAAAAGCTGTATTAGCATTTTTGTCTTCTTCAATAAGAACGGCTGAGCACCTAATTGCATTCATCAGCAATAGCGACAGCCAGAATCTGTAATTATAAAATAGCCTGGTTTTGCTGACTCTGTAGCTGGAACAAACACCACAAGATGCCAGTTCAGCCCTTACTTGGAATGGGAGATTACTTGTCAGAGTTTTCAGATGTCAATTGCAGTTTTTAAATAATGTCATTTGTAAATAAAAGAGTTTGAATTATGATCTTTTGGAAAGCACTTAAAGGACAACAAATTCCTCCATTTCGAATAATCTTTTCGTTGGATGTGAGGAGCCTCATTTACAAGCCTAATTAAATTACACTGATTTCAAAAGTTGCTTTAGCTCTTGTAATTTTCAGTGGTGAAGTCAGCCTGCTTGCTAGACAATCGGCTGGTCCTAAATAGCTGGAGGTAACTGGAAATTTTAAACCCTTATGTTTTCCAGGATCTCAGTGTACAGGCTGGCTCTGGCATTGTGCTGGGACTTAAGTTTCACTGCTGAAGTGTTTATCTGGAGCAGTCATCTGCTATTTTTGGTTCCACTTCTGATCTGCCAACAGTAATTTCTGAGAAGTGTGTTGAGGCTAAAATCACAGACATTACACTTGTTTGTGTCCAGTTTATGTAAATCTACATGAGTCTTCTCACACAGGTATTTACTGAAGGACTGGGATACAGACATGTTACATGGAAGGAAGTATTACTTGATGCTTAGAAAGAGAAACCTGGTTCTCTTCATGTATCTCCCTACGTGGCTCCTTCCCTTCCTTCCATCCTGCCACAGTCTGATGGTTGGCTGTCTAAGGGTCTGTAGCTGTGCTGTCTGTTCAGCTGCCACGTCTACCTGGGCTTATGGTAGCTCCTCACAGCATGATCCATGAATGAGGTAGCATTTGTAACCGGCGCCGGGTTAAGTGACGGGGCTTTAGGAGATGATCCTAGAAGCTGAAACAGCAAATTCAAAAGATGCAAACTCAGGACATCATTAGCCTTTTATTGACTTTTATTAAGCCTCTAATATTACATAGCATTCTTCTTTAAAAGGAAAACTTGACACTTCAAATGAAAACTTCATGAATCTAAAATTCTGCAAGAAGCTAATCAAGTTCCTGGAACAGTTTTGCTTTCAATATTTGGTAGATTCTAATGCAAATCCTGCACAGAACTACGTTTAGATAATGCAATATTATTTCCAGACAGACATGAAATTTGGTGTAACAGTTGTCACTTTTTAAGCAATTATATTTTTCCTTTTTTTATCTACAACTGTAAAAATACCACAAGTGGGCTACAGCAGTTGTTTCTCTAACACAGAGCCAAAGCGCATGTCATGCAAAATGAAACAAAAATTGATGTATTGTTTTTCTTGCAAATCAGGGAGGTGTCAGGTCAGATAGAAAGTTTCAGCAAGCTCAGAAAGAGAAAACCTGGTTTTATATTTATTTAATTATGAAGCACACAAATTCTTAAGAGGTTTGCACAAACTGTGACCTCAACATTGAAAGAGGTCATTTCCAAATGTGAAAATAAAAGTTATCTGTCAGAAGAAATGTTCAAAATCCAGTAAAAGCATTTCAGAAGTTATTTGGATAATAAAGGTTTAAAGTAGATTGTAAATTAGAGATGGGCCCAAGTTTTTAATGCATGTTAAGAAACAAATACCTGCAAACTTGAAGAGTAAACCAAGGTCAACAGGCCCCATGTTTATTATACCAGTCATTAATGGCAAAGGTTGAAACTAGACTCAAACTTCTCTAAAGATCGAGACTTCTATCTGAGATTTAGCATGGCCAAAATATTTGAGAGACAGCTGGGATTGCAACAGAAGAATTCTGGACCTGAAAACACCAGCAAAGGGAGAATTTCCCTCCATAATTTGCAGCAGTAGATGTTTGTAGGCAGTTACCTAGGTCTTTATTTTCTTTACAAGCGAGCAAAAAGAAATTCTTGAACACAGGTACCTGGAGGACTAAATATGGCAAGTGGTAAAATTTTAGCATAGCATCTGGAATGAGGGAAGACATTAAGTGGTTTTGAAAAAGAGGACACACACTCAGTACCTGTAATGCCATTAGTAGTAAGATCCTTCCTCTGATGACACTGTCTTCTGATATTCTCATCTAATAGGTTGTACTCTTCTTGTTCAGAAGCATCCAAAAAATAAATTTTATGCAGAATAAATCAACGAATGAATGGATTTCACATTTCCCCCTGGTGAGACTCATGAACATTCAGTCCATTTGTTCCTGACCAGCTGCAAAACCACTCTGAGTAACACCAGACACTCTGCTATTAGCTGGGCACTCGAGGATCAACTAAAGCTTCACAGAAGTTAGTTGTAATCTCTTCATGATCCCTAAAGCACCTACAAAACCAGGGCACAATACCCACACACTGCCTCCATCCCTTACACTAAAGCAGGTTGCACAGAGTTTGCAGCTGGGAGCAGAAGACCAGGATTTACTTGATAATGAGACTCCCCAGAATTCATCAAAGAACCTTTTTATCAAGACATATTCTAATCAACAACACTGGTAATACTTTAGGTTTGCGAAGAAGCAATTTCTCACGGCAAAAATCCCCCTGATGTTTGACACAAATTTAACCTTATCTGCGCAGCAACGTAGGCAAGGCTTTCCAACTGGTGAGAAGCTATCGGAGATGATTTCTACCCTTATTCTGCTCCAGGTAAAACAAACACCTATGAAATGATACAAAATGATCACATCCTGTGATTAGAAGTTTGAAAATAAAAGCAAAATGCTATGGAAACATTAGTGCTGCTTCTCTTTGGAGATCAAACAAGTCTTAATTGCAGATTTTGCTTGGAGAACTGAATAAAGGGATAAATACAAAAATTGCCAAAGGTGCCAGCTAGCTTGGCAGTCTCAATGCACAGATCAGCGGTTTCGGTTTGTTTGGAAAGTATCAAAAACACGGCAAGCCCTGGGAAGCAGAACAGCTTAAAAAGAAAATATGGATTACTGTATATTTATTGATGAATTTTCTTCCATTCTGAAAGAGTCCAGACTGAAAATTTACTGCAGATCAAACTCAGGAATCTTACTCCTTTTTAAAAAGGAATTAGATTTGTGACATTAAATGATGTCCTCATGTCCCACATGAAAATATCTTCTATTCACAATTTGTAAAACACTGTGCCTTTATACATGGAGAAGATATAGTCTGTTATAGTTGGACATAAGAGCTTGGAAGGCTGTCCGGATATTATCTGTGTGTTGTCTATGTGTCCCTGAGGATCTGTTGCCTAGAAATGAAAACAAGACAACAATAATTGTTTACATAAATGCTGCCCGAAAACTTTTCAGGCATTTATGCTCTCTCTGGTGGCCTTATTCCAATGGACCATTTCTTAAATGGACCAGTGGGAGCTATTTTTGGGGGGTAAGTCTGCAAAACAGCAGTTATGATTTGGGAAGAAAATGATACAGTTGTAAAGGGGAAAAAAACCCACAAAGCAACACCACTTACACAGGTTTTTATCACATTTGAAATCAAAACATGATCAGGATAGGGTCTGTTCGGTATATTAATCACTTCTGATCAGATTAACAAAATCAAAGCTCAACTAGAAATAGGCGTTCAGCCATGTGCTTTATTGGCAGCAAACGGCTTTGAAGTTGGCACGAGCAAGCTCAATAAATTATATATGGAGCTGAATTGTTGCACTTCCATATTTTGTATAGGTAATTCTCAGATGAAAAATAACAGTTTCAGAATGGCAATACTGGTAGTACAGACGAATTACTGAGATACAGAACTATGATTATCAGAGGATGAGATTTGAGGTTTCTGATTGCACATAGACAGACTCTCAGTGTGGGCTGTCACTAGGGTCAGTTTTACAGTTTTACCCATATATCCTTTCAACGCCACATCATGCTGCCATCAGGAAGCTTGCTGCCTCCAGACAAACTATTCATCTGTGCTATGCCCATTTGCAAAAAAAGGGGTGACTGCCTTGATCTCTTTTGCGAACTCCCACCTATTCTGTTGTGCAGTGACTCCTAAGAGTGTATATCAGCTCCGCCATCCCCCAGGATGCTTCTCCTAGGAACCCCAATACCAACAAGGGCAGTCCTTGAACTTCCTGTAGTGCTTCATGAAGCAATTGTGGTGGGTGCCAGGACCTCCCAGATGCCCCAGTATCACAGTATCACAGTATGACAAGGTTGGAAAGGACCTCTGAGATCATCAAGTCCAACCTATAACCCAACACTAACACCAACCATCATCTAAACCATGGCACTCAGTGCCACATCCAATCTCCCCTTAAACACCTCCAGGGTCGGCGACTCCACCACCTCCCTGGGCAACGCATTCCAATGGCCAATCACCCTTTCAGTAAAGAACTTCTTCCTCACATCAAGCCTAAACTTTCCCTGACGTAGCTTGAGTCCATGCCCTCTAGTTCTGTCACTGGTCACCTGAGAGAAGAGACCAACCCCTGCCCGACTACAACCTCCTTTCAGGTAGCTGTAGAGAGCAATGAGGTCTCCCCTGAGCCTCCTCTTCTTTAGACTAAACAGCCCCAACTCGCTCAGTCGCTCCTCATAGGGCTTATGCTCCAGCCCCTTTACCATCTTCGTTGCCCTCCTCTGAACACATTCCAGTATCCTGACATCTTTCCCAAACTGGGGGCCCCAGAACTGTACACAGTATTCCAGATGAGGTCTGACTAGTGCCGAGTACAGGGGGACGATAACTTCTCTGGTTCTGCTCACCACACTATTCCTGATGCAGGCCCAGGAGAGCAACCCCTCTGATGACGGCACTGGAAAACTCCCTGCTGTCTTGAAAGATACCGCTGCAGGGCTTATTGATGCTCTCAGTCCTCAGGCTATACTGCAAATGTTCGCAGTCTATACCTGTCCTTTAACAAAATCAATGATAAAATAAATCAAATGTTTCAAACACATAATCAAAATTAGCATCTTTTTGACAATTTCATTCGAGAAGCCAAAGTGTACAAATGAACAAATAAATGTTCCTTATGTTTATTTTACATATACTTTTATTCCTTTGTTATCCTGTCTGTATTGTATTATAAGAGAGGGAAATCTGCAACATCTCATTAATCTTCAGTATAACTTGATGACAAAGTTGTTCCATCTCTAGGTTAAATAAACTGACATTTAAAAAATTCTTAGAGGCAGGATTAACCCTTTCCTCAAGCCTTTTTCATCTCCCAGAACATCTTTTTTACAGTGGCCAGAGAGGAACTCAAATGGGTATGTCCTTCCAGCATCGTGGCTTGTGTGCAAGAAACACTGAAGAGCCTGAAATGGTGCACAGTTTCAAGGGAAACTTTGGTGAACAGCAAAAAAGGGAAAAATTACCCACTATTCCTTATCCAGTTATGTCAGACAGGTCCCAAACCCCACGCGACTGAAGTGCAAAGCATGCAAAGACGCAACTATACATGCTGAGCCTGAGGACAATCAGCTTCCCAGAGGCTGCAGAGCCACTAGAGGGATGTCTAAAACCATCCTTCCACACACTTCTGGATCATCAAACCACTACTGCACATTTCAGACCAGCTGCAAATTACATGCAGCATCAAACAGTAATTGAAAATGCTGGAAAGAACACATAGAGGGCTGCTCACCATTGCCCAGGGAACTCTGGAAACCACCAACCTGAAAAGATGTGATGCAATGCCAGTGTACCATGAGGTCGAAGTGAGCTGATCAGAAATCTGCTGGTTTAACAATTTGCCACTGTAAAATTCCAGTTTGGTGGAAAGCAAACAGCTTCCCCCCAGGTCCTTAGCTGCTGCGTTCCTTCCAGCACATCAGACACTATCTACCCAAGTCTTTTTGACAGCCCAGGTTCAAGGACTTCCAGGTCTTGGAAGATCAGGGGGTCTGGGCTGTAGCAGTACTGGCAACTGACTCTGGGCTATGCAACTGCCTGCCTACGATACCTGCTGTGGGGGGATCTTGGAGAGTTACCTTCTGAAAAAAAATCTGAAAAAAACTAATTTTGTTATTTTCTGTAGTGAATTTCTCTTCATGCTGCCACTCTGCGGGCAGCTTCAGATCCAGCACTTTTTTTGGAGCTGGAATTCCGTTTTACTGTGACATTTCCTATACTTTTATCAACTCCAGCTAGATACATTCCTTTTTTTGTTTGCTACCTATGGTTTAGCTTGTACCTTATTGCATAGCATAAAGTATTTAAACTCCCAACAAGTTAGCAGTATGCTCAGTGACAAAAGTATTTCTTTTTATTTTTTTATTATTTCTAAATTAGTTGACTAGAATAGGACAAAAATTTAATGGTGAAGATTGTCCCTCCTACGGAGACCAGAAGTTGGAACTGATTGGATGAAAGGGGCTGCAAAGAGGAAAATAATGGTAAACTGAAGAAATAAGCATTATTTGTAAGTGCTGTAATAGGCCTCATGTGCCCCAGAATAACATAATTAATGAGCCTTATTTACTACCCAGGCTGGGCTGGGTAGATGAGTCCAACCCTTATACTTAAGAAAAGATACATGTTTTAATTTAGGTGAAAAAGAAGCAGCATAGATTTAGAATTGGCAATAGCTAGAGCTGGATGACTTATTTATTTATTATAATAGTTAATTCCCCAGAAAATGTGGTTTCAGTCATGTCTGAACTTCAAATTTGCTGAATAGTTTTGGCTGGAAAAAAACAAAGGAGGGGATAAACTCTGTTAGAGGAAAGTCCCAATTACCCAACAGCTCAATGATCAGAGCATTTACTTAGGTAGTGGAGACCCTGAAGAGGCTGTTTTGAGAAAGGCTACGCTCGATCTTTTCTGTTACCATTTTCATTTTGTCCAGACAGAGAGGGATGGGGACACTCTTCCCAAGGGAGCACACTGGTTCCCAGGGTGGGAAGCCATGATTCTCATGCTCCTCCTTGCTGATCTAGTGAACTCACTGCCTTTGTGCAGGGCAACAGCTTCAACTCGTGGAATAATTTCCCCTTTCTCCCACTTTAGGGATCCCCGGGCCTTTGAGAGCTTCCTAAGAAGTAGAATTCTGCTTCAAATTCCATTGGACAAAGTAAGATTTCCTTATTGTAAGTATCTCCGCATTATGAGATAAAAAGGGACTGTCTTCCTTCTCTCAAGCATCCAGAGCAAATATGCTACATCAGGTTAAGCAGAATGTTTAATAGTCGACGCAAAGAAATACCTTAGGTTACTCTCTTTCAGCAAGAAAAAACAGCCAGTTTGCTTACATCCAAACTATGCTGTTTTTTATTATAGTTACTGTGGCTTTTGAATGAAAACCCAACCTCCACAGAATCACTGGTCTCACTTTCATTCAGGCGACATTACACTTCTTAAAAACTGTTATGCCTGCAGTCACCAAAATGAAGAACTGAAAATGACGTCGAGGGCTCCTAACTCCAGCTCTATGATGCCAGTCACCACACCGTACAGCCCTTTCAAAATACATGATCACCCTGCAGGTAGTTAATGTCTTTAAATGGATGAAGGTTGTACCAAACTTCCACTGTTTATAGCCAGAACTGTTCCTATTTCCCATCTATTTGTGGACAGTTTACATACATACATTCCTCTGCCAGCACTGTTCTGTAACGTACAGAGCTGTTGGTCTCCTTGGTGTTGACTTTGGTGTATCCACAGACACCACCATATTCTCAGTCACCACTCTGCTGGACTTAGCAAACTGAGTTATTCAAGTCACCTCACATTAACCAGGCTGCCTTGTTCCTTTATATGTGCCCAATTCCTAATTTCAGTTTCTCTCCTTCAATACAGATGAATAGAACCATTTATGTTCCAGCAGAAATTTTACTTGATCTTGCCTGTACCCTATCTCACTGGAACATCTTTGTTAAATTTTACATCATTATTTACGCTTCTTAATTCCACATTTCCATCAACTAATGCAGCCTGAATCTTTTCTCCTCAGCTGTTTCCAAATGATAAGTTCCCACATTATATTAGAATTTCTTACTAGTCCCCAAGGGCACATCCCTCTATAGACCATAAAATCAATGACTTCCTATTTCTATCATTCCTGTCATTAAGATGATCCAGATCCTTTGAGCAACATCCCAACCCTCAACCCTCCATTGATTTGTCTTCTGACTCTATGCAAACAGCCAGCATCATCAGCACACTCCTTGATTTCATGCTGGTAAACAAAAAGATTCTAATTTCAAAATGCTGAACAAGGCAGACCAGGCCTGATCCCTGTAATTCCTACCAATGCAAATCTTCAAGGACTCAAATAATACCCTCCTATTTCACTCCATAAGGCATCGCTGTCCTACCTATAGTCAGTTCTTTGTACTTCAGGAATAGTGTGTTACCCTCAGGGACATGTTAGCGATGGACCTCCTACAAAGAATGTATATGAAAAGATCCCTTGATAACTCCCATTAACTCCGGCCTTACCATATCAAATTATTTACTGACAACAAGGTAAATGAGATCGGCTGCACATTTTTTTTGCCATTATTTTATAGCTGCAATTAGGCTGAAATAATGTACATTTGCACTGTTTCCTGTTTAATTCCATATCTTTATTTGCTAGTGTTTTGTTTTAACATCATGACGCATCACCAAAGCCTTGATGAAGAATTCATTTGGGCAAAGCTGAGATCACCTCTACACTAGCCTCTTCCCACAGCCACCCCATTTACTATTTAAGAGTCAAGTCTAGTAATAACAGTTGTTAAACAAGACTACTCTTCTTGTTGGACAAAATGTGGAGAAATAGGAAAATCACATTTTTTCCAAATGGGAAGAAAAAGAATAAGATTCCTGGGTGTTCTTTATTTCTCTCCCTTCCTCTCTATGCTGAACGTTTCCTTTGCTGCTTGACTCTTATATTGTTCAAATACAAAGTGATGTAATTTCTCCAAGAGCATAAACCCTTTTCTGCAAAGCTATGTCTTCACTCGTGCACTCCACGATTGTTCTTGTACCTATTTTACAGTCCCTGCAAGTTCCCAAGAGCAGGCCCAGCACCCATCTTTGTTTGGATCCCTGTATCAACTACACTGGCTTGTTTTCCCCACAATTAACAGCAGCAAAGTCTTGCTGAAAAGCAGATTGTAAGAATGACAGTGCTAACATGGAGACACATAATGTGGGTATTCAGAGATACACACAAATTACAGCAATAATCATCTTTATTTAGCCCGTTCTATACAAGTCATCTACTACTGGCATTTCCCCCTAATTGCAGGAAGCCTTTGGTGCCCAGGGTTTTACTGTCGCTTTCCGAGCCAGTTCCTGCATACTTATGGCTAAAGGCCAGATCAAAAGAAGGATTTGTTAGGTGCCTACAATGGTTCTCACACCAAAGTCCAAGATCAAAGTCCAAAAATACTTTTCTTTTTAGACATCTAACTATGAAGGTTCCTAAGTTGGCTACCTATCTCTGCCTCCATCCTGCTGAGCGCTCTCACTGTTAGGCAAGAGCACTTTTTCTTCCTGACCTCTTTATCTACTTATTAATGCATTTTTATTGCATAAAGACTGCTTCAGCAGAATGCATCCTTAAAGAGGCAAAACCACACAAGCCTGCAAGATAATGGCTAGGAACTTTATTTGGAGGTGGAATATGCAGCATGAATCCACAGGAAGAGGAAGAGGAATACACACATGGGTGCTCACTCTACAGAAGAATTACAGATAGGATCAAAATGGACATGCTGCTTCATATTACTATTATCTGGGAAACCATAGGATTTCAGGCACACCTCTATAACAAGTTCTGTTCAGTACACAGTTGGGCACTCCTTTCTGAAATGTCCAATTCTCCTCAAGTTTTGTGTAAGGAGCCTGTTTGCTCACCACTGGACTTCAGATTCCATTTTGGGAAATAAGTATTTTAAATGTTCGCTCTTAAATCCCGAATAAACTACCAGAAATGCTTCTGTTCATCAGTACTTATTCACTGGAAGAGATAAGTATTACAGACATGCAAGTGACAGGACTGAATCAATCCTTAGTCCCCTTGTCAAAATTAAATGGGGGTAAAAACAGCTTTGAGAAGCTTTAGCTAGCACTTCTGAGGGACTAGCAGGTTTGTACCCTGCATGCTTCCAATTTTGCAACCTTTACAATGTGTCACACAAAGGAAATGCTGGTGATAATGCTCACAGCAGAAATAAGAGCAGCAGAAACTGTCTCCACTCCAAGATACTGTGAGGTGTAAGCAGCCTAATGACAGCAGGATGGGGAGGATTTCATAAATCAGAGCAGCCTCGCGAACTGCTGTGACTTAGACCTATGGGCCATACAGCCCCAAACTTAACCTAAACATAGAGAGTAGCAAAGGAGAACCTGAGGTCACTTTGTCCTTACTCTCCAAGCTACGCTCACTGCAGGTTTCCTCCCGAGACTTACAGCAGAGAGTCTGGTACATCAACATCTCGTAAGCATTTCAATTAACCTAGATTCACAGTTTCGCTCCTGTCTTCCCAATGCATCCAATAAACTACGAAACTGTCTTATTAACAGAAGTGATGTTAGTTAGCTGGGGAGAATTATGTAACCAATTAAAAGAAAGACAGGCAGAGACCAAGTCCTGGATTATCAGGGCACACCCAGGCATTATGCAGCCACTTTTGTTTCACACCTCCTTTTCTTGATCCTCTGGTATTTGTGTTTAAGATACCCAATTCAATACAGCACAAACAGCACCAGCAAATCTTTCTGCATTTATCAGCTATGCAGCAGGACATGCTGTTTGAGAGAGTGGGAAGCATACCCAGTTTGCATACCCATTAGAGATAAAAATATATTCTTTCCCAAGTAGCAACAGCAGATGTAGGCCTTTATTGATAAAGTTTACCATATGAAGATATTTTCTTTACAATTTCCTTGATTACTTTGGTTTGCATTTATTTATACTGATAGCTGAGTGGTTTTGTAATTTTATAGCTGGCCTGTGCTAGTGATTGATGTGGTAGTGTCATCCTTACTGAGGGCTGGTTTGGAAATACATGGGGTTTGAAAAGCTGCTTGTATTTAAAGCTACTAGTTGCAATACAAGAGATGCTGTACCATGAATGAAATGAAAGAATGTTAAAAAATGGGGGGTTTGTGGACTTTATATAAACTATAATATTTGCACCAAGACAACACTGGATTCAGAAAGTCAACAATGTTGATGATTGTGGCTGAATTTACAACTCCTTTAAAACCATGTGCTTTTATATCTCCCAGATACAGAAGTCATGTTTATTTCTCTCTGTTTACTTCCATTAACCTAAAATGAAGAAAAGAGGGTTTAATTTTAATACAGAAAAATAATTTATTTACCCTTAGAATGATTAAACACTATCATGTGAGAAAGGAAAATTAAAAACCCGCAATACATTTATATTCCTTTTTATCCCTGTTTCATATTTATGAATCTAAAACCGAAGAAATTCTTATGCTAGTGAAGTAAATGTAACTTATTTTCTGAAGGTAGAATGACAAACTTTAGCCATAACCTCCATAATCCCAAGACCTCATTATCTAAAAAAAAAAATACCTCTTGTCCTATTTACATCACAACAATGATGGACTGTGACATTCAAAACATCAGTGCAGTATCCTGGACACCCCAGTGGGGAGGGACGATAGTTATGCACCTTTGCCCATAGCAGCTGACATGGCTTAATTTTGGAAGCTTTCAAAGACTCTGTATTTGTTTGGATTATTTGGGGGTTTTGTCCTTCTTACTCTGTTTTCATAATTTACTTCTCATTCAGGATGAGAGTCAATTCGTGTCTCTAGGCAGAGATAAACCATGAGATCATTGGCAACTCACTTAATGCTTCCATGCATCTGTTTTCCCATATGCAAAACACAAAAATGGACTAGATCCACATGAAATGCCACATGTATATTTTAGGGACCTCACCAATTAGTAGAATCAACTCCCCCATCAACAGTGCTCTTATGCAGACTATAAAACATATCCGGAGAGTGGAAGCCTAAAAAGAGGATTTGCAAAAGCCTTAACTAGCCAGCAGCAAGTGCTAGAAAGATAGCAGACCCTTCTCCTAAAACAGAAGCACGGGTGGGTAGTTTGTCTCCTTTTTCGTCTTCGCAAGAGCCAAATTCTTTTTTCTTCCTGAGGAGGCTTGATGTCTTTGGAAGCACCCTAATGGAACGACCTGAAGCTGGTGACTTTTAAGCAACAAGCCCAGTTTACCAATTTCTTACAAGTTCTGTTATAAAAACGTAGCCAGCTCTGAAAATGGTTGACAGCAAATTCCCAAGTGCCTCCAGACAGCTAAGATATATTTGGACTGTAGACACCTAAAGAGTTAAATGGCATCTCAGGGAGCAGAGAGAGAGGTGAGGGATCCAACTGTGGACTCACAGGTTTAAAGCTGCAGCATGCACGCTGGAGGGCTTGAACTTTGCCTTATAAAACATGGTAAATAACATCTGACAATTCACTGCAGCGGACTTCAAAACTACCGTACACGGATCAAGTATAAACAGTTCTTCCTTAGATGGTCATTGTTAGGGATAGGTCACTAGGCAGAACCGTAAAAAGATTGCAAAAGGTGATATTATTTTTTCTTTAGGACATCTGTATTGAATTTGTTCAGCTCATACGTTAAGACAGTGCTTTTTGCAAATAGTGAGTGCAGGATGTGACATTCCGGGCACTCTTTTTGCCATGTAATCACTTATAACCAACAATAAAGCTTCTGCTGTTAGACCTTAGCTGATGATTTTGTTGAGGATTTGTGTTGTACAAAGGAATTCAGCTGACTCTGCCACTGTCAATTTGTCCCTGTAACAGAGTAGAACTTGTTTCGTCAGTAAACAGACATGTCCTGAAGGCTGGAGGAACAGATCTATTGGGCAGGAATTTCAAGAAGGTACTGTTCCTACACACTCGCTTTTGAAGTCTCAATCACACTTTCTTTGTATGCAAAAACGGCTGTTATGCTTCTTTAAGAATTTTTGTTACCTTCTTTTAAATAGTGTCCTGAGCAATATCAATAAACCACATAAGCAAGATAAAGATTAGTTTTTTACAAAGCTTATTTTACAGATAAAAAAAATGATGAAAAGAGAAGCCGCTTGCCTGTAGCCAAGGGGAAACTGAGAAGAGAGCTTAGGTCTTCACATCAACTGGTGCTTGACTCAAAGTTTGCTGAAATCGCCCCCAAGATTCCTGTGGATATTAACAAAACTGAGCATGGGCTCTTTATTGATCACTGGAAACACCTCTCACGTTTCGTTTCTTATCCAAACCTATCTTAAATCCCTTCTTAAAAACACCAAAACATTTCTGCTGTGCCACTAACAATAAACTCAATGAGTAGGCTGTATGTGAAGAAATAATGTTACTTTTAGGTAATTTAGAGTTTTTAATGCCTGACATACTAGGCCATGTAAATTCAAGACCCTACTAATCGCCACATTCTAATCTTAGCCGCAACCCTACCAGTTGTTACACCTTCTTCTTTTATCTTGTCGCAAAGTGAACTGCTTGAACAAATTATGTTATTTTTTCCTTACTGTTGCAGTAAAGTAGATCCTAATCTGTTTTCAGGATGAAGCAGTCCTACGATAATAAACAGTGCCCCCCTGAACGGATTTTCACCAGTTCCTTCAGAAAACTCACAGACTCCTCAATGTGGTTCACTGAAAGAAGCATGAATTACAATGCCCAATCTGACTTTTCACAATGTTTGCAGGTGTGTGTGTTTCTGGCAGGTTCAGGGATTTTTATTCCACAAACTATAAAACAGAATTCAGTTATATGGTTTGGACTGATGTGCAGACCTGATCTTCCCTTGAGTCAGGGGCTGTTCAGCGCCAGGGCCCTGACTCAGAATATCACACAGAGTGATCTTACTCAAAACCATGCAAGTGACTCATGTATTGACGGCTCTTTGAATCCCTCTCTTGTTAAAATTCCTTTCATGTTAAAATATTGGCCCTTTTTTTTCTGACATCAGCTCACTGACATCCAGCTATCAGCTGAAAGTCAACACACTAAAACTAAAACGTTGACCTTTCTTTCCTGAGGTTCCCCCCACCTCTGCAGATGGCACTTCCATGGCCTCTGTCACTTTGCCTAGTGACTACAGCCACATCTCTGGGCTGCTGGAAGCACAGTTTGGTCACGACCTCATCACTCTGTCCCATGAAGCATCCCCACCATCCAACTCGTCTCTTGCACCCCTGCAGTCACAACTCCAGCCGTCCAGGGCACTCTCCTTGTTACAGCCTGCTCTTGCCTGGCTCTGATCAGCAGCATCCTGCCCCCCTCAAAATCCCTGCCAAGCAGTAACCAGGTGTGGCACAGTGTGAGGAGCTTCTTCTTCCTCAGGGTGAATAAGGTAGGTCTGCATCTTCCCTGGCACAGCTCTTCACCTTCTAGCTCTCCACCCTCCCTCTCCTATGTGCTCTGACTCTGTTGCATTAACCAAAATGCCTTGAGCCCACTTTCTCAAATTATTTTGGCGGAATGAGGCCTCAGGTAAAATTCCCTCGGCCGTCACACAGCCACTTTTCTCTCTGTCTGCTGTGCCGAGAGGCCAGGCTTTGCCCACTGTGACTGCCTCAGGGGCTGGTGGAGCGTGAGGTCACCTTGGTGCTGGGAGTGGGCAGGCAGCGGGCTGGAGGCTGCATCCCCATCCCCATCCCATGAAATCCTAAAATGGTTTGGATTGGAAGGGACCTTAAAGCCTATCCAAATCCAAACCCCCTGCTACTGACAGGGACAGTTCCCACCAGATCAGGCTGCTCAAGACTCCATCCAACCTGGCCTTGAACACTTCCAGTGAGGAGGCATCCACAACTTCCCTGGGCAACCTGTTCCATTATCTCACCACCCTCATCTTGGAAGAATTTCTTCCTAATATCTAATCTAAATCTTCCCCCCTTCCAATTTAAAGCCATTCCATCTCACCCTATCACTACAAGCCTTTGTAAAATGTCCCTCCCCAGCCTTCCTATAGCTTGCCTTCAGGTACTGGAAGGCTGCTGTGAGGTCTCCTCGCCGCCTTCTCTTCTCCAGACTGAACAACCTCAACTCTCTCAGCCTGTCCTCAGAGCATCTTCGTCCACATCCTCATCCCCATCTCCTGTTCCATGCCCATCCTTGGCCCCATCCCCATCCTCACCCCCTGTACTCGTCCCCGGTCCCATCCCCATTCGCAGTCCCAGTTCCAGTCCTGCTCGGAATCCGAGCGCGCGCGCAGCCACGCGCCACCGCTCCCTGCCGCGGGGCCTTGTGGGTAGGGGAGGCCGCGGCGCGGGGCACGGGCAGGCGGAGGCAGAGGCTGCACCAGGGCCGGGCGCAGCGGCCGCACCATGGAGTGAGCGGCGCGGCAAGGCTGGCGGGGATCGCGGCTCCGGCCCAAGCAGCAGACACAGGCGGGCAGGAGGGAGCCGGAGCCCGAACCCAGCTCCGCGGCGGCCGCTTCCCCCGTATCGGGGCGCTGATGGCGTGGGGCGGGCGGTGAAGCGGTGGCCGCCAGGGACGCTCCACGCGGGGGGAAGCGCTCCCTACCCCCTCAGCCTCCGCCCTCCCTCTCCCCGCGCGGAGCGGCGGCTGTTGCCCCGCGCCCTTCATGCCCCGGCGCTGCTTCGCGCCGTCGCCCCTCCCCGGCCGCGCCAGCCCCGTTCCGCCGCCCCTCCCCGCCGCGGGGCGGGGCGGGACGCGCCCGGGCGCCGCTAGCGGGGCCGCAGCATGAGCCAGCGGCCGGACGGGAAGATGTCGGCGGCTGCCGCCGCGGCGGAGGCGCCGCAGTCGGCGGCGGGGATGCTCGAGGGCCGCCAGAGGAAACTGGAGTCCATGATTCGCGACCCGCGCTCCCCGGTCAACGTGGAGAGCCTGCTGGTGAGGGGGTGCGGGAAACAAAGACAGCGCTGCCCGCAGAGGGGAGGGAGGCAGGAAGGAAGGAGAGCGCTCCCGCGTCCCGGAGCGGTCCCGGGGGAGAAGGAGGCTCCTTCCCCCGGCGGCAGGGATGGGCGCCTTTCCGGGCTGCGGGCGAGGGGTGCCCGGGCACAGAAGGCGAGAGGGGCTGGCGAGTTGCGAGGTGGTGAGCACTGGCCATCGGCCCCCTGAGTGCTGCTCGTGGCCACTGGAGGGGAATGGACCGGCCCTTGCCCCGTGGGGGCCCCTTTGTGGCCACCGGAGAGGAGGGGCTGGCGAGTGGGAGGGAGCGAGCACTGACCCTCGCCCCCTGAGTGCTGTTTGTGGCCATCGAAGGGGAGGATCCCACAGGGGGGAGTTGACGAGCCCTGGCCCTCGCCCCCCGGGGGCTGGTTATGGCCACTAGAAGGGGAGGACCCAACCCTCCCCCGGGGGCTGTTTGTGGCTACCGAAGGCTGACCAGTAGGCAGGTGGCAAGCAGCAGCCCTTTCCCCCCTCCCCAGGCTGTTTGTGGCCACTGGGGGGGAGGTTCTGGCAAATAGGGAGGTGGCAAGTACTGGACTTCGCTCCTTGGGGCTGTTCATGGCCACCTGAGCAGAGGGTTTGGCGAGTGGGAGGTGGCCAGCACTGGCCCTCGCTCCCCGGGGGCTGTTTGTGGCCACTGGAGGAGGAGGCCTGGCGAGTGGGAGGTGGGGAGCTGTGGCCTTCGCCCACCGGGGGTTGTTCGTGGCCACCTGAGCAGAGGGCCTGGCGAGTAGAAGGTGGTAGGCAGTGGTCTTCGCGCCCCAAGGGCTGTTTGTGGCCACCGGTGGGAAGGTGGCAGACAGTGGCGCTCGCCCCCCTGGGGCTGTTCGTGGCCACTCGAGGGGGGTGGAGTGGCGAGTGGGAGGTGGTGGGGAGCAGCCTATGCCCCCTTGGCGCTGTGTTTGGAGGAGGGAGGGCTGGATACTGTACCGTGTGCCATGAGCTAAGAGCGAGCACTCTGCGTTTGGGCAAAGCTTGTTTTGGGGAAAATGAGAAATGTCTCCGGAAAGGCCTGACCTGGGGTGGAAAGCGCCTTTTTTTCTCTCCCAGCGTTGCTTACACTGTCTGCTTTGGTGCCTTGGTAGTCATAGTGTGTATGTTCCCAAAGTACCTGCCTTTGTGTGCGCTGCCGGGCTCTTAGCACCAATCCTCTTCCTCCCTGTAAACTCTACCCTGGTAAAGTTGGTGTTTGCTGTGCGAGTTGGGAATAATTCAGAAAAAAGGACACTCCTAAGGGCAGGATGTGACTGGGGGGGTCCTGTGGGGTCAGGTTTGTTTTCCATTGGGGCAAATTGATTCATCTGTCTCCTATTTCAAATAGCATTTTTCTGTGTGAGTGTGTGAAATATAATTTCCTTTAATAAGAAATCCATGCCCTCAGGAAGGAGTGGGAAGGGAGTTATATTTCCCCATTTAATACATTCAAACCCTGGAAAGGCATTGAGAGTGAGTCTTGATTAGTATTAATATTATTTTAACTGAACTTCAGGGTCTTCAATCCTTATATTTCCAATGTGTCCCAAGATTTCCAGTGTGTCCCAGTCACCAGAAGCGGAAAAGGGGAGAAAAAAATCCCAGTCCTTCCAAGAGTTGCTCAGGGCACTTACAGTGTCTCTTTCCCCTCTCCCCCAGCTTCCAAATGACTCAGTTCTGTTTGGCCAAAAATACAGGAACTGACTGAACACTATGTATGCCTGTGCTGTGTGAAGAATATAGGAATTTCCTATAAAATCTGAAAAACGTTGTTCTCGAGGCTTTAGTACTGTATTGCTTCTCTCATACATGTTCACAAGCATAATGACACCCGAAGTAGTCAGCGAAGGGCAGTGGGAAAAAGTTCTACATATATCTAACTGGATTCAGATAAGTTTTCGCCTAGGCCAAAGCAAAGAGAGCTGCCTCTGGGCTTCACTCCCAACGTTTTCACTTTGGTATTTTGCTAGGAAAACTTTGACCTGTGGCCAAAAAAGAGCAGTTAAAAATAGTACAGTCGTGCTGAAAAAATGCATCAGGTTAATATATAACCACAGCAGACTTTTTCACACTTTCTGCTTTTATACTCAAAAGTGTGTTTCTTTTATTCTCTTGCCTCTCCTAAAGTTGATAAAGTTTGTGTTTCTGAAGAGAAATTCTATTTGCAAAATTGAGTCTGGGCTGCTTTAGCACTTGGGTTTTATTTAATGCTTTGTATGCTTACAGCATAGTCCACTTCATGTAATATATTGGGCAAACTAGCAAACCGTGGGAGAGGGTTAGCTCGTTTGTAAATGTGTATTTTTTATAGGCAGGGTCATCACTTTGCTCTCTGCATTCTCTCTGTAAGTATGTTTAAAAAAATTAACAGCAAGTGAAATGTAATTCTGATCAGTCAGATTAGCGTGTGCATTCTATGAGCTATATCGTGTTTATTTATTATTTGGAAAATTTACAGTTGATTTCTTGTAAAAGCCTTTTCTTCTGGACTTTGTTATTGTTTCTGTATGCTATTTGATGTTAATTTTGTATTGGCATTCTGCTATGCAATCTGCATATGAGAACATATTCAAATTGCAAAATTTACTTGTTTACTAAACAGCTCACTTTCGCTATAAATTATCAGAAGTGAAAATGTGTTTTCGGTTGAAAGTAGAAATACAGCAACAGAAACTAAGAGTCAGGGAAAATGTTCTAAAAAGTCTAGCTGGCATGCCACTATTTCATCCTCCAAAAATAACATAACCAAAACTAAAAATGTGGAATGGAATTCAAAATGGAATTTATTTCCTTACACTGTAAAAAGTCAAAACCAGCTGCATTTTGTGTGCATGCTTTATTTTTGGGAAGCTGTAAAAAGGAAAAAAAATAACTGTTAATCTGTAACACATGGTGCAAATTTGAAAGATGTGAAAAGCTGGGATAATAAGCTGTCTTTCTGTAGATACCAGTTCCACTGCCTATCAAGAGATAATTTATTCAGTAGCTCTAAATGAAGAGACTTTCTTTGTCCTGTCAGCAGGATGGCTGACCACATTCATCTATTTCTTCAGCAGGAGAATCTGTGAAGCCAGAGTGTTTGATTGATTATTTTCCTCCCATCTCCCTTTGGGACTCGGGAGATGGTTAGGTTTCCCGATGTGATTTTTTTAATGTTGTATGCCTTAACACTTGCCTATTTATGTCTGTGTTGAGCACGATCATTTGTGTTTGATTAAAATATATCTTTGAAAAAGATACGCAGTCTCAATTTTGAGGGATTAAGAGATGCAGAACTCGCCATTTAGTTTGTCTTGGTACTTAGTTATGAAGACAAAATGTAAAAAAAATGCAAATCGAAATGTGTGGCACGGTCATTGCTGTCCTGTTTCTGCTGAATTTAAAAAAAAAGTCATAGAGGACTTTCTACTCATTAGCATGGTTCAAATACATAACCTGCACTTGATAGGTTTCTTCTGGTTTTGGTCTGATAAAGAGGTGATGAAAATGGGAACACTAGAACTGTATCCGCTGTTCCATGATAGGTTTCAGCAAAGACATCTACAAAGGGAAGTGGGTTTTGCAGCCTCCTTTAGAAATCCACTGTGTGCTCCTTTTCTCATTGTACCTTGTTGAAAGCCTCTGTTAGGTTGTCTGTGCTAAGATAAATGACTTTTTTATTGTCACAGCTTTCTCTGATATGGTCTCTTACTATTCTTGGTTGTGTAACATGGCATTAGTGGTTATGAAAACGTGTTTTGTGTATTGCATTTAGACTGTGCAGATTACTACCATTTTCTTATTATTTGTTCTTCTACCAGTTTATGTCAACCACCTATTTAATGAAGTGACATTTTTATGTGTAGTGCACATACACATTGATGATAGCACTAAATGGTATTTGACCTTGGGTGATGTATAAGAAACCCTTCTATAAATACATTCCTACTGAATAGTTCCTAGTTGACAGCTACATTTAAGAAGAGCTTAATGGTTCTCAAGTGTGTTTGTTCTTTTGCATATATACTCTATCTATAGTATTAGCTCAGTTGTTTTGTATAGTATAAAATACGCGTTATTTAAGGGTGCATTGGTACGTATTAGCTGAACACTTGATGTGTTCTAAAACTAGAGCAGATAGGTCAATGTAGGCTGTGTAAAACTAATCCAGACCTCCACTTCTTTGCCATGTGTAATTGTATCACTTCAGCACATGCTGAACTCGACTTTAGAGTTTTATGGTGGTGACGTACAGCTCAGATAAACCTTATCATCCTCCTCCCTGCAGTGGTCTGCCTGGTCGTGTTGCTGGAGCTGCAGTTGAATGCAGTTGCCTAGAAGAAGGGAGCTGTTGTCTGCCACTGGTTTTGTTCAGTGCAAGCCTTAGAATTTTACCATTTAGCTTAAACCTTGACATTACACTGCAGATGTAAAGTGGTGAGTATTTTGTGCCTGTTCGGCTATGGTTGTGTCAGTCTTTGAAAGAATGAATTCTTACAACTATTAATTAGACAGTGCAGTAGTGAAACTGTGAGCACAGAGCTGGGCTACGCTGGGAGTGTGTTCATTGTGGACTAGAGATGGAGAGGTGATTAGCAGGAGAGTGCTTAAGTATGCTGGAGTATACGTGCCTTAAAACTTTAGTTAAAAAAAAAGAAAACAAAACTGAACTAATTTGCTATTTATTTCTTCATTACAGTAGACAGAGCTATATTTATATTGGTTTGAACGTTAATAGGTGTTCATCTAAGTTGATCCTTGCCATCAAGAGCCTAGAATTTTCGTCGTAGTGAAAAGTCTACTGCAGATACAGCTGTGGCTCTGATCCTTTCAGTAGGTGCATCTGTCCACTGCAGTTTCATCAACTGAATAGGTACCAACTATATAAACGTGAAGTGTTAATTTATCAGATCACGAGGCTGAGCTCCGTTAATACAGGGTCTCCAGGTCATTGTGGCTGACACACATATATCACTTTGCAGGATTTTGGCCTTATGAGCCTTCAGAGTGTTTTGTATTTAATATGATAGTTGTGTATTTAATCTGGAAGTTGTCTAATTTTCCTAAACTTATTGCCACGTAATTCTGAATCAGTAAGAACAATCTGTTTTGTTAATTTAAGCCAGCAAGCATAGGGAAGAGGTGAAAATGTAGGTAGCAGTTAGCAGGATCTGATATGAAATTCATTGCCCTGTAAGTAGTCAAAAGGCTGAATGGTTCTCTGTTCTTGAAGAAATATTTATTTTTCTTGATTGTTTTAATTCTTGTGCTGTTATTCTTCTCTTTAACTTCTCTTTCTGTAAATTATCTATTTTTGATCTGTAATTTCAGAACATCTACTGCAGAGTTGAAAAAGATGAGCTTTAAAGAAACAGAATTGTCTTTTGTTTTTTGCTCCCATGTGGTGGATTTATATATAGCAATATAGTTAACTGGAAATTGACAGTTCTATTTTCTGAGAGTTTTACATGTTCTTATATTCCATTGTATTCCACACTAGGATTAAAGCATTTAATTTTTAGTTTAAGGAAGGAAAAAAGCCAGTTTCCTCAGGTTCAATACTTTTACTGCCAGACACGAGATGTGTGCAGATCTTTTGTGTGCATTCACAAGTGGAATTTTCACTCCCAGTATTTCACCTGTATTGATGCAGAGTGGGTCATTGGTATCCTTTAGTTATTCAGTCTCTGTAATTCTTCGGGGGGAGGGGAAGACAGCCACACTATCAAGTTAGCACACTTCTCTTCTGCTGTATATGTGATGGTATGAAAAATCAGGAACTCTTCACTTTTCCAAATTTTAGTAACCTCAGTTTCATTTGGTGAATGTGTGCAAATGCTGATTAGAACCTGTTTTTTTTAAGTACGTTTTCAGTTTTCAGCTAATGGCAGAGCAATGCCAAAGCATTTGGCTGTTTGTCTAGTAATGCAATCCATAACAAAAGCTGCCTAATTTAAGAAGAAAGAAAAGAATGCTACCACAGCAACCAGTCTCTGCAGCTATCAGTTCGTGATTTCTTGCCAGTGTTTGATCTACAAAATATGACTGGAATTGTATTACTGCCACAGAGGAACTGACCTTGGATTTTAGGGATGAAAGCGATTGAAACTTGGTAGAGTTTTACATAATGAAAAAATATATATTAAAAAACTATGTTTTTATAACCCATAAGGGTGGATTTTTTTGCAGGGGGAAGATGTTATATGGTGTCCAAGGTTTTTCTGATCTGTTACACTGAAAAGCACCAAATGTTTCTGATAACAAATTTATTTAAAATACTTTTTTCTTGGTACATCCCATTGGTTAAGAGCAAGAATACTGTGTTTATATTGGCAGACTTTGCTAGTAATAAACTTATTTTAATGAGTCTTTTGCTATGTAAACAGAATGTTGAATGCAGTGCTCAGTTCTGAAGCCCTGCCTACTGCACATGAAACTTTTGCTATGTGAAAACACTCCCATATTGCCAGCAGCAGTGCATCTGTACAGCCAGTGACATTTAAGCTTCTCTAATGCAGGTGAAATGTCACTGATATCCTTAATTTGGAACATTATATTAATTACCTGCTAACAAACTTATACATAAGACCATATGCTTAATTTGACCACCCCTTAATGTGCAGAGACTCTGCATTTGGAAGATTGTGATTTTGTGAATTTTGTACAAATTTCGCTTGTTTGGATTGATTCTCAATCAGTAACAGCTGGTTCTGTGGTGTGAACTTAGATGAATACACAGAAAAAGGGAAGAAGCTGCTACAGTTACAGCTACTGAGAGAGGGCCCGTTATTTTCTTGTGTGAAATACCATGAAGTTCCGTTGTTTCGTTTCACGTGAAGGGATGGACGCAAATTTCTTCATTGGCTTGTGAAACATCCCTCATATTTGATCTCTGCTTGAGTTGTTGTAGGGTCTGGAAGGTGATAGACATGAGGCGAAAAACAATCTGGGTGCCACATACACAAGGGTTTTCATTATGCCTGTCTTTCATTGGTTTTATTTTATGTAGAGTGACTTACCTAAGTGGGAAACTTTGCAGTCACACATCATGTATTTTGTGTTTTCTGTGCCCAGATGGAGATGCAGCATTGTTACTTTAAAGCCATAGTCATGTTCTGTCCTACAGGCAGAGAGATAAACGTGAAGGGGTGGCGTGCAGGAGAGTCTGAACCCTAATCTAGTGCTAGCACTGCACATCATCAGACAAATCCATCTTCATTTCCAACTATATGAAATGGAAATCATGAAACTTTTTTAAAAAAACGTATAATGGAGAAGAATTTAATATTTAGAATGAACTTCTGTGACACAAAAAGGAGATGAACACAAGGAAATTTTATGACTAACTTTAATTCTGAACCTTGAGAACTCAGATAACTGAGTGGTTGCTTTATTGCCTCTTGACTGTTCTAAATCATGAGTACTGATTTTATTGGTCTGTATTTAAAGTGCAGAATAACAGGATCCTGCATAAAGCAGGATAAAGTTTGGGTGACTCATCCAAACACAAGATTTTTTTATACTTTTCTTCAGAAGGAAATGAAGAGGAGGTCACATACAGATATGAAAGAAGGTTTGAACCATGATGGAAGAAGAAAAGCTTATCTTTACCAAATATTATTTTTATTCTTTTTTTAATCTCAAAACAAATACTGTTGACTGTTACTATTACCAAATAAATAACTAGAAGGAAAATAATGCTGAATTTCCAGACTTTCTTCCAAATAGTATTTAAAGTTTAACTAAAATCTTGATTACTATTTAAAAGCTGTAATGCATCATTCTTCTTTGACCATGTCTGTCACTGCTGTTATAGGTAGTTGTCCAAAGTTGGTAGCTTAGTTGTTGATTAAATATCAAACATTGCTCTCTCAACGGTGTAGAATCACCCTTGTGTGATATATATATATAGATAAATACCTTTGAGTGTTTCTTGGAAATTACTTTTTATTGAATGATCTGTGAATTTGGAAAACTTAGTCTGCTTGTGTGTTTTGCTACTGTACAATGTGAGTGACTCTTGATATTTTTCTTTTGTTCACAATGAAGAGCACTGTACCAATAAATTCACTGTAGTATCTGCATACATGCCTTCAAAGAGATATGCTCTGAAAACTGTAGTAGCACAGGTTTTGGTCAAGGGGCATCCAATAATTTGGCTTGCATATGCTATGAAAAAGTTCTGTTTCATATGGAAACTAGTTTTAAACTGGTTTTCCCTGTGGTTTCTGAAACTGGTTTGTTCTGGTCTGCATTTTCAGTTTAGCGCTGTGTACAGTGCAACATTAGAGAGACAAATCTTGCTGTCCGTGGCATGTATAGGACACTTTTATTTATAACTGACTTTTAGCATCATCTGGGATAAAGGGAAGTGTATGTTTTGATAGACGTCTAATATGAGCAGCTAAAGTAATTTGGAACAAACTCTTAGATAGAAGATGTGATGGGGTTACTTAAATTGTTTCTGCCCCTTCTTACACAATTTTATAACCATGCTTGGCTGCTGAATGCTTTTTTTTGTGGAATTCGTAAACTTGTGATAGAATAGCCATGAAGTTTCTTGCCTTAGGAACAGAATTATTCCCTCTAATAGCGTGAGAAAATGGAGAGGAACAGGAAGTAATACTGTGTTGGAAGCTCTTCGTTTAGTGAATAATGAAAACATACCTAATGCCAGCTGTATGCATGGTTGGTCTGTTTCCGTTAGTGAACATTTCAGGACCTCTTCCTCGAACAGTAAAAGTCAGCCTGCCTAGGGATGAAGCCACAGTTTTCATTTCTTGGCCTATTGAATTTAGTGACCTCTTTAGGGTGTATAAGCCTTGAGTGTAAAGCCCACTCACCTCACCCCCTTTTTTTTATTCTTTCATGTGAAAAGTGACTGAAACCAACTACTTCAATTACTTATGTGGCAAGGAGGAGATGACAGTTATTACTGTATTGCAGCTACTGGTATTGATATAAACATTATTTTATGTTTATTTTTGTCTGTGAGTAGAAAGTAGTTAGAAATTTTGTTGAATTTTAGAGTTGCATTCGTGCTGGTATTGCAAGCACCTAAACTCAACCATAGATCTGATAGGGAAAGATAAAAATAACTGCATTTTCAAGAATACAATTTAGTAATCAGAACACTTTTTTAAGTTTTGCAAAGCTTTGTTTTTTAATTGCTGTCAGGTTCACTGTTCAGTATTGCTATGAATAAATTACTTCATTTATATGAAACGTGCTTCTTTTTATTTTTTTAATTTGTTTTCTTTAATCCTCATCCCTATGGATTTCCCCACTGTTCATCTGATCAGAACTGAAGGGTTTGTCTTGACTCTGGAAGTGGTGGGTTTTATGCCAGTGAGGGTGGGGAACAACAGAACTTAGGTGTTTAAATTATGGAGGCAAAACTTGAATATAGCAGCAAATAAAGTAGTAGAAATGCTGTTTTGTATGCGCATAGTTTTTGTTCTGTTTCTGGAATTTTTAAAGCTTGATTTAGAAGGTAAATGTATTAGAAATAATGAATATACTAATACGAACTGCATCTTCTGAAAAATACTATGCTGGCAGATTCTTTTAAGTATAGACATCCAGCTAGTTCTCTGTTTTGAAAATAATTTCTAACTGTTAGGATTATGAAGAAAACCTTTAAATATGAACAGTATGATGAAGCATGGTTTGCACGTGTAGGAGCCTGAAACAGTAGCACCATGATGTGTGAATCACTTCGTCTATTTTAATGATTGGCTGCCTCTGAAGAAAGACAATTTAAATGTCAAAATGAACTATTTCAGTGCTCTTCATTTTTTCAGAAGAAATACCAGTATTTTTCCTCACATATGCCTTGCAGTGTTTCTCAGTTTCCAGAAGTCAAAAATGTTGCCTCTTCTGCTTGTGAAAGCATCTTTGCCAAAATTTGGCTTGTTAAAAATAGAAAATTTAACTTTAAAATCAATTCTCTAGTGCATGACGTTCATTATTAAAAAACCTCCTAGATTTCTTTTATATGAGTAGTGCAGAATTTACTTCACAGAATCAGAAAGCCAAGGACAACTTTGAGCCTAATTGTAGAGTTAAGTTTTCTGTACAGTGTGCTGTGATTTGATTAGACTGTATTGCTGAAAGTGTGTTTGGTAATAAAATATTGCTGTTTTGAAACCACAGTCTAAGCTTTTGAGGGAAGGTGCACAGTGTCTTTCAGACTTAGAAGTAAATTGGTGAAGTTTTGGTATATTTGCAATCCAGGTACTTTTTTATTAAGTCCAAACCAAACTATGTACAATGAAGTTACCTGTTTATCAACAATACATCAAATGGATGCTGAATGTGAGGGGAGAGAGGAATGGCATTATGTGTAAACTTTTTGACTTTTGTAGTATGTAGAAAATGAAATTGAAGGAAAGATTTGTGTATGTTTTATTCTGAGGTAAAACTTTTAAGTTAAATTTTGATTTCAAGCTTAATGTCTATAGCATAAATATCAGAAGAGGCTACCATGTGATTGAACTCCTCTTTTGGCACATAGGAATTCTTGGTTTTGTACACTGAGTAATTTTCTGAATTGCAGGATTGGTATTGTTTTTAAGTGCCGTCGTGTCTTGATGCATTTGTAATGCATGAACTCTTACCACTGTTGGGTTAGTTGTCCTCTAACATATAAAGAGGGGGAAGAAACAAACATAGTTTGCTGTAATATCATAGAATCACTGATGCTTAAAGTACACGCAGATCATGACAGGATCATTTTTTTCTTTGTGTTGGATTGCGTACAAAATAGTCATGAAAGTACAATATATGTCTCTAAGTCTGTATTTATAACAGTAAGCCAGACAATGTCAGGGTCCTGCCATGCTCTAGCTGGCGTGGTGTTGCCCTGTCGCTGGTGTTCTGTTTTTGGCACATCGTTGTCCAAAAGCATGTAAGAAATTTTTTATACCTAGTTTAAATTTTACAGTGCCCAGGAGTCTTTCCTTATAATAGCTTTGTCTTGAAAAGACTGTGAAATAGTCCTATAAAACTAGGAGGTACTTAATTGTCAGATTGAAACCAAAGTTCCTGAGGATGTGGGTTCCTTTGTGAAGATGTCTATCAGCTGTAGACAAAGTCCTTTAGAATGCATTTTCAGATAAGCTCTGTCGTCATCCCTTTAAGAGCTGTGAGTAGTCGGGGGATTAGAGAAACCTTAAAAGGCCATAGGATGCAGTATCTGTTTAAGAATGACTCCTAGAAACGATGAGAGATGAGATTTTGCAGACAGAAGGTTATTAAATAGGCAAGTGTGGTCAGACTCTGGTCTGCAGTGTGGAGGTAAATATGGCAGTGATTAAGACTAGCCTACCTGTTCTCAGGTAATCTGTAATGCTCTGAAGGAGGGAAGATACAACAAAGAAGGTTACCCTTTTATTTTTAAGAAGGTAGGCACAGCAGAGGACTGACAGGCATTCTCGATGCTATTATTATTAATGGAGCCAACTTTGCTTTTGTGCCTTAGGGGGTAGCAGGTTTAGAGGAGGAATAGACAGGATGGTCTTGATAATTGAAGTGAGGTTTTCTGGATTATTCTTTAATAGTGTAGATTTTTTTTTTAAACACAAAAAAGGTATGTGTTTTTTGTATTTATTTAAGGGCTTCAGCCATCAAGGATAGTCACAATCAAGTTTTCCTTTATTTATCTTCCAAGAGTTTGTGAATAAATTGATAAAATTGCACACTGTTGGAGGGAGATAACAAGCAGTTTTTAATATTAGAACATTAAATCTTCAGAAATCTGAAAAAGACGGAAGTTTTTCTGTATGGGAAACCAAACTTGAGTGATCTCAGAAACTTTTTAAGCTGTCCCTTAGTTTTATAGATCCATTTAAAAACAAATGGCTAAGAGTTCCATAAATAGTTTCACTATCAGTTAAAGATAGCTCCACCTGCTTCCATGGACACCACCTTGATGGTGACACAAATGTTTGTGCTGGTGTGTTGTGAATTGCCTTGAGTTACTCGTTTGGATTAAAACTAACCTGTATCATTTTTCCGGTTAATCGTGGCAGATTTGCAGAACACAATGGCAACTACTACTATGACATTTAAACCAATCCACTTCTCCTACACCTGTCCAAAGCAAACTAAGAAATCCACTGTGTATCTCCTTTCCTCAAAGAACTACGTTTCAAACAAATGATGTGTTTATTAATTGAATACACAGTCTACTTTTTTTGAATGCAGGCCATCGTCTGTGTGTCTGACCACAGTGTTGGTAACGAAACTTTAAAGGGAGTGTGGGGACAAGAACAAAACTCCATGTACTGCTGTGCAATTACTGTAGCTACTTTCAGACCTGCAGAGAACTTCAGTTCAGCTGGAATCTACAGATATAAACTTAAAGAAAAGAGAATTAGAATGAAAGAGTGAAATAAGGTCACTTATCACATTCAGATTTACATAAGAAAGCAAAGGGATAATGCATACCATCTTACTGGACTATGTACAGAGCAAACTGTGGAAACTGGGAAGTTTTATGTTTTTTTAAAGAAACATGTAAAAGGCCAATTCCTGCTAATACTTGTCTGTGTTTGCATTCAGATAACTTAAACCTGGTTTTGTATTGTAGTCTATTGCTTTCATCTGTTGTTTCTTCCCCTCTGTTTTAGGAAACAGCAGGTTTATGTGTGTAAACAACCTTGTTTTAAAGATGAATAGGAGCTCATGTTTTCTTCTGAAAACAGCTGAAAGTAGTGGAATCCATCAACATACCAGATGCCAAAATGACTAATTTGAGGTCTTAGCTGCCAGTGCTTATTTGGAAGTTGTTCTTAGTGCTGTGTTGCTATTACTCCATCACTAACATGTATGTTATGTTACACTGGCACAAAGCAGGCTGATACCAGTGCAGACTGCTTTGATGCCTGCCTGGGATAAATTCTACAAATACTAATTTGACTCTACACTTACGCAGTGTTTTCTGATTTTATATTTTCACATCAAGGCAGCAACATCAACTGCATCAGTAGTGTTATATTAAGTCAAGGTTGTTTTAGCTTAAAAGAAAAAAAGAGTTCTAAGTTGTTAATGTAGAGGTGAGTATGTTTGTCACAGATAAAGCTATTTTGAAAGTTCTACAGAAAATAAACATTTTATTTTACAGTTGGTAAAAGAAAAAAGTTTTTATAATGATGGACATCATTTACAAATTAGTAAGGAAACAGCTGATTTCTGATGTAGGTGATCTTTTTCAGTACTGATGACAGAAGTCTTTCAGAATTATATAAGAGTTTGGCTTGGAAGGGATCTTTAAAATCATGTAGTTTACTCCCCCTGCCGTGGGCAGGGACATCTTCGACTAGATCAGGCTGCTTAGAGCCCCATTCAACCTGACATTAAATGTTTCCACGGATGGGGTATCCACAACCTCTCTGGGCAAACTACTGCAGTGTTTCACCACCCTTACTGTAAAAAGAGTTCTTCCTAATATCTAATCTAAATCCATCCGCTTTTACCTTGAAACTGTTAATCCTTGTCCTATCACAGCAGGCCTTGCTAAGTTTTCTCCCTCCTACTTATAAGCCCCTTTTAAGTACAGAAAGACTGCAGTAAGGTCTTCCTGGAGCCTTCTCTTCATCCATTCCTTACAGTATAGCTGTTCCAGCCCTCTGATCGTTTTTGTGTTCCTCCTCTGGATCCTCTCCCACGGGTCCATGTCTTTCCTGTGCTGAGAGCTCCAAAGCTGGATGCAGGACTCTAGTGGGGTCTCACCAGAATGCAGCAGAAGGGCAGAATCACCTGTCTTGACATGCTGACCACACTTCCTTTGATGCAGCCCAGGATTAGATTGGCTTTTTGTGCTGTGAACTCACATTGTTGACTCATGCTCAGCTTTTCATCCACCGGTACCCGCAAGTCCTTATCCTCAGGGCAGCTCCCAATCCCCTCATCCCACAGCCTGTGTTTGTGCTTGGGATTGCCTCGACCTAGGTGCAGGACCTTGCACTTGGCCTTGTTGAACTTCATGAGGTTTAGGTGAAGGAACAGAACGATAGTTTACTGGAGTTACAATAGGAATTGGTGTTCTTGATTTTTTTTTTGTCTGAAAGTCTTACAAAACTATGTAAAATATGATT
Source organism: Dromococcyx pavoninus (assembly GCA_033558185.1). Lineage (NCBI taxonomy): Eukaryota > Metazoa > Chordata > Aves > Cuculiformes > Neomorphidae > Dromococcyx > Dromococcyx pavoninus. Next base: position 4,393,153 of record JAUMJL010000212.1, read on the forward strand.
TATGGAGGGCTTGCAGTGTCACCACAGTGAGTTCTGTGTTAAATTTGTTTGCTATTTGTAGCCTGATATTAAGCAATACAGAGTCTTGTTTTGGTAACAAAACAGATAAAGGGTGCTACAAAAAATATTTTTTCAGTGTTAAGGGTGCAGGAACCATGACAGGATCACTTTCTTTAGATACCAGACCATGCTAAAAGAAATTTTCTTTCAGAGAAGAATGAATCCCAGGGGATGGTATAAGTCAGTTATTTTTATAAAAGTTAATTTTTGACAACCCTAATGTGAAAAAATCAAATATAGCAAATCCAAAATCTGTATTGTTACGCTGTGCAGCTGTTCCCAAAATGTGAGGATATCATCTCTTCACAAAAAGATGAAATGAATTTCTGTGTCACAGTGGGGAGTTTCTTTGGGTTGTCTGTACATTCTCTCATCTCTCTTTTATTACGAATTCCTTTCCCTAAGATAAACCGATTAGGTAGCTAGACTAAGATATTTTTTTAAAGTTATTTAATGAATGAGGGAAGTGAATTGGATCCTGGAGTGATGGATTCCTGAAAGTCTTTTGAAAGGCCCTTTGCGGCAGGGGGAGTGTTTTTCAGAAATATTATTACGGTGCAATTTTACAAGCCCTTGCACACACCTTTAGCTTAAAACATTTTAGTAAGTACCACTAAGTGGGTAGAACTACTTATAGGCCCAGAATTAGATAGGAGGTTGTTTTAGTCCAGAGGACTGTGAATTTGGTGATTGTCGACAGTGACTGTAATTTCTCTTTGTCATCTCTTTGATATACCGGATACTTGTTGTACCCACTTAATTTTAATCTTTCTCCTCATTGTAGAGCAACAGGGAGCCATTTCAGTTGAGGGTAGCAAATGAAGTCTTATTTCCTAATAAAAATATATGTTATTTATGTGGATTCCTGGCAGCTTAGACCTAAAGTTTGAATGTGTTTTGTTAGCATGTAGTTTTGTGAGCTGAGTCATTACTGCTTTGAAGTCAAATGGTTTGCCTTATGTAAAATTTAGTAATACTTTCAGTAATTTAATAATACATTCAACGTATTTCCGTGGAATTCCACCGCTTCTTTCTCAGGTATTTATTGTAATTTTTGAGTGAGTTTTGTATGTATCACACAGAAATAATTGGAGGAAGAGGAAAGGGCCCTGGGTCCAGTGATGATTTTATGTTATTTTTTCAGACTCCAGATGTTTTTGTTCTGTTAACTAGAATATCCGGATGAAACTTGCATTGGAATGTAACCGAAACATTTGCAACTGTGCCACTGTGATGAAAGTCACAGGATTAAAACCGCTGATTTATCACATCTTTAAATATGCATTGGTTGATAGAACCTTTTTATTATTTTTCTTAAAGGGTTGCATTGTAAAGACATTGACCATTTTCATGGTACTGTCAGCTTTTCGTTGAGATCATTGCTGTATTGTTATGCATAGGTGTATGTGTACTTGGAAGTTAATACGTCTTTATACTACTGGAAGTGAATTTTGGCCAGAGGTTTGTTTCATGTGCATGACTTAGTAATAAAATAGAATTGCTTTTCAGATCCTCTCTGATTATTTAAGTCATTTTTTTTATTTGCTGAGTTATTAATCCACTTTGGTGAGTATGAGTATGTAGCACTGGAAATAAAAAAAAATATTTTCCAGTGTTTTTAGTGAGGAAATACATATGTTACCTACCTTTTTTTTTTATTCTGAGCTTTTCAGTAAGTTTAATCAGATGTTCAGTCCTGTTCATCTCATTTTGCCAAACATTTAGTGAAAATTACTTCAATTTTTTATATAGTTGCTCTTCTTTGTGCGAGCTGTACTACCTTTAGTAGACTAGACTTTGAAAACCAGTTCCAACTCAGACTGTCAAATAACTGGCTATTACCTCTTTTTTTCCTCTTTTTTTCCCCACAGGCACGGGGATAAAACTCATCTCTGTTGTAGAAAGCTTCTTTTCTCAACAGGAATGTGTTATAAACCAGTTTCTTAAGATGGTAGATGTCACCAATGTCTTGATGCAATAAGGTGCAGTTCGTGAACTTGGTGTTTCTCGAGGAGTGCCAAGATCAGTCTTGGCACTCAGTCAACCACAGGAGCCAGAGGAAAATGAAATGAGACGGCTAGTGTGGCTGTGGAGGAATTCTGCAGTGTTTTGTGCAGTAGGACTAGGCTCCAGCAGGCTTCATGTGCATGAAATGCTATGGCAGTACTCCAGCCGGGTTTTAAGATAAGTGAATAACTAAGGCTTATCTGGAGAGTGGGATAGAAAGTTGAGAAGGAAGAGTGTCGCTAGGATTTTTGTGGGTTGTTTTATTGAAGGGTAGAGAGGGAAGAGATTTTCAAGTTGACAGCACAGATGTATACAACTCAGGAAAAATGTTCTTTCAGACTACTTAGTATAAATCCAAATGACACTTCTAAGAGTGAAGTCATGACTTGTCTTACATAGAATGAGAAATAAAAACTATTTGAAGAGGCGATGTTACCATTTCTCTATAGAGTATGAATCAATTTAAAATAGAACAATTTAAATGCAATAGGTTATGATTAATCTTGTCCCAAAAATATATACTTATTGATTTAGCAGTGTGTTATAATTTACAGCTGAATGTGACCCTTTAGCAGTATGTAAATAAGACTTGCTTACAAATTTCTTTTCTCCTTTTCACTCTCTCTGAATTTCCTGCTCTGTTTCCTTAATATTTAATTATATAAATATTCACTATTCTGTTACGTTGACAGGGGTTTTTTTTATTTATTTTGTCAGGAAATAAAGGATGAACTTAGTGGATGGCTCTTTAAAATAAGTAGAGAGTGTTTTGTTCTTGAGACATCTATCTGTTCGCTTGAACATGAACCATAACTCAGTAAAATGCGAAACATTTTCTGTGGATAAACTAATAGCTATTGATAGTGTGCTTGGTGTATTTTTCTTATACAGTTACGAAAATATTTTCTGTTCTTTAAATGGATTGATTAGTATGATTAGAAACAGTCAGTTCTAGAGACTCAATACGTCTTTTTTGATTAAAGTTGTACTGGTAGAGTAAAAGAAACAAATTCTTTCTATTTTTTTTTCTCGGGAGTAATTTCCTGTGCATCAAACTGATCTGTCTTGGTTGTTACATTCTTTCAGCTGCCTTTCCACTGATTATTTTACATATCTGACCCTGCAGTGAACAGGTTTAAGGAGCTAAGTGGCCAAAAATGAAAACTGTAGACCTGTCCAGTTTAACTCCCAAAACTGGCTTGCTCAGAGTGAGAAAGGCATTGCTGCTGAGTCAAAGGAGGGGTGGGGATTTTTGTTTAGAGGATGGGGAGACTGGTTTAAACTGTCCTGGAACTTCATCCTCAGACCTTGACTGGATCATTGCTGTATACAAACATGCTGCTTGACTGGTTAATCTGCAGCCCTGAAAATTACTGTGGGTTGCTTTAATCGATTTACTCATTCTTAGATGCCTACAACATACACAGCTTTGGAAGCAAATTATAATGTTAACCTGCTTTCGAAGTTTGTTTTGAGAAGAGCTGGGTGGAGTCAATTTTTGAGACATCCATCTTGACTGTTGCGGATTTGCATTTAACTTAATTATTCTGATTTCTGTGCTGTTTTTATTCAAATGCTTCTTGATAGCGTCAACAATGTAATTGCTGTTTTCTACTGTTTGAGCAAATGGAAAGAAATACACTTCAAAAGGTTGTTCTACACTTGTCCTTGATACAGTGTGTATATTACAATGTCACATAGTGATAATTACTGTATGTGAAATTTATCAGAACGGGTCCGTCTTAATGAAAAGTGCAAGCTGTTCAGTAACTTCCGTTTCGGAACCCCTCCCATTTTTCTTCAGCGAATTAAAAAAAAGCAATTACCAATATATTTTACAATTTCAGTGTTTTTACATTTGTTATTTATGGAAGTCCTTCAAGCTTTGTCAAAAGATGTAGCAAATAACTACATCTTGTATTCCAAGAGTCACTTACTACAGCTTCTAGGCTTTTTTTAATTTTACCTTTAACATAATACTATTGAAATGACTTTAATAGACTATAATATATTTAGACGTTTCAAATTTATTAACTTTATTTTTTAAAACTTACATTTAAAAATAATTTTTATACATTCTGTATAGTTAATGTGTGCAGTATCTGCTATGATTTGTGTTGTATAAGCCAGATATTTCGAGCTGTTGAGACTTGGAGGTATGTAATGTAGGAGGGATTGAGTGCATAGATTTTCTTTATATATCTCTTACGTGCATTACTGTTAATGTCCTGTTAGGGAAGGAGTGCATAGGAGAGACGAGCTTGTATTAATGATCTCATTTACATAACCTTTTAATGAAAGGCTTAGCCGAATACAGTATCTTGCTAAAGAGATGAAATGACATCACATGGCTAAAACTTAAAGTTTGGAAATTCCAGACTTTGTTAAACTATAAACTGCATTCCAAAAAAATATGGAAAATAAATACTTTTAAAGTAAAGCTGTGACTTCCTATGGCCACCCAGGCGTTCTGTCAGTGTTGGTATTCTAAAGCCCCAGTAGCTGATGCAGTGATGTGCATCTCCTTAGGAAATGGTGCCAGGCCAGACCCTCTTTTGCTCTGCAGTCAAGTTTTGGAAATGCTCTTAAATAGCTTTGCTACCAAACCTTCACTAATTTACTGGCAGTATTTTCAGTTACGTTGGATGCATCTGTTAAATTTCACTCTGTAGTCTTGCTCGCTCAAAAATTCTGTTTGAAGCATATGGAAATTAAATGCTTCTAATAAAGCTACAATTAACTAAAATGATGTGGTATATGTAATACTTTCACAGAAAATGCTGAGATAGTATCATTCCATGCAACAGACCTCCAGAACGTCTTTCTAGATATTTATCAGTAATATTTATTTAGAATTTCTCTGCTTTTATTGGTAGGGTTGCTAGGGTGCTGCTGTTTAGCTGTGAAGTAAGCTTGCCTATTGTATTTTGCCATCAAATAGACTGAAAAATGAAAGACCTTCAGAGAGCAAGCTAAAGGAGGTGCTAAGTTCAAGGACAAATGCCTAGCGTCTTCCACAGGTCTGTATGTGCATCTAGGGGAAAGGAGAACAGCTGACTGGTGTAATGTAAAGAGAAGAACTCTGAAAATTATTGTTTAAAAGCTTGACTTTCCTAAAATTCCCCAGTCTTCAAAAGTTTGGGGTCTTTTCAGTCTGAATGTTTGAAAAGGTCTCTTATGAGTGTGCTCTGATGAGAAGAGCAGCATGCATTGTTAGTACAGCAGACCTCTTCACATGTAATGAAGAGAAAAAAGTACTTGTAAGGAGAATATGGCACGGCAACCTGGACTATATAGATAAGATGGGTTTAAAAAGCTGTGAATGTGCTGGATGAGTAAGACATTGCAACTCTGAGGAAGACCTGCAACCGTGGTCAAACATTTCATATTAAGATAAGTCAATGACAGCTTATGAAAATAATGCAAGGTTTGTTTTGAGAGAATGAAATTTTGTCTGAGAATCAAGCTGAGTTTGAGCTACAGCAAGGAAAGAAACCCCAAGAAGAAAAAAGCAGGAGACGAGGAACACAAGAACGTAGCTTTCTTAAATAACTACTTCTGGCATTGTGTTACAGCACAGTAAAGCACCACTTTTTAAAAAGCCTTAAATATTAAAGTAAGGCAGTTCTGCTGACCTAAGTAGACATAAAGTGAATCTTGACTGAAGTGTCTTATTGCAGCACAAAGTAGTAAGAAACTTCTAGCTGTTTGTCCTCATTTCTGTAGTGTAAAGAGCTGCTGCAACTTGGTTTGCAAGTGGAAGTTGCACAATCACTTATCTCATTTTCATGTCCCCAGCAGAGAACAGCTTACCTCTGTGTTTACATGAACAATACTTCATGTTCCTCTGAGATACCCAAAAAATCACAGCATAAATTCCATTCATCTTCATCCTTCTATCCTTATAGTGTACATTCAGTCTGTTTCTGCCCAGGGAAGGACCTAGCTCTTTTAGTGGGACATGAGGTGCCAGTAGGAAGATGGTGCAGCTGGGAGGCAGCTGAGTATTAGGGCTTTTGGAGGGATTGTTGGAGGTCTCCGAATGCTTCCTTGGTTTAGATTTGGTGAGAAAAGTGAAAAGCAGGAAGTCTGTTTACTAAGACCATGGCTAGCTGGAAGAATACGCTTAATCACAGTGTGCCATAATTCAGTCAGCAGGTAAATTTGCATACAGTGTTGTGATTTACATTGTATCAGCTATAGCGAGCATAGCCTCACTTTCTTGTATTGTGAAATTAATAAATGCACGATTTCACACTTCAAGTTTTAAGTTTGACGTATGCATAGTGTGGATAAATTACAAGTCACTATAATATTGTTAAAAATTCCTGCTTTTCATACAAACACTCCCACAGTAGCTCATGCAGGTGACTGTGTTATGTAAGCTCCTCCTTAAATTTGAGGGAGATCAGGAAATTAAATGATTTTCCCATCTAATCCTGTACTTCTAGAGGACAATATTATGTTTGAGCAGCTGTTCACAGGGGTGGGAAGGTGCCCTGTTCTGCTTTGTTCAAGTACTTCCTGCGGGGAGTGAATGGAAGATTTTTAAAATAAAGCAAAGTATGTTTATCATTTGCTTAACATTTTAGAAGATGACAATGTCATACTGTTAATTTTGCACATGCAGTCTTAATTACAGCAACTGAAGGGGTGGAGATTATTATATAGCAAAGCATGGTTGCCGGTTTCCATGTATGTTATAAAGTATAGAATCACATAGTCATTTGGTTGGAAAAGACCTTTGAGATCATTGACTCCAACTGTACCTGTCCACTGCTAAACCATATCCTGAGCAAGATTTTTTTTTTTTGTTAATTGACTAGAACAACTGTAAATGTGAAATTGATCTGCAAAACAGCGTATCCTAACAACCAACCCTGAATCCTGGTAAACTGCATTTTGGTAAAAAGAATGTTTGTTCAACTAGAATAGAATTCCATGTCAGAAGTAAGAACAAGACTTCTGCTCTGAGGGCAGTGTTGTCTGAAGGGAAGTCTCCTAGTTTTGAAAATGCTTGTCTGTGTGGGTTTGGGGATATTTGTTTTTCTTCCCTTTTGCAGTTTGCAGACACTTAGATGTTTCTGGCAGGTAGAGGGGAAGAGCTGCCAAATAGTGTTGTGGAAGCAGATTGGAAGACTTCTTAGCACAGGGTGGGAATTCTGATTCTTATTCCTGAATGCATAAAGGGACATAAAGCCCATGCTCCTGATGGCGCCTGTAGAGCTGTACAGAGTGGCCAACCCCCAGCCACGATCATAATTCCTGCTCTGCTTCCAGAGGTCTTCTTCCCAGAGGCTACTGCCGTAGTGTACCATCTTGCACAGCCTCAGCTGTTGGGCACAGACATGGCAGCTGGGTTTGCTAGGAGTTTGTGATGAGGGTAAAGCGATAGATACCTTTTAAAGCATGTGTTTGGATATAGTGTATTTTGCATATTTGTTTGAAATTGTTTGAGTTTTGTAAAGCCAAATAAAAGTTTGTAAAATTTCAGTCAGCAGGTGAATTCTATAGTGAGAAGGCCAGCTTCCTTGCATATGACAGGTCTGAACAGTGGTAACCATCAAGGTTTTTCCCAGGTTTAAAATAAGTTACAGCTTTTATTACTTCGAAAGATACTTCGTAAAGAGATACTATGCTTTCCTGGTTTATTTAAAACACAGTTACTATATACAGCACTTAGCACTTTTTACAAATGTATTTATACAACTGTAAGCAAGGGACACTTCAAGTAAGTACAAGGTTTCTAAGCATTAAGTAAGGGGGATTTGTTTTGTTATGGATCTCTTGCAAAAATGGGAATAAGCAGGTGATACAATGGAAAAAGCTGCTATTGAACTCCTTCAGTTGCTTTCATTGCATAAGTAGATGTTTTCTATGTTGCTAGTAGACATTTGCTTATTTTAATTTATAGCACCTACCAAACTTATCTTTGGTCTTGATGTCATTTGCTCCCCTTTCACAGCATGCACTGTCCTACTGTTTTGGCTAAGAAGGGGGTGCAACTGCAGGATTTTTTTTGAACTGATTCTGTTTCCCACTGAAGGAAGTCAGTTGCTTGCCTGAATGTTGTGTTTGCAGCATGCATGAGGTTTGAACCTGTGGTGACGTTAGTAGAGTGAAAATTAATAAGAGGGAGTAGTCTTGTGTAGCTGTGCACCTACTCCAGGCAGAAGTCTCCATCTAGAAGTCTGCCTGCGTTTCCAGTTTCAGTGGGAAGTTCAAGTAACAGGTATTGAGATCATCCACATTTTCATTTGCAGCACGGCAATAGGGCTGTGCTGGACTCTGGAAGAGTCATTGGCACAAAATACAACTGCACAGGCGGCATGGAAGTGGGTCACTGCTGTGGGTTCTTTCCCTGGGAAGGACATCATTATCTTCTTTTAAAGTACCTTTCTCTGGGAACTGGGGCTGCTTGTGATTCTGAAATCAGGGCTATCTTTTGGCAGAAGATAGGACTTCTAACGTTGAGGGTCTTTTTTGTTTGACGTGTACTCTGCACAGCCTGTGCTGTTTACCTGAAAGGCATCCCATTTGTCTGTCCCCTCCTGTCTGAGGTGCTGCCATCCCCGCTTTTGCTGTGTAAGCCTACTTGGATGGCTTATTGCAGAACCATTTAGTTTGGAAAAGAACCTGTAGATCGTCAAGTCCAACCATAAACTTAACATTACAAAACAAACTTCCATTTCCAGATTATTTATTTGCATGTTATTCCCGTGGATGTAATGTGGGACATCTTGGAAACCATTTACAAATAACGACTCATATACTATGGGATGTATGTGTGCTGGTGAATCAACTGAAAGAAATCTATCTTGCTGACTCAACAAGCAGCTTTAAGGCATGTGTATTTTTCCTTAGTTGGAAGTGGGAAGGACTCAGATAAGAGGTCATAAAATCTGATTGTCAATTTATTACTCTTTATTAGTGTGCTAGTTTTTATATATGTATGTAGGTATATCTGCAAAAAAATTACATGGTCCTCTTACTAAAGAAATTTGTAGACAAAAATTGTAAATAATTCAAGAACTAGTTCTAGAATTCTAACACTAATTTGTGTTAATTGTGTTTTAAAATTTTATTTTGAAATAGGCAGCTTCAGTTTCTCCCATAGTATGGTTCAATGATAAGTAAGGAGTTAAATTTCCATTTAATTCATTTGCTGGTATTTATTTTTAATTTTAGTATCTAATTAAAATTTATGATACGATTTAGTAGTTAATGGAATTTAAAGTCTATGATGAACTGTTGGTTTATAATTAGAATTAAAAAATTCTGATTGAAAAGGCAATAACAGTTTTATCTGGTCGTCTCCTATTTTTACCAAAGTGATAACAATATTTAGAATTCCTTTCAAAATGTCTTTGGAATGATCTTTGGCATTTCCCTGTATAATACTTTTTTCTGTCCTTTCATCTTTTTAACTGTTGACTTCCCTTCTTGTCTGCATTATGTCTGCTAAAACTCTGGCGTGTTCTTTCTGGTCATTTTACTATAAACCTGGATTTTTAGATAAATGATTTATTGAAGAAACCTGTCTGTCAATTCTTATTCTTCCAAATCCTTTGTGTGAACAAATGGGATCTAGTTTTCAAGCCAAACTTGCATCAGTATTTGTGGTGAGTAATGTTTCTTCTCTTAAATATCTCCTAATTTGATGACTGCAGTATTTCTTAGCCTAACACTTTCTTGACTGCCTTTGGAGATGAGGAGTTTATATTGCTACTATTAGTCAAATGGAATTATATGGGCTTTTCAAGCCGGCACTTCCTGGTCAGTTTATTATTTAGATGTTTTTATGTCAATGTAGGATCAGACACAGTGGCAGGGATTAGTTGCGCGCTAGTGAAGTTTCACGAGTTGTTGTTATTGTGGTGAAAACAGTAACTGTCATTCAGTATTTCTGAAAAGTACACTTAAACATTGGTTATTCGAGCACATAATGAAGTTAGATATATGCTTTCAAGGAACTGAAGTTATATTTTCAGATAAATGAGTCAGCATAAAGGATTACTGCTTCTAGGATTTCTATTTTGGTATCTATCCTAAAGTGTTTCCACTGAGAGTGAATGGCATTCTGAGTGAAGAGCTGGCTTATATATAGAATTGCATAGTGATAGATAACAAAACGTAGAAATAAGTATTAGAAAGTAAGCTGCATTGTAGGTTATTGTACCTTTCTTTTAAGTGATAAGAATCAACACACTAGATTTCTATAATACTAGGTTTGTGCGTTAATGTTATATGTTTTCTTGTGAGTTGAAAGTCTCTCACCTGCATGCATTCATCTTCCTGATTTATCTACGTGAGGTTAAAGACCAGGAACCTCTCTTAAAGAATAGAAGGAAGTAAAGATGCATGTGAACTTCAAAATATCCTGGGTTTGAATGGGATTTTTTTTTGAGAGCTTGAAAACTTGCGTGCCCATCTGAAAGTCACATTACAGGTCTCATGGCTAAAGGGATGAATGTGCAAGTGTGTAGCTAAAACTTAAGTTTTATTTTATCTGTAATTACCAGAAGAGCATAGAAGCATCATCTTTACTGTAAAGAACATTCTACTAGTACTTTTAGTGTCAGAACAATTTCGCTATACTGAGTGTATTAGTAGATGTCTCTTGAATTGGACGTGAAAATAGTAGTTTCCTAGGTTGGTAAAATTGTGCAACTAATACTACATTAAAAATTGAGATAGTTGTTCTCTCTTAAAAAAAAGATACCAGAATTCTCTGCTAAAAAGACTACAGTTTCCTTTGCTATTCGATGTGATTCATTTTCAGAAAAGCAAATGAAAAGATCTTGTATACATAAGCACTCCCAACTGTTTGATTTGCACCTACATCTGGAACACTTGGAAAGATGAATGTTCTGGGAACTCGTTATGCAAATGCCAGACCAAGTGTCCCACTTTATTTCAGAGTTACCATCTAGAGTATTACCACAACAAATAGCCTTCTTTAACTAGAATGGGGTTTAACCAGCTGTAAAATTGATTATCAGTCATGGTATTTCAGAAACTGCTATGTGAGAGGTTTTTGCATTGTCTGTGCAGCAGTGAAAATCAAGTTCCTAGAACACTGAATGTACCTGAAATGTTCTTTTTAAACTGCCAGAGAGAAATTTTATACGCTTAGTTGAGTTGATTTGTTTTCACTGAGTGAGAAATGAAGTTGAATCTGGGAAAGAGGATGCAAAGCAATATTGCACAGCCATTCCAGGCTGAAAGGATTATCATGATGTGGAAGGGGAAGTGAAGTAATATTGGGCACTCAACTTCTATTTTATTATAGCTTAGGTTTTTAAAATTTTTCTTCTTAATATAGCTATATTTCTATGTAGTTGTGATGACACTTCCAAGATTTACAAGTTAGCTTAAAATAGATGCAGTGTGACATTGAAATATCACTAAATGGTGGATAGTTTTCTTTTTCTATGTATTGCTAAGATTAGAAAAATTGTTTTATTCCACATAGGGCTGCTACTGAGTGCTTTTAATTTTTTTTCTACAATGTCATTGCCAGCCTTATATCAGTGGTATTTGATGTGGCTGTTGCCAGAGTTGGCATTTGAACCCAGCCTCAATTTTCTCATGTTTGAGGCAAAATACAATGAACTGGTTTCATAGTGGCTTCTCTTAGTCTCTGTCTCACTTGTATTTTTCCTTGTGTATCTTTGAGTTTGATACATTTTGTCCAGAGCATGTAATACTATGTCTGAAAGACACTGTCTTGTTTCCTTGTAATTACTTATAGGGATTGAAGCGGCTTGCATAGGAATAAAGTGACAGTTGCTTGAAGTATAACATGGAGGTGGATCACCAAAATGGAAACTAGATTGTATCAGGAGTTTGTCTAGCCTGAATACCCTGTTTCCAGCAATAGGCAATAGCTCAGAAGTATCTGGGATCGAGTGCAGCAAAGGGGTTCTTTCAATTCCATTGCAGTATCTCAGCCTGTGGAGATGAGGCAGTTTCGGGACTCTGGGGTAGGTGTGGTGGTTTTCTGTCTCATAGCTTTTGACAGCTTTATCTCACAGCTGTCAGCCCAATGTAAACTTCTGGCAGCAAGAACATCCCGTGACAATGAGTTCTAGCCTAACTCTATGATGTGAAAAAACCCCATCCTTCTGCTTTGAGTCTCTTGCATGGTTGCTATGTTTACTTTCCATCTTCCTATTAATGGGGATCCAGCTGGCCAGTGACTGAGTCACCGCATACATACGAGACCAGGTTCCAGCCGATTGCCTGTGATGCTGTCTGGTGTTGTCTCTGCTTATTTCAATTTGTGCTTATCCACCAGGCATCTCTTATCTTAGATTTGACTGCAGTACAAAACAAAACCATCATGATCTTCCACAGGCAGGCCCTGGTCCATGATCGATGACGCCGTGATAATACAATTCACAATGCAATATTGTTTCACAAAACATCTTGTCACCTCTTTCAACAGCAGTGTCTAGCCGAATAGTTTGTGATATCTCTGGAGATTTACCCTGTCAGTATTTGAGCTCTGGGTGTAACTTTTCAGAATTGAATAAAAATAGCCATCATAGGATAATTTAGGATGCAGGGGACATGTGGACGTCTTCTGGTCAAAGCCGCTGACAAGCTTTTAAGCAGGTTCAATCAGATCACGTTTAAGAATTAAGTTCTGAAAATCTCCAAATACAGAGATGCCACATCCTCTCTGGGCAACTTGTTCCAACCTTTGACCATGGTGGAAAAATGTTTCAATATAGGTGGTTGCGGTTTTCCAAGAGGCAACTTGCGTCTGTTTCCTCTTGTCATACCCCTCTGCCACAGGCCTGCTGCTGACTCACGGCCAGCTTCTTGTCCACCAGGACCCTTGGATCCTTTTCCTCAAAGCCACTCTCTAGCCAGGGTGTGTGGCGGTATTCCATCCCATGTGGCGGGAGTCTGAGTGTGGCTTTAAACTGCACAAGGCCCTTGTCAGTCCATTTTCCTGGCCTTTGGCTATCCTTCTGAATAACAGCTCTGCCCACTAGCTTATCAGTCACTGCCCCTGGTTGTTATCCATGAAGTTGCTGAAGGTACACTGTGTCCGTCCTAGCTTTTTGTAGAAACATTAAATGATACTGGTCCCAGTATCACTCCCTGGGCAATGCGTGTGATCACCGGCTGCCAATTTGGATTTGATGCTACTGATCAGGATAATTCTTTGCGCGTGATGGTCCAGCCAGCTTTCCTCCCAACTGATCGTTCATTTACCCACTTGGCGTATAAGATTGCCATAGGAATCTCTGCTGAATATCTTGTGGAGGTCCAGATAAACAGCATACAGTGCTCACTCCTTTGGTATTGAAACAGTCATTTCATTATAGAATACAATCAGGTTGGTTAGGTATAATTTAATTGTGATTAGTTTATTCAATTATGAGTTTCTTCATGTATTTCAAAATGGTGTCCAGGGACCTGAAGTTAACAGGAATTCTGGCTTGTTGTTCTGCAGATATTCTTTCTTGCCCCTGTTGAAGGTGAGCATGACACATGCCCTTTTCCAGTTGACAGGAAGCTCCCCCAGTTGCTGTGGCCTTTCAGAGATGGTAGAGAGTAGCCTGGTAATGGTTTTGATTGGCTCCTTCACTGCCCCTTGGATCCCATCTAGACTGGAGCTCTGTATGTCTTAGGGGACAGCAGCAAAAAGGCATCGAGTGTTTATCTTCCGTCCCTAGGTTTCCTGTCCTGCTGAGAAAGTGTGCTCATGTTTAATCTTGTAGGTGAGATAACTCATTAATATAGATCTATGCACAGAACTAACTCGTTGCTTGGTGAGTTGAAATTGCAGCAGCAGATTGCAATAGACCCTTGCTTCCTCAGGCTTTCCAAAGTCTCAAAATCTGCAGACAGAAAGTGTAGCTGACAGCATATCTTTGCTGCTGCTGTACTTCATACTTTTTTACAATAAAGAAATTCCTTATTTAAGGACTATCTTCCACTACCCCAGAGTTATTTGGACTCATGGATATAGAAACTGATTTTTATGAAGCTGACCTGCATGTGCTGAGTTCAGTAGTATTTGTAGCATCACAGGATGATTTAACTTTGAAGACCTTAGGAGCTCATCCAGGTTTGAGCCCTGCTCAAAGCAGCTGCATGATGGTTATCCCGAATAAAGTCGTCAAGTTATGTGGGTCTGATAGGCAGAGGATGGTTGTGTTCCCTGTGCCCTTCCTCATCACTTCCCCCCTCTCCATTTTTTTGCTTTTCTGGCAGGTATTTCAGGAATAGGAAGTTTCTCCAAATTATTTCAGACAACAAAGACAATCTTAATCTTTTTGTTCCAGGGAACTACATGGGAGATCAAACACTTCTAGTTGAACTTGTCAGGAAATCCAACATCTCGACTTCCAGTCCTAAAGACTGAGGCTAGTGGCCTTTTAATTAACTACCTTTTTATTATTGAAGGTGATGAGACAACTTCAATTCTTTAATAATGCTTCATCATCGTGTTTTTATATATGATGGAATTATTGCTCTGGTCAGTCCCTGGAAGCATATGTATTGACTTTCAGCAGAAATCTAGAAAAGTTCCTGTTCTGCCTTGAAACCTAGAATTGAAATGATATTTATGTTATTTTACATATTTAAACATTTTTAAATATTTACATATTTTAACATGTTTACATGTATGCTTATTTTATGGGAAAACACATTACCTGTTTGAGAGACTAAGTTAATAGTGAATTTGATTGCAGTCTAGTGTCAAGAGGGATGTTTGCTTTTCAGGTGCATATTGGACTGTGGAATAGTGTATAATAGTGTGTTCATTTGAACCTCCAAATGAATATAATGGTATGGATGAAATGGGAATTATGCTATGTGAACACAGTTCTTCTAAAACAAGAACCCTAAAAAGCATTTCTTCAAATGAGTTCCATAAAAATCTTTAATCAAGTTGTATGCTGTTTTGTCAGTACTAGAGACCTGTATTAACTAAGATTCTGAACAGATGTAACTACTTTCAAGAACGTCGGACTTAAATAAGGTACTCATTTCAAAAAATGCTATATACTTTACTAATTAAATAAATTAAATTGTTTGCAAATAATTTTCCTTATTGTAATAATTTCCTTTATTTGTAGCCCTTCTTTTCTGTGAGAAAGGCAATTTTAGGGCTGCTTAGTTTTTTTTAAACTTAAAAAATAACCTTACCAATCAACAGTACATATGTATTATTGCAAAAATAACTTTTTTCCTGATGTTGATAGTATTTTGCTCCATTTATTTTAGATACTGTTGATTGGTATACATGGATATACGTATTAATTTGTTTAAATTACATTAATTTTTCTCCATTGTCATTAGGTAGCTACTCATGCAAAGATAATCTTAGCATAATTGTTTGGTCCATATTACTAGACAATAGAAGGGTAGTTTGAAGCTGAAAAAGGTTTTTTGACTCATAGTTATTTAAAATTAATTTTTATCACTTTTCATTTTTCCTTGTCTGTTTAATCTTTCCTGTTATCGCTCACCTGCAAGTTCCCTTTCTTCCAGCAATCATTTTTCCAGAAGTTGTCCACAGACCACATCTGTGTGTTAATATGTGAACTGCAGCTAAATGGTAGGGCTCTCTCTGTTTTGGCTCTCTTCTACTTAACTTGAATTGTTTCTCCCCTGGAGTAGAAACACTGCCTTTTTCTGCTAGCACATGGATCAGTGCATCCTGATTCGTGATGGATTGGTCTTGATATCTTCACCTTAAAAACAAAACATCAGCAGTAAGAGTTCTGAATTTTTCTGTACTGCATCCAAATTCTATACTCCTAAGTTAGATGTGGTTTTTATTGCTTTAGTTCTGTTAATCACTTTAACTGGAAATCTGGGCTCACAGAATTATGGTGGAGTGCAGCATGTATATTTTAAGAAATGTGGTGCAGCTGATTAGAACATGCTGCTGACATCAAATTTGAAGATAGGCAGGAGATACTGTGATAGGCAGGCTATTATTTATTGAGTTAGAAATGTTTTAAGTGATTTTAAACAGTTGCTGATATTTTTATTACAGGGAAGTTTTGTAATCATTCCTTTTATTATATCTAGTCAATCATGCTCCCAGGGGAGGAGGGTGCTAGATAGTATCTTGATTTTCCTTTTGAACCTTGTTGTTTGCAGTTCCAGCTACTGTAAGACAAATTGTTATGATTTTTATTATTTACTCTAATAAGTATACTTTTTTAGTTATTAGATTTTGTTCTTACATTTTATTTATCCAAGACAGCTTAAAAGATTAGTAAAAATATACAGTGTAATGCAATTATTTCATTGTATGAAGGAATATGTAAGAAATATATTTATCCAGAAATAAAAAATTGAGGGATAAATGGCTCTAATGGTGTACCTGGCTAATTGCTGAAACTAAATTTACCAACTGAAGTTGCAAAAAGATAAATAGAAAAATTTTCATGATGGAGAAGCAGGACTCTTTATTTAATATGAAAGAAACATGGCCTTGTGGTCAAATAATGATTTTAAGAATAGACTGTACAACTGTCTCCTACCTCCGCTCCAAGTGAGCTCCCTGACCTTTTATTGGTGTTCTTGCAGCTGTAGCCTTTGAAAGCCCTTGATTAGGAAAAGAGCAATGACTAAAAAGCCGTGACTTGCTTTTGGATTTTTATGAAATGGCAGGTAGTTCTGCTTTTTCAGAGTGTCAGCAGAACAGTTCCAGACAAAGATTTGTTTTCCATGCATTTTGTAGACAGTCTTTTTGCAGTTCTAGTGCTGGTACTGTTCTGCTTGATTTCGTAGGAAATCATCATCTGAACTGATGTGTGTACGGCTTACTGCGGGCAGTCAGAATTACGAGGCTGCTTTTGCTGTCCTGCAAAGGAGCTAAGCTTGCTGTTAAAGGCCTTGGAGAAATCAAATTAATAGGAAATAATATTATCTCCAGTGTTACTTTAACAGGTTTGCAGTTCTGGACTTCGGTGCACATTAATTTTTTAAAGCAATACCAATTTTAAAATCAAAGATAGCTAAAGAATCTGGAAATGTGCAGTGACTTCATCTGAAGGCAGATAATGCTGAACTACTTAGCTTTCCATGCCTGCAGTGATAAACAGCAAGACATGGCAAGACCATGTTTATTTTAATTGAGACTTATGGAGAAAATACCAACAACTGATTTGGAGAAGAAAACGTGCATTATTGTAATGGTTAAGTGTTAGCTACATTGAGGTTTCCTAAAGTTAATAGTATTTGAGAGATTATGTTGTTCCTTCACTCCTCTTTCTCAGTCCTCTCTCTTTAGCTTGATTTACTGCTTTTCTGTGTTTCCTCAACTAATTTATGAGGAATTCCCAAGTAGGCTTGGAAGGAAATGTGGAAGTTCACTAGGAAAGTCCTCTTCGCAGAAGTAGGATCTGCAGCTGGATCTACTGTAATAAATATTTCTCTAACTCGTGAATCTCTTGTGAAGGTGATTTCTCAGCTTTGTTGGGTAGGTGTAATGCATAAATTCTTCACTACTGCTATTTAGAAGTTTTTCCTTATCTGCAACGTAAATCTTCACTCATAATTAAGCTAATTTTTTACAGTCTTTGTGGGGTTGTGAGGAAATGTCAATTGTCATAATCATCATCACTCATAACAGCTTTAGTTGTTCCGAAAGAAGTTGTCCTCTCTGCTCTTAGCAAACCTTTTTTAAGACTAGAGTCTCTGGTCTTGACAGTCTTCCCTAGCACAGACAGGTTATCACTTCACTGCTCCTGCTAACCTACCCTCAGTTATTTTCCAGTCTTTTGCTGTCCTATATATAGGGATCCACAAAGCTGGATAGAATATTCTGGCTCAGACTATGACAGTATCAGCAAAAGATTTCTGATCTTATTTACAAAAGAGCCTTAGTTCTCTGTGAGGTCTTATACAATTCACCTCCTGTTTATGCATCCTAGATTAGAATTCTAGTCTGCTATAACCCTGTGTCATTTTCTGTTATCTTCTTCTTTACTCATTCCCGTTTTCATGTTCTGTACATTTAACTTCTTTTAGAAACATATGATGGTGGGAATTTTTCCCCCTCTTTTTGTCCTTATCCTTTGAGTTGCATCTGATTGTATTTTTTTCAGATTTTTTTCCTTCATTTTGAGATAATTTTAAATGCAACAAAAAGCATGTTCTCAGAACTCTGAGCTTGGTATCTCTGTAGATTTTTATTTGTTCTTAATAGATAAGTTTTTAGTTTTGTTTCTTTATTGTGGTAATGAAATATTCTAGAGAACTGGGATAGGACAAACCCAAGGGAATTTCTTTTGACACACTTTTCCAAATCCTGTTAATTACCTTTTGGACCTTTTTTCCATGATTTCCTATACAGTACTTTTTTACTTTGCTCATGAGAATTGCAAGTCTTGTGTTTTGTTCATTTGTTAAGATGGTTTGCTTTATCAGTTACACCATTTATTCTGCCAGGAATCAGTTACATGACCCTATTTTTTTTTTTAGAAGATCAAAATAAAAATGTAAAAACGTGGATCTTACATGTTAATCTTTGAGGTGTTTGCAGACTGGTTATTGACTTGTTCTGACTCCTTCTCTTCAAGTGTTCTGATCCGTAGTTTGGAAGCCCTCCCTCTTTAAAGGGTAGTGCTTTAATTTGCCCTTTTGAGTCCTGATTACCTCTACTGTTCTCCTGAGTTCCCAAAGAAAATTGTTTAAGACAGTCTCCATAAATAGTTTAGACTGAGTTTCAGTTGGTCTTACTGTCCTCAGCTAATTTCTTTAGGATTTTTTTCATTCTTATCCCTTGGAAAGGTGTACTGATATGTGACATTTGAAAAAATGTTGAAGAAAGCAGAGAAAAATGAAGCCTTCTGTGCATCTTTTGCCTTTCTTAACTCTTAATAGATTTTTATTTTAATGGGTCTTACATAAAATATCTTCCATAATTTCCTCTTATCCCTTGCAAACTGTAACTCATACACCTTTGCCATTGTGATCTTTATTTACATGCTTTTGCTGTTCCATAACGTTCCTTGAAGTTGTTGTTGTTACATCTTGAACAATGTTGTGATTATACTTGTGTAAGTATTGAAGGATGAAGTAATTTTGGGTCTATTACCATCCTGTCTTTACAATGGAACAGTTTGACACTGTGCCTTTCAAATTGCAAGGTAAATTGTATGAAGCAATTAAAATATGCGTGTAGGATGTAGCCCATGTGATGATGGTCCTTAAGGAATATTGCTTATATGATGAAGAAAAATTTGCATTTATTCAGTAACAGATAACATTAAAATAATTTCAGTCACTTGAATCATTTCAGTATTTGTTTACCTTCATATACAAAAATCAGATTGTGAGTAAAACCTCTTGTTAAGTGTTCACGTACTTATTTGTGGACAGAGCTGCTTTTAGGTTTCTCAACTGTATATAATACTGGTAAAACCTAAATCTGTTAATTAATGTAGAATAAGGAACTTCTAGAATAGCAAGACCATCCAACAGTAAATGCTGACTGCATTATCATGCTTTGAATTATTCTTTCACATACTAAGTGTGCTTAAATAAGAGAAAAATGAATTGCAACATATCCTAATAATCACTGAGTAGGATAAGCGTGGGAAAATTATATTTTTGCCTTGCATATGACATTTTAGTTGTTGTTTTGTATTGTATGCTCTTACAGAACTGTTTGCCTTCTAGCCGAAGATAGCTTCTATGATCTGGGAAGAAGTAAACCCTCAGGAAAGACCAGAATTATTTGAGGGTGTATTTGACATACGCAACAACACAGTGGGGGTTTAGTCTTAGTGAAGGCGTTAAATCCTGGTGAGGAGTAATTAGATGGGCAGTTCCTGTGTGCATAGATTTAGGAAGTTCTACCTGAAAAAGCATATAGGTAGTTAGAAAAATGTAATCTAAAGCTCCAAATTTTGCTGTCTTTACTGTCTGCTGCAGCATAGTTTACGAACTTTTATTTGAGGATTTGGAAGGGGAAAGCAATAGTGTTTTTAGTTTATGTATGTATAATGGTTTAATGAAGTTTTGTTAAGATCACATAGGTTTGGATTGGCAAGGGCTTCAGTAGGATTGCCTGGAATTAACATCGAGCTTGTTACGTAGAAATTATTATTTTTCTCAATTACTGCCCCTTTTGTCCAAGAATATAAACATTTAGTACCTGGACATCCTGAACTTTTCTTGCCTTCGTTCAGGTCTGTAACAGTTCAAACTCCTCACTGGGAAAGCCAGGCTCCATGTTGTCCCTACTGGTGTTGGCTGCTGCGAGAGTGGCCAGGAACACTTCTTGTGTAGGAGGATGTTGCAAAAATATTAAGCTTGGGCTTTTCTCTTTGATAACAATCTGTGGAGAACATTTTAGCATGTTTGCCATGAGCAAAAGGCTTTTGGTGGGGACTGAGCTGTCTTTGCCAACTGTGTATTTGTTTGGAACCTTCTATTTTTAGCCTGTTAGCTTCTAAGCCTTTTGTAATAGCAGAAAGAGGAAGCGAACAGTGAAATCACTTTAATAACATATTTCCTGCTTGAACCGACTTATCTCTGAGGCCTAGACAGAGGAGATGTCATTTCCGGGATTACTTCTCTTCAGTTTGGATGATCTGTTTTACTATGTAATCTTATGACCAAACTTTTCAATAGTAGTGCAATTTTTGTGTTGAGTAATGTAAACTACAAATTTTAATGAAAAGGTAAAGCTTTAAGGAAACACCTTTTGACAAAATACTAATGTGCAAGACAAGTCTCTTAAACTATGTGTTGATATGAACTTGAAATCCATTACCTTAAAGTTATCTTCAGGAGCTTAAAATCTTGTATTTAAAAGAGTAATAGAGTAAGATTTGTTCAGAAGGATAAAAAAAAATTGCTACTCTCTTCCTCGAGATGCCGATACTCATCACCTCTCTTTGACACCAATGGTACCTGACTGTCCTCAGGAGTCAGGACACTTGCAAGTACTTTTGAGTCTGTATAGTAGAAGCAAGAACTGCAATTCATTGTCAAAAATATGCTTAGGACCAGCTGAGAAACTTTAATTGCATTAAGGGATTGTAAAGAGTAAGAAGATTCCGATACTGTAAATTGATACTACCATCACGTATTAATGTAGTTATATTGTACATATGTTAATGAAAGTGTAGCTTCAAGTTGTATTTGGTATTGGAGTTAGGTGTTGTGTATAGACTACCGAGGCTTCATTGTGCTAGGAAAATCATAAAAGATGGCCCAGCTGTTCTCCATCAGGGCATTCAGCACCATCCTTTTCTATGTGTTGCAAGGCGAAGATCCAGATTTCTGCTGACGCACTCTACTACAGAATGAGATATCCTTTTTTTGGAAGGCTGTGTTTGCTAAGTAGTTGATATTACAGATTCCGCTGTGCAGTGTTGCAGGAAGTCACCTGAAGTCAGAGTATTTTCTGTTTGATTTGTGCAGGTTATTGAGCAGTTCCTGTGTAATTCATGCAGTGATTTATCCAGAAGTATTTAACAACTTCATTACTTTGGTTTAGTTTTGTTGTATTTTTTATAAAAAAAAATAATACAATTTAAGAATAGGTGCTAAGTCTTCTGTCCCTCTGAAAGATGAGTTCGATGTCGTAGTGCGTCACTCATTTATCTGTCATGGATCTTGCAGAAACCGTTATGGTCAAGGCTGTAACAATGCCTGTGAATATTGTTCTTAAATTACCAAACGATTGATACAATGTCTTCTTCATTGACTTCCTTTTGTGCTTATTAACACTGTTTTATGCTTCTTTTCTTAAGGAAGTTCCAAAGTGATGCGTAAGAATTTGATGACACAGTTCATGCTACAGAGATTGAAGAGTAAAATTCTTCCTTATCTCAGTGCAGCAGTGAAAATATTTTAGGTGTTACATCACAGAATGGTTGAGGTTGGCAAGGACCTCTTGAGGTCATCTGGTGCAACACCCTCGCCCCTCCAATGCAGGGTCCACTAGAGCAGATTGCTCAGGGCCACAGCCAATCAGGATTTCTCTGCTGATGGAGATTCCAGAACCTCTCGGGGCAACCTGCCAATGTTTGACTACCCTTACAAGAAAGAAGTGTTTTCTTGTGTTCAGATACAATTTAATGTGTTTTACCTTGTGCCCAGTTCCTCTTGTCCTGTCCGTGAGCACTGCTGAAATGAATCTGGCTCCCCTTTCTTCATTTCTTCCCATCAGTTACTTAAATGCACTGATGAGATCCCATGCCTCAAGTCTTCTCCAGGCTGAAGAGTCTCAGCTCTTTGAGCCTTTCCTCTTAAGAGAGGATCCTGTAGTGCCTTTAGTATTCATTGCCCTTTGCTGGACTTGCTTCAGTAAATCCCTGCCATTCTTGGTTTGAGGAGCACAGGGGTGGACACTCTACTCCCAGTGTGGTCTTACCAGTGCTGAGTAGAGAGGAAGGATACCTCCTTTTACCTGCTGAAAATACTTTCTCTAGTGCAGCCCAGGAAGTTGTTGGCCTTTTTTTTTCCTGCAAGGGTATGTTGCTGGGTCATGATCAGCTTTTTGTCCACTAGGACCCTCAGGTCCTTTGCAAAACTACTTTCCAGCTTGTCCCACCCAGCCAGTACTTGGTACGTGTGGGTTATTCCTCCCCAGATACAGAATCTGGCATTTCTACTTGTTGAACTTCATGATATTTCTATCTGTCTACTTCTCCAGACTGTTGAGAATGCCTTTGAATGCGCATTTTCTGAGCCTGTCCTGTCCTCCGTACATTCTAGTGACTGCTGCTGATACTGCCCAAGACAGTTCCACTGAATCACTTAATTTCGAAAATCTGCTTAATCATTAATGGTTTTTGTGGTGAAAAACGGCATCTCCACAGAGGAGGTAGTCTTATTTTTGTATGTGCATACTTAGGACAGTCTGGCATTCAAAATGTACATAATAATATTAGGCCTTGCCTTCAACTCTGCCGAGGCAGATTATTAGAATAAGTGTAATAATTCTCATGAGATTTGCAACAGAAATTACCCCTCCTAGATGTATTAAGAAATACAAAATCATCAGGTTGTCATCTATAGCCTCAGTTATTAAGAAAACTGAAAAAACGTCTAGTAATATTGGCTGTGTGTTAGTAAACGTGATGTGGTGTTCTGACCTAGATCTGTGTTGCCCTTTCAAGGCTCAAAAAATGAAGCAGCAACCTCAGGATTTTGTTCTTAGAACACTGAACAGAACTTCAAGTTCAGGCAGAACTCTGGAGATACTGAGTAGGATTGGAGTCTCTGGCTCTTCTCAGTATCTGAAACTAACTTTTATTTTGTTTGTCCTTGCGTAATTGGAAAGGGCTATGTGTTTTGAAGAGTATTTTGTCAAAGTTTTCTAGATTACCGAACAATGGAATTGAGTTAAATCTTGTAACAGGCATTTAAAATGCTAGTTTTAATTTAGATTTTGGTGATCTTGTCCCTTGTCATTATAAGGAGTCAAAATTATTTTCCAGGGAGACATTGATAATTGGTAGCAGAAAGGCATGTAGAGTTCTGGCTTGTCTTCTGTTGAGTCACCTCGAAAAAGTAGTCTAATCCTGTGAGCTTGAATTATGTGGTGAATTGTTGTCTTAAGTTTAGGTCATGTCTTCTTTCCAAGAAGAAAAATGTGCACTTTGCTTATGAATATCCAGAATAAAAAAGTAAAAAGAATGCGATGAAAGCAATAATATGGATAGTACAAGCATGAAGTTTTTGAATATGCAGGAAATGTTTAATGGAAATAAGAAAACCAGACTAAATTGAGTATCTTAAATCAGTGCTTAATGAGTGATATTACTTACTGGTTAAGGCTAGAACTGCTACTTCAGTTTAAGCTCCAGTGCCACTAAGCAGCATTAATGTATCTGAACTGTTTATAGACCAAGTTGGAGCCAGCCAGTGTGTGTTAGCTCCTTTGCGGTGACTGGTTTATAAACATACTTGAGAGCTTGTTTGATTTGCCTGCTAGGAATGTAATGCATGCTTGAATAATATATAATCAGTCTCAGTGTAGTAGTTTTAAGAAAGTTGTTAATTACAATTTTAAAACTCAATTAACTTATTTTTATTTCTTTTCAGGATGGCTTGAATTCTTTGGTCCTTGACCTGGATTATCCAGCACTGAGGAAGAACAAGAACATTGATAATTTCTTAAATAGATGTAAGTTGCAAGTGACCCTTAAACAATGACTTTGTTGTGATTGCAGTCATAGGAAGCTGAGAAGTCAGAAATGAATTGCTGAGTTTAGTTTTACTAATTTTTATAACTCAGAGCTTCTATGTTCAGAAGGCTTTGGAGGACCATTTATTACAGAGAGGTCTCATTTTGGGGAGTATTGCTGAAAGTATGTTGGAAAATACCAGCTGTAGACTGTAAGTTTTCCAACTACAGTTGGAACAATCCTTTTGTGTTATTTTTTATCTTAAGTATGTTATGTGACATAGTTTGCAAAGCATGTCCCAGTTATTATTGTTTAGGAGTTAATTTACTCAAAATGTCAACATTGTATATACAGTCTTATTTAATCTAACAGGGAAGCCTTCTGTTGATTTTTAAAGCTACCTTAAAATCTATTAGTGCATTTTAGAACCTTTGTGTAAATGTTTGTGGTTCTCCCCAAATTAATTGTAGACAGGGTCTTGGAGATTTTTTGAGCCCATGAAAATGCGAGACTGTTTCATTATAGTAGCTGTATTTTGGCTTTTTAAAGTGTTTTCTATCCATGTATATAAACAAATTTTTTAATTTTTTTTTTTAAAATGTTGAGCAAACCTTCTTGGGACAACTGTGTTTTGTAGTGAGCTTATGTTGTTTTTTTTTTTTCTAAAAAAAAAAGCCTTTTCTGTTGCATATTTTGAGGTTACTCAAATGCAGTCTTAACAGCCCCTCCTCTTTTGGTTCTTTACTGGTAGGAGCTCTATGTCTGCTCTGGGACTCCTTTGAATATCCACTCATGCTGCTCAGTTACATGGTGGCTGGTGTGGTCATTTGTGGCAAGTTCTTACATCTGGAATTCAGTGATTCTCAGTGAGGTTTAGCAGAGCCCCACTGCCGGACATAGAGCTTTACGGTTGCTTGTGAAGTCTCATTTAGAGAATTCACTGAAAACAATGAAATAAGGAGCAAATTAGGAAAGAGAGGCATACCTTTGGATTTTTC
Organism: Dromococcyx pavoninus; assembly: GCA_033558185.1. Lineage (NCBI taxonomy): Eukaryota > Metazoa > Chordata > Aves > Cuculiformes > Neomorphidae > Dromococcyx > Dromococcyx pavoninus. The sequence goes on from JAUMJL010000212.1 coordinate 4,418,351, forward strand.
TCAGTGTTCAAAAGAATTCAAGCAGATATTTATGAAAGAAAGGGTCAGGAACAGCATTTTAGATAATTTTGTTACCTGCAACTGTGCACTGTAAGCGTAATGTAGTGGAAAAGCCCTGTCTACGGAAAATAGGAAAGTGACACAAATGACAGTATCAGTCATTTTTATGAGCTGTTCAGATTCACCTTTACGTTACAATATTATTTTTAAAGTAGGAGAAAATTAGAAAACTTTTTCTAATCAAAAGATCAGTATCTTCTGGTATCTGGCTATTAAAAATAGCAGCTGTGGGAAAATTATTTAACCTTCGAAGCAGGGTTTTTTTTCTGCAGCCTCTGAACATTCTTGCTATTTGTCTTCCCTTTTCTGAAGGCTGTTGCTCCTTCTCCTACTCTGGCTTCTCTCCAGTTGTTGTAGTAAATAATATTAAGCATCTGACATGTCTCGCAGGCTACCAGCGGTAGCAGAACCCCAGAAATATATTTCGGTTCACCATTTTCTTAGTGCCTTTTTTTTTTAAATTGGCTGACAGTTTACAGTTGAAATAGCCAGATACTAGTTACAGAAAATTGTGAGATGTATTACAAAAAAAATCACAGTAGTTAATTAACAATTTTCAGGGGTGCACTTCATCCTTACCTTGTGAACTTAAAAAAAAAAAAAAGTGTGTAAGAGCTGAGTATCTTGATTCACACATTGTAGGGCCATGCATCTCTTAAAAATGAAAGTTCTCTCCTGTTTCCATATTGTTTAGGAGAGAATGAAAAATAGCGCTGCACATATTCTGTGGTTTACAGAGTTTTTAAAAAAAAATCTGAAATTAGAATTCTGTAAACTTTAGAAACAGGTAATATTTTGGCGTTGCAGCTGAACGAATCAGTCCTGCCACAATGATTTAGTTCAAAGTCCTTTCCGACACAGGTGTTTGTGTTGTTTGTTATAAACCGGATTGGGGAACTGAGTAGAATTAATTTAAAGAGTGGTGTGGTTGATTTGTTTATTGCTTTTTGTTAAAACTAGTCAGGCAAAAGAAGATCAAAGACCAGTTTCTGATTTTTCATTTAACTTCACTGATACTTGTGCCAGCACAAGGCGAGCTGCTTGGGTGCACGACAAAACATGACGATGGTTGAGTTCTTAGTGGCATTGCTGTTTTTTGCTGAACCCATATCTCATGGCTTTTTAGAAACTGTTCTGAAGGTAGCAGGTATTATTGTAAAGGAAGAGAGCGTACTTGTGTTTGCTGAAGGCTCTTTCTACCATGGAAGAAGAGATGGGAGTAGTATTAAGAATTTATGGAACAGGAAGTTGTTGCTCCCCTTAGGTTGGGGAACAGTGAGTTCTTGTCTCTTCTGATTTTTCTTGGCATGTGAAGAGCTGTAGCAAATGCCTAGATGAGAGTTATTGTCAAAATGTTCTGACAGGTTCTGAGGAGCAGTCTGTGCCGGGGGCCTGGAGCCTGCATCCCTCCTCAAGGCTTCCTGAGTCAACTGTGGAGAGGTGGTGGGGCCACCTTCTGCGTTAGCACTCTGTAATGCAGAGTGAAACAACTGAGGCGGAGTAATTGCTTATGATTGCTTTAATACATATTACACAAATTTTCAATAATTGTGGAGAACGCTGCAATAATCTTCGCACAGTCAGTCAATTTAATCACTTAATTCTTCCACAATAACACTTTGAGAAGGAATTTTTTTTTCTGCCATATTCCCAGGGATTTGAATACACCCTACTTGAGACCTACTGCAAGACATTACTAATCAGGTTAATGTTTTATTAATAGCTTATTTTAATTTAAAAATTAAATAGTTTGTGTCTCAGCTGAGACTTGAAGCGGTACTCAGCTCAACTCATAGTTTCAAGCTGAAATTCAAATGCTTTAACTCATTTCACAAAACTACAATTTATTAATTGTCCATACTGCAGGAGTTTGGTATATCCTGTTTCTGTGTCTGCTTTGTGGAAGTATCTTCTTCATCTGTTTAGCATACAAGAATTTTTTTTCATTGCCTGCTTTCCTTTACTATTCTGGTTTCTTACTGCTTTCTCCAAGGCACTGAACAAAAGTAGAGCATGTATTTATCTTGAGCGGTGCACAGGGCTGTACTTCGAGATGAGGTACTTCCCTTTTCAGTCTACTGTATTGCTTTAATCAACTGTTAGGGTTCTGGGTTTTTTGGCTGCTTTTTTGGGAGTATTTATGGGACAGGAAAGTGTAGTGTAATATTTAATTCCCAAACAATGAGAAGAATATTATTAGTCCTCTGAGAGCAAAAAGTAGCTTGCTTACTTTAGAGAAGAAGCTTGAGCTTTCGGGCATGGTCTTGGTGTAGCAGATCTTTCTTGGTCTCTTCTTCTTTTCTGTCATCTAGCCTATGACAACAGGTTAAGTAAATTCTTCCAAGTAACTTTTTCTGCCACCTGAGATTTGCAAAGCATTGAATCATGTCTCAGTGGCTTGTGCCTTTTCTGGTGGTCTCCCGTGAAGGTACTACATAGCCTGTTCACCGCTTTAACTTCTGGGAGCAGAAAGTTCAAAAATTAAGCAACAGTTAAAAATATTTAATCATTCATAATCGTATTGTCAGGAGTAGAAGGACATGAAGAATAGATTTTGAGGAAGTCCAAACAGCAGCACAGGCAGTGGTGCTGTCAGCAGGCCAGGCACAGTCCGGAAGGCTTGACTCCCTAAATGGATCAGTGACTTCCTATGTGTTATCCAGCAACACTCAGAAATTGGAAACCTCCATTGTTCAAGTTATTTGCAGATGTTTTGCAGGTTGGCAAACTTCTAGAATTATAATGGCAATGGACGTCCTTACAGGAGAAGGAGCTTTTAGCCACAGGTGTGTCACTCATACAGCAGCTTTGAACACGCCCAGAATAAACATCCTGGAAAGTTGCTTTTGCCATTTTCCTCTCCAAGAGATGCTTCTTACTTAGAAGGTTTACCTGTTAAGATGAACTTACTCCAAAAGAAACAGTTCTGGTTCCTTTCCTTACATTTTGTTACATCACTTGAAGTTGCTGAATCTGATGCCAACCATGCAGTTAGCAACAGAAATGTGTTACCTGGTATGGTGTTAATGCCTATCATTGCTGTAATTCTCTGTGCTCTGTACTTCGTGTTAGTGACACAGATGAAATGTCAGATGCAAAGAAGAATCTTGAAATGTAGTGCACTGTAGAACTTGCATTAAATCAAGGAGCTAATTGCCCCTCTGGTTTTCTCTACCCTTGCCAGGTCTTTGTGTTGACCTTGACAGGTTGGGCTCCAGTTCCATTCTTAATGAATACTGTTCTGGTAAGAGTGGGAGAGGTACCAAATAAGCAATTTTTCCCAGGCAGAGCGTGAATTAGCACCACAGTGTTTAAGACAGAATGTTTTAGATGTATAAACAGGTTATTTTACAGTGTTATTAACCATTTTTGCATTTGGATACTTGATAGATACAAAGCAATTGAGTTCTGCCATCAAGCTTACTTTCGTTGAGTCAGGGATGCATCCTCTGCAAGTTGGAGGACTGCTGCTTTCTGTCTCGCTATCTTCCACTCCTTTTGTCTATGCAAGACAAAATACTTCTTGTGTTCTGCTTTCTGTTCTCTGGAGGGGAAAACACTAGCCTTTCTGAAGCTGTGCCTTCTAGTTTCTGCTCCTTCTGCTTCCAGCAGCTTCTTTTTCCTCATATACCTTTGACCAGAAGTGTATGCACCTCTAATTACTTCAGTCTTTCAGTTGTGCTTTGTGTTTGTTTTTGGGCGGGTGTGGGATTGCAGTGCTTCCTGGCTGTGCTTCAGTTTAACTTCTGGCTAGACTTTTGCCTAGGGCAGCAACTATTGACTTAATGTACTCCATAGCAACACTCATTGACTGACAGCGTCTCATCTGTGGGGATAAAATTGCACTCTCTTTCATTTTTATCCTAGAATATAGACACCACAGAACTGTCTGATACATGTTTTATTTTCTTAAAGAGCAGGAAAACTTGGGTTTTCTCCTCCACCTCACCACCCCCTTTACTCTTCCTGTCAGGTATTTATTCCAATTTCGCAAGCACTTGTAACCTTCAGCCACGTTCTTGCCAGCTGTTGGTGACTGATCTGAACACTCTGCCCTTTTGGAAAGTGAAGCTTCATTTGTTTAAAGGTTATAGTGCCATTTTCAAGTAGTAAATCAAATGCTGTCTTTAAGCACTCCTGCTGTCTAGCATTCTTGGGCCTTCCTGTGTTAAAGAAACCTGAGTCATGGGTGACGATGTTCTCACATTTTAGGACTTCTAATCAAAAGTCACAATATTTTTATAAGATTCCATTATTTTCTGGAGCTGGGCAGTCCCATCTAATGCCTTCCTTTAAACCTGACTTTTTTTTTTTGTGCTGAGCTTCATGCTGTTACAAATTCATGAAGCTGTAAGATACAATCTGTGGTATCTGTGCATACAGGTACTGCAAATGTACAAATACATCCTTGTGAAACATTCTGAAAATTCAGTCCTCTACTAGAAGGATAGTGTTGGAAAGGTCACCTGCACTTTGAATTAGATCATGTTACGTGATACATGAACTAAATCATGTGATCCAGCATGCTGCAATGCTGACATTGCTTCAGGGGTTCTCTGTGCTTGCATTCTTGCAGCCCGTTTTTTGTTTCAGGTTGGTTTCATGCTTTTATTATTTCATTCCATATCTCTTAAATTTTATGGCAAAATAGACAGTTCATCTATGTAAGTGATACCTCCACAACAACTGTATCCCTAGATGATGATTGCTTATTTTGACTAAGATTATTAAATCTTTTAGCAGAGCACATAGGATTTCTCCATCCTCAGCTTTTCACAGGGATGATAAAACTGGTAACTCCTCAGTTGTTATTTCATTCATACTTTGTATTATTGGGTTTTTCATTAAACACTGCTTAACTGCAGTGTTTAGTGCTTAAACAGTTTCACTGGAGCTGTATTAAACTTGTTTATAATTTTATAAATTGTAATTATACTTCATAATTATATTTTGAACACAGAAGTATTCCTGTGAGTTTCTAACCAATAATGGAAAATGTAAAAAAATGTAAAACTACACCACTCTTTCAACATGTTTAAATCCCTACTGTCTCATCTCCACATCTGAAAACATTTGAAACATCTCAGAAACGTTTGAAAATAAATTCATGTGATTTCCTTCCCTTATGAGATATGACATTGTGTTCACACGTTTAATTGCACGTTCTGTCTGATTTGAAATTTGCTGATATTCCTTCTCTACTGCTCCTTCCTATGAGCTTGCATTTGTCCTCCTTGTTTTGGGCCAAAGCTTCTGGTTTGCAATTAAGTAATTAAGTACGTCTTCTCTTCTCAAACTGAAAAATTAATTCACACCACAAACAAAATAATAAACCTGATGTGAGTGAAGCACTTTTGCTGTTCTGTGCAACCTGTCGAAGCTTTCACGATTCACTGCAGAAAATAGGCTCAACATTCTCTCAACTTGTTTTCCTGTTCACGCTCTGGATTACTTTAGTCTTACTGGTTATACAGGTTGAGGTTTTAGTTACCTCTGTCCATACAACTTTACTCTTCCCTGATTATTCTTAACTTGTACTTTTTTTTTCTGTAAATCTCTCTCCTTCACCTTCCCACATAATCTTTTCTTCTGAGGAAGAAAGTTTTAGTTGCATTTTTGTATTCTGAAGGGCAGCTGGTCCAGCTGTCTGCTCAGAGCCAAAACAGTTTTGGTGTTAGATCAGTTTGTTCAGGTACTTGTGCAGTTCAGTTTTGAAAATTTCCAAAGTCTGAGGTTTTTCAGCTCTACTGGGCAGTCTGCTCCGTTCCCCAATTCTAGGGATTCTTTTCCTACAAAGTAGGATTTCCTGTGTTCCAGTTTCTGTTGTGTCTTAACCTTTCACTTTGCATCTGTTAAAAGTAAAGCTTCCTTCAGCTTTTGTTGGGGCCAACCAGACTTCCTGAAGCTGAACGATTCCAGTTCTTTCAGCTTCTCTATGAGCATCATGTGCTCCCACCCTCTAAGCGTCTTGGTGGCCTTCCATTAATCTAGGGAATGTTTTGATATTTTCCTTGCATTGAGCAGCACAAAGCTAGATGGAGCATTCCAGTTGTGCTCTCGCACGTGACAAACGGAGGTGAAGAATCACTTCCCTCAACCTACTGTGTATTTACCAACACAGCCTTATATGCAGGTGCTGCAAAGGCTTGCTGCTCATTCCTCTTTGTTCATCTTGCTGTCCACCAGAGCTCTGAGGTCCTCTTTCCCAAGGCACCTTGAAGCCGGTGATCTGCAACCTGTACTTTTGTGTGTTGGTGTTCCACCCAGTTACAGGACTCTGCATTTGCTTTTGTGGAACTTTGAGGTTCCCATCAGCCCATTTACCCATCATACCTGGGTCCTCTTGTGAGCATCCCTGCCTTCCAGTGCATCAGCTTTGAACCACTGACCATGACTCCTGCAAATTTTCCATCCACCTTGTAATTTCTCTGTGCAGCCATGTCAGCCTAGCATGGCTACACAGATACTTTATGATGCTGTGTTGAAAGTCATGCTATAGTCGAGAAAGAAAATATGTACTGCTTTCCCCTTGTCCACCAAGATAGACATCTCCTTATGGAATGCAGTCAGGTTAATTCCCATCCTTTTCTTGTCTGTCGCTGTGAGCAGTGAGGTTAGGCTGCACTTCTAGCCTGTAGCAGTTTGCCTCTTAACCAGTCGTCAGGAGCCTCCCTGGGTTGCTGTGACCCTTCAAAGGTCATAGAGGACAGACTGGTAATGGTGTTGACTGGCTCACATCCTGTGTCACCCCATGGTCTGGTGTATGTCAAGTTTGCTTAACTGACATCCTCTACAGAGATACTTCACTGCCCCACACTCTGCTGTTTGCCCACGTTTGCCTCATCCTTTCTTTTATTGGCAGTGTATTCATAAAGGCTCTTCTTTCCCTTCCTAACCCTGGCTAGTTTCAACTCCAGCTGAGCTTGGCTTTGCCAATTCCATCCTTGCATGCTTGGGAGATTCCTGCTGGGTAGCCTATACCTACTTCCGTGTTCCAAACCTTCACTTTTTTTACTGGAGTTGAGGCAGAGGTTGCCCATTCAGTCAAACTGGCTCTCTGCCTCCTTGATTTCTAGCTAACTAGAACAGACTGTTCTTGTTCTATGAACATGTCATCTTTGAAGATCAACCCACTCTTCTACCCTCCACAGCAGCTTCCCACAGGATCCTTACTGTGAGTTCTCTGAACAAGCTGTAGTCTGTTCTTCTGAAGTCCAAGCTTGCTATTTTCCTTCCTCAGTTCTTTCAGGGTCTTAAATTCCACCGTCACACAGTTACTTCAGCCAAGGTTGCAACAGACTTTGTCATCCCTGTCCAGTTCTTCCATGTTTGTGAGCAATAGGTCAGAGTGCCTCACTGATTATAGGGCTTGTTTCTCACTTGGATCAGAAGAAGTGTTTTTGATAGTCAGGAATCTCCTGGGTCTCTTTTAGCTTGCCAGGTTGCTCTTCATCAATATGTAGGAATGGTTAAACTATTTACTAGATGTTCATTATCATTAACTCCGTGCTGACAATGCCATCTTTAATGTCATACTGGATTAACTGTACCTCTGATACTTCCCCCCCCCCCCCCAATTCAGATCTGAAATCCCTTTAATGCCTTTCTAGGGATCAAATTCCACAGTCTTTGACCCTGAACAAGGATCATACAATACATACCTCTTGTCTCTCTTTGAGTATAAGCATCCACAGTTCTTCATACAATTACATGCTTTTCACTGGTAGAGGTCTTGCTCCAACCAACCTGTTTTCCTTTCTTTTGTTGTTGTTCAAAGCATTTGTGGGGACAGCATCAAAGCTCATCATGCTTAGGTGTCACAGTGTACCTCTGGTGTTATGGGTTTCATTTGTGGCTCCCATTATCATTTTGTCCTTGTAATAGGAATAGATTTTTAAATACATTTAGCCAGGAATGCATTCACTGGCATTCCACGTTTACGAAATTAAAGACTCTAGGACCCCGCATGGTTTTAGAATTTGTCAGAGGTTGGAATTTCACTGGTTTCCCTTACAGATTCCCACAACTGCCAACAAGAAAAATATTGAAAAACAGAGCTTATCTGCAGAATATTGCACAAGAGGATACTTGAACAGAGAGCACTGTAGATCTAATATTATGCAGTGCAGAGCTACATGTGCAGTGTTTCAAGGTGGCCAACGGTTACATAAACATCAGTAAACTGAACTGGTACTTTATATGTAATAAGTGAATCATTCTGAAGTCATATCCTCACGTGATTTGAAGTTGTACACAAAAGTTAAGAGTTAAATTCCTCGTGTTTTGACTGCTGTTGAACCCTCTAAATGTGTAGGAGCAGGTTGCACCTGCAGCACTTTGGTGTGTGCCAGGTACCTCACACTCCTGCCTTATCAGTGGATCCTGGCAGCACAGCAGGTGGCAACGAATAATTGTATGAAAATTCAAGATAGGCATCTCTAGTTCTCCTCATTATCAGAGTCTTCCTGTAAGCTTATGAATGATGACTAGAGGTCTGAAATGAGAGTTAGCAAAATCTAAACGACATTTCAGTTGTTACAGCTAAAGGTGGATGGTTAATGGTTTCCAAACAATAATGAAAGGGGCCTTTAATAGTGACTGCAGATTTCAAGAATTACCAAGAAAGCTCTAAACATTTAAGTAAAAGTAGCTCATATAAACTCTAAATGAAAAATATTCAGGAAAATTCTTGTATTTTGTTAATGAATCCATTATCACAGTTTTTATTTGATTGGTTTTAGATGAGAAGATTGTGGAAAAAATCCGAGCTTTACAAATGAAAGCTGAAGACTATGATGTTGTAAAGGTGATTGGAAGAGGGGCTTTTGGAGAAGTGCAACTGGTAAGAATGTAATGATTTAATGGTTAGGCACATTTACTGCTCTAGTCAAAACCTTTTCCGGTCTTGCATGCTTTATATCTAAAAATCCATTCTTATAAAGAATGTGTTACTTTCATTGTATCATGAGGTGGTTTCTGTGCATCGTAAACAGTACGTCTGAGTTTAAAATATGATGGATTGGAAGGGAAGGACTTGGGAAACAGTTTGCTAGAAAAAGGTGATTTATGGCAATTCTAAATTTTTGTGGCTGCAAGCATAACTCTGTATGTCTGAAACGTTCCTATGAAAGAGCAAGCTAATAGTGCAACAAAAAATTGGTTTGATCTTATAATTTTGATGCTTGCATTGTATTTAAGTGATATGAGTCAATGTAAGATTTTTCCTTAACATTGTCCACTCGACATTGTATCCTATATGATATCTAATGTAAGAATGGGATTTCTTTTAAAATTTATCTTGCAGAGAAATCGTATTTTTTTAAAAAGCAATTAAAAGACAAAAATAATTTACTATAGCATGCACAGACTGCTTTTCATTTAATTTTTATTTTTTCTAGACTTCCTAATCCTATTGTGTGTTAAATAGCATAAAAATGTGTGTATATGTAAGATGAATTGATATGTCAGTTTTGAAATAATATGTGGATGTAAACACCAAATAGAATAAATAAGAGGGTCAAGTTATCATAAGTTAACATATAACTATCAGCTGATCCGTGATCATTTTCTGTGTAAGCATTTTTAGAGGAAGTGAGATGTAAAGCAAATCAGTGAAAAGGGGAGCAACTAGTTTGCAGCAATTGAAGCTTGTTACCACAAGGTAACAAAAGTTACCCTTTTGCTTGTGCCTTTTGACATGGAACTGACATTTTACTGTTCTGTGCTAATTTTCATAGCATCATAGAATCATGAAGGTTGCAAAAGACCTGTAGGATCATCAAGTCTAACCACCACTTTCCTGAATCTAGGAAGCCAGGAAAACCACATTGTCTTGTAATGTACATAATTTTTGGAAAATACAAAGATGTTTTGGAGTGTTGTTGAGGAATGTGGCAATATGTTAGCTCTAAAGTGCTGATGAGAGGTACACGAACTATTTTAGCAGTCAATTTATGATCCTTTTGTAAAATTATTTGTATTTTCCATATTAGTATTGGTGAAATTGGTTGGAACTGGGGAAGAAAACCCTGCAACTAACCTAATATTATTTGAAAATTTGCATGTAATTCGTGTGGCAGTTAACAACATTTAATCAGCAATTTTTATTCATTGATGTTGTTTTTTTAAGGCAACTTCATCACAGTGTGGCAACATGATAATGTAGCTCCCCCTTACCTATTTCTTTGTAGGTTGTTTGCACTTTTACGCAGAGGATTATTTCCAAAGGTTCCTGCTTTTGAACAAGTCTTTAATGAAATAATGTGCCTTGCCTATGCTTTTATGTACTTGCTGGCAAGGGATTAAAACAAAACCAAAACCTTCAGCAGAACCTTACTGATTTGAAAAGGTAGTTTGAGAGGTCTGATGACAAAATTTACGTTACAATGATGAGAAAATGTGAAATGATGGTAAAATACACAGTAATGTGGTCATATAATGATGTGTTTTGGAGTTTTTTCACATAATGGGGCTTTTCAGTTCTTTAAATAAAGCCCATCAAGCCCCACATTAAAAAATCTAAGGATGCTTGGTACTGGAAGAAAACTTCTGTGTGTTCACATCGAGCTGTTATGTACTTCAGCCCAATGTAAAATAACACTCTTTAGTAGAAATCATAATGATATGTAGTCATACAGTTAAAAAGCAGTCGGTTCATAAATACAGCTGTAGATCTGAACTAATATTAGCTGGTGATGAGGGCATACATACCTACATTTTTTGCCTCACAAGGTACGATACAAGTTTAAACTATTGAGCTAAGCTGTATCTATTTCTACTCCATTCAGAATGTTAACGCCACAGTTGCAGATGATGGATTTGCTGTAATCAAAAATATTTTGCAACACATTCAGTGATCAAAATAGAAATTTGCTTCAGTGCGGCCTAAATGCAGAAAGAACCATAAATAAAACATTATTAAATACATGAGTTAAATTCATGAATGTCATGTTATCAGTGTGTGCCATTGTGCATAAATATTTGTAGCACAAGTATTTGTTAAATATTTGTAATATTTAAATATAAGAAGCCAAAAACCCCAGTATGTAAACATGTAGCATAAAATAGCTATGACGTCTTTCATTTCATTTTGTTTCCCCCAAGCTTTCTGCTCCAGTGTATCGTTTTCTTGTGAAAGAAATGCAGAGATCAGCTTTCCAGATTCTAATAAGACAGGAAAATGTATTTTTTGCTGTTGTATCATACAGTGAGGTTTTTTTTAAAAAAACCTTGCGTTTGCCCCCTTCCACTCCCACAAAAATTTAAAAATTCAGTCCAGTATATAGAGAACCAGTGACTCTGGTCTGAGCATCTGAATTTGACAGAAAAACAATTTCCTAAAAGTCCAGAAGTATTAAATTCTACTCTTGAGCTCTGGCCTCTGCTGTGTCTGTACTGATGGGAAAAGCTAAGAAAATAATTGCCAGCTGCCAGATCACTGCTTCTCTTATGCAGTGCCGTGAGTAAAACTGGCTGGTGTCTAGGGCAGACAGAAAAATTGAATTATGGTGCTTAATATGGTACTTGTGGTTTATGCAAAAACAGTAATTTATGAGAGCACATCCTGAGCATCTGTTGTTTGTTTTCACTTGAGGAAAAATCCTCTTGATTTGGAATTGAAACATATCCTCAGTTCCTTCTCCCAGGTCTAATCACAAAGTACTATAATGTTGCAGTGTTATAGCTCACTGATTTGATCTTGTACTGGATTAGAACATGAAGCACAGCTGAGTCTTGTATTTGGGTAATAAAGGATGGTCTGGGTAACAGTCTTCGCTATGTGATTTCTTAGTGTCACAAACCATTGATTGTCGGGCCTACGTAAAAAAGTGCTGGTTTAGTTTTTTTCCCTTAAGTCCTTTGTTTATTAAGTTTACTTCCCCAGCCCCTGCTGATGTACACCTCTGTGGTAATGCAAGTAAAGCAGTCTATTACCTGAAAATTTGTCAGGACGTGAGCTTTGGTGCCCTATCTGTAGTAATCTCTTATGGCTCTAGTAAGTATTTTAGGGTACTTGTGGTTATTTCAAACCTTAGAGTTCATTTCTCAATACCACTCCAGGATCTTTGTTTTCTTTTATCGCAAAAGAGATGGTACCATTATCAACACTGCATACTCAATCTGATAACTTTAGATGGAAATGTTAGTTTTCTGTGCCTACAGATGGTCTTCTGACCTGAATGCTGTAGAAATTATAGATCTGTTTTGTGCATACTTGTTTCTTGAAAGTCTTAGATTGATGAAGCAGAGAAGAGTGAAAATTCTGATATCTTAATGCATTTTCATAAGTTAAACGAGGCCATGCTACTTGGTGCTGGTGGTATGAAGGGATTTTCCTGCCTATTTTAAGAGTTACTCTGGTGAGCTGCAGTCTAAATTTGGCAGTTCATTTAAACAGTTGGAAGAAATTGAAGTGTCATGACAGTTTAATACATGAATAATCTGCTGTATGAGCCAATATATGTATGTACAAATACAGCCCTGAGTAGAGAGCAGAGCGGCTGGTGGCTAAATAGGCTGCCTCCAGGGGCCGTGGTGGTGATGTAAGGGATCACAGACTCTTGTAGGTTTGTTCACCTGTGGGGCGGGCCAAGACACACTCAGCCTTTGGGTGTGCCAGTGTGCCAGCTATTGCTTTGGTTCCTTGATTTTTGTACAGAGAATGAGCCTATCTTGAAATTTTCCTAAGAAATAGTTTAGCTGACTAATTACCTGTTGGCAGTGCCTTAAAGGGTACACAGGCTGTGGTTTGTGCTCCCTCTACCCCTGTTTACTTTGCATGTCCTGTGCACAAGCTTCCTTCAGGCTGTGCTGACAAGGATTTTTTTCCACAAGTAGTGGTAGACAATTATACTCGTAAATGAAGGCAGCTTTACTGACTACAGCCAGGCAAGAGTACAAAATGATTTTAAGAATTTTAAACAACTAAATAAATTGCAGAGCTTTACGTGGCCTTTCACAGAAAATGCTTCTTCAATTAAACAATAGGACAGACTGGGAGAGTTGGTATTGTTTATCCTGGAGAAGACTCAGGGGAAACCTTGTAGTGGCCTTCCAGTATTTAGAGGTGGCCTACAAGAAAACTGGGGAGGGGCTCTTTATCAGGGAGTGTGGGGATAGGATGAGGGGTAATGATTTCAAGATGAAAGACAGGAGATTTAGATTAGATAAGAGTAAGAATTTTTTTACTGTGAGGTTGGTGAGGCACTGGCATAGTTTGCCCAGAGAAGTCATAGATGCCCCATCCCTGGAGATGGTCAAGGCCACGTTAGTTGAGATTTTAAGCAACCTGATCCAGTGGGAGGTGTCCCTGCCTGTGGAAGAGGTGTTGGAATTGGATGGTCTTTCAGGTTCTTTCCAGCCCAAACCATTCTGCCTTTCTGTGATTTTATGAATATCTTTTTGAGGTTCTTGGTCTTTCTGTTTCTTCTAGTGTTGAGCGGTATTACAAAAGCACTACTTCATGGTGTACAGTTTGTGGTGTACCACCAAGTCTTTGTTACTAATCCCGTGTGGGATTAGTAAATGGGAAGGAGGTAGTTTTCAAAATCCTTCTTTTAAGACACGTTCATTAGCTGGTTAATTGTTAATGTTTCAATTATAAAGTTTTTAATGCATATAGATAATGTTTCTGGTTTGGTGTTTGGTTGGAGGGGTTTTGATCTAGCTGTACAGAGTTGTTTGTTAGTGTTAAACTGTGCAAGAAGTTAATTCTAAAACTTTTGTTCCTATATCTTTAAGAGCAAAAAGCCCCAATTTCAGGATCAGTAAATTCATAAATAATTCTGTTTCTGTTCATGTTCTCCCTCTTCCCAGGATTCCACCCCTGCAATGCACCTTCTCTTTCTACAGATCATTCCTGTTGGCTTCAGCAGTGTTAATGTTTATTGCTCCTTAGGAGCAGGAGGCTGATGATTTGTAGACCAAGTAGGTGCCTCGGTGAAGCTTTGCACTGCAGACATAATGGACCTGAAACAGTTACAGTTGTTCAGGAAGAGAACCTGTTAAGCATTCTTTCAAGGAGCTTTATTAAAATTAGACATTGTATAAAACAAAGAGGTTGGGGAATATGGTTTGGTTTATTAATTGCGAGGTTTTTAACCGCACCGCAAGGTCATAACCATTTGGTTCTGGTTTCATAAATTAGTCAATTTTTTATTTTCACATGAGGAAAATCTGCAGAAACCTAAGATGCAGTTAATTTCGGGTTTTTTCTGCTGACTCAGACATCTTACAGCTGAATGCTTCTCACCTTGATTTCTTCAAGGAACACTCAAGAATGTTAAAAAACTGGTCCTTTAGTACTTGTTCCGTAAAGTAGTGTAAATCTAACTTTGTTTCATTAACAGGGTAATGACTTTGCAGTCTGTGCTGTAAGGATTTTGTTTCATGTCTGTATTCAGATAGAGTTTTCCAAAATATTTTCAGATTTTGTCACAAAAGTTTTAATTTTGGTTTTTCAACGAGATTTATGTTATTAATTTTACACTATTGGAAGTGAATTTAAGGTCTGCTTCAGAAAATAAATGGGAGCAATCTTTTGTGAAAAATAAAAATTCGAAGAGTCTGAAATGGACTGCTTGCAGAATCTCTAATATGAATGAATGCAACACATGTGGTATTCAGAATAAGAAAATATAAACAGTTGCCCTTTATATCTTCTTTATATGGTGGAACTTGTGAAGGGGAAATAGAAAGACATTTCTTTTTTCTGTAAACATAATTATTTCATCCTGGGTGATTTGAAGTAGACATGTTCACTCAGAAAAAGTTAAGAAGAACAGTCCAGTCCTTTGGAAGATGATACTTTTTTTCATTCTGAGTTTTGGGTTGTGTTTCTTTTTTGTTCTGTTTAGTTTAAGCAGACTACTGGAGTCAGCCTTCATTTTTATGCTTATAGCCATAATGAGGAAGAACATGTGGTTGCATTGGTGCATTTTGAATAAAACAGCTACCTCCTAAGAGCTCCTGCAGCCCTGAGGCATGTCCTTCTCATGGCCCTGCAGCTCCTCATATGGGGCTGCAGCAGTTGACTAGGTTCTGGCACATCTTCCTTCATTTCACATTTTGAGATGTTTTGGGGTTTTTTTTTGAATAGCTGATAGTTTTTTCTTCCCAGGTTTGGAAGTTCTCAAATCCTTACTGTGTAGAAAATTGGGTATATGAAGACCTAGAGGCATCACATCCCAGAAAGCAGTTTGCACATAGGAGAAATATACTGTACCGGTATTCAGTTTTTTTACAAGACATTTTAAAAAATATATTTCTCCTCTTTTTCGACCAACAGGTTCGCCATAAGATGACACAAAAGGTTTATGCAATGAAGTTACTTAGTAAATTTGAAATGATCAAGAGATCAGATTCAGCCTTTTTCTGGGAAGAAAGAGATATCATGGCCTTTGCCAACAGTCCGTGGGTGGTTCAGGTAAGGAATATGTGCAAGAGTAAAGTAATAATAATAAAGCCATAAGTCTTTCCCAGTCTTGAGATGGTTTTGAATTTATACCTAAATTGAAATCATATTTAGATTGAGATCTTATTTTTTAAAGGTACATATTTAGAGCAATTTCACAGGTTTGCATATTTGACTGTGTTAGAAAATAGATGGATTTACATTTTAGTTACTGCAAATGCATCGTAAAATAGAACTAAACAGATATAAATATCCACATAAATATGTGGAATAATATGGAGGTTACCTTTCCAGCTCAGAAAAATTCTGGATAGAAATGTAGAAACAAATGTCAGCATTATTTCCAGTCTTTCCTCATGATACAGTCAGTT
This sequence comes from Dromococcyx pavoninus, assembly GCA_033558185.1. NCBI lineage: Eukaryota > Metazoa > Chordata > Aves > Cuculiformes > Neomorphidae > Dromococcyx > Dromococcyx pavoninus. The sequence continues at coordinate 4,434,194 of JAUMJL010000212.1, forward strand.
AATCACAGGCCATTAGTGTTAAGGTTGCTTTAAGTAGTTACTGTCTTTTCAGCAGCTATTTGGTAGATGGATGAGTGCACACTCTTGGTCTCCTGCGAGACAGGAGGTTGTAGCAGTGGTTTGTTTGAAACTATTCAGCAGTCAGTTACTGCGTCTTGGCTCAGAAATAATATCCAAGTAATGGAGAGTTGACTTCTCAGCTGGTCTTCAGCACTGTTGCTTGTAGCCGTCTCATGATGTATATCATCATAATATTTATAATGTGAATTATGCCTTTGGGAAGAATTAGTACTAAATATCGCAATTTGTTGTAACTGGCAAATTACACCAATTAATTAAAGGAGTAGTGAAAGCCTGTGCTTAGAGAAATAGTTAGTACTTCAGTTTGTTAAATAATTAATATGTGTAAATGCTCTGACATATATTGCCATGCTTCTGCATATGTAGTAAGTAAAGACTGGCCTTAAGCTTTCCATGTATTCTTCATAACACTGTCTCAAGTATGCAAGAAGTGTTATGAGTTTGGGGTTTTTTTTATTATTTAGGTGTTTTGCTCTTCTGAGCATATTCTGTGTTCTTTCCTGTATTCAGCAGAAATAATTAACCAAATAGATGAATTTGTATTTAGTTCTTTGTTTTTATTCCAATTAGTAGTTTTCTGGAATTATTTTTCACATGCAGTTGAAAAATGTAGGACACTCAGTTTTCAAAGGAAAGTGTAGCAAGCATGATATAAATTTGTGTGTTTGTAAATAGCAAATGAATTAAATTGTAGTTGCAGCTTTGCCTTCTATACTGAAGTGTATTGGTGTGATATATTTAGGTAATGTGGTCCAGTGGGATGGTACTTTGAACTGGTTTTTAGAAAATGTAGGTCCTGTTCCGAGCTAGAAACTGGGACAGATCACACTGCGTCTCTGTGCCACCTTCTTTATATGAAAACAAGTGAAACCAGAGCCTGAGATAATTTAATTTTTTTAAAATGAAATCTCCTGAGGACAATAATGAAAGTGCTGTATAAAGGCATAGAGTTGTTATTTATTATTGTGTTATATTAATATATTTACATGTGAGAATGAAGAGACTATTTTGGATTTTAATATAGATTTTAATGGCCAAATACATGATCATATTATATAGTGTATGTACTACCCATTTGTGGAAACAAATACAGTGTAATATATATGTATTAAAATATGTATTTATAATGCAGGTCTTCTGTCACTATTATGCAATAAATTTTAATCTAAAGGTCAAGTTTTCCTGCCTTTCGTGATTACTCAGCCTCCACAAACTCCCTCGTTTTGATTTCCTCCTTATCCTTTTTTTAAATTGTCTTTGAATTTTTTTGTGGGTAACAAAGATGTGAGTGATTTTAGTTTTTAATGTAAAAGTATTCCCTGAAAAATAAGGTGAGAGAATTCCAGAGACTTCTTCACACCAGTCATTAAATGTCAATAGTGACGCTTTTTGCTACTTTGGGACATTTTCAGACCTGGCAATGACTGGGTGAAATCTCTAAAACTGCAGCACTCTAGGTATGAAATGTGTTTTAAAGAGATTAAACTCTGTTTCACTATCATTGCAGCTAGCTGTAACCAATACCAAACCATTATTTTATTGTTAAGGGTAATCCATTTGTATCGTGTTACACTTGTTTTCAGGATTTTTTTTTCTCTTTTCTATTTCAATGTATATGTTGATTTAGGACACAGTCAGTAGTGACAAGTGATTTTCTAAATATGTACAGAGAAGGAAATTTATAATATATAAAATTTAGAAACAGTCTAAGATGCTAATCACTGTGGAGCTATTTTCAAATCAATATGTGATGCTCCCTTTCTCAGATCTGATGTTGTGCAGTTTGGCTCAGTGATACTTTTTAATGCCAAGAAAGCTGGGTATATAGAAGCTCCTAAAATAATCAGGAACTCTTTTTCACTTTCTTGAAAGTGAAAATGAGGGGGTTTTGAAGTTCAGTAAATTTCAAGGTGCTCTCATAATTAACAGAAAAAAATAGGTTATCTGATTAAGAAAAATAAAGTTGCTTTACATCAGTCGTGAAAATGTATGCTCAGGTTTGTTGAAACTTCAAGAATTAAGTGCTTTATTCTTTTTCCTATCTGTCTCTAAAAAGTAATTGCTCTTTTTTTCTTTTATTTTTATTTCAATATTGCAGCTGTTTTGTGCCTTTCAAGATGACAAATACTTGTACATGGTGATGGAATACATGCCAGGCGGAGATCTTGTAAACCTTATGAGCAATTACGATGTGCCTGAGAAATGGGCCAAGTTCTATACAGCCGAAGTTGTTCTTGCTCTTGATGCAATTCACTCCATGGGCTTGATACACAGAGATGTGAAGCCTGACAATATGCTCTTAGATAAATATGGGCATCTGAAGCTGGCAGATTTTGGCACTTGCATGAAAATGGATGAAGTAAGTATGCAACTGAATAATTTATCATCCATAGAACTGTAGATCTAAGGTTATTTTCTTCTGAATTATAATATCCAAAGGAATATTTATCTAATGGTCCACTTGACTGGAAAGCTGTTACTTTAAGTAGCGTAACCTTATGTATAATCAACTCTTCTGGCACATGGAAGATGGAAGCGAGCTTACTTTTTGTTATTTTTGAAAGCATGTGTGTTTATGAGTTTGAGGTTCATTTTTTTTCCAAATGTTTGAAAAGCTTATGAAGCAACTCTTAAGTTTCAACATCAGTACCCTTGGAACAGTTAACAAACTGACATTTTTCTGTAAATGAAATTACTATATATGCAAGATAACAGTCCCTTTTTTTTATTGTATCTGATTGTTGTCATAGCATCCTCTAGTGGTCATTTAAATGAGGGCACTGTAAGATAGCAGTGCTATGTGATATAGCCATTAAAATTTGTTAGCTATCATCAAGATGTCATACATTTCAATTGTCCAGTTTTTACCACGTGTAGCCAAACATACAGTTTTCTAACAAGATTGTGTAAGAATATTTTATTTTTAACAGGATGCAATACCTTGTATTATTAAAGGCGACTTAAAAATGAGGTTAACTTTTATAGTTCACAGTTTTGAAATCTTTTCTGACAATGTGCTGTAATTTACACAACTTTTTCTTCCTGTGAAAAAAAGTATAACAGATTCATAAAAAACCCCTATATGAATGTGTGTTTGCCCGGCCTTTGAAAGGTTTCTGTATTAATGTAGGCAAGGATGATCCTTTTAAGCTTGTTTCCTTTAATTCGTTAGAGGTTTTTTTCTGTATTGTTTAGGCAGTGCTTGGTGTAATCTCTGCAATCTACTGAATTTGCATTTACACCATTGACTTAAAGTCTTTTCAGCTGTATCTAGAAGTACCCTGGTTTGTATGTTTTTTCCTGTGACAATATGTTAAGTCACTGAACAACTGCAGCTGTTTATTGAGGTTCAGTAGTCAGTTTTGTTTTGCTGATATTGGGGTTGTTATCCTAAAGGCAGATAGATTGCTTGCCTTCACTTCGATTTACTTGTTTGTGTTTTAGGAGACAGCATTTCCTTTAGTTGAAAAAATCAAAAGTAGCATTTGATTTCATTTTTTTTGTTGTTATAAGAATGGAATACAAAAATATATTTCATCATGTTATAAATGTAAGAAGTGATCACGGATTTCATGTAAGGGGTTACAGAGAGCCTCAGTCTGGACTGGGTGTCATCAATGAACCAGTGATCTCCTGAAAAAGTTAATTTTCTAACAGATGACATTTTAAGTTCTTTGAGTTTCTCAGACGCAGTGGAATGGCAAAAATGTTTTATACAGGAAGCTTTAGAAGTTGAGAGGTTCTGGATTGCCTCCAAATCTCATGCTACTTCTTACAAAACATGAACACGTCCCAGCTGTGTAAATATACTATTGATGTTGGCAGGAGGATTTCTAGAAAATATATGCTTACCCAACACTTATTTTTTCTGATTTGGAGCTGGTTTAGTAGTTGTGCACATTAGCATCTTCCTTACGATGTTCAGAGCTCAGGAAAAGTCTGATGGAGTTTGTTGAGAGACTTTTGGTCTTTGCTAGGAAGCTGAAGTCAGTGTCCTCTTAAGTCTTCCAGGCCAGTCCAGGCACTTGCAGCAGAATTGCTGTATGTGAAAATTGTTGCTAAGCCTTTTAGCAGTCTTTTCCAACATAAAAGGAACTGGCTTTTTTATGTAACTCAGTTGTGATCCTTTTGTGATTTGTGGGTTTTTTGGAGGTGTTTAGCTTTTTAAAAAAAAAACTGCAAGAAAGTAAGAATTTTTATAATTGAATGAAGAATGGCATTGTCCTCAGAGGTTTAGTAGAAATTGCAGTTCCCTTTGGATATTTGGGTATGATAAGGTGGCCCAGAGCAAGTTTCACCAGACTCATGTTCAAGGTTTTCTGTAAAACTAGACAGTAGCACAGTTGGCTTTGATAGGTGTCACAGAGCCAGGAACTAGTGCTGCCAGGCTCAGTACATAATGCTGTCTTGTGCTAGCTGAGCTTTTAGAAGAGTACAGATACAGAGAGTATCTGTTGAAAAGAGATGTGACCGAAAGAAGGAATGTTTACTATTTGGGATTATCGCCTCAGCTCAGGCATTTTAGCTGACGGAAGGAATGTGTTCCTCTTCTTAGAACTTACTTCTCACTGAAGCTCGTCCAAGACTCTGCTGGATCCCGTCTTGCTTCAATTAGTTGTCTGCATAAGGGAGTGAAAGCCTGATTCAGTGAATGAGGAGTTTGTTTGATAAACACATCCAGAAGTAGTGGTCAACAACTCAATGTCCAGATGGAGATTGTGACAAGTGGTGTCCCTCATGGGTCCATATTGGGACCAGAACTGTTTGATATCTTCATTAATGACAGAAACAGTGGGATTGAGTGCACCCTCAGAAAGTTTGCAGATGACACCAAGCTGAGTGGTGCAGGTGACGCGCCTGAGGGGCGGAATGCCAGAGCTAATAGTAGCTAGTCTGACTGTGGTACTAGGAGTATCCAGTACTTAAAAACACATAAGGAACAATGACCAAATTCTTTGAAAGGACAAGTGTGTAAATGAGAGGAACAGAAATCTGGGAATATTGAATTCAGGTGATAATGAATCAGCCTCCCTAGGAACATGGTAGAAACTCCATCACTGGAGGTTTTTTTAAGATGTGATTGGACAGGGTACTGAATAATCTCATTTAGGCTCCCTTTCCTACGACAGCGTCCCAAAGATCCTCTTTCAAGGTTGCTTCCAACCTAGGCTGTTCAGTGACTCTCTGAATGCATTTTTGGATTTGTTCCTGAGGCAGAAGGTAGAGTTTTACGGGGAGTAATTACAGCCAACTCCACATGCTTCAGAGAGATGCAGTCTATTGAAAACTGATGTTAGCATGCAGAGCCCTTTTAACTGCAGAAATTTTTTTTTTGTTTTACTGTGCAATTCTTTGACATCTTGTCTCAAAACTTAAGGTGTTGTTATCTGGAGTTCTTTAGCATCTGTAATGTCACTGGAATGATGCTTTCTTGTAGAACTGGCTTTTTTTTGGCACATCCTTTCTTTGCATAAGGCTTCATAAAATAATAACATGTATAATGTATAAATGAGTGTTTTTGTTCTGGTCTGTTAGTTATAGAGGAATAGGAAATGGGGTGTTATTAAGTGCTTAGGTGTCGAGGTGATGACACTGACTGAAGCTGTGGTCTTCAGAGAAATCTTTCAGAACTGTTTCAGTTACTTTATTTTTAAAGGAGCTTCTTACCCAAGGAGTGATTGAGGTGACTTCAGCCAGTATTGACTGAGTGATATTTCAGATTATTGTGATTTTGCATTTGGATAAGGAAGAAATTGATATGCGCCAGTGTTGAAGGCTGTTGCCTCATTAAGATGCCACAGTTCTACTAGATCAGCACAATTGCATGAACCTAGAGCAGTTCTTCCAGTGCTCAAAGCAAAGGAAGATTTAAGCTTCAGAGAAGACCTGCAGGTTAGTGCACAGAGTGCTGTTACAAGCAGAATGATCAAATATTGGTTCCCGCCATGTGCCAGATCCATTTTTGAATGTTCTCAGCTTTAGATTTCTGGAGCCTTTGAGCTTTAATTTAATTCTCAATGTTTAAATGTGTTTATCTGTGTTCTTCTTTGTCCAGAGAACGCATTAGTCCTTCTGAAAGGAGTTAACTTCATTTTCTTATTCCCAGATGATAAAACTGCCTGTTCTCTGGTTCATAGTGTAGAATGCAGAAGTTAACCCGCTCTCCATTCTGAAACTGAGGAGTTAAAACTTCCTTTAATTTTCATCTTCAGCGTGGAGTTGTAGAAAGTGATAGGCATTTGCCAGGAGCACATTTGAAGTATTCCCTAGGTCTCTACAGTGTTTATTTATTACTTCAGTTTTTACCTGCAAGTTCATGACTTTCCAGGGTTCTGGTTTAGTGTATACATAAAAGCTTTTGCCACTTCATATTGCGTATGAAAAGAAATATTGTAGTTTGGTATCAATACATTTCCCAAAGCAAAATATTTCCTTTACTTTTTTTAAATATATGTATTTTGATTTTAGTTATTGCTGCTAATATTCTGTATTAATGTTCAGCCAAAGTCGATGGCAAAGAACTGTGTAAGAAGGCTTAGAAAAGATTTGAGGTTGAGATACAGAATAAAAGAAGAGTATATTTTTGGTATTTCTCTAACTTCATCCAAGATTTCATTTCATTCATCCGTTTGGTGTCTCTCGAATGAATGCAGTGAATTTGATTAAAGGAAGCAAGGCGTTTAAGTATGAACCAGCATGTTGGCTGACGGTGCTTCTGCATCATTTAGCCTCTTCATTTTTAGTCTCTCAGTGTGAATCAAGGAGGATGAAGAATCATTCCATTAATACAACTGTGTTAATATGTTAATAAAAAACCACTACTTTTTAAAAAAACAATCTTGCTAGTCTTTAAAAATAGCTTTTCCTTTTATTTTTCCTAGCTTTAAGTAAAAAACAAGGTGTGACTATAAAAATTTACCTATAACTTGATTTATTGCCTAAATTAGACAAAACTGTTTTGTATCTGCTGTGTAGAACTCATAGCTTGTCAAAATTATTCTGAACTTTGTCTCTGAATTCAGAGATAAGGAGCACTGCGATATAGTGTGTAGCTTCCTTTTGAAACCAATGGTAAAAGTAATAAAATTGGTCACTGTTTGAAAGATGTAATCAAGACAAACGCTGTGCAGTAGGCGGGGAGAGCATATTATCAAGGATCCGTACTGCTTCTGGAGTTAAAAATAGTTTCAAACACGTTCCTCAAAGCAAATAATTTGGGCTGTATTTTTTATGTTTTTCTGGTCTGCTGATAGACCAAGTGTTTGAAGACTCAGAAGTGTTTTTCACTGAGCTGTTTGAATTCTTGCTGTTGCACAGACAGGAATGGTGCGCTGCGATACGGCTGTGGGAACCCCTGACTACATATCACCCGAAGTCTTGAAATCGCAAGGGGGTGATGGTTATTATGGACGGGAATGTGACTGGTGGTCTGTAGGAGTTTTCCTTTTTGAAATGCTAGTTGGTAAGTAGTGATTTCTTCTGCTAATGAGATTATTGCTGAGTCCTTACTGTGCTATTTAGCTGTACTTTGCTGCAGGGGGCCTGGTTGTACCCTCACCCAACAGCTTCTGACTTCTGGCTGACGCTGCTGATGTATTCCTGTTCCCTTTGCTCTCTGTCGCTGTTGCGCTGTGACAGCTGTTTGCGTGCTTGCTCAGTGATTAGTTCCCTGCCTCGGCTCAGCTTAAAACTAATTCTTAAAATAGTTTTAACTGGGGCCAGCTACTTCACCATCTCGTGCCTGCTTGTGCCACCTCAGGGACAGCAGCAATGGCTTCTGTTAGTTCAAAATGGCTGTGGAAGTACAGCTTGATTTTTGTCTTTTGTGCTTGAGTCAGGATTTTCCAGTAAAATATACTGGACTGCTATGACAACTAACATAAAATATAGTCTGTTAAGGAGGTGAGTCATCTGCATTTTAAAATACAGTGAGGATCAGTATTATAGTCTGGTAGCAAAATACTGATTATGGAAGGATGGAATTGAGCATGTAATTATTAAAAATCCAAATTAGCACGTTCTGGGAATACTGCAGATCTGATGTTTCTGGTATCCTGAGCCAGGAAAGACATTTAGGTATATGCTGTCCAGAATATTTTCTCAGAGCCTCTTTTTTCCTTTGTATCTGAGAAAGAGGACTGTCCCATTCTTCAAATGAAACCGTCTTTAAAGCAAAAGTGGAGAGGTACAGTTTTGCAGGATCTTGATCAGATTAGAGGATATTTAGACTTCAGTGCATCACACTGTGGTTTCATTCTGAGGTTTCAGTATTGGTTGCTAAGCTTAAGAGGTTTTTGGTGTGTTTACTCCTAGAGTTTGGAGTTGTGTGTTGGAAAATTGCTAATATTTAATTTTTCCTACCAAAGCATGTCTTGTTTTAATATTTGAAGCTATGCTGGGTTTACAACTTTTGGTTGGTTGGTTTTAGTACTTGGCATAGTATTTTTCTTGTGTTTACTCTAGACTGGAAACTTGGCTTTCATTAACTTTGTGATTTTTCACAAACTTTTCCTGGTGGAAGTGAAATAACAGTTTTGTTTCAGTTTTAGCTGTGATTAGCATCGTACCCACCCTTTCAGCTGAATTCTTGTCTTCTTTCTTTGTGCTTTTCATGAAACCTTCCTGTCTTTTTAAAATTTTCGTAATCTAAGCATCTTTCTTTCTCTGAAGTGCAAATGTGATTTTCTATCTGCTTTGCCTTTATATTGGTAATTACAATTACAGGGCCTAGTTATGCCTTATAATTTTTTTATTTGTTCTTCAACTGTAATACTTCAGTCCCAGTTGGATTTCCTGTCTGACAGTGCAATTTCGGTTTTTTTTCAATGACTTTGTTTGCAAACACAGTATTTGAGGCTCAGGTCAAATTCATTTGACAGAGTGTCTAGAAAAACACGCAGCTTCTCTTTGATAACAACATAGCTTTGGTTGAAAGCTTGCACTTGAAATAGGAGTAATGGAACTGTTCAAGACAGATCTTCTACACCCACATACGTATTGTTAAGAGACAGGCACCAGTATAATGGTTTGGGATATTTGATACAGGCTAATTTGACCTTTTAGGAAACCCTTATCCCTTTATTATCCTATGTTTTTTATTTGATTTTTTCTTTTTCACCCCCAGCAACATATAACATAAAACAAGGTTAGCGTTATAATTTCAATTCTTAAATAGTCCTACCAGTTTCCAGATCCCATTAACAACAATTGTATTTAAAAGCTTTTGTGGACTTTCACACTTGGTTTTCTCTGGATAATCTGACTTAGTTTCTCCATATTCCACGCATGGGTAGAAAGTATCTATATTCGTTTGTGTTTACATATCAATTTCTGCCTATGGTCTTCTAAAACTTTAAGCTTTGAAGAAAGCACAGAAAGGTCCTTATGTTATGGTTTTGGTAAAGACACAGAACTAATGAAAATGGTGTTACATTTTATTTTGTGCTTAAATAAAAGCTAAAATATTTGTCAGAGGATGAATCCTAGTGCTGCTTTAGTTCAGTGAGTTTAAATCAAAGTTGTGTCTGAGACGGAAGACAGCTGAAATGGGGAAGGTTTAGAAGAAGAGATGCAGCAGCCAGATACCTGAGGAATCAGTTGAGCACAGTGATTCCGCTCCCCACCCCCCAGCATGTACTGGTAGGGCAACTTTCTTATTATAAGTCTAGTGATTCAGACCGGTACGTACCAATTTCTTATTTTGTCGTAAAATGACAGAAAGAGGCCAAAGGCAGGATTGTTGCATTTATATTCTTTGAAAGCCAAATGGGTTTTTTCCATAGGTCTGTTGGGACCTTTTTTATGTACTTGGCCTTTGAAATTTTTAGTACCTTGTTGGAAGCATGCAGTTACCATGCTCCCTGCCCTGCCGGCCAATCCCCGCCTGCAGCCAGCATTCCAGGACAGAACTCACGCGATGTAGTATTCACCTTCTCCACTAAACCTGTGGATGAGTTGTGAGAATGGATTTATATAGAAGTTGAAGCCTCTTGATTACTGTCCCGAAGCATGTGTATGATCAGGATGTTGTCAGTTAACTTGAATATCAGTTGCCTTTATCCATACTGATTTCTTTTCTGTTGTCCCAGTTTTACCTTTCTTAAGGATATGTCTGCAAAGAAACCGGACTCAACTAAAGCCTACACTGCAAACCTTTGTGTGTGGAAAGGCTGTAATTTTAAGAGCCACCTGCCTAAGTTAATATGGACACTCAAGCTCTTATAATTTTCAGTCAACGAGATTTATTAATATGGATTTAACAGTGCAGTAACACACTGTGAAGCCTCCTGCTCAGAGCAGATTTGCCTTGGGCAGCTCCAGGGGTTAGCAGGGCAGACCTGTGTGCCTCTGAAATGGTCTTTGGAGAGCTTTGGTGGATTCCCTGCAAGAAATGTGCATTAGCAAATCTTTAATGAGTTTCAGTCTGTTAAACCCATGGAAGCTCTTAAAGATTGGGATTTATGTGAATGACAGCCATCATGTAAGTTAGAAAAGACCATGGTAGTCTTCAGGTAGAACAAAAGGTGTAATTCACTGGGTAAAATTTTAGTAGTGATATATAGGATGAAAACCAGGTTGGTTTTGTAACAGGCATTTGGGGAAGGAATATTTTTCATAGTATACGTTATTTTGTACCTGCATCCTCTTTTCTTTAAATAAAAGAATGTCTGTCTGTCTGTATGTGTGTATGTAAAACTACTTATAGACTTTTCTTCATATCTTTTGTGTTCTTCAACTAATGTGACACAAACGTGACTCCAAATCACAGTCAAGGTACTATATTTTTTTTCAGGCGATACTCCTTTTTATGCAGACTCGTTAGTTGGAACATACAGTAAAATTATGGATCATAAGAACTCATTACATTTTCCAGATGATGTGGAAATCTCAAAGCATGCAAAGAACCTTATCTGTGCCTTTTTAACCGACAGGTAAGTAAATATAATATTCTGGTACTGTTTTTATTTTGAATAGTATTGTAAAATTAATTCTTCCATTACTTCACCTAATCTCTACTCAGATATCTTCAGCAACATCTCCTGCTCTCTAGTTTTTCTTTTGGAGTGTTTTTTCCTCGTATTGTATTTTATTTCTATGAGCAGTTTTGACAGCTGTTGTTAACAACACAGTTTAGGTCAGACAAATCCTTCCTGTTGCAGTGTATAAAACAGTAACAAACCTGTAAGGTTTAAAGTAATTTGTAAGCTCCAAGGCAGGGACCAAATTATTATGCCCAGTGTCTGAGCGAGTGTTACTTAAAAAAATGAAAGCAAACACTTTTATGAAAATAAATATTTACTGAATTTGTTTAAGCTTTCTTAGAACGTTTGAACATTCTTTTAATTTACTTTGTTGTGTTAATTGATAAGTATAGCTAACAAAGTATAGGTAACAAACCAGCAGGGATATGGTTTTGGTTGTAAATAGGTCCTAGAGGTCTTCCTATGTAGAACTGAGCTATTTGCTGATATTAAGCTGTGTAAACTTGTTCTTGATCTGAACACTTAGATTTTCTTCAGTTCCAGAAATCACAGATCATCTTCAGTTTCTCTAATTTAGATGAACGCTGGAGGTCTATAGGTAACTCTGGATATGTAGTGCTTTCTTATGCTTTGCTGTGGTCACCTGAACTTGGCTCTGGCAGAGCATCTAGCCTTTATGGAGTGAAGGATTAGGAAAAACAATGGCCTTGTAATGGCTTTTGCATTCAAAGAGAAATTGCTCTGTTAAGCAAGATGGTGGTTACTCAGGAAGGATGTGCTTTAACAGTTGTTCACTGTTAGTGGCTTAAGGGTAGAGAGAAAATACGAGTAGAATTTAATAATGTAAATGTGGCGAGGTGTACTTCCACTACGTGTGTCTGTCTTCCTGTTTATATTTAAAACAGTGCTTGAGCGATTTATTTGAAACAGATGCGTTCTTTCCGTATGCGTGATCACTACTGAAACACTTAAAGAAGGAATAATCATCAACCTGATGATTTATTAGCTCCTTTACATGCATTTTTTTAATGTCCTATTCTTGTAGATAGTGTTAAGAGGGACTCTTCTGGTCAAACTAGAAGTTTCTTGTTGCATTTAAGATTTACTTCTCTGCAAACATCAGCAAAAGATGTGTCAGGGTTAGTTATGGGGCAGAGGATGGAATTTTTAAAATATTTATTTCAGTCCAGCTTTGAATAACTGTTCTGTGCAGTAAGTTAGAGCTTCCTTCGCTTGCGTCTTAAGGTTTGTCATGTGGTTTGGCAGGCACGGCACTTCTGCAGTTTTTTTTCCCCTGAGGGTGTTGGATTTTGTTTGTGTTTTTAGTTTTTTCTCAGTTTTTTGCCTCAGTGCTCTCTTTCTTGCTTTACTCCCCACGTGGCAGACTCCAAGTTCTGGACATTTTAGCAGTCGCAGGAAGAGTGCATGCTAAGAAACAGAGTACATTTTATGTAAGAATCTGCAGATCAATGGTCGGTAGGGTTTGAATCTTTTTTAGATTTGACCATTAGTGTGGTTAACACAGACAATCTGTACTGAAGGTTTCTTTGCTGCTTATGAGCAGGCCAGAATTTAAATAACAAAAAAATCAAGTGCTGTTTTTCCTAATGTGAATTTGGCTTGATCGCTGTGTTTAGGGATGTGCGACTTGGGAGAAATGGAGTAGAAGAAATAAAGCATCACCCTTTCTTCAAGAGTGATCAGTGGAACTGGGACAACATTCGAGAGAGTAAGTAAATTACCTTAAAGATCCTATTTTTATTCAGTATTTGCAATAGTGGAAATGAAAAAAACTTTAGACTTTATTAATTAAGAGGATTTTTTCCTGTGTGTTAGAGTGTCTTGCACAAAATTTCATATTTAGCATTTGTATTATAAAAACTATCAGCAAGAGTTAGTAAATACATTTTTTTTCTACTGGAATTATCCTCACTTTTATCATGCTTTTAATGTATAGATTTCTGTTTTGAAGAAGAGAATTGGATATTTTACAATTCTAACCAAAAAGAATGTTAGATTCTATATTTTTGTGGCTTCTGTTGTTTGGTTTGAGGGGTTTTTTTGGTTTTTTGTTTGTTTGTTTGGGTTTTTTTTAACATTCTGTAATAAGACCGTTGTTTAAGAGTAGTCTTGTCAGTTGTACCTCTTTTCACTTACGACTTTGTGAGCTTGATAACTTGAGGCAAAAATCCTAAAGTACATCAGTGCACGAGCTTGCTTATATCTTCTAAACTGAAGTTTCTTAAAATCGTGATTATATTTAGATTTCCATTCTTGAATGTGATTACCATAGCAAAAACATTTTGTGCATTAGATATTTCATGCCTTAGCCAATTGATTTAAGAACCGATTGCTGTAGGAATAAAATGTTCACAGTGATATTTACAGACCTGCTGTGTCTATAATACACACTTAACTAGCAGGACAATCTATATTATAGGCTTTTTAAAGTTATAGACATGTCAGTATATTGCAAGTGGCTGAAACTTGGCATGAAGTTGATCTTTTCTCCCCTTTTTATAGCTGCTGCTCCTGTTGTTCCTGAGCTTAGCAGTGATATAGACAGCAGTAATTTTGATGACATTGAGGACGACAAGGGAGACGTGGAAACTTTTCCAATCCCCAAAGCCTTCGTGGGAAACCAGCTGCCTTTTATAGGATTTACCTACTATAGAGACAATTTGTATGTGATATTTTAATGTGCATTTTTAGAAACACACCTACAGATTTTTGGTATAATCCATGTTTTTTCACTCTAGATACGTAATTTATTCATTACATTATATTAATTTACACCCAATTGTGAAGCTACAAATGCAGAGTTCAAGGAGAATATATAAGTTGCTACTATTTTGGTTATTTTAATAACTCTAAACACTATTTTTATATGCACAAATTTATGTATTCTCTTTAAAAAAATCTTTTGGGGTTAAAATACTGAGATTTGTAATTTAGTTCTAAAATGGCTTTTTATTAGTAGCTTTAAAAAAAAGTTTACACAAGACAAGGACTCTGATAGTTAAAAATAATTGTATTAATTAAAAACTTATAAGCTGCTATGGATCTGAAAAGATACGTTTTTCTTCGCTTAAGAAAAGATTCAAATCAGAAAGATGCACTCATACTGAAGTAAACCAAGCTTCATTCTGATGATAGTGTAGGACAAAGTAAGACTGAGTTGATTGGCAAGATTGCCGCAATTGTTGAAAACCTGAATAAGAGCTGGAGGGATTTGGTTTTGTTTTTGACAGGTTGCTAAGTGACTCCTCACAGTCTTGCAGAGAAAATGAATCTGTGCAATCTAGTAAAAATGAGGTTAGTGCCTTTTTTTTGTAACTGTTAACAGTATTTTTAATTAATTTTGTAAAATCTGCTAAGAAAAGATGAAGTCTAAAATAACTTTTCGGGATATTGTGGGGAGGGGTTTTTGTCTTTTAATAGTCCTCAATAAAAATGATATTTTCTATTTACAGGACAGCAAGGAGGTAAGTATATTATTTGAATTATGAAAGGAATAAAAAAATTCCTGCGTAATTTATGTGAATGTGAAATATCTTAAATGTTTATTCCCCAGATTGTTAACGGTAAACAAGTTGTATTTTGAAACAGTTGTACACAAGCATTAAGGTACTGTAGTATAGAGATGAATGAATACAGATTTTTCTCAAATTCTTTTGGCATCTAGAATTTGTTTGGAAAACAAATGTTTAAGGCTCTGTTTGCTACAGACTGCATCACTGTTGTGAATTTCAGCTCAACACTTGCCTGAGTGATTCATGACTGGTTTATTCAGAGTTTGGAAAAGTAAATTGTCACCTGCAGTAATAAAGAAATGTTTAAGTTGTACTCTCAATTGAAATGACTGTATGGAACTTGTTTATCCAGCTTTTGAAAATTAACAATTGAATTTAAATTTAAAGATGACAGGAAGAATGCTATGGAATTTTTATGTGCTTATTTAATTCATTATGTTACTTAAACATTTGTATTCCAGTACATGTAATATAGTGTTAACATTTCCTTAAACTTAAAATTCCTTTTCAAAGTTGAAAAAGAAGTAAAGGAAATGCATTATATATTGACCACCATAAATTTAAATGCAAATGTTTCTTAGACTCCACTTCTTTCCTTCCTGTCATTGCTGAATAGATAAGTAGATTTAGACATTGCTGAATAAATTAATAGTTTTGGAGTTTCCCTTTTAGAAAGAAATGCTACTGCTGTTTAAAATACACAGCGACACATTTGTGATATTTGCTTTATGGTGTGATAGTAAATATAGTTGGTAAAATTTTACATTTCGCTTTAACAACTTTTTAAATTTGTATTTTCTCAAGCAATGAATCTCTGGTTTTGATGTCCTTTTCAGGGTCTCTGTAATGGGAATTTTCTAATTGTAACAATTATAAAGTGTTGTAGAAAACTACATTTTCATATTGTGCTTGGGGGTAAAGAAGGAGGGGGAAGGGAGGACAATAAGTGCAGCTGAAAGCCTGAAGACATGAGACAAAAAAAAAGTATTTTTTATTTCGTGAATATTTCCATACTTATGATTTCTTTTTAATATTTTAGGAAGCAAAACAAAGCATTCCCTAAGTTGAAAAGCTTTTTAAGCGTCTGTATGAATTAGACGGAATTATTCTTTTTGTGAGATTATTGAGCCTGCTTAGTAATTTTCTCTGAATTTTGTCCACTTTCGTCATGTGCTCCCCTTTTTATTTTTCAATTTTATTTAGCAAAAATTATCTCAAAAATTCTGCTGCAGTGGTAAGTCTCTGTCTACAGAGTACAGCAAAGGGCCAGCAACAATATTCTTTGCCTGTAGAAATTTTATGACTCGCAGTCTGTGGTACATAATTCTGCAGTGGTTAGATTTAATGTAGCATGCAGCAAATTTTGTTGCTATGGATATGCAGGTTTGAAATCATCTAGAGTAATAACTTGTGAAGATGTAACCTTCTAGTGATGGTTTTAAATTAATATAGTGGTAAATTGAATTTTCCTTGCTTTCCCTTTTTTTTGTTATTTAATTGAATCACACTTGGTTCATGTGATAACATTTTTAATTGTGAGTCATGCTTTTTTGGCATTTTACAGTTTCAGAAAAAAATAAGCAAACTAGAAGAACAGCTCAGTAACGAAATACAAGCCAAAGATGAACTAGAACAGAAATACAGGTGAGACTGTTCTGACATGTTTGATATTGCATCTTTTGTTTTTGAATGCTTTAAAGCTTTTTAATGCACTTCAGATACTCCTGACCCTGCAGGCAGACCTCCCTGTAAATCACTGGCTTAATTCCTGCTACTCCTCTGACTACTGTTTTATTTTTTTTTTTCACCTTAACTCTCCCTAAGAATATCTCTGTTGTTTGAGGGATTTCCCCAGTCCTTGAAGTTTCATGTGATCGTGAAAACAGAGTATCTTACATAAAACCAATGAGACGCGTCCAACATTCTAGTTTCTGTATAATCAGCAGGGTTTAAAAATATTTTTCACATTTCTTCAGGTCTACTAATACTCGTTTAGAGAAGATAGTGAAAGAGCTAGATGAAGAGGTAAGCGCTTAGTTATTTCTTATTGGAATTAAAAATTTAACATTTGTGTGTGGCTTTTTGCCTTAGGAAACAGCAAATTGCTTTTGAGTAGCTGTATATTTATAGCAAGTAATACCGATTGATTTCTTGATATCCACAAGCATGAAATTGTTGCCACTGCGAAAATATTTTCATTATGATTTCTATTCTACAACTACACATTTGTTTTCAGGATTATTTTTTTACCGTGTTTTTAATTTAGAAGACAGCATGATCTAAATACTGCGTATACAGTCCTAAAAATTGAAGATGTGAGAGTAATGTTGCTAGAAACAGAATGTCATTCTTTGCATTGTTCAAACAGTGTCAGTAAAATGACCCTGTTTCTCGCTCAGCTTTGTACCTTAGTGCTGCTACACATTTGTGCTGTCTTTAGTAGACAAGCACAACTTAAAGTATTGCTCATCCAGGTGCATGGCAAGGTCTTATATTACATGGGTGTTTCTGTGCTTCCTGAGTCGCTGCTAATCAAGTTTACCAGATGTGTCAAATCTGAACAATGAAAAGTCTAAATTGTAAAAGCTCTTGGACATGGTCATCCTGGGCTGGATTTGACCACGTCTTCTGATACACTGCGTTTGTTACATGCAAATAGACTGTGTCGCTCTCCATTACATACTGCACTGAGCATATGAACTGTCTTTTTATCATTTGAAGAATACCACTGTTTTGTAAGTAATCAGTAGTGGGTTTTTTAAATATATCCAGATAACTTCAAGGAAGAACATAGAGTCTGCAGTCAGACAGTTGGAAAGGGAGAAGGCTCTTCTGCAGCATAAAAATACGGAATACCAGAGGAAAGCAGAACATGAGGCAGATAAGAAACGCAATTTGGAAAATGAGGGTAAGTTGAATCATGCTTGAAGGGTTCTATTTTGATGTGGGTTTTCAAAAGATAAAATAAATTAATTATAGCTTGAATCAAAGCTTTTCCATGACAGTGATTAACAATGTTGCTTTTTGCTTTTGTTGCAGTTAACAGTTTGAAAGACCAACTTGAAGATTTAAAAAAGAGGAATCAGAATTCTCAAATATCCAATGAGAAAATCAATCAGCTACAAAGACAGGCATGGCAACCTTATATATGTATATTTTAAAATAATAGTGCTTGAGTTACACATTTTATTAATAGTGGAGGGAACTGAAATATGTAATGTAGTTGTAGAAGCTGTTCTTTCTTACCATGTTTTGATGTTCAAAAGTAATCATAAAATACATTCCTCTTTTTTTTTTTTAAATCCATAAACTCTGGTATTCCGTAGTAGAAGTGGTAGGTGTTATATTTTAATTGTTTCTGAAGTATGTTTTTATCAATCCTTAGTTGGATGAAGCCAATTCTTTGCTGCGATCAGAGTCTGATACTGCAGCCAGGTTAAGGAAGAATCAGACAGAAAGCACAAAGCAAATCCAGCAGCTGGAAGCCAATAATCGAGAACTACAAGATAAGAACTGCCTGCTAGAGAATGCTAAACTCAAGCTGGAGAAGGACTTTCTCAATCTTCAGTCAGCTCTAGAATCAGAAAGGAGAGATCGAAGTCATGGATCAGAGATTATCAGTGATTTACAAGGTATTACCACAAGCGTTCTGAAGTTAAGCCTGCTTCTCATTTCAGAAATAAAAATAGGTTTTGATGATATTTGAGCATCAAATTGTGAGTAGATTAGCGTGCTGTTCTATACAATGTTCTGTAAGCATGGGCACACTTCTAAGAGAAAATATGTGATAACATTTATAAAATATTATTTATAACTTTTAAAATCACTCCAAAGGGAGGTGTTATTCATAGTCAGATTTAGAAGCTGTTATATTGTGAAAATTTTGGTTTTAAGTAGATAAAGTACATTCTTTTTTCACATACTACCAGGCCTCATTAATATTTTGTATGTTTTTAGGTCGAATATCTAGCCTGGAAGAGGAAGTAAAAAACGGAAAGAGTGCATTAGCCAAACTGGAAATGGAGAAGAGACAATTGCAGGAAAAACTTACAGATTTAGAAAAGGTAACAGCGCTGTTACCGTACATGGGTGTTACATTCTCATGAAGTTTTTAAATTTGCATTATTATTACTTGAGATGTAGAGACAAAATCTGTGCAAAAAATAAGCCTTGTTTTCAGTCTTTATTCTTTTTCTTTGATTTTTTTTTTTTGGTGTGTATTGTTTTTCCAATATGAGAAGCTGGGGGAAAAGACAGCATTTCCTTTAAGATCATAATGTGTTATATTTCTAGAGTACAAGTACTGTACTGTACAGATGTGGCTTAACAGTGCAGAAGTAACATTGAATTTCGTCTGATTTTCTTTTTAAACTCCCAATATTGCCAAAAATAAAAAAGCTTCTGCTTATGTTTTTCAACGATCATGTTATTGAAACAGAAGTATTGAAAAAATTCTTCAGTAAACTTAATCTTTGAGCTGCTCTTATTACCAAATGCTGGTTGTTGAGACGGTAATTCTATAATTGTTTGCTGCTGGGGATGTCATTGTGTATTTTTGGAGCACTTTGCCATCCATAGAAAAGCATTTGTACAAGTGAGTTCTCAGTTAGCTCCTTAGAGTCTGAGCTCTTTCTTCTACTCTTAGCATACTTGCAAGCAGCATATTACTGTTGTCCAAAATTTTGTCTTTAACCTGAGGTATTTAATGTTTTATTTCCATATATTTTTTTCTTTAACAGGAAAAGAGCAACATGGAAATAGATATGACGTATAAATTCAAAGTTATGCAGCAGAACCTTGAACAAGAAGAAGCTGAACATAAAGCTACAAAAGCACGATTAGCAGACAAAAATAAGATCTATGAATCTATAGAGGAAGCAAAATCTGAAGCCATGAAAGGTATGTATTTGACAGCACAGTTTACACACTGTGTAAATTTGCAACATAGGCTTCCACTGGCATTAAGGGATTATATTACCTAAGTGTATGCTTTTTTCCTTGAGCCCCCTGTTCTTTTTAGACAGAATTAGTGTCAGAAAAATCAGTTGTAGTCCCTCTATCCTTGCATTGCTAGCTTAAAGACACATTATTTTAGTCTTGGGGGTTCTCTATTGCACACAACAATAATTAATTTTCTGGAATAGTGTATTCTGAATTATTTTTTCTTAAATTTAATATTACTAAAACTGCTTGAAACATTTTTGTTAAGTGTTTTTCTGTGTTCTTACCAGTGTACTCATAACTTTTTTGTGTTCCTAAATAAAATGTATTTCAACAGTTTAATGATTTGAATATATAGACCAGATAGAGTTAGAAATAGCAAAGCGTTTGCTCAGCTTCCATAGTCACTGTCCATGTGCCAGTGATCTCATGACAATTGAAATATCTTGGAGAAAGGGATAATTAGCAAACAATTCCAGAATATGGCTCTTTTGACTTAAATGGCTTATCTTTATTGCATCTACTTAAGCTACCTACAGATCCTGTCCTTCCGATTGCAGAGCGTTCACAAAAATTTTGAGCATGCAGATGTTCAGAAGAAGCACAAATGTTTCAGTAATAATGTTTGGATCACTTGGCATAGCAGGTTCTTGAACAGCTGCAGCTTTTTAAATAATTTCAAATTATTATAGTCAAAGCAACACTTCAGTAGATTTAGATGAAATAGTTTTTAAAATCCGTCCTTTTTGTCCGTCTCGGATACGTTACAGATAAGCTGGAAGTTATCTTGAAGAAGGAAATAGCTGTCAGTCAGGAGTACTTGCAGAAGCATCCTCTGTGTGTGGGTTAACTGTGAGAATTTTAATGAATCACTCTTCAGCAATCTTTCTCTTCAATGTTAAAAGGGGTAAACGTGTTGTTTATCTTTAAGATGGGATAGACTTCCTCCTCTCCAAAATCCCCTGGTTTATACTGATTGACATATTAAATCTCTTCACAGAAATGGAGAAGAAACTTTTGGAAGAGAGAGCTTTAAAGCAAAAAGTAGAAAATCGCTTGTTAGAAGCTGAAAAGCAGCGCTCCATGTTGGACTGTGATCTCAAACAATCACAACAGAAAATCAATGAGCTCCTCAGGCAAAAGGATATACTGAATGAAGATGTAAGGAACACTGACAAAAGGAGTCTTGAGTGGAACCTGGTTTTCAATGTCCTAATACTTTCCTGTTACAGTTTTTAGGGATATTTGTCAATGAAAATAGGAGCAACTCTTTTCTTCTCTGTATTCAAGTTTTAAAAAGTCTACTGAGTGTGGTTTCATTTTTCTGAAATATTTCAGCATTATTGATCTTAAATTTTTTTCTTTCGGAATGTAAAACGCTGTGAGATTGACATGGAAAAACTAGCTTATTTATCGTGTGCTAATGCCTTGAGACAGAAAACACCTTTAACCTCTCAAAGGATGTGAGCATGTTGTACAAAGATGTAGTAGTCATCAGTAAGAGACACTGTTTAAATGTTGCATTCATGTGTAGGTCTGTAAGATTCACAGGCTTCTGTTTATTTTTCAGGTGAAAAACCTGACATTAAAAATAGAGCAGGAAACACAAAAGCGCTGTCTCACTCAAAATGACCTCAAGATGCAAACTCAGCAGGTCAACACCTTGAAAATGTCAGAGAAGCAGTTAAAACAGGAGAATAACCATCTTCAGGAAATCAAATTAAGTCTGGAAAAACAAAATAATGAACTCCGCAAGTACGCACAGTTGCTCTCTATTTTTTAGTAACGTTACTGGTTTGTAATTTGTTTTGGACAGAAGCTGAGAGTAATGTTCATGTTAAAAAATTGCTGCACAAAATATGCCATTCTACAGTGCAAAACTTAATTGTTGTTTAGAATAATTTGTAGTGACTCTAGTTGAGATTTATCCTAGTAATTTATTTGTATTAAAAGCGGTTTTTTAAGATTTCCAGGATAGTAAACATAGCTCAAGCACAACAGTGTGAGGACTTCAGAGAAAGTCTAGGTTCTTTTGTGTAACAGAAAGTTTGGGTGGTACTTGGATTTTTTTCTGAAATTACGTGGGGCTTCTGTGAAGAGAAAAGTTGCTGGCATTGCTAGTCCAGGGGAGCTTATTAGAGCTGGAAATGAATACTAATACAGAGCTGTGAAGCATAATC
This sequence comes from Dromococcyx pavoninus, assembly GCA_033558185.1. Classification (NCBI taxonomy): domain Eukaryota; kingdom Metazoa; phylum Chordata; class Aves; order Cuculiformes; family Neomorphidae; genus Dromococcyx; species Dromococcyx pavoninus. The sequence continues at coordinate 4,455,911 of JAUMJL010000212.1, forward strand.
ATTGAAAATATAGTACTGAAGATGTTCAGAAACATCTGTTGGACCTTCAAATAGGAGCTGTGTAAATCAGAGCAGTTCCTGGTAACAAACAAATAAATACATAAATAAATATATTTTTACCATAAAGAACATTTTTATGAATGAAAAGACAAATTTAGCACCTATATCAGATGAGTCTTATTCTTAGCTCCTTCAGGACGTCTGATGATTTTTCTCCTCTTGCTTTATGTTTTCTGTCAACAAGATGCAAGTACTTGGAGGCAGCTACGTGTGACAGTTGCTGATGTAAAACACAGGCAGAAATCTTTTCTGCTACGTGACTGTTCCTTATTATGGACTAACAAATGGATTATCTGAGTTGTTTTAATACCAGATGAAGTCAAGAAATAGTGCATGTCAAAGAATACAGACGTGTTTTCACAGTCTGAGCTCAAGCAAACAAGAGACCTCAAACAATCTGTCAGATCAGTACCTTTTTATGTAGAAATGAGATCCTGTCAGTGGCTGTTTGCTTTATCAGTGTCTCTTTCTTGTTAAACTCTGACACTGTGGTAGTTGGTATATTAGTATTAAGCTGACTTCTTATTAGTGCAGTGTTCTCAGCTGTATGAGTGAAAGAGAGCTGGTACTCAGAGGAAGCCTCAGGTTTAATTGTCAGCCATACTGTGATCAGGAAATCACTGAATACCTGAAGAGTGTGAACGCAGTCTTTTTTAATTAGGGGTCTGGAATTCCTTCATGTCTTTTCTTTTAAAGCATGCTGTTCTTTTCTAGGGAACGTCAAGATGCAGATGGACAAATGAAAGAGCTTCAAGACCAACTTGAAGCTGAACAATATTTCTCGGTATGTTTTATGCTTCTTTATTTTTAAACTAATCTGTTTACTAATTACAATGTTAACTTTTATTCTTCCTCCTCAGCCATCAGGCATTTCACATCTCTAACATAAAGCTAGTTCTTTTCCTTGTGCCTCTCTTCAGTCTTGTCTGCAGCCTTGTCATCACTCCTTGTACTTGATCACTGAGCAGTGTGAAAAAGCTCATGTTAAGAAATGTTCCAGCTTTGGAAGGGAGTCTCAAACACAGTTCAGAGGGAGGGAGGAGTCAAACAGCTCATTCTTCCACAGTGTGAATAAACTCTGCATGTTTCAAGCTTTTTGCATTTGGCATCTCTCCCATGCTCACGGAAGAGAAGAGCTGTCTTCTCAGTATCACGTGATGTGACAAAACATCTTCATTTAAGTCTTGGAAGGAATCTTTTGTATTACAGCCAAATTTGGTAGTGATCTGTTGGTAGTTTTGCCTTATTGTGATAAGGGACAGCAGGGTAAATAGGTGTTGTACTTAAAAATCATCACTAGGACATGGAGGTTAATTTATATTAACAGTGCACAGCCAGTCGTGCTGCAGGCAGAATCCAGAAAGCTTGTCTCAGAATTAAAGGAAGCTTAAGATTTTACTGTGGTCTTTAGGTTAGTGATGAGAAGGTCTACCAGATGTTTTAGTAGACCAATCAATAAGAATGTGAAAGTCATGTCCTTTTATTTCCAAATTTAACTTCTAGACTCTGTATAAGACGCAAGTTCGAGAACTTAAAGAAGAATGTGAAGAAAAGACAAAACTTTGTAAAGAAATGCAGCAAAAAATACAAGAGTTACAGGACGAGAGGTAGGTTTTAGTAGTTGTACTACTAACACATAAAAGATTTAGATGGCTTTGTGTTGGTTTTTTTCTTTTTTTGGCTCTTCCTCCCTTCCCCACCAGCCATTTTGAAAGTTAATAATATATATAAATAATTTGCAGAGATTCCTTGGCTGCTCAACTAGAGATTACTTTGACCAAAGCGGATTCAGAACAACTTGCACGTTCCATTGCTGAAGAACAGTACTCTGATTTGGAAAAAGAGAAGATTATGAAAGAGCTGGAGATTAAAGAGATGATGGCTAGGCATAAGCAGGAACTTACTGAGAAAGATGCCACTATAGCCTCTGTGAGTAATATGAATTGTAATTTTGGTGTAGGTTTACATGAGCTTGAGTTGTGTTTGCAGTTGGAGTTATCCATTGTTATTTAGCATACATAAGATATACAGAAACGTATGTGATATTTTAAAAATAGGTTTTTTTGTGAATGAAATAAAACTCAAAATTTCTTATCACGTTTCCTCCACGCATCTTTCTGATCGTTCCTTTTTCTATGCCCCTTCCCTTCTCAAAGCCAGTCCTTTTGTCCTTATCCTGTCTTCACTCAGAAGTATTTCCCTTTCTCCTGTACTGCTTTTCTGTGCCAAATGACTTATGTTACTTCATCGTGTACTTTTTATTTTGTAGTTGGAGGAAGCAAATAGGACACTAACTAGTGATGTGGCTAATCTTGCTAATGAGAAGGAAGAGCTAAACAATAAACTGAAGGAATTGCAAGAACGTATGTATTCTCTGAACCAAATGTAATTTAATTTGAAAGCAGTTTTCTTCTTTAGTAGTACTGTTTTCTTTTGTAATGAGCTTTCATAGAATTTTTTTGTAATTACTTTGCTACAGAAATTACAAAGCTGAAAGAAGAGGAGGCAAATATAGGAAATATTAAAGCACAATTTGAGAAACAGTTGTTGAATGAAAGAACATTGAAAACCCAGGTAAGCAAATGTATCTAAATGCATGAAGAGAGAGTGTTCATTAAGCAAATAATTTTCCATGAAAAGTTTTCTATTAAATACTACCTATACGTACTGTTAATGCTTTATTCTTTTTCCTGATACAAAACATAGTGATTTTTGTTTGTTTGTGTCTACTAAGTAGATTTTCAGTTACTGAAACTCTCAGTGAGGATGCACCTCATGATTTATCATAGAGCATCTTCTAATCCAGATGCAGTCTACCAGCAAAAGTTTTCATTTCAGTCAAATGAATTAATATTTTACCATTTTCCATCTTGATTTTTATTCCTTGATAAGTTACATAAAACAGTATATTTCTGATTTTAATCTGGATTATTTTTTAGAACAAGTGGCATTATAATCCAAAAATATATCTTGGGGCTAGCTATTGAAAACATAGGGGAATATTCAAATGAGTAGAAGTGTTCACAGCTAATGCTTCCTTAAATTGAGAATGGTATCATTACTTTATTTTCAATTTTGAGTAATACATTGAATTAGAGCAACTTTATAATACTAGATTGCAGAGCTCTTAGTTTACAGTTAAATTAGGAGAATTTATTAGGAGTTAATATTATTAGGAGAATGGCGGAGAAGACTATTTCTTCACGATATAATTCTCCGTGTTTATTAGTGTGGTTTTTGTCTTTTTTTTTGTTTCTTATGGGAAGGCTGTGAATAAATTGGCCGAGATCATGAATCGGAAGGGTCCAGTCAAACGTGGAGCTGACACTGATGTGAGGCGGAAGGAGAAGGAAAATAGGAAACTGCATATGGAACTGAAGTCTGAACGGGAGAAGTTAACCCAAATGATGATCAAATACCAGAAGGAGATCAATGAAATGCAGGCAGTAAGATCATTTTGCAAATATAAACTTTGATAGCATTTTCTGTAATTATCTTTGAATTGATACAGTCTCTAAGGTGGTGTGTCCAGTTTCTACTCCTGAATTTCCCATGGCTAAAAGAAATGCACAGTGTATACATTGAGAATGGCTGCAAAGTTGGTGTAATTTTCTACTTAGATTTTCTCTGATTAACTTGCGTATTGTAATAATAGGAAATCTTGTAATTTATCCTTACAGCAAATAGCAGAAGAGAGTCAGATACGGATTGAACTCCAGATGACTCTGGACAGCAAAGACAGTGACATTGAACAGCTTCGTTCACAGCTGCAGTCGTTGCACATTGGTCTAGACAACAGTAGCATAGGCAGTGGACCTGGAGATGCTGAGGCGGATGATGGATTCCCTGGTATGTTAATTGTATTTCTGCATTAATTTGGTTTATGTCAGTATTTTAACATAGAAATGGAAGTATTAAGTTAACTCTGATTCTGTGGCTTTTCACACATCATATGTTTCTATCATATCAACACTTTAATAATGATCACTATCCACACCTACTAACTAAATCTGTACTTAACACTTCATCTTACGTTTATCTGAAGAAATTTCTTTAAAAAATTCTATTGTACCCGATTAAAACTAAGTACTTTTTCCACTTTATTGTGGTGGTTATTTTGCATTTACTGTGTTATGTGATAAAATGTAAAACTAATGCTCTCTTCTTAGAGATTATATTTTGACTTCTTTTCTACCTTTTTCCTCCTTTATGCTTTGTTTAGTCCATATCACTCAATCCCACACTATGGAATCCATGTCTTTTACCTACAAGCACTCCTCTACCTCTGTCAGTATTGCCACTAAGCCTTCCAGTTCTCGCATGCTTCTTGATTCTGATTCTGACTCAGAGGAAGAACCTTTGTCTTGTTCCCACAGTCCTACAGAAGTTGATAGCACAGGTGACATCCCTGAGAAGCGTTTGGTTCTGTTCTTACTGTGTCCTTTTCTCTGTTTCAAAACTAATACTATTAATACATTATTAAAAAGAAAACCCAAAACAAACTAAACCCAAATCTGGCAGTAAACAGTGCCATCAAAGACATGAAAACATTGCCATGAACAGATAACTGGCCTGTTTTCACTAAATGTTTATAGATGCTTCTTGCCATTTATAAACCCACCATTTTTATTAAAGCATTGAATTAATGAGCCTTATGGCCTCGTTTTCAAGGTAGCCTCTACCCAGTACCTGCAGCTGTAGCTGTATCACCCTAAGTACTGGATACCAAAAAGTCATATCTTTAAGTGAAGTGTGGAGACATCTAATTCCTCACCATCTGAATTCACATTCTTTGCTCACAGAAATTCAGCCTTCTCAGTATTACATCGTTTTGCCTTAATTTGAATCTTATATTTGATTCTTATGGCAAGGCAAGCAAAATTTATTAATTTTTGCTTGCAACATAAAACATACAATGAAATGATCCAGTTCTGGTAAAGCACAGCTTTTCCACTGATTTTATATTCATTTTATATGACTACACATCCACTATGTTGATGAAAATTTATGTTTAGTATTAATGTCAGAGGTGGTTTTTTTTTAAATTACATTCATATTTCTGTATTTCACTCGGGGTTCCTTTAAAGTGTGAATACTTCTTCTCTGAAGGCAAAACTTGTTTTGGGCTATTGACATGACTTCATCAAACTAGAGGAAAGAATAATGCATTTCGTCTGTTTTCCTCATTCTCTTGTCTTTGCTATGAGGCTTCTACTAAAATAATCATGAAATACGTAATTTATTTTCTTTGTTAGCAACTCTTGTGGCGTCTGCATGTGTTTGTTTTGTTCTAAAGTAAAAATACCTAAGCTAGAGCGTTTTGCTGACATAATTACAACAGATTGCAGGTGTAATGATTGTGTTTGGGTTTTGTTCCTCCTTGTGCTTACAAGCACATACGGTGAAAGTTTTGGAATATTCTGCCCTTTCTCTGATCTGGTACTATAGAATGGACACCAAAAATGAAGTCTAATCAGAAACTCTCATTTTGTCCAATTTCATGTGAATAGTGTTAGAGACTACAAAGAAAGACAGGAAAAACATTAACACCTATTTTTTTTTACACCATTAACAAACTGCATGTGCTTCCTGGATGTGGGGAAGGACTTTTTGTATCAGTATGTATGTTTGCTACCCTTCTTGTCAGGTGTAGTGAAAGGAACAATTTGAAGTGATAGGTATGAGACAAAAATATATTCTAGGACTAGTTTATTTACTTGGTACATACACGTTGAAGTGTGTCAGCAACTGCAATGCTTATAGGGCAATGAACATTGAAGACTGCACATATCTGAATTAATAACCTTGCTTCAGGTCTCTCTAGGCAAAATGAGAATTGTGTGAATATCTACTCTATTTGTTGTTGTTATAGCCTGCAAAGACCCTCTGATGAGAAAGAAAATACTTTTCAGAATTTTGAAGCATAGTTACACTTCTTTCATGATTTTATGTTTGTTAATACGTAAGGCTTCAGTGTTTGTGACTTGGAGGTTCCTCAGTAGCAGTAGAGTTATCTGCTAGAGTGGGTAACTCATTAGGAAAATATTACTGCAATTGAGTAGTTCCTCTTAAAAAAAAGTAGGGGAAAGAAATCCTTGTATTAAGTGCAGTTATAAAAATAGGGTCAGAGGCAGTGTGATGCTGCATATTACCAAGCACCAGGAAAGTGTGATCCTGGTAAACTTAGGGTTACTACTGAAGTGACTCGCCTGGTGGATGAGAGGAAGGCTGTGGATGTGGTATACCTGGACTTTAGCAAGGCCTTTGACACTGTCCCCCACAGTAGACTCCTAAAGAAGCTGTCAGCCCGTGGCTTAGATGGGAGCACTCTGTGCTGGGTTAGGAATTGGCTGGATGGCCGAGCCCAGAGAGTGGTGGTGAATGGTGTCTCATCCAGTTGGCGGCCGGTCACCAGTGGTGTCCCCCAGGGATCGGTGTTGGGTCCGGTCCTGTTTAATATCTTTGTTGATGATCTGGATGAGGGGATTGAGTCCATCATCAGCAAGTTTGCAGATGATACCAAACTGGGAAGAAGGGTTGATCTGTTAGAAGGTAGGATGGCCCTGCAGAGGGACCTGGACAGATTGGAGAGATGGGCCGATTCCAATGGGATGATGTTTAATAAGTCCAAATGTCGGGTACTTCATTTTGGACACAACAATCCCATGCAGAGCTACAGATTGGGGACAGAGTGGCTGGAGAGTAGTCAGGCAGAAAAGGACCTGGGAGTGCTGGTTGACAGGAAGCTCAACATGAGCCAGCAGTGTGCCCAGGTGGCCAAGAAGGCCAATGGCATTCTGGCCTGCATCAGGAATAGTGTAGTCAGCAGAACCAGAGAAGTTATCATCCCCCTGTACTCGACACTAGTCAGGCCTCATCTGGAATACTGTGTACAGTTCTGGGCCCCCCAGTTTGGGAAAGATGTCAGGTTACTGGAATGTGTTCAGAGGAGGGCAACGAAGATGGTAAAGGGGCTGGAGCATAAGCCCTACGAGGAGCAACTGAGTGAGTTGGGGCTGTTTAGTCTAAAGAAGAGGAGGCTCAGGGGAGACCTCATTGCTCTCTACAGCTACCTAAAAGGAGGTTGTAGTCGGGCAGGGGTTGGTCTCTTCTCTCAGGTGACCAGTGACAGAACTAGAGGGCATGGACTCAAGCTTCGTCAGGGAAAGTTTAGGCTTGATGTGAGGAAGAAGTTCTTCACTGAAAGGGTGATTGGCCATTGGAATGCGTTGCCCAGGGAGGTGGTGGAGTCGCCGACCCTGGAGGTGTTTAAGGGGAGATTGGATGTGGCACTGAGTGCCATGGTCTAGATGATGGTTGGTGTTAGTGTTGGGTTATAGGTTGGACTTGATGATCTCGGAGGTCCTTTCCAACCTTGTGATACTGTGATACTGTGAAGTGTGTATGTCAAAAAACATCTGAGCTGTTAATACTGTTAATAAATCCCATCTGACTAATGTGCCAGTGTAATATAAATTACTGCAAGTGTATAAAACAACAGTTAAATTTAGGCAAGGCCTGAGGATTAGCCAAAAATTACTTATTTTTGATTAGAAAGCCTAGGAGATACAGGCAGAATTAGAAAAAATAAAAACAGAACAAAAAATATGAATTAGAATACTACACTTCTGAAATTTTACCCGATTTGTAGTGGATATAAGTTATTTGTTTTGGTAGTTTGCCTCTTTTTGTCTTGAATTGAATGTTGTGTGGTCTGTACTGATATCTTCAAGTATTGTTTTAAAAGGTAAAGATTGATAGACATAAGCATGTTAAGCCTTCAAAAAATTACTAAAGGGAATGTGTGTGCTGGAACTGCAAGTTTTCTCTTTCCCTTCTTCCTTGTGTTTGCTATTTTTTTTGTGATTGCATTGTTGGTTATTGGCTCTACTCAGGAATAGGAGATTTATTTTATTAATGTTTAGTGGGATCAACTTCGCAAGGCTGCGTAGTATTAAATACTTTATGTTCTCATGTTTGCTTTGCTGCTTTATTATTGATCTTTGATAACTTTTTAAAACTCTACCGTTGTCTCAAAAATAATGTTTAGTGAATATTCAAGTTTTTTAATATATATCTTTTTTTCAGAATCAAGATTGGAAGGCTGGCTATCACTGCCTGTTAGAAATAACACTAAAAAATTTGGATGGGTTAAAAAGGTAAGAAATAGATTTATAATCCTCTTCCATATCTATTCTTACTGCAGTTAAACTTACTGCAGTTTTTCAGCATTTCAGGTTTTCTTTGTTGCCTGTTCTTTCGTAACTTAAATGTATGAAATATGTTACGCGGTATAGCTATGTCTGAGAGGAGCAGGTTAAGATGGTTGTAATAGGTTAAGACATTTGTCCAGCTAGAGGTGAGAACAGCCATTCGTGATCTTCAGATGTTTGTACATTCAGTCTTAAGCATTCCCAGCAGTATTACGTAACCGGAATTCACCATACTCTGGAAGCAGACACCCTTGACAAATTCTTTATTTAGGAGATAACTAACAACTGCTCATTGGCCTTGTGCAGCCTTCACTTATTTACTGCTTTTCAGTAACCTCTTTGATGGCTCTTTGGCCAAAAAGTAACATACACGTTTTCATACTCATTCATTTATTGCTCAGTCAAGCCGTTCATTCTGGATGAAGTTCTGGAAATAGAACATCTTCTAGGTTTTTAATGAAAATTGCTAGTAATGCTGGTAAGTATAACATTGATCGTAGTGAGCATGATCCCTATTAGCTGTGAAATGCACAGGTAAAATGGCCACTGTAAGATGACAATTACTCTCAGTATCAGTCTGAGTGAAAATTAAATCAACAAAATAGAAATTAAAAGCTTTTATCTTGCTTTCTTCCAAACTTTCATTTTTATCATTTCATAGATACTTAAATCTGTTTAAATATCAAGTAATCTGATACGGTAAATAGATTTATCTGAATTTTATTTGTTGTGCAGTGAATTTATTGGCAAATCATGGACTTGGCATTTATCTACCATTTAATAAAATTGCAGAAAAATATTGCTGTGACATCTGTGGTAATTGCTGTGACATCTTTGATGTCTGTGGTGAGCAGGATTAAAACATGTCTTATCCCTTTTTGTATTCTAACAGTATGTAATTGTAAGCAGTAAGAAGATCCTGTTCTATGACAGCGAACAAGATAAAGAACAGTCTAATCCCTACATGGTATTAGATATAGAGTAAGTATTATCATGTGAGATTTCCCTTCCTCTGCTTTGTGGGTGAACTTGGTCAGAAAGACTTTGACAGAAGCATTTTGAGGTCCAGTTTGGCAGCACAGTGTCAAATGGGGTACACTTTTCTAATGTGATCTATAGAGCTGGGACCATAGGTACTCGTTGTGATGAAGAACTGCGTTGGCTGTAAGCGGTGGTGCAGTGGTAGCGTGGTGCTCAGTGGGATACAGGGAGCTCCCTTGAGCTCTGATGTAACTGCACTGCTTCTGCTCTAGACTCACCTCACATAAGCATTGTAGCAAATAGTGTTAAGAAACTGTAGCAGAAAGGCTGTAATTTTCAGTGTTTGTACATTTTCACTTACAATATGTCCTTATGGATGGCTTGTATACCTGATTAATTTATTTTCTTAATAAATGCAGAATGTAGGTATTCAGAGGTTGGAGCATGGGGAGAGGATGGTGTTAGAAAGCTACCGGCAATTATTAAAGTCATAAGATGGGTTTTCAGTGCTGTCTTTTTCCACAAATATACTTGTGATTTCTTTTTATTTAGGGTTTTTGGAAGTTCGTGTGCAGGATTGAAAGACAGGACTTAATCAAGTGTTTATAAATTTGTACTGACAGATCTTTAATGGCTCTAAGTCTTAAAGTGGTTTGTTGTATCATAACTTGTCAATTTAAATGTATCATTTTGCTAACATTAATGTTTGTCCTTTTTTGAAATTCTTTCCTATAGCAAACTCTTCCATGTCCGACCAGTCACTCAGACTGATGTGTACAGAGCAGATTCCAAGGAAATTCCTAGGATATTCCAGGTATTCAGTAACAATTTAACGTTTCTACAGTACCAAACATGGTATTTCATACATTGTAAAAAATATTTTCATAACTTTGCCTAATGAAATATTTACTTAAACATCCTGGGAAAAATATCTATTTCAATGCAATTCTTCAGTCTTGGAAAGAATGTTACTCTGAATTTACATTTATTATCTAGGAGTTCTAAGGTTATTTTGCTTTTGATTCTAGATCCTATATGCTAATGAAGGAGAGAGCAAAAAGGAACAGGAATTTCCTGTGGAGCCCATGGGAGAGAAGTCAAATTACATTTGCCACAAAGGACATGAGTTTATACCTACTCTTTATCACTTCCCAACCAATTGTGAAGCTTGCATGAAACCACTGTGGCATATGTTTAAACCTCCTCCTGCTCTAGAATGTCGCCGTTGCCATATCAAATGTCACAAAGATCACATGGATAAAAAAGAAGAGATTATAGCACCTTGCAAAGGTAAATAGCAGGTATTTGAACATGCATATGGTCACTGCAGTCACAAGGCATTCTAATAGATGAGACAATTCTAGTAATGGTCTGACACCATCTAGACATAAACAGGTAGGTTTTTGTTTTATTGGTATGCAGCTGTCAGAACCTTCCTAAGGGTGTCTACACGAGGGTCAGCTCACTGCTGTGAGGGTTATGTACATACCTGCTGTGTCATCAGCCTCATCCAGTAAAGTGTGGTAATTGTAAGGCTGCTCACAGTGTGTGCTGGACTGGATTGCTATGCAGACAATGGTGTGTGTTATGAAACAGATGACATTCAGTGAAGTTTATTCCTTTTGACTCACATTACGTAGTTTCTTGGGCTCAGGCACACCTCTTTTTGTTACCCTTCCTTGTTTCTTTCCATGTGAGCTTGTCTTCCACAATGATAAGCTGTTGCCCCCTAAACATAAGGAAGAGGAACTGTCAGCAGCCAGGAAACTTTGGCAAAACCTGGTTCACTTTGCTTCTGATTTCTTAGGATGTGGGACATGTTTAGAATAATAACAATATTCATTTTTATTTTGAAAATTTTTACTAGTGTACTATGATATTTCAACGGCAAAGAATCTACTACTGTTAGCTAATTCTACAGAAGAACAGCAAAAATGGGTGAGCCGACTGGTGAAAAAAATACCCAAGAAGCCTCCAGCACCAGACCCCTTTGCTCGATCTTCTCCCAGAACTTCCATGAAGGTACAGCCAAACCAGTCCATCAGACGACCAAGTCGACAGCTTCCTCCAAACAAACCAAGGTGACACAAGAGCTGCCATTCAGTTTATTGTTTTAAACATTTTACTACAGCTAATGTTGTATATGTTGATAGGGATGATTCACCACACATGTTGTTGACTACTGACATGTGGACTAGCACATCATCTTCTATAGACCTCTTAAGTTATAAGAAGAGCCACTATGTTGGTTCCCTTGTTTAAAGAGCCTTGCATTACCTGCTAGTTAATCCTACCACACTGATAATGTATCCTGTTGCTCTGTGTAATAGGCAGAACTGGTAGCATCATCTGGAGCCTCATAGTCCCTCTGAACTGGCAGCTGGTAGGGAGAATGGGGTTTAGCGAGGCAGAGAGTCAGTGAGAGGAGCGTGAAGGTTCAGGAAAAAAAAAGAAAAAATCTTTAACAATAATCAAGATGACTGTGGCACCTGATTTGAAGTTGAGCAATGAAGTTAGGTGCTGTTGTTGTAATGAACTTTGGAGAGAATAGATGCCTTTGAAGAGCACTCTAGAAGGCCTTATACATAGTGAAAGAGTATGGGTTTTGTTTCTTATTGCTTGGTTTTGAGGCCTGTGTTTGAATTGCTGCCTTGCTGTAAGGTTAGACATCTGATTGCAGATTTGTATGTTAGAGTGTGTTTCATTTGACCAAATGTCTATATCTGTGTCTGACTCCATCTGCAGTTGATATTTAGGAATAGTTGTTCTCAGGATTCATGTCCTCCTAGTGTAGAAAAGCAGCACACGGCATGCCCTTGGACATTTAAAGTGAGAAGCTGGTTCAGACAAATCTCACTGTTGTGTCTCTGCCCATGTGATTCCTCAGTGTGGAGCCTGTTGCTGCAGTGGTGGGCACCGCTATGAGCATCACTCATGCTTTTTGCAGGAGAGCAGGAAGGTGGGGAGTGTGGGGTCACCATTTGGTCAAGTAGCAGGAGCACTTCCCAAAGGGTGGGAGAATTGGTTTCAAGGCCTTATCAGCCCAGAAGGACTCATGCTTGCATCTTATGGCTCCTAAAAGCATGGTCTGTTCAAGTTCCTCTGATTTAGGGAAAAAATATCCCTACAAAACCTAGTAATCTGTCACTGGATCACTGATGTGCCATGTTGTGGAAGTGATAACGTTCTGCAGGTGGTGCTTATGGGCTTGCACAGTACAGAATTTCTGGGGTTTTTTCAGTTGGCTTTTTCCATCACCCAAAGTACTGGCTGATGCTCGATTATGTCATTCCCCAGTTGTTGACAGCCTGTGGAAAGTTTGGTCTGACTTGTTGTGTTTGTTGCAGTATTCCCGCAGCAATGGGCTGTTCAGCAAAGGCCTCACATTTCCCCCCCAAGAGATAATTTGGCCCTGGCTGGATGGTATTGCTGCTCTTGTTTCCTGACCTGGCTGTCAGCAGCATCCAGGCTGGATGGTGGAGAGCTGGGTTAGGTGGGTTGCCACATTGGGGACTGCAGTGTAAGTGGGCTTGTCTTTTCGTGACGCTGCTGTTATCCCAAAACAGCCGGACACTACAGAGAGTTAGATCCTAAAAAAACACTGATATTTATCATGTGGAAATGCATAATGAAAGGACTCAAAGTACATAATTTCACTTTCCTCCTAACTTCCTTATAGACTGGGGTTTTTTTTGTGTGGTTTACTTTAAAGAAAGTATGACTTCATAATTTGAATTTTAAATTATTTGATTTTTTGATTGGAACCATGAAGTTAAACAGATTTTTTTTAATGACTACTTAGGGACTGATTATTTTGATTATTTAAGGAATTCTTTGTGCAAAACTAACCAAAATATCAATGATTGGATTGAAGCATGAATCGAGGAAACATTCATGGCAACTTGGGGGACAAGTAAAATGTTTTTGTTGTGCATGGTCTTAACAGTCTAATTCACTAGTGTTTTCTGTTTCTTACTGTGGACATACAAAGGGTATATTATAAATTCTGATTCTTCTGTGACAGTATTTACCCTTACCATTCTTTTTAGTTGTGATTCTCCTCCAGTCCAAATCAATCATTAGTGGTTTTCATTTTCTATCTGTATGTTTTGTAATGGTGTGTCAAGGAGGAGGATGAACATTTTTATGTGTAAACCATTCTATTCTTGCAATTAAACTTTCCAAGTTAATTGTGCAAATGTACCTAACAGATGGGAAAGTGTAGTTCTGTGAGGTCGTGTCACCTATCACCTTACTCATGTAGGCTTGTCAAACCAGTGGAAATTTGTATGGATTTAAACACTTAATTAGGAACCACATACTTATAAATAACTGTAATTGTTATGGCCAATTTATATCAGATGGATGCTTCTGTGATGCTTCTGTGCAGGGGCTCATTGTATGGAATAATTAATTTTCTCTTCCAAACTTTTTTAAGAATGAAGATGTAGTTGCCAGTTGAATCTGGGGAGGGAGTGGCTGAGGACAAGCTGGAGATGAGCCAGCAGTGGGCTGTGGGAGCAAGGCAGGCGCTGGGACTGCACCAAGAGGAGCATAGCTGGGTGATTGAGGGAAGAGATTGTCCCACTCTGGTCACTGCTCAGTCTGCACTGAGGTGCTGCCTCAGGGCCCACAAATTCAAGCAAGACATTGACAAACTGGAGAGAGTCCAGCGGAGGCCACCAGGATGGTCAGAGCAGAGTCCTGAGGGAGATGGGTTTGTTCAACCTGGAAGAAGGACAGCTCCAATGGGGTATCACAGTGGCATGCCCCAGCCTGTGGGGGAGGGCATCGAGGAGATGGAGCCACGCTCTTCAGAGCTGCATGGTGGGAGGGTGAGAGACAAGAGGCTGGGTAGAACCAAGAGAGATTCCAACTGGACAGAAGGAAAAGCCAGTGCACAGCTGGGCAGGGAGGCAGGCTGGTGAGTTTGGACAGGCTCCATCCCTGGAAGCTTTCAAGACGTGACAGGACAAAGCCTTGAGCAGCCTGCACTTTAAAATCTGAAAAACCCCCAAAAGCCCTGAAACCCATTTTGTTTAGAACATGTGATTAACTTTATTAAATACTGTAGCATGTTTTAGTTAAAAGATGCTGAGTGCTCTGTTAGGGTAGGTTTCTATCTCTGCCTCCTATGGCTGGCAGATGTATCCTGATGTAAAACCCACTGAGCTCACTGGAGAGCTGACTACACTGCATTTCATTTCTTGTAGCTGGAGCAATTGAGAAGTTAGTGCTAAAGATATTTGTCTAAGATCCTTTGATAATAACAGAAAGATATGAATCCTTCTAGACAATGATTCATCCCATCCCCAAATTAATGCCTAAACTAGGTAAAATGACTCACCCGCTGACAAGGTTTGTTCACTTGCTTTCTTTGTTCTGTACTGACCATAGAAGGAGCACAGACAGCGATGCCTGAAGAACAAGTTAATATATCCTCTTTTTTTTGGCATTACTTAGCTTTAAATAATGAGCTACAGGAAGCTGTACAGTGTAATCCCACTGTATTTGGAATATAGTGAAATCCTACTGTGTGTTTGTGGCTATTTTATTTGATGTTCTGTTCAGCAGTCAAAATTATTTGATTTTTATTGAAAAAATTTTTAGCCTTGCTTTTAGTATCTGGAAAAGGATAGTAGGAGAGCATAAGCAAGAACAGCAGCAAAACAGAAAGCAGCTAATGTTATGAAATGTACATGTTCATGTTTCTACTGAAATTTTGGGGGAAAAAGTCAGCGTGGTAAGTGTTCTGTAGAACTGGATGGTTTGTAAGATAAATTTTCAGTGAATACAATATTCCTGGCTTGCACAAACACTAACTGGGTCTTCATATTCCGTGATAGGCACAGAAGGAACCCACCTACCTTAATGTGCCCTTCTACTTGAAAAGGTTTAATGATAACAAATGGAATTTTGAAGTCTCTTCCAGAAGCGTGACACACATTAAATGTCAAACCCTCCTGTTGCAGATTACTTGATCTGGCATTTAAGGACTGGGATTGGTCATTTGATGATGTTGATGATATTGATGGTGATGATGATGATGATGACGATGTTTTTGATTTCTGAAGAAGTATAAGGGGTAAATCTAAACAAGAGAGGAATGGATTTGTTTGCCTTTGAATACAGCATGCTATGTTGGATTTTGTTTCTCAAAGCTGAGAAAATACAAGATCTCATTTTAATATTTTAAACAGTAAAAATGAGATTCTGTTCATGATGTTGATGAATTTTTAGAGGAGTAATTTTCATTAAAGCAAAGTTATTGCACTTGCTAGTGTTTTTATTTTTCTAATTTTAGATCTTGTTTAAAAATTCGTGTCTGCCTGCCTGAAAAAACTACCTGCTGCTGTCAGAGTAGTTGCTCATCTACAGTGCTAATACTGCTAACCTCTGCAGAGAAAGTTTGATGGCTAAAACTGAGACTCTAGCAGTTGGATGTTCAGCTGAAACAGAATTGGCATTTACAAATACTTTTCATTTTTATGCTTTTAACGTAAACTGACTGGTCTATGGCTAGCAGACATGACATCACCAGAGTTGTGCATTTTGCTTTTCTACTTGTGTTATGAAGTGAATTTGACTTGGCTTTCCTTTGCAGTGCTGTGTTTTTTGGGTACCTAACCATGTGTTTGAAAACTACATAAACAAATGGGCTTTGCAGCTTCTATGATGCGGTTTCCTTGGCTGCTTTCTTACAAGATACAGCCCTTTTATTCATCATATGGCTTACTTAAATAGGGAGTGTGAATGTGCTGGGAATCTTGATGACTATTCTATAGTTCTCAATGTTTAATGATTTTACATGTTGATACCATGTTATATTTACACAGGAAAAACCCTAAATGTTGAATTCCAGAATTCTTTTAAATAGTATGTAATGTGTGTCTCAGCCTTATAAAAGAACAGGCAATGCAGCAGCACTAGGGCTGTACCTCAGCTGCGTACTCAGTTAACTGGGATACCAGCTCTTGGAGAACTTCACTGGCTTAGTGTTTACAGTAACGAGCATTACGTTAATTAATATACTGCATCATTATGTTTTTAAAAGCTTACAAATCACTAATCTTTTAGAAGCGGCTGTGCATATTGTACTTCACCCTCCTGTATTACAAGGGGGTTTAATTGATTTGGGATTATTATGCATAAGGATGTACTATACTTAAGTAACGCTGCTGTTTGAAAGCAGGAATGACCTTTCTCTGAAGTACAGTGATGAGCCCATCTCAAAGGAAGACTTTGAGGAAGCATATTTTTCAGATCTACATTCGTGGCATTTACTGACCTCCCTCTCTGCTTCTTTTTCAGCTAACTGCTTTCTGTGAATGCAGACACAATTCAAGGTGATAATTTTCTTCCCAATACGGCAAGACTGAAACATACCCCAAAATATATTAAAAAAATCTATATTTTCCTGAGAGATTGTGCTATATATATCAGAGGTTTACATTTTTGCTGCAATATAAATTACTAATCTCTGAGGGTTTTCCTGTATTCCTGAGTGACTGATCCAATGAGGAATGGTTGGTAAATAGTTAAAAGGGTATGCTAGGTAACCTTTTAAACTCTGTTCCACAAAGCTTTCTTGGCAAGACACATACACTACATTTCATAAAAGGATTGAGAGGAATGAATATGAAAATGGAAGAAACTGACTTTTCAGCTTTCGTAAAGATGCCACCAGCATGTCTGCGAGAAGACCAGGAGGAAGATCCACCACAGTGATATAGACTGCATCTGTAAGAAGTGACCATTATACTGTGTATATATATTGTACTGTAATACTGCAAGAGGGTTTTAAAAATCTTTCCACTTTATTTTTTTATGCTTATTAATCAGATACTGTTACTTATTGCAGTTGCAACTATGCACTTGTATAAAGCCATAATGTTGAAGTTTATATCATTCATGCGCGTCTATCAGAAGCTGCATGTCAGTGTTCAGCAGCAAGTATGAGTTTGAAGCATATACTAGTTGCAGCTACATCATCATGGGCAGTCCTGTTTTACCTGTCTAATTGCCTTAATTTAATTTCTTTCAAGTTTTTTGCCCATTCTCTCTATTTAAGGAAAAAAGAAGGTTTACCAGCTCTTAGGATGTAATTTTGCTTTGTGGCAGAAAAATAGTGCACTATTTTTACACCTAGTAAGTATATCAGTGTCAGCCTATTTTGAATGTATATCGACTGGTTTTAAGGGTGGAGAAGTGCTGGTTACAGAAACAATGGCTGATACCATTGGAATGACCATTTGCTTGTACATGTAACTGCTCATCCAGCCCTTTTGACAAACCTCAATATTAGTTATTGACTTATATTAATCCTCATTAAGTGCTATGAAACTTCATTTTTGCCTTGTTTTTGCATACTCTCCTAGATGTGTTTTTTATTTCTGGAAAAAAAGAAGAATCTGTGACTATTTTTACATTTCACAACACAATGTCCCAGGACTGTCAGAAACTTTTAAGAAAAATAAAACATACTGTAGATGTATTTTAAAATTTTAAATCTGGTTCTCTAGCACATAGCTGTAGGCATAGATAAATATTTCAGTAGTGTGTTTTGAGAACTGATAGCTGGGAAGAAAGGGCCTCAGAGGCACTTAATCTGACTTTTTTTTTAACTCGAAGTTGTACAAAAAATATAATTTATGTGGGCTCATTCACGATGTGTTCATAATTATCCCATAAAATGCATGTTTTATACAACTACAGTATGCGATGTTAAACATATTGACAGTAAAAAATGTAGTCTCCTATTTGGTCTTTTTATATATATAAATATATATATATATTTAAAATATATATATATATAAAATATTGTGTGGGAGTGCAGTAATTTAAAATATGATCTAACACTTCAATGAAGGAGGACATTTCACTTTAAAATTTTGTTTCTTTGTTTTTGTTTTTTTAAAGAGTGTTGAAATGTTTGGAAGGATAGGACCATGATTTATTTAACACTATCATGAAAGGTGGACTTGGAAACACTGAAATACTGAAAATTAATAAATATATTTACATTTTGTAACCTCTGCTACAGTTCAGCTTAACAGAGCCAGAATGTATTCAGTCTAATATTTATGCACTCGCAAAGTAAAATGTTGTGAGTTCTTAAATTCAAAAATAAAACTTTCATAATCAATTTTGTTAGGTATTATAACCCAGCACACAGCTACAGTGTTTTTTCCCTGCTTGTTTTGATTTACAGAAGTACGGTATATTTTTAGGTAATGCAGATTTGCATAGAGTACAACATTAAAAATGTATACAGTAAAACTGTTTCCATTCACTGAATGCATAAATATTTTATATAT
Source organism: Dromococcyx pavoninus (assembly GCA_033558185.1). Taxonomy (NCBI): domain Eukaryota; kingdom Metazoa; phylum Chordata; class Aves; order Cuculiformes; family Neomorphidae; genus Dromococcyx; species Dromococcyx pavoninus. The sequence continues at coordinate 4,474,482 of JAUMJL010000212.1, forward strand.
ATATAAAAAAATGTTACATTGTGGGAAGTTCTATCCTTTTCTGAATTGGAGAATATTATATATATATATTTTTAAATAAACTATTTGAGTAAGGTAAAATAGTTCCTGAACTTGAGAAGCTGGTAATTAATTGAAATATTTCAGTATATAGGCAACTACCGAGGCAGAGATGGAAAAGGCAAGGGCTGCGCGGAGGAAGCGCAGACACCAGGGAAGCTGTTTCAGCAGGCCAGGAGGTGTTTGGGCTGGATGTGTTGCACTTTCTCCCCTTGGCTCACCCTCATTTCCTGTGAATCCTTGGGCTGATAGGGAGCAGGGGAGGTCCTCTGGTCTGACCCCTGCCTCAAAGCAGGGCGAACTTGGTGTAGGTTCCTCAAGGCTTTTGAGTCTTTAGTGCCTCTAGGGATGGAAGTGTCCTAACACTCTTCAGTTCTCCTTCGTGCAGTTTGTCCCCAAAACAAAGGAAAAGCATGGGCTGTGTTGAGCTGTAATGTGGAGATCATTTTGCCAGTGATGTGATGTGCATGAACCTTGTTCTCTGCCCAGGATACAAAAGGCAAAGCTGCTCGTCTGTTCTCACTTGTCCTGCTTGACACAGCTTCCATCTGCTTGCCTGTGGAATGCAAAGAACTCTTAAGTATTTGTTCATGGCGATATTTCCTTATTGTCCAGTGTAACCTTTTAAAATTTTTGAGAAGAGCATATTCCTGAACTAAGAAATACGTGTCTTATAGTCACTGACATTTAAACACCTTCTTTTTGTAACAGGGCTGTCCCAGCAAACAGGACGTTTTAGGGCCTGGATGACTTTTATTTATAGAAATTCTCTCCTTGCAAGTCCTTTTGGTTCACAAGAGTAAACAAATACCCAAGCTGTAAATTAACCTTCTGGAAAAAACAGGGGTCAAACTTGGTGCCAGAAGTTCAAGACACTTGTAGGGAAGTTGCTTTTTGGTTCTGATTGAAGACCTGTGGTGACCATGGAAGCTGGACAGGAAGACCCCACCGGAGTTAACGTGTTAGTTGTCACAAAGATGTTTCAAGTCCCTTCACCCATCCTGTGCTTGTGAGGCTGCATTTGGGATGCTGCTGTGAAAAGGGTGTGAAAACAAACCTCTGACCTGTACTGCTCTTACAAACCCTTTCCACTTCCTTGTTCTATTTCTAACAACAAGAAAACATAACAGTTTATGGTTCAGTTCAGGGAACTGGAGTATTTCAGTCTTCTCTGCATATCCAGTTAGTTTTTGTCAGCATTCATATTAAAATAGTGATTCATTTGTTTTTTCATAGAATAATAGAACATCTCATTGGAAAGGAACCCATAAGGATTATTGAGTCCAACACCCTGTTCCTCACGGGACTAGTAAACCATACAGCTAAGAGCATTGTCCACACGCTCCTTCAGCTCTCGCAGGCTTGGTGCCTTTTCAGTGCATTAAAATGGGTCTTCAGAATAACTTATGGACTGTTGTCGCTGCACGTACTGCATTTTAAATTGAAAACTTTAAATTGAATTTGTTATTTTTTAAAACAATCCTATAAACAACTGAGGGGGTTATCAGCATCCCATAGATCGTGGGGTTTTGCATGCTGCTTCGAAGTATCTCTTAAGAGAGCGGGAAGGAGTTTTCTTTTGGATGTCTGTAAAAGATGTCAATGGAGAGGTTTGGAAACAATTCATGTTCTTTGTTGAAGTTGCCTTAAAGGGCACAATGATGGACTCGGACATGCTCGTCTGAGAAACGAGACGAGTCTGCTGAGATGTAAGTGGCAGAAAAGAATACCAAGTCTAAACGCATCTAGGCTTTCAACATTTGCTCAGAGATGTGAGGCTACTTGTATGTCTTACACTGTCATATCCCAGCGTGCCTCTTAGTTCATTGAGTTCTTGTCATTTGACACCACCCTTGATAGCTCTTGAGGATTCTTTTTGCCCCAGATGCTGTTGGCACCACTTGGTAAGCATGGGCACCCAACAAACTACATCGGGCTTGTGGGATCATTGCCAGTCCTTTTCCTTTGGCTTGCCAGCTGCTTAGACGTTAAGCAGTGAATGGCCATGTTAGCAATGTACCTTGGATATGTGCTGCTTTTTAATGAGTGAATTGGTGGAAATGCTTTTTGGAGGTATCTGAGCTATCTAATATCTCAACGGTTTTAAGGCTGAAGGAGCCAGGAACCTCACTGCTTGAACCCCTCTTTCCCATTTGCTGGTTCCAGCGTCCTCTCTTGCCTTAGTTGTGTTCCATTTTTTGAACTCTCATCAGTTCTTTAGGCTGATCTTGTAGGGAGGTACAGGGCTGGCTGCAGCTTCGGGACTCACAGCTACTTGCTGGATTCCATGGCCTCACCCATCTGCATGTTGTTGTCCAGCTCACCGCAGCCCCTGGGCACTGGGGGTCAACTGAGATTCAGTAGGATTGTGTAGCCACTTGTTCACTCTGGAGCAGCGGAGGGGCCGGATAAACAGTAAGGAAGCTGCCCTACATGCTTCGTATCCCGTTCTGAGCTACAGCGATGGGAGTTTTATTACAGGAAGGGTGTGCATCTGTGCAAGCTTAAAACAAACATCGGCTCCGAGAGATGAAAATACCCTTGAGCTCAGAGAGACCATGAGGAGTGTAAATTGTGCCGATGGTGCATCCAGGGAAAACAGATGAAAGTCCCTGTCTTGGAAATCAGCTCAGTGGAATCAGTATGTAGTCAGTTGCTCAAAGGTGAAAGAATTTCCTTATTAGTTGCTGGGTAACTTAGAATATGCCTTACACAAACTCAGTTTGTACTTTATTAGAATCCTGACTACTGGATTTATGTGACAGAGGGGACATGGAGGCACAATACGCGTTTTGTATGGTATGAGACAGGTCAGCATCTTGGTATTGCTGGCTAAAGCCTCCAAATTCAAAAGCAGGAACCGTGTACATCCTAGAGCAGGCCTATACACAGATGACTTGTAATTACAATAAGGTAGTAAGCAGAATTTATCTTTGTTGTGCAGTTATGTTACTATTCAATTTGAATTGTAATCATTAGTAGCTGACTTCTCGCATTTCAGGCTGGTGCAGGTTCTCTTCTTTAAATTAGTTTGCAGAATCTTGACAGATAAAACAAGGTGTCTGCGTCTTAAAGCTCCTTTCCTGTGAGTCAGTAATACACCATATACAGAACTGACAATTGAAGACTGTTAAAATGAGCTGAAATAACAGAACAGACCAGACCATGAACAAATTATGACAAATATTTAACTTATCCTTAAGGTTTCCCCAGTTTAATTTCATCAAGAGGATTATCCAGTGTAAAAAACTTCCTACTTTACCCCCAGTCCAAAGACTGGATTTTTTGCAGGACAGAGACGCTGCTTGCCCCAAACCACTTCCCAGGTGGGATGGAATAGCTGATATCTTTGATTTGAAGATGTCTCTGTGTCTGTCTTGCCACCAAGCAAGAGACATCTGAGGTCCCTCAGGCCTCGGGTCTGTCAGACTGCCAAGGTCCAGCACAAGTGATAAGCTGGCAGCTTTTAATGGTGATGTTTATTGTGGCTCCCAGACAGTGATTTGTCATCGAGATCCATCATCTCTGAGGACTCTTCAATATCCTGGAGAATTCTAGCTCAAAATCAAGCAAATTAAATTCAGTACAAACCAAGAATTTAATAACATCCTATTTTAAGGTTTTTTTCAGCTTCGTCACATTATGAACTGGGGCATCCTTTAACCGTTACTAAGTAATGAAGGCAACATTTCATGTTCTGCTTCATACATAAATATGTATCTCAAATATCAAAATATCTGGAAGTGAATAGAACAAACCAGCCTTAAAAGAATTAGCAAGGGAATAACTTATTCACTGTCACAGACAATACATCACTGGGAAACTACTTTGAGTTGATCTCCACATCTGTGTAGCTTTTCATTTCTAGTAGTTCTTCCTGTGGGATCTGAGGTTTTATTTCCTTTTTCCCCCTTTTTTTATTTTTTTCTCTGTAGTTACGTATGTCCTTAAACAGATGATAGTTGTTCAGTGGGGGAAGAGTAATTTACCTCATTCAGAGGACGGAATGAAGGCGTTTTACAAGTTGTGAGCTGGTGGGGATCTTTTAGCTAACTGTGAATGACTTTCTCCAGAGAGGCAAACTGCTCTAAAATCCAGCTTCTGCGCTTCAGTGGCTGAAGTGTGTGTCCACCTTCCCACCCCACTCCTTTCTCCATTTTTAATAAATTGGATGAGAAGAACCAGGTGAGGGAATAGCACAACGTAAGCCAGCAGAAGAGGCTCAGGGGTCAGACAGGGACAGGCAGTTTGGAGCAGTAACATCTTTTGATGGATTAGAGTGGCACAAAGAAATAGATCTGTCTGTGTAGTCTTGCTGTGTGCTAAACGCTGAGGGGTACGGAGGCCCGTAGCGTGTGGGAGATGATGGGTTTGCATCTATATGCGATGTTCCTGTTCACCGAGGACAGTTCAGAAATAGGATTTGGGGAAAAGTAAACTACACACATTTTCCACTGCCTATGTCCGCACTTTCAGACCTGCAACCTGGTATCACTGGAATCGCGTCCTCATTCTTTTTTTTGGATAGGAAATCTTACGGATGTTTTCTCTTTCATGCTGTTAAGCTGAGTTTTGTGGTGCAGTGGAGACTGTAGCTTACCTGTTATCAGATGCACAGCCATAGTTCAGCATATCCATCGCTGGAGAGATTTGGGTTACACTGAAACTGCTGTGGGCTGTTCTGGAACTCAGATCTTGGCTTCTTACCAGCAAGAAAGCTCGTATTTCTTGAAAGCCCTGCCAGGACCCACACTTTATCAGCCAGGACAGGAAAGGCTATTTTTACCCCAGGAACCTTCTGTGAACTGGTGCAACGAGACACCACCTGTGTAAGTCCACATCTCTAGAGGATCCCTGGATGGAGATGTATTACTTCCAGCCCTGTGGATAAAAGTTGCTTACTAGCTTACACACACCGCAGCAAATCCATGATGCTTTCCCTGCCTGCCTTTGGTTCACCACTGCTGCCTTACGCAGCAAACAATGTGCTTGTGTCCGCCCCAGCACTGCTGAGTGACAAGTTTAACAAGATTTACCCTCCCTGTGTATCTTGTCTAAAGCTGTTGCCTTTAATCCAGCTACCAAGAAGATTATGGTTTACATACTGAAAAACCACAGGGTCTGCACTTCCAGGGGTCTTTTCCAGGACTTGACCATACTTCTACCTTATGAAAGTGAAATAAATTACTCCCTGGCAAGTGTGTGAAACTATTTACTGCGACCTTCGAATTTTTTCCATTTCCCATGCAGCTTGAATGACAGCTTGTGGTCCAGCTTTCCAAGTCCACAAAACTACTTTACCTTAAGCTTATGAATTATCCAGCTTAGTTTCTTTTCCTCGGTCTCTTTTTTCCACACGCTTCTTTCTCATTTAAGATGCTGGAGCACTTTAGCATTTTAAAGGTTACTATACAGTCTGATACTTCAAATGTTAAGGTGAAAGCTGCCCATTAATGACCTGTGAAGAATATATCATTTTCTCTCCATATATGGAAACAGAATAAAAATTACAAAATAATGAAAATTAATTGTAAGGATGACTAAATAGTCACAAAGAACAGCATTTATTAATATGACCTGGAAAATGTGTCACGTGCCATCTGCTACCATTTAAACCACTTCAGATATTTCACGTGGCTTCAGTCAAATCAGTAACAGAAGTTTACGGTTCCTCTCCCAACAAACATAGAAACGTTTATACGTTTTACTGGAGCAGTAAAAACTGCTCATCTTTGAACTTGCTCTCAGTACGTGTGGTACACAAAACCGCATGTTCACGGACACACCTCTTCCCCACCCATTCCTGCTCTAAAATCACAATTCACAGAGCAGCTATTTTTTCTGATGGTGAAGTCTCAGTCTGATTGTTGATCGCACACTGGTGGAAACATCTGCTTTTGCAGATCCTGCTCTTCTGCAAGAGTGCAGTGATTTATCAGCTTCCTCAACCCTTATTCAGCTGTTTAGGCTTAATTGTGTCAGGTTTTTTTTTGATGGTAACTACGGCATGTGCTGATGAGTGTCTTCTAATCAGTCTTTTTAGTTCTCCTGTACTGCAGGACTGTGGCTGTGACCCAAATATTGAGAATGAGCATGGTTATGTAACGGATGAGAACTGAAAGGGAAGGGAAAAAAAAAAACTTGTAAGCATGAATAAAAAAAAATCAGCTGCAGTCATTCTCAAAAGAGATGTTGTTTCATAAACCTTCACTGGTGTCCACACTGGTTCCCATTTTACAACAGTCAATTAGTTTAAATCACCAGTTCAGGAATGCAGAAATTCTCAGAGTAAATATAGCAGAGAAGAGCACTTAGCATTTGTGAGTAATATCTGAAAATAATACACTAGAGTACCTTTAATTCCTTTTTGACAAAACCCGTTTGAGGATCCTCATATAAATGTGTATTTACATCTAAAATCAAGCTAGGGAGCCGCAGCTCACGTGTCCAGTATAGTTGCACGTTTTGTTTATAATAAAAAAAGAATTATTCTCTACTGCCATCTGTTAAGTTTAGAGTTCAGGGAGAAAGGAAACACTTGTATCTGTCAGATTTTAATGATAAGAAGTCTGACAACTGAGAAGAAAAGCAGGTTTTCAGTATCTTCAATAACTTGCAGATTTTTTTTAAACCAAAATAAGCATAGTATCTCTACCTGTGAAGCTGCAACTTGAAGTACAGGTATATCTAAAACCCATTTGGTAAATGGAATAGTTACAGATATGTACTACAAAACTTTGATTCAGAAATATGTGATATTTGACAGTTTCATACATATGTATGAAACCAAGGTGAATATGCTAATGTGTTCAGCCTTAGAGTTAACTGGAAACCTTTTCTGTCAGAGCAGCACAGCATCAATGACTGCTGCTACCTCTTCCCCTTTCCAAAGCGTATCATGCTATCTTTTAAAAAGCAGCTTTTACTAGAGATAACTTTACTTTCAAAGAGCCAGCTTTTTACTTTCATGGGACTTTTCTCCCTTCCTTCCTCTTCTCAGTACATCTTTCTCACTTCTAATCATTGTGTGTAGCTGTGGGTGAGCTGGACTCAATGACTGACCTGGACTAAATTTCTGCATGTGCGTTATTATCTGCTTTTTGGTGATCCAGTTAACTGCATGGCCCCAAAATTCTTAGTCTGGTAAAGAGAAAGGAGCAAGCATGAGGGTGAAAAATGAGTGACAGAAAAGGGGACTTCCTTTTCCAGTGAAAGAGCCTCTTGAACTGCTTGTACAACTGGACCCTTATTGCACTGCAGAGGACTGCTTATAAAAAACAAATAAATCCATTCATGTGATGTCTCTGTTGAAATACCAGCTTTGAACTAGAACAAGGATCCACCCAAGAAAGTACAATGTGGTTTTGTTCTTATATGTACTAAGTCTTCTTAAGTGTACTAAGTTCTGATTTCGAATCGTTTATTGAAAAATCTGCTGCACTCCTTTGCTCTTTCAGTTTTGTCAGGATGGTAAGAAGCTGATAAATTAGTTTTGTAATGAAATCAGCTGCGAGTTATATATTTTAAGCCCTTTTTTTTTACTTTCTTACCAGTCTGCCATTTCATTTTCAGCCTGCCATAAACTTTCTGCATGTTGTGCCTAAAATTATGTATATACTAAGCTGAACTTTAAATTATTTTCTAGAAGAATTTTTTAATGCATAAACCCCAGAATAAGAAAACGCTCATTAACTGAAAAGCTATCACTCAATTATTAGAGATTAAGACTCACAGAATGGTTTGGGTTGGAAGGGACCTTAAAGATCATCTAAATGTATATATTTATGTATCTAAAGATTTTTAATGCTTTATTCTGATATTTATATAATTAACATAATTTTGTAGTGCCTTTGCTTTTTGAAAAAAGTAATGGCTTTTGAATGACTTGTCACCATGGGATAAGCGTAAGCGAGGTTTCTTTGTTTTCTCCAAGGTATTTAACTGGTTTGTAGTCCTGTGCTACTTTTTTTTGCTGTAAATCCTTCCCTTACCATGCTAAGACACCAGGTTCATGGTTTGTTCTTCTGAGAGCAGGTAACTGCTCTTACAAAACAGTTAAAAACGACCATGGCAGCTGTTATCTTGGAAAGGCAGGCAATTCCATACTTTACTCACCTGCAACATCATTTGTAGTCATTACAGTTGTAACTATTCTTGCTGTAAATTAAATGAATTCTGATTAGTGGACTGGATACAACACATTTATACTTTCAAAAAGTGATGAAATATCAGTTTTTCAGTGGAAATCTTGCATGAAAATATATACTATATAGACATGCATTCTTTTACTGCATACAGTCTTCACTATTTCAGCTAGAGATCAAGCTCTCAAACCTGAATGACACTGTATTAAGGGTCTTTTTAATAAGATCACTGATATAATTAGGATTTTTGTATCTATATCTATCTCACTAGACTGGCTGCAGAGTTTAATGCTTCTTGTTTGTGTTCAGCTCCCTTCTTCAGCAGTTGATACTGAGCTACACCCACAAGTTAGCATGACTTAACCATTGTAAATGTTTAGATGCATGCTTTTAGGCTTCTGCAAATATGAGGAATGTAGCTTTCCTTCCCACAAGAAATCTAAGCATTAACTACTTCACGTTTGCACAGTGAACATACCACATCTTCTAACTATTGACTTAAAAACATTTTTTTTTCACAGGGAAATCAACCCAGCATCACTATGTGTTATAGTAAGAATATTTTAAGCAAGTTTTGTGAATACAACAAATGCATTTCTGACAAACAACTGTAGAAGAACTGTTCATACAGACCACCAGGTAATTAACACATGAACTGCACAATCACTGTTCTTGGCAGATTCTTAAATTCTCTTCTGTTGAGAAATGTATTTACACAGAGTCATAGAGTTAAAGGTATTGAGCATTAAGTGTCTATTTGTAGATGACTTTTCAGAATTAGCATTGCCTAACTGTCTAACTACAAAACCTAGCACCTTTTCATGCTAGACCACTAGTAATGTTATTAAAGCCTAGAAAACTGAAATCCTTTCTTCATAAGGACACTTTCAACAATACCAGGTTCCTTTGGCCATATGATTTCTAAGTCAAAGTGTCTTTGTGACTGAGTTGGTGTCAATGATAAAACTTGATCTCAAGAGACTGCATGGTATGTGAGTCTCAGTAGTCAGCACAAATGGAAACCACATTAGGCGAGACTTTTACCTACTACAATTGAGTAAACATCTAGTGAAAGAGCATTAGCAGGACACACTGCTTTAAAAAATGAAAACTCAGTGCTTTGCCCCAAGCGGCCCATAGCTTACTTGCGCAGGTATATGCAGACATACTCCAGGTCACGGCACTCACTTCTCCAGAATCTTTTGTCTGCCAGAGACACTGCAGCTGAGCCAGCTTACTGGCCGCGCTGAGCAGCGTGCACAAATTCTGAAAAGCAGATTAAAAGAGAGAAAGCACCTCTGCCATTGCATTATCTGAGTGTTCAGCTTAGGGCTCTAGCACATACCTTACTAAAAAACAGAACTTAGCTTTTTCATTTAGAATAGAAAAAAAATATACATTGTACTTTGCAACCAAAAGCATTTCAGCCTCTTACTAAGGAAGTTGCCAGAAGCAAGGGACTGATTTCTAAAGTACCGCCCAGAAAAAAGGTCAAAGAGCACAATAATCGCTACTGCTATTGGCAAATGCTTCATAAAGTGAAACAGAAAAAGAAGCACAAAAATAGAAAAGCTTCTCAACCTGCTACATAATACTGTTTATGAAAGCTAGCTAAAATGAGACTGATATAGTCTAAACAGCAAAGTTGATTCAGACCATCTGTTACCATTATGTCTGGCAAACAAAACCATAAAAGAATGAGAAAACTGACAAGAATGTGCGGAAATTGAGTCCAGTCGGTGGGAAAAAAAGTAATGAAGGGAACAGACTTCACCCTGTCATCCTTTCAAGGGGCATTTTGCAAAGGCAGAGAGTAGAGGGGACCTCCACATGGGTGTCTGTAGCATGCCTGGATTTCCATTGCAAGTAAGGATGATTATTATTAGGCTTTTATCCCCATTTGTATCATATTTTACATTAGCAACTCCAGTTCATCTCAATTAAATTTTAACTTACTCTCTTCTGATAAAAAGGGACAAAGACATCTTTAACCTGTGTAGGGCATTATCAGACAATATTTTTCTTGCAAAATTTTAGGACTAAAGAGAAAAAAAGATCTTGTGAAATACTTAACATTCCTTATATCAAATGCTTTGACTGATGCTCTATTATTTTCCTCTCATGTTAAAGGTTTATTAATGGGGATTAGGATATTAGGAGTAAAGAGGAAATCTTTTTTCAACATCTTAAACCTTTGCTAGTTTTAGTTACAGCATCACAATTAATAGCTTTACTTCAGAAAATACTTCCCTCCCCCCTTCTCTGTAGAGTCCCTATTGCCAGTGCTGTCTTCCAGCTACTTGCAGAAGTGAAACAGCTGTATTTGAAAACTGGTATTGTTCCAAAAGCTAACCCGAATGATTAATTTTTCCAAGGACAAATATAAGGAAAGATTTCACTGAACAAGACATCCAGAAAAATAACTGTTTCTTACGTGGACCTAATTTCAAATAATCATGAAGCACTTACCATGGCCAGGTCTATTATCCGCTCCTCCAATGTTAGCATGTACCATCCCCCCCAGAATCTTACATTATGTTAAGTTTCATAGCACTGAAAATTCTAGGATACAGCAGTTCTCAAAATTATCTGGGGAACTGTATTTTTTTTAAACATCTGGAAATAATCATATTGAAACTTTATAACAGACTATACAATCTAGATAAAGTATTATTAAGCACTGGTTGAAACACTAAGTGCTCCAATTTTTCACACTGTCTTTGGCTGAACAGTGCCTGGAGTTTCTCAAGAGCCGCTCTGAAGCACTCAAATCCTATTTAAAACCATACCAACAACACAACTGCTGTGTTCATCATAGCAAGGACACGCTGCAAGGGTAGGAATAAAAGAAAAGATACGTCATTTCCACCTCGCATCTCAAGCAAAGATGTGAATTAAGAACTGGTCTTACTTCTTATCAATTGTGGGCCTTCTAAAACACAGACACATATAAAGATTACTTCTCATAGGGATTTTACTGTGATCCAAGAAATCAGCACATGAATATGGAATGCATGTTGAGGGGTAGCTGCAAATGATTTACAATGGCAGCACAGAACACCCGATGACATAGCTGCTATGCAGAGAACTACCAAACAAGCTACATAAACCAAAATGTCCAAACTTCCAAGGATACATGACTGCAAAGAACAAAGCTCGTCTTGTTTTTCCACTGAAATACATAATAAGCAGAAGGAGAATAGCATCTGAAATAAATAAAAAATTGCTCGTCAGAGAAGGGGTTCAAATGCAATGCTAGACAGTTCCACTGGGCACCATGTCAATGGAAACTGGTTTCTTATACATTCTTGTCTCTCAAATTTGACTGATGTCCAAAATGCTGCAAGCTCGAAAATGAAGCTTTTCTTAAGAGTCTGGAGTGTTCATAATGTTCTATCCGACATGGATAGAGTCACTGGATAAAGGATAAACTTACACTGCAACTCCAGCATGTATGTATTAACTGCATCTTTTTCCTCTACCTGATCACCTATTTTCCTAAAATTCATAAGAATTCTAGTTTAGATGTTCATTCCCTCTTCCCCACCCCAACTCCAGCTAGTGCTGGTCAATGAATTCACACCACTGCAGTGCACTACTGTACCTACATGCAGAGCCTTGGAGTGCTGAATGAGCCCTGTTTTATTTCCGAAACACGGCTTAAAAAAATTACCTTGTGCAATGATGATGGGATATTCCAGGTATGTCTGCAGAGGGTAACCATAATAGATCTGGTACCTCAGAAACACAAGGAAGCTGAACAGAAAGACATAAAACAGTGTGACTGCATGAAGGTACGGGACAGCTCTTTCAGAACTTCTTTGTTATTGATTCAGTTCTGCCAAAGGCTCCAGATAGGTGTAGCCCCTGCCGTCAAAATGATCAAATAAAAAAAAAGTGCAAGACTGATGTAGTAGCAGTATATTTCTGTTACCCTCAAATACAGTAAGATATAGAGAGCTACACACACTGCCTGTTCAAGGTCTTTGTATCACAGTGTGTAAGGCATAATTTGATTACTTGCAACTGATGCAGAAGAAATAAAGGCTTCCAGACCTAAAAGATACCTTCTCTTTCCAAATGCCTAGGCATCTCTGGGATAACTCAAATTTCTTCATTCATGTCTGTAGTTCAATCTATACATTAAGCAAGTTTTACACGATCTTCCAAACTGCCTAGACTACACTAGTGTAAGATTGCCCAGTGTAGCTGTACTGGCCAGACTAAGAACCTGTTCTTAAGAGCACCAGACAATGGCAATGCTCCTTCCTGCTGTTCCACAATATAGTATTTAGAAGGAATTGAACTTCTATCATATTTTCTTTAGTTTCTTCAATTTCATGCAACCCGATGGGGTTAGACAGAAACTTCAAGACTGCAGAAAAAAATAGGAAAGACTAAGGAATGTAAGGAAAAAATGATGGTTTCCAGCATAGAAAGATGTCCTTAAGGAACTGCCTGCCTTGTAAGAAACTGGCTTTTACAGTGTTCAGAATTTAAATATCTGAACTTCCTAGAAGTCCTCTTTCTTGTAGGTCAAACTATACACCTTGCCATTAGCACCACGCTTGTGTGTCACTCCTCAGCCAGGTCACTGAATTCTGACTCTTCAGAACCATCCCAGTTTGTACCAATGGCCCTAAAGCTCTTTGCACTCAGATCCAAATTCTTTAAAGGCTGCAGGATAAACAGTCAACTGAATAATCAAACAGTTCAAATAATTGTTTCAAGAAAGCCTCGTTGCAACTCTTCCACAATAGTTCTGCCCAGAGCAGATGAAGAAGCTGCAGTGGTGTGGGTACTGTGGTTATCACACAGGTGCTGAGGAGACATTTAAGGCTTCTCCATGCTCATCTGAAACTACTTATAAGGACTTTTTAATGCACACCAACACACATTCATGATTTTAAAATGCTACCCATGGGTCTGTGAGTTGTTACCTCTGACAGAACTAAAAGTCTGAGGTGTGTTAGGGGTAAACAGTGACCACTGGGGTTCTATGTGAAACACGGGGTGAAACACAGACAATGACCACAGTGGAGTCCCCAGGGAACTCTGCACAGCTCCATGCAAAGGTGTCCATATCCGTAAGTCCCCTCAGCATCAGACTGGGGTCAAGAGTTGTGCCCTGAACTGAAGATGAAGTCCAAGCACACACAGAAACAATAGGTCATTTTTGTGAGGTAATTTTTCTGAATAAAAAGCCCTTTTTTAGCTTGGTGCGGAGACTAAGCAGCAATCTGGCTGGTTGTTCTGGCCACGTCCATCACTGGGTTCAGCAAATACAAGGCTCTTCAAGGTATTTTTCCTCACATTTGCACGCACATGCACACAGTTTCTCTATTTGTTTTTCATTTCATACAATACTCTTTAAGTAAGATTTAATAAGTCTAGCCCATGTAAACTTATTACAGACTGACAAATATTTGGCATTTGACATGGTTTGTAATTTCCTTAAAGAATAATTAGGTTTTACTTATTTGGGTGACGGAAGCCTGTCTAACTGGTAAAATTACCTGCATGATAGGGCACACGGACCATTTAATAACACAAATACATGCCTAAAACCCAACAGTAGGTGTTGTCTCCAGCTACATGGGTGGCCCAGGTTGGTTTTGGGTAAGTAAAAAAAAGCTATGTTTCCCTTCAACCAATAGCTTGGAAACACTTCCAAGTTTCTGCTCCAAAGCCTTTGTATGCCCAATGAAGGCAGAATGCTTCACATCACAGGCATACGAAGAGTCTGCTAATGAGAGTTGTAAAAAGGAGTGGGTTTAAAACTGAGGAATCACAGAATGGTTTGGGTTAGAAGGGACCTTAAAGATTATCCACTTCCAATCCCCTGCCATGGGCAGAGACACCTCCCACCAGACCAGGCTGCTCAAGACCACATCCAACCTGGTCTTTAACACCTCCAGGGATGGCACATCCACTTTCCTGGGAAACCTGTTCCAGTGCCTCACCACCCTCACAGTAAAAAACTTCTTCCTGCTATCTCATCTGAATCTCCCCTCTTTCAGTTTAAAATCATTACCCTTTGTCCTATCATTGCACTCCCTAAAAAAGAGCCCCTCCCCAGCTCTCCTGTAGCCCCCTTTCAGTACTGGGAGGTTGCCATAAGGTCTCTCCCCTGAGCCTTTTCTGAAGGCTGAACAAACCCAACTCTCTCAACCTCTCCTTGTATGGAAGGTGTTCTATCCCTCTGATCATATTCGTGGCCTCCACTGCACGTGCCCCAACAGACCCACGTCTTTCCTGTGTCAAGGACTCCAGGAGAGAGCAAAGACCTCCACCTTCCAACAGCCACTCAACACATTCCCATACGTGACCAGAGCCGTGAAGAAGGAACTGATTTGCCAATGGCCGCCCCCAAGCCTGCCTCGCCGCCCCGTTCCCGCTTCCCGCCCGCTGCTCAGGAGACCCCGCAGACGCGAAGGCGCCGCCACCCCGCCCCCAACGGCTCCCCCCGCCTCACGCGCGACCCCCGCCCCGCCCCAACGGCTCCTCGGGCCGCGCCTACTCGCTCAGCGCCAACGCCGGGTCCCGCCACGCGCCCCCGCTGCGCGCGCAGCCCCCTCCCCACACCAACGGCTCCTCCCGCAGGTCGCGCGCACCACCAACCCCCCCCCCCCCCCCCCCCCAATCCCAACGGCTCTTCCCGCCGCGCTCGCCGCCGTCGGCACGGGGAGGGGATGGCGCCATGTTGTACCCGTGTGCCCCCTCCCGCTCCGCCGCCTCACCCGGCCAGCTCCAGCAGTAGGCTGGTCACGCTGAGCCCCATCGCCGAGCCGGCCGCCAGCACCGCCGCCAGCTGCGGCAGCTTGATCACAGCGCACACGGCCCAGGTGCTCCAGTGCGCCAGCTGCAGCAGCGCCGCCGCAGCCATCCTGCCCTGCCACGGCCCGAGCGGCAGTCACGGAGCGCCGGTGGGCGTGGAGGCCGCCGGGGCTGTGGCAGCCAAGCGCCAGGTCCGGCGGGCTCGGGCCTCGCGCCGCGGGGCCAGGGCGCGGCCCGGCCGCCCCGGGAGGCTTCCTCGAAACGGCGCGAACTTCGTGTCAGCGCCTGCCGGGGAGGCGGCCCCTCAGCCCCCGGTTCCCGCGCTGGTTCTGGCCGATCGGCGGAGTCAGCTATGTGCCGATGGTGTAGGCGCCGGGCAGCGCGAAGCTCTGGGTCACAGAATCACAGAACGGTTCCACTTCCAACCCCCCTGCCATGGGTAGGGACACCTCCCACCAGACCAGGCTGCTCAAGGCCCCATCCAACCTGGCCTTGACCACTTCCAGGGAGGGGCATCCACTTCCCTGTGAAACCTGTTCAGTGCCTCACCACCCTCACAGTAAAAAATTTCTCCCCTCTTTCAGTTTAAAATGATTACCCCTCGTCCTATCACTCCACTCCCTGGTAAGAGTGTCGTGTCCCGTCCTTCCCCCACCGCACCCATATTTTCCTGTAGGTTGCCTTTAAGTACTGGAAGGCTGCAATAAGGTCTACTAAGAGCCTTCTCTTTTCTAGGCCTGTCCTCGTATGGGAGATTGAGAGCATTGCTGCTGAAATGACTCTTACCGTAAAAACAAACCACAAAACTTTAATTATCAAATGCTGGGTTGGGGTGAGATGTACGTAACCATGGGTTGTGTTCACTTAGCAGTGTAGGTCAGCTCTCGGTTTAGAGCTGTAGGTTGGATTTCAGTTGTTCTCCCTCACAATGGAGTTTCCAGTGCTACAGCCTCTGTGTTTTTTGGGTCACATTGCCTGGATTGCTGTGGTGTTAATTCCTGTAGTAGGGATGACGTCGTTTTGACAGCAGCACGATGGATTGCACAGAAAGTTCAGCAGATAAGTTCCTGAACGTTGGACTTGTCAAGTTATTGGAGATGGAGCAGCTTCCCTGGAACATGTACCCTAACCACAGTGAAGCATGATTTTCAAAGCTTTTCACTTAGCAGCTTGTCCAAACTGAACAAGAAGAATTATCCAAGGAGTACGCGTTGTACTGCTTATGAACATACAGAATATTGGCTCTTTCGAGTCCACATACGGCCAGGACTACTCTGGGTGTCAAATCCTTACCATTAATTTGGATTTTTACCTACAGCATAATTGCTTTAACATTAGGTGTTATACACAGGCGTAAAATCTGCTCTTTTTTCCTTCTTACTGAGACTATATTTCTGTATGACTAATAGTTCTTCTATGGTTTAGTTTCAGCTCTTTTGCATTTCTTGCAAGTTGTTTTGTGTTGTTTTGATAATATTTTTTGACAAACAGGCTTATCGCATTCATTCCACATACCTTTAGTGTATTATAATAATATTACTAATGCTTAATCTGTGAATTATGTTGCTCTCTATGTAATTCAGTCTTAAAAACAGAAGGTACATATAAAATCTCAGAACTCTTAATTGAAAAGAATGTCCCCCCTACAGAAATCTAATTAAAAAATTGTGATTCTGTTAAAATAATTCAAATTAATTAATCTTTCCAGAGGCAATAAACTTTAAAGGAGAAAGGGAAACTTCAAGTTACCTTAAAATAATAACTGTTCTTACATTTTCTTGATGAACTGAGTTCTCAGCCTTGTGGGAGTATTGTGTACTTGAAAAAGAGTTGAGTAATCCATCACACAAGATGAAGTTATCTATCTGATTTAACATTAGGCCTGAAGTGTAGATGTGTTTGTCATTTCAGATAATCTGAAAATATTGGAGAAATACTTAAGGTAGAAGTTGTACATCTGCATTACTGTGTGGATGCTGATCCAACAAAACGCTCTAAAAGTATCAGTAACATGCACTGCCTGGTATCCTACAAGAATCAAGAAGTGGAACGGACTTCAAACTACTAAGCAGGTCCATGAGTGTATTTTTATTCAAGTATTTTTATATTTAAAAAAAATGAAATGTTTGCCATTAGTCAGCATTTCAGCTTTTTAAAAAATGCAGTTAAGGAAAATGATTTACTGTCCTTCCCCTATCCTGTCTGCGTAATGATATTGCACTGTGTCTGTTTTCTGGCCACTTAAGCAGCAGCTTAGGGAAGGAATAGACGTCACAGTGCTGGACAGCCCGATTGAAGGTAATGCCAAACCCAAATATCTATGATTATTATAAGAAATTATTCCTGTTCTGTTAAAATTATTTTGTTTTATATAAAATTTCAGACTCTTTTACGTGGTAAGTTGCAGCAGAATGCAGAACCACTTTAAATTAAAGTTCAGTGAATAAAATTCTTCACGTTCAAATCTACAGTGCAGATAGCCTGTTTTGTAGCAAATGGGCAGTGGTTTAGCGCTGCTGCACCACAAATAGGAATGCAAGTGTTGATTCCTATTTAAAAAATAGAGAAGGAAAACAATCTTTCTGTAACAACCAAAGGAAAAAAGCCAAACCAGAATTTTTTTTCAAATAATGATTTTGGCTTATCATAGCTGAGTTTTTAAGCAAAATAATGCCTGAACTTTGTGAATTTGCAAGGAATGTAGAGAGGGCTCTCTTGCTCATTATTTCCAAAGCTTATAATGTTAGTAGGGAATAGTTCATTCTATAGATAATTGGTGATTTAATCTCCAGGTTAAAATAAGGCATGTTCCACAACTGTAACCTGTGGGGATGGAACAGTTCCCAGGAGACGTGTAAGGGGAGGCTGGGATGGGCAGAGTTGGACAGGGACAGCAGGTTGCGGGAGGCTTTATCACATGCCCTGAAAAAGGGTTGTGACACTGTATGAGCACACACAGCCCAGGAAGGAAACTGGAAGGCGTATCAGCACAGTTGGAGAGCTGTGGCCTATTGGGATCACAGGGATAACTCATGACAAGTGAGGGATATGAGCTCTTTAGGAAAAGCAGGTAGGAAAATGAGTGGAAGTTGTGGCTCTTTGCCTGGAGCTTTCCTCCACTTTGGAGTGAGTAACAAGCCAATTGAGATCTAAAGGGTCAGGATCAGTGGGGAAACCAGCATGTGGAACCTTGTGGGGGCTTCTGCTATAAATTGCCTTGTCAGGAACAGGAAGCAGATGAGGCCTTAAATAAGTAGAAGAAAGATCATGATTGTCGGCCTAGGCTTCTTTGGAAATGCAAAATTGCTCTGACACCTGGAGGAACTGCCTAGTGAGGTAAAAGCAATCCAACTAATTTTTTGTGCGGCATCAAGACCATTTTTTTGACCCAGATGCTGGATTCGTTCTTCAGAAACAAGGAAGCACTTGTAGGCAGTGTACAGGTCAAGGGCAGCCTTGGCAGCAGTGACTCCAAGACCTTCGAATTAAGAACTCAAGAGAAGTCAGGAAGGCCAATAGCAGAATAAAGTTTCTGGGCTTTAGAAGAAGAGAATTTGGCTTGTTCAGGAAACCAATCTGTCAGGATTTCTCAAGAAACTGCCATGGGGGGCAATGAAGGATAGGGTGGTGCATTGATATTGAAAGACACATGCTCGTAGCACAAAGACTGTCTTGTCCAGTGAGCTGAAATTTGAGCAGGCATGGCAGAAGAATGGCCTGACTGAACGAGCAATGCTTGTCTGAACTCAAACGCCAGAAGAGAGGGTTTGAAAGATGGAAGCAGGTGTGAGCTACCCAGGCAATACAAAAGCGTCGCCCAGGTATGAGACGATGGAGTTAGAAACCAAAGCTCAACTGAACTTGAAACTGGCAAAGGATGTGAGCAACACCAAGAAAAGCTTTACTTCGACAACAAAGAAGGCTGAAGGAGAATGTGGGCAGACTGCTCAACAAGTTAAGGGACCTACTTAAGAATACTTTGGAAAAAGCCAGGGTGCTCAGTGCCTTTTTGTTTCGGTTCTTACTAGCAAGGTCTGCTCACAGGCCTCTCAGTTTCCCGAAGCCTAGTGAAATACTAACCATGAGAGAGGAAGATAGAGCTGGGGACTGCATAAGCAAGCTGGACAAAGTTCTGCTGCAAACTGAAGCAGATGAGAGGCATTTGAGAGTGCTGAAGGAGCTGGTTGATATTATTGCAAGGCATCTGACTGCTTTTCATCTTTGGCAGGTTGTGGTTATCGGAGATTTCCGGGTGTCTGGAAAAAGCCAAATGTCACATCTTGCAGGAAGGAGGACCCAGAGCATGACAGGCTGGTCAGTCTAACCTCAGTTTCCAGGAAAATTATGAAGCTAATACTCCATAATGGCTACCTCTGAGTACATGGGGAACAGGTCTGCAGACAATACCACGTTGCGTGCTGTCTTCGACACTGGGCAGTTGAACTGCCACTTGGAGGGATCTTGGCAGGCTGAAAAGATGAACTGACAGAAAAAATATGTCATTTAATAAAAATTAAAGCCTGCAGCCTGTTACGGAGTAACCCCATGCATCAGTACAGGCTGGAGGGCAAAAGGATCAAAAGCTATTTTAAGGAAAAGGAAATGTGGGTCCTGAGGGAGAACAAGTTGAGTGTGAGTCAGTGTTGTGGTCTGCCAGCAAAGATGGACTGCTTCATCCTGGGCTACGTTATCAAAGGTGTTGCTTGCAGTATTACAGGAGTGATCCTTCCTCTATACTTGGCACTTCAGAGACCACACTTGGAGTACTACTCTCTAGAGAGCTTGGAGAGGCTCTGGAGTTTCCATCTTTGGAAATTTTCACAACTTGGCAGGACCAGGTTCTGAGCAACCTGGTGTAACATCAGCGTTGGCCTTTGAGCAGATGATTGGCTTAGAGACCTCCAGAGGTCCTTTCTGGCCAATATAACTGTGATTTCATGTACTTTATTCCTTATGCAAGCTGCATATTTGAGGCCCCATTCTGCCACTGAAGACACTAGGGTAAAAATTATCAAGACTTTTTAAAAACAGGATGACTCTGATTCTAGCTACTCTTCCTATTTGGTTGTATTTTCCCAGTGCTCAAAGACTGGGAGTTTTGCTATGGATTTCAGCAGTAAGAATGATGCAGAGTTGTTACAAAAGCTCACCATGAGGAAGGAGATTATCTCTGGGCTGAGAGACTTCTCAATGATGAAGTGACAGTGTTTCAACTTTTGATCTGAAGAATTCCCTCTTACTAAAGAAATCCAGTGGATCCCTGTGTACTTCATGTTTGAAGTTATGTTGTACAAATGTGCATGACAGGAGTATAAAAGACACTCTGGAGGTTGTATGCTGTTCATTGGTTTTACATGCAGTATGTTATATATATTTGTCGCAAACTGAAAACATGGCTGTTTATTTGATGTTAGACTGACCAGAAGTGTCACAAATCAAGTGAAAGTACTGTAAGCAGAAAAAAAACCCCAAACCCTGTTGACTCAGTGTTTGCTCTGTAAACTGGTTTATTCAGTTAACTCAAGGCCAGAAGGCCATTCTGGGTAATGGCTTGTTACCTAAAATAATATGTTTAGCTGAAAAGTAGTACTGAAAAAGCATGGAATACTAAAACTGCCTGATCCACAAACGTGTTTAAAAATCTGACGTAAAACATAACAAAGCCAGAGAACTTGGAGGAAGAAAAGAGGGGGGAAATCTATGAACTAGTTTGTACTGGAACATCTTAAATTGATTTCATATTAAATTTGGAATTGTCCCTTTAATGTAGAAAATCTACATTGAGATTGTAGCCCAGGGAGGGAGTTGGACTGTAGGTTTTGGATCTGGAACTGGCGTTGTTGTAGGTTATACTTAAATTTGCATGACTCAAATAAGAGACTCCAATAGTACTTGAGAGTGTGCGTGTGTTATGGCAGTCCTTAATAAGGTCCTGGTGCATGATGCCACCTACATTCTTAATACAGATCTTATTCCCCCAGAGCAAGCAAATGCATCTGCCAGCACTGAGGAGCAGCTACAGGATAATCATGCTTGTTCGAGCAAGGAAGATAGTCAGCTCAGTAGATCTGAAACACTGCCATCTGCTGCTTCTGCCCTTTGGCTTTTATATTTTTCAGTGCAAATCAGTTCAGTAGCCCTATGGTGCAAGCATTTTAAGTTTAGCTATAGAATAGTTTATATACACATTGTGTTCTCCATCCATTTGCCTTTTAAGAGGGATAATCTTATAACTGCTATAAGCATTGTGATAATTCCAGATAGTTCTATGCTACATCATTGGTTTGATTTATTTCTCTTTCACAGCAATACCTGTCGCTGAAATAAGAGTTACTGCATGAATACATTTGTTGATTTACAGATTGTATAAAATACATCCAGTGATGATAATTGGTCAATAGTAGATGGGGATGATACACAGAGTTTGAAGTGATAGGTCAAAGTCAGAGTGACACCAAATCTCATTGGTTTTATAGCTATTTTGCCCGTATATTTGCAGATTAGTTCTTCATGTAATTTATCAATCAGTAATATGCCAACTGGGAGTTTCCTTTTAGCATTCCTTGGATTAAGAGACATTTGCAGTGGTTTTGCTCCATCAGCCTGGCATAAATGTCTTATGCTGAGTGAGGCTGTAAGCCCAGATACTTGGAAATTGCATTTCTAAGTACTGCTAGTTTTGTGGATACTTAACAGCTTCTGAGAGAGGTTTTGAGAAGGTTACGAGCTGAAGTCAGTCTATGGCATCTGTGCCCTCTGACAGAAGAGGGCTGTGAGCAGGCTGTGATTGACAGAACTGTGCAAATGCCTCTTCAACCTTTGGCAGAACTTCTGAGTTCCAAGGAGAAGCATCTGTGTTTTAAGGAATTCATTCAAGCAAACATGAAGTTTTCTGAGGAGTGAAAAGCATACCTGACATGGATTCAAAATAGTAAGTAGAGTTTTTAAGAGAGACATCGAGAGACATCCTATTTCAGGAAAGGTTTACTGGTTTCTGTCTGGGCAAGTTTAGGAAAATCAGCTTGAGGCCCTAACAAATTATTCTTGGTTTCTAAAACCAACAAACCAAAAAATACCTCACTTCAGAAAACTATTATCTGCTTTAAGGTGAACTGTAATTTGATGGAGTTTTCTTTATAGAAAGCAAACACTGTGAATGTATATGTACATAATGCATACAAATACGTGATGCCCAGACTGCGATATTGTCCATCTAACGATCATACACAATTATCCTCTCACTTCAGTATTCTAGGAATCTTGCTGTTTATGCAGTAAGTTTTACAGCATGATGAGACATTCTTTGTAGAAAAACTCATTTTGTTATTTTGTTTAGAGTAATTTAAAGGTCAAGAAACAGTTTTAAATACAGTTTCTAAGAAATGCAATTGGATTTATGGTCATCACTGATGTTCTAAAGCGATTATGAAGACTATTCTAAAAGAATGAGAAATACAGATTTATATGAACTTACATATGTTTTTTAAAAAATACCTTACACTTTTTTTTTACTGAAAGTGAAACTCAAAATGAGAACACACAAAATCTGGAAATGTCTATGCACCAAGTTACAATTAATATTAACAATACTCAAAAGTCAACCAGAGAAAAAAGTGTGTCTAACTGAAGAATTAATATAGCTTCCCACTTGTGCTCCTTAACCGAAAGAACACAGAAAAGGAATTATCTAAACATGTATAATCTCTTGTTTGAGATGTGGCAGCAAAAAGGAAAAAAGCTTATAAAACTGAAGCACAAGTGATACATCATAAGAATGCCTTACAAGAAGCTTGCAACACAGTTTAATATCTACACAGTCTCTTTAATAAATGGACTTTCCATTCATTATTTACATATTTCAGTGCTGTTATCATCTCATCCAGTCTTTCTTAGAGACTCTGCTTTATAAATAAAGATTAGTTGGAAAAGTTAATTAAGGTAAAAGAAAAATGATTGTTAAACTTGAGATAAAAATGACATCTAGAGAATATGTTTGCTGCCTTCTACTCGCAGATGCTAAGGCAGTTTTTATTAGGACCTCTGATATTCCAAAAAGGTCTTTTCTGGAGGTTGCTGTACATGTAGAAAAAGTCAAACTAAGAAATGTAACGTGATGTGCCAGAGGAGGGCTAACTGCAGCAGCATAAAATAATTTACATTTCCAAGGAAAGTGTAGTAATTGAAGAAAATAAGGTTTCCAGTTGAACACAGTATTCCTATATCAGATCTGTTCCACATGGGAAACTTTTGTTCTCTAAACAATCAATTAGAGATAGTCATTAAGATGTCAAGGACCTAAGAGTTGCTATTGATTTCAACAGGAAATAGGAGTGAACTGGAGTTTTGGGGATGAACAGAGCTATTCCTGTCGAATTTCTTTCTTTGTAAGCCATACCTTCCCATACTCCAGTTACCATCATCACTTCTCTATACTCCACTTAGTGGCCCACGTCTTCAGAGAAAGACAATAGAAGGTCTTGTCCAAAACTGGGAGAAGTGCTTCAGCTAAAACAATGTCAGTGCTAAATCAAGTAGAAGGATTAAATTGTGCACTGCTTAGACTCCTTCCTGTACCCTCCAGTTTGCAGGGACTGTCTTGGAGAGGGGTTCTGTGGATTTGCACAGAGCAAAGAGAGTGGAGAATCTAAAATTATTAAATGTCCCTGGAAAATAAAAAGAGATTGGGTAATACTGTCGTGCTGTAACTTAGTGTCCTTTTCAGTTGATTGCTTGTTGGGGAGTGAGTGCCACCTGGAGGTTAAGAAATGTGAAACGCTGCCTTCATGCTGAAAAACAAAATCCCCATGCTTTACAAATGTTCCTACATGAGTAGGAGCTTGAACCTGACAGGTACTGGACATCTACTGCTCAGTATAGAATTTGTGACTCATGGCAAGAGTTGAGGCTGCTCAGTGTATCTCAGAGTGAGGCACGCAAGTGACTTCCAGTATGCAATCACCAATAAATATGTAGACTCTTGAGTGGCCTGTGCAGTTTTCAGAAGCATCTCTGGACAACACAGGGACAAGGAAAGGCCTTTTACTCTGCTCTGTCCTCTCCTGCTTTCAGATGTTTGAAGATAAACCAGTTCATGGTGCAGTTTTCTGGTTGCAGGAGAGAGCAGAAAGCATTTTAGCTGAAGAAGATGCCTTTTTGAAAAAGGTTCCCATTTGGTGTGTTTGAACACAGTTGTCTACCAAAATTGGATATTCATGTCTGCATGGAATGGAATCAGTCCTTCTCTCCTGGGATTATGATGTAATGATGTCGTCTTCCATCCTCTTTCTAGGTGGCTTCGCTGTCATCTTGAAAGCCTTAATCCTCCAGCTCTCACTGCATCAAAGAATCCAGGAGGAGAACTGCTGGGTGCTGTGATTTCAGTGACTGGAATTTGGCTACTCTTACTCCAGTGTCTTTTTTTTTTTTCCTAAAGACCACCTCGATGTTGACAGTGATCATGTTGTTTCATACCACCTCTTGTCCTTTTGAACTGCTTTCTACTACTGGAGTGTAATCATAAAAACAAATAGCCTTAGTTGCAAATCATTAGTATAAGCATCTCCATCTGAGTTGAGTGCAAGATCACAGCCTGTTGTATCAAGGCAATGCTAATGGCTTCTGTGTTGATCTCCATCTAAGACTGAACATGGTCCTACAGAAGATACATGCAGTTTCAAAGGCAAATATGTGTGTACACTCTCCATGCTCTGCTGATTACGGCTTTTTCCCTGAAGAGAAAGGGGTCATAAACAAAGTTTCCATCTGTGTAATGAAGATGCATCAGTGAACAGGCCTTAGGTATTGTGTCGGTTTAGCTTGATCATGCTTTCCCTGGGCAACGACAGATCCTAGGAACTGTGAACCTCTTAAAGACTGATGATTGTAAAAGTGTAAGACAGGTTGCTGACCCAACATGCCTTCAAAGCAAAATGCGAAAGCCTGCTTCCTTGTCCATGAGTTTCCGTCTCCTAAACCAGAAAAAAAGGAGTAAAAGAAAGTAATTTGAGAGCAGCAAATCTAAAGAAACAACTATGAAAACTAGTGTGAAAAAAATTTGGTCTCCCTCCCTAAGCAGGCAGAGGTGGAAAAGGACAGAACACATCTCACATGCCTTAAATTTTATTCTTTACAGCAAGTTTAAACATGCAGATGACAGAGGCTGATGAATGTTTGGCTAAGTACATGAAATGCAACAATATCTTCTGCATTTTATTGCACTGATGAATTGAAAGTATGTGGTTGTCATTGAGACTCACCTGAGCTGGTCTTCATTAATTGTTTCTTTTCAGAAGGTAAACATTCAGGAAGAAGTTACATTTTGACTGTAATCTTGTTCTTTCTGGTGTTAGTGGCAATGTTACTGTAGACTTTCATAGGAAGATAGATGAGATCTGTGGTCCTAACTCTCTGTATATGGCCCAGTTACCCCAAATTAGAAAAGAGTTGTCCCTACACCATTGTTGAGCAGCTTTGAAAAAAAATCCATGCTAGACCATAATATTGGTCAGTCTGAGAAAAAGATTGAGGATTTTTTTTAGATATTATTTAGTCTGTTGGCTAGAAGCATTCAGCTTGCTTTGTTTCTGTTATATTTTTGCTGAAGCACTAGGAAAGCTGGAGCTCATCCTCAAATTTCCTCTTTTGTGCTCCACTGCTGAAGAAGTAATCCATGTTTACCAGAGCCCTGCCAAGTTCCGTGTTTATTCGACTGCCAATAGTCTGGTTGGTTGAGTTGGGAACTTTGCTTGAGAACAAAGGCATATAGTTTGGCAGAGGCTTCTGCTCCTTTTTCTTACCCTGCATAAAACAAAGACCATTAATAATTTTTCAGAATTACATCCACTGCTTGTTGCAAAAATACAAGTTACTAAGATTATTATTAATATCAGCAGTTTTGCTTTTTAAATTAGAATTAAAAATGTCATACTGAATTTACGTGAAAGTGTTGCAGAAATACAGTAAATGGGTTGTTTTCAGTCCAGCACTGAAACCGGTGTTGTCCTTCGTGGGATTACTATAGCACAAGAAAATGAATAATGTTCAAGTGTGTTGCTTGAAATGTCAGCCGAGACAGAAGTTGGCCTGCTCTTGAATGGTCATTATGTGGAAGGTTTTTTGATTTGTTTTTAGTAAGTGTCTTGGATTCTACACGATGACATTATCTTACAAATTTTCTCCTAAGAAGTTGGTTCTTCTAGCACTCGTCTTTCTATGGAGTTGTTAATATTGCAGCAGATTGAACAAATTCACATAGTGTGTTCCTTTGTGGCACAGGTAGCAGATGAATGGCACTTCAGTTGTCATTTATTTTTTTCCTGAAGATTTTAGTCTCAAAACATCTGCCAATTATGACTAAGTATGCTTCAATTTGAAATATTAGCCTCGCTAAAACTGATGAAATCTAAAAAGAGCATGGATTACAATTGAATGTTTGCTTGAAACTTACCCTTTGGTCATAGTCCTTTAGGAAACTCCAGTTCTGGTACCTTGGAATATAAGTAAAAAGTACAATGTAAAATTTTCTGTCTTTAGATAAAATAGTTAATGTTGGTCATATTTGAATGCCTGTTTAGTGGCTTAATTGGATACTTCCAGCCCAGTTCTCACACCTGCAGACTCTTTGTACTGAAACCTGTCTTTTCTGTGGTGAAGCCCGGGGTTTTCTTTATTGGCAAATAGAGCCCATACTACATAAGGAGTGGGGTATTTTGCTAAAGGAAGATGAGGATCACATGTCCACAATGTATTCCTTGTGCAAATGCAGATAAATTAGCAAAGTCAAGGGTCATCCTAGCAAACCTCTCTCCCGTGCCTTGTGTAAGATACATGTTCTTGTTTTTTAAATGCCCTACTGCTGGCAGAAATCCCTGGTAGGAATTCCCGGAGCAGACAGACACCTGCAGGAGTATTTTGCGTAGTTAGGCAGTTGTGGTAGGAGCAAATTGAGGAGTCAGAAGACCTGAGTTTTGCTCTTCAGCTCTGTTCTATGCCAGGTGTGGGACTATAGGACAAGTCCTTTGATCTTCTGTCCTTTACTTTCCCTGACCTGAAAATGGAGAAAATAATACCTCACCCATATTGTGACAGTGCTGTGAGGTCAACAGAGGAAGCAGTTATCTACAATTGCATTTGTAGCAGGGCTCAAGGGATACCTGGGTTGTTTCTCTGGGCTAGTTATCTGTGTCTATGCAGTATGGCATCTAAGCTCATCAGTACAGCACTGAAGCTGTCCATACACCCTTCTGGTTCATCTGTACAGCGCAACCTTGTAACACGTGGAGCCTTAGATTTCTGTGCTGCACTCCCAGTCCAATGCGGATATGCCCTAAGTGCAAATAATCTATGCTTATGTTGCTCGTTATGTGTCTTGATATACCAGCACAACATAGAGGTCCTAAATTTTTTGTCTAGCCATACCAGCCACTATTTGAACTTACTGGATCTGGGTGTTACTGGATGGTGCTAAGTACTGGCTGGGTCTCAGATATTTTTCTAAATCCACTTCAAGTCAGACCACCAATGTAGAGCAGCCTTTCCCCATCATTGTTTTTGGGATGGGGATGTGGAGATGAAGGACAGTTCTCTGCATGCTGTAGCATATGTAGCCTGATGAATCCAGTTTATGCATCTGTCCTTCACATATCTGTCCTAACCTTTTACAAGAGTTTCTATCTTCATACCTAGGACTGGAGAACAGGACACATATAGGATGTGTTATTTTACTTATCCATGAAAGTGAGTTTGCATCAGTATCCATGACTCTGAACCCCAGGGAGCAGGCACAGGCAGAGAGTCCTTCCTGCTGCCTTAGCTAGGGAATAGGTATCGAACATGCTGGGCCACTTTGGAAAGAGTCTGGGTGCACAACTGGGAGTAACATTGCCAACATTGCCTTGGTTTTCCATGAGTCAGAGTCCTGGTATCAGCCTTTCTCTTGGGTAAAAGGAGCCAGGCAAGAGTGGAAATTCATCTCTGGGGAAATCAGAGCTGTGATTTGTAGAATCTCCTCCAGAAGGCTGAAGAAGGCAGGGGATTTCACATGCTTTGTTTTCTCATTCTGTGGAAGTCCTGAGGGTGATGTTCCTTTTCCTCCCTTTCCTTTAGCTTGGCTGGAGCACAGTTGAAACTGAATCTGATTTTATTTTTGCCAAAGGTATTTTTCTAAGATACATGCTCATGCTGTGTACTGAAGTATGATCACAAATACTCAAGATATGTGGTAGAGAGAGAGAGGATCTTAATTTTGGGTTCCTTCAGGTCACTGGTGTATAGAGCTTAGGTTCTTTGTGTGCAATTCAGTCTGCTGAAACATGGTATCAGTGGGACATGTTCAGTAGATTTACAGATTGGGAATACAAAATCATATTTTGGTGGAACACTCTCTTCATCCTACAGTTCAGCCATTTCCAAGAATATGAGAAGAGGTGATAATATCAGTGTGTCTGCAATAAATTATTAAAGTTGACATATCTTCATTGTGGAAATCTCTATAAAGATAAAAGATACTCAGCGTACAGTTCTTTGCATCTCTTTTCAGCTTAGGCCCAGTATGTCAGGAGATATTAGCACAGATTTTTTTCCAGTGAAAGAAAACAGAGATAATATAGCCTTGGAAAGAAAGGTGTTAGGGTCTGATCCAAAGTTCCTGCAGAAGAAAATTTCCTTTGATAGTGTAGGCTTTGGATCAAGACCTAAAACTGCCAGGGAGCATCAGTAGCATTGTCAAGATGAGTACAAGAGGCATGAAATGGAACAAGTGACTTACCAGATTTTTCTTGCTCTCTGTTCAGCCTCCACAGACTCTTTCCAGATCTTATCCTGTTGAACGTGGTCCTGCTGCAGTGCTGCCTGCTCATCTGCCCAGGCCTGAGCAGCTGGTTGTGCAAAGACAGGTCTTCTGGGTTGGGTGCTGCCAGGAGGCACAAATGGAGCTGAGGCAGGTTGTCTCAGAGGTGTAGTTCCTGGTTGCGAAGACCTAACCAAGGTATTTCTCCTGAATCCAGAATCCTTTTCCAGCTTGCCCATTTTGAGACTCACTGTATCCCCAGTATGATTAGGTATATTGTTAGGAAAGTTAAATCTGCTGTTGTTTTCACTTTCAAAGCTCCTTATCTCCTAACATTTTCTTTTATCTGCTGATTTTGAGTGCTTTCAGAAAATGTATGTGCACAGTGGCACGGACAGCTCAGCACTGTTTTACTTCCTCTTATTTAATGCTCATTTGCTTCTCCTTTATGTTGTTTCATTGCTTCAACACTGAAGGAGTTTTCATGGTAACAGCAATTTTCTAAGAAACAACTATTACTGAAAGCCATTGGTTCTCCAGCTGTAACCAGCAAACTCTCAGCTTATGAGGTGATTCCTGCTGCTTGCAGATGAGACAACCGTCTATTCAAAATCCTCAGAACAATAAAGTCTGGTTTGGTAACAAAGGGTGCTGTGGAGATTGCTGCTGAGTGTATCAGAGCACTTTTGTTGTGGTTATGTAGCAGAAACAAAATCTGAAAGCTGCTCGTTTCCCTGGTGTGTTTACTGTTTCCATTGGAAACAAGTCTGACTTGTGAATATTCACCAGAAAGGGAACAGAGACCTAGTGGAACGGCTGCTGTGGCCTTAATCGATATTTGGGCCACAGCTTGTTTGCTTAAAATAAGGTATTTCAATGAATCTGTGCTTTGAAAGCTTCTTATTTTTTGATTTTTTTTAAAAAAGAGCTGCCAGAGACCATCAAAGTCCTTTTTAAGTACTTAGGAATTTCTGCAGAAGGCATTAAGTAGCTATGAGAAATAATTTTTAAATATCTTTAAAGAATTATTAGGATACGAAGTGAGGTTTCTCAAAACAGTGTCCAAAATGTTGGTGTTTGTCTTTACAGCCAGCCTGTTGGGCTTTTGTGGTATGAAGTCAGGAAAATGGCGTATTTTAAGTATAAATTTCCTCTGAAATCCATGACTGACTTGTTTTTAGAGTGGTGTGGATTAGCTCCAGATGAATCCTAGCCTCTTGTTTCATTATTCTGGTAAACGTTAATCAACTTTGGAACTACTTTTTTAGGGGTTTTTTTGGCAAACTTCTTTGCTTGCAATATTGGGAAATACACACTGTATTTGACAAATACTTTTTTTTAAAGTAGTTACAACTATACAACAACCCAAACGCTTTGAGCAAGAAATGCTTCTATAGATGGAAGAATTATTCTGACTTTGAAGACTGCAATAACATAACTTAACAAGAGGTAAACTCCACCTCAAATCACAATGTTTGCTTTGAGTTCAAATGGAATTTTAGTAGACTTTTTGTTTGTTTGCTTATTTTTCTGAGATATTTGAAATCTAGCTAGTGTTTTTCATCTCTTTCAGCCAAAAAGCAAAAGAAGTTATGTATCCACACAGCATTATCATGATCTTAAGAAACGAACTGCTTGCCAACCTAGCCTGATAATTCTCTCTGTTTCTCTTGTGGAATCTGTTTATCCTTCTGCCTTCATTCCAAGGTCCTCGCCAAGCTGGAGCATGTGCAGCCAGTGGAGAATGGGGTTTTAGAAGCATCTAACTGCTTCAAAAGGAAGCTGAGGTATGTTTGAATACCAGTGCATTCCTGGTGGGAAGTTTGTTCCTGAGCGTAGAACACTTTTAAATTCTTGTTTACAAAGTTCTTGTGTTATTTGAATTCTAATCCTTCTTTCAAGTCAATTTCTACAAATTGAACATAATAATAAACTAAAAGTGGTTATTTAGCTGAGTACATAGCTTCCAAATGACTCCTTGTAGCCACTGAATAAACTGGAGGGAAAGATTACAAGCAAGTGTTTAAAGTCTGTGCCATTGAGTGATGTCTGCAAAGATGCAGAAGTTGTAACTGTCTGTGTTACGATGCAGGGCTGCAAAGTGCCTCTTAGAATGTCTTACTTAAAACGAACTCATGGGTTAAAGCCAGATCCACTGGTCTGAGACCTCACAAAATCAGAAAAGAAGAAAGTCTTAACTGTTTAGGGCTTCTCTAGACTTTAAATAAAAAGTAAGCTATGAGTCTACATGCAAGTATTGGATACCTCATGGTGTCCAAGCTGTTTTTCTGGAAATAATAGATGGGAATGGGATCATAGCTTTTTAAAAAGTTCAAATCACTAATTTTGAAAATTATCCCATTTTCTATTGGGACCAGAAGTGATTAGGGGAATGGTTACACATCATTAAAGCACATCAAGCTGAGTACAGGGATGACATTTCTGGGTGTTACTCTAGATTCCTTATTGGATATATTAGTAGCACATTTAGGCTTTTTACTGGATTAACAATTTAGCAGAACTGCTACAGATACTGAACTGTTTCCTCTCAGGTTACTATCTGCCAGTTTCATGTTTTATTTGTTCATTATAACAACCTGGGACATTTAAGCAGAAAACTCATTTGAATTGGTATGACTGATTTACTGTATATTTCTTTTCATCCTTTAGTGAATCGTTTGATTTTAATTTTGGCTTCCTGCCATATATATCTACGTGAATTGATGATAGCATCTTTATATTTTTTGGATGGGTACTTGAAACTTGGAAAAAAGTTACTAATATATACTAATATATCCAATAAGGAATAGTTTATCTGACAAACAGTGTTGGTGCCCATCATTCTAAGGAAGAACTTTACTGAGGTTAGAATGTCTTACTTAAAACGAACTCATGGGTTAAAGCCAGATCCACTGGTCTGAGACCTCACAAAATCAGAAAAGAAGAAAGTCTTAACTGTTTAGGGCTTCTCTAGACTTTAAATAAAAAGTAAGTTATGAGTCTACATGCAAGTATTGGATACCTCATGGTGTCCAAGCTGTTTTTCTGGAAATAATAGATGGGAATGGGATCATGGCTTTTTAAAAAGTTCAAATCACTGTGATATTAGTGTCACTGCAGGAGATGGTACCTTGGCTTAGTAGTTTGTTTTGGGAATAGTTTATCTGACAAACAGTGTTGGTGCCCATCATTCTGAGGAAGAACTTTACTGAGGTTAGCCTTTTTTTGTTGCCAAACAAGTGACGATATGCAATACAAATTCATCTGTAGAAACTATCATCTCAGTTACTTTCCTCTGTGAAAGGAAAAAATGTCGAGAGGCTTTTTATGGAGGAAAAAGTTCAGGTGTTTATGTAAACCATTTTTATTTGACCACAAGAGGGTATTGCAGTATCAGTTATGCATCACTTGAGCTAATGTTTGACTTGATAGGCACTGTCTTATTTTTAAAATACACATTTCTGGAAACTGATTATTTAAATTAAGCAGTTGTTAAGAAAATCGGGTTTTGTATGCCAGTATTTGATGTCTTGTGGTACAAAGGCAGTTTCTGAGCTCTTTTTTCTAGAATTGTTTTGGTTTTTGTAGTAATAAGCCACTAGAAGCTTGGAAAGTTCTCACTGATTTCACTGCAAGACAGGAACTTTAGAGGCTTATTCCAAAATACTGAAAAACTTATTGGAAATTGCTTGGTTAAATGTGAGAATACATCAGTTACAGAAGGGAACAAAAACAGGAGATGAATGTGTTGCTGCTTTGGTTGCAAGTGTGTGTTGTTCCAGGATGAGCGCTATCAAAGTCAATGAGACTCTGGTCTGGTTTTCCTGTGTGGTCCTGTCTGTAATCTTTTTTAGCCCATTCGTATATCCCAGATTTCTCCTTCTACATTATACATCCAATGTGTTTTTGCACATTTTCCCCAAGTCAGTACTGTGTTGGGATATTTTCCTACAAAAGTTATGTCCTCTAAACCTGAAGGACAGTGTTACCCAGTGCTCATGACATGTTTTGTACAGTTCAGACTATGGAAGAGGAGAGCTAGGAGGATTTCTGGATTCTCCCACTCCTAGATATGCTGCTGAATTTAGGAGAAGATCCGTGGTATGCCTGCCTGTCTCTCTACAAGCACCTCTGTAAAAGAAGAAAGAACTCAGCCATATCACATTACCTTTGCATAACAAATTTCTCAGGAGTGCGATAGTGATTTGATGGGCAGCAAAACAATTTTCATCTAAGAAATTTTGTGTTAGTGAGATACTGCAGAGATATGACACACACATACTCGCCCTCTAATTCACTCTCTTGAGACCCCACCTGGAGTATTGTGTCCAATTCTGAAATCCCCAGCATAAGAAAGATATGGAACTGTTGGAACGGGTCCAGAGGAGGGCTATGAAAGTGATCAGAGGGCTGGAGCACCTCTGCTAAGAGGACAGACTGAGAGAATTGGGCTTGTTCAGCCTGGAGAAGAGAAGGCTCCGGGGAGACCACCTGGCAGCCTTCCAGTACCTGAAGGGGACCTAAAACAAAACTGGGGAAGGACGTTTTGCAAGGGCAAGTAGAGCTAGGATGAGGGGGAATGCTTTAAATTGGAAGGGGGAAGATTTAGATTAGACATTAGGAAAAAATTCTTCACAATGAGGTTGGTGAGACACTGGAACAGATCACCCAGGGATGCCTGCTCCCTGAAAGTGTTCAGGACCAGGTTGAGTGGGGTCTAGAGCAGCTTGGTGTGGTAGGAGGTGTCCTTGCC
Source organism: Dromococcyx pavoninus (assembly GCA_033558185.1). NCBI lineage: Eukaryota > Metazoa > Chordata > Aves > Cuculiformes > Neomorphidae > Dromococcyx > Dromococcyx pavoninus. The sequence continues at coordinate 4,507,999 of JAUMJL010000212.1, forward strand.
CATGTCAGGGGGCTTGGAACTGGATTAAAGTCCCTTCCAACCCAAACCATTCTGTGATTCTATGATTTAAAAATACAAGTGCAGTGTATATATCACTTGTAAATAAGAGGCAGGAGCAAGATCATCAGCTGGAGGAGAGGACAGCTCCTGAGAGAACAGCTTTGCAGAGTAGATCACCATTTAGAAGATCTCTGCTATTTCGTGAATGGGATGCAGACCCCCATGTAAATCTTTTTGTTATGAGCAGAGCTGCCTGCCTTGAATAGTGACATTTGCATCGTCATCATCATCTTTCTCAAATGAATCAGTCAAGTCAGTCAAGTTTCAGGCTGGGCCTGAACACTATGGGTCATAGTGTTGGTTATCAGAGCGAGGTGTTAGATGATTAGCCAGAGGACACAGCACCCAGCAGAGAAGTGATAGGTGGCAGAGCATTACAACACCACTTTCTCACTGGCCCTGGGCATTAACCTGGGTGGGTACTAGAAAGCCTGGAGGTGACAGATCCTGCTGACAAGCTGTATCTTAGTCTGGTGAGGAGCAGAGAGCCTTGGGTTGCTGTATACAGCCAAAATGAAAACATGTTCTGCAAACTGGCAGTTTGGAGTGAAAGATCTTTTAAACACTTGTGTAGCTACTTGATTAAAGGCCTTGTGTTGAGTTTTGCTGTAACTTTCATAAAAATATAAATTTCTTTCTTGTCTTAATGGAGTTCTGCTGAGAGAGCCTGGCAAGTTGAGCGTCTGTTGTGTCGGCAGTGTACAAGGGGATGTCTGCTTCCAGTGACACAGAGTCTGACACTTCAAAATAAATTCAAAGCTGTAATGCACACTGCAAAAAAACTGTTGTGAATTTTTTTCATCTTCTTCTTTTAATATAAATTCTGGTGTTATAAAATACTTAGCTACTGATAGGCAGTTTATTTGAAACAAAAATGATTTATTTGAAAAAAATATTTACTTGAAGAAAAGTATTAAACAGCAGCTTTTCCATAAAATATGCAGGTTTGTTACATTAGAGACTTATGCTTAAACCTGCCACCTGAACAAGATGATGGGATTTCAGGGAGAGTGCGCTGCAGGGCCGCTGTGTGAGTAGGGATGTTTGAAAGTGTCTGATTTGAGGGGAAAGAACTATAAATACAAGAAACTCTTCTCACTGGCTGGGGGATGTTTTCAGTTGGTATTTCACATAATTTCGGTCTTAGAGGCTAGATCCTGTCAAGAAGTGCAGAATTCCATGGACAACAGAAGTTCTCTATTAGTCAGAATTGTTCAAGTCACATCCTCACCACACCAGGGAGCTCTGGTAACTGTGGAGTGGAGCTTGGCTTTATCCTCTTCATCCTCACTGTTCTCTTGCACAGGTAGTTAACAGGTCTAAAGCAATTTCAGTCTATGAAATGATTAAGTACTTCTGAAAGGGCTGTGCTTCATACTGCTTAAGTACCTAAGGCAGCAGTTTGAAGTCTGGCATAGCCCTGCTTTTCTGCGCTCCTGTGGTATGCATCTATTAGCAGTATCGGGTTACAGGTGAGTTTATAACAGCCGAGGAGAAGCTGCTTCAGAAATACTACAGAGATTCAGTATTCTCTCTTTGCTACCTGGGGCACTGTAGTACTTCCAGAAGTATTTTTTCCTGTGAATTACAATATTCCAGGTGTGTATCACTGTATAGTTCAATGCTCAAGATGCTGTTCAATTATTTTCTGCATTATATGTTTCTTAGCTATATCTCCTCCAGCAGCTAAGAATCTATTTGTTGACCTCTACTTTGATACTCTAAATGTTTCATCTTCCATCCGCTCACCATATTTAGAAAGGACATTAAGTTGCTGATTTGATGTGAGATAACAAAAATTCTCTGCTGCAAGTCAAGCAAGGTTTCCAAATTGGGGTACCTAAAATTTGTTTTATGTTGTGTCTCTGCCTATTAAATGAAAGAGGCCTGTTTTTTCAAACACTCTTAACCTTTGCATGTTCTGTTGGCTGGGAATTGAGCTCCTTCCTTTTATTTTTTTCCAAGATAAGCTTTAGAGCCTAAAATTTGGAAACCTTGTCTGAACATGTTAATCACAAGTTTTATCTGTTTTTCAGCAAGGCTTTTAGCACCTCGTTGCAGCTTTCTATCAGTGTAGGTTTCCTTTGTAAGTGTAGAAGCTAGTGTTTTATCATGCTTCAGGCTAGGTTTGTCCAAGTCTGACTGTTGGGGATCAGAAGTTCTTCCTAAAGGTGGGATGTTCCCATAGCTGGGTGTGTAGGGGGGTTTGTGTATAGCCTTTTCCTAGTTACGCTAGATTTTAATGCCAACTTTCCTGAAACCATAGGAGAATTCAGGTCTGAAGGGACCTCAGGAGGTCTCTAGCCTAACTTGCTCCTCAGAGAAAGGTCAGCTCTGACATCAGACCAGCTGCTCAGGGTTCTGTGCCGATGGTATTGAAAGCCTCCAAGGATGGAGACTACACAGCCTTTTTGGGTAATGTTTCATCACTTGACTGTTCTCCTGATGGAGGTTTGCATCATATACCTTCGGGACCTGTCTTGTTTCAGCTTGAGCCCATTGTCTGTAATCCTCCCACTGGGTATCACTGCAAGCAGCCTGGCTTTGTCTTCCCAGAAACCTCCTTGCAAGACTGTTCTTGGTCTGCCCACAGCCAGGCTGAGCAGGATTTGGCCAGTGGTTGTGTTGCCTACATTACACAGATCTGTCAGACCTTTACCTAACTCACTCCATTCTCTATCTCTGCCTGTTTTGACCATGTACACTTCATGCCCAGTCAGACAGATGCTCCATGAGACCTAGAAAGGAAAATAGAGTATACTGAGGAAGCACACTCCATTTTGCTATTCTTCTCTTGGTTCACCTGCACAGTTCTGTAGTTCAGTTCAGCCTTTCTAAGGTTGTAGAGACCTGCTTTGTTTTGCTATGGAGATGGAAACTTGCTCCCTGAAGAAATGAACAGCCAGAACAATTTGAAGTATTCCTGGATGTGCTTGGAGCTTTGTATTTTTAGCTGAATTGTGCAATAGTTCACATGTGAATACTCAGACAATAAGGAAAAAATAAAAGGAAAACAGCTGCAGCCTGAGACCTTAGGGCCAGAGCAGCCAAACTGACTTCGAACAGCTTTCAGACTGTACTTTCATTGTAGCAGATGTTTCATTAATGAACCTGTTAATGGTTTTATTGAAGAGAACGGGAGTCTGGCTCTTAGGATGAGCTATATTCCAGTTTTCAGGACAGGTCTTAATTTTAGGAAACTTTTTCCTTAGGTTCCTGCCTAAGTTTAGAAGGCTTCCAAAACAGTAGACAACTGTGCAATTAAGAATTAGGATAAATAACCTTCTTTCTTACAACCGATCATTTAATGGGAAAAGTGCATGACCTTATCGTGCTTTTTTTGTGAAGTATCCACATGTTCTACACACATGCAGGCTGAGGGTTATATGCCTCTCTAAAAATCCAGATTCGACACAGCACTGACATAATGGCATCTACCAGCCTTTTCCGCATAGACGTCATAAAAAACTTTTGAGGAAAACCAAGATTCTGGAAAATTGCTGACCTATTCAACCTGAAATATTTAATCTGAAATATAATATGTTCAATTGAACCTTTGATGAATGAGAAGCAGAGTTTCCAGAATGCTTCCAGGATCTTGAACTGAGGGAAGTGGTTCCTGGAGATCTTCAAAAAACTTGTAGACATGCCATTTTGTGACATGGTTTAGTAGGCATGGTGGTGTTGGATTGACTGTTGGACTGGATGATCTTAGAGGCCTTTTCCAACCTTATTAGTTCTATGATTCTGTGATTCTATGACAGAGAGTAAAGTAAAGCCAGCAGCATGACAGTACAGAGAATCCTGTGTCAGGTGGTGTCTCCTGCATCTGAACAACCAGAATCTCAGAGCTCTGGCATATTGGGCTGCCTGTATCCTTGGTTTCTGTGCAGACTACTCAAGGCTTCCATAAGTTTTAAAAAAAGTTGAAAAGATAGCGACCAAAATAGAGATATTCAGACATGCTTTTTTCCTTCTTGATTATCTGCTACAGTATTCCAGGTCACTGATAATTTAAACCATGAAAAGAGCATTCTGCGTATCACCCTGGTTTTTGTCTGCTGTGCATGCCAAGGATGCTTTAAATGTATTCTAAATTGTTTAAGATTGACTGAACTGTACAAAATTAGTTGGGTCAGTTGAGTTAGTCATGCACAGAGGCATCTACTGCCCTTTAAAAAGTCCTAAGTTACTCGAGAAATTCATGCAGGGCCAGCAGATCCATAGCAAACCTAAAAGAGACTTATGTCTTTCTATGACAGCAGGATGAAAAGGCAGGAACGTCTGGCTGTCAGATTGCACTGGATGACTATTGGGTACATGAATATTCACATCTGAGGACTGGTTAAGAGTGTTTTTCAAGCAAATCTCTCTTGGAACACACAGGGGACTCCTGTGTTGCTGCTGGGGAAGACGAGTTGCGCTCACTCTCCAGCTGGTCAGGGGTGTTAATGCTGTGGACCAGGAAAGAGCAGACAACCTCTGGTGCGCAGCATGGATTATACGTGCCTGTGAGTCCTTAGTAATGGTTGGCTTCACTCCACAACTCCACACTACCTGCTGTTGTAGATATGTTCCCTAGACCTCCAGTATCTGTATGGATGGTGGAGGTGCCCTTATGGAATCATACATACAGCTGTCAAAAATGAGATTTCTTAATATAAGAAAAAGGTATAACTACACATACACTAGGCAAATAGTGTCTGGCCTCACTCTCTGTGCGGGAGTTGGGAGCATGCCCCAGCTTAGTGGAAGAAGTTTATTATTAAGCTATTGCATGACGTTTTCTGTTACTGATTTAAAAGGGAGCTAGCAATGAGTAAAGGGAGAATTTCCATGGGACATCATAGACTCCCTTAGAATTTAAATTTTGAGTCTTGTATTGGAGGAAAGAATGTGTGTCTTCTCTATGTGATACCATTTATATAGAATCATAGAATCATTAATGTTGGAAGAGACCTCTAAGATCAAGTGCAACAATCAGCCCAACACCATCATGCCTACTAATTCCAGCTATTCTTCTTTCAAAAAAGTTTTATTTATCTACTTGAACCTGACAGTTGGAGGATTAAGGATGTGTTTGGACTGTCTTTTTATCAAGTCTGATTATGAAAACCATCTACGCAGTTAGCATAAAATAAAAAGCAGAAACTTTCTTATACTGGTAGTTCCAGTAAGAGAGCAGTTCACAGGAGCCACGAGTTTTGCTGGTGAATAAGACTATCCATTTTGGAAATAGCCTGCACTAGCTCTAGTAGTTAAAATGGTAGCTTAGGGATGTAGGAACAAGCATCTCTGTGCTGTATCTCTTTACTCTTTGCTTTTTCCCATTCCTCCACGGTCTCATTAACTTGCGATAATGTGAATATTTACCTATGCTGCATACCTTAACTTCCACAAACCTACAATTTTGCAAGAGGGCAAAAAGAAGCAGCAATCAAAGCTCATCAAACTGCTACTTCTTTTAAAAGCTTTTATCACAAAATACAGATTAAAATACAACTTTTAACCTGAAAGAATTCATCTTGCTTTTCTACATACCTTTGTTTATGATGAGTGATCAAATTCTTTTTTCTTAGAATAAGGACTTCTCAGTGCCATGGTGTGTGACGGCTGCTTTACTTCATACTTTCTGTTTTGTGGTCTCCACTATTGGTCCTGTTGTTAGCTGGAAGAAGTAAATAGACGTTGAGCAAAAGATCACACCATAGCAACCCTCAGCTTCTGTTTACATTTTGAATAAACATCTCTGCCATGGAAATTTATGTCCTAAGGAATTTTCTGAGCTAGTACTCTAATTGGTTCAATAACAAAAGGATTAATGCATATAAGTTGGAGACAAATTTATACTCAATACTTAAATGGTGAATTATTTTTTTTAAGGCTGCCAGTAAATAATACATCACAATTACTCAGCAGGGAGAGGGTATTTTTTGACCTATTTATCATATGAGAAAGTGCATGACAAATTTAAATGAGAGATTCATGTAAGCACGCAGCAGAATATGAGTTCTTCCATTAAAATAAATATTAAACCTCCCTCTGTTTATGGGAGCAATTCTCTGTGTGTTTTGAAAATTCAAACCTGTCATTTTATTATTTCCTCACCTTTTGGTTAAGTAGCTTTTACTCAAGCAAAACTTCTATTTACTGAGATGGACATTTTGCTTGAGAAAAACTCATGGAATAAGTTATATGCCTACGAAAATCCTACATGCAGGAGGATTTTAGGCTTTTAAAGGGTATGCCAGGAAATGACATTTTTTTCCTTTCTGCAACTGATACTAAGACACTATTGCTAGCAGCGTTTTGATTTGGTTTTTTAATATGCAAATTGGCAAGATTTTATTTCAAAGGATAATCGTTCGTAGAGATTTCACACATAGCTGTTTGTCCTTCATATGGTTTGCCTTTATAGTTGACCAATGGTGCAGAAAGCATAGTCAGGGAAGGGTCCGTCTGGGATGGAGTCACCGTGTGGAATCCCAGCCAAAGTTGTGCCAACCAACAGGCCCAGTGGTTGTAAGCTGGGTTCACTGTTCAAAAAATGGTTGCTTTAGCACAAGAAGCTGTGTTGCAATGCTATTTGATGTTCTTTAGCAATGTGCTAAATGTAGCAATGTGCCATTACTTGGTCGAGATAGAAAAATACCATCTAAATAGCAAGCCTGACATTGTGATTCTCAAATGAATCAGACGAAATGCACCTTGTAGAATATTATTTTATCCCTATTGCGGTGAAGAACTGAGGGTTGGGTGAAACCCTCGAATTCATTCTAGACAGCGTATTGAGCAGAGGAATTGTATGTAGGAACCAGGCGCCACCAGATATAGAATATACAATATCTGTATACCCTAATGAACTCAGCAGAGTGGAGCCACTTTTCAGGTTAGGGCTGGTGGGCACAATGTGTCTGTGGTATTATCACTGAGAGGATATTGGCTGACTGGTACTGGAGAGGTGGGAAGTCCATGGGGCAGAACATGGGGCAGTCTCAGGGAGGGCCAGAGAGCCTGGAAGGAGCTGTGGGGTGAGGCATAATGTAGGTATTGGGTGGCAGTTGTGGAGGCGTTGACATAATGTTGCAGTAGGGGTTGTACTGATGAATATTTTGGGGTATGTGGTGTGGTAGCACCCATGGGGGTCCTGTGTCTGTGGGCATGAGCATCAGGAACATCCCCCATCAGCACAGAGAGCTGAGGAATACAGGTGGTGTAAATATGGAGTGGCTATGAAATCGGGAAATCCTCAAGGTACCTTCTCCCTGATAGAAATGATCAGAAAATATAATAGCTACAGAACATTAGTGGAAAGTTAAGTCTTGAAATCCAGGGGTAGCTGATCCCCACAGAGCCTCCAGTATGATGCTTGCTCTGAGCTCGTCTGCAACATGCACAGGTACAAGTTTGTGCTTCTTCTCTCCCAGACTCCTTACATCACTTAAAGGTTACCTAGGTGAGGGAAAAGTCAAGATTTTTATATAGCCCTTGCTGCTATAGAAACCACTAATTCCATAATAACTCTGCTATGGAGCCACAGCTGGCAGCAGCTCTGGACTAGGGGATGCTGTATCAGTCGCCGCAGCTGTAACCTGTGCCTTCAGTCTTTGGTATTTTTTTGACCAAAGCTCAGCTGCCTTCTGAACTGCTATGTTCACTTTTGCAACATGCAGCTTTTTGGTTTTGGAAATAAAGACACCAAACCTCAGTACTTTATATTAAAAAAGAAATCCATAGATCTGTAGTATAAAGGTTTATCTGCTATTTTAAGTCTGTGGCAATGTGTGGATAACATTAAGCCTCTTCTGTTTTGAATTATGGCCGTAACTTTCCCCAGAAAGTCACTTGTCAGCCATCTCTGTGTCTCTCCAACAGGAAAGAAAAGGCAGCATTAAAGGAAGTGATATATTGAAAGCATTTTGTCTCCTAAGCCATTTATGATAGTGTTAAGATAAAAAGTCTGTAAAATGACTGTAACTTTGATAAGTATTCCTGAAGTCAGAGGGTGATGCAGCTGTCAGCTATGAGGGGAGAAAAGCAATCTAATAACAATCCTCAGTCAATAGAGCAATCCTGCTCATGCTTATAAATTCTAATTTCTGTTACTAGAAGACAAACAGAACAAGAAGAGAGAAAACAAACATCGAACATCCCAAAGACATCTGAGGTGCTCTCTGCTAAAAGTAAAATGGAGATTGGCTTCATGAAGCGTATAAAAGCAATACACAAGCTTGCTTCTTTAGAGGTTATAAGATCTCTAGATGAATTGCAAAGGAACTGCTTTATTTAACCATAGATTCTGGATGTTACAGCTGAGGCAGTATCTCAAAAGCATTTACCTGAGAAACAGACCTGCAAATAAATACTCTGATGAGATAAAAAATACAATAGGGAAGATACAGTACAAAATAAAGCTCTCTTTTCAATGATCAGGTTTAGGTTACCTTGAGCACAGTCATGTGGTGTGTGTCCTTACTGAAAATATATGTCCAGGAAACCTGAACAGGAGTTTTCTGTAAAGGAAGAGAAGATGAAGATAGGCAACAAGGACGGGAATTAAAAACAGTTGGTTGCTTCTGTCAACAGTACTGCCTCCTGCTCATGCTTTAGCCTCCCATCCTGCAGAGGGGACAAAGCAAGGTAGAGGCCAACTCTTTTTTTTTTTTTCTTTTAAGTGATTTTGCCAAAGGCTGTGTTATATTTAGCTTATACAAAGCAGCATTCCAGAGTATAGGCAGTGAAGCTGTAGGCAAGTGGTGGTGACAAGATATTTTATGGACAGGTGAGGTGGGTTCCACCTGTATTTGGCTTAGCAAAGCCTCCTCCTGTGATCCAGCAGGTGCATTAACCCAGCCAGGACCTGACGCCTACTGCCTGTGGACTTCTTGCACGAGACAGCCCTGCCCTCACTCTGTGACCAGACTGTCCCCAAAAACGCACACAGAAGCTTGTTGCAGAGCACCAGGATTTGTTTGGCTCCCAGTTTTAAGTAATTCAGCACCTTTTGGCAGTGGAGGAAATAAAGCCCTAAAGATTTTCACAGGTGTTTAACGGTACCCAAAGCTGTTAATTGCTCTCCTTCACATCATTTCCTGTTCCACAGAGGCACACTCACCTTCACAGTATCTTTGCCTTCTGTAGAGGTAATCTTTTGCTTACAGCAATTTTATCTTCATTTTGCTGTTATCTACTTCTTTCGTCAAATGTCCTAAACTAATATCCAGAAGAAGGTGGCTGAAGTTCAGCTCTTGATGCTGTGCCATTGACCTCAGCAGGAGTTTGCATTTGACTTCCATAGTGCCGAGCAATGGCAGTTTCAGTAGGTTTGAAGTGTTTGAGCCCTGCAAAAAGTTTAATAAATTAGGCTGCTTCTTTTAATAGAGACTTGGTTGCAACTTTGGGAGCTGAACTTATTTTGGGTTCAAAAACTATCGTCTCAGAGGAATGCAGGTGACCCACTGGCAAAATATTGAGTGGGGCAGAGGCAAAGCTGTGTATGGGGCTGGGCAGCTACAGCAGAAGGGAGAGAGCTTTGAATCCTGGCCTCTACTTATGCAAGTTAGAAGCTTATTCTGCAAGTTTTTATAATCCTTTATCCAGCTCTTCTCATTTCAAACACTAGGACAGGTTAGCTTTATGCTCAGCAGCCTTCCCTTTGGTTAATAAATGTCACAGATGTAGAAATATTACAGCAAAATGTTGATGCTGCTCCAGGTAACCCTGAGTACCTTGTGCAAGCCTAGGGTGTTTTTGAATTGTGGTACCAGTACAATTCAAAACACAGGAAGGTGGACACATGAGGTTGGCAGACTGCTGTACACAAACTATTAGAAAATGCATGCTGGAAGATATACGCTGGCCCGCAACCTCTACTCTGAAATCAGTAGCCTATGTATGTCAGATGTTTTCAGAAGTAATGATGTTCTAGAAGTATTGAAGTTCATTCTCTAGGAGGATGAAGATTCTGACAAGCTGCAAAACAGTTTCTCTAGAAAGACTGCATGTTTTACACACCCACTTCTTAGTTTTGAATAATCTAGGATTATTGCTGCCAGACAAACTAAATTAGTCCTGTCATAAGATCTTAAAGCCAGGCAATAGCAAAATCTACTTCAGGGGTTTTGTTTTCTTTAACTTTTCAGGGTTTTGCAAGCTGTGAAAATGACAAAACCCCTAAAACAGTGCAAAAAATGAGATTGTATAGCATTATACTAAGTAAGCTTTCTGGTGGGAAGCATGCAATTATATATTATGTACTGTCAGCACGTGGAGCATGATGGGACTATAATTTTACCTGTTATTTCCCTTGGTTGCCAGAGAAACCATTCGAAGAAAAGTCAAAGTGCTCTTGTCCTTATTGATCATCTTTACAAACTCTCACAAACAGCATCAGATGTTATAATCATTTTCTCTTCACTGAACTGATATCTGATGTCACACATACCACTGTCAAAATCAGCTGGTTTACCAGTGCAGAAATCTATGCATAAAACTATGTAAAAAAAGCTACACTGAAGGAAATGGAACAAGCACATGAAATAAAAGTAGTGATGTGTATGAATGCTTAGAATTATAGAATCATAGAATGATCTGAATTGAAAGGGACCCACAAGGATCATCAAGTCCAGTTTTATCCCTGCATAGGACAATCCCAACATTCACACCATGTGTCTGAAGACATTGTCCAGACGCTTCTGGAATATTGTCAGGCTTGGTGTCTTGACTGCTTCCCTGGGGAGCTGTTCCAGAGCTCCACCACCCTCTGGGTGAAGAACTTTTCCTAATATTCAACCTATCCCTCCCCTGGCACATCTTCCTGCCATTTCCTTGAGTCCTATCATTGGCCACTAGCAAGAAGAGATCAGTGCCGCCTCCTCCTTCTTCCCTTGCGAGGGAACAGTAGATGGCTATGAGGTCCTCCTCTGCTTGCTTTTACCTTTTCTTGAAAAGCCTTATTGACGCAGATTGAAAGAGGGGGAAAAAAAAGGCCTTCTAAGTCAAAGAAAATTAGTTCTTGTCAATACTAAAGTGAGTGAGATGGTAATGAGTGCCTTACTGATGGCTGATGGTGTGCACACTCCAGGTAGCTGTGTTTGGGGAGGAGCAGGAGCTCTTTGGAGACCTTTGTTTCTAACCACAGGATGGAACAGGTTTGATTGGCAGCCTTGGGAGATAACACAGCAGTGTCTCTTGGGTGGATTTTAGAAGGTATAGGACAAGGAAGACAGTGGCAGGGACCTACTGGAGGACAAAGAGCTCTGGGATGGCAGTGGCAGGAGGGGTGAGGTAAGCCAGAAGGACTCTTCATCCCCTCTTCCTGTGAAACCAGTGACTGAGCAGGTGCCTGAAGTCTTTCTTCTTCTTCTTCTCCTTCTCTTTCTCCTCCTCTCCCTTGTCCTCCTCAACCTCCTCCTTGCCTCCCAGAGGGAACGGGGTCTTTGAGGCTGCGGCCCCACATCTGACAACCTCTGCTTAGTGGCAGATACAGAGAAAAGAGTCTTCTTTTTGAATCTTATTATTAGGGTATAAATAAAAGCACAGGAATGCCAGAGAGGAGTTTATTTTGTAGACGAAACTGAGAAAAATCATATTTGGGCTTTAGTTATGGGACCAGAGAGGTTTTCCATCTTTCGGAGCATGAAAACCATGGGTATTCCTTCTCTCAAGTTCTCTTGTTCACCTCCAAAATCTTGGTGTCCCCTGTTGCCCTGAGATGATGGGCAATCACAGTCTCCCTGGGGACATATGGCTGTCTAAGGACGATGGGATTGGGAGGACAGATCTCAGATCAGGCATTGACAAGCATAGCATACCTCTGGCTGGTCTACAACTTTTATTGGGAACTTCAAGACAAAAGAAGTGAGTTCATATTTATTGAGAGCGGTGAGTGCAAGGCAAGTTTGAGTGCTTGGGAGACTTTAGTGAAAGCTGAGAGGTGGATGTGTCAGCAGAAGTGTTGAAGTTGGGTTTGTGTGCATTTATTTGTCTACTGTTTCCTAAAGCTAATGCAAAACACAGCTTCCTCCCTCATTTTTGGGAACAATTTTCTGAAGTAGATTTAATAGTATGTGAAGAATAAATGACAGCACCTCCCTGCCTGATAGGCAGCCAGAGCTAACTTGTAATGAGTTTTTCTTAATAACATTTAAATTATTCTCCTTCCTACTGAGAATGAGTGCAAGATATAACTTAAGTAAAATCTTTACAGCCTTCTTTTTAAATGTCCCTGTGCAGAGTAACAGTTGGGGTGCTGAGTGGCTCTGATGCGTGCAAGGGAGCTGATCTCTCAAAGCTTATGAATAGTCATCCTTGTAACAGGTACATGAACAGCCCATGTTTGTGTCTCAGAGAGCTTTTGAGTTTCTAGTCTTGATGGAGATTTGATGAAACTGAAAAGAAACTACTTTTAAGTAGGTGTTTGGAAGAACAGAAAACGTTTCTCTTACTGTATGATATAATTGGTAGAAGAGACAATGTGGCTCCCACTGGGCAACCTCCCTGCTGTAAATCCCCTCTGAACAGAATGTTGTCAGATCTTCAAAATCATCTTGAGAAATCTTTCACCGCTGAAGGAAAGTCCCCAAAGATAGTCAGATGATTCACATTATAACAGTTACTTAGGGGGTGGCACTGGTTTTCAAATTATTTCAGCCTCTTCTTCTCCCATGCGGGTTTAAATCTCTTCACAGGGTGTCCACACCACCACTGAGCATGCAAGAGAAGATGGAATTACATCTTTACTGTAAACAGCCTTTATCATGTAATGCATCGAGCAAATCATCAGCTACAAGACTGTGATCAGTGGCTGGTGAAATTGGATCTGAAATTATTGCAATATCTATCACTAGAGTCAGTTACTACAGTATATAGAATATTCTCTGCATATGCCGCTTTCCCATTACTGTCTGTTTGCTATGCAGAGTGTCTCTGTGTTGAAATATACCATCTTACCAATCAACAATGCCATTCATTATGGCCATTCTGTGTATTTTGCCTGTAACTGGTAACAGGATTATAATTGTGTGACTGACACAGCAAGCCAAGTGGTCAGCCATTTATCAGTGCATTTCTGTGTGCTTTTATGTTGCTGTTAGATTTGTAGCATAGTTATGAATTTACATAAACCTGATCAAAATTTATTCAAACAACCACCCCAGCATTTTGTATTATTTTTGTTTTCTTTCCTTGTTTCTTTGTACATCTTATTGGCCCTATTTTGTGCTCTGGCAAGTGGTGAAATTATAGTTCTTTACAATTTCAATATGCTAGATCTCTCTCTGCTTCACAAAACATTACGGATTATAAAAAAATGTCATTTACTCAGTATGTGTAATTGAACACGTACATGTTCTATGAATACATTTGGACGCATGCATTATGCATGAATGTTCCCATAGTACAAAAAACATGTTGAAACACACCAGGTTTTGACCCAAATCTAAAGAGATTCCAGGATAAAGGCAGCTGCTGTTCTTATTTCCCTTTGGGTGAATGAGAAGCCCTGAGTTTTGTGTCTGCATACTGTTTCTATTGTAGATTTGGACTCCTGTTGAGAAGATGCTTACTAAGCACTGGTGTTACTTTGCATGCAGACCCCACTGGCTAGTTCAAATGCAAGAAGAAGAAGATCATAGATGTGTTCCTGGGCTGCAAAGCTCTGTTGAAGGGGCAGTGTCTGGTCCACAAAGTTGAAAGCTGCTCAGAGACTCTGTTCTTGGCATGTGGGACAGTTCTTTGGCTATTCCTCTTCTGCAAGGTGATGTGTTGTGCTAGACAAACACACTTGTAGCTCAGGGCTGCATCTGCATGCCTCAGGAAGACACCCTTGTCCTCAGTGTTTAAAAGTTTTAAGAGTCTATTATTCAGGGCATACATAATTTAATACAAATAATAGTAATAACATGAATAATGGTAAGCAGGTTCCTTTCTTGGCAATGAGCTAGGTACATGAGGCTTCTTTAATTTTGCGGTATCAGAATTGATTCAAACCAGACCTCCTATACTTACAAAGAAATGCCCTACATGCGTAGTGGAGTTTAAGCACTTTCTTTATTGAAAAGTCATGCTCTGTTTCCTTAAATCAGTAGCAGAATTCCCATAAACACAAAAAATCAAATCCTTAACCAGATAACGTAAAAGAAAAGCACACTTGAGTCATAGTTATTGCTGAGGGATATAGTCAAGCCTTGAATGTGCTGCCCTGTTTTCAAGATAGAGCAGTCCTGGACTCTTTGTCTGGGGAATGCCCACCAAAAACACATGGATCTTCACTGGGTAGGGCGGTTGCTGCCACTTATTCTCCAGCAGCTCCGTTGATTTGCTGTCGTCAGTAGGAAGGGTGTTACTAGCTCATTTTGGGCAATGTTTTGACAAGATGCTAGATGTGTAATCTCACAGAAGGGCTAAAAACAGCAATGTGCTCTCAGCACAGACGGGCTCTTTGTAGGGGTTTGCTGCCAGACTCCAAAGTCTCTTGCTGCTCATGGGCGGAGAGGCATTTTTTGGGTGTGAGTTTTGTAACTTGGCTACGTACTTTCTAGCTGCCGGTATAAAGCAGTTCCCAAACACATGCTGCCGAACTTCAAGTTTCTGCTGGGAAACGTTGTAAAAAAACAAAATCAAGAAGCAAATCACATGAAGGGGAAAAAAAATTCTGCTCTTCCTTAATTAATTTTCAGAAATTGCTGAGCTGTTTTGATAGAAAGTTAAAAAGAATTGGTCTGAGCTTGAGATCTGTCAGGGGAATTTTCAGGCGTAATGGTTAAAGTTTATAACCACAGATATTTATAATCACAGTATTTATAATCACAGCAAATCTAGTGTTTACAAGAGGGAAGTTAAGATATCCTGACCCTAGGGCAGCACTGCCAGTGCCTCTGCAATGGTCTCTGCATAAAGAATTTGTAGAAATTGCTCTCGGGTGCTTTTGCCCTTGCACAGAGTCAGGCAGGTGCTGATCACCTGCCTGAAAAACATAATTTCATGATTATTAACAGTTTGGACCCTTACTGCTTTCCAGTTGGTGGCTAATGACCTCTGGAGAGGTCTGGCTATAGCTTTGTGCCATGTCCAGGTAGCAGCCAGCAGAGGGGAGCCGATGGCCACACATCCATCTCTGCCCAGTGCAAGAAACACAAGCTGTAGAGGAATGAGTGAGTGAATGTCTGCCTTCACATTCCAGCTGCTTTGATTTTTAGTCTTCTGCTGTGTGGTGCTGGAAATGGGCTTTCTAGTGAATTAAGAAATTTAGAAGTGATGTGTTGATGACAGAAATATACATGAATTCCCAAAATACTGAAGAGTACACATTCATGCCCCCAAAAATTTATGCTAGAAAACACATGACATGAAACTGTCTCAGAGCTTCTAAACTAGTCTTCAATGAAACAGCAGGTTAATGAACCAACGTTGCAGAAAAGATCTTGAGAGAGAGCTGCATGTCTGATAATCACATCCGTGCTCGTTTTATCCTACTGGAATATTCAAAGTGTCTCTTTTTATCACAAACTATAAAGGGCCAGGCGTCAATGGACTGGAAAATACCATTTAGCAGGCTATTTCTGTCCTTTGCTTATGTGATGACTCTTGCCTTCGCTTCAGTTGGTTGAGGGAGTTTCTGACTTGTTTTGCCAGCAGACAGATTGAGTCTGCACAGAGCCTGCGATCATTTCCCAGCAGGAGCTGAGGGCAGGAGAGCAATGGCAGGAAAAGCTCCAGGAGTGTGGATGGAATTGATAGAGAGAACAGAACTGATTAGAGTTGAAGAGTCGGTGTTTACTGTGCAACATCAAAGGAGAAAGGGAGGATGCGCCTTTTGCGGTGGCATTTTTGTAAAAGCACTTATTGAGGTGAAGAAGGTGATGTGGGAGAAGGGAAAAATATTGCTGAGAGTGACTTTTGGAGTGGGTGGCAGCTGCAGGTGGAGAGTATGGATCGGTAAGGTTAGAGTGGAAGGCTGAAAGGAGGCAGATCAAAAAGTGAGTGGGAGGATGAACAATGGCTGTAAAACAGGAGAAAGATGAGCACCAACCACTGAGAATTTCTCGTGCTGCCTCGATGCCTGAGGGCACTGAGTTTTCTGAGCTCTCACTGTTCCTCTTCTTGACTTTTGTAAAATCACAGTGGCTTGACTATATGGGACCACAGGATTACTCAGGTTGAAAGGGCCCTCACAAGATCATCTGATCTTTGGCATCATCTTCCCTTCCCTTTCTCTGCCTTAGCTGATTAAGGCTTCTCTTATTTCTAGAGTTACAACAATATTTTTCTGTAGAGATAACTGCTATATTACAAATAATAATAAAAAGCTGTTTCCCAGAAAGCTCAGGCTTGTAGAGGCACCAGTTCTTAGTGTGTGTAAAGGGCAAAGTGAAAGATGAGAACAAGGGAAAGAGGAAATGTAATGTTTCTTCTGACTTTAATGTGGTTGCATCCATATTTGCATTGCCTAAACTCCTTCTATAGCAGCAAACTTCTCATTTACCTATTTAAAGCGTACTTACTTGTTCTCTACTAACTTCACCACAGCTGTAATGCACATGAGAGATAAAGTATTATACATATATCTTACAGCATGGAAGAGCTTTATGTCACAGTCTGCTCAGACCCAGATAAATGTGATTCTTGGATTGTAGCACTTACTTTATGAGAGTGTGCAGTCAGCTTTCCTAAATTACCTGTCAGCTCCAGAAGGCCTGTGTTCACTTTTTGTTTTGTATTATTATTCTCATGGTTATCACTCACCATTATCATTATTGTTTTCAGACTTACACTTGCTTTACTAAACAGTGCAATTATTGCTTTAAAAACACTCTGTCCTGTTGTGGTTAGGCTCTGAGGAAACCAAGTGTGCCTAGAAGGTGCAAAAAATGCTTTTGTGGAAGAAGGAGGAAAATATTTCAGAAGGAATAAGATGTCATAAGGGTCATCAATAGGGAAAGTAGGAGGAAGCAGTGATTCTTCTCTTAGCCGGGGTAGGGGCAGCAGAGGCAACTGCCCAGCCCTTCCCTTTTCCCTCGCTGACAGGAGCCACGGTTTCAGATAAGTTTGCTGGAGATCTAAAATGATCCCTGGCAGGACAGCGGGGGGTGTTTCAGCAGCCTGTGTCATGCTTCCCATGCCGGGAAGCTCTTGTGCCGCTCAAATCTAGGACTGGATCCAAAGCATTGACTGACACACTTCAGGTTGCCTGGGAGGCTGCACATTTTGACCTTGTGAGAGAGGGTTCGTGATCGCTATTGGAGAGGCTTTATTGGAGCAACAAACGTGTCTTCTTTTATTCAGGGGAATTGTGCTCTGGAAAGATAAAGAGTACATGCTGAATGGGGAATAAGAAAGACACTGACCTGTTGGCTTCTGACACTCTTTATTAAATTCCCTCTTTCTCTTCAAAGTGAGCTCTGTTTAAGAGTATCCAGGAACCAGACAGAAACATGCATACATAGAAATAGTACCAGTGTGCATCATTCCTTCAGGAAAGTAATTTTAGTTCCCCTCTCCATCCACTGAAGGTGATTTTTAAAGGGCAATTTCATTTGCTCAAGGTAGGTTAAAAAGCCTTTCTCTGTGAGTTGACTAAACCTTTCAAGTGCATTCAGTGGGTCACAATTAATGAAACACAAAAGAATAATCATCTAGCTGTTCAGAGAAAATAAAATTATAGGTTGTTATGAGCCAAAGTGCTGTGGTTCCCCAATGTCTCCTTCCACTTGATCCAAAATAATTTTTTTAACAGAAAAAAAAAAATAACACATGACTGTTTAGCTGCTACGTGTGGTTAACACAAATTTTCATGTTAGAAATATACTTTTCTTCCTCACTCCTTTTCCTGTTGTTTCTGCTAGGTGAAGAGGGGATGAAGTCAACATCAAGTCATATTTTGACTTTTGAACCCTTATCTCTGACGATTATTAAAATTTGGCAAGGTGGGTCCATCCACTCTGAGCATTGTTAGCTCAAATGCAAAATACTGCAAATACAGGAAAAAACCCATAATCTTAAGGCCTTCTGCCTGGTTTTCCAGACCTAACTCTGAATGAGCCTTTGGGTGCATTTCTAAGCCCGCTTTACTGTTTAGAGAAATTTCTCTGAGTTGCTTCATTATCCACAGGACAGGCAGGTGGCTGAGAAGTAACCGAGAGATTGTGCCACTGTAAAACAAGAACAGGCAATAAACTGAGTTTTCTGTAAAAAATAAGACTCTTTAAAAGCAGAAAGAAACTGTTTGCATGAGCACTCACTGACAGGATTGAGAGAGCTCACAGACCTCATATGGGAGCTGGTTTCCAGCTGGGGGGCAGAACATGCCATTACACAACTCTATCCCCAGTTATATTTTATGATCCAGGTCATGGTAACACGAGTGACTGAGGATTTTCATTCAGTAGAGATCCACAGCCAGATGACCAACATGTTTTTAAAAATCCTCTGTCAGCATTCCCTAAGGTTCTACCACTGTCCTTTGAATTTTATAGATATATTTCTTACAGGCAGAAGAATTGTAGCCTGTCGTTTGCTGAGAAGGAATACTGGTACCTTCTGCTTTGACCTTGAGTCTCCTGTGTGGTACACTGATCGGTTTACAGAGGTACTGAGATTTCTCTCCAGTTCTCCCTACTAGCTAATCTGCTTCTGCATCAGTAGTGCTGTAAAACTGTATCTCTACAGCCAAACTTTCATGAAACAGAAAGACTTTCTTTCATATTCTCCACACATCTTTCTGTGTGGCTTCTTTTTTGCATTGTAGCTGTAATAAACTCTCGCAGGAATACCCCTGGCAATTTGGCCATGTCTCCGCTGCCAGCTGTCTGACAATAATCTCAGATGTTATTCTAGCATCTGGGATGACTCATTAATGTAGGACTATTTGAAATTCTTCCTGTCCCATCAGTCTGGACCAGCTATATGGGAACGAGTTACATTTCCCAGAATATCAATATCAGGTTAAAAGGCGACTGTTTATCGATTCTATGTCTTGACTTGATGCTAGGAGTTCAAATATCTACAGACTTCCATCTCATAAGACTCTATTTGTTATGGAAAGTAAGTAATGCAATTTAAAGTAAGTGCAAATTAATGAGATGAAAATCTCAGTGTGTTTCTCCAAATTAAAGCAGCGCTAAAATTTTATTAGGCATGTAGGTGCAGTTAAAGTTAATAAACCAGCATGACTGATTCAGCTCGCTGTACCAACGCAATTTTGACTCAGCTTGGTGTACCCTTATTATCTAGCCACAAACTACCAAGCACTCCATTCTGCAATAGGACTGAGTCCATTTCTGAGTCTCAATTACTCTTGCATATCCCTTATGGAGTCACCTCTCCAAAATCTATAAAAGAGTAAACAAATTCAGTTATGCTTGATTGGAAATCCAGCGGTCTCAGTATGTGGTTACATTTTGGAGCTACCAGATGAACCAGAGATCAAATTAATGTGAATTCTTTGCCTGAATAGGTGACATGGTTACCTATAGAAGTTTTTATTGTATCATGTCCAGTTTTATTTTTCATTTTGAAGCTAGTGTTTGTTGTGTATCCACCAACCCTTTATCTGAAGTGTACTCTTCTTCAGCCCTTGATTTATATCCCACATAAACTTCTAACTGTGATAGTCTCTCTGAACGGACTTGAAAGTATTTTGATGAGCAATAGGTAAATTAAGCTAGTTTTAAACTAAATCCCTATGTATCAAACCAGAATATGCCTTTACTAATATGTTCTACACATTGGAAAGAGAGTGGATGGACTCCATTTGCAATTATTGGCCATTGCCAACCTCATGCCACTGGCCACCATCCTACACAGAAATGTCCTGAAACAGTTTTCTCTCCCCATTGTGAATGCAGCTTGTGAGAAACCGGAAAGTTTTGCCTAAAAAACTTTTCTCCTAACCAAGAAACTCCCAAGTGCTCCCAGTAACACAGTCACAGGTGGATAAAAGTCCTCTGATTTTTTCCTGATTCAGCCTCATACAATTTGAGATCTTGCCAAGCCACCTTAATCACTTGAGTTTCCAAGGAGAATTAAATAAAAATCCCCACTTTATTGCCAGTAAATAAAGTCAGAGAAATTATAAATCCAAAAGATATTCATAGGAGTAAATCATGTCACCTCACAGCTGGATGAGCAGAGAGCTTACTTCCTGAAGTTTGGCATACGGAGAGGTACAATGCAAATTTTATTGCTTAATTTGTTTATTTTGCAGTCTTAGGAGTAATTTCAGAAGATGGTGGGATAGAAGGAAGATCCTTTCAGTATTTTAATTTCTGCTGTTGGCTGAACATTTGCTTTTCCATTTTCTTTGAATAAAAATCCCTGTTTTCTGAGTTTATTTTTCATGGATTATTCCATGTGGGTGGAAGAGTAGTACTTCTGAAAATACCCATGGTGTCTTGACAGATGTTGGTATCCGAGTAGATCAGTTTACTCAGGTGTGCTCAGCCTGTGTCTGAGAGCTTGCTTGCAGAAGCAGTTCAGCAGCGGTCCAGTCAGGCTCTGGTGGCTCCAGCACTGGAGATTAACCCCTCTGGTTATATAACTCCTTGTGCACAGGATGCCTGTGCCCAGTGCATTCTGGGCCCTGATGACCCTGGAAACACTGGCTTGGTGCATATACAAGGTGAGAGCAGAATTTCTGGGCCATGCTGAACTTGGTACATCTGTATCCTTTCAACTGCAACCTCCAACTTTTGCTTTCTCACAGGCCTTTCCCTGCTAGTCTACCGAGGACTTTAGTGTCTGCAACTTCTTCCCCAGGGAACTGCTTAATAGTGTAATCAAGTTAGCAATCTGTGAGGATGATCAGGCTTATTGTGTTTCTCCTGTTACTTTTCACCTGTGATCCCTTATATTGCATTGCCCAGAAAAGGGAATTGGGATTTCAGCAGTTCTCAGCCTAGCAGAAATACACTGAAACAGGTTTGGCCACTCAGAAAAAAACACAAAATGTTCCTGGCTCCCATTATTTTTTGCATTTTGTGACACACAGAAGACCTTACATGGATGTGTTGGTTTATATATGGCTGTTTAGTATGTGAAATACTGAAGTAATGCAGAAACGTTTATAAGAAATATTCTGTGTGCTGTTAACATGAAAATAACAATAATAAGTTATTCTGTAAAGCAATTGGATCACTCAGGGTGGTTTCTAACACATTTCTCTAAGCACTACAAGGTCTTACATTAATACCAGCATCCTCAGTGTCAGAGCAATCTCATCTCACAAGTAATCTAGACTTTCTCATTTCCTAAATAGCAAAACACTCTGCTGACCTTTCAGATTTGTTCCAATATGACAAATTAACACATCTCAGTACTTTTGCTAAGTTAACAAGTGTGGGGGTTTTGCTTTTGTGGCAAAGGCAAATCCTTTCTCCTTCCACTGTGATAATTAGTAGTGTCCTCCACCAGTACAGGCTCCCAGGAGACCTGTCATTTTCTATGACTGGTACAATTATGGTCAACATTAGAGAGTACATTCTGGTTTAATTTTCTTAATAATGAGCATCAGTTCTGCTGTGGCTGAATGGATTCTTTTTAAAACAGTGATTGTTGTGTACAGTACTATTCATTGCATCTTTTAAATGCTTATTCTTATATTTTGTATAGCTGGTGATACTTTAAAATCTGCCTTGGACCTTCAGAAAAAATGTTACCATCTTTATGAAAGGCTGAAGAAGCATGTTATATGGAGGCTGCAGAAAGTCAAGCTGTAGTTGAATTATTTAATAGGGTTTGAGATTTCACCGGTGTAGGGTCACTGGGGTCTTGTGGAATCAGGCGTGCTTTGCAGTGCCATCATAATTTACTGGACCGAGACAACAGTTGCAATATAGTTTATCATATTTCAAATAATTTGGTGACTGTTAAAATCTGACGCTATTGCTTTAAATCTGCATCATGCTCTGGAAGACCTCAAATCCTGGAGACCTTCCTATGTGCACAATAAACCATGTAACTGCCTTCTTGGTGTGATCTGTCTGGAACGAAGAGCCCCAGTGGCTGCCTTCTGCTTTAGTAGCTTTGAAATCATGATTTTGGAGATACTGTGCCTTCCTTCAGAGGGTCTCAAAGATCTTCCTATCTTTACTGGATGCAGCACAGTTAACTGCTAGGTCAGAGCAGGACAGTTGTGTCTCTGGATGAAGCTACAGATACCAAGGCAGGGATTCCTTGTGATACTAAAGCACATTAATTTATGCTTTTTTTGCGTAAACACCTATAGACATACTAAGGTTTCCAAGCTCCAGATTCCCAGTAGAAGCTGGCAGCTGGATCCTGCAGCACGCTTTCCATTCTTGAGCTGCCCAGAAGGGCTGGGGGATCATCTTGCATTTCTCTTTGAATGTTCCCCCATGCATCATCTCACTGCAGGCCTGGAGCAATGTGCTTATGGCATATTCCTTGGGTCCCAGGTGAGGTGAGGGGTGGGAGGAGGGTCCCTCTCCAAGTAAGGCTTTTGCCAGTGGGGAAGAGGTGCACCTGAGATAGCAGTGACTACAGAAGGAAGATACTCAGCGAAGAGTTTAGAGAAAAATGGCACAGACACTCTGATGGGTGTGTAAGACTGGCATAGGATTTTATAATTTCTGTTCAGAAGTGTATTAGAAAAGGCTTATTTTCTGAAGCTGTGATTAGAGGGAGAATCCTCAGTGTCAGATTGATGGTCCTTTGTGTCTGGTATGTTTCCCAGCATTTGAAAGAGCAAAGGTAAGATTACAAAGAGACAGCCCCAGTGGAGACCTTGACGAATTGTTCAGCATGTGGTCCCCAAACCCCAAGAAAAACTGAGGACATGGAACAACCGTTGATTGAGAAGACTATTGCAAGGGGAAAACAAGGGTGGAAAAAAAGCCCTTGCAGTTCGTTGCAGTAAGAGCCATCATAGACACAGAGCCACGTTCCCTGGGGCTGCACATCACTCAATCCTGCACTCTTAGGCAGTACAAGGCACTTCCTATTCCTTATCCTTTGCTCTGGGCTATCTAAATAGTTGCAACACTACAACATTAAATCTGTCTGAAGGTAGCTGGAGGTTTCGATTTAGTGTTTGAAGCCTGACTTCTTCCTATTTTTTTGTTAGAGGAAATTGTCTCATAGGGAAGAAATTGCAAAGAGCTCACATCTTTTGACAAACTGCCTTGACAGCCACCCCAAATACAGTTTTGGTTACGTTTATTTCAAGTAGAAGATATGATCTAAGGTCTTGTTCAAGATCAAAACCAGCCAAAATGAGTAGCCAAGGTAAGGAACTGATAAATCGTTTCTGAAGGCATGCACAGAAATCGTGAAGATTGGTTAATCCTCAGAGATCCTGAGAAAGCTCTTGAGTTATACCTGGTTTAATAGGTGTGGTGACGATGAGGTGTATTACTGTCCTGCCCATATCATTGGTTGCAGGTGGGTTCTTTCCAGCCTTTCTACTGGAAAAAAATAAATTGATGTGGCACATCTGACTGGTTTCAGTCCCTTAAAGGCAACATGGCTTGGTCCACGAGGGAGCACACGTAAGACCTGGACTCTGTTTACCTCTGCTTCAAAGCTCACCACATGTCTGTGGCTGAATCCATCATCCTACTGTGCCTCTGGCTCTCTTCAGGTATTTGTTTGGACTTTTTTGAGGGTTATCTGTAAATTCCTTAGGATTTACAGCCTTGGGCTTGCAATCCTTGTGTCTATACAGCACTCAGTGGGCCCTCGGTTCATCCAGTCTTCAAGGTCATGGTGATGGCACACTAATGCCAAAGTGATCAGAGGAGAGAGGGCAGCTGCTGTTTTCTGAAACTGAAATTGGTGACAAGGTCTTCTGCATCTCCTTTACTTTGAACTGAATATTTGACTGCCTGAGTTGTTACCATGGTCTCTCTACTACGCTTAAAAATACATCAAAAAAAGGGGAAAGAGAAAGATTTTAAAGCATCCCGAATATGGTGCACCTCATTCTCCTAAACTGCACCACTCTGAGGGTACCCAATCCATGATTTATTTAGGTTTAGGACCTATTGAAAATGAGATCTTCAAGTCTGAGAGAGAAACCAATACTGGGTGACTTAGGTGCCTACTCACTGAATTCACATATCGACTCCTTACCATGAGGAGCTTTATATTCATCCACAAAGTGAAATTTAATAATTTTAAAATGCTAAAACAATTGCAAAGAGCAAAAAATGATAGCTAGATGATTCACAAATGGAAATAAATAAATACACAATGTAAATTATGCGTTTCAGTCATTTGTTCAGCTACAGTAATGTTTTTTGTGGGCAGGGTAGTTACTCTTACAAGCTGTACAAAAGAGAAAAATTTTACCCTAACAAATACATTCCCAGGAAATTAGTATTTATTCAATTATGACATTACTCATCATCTTATGGAAACCTGGAAAACTTTTAAGAATATATTCAGTAACATATTTCATTTAGGAATTAGTAATGCAATTTTATTGTGCTCAGATATGTGGGATCTCTTTAAAAGCAACCTCAACATTACATTCCCCACTAGCTCCAAATGGGATCTCTTTTCTTGAGGCAGCCCACTAATAGCATAAAAATGTCTTGTGTAAAAGCTGCATGTCTTTCTGACCCTGTCAGCTCAATCAGATGCTATAGCATTGGATATGTGAGAATTGCCAGATTTTCTATTACCTTATTGTTGCTGTCTCTGAAATACTGCATTTCACTGATAATTGTGACTCCAGATCTCTTGAAACCATCAGCAGGTTTGCTTCCTATCATGCCTTGTTACCTCTGCTAGTGTTGTGCTGGGAGAAAAGAGTTTTTATCCCAGCAAGCCTAGGCAGGACGGGCTTCAAATAGGAAAAATTTGGAATTGGTTTAAAAAACAGAGCCTCTGAAAATGAAATGTCCTTGAAAATAACATTTGGCAGAGCCTTGCTATGTAAAAATGGTGGGTGCTTTGCAAACTGCCTCCTAACTGCCTTGGACTATCAACCCTCCTGACATCACAGTGGTTTAGAGGAGGATTTCCCTTGTTCTCGCATGTCAGCTCACCTGTGCTGTATGGGAAAGGATTCAGCTTCAAAAAACAAGATTAAACCTCATGCCAACCCACCACAGGGCTGTGCATGCACTGCTTTGGGCATCTGATACTGTCTTACTAAACCACACCCCCTCACTGTTGTGGCAGAACATCCCTATTAAGACATTTTTTTCTGTAGCAATATGTTTGGTTTTGTTCAGGGAAAATGGGGATAAAATCAACCATTCATTAATGAAAACACATAGGAGGATATTTCATAAACTGCTTCTTGGCCTTTTTTTTCTTGTTTTTGTTGTTGTTTTGAAAGAAAATTTCAAAAGATGCCAAAGAAAATATTTGACAATAATGAAAAAATATTTATTTCTACTACCATTCTTTCTGTAGTCAAACCCTAGTAACTTCCCTTGTGTATTGTCTGTAATATGTACTTTGCTGGAGCTGAGTGAAAAAAAGGCTACTCTGTGTGCAGGAGCGCTTCTGGTGGGGTGGACGTTGGGCGTTTCTACCAGCACAGCTATGGCAGTGCTAGGCACAGAGTGGAACCCGTGACTGCATGATGCAGCCTCTGCCCCGATGATGCCATCTTCCCTAGCAGCTCTTGTTGCACTCAGGCCATCACTCATCACAGCTTGTGGTTGCATATTCAGTAGTTCCTCTGTCATGCCAAAGTGTTCCCAGCTTCCAGTATTGAGAAGAAAACATTTCTCTTCCATTGTAATGGGATAGAGGGCTTTTGTCAGTGTGTCCAAACAGTGAATAAGCACATTAGGAGAGTAGATTGGCAATTATTGAATCCCTAAAATTTTTCAGCAAGGAATTAAATGCCGTAACTAGCATTACACTGCAATCACATTTGCTGCATCTGCGTAGTTGCTCATATCTGAGAAGTTAAATGGTGCCAGGATCCACTCTCTGTGCAAAACTGGCATAGACTAGCCCAGTGTTTAGAGAGAAGGAGAGCCAGTTTTGGAGCACTCAAGTGCAATAGCACAGCATGGCCTGGCTATGTCAGTAATGTCGTGCTCTCTTCTGCTTGACATTAGACACTGCATTGAAACACAAGCTGCCCTGAAATTGCCTGCAGGAATTAACTCCTGGACATCTCTTTGTGCCACCCCCGAATCCTTTCTAGGAATTCCTTGGAGTGGTGGCAGATGTCCTGGACAAAACTGTACCTGGGAGCCTTCTACCAAGGTGACCTTCTTACCTAACATGGTCTAATTTACTAATGTGGTTGTGGCTGGTTTTGGCAGAAGAAAGCTGACAAAGGAGACGATCAGTCAAGCTAAAGATGCATGAAAAGGCAGCAGTGGAAAAGAGGCAGAGGCTGCAGAAATGCTAGATGAAGGGAACAACAGAGAGAGGTTTTGCAAGGGATTTTAGAGATAGTACAGGCTGCTGTTGATAGATGTAACAGGTATTGATGAAAACAGGAGATTTGTCATGCAGATGTCCTTGGGATCCAGAGGAAATTTTTTTTTGGAGTAGACGTCAGCCAGCAGTCCTTCTATTTTGCTTCCATCACTGCCTCTTCCAGATAGAGCAGTGATTTAGATCATTGCAAACAATGTGTGATGGATTAACTCCTAATGTGAGTGCGACAGTGAGATCTCTTTGCTAACCTTCAGATGAGCAGCTGCTGTAAAGAACTAAGCTCCTTCTGAGCCACACAAGTTATGTCCGCAGAAGTAAACTAAAGAAGATGAGGACATGGGGCAGCACTGACAGGAGGCTGTATGTACTGTGGGATTGCTGGCACATCCCTGGCACAGCCTGGGGCAGCTCCAGCTCTGCCATACTGTGCCTGGGCATAGTGCGTGAGAGAGCAGCATCTGTTTCTGTGAGCGGTGTGGGTGCTGGGGGTAGCAGAGTTCAGCTGCAGGGATGCAAGCCAGGCCATGCCATTCACCCTTGGAACTAGACAATGTTCTGGGCATGTGACGGATTATTTGTTAATGTCACATTTCTGTGGATCAGGAAGGCAGTGGAAAGGCTCTGTTTACAGAATGGTTCCTTGCTGCTTACTAAATCCATGCTACAGAAAAACAGTTGAACTACAACATAAAAATGAGACATGTTCTCTTTGATCATTTTATATGGCTTTCACCTAGGTAAAAAAGATTCCTTTAAAAGTTTTGTTTGTTTTCCTTAGTTCCTTTTATTTGATAAAAATCTCCATAGAAATGCCATCGAGTGAAGATGGCATCTCAGTCAAATTCCTATCTTAGAAAAACTCCCTGCAACAACCCACTAACAGAAAAAAGTAGCAGTATTTCTTTGAAAACTATTGTATATATATAAATTGTTATATCCTAATTTATGCACTCATTCTTCTCTAAGAGGTAATACCTTTTTCCATATATAGTTTAACTTTTTAAAAGAAGTTGTAACTATTCACCCATCCTTCTTGTGACATGAAAAATATAGTCAAATGTGTTTATTTTTCCCAGCAGCTCAGTATTCAGAATATGCATAACACTCATGTTACTATTAGGTTACAAAGGGCTTTTTTTTCAGCACATTTATTAGAAAAACTGCTTCTTCATACAGAACATTGCAAAAAATTTGTGTGCCTCTCATGCTATGTTACTGGTCGAACACATTAGAAATTTTGTATTTTATGAATTTCTACTAAAAATGCAGGGCAATTCACTGTACTTAAAGGAAAATTAATATTAAATGAAAAATTGTCATTGCAATCAGGTACGGTATCCGTTTAACAAGGATGAATTTAATGACCAACAACTCTTTTTAAGCAGGAGATGCAAATAAACGTAGATGTTACTAGGATGCAATACTCATGGCAACTTGTTGTCTAGGCACAACATTTGAAATTTGAAATTTGTATTGCAGCCCTAGTCTCTTGGATTTATATCCATATGTAGAGTAAAAATTAGATAGGGCAATGGAAATTGAAATAAGGGATGTTTTCCAACTGGGAATATAAGGTATACCTCTATGCATATGTAGTGGTTACTATTTGCCAGACAATATTGATGGGCTCATCAACATAGTAATGTAACTTCAGCAAACTCAATGAGGATGAAATGTGGGTTCTAACACTGACCTGCTGCTCACTGGTATGCAGTGATATGTATAAAGTTACACAACAGGTAATTTACAGATTATTGTCAATGCACCAGGATCATTTCTAGATCAGAATGCAAACCACCACCAGTTCAGCAGCTTGCTTCAATTAATACCTAAGGCATACATGGAGAAGTGTTGATCCACTTCAGACTGGTCATTTATGGTTTGATTTTTGCTGATTCATGGCTGAGAACTCACACATTTTTCCTACACATGAGCTAAATATCAGTGATCACGAAACTATAATTTTTATTTTCTCCTGCTAATTGAATAAATGCTGTGCAAAAATATTGGAGGGAGTGGGAAGAAAGGTCTACAGCTGGGATGAAACAAACATTTTTGTTCCACAAGTTTTTCCTGTCTTCTAGATGTCTATTGTTTGCAGGAGGAAAACACTCCCCAGCAAGTTGGAATAATCCTGACATAAATCATCCGACTATTTTTTCAAAGTAACTTGTTACAGCTGGTTCTCATTAGGAGGATGTTAAGCAGTTGACAAGATCTAATGATCTGCATTTGTTTCTTTCATAGTTTACAAATTGCCACCTTGTAAATCTGTCACTTTAGAGATTGTGTTGCCTCTTTTTCTGATGAATTCTTACCCCACCAAGAACTGACTTACTGGAATGTGTCCCCACACCTGAGCCTAGGAAGGTGCTTGGTCTCCTAGTCTGTACCTAAAGAAATGATTGCTTGGACAGGACTTCTCAAACAGGCCCTGTTACGTCAAGGGGAAACTATACAAGGTGGGTATAGTGCTACTTACTGTGAAAAAAAATGCTGATGGTACCCATTGGTATCACCTGGCATTACCTTCAAGGGGTTCTGCTGGAGTTTGAAACCTTCACCAGATTGTTTCTTACGTTGTCATCTCAGTTCTCTTTTAAAAAAATAATTAATAAGCACTCCTTTTTTTCCTTTTTCTGCACTTTACTTATAGACTCCCTCAGTCACGACTTCTGCTCATCCTGCTTCTTAGCACAGCTGTGCTTTGGCCATGGTGGCAGGTAGACCATAGACCAACACATGCCCTTGTTTTAGGCATTTGTGTAGCTGCACTTCACAACTGCTCTTATTTTGGCCATTCTTTTCTGTAAAGAAAAGATGGGTGTGATGAGCTAATTCTGTGATGGAAATGTCTTAAACCAATTGTTTTCATCCATTGGACTGCATGAAAAAGGCAATCGTGTGGAGGCAATGTGAGAGAGCGGAAGAGTTAATGTGAATTAACATTGTTGCTGCATAGCGGTGGATGAGGCTGACACCTCATGATAAGCAGGATGTGTCTGTGGGAGAGACCCTGGGAGAAGCTAGAGCAGCCTTGCTCAATCCATCCTGGTCTGAGATGGTGACTGTGAAAAGAACTTTGTGCATATAACAGGTGACACCCATGCATGCATATCCACATGAAGATTATTGAGTAGATAGTAGTTGCAACACCCCATGTTGAGGCATGTCCCTCTCCTATGACCCTGTGTAGAGGTGTACCCTGCCCTTACATCATTGACTGACTAGAGAAGGGGTCACAGGGGCATAAAAAGCACCTCCCCCAAGGAGTCCAGTGGGCGCCTACCATCCTGGGATCCTACAAGGCGTGAGACAATACTGGAACCTGGGTTGATGATGCTTTACTCTTCTCTCTCTCTCCCTTTTCTTCTTTCCTTTCTTTCTCTTTTCCTTATTACAAATTAAACAAGCCAATGCTTGTCTTATTCCTAAAACCTCACTTGTGTAAATAAATTTATTTTATACCAATTGTCTAGTGTTGTTTCACTTTCATTTAGCCCGAGGGAATGTATGGACTTTAGAGATCCAGGGTCCCTGTGGTGACCCCTGGACAGTTCAGTTTGTGTTGCAACACTGGGGTGGGACGCTGCATCCACCAACCCGAGGAGTCACGAAATAACAATAAATGTACATTAAATGATTATAAGCAGGTGCCAATAAAACAGTATTCACAACTATGAGTCTGAAACTGGACATTTAAAGTCTGCTGGTGTACAGTGGAAGCTTGCAATGCTATTTTTATGCTAATTTTGGCCATTTCCATCAGCATTTGTCACTATTTCTGAACAAGTTCAGGAATCTTGCCTGATCTGACACTTGTGGCCAATCCTGTAGCTTTGCTAGTGGCTGTGCCTGATGTGAGGTGAAATAATTCCTCCACAACCCCAACATCCATGATTAAATTCATGGTGAAGAGTTTGCACTAGTGTGGAAGAACTATATTAGAAGTCTGTACAATTGGAGCAACAGCTTGCTCCATTTCCAGAGCACCACAGGATCAGAAGATGAGTTTGTGTGTGTACAGCTGTAGCACAGGACTGGCAAATATACAGACAAATTCCACACAAGAAATCATTTTAAGAAACTCATATTATCTATATCATATTAGATGTAAGGTACGAGTAGTTTCAGTTCTTAATGCAGTATGATGCCAAAAATGATTTGTTTTTATCAGAAAGTATGCCTTGTGTCCCAGCAGCAGAAGACAAAGATGAGTGGACACATGGATTGCCTCTTCTCCTTAATCATCATTGTTAGCCTTCTCCTTGGAGATGGGCAGGCAAGGAAAGCCGGGGAGAGGCTGAGAGTATTCGCGCACTGCCCATGCTGGTGCTGGCAGCCTGGCTGGCAGCCTGTGAGCCTGTTGGGAGGCGAGGGGTTGGCTGGAAAGGCTGGGGATAAGCCTTCAACTCCACACACCATGTGTTTCCTTGTGTATCATCTCCGTGCATGCCTTTGGAAAACGCCCAGGGGAGCAAACCACTACTGCTCTGAAAGGGCAGTAGACTCATACAGATCTTGCTGTGCGTGGGTGTACGCTTCCCTGACAGTGGGCCCCCTCACCCCAGTGCAGAGACCACCCACCCCAGTACAGAGAGAACAATCCCTTCCTCACCTGCCCACTGCAGTATTCCGGCAGACGGAAGTGCTTTTTGTGATGAAGAAGAAAGCCACGTTCATTTGCAGATGGTCTAGCAGTCGCTATGTGTTTCTGTTGCCATGGATACAATGAAGCAATAACTTTATTCAGGGTTAGCTATTTTTACTGTAATTACAGAAAGAAAACTATTAGACTATTCTTCCCTCCTTCTCATCCACAGTGTATTTATGTGATGCTTTAGGTTCTTGTGCTGAGACCCTGAGTATTCAATGGCTTGTGATCTGGGGCTGCTGCTCTGCCAAGGGGTGTGCAGTGCTGATGGCTTTGGGGATCTGACGTCTCTGCTCAGCGAAGCAGGCAGCAGGCTGCAGGCAGGAGACCACTCAGCAGCACCACGCAACTGGGCTGCAGCCCAGCACTGCAGGGAACTCGATGTGGCCCTGTCTGCTATCAAGTATTAGTGTTGATAAATAAATTGTTTTGCTGTGGTATTAAGGGCATTGAAGAGTTAGCAGAGTTTACAGTCAGGCTTGGTGTGAATCACTCTCCAGGTGGGAGACTGGGATTACCCCTGAGCTGTAGGGCACTGGCTCCCAGCAGGGCAGGCCATTTTACAGCCCACTGCTTGGCCATGTATATTGTGAGCACCCAGCTGTGGTTTTCATCACTGGGTGGTTGAACCTCTCCAGGGGTGCTGGGGCTCCCCAGCTCTTGGCTCATACAAAGCCATTGGAGCTGCAAATAATCCTCTTCTGAAATTTTGTCTGAGGGTACTGCAACGCACACTGCCGTGGGGTTTCCTAAATCTTTCTTTACCTATGGTGGCACATGGCTGATGTTGTTAAGGTTGTGGTAGATTGTGAAAACAAGGACTTAACTCTGATTTTTGACTCCTGTTGTTCTCTAGGGTCCTCAGTCTAAAATCCCTAAGGGAAAAGTCCTGTAGAACTTAATAGAAAACAAAATTTGTATAGAATTCTGTAGATTTTTATTAACCGTGTAAGATTCAGCCATGGAGTTGTACAGTACAGCAAAGGAATCATTAAAAGATAAAAATGATTTTTATTTGCTTCTAATAGGCTTTAGAGATGTTTTTCTTGCCCACTGCCTTCATTTTTCCAACAGTTTTGTACCCAATGCATGCAGCAGCTTGTGTCTATCTCTTCTTGCAGCACATGCAGAGGGGCAGGCTTGCTAGCAGTTCTGTGTGAAGACAGGTCTATGAAAGCAGAATAGAGGGGAGAACCTGTCAGGCAGCTGGCATAAGGAAATGTGACTTTGCCAGCAATGATGGACAAGCAAATGAACACACTGTGTGATGACCAAAGGCCACAGATATGCTCTGGGGGGGGGTTAGTTGAGCCGTGGGCAGGCACCCAGGGGCTGGAGTTGTATCCAGCCCAGCTGTGGAAAAGTGCATTAGGAAAATGAACCCCAGACACTCCAAGCATATTGATCGGTCCAGAGGCAGCCATCCATGGGTTAATCCGTACATCAGCCTGTACGAAATGTAAAAGGGAAGAGTGTTACTACATAAACCACAAGCAAATATCCTGTGACACAGGCAGCCATGTGCTAGACTCCACATTTACCTTAAAATTCATAAAGAGAAAAAATCTTTAAAAGAAGTATCTTAAAAAAAATCTTTAAAAAATAGAATCTGGAATTCCCCTCACTAGACATGAGGTAGTTTTGTCATTGCATGAACATCTGCTGTGATTTAGAAAAGATGAGTTTTTCAACCTTGGCAGCACTGATTATCTTTGACCGTTTTTTGATCATTAGCTACATTGATCTAAGAGAGAGAGGATGGTGAGACAGGATATAAAAAATATTGATTACGGTTTTGAGTTTGCCCCAACATCCATGATGCTGCATCTGACTCAGTTTCTGCACCCTGTGTCAACCTTGCACTGGCCACAATTGGCTACACAAGTGGGGCCTGTCCAGAGCCCCAAAATTTCCTTTCCTTTCACTTCTGTGTTGTATTTGGTCATGGTTCAGGGAGAAGACTGTATGCTCAGTTAGTCTGGTGGCTGCTTTCACTGGCTGATAATAAAAATTATTTTTAAAATTGCCCCAAAGAGAGTGGCATAAAAAGACATTTGAACTGATGAAAATTTTGGAGAATTGAGTGGGTTTTTTGATGCCTTTTACTAAGGAAATTTTTGGTCTTGACATTTTTGTAATTTTTCAGTTTACAAAAAGTGGTTGAACTTAATTTACTTAAACTTTCAGCCATGTTTAGGTCATTAAGGACTGCATATTTCATAGCGGATGAGAAATAATAAAAGCAAAAAAAATATGGGATGAATGATTCAATGCAGAACACTAGAAGCAATTCCAATTTCAGAGAAATAGGCATTTAGAAATGAAATAAAAAAGAATGAAAGAAAAATCAGATAATTCTCCTGTATGAGAACTCTGCTTCAGCACTGTTGCTTACTTAAACAGAAAATTTCAGAGGATTTGTAATTACCCATTCATTTTACGGAGAAATGCCACTAAAATGTCATAAGTGTTATACTGAAATTATACATGGAAGTTCTTGGCTGTATGTGAGGAAACAATGAAAGAAATAAGAAGGTCATTTAAAAAATAGTAAAGAGGAAACTGCTAAATTATCACCTTCACACTGAGATGTGTGAGCTGTACCAGGTTATGGAAAATGCAGAGTATAGTCTGTTCCCTCTACTCTGCCTTCTTCATTGCGATCAAATAGAGCTAAGTCTTTAATTTCATTGTTTAATATTCAAAACTGACTCCATGTGAGTAAACATGAGCTACTCTTCCAGTTTGCTGACAACCAGTTCACTGAGATCAAGATCCAGCTACTTTTAGCTGGTTAAATTTAACCATCTTGTATTTGGCATTTAGCTGTCATTTGATCAGAATTATTTCACAGGATATGCTGCCTTTCTCCACTGAGGCACACGCCGGCATTCACTTTACTTCCATTAACATATCAGTCTTAATCAAAGCTGGTGTTCAGACCTCTCTGCATCTTATCATCTTGCCAATCATTGATGCTCTTCACAGGTTTATATTTTTTCCCTACTTAGTACACCAGATAATTTTGTCTGGGTCCTTCGAGACCCTAGTGGGACACATCCCTGCTGCATGCTCAGATCTGCAGGACTGTGGTCCATTCTTACTTCTCTGCAAGCCCAAGCACTGGTGGGAATCTTGTCTTTAAGAAAAAAACAGTCTTTTTATGGCATTAACAGTAGGACTGAAAAATTAAGTATCTAGTTATGAAAGGCAGTGCCCTTAATCCAATTAAAACTTCGTCTAAAATGCAGTTGTTATTTTGGTCTAAGTGACTGATGAGTGCTTGGAGTCTTGCGTTTGGAGAATCAATAAATAAATAATTATTAGGAGGAGATAGAAAGATCTTCGGTTTTATAATCAGTTAAGGCTTACAATTGATTAAGATCTGTAAAACATATTATCTCCAAGACCAGAATTCTTCATTTTCAAAAGACCACTCCCGTGGTTTAAATTTGTTATCACTTTGTAGCAGCGGATGTTAGTTGAGCGACATGAAGATTTTAATTAGAGCCAGAAGCTTATACATGAAGAGATTAAAATAAAGAAGCAAAAATGAGTTGTTCAACGTATTTTATCAATTTTAAGGATTCTCTTAAAGTATGTGGTCCCTCTTTCCTCAAGTCACTGTGTTTACAGTTTTTTCAAAGTTTTCTCCTTATTTCTCACTTTGGGAACCAATTAATTTTTTTAAGGAAAAGCTTTTGATTTATATATGTCAATGCACAAAGCCACAGACCCATTCCTGACAACATTTTTCCAAGATGAAAGTATATTTTAATAGCTGAACTCTACATAAACAATGACAAGAAAGTTTGTGCAAATTCAGTTTTACTTGACAAGTACAACAAGATTATAACTATGTGGAAATTACTCTAATGGACAGAGATTTGGTGGTTTTAGGCAGGAAGCTAATCTGGAGGAAATCTTTATGGAGTTCAGTGATGATAAAAAAATTATATCGTGAGGCAAAGTGAAATCCATTTGCAGTTTCCCCTATGAATTTAGCTCTTCAGATCTTTGGAATTTGCTCCATGGGAATGAGCAGGATTAAGCCTTTTCATATTATCAATTCAGCAAGGAATTCCTTTCATTCTCCATTCCCCGTGGCTCCGTCCCTACGTCCCTACGTGCCATGGTACTTTGAGTTGTCTTGTCTTCAGATTTAACTCTTCAGGTTCATGTCAGAGAGACAACTTTCCTCTCCCTTCAACTCATCTTCCTAAATTTATAATCAGCATCCCTTGGCTAATGGCTCAGTTTTCATGTCAATTGAAGGATGTTCCCATGGTCAAGGCTTTGTAGTAGTCCGCTTATGTCTAGGGCTGTGGAAGAACCATTGCAGGAACATCCACTGGCTATGTTAGGGTGAAGTTACTCTGGTCTAGAGCAGGTCTGACTAAGCACTATATGATCCAAATAGAGTGCCAGACATTGACTGGCATTGGTCTGGTTTTCATCTCATTTATAAAAATGGTAACCACCATTGGTTGTCATCAGTGGTTGCTGAAAAAGAAGTCAATTCTTATGCAGAAGACTGTAGATAGGAATGCAAGGTGCAAGAGAAACCTACAGATAATCAGATGAGGACAATGACAGAGCTAAAAAATGTGAGATAAGGAAAAGAGTTTGGGAGGGCAAAAGGATGGCAGGACAGTTAGTAGCTGGAAATAACTGTATGGTCTAAGGCCCAGGAAGAAAATAATGGAAAACTGGAGTGACCCTCAGCAGGAACAGAAACACCATGAGAAGAACAGAAAGTCTGGTGGATGCAATAAGAATTTGATGTGCCTTTCTTTTCATGAAAGAGATTGTGTACATGTGATTCACTGGAGGCAGATTTACAGGTAAATGTGACTCAGATCTACAATTAAGTGGGTTAATTTCCCCCAGCTGAAGTTTTGCCAGCTGCAGCATCCAGTCATCTCTGACTGTGTAGTATTTGAAATACTGTAAAGTATTTGAAAGGCATTTCTAAGGCTAACTTAATTTGCCTGCATTGTATTAGGCCAGCAACATGCAGTGCCTAAGATCTCTATGTGGGTCCAGCCTGTCCTTGCTATCACATTAATGAGAAGATGCTGGGCGGATAATGATGTTGGATGCCCAGAGCCTGATTAGTATATATTGAAAGCGGCCCTGTGAAGAAGTACTTGGGAGTCCTGGTGAATGAGAAGCTGGATATTATCCAGCAATGTGCATTCACAGCCAAAAAGGCCAACCATGTCCTGGGTTGCATTAAAAGAAGCATTGCCAGCAGGTCAAGGGAGGTGATTCTGCCCGTCTGCTCTGGTGAGACCACACCTGGAGTCCTGCATCCAGCTCTCGAGTCCTCAGCACACAAAAGACACAGACCTGTTGGACTGGGTGCAGAGGAGGGCCACAAAAATGATCAAAATCCTGCAACACCTCCCTTGTGAAGAGAGCCTGAGAGAGTTGGGATTGTTCAGCTTGGAGAAGAGAAGACTCCAAGGAGACTTCATTGCAGTCTTTCAGTGCTTATAAGAAAGATGGGGGGAAAATTTTTAGCAGGGCCTGTTGTGATAGGAACAGAGGTAATGCTTTTAAACTAAAAGATAAATTTATACTAGATATTAGGAAGAATTTTTTTTCACTTAAAGTGGTGAAACACTTGGAACAGGTTGCCCAGAGAGGTGGTAGATGCCCCATCTCTGGAAACATTCAAGGTCAGATTGGACGTGACTCTGAGCCACCTGATCTGTTTGAAGATGTTTCTGCTTACTGCAGAGGGGTTGGACTAGATGACCTGTAAACTCAAACCATTCTATGATTCTGTGATTCTGCAGCAGGTGGGATTCACAGCAATCTGTGTTTGGATGTACAGGTGAGTGGTGACCATGCCAAGCCTTTCCCCAGGACTGGCCAGTTCGTATACAGCATAAACAAGGATACTTCCTTTCCTTTGCAAACCAGGTTGACACACAACATCACTGTGTTTCTTCATGGCAAACACCAGGTTGAAGGTCTAATTTCAGACCATTATTTTGCGTTCTGTTATGGAGCCTTCTTTGGGGATTTTGCAATATTCCTTGTCCTGGGCCATTACCCCACCATGCAATGTAAAGTAGAGTTCAGACCTCCACACTGTAGCAACTGCAGTAAATTTGGTCTAGGTCTCATCTGAAATCACTGCAGGAAAAAAGACACCTTCTGGTAGTGCTTATGTCTTCTATTATAGATAACTAGAACAGGAAGGGTACTTCAGGTTGAACTCTGGGGATGATCTGTATCTGTTGAGGTTGTATAGAGAAAGGTGAGAAAGACTGACCTCAAACTGGCTGCCTAATGCGGACTAGATTCCCAGCTACATGGTTAAAAGTTTGTGGGATAAAATCAGTGTATAATACGCATACACATTTCATTATGAATTAGAAAGTTTATTTCAGTTTGTGGTAGCAACTGTATCAGGAAAGGTTGTGGTTTTGTTCCCTATTATGGTATCAGAATCAGATAGTCTAACATTTTAATAGAAATTGGGATTACATTTAAATTTGTGGAGATTAGATTGGGTCTTTTCCAGAAGTACAGTCATTTGTTTAAATCTGCTTGGTACTTCTGAATTATCATTGTTGAAGATCAACCATGTTCCTTCCTCACAACTTCTTATCTTTCTGAAGGAACAGGAAGATAAGAACATTAAACCACATCATTTTGGGAAATGTGTTTACATTATTCATATCAGATTGTTTGTGAATAGTAAGTAATTTTTATACAAAAAGATCAATTACTTACAGACCAGGCTTCTGTATAAGCTTGGATTTCTTTATTCTTATTAGGAGTTCTATAAATGAGAAATGCTGCTCTCTGTTGTTATCCGTTGTACCAAACATGGACCTCTTCTGAAAGCATTTCTTCCAGCTAATTATTAATTCAATGGACATTCCTGTCTTTCTGTGTTCAGCACCTGTTTTAAGATTCATGAAGGCAAAAAACTAGTCCCTTTAGACTCCCTTAATAGTCAATGAAGAAAAATAAACACCTTTACAATGCAATTCAATTGCCCTGTTATGGGCATTTAGTTGAGAATGAGATAAATCATGACATTCAACAAGACCAAGTGCCGAGTCCTGCACCTGGGACACAACGACCCCATGCAGCGTTATAGGCCTGGGGAAGACTGGCTGGAGAGCTGCCTGGAGGAGAAGGACCTGGGGGTGTTGGTTGACAACCAGCTGAATATGAGCCAGCAGTGTGTCCAGGTGGCCAAGAAGGCCAATGGCATCTTGACCTGTATCAGAAACAGCGTGGCCAGCAGGACCAGGGAGGTGATTGTGCCCCTGTACTTGGCACTGGTGAGGCTGCACCTAGAATTTTGGCCCCTCACTACAAGAAGGACAATGAGGTGTTGGAGCGTGTCCAGAGAAGGGCAACTAAGTTGGTGAAGGGACTGCAGAACAAGTCTTACAAGGAGTGGCTGATGGAACTTGGGGTTGTTTAGCTTGGAGAAGAGGAGGCTGGGGGGAGACCTCATCACTGTCTACAACTGCCTAAAAGGAGGTTGTGGTGAGGTGGGTGCTGATCTCTTCTCACAAGTGACCAATGATAGGATGCGAGGAAATGGCCATAAATTGTACCAGGGAAGGTTCAGATCAGGCATAAGGAAAAATTTCTTCACTGAAAGGGTGTTCAGGCACTCGCACAGCTTCCCAGGGAGGTGGTTGAGTCACCAGCCTTGGAGGTGTTTGAAAGACAGGTAGATGAAGTGTTTAGAGATATAGTTGAGTAGTGGACAAGTTTAGTTGGACTTGATGATCTAAGTTTTTTTCCAGCCAAGTGATTCTATGATTCTATGAAATTACACCCTGTCAGTGACTGTTCCTCTCCAAGGGAGTGTGTACTACTAGGTCGTAAACATTTGTTTATGAGCCCACTCTTAGTTTTAAGATGTGTTATATATACATGTGTATGCTCTGTGTGTGAGTATATGTATACACACTCACATGCACACATCACATATAAGTTGCCCCTTAGTTTGAATATATGCTTGAATTTTAGAATCTTACTGCTCCTGAAACTTAATTTCTTGGTTATCTCCCAGACTTTTGCTTCTTTTTTTCTGTGCAACAGTATGATCACACTGAAATCCTGTATTTTTTGGTGAGATTAAAAGCTCTCCTTTTGTAAGTCTTTGTGCAGTACCAGAAGTCATCCCAGCCTCAGGATAGGGGGCACAGGGAGTAGAGCTGGGAAGCTACACATCTATGAAACTGTGACCAGTACTAACTAGTAGGAGAGTTTGGGGGCTTTACTCAAGGCTTCCCATGGGTAGAATCATAGAATCATAGACTCATAAGGTTGGAAGAGACCTCTGAGATTATCGAGTCCAAGCATGCCTGTCTCCCTACAAACCATATCCTTAAGAAACTCAGCACTTGGGGCTTTTTTCAGATTTAGAAAGGACTTTCCATTGGAAAGATGCTGGTATGTTTTTGGGCAGGTTTGTATTTCCAAGAGTGTATACTTTCAAGTGAGATTTCAAATCAGTTTTGTCTTCTATCCTTAATTTCTTACACAAGATTTGAAGCACTATGACTGGTGCTAGCTTCTTCTGAAATGCTTTCAGACTCTTATGACTGGTACTGGATTTGGGCTATTTACGGTTTACAAGTCAAACATCACTTGTTCACCTTTTTTTTTGGCATGTTTGTTATGTCTGTAGATAAAGGGCAGGTGTCCAAGGGCATAGCATTTATCTGTCTCCTCAGGCTAGTTCATTCAGAGATGTAGGGAGGAGGGAAGCCAGACTAGGTATTTTCTTTATAGAGAAATCTGTTACCCAAGCAATTCAATTAAGTGCCTTGACTTGCTAATGAGGTTTGGGGTTTTTTTCTGCCTCCATCTTTTTATTCTTCCTCTTCCTTCTCAGATGTCCAAATGTGCAAATAATTAGTCACCTCTGTCTATTTTGCTAATGGTTCATTAACCATTACTGGGCCATAAATTGAGATTCAAGGCCATGGTTTCCTGAAGTCAGAGCAGGCTGAGTCATTAAAAAATGACTGAGTACACAAGGTAGTGGGATGCAATTTCTGATCCTGTCACAGACAAAGACTCCTTTACAGCGGTCTTTTATGACTCATGCAGTATCTTTGATATCTGGAGAGTTTGTGGCCATTTTGGTTACTGTTCTAAATATTATCAATTTTGTGTGCTTACCTTTGTAATGTTTAACATCTTGAACTGAAAGGTCCCATTTTTCTGGAAAGAAGCCTGGAGGACTAGAGTCTCTTCTCAGTTGCTTAAAGCAACTAATCCAGAAAGCCTCTGGTGGTGTTGTTTTGTTGCATCAGGAGCAGATGGGTTCAATCTGCAACGGATTCAATCTTACTAGACAAGAACAAAACCAGCAAGAAGGTTTGACCCATGCCTCCAGATGCTTTTGCACTACCCAAGCAGTCATTGGCTGGTGCATTGCAATTAGTCCTTGTCCTCAGCAACAAATTTGTGAATCCACCAAGTTTTTTGCACTATACATGAGGCTTAAGTTGTCTCGCCCTCCTCACACACGCCTTCTGCCATATTTCTGTTTCATGTACTATGAGCGACAACTTGCAACACCTCACTGTTCCTATTTGCCCCATACCTCCTGTCAGCACGTGTGTAATCTCCGGATCACTTGCATTCAGCAGGGCCAGAGAGACAATGATGTAGCAAAGGCTGCAAGGAGCCTCTCTGGAAAAGCATCCTGGAGTTATGGAAATGTTAATATATACTTTTAAGCTCATTTCTGCAAATCAGGTTCTTCAGAGAAGGAAATTGATGTTGTGGAAAATTTCTTTGGCTTTTTTAAAGTAATGTATTATCTAAACCACCTTTTTTTTTTTCTCCCTATTAGCCTCTGTCTGTGTTTCCCTACTATCTGGAGTGCCAAGCCATCATTCGCCTTCTCTTTGCCTATAAGTAGGCAGGTAATAAAAATGAGGAGCTAAAACCACAGAAAAATTGAAAATGTCCGGAAGAGAGAGAACTGTGGGCTAGCTAAGGGAGCTGAAGAGACAGGGAAGAGGAAAATTGGAGATAATTTTCTATAACCACCTACCAAGTTCCCGAATCCGTAGTTCCTCATATGTTTGAGGGAAAAGATGTAAGGTAGGTAGCCTCATCCAACCCTGCTGCTAGCAAGAAATAACAGGGACAAGAAGACATCTCTCTGTGCCTATTTAAGCTTCTAGGGCGAAAAAATGCCTTGAAGATTAGATGAAAAAAATCTTAGATTTCTAGAAAAACTCCCCAGTAACTCTTCAGCCTCTCAGCTGAGAGAAACAAGAGAAGAGACCTGAAAGGGGGTTGAATCTGCTTCTGAAGAAACCATTATGGAGATGGAAATGGTTGATGACTCCTCAGATATCACTCAGGATAACAGCCACTCCTTCCAAAAGGACCACAGCCATCTCATCCCATTCATGCTGCATATTTTCTGCCCTTCACAGACCTCCTTTTTCCGGGGGGCGGGGTGGTGGTGGAAGGCTTTGTGTGACACCATGCTATGTCCGAAGGCAGAAACCCCCTGCACAGAAGCTTACAGGACATAGAAACTTTGGGTTAAGGAGCTGGTCTGACACCTAGAGAAAAATTTGGAGGAGTAACAGCAAGCAAAGTTCAGGGCAAAAATTACTTCTTCTTAGAAATGCTCAGCAAGCTGTGAGATAGACAAGATAACATCCTCTAAATTCATAGTGCTTGAACCTCGCTTGTCCAGCTACTTGTGCTTATCCCTGTGCTGAGCATGAGATGAGAGTTCAGGTTTCCCCTGCAATTATGGCTCCTTTGAGCTGCAGAGGCTGGGAGAAAAGAAATGCATTCAACCTGTCCTGCAAAAGGAGCCTCACAGCAAAAGCAGCTATTACCAAGGTGCCATTCTGATGTCATTCAATTTCTCTCATGAAATCATCATTTAATGCTTGTTGCTATAACAACCTGTTAGTCTTTTTTTTGCTATTACTCATGCAACACAAATGCCTACAGGTGTGTCACTGTTGTGAAGTTCACCTTTAAAACATTGATTTAAAAATATCTCTCCAATGCAATATCTTACTGAGATAAAGTTCACAGCTTTAGAGAAATATTATTTTTTTGAAGATAAGCCAGCTCCAACTCTTTCTGTGCTGTCTGAAGAATAAAATAAGTGAACTAGAGGAAAGAGCATTCTTTGAGTGAACCAGCATTTTAGCCGAGTGCTTTCCTCTTTTATGTTCAATATCTCCAAAAACTTTTTCAAGACCTCATTTTAACCACTTAGTTTCTGTCTTTTAAAGTCTTATTCTGTGCAGGGGAGTTCAAATAAAGCACCTTTGACAATTGTGGTCAAGCCTGAGACTTTACGTATTTTTCTTTAAGGAATGGGGATAAATAGAGCAAGTATCCCAAGGAACAGTGTTTATCATTTTTCTGGGCATTATTAAGATCATGTGAAATATCTGTCTCTTTGGAAACACTAAAGACTAACAGGAAAGGTGCCAATACAACAAGTCATATTATGGATAGGAAATCCCCTTCGGTGATGGTTGAAATGCTGGTGCTGGTGCTGGATCAACAACTCCATGGAAGCAATGAATGACAGAAAGGCAGAGAGATATAGTCATCTTCTTTGAAATACCTTCAAACATTCTGGAGTGTAAACAAACTCATTGAAATGTGCTCCTACATTGTCTCTTACTGCAGTGGAGTGTGACCATTAAGGGGACTTCATGACCATGACCAGCCTTAGCACCTGGCACTCATCTCCTGCTCCTTTCTCAGTCACACTCCCTGTCAGCAAACACTGTAGAGATTGCTAACAACAATCTAAAATAAATGGTGCCAATAAGCAGGAGTCAATCCCTCAGAGATACCTCTGTCTCTCATTGACTGTAGGAGTCAGGCCTTTGATTTTGGGTCCAAAGGGAAGTGTACCAAACTGGCTGGGATTTTCCTGGCCTTGATGGCTTCTACCTGTGGTGAGGAAGCAGCTATGGCTGTGCTACATTTCAGGTATTATCCTTTAAGTGATGCAATATTTACTGCCTGAGTTTCAGAAGTTTGAGGGATGAGTACTGTAAAGTAACTACTTTCATGAAATATGCACAAGCTTTCAGAGACAGTATTTTATAAGGGTTTTAAGGATTTCTCTTTGTTGCTCTTTCTCAATTTTTAAAATGTATTTTACAGTCTGTAAAGTTTTTAGAGCTCAAGCTAATTTCATTTTACTTTGCTTTTCTGTAATGAGATGCTGTGAAGTGCTGGCAAGGGGGCATCAGTCTGTCTCAATGAAGACAGGTACATGTGTGAAGCCTGCCTTTATTACACTGGGGCTCCATTCCCCACTTGCATCCCTGGGGTTGCAGATCACTCCTCTGGTGCCATGCATACCTGTCAATGGACAACTGATCTGGTTGGATAAGACCTGTGAGATCATTGAGTCCAACCGCACCCACCATCCACTAAACCATGTCCTTCAAAAACTCATCCACCCATTTTTTAAACACCTCCAGGCATGGGGACTCAACCACCTTCCTGGGCAGCCTGTGCGAGTGCCTGACCACCCTTTTGGTAAAGAAATTCTTCTTAATATCTAGTCTGAACCTCCCCTGGCGCAACTTATGGCCATTTCCTGTTGTCCTATCATCTGTCACTTGAGAGATCAACACTTGTTCTCCCACAGCCTTCTTTCAAGCAGCCATAGACAGCAACAAGGTCCCC
The DNA here is from genome assembly GCA_033558185.1 of Dromococcyx pavoninus. Classification (NCBI taxonomy): domain Eukaryota; kingdom Metazoa; phylum Chordata; class Aves; order Cuculiformes; family Neomorphidae; genus Dromococcyx; species Dromococcyx pavoninus. The sequence goes on from JAUMJL010000212.1 coordinate 4,551,779, forward strand.
TCAGCCTCCTCTTCTCCAAGCTAAACAACCCCAGTTCCCTCAGCCTCTCGTCATAGTACTTGTTCTCCAGCCTCTTCACCAGCCTTGTTGCCCTTCTCTGGACACCCTCCAACACCTCAATGTCCTTCTTGTACCGAGGGGCCCAGAACTGAACACAGTACTCGAGGTGTGGCCTCACCAGTGTCGAGTACACGGGCGCAATCACCTCCCTTGTCCTGATGACCACGCTGTTTCTGATACAGGTCAAGATGCCGTTGGCCTTCTTGGCCACCTGGACACACTGCTGGCTCATATTCAGCTGGTTGTCAACCAACACCCCCAGGTCCTTCTCCTCCAGGCAGCTCTCCAGCCAGTCTTCCCCAAACCTGTAACGCTGCGTGGGGTTGTTATGTCCCAGGTGCAGGACTTGGCATTTGGTCATGTTGAACCTCGTCCCGTTGGTCTCAGCCATCCATCCGGCCTGTCCAGATCCCTCTGCAGAGCCTCCCTTCCTTCAAGCAGATCAACACTGCCACCCAGCTTGGTGTCATCTACAAACTTGCTAAGGGAGCATTCGATCCCTTCGTCCAGGTCATTAATAAAGATATTGAACAGGACTGGACCCAGCACTAAGTCCTCAGGAACACCATTCGTGACCGGCCTCCAACTGGATTTAACTCCTTTTACCACCACCCTCTGGGCCTGGCCATCCAGCCAGTTTTTTACCCAGCAGAGGGTGTGCCTGTCCAGGCCAATGGCAGTGAGTTTCTCTATCAGAATACTGTGAGAAACGGTGTCAAAGGCTTCACAAAAGTCCAGGTACACCACATCCACAGCCTTTCCCTCATCCATTAACTGAGTAATGTTCAAGTGAATGTTACCTCCAGCATAATTTATTATTATGTCTCCAGCAATAGATTTGTCTCATGGCTTGCCCAGTATAAGTGGGCTAAACACTCCAGAGGGGGTTCGGGGAACTATCATAAACAGTGGAAGTTAAAGCCTAATTCTTTTGTCTCTCAAAAAAAATGTTTCCTCATCTTTGGAATGCATAGAAGCAACTTAGGAAATGGCATCCAGGTTTTTACTGTGTGAGCTTCATGCTTGGAAGAGAAACAAAAGAAAGGATAAGAGCTACTTAAAGGCAAGTTTTATTTCACAGGAGTAATACTTCTCTTGATGGCTCATTCTTCCAGTTTTCAGTCAGATAATCTTATTTTAGAATTTAAACACAATGCTCTCAATGCTCTACTCAGGGACTTATAAACTACGAACTTTTGTTTCAGAAAAAAATGCTGCGGAATCAGTCCAAAGAAACATATTAAATAGATGGAAATATCAAACAAATGTACAAAACAGTTTTACACCTCAATAAAAACACAGGGTTCAGCTTGCTTCCCCATTCAGTCCTAGTCATATAATGCTAGTTTGGCTACAGAATTCGTGAGTCAGTGTTTCTGCTGTCAGGTTTCTGAAATGTGGGCTGACAGCACTTAGCTTGGCCAGTACAATTTCACAACATCTGGAGTAAATGACTGCTGAAAATTGTTTTGGTCCTAGTTAAAGATCAGGGAAAGACAATGTGGGAGAGCTGGTGTTGCCTGATTGCCACATCTGAGATCAACTTTTAAAATTCTTGTTTCCATGTCACTGTCACCTGAGTGAAACTGTTCCTGCTCTCCTCTGTTCCTATTCAGCTAAATGATCTGACCTCAGAATTCTGTGATTAATGTTGTTAGTACTGTAACTTGCTTGGGAACCAGGGAGGATGGTGAGATTTGAAAGGCAAGGGAAGAGGCAAAGTGTTTATACTCAAGGACTCCAAACAATACACATCAGTGATTTGAGCACAAAACAAATGATTGTCTGAGCTGAACACATCTGGGTGTTTAGCCAAATCCTTCCCTGGGCTGTATATCCCACTCCCAAAAAGGGCCCCCCCGCCCCAGCTTTCATTAACTTACTCAACAGGCAGGGATTTGCATCACTTCTTTGCTGCTACCTTAGGAGGCTGCAGAAGGATGCAAAACACTGCAGTGACACTACTGTATCTTTGAAGCATTTTACATCATTCTGGACTTGAGACTGCAATGAGATATGAGAAGGCTTCATGAATAGGAATCTTATTAAGTTAGGGGAAAGGAGCAAGCTGAACAGTGCCCAGCTGATGGCACAGCCTTTGCCATGTTGGATCTGTGGGGTAGGCAGGAGGGAGGCTACTGAGAAGTCAGAAGCCTTGCTTCACTGCCACAGGGATGTATGACAGAGAGGAAAGGAGCTGGTAAAGGGGGCTGCTGAGCAACTTTAAGCATGATATCAGTCTTTGTTGTGGAGCTGACAGACTTGCTACATTTTCAGCACACTTCTCTAAAAATGAGGTATTCTCTGTGGCGTGGCACTGGAGCATTAAAAAGAGTGATGTTCAATCTCTTTTTTCATTCCAAAGTGTATTCCCTGTTTCAGTGCGTGAGAAGCATGCCAGAAGAAACCTTAATTTGCAGGTGAATGTTAAAAGCTGAATGTAGAGAAGGAATGTCTGGGGAACAGTGTCCATGGGTGATGCTTCTGCATGCACCAGGCAGGCACAGGTCCAGGGGCTGGCTGCAACAGTCGGGTTTGTTGCTTAGGGCATCTCACCAGCTTTCTCTGAATTACCAGGCAGCTTCTCCTTCTATAACAGATGTCAAATTGTGCCCAAATCAGCTATGTATTACCTGAAAATCTGGTAAAGGCAGCACTGTGAAATTTTGGGGGTTTATTTCCTTCCTGAACCTCACTGATGGTGAAAAGACACTCCTTCCTTTTCTGGTTATAACTTAATCCTCACCAGTTTATGTCTGACATATTCCACAAAAAGAAACACTGAAAGGAGAATGATGCCTCATCTCCAGGTATGTGCCTGTTTCTTAGACTATGAGCATATTATTTTCTCTCTCACTTCTCTTCCATCTGTTTAAAAGCATTGCTTCCTGTTTGATGAATTTGTCCATTTGCTGTTCTCAGATTGCCAAACTAGATTGTGATTCTCGCAAATGTAATTGCCAGATTATTTTTTTTATGTGCTGTACTTGAGCTGCAGCTTAATCATTGAAGATCATTGTGAAATTTTGATTAAACTTTATTTCATAATTTGGAAAATTGCTTGGACTGGAAATCATGTGGTATGTTATAGTTTACATTCATGTACCTGTTCACATTAACATGCACACTCAATACTCTGTAATACTGAAACATAAAATGTTTATGATATCTGTGTCATGTTGCTATAATCATAGAATCACAGAGTTATTTAGGTTGGAAATGACTTCTAAGATCATCAGGTCCAGCTGTAAACCTAACACTCCAAGTCCACAAATAACCATGCCCCTAAGGACCACATCCACACATTTTTTAAACACCTGTAGGGATAATTCTGCACCACTTCCCTGGGCAGCCCATTCTAATGCTTAATTCTTCCAGTGAAGAAATTTTCTTAATACCCAATCTAAACCTCCCCTGGCCTAACTTGAGGCCTGGAAAAGAGACCAGCACCCACCTCACCATACCTCCTTTCAGGTACTTGTAGAAGGTGATAAGGTCTCCCCTCAGGTCCTTTTCTCTAGGCTAAACAACCCCAGTTCCCTCAGCTGCTCCTCATAAGACATGATCCAGACTCTTCACCAGCTTCATTGCTATTCTTTAACTGCGCTGTCCTGTCAGGTGGCTTAATAAACATTTAACAGGCCTCTAACATGTGTTATTTCTCTTGGTCATTGTATGTTGTGAATGAATAGTTGATCAGAAAAGCATGTCATGGTTGAACATGCAAACATGTATTTGTTGCTTTGTTTTGGGATTTTCTGCATGATAAAGTTGTGATAAAAGGTAGTCAGATTTGTATTGCTTGCTGTGAAAAATTTAATAATAGTTCTGATTTTACCTATAAAGGACACTTTTGGCACACTAAATGTTATGTACCCAGGAATAAATGCATCGTAGCCACTCTTGAAAATTAGAGGCAAAATTTGGCTCTCAAATCAGTCAGGGTTCAGCCATGGCTGTCACCAAGACCAAGCATAGACCATAGTTTAGTGAGCTGCTAGGGGTTTTGGAAGCAAAACTGAAAAGGGCTGATACTTTCAGTAGAGGATCAGAAGCCCAGGTTGTTCCATCTCCTGATGTGCACACAACTGCTTCGTTTCTTCCAGGATGAGTGGTTGTGACAGCCAAAGAGAACTTGCTGCTGTTGTAGAAAATGTGTTTGAAACTCTTTTCTCTAAACCTTTTCTTCTTAAGATCAACATTGACTAATTTCCCAATCCACAAATGTTCATTCTTCTTTGTATATTAACTTTTTCAGTTCAAGATGCCTGTTAATATTCACTAAATATTCTACAAAACAGAGTTGTCCCAAAGGCAAGGCGGCCTGTGGAGATGCTGTCCAGTGCCTAACTGGGACAAGACAAGTTCCTTTTCACAGAACCTTGCCCTCTGGTGGGCTAGTATCATTTCAAGCCATTGATTATGCTCAAATATTATTAAAATGGCTGTGCTCTGACTACTCTCATATTTCCTATAGACAGTGAAATAATTTATGCAGTGATTGAAGGATATATATAGAATACAGATATTTTTGCACACTGATCACTACCTCCATCATAAAACCTTCTTCTCTGTAGATTCCTACACTGTACAATAAAAAAATTAGCTTTCTATATATATTTTTTATCATGTTTTAATAATTATGTTCCTGCCTAAGAATTTAAAATACCTTGAAAATCCGTAAACTGGGATCCTAGGCTTTATTTTTTCAAGAGATAACATTCAATTCCCAGGGCTGCTGCAACTGTACATCCTTACACAGTCTTGTCTAATATCTTTCTCTTTTCTAAAGGAAGGGTATTCCTCTTTTGCTACTACACTGGAAGGTTCACTTTTCCATGATATAACATTAACCTGTCTGATGGATTGCCTTCAGCCCCTTAGGTATATTAACCTGTAGATGTATTTCTTTCTGTGCTGATGGCCAAAATTGCTAGCCTCTAAGACAATCCTTGCTGACTGATGAAAAACACACTCTAATCCCTGAATTTTCAGGAATATTACACATAATCAAAGAATATGTCTGCCAAGTACATAACGTGCTGCTTGTGTGGTCTATGAAATGATCAAATTCCCCTAAGATTAATCAACTGGCTTTAATAGCTACAAGAAATCTTACTGTATTATGGCAGTGTTACATTCCCAATTAACACAGCTCTAAATAAAATCACTGAAGGAAAAACCCATAACATAGTACGTTTTTGCTTCTTTGAGTGTTTCGGATGGTTGGGAACAAGTAACAACATTCACTCTTAGACTTGATGTCCCTGATGAGTTTTTAAAGTTTTGTTTTGCTGGAATTACCCTGCCTTGCCAAGCTCTCCTCCTGAACCTCCTCCACTGGAAGTCAGTTTTATGAAGGGAGACAGGAGAGCTCTTTTCAACTTGTCATCTTATACACTTTCCCATGCCTGAACTCTCTAATCAGATTTCTTCCTTTCTCCCTTGTTCTTTGCCCTGGAATTTTCTCATCTGTTTTAAAGCCTTAATGATATGAGGCAACAGCCCATTGGTTGCTATGAGTAAAGCATTCTGGGTTTTTCTGGAGGTGGAGATATCACAACAGATGCAAGACTTCTTTCAAACTGTCTAAATTATGCACTGAAGGCAGTATTCACTGTATAAAATATTCATTATACATGGATCTTGCCAAACTCATATTTTCTACTTTATTATATCCTCTTCTTCTTAGAGATAACATGTGACATAGTAACAATTTAAAATTTGACACTTAGACCACTTTCTAAGTTACACTTTCCTTCTCTGTTTCTCTCCTTTATATCCAAAAGAAGAGACAAGAAACCTTGAAATAGGTAGCCTGAGATAACCAGTTTCTAGGGAAGACTCCAGTAGAGACTAAGCCCTGAAGCATTCAGACAAGGCTAAATCACAGAAAGGTAAAAACAGTTCATGAGTCACAGTTCAAAAAGCCCATCAGCTCTTTCATTCTTTCTTCCTAAGGATCCATAATGCACATCTCTCAAGCAATAAAAGTGCATTTGGTTAATTTATAGCATCTTTGCATCTTCATTAAAAGCATGAAGATACTAAAGAAGTTCTTGGATGTCGTTCGGGTAGTAGCTGTTAGATGTTATGGAGAGTAAAAAAAAGGTTATTTAGCTTCTTCAATATTCCTTTCTTTCTCTTTTCTTCTTTCTTTTTCCTTATGCTCTGTACAATTGGCATCTAGATTTTTCCAGGACGTGAAAATCAAGTAAATGGATGACCTGAGTATATCAGTGAAAAAATATTTCACTACAAGGTTTGGATTTCTAGAAGAAGAAATTATTTGTTGCCTTCAAGAGTAAATATCCATTAAGGAGCTTGCTTGCACAGTGCTTTCTTTTGGATATGGGAGAGATTCACTTTCATTGAATCATGTGATCATATGGGTTTGAAAGGGCCTCTGGGGGTCTCTAGTCCACGATCCTGCTTAAAGCTACAAGATCAGACCAGATTCCTCAAGGTTGCATTCAGTTAGGACTTTCTGAGGGTTTATTTTTTTCATTTTAGACAGTGGTGCTGTTCTTCTAAAACACTCTATTCTAACTTTTTGGAATAGAATCATCAGCTGTTTCTTATAGACTCCCTTTACAACCTAAATGCCAGCTCTCAGAAATGCCGTGGGCATTATCGAGTGTCAGGTGTGGCAGCTTGGAAGTTCAAACAGAATGCCTCACTTAAAATTAAGTGATAATAGTATTATTGCTGTGATGGTCGAAGGATGCAGGGAAACCAGGCTTGCAGGTATAGGTAATACCTACATTTAGTGTTGTCTTAGACAAAATGACACTGTTGAATAACAGGATCAAACTTTTTGGTTGAATCCTTTTGTCACCTTCACTTGAGAAGCTCAAAAGAAAAAAACCTTTAAAAAAGCAATAACATTTGGTGAATAGAACAGTGTGGATTGATGGAGGAAAGAAAGACTAATTTTTCTTGACAATGAAATATTGCTTTGAAATTCTATATGGAAGATGCTTGAGAATGTTGATATTCTGCAGGATTTCTCAGATATATTTGACTTTTTAAACTCCTTTAACTCTGGGCACCCCCACTGATTCTTCTGAAGAAAGATGAATACACAGTGAAGTCGATAAGACATTGGGAAACTGAGAACTTCAGAAGACTGGAAACAGAAAAGTGATGCCAGAGGAGACATAGATTTGGGATGATCCATGGTTCCTGTTTTATGTTTATAGAGTTTAATAAATGGAAGCTGTGTCAATTGGGAAAAAGAACATGAAATGACATAGTCACATCAAACATAGTGAATAGAAGAAGCTTCAAGTTGAAGTAATCTTACTCTTTTGCAGGATACACAGAGATCTACTGCCTTCTATTTGAAAGCAAAGGTAAACTATGAGAATGATGAGCATTTTTAGCACCAAAGGAGGCCATTGTAAGCTACTAGCCAAGAACACAAAATTCTCTGCACTCTTCAGTCTCTGATTTAGAAAAATATCCCTCTTGCATATATGTTGTAGAGCAACCACAAGTTTGAGTGTATGAAGGAATTAGTGCATGAAGTTCTGTTTTCATCTAGGACCATTCTAGCTTAGTAACTATCACAAAGGGCCATGACTATAATAATTGTCCTATCAAAGACTCATTCAAGCTTAATTTCCACTTAAACAACACTCAAGTAGACCTTTTGTGAAAATGGAATCATCATTCATTATTACTGACTGTATTGTCTGGGAAGTCTTACCTTGGGGGCTATGAGGACCAGCTGGGACCCAAGCATGAGCTGCTGCAAACTCTGTTCTCACCCACAGGCACAATCCCATGGGAGCTGATAGTGGGGTCTGATAACCCCTGACATGGCAAGCAATGATCCAGAGCCAGGATCCATCCAAGTGTTCCAGCCTGAAGCAGAAGAAAGCAGGAATAGAGACAGGGTGAGGAAGAAGCTACAACATGGCTGCAAAGTCTATCCATATGGGTACATCTACAGCATCTCTCAGGCAGGGACTGACAGCTGAAATAGGGTTAATCAGGTGTAAGTCCAAAAGGAATTTTTTACAGTTGAGTGAAGGAAGACAAATAAATCTTTATCTCACAACAGTTAAATGTTCATTTTTTGTTGAGTGTTATTGCAATATCAAACAGCCTTCATAAATAATCCATTAATATTGGGCTTTCATCATAAGGTCACTTGCTTAATCTCATGTAGGCAGTGACAAGTGACAAGCTGTGTCTGACTCAACCATTTCTCTCGCACCCTTTCATTAGATGCATTTGGAAAAAACTGCTCTATACCCTGCTGAGTAGCCTTTACAAATCTTGCTGCTTGTCAGGTAGGGTTCAAGGAAAGAGAGCAATTCAGACTTTGAATGAACAGAAGCCAACTTTTAACTGGATTGAATTCCAGAGTAAGGCTAATAATTTTGGTACTAAGCTGCAAATAATTACTGTTATAATTGTTTTCCAGCATCCACAGGTGGGCTGGCTGCCTTTCAACCTGATTGAAAGGACCCGAACTCCTGGTTTGTTTGCAAAGTTCCTGCTTCTGCGAAGTTCACTGAAAGCCAGTGGAAATAATTTTCATAGGTGCGTTAAGTCTCTTTTTGAAAGGCCACAAACTTTATGCTCATTCAGGTGTCTAGGAGAATTTAATCAATGTTAAGATTAAGCTACCAGGCAAAGAACATAGTCTCTATGAATGAGCTGTAATTCAACGCAGCATTCCTGTGTCCTGTAAGAGCACGAAAATGGTCATACTGGTTCAGAGCAAATATCCACCTAGCCCAGAAGTGCCTGTAAGCAGATATCTACAGGAACATAAAAGAGAAGTCTATGTAGTATTTCTTCCTGCTACCTTATACCACCTCCACCAATTTCAGCTCAAAGGATTTACTTTCACTGTCCTGACTGGTCTTTTCAGTAACCTTCAAGGGGCCTTTCTTTTATAGAATTCTCCATTTTCCCTTTGAAATTCTCCATTTCATCCTTGAAACCATTACTTACCTGAATTTCCTTTCATTTCCTTTCCTATTTTGACTTCTTGCAAACACTGAGCTGATGGTTTTAAGTAACCAACTGCCATTTCCCAGTGTCTTGTTCGTGATTATGCTCAGCTCATAAGCCAGCTTTATGTATATCGCACTTCATCTGCTATCTTACTGCCTTGTCACTCATTTTCCCAAAGTCCTTACTAATGCCATTCTGTCTGCCTTTGTCCTTACCGTTTTGGGCTGCTCTGTATCAACAGCAAAACTTTCTGATGGTCTGACCTTACTGACCTTATGAATATGCGATGGAACTGGTCTGGAGGACTTCAGGGCTGGTAACACCTTAGGTGTGCTCCTTTCATTATGCATTTGGGTTTTCCTGCACATATGACTATCATTTCTTTCAAGCACTCTTCCTGCATAAAACACATGCAAGTTTTAAAACCAGAAATTTCTTTTAAGTATTTTTTGGCTTTCTTTTCCCCAAATGGATTGCTATAATATCTTGGCTTCTCCGTGTTTATTTATAAATATGACATTCACTTTGGCCAGAAGGCAAATGCTATTACCTTCACAAACAATGGTTTTTTGTGTCTTCAGCATATGTACATTTCTATGCATTCTCAAGTATGTGTGGATGGAAATGCTGAAATACATTAATGTTTAATGTGAATGCATTTGACTCCAGTCTCATAAGGCAGCGGTACTTTAATAGTTGCCATACTTTCAGAGGTAGCTAATATCAGAAATGTAAGAGAAGAACTAGACTACCAATTCAACATTTTGCCTTTCCCATGATATTTTGTTTAATTTTACTTCATAGATGAAAGAGTGACTACAGGAACTAAACATGCTGAAGACAAAGGCTTTCCCTTTATGAAACTGCAGCAAACCGGACAAATAGAGAATCAAATTTCTTCTCTTGTAATAACTACAGTTTCAATTTTCAGAAAATTGAGCAGATTGAGGGTCAAATTAACTTGTCATTTACACATGTATGAATAAATTCAAAACAAGTGTCCATGCCACTTCAAAATGCAATCATTTGTGTATTCCTCTTTGTGACCACTACTCAGCTGCAAGCAGAATGAAGTTTTTCTCCAGGCAAATACCAAAACAAGTTAACTTTCTTAAAAGCTCAATAAATCTTTAAGCCTGGCAAAAATTACTGATCTCCTTATGCTCAGCAGGGCTTCTTAAGAAGGGATATAAGATTACAATGATATTTTTCAGAGAAAAACTTAAGTTCATTCAACAAAGAAAAAATAACTTTGAATTATAAGCTGCAGTCACACTAATGGATATTAAATTTGTTGTCCTGAGCCATTATGAATTAAGTCTTATGGTACAATTCATATCTACACAAGTTTCATCCAGGCTAAAAATTTTATAATAAAAATAAATTCATTTTTACTCATTACCTCACAGAGTTGAAAATATTCCTTCTTAGACCTTCTCCATTAAAAGTTGAACTACAGTAGCAGCCACGATGTCTTGAAAATGCTCTCCTAATGTCTCTGACTTCTGAAATTAGAGACTTATACTGTGCCCTGGCTAACGCTAATTTATTAGTTTTAAAGCACATATCAGTAAAAACCTTGGAAGCAATCACACTTCATAAGACAACAAGGAAAACCTGTTCCAAAATGAGCAGGGTACCGGTCCAGTCCAAAGACTGGAAACATACAAACTGAAGAAAAAGATTTTAATATGATCAGACATCTGTATGTCCCATGATTGCTAATACCAGTATTGCAAAAGTATCATAGAAATTGTTTCTCATGGTATATCGAATGTTTTTATTTAGGAATGACACCGAATATTATCTCTGCTAAAATATAAGATTCTGTCTCACTCTGAATCTTCAAAGGACGAATCTGGATGAGACTGTTATATTTGGATTTTATAATGGGTAAATTTTTTTCTCACTAGACGCTGCTTGCTGCTACTACCCAAATACTTATTTTATCCTAAAATTATGCTTTGCGTTTAGCCAGGTGTTTAGTGATGATGAAATAAAATACGTATTTTATAATTACATAAATTATATGGGGCTTTACTCACAAGAAGATAATCTGTCTTCAACCACTATGTCTTTACTCCCTCCCTTAAACAGGCTGAGGACATCTGCCTGTGGTGAAAGCATCTCCTGCATAACCGAGGGAATAAGTTTGGGGAAAAGTAGCAGCAGTGTCCCTCCCCATCTGCTTAGTCACCTGGGGCAGATGATGCTGCACCATTTGGCATCCATTATCAGCATTGCCAGTAAAAACAAACTGGTGTGAATCTTCTTATACACAAATTGTGTTAGATTTGGAGACAACATGATTGGTCAATATTTAAGTACATATCTGTATTAAAGACCAAAAATGGTTTTGCACACCAAATTCTTCCATGACAGTCAGTGAGTTCAAGGGAAGCATATGAATAGTTATATTTTAAGTTAGCTATAGTTGAAGAAAGATCTGATGTGATAAGATAAAATACATTTAGATGATATAATATGAATTAGGTAGGATTAAGCACGAAGCTCTCCTTCATTCATAGCAATAAATAATGCATGGTTAGGTTATTGCAAAATTATCATATTGCTACCTTTTGGCTGTTTTGTATGGGTTTTCCTCCAGTGTTTTGGGCTGATGGGGCCTTTTGGGCAATTCTCCAGCTTCTGGATGGAAATACCAGCTTCAGGCATGGACTACATGTTAATGCTGTCTCTCAGGAGGGGACAGGGAAGGCTGGCAGGATGGAAGCACATCCCTCATATTTCTTAGCAGAATGGCATGTCTTCAGAGTAGGTAGAAAGGCTACCTGGTAAAGAAAAGGAAGAAGTGACTGTAAATTCAAGCCATGGGACTGAACAGCCTCTAGATACTCTGAACTCATCCCAATTTAGAAATGCCACTGAATCTTTCTCATTTCTGTGCGGAACCTCCAGAGCCAGACAAGTCCACCCTGGGGACTTTCTGAAACCACAGCTGTGGCTTAAAATGGCTTTCTGGGACTAAAAAGGGACTGAAAAAAAAGACTAATAACCCCTCAGTCATGGCAGTTAAGCTTTCCCTGCAGAAACGGTGACCCCAGTCAGCGCAGGCACTATTTGGGCTTGGCAGATCTCTAGGATGACTTGTGCTTTCTTCCTTAAAGGCCATTCTTTGTGGGGGCAATGCAAGGGGTCTTTTATGAGCCAATACACTACTTGGCTTGCAATGCTGCTCGAGGGAAACCTGCCTTCCTAGTGCTTCCAGGCTCTGCAGGCAGCAGACAGAGTGTGAGCATCCTCTGCTGAGCTGATGGATTGGCTCCTTGCTGCATGAGCCAGGTAGAGGGAGCAGGCTGCAGGGGAAACCTTGGTTGAGTTGGAGAGGTGGAGTTGCACTAAGCCATGTTTGAATCCCAGGTTGCTCCAGTGGTGCAAACCTTTCCTCAGGATGAACTTGCTGGACTCTGGGGCTTAGCAGCGAAATTGAAGGATTCGATGGCATTTCTATAGTGAGGTGAGTTCAGAGTATTCCCTTGCCCTTTCGCTGGAGTTAATGATTTCCTGATGTGCCCTGTATGGTGCCAGTGTTTGATATAATCCAGAAAATAATTAAATGCATCAGAAATCCCTCTTGTGTTACCTTATCCTTATATAAGCTGGTTGTTTAAAAAAATCCCTTTTTATGCCTTTCTTTAGTTAATATTACAGCAAAAACTTGCATTATCCCATCTCAAGTCTTTCCAGCTGGAAGCACCATAGTTCTGCAAGGAGGCAGCATAGATGGCAGCATAGACTGCCAGCAGCAATGTTGGTGGACCAGAGAGTGAACTCAAGTTTATAAAATGAGCTAAAATTAATTGCCAATTTACATTGAAAGATGTTTATTTCTTTGGAGGATATTTTACCCATGAATGCTGTAAGTATCTTCTGTTTAAGTGGAACAAAACCAAAAGGCTAAACCATTTTTAGCTCTGGCATGTTACAACTTTGTACATGGTCACTGCAATTCTGTGGTCAGTTTCTCTCATTCCTTTATCTACATTAAAATATTTTTATATATGATGCAGAGAAATAAAATCTAAACATCTAGGGAGCTGCTTAGTATTATTTGTCACTTGCAGTCTGGCCCAGGGGTCCCAATTGTAGCTTCAGGCTTCTATGATGCTAATTGTTGTATGCGCATGCAGACAGTGATAAATTGTTTTCTGCCCTGAGGAGCTTAGAGCTTGCTAAAAAAAAGAAACAAAACAAAACAAAACAAACAACAAAACAAAAAAAAAACCCCAAAAAACCCCAAAAAGAGGGTCTGTCTCCTCAATGTGCATTTACACATTACTGATCTAAGTCTCTTGTGTTGTGGAGAGGTTCCCATGACTGTTTTTTGCCCCACGATCTCCCCACAGCTCTGCATTGTGTTGTGTTGTCTGTTTGCAGCGCTGCACCCCAGCATCTGCACTGTGGTGTAAGGCACGTGAGGCACAGCAATGAAAGAAATGCTGCAGAACTGTGTGGGAATCAGCAGTGTGCTGCCTGATGGAGACCCGCCCTCAACGGGAGATTGGGCTTGAGGTGCTGCACCACAGGGCCAGTAACTCTTCCCCCCATCATGCTGCTGCCTATGCTGCCACGGCGTGATCTGATGCAGAAGTCTTTATGTAGAGGAAAAGGAATTAATAAAGAGATGTCTGTGCTAGAGCATAGGATAGAAGCTGTCTTAAAAGATACAGAAGCCCACAAACGTTGCTGGACTCTGAGGACAAACAATCTAGATAAAAACACGTTTATTTTTTTTACAAAGTTACTTGGGCTAAAGTGATACGTTAGGGACTGGTTGTTAAAATCCAGTACAAGTGGATTATTACTGTTTATCAGTACTTGCTTCATTAACTCCTTTGAAATCCCCAGACAACTCCTAAGGAATAAACAAGCAGACATTGTTCTGTATTGCAAAAATAACTGGTTTCCAAACCACGAGGCATTTACTACTGACCTGCAGCTGAACCTGAGCTGACGCTACCCGGGGCAGTCTGTGGACTGTCAAGGTGGGTCTGCAGCCTGGCAGACATTTTTTTTATTAGTCTGACCTATTTCCATTTATTTTGCAAATTTTTATTCCAATTCACTCAGTCTTACGTCTGGGCTTGCAAGGGCCAGAAAGGGGGGGGGTCACCTACACTTGGCTCAACTATATTTCATGGTAAATCTCTCCAACTGTAAAGGAAGAGCGTGAGGAGCTAATCCCCTTGAGGCTATTGCATTAGTGAATTTCAAAAGCAGGTCTGGGGAACAGGAGGAAAAAGGTGAACAGCATCCAGCAAATACGTGTGATAAACTGATTTCTGGAGACAAAACTCTCCCCTTCTCTGTTTCTGGGTTGGCAGAGCAGCAACTTCACTGACCACAGCACCAGAGCAAGGTGAACAGATTGGGTTGGGTGAGAGACCAGCAAGCACCCAGCAAGTCCAGATCAGTGGGGCAGTCCCAGTCAAGACAAGGAACCAAGTCTACAGGTCCAGATCAGGGGTACGAGGGCGGATGCAGGCATACCTGTGATGGAGGTGTAGTGTAACTCTGTTAAGGACAAAGTGAAAGTCAGCTTAAAAGAAGCCTATAAAGGTGGGGAGAACATCTGTAGACACTTCCCCCAGCTGTCATTCAAGGCCACTGATTGCCTTCTCTCATCTCACTCTGAGCCCAATTCCAAATGACTCTCCTGGGGCCAGGGTTTTGCCAACAGTCAGTAGAAATGGCTGAGAAAGCCCTATCTGACTGCTGCTGAAGCCTGGTGATAGTCAGGCAGTGGAACAGCTGCCAAGGGAGGTGGTTGAGTTGCCATGCCTGGAGGTGTTTAAAAGGCAGGTAGATGAGTTCCTTAGGGACATGATTTAGTAAGGGGACAGGTATGGTTGAACTTGATGATCTCAGAGGTCTTTTCCAAACAGATGATTCTATGATCTTATGATAAATCCAGGCACCATGGATTAGGTGGAAGCCGAAAGCGAGGTAGATGGTGGCGATCACCACACAAGTTCCTATAGGTTCTTATTACTCCACTTACGTAATTACAAATGCATGATTCAGTTTTGAGAAATCTACAGTTTAAGTCTAATGACCAAATTTTTCATTCATGAAAAATATTGCTTCTCTTTGCATTCAGTGGAACAGCAACAGGTTATGGAGAGCTGGTTAATATACTGGTTGCAGGTTCTACTGCAGCTACAGACTTCATAGTACAAATCTAATCTTTAATAAATTGAGAGGTATCACCCCTTTAAAAAAACCCAAGCACTTCCAGAAAATATATTTAAGCAAATCTTGCTTCCTCTGAACATATCAGAAAAATAAATTACTAAATAAAATGAGATTTTGGGAAAGTCAAAATGTTTTATCCCAAGTGAATTGATGACATTTCAAATTGACTGAACCCTCTGGGGTTCAAATTATAAAATATAATATAGATATTCTCTAAAGTAAAACAGTTTTAGAAATCTTGATGGAGAGAAAATGTGGAGTTCTATAGATTACAGCACAGTATCTTCCCCAATCAGCCCAGTACCATTGATCCTGACATTTAAAATATTTCTTTTATCTGAAAGAAACAGTATCTTGCAACAACTGCAAATAGATTTAGTGAAATGCAGAAGATAACACCTCTAAGGTGCTGAATTAATGCTTTGATGTGCACTTTTTAAATCATTATTTTGGACAGACCTCTGCTTTCAGGCTGGGAGTCCAGGTGTTTCTTCTGATTACAACAACCCTCTGTCCTCCCTTTATATTTTCCTAGGCAGCTTTCACACACCGTTTGTAGAATGCATACATTACTTGGCACCTCATGAATAGTAAAGAACCCAACTATGTGACCTGAAAATGTGATTTTTTTTTTTTCATTTTATGCACAATAAAAGCGAGACACTCCTTCATGGCAAAGGGCATGAGTGAAACCTGACCATTGCTAAAGGCAATTAGAACTCAAAGAGGTGTAGTTTTTCTGCCTTAAAACCTCATTGCAATGCGATGCAGTCGGAAAGTGCAGGGCTGGCAGGGACAGAGCATCAAGCTGGGGTGCGAAAGTCTAGATGAAAGCACTATGACTTTTTCGTCAGTCCTTCTGGTTTCACCATTGCTCTCAGGATAACTGAGGGAAGTGAAAAATGTCACGAGATAAACCAGAGGACCAGAGTTCCGAGTTGTACATTCACCTTTCCCATTCACACATGCATTCCATGCTGAAGGCAGTGAAAGAAATTTTGGTGAGTTATACATGGAGACTGGAAACAGCTTTACTTGAATCAATGAAGGGAACATCTGTACCTGGAGCCGTCAGAAAAAGTTGTCTGTGGGAAGAGAATGTCTCACTGAGGATGGATGCTCAAGCAGGCACATGTCTGAAGTGATGCTGTTTTCTGCAAGAATAACTAATCAGTAAGGGTCTTTGAAAATCATTGCCAGCTTGACTCCTTTGTCCAAGTGCACAGTTAACCCCATCAGAGGGAAACTGTTGAAGAAAACACTCAGAAAGTGTACACATTAAGGATTCCCTTCAAAAAAAGTGTCTAACCTCTGCTGGAGCCCCTGAGACACTCCTGGTTGTTCTTCCCCTACTGTGGTGTCTTTATTTAAGGTAACCTCTGTGGTTTTATTGAGAAGAGAGAACAACAGGCCAGTGTTGAATAAAAGCTCCTTTACCATTTACTAGCATTGATAGGTAGCTGAAGGGCTTCTTACATCATTGCATGACACCTTTGTGCAGCAGTTGCGAGTCCCTGCTGGTGTTTTAGGATGTATTCCTTGTAGGTGCTTTGCATACTGCATGTTAGTGGGGCTGAGCCACTGGTGCTGCTGCAAACATCCAGGGCACCAGCAGGGATGGGTGGTGTCTTCCAGCCTTCACAAGCAGGTGGCCAGGACCTCAGCTAAGCATGCGGTGTGCAAGCAGTGATGGGCTTTCAGGGAGAAGGACTGTGGACGTTGGCACTTCTTGGTATTTCTCCTGTTCTCCTCTTTTGACAACTTCTTTCCAGTCTGTATGTGGCACCTAGATCTAGATGTTTCATGGTCTTCAGCTCCATCTGTTTTTTCATGTCAAAGCACCACACCGTGTTCTCTCTAATTTTATGTCCTTAATGGAGTGAGCAGTTTGAGCTATGCCTTTTCTATGACACCATGTCCCATCTTTCTGAGGAGCAGAACTCTACAGGTTTACTTTGGTGCTATACAGTTGGTGGTAGCAGTATCTAGGACTTCTACAGTCTTTTTTCCCTCTACTCCTTACTATCGGCTTTCCCTTTTCCTCTGTGAAGGAGTGTGGTCCCCCTTGTGTGCTTTGCAGCTGCACAAATGGAAGGATTCGTTGGTGAAGTGGTGATGAAACCATTAAACATTGTTATCGTCTGTGAAGATAAAACTATACGAGCCTTATTGTTTGGTATTGTATGCACAGAATATACAAGCATAATTGTGGTGGCTTATGGTTATTTCATGGAAAGGTTTCAATGGAAATAGTAATAGATTGAACAGTATAATCAAAGAGAAGGATGGAAATGTCATAATATTAAAAATAAGTATTTCATTTTTTAAAGGATATTCATCTCTCTCAATGTGATTCTGGAAACATTTTAATTAAGCCTAGCAAGTTTCAATACCTGCCCTTTATTAAACTCCTCTTAGACAACACAAGGAGAATTGTAATTACTGACAACTTTTAAGTCTAGAAGATAAAAAATGTGACATCTCTTATGGCAAAGAACATGAAAGAAGATTCCCTGGAGGAATATATATTTGCTTGTTACGTGCAATTCTAGGAATTCTGCTGGTTTCATTTGGATGAATTTACTTCTGGGAATAAATGGAGTGACCGGGGAATGTATTATACACCAGAAATTTGTGACTCTATGTTGCCCCCATATCATACTCATTTTAATCAACCAGCCAGTAAAGGACATTAAAAAATTTCAGTGAATTATGAGATGAAAATATGTTTTTCAGTTTTCCTTTTTTTTTGATACCACCTTCCCCTTCAGTGATTTTAAAGATAGGGATTTACGATTACATTTTAAAATGAAAATTGCAAACTCAGAAAAATAATAATTCTTAAATTCCCTTGGCTGGATAAGTCTCTACCTAGTCTGTCCACGATCTTTTTTGTCACATGTAGTCATCAAAGATCTTCTGCAGAGGTAACTTAGGTCTCATCATCTTCCTGTTGGAAAATACATGCTCTCTCTTTTTGAAGTGTGAACTCATCCCAGCCCTGGCTGTGCCCCACGTGAACCTTCAGAGAAGTTGCAGAGAACTGCAATCCCTATATTGAAAAGTGCACTGGGTTACCACTGACAAGACTGGCAATTTATGCAAGAACTCTTAAATATTTGACTTTCTAATAGAGTCTCGTTTCCAATTACAGTGAGTAGACTCCTGTCTGGTATTCATAGGTCTCTGAAATGTTAAAATATTTGTATCACACATCTATAGATTTTGGATTAAATCTGCCAAAGAACATGCAAGCCCACCTGCAGTTTCAATGCAATGTCTCTAATTTTTCAATGGCAATTTTTTCTTCTTGTTATGCAGTTGCTGCTGAAATGACATTATGGCACAGTTTGAATGCATACTTTACAAACTGGTATTGTAAATGTGCCATCACTGGCACCAATACAATAAAAACTCCATTTAGAATTAAATGATGACTCAGAGGATTTAAATGTGCTAATACCTTACTCTGTTACAAAACTTTATCTGAAATTCACCTTCTTTATCTGAGAGACTTTTGTGATTCCCAGAAGCTAAAATTTTAAGTGCTGCTTTTCAATTATAAAATAATAAACATTTGTTATTAAAACAGCAGCATAGATTCAGTAAAGTGCCACGTGTTATCCACAGCCTATGGAAGCGTTTGGCTTTACAGATGGTGTCTGGGTCAGATTCTCTCCCTTGTGCTCACACATGGTCTGTGAATAGCAATGGAAATTGTCTGTCACAGTAACAGAAGAGAAACTTCTGTAATATAAGTAATAAAAAAATGCTGTATGGAACTCAAAACAGCACTCCAATGAAGGATTAAGAAGCAAGGCCAGAGAAAGAAATAAAACCAAGACTGAGAGAAGCATAGGCAAAATGTATCTTTTATGTTCTGCTAGGCAGAATTTGGGGATAATAACCTGATTTTGTGTGATAACAAATACTGCTATTTTCTCTCTGAGACTTGATTACAAGCATGAATGAGAAGATTTATTTTAAGGGCTTTTGATTGATTGGGCTGGGGGTGGGAGGAGGTGCAACCTGTTTTAGAAAGTGAGATGCAAAATTGATACAGTTATTAATAAGCATTTGTGGTTGCATAAGCTTGGGATGGAAGCTACTGGCATGAAGACCCCTCTGTGCAAGATGCTGCACGAATGTACATTGACTCACACCTGCTGCTTTGAAGAACTGACCTCAGGAATAAGGTGTCCACTTCTGTTTCTCTCCCTTGAGCTTAATTTGCCCAGTTGGGCAACATGGTGCTTTCCCACGAACACCAGGTGTCTAACCCTGCCATGCCCAAGTTACACGACCCTGGATTCAAGGATTCATACAGCTATAAAGTTTCTTAATATTTTGCACAGTGGCAGAGCATGCCCATGCTGCATGTGGGAGCCCTGCCACAGCAGAGGTTTTATTTTTGTTCTTGCTTGCCCTAAGTGAGTTTCAGGCCAGCCAGCTGTGATGTCTTGGCTCTGGGTTTTGGTCATTGAGGTTGATTTGTGCAAGAGAAGAGATGTGCTCTCTGCTGCTGCACAGGACCTCAGTGCATGGAAGGCCAGCATGCCCTAACCAACCCTCCACATCACCTTTTGCAGAGGACAGTGTGCTCTGGTCCCTTTGGAGGGGATGTGCAGAGCAGGGGACTTCTGTTCCTACTCTCGGTGCCACAGCTCAGGCAGCCTGGCTGTGTCCAAGGAGCATCAACAGTTGAGAATGATTTTTAAGGTTGGGCTCCTGTGAATCTGCTGGGAAAAAGAGACTCTAAAATGAGCTGGTTAACCTTTTCACACGCTCTTTTGTAGTCTTACATCTGTGAAAGTAAATCCTGGGGACACAAGTACATCATGACATACAAACACCGTCTTAGCTCCAGTAAGTCTATTCTGCTGCAGTGCAGCACTGTGAAGTCAGAATAGATTTCTTATCCACAAAGCAGCGCCTTTCAGTGCTGAAGCACCTTCTACTTTCCAGCACTCTCTATTCTTTCTTTGCTTTTGTTTTTAATTGACTCTCTTTGGACTGTCAGAAACAAACAAAACCCGTTTAAGTTAAAAAACCCAAACACCCCTATTCCCACCCACCCTTAATCTGTAGCTGGTTGAGGTGAGATATGTGCCACCTACAAAGAGCACTTTCTGATTTTCCTGAGACTTTGTGATAAAACACACTCTGAAGTTGTGCTCTAGATATTTTAGAGGGTTTTTTTTAGCTTAACATGTCTTGAGGAGATTAATCAGAAGACTATCTGAAAATGAAAAATCCAGTGTCAGTCACAGACAGAAGAACACGATTTGCCTGCAATTAATCCCCTCAATCCTTGACAGGTTTATTCCTTCAGGTAAGTTTTTCTCATTTCCATTTAGAATGCTGAAAAAGAAGTTGATGTTATCTTAGCATGTAAAACCTAAAGTCACGATGAAAAAAAATGAAAAAGTGTAGGACAATGAATGAGAAGGGCCAAACTGGTATCCCTGGAAGTCAGCAGAAGGTTTCCTACTGTCACTTATGGGCAGGACTGGAGTGCTCTGTGGCTCATCCTCATGCTCAGCAGAGAATGTGGCTGTGCCAGCTGTGTTTGGGGAGGAAGAGCGATGTGAGCATGTCCGGGGGTGCTGCGGGGTGAAAGGGGCTGCAGCCCCAACTTTTTCCCCTCAAAGGCTGGCAGCTGAAAACTGTTCTGAATTCAGAAAGGAGGAGGGATTTAAAAGGAATTGTAATTCACTCCCTTCTGTAGATAAACATGGAGTTTCATTTTCTCATCCTCTTCTGTTTTTAAAATCACTTTTACTTTTTTCTCGTTCCTCCTTCACTACTGTTTTCCTATCAGGTAGTGTTTTTCCAACTATTCTTACTTTCTCCTTTTTCATTTTGCTCCTTCCTACCCATTTTAAGATTCCCTCTAACTCCGACTGTATTTCTACATCAATCTTTCCATATTCTCTTCTCCACTTTCTTTGTTGCTCTCTTTCCCAGGCTCTCTTCCCTCTGTATCTTGGTCTATGCCTCCTTACTGAAGGTTGAGTACGGTGCTCCTTGCATGCATGATTGCTAGAACGGCACTGGACAGCCTCCGCCTCCATGGGCTCCCTTTGCTTTCTTCCAAGTTCTTCCTGTCAATTACAAGTTGGACAGATGAGGGACTGTATAATCTATCACACAATTTGCCTTTTAAAACTAACCTTAGCCTCTAAAAGGCAAGAAAAGAAGAAATAAATTGAGCTGCACGATAGAAACTGCAGAACTTCCCTGAATTAAATGTCCATTTCTCTGACAATGCCCTAAAGCAGATTTGTAGGGAAAAAAGTAGGAATAGAACAAGCATGTTTTATATTTCCTCTGAGAATTTCCAGCCTCCATCCTGCATTCTCGGAAGCTGTTTGAGCCTGTATTACCTTTATGTATTTCTCTTCAATGCGCAGTATATGACAAGTTCTGAAGAGAAAATGTTATCTCTTAAATGAATCCCTGTACAGTTTAGCTCAGGCATTATATCCTCCTTCCACAGCAGCTCATGGAAAGTGGCAAGGGCGGCGATCAACGCTCTCAGCCATTTCCCAAGTGAGGAGAGAGAACGATTCTAATCACTTGCACGATACTTCCATTCCCATAAAGTTAATGTAAGCCTTTCAGTGCCAGCTATAGAAGGTAAGTTGTTGTTACCAATAATCTCTGATATTGCTTGAGTTGCCATTGCAACTTCTCTTTAAACAACACAGTTGTGAAAGATTAGCCAGTCCTTACTTCTTCAAATCACACCACAACTCTGTGCCAGAATGCAGAAGTTAGGCACTTGGCCCCTAATGCTTCTAATTTCCTCTCTGGTATCAATTTAGCTTCAGTCTTTGTTGGCATTTTACCAGCGTTAGCAGAAAAGTGTTAGAATCCAGGTTTGAAGTCGTTCCTTCTAAACTTCGTGTGTTTTTTTTTCACTTACCTTTTCATTTGCTAAGAGAAAACGGGGATTCGTTCACCTCAGAACTAAGCATGAATTTAATGAATTGTTTTTGTTGGAAAAAAGTCTTTTAGCAATTCGACTGTTGATATTAGAGGCTTGTGCTTCTGGCTTTGATTCCACGCAAGTGTTTCCCCCTGTACTCACTAGACACAGAATAACTGGTCACCTAAAATGTACCAAATGTGGATATTTTTCTTTGCCTCAGAGGATACTTTTCTAGAGAGTGGCAAACATCAACTTTCTCTCAAATACTGTTTCTGATACAGTCAGTGAATCAGAGATATTGGTTTATAGGTGAATGAGTGTATCCCTGGATCCCTACCTCTTCCTAGATGAAGCATTTAGATCCTCTGCACAGTCCCGTACTCCAAAGCCTGGATACATTATTTAGACCAGTGGACACTTCTTTCTCTGCAGGTGCTGGTGCAGTTTTCACTAACAGACCAGCATTCAAACTAACACCTATGAAAACTTTGTCCTTGAACATCCTAATGGATTTTTTTTTCAAGGGTCTCTCTTCTCTGAGGGTGGGAAAGTCTCCTAACTGACAGACTGCATAGGTGTTCCAAGCATGCTCACCTTTTGCACTTATTTTCTGTTAACTCTTCCCTGTTTATCCTCAAGTTAGGCTTGTGCAGTGAATATCTTGTTCCAGCCTTCATCATGCTTGGCTAAACAAGCCAAATTGCTAAGTTTCATACAGTAAAAAAACTCTTCTTTGACCTGTTCATCTCAATTAGCCTTTGTTCATCTCTTTGAATATACACAACTGGAATACTGCGTGGCCTTCAAGATAAGGTACAGCTTCATTGAAGGAATCATTATGCATTGTTTGACCCTGAACAAAAAAACTTTGCTTTTATTTCACTTAGAAAACCTTTTTGCTGGCGTTTGTGTTTCTTTTTCTTTTTCTTTAATTGTGTGAACTTCTCCAGAAACTGCTTTCAAGTGTTTCGTTTCAGCACCTGAATTGTTAGAGCCATCGTCCTGCCAGGCGCTTTAGATGTTGTTTGTTTGGTGAGTGCACTTACAAGTATTTTAAAAACCTTGAAATGCTTCTGCTTTCTGCTAATCTAACCATCCTAGGGTGCTTATATTCCAAACAGGCCAGAATCTATCTCATCAATCTAGATGGGAGAGAGTCCTCAATACCTATGAGCATTTGGGCCCTTGTCATGATGACAGTTTTACAAACTCCTCGGAGTGTGTCTAAATGCAGTCAGCTCCGAAACTTCCCTTACATTGGGCTGGCAGATACCATTTAAATTCTGTTCTCAAATCATTTTGCTGCAGCTTTTACAGGCAGAAATGGTGAGGAAGAGCTCTATACTGCTGCACACTGGATTTAAAATCTCCCTGGCTTTCGTGCAGTACCAGCTGTTGCAGCTGTCAAAGCCACAGTTCCAAGAGCTATCCCACCGCTGTAGATGTAATTGGATATAACGCAGCTAAGCAGGAAACACCATTAGGAAGAGAGATCTTCAAACGTGTTCCTTTAAAACTCCAAAATTCATTAAGCTTTTGGTCACAGTATTTCTGACATTGCAGGTGCTTGCAGATTTGTACACAGGAAAGCTCCCTCTTTCATGCTCTTTTCTCTCTCTGCGAGTGCTAGTAATGTGAATGCAAACAATCATTTTCATGGACACTGAAAAACAAGCAATTATAGAATAAAAGCCCTTCTGCTAGCAATGGATGGAGTGACACGAAATTTAATTATACTCGAATTCACAGTAATACAACATTCAGGAAGTGAGGAAAATCATCAGGGCATAAAAAATGTTTTTTTGCTTCTTTATGATATTGTGAAATTAGTCTGGACATGAGCCAAATCCACTTCTCATTGATGCTGATGTAAATTAACAGAAACTATGTTTACTTGCAGAGAAACCTTAGCTTGCATCAGTGTAGTAGGAAGCTCAGTTTGCCACATACCCCAGTAGGAAGGTAATTTTGACCGACTGTTTAATTGTACGTAAAGCAATTGTACGAAGTGTCCTCTGCATCTTTGAAACTTGAATTCAGGGCCAGAGCTGAACTGTATTCTTAATACTATTGAGAGAGGCTGCACAATGCCATAGAGAGAGGCAGGCTCTGAATACATGTGAATTGCAGGGGCTGAAGTCTGTGACCAAATGTCATGACTTGAGCCTCCTTTGGTGGGAGCAAGAGGGAATTTTGCAATCCAACTAGAAAACCAGCATGAAACTCAAACAGAGCCAAGTGGCCAATAACTATTTCAAAAAGAGTTAGAGAGATGCTGATCAGAGAGTTCTATTTAAAAAGCATACTTCAAAACAGCTGTTCATTTTGTCTGATCTACATACCTCCTGCCACTTTCTAAATGATTATGCTTTATAAAAAAATATTGGACACCTCTTTTTGAAGTGTGAATTGAAATGTATAGGGTGGCATTTTCACTACTGAGGCATCTGCAAAGCTTGCAATTGTATCTGTCACCATGATTTTACTGGGTGGCTTTTAAAAGTGCAGATAATTGACCTCTGAATTGAAAAGGGAAAATGATAAAAGCAAAACCGAAAGGTGGTGGAATGGATGGAGCCCGGGTGAGTTTCTTGATGACATGAGCAAGTTACTGGAGCTTTTGTGGGTGGAAAGTGCATGAGATCAATTAGTTAGAAATGATATATTATTATAAAGTACGGTTATAAAAGTTTTTAAGGGCAATGACCTATGAAAGGCTAACTTGTATAAAGTATTCCTTACAATATTACTTAATTAGAGCTTTACACTGCATCCCTGAACTTGTCAGCTGAACGTCTCACTGAAACACTTTGGAATTACTAAATAGCCAGTGTTTCAGCAATCAGCTGATGCTGGAAAAAAGTAGATTTTTCCATGTTCGTTTTTAATAGGCATAATTTTAATCAGAACTGTTCCTAGTTTCCTAGGTCAAGAACTGGGATACTGAAGCCAACTGGAGAAATAAGTTATTTCTATAAGAAGAAGATGAGACTTTTAAGATAAATTGCAAAAAATCTTGTCTTATGAATTTCAAGCACACTTTGTTCTAGTCCATTTTGTCTTGATCTTTTTTCTTTTTTTTTTGAATTATAATTGGATTTAAAATGAAAGTAATTGGAATTGTTTGTGCAAGATGTAGGGATTGCCTAGCTGACTGATCTACCCACTTATATATAAATGAAAACAAAAGGAACATGAGATATTTATGACTAAAAAGGATAACAGTCTTTAAATATTAAATGTTTTCTCTATACAATGAGATTTCTTCTGTTTTCAAACAGCTTTCTGGAAAAGCCCTTTTATATTCTCTGTATTCTACGAGAACAAGATAATGCAAGCCTATGGTAAAAAGGCTGTTGAGTTTGGCTGGGCAAAACAATCCTTTAAAAAGATTTGTAAAAATGTTTTGCAAAATGACCTTTGAAGAAGAGACAAAGATAAACAAAATTATATCAACAACCAAAAGGGAAAATTGAAGATGACAAAGGAAGCCAAAAAATCAGTTCTCTAACTTGTTACAGTGTCTCTCCTGAAATATTTAAATGATCTGTTAATAATAAAAAAAAATTTTTATTTTTTCCCCCAAGATGTACACTTGAGTAAAGTAATGCAGAAGTACTGAATGGTGTAGAACTGGGCCTGTGCTTGGGAATCAGGCAAGATGAAAGGATGTAACTCTTTATGCTTTTCAAATGCCTTTTTAAAATATTATTTATGATGTGGAATAACCCTTTTAAAACCTTGAATGAAGCAATGTTTCAATCACACACCAGCTTGTCCATCAAAAGGTCAGTCTCTCTAAATGTCAGCCAACTCTTCCTTTTCAATTTATATTGAATTCTGTGATTTACTTGGTGTGTCTCCCAGCAGATCTGTCATTAGACAACTGAGTTTAGAAAAAGGCAGTGAATTGAATAGAAGCTTTATAAACAATAGATGTGTGTAGAGGACAATTTGGGAAAATAATGCATATTTCTCAGCACTAGCAGATTTAAATTATGTATTTTTGGTATTTCATTACTGCAGTTTCTGGCTACCTCTGGTATCTAAGAACCAAGACCGCTATGTCAAACTGTGAGATGCTGCTTCCTCCAAATG
This sequence comes from Dromococcyx pavoninus, assembly GCA_033558185.1. Taxonomy (NCBI): domain Eukaryota; kingdom Metazoa; phylum Chordata; class Aves; order Cuculiformes; family Neomorphidae; genus Dromococcyx; species Dromococcyx pavoninus. The sequence goes on from JAUMJL010000212.1 coordinate 4,578,060, forward strand.
GAATATGGTTTATGAAACATAGAGAGCCCAGTAATAACAAGCCCAGTAAAATCAGAGAAGTCTTAAGGAGGCCATTGTCTCCTTGAGACAAATCTGCCTTTAAAAGACATCTCCATCTAAGGTTGTCACCTATGAGTCCCCTTGTTGTCAGAGAGAGGAAGCAGGCACTTTTGAGGCATGAGTCCTTATGTCTCTGTAAGTGTCTACCTTAAGATGAGAGGAACTGGGTCTCAGAAGCATCTTGTTCTCCTAAAAACATCCATGAAGAGAATGTAGGTCACTTACCGAGATGTAGACTTTTACAATGGAGATCTCAGGGGGACATGCATCGTGTCAGAAGTGGCCTGTCTGGACACAGGAAGGGCCTGACACACTGAGTTCCCAAGTCCTGATTCACACTCTGCCTGAAGGACTGTCCTTCCTTTCTTAACTGACAAAAAAAAACCCAAAAACCAAAAAACACCCCCAGAATAGGGTGACAATTTGTGCTTTTGGGTCAATGCAGCACTACAGTTTTGAAACACAACTGCAATCCTGAGTGCCCAGTGTACAGAGATCTGGTGTTTGTCAAATGCTCAGCAATGCTGAAGACACAGTGAAAAGTGAGATGCAAAACTCTATTACTCATACCAGGGATACAACCAAGGATTGGTTTTTTTAGAAATACCAAGATCACGTACAGTATTGAGTCACTTTAAAAAAATAGGTGCATGAATTGATTGTGTCCATTTAGGTACATGAATTATGATCAGTTCTTGGCATCTACTGGAGTGTCCTTCCAAAAGTGGGTGCCAAAATTGACTTTATAACTAAAATGGAAAAGTGTCTTTGAGGGCTTCCAGAGGGAAATCCAATCTGCTGAAATGAAGGTATCTAAATTAGACGTCTGGTTCCCAGCCTGTATAAGTAGCTGCTATGTCCCTTCAGTGTAGTAACATAGCAAGCAGATAGTAAAGGGCAATGACATTAGCTCAATTTAGTTGTCTCCATGTATATGTATAGTTCAGCTACTCTATAGACACTGTAGGGTGTCCTATCTAGTCTTCAGTTGCTGCTGGAGAAGAGCATGGGGCTCCCATAAATCCAGTACCTTATCTACATTATCACACTATCTACAGTATCCAGTACCTTCTCCAACGGCACTACATACCTGTGCGTGGGCAGTGGAATCATGCCCTAAGGAGGATTCATCTTGACTAAACTGAGATTTCTGCACTGTAGAGGTCTACATCAGCACAAGTTATGCCCATCTGTCTTTACAGACCCTGAGAGAAACTGGCATTTAGAATGCAATTCATCAACCTAGTTCAGAGGTCTATGTAAGGCTACAATAAATGGCACCCTACAAGCATCCGTTCTGTCCAATGAACATGAAAGGAGTCTAAAGTTATCAGGTAAAATGTATATAATTTAAGTACATTAGTCCTATGCTAAATTACTGATTAAAAAGCAAATCAGTTATATAAAATCCCCTGACTTTCTTATGATTAATATATCTTATGATTAATATATTATGATTAATAACACTGTCTGTGTTGACATTTTTCTGTTTAAGGAAATTTTATATTGAAAAAATCAACAAAATATGGATGTGGTTTAAATAATCTCATGCTTTTCTGGAGTCAATTTGCCCTACTTTGCGATAAGAAAATAGTTACAAATATATTCCCATACTCCCACTTATTCCTTTTATGTGCAACTGAAGTTTACTATTCTATTTTTTTCTCCCTTTTATCTCTCAGCATATATTTTCTTTGTAAGTATTAGAAATTCCACAGTGGTGGGAGGGAATGAATTTAAAAGGCTGATCTGCAAGTTTAAACAATTTCTCTCTGTTTGCTATTCCAAATACTTTTTTTTGTTTGGTTGGTTTTAATAATTTGTACTAAATGATTTTAAATTGCTTCTGATTTTAGTTTTGAGTTGAAATTTTGTTGAATATTTATCATACCCCACTAAATACATGTTTAGAGAGTAGTTTTGTTCTCAGTCCTAAACAAGTCATCACATGAGCTTTTAAGATAAAGTCTAGAGGATGGTGAAATTAGGCTTAAATTGAAAAAACCCATTATTTTGCAGGTAAGTCACAGCTACATATTTGGTCAAAGGAGAGTGCCCATTTGACTCCTTTGACACAGCACAGAGGGGCACTTGTACAGTCCTTCACTGTTGGAATTTACAGGCTGCAGTCAACTGTTTCAGCTAATTAAGATTCGTCTGGGTTCATATGGCTCTTGTGTTGCCTCTTGAACAGGTTTACTGATTCAGCTCAGAAAACACACTTTAGATACACATAATTTTCCCTTGTATTAAAATGAGAAGGCTTGATATGTCCTCAGTTCAACCTCAAAATAGTTTGCTTTTTTCCACTTCCCACTATCCCTATGGGAAGATTCTTCCAGTCTTACTGCTTTAAGGAGCAGGAAGTCTCTTCTGATACTCACCTTCATCTTAGTAAAAGATAATTGGATCCAGGTGTTGGATACTTTGGCACCTATTGAACGAAATTAGTATCCTGTCAGTTATGGTTTTGTCCATATTACTTGTGCTCATCTCAGTCAGCAGCTGTTGTTGTCCCAAGAAGATTATTTCATAACTGATAGTCTATATCAGTGCCTCTCCAAATTAAAACAGACCCCCCCCAATTTTCAATAATTTTCTTTTGTAAATGCATTTGTTGTGTATGAAATGAAATTTTAAAATGTTGCGGTTTCATATTAGGTGGAAGTCCCAAGCTCTGTTCAGCAATATTCAATGGCTCAATATCAATTATGATGCAGACTAATACTGAGCCAGTGAATTTGCTTTGACCATGCCTGTGTTGTGTGTAAACACAGGTCTTTATGTGCCCAGAGTTAGCAATCTAACAATTTTACTGCATAGTAAAGAAAGATTAACGTTCAATGAATTGTTCCCACAAACGACCTGTTATTCTCCTATGCTACAAAAAAATATGAATCCAATTCTGTTGTTTTGATTAAATATTTCTTTGCAAATTATTATTTCTGAACTTCAAGAAACAGAAAAGACCTTAAATGAAAACCTGAATTGGAAGAGAAATGTAATTCTTCCCTGTATACTGTTAATAAATGGATGTTAGTTATCTGTGGGTTGTTAACAGTTTTAGAACCCAACCTCTGCATTTTTGCTGCAAAACAGTGGAGCTATTGTTTATATCCATCCTGACAGAGAGTTCAAGAGAAAGGGAGCAAGAAAATCCCAAGCTTCAAGATCTGCCATTTGTGAGAAGATGCTTCTCTGATTTAGGAAAAACCCATATTTTTTAAAAGACATGTTTTCTGTGCCACGCTTCACCAGCTGTCTCAAAAAGCCTATCTAATTTTCTCACCTGGGAAATGCTCTGTGCAAGCCTCCAAGTTCACAAAATTCAGGAGCTAATCCATCCTTAGGCTGTCCTTAAAAGTCAAAAGAAGAAAATCTTCAGTTTATCCAAGAAAAGTCTCAAGTTTGCAGCAGTTACTTTGGATTCCAGGCCAAAGAGAGCTTCTATCTCATAAGACAAGTAAAAGCCTATCATGGATTTTTTTGCCACCACCAGGCTCAACAGATCCAGATTCCCATTCTTGGGAAAGAGGGTTACTGTAGAGGAAGTCTGCCAACTCCATCTACGCTATGGAAAAGCACAGATTAAACATCTCTACCGTACTTGCCTTACCAAGATTTTCTTTCCTTGTGAAACCAGTAGGAACAGTTGGAGGGCCCCTGTCCACACTCTTAATAATCACAGACTCCTCTGCTCTGCATAACATCTGAAACACATTTGGGCCACTAATGACATGAGGCTCAGGGTCACTTGGCATGCAAAGTCTGTAGCTCAGGGGTTCTAATCCCAGTGACACAGCAGCTTGTCCTTCTTAAGGCACTGAATTGAAGCAAGATTTGTATTGAGTCAGACGTTGTATCGTGCAAATCACCTGAGGTACAAAAATCTTAAAAATTGACCACACAAATTAAACAGAGAAACTGGAAATCATCCACCTCCTGTGTGAAGTTAATGACATTCTTTCCAGCTTCCAAAAATATTTTACTCGTTATGTACTTTGTTGTCAATAGTCCAGCTCTGTATTTTTTGTCTCCATGCTAGATCATAAAGCTGTTCATCCTTGGTTCTTTCTGCATCATCTGCACCCTTAAGTTTTTCTATATTACCCTTTGTACATAAGAAAAATAATAGGCGAGGTTTTCCCTTTAATGAAGCTGTCTTCTGAGTCCTGGTGAACATAAATTAGGATAATCCCCACTGAAGTCAGCAGTGAAACCAGTACGGTGAAGTGTAAGTTCAAAGGAGAGACAAAGAATAGGGGTTGATCCAAAACAGACTCTGAACATTGCTGAGCGCTTAATACCAACAGTTCATAAATGTCTCCTTTTGGTAAAAGGTGGATTGCAGGGCTGGGGAAAGCAGGGTTGAAGAAAGACTCTGACAATGTCCATGCTAATAAGGCAGACAACACTGTGCTAATAAGGCTAACAAGAAGTCTGTTTTCCTGCAATGACAACTCCTTTTCTCAGTAAAAGTAATTTCCCTCCTGTCTCAAATATGATGTTGTCTATACTGTATACAGGGACATTTCTGTCTCAGATTATCCAGAGTTGTGACCTAGGAGTATGAGTCAACACGGACAATCTTTTAAGCAAGTACTATGCCATTTAATAAAGTCTTCTTCCAAATACCATAATTTAAACAATTCATTCTAAGATAAATAAACTGTGAATGAAAAGTCTCCACAGTTCCACTTAGAAAAAACGATCCAGCACTAGAGTGTAGAAATGAACTTCTGTGAAGCTCAAATGGAACTAGGAATGTTTCTTTTTCCACCTTTGCTCATTTATAAAGTACCTGTTGCTATAGCAGTTAAATGCTAGTAACAAACATGGATAAACAGAAATTCTTTATTATCTAAAGTGTTCTGTAAGTTAATAATTGATTTTATTTGCATTTCCCAACTAAAGACATATGCCATAATCTGACACACATGAAAGCATTGGCCATCCATATATAGGAACATTTTCATTTCATTAATCTGAATTGATATATGTAATCCTGTGGAAGTTTCCATTGCCATTTACTACTTTAATAGACTAAATATCTCTAAGAATGTTTTGGAAATTTGTTATCTGGATCTATAAAGCACTTAGCTCCTGGGATGAAGAACTACCTGCACTATCAGCACAGGAAGACTATAGTCATGGCCTAATTTGGAAGTGGCATGTTAAGGAATACAAAAGCGTACACCACCGATCTAGAAGGCCTTCAGGCTAACATGATCTTAGGCAAGAAAAACGCCTCATGTTCTCTATCAAAAGCCCCCATGATGACAGCTTTCTGAAACTGTACCCAAAAGGCTCAGTGGGCAGAAGCCATAGCAGGAGGGTGTCCTTCGTCTGTACCCTTGCATCGGGCCACCCTCTGAACTCCTTCCCAGTGCTCCCTTACTGCCAGATCCAGACCCGCCCTGCTGCAGTGGTGGGAGTACAACCCTATATAGAAATGGCTTTCCAGATGAGCAGTTAATCAGCGCAGACAGTTCTGGAAAGAATAGCAAACAACTTTTGGCAACAAGAAATGGTAAACGAGCATGTCATTCAGACATTGAGGCTGCTGTATACTTGGCTGACCTCTTTCTTTGACCTTCTTTTTCTCATCAAAATGCTGTGTGGATCACATTTGTCCAAAGCAAAGGACTTGTTGATCTCCTATGGCAGATTTTTTGGTGACTGAATATAACCTTCTGACAATACCAACACAGAAATTACTCCATCTGTTCAGATATTGGATGAATATCTGGAATTGAGCACAGGGCTGAGATGCAATGCACAGAAAGAGAGGAGCGCAGCAAAGCAGCAGAGCCCAGGCAGTAGAAAGGGATACATTTGAGTGTTTGACAGCACTTTCTCTGCAAAATAGGTGGTAAAAAGGTTTCTGTCTTTTTCTGGCTGTGATGGAAATATAACACTTGGGGCAGCCTGGATTGGGCAGGTTGCTTCCACAGATGAGAGGTACCAGCTCATGACAGCCAGTCACTTCTTTCCTTCACAGGGTCTTTTCATCAACATGTGGCAGCTTACAGACGGCTTACTTTAGCCCAATAGCATGACATGAACATCACAGTACCGACACCCATAGTCACAGGCTGAAATAAAGCCTGAACTCCAAGCCTGCACTCTCAACTGTGCCTCACAACCAAGAAGAAGAGCATCCTTTGAAAAACCATGCCGCTGGGGTTAAAAACCCATCTGTGGGTGGCAAAGAGCTCACAGCTGGGCATGGAATAAGTCTGTGGTAACATCTAGATTTGCTCATCAGTGGGATTAGGAGGCAACTAGTGTGTCTCCTGCTGAGCCTGATGGCACAGGTGTGACTAAGAGGGACTCAGCTGTTCAGCAGCATAGCTGCAACCTTCCTGGAAAGGAAATGCTCCTGGTAAGGTGAGAAATCTTCAGGTAGCCCTGACCCCCTTCCTCTGTCTGCTACTTCCCCTTATCACTAATCTGCTCAAGCCATCTAAAATGGGATAGTAGGTGTATGTTGATTTTTCCATTGTTATGCATTATGATATTCCAGGTATGCTGCACCACAGGGACAAGAGTCCTCAGCTTCTCCTGGAAGTGTTTTGAAGAGCTAATAGAGCATGTTACTGGATATGTTAGAGGCCGTATTAGCATATAAAACCTTACAGACTACGGTTCATTGACCCTCTCTGGCATCTAAGCCCTTACCCAGCTGCAGGACTGGGGAGAAAACTGGAAGAGCAAAAGCTGAAAACCTGAGGTTGAGCTATTAGGTGAGAGTAGTTAAATAAGTGAAACAAGGTTGCATGCAGAAGTAAAGCACTTTTAAGTGTAACCACTGCTCAGCTATAACTAAACATTCCTGTGTTATCAATACTTTTAGTCACAAATCCAAAACACAGCACCATATGGGCTGCTGTGAAGTAAAACCACTTCATTCCAGCCAGACCCAGTACATACCCTCATATATCTTGCTAGCATAAGAGCATAAGTTCCTTTTCTTAATATCTCTTACTGCTTTTTAGGGCTTTTTTTTTTGATACAGTGATGTTGCTAGTAATGGTGTTAGCTATAGATTGTTAATTCAGCCTTTAGTATAGAACAGCTACTGCTTTTTCATCAAAAATGTAGAGCCTTTTTATTACAGAGAGATAAGCAGCAAGGGGCTGCCATTCTTTGCAATATCCCAGCTGAAGACTTATCCACTTACGACATTTTCCTTTAGTAGCTGGAATTACACCCTAAAGAAAAATGTGGGTTAGGAAGGGCAATGTCTGCAATAGCATCATGTATCAGCTGGGAGAATCAGAATAAGGTGCACATTATAACAATTAGAGACTCACCACTTAATTTGACCAGATGCACATTGTTTATTTCAAGTGGAAATGCAAATAAATTAGGTTGGACTGATTACTCTGACAGTAGTTTGGCAGAGGAATGTTTGCTGATTCAAGAAACAACAATGATGTTATTCACTCTGAATGATTTCTAGGTATACATCAGTAACATGTTCCAAGAATAAGAAGTTTATAACAACTAAATGCAGAACCCAGTCTTAGAAGCAGACAGCAATGGATAAGGCTGATAGGTATTTAGTCCTTGTATATACAAAAAAGTTCACTTATTCTTTTGCCATCTCTGTAGTGACCCTAGGTTCCTTTAACAGGACATTGGTATATGCAGTTGCATTTCAAGAAGTTAAATGCCTGCAGGTGGGAAGTACCAACTAGTACAGTGCTGAAGAAGGATGGTGGTGACAACATCGCCAAACTTCTCTGCTGCAAGAGGGAAACAACCAGGCAGGAACAAAAAATACTCAAAGACTACAGAACACAAGAAATATTTTATTTGCTAGTTTCGTAGTCATAGCCAAGTTTCCATTATGGGAAAATATTGAAGCATTTTTTCATCTTTAGCGAGATGTTATCAATGGAATTTACTGAAATAACCTGCTCCAAAATGCCTTTCATTGTGATAAGTTTAGTTCCTCTGTTGGACACTTCATCTGTTAATGAAGAAGGATCCCAATGCAGACTTGATTTCCCAAAGATCACAGAGTCCCTGGTAGCATTTGGACTCATGGCAGGGATCAGCCCCAGTGAGTGGTTTAGATGGATGTGCTGATGAGAAGGTATTGTTCAGCCGGTTTGTGTCAGCTGGCCCAAGAGCCAAAGCATTTGGTTTCCTAGCAGAGCTGTAGCTGGAGAGGAGAACCAAGAATGGAGCTGCCCTACTCTGCGATGGTGAGGGAGACTTGAGTTCATCTCCCTTTTCTACCGGTGACTGCTTGACCCAGGTTCCTCTGCGCTGCTTCTTTGAGTGCATTTGCCTCCCATCTATGGCACGGTGAGGCTTTACTGTGCCAGGGATACCCAACAACACACAGCCTGCAGGATGTCCTGCATTGCAACCTCATGTGTTAACACCCCAAAGAAAATATTACTTTTACTACACTTTCTTCGCTTGTAAACAAGACTAAGTTCCTTGTTAAGTGACAAGAAACCTCTCACTTCCCTCCGCTGTGTGAAACTTAAAATATCAAGTTGAGGGTTGTACCCTAACAGGGACATAAGGAGGGTCCCAATTCTGCTGCCCTTTACTGAGCAGAGGTGCTCCACACCACTGCTCTTGTACAGCATCTGCTCCACCCCCAGGGCTGGGAGCTGCATTGCACTTGCTCTCCTTCCCACAGCAGCTTTCTTTTGGCATCACTGCCGTCGGAGCAACCCTGAGGCTTTGTCCCTCCCTGGCTGGCATGCACAGTGCACCATCAAACTACCCATCCTCGGCATTCTCTGCCTGCTGTTTTCCGAAATAAACTGAGTAAACCCATAGTGCTGAACCAAATCAGATGCTGCAGAGGGCTGCGAAAGCTTGATGCCAGCTTGGAGTAGCCACAGATAGCTCAAAGACCTCAGCACCACCCTTTGCTGTCTATATCCAAGCTGGTAAACCCCAGGAGTTAGCAAAGCAGTCTGGATGTCACCATGGGAGAGCAGAGCAAGGAACTCAAGGAGTAGATCATCATTTGTGGAGTTCTGCAAAACCCAGTCTGTGACTCTCGAGACTGAGCTCAAAAGGGGTAATTCAATCTGTAATTCACAGGTGCTGTTTCTGTGTTGGTATTTTAAAAACATTTGAGAAAATGCACAACATTTTCCCAGAGGAGTTCATTTCAAAGACTACAGGAGGAAAAGAAAAAGGAATGACTCAGACCAAGAAGAGGTAAAGTTAAAGTGGCAATTTCTGGAGAGGAAAGAACACCATGAGTGAACAATGCTAGAGGAAAGGATGCAACACACCATTTCAAAAATCACAGTGCTGGAAAACTCTTCTTTTCAGTAATTAATTGGAGGTACATCTTCAATCTTTTCTTTTAATTGGATGCTTGCCCTTTTGTTTTACCTCTTTTAACACCTACAAAGGGGTCTGAAAGGTTTTGAATAATGCATATTTGTCTTCTTTTCTTTCCATTTGTGCACGTTGCTTTTTCTTTTAGGTGCTAGAAATATGAAGCCTAGGACTGCCTGGGATAGTCTGGAATGGTTATTGCAAATTTCGCACTTGAGGAGCTGAGGATGCTGAATTTGTAGCACAGGTTTCTTTATTAATTGCCAACAATCTAGTACATAAACCCAAAGATTTATGTTGATCAGGACTCTATTTTCCCTCTTCCTTTCAGTGATTTTGCATGTGCCAATTACTAAAATATTTGCACTCATGATTCTGATGTGAAAAGTAAGTTTCTAACATGAAGTCAGGATTGGGTTGGTAAAACCCTGTTGCCATTTACTGTGTGGAAATAGAGTACCATATTTGTGCTCCAAGAACCCAACTTACAAATATAAGTATTTTACATAAATGTCATTATAGTTCAAGTACAATATAGATTTGTGGGTTTTTTTTCTTTTAGGAATTCATATAACTTCTGCCTCTTGTGCATTTTTATTCTACTGAAAGAGTGCTTGACACCATATCCTGTAAATTTCATTATTTGAAGCCTCCTAACAATTTATCTAGTCTATGTTAATATAGTTATATAAAACTATCTTGATTTCCTTTTTGAACCATTTTCCACACTTTACTGTTGTTGTTGCTGATGTATTGTGTACCATTTGCACTGGTACACCATCCCTAAGTTCTTGCAAGCAAAGTTATACCAGAAATAAACTGCAAAAGCTTTTTCAACATCCTCTCCTTCAAGGTAGCTAGCAGACCACAACGCTTTGAAGGAGTAGTTTCCAGCTGCACTCAGAACAAGCAGATGTTTACACTATTAATTCCAGTTATATTGTACAGTTACACTGTCCAGTATTTCCCATGACTTGTGAAGGTGCAAGGCATTTCACTGTGTATCTACAAGTTGTTGGAAGGGAAGATGCCCCAAGCACTTCTTGCAGTTCTGGGCATTTTGGTCTTGTTAGGTGTGATGCAGATATGGTCAGAGCACACTCATGACATGAGATCAAGCAAATTTAATTTCTAAGTATAATCAAATTTTCTACACACATAGAGTAACTATGCGTACACTTACTGTACAGTTCAGGAATATATTTAAGTACTCTGAAGTGGTTTTCATAGAATCATAGAATGGTTTTTGTTGGAAGTGACCTTAAAGATAATCCAATTCCACCTACCCCACAGCTTTCACTAGACCAGGTTGCTGATAACCTCATCCAGCCTGGTCTTGAACACCTCCAGGGATGGGTCATCCACAACTTCTCTGGGCAACCCATTCCAGGGCCTCATTTCCCTCACCGTAAAAAATTTATTCCTAATATCTAATCTAAATCTCCTCTCTTTCAGCTTGAAAACATTACCCCTCATCCTATCCCCACACTCCAGGATAAAGAGCCCCGTCACAGCTTTCTTATAGGCCCCCTTTAAGTACTGGAAGGCTGCTATAAGGTCTTGTAGTTTATAAGGTTTAGTTTGAGTAAGTCTTGCTGGCATTTAGGAGTATCAGCTGCTCCCTGGATAGCTCTGGTGCTGTCAGGTGTTAGTCAATGAGCTGCAGATGGTGGATCCACCTGCCCAGGGAAGATTTACATATTCTGCCTCAAAAAGAGTCATTGCTGTCAGGTTGAGACATCACTGCAGAACCATCACTAATGTGATAGAAGGTGTCCAGCTGACCTGGGACAAATGACAGCTCCCAGGCTGCTTCAGGGTATGAGTACCATACAGGATAACAGAAACTCATCTTACCCGGACTTGTTTGAATTACACCTCAAAAAGCCTTCTAAGCCTCCTTGCAGGGTATTTAGCACACTACAGAGTCAGCCAAGACAAGGAAAGGCAGCATTGCTTTTGTCTTCTTGTCTGGTATCAAACGCAGGACGGTCACTTCAGGAAAGAAAATTTTCACTTTATTTATTTCTTTGGCTGCAACAATCAGAGCCAAAACTAAAAGGATTTTTGCTCATTTTCAGACTGTCACAGACAACAGGTTTGATAATAAAGCTCATTGATAGCTTGTCAGGAAAGTACTTTGCAGCCGCTGTCCTGATAAATTTCAGCACAAGTATTGGCAAGGCTGCTGAAGCAAGAAAACAACAAAATTATTTCTCTCTATAGGGCTTTCCCAGTCAATTTTTGGTCATCTCACATATGATTTTACATATTCAAGCTGAAGACATTGTAACCTGCCACCATGCCACACAGATCCCAGGCAGCTGGATGTCGCCATAACTCTGGTTCCCCCCAGAGACATTTGCAGCTGATGGTTATTGCATTTCTCATGGATTTGGGTATCTGTTCCTATAATTAATTCTCTCTTTTACTTCTGGGTGGATGGCAGACTCCAATCTACCCTTGAGAGTAAGATAAGCAATTGCTTCTTTGCCTGGATAATATATCTTAGCTGGATAACAGCAAAATCAGAATTAGGCATGAAGTGTGCAGCCCCTTTGCACCTCTAAGTTGTGCAGAACACATTTCTTCACCTGTGCAGCTATGGGGAGATTGCCAGATGTTTTCTCCCTCATCCAAATTTGCTGCTCACAGAAGCATTGTGCAAGATCATGGTTTTCAGCCCCTACTGCTAAAGCGCTTCATGACCGAAGGTTAAGGGTATGTAGAAAGCTCCTTCCAGACCCATGCAAGCATGCAGATGGATGCTACTAGGCTTTCTTCACCGGTACACCACTTTTTATAGTAAGAAGAGAACTTGTCTTAGCAGAATTCACAAAAAAATCAGTCAGAGACCATTGAATAAACTTCTTAAGGGCCAAAGTTCTATCATAGACCTTGTTTCCTTCAATTCTAATGGAAAATTTCATTTTCAGCTGCCTTTTCTGCCCCAGATACACCATAAATTTGTCTGTTTTAAAAAAGCATACGTAAACCCCACAAAACACTCTTTCAAAATAAGTCACTCCACCTCACCTGCTTTTCTCCCCAGGGAAAATCTCTAAAAGGTAAACCTCGTATATGAGAAAAGTAGTCATGTTAATTGATGCACTGTGGGAAAACCTTTAGGTAACACAGTTGTGAGTGCAACAGCAACTTCTCTATAGAATGAAACGTAAATGTCCGGTAACCAAATACTTCATGTGCATTGAAAATATTGTATATAATGCTTTGATTCAGGTAATTTAAGTAATTTCATAATCAAAAGGTTTTATGAAGCACATTTTGCTCTTACAGGAACTCATCCATAGACACAATAGTGCATAGGTAAATAACATGTATATTTTTATACCCAAAATGACTCACAAAATGGATAATTTGTAAGTACATAAAAACTTTATTTCTAAACATTTCTATGCCTTTCTTATCAAGAAGCTTACCTTTCCCTCTGATTTGTTGTGGATGGCCAACAATCCACACCTTCCTCCCATCGCTTTGCTCTCTTTCTTAAAACCAAAGGAATCAAACACTGCTACATAAAAGTAGACCAATTATATTTTGAAAATCTTAGAAAAATAGACATGCAGGAATGTGTAGCTCTTATGGATTTCAATAACTAACCAGTCCATACCAAAGCTTATTTTTCATGGATCTTATTACTGGGTTTGCACAGGGGTGGGGAGAATAAGCTCTGAATAGCGAAGAGTAATGCAGGTGAAACCAATGGTAAGTCTGTCCTGCAAAATCCATTTTCCTGGAGCTGTGGTTTGGTTGAAGTGAATGTTAGTTACTGGGAGAAGGGTTAGCTTCACCTTGTACAGTTTCTGTTACTTGCTTTGTTGTTTGATTACATATTTGTGAGCACCTACACCAGTGTTTTTGCAGAACTTCAAAAGAGGGTGGAATGGTGCTTTGACAAGTTTTATATCCCAAGAAATAGTCCTGAGCTATAACAGGTTATAAAATGCTGTGAATTGCCTTGGAATACTGAGCTGGATGGGCTTCAGTAAGCATTACAGAGAAAGGCTATCCCGGCCTCTGATCCTCACCAGAAAGGACTCACAGAGAAGACAGATACTCTCTGCTGTTCTCTGGCTAGTTTCTTCCACTGTTGACTACTCATGTATTTTGTGGGTAAATATTTTTTTCAATCTAAATGAATTACTTAAAAAAAAATAATTCAGCAAGTATGCCGGGAGGAGACAGATACCAGATCTCCCCTTGTTAACTTTCTTCAAGAGGTGATCAAAAGTTCCTCACAGAAGATCTCTCTGAGCAGCCAGCCAACAAACTGGTTGGTTAGAACCAACAGCCTTAAGTCACCCCAATTTTTGCTCCTGATGGATGCTGAGCACCTTAAGATGAAATTGAAAATCCAGGCTATAATTTCAGTGCTGGTCCTTTCATTTACCAACAATCTGGTCCTTCTTACTCATTCAGTGTTCCTGGAGAAGGGAATCTGCACTGAGTTGTCTGACGGGATCCCCTTTCCCCTGGAAGTCAGAGGTAGAAAGGGAGGCAGATGCTCCAGACTGTGGCCTGCTTGCAGATACAGTCTGCAGAGGAGCCAGGAACAGCTGAGGCAGGTGATGGCATCAAGATTGGTGAGAATTTGGTGCTTGCTCTGTGAATGCCTCAGAAAAGTGCTGTAAGTAGCTGTATCTTGAAAGAACTGTTTAAAAGATAATTGTATAGTTAATTTTTGGCTGGATGCTGTAACCTTAAATCATCCTCTCTTATTTTACTCTTTCACGGAGTGTAGAAGTCAACAATGTCCCCCAAAATGTACAACCAGAATGGATTCCCTCCAGCTCCTCTGAAACTCAAAGTGCTGATGAGGCTAAGTGATACTCATGTTTGTGTTAGAGCAAAAGTGATACTCATGTTTGTGTTAGAGCAATAAGAGGCTGATATAATCCCTCTCCTGGGACCTAGGGGATTCTAAATCCTAGTTCCTTCCCCCCCTCAAATAGCTTCTGTATTTGATCATTGCATCGATGTGTGTCCATGGGAGAGTGTCTTCTAGCACCATAGGCTGAGAATGTGTAAAAGCAGGCTCTGCCTGAGCACCCAGCTTTGCGATATCGGCACCCATAAGAGAGGCTCAAACCTGGTGTCCCTCCTCCAGCCTATGCACTATGTTGGGAGAGAAGGTTGGTGTCTGTAGCCTTCCCCCGTCCAAGAAGTGCTCCTCACCCCCACTTCTGCTCCTTGCTGAAAAGCAAGTGCTGACCCCAGTTACTTTGACTCTAATGTCTGAGTGAAATCAAGTGTAACATGTGGTGGGTCATCTACAACATATCTGCAGCACACAAAACAGCCCACAACCTAAGGATGCCTGTGGTGTTGGCTGCTGGGGAGTGTGATATTGAAACTCTTCATTTGTGAGTCCCAAAGAGAAGGGGCGCACGGGATGCTGAGGTTGTGAGATCTGCCCAGGAGGTGTTGTGAGGGATCTGGGACCCTCTTGAGGTCCCAGCACCTACCACTGTGTAGCTAGCTCCTCCAGATGCTAAGGGCTGGGGAACAGGGGAGGATATGGGAACATTGGCAGTGATATTGCACCCCTTTGATCGCTGCAAGAAAAAAATCTTGTAACCTCTAAAGGAATTTGCTGTTCCTGAGTCAGAGGCTCACAGTACTTGAAATAAGGAATGTTGAGGGCACTGCTGCACCTCTACGTGACTGAAAATATGATGCCTTTCCACTGTGATGCTGGCATTTCTGATTCATTCTCTGCATCCTCCCTCATACCACCTACCAGACCCTTACTCTGGCCTGCTGTGTGTCCTGAAGATAAACATCACCCTTGACAGTTTTCAGCAGCTGGAGATTCAAAATAGCCAGTGGATTAAAAAAGCTCAATGTACCAAGCTAGGTAGTTAATATTAGATGAGTTAGCAGTGCAAAATCTGCTGCTGCAATGAGATGCAGCCTTGTCCAGTGTGGAGCATATTCCCCTACAAACTGTTAAAGTGTGTCTTGAGGGAACCTCAGGGAAGCAGCTACTCAAGAATCAGTGGTTGTCTATTCTGCAAAGTTAAACAAAGAAGCACAGAGAAACTCAGAATAAAAAACCTAGAGTTCAACAGTATTTTCTTTTAGGTTTGGGTGTATTAGTAACCTTAAAAAATCATTGTGAAAGCAAACAAATTTTGCAAACCATCTTCCTGGATGATTTACAGGTGAGGGTGTTTATAACAGTACAATTGCATGTAAATCCAAGAACAACTAGAAAGGCAGCCTGGCCCCGGGCTGAGAGATGGTTTACAGGCACTTGTGGGGTTTAATGACTGTGGTTATTGCAGCATTTAAACAATTCATGAGATAAATGGTGGAGATAAAATCTAGATATCACTGTTTCTTAGAGCTGTGGGGAGACTTATATGCCTAGATGGCCACTTCTTACAGGTAGTTTGATGAGGGTGTTTGCTTTTGAAAACTCACTTAGGATATCAGATGCTCTGTCTCTAATCTCTTTCACCCAACAAGAAGCAACTTGTTTGTTCCCCTGAATAAAACCCTACTCCTAATTCTCACCCTCTCTATCATGCTAGCTGACTTCTGAAAGAGCTGGGTTTTAGGAAACCCTGGAGAATACAATCAATTAAACATTTCCTCCCACAATACTCCCTGTAATAAAGGGAAAATGCTGCAATGGAAACTTTTAATGATGTTTCTTTGGAAAATATGGTATAACAAGTTAAAAGGAGAATTTGCCTCTTGCAGTCTCTGTCTAAGATCAGTGCTATCTTTGAAGCTTGGTTTGGAGAGATGCCACAACTCTGAAAGAGGCAACTGCTGTTGTGCTGTTTGCTTTCAACTCAATGAGATAAAAACAGGGGAAAAATTCCTTTATGACTTTTATCAGTGACCCTTATCAATGGCTTTTCTACAGGACAAAATGCAAGTTTGAGGTCTATGAATCTCATAGGAATTTGCCTGACGGCATTTGCTCAGGAATGATATCTGAGACATGAAGGACTGTAAGTGGAGCTAAGGGCTAAATGCTGATCTTTGCTATTTAATTAAACTACACTCTGACCCCTGCCTTGGGTCTTGGTTGCTGACCCTGTTAAATTCTGAGACCGGTCCTTGTCATTGGTTTGACCACACCACCCAATTCCCTTCCAGAAATTTCCCAGTCATGATCTCCAAAATAAAAAGTATTTTCCAAGTAGCAGGCAAATGGAGAGGATAAGACTTGGAATATGAGCCCATGTAAGTTACTGTTCAGCTTCGTGCCTGATATTGAGGAGGAGGCAGGACTAAGGGTTCATCTTCTCCACAAGAAGCTGTTTATAAAAAAGATGTTAATGTCTGTCAAGGTGTTTTTTTTCAGGTTTCCACTTCTGGCTGTCCAGCTGGGCATCATAGGAGAGATAAAGTGATTTCTAAGTGACCCTTTAAGAGGAATAGCTCTGTTGAGGAAAATGAAATGACAGCAAAATGTGCTTCTGAGAATCAGACTTATGCAGGGCTAGTTAGTGAGGCAGACTTAGGCTGAAAGAGGAGGTGCAAAGCAGCTGTGAAAACGATGCTTTAAAAGCCCAGAGGTACTCTTCTTCTGAGTGTATGGCAGCAGAGCATGGTTATATTGCAGAGTGATGGCAATTTCTGCACAATGGACAGGGTGTTCATAGTAATAATGTGTGCTTAATGGGGAAATATCTTCCATCAGCCTAAAAGATGGATAGGTGGTTTTGAGGAAGAAAGAAAGAAAGAAGGAGATTGATGGTGATACAGCAAAGCTGTAAAAGGTTATTGAGCAGTGCAAGTTACAGTCTTTGGTCTGTGTCACTGAAAACTACTCTCTAGGGAGTTTTCTCAAGCAGTGTACAGCAACCTGAATGCTGATGACACCAGCTCAGAGCAGAGAATAGTGCTTTCAAAAGCGGCTGTGTTGCTTCAATGAGACACGTGTCTATAAGTGGCTTGGACAATTCTGGAAATAGTCTCTACTTAAATGCAGGCACACTAACCCATGGTACTGAGGATGAGCTAATACTCTGCAGTGTTTAAAATGTGATTTTGCTAGAGGTCTGTGCTTCTTTGTTGTTTGAGAGATCATCCTCTTCCCTAAGGTATTTTGGAACATGCTGAGGAGGTCAGCAGCTCAGGATGAGTTTGGACTGACAGTGGTAGGAGTGATTTTTAAATTATTACTAGTTTTTTCAACTTCTTTCAAAATACGTTGTTAGAAGCCCCATCTAGATATGACAAAATGTGTGGAATTTCTCCAGTAGCTGCAGCTGGAACAGTATCACTTCTATGCTGCACTATACTGAAGAGCTGTTAGTTAAAAATGGAAATAGTTTGTGTTCTCTGGATCTGAAGTTGCATTTGATAAGGATCAAGAGGCTGTGGTGATGAAATTAAATAGGCCAGTTATTCAAAGGTAACATTCCTGAAATAAACTGTGCAAACACTTTCATGTATAACTGATACATTTCAAATGCCACTTGTACAGGGAAGGAATGTTAGTGTTGGACCTAAATTCTTGTCAGGAAGATGACAAGGATGGGAGTCTTCAAAGACTGCTGGTGCCCTAGGATGGGTGGAGTGTAAAACTTACAAAGTCTTTTCTTACTTTTCTTATCTTTGAGCAAGATTTCCTTCAGATAATAGGCAAAAAATAAGAGTGAATATAAGCAGCTTCTGACTACAACAAATGATCTTCTTCTGGTGGGTTATGAGCACTGCGAATTACCCATAGAAAATTCAGATTGGAAGTAAAATTAGTGATTGTACAATAACTGTTTCTGAATTTGTTTTAAATAACCACCACTTCTGTGTAGTATCTTTCAGCCTAGGTTTTAAAGCACTTTGCAGACCTTAATTACTTCCACCTACCATGTAGCAGGACAAGAGCAGAGATGATGACGCAAAGAAAGCAAGAACAATATAAGACAGTCTGCATGACTGTTGGAAGAATCTCTGGCCAGACTGAGGTGTGTCCTTAAGGCTTTATGGCCTTCAATGAAACCATGCCAACTTCCCATTATTTTCGATCTGATTCTTCAAGGGATATCCACTTCAATGTCACTATATACATGAATGAGACAAATACAGGAAATAGGGAGTTCAAAAGAAATGTACTTAATAATATTGGAAAATATATGAACTATAGGTCCACTTACAGCCAGTTACTCAGCAAATGTTAAAGTGCTTTGAGTATATGAGAACTGTAGGTCTGAGTAGCCCTAATTGCATCATTGTCCCTGCTCCTTATTATTTAAATACCCTTTAAGAATCATTTATCTACTTTAGTGTCTTCTCACTTTAAAAAACCCCATGTATTAGGGAGTGAAAAGAGGGAAGGGAATATCCCTCTTTTCAAAGTAACTGTGGCCAGAGTTTCAGTATTGAACGTCTGGAAGCCAAAATGACGTCAAATAAGGCTGTCCAGCATCAGAGAAGCTGCTTTATCCTCCTGCACAAAGGAAGGGTAATGTCATGTGCCAAGAGCATTGCCCTTGCCCAGTTTCTTCCTAACCTCTAGTAACAGGGACTGCATAGATCCCCTCTACAATCTGCTCCCATCTTACACTAATTTATCACTCCAGAAAGCTTTTCTAAGAGATATTGAAGTCCCCCTGGTTGTACCTAAAAACCATGAAAATATGTTTTCTACATTGAGCATGGGGAAGAATTTATTCCCTTATGTATGTGAGACTTAAATTTCTCCCCTCGGGCTGCAAAGCAATAGCAGGTTTCCTTTGGCAGCAAAGCTGGCAAAGAGCAGATCTGTTTTCTTGCTGTGGAGTGGTTCCCCTCTTCCTTTGCTCATACCAGTCCCTTTCTGCCTGAGACTCTGCTGGGAGTTCAGCATGGTGACTGAGGTCTTTTTCTCTGCTTCTCTTACTTATCTAGACATAACCTCAGACGTGGATCCCAGCCCAGCCCTAGAACTACTGAGATGAAACTGCTGTAGAGAGGGCACTTCCGTGGGGGTTTACCTCTGAGGAAAACACAACACTCTTCATGCTCTGTCTTATCCAGCTTTAACAGCCCAGCTATGAACTCCTTGCTATTACATATTCCTTGAAGTACAGAGTCCAAAGCACTGTACAATTTGTCAGCCCCTGTAACTCTTCACTGGAGTGGAGATTTTTTCCATATATATTAAAACATAGCACACCTCTTCGTATATCCTAGCACATCCCTACATATATCTTTGTCTTCTATAAAAGTGTCATAGACTGATTCATATTCACCTTGTGACTTGTTGTGTTTAAAAATATGTATATTGGCTATGTCCTTGTGCTCTTGAGTATACAAAGTGTAGTTGTTTTTCTCATGTACTCTGTACAATGGATTTATTTCTGCCTGAAACAAAACCTGTTTAAAATATCCCATTATAGGGAAAGAAATATCCTAAATAAAGCCTGTTTTCTTTTTAAGTCTCTTAAATGTTAAGGTCTATGTGAATGCTCTGCTGGAAACGGAATCAATGTGGGATTTTTTTTCTGCAGTATTTGTGGGGCTTTTTGATATTGGGGCAGAGTTTGATTTGGCTTGTTAGACTATTTAACTATCAGGCACATAATCTCTCAACATCATTCTGTGAAGTAAGGGCAGTCCTGTAGAGCCCACTCTTGGAGTTGTGCAGAGCTACGTGGAGACAAACTTGAAGCCTCTGGCACTGATATTGCCTTCCTCTCTTCCCCTTGGGTGAATGCTAGCCATGACGTGGTGTCAATGGCAGGCAGTACTGCTGCCCTAGGGTGGACAGTGCTGTAGAAAAGATGTCCCTCTGAAATCCTGCTGGCCTGTGGCTTACTGCCATGTTGCATCACACCAAAGCTTAGGAAGGGATGCTCATGTGTTTGAGGAAAAG
Organism: Dromococcyx pavoninus; assembly: GCA_033558185.1. NCBI lineage: Eukaryota > Metazoa > Chordata > Aves > Cuculiformes > Neomorphidae > Dromococcyx > Dromococcyx pavoninus. Next base: position 4,598,284 of record JAUMJL010000212.1, read on the forward strand.
GAATGCAACTACTGCATTAATGTCACCCTTACCTTTTGCAAATCTATTACCTCATGTTTTTTTCCCAGCAAGAGTTTTAGGAGCTCTAAGAGTTTTTTGTGATGTTGATGGTGACTTTATATTTTTCCCTCCTTGAATTATATTTGACAGCAGCAGAACGATAATAAATATCACTTTTTACAGAAGGGGAAAGATTCTATTCTATTTCTTAGAAGAGACCTAATTGGTGCTTGTCAAGACCAAAATACTTTTAGGAATCATGAGTTCTCTGTCAGGTAAAACACAAGGCATGCAAGTACCTCCGGTAGTCTGCCTTACCAAATAAAGCAGAATCACAAAAAGGGACTTGGTCATATTCTCTGCCACTGACAATACTCAAATCACTTCAAAATGACTTAAAATGTATTTTGCTTGTGTTTATATTGTTAGCAATGGGCTTGGGTGTACAAGCTGGAATATGAGTAAACTTAAGCATTTGATTCAGCCCTGTCTTTATATAGCGTATATGTAAAACCTTCTTGCTATTGAGTACTAGAAATCTGAAACTTTGCTGCCATTGCCTTGCCTTATATGCCCTTACACATGTACATAAGTAAATAAAATCCATCTTTTCAGTGCTGAGGATGCTTTGCTTGTAAGCATAGGTCTCACTTCAAATGACCTGCAAGCTTAGTGGTCTCTTCTACTGTTTTATGCAAAGGAATAAAGTCTTAAAATTTTTTTGAATAGTTGAATACTCTCTTCAAGTCACTTAAAAGAGTCTGACAAAGACATTTATAAACATTTAAACTCTTCTTTTTGAAACTTATGATCTGTGAGTCTTCATAAGACACTTTGAAACTATGGGGTACTGGTAACTTACTCTGGCCATGAAGACCCAGTTCTTTGCAACAGTATCATGGGTATGTGTGCATCCACATGTATTTATATCTGTATTACACTGGGGCCCAAGTGGGGAGCTTTTATTTAAATGAACTGGCTCACATAAGGCTTGTATGGATTCCAGTGTACCAACATGATTAAAGAAGGGCTGAACTGCAAATTTTTTATACAAATTGAGAGCGTATATTTGGACCTTGGGATCTACTTTATTGTTTTAATTTTAGTAACGCAGATAAGAATATAGCAGTTCACGCAGCCTGCTCAATTCATGCTATAAAAGTAGCCAAGCATTTAACTTGATCTACTGTTCTTTATAGTCTTCTGTATAAAACTCTCTTTAGTTCTTGGAAGATTAGAAACGAAACAAAGGACCTAATTTCACTGCTGGATACAGCAGTGTTCTCTCTATGAGCTCATTCAGGAATTTCTAATCTTTCACAGCTGACCTACAACAGTTTTCCCCTGTAAGTCCATTAAACAATTTCTGATACACGTTGTTGGGATCAGAACTGAGCTGGGCATATTCAGCATTCTGTCAAAGAGCTGAAAGCATACAAGGCTTCAGCAGAGAAGGTGGTGTCATTCATTAATGGAAAACAATCTGAATGAGCCTGACAGCTTAAATCACTATAATTGTGTACCTCTTCAGCGAGACACCTCATATTTTTAAGGTTAATAACATCAAAATAGAGGCTCATAAAGAATTATTGCGACAAACATCAAGGGTGCATGTGAAACAAAGCAGAGGAAATGTCTCTTTTCCCCTTTGAGGAATAGAAAACAGATGGAAGATGGTGGCATAAAGTTAATGTTTCATCTTCAGGATGGAATATTTTACTCAGTATAAAACAAAACATTTAATTATATTCATCCAGGAAATGTTTTAAATATGTCGCTTGGTACACAACTTTATAACTATCTGAAGCTAAAAACCATGGAGAATGTAATAGATCACATTTGATACTCATTCAAAGGCACAAAACAAGGAAGAAATGTTGAGACCTGTGGGAAGGAACAGTGCTCATAATAAGAAGAACTACTTGCTAGTAATGGGGCAAAGTCATGCTCTCTCGACTTAAGAAAAAAGGTACATCAGGTAGAGCTTGGCAAAAATCTCCTTAAGTTGGTAGAAGAGGCAGTAAGTGCAACCACCATCAGCTCTCCAGCAGTTCACTCCCATGTCCTTTCCCACCTTTCCCTTCCCTTACTCCACCAAGGAAATTCTGGTAGATAAAATATCCCAGATTTCCCAGTGCCATGTGTAATTGATATTAGCCATGTAGTTAGAATAGGTCAGTTGTTGAAATAGCTGCCTTGATAGCACAGAATGGCAAAATGCAGGCTTACACCTACACCCTTATTGCCCTCACCCACCCTTTCCAAAAGACCTCTCTACATGAAATACTAGTTAGTTTGAGAGTAATTCTTCCACTTTGTTCGCTTAGCTTGATCATGTGCCAACAGCACATAAAGGTTTGTATGAGTAAGAGCTAAGAGATTCATCCAGGCACCCCCTGTCACTAGCATCATGGGTAGTGATTAGGAAGGTCAATAATTGAGCCCAAGTTTGTGCTTTGAATTAGACATAGGATCTAGGAGCAACCCCTGTGCTGACAGCCCAGCTATTCAGCACCCCTAATGACCACCCATCCCTGCTCTAAGGATTAGCTTTCTTTTTGGGCAGAATAGATCATCTTGAGCCTCACTAAAGCAGCAGGGTGAAAGCCTTATGTGGTGTCAGAATTGCAGAATTTTAAGACTGAAGGGCTGAGTTTCTCCAACACGCTGCATCCCTCACCTGCTCTTATGGCAGTGCTATGTGTATGAAGTTCCTTTCTGACTCTCATTCTGAGCAATCAAGTGCCTTTTTTATGAGACTGGTGTTTCCAAGGCCCTTAAGTCCTATGGATGTTATATGAAATGGACTGAGAAATAAACTTACTTCTTCTCCCTTTTGAAAAGAGTTGGAGTGTTATTTACTTGTGAGTGGGATCAAGAATGGCAGATGCTTAGTATCTGGCAGAATTCGGCACAGTGAAATCTGGCTGTAAAAGGGGGCAAAAAAAATGGGTTTGAGATTTGGTCAAAATGTCTGAATGTGCAGTGCAGGTCTTTAACATCCTATCTGATCTGTTGTATTTCTCTTACATTTCATAGAATCATAGAATACTAGAATTGCTTGGTTGGAAAAGACCTTTGAGATCATCAAGTCCAAATGCACCTGCCTATTACTAAACCACATCCCTAAGCACTTCATCTACCCATCTCCAGTGATGGTGACCGAACCGCCTCCACGGACAGCTGGTTCCGGTGCCAGACCACCCTTTTGATGAAGAAATTTTTCCTGACGTCTAATCTGAACCTCCCGTGATGCAACTTGAGGCCATTTCCTCTCGACCTATCAGCTGCCACTTGAGGCAAGAGACCAACACCCACCCTGTTACAACCTCCTTTTAGGTAGTTGTAGGCTGTGATAAGGCCTCCCCTCAGCCTCCTCTTCTCTGGGCTAAACAACCCCGGTTCCCTCAGCTGCTTCTCATAAGACTTGTTTTCCAGCTCCTTTGTCATTCTGCAGACATGCTCCAGCACCTCTGGCAGCTTTGAACAATGCTTCATGGGGAAGTAGAGTTGACTTTTGGAGACTACCCAGAAAAGTCCCAGGTACTTACAAGACTGTAGTTTAATTTTGAACTTGGTACTTTCTATTCTTTTCTGTATCTACTCGATTTCTATGAAATAGCCATACAGAAAGTTTTTAGACCAGAAAGTAATACATGTACAGAATATTATTCAAAAGACAATCCCTAGGCTCCCTGTAATGGTGCTTTTATTAGGGGGAAGAAATAACCCCCCTTTTTTCTCTTTTAATATTATTGGAAGTTGAGCAGTGTGTGATCCAATTCACAATTTGCTGTCATAATTACTTCAATTTAAATTATAGAAACAATAATTTTTTGTTAATATTTGTGAAAAACAGTTCAGATGATAGGAGCTTTTGCTTTTCAGCAGTTGATTTTGGATTGTCTTGCAACCTTCAGACAAAATCAGTAGCCTGAATGCAGCCAAGTTTAAAATGGTTTTATGTCTCCTATGGCAAACTAGCACTTCTATGAATTTATTCATTTGTCTTGCAGAATCCCAGATAGACCATTAGGCTGTTCTAGTTATGAGCAAAGCCATGCTTCTGTGAACTCAAAGTCACCAATGCATAAATGTACCTTCTGAAAATCTTCCATGTGGGACCACATTTATTTTGTTAGGCTCAGGTGTCTGGTGGGAATGACTTAAGAAACAGTTAAAAAATGAATTTATTAAGTGAGAATAAAGTGATGTCTTTGCATGACTTGTCTGCAAAAAGTTTTCATCAAATCATCCTTTAGCATTCAGAAAACCTTTTGAAAATATTTAAATTTTGGAATGACCTCAGAGATGATGAATAATGAAGGACTAAACTATAGCCAAGTCCCATTTGATCATGTCGGTGGGATTTTATGATGTACTGAGATGTCTTGAGACAAAAGTGGTGTGGTGGGTTGACCCCAGCCAGCAGCTAAGCACCCACACAGCTGCTGAATTTTCTTTCAGGTTGGATGGGGAGAGAATAGGAAAAGTGAAAGTGAGAAAATCTGTTGGTCAAGGTTATGGAAGTTTAATAAATAAAAAAGAAAACAAATGATGCAAAAGAAATTATTCATCACCTCCTACAGGCAGACTGATGTACCAAGTTATGGCTACCTAGGAAAACAAGGCTTCCCATCTCTTCACTGCTGAGCACTGTACCATTCGGCATGGAGCTTTCCTTTGGCTAGTTCGGGTCAGCTGTTTTGATTTTGTTTCTTCTCAACACCTTGCCTGCTCCTGACCTATTTGCTGGGGTGGGTCAGAGTGAGAAACAGAGAAGATCTTGATGCTGTGCAGGAACTGTACAGCGACAGCCAAAACGCTGGCACATTGCCAATACTGTTTTGCTCACGGATCCAAAGCACAGCACCGTATGGGATCCTATGAAGAAAGCGAATTGCATCCCAGTCAGACCCAGTACAACAGCAAATTTCAGACTGCATGTCTGATAATGTACCTTTGATCAGCAAGCTGGTGGCAAATGAAGAAGGTGGGGGATGACTTTTTTTCATCTTTGTTATTATCAGCACACAGTAGATTTCACATGAACAAAACCAGGCTTGCTTAACACCTATGCCTTGTAGCAGATACAGAATTGCTAGGGAAAAAATAGGCAAATGCCTGTTTTTCTCTAGAAATCTACACTTTCAAATTGCATTTCTTTTTTTTATGAAAAAATACTGGTAGTGTTTCTCAGATCTGTTAGTCTAGATATTTAATTTAATTATTTAAACTCTATCCTATCCCATTCATACAAGCATGCCCTCAAAGTCCCCATGTGCTCCATAAAAAATGCCAATGGATTTGAAAGGTAAACATAGTTTAAGATTTCTGTGTGTTGGGGTAAATGGGAAGGAATCATAATGTTTTCCTTTAGGAACAGGGATAAAGACCTCATTTCATGGATAGTTTACATTTGTATTTTTCTATGCGGTTTGCCTGTTTAGGGCAGTGATATAGTAAAATGTGATTGTTTTACTGAAATTACAGTGCTGGCTTCCAACTATCTATAAACCCTGGTGCAAGGAGACTTCCATTTACTGCTTCTTGCCAAGCAGTAATGAAATTAGTTCATAACGTGACGTTCTAAAGCAGTTGGCTCCACAAACCTATTTGTCAAATCACTCTAATACAATAAAAAAATTAAAGCTTTTCTGTATTTAAAAGTGAATTTGGAAAGCTGTTCCCCTTGAGGTAATTGTCTGATGATTAGAGGTGATCTGAAGTGGAGAACCTGGGCACAGGAAATTCCTGAGTGATGGGAAGGTTCTCTCTGCTCCCTAAAGGCAAAAAAATTTTCAGTAGGTTTTAAAGGTTAGTGCGATATCCAACCCCAGTGTTGGCTCCAGTGCAAATGTCACAGCTTGGACTGAAGCAGCAGCCTGGAGGAACACACCAAGTGACTGATGAGATGAAAGTTGAATAGGTTAATTTTGTATAGTAGTCTTTTCACGAGTGAGTCCTGGTACCTGGTGGTTAGATGAAACCCAGCCACCAACAATGTCAGTAGCTATTCTCTTCTGCTTGGTCATCATTTTCTGCTGAGCCATGCTTTGCTCTTGCCTTTTCTTCTGCATAAGTAGAAGGAAGTTGAGCCCTAACTGTAACAACTTTCAAGAAGAATATACCTTTTGTATGTATAATTCCTTTGAAGTCCAAGTTCGGAAAAGACCCTGGTTCTGCAAGTCATTTTTGGCTCTTAGTTACTCCAGGGCTACTTTTGAAATAAACTGGAAATTGTCTGAGACAATGGGTAGGACTCCTGTGACTTGAATTAGTAAGTAGTGGTTTATCAGGTAGACCCCTATCACTTTCTGATGGGAGATCAAATCTAGGTTAAGTCCCCTAAATACAAGCAACTACATATAAAATGTCTGAGTTCCCATTACCATTAATGAAGATCTAGTAAAAGCAATCAATGAACGATGCAGCTGACTAACCACTAGGTGCTTGCTTTATGGTGAGCTGAATTGCTCTTCAAGCTCCAGTGACTGTAATGGGAGCTTAGAAACCTAATGTACCTGAAGATACCTAAATTTAAGCTTTTGTGTCAAACTGATTCCTGTACCCAATGTTCCCTAGTCAATGAAGAGCAACAGGCCATTTTAGAGAGTACTTAGTTTGATCCATTTTAGAAGATCTTAGGGAATGCATTAATTTCCTCCTACCCAACAGGAGAGTAAAGATACATGTTTAAGGCAGCTGTAAAGCTAAGCAATTCTAAAACTTTCCTGTTGTTTCAATCCCCATGCTATAATCACCGGAACCTAAATTAAGGTATGATTCTTCATATGTATCATCTATTTCTTCAAAAAAGACCTGGGGGAACTGCCTTTGCCCCCCATCTTCCAAAATATATGTATGTATATCTTCAGGCTTAGTTAAGGGCAGAAAAGTCTTTTTGTTTTTCTCCTATAACTATCTTTAAAATTAATTTTTTTTTCATAAAATATATAATCAGTGTTGTGGTTATCTTTGTAAAATATTGTCCGAGCTAAAAGTTTAGTAGAACACTAGAGCTGGGTTTCTATGTGTCCTGTACAAGTAGAGTTAAAACTGTATGTCTCACTCCTGTATTATCAACAGGAACTGACATGTTTAGTTGTAATATTTGTTTACTTTCTAGCAAGAAGGCAAATCATTGCATAGATTAAAGATATGAGACATATATTGTAGTCTGAATGGCAGTCGTTAGAAGATGAAGGACTAACAAGTTCTGTGGCTCTGGCCCAATAAGTCAATTAACCTATAATTGAGAAATCTCTTCCTTTACATGTGAGTGTGAAACTTTGACTTCTCCATTTTCTGTATACATTAATTTATCATCCCTTCCATTATTCTTTTTGATACAAGTAGTCTTCAAGAGACTATACAATGCCAGAATACTGGCCTCTCTTCTAACTCAAAACCAATCCTCAATTCTTCTGAAATCATGAATAGTTGAGCAGAAAGTGTGTGATCAATAGAACTTTTGCAAGACAGACCATACAAGAGGAAGAGTTTTGCATTTAACACGAAACCTGTGTTTGTGTCAAATGATGCAATGGAAATCAAATATCCTAGAAAAGTAAAAACTTTCACAGGATGTCTCTGGTGTTCACTCATGGGACTTCAGTCACTAACAAAATGATGCTGAAGAATCCTTTTAAGCTCTAATTATTGACATTCACTTTACATTAATTCCTCTTTATTATCTAGTAGATGCATGATTGATTTTACTGCTAGGTATTTGCTTGTCCTCATAGTTTGACTGTTTCTTCTGGAATGCACATCAGAAAGAATCAGTCAGTGTTGGAAACACATTAATGAGCTTTATAGGAGCCTAGATTCAAGGGAGAAGAAGTTGGATCCTCTGGTAGCTGTTTCCCACTGAGAGTGTGAATGTTGCCCGAACAGAGTAAAGTAAATAACTGAGCTAAAGATGCTCAATTATTTCTTTAAAGAAGGTTTGGTGGTCTGACGGAGATCCCAAAACTGATCAGCTGCAGAAACACTGCTGTCTAATCTTTGCTGAAGACTGCCCGAGGAAACAACCAAGCTCTATTCAAGAAGGATCCTTCTAAACCCATTGTGTTTTACATTATGTTCTTCTGTATGTTGTCTTTCTGGTCACCTTGTGATTAGTGAAACAATGTGGACACCTAACTCTTGAAGATTTCAGGCACTCACCAAGAGCTGCAGCAGTACCACTTGTTCTATCTTGATCCATCTTCTTCATCTTCGTCTTCCTTAACACCTTTCCGAATATCAATTCTGAAATTTTAAAATTGAATTATTTTGCCTTTGTGTCTAGAATGGCAAACTATGTTCTTAGATAAATACCTGAATAATTTCAACTTTTTTTTTTATTTCAACTTTTTCTTTTATTTTTATCCTAATAAAAGGAAGGTGTTGGCAAGAGAGTGCACTTATGGTGCTTGGGTTTTTTTCTCTGTTGATTCATTTTATCAAGGCTTGCACATTTGCACATTATGCACACACACACACAAATCTATTTTGGCATGAAAACAAGTCCCTGATAAATACTTTAAAATGCTTATTTTTAGTTAAGATTCTATTTATATAGTAATCATAGAACCACAGAATCATAGAATCACCCAAGTTGGAAAGGACCCAAAAGGATCATTGAGTTGAAGATAAACGTCAAAGACAAAGCAAGACTTCCAGCAGAATAATTAGTTTCCTTAGAACAGCAGGCAAACCACTCAGTAAGAGGGTATAAAACTTGCAAACTACAGGCCTGCAAAAATAAAGCAAAATACCCTTCTCCTGGCCAAACTGGTCAGACAGCGCATTCCAGTTCCACTTGTAATTTGAGTGATTCATCAGGACTTTGCACCACCACTACTTATTTGTCTACCATTACTGCATAGCTCTTCAATTATGCAGGAGCTCTTGGGTTGCAAAATCTGCTTTAGGAGCAATGTGACTGCAGGATTTTTCATAGACCTAAGTTTGCAGTGAGCAATTTGTGTAATCAAATGGAGACTTCTCAGTGCTTGTGCTTCTCAGGTGGGCGATGCCACCAACTGAGCTGTGCTGTAGCTTGTTTTCAGAAGAGAATAATCCAACCACAAAAGGGTCATATGGTGTGGGGCTGGCAGAGTATGGGGAGATCTGTGAGCATGTGTGTGTGCTTAGAGTTGGTTGAACAAATTCAGAATTGGTAAATACAGAAAGAGTAAGTCTCTGTAAGGGCTTGGGTGTGATAACTCCGCATGGTGACCTTGTGCACATAGGTTAACTCCGCTGCTTATAGTGATTTGAGGCTAAGACTAGAAAACAGGATGAAAGAATTCTGCTCTGTGCTTTGGCATCATTGCCTGTACATTTCTGTCAGTGGTTACACAGATAATTGCTCAAGTGCAGCAAAATGTTTTAGAATAACTCTGCTCTAGTTTTTAATAATGATATTTTGTCTCAGCAAATGTGCCAAAGATCACCGCCAAGATTTTAGATGTTAGCTTACAGTGAACAAGCACTGATTAAAGAAATAATTTTGTCTGCTTCCTAAAAAGAATGCATGGATTTTTATGATGTGGAAAGGCTAATATTTTAGTTCACTGATTATAAGCTTACATCTACCCTATCTTCTGGTTTTAAAGGCTGGATTTAGCAAAGCAGCTTTTCTTCATGAATAAAATTAACTTCTTACAAAAGGCCAGCTGCCCCAGAATGGGGATGTGATGCTTGGTCTCCTTCATACAACACCTTAACAGTCACATACAAAGCAGGAGAGCTGATGGTTGTGTTTCTTTAATGCTGGTAGGAGATGTGAGTCTACCTGGTGTCACAGTGCTTCAGATACAGAGTGTCTGGAAGGAAACCTTATTAATAAAACTGCCAAGAGCTCTGCAGCCAAACCTTGCCCTGAGCACTAGAGCAACAACTTCATTTCAGGAATGAAAGGACATTTTCTTTGCAGAATGACTTTTTTTTTCCTAGCTGCAAGGAGCTCTGTATCTAGTAATTATTCAGTCTTTTCATTTCTGAGGTGTATTACTACGTGTGCACAAGTCTCTGTGCATTGAAGCCTAAGCTGAATTCAGTTCTGCGTGTGTATAATTTGGAGCAAAGCAGTGTGGAGAAAACAATCTGCAAATCCTATTCACACCAATAATTGAAATGAATTAAAAACCACCTGCCTACTAAGATCAGAGAGAACAGGAACCTAAATACCATCCATCTGTAACTTTACTTCACTGCAGCTGTTGCCGGGCTGTTACCCAGGGACCCTGGACAGAGCGGAGCAGCTCTCCCCATGCACCACCTCCAAGGTGGTGTGTAGCTGTGTAGTGAATTGAGGTGGGAGGTGACCCTGTCCCCCTGGCACAGTACCACACTTCAGCACCCTGCTATTGTTTGGCATCCAGTGGGCCAAATCTCTGTCAGCTCAAGGCACTGAGCAAAACGGGCCTGGGGAGAGGCACCAACAGCTTTAGGGATGGAGGCAGTTCGTGCAGACTTAAAGCAAATTTCTGAACATCAGCCTGAGACTATGGCTCTGAGAACATTGTTTTTCCTTCTCTGGCTCCCTGGAGGCCACCATGCAAATAGGGGTAGTGAGCAGGGGGGCACGAGGTGTGTTTGCGTATCTGTAAGGATCTGCAGCACAACAGGGCTGAGACAACTGATACATCATCTGGAGATGGGAACAGATGGGATAGCAGTCCTGTGTGCTGGTGCTGCTGCAGGAAAAGAAAATGAAACATAGGGATAAATCTGAAGATTTGGAAATGGATGCTCATGGTCTATGTCCCTGGCTGAGCGGTGACTACCTGGGGGCAAGGAGAAAATATAACAGTTGGCAACTTCTGCTCCATTCTGTGGGTTCTGGAGAGATGATAAATTCAGGGAAGTAGCACTTTGGTAATGTCTGCCCAAGAGGCAGCACCCAAGGAGCAGTGTCTTGCCCGTGAGCTTTGGGTTTCTGCAAAGTCTTCCCTGCTTTGCAGGATAGCTCTGCATCGAAAGCACTGGAAAAATTTCTGACTTTGACTTTAGGACCAGCAGACCATGGTGAAGAGCTGCCTCTGTGACAACTGCTGGAGCTGTTCTCTGTCTTTGATGGGTTTTTATTCCTTCCCCCTCAGACCATGCTTAGTCACAAACATGTCTCTACACCTGGCCATTGCTGCTGGTGTTGTCTGCAGCCCAGAGGGGGAGGTGGTGGGGAGCTGCTGTAGGCAGAGCACACTTTGCTAGATGACGTACTCTTGCCACAAGGCAGGGGCAAGAGCCAGTGAATTCTAGTGAGTAGCACATCACTGTGGCTTGTTTGGGATGGATCCAATGCCCATTAAAGGCAATGGAAAGACTTCTTTTTCCACTGTGATTTAGAAACTATTATCCTTTATATCTGTCAGGAGTCTTGATTCACAGTAGATGGCACAGCCTGTCACAAATCCTTCAGAAGAAGCAGCAAGAACTTACTTAATACAAGGTGCCTAAAGTGCATATTAAAATGTGTCTCATTTGGTCAAAGCACATGGTCTATAAAGGCTATTTCTGGACAAAGTTTTTTTCAGGGTACTACTCTGTGTTTCTCTCAACAGTTTACAGCCTTTCCTTCTGAAGTCAAAATCTCAGACTTATTTGGGAGTGTTGGTAAGCACTAAGTCTATTATGCAATGTATATGTCCAATGTGCTGGAAAATAACTTTCATTCAAAGGTATTCCAAGCAAGTCATAAGTTAATCAAACAAGCTGTAACTCTCAAGTGTGTGAGTTATTGCTGTTAGTTACCTCTCAACTAAGAAAGAGAACAGCTGTGTGGGTTTTTAAGGTGAATAAAGCTGCCTGTTGCAATGTGTCTAATCCCCAAAGAGGAGGATGAGCCCACACTAACCAGCTCTCTTTCAGCTGTACTTAAAATGATCTGTACCATAAAGGTGCAAGTATTACTCATAACTGTGCTTGTCCTTTTGAGTCTCTTCAGGTCACATTGTACAGATAATAAAAAACTCCAGCTACCTTAAACACTAACTCTTTTGGAACAGAAAGCTAATATTAATCAACCCAACAGATAATACTTTTAGCTAGAAGAGAGTATACGAAGCACAAGTGCTAAGAGGAGGGAGCTGTTCCCACTGCACTGAGCTGTGTAATCTCCAAGAGGCCCTTTTGCCATGTGAGCAGAGGCAACATCCTAGTATCTTGATGTAAATCCCCCAAATTCTCTATTTTTTTGCCCAGTCTTCCATCTGAGTGTTAATATTCCCTCCTGCTGATTGCTCCCTTGAAAGTGAACAAGAGAGACCTCTTCTTCAAGCGGTTGGTGACACCAGTACCTATGCAGGGTGGTATCTGTTACACAGATTCTGTTATGGTTCCTCTCAGAGAAAACAACTCTGTTAAGTGATAATCCTGCTGGCTTTGTTAGGACAACAGGAAGGACATCTCTTCTCTGCTCCACAAGCAGCCACTTTTCTTCCAGTCAGGATGAAGATTAATCCAGAGGGACAGCTGAGGATGCTCTGCCAATAGCAGAGTTAAAAATGTACCTGCTAATTCAGCCAGTGAGAGCAGCTTCCTGTCTGGGATCCCTCTGAGACCAAAATTAACTTGCTCTTTGGCCTCCAAGTGCTGGCATCTGCTGCTAGGTGCAGCACCTCTCTGGAGGTGCAGTTTTATCTCACTTCCAATGAAGGAAAAAAATATTGGCACAAAATTGAGCAAGGGAAGGGAGAATAAGAAAACAGAAAAGCTGTGAGGAAAGGAAGGACCACCTGGGGTTGGGCAAAATCTTACAAGGCCAGTGCCCTTCCCGCTGCTCTTTGACAGTGGGCACGAAAGAGGGGTGAAGACCCAACTTACTCCTTAGGTCCATGCTGTGTCCTTTGTATTAAGGAAGATTTTGTTTCTCAAGTGAAACAGCATGTCAGACTGCAGGATCAGACCTGAGACTGGCATGGAGTGTTGGTCGCTCAGGCTGAATGAAGTGAATTAAGTTTTCTGAGTGTCTTCCTCTCAGCCTGTAACATGTACATGATGTGTTCCTGCCTGTTGATCATGGGGGAGATAAAAGCTTTACTCACATAAGAAACTCATATAATCCAGAAAGATAGTTTTGAAAGATTTACTTTTCTATCTTAGCCTACCAATTTCATTTTTGGATTCCCACAATACAATTCCTCTTTTATGAGGAGATGCTGAGTGAGCTCAGTCTGTTTAGCCTGGGAAAGAGAAGGCTGAGAGGGGATCTTATTGATGCTTATAAATATCTAAAAGGTGGGTATCAAGGGGATGGGGCCAGGATCTTTTTAAATGGACCCTGGCAACAGGACAAGGGCAATGGGCACAGACTGGAACACAGGAAGTTCTGTATGAATATGAAGAAAAACTTCTTTACTGTGAGGGTGACAGAGCACTGGAACAGGTTGGCTAGAGAGGTGGTGAACTTTGCTTCTCTGGAAATACTCAACACCTTCATGGACTTGTTCCTGTGCCACCTGCAGTAGGCGAATTGTTTTAGTAGGGGGGTTGGACCAGATGATCTCCAGAAGTCCCTTCCAATCTCTACAATTCTGTGATTCTTGAATCTGTGAAATGCAGAGAAGAGAGATCTTTGTAACAGTGGTTGTAATAAATACATGTTTTTCTTTTTCCTCATGAAACAATATGTTTTGGGCTTCAGCTTTTTTCATAGTCCCTCTAGCTTTCTCACACACACTAATAACCTCTCTTTCTTCCCATTCAGAAATGAAACCAGAAGGTCTGTGTAAGGTCAAGTAGATTAGCGGAATAAATCAAGTTAAGAAATGAAGAAACATCACTCTTCAAAGCAGGTTTGTGACAAAATAAAAACATTTTTCTTTATTATTTGATTGCTGTAATCAAATATACTCAAAACGCTAATCTTGGAAAAAAATCAATCACCTAGATGTCAAGCTAAGTTTCTGTGGCTATTTTGTTAAATTTACTTTCAATGACAGGATACACGTGGCTTGAGTCTTTACTTAACTGTATGAGCCACAGCAGCAATCAGAGGCCTTAAGAGACTCATAGTGATTACTGGAGGGTCTCCAGGGGACAGAAACCTGATACAGGTACTTGTGATACCTTCTGACTGTGTGATGCACTGGCTCAAAGCCAGTCCACTGTCGTCCACAATCTGGAATAAGAGTGACTCCCCCACATCCCACAAAGCATCAACACTTTGGGAACACTAAGTGTAACTCCCAGTGACTTCAGGTTCAGAACAAGCTTGGCACAAGGCATTTCATCCAAATATCCCCTTCCTTGGCACTAACAACCTCTCAGTTATAACCTTATGGAAACTTTCCTATCTCTTAGAAGTAGACAAGTGATTATACACCATGGATAAGAAGTGCCTGGCTGTCGTTGGCAAGAAGTTCCCAGTGGTTTCTAAAGAACAGGAATGTTATGTATTGGTACAGCCTGTTCTGTTTGTTGTGCTATTATTATTAGGTATTATTTTAACAAGTATTATTAAATACTCTTAATTGTGCCAATTGTATTATCAGTAATTATAACATCTGTCATAATAGTCCTTACAGTTTTCTTTTGATTTGTTGCTAAATGATGGGAGTTGGGGCATTTAATGCAGAATTGGCACTTTGTTGTTATCAAGTCAGTGATATGTTCAAGCTCAATCGTGTAACTTTTTAATATGTGAGTCCACTCCTGAAATGAAGCAAGCAAGGTTAGCACCCTGAGGCCCCCTTTGTGTCCATAGCTATTCTGGCACATTCTGTTTCTTCAAGGCACCACCCTTTTGATATATTGTGCGTTTCTCTTGGTGGGTGGAAGATGAGGTTCCTCAGCACTGTAGGAACTCACCTAAAGGAGTTTTTTTTTAGTGTTAAGAATTAATTTGTCAGTTGGACTAGATGATTGTTGCAGGTTCCTTCCAACTGAAGTATTTTCTATCCTACAATTCAAAATTTTCCCTAGGCTGTAAAAGTTTTTCTTGCTTTTTATTAGTTTACTCCTAAAAATTGATCTTGGGCCTGTGTTTTCATCTTCTTTATTCTTATTTCATTCTGAATAATCAAATTTCAGGGGGTAAAATTTTCCCCTTTCCCAGGTCCTCTATGCCAACATTCATATGTGATTTGGAACCAGTAGTATGAAGCTGTCAAACGACACAGAAAAGCTGCATCCTCTGAGCACCCTCAAGCAATGAAGCTTTGGTGTCAGTGATGACAAGTGACATATTGGTTATTAAAGATAATATCTCGCCAGCTCCCATCCCTCACTCCCTTTTTCTTTCTGCAGTTGCAGAGCTAGTGAATCTAGGCTTGTCTGTCAGCTAGTCTTTTCTTTTTTTGAGTCTGCTTAGTTATGTATCAGGAAGTTTCAGCGTGCTTCAAAGTTACTGTGCATCAGGGGAGAAGGCTAGAGAGTCCCACAGACTGTGGCCATACTAGAAAAAACAGGGCAAAGACTTGGATGCAGATGCTAGGCCATAACCGCCTTCGTGATTAAACTGCTGCAGCCACGCCTGACGTTTGGGACTGTTCTCAAAAAGTTGTTTGGATGCAACCACCTTACTCCGAAGACTTAGTGTGTTTAGTTGCATAGAGATAGCCAGACCATGGCATCTGGCCACAGGGAATTGTAGAAACAGCCTCTGAGTAGGCAGGAATGAATGAACTCTTGCTTGGCCTTTGGTAGCTCCCTAGGACTGGGAGTGTGTGGGATCCTGTCAGAGGTGAGGACTGCAGCTGAGCAGAACTCATTCATTGTAAAGGCTGCCAGCAATAATATCTCCTTTCCCATACTGGCATCAAGAAGTTGAGGACTTTTAGGTTTAGTTTCTACCTCTTCCTGAGCTGGAGGAGATCCATATCCCCCTCCTCCCTTCCAGCTGATTGCCCTGCCCACCAGGCATGTACTCCTGCAGACACTTTCCTTGCTTCTGAAGCCAAATGCCTATGCAGAGATCACAGCAGGAGAACCTAACGAGATGGAGGTGACAGCACACCGTAGTGCTTCAGAGAAGTAGGTTGGTGGTGTGGAGAGCAGGGAGAGCTGAAATCCACTCCGCAGGCCCACCTTCCAGGCATGAAAACAGCCATAAAAAGCTTAGGGTGTCAGCATGCAGTCTCTGGGCATTAGGCAAAGTTAAAGCAAACCCTTGCATTATTCCCAGAGCACACCATTTTCTGGCAAGAGCTAACTTCTGGCTCCTTGACTTGTGTGTATTGGGATGCAAATATCCATGCTTAGGCGAGGTGGTCACTTGATGTTGCAGATTACACCGAAAATCATACCCAAGTTCTGTCTGAAAGCATCGAAGTGGATAGTCTGAAGAAAAAGGGAATTGCACCCCACCCCCCCCACAAGTCGAAATCATTGGGCACAGGGAAGACCAAATAGGACACTAGAATACTAAATGTCAGCAAAGTAAACAGTTCTCAAAATCATCAGACCTTGTTCTTATCCATGCAGGTCTCTTGCTTCTTCCAACATGAATATATTTGCAGTGAAACGTTGGGTTGCCGTTATGATATATTTTTTTTTTAACTTAGGTTTGGGAAAGATTTATTAGCAGCTACTTCTGCTTCATATTGTCGACATTTTGAAATAGGGGAATGTATTATTAATTTTAGTCATTTTTATTAGTTCAGCATCTTAATTATGGAAGACCCTACTGACACTATAAACTGAGCTGCACAAAGCCATTTGGGAATTGAGTTAGTAAACTAAAATAGATTCTAACATAACAAATTGAATAATACAGAAATATTTGTCATAGCTAAAAGTGAAGCCTTACTATTGCATGCTACCAAAATTACTGTACAGGCTTATGCAGTAGATTCATTGAGAAATACTAGAAAAGAGTTGAAAAAACAATCACAAATAATACGTTTTGAAGTTTTTTTCCCCAAAACATCAAAATACAAAGAGGCAAAACATGTAGGATTTGTCAGACAGCACTAACAGAGAGCAATTGTGATTTTCAATTAATATATGGACGTGAGTCATGATAAACCTTCAGAGACTTGATTATTGGATGAAAATCTTTTGGTGATGATCTCCTGTGAAATAGAACAGCTCTTTTTTTTCCCCAGTATGCTTCCTGATCTAGATGGGAGTGCATTAATACAACGTACAATTCCTCATCAAAAATTTTAGGGTACCTAATCACTCTTTCTGTGTCAGGAGAGTGACGCCCAGGGGCTGTGGCATGACAGTATCAAAGCAGCAATGACAACGGCAGTGATAAACATATGATCCGTTACTTAAGCTACTAATAACATGCAAATCACTGAACATCTCAAATGCTTCATTTAATAAATCATCATCTTTTATAACTTTTAAAAATAATACCTTTTCTTTGATTTTACAGCAAAGGATATCTGACCTCATCTTAGTAACGTTCTAACCAACATAACTGATGGACTCTGTATCAGGGAGTGCAGGGGTAGGATGAGGGGTAATGGTTTTAAACTGAAAAAAGGGGAGATTCAGATTAGACATTAGGAAATGTTTTTTGCTGTGAGGGTGGTGAGGCACTGGAACAGGTTGCTCAGAGAAGTCGTGGATGCCCCATCCCTGGAATTGTTTTGAGCCCGTGCCAGGGGTGTTAGAACTAGATGATCTTTCAGGTCCCTTCCAATCCAAGCCATTCCTTGTTTCTATGATTCTATAAACAATGCATTGGTTTCCAAAAGAAAGGTTGCAGAGCTAGTGAGGCTTGGAGAGGGAGAGCTGGTGCCAGGGCAAGGATGACGCTGTATGTCAGCTTTGTACTGCCCTCTCCAGGAGGTCTTGGGGACATTTAAGAGGTCCTTGGGCTCTTTATGCCAGGAAGTGGCTCCAAAGGGCAACAGGACTGCCATGATTTGTGCGTGGTCCATATTTTTCTCCTTTCCAGGATGCCTTTCTTAAGGCAGGTCCCAGAAGAAATGAGATATGATGGCTGTCCTGATGGCCACACACCATGTGAAGAGCTTCTTCTAATATGGGAATCTTTTCAGGACAATATAAGCAGCTTGCAGACAATTTTGATTAGGGAACAGCCAGCCTTGGTGAGCCATGCTTGCCCAAACCTGTATGTAACCCTGGAAACAGGAGTACACCATCAGCAGAAAAGAAATAATATGCCAGGTTTCATTGATGTAATTTCTCATATTCAATTTAAGAGGAATAGCACAGCCTCTCAGCCTCTCTCCTTGTATTCACCTCTGGTAAGCATGAATCCAGTGAGCAAAGGGGATTACTCTGTATTTCCTTCACTGTCCTCCCCTTCTCCTCCAGCCCTGTGAGCTTCTAAACAATCATCTAAAGCATGGAGAAAATTGCAAACAAACGTTCTGGTCAGTTTTAGGATCCTTCTGGATAGGGTTTCTTTTTCAGAAGTTTAAGCTGTGATACTGCCAATGTACCTATTTCTGATGAAGAACTAGAAACTTCTGTGAATGATGTTACATGTTTTCCACTAAGAAAGAAAGTTTTCAAAACATGAATGAGAAGAACAAAGGAAAAAAAGGGAGTCTGTCACTAAGAAAGTCCAAAATAAACAGACTTTCCTGTAGTTCCCAGGAAAGTGAAATCTGATTTAAGACTCTAGCATGAGAAAAGCTGTACCTGATGACTGGTAGAAGGAAAAGGGAGACCTGGGAGAAAAAAATTCTAGGAGAATTTTTTGACAATACCTAAAGAATCCAGATACATCTATACCAAAGTGTTCTTCTAAATCTTACAGGAAATCCTATATAATCCTTCTTTACCCCCTGCAGAGCAATCAAAAGAAATTTCCTTCTTTCATTGTGAAGACTATACTAGGAATTGCAGCAAAATATGGTGAGTCCAGACTTTTTGCAAGTCTCACAATTTGATAGATCTCTTGGGAAGAAAAAAATAATTAAAAAATAAAATATTAAAATAAAATATTTTTTAAAAATATTTCTGTTAAAAGCCTATTGTTCTACCAAATTTGCATAATGTGGGAAATATTTATGAAAACTTTAACATCTGGATTCGCTGTGGAAAGATATAAACTTTATAGGTATTATCTACCTATCTACCAGCTGTCCACCTTGAAGCTGCGTTAAACACCTGTGACTTGCTTTGATTTCCCCTCACAAAGGGTGCTTGGAGGGCTTTTTAAATGATCCCTAATTAAGAAAAATGGCTTCATGCTTGTACTCTGGAGACGGGGAAAGTAAAACACTCAAATGTTAAGTGCCCTCCTTCCTAAGAGTTTTGTCACCCCAAAGGAGGTTTTGTAGCTGGTTTGCAGTAGAGGAAGCTGGGATATCTTTTGTCTCTTCTACAGCAAACGTGACTGTTCCTCTGTTTGCAAGGCCATTCACTGTGATGACTCTGTAGTGTTAAGTTTAGTTATAATCATACTTTTTATGAGGATGGGACGATTGCTCACATAAGGGAACAGAGACTTTCACTGACTCCGGTGGATGTTAAACTCATCTCCTCACAGATTATAATACGAACTTTTTCCTTTAGCCAGTTTGAGGTGAAGTGACAGTATAACTCAAAGCCTACTGTAGTCATCAGTAATCTTGCTGGATGTTGGCAAAGTTTACTGGATGTTGGCAATGACATTTTCATTAGTTTGGTGAACAAATTGTTTACTGCATGTCACTTGCAATGATAATTACAGAATTACAGTGTAAATATAAAAATAATTTAAACTAATTGAATTTTCAAATGGCTAATGGGTCAATTGGGAAACAATGAAAAATAGATCATGTCCTCATGGGAAAGGAAGGAACTCTACCGCATGCTGAGTACAGGAAATAATACTAGAGGTTGGGTGCACACCCACTGTGTCCTGTGATGTGTGAATATGCATGAGCGATCCACTTCCCATTCCAGTCTGGAGCCAGACCCAGTACAGGAGGGTTGATGCAGCTGAGATCCCTCTGGTACAGATATATTCAATGGGGCTGTACTGTTTCTTTGCTGCAAGAAGTGCATCCAGAGCAAAGCTTGTGAAATCTGCTCTGTTTTCCACTCTAATGTAGTAATACACTACAGTCATCATCCACAGAAATTCAAGGCAAGAGTGTCTGGTTTTGTCTATGTAGTGCTAGGATGTGGCCACTAATGATGTGGTGATGCTAGCATGTGGGTGGTAATTAAAATGAATTTAAAAGATATAGGAGTAACAGAAAGAAAACAAAATTATTATTGACTGAAGACTGAGCTATGGTTCTCTAGTGTGGAGCAGATGAATTGGAGTTAAGGAAAAATGAAGGCAACACAATGGCAAGCACTTGAGAAACTGCAGCAATGGAAAGTGATGGTTTGTGTAGGATGACATTAGGATAGGGCAAGTTTCAGGGATATTCCCCAGAAGAGTTGGTAAGAATCTCATTATCTGTCAGAAAAACTAGAGAGAGCAAAGGGCTTCAAAATATTTCTGAGGGAAAAAAGCTGTCCAGATGGAAAGATGTACCTGGAGACATGACATTTTTCTTCTGTTTCTAGATAAGGCAACTATAACCTTCACAGCTGCAGAGAAACATATGGCACATCAAGTTCTTGCCTTTTGGAAATGAAACAGTGTAAGTTATAATGAAAAAAATATCAGGATACTTTTGACAATGACATGTTTAGGTCTTGATTAAATAACTGATGTACAAACAACAATGAAGGTTGGTTAGAAAGGAGCCTGTAATCATACAATAGGTAAAAAAAAATTCACGTTTTTCGCATGTGAATTGAAAAGTGAATGTGTGATGTGAATCATTACACGATTCCCCTCTGTAATCCACCTGTGATAATTTACTGCAAACCTAACTATAGGTGTGATTAGGTCTGGTGGCCTGTAAGGTATTTTTTCAGACTTCTAAAACAATTGATTACAACTGAATTGAAAGAAAACTTCAAATGAAGCTGTGGAAAATGCTGCTTCAGTAGTACATGTTGGGGAATTTAAGCTGTACAGACAGAGAAAACGCACTGTCATCTCCTCTGCTCTGAATTAATTTAAAATTACAAAAAGAGAATTACGAATTACACTAGAGAATTAGGAATTGCAGAATGATGTACTACACGTTAAGAAATTATTTACATCAAAGATCCATAAAAGAAGATGAAGTGGCCATAAATGGTTGAATATGAAGGGTCAGGGCCAGCAAGTCATGCCTTTCTAATCTTTCACTCGTTGCACACCATTCTGACATCTGAAAAACAATGCTGTGAATTTCTAACCACCCGGTGGCTATCCTTGTCCACTCACTGCATAGAACAATGGCTGGAATTTGGAAAGCTTTTCATCAGTTCCAGGTTCTGTCTAGGATTTTGCGTCAATCATTTCTATGAATTCAGACAGTTACTTAACAACTCGGTACCGCAGTTCCCATCTGTACCCTGGTCTGTACCACATGTTGTGGGCAGGCTCAGTCCAAGATGGAGCCCTCTCTTTCGGTGTGCACCCGTGAGTGCCTGCAGACATGTGCAGCTCTATTCAGGTGACAAGAAGAGGTGCCTGGAGCCTTCTGAGATGCTCTAGGGTACCTGAAACACCCACGTGAGCTTCACAGGTATGACAACAGAAAACATAAGGAGCTTGTGGGGACCTGAATTATAACCTGGATCTGTGTTAACTGTATGGAAATCTGGAAGCACGCATAAGCACCTACACGTTGACTCCTCAATTTAGGTGTCTTGAACTGTAACCTGTTCATCACACTTCTCTATCCCTTTGCAAAAGGGAAAAACATTCAATGTTATACGCTTACATGAACCTCCCACCACGCCGCTTCTCCCGTGCCTGTCACTGAGATACTGACTCCCTTGGACACTTCCCTTCAAGTGATTCCCCAAAGTGTTGGGACAGTCAGGAGCACACAGACATTTTGGTCAGAAATATTAAGTAATTTTTGATGGGTGAACCCACAGAGAATAACCTGACAGAAAATCTTCTTCTTCACAGAGAGAGAAATAATTGCACAAGGAGGAAGCAAATATTTGAAACGTTTGGCCTGGTTAAAAGTTTGGACCATTTCCTAGCATGGCCAGCCTGGTTTACACAGTACTTCTTACCTGCCTCAGGGAACTTGATAATAGTTTCCATGCTGACGGAGGACATCTTAAATTTAATTCAGCTTTATTATTAACTACTAGTAGCATAGATGATATTTGTCTAAGATAATAGAGAAGCAGGAAGAGAGGAGTACAGAGGCCAATATGTGTCTTAGCCATTATATTACTGTAGAATTCTAAGAGGCAAAAATTAATAGTGATTCTAATGCATTTTCCCTGACAAAAGAGATAAAAAACCAATTTATCTGAAGAAGTATACAGAACAGACAAGAAAATACATTCATGGGAAGTCCCAGGAGATATCTAATTACTCCTGGAATTAAAACCGGGTATTGCAGGCTGCATGGCAAATTACTGAGACATTAACTGTGTGATGAGGTGTCCCAAAAGTGCTTTCTTAATTATGCCGGAAGAATGTGTTTAAATCATCAGCATATTAACATGTCTGGTGGATACTGGGAGCACTTATTTGACTTTCCCTGGCAAAAACCTGTAGCAAATCAATCTGTTATTCCTAAAGACTCTCATATCCAAAATCCAGCCCTGCTTCATTTGAAGGGATGAGGGAAGTCTGTGGTACTCTGTTCTGTTTACGTGGTGCTCCAGAAAGAGTACAGAGCCAAACGTTACATTCAAAAATCTCTGAAAAGACAGGCATTTTCATCTTTACTGTAATCAGTCCTCACTAACTTGAAATAGGGTTATAGAAGCACTGGGCAAAGGAAATACTCTTTTTGGGACGAAGTCACAAGATAAAACTAACCAAGGTAATACTTTTCCTTAATTTCCTTAATTTCCTATGATCTAAACTTTGTAAGGAACTTGGAAAACAATAGAATATGCATTGTGGAAAAAAAAACACCTCTTATAGCAAAAAGAGCCTGCTTCTTTCACAGGGGATTTGAATAATTTGTTTTCTCACTCACTTAGCTTTTTGATGTTTTCCTTAGCAAAAGTGTTAAAAGAACTGAGCATCTTTCTGTGTTTTGCATTTACACAGGCAAAATACCCTGGAGAAGCACAGACAAATTGACAAAATCATATTAGGTAAGAGCGTAAGCTGAATGAAGACAGGATTTTGGATCATAGTTAAGAGATGCTTTCCAGTAATTGTATTCACTGGTTTGTAACTGATTTTAACTCATTGATGGTAAATGCAAATCTTTCAAAAATAGAACTGCAGGTGATACAATATCTCTTCCTTACGTGAAAGTAGAAATACTGCTCAAAGCCTTTTGCTCTGTGGAGGTCATATAGATTAGTCAGGGCCCTGTATCATGTTCACCATCATGCTCTGACTGAATTTTCCCCAAGGCACATTTTTATTTCCTAAAAACTGAACTTACAGAGTGAGTTCTTTCTAAGGAGCCTGGGAGAATAACTCTCCTCGCTGAATTTCATTGTGCTGTCAGGTGTCTGTTCATGTCAATGTGCTCCAAGTGCAGAAACAGTGCTCATCATCATGTGTTTTGTTTTTATTTCCTTGTGCAACATTAAAGTCTACTATGTAAATTTGAAGCCTGTCTCAGATTGCTCTTGATTTTTCTTACAAATCCAGTGGAAGCAATCAAAATCAGACTCCTCTTCCGCTGATGGCTGATCAGTTCCTATTTTGGTCCGGTGCAAAG
The DNA here is from genome assembly GCA_033558185.1 of Dromococcyx pavoninus. Lineage (NCBI taxonomy): Eukaryota > Metazoa > Chordata > Aves > Cuculiformes > Neomorphidae > Dromococcyx > Dromococcyx pavoninus. Next base: position 4,621,899 of record JAUMJL010000212.1, read on the forward strand.
CTAATACCAACCCTGCTGACTTCGCATGGGTGTGAGTTAGCGAGCACTCGGAAAATCAGGTTGTGCAGCACCAAGATGGTCACACTGCCTTGAGGATGATCACTCACTGAGTTGTTACAGCTCATAGAAATGTAACTTCACTTTAAAATTTGCGAGGCAGGAGAAAAGATTTGCTTTACATGAAAAAAAATAGTTGTTTTGTAAAATCTATGGCACTGGAAATCTGGCAGTTTAATTAAACCTATGTTTAATCACAGTTCACTGATCAGTTAAGTGTAATGGACAGCATTGCCTCTTCCAGTGGATAGACTTGCTCAAGAAAGAGTTTTTCTCTCCACTTCTCAAAACCCAATCCTCCCACCTTGGTTGCATCCAAACTATCTACTTTGTCAGGGAAACTGCTAAAAGTGCTTCTGGTGTGGGGTTTGTGCCTGAGCACACTGCATTAGGAGCAGAGACTTTGATGTTCAAGCAAGCGTCCTGTTAATGTGTAAGCAATCCTCACAGTGTCCTCATGTGAGCTACCCAGGACTGCTGCTGTGTGGGGTAAACAGGATGGTGTATTTGCCCTCCCATCCTGATGAGGAGGATGAAGAAGAGTGTCAGAGAACAAGAAAGAGAAATGGTTTGTTCAGGATGGTTCCACCACCCCAGGTTACTCAGTGAAACTGCCAAGACTAGAACACATGTTGAGAAAAGCATCTTTCTTCATCTTAGGAAATCTGCATCATTTGACAATAAGGAGGTTCAGTGAAGAATTTCCCTGCAGATTTGGATAACACTGCTTTCCAGAGGTTGATGGGCAATTTAGCATTTTCCAGGTCACCCTTCTGTAGAGAAGAGCCAGGCCCAAGAAAGAGACCTTGTTAAACTGCATTGATTTCCACAGTTCTGAAAGGATTGCCATACGATATTTAAAAATAAAAGGGAAAGTTCATCAAAAAATCTTACAAGATAGTGGTGATTTTTCTTTCTGGCTTTCTTCTCTGTTGCAAAAAGAGAAGCCCACAAGAAACCATTAAAATTCTCCTAAAGCATCAAAGCCAGCTTGTGTGAAAGGGTAATCGACATTCCCATCTAATTTGCTTGGCACTGGAGAGCTTTTAGAGTTGTGTATTGTCTGGTTTGTTGGTGAAAGTTCCTAAAGAAACCTGTCCTGTTTCCAGCCAATAATGGATTAATGCAACTTCCTCTCATTCCTTATAAGAACAGGTTTCATTATTTTCTTTGTGTGTGAATCCATCACGTGGTTCGATTCCTCCCCTCCTTTATGTCTCTTGGATAATCTTTCTGTTCCACATCATAATTAACACATCTAGCTTCAGGCAGCTTGCTCTTTTTTTTCAACCACCTGAAATCACAATGATGTAACTTTTAGACACAGTGTATTTAGAAAAATTGTAATAACAGATTATATAATGTCATTTGCTATGAAAATTAAAATAAATTGCAAATAACATGTTAAAACCACAATATAATTGAAGTAGCAAAGAGTTAGAAACTCCGTTCACCTTGCTAAACTTAAAATTTGTTAGCAGCAGATCATAGCTTGTTCTGTCTGGGAGCAAAAGAGATTCTCTGAAAATTGTGGATCAGCAATAAAACCCCTTGGGAAGTGCAGTTGAAATGTGTAATCCATTATGATAGTGTATATAGAGCCACAGTTTAATGTTTGGAAAAGGTGAACCAGGTTTTTTTTATTATTTAATGTGCTAGCAGAGAAAACCTGTTTTTCCCTCTGCTACGTAGAGCAGGTCATGCATCCAACCTGTACATGCAGAAGATATCCTGAGCTCACATTGATATACTAAACATAATAATGACAGAAACTATATTTTATGTTTCTTCATCCTTCCATTTCCCTACTCCCTAGAGCAATGACAAAGAGCCTCAGCTGAGCAGCTCGTGGGATAGGTCATTAACCTTGTCTTGTTGGTGACATTTCCTCACTTCATCTCATATTGTCGCCTTCTGGCTGTATTTTACTTTTTAACCTGAAAATGTTTCTGAGAAAGTAAGACACTAAGATCTACCAAAAGTAATAGCTCATTGCTGCTGCCAATTGGCACTTGATATCCCTATGCTGACAGTGTGTCATCTGCCCCTCTGGTCACAACATTTCTCAGATGATACAGCCTCTCCCCAAAAGGTTGGGCTGAGACACTGGGAAAGGAAACCAGCAATGAGGACATTGTCCAGAGGACAAATCACAGCATTTGGTGTTCTAGTTTAATAATGGTAATCAAATCCATTCGAAAGGAATGTTTCATTTTGTTTCCACTGAGACTTTTACATCTGAGAATTCAGCACAAAATTATTTTTTCAGCATGTGACCCTGTTACAAAAGCAGGGATTAGGTGTTACAGGAGCTGATTTACACTTAGAGGATATGAAAATTAATGCAAGGTAAGTGGAAAGGGCTGGATGTAGAAAAGAAAGCAGCTGTATGGTTACTGATCTGACAAGGGCTGCTAAAGGAATGGACAATGTAGATGCAGTACACACACAAGAGATCCTGGTTCCTGAGTCAAGATAGACATGGAAAGAAATCCCATGACCTATAATAAGAAACTGTGAAAATATGACTGAAAAGTTTGGCAAAAGGAAGAGACCAAAACAACTTGATTTGTCATGGGCAAAAGTTAACCTAGATTTGTTGTGGCAATTTAGCAGCTGCAAAGTGTCAGCAACTGTTCAGAAAATTATTTTGACAACATCTTAAGCAACAGCTTTAGAATTATTCAAAAAGAGGAATTATTTCCATCTCTTGAACTCTGCAGTATCATTTCTGACTTTTTCCACCTTTACCAGGTCCTGATTTTGCTCAACATGGGGGAATATTTTGGAAATGGGTGTTTGATTTGTAGAAGAGACAGCAATAAGAATACCAGGGAGAGGCAAAGTCAGATAAAATTAGTTTCTATTTTTTACTCTGCTGTTGACATTGAAACTTTTGACAGTTCCTTTAATCTGTCTTTTCTGTATCATGCATAGCTAGTACTAGAAAAGTAGAGCTTTTCTTAGGAATACTTTCCATGTGAAATTATAAGTTTTTCCATAAGCAAAGGACGAAACCACGACAAAAGGCTCTTTCTTTTCCCATATTCACAAACTTTCACTCTCTTCCAGCTTTTGTAGAGCTGAGAATAATAAAAATGTGAGGAAGAGAAGGAGAAAAATGTATTTCATTTTTAAAGTGACACCTTCTCTCTTACATGCTTGACAATGATTTCCAAACACAACACTTCCTCTTGAAAAGTAGCACTTCTAATCCTTCCCTATCATTTCACAGATGGTAAGGCAGCAGGTGAAACCCACGTGGAAAGCGCACACACTTCTCAATTCTGCAACAGAAAACTTCGGCAGACACCTTCCTGGCACTTTTCTTTCAGTACTTCTTTTCCCTGTTTTTATAAGCTATGTCTCTGTCTGACAAAGAGCCTCTGCTTTAAAACAGGGTTTTGGTGCAGTCATACTTGCAGATGAAAAGTATGTTGGAAAAATGCTGGCTGTCTCTCATTGTGGATGTGATAATGTTCTCCAAGGGCTCCTATAAGAGGCTTACTGCTTATAAACAATTTGTCCACATCACAGGAGAAGAATTAACCTCAAAAGCCAAATGGAGACAGGAACAGAGAATCAAATTATTGAACCAATAGAAAGCACTGAAGAGCAAAAGCTAAAACCCATTTGATCGTGATACATTAGCTTCAATAAGGAAACCTAAATCAGACACACCTATTATTGCTCTGGACCTATGAATGCATCTCATCAGTCCCATGGATTTGTGCACCTTCAGGTTCGTCAGTTGGTCATATATAATAGAAAAATGCCTATACATATAATGCAGAGCTGTAAAGTTAATATTGTTCTTCTAGACTGGGTTTTACATAATTGTTTGAATATTCCATTTTAATATACCCATGTATCTATGGATGATTCTTGATTGTTCTCAAGTGAAATATTGTGAATCAAAAAATGATGACAGAATCTTGACTATTTAATTGTTTTAGCATGTATCTAATGCTTGATTCCTACAAAAAATTAACAACTTAATTTAACTATGTTGTTCTCAGTGGAAAAGAACACTCCATGGTGCTATTTACACCTGCTTAATTACTTGTATTTACAAATTGTTTAAATTACCTTGCCATAGAGGATGGTGGGGACCACAGTCCATGAATAAAATTAAAATTTCAGAGTCCAAACACCTTTTGGTATGCTGTCTGTCTCACAGGTGATTTGGAGTCTATTGGCAGGAGGAATAATCTATGGCTATTTATACTTCTTCCTGTCTTTGACCCACAGATACCCCAGTTTGCATCAAAACTGTCATTTTATGTCCTGCCAGTAGAGAAAAGGGCGGTGTTATTATTATTTTGTTTTGTGGAAGTGAGCCACAGTCACTGGAATTGTGGGGACCTCCGTTATCTTTGGACTTGGCATTTTTGTCCCATGGTAAAATCATTCTTGTCTATCCATTTCCAAGCCCAATGCTGGACTTTTAACATGTTCTACTTGTCAGGGTGAGTGCTCTTGTTTAGATAAGAGCTTAATCTGAGTATATTTTGGACCTGGATTTTAAGTTCCTGTGTGACTCCTACTCATTTAACAGGCCAAAACAAACTGTAGCTTTACACCGTTAACACCATGCTAGGATCCAGACCTCATGGCTGGGTTTGTGAGCCATTACTGGATACCATTGAGCCCCTTTCTGAATAGGAATTAGATCCTATTTATTGCCTATGAAAATCAGGACTTATAGACTCATGGCCTTCAAAAGTCACTGAGTTTCTTTTTGTTTTAGAGAGGGCAGCAGTTTTAAATGAGATGCTTTGCATAATTTATGTTTGAAATTCAGTGGAGGATTTTATAAAAGGCTGAATTCACCAGAGATAATGAGAAGGAGAATTAGCATCTGGGAAATTATTTCAGTGGGAAAAATGAAAAGCGTATGTAAATATTGAATGGATTTTTTTCATGTGAGGTACTGGTTTTGTTATTGTGCTAGATCAATATAAGAGAATGAAAAAATACAAGGCAGGCTAAAAATACAACATTGATTTATATACACAGAAAGTAAAAATATACTAAAAAATTTCTAGGCAATTTTTTTATTGCCTCATTAACCTCTGCAAATCATCACTTTCTTCTTGTTTCTTTTGGTAATTCTCAACAATTTCTTAATAACTTCTTTGTAAAAGAGAAGAGAACATTGAACAAACATGGTTCAATTGTCTTGATGACAACCAGAGATGTTATTTAAAGTCAGAAGTAGAAGAATATCTGTCCTTCTATGCCCTCTCCTTAGAAATTATGTATTAAAAAGTACAGCTCCTTTTCATGGTACATTAGGAGCAATTATATTCTGTAAATGTATTCCAAGACAAAATTGAAGTTCATATATATATTTTAAAAATGTTATTGACTCTTAGATGACAATACTGTTTTGTTGATTGAAATACTCACAGACATGGAAATAAATTTGTTAGTCTCATTAAAAATGCAAATTATTTTCTAAAAATATTTTCTATTTATCGAAACAGAATATATATAAAGGTAATGAAGTCACATATAAAATGAAATTTGGAAGGTGCAATAAAAACCTTGTGCTTTATTATATTTTTTTCTGAGAGTTCACAGACACATTTGGTGTAGGCTGCAGAGCATTCCCTTTATTTCCACTCCAGTGAACAATCACAACTCTAGCATCTTTTGTGCAAATTGAAAAGAACAGTAGAATAACCAGCTCTGAGATGTGTAAGTGAAATTTCTTCAGATGAAACAAATATGAAAAGAACAGATTTAATCTCTGAGAACAGATAACCAACAGTTGATAAGTTTGTGAAATGGTGGAGATGATTAAAATTGGTGTATTAGCCTGCAATCACCACTGCTGGAGGCGGCTCCTCCTCCACTGTACTCCTCCATCCGGGATTGTGATCTGCAAGAGGCAGAAAATTCTTTGCTCAGTGCCAGCTTCTGTGTGTGTGTGTTAAAGAGCCAATAACAGCATTAGTAATACTCAGAGCACATATGATGAAGCATTTACAGCCTTTCTGCCTCTTCATTCATCCTTGCATCATCCCTTGCAGGAGTCAGAAAAGTGTTACTATCTTTGTTTTTCAGCCAAGAAAATGAGGAATTGGGGTATTGAACTGTAAGGGCAGGCAGCCCTAGGGGAGAGACGAAGTGCCAGTCTGGTGCCTGGTTATCCCTCTGGGCAGTCTTGGCACCCAGTGTGAAGCTGCCCTGGTCAGTGTGCAAACATTTGGCACTCGCGCAGTTTTGGCAGCTGGTGTTAGGCAGAGCCAAATTTCCATGAACATCTCTATCAATTCTTCCTTCTCTCTTATCCAGAACCATAACTTGATCTTCTCCATGTGCAATGCTATTTTGGATTTATTTTGTAAACAGAGTATCATGTGCAAAAGTAGCAATAAAGGTCTCTAAGAAAAGGGAGTCTGTTGTATATGTGTAATTTAACTGCTTTTATTCCACATTCCTTTCTTGCACAAACAAAATTGTAGGTGCTTGTAAAAGGAACATGACATTTTAAACCCCATAAAATGTTTTATGGCATTTGAGTTAGGATGTCTTATGGTAGGTCACTTTGTTTCCATACTTACTGTTAACTGTATGATGATTGTAAAATATTATAGCCCAGAACAAAAATCTCATTTACCTGTGCTTCACTGCAGATTCCAGAAACTATCTGCTTTCAAATGAAAGCATTTTTAAGGCTTCCAGGTCATTGAGCTCAGCAGAGCAGGGGGCACCCACCAAGGACAAAGCAAGGTCATAGCAGAAGAGGAAATCGGCACCTGGAAAGAGAAGGAAGCATGATTTCATCTCCATGACTAGTAGTTTCTTCCCAACTTCACTGGCATTTTTACTGACAAACCTCTAAAACTAATAAACCTGCGAGGATTAAACTAATGCTAAAAGAATCTAAACAATAGGTGTCCTGCCCTGGCACACAGGGTAGTCCCTGCAGATGAGTCCCCAGAGGTTTTTTTGCTGAAGAAAGTACACAACACGGTAAAATGCAGCCTGGCAGCATTAAGAACAAGCCTGTTGCTGCTTCAGAAAGTCACAGTAAAAAAAAAAGACCAGCAACAGAATAAACTATCACTGACGTGAAAAACAATTGTGAAATTACATGATATTAGAGTGCCAGCTCTGCCTCCAAGCATCCTTTCATGCTTGTGCTTCACTGTTTTCCCGCTGAAAGCCAAACTGTGGTCCATAACGATGCCGAGAGAAGGATTAGAGCAGACAGGTTATCACCAGTCCCATTTACTTTATCGAGCCTTTAGCGGCACAGTAGTCTCTGCAGATAGCTCGCTTTTGAGATATGTGTTGGATTTCCAACAACAGCAGATGGACTACACTAACCATTGAAATAGTTGGTGTTTTTCTTACATATAGAGAAAGCTTGATGTCTACAAATCAGCTAAAATAATTCCAGTAAGAGAGCAAAAAACATTTCTGATAAACATATGGAAATCCTCCAATTTATCTTAATATGCCGCTGACCTCTCTTCAGTTTCTTTAAATTTCGAGTAGGAACAATGTGTTAGTATTAACTGAATACATAAGTATGTATGACATCATCTTGAAAACCAAAGAAAATGGTCTGTGGAAAAAACTAAAGTTGTGTATTGAACATCTAGGGATGCTGGGCTGGAGATTTGTACAAATAGAAAATGAAAAGTAGGAGACCATGCCCTGAATTGGGGGAAACACATGGAAAGTCATTAATTTTCTCATCCTACTTGTTAAGAATTGTCAGCTGAAGACCACAAAATATAAATTCAATTGACAGAATTTCTTTATACAGAATGATATGGAAAAAGCTACATCAAAGCAAACTATTTTCCTACCTTGCTTTCTTCCTGCGTAAACACTCTAATTACAAAAGTGGACATCCCCATATGTCAACTTCACAGTATATTTTTTTCTGACAAAGTGAGTTTCTTTATATAATTAATTAAAACTCTTTTCTGCTATGCAAACAAGGGCATTAGCTGTGTTTAAAAACAGTAATTTCATTATATATTTTTGAAGTACCAATTTGTATTTGAGTATTAAACCTTGCTGCTACATGAGGTGTACTTACTCACTTACATCAAAAGCTTCCTTAGACACTCTGTAGTTCCTCAAGGTTGGGTCTTATGATCTTTTCTCTCTCAAACTGAGGGTCTTGTTGGCTAATTAGCTTTGCTGTTTCATAAACAGGGGTTTCATTTTCGTTATGAATGCTCATAACTGAATTTCCACCTCTTCAATTAATATCTTGTATCAGGATTTTTATTTTTTCTGAGCCCTTTTTTCTGGAAGTCCATATCACTTTGAATGGACATTCTTTCTCCCCATCCTTTGATACTGCATGGGAAATGCATATATGAAGTGTTTTTCTCCATAGCCCATATAACAGCAGCAGTCAGGCTAGTGTGTAGCCAGTGGGACAAGGCACGTGGTCACATATCTGTTATATCCTTTCTTTGCCCTGAAACACATAAAATTTTCTTCTTTTGCAATTCTTTTAAGTGAAGCCCAGCTATTTCCCATTCTGTGTGCTAGCTCTTGGATAACTAAGCAGGTTGAATTGTGGATTTAGAGACCTGAGCCAGGCTTGAAGTGAAGATGATTAGAGGATGAATTAGGCAAATGTGAAGAAAGAGAAAAGGGAAGGGAAGCAGAAAATAACCATCTCAAGTGCTTGTACAAATGTATGAATGAATAAAAAAAGGCTCCATATATACACGGGGATCTTCTTTTCAGGCCAGTTTTGAGAACTGTGAAGGTCTAGGTCCTATTTCCGTAACCCTTTGAGCCTGACCTAGCAACTATTATCATAATAACACTCCAAAACTGCTCCTTTGTCAGATCCTGAAATTGCCTATAGTAAGATGCTCTGCTTCATCTCCCAAGAGCTTGTGCTCTCAATAGGTAAGGCAGTACAGTGTTCCTGATTTTGCTTTTTGAGGGTAGTCAGAAAGTTAATGAAAATCTTCCACTTTTATTAAAACCAATTACTATTCATTTTGCTTCCTTGTGTGTACCTAAACTTCCCAATTCTATTCCTTTTCTTTTAATAAGGAAAGACATTGCCTGTGAAAGAACATATGAAACAGTAATTAGCTTTCAGTATTGGTTAAGTGCCAAGCTTCTGTCAAAAATAATCACACATCACTTCTTCAAAAGAGTTTAACAATGATAGAACTACTTTAGTCCAGCCATTAAGCGCATTTTAAACCTTTTAAAGCTTTTTAAAAGTTATGAATAACTTAAAGCCAGCCAAGTAAGTGCAGAAAATGGGAGCAGAAATCAGAATAAGTTCATTGTCTTTCACATATCACTGCGGAAAAGTTAAGCTGTAACTATTTAAATCCACATCCTAAATTCATTCTAGTTTCACTACTTCCTAGTAACTTTAAATAAGGTTAATTTTTTTTGTTGAATATATTTAAAATAGCCATTTAATTTTCCTTTTACCAAGCGTATTTCATTAAAATACAAAAAATAGAGAAAGACCAAACTAATAAGAAATAATTGTGCATCCCAATTTTAAAACTTTTGTTACCTAGTTGTGTTTAACAGTAAGATGATGTTAGCCCCATTCAGGTGATATAAAATGCTGCCTGTACTCACATGTGATTAAAAACTGGTATTGCTGCTCTTACACTATTGTGTATATACCAACGAATCCTTCTACATAGGAAATACAAGTTGTCTACACTGTGACACAAAACAGCAAGCTTGCAGGAATGAACCACGTGTCTGGAGAAGCTCTGCAATCCTTTGACAAACCTAGAGCCATCTTTTCCAGTGTCAGTCTCTAACTTACATTTTTTTTTGAGAAATTCTATGTTTCTGACCCCTTAATGGCAACATCACATTTTGGAAATGGGTACCATTTCCTTAGTCATGGGGATGATTAGCTCAGCTGGAGTTATCTGAATACACAGAATAAGCCTTGCACCTGAGCTAGCATGAGTGGAATGGGTTGGGTTTAAGACCAACAAGAAGACAGAGGATCGGTGCTGCATAATTTCAAACGACCTCAATGGACAATTGTGTAAAATGCAGCTTGAAAGCTTATTCTCGGTGTATTTTATTCACGAGTATAACAAGGGGAAAAGAAACCCAAGAAGAGAGAATAGTAGGAACTTGAACCTAGAGTACAGTATAGTGCAAACCCAAAATACTTCATTTTAACTTATATTTGACATGTAGTTTAAAATTACACTATACTATTGTTCTTTATAAAAAAAAGAGAAGCAGGAAACAAGCTGTTGCTGAATCATGCTGGCTTTGTCTGCTGCTCATAAATGCACTCAGTTGCTGAACACTCTGAGGAGCTTTTCAGACACCTCAGAAGTGTGAAGGACAATTCTTGCTCTGTTATTGCACAGCACAAGTAAAACACACCACCAAAGAGACTTTGGGCCTCTTGAGACTTTATAATCATCATCATCTGCAGTTCCAGAACCTTGAGTCATAGACTTTATGAGGTGATTAATCTTGAGCCTGGAAATAACTGGATTGTATCACATGTGCTTGCATGGTTCTTGTTCTTTCCTCTCTATTTTCTTATGTGTAGTTCTCTGTACAGAACTTTGCCCTAGAATTGGTATATGGCTGTTATTATGTCAGATTGCATTTTATACAGAAAACAGATTTCTAATCTCTACTGTTGTGCAGCCTAAATCATGAAATTGTGGCTCCTACTCCTCTAAAATCCAACTGAATCCAGGAAGAACTCCATTACTTTTAATCTTACAAATAAGGCATTTTCATGGCGTTTAAAAGCTGGATGCCTGTGTGTTAGTGCTTGAGGTCATCAGTTCTTGATCTCTTAGATCAGCCAATTCAGATATTAAACTTGTTTTTTTAATATATGTTCGCCCTGGAAATTGCGTTGAGTGTGTAGTGTGTGTGTCGCTCCTATTCCCATTTTTGAAGTGAGACCTGGCAAACTTCATGACTGGCTCTGCACAGAGGAAGTCTCACCCCACAGGTGGTGATGCTCTTAGTTTTGCTTTGGCCAGAAATAAGGCAGCATGCACAGCTTTATTTTATATCTACATTGTGATGTACTTGTGCTTCTGAGTCCATTACATTCAACTGGCAAAATATTCAGAAAAGAATATTGAGTAGGTTGTAACATAGGGGGTGATATTAAGAATTTTGTAACCCTGAAACAGTGACTTCTTCTTGTAGTGTTGTATCTCAGACATTTGAGACTCTGGTCAGGACTGTACTGAACAAGAAGGATGACATCTCCAAGCAGATCACACTGGTATAGCAACACTATTATAGCTCTGCGTCTTCTCAGTGGTACTAGTTACTGGGAAAAAAAACTACTTTCCGGTTGATTTTTATGCTCAAAGGTGTCATAAATCATGTCAATGCCTATACTGTGTCTCACCTGAGGGGTATTTCCATAGAAAGAAATACAGATGGACAACCTACAATGTAGTATGGTGGCGTGCAGTCTGCAAAGCACATCAAGATAGTGCTGGAGGACTTTGGAGGAGGGAGGTCTGGTCCCTACCATGTAGGAGGGACTGGGCTTCCTCAGGTGAAGACTGTGAGCGAGGGGTCTGGCACAGGTCAGGACCAGGACAGAGACTGGGTAGTGCTGGGGCAGCAGAAGTCACCAATAAGGACCTATGTCACTCCTTGGGGCCATTTACATGAAGGCTTACATGTCCTTATGCAGGCTTTTGATGTCAGCTATAACTCATCACTGTCACAACCTCCTCCATTCTGTGCCTTTCAGGGAGTTCCACCTCTCAGTCCTTAACTGATATCTGGAAGTGTTGCTCAGGCTTGCCCTCATCCTAGAGGCAGGAAGCAGGAGGCTGGCAAAGCTCTTGAGGACCTATGGTTGCATCTCTGCCAGGGAATCTGACAGCATCTGAGCTTGGATTTGGACACCAGCATTTGATTATTTGTGCCAATATACAGTTAACACATGCTTGACATGCCTTGGACCTGTGGGCCTTATCTTGGTTCATCTGTGGGCACATCCTATGCCAGTGGAGCATTGCTGAAGGGCGATGAAGCCCAGACTCTGCTGGCAGTCTTAGGGTCAGATAATTGTCTCTGACCCAAGGTGTTGACAGATAGACTTGCATTTTCTACTCTACACAAGCCCCATGGGGTTGTGGAGGGGTTGCCTGGTTTGCTGAGACAATGGGCACAAGTCATGCTGCTGATGCACATATCTGTTCCCCCAGCTATTCTCGTTGTTATTTGTGAAACATCAAGCCAAGTTAGATCAGTTAAACTACGCAAACCCTGTTTTTTTTGGCCTATATCTACCTCTAGCTAGTTCTAGAGTGTCAGTATTTCAGATTTGCACACAAGAGTTACCGAGTTGCCTCCATAGCTCTCTTCTTCCTAGGAATTTAACTGATATATACATCTACTGCTGAAACTAAATCAACTTCATGGCAAATTTTTCCCTACATCCAGCTATCATCAAAGTGTATCTCTGTAATTCACGGTTTCAGATCCCTGCTGATAACCTGTCATTTCGTGATCTGAAGGTGGCAGAGATCACCAGCTTAGTTCCGAACTCTTCTTCCTAATATGACTGCTCAAAGAAATCCCCACAATGTATTGCCTCTGCTACATACTAATGATAATCACTACAGATTTGTGGCTGTGTGGTACTATTTCCAAATGCAACAACCGTTTTGTTGTCTTCACTGTGTGGCTGCTCACTATATGTATATAGTGACCATTTAATCTGTTCGCATACTGCACCCAATTATAGAAGAGAACATAGGAGCCCACATTATGTACTACAAAGCAATTTGAGATAGGAAATAGACTGTACCCAACTGAAATTATGAAGATACTCAGTCAGCAAGAATATAATTATCTAAGATGGAATCTGACCAGGAGATGAAAGCTAATCTTATTCTACCCAGTGGCTACTTAACCTTATATCTTCATATAAAGATATATAAATAGACACAAAATATTAATGAAAAAATAGCATATTATCCCCCCTTGCATGCATACCCATATGCAATTTCCTCTTTGATACAATGGATTTGCCTTTTGTTTTTTTCTATTTACTTTGCAAAGCTTTTTTTATAAGGTATTATCAGGAAACCTGCAAATATAGACTATGGACAACCTATAGTGGATACACCATCAAAGACTGCAGAGGCTGAAGAAAGAGAAAAATGCAGGAGACAGTGCAGAACTGCGCTACACTCTGGTGGAGCTGTCAATCACCGAATGCTTTGCTATGAAAAAAATGTAATTTTCCACCCTTCTTTCATTTCCACAAGCATCTTTCTGCACTGCTGACCCCTTGAATTTTCACAGATACCCTTCCAAGACACTTGAAATTACCAGCTTACAATACTCACCTACAAGTTAACACTCAGCAGTAAACAGGACTCCTCTCACCACGAACATTCATATCCCTCTGTTAAGGCAACTGGGGCACTAGTCAAGCTTTTCTTTCACCAAACATTTTAGTGCTTTTTACAATTAAAACGTTGCTTTCCACAACACTTTCCCAAGTAATTTAGGGCTTATTAAAATCTTTCTCCCTTCTGTGCCCTGAGTCCCTCAGTTCCTTTACAGGGTGGGACAACAGTATGTACCTTGTTGTTAAAATGCAATTTTAGCTGTTGCTATTTAATTTTTAAACTTTTCCTACAGTACAACTCCAAATAAATTTCCAAAATTATCTTCCTTTTGTAATTGTCAAATAATTTTGAGTGGGAAAGCACTCATATATAAGCAACTTTATTTATTTCATCTTTCCTGACTTCATAGCAGTCAGAATCAGAGTGGAGAAAAGGACCATTTCCAGACAAGGCTAATACTAGCTGTCTTCTACCTTTGCATGGAAAGGCAGTATTGAGAGATACGGTTGAGAGTCCAAAATTTGAATAACAAATTAATTTTTCCTTATACTTATGGTTACAATAAGGAATAGTGAAAGAATACCTAAGTGTTATGCAGTGTTACCTAAGGCAACTGGGTGACTAAGATGCTTATTGTTAGTTTAAGTAATCAAAAGTAGCTGCAGTCTTAAAAGAGTGGCAGATCAACCCTATTTAGACGTACTTTTTAAAATGGGTGCTCATCAGCTGTTTTTTTGTAGGAGGAATCAATTAGTAGAACCAAATTTTAGCAATGAATAGTACATCAGCAAAAATAGATGAAGCGATCTCAGCATCAGCAACTGTCATCTTTCCCCTGGAGAAACAAAAGCAGTTTTTAGCATGTTCATGGCTGCAAGGGACGGCAAGGAAAGAAGTGATAAATGTATTTCTCTCTATGTCTTTTAGGCATTTGGTGGTAGCACAGCAGAACTGAAAGCTGACAGTAAATTGTACACACACCACTGGTTTTCTTGTTAATTACTGAGTATTCCTGTTTCGAAGTTTTCTGCAGTGCAGTGAGAGAATTGTCAAAAAGCATTGATTCAACAGAAAGCTACATACTTATCATGTCAGCAATAACCCCTTGTTAATTAAGGTGAATTTCTGAGGGACACAAACTCTTTCCGTCAGAGGCATGAATTTATGAAGATTGAAGTGATCCGTCAGAGCATCTCACTGTGGGTTTTGATCTGGTGCTTGGACCCTGCTCCACTTCCATGATTATCTCCTCTTGGTCAGCAGCACTTGAACAGGGAGAGTTTCCAAACCTTAGGCTCCATTGTAATGCAAGGTCATGTTCAAAAGACATCAGGAAAAACTAGTCTAGACCATGCCACTTCCAGGACAGAATCAAATGCTGTGTTATTTTTCTCTAGACCTTTATGCAGTGTGGTTTTAAATCCTGCAGGTAATAGAATTTCTTCACTTCACCTCTTTGATTGTACTTTTTAGTGTAATTTTCCATGGTTTCAAACCCACCCTTAAATCCACTCCTGATGCCCTGTCTCCCCCTTACGTCCTGTAAATAAACTTCCAGAGCCTTCACAGGTTTGAGTAGAGCGCTGCCATAAGACCTTCCTTTTCCTGTTGTGCTTCTACTGCATGGTATGAAGACCTTCACAAAGGGGGAAGAGCATAGTACACCCAAGTACTGTCTGCTGCTCCAGGGACTACACAGTGATACCAGAAATTGCTCTTGACCTTTGGCAATCTTTGTGGGAGGACCACACCTAAAAATACCAATTACTGGACATGAAGAAAGAACTACAGTTGTGTAAGGTGATAACAAGCCCTCATACCTGTTTGCTATCTATTTGACCTAGGCAGTTTCCTGCATTATATTGAGCCAGAGGCGAGGAGTAAAGCAGTGACAGGACAGACCATGACATCTTACTGAACATGGCAAATGCTGTCAAGGTGAGGTTTTCCTTTATATGACCCCTCAATCTTATTAAAGACTTACTGAGAATAGGTGAACCAGTGAATGTGAAATGTAGGTTTTAATTTGTTTGTTAATCAAAGCATCAGCTTGTGAGTTTCTGTGCCATGTGTTAGGGTATTAGTCTTTGATATGCAAAGGTGTTGTTGAAGTAAAAACCCATGACTGGATAACGTTAGAAAGGCTTAAGTCTTGTTAATAATAATTTGTCTAACATAAACTGGGCCCTTTTTGCTGAAAAGGTTTTAAAACTACAAGTTCACAAGAGCTGCAACTTCCTTAGACAACTTCTGCAATACCCACTTTGAAAAACTTTATTATACAACTATTTGCATTATAACAAGGGACAGGCAGACTCCTGTTAACTCTTGCTAGACACCTAGACATAATGGGTAATGAGACAGACTGGAGAACAATAGTATGCCTGATAAAAACATACTCTCCTCACAGATCTACGGATTTAGGACAACACTCTACTGGCACAGGCACAGCAGAAAGTTACCAGAAGCTAACCTTGATGCACACATACCCCAAGTTACCTGTTTGGCAACACAGAACTGTATGGGATCTTCCACATGGTAATGTAAACTAGACCAACCTCAGCTTATTGAAGGATAAATAATCTCACATTTATTGCGAGACAAGAACATAACAAGGGCAGTTACTGAAGATGTTGACTTGGCTGTCTGATTGTGTATGTCCATCATAGTCCCTTTGGTGGACAATCTGTCTTATTAAATTCTGGTGTTGAAAGGCTAATGTAAAGACCCACTTTCATAAATGCTTATCTTGGCACTGAAAATGCTGTGATGCTAGTACAGACAGCAAAAGATAATGGAATGTTTGTAATGTGCGTATTTATCTAGTTCAAACAAAACTGATAAAGCAACCTTGTATTAGGATTTTAGCTTTGTTTAATTTGATGAATTATACACATTTTGATGAATTATCCACAGACGCCTTGTTCTCTAAAGGTTGGCTGATCAATCAAGGCTCTTTGAGTCATTTTTTAATGTCTGTTGTGCATAGATATATGCACAGTCACATACAAGGTACCTCAATAGGAGAGCATGCCTGCTCTTTGATGTTACTGTTATTGTGCACTCTTTCCCAATTACCCCAAAACAATTTAGAACAATAGTTGCTCCAACAATAGTTGTCTCCGTTAGAAGCTTTGCATTTTGTAATTAATTTACTATCAGTTCACATCAATACTAACAAGGGTCAGCTCTTTGGCCCAAGCTTAAAGAAAAAGCCTACAGTTTTTGAGACTCATTGATCTACTGGCAAGTGAGCTCCCGATGCAGAGACCTCTGCTGGGCTCTGTAAAGGCCTGGGATGTGTAGTCAGAGTTGGCAAGGGAGTGTAGAATGACATAGTCATAGCACCTTATAAGTTCCTAAGTTAAATGGTGTGACTACCATGGCATCAAAGTTCAAGTGAACATTCAGAAGTTGAGAGGATCTGCTCTGAGACTCCAGCTCCCAGCTCCCTGCAGATGCAATGGGAAGAAAGGATTTTTGATCCTTAAATCAATCTGTTGCAGACTGTGACAAACTCAGCCGTCTGTGTTCTCTTGAGCTCAGACACTGTAGCAGTCACAGTGCCTCAGAGAGCTGCTTGCAGATGGAATTGTGTGCATTCAGGCTGAAAACTCCAAGATGAGCTCTCAAATTCTTTTTTCTGTATGGTTAAATCCCATTTGTGAACCAGGAGCCTGTGATCCGCTGCCAAGAATGAGCTCCACTGATGTATTTATAGCTCAAGGAAGAAAGTTTGAGGTGCCCATGCCTGGAAGCTTCCATGGATGTAACCCCTCAAAATCTTGGAAGATGATAGACAAATATCAGCTCAAAACATCTTTTATTCTTGAAACATAAGACAGCTATCAGAAGGAAAACCTGATGCCTTGGGGGACTGCAAATGGGAAGCAGATGCAGCGCTTCACTAATTGTCAAACCTTTGGTTCAACCTTTTCTGCTAATCTTCTGAGTGCCCCTAATGTCTTTGTAACCCAGAAACTGTAAGAAACATATTTCTGCATAACAAAAGATTGGGAAAAATCATCAAAATTTGATTATGGGTCTCCAGCTGAGCTTTTGGTTTTGACTACTGCTTTATCATGCACAACATAATGGGTATGTAAATAGGATGTGGTAAAATGGTGCATTCATTTAGGGCCTGCACTATTCAGGTCTAAGTACTTTATCCTATTGATTTGGTTCTGTGCTGTGATTCATATTTGCAAGATGGGCCCAGAAATGTCTCAGTCATAGCATGCAAGGCATAGTCTGCTTTACAGCTACTGTAGGGTTACATTTCTTGTAGGCACCTCCAAAGAGAAGAAATGAATTGTATATTCTTATTAAGATTGGTAACTCCGTGTAAAGATCTGGAAATATAAATGCAGGTACAGTACCTGCAAGGTAGAAACAGACTGAAAAATAACTATAGACAGTGTAAATCCTTTTGTGTATTCCAAATTCCTTTGAAGTATCTCCTCATGACTCTGCCACTTATAGTCATCTTCACACCTTCCCCTTCTATAAGCAGCCTTTTTGTAACAAGGAAAAGGTACAAATTTCAAGAGGAGAAGTAAAAAAACTAATAATCTTGTGACTTCAGTTATCTGAAATACAATACAGTAAATTAGCTGCGTGTCAATATTATATTTTATCAGTATTATGTTCTGGGTGTTACTATTGCTTCTCCTACAGTAAATGTTCTACAGGAAGGGTAAGGATTTTTCAATAGAAACATTGCCTGCTTTTTTCAGTCTCATTGGGCAGCATTCTGTGGATTTGCCATACAGAATCCCCTTACAGATGCTGCAGGGTCAGCCAGTGCCCTGTCCTTATCCAAGTCCTGCCAATCACAGATATTTGCATGTGACAAGTGAACTTGCTAAACTTACGAAAGACATCTTGGAATAAGCATCTAAATTATAAGTGTGTTTAAGAGTAAAAACATTTTCTCCTCTTCAAGCAGTTAATTTCTAACCTGTAGATATTTTTCAGACTTTATTTACTGTAAAAGGCTGTTTTAAGGCTCTTACCCTGCACCAGTGGAAATATCCCAGACTTGCTCTGGGTTAGTTAGGACCAGAATCTTATGTATGATAGGTCTGGCTTCTTTGATCCTCCATTAGTTTTTTCAGAAGTGGTTTGGACTTCAGAAATGACTATTTGAAACCAGTGTATCCTTTAGTTTCCCCTGAGGAAATGTTGAAATGTGTTCATGCGGAAACTTAGCTGTGTTTTGTTAGCTTGTGAATTTGTATAAGCAGGTTCTGGAATTTGTGTTCCCCATGTAAGCCAAAGAAGTTATGCACGTTTTGTAATTTGCAGAACTGCACTCTTTTCCATACTTGTCATCTAGAGAAAAACAGTACTGCAAAAATAAAAAAAAAATTTTCCTGAGCATCTTAGACCAAATCCAGGAAAGAGAAAGATATTTAAATATGTAACTGATTATATATTTATTTTATAATTAGACATTAATTTATTTTTTTTTTGTTCAAGTACAGAGTCTGAAAGTCTCTGCACTTGAACAGCTTGGCTGCAGGGACAACTCATATGGACACAACGGTTGGCCTTGGGGGGAGTTCAGGATACTCTACTTTTAACACTGATGCATGGGGACAAACCTTGAACTGGGAGTGTTTAGCAGTCTGATTACTGCTCTTCCAGTTTATGGAGGGCTCTTTGGCTGCTGAGGAAGAGCAGAGGGGAACAGATTTAGATTTTTGGTACTATTCCCAGGCTTTTCCTGAAACCAGCACATCCAAGGGATGTAACCTGGTTTGCATCAGGAACATCAGTTGGAAGGATTGTGCTTCTTTGTATCCACTTCATTACAACCTGGAGCAGTCTTTAGCCACATTTCTTTATGGGTTGTGCAGGTTTTTCAATATGCCTGTTGAAGGTTAAATACGGAAAAGAATTTAGTGCCCCTACCAGCACTCTGAGGCACTCAGTTCTCAGAGAGAGGATGTTTTTGAAACCTCTAGATTTTGACATGGTAACTTATGCCTTTAACATTTTCAGTACCATTAGGTTGTGGTTGGTTGGTTGGTTGTTTTGTTTTGTTTGTTTTTTAAACTGGTCCCACAACGGAAAAATTTGTCAAATAGGTCAGTGGCTCCTTCACCAGGCCGTGGTGTGGGGGGCCCTGAGGCTCAGCCTGGGCTCCAGGTGTCAAAGGTAGCATAGCAGAGCTCTTGACCCACCATGGCAGTGAAATACCAGATTTATCATTAACATTAAAAGCACTCATTTTGCATGCACTTTCAGGTTCTTCCAGCTTTAAGTGTGTGTCTCAGGGGAGCTTGGGGAACAAAGGCAACAAAATGAATACAGCAAATGAAAATCTAAAGTGGATAAAAACCTACTAAAAAAAAACCAGCTAAAACCGTCACAAACAAGTTAATGAATATCCAGTGTAAAGCCTCTGTACAGAACCTATCTTTCCCCTTTTCCTCCCCCTCAAGAACAGGCTGGGAAGACCTTTTTCACACCTGTGACAGAAGCCTGTAACAATCTAATTCCACTACATCATCAAAACTCATTCCTTACTTATCCTCACCAGTTTTCCTACAGATTTCAGTTGCACCAGTTCACTTCTCTCTTAAACTGTGCTCATCTATAGCAACAGAGTATTTGCTTTTTTAACTTTGTACCTGTGGCTGTATTTGCAAGACATCTTGAAATTTTGTGGTAAAAAAATGGTTCTTGGGTGCGATTTCAAGTAGTGAGCATGGAGGATAGATGGAATTTTAATATAAAAGGAAATGGTTGAGAAAGAACTGCTGACATTAGTGTTTATTTAAAACCATACATTTAGTCAGATTAATTAGTCACAATTAGTTTCTACTGCGAATTTATGCATAACCTTGATCATTGAACTGCACTGCTAATTGCTTGCTTGCATCATCGTTAAAAGAAGAGATAAATGGTAGCTGATGAAAGGCTCCAATATATTGTTCCCGTGGAAATAAAAACAAACTTGTTGCTGTTGTACAGAATGGTCACACAGAGAATTTCAAGGTTCTTACTTTGAAAATAGGACTTTTATTAACTGAAAGGGACCGTTTAATAAAAAATAAGTGGCAAAATATTCTTTCATACTGGGATCAAACTATTCATTATTGCTTTGATATACTCTTTTAATAAAATGAAAAGAACTTGTTCTCTTTAGGATGACATTGAAGCAGGCTTTACAGAATAGGTAGAAGGGAAATCCTGATAACTCCTTCCTTCCTTCCTTCCTTCCTTCCTTCCTTCCTTCCTTCCTTCCTTCCTTCCTTCCTTCCTTCCTCCCTTCCTTCCTCCCTTCCTTCCTCCCTCCCTTCCTCCCTCCCTTCCTCCCTCCCTCCCTCCCTCCCTCCCTCCCTCCCTCCCTCCCTTCCTCCCTCCCCTCCTCCCTCCCCTCCTCCCTCCCCTCCTTCCTCCCCTCCTTCCTCCCCTCCCCTCCCCTCCCCTCCCCTCCCCTCCCCTCCCCTCCCCTCCCCTCCCCTCCCCTCCCCTCCCCTCCCCTCCCCTCCCCTCCCCTCCCCTCCCCTCCCCTCCCCTCCCCTCCCCTCCCCTCCCCTCCCCTCCCCTCCCCTCCCCTCCCCTCCCCTTCCCTTCCCTCCCCTCCCCTCCCCTTCCCTTCCCTTCCCTTCCCTTCCCTTCCCTTCCCTTCCCTTCCCTTCCCTTCCCTTCCCTTCCCTTCCCTTCCCTTCCCTTCCCTCCCCTTCCCTCCCCTCCCCTCCCCTCCCCTCCCCTCCCCTCCCCTCCCCTTCCCTTCCCTTCCCTTCCCTTCCCTTCCCTTCCCTTCCCTTCCCTTCCCTTCCCTTCCCTTCCCTTCCCTTCCCTTCCCTTCCCTTCCCTTCCCTTCCCTTCCCTTCCCTTCCCTCCCCTTCCCTCCCCTCCCCTCCCCTCCCCTCCCCTCCCCTCCCCTCCCCTTCCCTTCCCTTCCCTTCCCTTCCCTTCCCTTCCCTTCCCTTCCCTTCCCTTCCCTTCCCTTCCCTTCCCTTCCCTTCCCTTCCCTTCCCTTCCCTTCCCTTCCCTTCCCTTCCCTTCCCTTCCCAGAACCTACTGTAGTTAACATTTAGTTGGCTTCTATGGATTTAGGACTAGATCATCTACAAAGAAACAAGAGGCACTGAAGGGCCTGTTTTAAAACTGACAGTTTCCACCTTGACTCAATTGCCTCTGTGCCCATGTCCTTAAGAATTTCCTTGTGGACTGTAAGCTTTCTGGCTTGGGGAATATTGTTTGTTTATATGTACAGTAGTTAATGAGATAGATGTTCAGCTCCGCTGGTCTCCACGCATTTCCATGTTTTGTCTGTTATTTAATAGTACAGCTGGCCAACCATGCAGGTTTAATGACCACAAGATGGAATGACTCCATCAGTTTTCTTTTCTAGTAAAGTCCATAGGAAAACAAACTTCACGATTTCTGTTAATGGCAGAATAAATGTCTCAAATTGACAATTTCCCCTTCCTAATTCTCTGTACAAATCAGGGTAAACAAGTCATGTCTACATTTACAGGTACTTACAATGTGTATTGGCCAACTTCAGTATATGGTGGGTTACACAGTGCAATCTGTTTTAAAACATCTTCCTGAACTCACAGAGCAGTTGCTGCTGCTGAAAGAACCAACGATTTTTAGCTTCAGCTAAGATTCAGCTATCTGGAAAGCAAGTTTAGAGGTTTTGTACTTACATCATGCTAAGGGATCATTGTAAGTGCATACTGATTAAGTGACAAGGTGTAAGCTGGAAAACACAGTTTAACTAAATCTCAGTTAACTTCAATATTAATGGACCGTGTATACTAGGGAAATAACTGATAACTAAGAAAGTATTTCTACAGAAGATAATTAAACTTCCACATCAATGAAGCAATTCTGTTCTCACACTGTTTGCACCACACGTGGAATAGTACTGCTCAATCTAACTGGATTCTTCTGATTTACAGAGGAGAATAGTATTTAGCTTTGCCTCTTAGTAAAGTCCTTACCTCCAACCATTTTAAGGGAAATTTAAATTTACTTACCTTTACCTAGGTAGTTGCATATGCTCCTTTTATTTTCAGTACAGAGGGTGAGGCATCTCTGTTCTCTCTGGTCTCTTGGGACAGCTGACGTGTCTGGACGTGCGCGTTAAGGGCCAGCCTGCAGCTTTTAAAATAGCTGAAGGGTATGAGAGGGATCTCCGTTTTACTGCATGTTTCCCTGACGCCCCCACCTTCAAAACATGCTGAATGTTGATAATAAATCTCTAAGAAATCATAAACTCAGTGCATATTTTGGGAATGGGAGAATATTTCTGCCCATTTCTTTGGACAGAGATTCACCATTCACAATGCAGGAGAGCCCAGGAGCTGTGACTGGCTGACACAAGGCATTTCACAGATGCATGGTAAAAAGAAGCCTTTAGTCTTTCCTCCAAAGAATCACATTTCATGTTAAAAAGCACCAGTGGAACAAAACAAACAAAGTAGGAAGTGAGAAAGGTAACTTCTACAGGTGTGTTTTCAGACCATACAGCGTATAAATGCTCATTAGAGCAGATCAGAAGCGGTAACTACATGTGCTTCCAGCCTACTGGTTAATTTTTGCTACAGCCTATTCTTCTGAAAGCAAAACTAATTTTTAAGTCTCGGTCAGGAGACACTTATATAGCCAGTTTTTTTTTTTGTTTTCCTTTCTTATTTTGTGCATTTTTTCTCCCAACCCTTTTGAAAACAAAAGCATGGCATGTCTTTTCCCTCCTGTTCCTAATGAAAGAGAGGAAAGTCTGTTTTGAAATCTTTTCACTGGCTGAATTGAGCAATGTGCATTTTAAGCAAACACTCCCTCCCCTGCAACTTCCCAGTTTTAATTTTCCACCATGTATTGCTGTTGTTTGTATGCAAAACCTCCGATTACGTTGCCCCAAATAATCGCCTCCAAATGGAGAGGATGACAAAAAAATTGCCATGCTGCCAAGGATTTTGTAGACCTTGATTCCTCCTGGGAAGGAGATAGACACATTATGCAGCCAGGAGAAAAAAAATTCTTCAAGTAATTTTTGGTAATACAGTTTGTCATTTTCAATTTTTTTTAACAGTAATCCTCTGAATCTACTGGAGAAATGGAACATCTTGTTTATCAATTAATGTAGAGTTCTTTACAAAAGCTGTTATGACATTTGCCTCACTGTGTCTACATCAATATGACAGTCTCATTAATGGGTCAACAGTTTTTTTTCCTTCATGCTCATGAGGACAGGAAGAAGTCATCATTCTTTCCATGGTATATACTTACCTTCTCCCTGTGCACTATTAGTCTTGCCTCTTGTGATTTATTTCAAAATGTTACTTTCTATTTCTCTTTGCTGCAGAGTGATAAATATGGATTTGGGCAACCTAGTGTTTGTTTAGAGAATGCAGTGCTCATTGTACTGAAATTGAGTTGTTAACCGCATTTTCTGAAAGTCTGTTTAAAATAAGAGCCTTAGTTAGCAGTTGGCTTTATGTCTCTCATTTCTGAGACATTTGGGAATGAATTGAGAAGCGACAGATATTAACCTACATGATCTGCAGATCATACCAGCATACAAGTAGATTTGAATCTTTAGTATCACTATGAATACTTAAGTAACGATGAGCAGAAAAATTGCCTTTGATATGACCTTCCCTGATACAGAGGAGCTTTCACAGAGGAGGAGACAAATATCTGAAGAACTGATTTTTCTCCTTCTGTGAAAGACTGCATGAGACAAATGCCTCAAACAACAGGAGGTACCCGTGTGCACGTCAACCCTTGTCAGATGTGGAAATTCTGTGCATGCCAGAGGAAACTGAGCACTTTGCTTAAGATGTTTGGGAAAGAAATGGCTGGGGTTATTTGATTAGATAAACATGATAGGAATTACCACTAAGTAGTAATAGTAGTAGTAGAATATTAATATTAATAATAATGATGATATAAATTCCTAGACACTAGAATGGGAAAAATGAGGATGCTGTTGGATTAGTCTTGGACAAGATTGCTTATATGTTCTACTGAATGGACCTCACCTTCCTTTTAGTATAATAAAATAGTAAATCTGCAAAACAGTGAGAGGCGGATTTAAGTCCACGTTCATTGTTCTGTAACAGGTTGGAAAACACTTAACTTTTCCAGTAGGACGAAAGGGGATTTATTTGCAGGGAAAAATGTGATCTGAGATAAATGTAGGACAAGATGCCAAGAAAACTGTGCAAACCATATTCTGGGATGAAGTTATATTGCTAAGATTCAGGACACACAAAACCTCTTTCACTAGTATTTTCTTCACCTGCAAGGTTTGCATTTGACAGTTGAATACAGTAACTAATTTTGTGAGACTTACTAGATGATTGCTTTATTTTCCTCTTCTCGTAGAAATCCCTGCTCTCCGGTGCCATTCATGAGGAATTTTAAGGTTATTACAGTGTTTCAATGTCCATTGCTAGCTGTGCCTTCAAGTCCTCTTTCCCTGAGACACTCCCAAAGCAGGCAGTGAACTAAGCCATCTTCAGATCCTCCTGCTGCTAAAGAAGTTGGTCTGACAAAGACCTTCCTCTCTTTTTGGCCCATGTGAGACTTGGTGTATGGATTACAAAGGACACATGAGAGTATGTGAGCTCAAATTAGCAGGAGTTTCTCCTCACCACCGCCTAAGGAGGGAATTTTGCCGGCGCCCGATTTACCAGGGAAGATAAAGGGGCTGTTACAGGGTACCTGCCAGTTTGTACCAGCTGGCAATGAAGTCAGATCCATGAAGTTCTACCCTACCCCTGCCTAGAGGGAGGCAGAGGCTCTGAGCAACTGTGAGACTCCTACGAGTGCTCTTTAGTATTCTCATTGGCATCACACTAGCTCCCAACTAAGGTGGGCAGGAGAACACCACCAGAAAAGAACAGAAAGTATAGGTCCTTTTTTTTCCCTATGTCCTCTCTGTCTCAAAAATACAAACTTGAATAAAAAGAATTTGACCACTGAAGGAGGAACAAGAAGCAAAAGTCCTGCCTATGCTTACTTGCATTTGCGAGAAATTACAAAGAGAGAATATGGTGCCTGCAAATACTGTACGAGCAATGCAGATAAACAAAATGCACACTTTCAGCCAGGAGATGATAGATGGTTAAAGCCAAAATCCACTCCCATATGAAATATTCAGACATTCCTTAATAGCGGACCGGGGTGTGAACTTTGAATCTGATGCTCTCATCTTGGGTGGCACAAATTGAACTCTGGCTCTTCACACCTATACAGGCACTTGCAGTTTACCCAATTGAGAACAGAGCCATATAAACCCCTTAGGATTTACAAAACTAACTGGATGGTTAAGGAAAGGTTTGGATTCAGACTTCACTAACCCAGAGCTATGCTGATAGCCCTACAGCCAGGCTGATTTTGAGCTGGCTTTTAGAGGCAGAAGCTCCCTACAAGGCCACTTTCTTCATCTGCTGAGGTCTCCAGAGATGATTCATTGCCATTTCACTCCCTGGGAGTGAAAACTTACCCTGCTCTTCCTCAGAAAAGCATTGAAAACTGCAGCTCTGTGTCCTCCTAGCTGGCTCAATCACAGCTCCATAAGGACAGAGATGATTAGTTGCATTGCTCAAAGGCTAAAATGATCCCAGTCTCTGTTTTTTCCACACTAAAAGTATAAATTAATGTTATTAAGTATAAACACTTACTGAACTAATTTCAAGCTCTTTCATGGCCTTCTTTAGGGCATAACATAGCATTCCATGCTATCTGCTGTCTCCTCAGACCGCTCAGTGGAAAAGAAAATAATACCAAAATCAAAGTCACCCTAGTGGAAATGGCAATTTTCTTGAGTCTCCTTCTGCAAGGAAAAGCCAAATTTTTCACACATTTTTGTATCACTTTTTCATATGCTGTTTTTAGACTGCAAGGATTATAAAGGAGAAAACTGTTCTTCTTCTACAGCATAAAGTTTGGGAAGGATACAACTATGCAACATGGAAATTGCCGCAGAAAATATACTGCAATTTTTATATAAAACATTAAATTATAATTAGAGATTAATGATCTTCCCTGTCAGAAGGGACTACTTATTCTGACTTCTCTGTAGGAGGACTGGTAGAATCAGTTCAGAATGGTTCATACCAAAACCTCTTGAAGTCAATTCTGCTCACATTTTCCTTCACCAAGGGTAACACACCAATGCTTAGCAGGTCACCTGGACCACCTCTTAAGATTTTGCAGTCTTTGAAGTTTTTAAAATTTGAATTCGAATGTACCTCTTATTCCTTGGTCCCTTATCCTTTTCAGAGGGACGAGACAAAGCCATACACATCCAAATGTATGATGGCAAGGTTCGTTCCTTAAGTTAGGTATAAATAAGACTCTGAAACATTTCTCTATAACCCAGTAAACCAACAAGAAGGCAGAAAAGACTTGTGTTGGTTCTGTAGATGTTAGAATTGTGAACTTTATTATTGATTGTGAAGTTACATTTGAGGATGTCTCTGCTTTGAGCTGAATCTTCAGCTTACCTGCAAAGGCAGGCAATTGTAATTAAAATCATTATATCCAGTCCCAGATGTATGTATTGCTTGGTTGATAGATATGATAGAAGCAATTTTGTTTTATCCCTATCTGTTGGTAGACTCTACAATTATGCTTTGCTGTGTGCTTTCCCACAGAATCCTTTGCCTTTCCACATTCATAGCAAAACTTCAGCAGGCTTGGCTTTTTTCCAAAAAACAATATTTGTGACAATTAAAAGAAAGAATTCAGAACTCGATATAATAAAAGCAAACAAAATACAGCAGAAATAATTTCTGATCTCAGGCAAGATCTGAGAATGAAAATAAATAAAGACTAAATGCTGCTTGCAGAATTTTCTTTGTAGTGTACACAGATCAGGAAACAAAATATTTTATTGGTTCTATTATCACTCTTGCAAGCACAACACAAAGCGTTGCTGATGTGGTACAGATCCATCTGCCAGCTGGGGTAGGTGAAAAGGAAAAGCAATTACAAATATTATAAATTAGGTTTGTTGCTCTGGGCTGGAAAGATCCAGTTTAGCGTGCTGTGATTCCGAACAGAGCACAGGAGATGAGCCAAGGGAGAATTTCTCTTCATATTTTCACGTCACGTCTTTCCCCTGCCTTCCCCCACTCCCTCAGCCAAGGATAAATCTGTAGCCAAACCACCTCTGGTTCTTAAATTTAAAGTCAGGTGTGCTACATATAAATCCAGATTCCTGAGTATATGTGAGCTCATACTAGCCTGGACAACCTAATCTTCCAATATGACCCTGTGATAGAAGAACACCCACTTGAGCACCTCAGTGAGGATATCCAGCCTTGATTTCCATAGTAAGGAACTAGGTGGCCTCCTCCCACTCCCATCAACTCCCTAACCCATATTTGTTTGATGGGTGAAATTGAAGCAGCAAAAGTAATTCTTGCCCTATATTCCTCCTCCAGGAAAAGGGTACAGAATTAACTCTCTTGTAAGTGACCTAGCGCATTTTGTATGTTTGTTACAATTTGTTTAATAAGTTTTGCATTTGGATACAACACCAGCAAAGAACTGTTTCTGTTATGCTTCTTGCACATTTTTTTTTTTGGCAGTGTCAGTATCCTTTCTTGGTGATTTTGCACAGAACTCCTCTGGTATGCATGTAAAGCAGTAATGGGAAATGAGTCTGAGAAATGAGTCTAAACCACATCACTCTTAAGTAAGCACATAAGACAGATGGTAAAGGTCCAGCCAGACACAGCTCCTATGAAATAAGCCTTATCTTTATGTTTCAGTGTAATCTGAAGGAAATGAACACAGAGGCCTAATGTTGTCTGCTTTACAGCACCTGTCCTTGCAAACTGAGGATACAGGATAGACCATTTCTCTGTGTTTTTTTCTGGTTCCTTTGTTCCCAGACCTACCATGACCCAGTGGGCACCTGTGAAACATGCACTCATAAACCTGCTACAGCTACCTTAAAATCATGGCTGTGCCATGGGCAGATCACCCCTGAGCTGCCTACACTAGACTTCCTAAAGTCTCAGTTATTTTTGTAGGCAGCCTCATTAGTTTTTTCACCCTCTTCACATCTCGCACCTGCTTGATGTGCAGCCAAGCTGTCTCCTGCCAGCAGCTTGTACATGGTCAACCGTCCTGTGCCAGGGAAGTAAAATTGGCTGCATCTGCCAGACTATCAGCGGATGCAATTTTCCCTCTGGTGGGTCGTAGTTTTGGAAGGAGAAAAGCCATGTCCATATTTAAATAGCTCTGGCCTCTGGAATAATGTCAGGCCACTGTAGGCTTGCTGATGGTTTCACAGTTGGACTCTGGGATCTACCATGGGCTGGCTGTTAAGTCTTTTGTGGTTAAATGCATAGATACATTGCAAACAGGCCAGCAGTGAGTTTACATAAGTCAACAGCATGGCCACATTGCAGTGTGGCGGCACAGCAGACTGGAGACCATCACTATTGCTCACCAGACTGCTTGGAGAACATCATGGGCTGTTAACTGAGGCTTCATCTGCCAACATCCAACTGAGCAGCCACAGGCTGGGCATGGCCTTTAGGATGGATATTGCTGCAATCTGATGGGAAAAATGGTGCCAGATTATCTCTGTTCACCCAAAGTGGCCGTTTTAATAAGGGCAGAATTAAATTTGAACACAGAAAAAATGAAACTAGTTATCTAAACTGAATTATTTTTTTATTATTTTCACAGTGATTTGTAAATCATCCCCAGGTAGTTTGTGTTTGAGTGGAAGCTTTTCATGGAAAGTTGATCTTATCTTATGGCAAGCTTTTTCTTCCTGTTACGTAGAAAAATGTTTGGTTCAGTTTGTAGAAAGAGTTTACAAATACAATCTCATTGAGAAATGGTGGGATTCTTGAGACAGTCCAGGAACAATCAAACCGCAGAGAGATAAGGTGGGAAAAGTGCTATTAGCTCATCAGTTTACTCTGTTTGGAGTGTTACAGGAATTAGTCCTCCTCTTTTGTATGGCCCTAGGGAAATCAGGATTGGTTTTTTAAACATAATGATATAAATCAGAAATAAGTTTCAAATATAAATTTAGAGGTGGATATTTAAAGAGTAATGTCATCTATTTGTACAGAGAATTTCAATTAAAAGACAGGCAGGTACATAAACATTGTAAAGGAACAAAACTTTCCATAATGCCTCTCAATTTTGGTTCATTCATGGCTTTAAAAATGGGTGAGCCTCTCTCATAATAGACTTTCTTCTACTTTATCCTTTACCAATCTGCCTGGTTTCTGGGACTTGGGGAATCCTATTCAACATTACCAAATTAAAACATTTTAAATAATTCAAACAGGATTTTGGCAGGATTTTATTTTATGTTCTGTTTTGTAATTTTGCCTATTCTTCCTTCTTGGAATGTTTAAATGCATCATTAAACACCTCAGTTTATTTACGGGATAAACACCACTATTCTTCATTTATCAAATTAGTGAACTGAGACATATAGAAATTGGGTCAAAACACCACTGGTATGAATTTTATCCTGTGTACTCTATGACAGAGTTCAGCCTGTGCAGTTCTGTGTAGCTGAGACAGGTGATGCATCCCCTAAGCATGGAGTAACCTGTGGAATCAGTGCCTGAGTCAGGAAGGACCTTGTCTATGGCTGATATTGTCTTCAGGGGTTAAGAATGAATGAGGAGGTGGGAATGACCTCAGAAGGCAACTCAAGCAAATGCAAATATTCCACTGCCCTGAGTGGGTTGCTTGAGGTCCTCACAGTTTCAGTCATTTCAGCAGTTCATAATTCAATAGTTTCTAATGGAGTTATCTGAATGGAAACAAAAGGCATCTCTTCCAGCACAAAACCCTAAAATAATAAGTTTTACAAATTAATGCTTCAGCTAGTTCAGCATCCAGTCTTGAATAATATTTTACTCGGAAACAAATGAGATGATATTACTGAAAGATTATTTGTGTGGAAAAAAATCTAGAATATTTAGGGCAATATGAGTCTAAGAAAATTGTGCTACCTGATGCAAAGATACATTTCATCTTGAGACCATGAACGTACTTATTCTTCTGTTATTTTAGTAAATCTCATTAGATGTAGGACTCAAGTGAGGTGCTTATTTTTGAGTGAAAAAGCAACAAAAATTTAAGTTCTCTTGTCTTCTTTTTTAACATTCCATTGGCTATTTGAGAGTTTGTTGTTTGAAGAGGTTGTTGCAGTGCATCATCTCAGCTGCCTAATGTTTCCATTTTACTGTGAATTATGTTCCAAGAATAATTTAAGAATAATTTCCAAGAATAATTCCAAAATAATTGTCTTTTCTCTAAATATGATAATTTTTAGAATTCATTACATTCAAAATGGTCTCTCATTTGAAAAAGAGACCAATGACTACACATAAAATGCAAATCAGTTTTTGGACATATGTATATTCACGTCCACATTAAAAAACCAATAATGTATTTATTGTATTTGTATGTAACAAAGTCAATTGTTTTACAACATCTGTGAACACTGTGAGTAACTACAGAACATTTTTCTATTTCTGGTTTTCATCTGAAATGATTATTTCAAATACCAGCTTCCTGTCTCCTTGATCCTTTTCCAAAATCCAATAACTGAAGTGAAAAATAAGTTCTAAAATGACAGCAAAAGTCAATGGCGAGTGCTGTTAGTGGATGCTTATTGACAGAGATGATACAGGTTTTATATTGCCATAGTGTTCGTCCAGATGCTTGACTGTCTGTTTTAGGCATTGAGCAAGTGGATTTGGGATTTCTAACAGTCCAGGAGCATTAGTTTTAGCCAGGGTCTGGAGTGACCATAGATCCATGAGGTTATTTATCACCTATGACTGCAGGTCTACTGTCTAGTGTATATTTCTACCAGTCACGAAATCCCACCCCCGCTACTTATCTGGAAATGATCCTTTGTACAAATGGATTGTGTGGGGCTCATTAGGGATTTCTATGGTCTTACAGGAAGCTGAAAGTCTAGTGTGCTTTTTCCTAGATTTTCAATTTTTCTGAAGGAAGAAGAAAGGAGACGTCATTTGAAATGTTGTTCTATTTGTATATGACCCCATATCACAGACTGGCTGTACACAAACTTTACTTAAGTTCTGGCTGATGCTTTCCATAGCTGTTAAATCACTCTTGGTCAGAGCTGGGTGTATGAAAGTGTGTGGTTGATTTAGGATGTAGTTGTAAATGGCAAGGCTCAATTTATGAGCTTCCTTACTCCTGGAGTGAGGCTTCCCATACAGTTCATTAATCTGCTTGATTTTTATTATCTCTTTCTCAACAACAGCCACTTTCTTAATAGGTATTTTGACACTGAGGTTTAATGGCATTTAAAAAGATGACAGACCCATGCAGTGAAGTTACGAGTCACACGTATTAAATTATTCAGTCATGAGAAGATCGTTCCATCCCAGAAATGGAATGTCTGCTGTTCTTTTCTGTTTAGGTTTTATTTTTTTCTCTGATAGTTGGAACATAATATACTGGGTAAAGTAATTTCCTTTTGATTTCAGGAAAGATTTTTTTTTTCTGCTTGTCCGCAAACTAAAAGAATGAGAGATACAGCAACTAGAGGTTTCCAGCATGCTTTTGATTTTTGAGCACTTCCAAAACTGGTATAAACCAATTTTATATAACAAAGTCCTCCAGTAGTAATGCACCTGATCTTACTTTACTGGGTGGATGGCTGTTCCTTCATTTGTACAAACCACTCTGCCTTTGGAAATACTTTGTTTCTCCATAACAGTACAAAATTTGAGTGGGTGGGCTTCCAATTCTGAAGCAAAAACAGGTTAAACTTCTGATTGACAAGATTCTGCTGGCTTCTGTGGTTCTTTATCTCAGCAGCACGAGTGATAATTCAGATAAGACTTTATTCTACCGATCTAAACCAGAATATTTTATTTTTAGACATCTTTTCTATATACTTCTCATTTGAAAAAAGCTCTCTACATTTTTACTGTATGCATACACTTAAGCTGACACTAATTTTCATAACGAACATGAAAATATAATATACATAGTGATCTCAAGCTCATTACCATGCTATTTTTATAACTTTCATGACTATATTTGTATTAAAATAAACAAACTTTTTTCTTAACAATTTGTATGACTTGCAGACAGCAATATGCTCTTACTGTAGGCAGAGGAAGCAACACCTTTTCTGATGTCCAGAAGCTTTTCATCCTGTAGATATGGTTGCAAAAAGATTAGGGATGTAGTCCTAAGAAGTACCTAGATTTTCCACCAGGTATGAAGCAGTTTAAACTTCATGCATGTGTTCTCTTCTTGGAAATACCTGTCTGCTTTAGCACATAGTTTTTAGCTCTGAAATGCAGGACTTCTGCAATTCTTGACCAGTGCCTATGTGAATGGAGGCAATCACAGTGAAGGAGCAATATGAGCTATGGAACAGATTAGCATGAATGGGAGTGCTTCAACAGAGATTGGACAGACCCATGTGGGACTCTCTGTTCCTCTTGTGTTATTACTCATAATCATTATTCCTTTTCCAGGTGTTTCACCTTTTAATGTAAAAAACTATCTGTTTGCTAGGGGACAGGCTGTAAGAGGATTTTGACTTGTATGGTAAGCAACATGACTTGGTTTTTTTCCCTGGTGGTTATATGGTTGTATCTAGGTTCTTATCATATGGATATTTGAATATGGACTGGCAAATTAACTTGTTTCATTGCAAATACAGGCATATTCAAAGCAGTGAAGATAAAACATATTCATCTCTACAGTGATGATCTCCTATAAAAATCCTAGAAAACTGCTACATGAAAGGAAGTAGAATCACAGAATCGGCCACTTTGTGATGGACGTCAGGGACCTCCAGCCCAGCCTCCTGCTCCATGCAGGGTCATTTGTGAGATCAGACCAGTCTGCTCAGGGCTTTATCCAGCTGGGTCTTGAACTCTCCGTGGACAGAGACCACACAAGCTCTGTGGGCAGCCTAATCCATCGTCTGACTGTCCTCAGTGAAGTTTATTTCCCTTATATTTAGATGGAATTTCTTCTTTCAGTTTATGACTCCTGCCTCTCATTCTCCTGCTGTGCATTGTGATGAGCCTGGCTCAAGCTCCTCCATAACCTTCCAGGTAGACAGAGTCAGGCTGCTCTGAGATCCCCCTGAAGCTGTCCTTCATCCAGGCTGAACAAGCCCGGCTCCCTCAGCCTCATGGCAGAGCAAGTGCTCCAGCCATGACCAACCTGGTGGTCTCTGCAAGACTTCTCTGAATCTATCAATGTCTTAATATATCAGGCACAGACTTCTGCAGAAATAATTGCAGAAACAAGGTCTTAAACTTGTGTTTGTCTCTTATACATTTTTATACTACTCATTCCTCTTGCTATTCACTGGTCTAACCTCTGAGCACTGTTAAGAAAGAAAAATCTATTATCACTCTCTAAAACATGTTGCTCATATTCACTATCTTCTTGGTGTTCCATTAAGAATATTAATCTTGTTTTTCGTACAGATTTTCAGTTTCTTTGCTGAACTCCATGGGTGGTAGAACTTTTTCAGGATTAATGAATTCTGTAGACATAACATCACTTGTCACTATCTGAAGCTCCAATAATCCTTTAAAGGAGTGATGTGAAAGTCAATAGGTGCATGAAAAAAGGCTTTGAAATAGTTTCCTGTTTCTAGCAAGTCAATAAAAGCCATCTATGGGAGACTGAACATCTCAGTATCCCAGTGTAACAGCAGCTGGAGGGTTCTCAGGACTGAACACAAGCATGCATGAGCGGTGGGAATGTTTAAAGCTACTTCCAGGCTCATTTGCAAAGGTATCTTTCTAAGAACATCAGGGTGGCAAGATGCATGAAAAGGATAGTGCCTTCTCTGACTTTATTTCTAACTGGCATCTGAAAAGTTCTCTCTGAGCTCTACTTCACCCTGACCATTGAAGGAGGCATTCCAGACATCATCAAGCTGGGAGGAGCAGTCGCTGCACTGGAGGAAAGAGCTGCTGTCCGGATAGACCTTGGTCAGCTGGAGAAATGGGCTGACAGGAATCTCATGGAATCCAGCCAACACCTTTTGAAGCTCACAATCCTTTGTTCACCTTCTTCAAAAATAAGGTGAATGAGTTTCACCACTGTGGGAAGAAGTGGACAATAGCAGTATGAGATGAAGAGCTGTTCTGGTATTAAGCAAAATATTCCTCTCTCATTCAGAATGCATCACCACCTTTCATTGTGATGCTATAAATGCTATATCAAGTAGGACTAAAACACCAGGAAAAAAATAATCTACCCTGAAGGAATCAAGAAATATTTCTGCTTATTTAGAGGCGAGGAAGGTTTCCCATATGCATCTCTCCTTCTGGGTCCTTCTCTTCACAGTTTAAAGCAGAGAAGGTCCATTATCTCATACTGCTGATGGAGGTCTTATATCACACCCCAGGCTCTCTTCTTGCAGGAAAATCTGCCTTTTAATTTCTGTCTGTGTCTAAAGTAAGTAAAGTTCATTCATGGTAATCTTTTTTTCATAAATGACTACAAACACCCCAAACTCTGTGCAAGAGTTGAATTATCAGGGCAGCTTGTCAGGATGCATTTATCCCCTCCATCTTCTCCCCTAGGGTTTTTGTTTTGTCTCAGTGTTTAGCTTGACTGGAATTGCCCCAAAGTAACCATGCATCAGGAAAGCTGGAACATCCCTGAAACCCAGTTTGAAAGTGAATTCATGTTGGTGCAGCAGGAACAAGAGCTGAGATAAGGGGGCTAATGCTGTTCGCAGAGCAGAGCTCTGTAAGTGCCAGCCAGGAGGTTTGATTTGGCTAGGATGAGTCTGCTGGGTAACTTTGGGTAGCGAGAGGAAAGAAAAGGTTTTCATGGCAGCTTATGTAGCTGAACAACCACCTGCCACCTTCTTTGCTTGTGCAAGGCCAGGCACCAGCAGCAGGCACCAGCACATGTAAGTCCATACCACAGCAGGGAGGGGAGAGCTTGGATCCCCCACCAACAACAGGAAGGCCAAACACCAAAGCACTTTCAACACTCACCTGAAAAAATCCAGACGTGTTGTCTTTTTATATTAAAGATGTAGAACTTGCACTTTTCCTCAAAGGAAAGGAACAATGCTTGTATCTCTTACTTCATCTGTGCATTTCAGAGCACTTGACATCAATAGTTTTTTTTTGTAACTGATTAAATAAATGAACATCCTCTACATTTATTTCACAGATCTTCAAAAATAAACTATTAAGTCTTTTCTCAGCTGCATAACCGTAAGGTCAGAAGCCAGAGGTCAGTTGTTATCTCATAGATGTTTTAAAGCAGGGATATTTACTGTAGTGATTTAGAATGCCATCCCTGACCTTGGTTTACTTGGTAGCAATTAACCCAAGTGTTTAAGTTCCTGGAGAATTAGGAAATATATTAGAATGAAATAGAAATTTTTCAACATGCACTGTGCAAAAATATTTTTTTGATTCATACGCCACAACCTTGCTGATGTTTCGTTGGTTTTCCTACACATACCCATCAGAAGCAACAAGAGGAGGAGCAGTACATTGATTAGAATAAGATAAGGATTTTATTTCATTAAAAATTATTTATGTGTTCAGTTTCATTGAGGTTTTTCCTGCAGGACTCATTAGAAAACTGCCAACTGAAAAGTAAAGGGATGAGACACATAGCCATTAATTTTCAGAAACATTCAATATCTTTTTGTGCTGGATTTTTTCCAATTAAGTGAGTCAGTTCTGTACTGACCATAGAAAAATAATGACAAGTTAGTTCTGAGGGAAATGTGACTAGATTGAAAGTTGTTACTGAGTTACATTCATAGCTTCCTAATTATCAAACTCTGGATTGTAAATGGGTGGCACTGTATGGAAGGACCTTTTCAGAACCATACAGAAAGTAACTAGTAATAGAAAAATTATGTTTCTTTATGTACATAAGCACAAAGGAGAAAGAGGTAAATATGTGTTAGTTTATACATATACCCAATAGTAAAGCTGTTTATTAAAAGATTCATGAGTTATAGCTGTAGCAAACTTTTCTGAGAGTACTTACAAATATCTTTTATTAATTATTCAAGTCTGACTGTGTTTATACATATACACGTGTATATGCAGACATACTCATGCACACACATGTGTATCCACCATCACTCTTCCAAATGGATCTGTCTTTAACAAATGACTGGCAATGATAAAAGTACCAAAAAGATTTTCATCATATTGAATTGAAGTCACTCAAAGGAAACTGGAAAATGGAGCTTTGTGTAAAGACAGAACAGTATAAAAATGGAAAAGGTCTCTCATGCCCTTCACTTTTGCTTCTCTCTTCTTTAGCATTTCTTTCTGTGCTGCTTTTTATTCTTCTGCTCTCTATTATCCATCTAAACCGTGGGCTACTCCTACCTATTCTGTTCCTTTGCTTTCATACTAACTAGCAACATGTCCTTTCATGTTCCCATTAAGCCTGACCAAGTGGCAATTGCTTGCTTTTTCATGTACATTAGCTTTTCTCATTATCCTTAGCTGAAAAGGTGTAACTGTGCTGGCTCTTCAAGATGGTTTCATTTAGATGGGATTTTTCAGGATGACGAATCAAGTTTATTTTGTTCTTCAGTCACTGCACAGCAGCTTTGCTGTTCCTATTCTTCCCAGTAACACATAAATGATGGTATCTTTTCTGCAATTTAACACCTTACAGGCAGCCTGACAGAGGGATAAGTTCATGGCATTTTAATACCCAACTACTACCAAGTGTTAATGCTGTTTTGACAGTAGTAAAACCTGTGTCTGTCACTCCATCTGTAATAAATGGGAGATGAAGTCACGATGTCTCTATGCAGGGGCACAGTAGAGACTAGGGAATGTGATGGTAAGCATATGTGTGGCACTAAACATCACAGAACTACATCACTACTTGAGCTTCCTCTGATTCATCTCATGATAAAAAATAAGCATGCAATAATGGAATAAGTGTTTGCAAATATTTTGCCACTGAATTTAAATCACAGATTTATTTCAGTAATAAACATGAGAGTGTATCTTGATAAGTTAGTTGAGTTTTGTGGGAGGTTAGTCTTCTATTCTAATCCAGATGATTCGGTGAAATTACATGATTTAGTTATTTTGTCTGTAGCAGGAATATTGTACTCATCATCAGCTATACCAAGTGATCTTCACTCCTATTGAAATTGTAGGGCAATAACATCAGAACTATTATGCAGAGTTTTGTTTGTTCAGTTTGAATATGCATGAGAAGCTGTCCAGAGAATGCTAGACAAGACAAAACTTTGGTTAAAATGCTGAAAAAGGGACTACGCAGAGTTAGAAGCAAACTTTAAGTATTGAAACAGACTAAAATTTGGTGCTGAGGTGGTTTATGGAAATACCCTTCATATTTTATCATTCAGGAGTAAACAGGTAAATCTGGAAGCCAGATCTCCTCGTAGACTGCAAGAAAAAAAATGTTAACAATTTCCAAAAGGCTTGATCTAGTCTCATCAGCTGAAAAGCATTAACCACATAGTTCCTAGCTATTGTGGAAAGAGTCTTGAATTTGTGTTTTCAAAATAGGAGATGACAGCACAGTCAGTAATTCTGTCTCCTTTAACACGAGGAACTGAGGATCTGAATCTGCAGGCTTTCCAGAGTGGCAGAACTAAAAAGAGCTGAGGAATGATTGCTTTGTCAGGGTTACAGGCTGCAGTCAAAGCTGGATGAGCTTTTGCATTTTAGAGAATGGTCACAGTTCTGCTCCCATGTTTTTTTCTGTTCCAGTGGCAGAATGCACAACCCATTTCTGATTTTTATCTCATTTACAACTGACACAACTGGTACAAGTTACCTTTTCATCTGTAAGATCAGAAGGAGATGTTGACATATTAGCTTGATGATCTGGGGACAGGATTTGCAGGTCTGACTCCAGCAGCCAGATCCAGGCACTTCTTGATCTAACACGGAAGGCTAAAATGTCATGACGTCATGCCTGTGTCACAGGCTGTGACACCATCTGGTTAATGCACCTTTATTTATATGTGATAGATCTTTTTTTAACCAAACAGCAAAGGATAAACCCGTTCTATGTCTCATTTGCAAAAGATCATCATTCACCTGTGGGCTTTTTATACAAGACCATTCACCGTCTGTGCCCTGAGCAATGTCCTCTGTAATTCACCACATGACTTACAAACTTGGGAACTGGACAGGTAGGCATAAGGTTCAGCTCAAGTACTGATGTCTGCACCTGCACTTACTGCCTCAGTTCTCTCTAGAATCAGTAGACATCTAATCAATACCAACAGTGGAGCTTACTATGCAACTGAAGTTGCATGGACCATGATTAAGCAGGCGCCAAAGGAGGTATTCAGATGCCCAAAAGCAGAAATCTAGTATCAGTTCAGGTGCTGTGAAGCATTTTTCTTGGTCTCTTGAAATAATTTTAGAATGGTACAGGGGTTCCCTAGGGTATATTTGCCATCCCTTGCAGATATCCTAGACACCTTATCCTGTCTGGATATGGTCCTGGACAACCTGCTCTAACTGAACCTTCTTGGACCAGATGATTTCAAGTAATCCCTTCCAGCCCAGACAATACTGTGTCTCAGCTGACAATAGATGCCTGTGCACTAGACACCTGAAAGCTGCTGCTCTGCCAAAACACCTGAAGGTTCCAATGACAGTGCTTACTCTAGCTTGATTCATATGAGGATGTTTGAGTTTAGTACCCCATGATATGTACTACATCTGCCTGGGAGTGGCAGATACAGAATAGCACTTATGGGAAATATGCACCCTTTCTGTGCCAGGCCAGATGGGACATTCATCATCTCAGGTACACTGGATGCTAATGTTTGGGTCACTGACTTCTAAATGGTCATATCTTTTGGAGTATTGTGTAGCCAAGGGTATAGATAGCAAAGTTTGCCCATTCAAAATGAGTTGTTTCCATGGTAAGATAACTCCTTGCATTTGCATTATGCATCTACTTTGTACCACACTTCAGCATTTTATGCTTTTGTCTGTTCCACTAGTGACCCTTTAGCTGCCTAAAGTTTCCTTGTTATGGTGTTGCTTGATCAAGTCATCTCGAGAACATTTATTGGGCAAACTAAAAGAAGGCATTTACATTTTTTCCAAGTTAAGGCAGATTTTTCAGACCTTTGTTCATTCCTGTAGCCCTTACTATGACAGTTGTTGAGCCTCTAAAAAACATATGTTGAAACATCTCCTTTCCATCCTACTACTTTAGTAACTGTAGCATTGCAGCAGCTATCACATACAACATTGTCCTGCTTCAATTATCCTGGCTGATAATTCATCTCAACTCTGACTGCCTTTCACCGTTGAGGTTCTCATTCTATAAGCACAAACAGCCTGCATACAAACTTTGCATTCAAATGTGATGGAATGGATGATGGCTAAATACCACATATTTGTTTCTTGCTCTGCCTTTACCAGTTTTTATCAGAAAATAATTTATTTTGATTTGTGTTTGCATTTGTGTTGCCATCACTGCCAACAACAGTGGGGGTTGTTTTCTTGCTCATTGGTAGGCACCGATTAGCAAAACAGGAATGTGAAAATTCTTAAACAGTTTAAGTAGCACAAAAAAAACCCTACAAAAACCACAAAAAAACCCCAAACCCAAACAAGTTTGAGTTACTTTTCATTCATCTTTGAGTTACATTAAGGGATGTTTCATTAAGTACTAAAGACTTGTAAAATCCTTCTCAACCATCTTAGACATTGCTTACTGGGATGACGTGTGTCTTTTGTGACCTGGATAAGAACAAGGCAGATAAGCTGGCAATTGGAAGCTGGTGATCCCTCACTGAAGTAACTACCTTTTCCCATTAAACCATAGCAGTGCTATTGGCTGAACAGGAGAGAAAGTAGTAGAAAAGCTATTTTAATTTCAACCTCTATTTAAAAATTAAGTTGGACCAAAATATACATCACCTTCCCTATTTGACTGTTCTGTGTAAATCAATCCCATTTCTCACCTTCTGGTGCACAACATTTTCTCATATAACCATAGTGCAGCACATGAAAGTCCTCCATACGTTTCCTGAACAGGAGAGAACTTGCAGACCTGGGCTGCAGCTGGGGTCCTCATGTAAAATCCTGTTGCAAGGCACATTTCCAGCGCCACGGCCTAATGCCAAGGTCCTTTCCTTCCTACTGCAAATAGAAATGGTCTCTTCCCACCACAGGACTTATGTATAGTCAGATCCTTTATGTCTTGTTGCAGCTGCCCTTATCACGGGGCATCAGGTGTCTTGGATTGATATAACAGTGAATTAGGTTGAAATCTGGGATTTTAGATTAGTTTGTTGCACTCTACTTCTAATTGCAGACTGCCAAATAACCAGTAGTGTTGGACTGCTCCATGATCTCTTTGCCTTGCTGCTCAAATCCAATTTTTTTGTCTACAAAATGTACCAAACGGGATGAGCAAGTCAAGCCAGTAAACATCACAAAAGAGCGTACCAGCAAATTATCTCACTCTCCCTCACCTCCCTGTCATTGCTATAATCTCATTTACCCTAGAACAGTAAGTGTAGAGGAATCCAGTTAGCTTGCTTAATTTCCCTTGGTGGATGTGACAGGACTGCTTCCGACCTATTGAGCTGCTTTATCTTCCACGGGGTTTTCATTAAACAGCCAGTTTGCTTACAAATATTTGCAATGTCTTTAGTCATATTGAATAAGAATTTACTATTTTCACTCTAAAAGTTCTGAAAATGGAGAACCATGAGCTTTTCACTCTCTGTCATGGACACAGACACTGTCACAATGGGGCTCTCTACAACCCTATGATAAAAAAAGTATTTCCCCTCAAAAGAAAACTTTTGTCATGTCCTGGGTTTTGCGGAGGGAAGGATGTTTTTGTCACCTAGGCTGTCTCCTAGGCTGGGTAATGATGGTTTTGTCTACAGGAGTTGGAAGGGATAGACATCTTTTAGGGGGATGTGAAACACAATAACCCTTTTCCATTCACCTGCTCACCGAAACCTGATGCTTAGAGAGCACCCAGATGAGAGGAGGGAAGGAAAGAGGATTGGGTGCTTCACTTGGCTGCCTTTGCTTGGGTGGCTGGGCCAAGAACTGCTCCAACAACCTACATAAGCTCCTCCCAACCAGCTCCTCGCTGCTCAATGAGGACCTTTGTATTCATGTTATACTTATTTTCCAACTCAGAATTATTTTATAGTCACTTTATGCAGACAAGTCACATCAGATATAGCAGCTGTTCACTTTGATGCATCTTTGAGTTGTTTATGTCTCGTATGAACAGTCTTGACGATAAGAGCCCCAACATGAGGCAGACAATAACAGCTCCAGTATGCAAGGATGAAGTACAGCTGGCAAGTAAAGTTTACTCCTCCAGCCAAGGGAGTATGAATGTGCCCCGCGTGAGTCACAGCAGGGATGATGTCGCACAGAAATAATTAATTTGCTCCTAAGGCAAAAGGGTTCAAATAGTAAAAGCATTTGCAAATGGAATTTACTGTTCCAATGCAAATAAGTAACTGGCAAACAATAACCACTCCAGTCTGAAAGCCTGGCCAGCAATTGGTTGACATTTGTGCTGCAGAGAGTTTACAGATTCCCCATGAGTTGAATAGGAGTTATGTTTTGCAGCAACAATTGATTTATTGCTGTGACAACCAGTAGAAACAGAAAATCCTACTGGCAGGCCAGGGTGTGATTTGTTCCTCTGGAAACAAGCAAGAGATGTCCAACTGGACAGTGGCCATTCCTAGACAAAAGCCCAAGGGAGGATGTAGGTTTTATCTCCTCTCTGCTAAATAGTGAAGGAATTACGTTTTTTTAATCTTGTACCAAAACACATTTGTATGTAGTAATGTTCCTACAAAGTAAGTAGGGGAATGCAAAGGTCAGGCTGTCTTCTAGATATTTCATTTCTCAAGTTGACGACACCTTATCTGTTATTCATGAACAGAAAATAATTCTCATTTATATTGCAGCAACCCTTATAGGGACCAATCAGAGTCCCATTGTGTTGATGCCTGGTTGGTGGCCATGAGCAAAAATTTGCTGGTACATGCTTGGATGCAATTCAGAAGCATCTTTTTTTTCACCATGTAAGGTTCAGCACAAGCACATTCTGACCAGCAAAGAACATAGGCACACGTTTAAAGAAATGTCTCTCCAGTAAAATGCTTTAGAGAGTTTCAGTGCTCTCAAAGAGAAGAGAATTGAAATGTGCAAAAATGCTTGTCTATATTAGACAGAGCTGCTGCATCAGAGCATTGTCTTTTCAGGTTTCCACGGATAACAGAGAATTTTCTTTTGATGCACAGAGGAGTTTTGCAGGTTTTGGACAACATGTCCAAATGAAGTCCAGCCTATGTGTTTTCTATCCTGGGCATGTTCCAAGCCTGCCCCAGTGAACTGACACAGTGCAGAGACTGTGACGAGTGGGAGTGCACTAGTCATCTGCGGGTCTGTCAGGGGTGTGAGCAGCAAGAGAGGTGAATCATTTTAATTTTCTGAAACAAAGTAATGAAGTGTAATAGACTGAATTTAAGCTGTCAAAAATGAGGCCGAGTGAAAAGAGAACTACACTAGTGACAAGAGCTTTTTGATTATGGAGTAATATTGATGGAACAAGGGAAGAAACAAAAATAACGTAGTATTTCGTGGTGGTTAATCTGGTATAGACTAAGATAGAAGGGTTAATTCTTCACTGGTTGATATTGGACAAGCTGAGACTTCAAGCATATGAAAAGTTGAAATCAGTGTATAGTAATGAATACATCATTTATGTGAATATAGCAAAGAATATTTGTGGTGTATCAATTTTCCTGTAATAGTTACACAAAAATTTCAACATTGACCAGCTAGCTACAGCTACTTCATATTCTGAGTACTGTGTAAAATTGCAGTACCTTACTACACTAGAAAGGCTGGAAAATATGACTTTGGAAATCTGGTAACTGTAATGCAGTGGAAACATTGTTTGGAATCAGTGGAGTACATCGTAGTGATAAAGAATTTCCTCATAATGCTGTTATAGTAATTGAAGCTGCAGTTTATCTCCTGCACAGGAAAGCAGGCTGAGGCTGCCAGGTTTTCTAAAATTTCCCTTTGCAGTGCGGACCAATTTACTGTCTTCATCCAGCAATGGCTTGCCTGAGTTTCCACCACTTTGTGAGCTTTAACACAGACTTTCATGAATAGAGATAATTGTGATTTTTTAAAGATGTTTAACTGCTGCAGAGTGT
Source organism: Dromococcyx pavoninus (assembly GCA_033558185.1). Taxonomy (NCBI): domain Eukaryota; kingdom Metazoa; phylum Chordata; class Aves; order Cuculiformes; family Neomorphidae; genus Dromococcyx; species Dromococcyx pavoninus. The sequence goes on from JAUMJL010000212.1 coordinate 4,665,519, forward strand.
GCAGATTACTTCCCTATAGAATTCGGAATCACAACATTGCATGCTTAAAACAAAACCAAAGCACTAGGGCCAGCCTTTAGGATCCTCATTTTCATTGAAATCAATAGAGTGATGCATTGAAAATAACATTGTATTTTTTCGGTATATACAATTTAGTGTTCAGCCTTCCTTTCCATTTTGAGATTTTACTTTTAGAAAGAATCTTCTACTTAGATTCCCTTTAAGATTTCCTTTCCTTTCTGCTTCAATTGTATATCTTTAACTGACGAAGATGATTTAGCAGTACTTGACTTTCAGCATGATAAAAAAATATTCAAGGGTTCCCTTACATGGGAAGACAAAAAGCAACTTTAAGACACTGACAGCTTTCTCATCTACATATGAAAGCAGCAAGAAAAGAAACAATTAAATGGTACAGCTTCTTCTAGAGCTCTCAGACCTTTCTAGTTTTCATTTTCCTCTTGGCAATTCCGTGAGTGTACCTTCTGCATTAGCCTGGCTTACTGGGCTGCATCGTTCCCCCCAACACTCCTAAGGCAGGCAAAGCACCCACTGAGTTCAAGCCTAATATAGTTCATTGCAGGAAGAGAAACTGATTTCATTGCAGGATATCTACTTCTGAAGCAAGAGCATTTAATATATATTGTCCTGAGTCAACTTTCATACCAGTGCTACATTGCTTCAACTTTTAGTGAAGTTCAATTTAGCAGGCAAAGCAGAACTTATTCCTGACACCACTGAAAACCATCTATCTCAAAGGGAAAGTGGTTCATGAAAGCTGGCCTTGAAGGAAAAGCTGATATTGACAAATGGCACAATGTCAGGCACAATGCAGTTATATTTGAATGAACAATGAGCCAGATCCTCAGAAAACTTGTTGGGTAGCAAATGTGTTCTTCTGTGTGTGTGCCCAGTAAATGTCACACCTGTGTGAGCAAGAAATATGGAGATTTGTCAGTGGATACATGACTGATGGCTGTATAGCATAACTCACATAGGACACCTCTATTTGTTTTAGTACTTCTGACAACACAGGTGTTGCTGGAAGAGAGTTGGGGGGGGAGTTGTGTTTTCAACATGGTTAATTGTTCATTAATATCTCTTAACCCTTACTTTTATGGACATTTGAACGTTCTCTTTCAACATGCTCGAGTTTCTCACTCTTTCATCCTGTTTCAGATGTTTGGGGCAGTTATTTGAAGAATCGGTACTAAGAGAATACCTGAGACTGAAAACAACATGGTCTTGGTTTCTCATCTGAAGCATTTTTATCAGGTAGATTCAAATAGCACATTAGGCAAAAAGAAAGCAGTATTATTGTCAGCTTCATCTGGAAAAACAACCTTAGCAATGAGTGCCCCTAGCACAGCCAGGGACAGATGGGCTGGGTTGCATGGTCCTCAGCCCTCCTTCTGTTTGATAGGAGCTGGCTCTGCCTTCCCCTTTGACCCGTGCACAGACCAGATAGGACAGTTCAATTAACCTGCAGCAAGGGGCAGCTCTCCAGCACATGTTAACAGCAGACAATAGTGGTATTCTAGCATTTCCCACATGTTTTATGATTTTTTTAAATGCCTTCAAATCATACGTATGCAGCAGTCCAGCAATAAAAACCTAGCAGTAGATGGCTATTTCTGCCTGATGCTGTCTCCAAAGCCAAGGTGACTGTGACATGCCAGCCAGAGTGTGACATGAGTTGATGTGTTACTTGCGTAATCACTATCCTGAGACTAATGCTGTGTGTCACTAACCACTGCAGCTGTCTCCCACACTTTGAAAAGCAATTTCCACTCTACCCTTTGTGGTGTCTTACCTACAGTCTTAGCAATTGCTACCAATCTAACCTTGAATGGGCTATCAATTTAAGACTATTGAATCAGATTCTGCTGGCAGTTATTCGATGTCAAACCTGGACTAAACCCAAATGTACGGCTGAAGTTGATGTTAGGAAGTAAAAGTGGGTCCCTTCAAGTTTTAACTCTGTATATTGCAGGCTGTATTAAAGATTGAAACTTTTCTAGAAGCAGCCAGGGCTGGGCTGCATAGGGCAGATGTCCTATGGAACATCTTATCAAGAGGACAGTTTGGCTTGCTCACTGTGCTCTGAAATTTCCTGCCTAGTGAAACGAGGAGCTCCTTTACGAGAAGAAGACTGGTATCAACTAAAACTACAGTAGCTCTGTTTTCTCTCCATAAATTCGCTCAAGAATTTTTCTAGAATCCTAGGTTTTCTTCCCAGAGCTCTCAGTTTCTTATGGGAAGAGTGACCCATCTCTTTCATACATCTGGGAGTCCAAAGAGAACCGTTTGGGTAGCAGGGGTAGTAGGAGAGATCCAGGGAATTTATGCAATTTTCTGCACTGGGACATCTTTAGGCTGTTCCAGTACTGGTTAGCAAGTGAAGGGTATTAGATACAAGGGGCAGGGTTCCCCTTGAGAGACAGTTTTGTTACAGAGCTTCCCACATGCTATGGGCATTGAGGAAGCTCGGTACAGTAGCTGACACTCTTTCTGTGGGTCTGGAGATAGGCTCACTAGGAATGCCTTGCATTCATTAACTTAATTGTACAGACTCAACAGTAGTGTCCAAAAAACTCCTTGGGAAGAGTTGGATGTGAGAAAGCTGTTAGTGGGATGGGTGAGTGCAGCCTGTGTCCACTTCACCCAGAGCATAGGAACAAGGCCTGCACCAAGAACAGTGCAATTACCTCCTTGAAAAGGAGGGCCAGGGTTTGTGCCAACTTTGTGCTTGAGAATATATTGTGTGAAAGAGCGGAGGAACCCAACTCAGCAAAGTCTTTGCATGATGTCCCTTCCTCTCTGTGTAGAGTCTGCACTAATGTTTCCTCTCTCACCCAAGTCCTCCAGCCTCTGAAGCTCTATTAATCTGTTAGCTTAATTTGTAGTAAAGGAAAATAAGCTCTGCTGCGTGATGCAGATTATTTAAAAAATGTGAAAACACATGTCCCCTAGCTGACTCCCTAGCTCACCCTTCTTTTAAGTTGCAGAGCCTTCCCCCCAGCCCTGATTTCAAAGCCACTGGTTTATAGTAGTTTCTTGGTCTGTGAGAGGTTTCTGCCCTGGGCCCCAGAAAGCCTCTTGCTTTATACCATCAGGGCTGTGTAAAATCTCCATTCTCCCCTTCAGTTCCACCATGTGCTGCAGGCTCCCAGCCTGCCCTGTCCCTCCATTACTGCCTATATCTCCCCTTTTCTCCTCCAGGGCTCCCACAGCATGGGCAAGGCAAACAGGCAGGAATCTTCCCACACATGGCCTTTTAAAAACACATAAATTACAGCAATGAACACAACAAATAAGCTCCCTAGTGCAGCTAACCACATGTTTGGGACGAGCCTGGGCTGGAGTGGCACCAAGGTTGTCTCACAGCTCTTTCCATACTGATAAGCATAGGCAGACCCCTGTGCTCAAAAGTATAACTCATTGGAGAAATTAGCCCATAACGTTATTTCTGATAAAAGAGGCTTATTTTTCATTTCATGTCATGTTAAATAAATTGCGAAGTGCAGCAGAGAGGGTTTAGCACTTGGTGTGCTAAACATATTACTTAGCATTTATATCGTGCTTCCCTCATTCAGGAAAGCACATTTACTGACTTAATTCATCCCCAGCCATCCTCTGCATGTCATGAGGGAAGTCAGGAACATTTAATATCCCTGCTGGTAGATAAGGCATGCAGCTGGGACTGGCACAGCTCTGTTATTTTTGCTCTTCCCCGACTCTCAGCACTCCATCCAAGCAAATTTTTGATGGCTGAAGCCCATACTTGTGTCCTGGAAGTCCCTCGCAGAGCAAGGGGAAGGATCCTGCCCCTTCAGTGGGAGCTGGCTGTGGTTCCTGGCTGGGCAGTCAGTGGAGGCAGAGTTGAGACTTGTGGCAGGCAAGGAACATGACTCAGGAGATAAGAAAGATTTAGAGAGCAGATCTGGAAGCTGAGAGCTGTGATACTGAGAGATACTGAAGGGATGCTTGGGCTGGTGGAAGGATTCTGGTACAGAAAGGTTAAGAGGCTACTTTGAATTACCTTACTTGATGTGTGTGTTTAAGGCAGGACGTGGTAATATAGTTGGGAAAGAGGACAGTAGGTATGGTGTGGGGCTGGGGCAGGGGGTCAGCAACTTGAGGTGTGACAGGTGGTGCCGGGAAATGGCTTCAGCCTGAGGGAGCTAGAGGTTAATTTCCATGTCAGAAAACCTGCAGAGCAGGCAGTGTTCCCATGGAGCTGCTGCCAATCTCCACACAACTGCCCAGCCCCTACACACCACTGCTGCTCTCTGCTCCAAGCAGGACAGGGCTTTTCCCACCAGCAGACACATAGCCCTTTGCCAGGGGCCAGGGGCAAAGGTCACACCAAGAGAAAGCACAGAGGCCATCCCACTGTTCCGTGTCCCTCCAGTTGCTGTCCCTATGGGGTGGATGCCACAGCTCCATCACTTGCCCACATCCCAGGAACAGTCTCAGGGACCTGCATGGGGGTCTCAGGCACAAGTTACCTGGGGAGAGGCTGTGGCTCATTGCTGCTGCATTTCATCTGGGCGAGGGACTGCTTGGCACAAAAGGGCTCAAATAAGGACAGCTACCCTTTAATCATTTGGGATCCTACTTTTAACATATGTAAATACATCTGTGTGCCAGTTCTCCCCTCCTCTTTGAGCTGACATTGCTCCTAGCTACAATGGATTTCTCTGGCAGAGACCAGACCCATATACTGCAGTCATTACATGAGCCAAATTAATGGTCACATAGATGCCATTCACTTTCAGAAAGGGTAGTGGCTACAGTCTGGTGTTGATAAATATGTTGATTAATGCATAAAATACTGATTAGTGCCTACTATATCTGTAAATGGACATTTACAAAACCATACAATATTGTAGGGGTGGGATGTGTTTGCGTTTTTTTTTAAACAACCTAGCAACATATTCATTCAGATAGATATTTTTACCATAAACCAATTGGAGTGATACTATTTTTATTGAAACTTTCTCTACACTTACTTCCGAAGAGTTAAAGTCTTTTATTTAGAAGTACTGTTTAACTCCTCTGTAAACGTCTCTTGCTTTAATAATGAATTTAGCATAATATCAATTAACCTAAAGTTTTAACAATTCCTAGATTAAAAATCCTTCCTGAAAGATCTCTACATTATAAAATATTATGTTATAATTAAAAGCTAGAATGAGTATTAATGTCATTAGCTCCTTAATATACATTGATTCTGTTCTACCTTTCTGCTCAAAAGACAGCTTCATTTACCAGTGAAAATTATATTTTTTCTGGAAAAAGGAACAGATATCCATCCAAAAAGTTGACCTCAAATTACATTTTACAAAATCAAAACCAGCCACTGACTATAATATTCTGCACACTTTATATGCTCATACTTTCAGTATCTCTAGGCTGAAACTGCTCGTAACATGTTGATGTAAACCTGATTCTAATATGAATGAGAGACAGCTTTAATTTTTTAAGGAGCAATTCTGCAAGCTGCAAAGGCATTGAAGACAGCCTGGAAGACACAATCTGTGCGATGCTGCTCTTTATTGTCACAAGTACAGAGTTCTGATGTCGTAAAGCTGCACATTCAGGTCATCAAACATTTACCGATTGAGAAGGACTTTTCAGTCTCTAAAACGGTTACAAATGGTTCCTGTTGGGCCACACTCATAAACAGTCTCATCTCAATGGAGTCCTACTATTTAATTTTAGATAATAATGGCAAAGTCTTACCAACTGTTGATGGAGATACTATGGGGTTAATTTATATTCATGTTGGAAAAGCAAAGCAGAGCTCCCTCCCAACTCTGACAGTTCCCGCGAATCTTTTCAATAGTTGATTGTCAGGTTGTCTCGATCTATAGCTTAACGCTGACAACAGCTCACAGTTTATTTGCAGCTTTGAAGCCTGGTCCTATAGTGTTTCTCTTCTGACAGGAGATGAATAAATGTGTCACTGTGGGAGACTTTTAGCCGGCTGCTGTAAAAAGGACCCTTCTTGCCTTCCCTCGCAAGATCCTCTAGTTCACTCTTGGAGTTTGCAGCTTTCCCCTCAGCTGAGTTCAGCTCCATCAGCTCCAATTCATGTTTGGCGGCTGTTTCTAAAACTCTCTGTTTGTTGTAATACCTGACAAAGTTGTTAATGATGGGATGGATGGGAAGGGCAATCGCTATCACCCCACAAAGAAAACTGATAGCAGCATTCAGTTTTCCTAGTGTTGTTTTAGGGTAAATGTCTCCATATCCAACTGTGGTCATGGTAATGATTGCCCACCAAAATGACTGAGGGATGCTTTTAAATAAAGTTTCAGGGTGACTTTGCTCCATGGTATAACCGAGGGCAGAGAAGACAAAGATTCCAACAGCTAAGTACATGAGGAGCAGCCCAAGTTCTTTAAAGCTGCGTTTCAGGGCGTACGTTAGAGTCTGGAGCCCTGAGGAGTGTCGTGCAAGCTTGAAAATCCTTGCAATCCTCATGATGCGCAGTGCCTGGACAGCCTGCTGGACATTGCTCAGCTCCATCAGCTTGGCTCCCAGGTGAGTCAAGGTCAGGCTGACATAGAAAGGAAGTATTGCTAGCACATCAACAATGTTCATGAAAGACAGGGCAAAGTGGAGTTTGCTGGGAGAGGAGATTAGCCTCAGCACATACTCCATGGTAAACCAGCCTATACAGGCTGTCTCTATGCTGTCCAAGGTTGGGTGTTCCATACGGTTTCCCTCCGCATCTACGACCTGCAGGTCTGGGATGGTCCCCACACACATCACGACAGAGGAGATCAAAATAAACAGAAAAGATAGAACAGCAATCACTCGGGCTGGGTAGGACGATTCTGGCTTCTCCAGAAATTTCCATATGTATTTTTGGCATCTTTTCCAGCGACTTTCTGAGGCATCTACTCCCAAGTCATCCAGAATCAGTTGCACCCTTCGGGCTATTTCTTCCAGTTCCTCGTTTTTCTCACTTAGATGAGTTTTGCAGCAGTCATCCAAAAATTTCAGATCAACTTTCCAAAATTCCATTTCATTCTTGAAACATATGGGGCATATTCCTTTCTTCATGTGAATTTCCCCAAAGTAGTACACGTCAATAATGCATTTGAAAGCATCTGGATCTCTGTCAAAGTAAAACTCTCTCTTCCCAGGATCATAGTCATCACAGAGGGAGAATATGGTATCGTATCCCCCTGATAAGCAGTTGATCAGCTCTGCTAGTCGTGTTTCTGGGTATTGATTCAGGTTATCTCCGTAAAACACCTGCCTTACCCCACCTACATTGACTACAATCTCCGTTTCTTCATTTTTTTCTGATCCATCAGTGTCCACATCTGGAAACCTAGAGTCACCTGCCATTTTAACTGTATTTGATTTCATTTAATTTTTAGCCCGTTGTTTGGTTTCAAAGCTTTGTGGCTCTAATTTCTCATGAAAGCAGATCAGCACTGAGCCAGCTCTATTACAAATGTTACCAAACTGACCCGAAGTTGTTGTGGGAAAGGTTACAGAAATAAACCTGTTGTCAGGAAAGCCTTGTGAGGTATGCAACAAGCTGCAGGGAAAAGACAAGTCATCAGGCTGCTGTGCCTGCAAGCAGGATGTTAGAAATCTCCAGCAGATCTGAAATAGAAGAAACCATTTAATAAAACTCACCCCTCTGCTCAGTGCTCGAGAGTCTTTTCAGGTCCCATTCTGTCTCTAAAAGTGATAGATATTCACAGATTGGAAGTCACGGCAGAGAAATAAATCCTGTGCTCTGATTAATGCAACGTGCAGTGAGTGACAGTTCTCAGAGAGACAATCAGCAGGGTGAGCCCACAGAAAACTGTTGCAGTTTCTCTCTTCGACTCCACAGATTTCCCTAGAAAGCTGCTTTTTAATTTAGTTTCTCTTTCCGTTTTCTTTTTACTTTAAGATCTTCCAGAGTTTGTCTGCTGACTCTTGCACATAGTCAGCCGGAGCAAGCGTACAGAGGAGAAACTTGTGCTTGTTTTCTCTTCGCTGTTTCCCAAAGCAATAGGGAGTCTGGGCTGCGAGGAGTCCTTTCCAAACTCTACCCTCTTCTGGTGAAGCTCAGCAAAGCACCAACTACGTTGACAACAGCTCAGCTATTTATACACACGCCTAGCTGTAAAATAATGTGTTTCTATACCGCTATGCACTTCAACGATTTTTAAAAACATTTTTTTAAATCAAATGCTAAACATAATCGTGTATAAAGTCATTCAGAGATGCAGAAAGAAAATCAATTTTTTCTGATGGCAGAAGCCAGAGGAAAAGAATATTGTGTTTTGGAATAAAGGCACGATGTAAATCTTGTTCTCAATGGGATGGAGCAAGTTTAGAGTAATGCTCTGTCAGAACATTGAGTTACTGTAGATTTGTACTGGTGTCATTGAGAAGCAAGCACAGACCATAAAGTTCTGTTCCAGCTGTAGAACAAAACTTTCCCTGCACTCTGCACACATTTACCAGAGCTCCATGCCCTCAGTTTTAGCTATATTTTCATGATCTGCAGACAACTGACTCTGATGAGGACTTAAGTCATTTACATCTATGATTTCTTGGTGAGTGCTACTTACCAGCAGTAGTTCTTTGTGCTTTATTCAGCACTTCACCAGTAGAAGTAGAATAACAAACATTTCTTTTTAATTTTATTTTTCTCCAAATTCCAGAATTTGATGGACATTTGATCCCTGGACCCTTACACGCAGGAAGATCTATCACTGTGATCTTAAATGCTTAAATCTGGCTATACAGTTCTTCTTAGTGGATCCTGATGGCTCTGATCCAGCAGAACCCTGAGTTAATTAGTTAACCATTTCTGGCCACAGCAGAATGATCTATACCTGCAGATTTTGTCTTTTCCAATTTACTGCTTTCTGGAAAGCTTCTAAGTAGAGGGCAATAGAGGGGGGCAAATCTGACTGATAGTTTCCTTATCGAGGCTTGTGTCCATCCTGGAAGAAAGGTGAGAGCTGTAGTGTGCCTACTGTCCTGGTGCCTGTGTCACCCAGCCAGGGTGACCCTGGTGAATGTGCTGTGCACCATTTCCAGCCCCTTGGGGATTAGGAAGAGGTTGTGCACCAGACCTCATCTTGACATTGAGTATGCACATAACCTTAAGTACCTTCTGAATACCCCTTCGAGGTAGTTCATGATGCTTGGGGTTGCACAAACCAGAAGTTAAAATCGCTGATCCAGCCCCTTCCCAGACCTTCCAATGACCTTCCTTGTCTCTGAGTTCTTGCATAATTGAAAGAGTGAAAACATGAGACGGAAGAGGGGACTTCATAATAGAGGAAGACTTGCAAGAAACCTATGAAACAGAGGAATAAAATCCTTTCTGTTTGTCTGTCACACACATCCATGCAGAAGGGAAGTGGGTTATAGTCACTCAGTAAATGTAATACCCAGTCACCCAGTCTCACAGAGAGGAATAAGCTACATGTGAACCACAATTCCTGAACTTCTTCAAATGCATGGGTTGTGTCACTGATATCCTTGCTGCAGAGCAGTACAGAGGGCAAGGAAAAATAACTGCAGTGGCTGGTCATCTTATTCAAGTGACAGTCCCAGGAAAAGGGCGATATCCATTAGTCTACACCTGAGTCACACTGTTAATCTCTGGAGGTCAGTGCCACCTTCATGTCTTCCTGAGGTTACTCTGTCGTGTGGGTATTATACAAGATGTCCCTTGAATTTTTTTTTTCCAGGCACGTATAAGATTATTGAGATTTGCAGGCTTCTTGGGACAAGAGAAATACCCTGGAGATCTGGGAAAACCCTAGGTTTTGTGGGTTAGGCAATAAATATTTACCCATCTGGGATGGACTTCCTTGTCCACTAACACGAATGGTTTAGCTTGATCTTAGCACAATAAATTTTAAGATGTCAGTACAAGTGACATGCTTTTAGAGGGAAAATGTGGATGGGATTACTGACTACTGGTTCTTGCAAAACAAAACTGAGATCTGAGCAAGTTAGGTTTAAAACATTGTCAGGCTGCCTCAACATAAGGAAACAAATTCTTCCTGTTTTAATCCTCAGATTTACCACCCATTTAACACCAGGTCTCTTTGATCAATGATTCATTCAAGTGACCTTTTGGCTTTTCTCCGGGTAATGATAAAAAATCAGTGTATGGTCCAGTATAATGGACACAGAAAGCACTATCTTCATTTCCAAAAAGGTTCTTCTCCCCCCCCTGTAATTTTACAGAACAAACACCTATAAAATAGGCACACAGGATTAGTACCTTCATTGTTCGGTTTGAAAGGTGAAATCAGTTCCTCTCAAATGATGAATCTTAGCATATTCTTGAAAGGTTGAGAAGAAACTATTTTTGAAATGCCAGATCAGTCCTTATAAAGACTTTACTTAGTGCGGCTGCTAAAATCCTTGTGCTTTTTTCTCCTTCGTCTTGCACCTTTTCAGAGTTCTTTACAACTTTCAATGTGCCTGTCAAATGTTAGCGGTCTGGTAGCATTTTAAATCCACTTTGACAAATGTAAATGATCCAAAGAGGGGTCAGGGAAAATCATAATGAATTAAAAGTTTGGGTTTGTAGCTGGAAAGAGTGAGACAGGCTTAGTTGATGAATGCTTTTTATGAGACATATCGCAGAGCAGCAAACAACAGTAGCAACATGAATAATTTGCAGCAAATAATTTATTTCACTAATTTAATTCATTTTTCATCCATGAAAAGCAAATTTCTCTAATCTAAAAATTTCAGTAGATAATTATTGCTCTGTAATTTATTTATGAGTAGTTTTCTGCAATTGCTAAGTCTTCTAAATTCAACTTCTGTTTATTTATCTGGCCAGGGCAAAGAGGTCAAGCTGTGCTTTGTGTCTGCTGGAAGAGATGCATGCTGGCAAATGGATTCCTACAGACCAAATACTAAACAAGGAGGAGATTTCTTTCTGTGTTGGTGCTCTGGCTCAGAGAACAATACGTGGATTTGAACTGGCACATGTGTTAAATTTTGGCTGTGGTTCAGACCTGCTCCTTCAAGGAGGAGAAGGCTCAGCCGGATCTCAAACCCTGCAGTCTGAGGGAAGGACTCCCAGGTTACGGGGCACTGGAACTTCAAGGGCAGCCCCTGCCCCAGCAGGGATGCCCAGGATCTCCCAGAGGGGCTTGAACCCCCACGGGCTTGGTCCACAGGGCTTAGGTGGAGCTCGAATATGGCTTCCCAGTGGCGCCGGGCTGGGTATAAGGGATGTGAGTGGCACAGAGGACCCACAGCCCAGCACCTGGGGACCTGCAGTGAGGATGCTGGAGCTACAGGTTTAGGTCTCTTGATTGCCACTTTTTGGGAGAAAACTTTCACCATTGAGTGGCTTTGTGTCAGTCTGGGAAGTGAGATTGCTGTAGTCTGGCTCTACAACACTTCTGAAGTCTGACCAGCACCTCTGCCCTCTTAGCTGATGCACTCAGCTGCTCCCCACAGAGCTATGGGCCATAGAGGTGCATGAAGGGGAGTGAATGGGTTAGGAGCCAACCATAAGGACTCCATGTTGTAGAAAGAGGATTTTGATTTTTAATGCAGAGGCAGGAGTCAGGCAGTGACTCTGCAAGCAGGCTGCAGGATAGTCAGCCTCCTGCACTGAACACAGTCTGTTCAGTGACTGATATCAGATTTGAAGAGATGGTGGTTCCTACTCAATATAACCCCCTCATGCACATCTCCTTCATATTTGTTTTTTGTATGACACTTGCGAGACTGGAACTGTGATGGATCCAGCAAGACATCTCAGCATCTAACAACTTATTTTCATCTAGGTGCAGACTATGGATAGCCACTGAAAACAAGAACGTCATGAAAAAGAACTATAGAAAAGTCGATTAAAGACTTAAAGGTGGACACATTCCCAAGGATACCGTGGTTCACAGCATGGGTATGGAGCCATTCCTGTAGCACAAGCACCAACCCCATGCACTTCCCCCATGCATCTGAAGGGCAGCAGTGCATGACTTATTCTCATAGACTGTAGCACTGGGATGTGTGAGGAAGAGTGGTATTGTGGGCACTCAATATCAACAGTAAAATTCCTGATACACATGGTAGCAGGTCATGGTCATGTATATCTTGTGTATGTAGCCGTGAGCTAATGGAGGGAGTCTGAGCCCTGGCATGAAACCTGTCCATCGTCCACAGCTGTTATTTCTGACAGTGGGTCAGTCTTTCAGTCTCTTGATGTGGGAAAAGAAGGATCCGTCAAACATAAAGTAAGTGAAACAAAAAATCTATATCTTTTCATACATCTGAATGTTTTGCATGGCATTTTCTCAACGTGTTAGGCTTCCTTCAGGTTGAAATGTCAGAGCAAGAGGTTATGAAATGTCTGAGATGACATGGGTATCTGGATTGTATCAGATATCTTCAACATGTGAACATGGTTTCATGTGTCTCTGTCTCCAGCGTGTTTGTGTATTATTTCCCCATGACAGATTTCAGATAAAAAAGTCCTTTCTCAGTTTATTTTCTCCTCTTTTAGTTGTTTCAGTTCTTTTTTCAAGTTCAAAATTTATACTCAGTCAATTTATTTTAGCAGATATTTTAATTAACTCCTTATTAAGAGACTAGTAATAGCTTACTGTAAATTTTGATTGGCCTTGCTTTCCATTTGACATTAATGAGTTTATTTTCCCATACAATTAAACCTGCCTTAAACGACCACTCAGGAGACCAGTCAGATCTCTAAGTTAATGTAAATGTCTTTAAATAATCAAGATGTAGCCTCCACTGCAAACAGCTATCAGCTGGGTTCAAATTATGCGTATCAGTGACTTTTGAATGGGATGAGAGTTGGTGGAGATGTTGTAAAAGTTTCAAGGACCTTGTCTCGTTTTCAGAGTCACTATGTTTTGAAGAAGGACTGGAAATCTGCTTCCTGCTCTTAAGCACTGTCATCAAAAGCTCTCAGTTATTATTATTGCTTCCTTTCAATATTGTTGCAGAGAAAAAGCAACTGACAAGACTTCTTACAGTTGCAGAGACAATGACTTAAGATTTTCCTAGTATCATGTATGGCAATAGTTCAAGTTACACATGGATGTGTAATTAGGAGCTGTATCATAATGAACATGCACACAGTGGTGAAATGAAGTTTGCACTTCCCAAATGAAGTTGGCATTTCCCAACTTCTTAGAGCCTGGCTCTGCAAACCCTTCAGTGTCTTTTATTGTTATAGGCCATATAATTTCTGCCAGAATCACTGTTGTGCTGGTTTTGCTGCATTCCTGGAGCAGCCTCACCAAGTTGAGTGAGGGAGTCCGAGACATCAGAAAAGAAGTGTAAATGGCACTAGGGTGAGTGCAAGAGGGCCCTTGGTAGTGACAATGGTGAAATGACTGGGTTGGCTTTCCTAAAGCTGAAGATACCCATTGCTACCTAATGGTATCCTTCCCAATAATTCACTTGAAGGAAAGACCAAGACCATGCCAGCAGAGATGGAGGTGGCAATGGGCAAACTGTTGGCTAAGTTTCAGCAGCCAAGACATGAAGCCAGTTTCTAAGCCTGCTAGGGAACAGATTTTTTAAAGTGTTTTAATGGGTTTATTTAAAAAAAAAAATCCAACACCACAGCCCACTACTTGTTTGGACCTACAAAAGTGTGCACTCTGTGCATGCTATTGTTCCTAATTCTTTGAAGGGAGACCATATGTAGCAATTTAATGAGTATTATTTCATGGTAGAAGTGCTTTTCATATGAACTAATATTTTTATTGTGGGCAATCAAAATAAGGCATATAATCAAATCATTCACAGTAAACATGGTCAAAAGCACTCCTATATATGTGCTCAGAGAAGAAGAAAAAATAAGAAATATTTTTTCGTCTGAAAAACTGTAAAGGAAACCAGTTGGAAAAAATACAGAAAACATTTCATCAGTGTGCTGAAACAGTAATAAAAAATAAAATACTTCCATCGATCCTAGAAAACATTGCAACACTGAAGAAAATACAAGCTTCAGTGGAGCCTGTAATTCTCACAGACTCTTGTAAGTATAGTTATAATTTTCCTTCTTCTAATGAGTGGTAGAGGACAAAGGAGAGCAAAGTGTGTAGGCACTAGCAGAGGCAGAATTCATAAATACGAAATTACTCACGCTGTATCCATAGAGGAGTCCTGTGGACATCTGACTTCATTAAACACTACAGGGCTGAGGGTTGTGGCATGATGCCATGGAGCACCCCACTAATGGTTGCCTCCCACAGCCTGCAGGCTCTTAGGGCTTTCTCCCTCCATCTCCTTGGAGGGGTGATGGTCACAGTCCTGCCTTTGGCCAGAAAGGCAGTTAGGGACTGGAGGAGGTGGGTTTCCCTGGTCAGCACCCTGCTTGCACAGCCAGCATTGAATGGAAACATTAAAGTATGCAAATTTAGGGTGATGAAAGTAATTTTTTATCAGCAAACCTTTCCACGATATATTAGGCAAAGAGGAAAATCCAACTTGTTTTCCCTTTCCCTTGGTGTCATAACACTGCTTTGAGAAGTGATGGGGATCGTGCTCTTGCTCTTGTGACTTTTGAAAAAGTACAATCCTCTGCGTGACCCTTCCTTTAAAAACTGATTTCAGCATCTCCAATTTTGGGTTCTTCAGATCTGCTTAGCAAAAATGTTTGCTGAAGTCAAGAAGAATTTATAAAGAGTTTTAAATCAATAAAAATTACATTTTTTGAAGGACAAATGATGTGTCAGAAATAGTTTCCTGGCCCTACTCTTGATCTGTGGTCTGCCATTGGGAAAGTTGTTTACTTTCTTGCTACTTTTCTTAAGCTGTCTGAAAATATATCATATTTCTTAATAGCTTACAAATGAGTCAAATCAAAAACCATTTTTAATTTGGCAAACAGATTACAAACAAGATTTTACATTACCTGAATGGCTCTAAAGACAACCCACATGTTTCTAAAAGTGATTTGTCTAGACAATGGGTGAGTCAAGTCTTTTATCCATTCTATTTTATACAATACTCCGTTCTGCTCAGTTAAGATTTAATTTTCCTTTACTAAATTGAAAGTCTTTCATTACTGTGTGCTGTTTAATTTAACGTTGTGTTGACAGCTTGCATATTAATTCACTTTGCTCAGGGTACAGTCATAAGCCCTTTCAAACAACATGACAAGTACAACACAGATTTGTTGTACATACTAGTAGTGTCCTCAAAGATGAGATTACAGGGTCCAAGCTATCCCATTCAGCAAAAATAAAAAGGGTAAGAAGATGAAAATAAGTTTCAGTGATGAATGGGAAGTGCTGCCACCAAGGTCTCTCTTTATCAGCATTCTGTGATGAGTAACGAGGGCTTCATTGCTTTTGCTAAGCTTCACTGTGAACCGCTTCAGTGATGAACACAGATTAATCTCAGGGCAGGAAGGGGCTTCCCAGTTCCAGCAGTTGGAGCACTTCAACCGTCCTCTGTAGTTACAGGGAATTCTCTTGGGTGACCTTGAGAAAAGCTTCTCTGCCTATGCCAGCACTGATGTTAAAGCTGCCCTTAATGGAAAGCACCTCCCGTACTCTAGGTCCAGTTTGAATTCCTCAGTCCTTTCTGACCTTCTCTTCAGATTTCTGTGCACGGTTGGTGCGGCTGCGCAGTAACAGAGCATACAGTGGGAAGAGTAATCACACACATGGCTGGGATACCCACAGCTACATTTTGTCACAAATCACTGGGACACATGCCATAAATGAGGATAAAACCCCCTATCTTGACAGAAAGTCTGAGATTACTCTAAAGATCAGGGCTGAAAACATGGTGCCTCCTTCTCTTCAAATCTGAAGTCCTGTCAATCACGCTAAATACCCTAGTATTTAGCTAGTGTTATGTAATATAGATCAAATCTCTAATCAATTTCTTCAGTTTTCATTTACTTTGCAGCAAGCCTGAATACTATCACACATTTGTAGTCAGGATTTCTTTGCAGACTTCCCCATGAATGTGACCAGAATATGTGATTATCAGTTCTCGTGCATCCAAATGGTAGGGGAATTAATTGCCTATATTTGGAAATGGAATTTGTAGCTTATGGTTAAGGTTTTAGAAACAGTTGGCAATGTATCATCATAGGACCCTGCTCCTAAACTTCATGATTTGCTTGATGTTTCTATTTCACAGCTTGTGGCAAACCATTTACTATTTACTGTTCTTTACTTGAAGCCTGCTTTTTCTTTGACAGGACTGGTTAATGTTAATTAATAGTAACTACAGTTGTATAGAATATAGAGTATTTTCTAGAAATTTTTGGTATTCTGACATTTAATTGGGATACAGGAGGAAGAAAAAATAATCAATATTTTTAAATTTTCCTTGCAACAGCATCCCAAACAAACCTAAATACAGGACAACAAAATCTTTAGTTTAGCATCACTGAAATTTTATATTGCAAAAAAGTTTATATCCTATATATTACAGATAGAAGTCCAATATTGTGTTATAAATATGATGCTGTTAGTGCAACGCAAGGTCAGTATAAAAAGAATCAAAATGACAAACCACAATTAAAATTTTTAGCTACATAACTAAACATATATTGACACTATGAAAACAGTTTTTCATAACGAGAATACAACTCAATTAAGTGTGTTTATTGCAAATTTTGTCAGCTTTCTATTTATCTGAACAGCACCTATCTGACATAAGTATCTTTTGTCAAAAAATTATCAGTTCTATTTCCAGTGTACAATACCAGTAACTCCAAACACTTGCAAGATTCTTCATGTTTCCTTGCCAGACCCCTTCTTAGAAATTAGAAATGACAGACAGAATTTGTGAGTGAAAAGGGTACTTTCTGTACATAGAGCCCAAGGGCAAGAGAAAAAGTCAACATCCTCCGCATGGATTTTCAGTAGCTATCATCTTTGTAGCCCCTCTTATTAGGCCTGAATCCTCTTCAAGTGCTCTCCATGTGTTCATTTTTCAAAAGATAAGAATGTTCTTAATAAAACCTTTGGGAAGCCCAAGGGTGTAATGAAAGGGGTCTTTACATTAATCGAGCAGTAACAAAGCTGATCCATCCACCATGCATGGACTCAGATCTCCAAAGCAGCCAAAAGACTGTAAGTCATGATTGAAAATTATTTATTTTTTGCCACTATACGCATATAATGAAAAATAGAATTAGGATCTTAGAAAGAAAACTTTTTCTAGTCCAACCACAACCAGATTCTAACTGCAGCACTACAATATTATTATTGAAAAAAGTATGCAAATGATAGAATTGTAAGCCCAGAGTAAAAATTGAGATACTTTACACATGACACATCTCTAATATTAAACCAACTTGTACATGAATTTGTTTTTTACAGGAATATCTGAATATCAGCTCCTGTATATCAGTTTAATAATATATATCAGGCTTGGAGTGTATTTAAAACTCCCTCTGCCTTCATTCTTCAAAGTGCACTTTGCTATTAGCAATTTGAATACTGCTGTTAACTCCTCGGGTTTATTATTTTCCAAATTTGACTGTAAAGAAGTTGGCATTTGCAGATTTTTGAACCAAAATCTAACTTTCCATCAAAATGGGTGATTTTTGACAAAGTATAAAATATATAATTGTTGCACGCACATAGCGGAAAATCTAATTCTTTAACTGAGTCATTATTTAACTTAATAACAGTCCTGCTGCATTTCACGACAATTCTTTATATGGTTACTCACTGATGATAATAAACTGATTTTAAAGGATGTTAAAGTTTCCAAATCAGTGTTTCAAAAAACAGGTAAACATTCTGCAGACAGTAAGTGCAGATTATATATAGAAACAGGTCCCAACAGCAATTCACTTTGACTTGTTGCGTATTTCAAATAACTAAGGTGGCATTCTTTTGTCTGTTTTCCATAAACTCATTACAAAGACTTCTCTCAACTTAAATACAGGAGATTATTGCAGTCATCACACTATTTTTCCTGCTCACAAATTGCTTGCAAGCTGATCCTGGTTTTCTTCAAATGTATTCACTATCTCTACTTATTATCTACTGGCATTAGAATTATGCACACAGGCACCATTGAATTTTTTTTAATGGATTTGGGAAATTATTCCAGCAATGAGCAAGAAGCAGCCAAGAATGAACAGTAATCAAGAACGGAGACAGGATGTTCATACGCTAATAGCTTTTATCCACATAGTTACCTGTAATGTTTTCTGCATGGGTAATAACCATTTCTTCAGCTTGTAAACAAATCCCATGTCAGTGTGTGTCTGCAAACAGTGAAGCAAAGGGGAGACGTATGGATGATTCCAGTGGCTCTTTGGAATCAAACCAATGTGGATGAATAAACATCCCTAGGCACAGTACAGATACTATACACTACAGAGCTGTTAAGTCATTAGAAATTCCAGGTCATGAGGATGAATGTGAAAATACCCATCTGAAGTTGCCCCTGAGACAGCACAGTATCCATGAGTATGCAATCTGTCTCGTACTCATCACTGGCCTTGTGATCCAGGTCTGCAGCGTTTGGTTCCTCAAGGACTTAGAATCATAGAATGATAGGATCATTAAGAAAAGACCTCTAAGATCATCCAGTCCAATCGTCAGCCCAACACCACTGTGTCTATTAAACCACATCCTGAAGCACCACGTCTACATGTTTTCTGAGCACCTCCATGGATGGTGACTCCATCGCCTCCCTGGGCAGACTGCTCCAGTGCTTCACCACTCTTACAGTAAAGAACTTTTCTTAACATCCAATCTAAACTTCCCTTGATGCAACCTGAGGACACAAAGCATACATTTTATCCTTCCCAAAATACATAGATTTCTTACTGAAAACAAATTTATCGGGAATTAGCAGTGCATTTCCTATTGTATATGTAGTCTCCAGTGTAGAAAAACAGAAAGTAAAAGTTACTTAGAATAAAAGAGACTTATTTTCCCAGATTAAGTTTGAAAGCCTCCTAAGTTTTTCTGCTCTTATTTGGTAATTGCTTTATCTACTTTTCTTAGGTTATATATTCTAATCTTAGTAGTATTTTCAAAGGAAATTGGTGGTGCACATACATTTCCATAACAATTATTTATTTCCTAAATCCTCTCTGAAAATTCAGGTGTTACAGTCTCAGCACTTCTACAGCATTATAAATTCCCACACACCCCACAGGATTTCATACACCAACTCCTTGTTAAAAAAATGACACTGAGTGCACAGTGCTAAAGCTCTTTTAGGGGAAAAAAAATCATTGCTAAATAAATCTGTTGCTGCCATGGCCAATGCCTCCCTCATGTATTTGATTTCTTTATCAGATCATGAAAGTTGATTGTATTTCTTTTATCTTGGTCTGTCCTTGGACTGTGGGGCATGCTGTGAGTAAGAGGGAAAATGTTAACTGTCCTCTGCTCATGAAGCAGCAGTTTTGAGTGTTCTGCCACTGCTAACACATCCATCTATCCCTCTGCAGGAAACGCCCGTCAAAGTAGGAATTCAGAAGTGAAAATATTTCCCTTTTCTTGTTTCTTGGTCTCTGGGTTTGGCTCTCTCAATCTGCTTTCCATGATCAAATGAACTTATACTGATTTAAGCCTGAGAGGATGCACTGAAGAAGAATCCAATTACCCAACCGGACTACACTACATATTTTTACCGCTATCTGTTCTGGACAGGAATTCCTTAGCTACACTGATATACTACCACCACTCCAAGTTTGAGTAAAGATACTGCAGTGTAAAGCTGCTTATTACCAGCATGTCTTGTCCCTCTCATACAGCAAATATTCTTTTATACTGATAAAATTGCAGAAGGGGAGCAGCAATGTCACTGGTAGTACAAAGTTTTAATATTGTAAAATGTGGCTTGATGACCAGTTATAAAATCCATCTGTAATAAAGAAAACCTACTGTGTTGGCACCTTAGTTTTTGACATGAATCGGAATTTGATCCTAAGTGTAGCTACTTTGATCTCAAACTCAGCACTTGGATAAAGCATCTGCAAACTCACCATCCCAACCACATCGTTTGTTCAGTGTCAAGCGCAGTAACAACTACTTAAAGGAGCATATGAGTCAAATACACTAAGTTTTCCTGAGTCACTCATGGAAGAATCCCCATTTGGTATTTTTCTGGCCCTCGTTCAGTGTGTCCTACATAGCCCTGCATGTACCACTTCTGCTCTCTAGCTTGCTCTCACTGCCCTCCTGCATCCCAAAGATATTGATTTATCTGGGCAGACCTTCACCTCTGGCTTCTGCATCCTGCTCCATTTTGCATGAAGGTGTCAAATTTGTATGCACTCGCTTGAGCACCAAGCACTGCATGTGACAGTGAAGTCTCCAAAGGTATTTGTTCAAGAGCGGGTAGAGGACGGGAGGAACGAGAACAGTGAGGATCTATCTGCAACTTCACCATGTCATTAGCATACAAAAACCCCACCCACTTGTTTTGTTTTATCTGCCAGCCTCAGCTTTACAGTGTCTGGAGGCCACAGGAATGGATTGATAGAAAATTACTGATAGCTGAGATACTGTTTTAATCCACCAATAAACATCTATGTTTTGGCAGCAGCAGATCTTTATACTGATCTGTAATCATAGAGTAAGAGAAGGCCAGCTAGACCTTTACAGGATCCATGGTTTGAATAGTCGAAATACTGCTGTTCCCACTGGTGAAGTCCACTCTAGTGACCCAGACACAACTGTTAATGTTGAGGTTAAAAGAAATTTATTCTACAGGTAGACTTGTAAATAGAAGTAATGTCATTTATTAGTACAAATGACATGCTTGAAGAAAACAAATAAGCTTTCAAGTACATAAAGTGCCTTCTACACATAGTAGGCAATGCATGATGAATTGGGTGTTTCTAAATACCACTTGGAGCCTGGGTGTTTAAATTACAGAATAGAAATACCAACTAGCTTTAGTAAGTTTATGGTTAAGTAGTACCCAAAAGCCAGTGGCTTAACATGAATTCCTATCTGTGCTGTGTCCATTTAGTTCTCTTTAGGGGCAAGTACATAGCAAATTTCCATCAATCCTTTAACATAAGTAAACTACTAATGACTGAAAACTGTAGCCTGAGAAACAGTTACATTTTGTCCAAAGCTTCTGGCTATGTTAGTGGTAGTGATGAGTTTCCAAGCAAGAAAAACCAAAAAACTATCTCAAGTCTTTAAATCAGTCCCTTAAGGAATGTATATCATCTCTTCCATATTCTAAAAACTTTGATTCTAGCTAAAATGCCAAGCAGCAAATTCAGATTCACAGTCAAGCTATAGACAAGAAGTTTGATGAAACCTTTGAGGTGGTTACCCAAACTACCTGACCTGTTTCATTCAGGCATCTTTTACAGTCATGTTTTGTGCCTCTGTGTTTGTAGGACATCAGTCACTGTGATATTGTGGGCTGGCTGAAAACCAAAGACAAGGAGTATTTGAAATAGGTATTCCCATTAAAATGAGAAGTTGTTTTGTTTGTCTTCTCAGCTGACTCTGAATATCTTAGCAGACTGCCTCAGCTATGATACCTGTGCTTCACCTCCTGGGAGCCAGTTACATTATAGATTTATTTTTTTTTGCTAGACTTTTCAAGTTCCCAGGCACACTGCCATTTTCTATCACTTACACATAAATGCCTCTATAAAAACCTTATTCTCCAATTGGAACTCCTTCAGGCTGTATGAGAGCATTCATTCCAAATTCCTAATTTCAGAACTATATGTCATTGATACAAATTCTTTAGGCTCGGTCTACTTTAATTAAAGGTAAATCCCAGCAGACATTATAATTGTAAAGAAAGAGTAAATAGGAAGAGTTAAACAACCTGTAAAAGGAAGATAAATTAAAAAAACACCCTAACCTTCTCTAGATATCAAAGCATTCCCTGTAGGGTTACCTAAATTCTTGCTGTTAACTTAGAACAGCCTATGACATTACATGCAGGACTGATTTTATGATGATACAGCAGGAGTAGCTGTTTTATACCTGACTATCTTGACAGAATAAGAATTTCAGTGAGCTATTGTTTCTCTGGTGCCTGATTTCCCTGTGGCAAAAATAATAATGATAATAAAAAGCTAGAAGCACCTGCCTTGTGAAGTATTCTCAATTTATCTGTGCTGCAACTTGGAAAGAAAAACCTGCTCTGGGATAATACCAATGACCTTGTCAGTCCCAAGACACAAGTAGTTATCTGAATTCAGGATTCTCTGTCTCAGACTGAATCCCACCACCACTGACAGTGTCGAGAGACTGTAAGGTAGGGGGAAATTTACACCCCAAAGCACAGAAGCCAGAGAACTCTGTGAGGCACAGTTGACTCTGAAGAAAAGCTGAGAAAACTCACTGAGCAAATAAAAATTCTAACAACTGCCATAAGTAGATGTTAGAAGCAAGAACTCTCAAAAAATGTAAAGTGAATGTTATCTACAGTACACTGACTGAAATGAAATATCCATTCATGAGAGGTTCTGGTCCCATTTCTTGGGATGTCTCCATGTGCAATTGTTTATTCATTAAGATGCTGTGCAAACCTAGACCAATAGAAAGAGTTGCCTTCTTCCAGTAGCAATAAGATGACAGAACTGAATGAGGACTCAAGCCATGAGTAGAAGAGCCAGGCAAGATGAACTTAATTTGGTGCTGATCAGTGCTTTCTCACATTGCCTTGAGAAGATGGCATAGAGGCATGATGATCCCCTGGGAAAGCGATATTCGTGCCCTGTTCCTCTGATGGTGAGATGAGGGGAGGGGTCCTCCATTGACTTACATACACACTAAAGCACAGTGGCCTTCTTATCTAACTCAGATGTCTTACTGGAAGGTTAAGTTGGGTGAAGTTCTGTCAACTCTTGACTGACAGTCTCTCACTTGTATTGAGTTTCAGGAATAAGAACCTGGATTTTGGATGTTCTTTTGTATCCTGCTTGATTTCCAGGTGCCAGCAAGGCACAGATCTCTCAATGGCCCTGTATCATCTTAGCCAGCCTCAGGCCAATACCTCAGATGTCCTTGGGTTCTTCTGTACTGGCAGCAAAAGCAATCCCCTGTTTAGAAACATTAGGCAATTCCATAGAGGACAGAATCCTACTGAGTAGCTTAAATGATCTTTTATAAGGCTGCAAGTCCTAATTCTTTATATTAGAAATGTTAAACAGCATTCAGACTAACCCGTTGTTGAAAGTTAAGGAGCAAAAATATAAATGGATTTGCCCAAAATATTTGCTAGATGAACTCAAAGTCATAAAACATCTATGAAATGAACCTATTTATGAGCAGTTTAAAAGCAGAATAAGGTATTCATTTCCTGGTGCCTTGAAAAGAAGAGTACTCAGTGAAGAGTGTAGAAGAGGAATAGAATGTCTGGTTATGTCTCAGTGCTTTGTGAAAATAAAAATTGGATGGTGTATTTCCTTCTTTAAAGGATAAAGTGCAAAATTTCTTATGATCTGGTAGGGAATAGTACTGCTATGATCTAGACTCATAATGGAGAGAATTCCTCACATTGAAATTTTAGATATATGTTTGTGATAACTAACTGCTAATGGATGTAAGCAAGACTTGGAATGCACTGAATAACTGAAATGAATGCAGAACGGATTGTTGCTGTCCATTGACGATTTCATTAGGATTTAAGTGATCAGGTAGGGATGAAAGGCAGGACTGGAACTCAAGACCCTCTCCTCCATATAGGGGAAATATAGCCATCATTTCTGAGCAATATTTTACAACAAAAAATACACTTTTTGTGGTCTTATTTTTTTTTCCCACGTGAAGAATTAAGTGAATGACATTTTCTTCATCTCAGTTGATGCCTTGGGGTGTACCAGAGACATGATAAAATTGTTGAGGTTATTTATTAAAGACTGATTTTACTTGTTTCCAATTAGTAAGAGTTAAAAAGTTATATTTTCTGAATTGTGGGTTTTGAGGAGTTAATGTTTTCTTTTGAAAGTCTGTAATTCTGCACTAGTAGCTATTTTTATGTGAAATAATGATACAAGTCAGTCCTATTGTCCAGAGATATGAATGTATTGTTATCTGTTATCACTCATACCAGTACTAGAACTGCATATGCAATCACATTTGCATAGCAGCAACCCTGAACTGTATAGATTTGCACCATTGTATTGGACACAAACATGGCATCCAGTGTTTTTAAATATGTGTACTTAAAGCTAAGTAGCTAAAACGCTTATCTAGACAGCTAGAGCAATCATCCAGTTCCAAGTGGCTTGTCATCAACAGATCCTATTCTAATTAGAAGATCAGACTTATTTTGCCAGACTTCCAAATACAAGGTTAAATGTTCAGTTTCACATACCTGGGTGTCAAGACTTTGGCTGCTGTGAGTCTGATTCCTTTCTGCACAAATAAAGAACTTTAACTCTTTCTGTAACTTTCTATGTATTAAGAGGTACAAGGAAAGCGAAGGTGCAAAGCTCATGTTTAAAGAGCTAAATGACTAGTATGTCTATGCTGATAGCTTTTTAAAATAAACACTCCCCCATCCAATTTTCCTATCTGCATTAATACTTTTATGTATCTGCATTTGTAAATACATGTGTTCTCTCACCTTGTGCAAGTGCTGGAAATGCATTCATACATTGCAGAAGAACACAGTATGTGGGAGGCAATTTTCTCCAAACATTTTATCAGGCAATTTCCAAACAGCTTGGATTATGGATTTTCTTACCTAGCTAAAGAAGAACAACAATAGTGCGCTAAAAGCCGATATTGAGGACTGGGAAGGTGAGAGAATAATGGTTCTGGTTTAGGCAACTGAGACTAATCCTATAATGCACAGAGCTACCCCAGCTCTTCTTTCAGTAGCGGAAAGAGCTCAGTGCCTTGTAGCCCAGAGTGGCTGTGGTAAATGAGCACAAATTTCAGTTATTGGCACCTGATCACTAAGACACAGCTGGCTGTAACTAGTCTAGGGAATGACCCTGGATTAACAGTCTCAGAAACCCAGGTTGTATCTATACAAGGGAAATAAGGGAAACGTTGGGTGCAGACAGGTTGGAGATGGCTCTTCCCACAGATACATGTCACCACAAGGATGGGTATGAACTGACTCAGCTGGCTACATGGCATGAGACCAGGATGGCTACATTAACCTGAGCACTAGGCAGATTTTGCATGAGCTGGTACCTCTGTGTGGGCCAACACAGCATGGACTTAGTTTGGAGTTCTCCATGACATTCTCCTCTCACATTGATTTACTGCCAGTAACTGAAATATAGGTAGAAGTGCTTCACTCATGATCATAAAGGAAAGTTGTCACAATCAGATAAGAAAGCAATCAGAAGAACTAGAACCCAATCCCCCAGGCTTCTGGCTTAACCAAAAGGTGGCCTTATTCCCAACATGCTCTTGTTACTATTCATTATTATATATATAGAAGATACACAGTTGTGAGACGTATTAGAGACAAGTGAAGATATCACAAATTTGCCAGTAAGGCTGGCAAATGAAAGAAACTGCCTTTTTGGACGTTTTATGATAAAGGAATTAGCAAACAGATAAAAACATTTTCCTATGTTTGTTTATTAAAATAATGAACACCACAGGTCTGAGGAAGTGGAGGCAGGGAGTAACGATATTGATTGCAAATAGAACTTCCTCAAGAGGTAAAGGAAAAAGCCCTGCATATTTATTAGCTAATAAAGCCATTCCACAATTCAACCTAGAAATAACTTGTCATAGCTTCTCAAATTTAGCAGTTAAAATTAAGAGCTTAATTCAGGTTCTTGCATAAGGGCAGATAGCATTCTTTGAGATGACCAAGGGTGCTTCTCCCAGCTCAGTCCAGAAGGACCTAATTCTTGGGTTTCTATCACACCTACAGCCTGCACAGGTCTCAGACATCCTCAGGCACCTCCAAGGGCACTAGATGCCAATGTCTGGCAACGGAGCTTAGCCCTAAGAATGGATCTGGCAGATACTTCTTCCAGCTCTGCTACAAATTTCCTCTGGGGCTTGGTTGAACTCTTAAGTTAATTCCTATAAAGACATTCGATTTCCATTAACTTCTGTGGGAACATTGATTCTTAAAGATGAAGAGATGTCTGTGATGGGATTCAGCCAGCCTAATTCAGATACCTTATCTGTGTCTGCGTTTTAGATGCCTACTGCATCGGTCCTTCAGAAATCCAGGCAGACAGGATCTTCCTTTGAAGATATCTCACCACTGGCTGTATTGGAAATATCCGATCTTTTTTTAGCATTACTGATTTGCTTTGGTATTTAAAATGTAGCACATTAGATGCCTGCAGTTAGATAGACTGCATTTTATAATTTAGGTATGTGGATGTGAACTGTATAATTTAAATTTTAAAAACCACGATGCACAGACTTTGTGGTTAACTTGTACATGCATTTCTGAGCATTTCTGAGCAGGTTGTACCTGTCCAAAGGTCCATTTAAGGAAGTGCAGTCTTTCGGCTGTGCAGATAGATAACCAGACTACAGGAAGAAGGCCAGTGAGTAGAATTTATGCTAGACCATTGAAGCTGTGGGCATTAAGTTACATAATCTGCTTAACTGATATCACCTAATTGTAAAATAAACCATTTTTTAGGAAATAGACACATCTAAAGATGCAAAGTAAGCTATTAAGTGCAAACTACTACTGTAATTTAAAATTACCATCTGTATTCATCCAAATTATTTTTCTTCTATCATCCTAATTCAGAAAAAATAGATATGTTCCTGTGTCTGATGGAGACAACATGAAATTTTCTGTCTGCAAAATGATCTGTTCATAAGCAAATACCAGGTTAAGAGAGTGCAGCAGAAATGATTCAATGAGTTAGACTTAAAAACAAATACATCTGAGAGAACCATGTAATGTACAGAAACAAGAAGGAATTCAACAAATAAATTTCCCAGTGTGAACTGCTGTCCTATCTGCACTTGAAAGTTAAAAAAATAATAAAGTCTGAGCAATACTACCCCACCAAAAGGTTCTCCAACACTGCAGTAAATGCAGATGAAAGATTTGGACATTTTATTCTACATTCTCCTATTAAAAGTGCTTGTTCAGCCTATGCAAATATGCTACTCTTCAAAATATGTGAGTGGGATTCACCTTATATAGCTTTAGGCATTTGCAATCTCAACAGCTATGTCTGAACCCATCACATTTGGCTCACTGTAGTCAAAGGAGAGCAATAGGTAATCCAGACTTCAATCCAACTGTCCTATTTAGGAGGCCTAATTTTAGATTAAGATGAATGACATTCCAGAAGTGTCTACGTCTCTCTGTCAACTAGAAAGTGATCTCGGATGTGAAATTTCTGCATCTTATTTGAACACCACATTAGAGATTCTGAATCTTAATGCTCACAGACTTGATTTTATGCTGTGCAAAAAAAGAGGCAAAAAATAAAGGGAAAAAAGACAAATAAATCTTCAGGAGGTTGCAACAACTTCAGAAGACTGAAGGGAACTTTGAACCTGTCTAGATCAAAAGGTAAAGTGGCATTTAGCATCACACTGACAAAAAAGGGAATTCCACCTGAAGAGCCCTTGGGGAGGAGTTTATGCAAAGGCTTCTCAGTCACCAGGGAAGCTCCCCTCTTCACCACGTCATTGCTCTCTGAGTGACCAGGACTGCTGGGAGCAATTTTGGCTTCTTTCTGCATCAGCATCAGCCAAGCATATCTCAGATGAAGCATCAGCTGAATATGAGAACAAAGGGCATAAACAATCAAAGCCCTTCAGCAGCTTGCTTTACAAGTTTTCCATAAATCTTTTTAAATTTTTCAGTCTAATTGCATTGGCCTAATTTTTGACCTGAAGTAGTTCCTACCTTAGACAGATGTACATATGAGGAGAACTGAGCTTGTTCTGCTTTAGATTTTTCATGGATGAGTTTTGCATTGTATACGGTAAAAAAAAAAACCCGTGCCTTTTTCCTTTCTACAGAGAAAAAATCTCAGTGGAAGAAAACAGATGACCATGCTCCTACAGCTGCTGCACACTGTACTCACTGTGGGTGAGATGGATGATGGGTCAGGTGGATGATGTCCCACAGCTGGAACTGAGGGAGAACTAAGCTCAGGGGACGTACCAAGTATAGCATCTCCCATGGCCAAAAATCATTGAAATGAGATCAGATCCTAATCAAATCCTTTTCTGATGGAAATGAGGTTAAAGAATAGATTAATATCCATAAGAGAACACCTGAAACCCCAGAAGGTACATAATTAAGAGCATTCTTAGGCTACAAGTTAAGAACACCTAGTGTCCTGTTGCTGGGTGATTTGTTTCTAAGCAGCAGGTCTGCTTCTCTCTCTACCAGACTATGTCCTTTTTATTCAAAATGGGCAGATATATCTAAGTTTTACAAACCAAGACCTGTATTTGCATTGGCTGTCAGGGCTGCAGTTCTAGTTTTTCTGCCTGTAGCTGTTGAATTCACGGCCTGACGTGAAAAATGGATACTGCAATCCACTAGAGTAAGGGGAGCTGACTCCCTTCCAGTAATAAGCCCAGCCCAAAGAAAAACAAATAAACAGTTGACTGCCTCAGCAAGGAAAAAGTTGTACTTGTACTTTTACCTTTTCTTCAGCCAAAATACACATAACTTAGTTTTCCTGATGCATAAAGTACAACTATCTGTGATAAATGCCATTCCGCTTATATTCTTTCCCTCTTGCCTCCTAAACATTAATTCTCTTTTATGACCCCTAATTACAAGTTCCTGTTATTCTTTGAATTGTTACAAAACTGACAGTCTCCATATGTTGAGAGCAGCTTGCAATTAGCATACCCTGAACCAAGAAACTACAGCCTATTAAAATTAGGGACATATTAAAGCATAGCATCTGGAAACCTGCATATGTTTGTCTTACAAAGTGGGATTCGGATACCATGGTCAAACAGAGCTTCCTAGCTAACCTAGAAAATAGTTTCCATGTTTCACCATTCAACTGCAAAACTTCAGAGAATTATTGTATTTTCTTGGAAAGTATTATATTACTTCACACTTACCTTTTATGTCATTTTCATATGAAAAAGATAAAGAAAAATAAAGATAATGAAAAAAACTAAAGTTTGCTACATTACAACCACTAAGTTGTATTTCTCAATTAGGATTATAGCCACAGCCCACAAAAACTACAAAGATATGAAAGCTTTAATCCAAAGTCAGATGTATGTATAAAGAGCAATGCTTACACGGGAACATGAAGCAAAAATGAAGATTTGGCTTATATCTCTTCCAAAAAAGAAAAGTCCTGAAATGTATCACACAGTTCTCCTTTTTATATAGCTGTCAAAGCAAAAATAGGTCTCTATATTATCCAAATTCCCATTTGAACAAATATGCTGCACTAGCTGACGGCTCTTTTCCATTTTAACCACAAATACTCTGTCAATAACAACCTTGTACCTGCAACAGAATATTTTAAATACATGTTGTATTAGTTGAAGTAATTGAAGCTCAAAAACTACTGTCAACAAGTAGACACAGGGCAACAGATTCTAGCCAATATGAAGTGCTTTTTGGAACTGGTACTACTGAAATAAAAAAAAGAAATATTCATATTGCTGCACATATTGCTTAAAAGTGATACTAAGTAACAGCAACAGTGCCTTCACTTGGTTATATAAGGGATGAATTTGCCCAAAAGCTGGGATCCAGTTCTATATTGAGACACCTCTACTGTAAGATCAGGTGTTCATAGGTAGGGTAGGTGTCTAAGCACTGTAGTCAGTAGAGACTTTGAATAGCTGCATTGTGCCCGTGGCCGGAGTAGGTACAAAAATTGATCTAAGAAAGAGCTACTTCTTTCTGCATATAGCTGCTGAGGCCAGGAGGTTATCTCAGGGCATCTCAAACAGCTCTTGAAACCCATATTTAAGCAAATGAAAATATTTTCTTAGTCAAAAGAGTCATAGTGTTATAGAACGGTTTATGTTGAAAGGGACCCTAAAGATCATCTCATTCCAACCCCCTTGCTATGGGCAGGGACACCTTCCATGAAATCAAGTTGCTCAAAACCTCATCCAACCTGGCCTTGAACACTTCCAGGGATGGGGCATCCACAACTGCTCTGGGCAACTTGTTCCCTCATACTGTAGAATTTCTTCCTTATATCTTTTCTATATCTAACTTCTTTCAGTTTAAAGCCATTACCCCTTGTCCTGTCGCTATATGCCCTTGCAAAAAGTCCTCTCCAGCTTTCTTGCAGGCCGCTTGAGGTACTGGAAGGCTGCTCTCCAGAGTCTTCTCTTCTCCAAGCTGAACAACTCCAATTCTAACAGTCTTTCCTCATGTGAAAGGTGCTCCAGCCCACTGATCACCTCCTCTGGACTTGCTCCAATGAGTCTATGTCCTTCTTATGTTGGGCATCACACAGCTGGACACAGTACTCCAGTTAGGATCTTGCAAGAATGGAGTAGAGGAAGAGAGTCATCTCTCTCAGCCTTCTGCCACACTTCTTTTGATGCAGCCCAGGATACGGTTGATCTTTTCTGTTGTATGTGCACATTGCCAGCTCATGTTGAGCTTCTGATCAACCAACACCTTTAAGTCCTTCTCCTCAGGGCTGCTCTCAATCCATTTTCCGCACAGCCTGTATTCGTGCTTGGGATTGCCCCGACCCATGTGCAGGATGTTGAGCTCGGCCTTGTTGAACCTCATGAGGTTTGCACAGGCCCACCTCTCAAGCCTGTCAAGGTCCCTCTGGATGGCATCCCTTCCTTCCAACATGTTGACCTCACCACACAGCTTGGTGTCATCAGCAAACTTGCTGAGGGTGCACTCAGTCCCTCTGTCCGTGTCACCAACAAAGATAAACGACCAGTGTTAAACAACACTGGTCTCAATACTGACCCCTGAAGAACGTCACTTGTGCGGAGATGCTTGACTGAACAGATGAGTAACCCTCTAGATTCCTTTGAAGGCTTTTGGTAGATCTCCATTGATTATGGTGGGATCTTAAACACCTAGCACACAGGAAGATATCTACTACATTTATGCATTTGAAAACAGTTAAATTAGTCTAGTGATGCATATTTCTTTCCTCTGAACACAGACAAAGCATACCTCATTATCTTTAAGCTACATACTTGTACATGAACATCCAATACGATGACTTGGACCCCACTCTCCCAGCTTGCCATACACTTCCCAGTTTAATGTAACTATCCTTTGTATCAGGAGCACTTCATGTAGAAATGAGAAGCAGCAACATTATTATGCTATTATTTAGTGAAAATATAAAAGAAATGTTGTCTCCTAC
Source organism: Dromococcyx pavoninus (assembly GCA_033558185.1). NCBI lineage: Eukaryota > Metazoa > Chordata > Aves > Cuculiformes > Neomorphidae > Dromococcyx > Dromococcyx pavoninus. The sequence goes on from JAUMJL010000212.1 coordinate 4,696,735, forward strand.
CAGGTACCAGAGGAAGATCGGTTCAAAAATCCAGAAGCTGATTTAGCACTCACATCTGTTCTGGTAGCAGGAGTCTGACCTTTTGGTTTAGAGATAAAACTGGAAAAAAATTGTGTCCAAACATCATGAATATATCTATTGGTGATAAGTTGATTTTCTAGATGTTATTCTAGAATATTCATGGTTTCATTGTGCTAGACAAAACATAGATCTGTAATCAAACTTTATTTTCCTCATTATATAGCTATTACTGGACCATTTGTCATCATGAAATACCTTCAGAAGACTAGTCTGCTCCATGTGATATTTACCACTGAAAGTAATCAGAAAAACCTGGAAGATCTGGTATCTCACACCTTAACTTGAATTATTCCCCATGTACTGCATTTGCTCTCTCATAGACCTGACTGACTAAGACTATTTTTATCTGGATTTTAAAAACTTGAAGCAGTGCCAAAGAAGGTCTGTTTTCTCCAAGGTTTTGGCAACTGAAATTAGTTGGACCTCAATGGTTCTGCAATCTGCTGTTTACAAACCAACAGTCTGAGTGACAACATGTATTCTCCATACCCCATATATCTTGATAAAAGCATTCTAGTTTGTCTTCAAAACCTACAGCAAGACTTCTCTAATGTTTCATCTGCGCTCTCTCCATGTCACAAATATTTTGACAACATCCTTTAGAGTAACTGAGTCTCAAATATTAGTCAGATTCATCTGTCATTTACAGGCATGTTTGACTCATTTACTTATAAGGGGTAGATTATGTATTTTCAGCAGCAGATGTAATTAGAAAATACCAGAAAGCAGAGAGAAGACAAAGAAGGAATATGAAAGCCAGGACAAAATTGATAAAATTGAGAGGTAGAAAATTTAAAACCTGAGCTGTTTTTTCCAGCAGTGTGTAATTACCAAAAGATGCTCTTTACATGGTTTTCCATATTGACTCTGTTATGCGCCTGGTTCTCTATGCAGAGGTTGTTTCATGTCCTTTGGGAAAGTGGATTGCATCCTGCAGTCACCCATTGCAAAAGATAATGGAAAAAATGGTTTAATTTGGGTTAGATATATTTACTAAAAATATTATGTATTGTTCAGGAAAAGGTTCAGCAATAGTAATTAAAGTATATGCTACACCAGCGAAGAGGAGAAAAAGTAGTAAGGACCTCTTTGCAAGGGTTCAGTTCTGAATGATGTCAAAGGTGTTTTATACTACTGCATAAATAATACTCATGGTTTTGCTTCTTATTCTTGCTCAGTGCTGGAACAGCCAGTGGCATGCCAAAGAAAGAAAAGAAAAGAGAAATTCACTTAGAAATGATTCTCTGGAGTCTGCAGACATCCACTTCACTAAGGAGTTACTCATCACAGTATCACAGTATCACAGTATCACAAGGTTGGAAAGGACCTCTGAGATCATCAAGTCCAACCTATAACCCAACACTAACACCAACCATCATCTAAACCATGGCACTCAGTGCCACATCCAATCTCCCCTTAAATACCTCCAGGGTCGGCGACTCCACCACCTCCCTGGGCAACGCATTCCAATGGCCGATCACCCTTTCAGTAAAGAACTTCTTCCTCACATCAAGCCTAAACTTTCCCTGATGAAGCTTGAGTCCATGCCCTCTTGTTCTGTCACTGGTCACCTGAGAGAAGAGACCAACCCCTGCCCGACTACAACCTCCTTTTAGGTAGTTGTAGAGAGCAATGAGGTCTCCCCTGAGCCTCCTCTTCTTTAGACTAAACAGCCCCAACTCACTCAGTCGCTCCTCATAGGGCTTATGCTGAGAGTACATCTGAGAGTACAAAACATTCCTGCTCCTGGCATTCCTGCAGATACTAATGGAGTTACAAGTCCTTGCTATCTATCCATTTTCCAGTATGGGGTTCTTGGACAATGTGCTTTGAAATAAAAAAACCCAGCACCTTCTTTCTTGACTGCTTCTCAAAAACCTCACAGAAGGTTAGATTTTGTGCTCACTTTTACAGGGAAGTAAGTGAAAATAAAGTGCTCCTCCCCTGTATTTTTTGTGTGAGCAATCAATCTCCTGGGAAGTGAAAATCAAAATTTGCAAGGTTTCCTATTGCTCATCCATTCTTAGAAGGGTAAAGAGGGCACAATACAGAACAGACAGAGCACTGGATCCATGCTTTGATTTCTCACACTAAGACATGCACAAGCAAAAGCCTAATTTATTTGCTGCATACTCTATTTATTCCCTCTGCCTTCTCTAACAAGGATGAATTATGATTTCATGCATCAAAGAGAATGACAATACCTCCAGGCCACAGATCTGATGTTTTGCCTCTGCTTTGTGTTGTGCTTAAAGTCTGAACCTAGCTCATTGTGGTAATTTTGCCACTGCCAGACAAACGGAACATGCAGTGTCTTCATCTTCTGCCAACTTTTAGGAGCCATGTTTAAACAATAACAATATTAAGAAGAATAAAATTATCCAGATAAATTGTAGATGTAGCACTTTGGGACATGGTTTAGTAGGCACGATGGTGTTGGGTTGACAGTTGGGCTCAATGATCTTAGAGGTCTTTTTCAATCTTAATGGCTGTATGACAAATAAAAGACACAAAACAAAACTCAAAAAACCCAACCCTCTCAAAAAAAAAAAACCACCCAAATTCACTCCTATGACATGAGAAATTTAGTTTGTCCCTCTTTGTTTTGAATAATGGCTGGATATAGACATCACCTTTTCTCTTGCAGAGTTTCACTGATGTCTTCTTTGAAACCCCTTAAACAGCTACTTGTTGGTTTATGTTTTCATTCCTTTATCGTAGCACTAAAGCTGTTGGACTCTGATCTTAAATGTCTTTTCCAACCTAAACAACTAATTTCACTAGAAAATACAAAAAATTCTGAGTTTACATAAAGGACAAGACCAGGTAAATACTGCACCTTTGTGCAATATTAACATGTGATTTTATCGACTTTTGTTTAAAAACAAGAAGATTGCTTAAAGCTTAAAGCTCTGCACAGGCAGAGAAACACTCAGTCTCGAGTGCCATTGTCACCACTATTGTTTTTAATGGGAGTGTGTGCCAGGTCGGGAGGAACACAGCTCACAACAGTGGTTATTCAGCTTTCTCTTTTTCTAAACGTGCTAAATAAGACTTTCATTTCAGAAGCCTATACTGTGCTTTAATAAATACCATGTGATTTGAAATTTCAGCACTTGCGCATGTGAAGGTTGTTGAAGGAGACTGTCACATGTGGGCCTTGATTATAGTGTTTTATCACTCAGCCGAACATCTAATGTTTAGCACAGTAGTTGGAGTTCTTCTTTTCATGTCATAACAAAGGTTGCCCTCAGATAGTAATTACAGTCTTCCTGATAAAAGGAAAGGCGTTCTGGAACTGCCTGAAAAGTTCAGAAGCTAGAGACAAAGTTTGGAGAAAGGGTTTGCCATCACTTTGCGTGTGACTGGTAGTTCGCTGTCTCAGCTGCTGTGCTGCAAAGCGGTCAATTTGCCTTGAAAACATCTCCTCAAAGGTGAAGACATTAAAAATTACCCTAGCTGGGGATAAAGAAAGTCTCCAGAATTACAAAGAAAACACAGCAAAGTTATTGCCTCTGTAAAAAATGTACAAACCCAGTTTGAAGACTCATTATATGATCTGTTTAAAGCACAGAAATGCGTGGTGAAATGGAGATGCAGAGCAGAGCATGTTCATTGGAGTACATTCAGAGCAAACTGCCCCTGCTGAGTTCAGTGGTTAAGCATTCATAATTTTGCCCAGGAGCTCTATGTGTCAATGTGGGTTATATTTTTTAGAAACATTTCTGAATACATTTTATTTGGACTCTCATGGTGTATGTCTCTGCTTTTATATTTACAGAGTAGCAACCAGCTTGATCAAAACAATTTGTGGGGCTTTTCAATGCAGTTTAGGGCAGTAAGTCACAGATCTGTAACTCTCTTCTGTCTTCAAAAATTCCAAGTGAATTTTATTTCTGATCTTTTCAGTTTCTATTTTTTATTCTGACTTTCAAAACTATTTATCAGTGGCCAGCAGCCTCATTAGCAAATGTCTTACAAATTGCAGCACATAGATCTGCTAGTTTTACCTTTTGTAGCTTCCCAGGGATACTCTTTCATTTTTAAACTAACAGTGAAATTAACAGTTCTAAGGCCTCAAATTTTATAATTTTCTTCACAGTTGGAGAGGACTGTCCATGTATAATTTTTATTTTCAGTACACTTTTAAGTAAAATTTTTCCTATTTCCCCCAACTGGGTAATAACTTATTCTACCTCCATGGGTTTGCATGTACCCTTTTCTTGATTGCAGCTGCATCTTCAGATTAGGGTGTCAGATTTTGATATATTTCTACATGAATAAACAGGGCTTTCATTTTCTGTGGTATCTAGGCAGTAACACCGTGCAGGTACTATTTGATCATGAGATTGGCTCTTCTTGCACTTTTTAAAAACATGCCTTCCCTCATGCATAGCCTCCACATCTCTTGCTAAATAAAGCTGTATCGTTCTGCACTAAACTAATTACCCCTTACAACTCAATGCTGCATTTCATGCTTAAATAACTATTACTTTATTAATATGCATGGTCACAGAGATATTTTGACACCTTTCAGGAAATCTGCTGATTGTTTGCTCTTTGCTGTGGAGGCTGAAATATTCACCTGTTCATGTTTAGGTAGCAGATGAAACGTACTTTCAGATGCTTTGAACCAGTCAAGAATGTACTGGAAATGTCCACAGGGGAGGAATATAGGCTGTCCCATCAGAAACAGTGTAAGACAAAGCCTGTTAGTGAGTAATGAACAACATTTTTTCTTGTACATCCATGAGCCAACGACAGCTCTTGTGTCTTTCCTCATCCACGCTGATGGCACATGTTCCCACCTGCTAGATTGGGAGGGAGGGAGAATAGCCAATACATTGAATTTGTGCCATCTAGGAGAAGAGAGGTAAGCCAGAAAAGTGGAGCCTTACTCCCTGCTTTGCAGCACTGTGATTTCAGGTGATATCACTGTTATGGTTTTGGAAGTTCTGGCGTCAGATACGCACACATGAACATACGTGTGCATGTGTAAAGTCCTGGAGATACTCAGATCATTTTGGGGCTAATGCAGAAATCCACACCACCACCACTGTGTTCTTGCAGTCTACAGAAGTGGGGTGGCAAGTTTATGGGGAAGAAAATGAGAACAGAATATGCAGCAGGTTTCTGCTTGCACCCTGTAATGTTATAGATACGTGGTCTAGTAGAGGCTTTGCTTTTGCTCTGCTGCAGTGAAAGTTGTTCAGGTGTATGTACAGCTGCTTGCCTTTATTTGTTTGTACGGACCATTTCTGGGTTTCAAGTTGTTCACTGCAGCAGCATCCTCAGTGTCTTGCTCTGTCTGATCCCAGTGGCTGCCCCTGCCAGTATCTCACTTGCTGAAAAGCATCTCTGTTTGGTAGAGGTGGCCCATATCTGCCCAGGACACACAGGCTGACACCATACAGCCACAGCCCACTGTGCACTCCTTACCTGACTGTGGGCATCATCTGAAGTACAGCTCTGCATCCGTGTCATTTTTACAAAGATTTTATTTTATGCTATTCCATGTGCTTCCCAGTAATCAATCACCTTTCTGGACAATTTGGAAATACATTTATATGTACACAGACACACATACGTTTATATATACCAGGCCTTGAAATATTGCTGGGAGGGTTCTTCACACTTCTCTCAGCAGATCTTCTGCCCCACAGCTGTGGTTCCTGATGAAGGCAGATGGCCATATGATAAGCTACTTGCATTCCTGCTGCTGGGATTTTTTTTTCTTGCCTCTGCCTGTACATCAATTCCCAGTGGGCACCCAGGCCCTTAGGCTATGCAGAGTGTCATACATGCTGGAACTGGCATCTAGCAGAGTCACATGCATCTGGAGTGACTCTATGCATCTCATGTCAAGTTGGAGTGTGCTCATTTCATGTAGAGATGGGCTGACTTGATGCTGTGTCTGCAGTAGTTGGTGACGTGATCTGACGACTTGAGAAAACCCCTCCACTGAAGTATTCCCATGTTAATATGGAATCTGACTAATCCATAAGCATTTGCTGGCTTAAGAAGTCCTCTCCATGACCACCACATGAAGAAATGGACATCAGAAACCTAGCTAACCTAGGAGCATCTTCACAGCAATTAAATCACCCACCTCTGACACCATTTCTGAGCAGCAACAGGTTGTTTTGGACAGAACAGACAGATCTGAGAAAAGAGGACAATTTTTTTTTTACTGCTGTCCGTGTGCCTGATGAAATATCTCATGTGCAAGAGGTTATTCATCAGTGCTGTATATTTAGTCCTACCTGGAATGACTGTCATCCAAACAGGATTGTAAATAAGACTTCTGTCTTTATAGCAAGGTCATATTGGTGGGTTTTTGCCATCTCCAGCAAATTCAGCAGCTGTTGCAAGGGCTTTGCAGGTGGCAAACTGCATTCTGCAGAAAACGGGCACAAGAGATTCAAGACTTGCTATGTTTTTGTCCCACAGGTTTTGTTCAGTCTCACGGAGTGCTTCTCAGATATTCAGGCTCAGATTCATCCTCCCTGGATGTAGATGCTAAGCTCAGGTAACACAGTCACCTCAGGTGCCTCTGTGGTCAGTGGAAGGAGGTCGGTGCCCTGGAGACAGCACTGATTTCAGCAACTTGAGCCACCTTCTGGTGCTGCTGGTCCCTCTCTGCCATTGCAAGGAAGCCACTCCAGGGAAACCTAGCTCAGCAAGGGGAGAGGAATGTAGGACAAGCACTCAATGATCATAATCCTACTTCTCTATTCAGACCAGAATCATCTTAACACCATACTGAACCATTTTTGAAATAAATCTAAGTACATCATGGGTAAGGGTGTTATGATAAGGAACATTATAAAAGCACTTTTCTATGAGCCAAGTATCTGTGTTTGATACTCCTTAGGTACAACACAATTCAAGTCTGGAGTAACAGTTTTGCTTATAGCAAGAACTTATTAATACAAATCTCAATTGTCCAGATATGGATTCTGCCAGTCAACCTGGCACTCCCCAGCTCTCAGCCACTGGGGATGTGACTTCTACAGAGACAAACAGAAAGCTACAGGGAGCATCTGGCCCCTACCCTTCCGTACACAGTCCATTTCTCAGCACTTGTTCCTTTTACATGTTTCTGAGACATTAATACTATTATGGCACAGAAAACATCTTTTCTAATGCTTGAAAAAGGGTATGGGAATGTTTCTTTCAAAGCTTGCAGGCTCCAGGGCATCCTATTGTTATTAACATTCGCTACTATCTTTGCCCAAAGCTATTTCTGAAGCATCTAGCACAGCAGGATACATGGCACACATGTGACAGGGATATATATGTGTGAAGTATTTGACAGAGACAAGGTGAGTCGGGTTTGTTTTATAGATCATGAAAGAGGGGGATGAACTCATGCTGTGCTGTCAATCTTGTCGATTTGCTGTTGTGGAATCATTCCTGGAGGCTGTCCAAGCTCAAGCAGAAGCTCTCAGGAAGAACAGAATATTGGCAAGCTCCTGTGGCATGGCCCAGTGCCAGGGCAACATTCCCCTGGGAGTGTGGCCTCCGCTGGAGTTCAATGCTGGGGAAAAGGGTAGATGCCACATTCCATGCAAGTGGGGAGTTATGAAGTGAAAACCTGGAAAGTATTAAGAGCCACAAACTGGGCTGCTGTTGCCACGATGACCTAAAAGCATCATGGTAAAATTCAGGACTTTTTCCATCTGGGAAGATGTTCTTGGATTTTGTGCATGTATTAAGTTCTGAGCACTGATTACTGGCTGCAGAAGGGAAACATCTCCAAGGAAGAACCACAGGGAAGCTGTTCTTCAGGAAAAGAGGGATTGACGCTGACCACCAAAATTGTTCTCTACCAGTATGTCCTCCCTTTTAAGACAAGAAATTAGTCAAAAATTTGTGGCCATTAGGAGATGAAACAGCTGATGGGGTCTAGTATTTCTTTGCCTTCTGCTTGGATGTAACAAACGTGAGCTCCTCCTTCCTGGGCACAACAGGGACTATACAGCCACTGCTTGCTCCTCATTTTATGTGCCTTTCAGCCAGTGCTCAGTCTGAAAATCACACCAGGATTTTTCTCAAGGGCCCTCTCCCTGATAGGTTGTTCTCAGAGCTAGAGCAGCTTTGCTGTCTCCTCTGGCTCGTTCTGCCAGTCCCACCCCAGGATGCCCACAACACCAAACCAGTCCCCTGCCTGCTCGCGGCTTTGTGCCAGCAGTGCCAGATCCCCAGGGTTGCAGCAGGAGCTATCAGAGTCTAACTGTTCCTTGCAACCCTCCAAAACAGAGGAGCGTGGGCACACAATTTACAATAACTTATAAATAGCACACACTGGTCAGGAGAGGACCAGGAGGTTGCTCTACACAAAATATAAACTGCAAAGCTTTAGTAAGTAGAAGAAAGACATCCCTTAGAGTCTTCACTTATTCTCTCTGCTCCAGACTGTGCTGCACTTGTACAGTTGCTGCCACTGATAAGCCTTACGTTTTGGATTCAGGTGTGCGCTAGCAGCAATGTATTTTACAATTAAAATAATGGGTTCAGACCCATCATGTGAGTTTGTTACAAAACAGGAAAGGGTTTATATAAGCCTTGGCTTGCTCTGGCAATAAGTTCTATGTTTCTTCTGTTGTCTTACCCTAAATATTTCTCTTATTCCTGTGGAACTGATATTGACTAGCACACAAACCATGTCATCCTATGCTTCTCAGTTCTCACAAAGCTGTCTTTTTAGATGTCTAAGCCAGAGATCTCAGGAGATTTCAGCGTTCCTTGAAAAACATTGAATCCATAGATAAGAAAGGGTTTTTCTCAGAGATTAGACAAATATCTGTGATCTGTTGCAATTATAACTGAAATTTTTTAAAAGATAACTTTGAAAAATTTTCTAGCCATTCTGAGGATCATTCAATTTCATCAACCTGACATTTCTGCATGACAGAGTGGAATGTGGGGAAACCCACCACATTTTGGCACCACAAAGAGCCTACCTACAGCTACTGTGGAGAAACAGCCCTGGAAGAGTGGTGCTGCAAAGCTAGAAAGAACATTTTCCCACATGGTTTCTTGTCTCTTCTTTGCATATTACACACATATAGGTGTCCTTATGCATTCAGGGATGAAGTATAAAAATAGTAAACATGAAATTGTACCTTTTAGAAGGCGAATTAAAATCTTGGGATAAAATATTTTAAAATATTATTGTTTATTTGGGGTTTGTCTAAATTCCAGCATACTTGCCAGTTTCCAAAAGCAGCTTTCCCATGTTTATTGATTAATAACTGTAATCCTTTATGTCTTCTATCAGACTGGAAGCATCAATCTGAAAGCCTAATTATAAGTCACACAAACATTTGACTAACTTTATCCATTACGATGGCTGTTTAAAGCAGATATACCACTTTAAATGCTAAATATTTCCCACTATATTTAATGAGGACGCTATAAGATAATGGAAACATTTAATACAAATTTACTGGAACAGAGAACCAGCAGTGGTTGGAAAATTGTGCTTGCACTGTTTAACAGAGTTTCAAAGAAAGAAAATTTCACTTTTTTCAATATTTACATAAGTTCTGTCCCTACTTCCTGGCATCCTCGCTCCCATCATTAGGATCTTTCAGTCCTTCTCAGTCTTTCCTGTCCTGGAGGCTACATGGTAAGGACACAAAATCTCAGAGCAGCTCAGGCAGCTGACAACTGCACCATCTTAGCACATTGCAAGAGAACTGGAAGAGCTCTTGAGAGCATCAAACCCAAGTCCCTGCCCACAGAAGGAGCAGTTACCCTCAAACCCGTTCTGACAGGTGCCACTTCAACATGTTTCTTAAGTTCCAGTGAGGGGACACCACAGTCTCCCCAGCTGAACTGCTACCTTGCTTGGCTTTTCTTATCCCTGGGAAGTTTCTCCTAACATTTAGTCTATATCTCCCTTGCTGCAGTTTAAGTCCATTAAAAATAATTTATTAGCAAATGGAAAGCATCTCATATTTAATCCTCTAGAGCAGATAGCAATAAATTATTGGAAGCACCTTCAGGGCTTCTTTGTTATCCATACATGATCCCAGCCTCAGCTTAATAATCAAGAACCACTCTGGTTTCCCACAGCCAGTGCTCCTGGCTCTTGAAATGCTGTTATGCTGCTGATTGTTGCACTCCTGAGGCTGCTCCAGAAATTTACGGGAGCCTGTTGGAGTTCACTGGGAGTAAGCAGGGCCCCTGGGATCAGCTGGAGAGGTATCTAAGGTCACTGTGCCCAGGACACGCTGAAGTCATTTTTAAAAAAGAAGAACAAAAATAGTCTGAGCATGAGAGACAGGTGCATCTGCTTTCCCTGTGGCTTCTCTGTGCCATGGTGCTATGCTATGGGCTAGAGACCAGCTCACATCATCCCCACGGCACAGGTTGTCTGTAGTCCTTCCATCATGCCACACACAGATTTTGTCTTCCTCCTCTGACATTGCCTTTTTTCTCCAGCCACCATCTGTCCCTCAATAGTGCAAGAGAAGCTGAAGGTGCTGGGGAAGCCCTCTCCAGGATTATTTCTGCTCATATCCATAATGACCATTTCCCCATTTCTCCTGTGCTCAGGTGCTGTGAATATCCTGTCTCGCCCCAAATCCATCACTACAAGCTGTCATCATTGGTGTTTTTTCAAAAGGATCAAGCTGTGAATTTCGCTACTGAGGGACCCAGCAGATGCTTAATCTGATTAAAAACAAAGCACCAGGCAAAAATCAGAAACAAAATCCACCTCATAGCTAAAACCATGAATCAGAATGAATACTTTGAGATGACTAATTTTGGTGTCTTAGTACAGATATCTGGCTCCAGGGACAATCCTACAGGACATAGTCACCATCTTTGATCGCCAGGAAAAAGCAGCCAAGTCTGTAACCATAAGAGGTGGGAAAAATGTCTGTCATGTTTTGTGATATAGGTTAAACCTTCTAGAGATCCTTTCCATAATTAGGCCTAGGTGGAAAATCTGGCATTTCAACTTATTAAATTTCATGCCATTAATCATAGCCCAATGTTTCAGTCTAACCAGATCCTTCTGCAAGGCCTCCTGTTTCTCAAGGGAGTCAATAGCACCTCCCAGTTTGGCATCATCAGTAAACTTGCTAACGGTGCATTCAACTCCTGCACCCAGATAGTTTATGAAGCATTGAACAGGACTGGCCCTAGAATTGAATGCTGAGGAACAACCCTGCTGCCCAGTCACCAGCTGGTTGCAGCCCTGTTCATTAAAACCCTTTGAGCTCTGACTACCAGCCAGTTCTTTACCCAGCTCACAGTGAACCCGTTCATCCCACAGTTGGACAACTTGTCCATAAGGATGATGTGTGGCACAGTATCAATCCAGAAAAGCTGCATCCATCGCCCTCCCTTTATCCCCTGGATGGGTGACCTTACCATAGAAGGATATCAAACCAGTTAAACAGGACTTGCCTTTTGTGAACCCATGTTGACTGTACCTAATGACTACATTATTCTTTAAATGCCTTTCAAATAGACCCAGGGTAAGCTTCTCCATAATTTTTCCAGGAACTGAGGTTAGACTAACAGGTATTTCCTGGGGCTTTTCAGATACCCTTTTAATAGATCAGAGTAACATTGGCTAACTTCCAGCCAGCAGAGACTTCGTCACACTCCCGAAACCTTTGGTAGAGGATCAAGAAGGGTCTTGCCGTAACATCCACTAGCTCTAGGAAGAATCACATCAGGTCCCATGCATCTGTCCATATTTGCCTTGGAGTAAGAGGGCTTTATCAGTACTCAGGTATCCAGTAAGTCCAAAGCACCAGAAAGAAGAAATTAGTTCAGCTGTAGTGCTTGATGTAGCAAATGCTCCTCAGACTGTCTCACCCTCTTATGTGGGTTGTAAAAAATAGCATTAATTTTAGCTCTACCATTATGCTACATATATTGAGGATCCAGGACTTGTGGAACACTCTTTGTTCTGTTTATTCCCATTTTCTCATTAAAAATTGAAGCCAGGCTGCACACTAAAATTGTGTGTTCCTCTGAAAGACCAATCCCTTTCTCTTTTCTGGCAGTGACAAAACTCCCATTAGTTTTATTGGCACAGCACTGAGCCCTAAAGCTAAAAGTAGCTCCATGAGTGACAGAACTACTGCATTCAGCATTACATGCTCTTCCTGATGCAGAGTTGAGTTTCTTTGTTTGCTGTCATTTGTGAAAAATAATGATGCACTCTTCAGATGCCTTTCCTCCAACCCCTTCACGTGACTTGGATTGCTTGGCCACCATCACAGAAATGCCAGCAATTTGACAGTAACACATCCAAGCCACAGGTAGTCAGGTTATGTGGGTAAAGAGGTGGGCACAAGGTCAGTTCAGAGTCTGGGTGTAGAGGGAGAAGATACATAAAGGACTCCTCTCATCAGCAGCCCTTGGACATGGAGGATCTTTCTTTCCAATTGCAAGATGGGAAGATACACAATGGATTTTCTGGTTATTTCTTGCATTTTTCTTATAAAATCAGCTTTGCCTACCCAGATAAATCCTGAAGAAAGAAACATGTTGTTTTCTTTCCAACTGAACTGTTTGATCAGTTCAGAATAAAAAGCCATCACTCCACGATGACTCTTGTAAGTCTGTCATGTACTTTGTAATTTAGTGTCTCTCGGAAGGACCCAGCTGATGAAATGCAGAGACTGCATAGTGTCAGTTTGTGCTTTTAAAGAAAAGTTTGGGGAAAAAACTTTAAAAATATATATATATATAAAAGTCTAATTTTAAACGTGAAAACCTAAAAGCTAATTAAAACAAATAGCAACAGATCACGTAAAAATCTCATGCTTTTTTAAATAAAAGCTCTGTTTTGGAGCTGCAGGTACAATTTTTGATGCTTGTAAATGATGGTCTTGCAAATAAAATATTTGTAGTATCTGCTTGTCAGTAGTATTGTCTCTTTGTAAAACACTCATATATTCCTGTGCTTCCCCTCTGGCAAATACACAGATGGGATAATGTGTGCTAAAAATAGTACTCCAGATGTTTGTGTTATGTGCTGTTTTTAGCTATGGCAGCACACCTAACTGGACAGAAAATCCTGGACAGCAAAGCCTGTTCCCTATGAAACTGAGATCTTAGTACAGCTATATTCATCTCACTCCTGCCAAGCTTTTTGATGGCTGTAGCTCTTGGAGTGGATTGAGGGAGTCAGTCTCCCTCCAGCATACTCCATGATACTGCAGTCCTCCTCTACAGAGTCTTCATGCAAAGCTAGGCCTGGGAAAAAACAAATCTCCCTGTCTTCCCAAGGCATTGATTGGGCTCCAGACTAATCCACAGACTAAGAGTAGGTAGTCAAAACCTACTGCTAACACATCACCCCTGTTTGCAGGCTTGTTTATGCCATGACTCTGTGCAAAGACTGCTTGAAATGTATTTGTAAGATCTAGCCCCAGAGTAGGCTTTCAATTATCTAATTATCTCATTTAAATCTCCTTCTAAATACTTCATTCCTAAATTATGAAAAAGTTTAATAACAGCTTTCAGCTTCATTAACTGGTTTATATACCTGGAATTCAGAAAAAAACCCACAAAAATCTTGATTAATTGCCCAGCAGCATTGTCTGACACAGGGCAGGTTTCAGAGGAACGGAATTTTTACAGTGCAATGTAAGGCTTACATGGAGTCAACATCTAGATTGGGAAAATAAAGAAAACTGAACCCATGTTGTGTTCCTCCTCTTCTGAAAAATTTCACAGAGCAGCAATTTGTCTAAACATTGCAGTGATGCCTTCAACTTAAAGAGAACCTTTTCAAACTGTGTGAAATCTGCTTGGCAATATTTTACACATACCTATCCAAGGTCAGAATTTAACCTAATAGGCATGTTTTGTTAACAAACAGCTCTTTCTGATGATGTGGAAATAGCATTTAGATGAGTTTGCATAGGTTTTAAAACATAGCAGCACAAATTATTGCCATCTATGTGACTTCTAAAGCTTTTTGTTACTGCCTGTCACCCCTGCATTTTGAGACGTTCAGCATAATTTGGATTCCTTCTCAAAGAGTCTGCTTTACATGCAGAGATCTGAACTTTTCATATTCAATACCCTGACTCCAGTCAACGTGCATTTGGGGAGCTTGAGGAACAGAAAATGTGCAAACAATGTGCTGCCAGTGACCATTTAGTCAAACTGATCAATCCATTTAACAACAGGGGTGACTTGCAAAGACACCCAGTGTAATATTAATGTTGAGATTTTAAGACATTTTCTTTGACAAGAAAATGAAGATAAAAGTAGCAAGATGTCAAAATGCATGAATTGTGAATTACCATTTATTATTCTAGTGAAGCGACACATGAATAAAGACAAGGGCGCCTTGCTGCTAAATATAACCCCTTGGTTTTAATGTTGATCTGCAGCTGTAATGAGAGTGTTCAGCATTTTTCAAGTCTATCAATTTTTAAATCTAGCAGGTTATGTCAACCTGAGAGAAGAAAAACTCACTCTGACTTTTAAACAAAAAGTAATTTTTTCTAACTTATCTCTGATTTTGGAAACGAGGTATATCCTCCAAACCAAAGGCAAACCAAAGGCAAGCTATCACCTTGGTATTATGCAAAGCATGAAATCGTATTTCACTGAAGAGAGCCTCTGGGAGACAGAAAAGTACTTAGTGTCAGGACCACTTCAAACAGGGTAGGATCGTCATCCTGCTGTACAAGTGGGCTTTCACATGTAAATTTGCTACAATTAATAGTATTTGGGAGCTTAACACTGTCCTTTCTCCTTCGCTTAATGAAGGACTAATTCCACTGAAGCCAAAGAAATTACACACCTGGGGTTGAAACCAGAATCAGGCTCTCTAGATAGTTCGGATGATTTTTTGGCCTTATGGGTTCTTTAGAACCTGCCCTCCCAAAGCTCTTCCCCCTTCCACAGAAGCCCCTGGCAACATTCAAAGGAAGCATAAAGTGGATTTACCAATGGGAAAACGTGCATTTATACTTGGACTCCACGAGTTCACTCAGGAGCAAGGGATATATTGAATGTCTGATTTCTACCAGGACACAGCCATTTCATAAGTTTTCAACACAAGTTGGCAGTGTGCGAATATGTTTGTCATTGATAAGTAGCCTGTTTCAGAAGCTGTTTTTTAAAAAGGAAGGATGTTAGGCAATGAAAAGAGAGAGAGAAGAATGCAACTCAGAATGGGGGGAAAGTGAATAGCAGGGAATTGTGATACTTTTGTTTGAATGACAAACTTTCTGTGTCTTCACTGCAAAAGAACAAAAGGGTTTTGTGACTGACAGGCATTTCAAAGGACGTTTCACAGTGGAGACAGGCACAAGTCTCTAGTATAGCTAGTTAAGACAAGTTTTATACCTTTATCTTGCAAGTTACAGTGAGAGAAAACTCACAGTGCCTTATTTTGGCAAGGGCTGTGTGTTAATATAGTTATCTTGATACAAAATAACATCTCAGTTTTCCATATGAACAGCTATGAGACCAGGCACTTTTAAGCATTCAAGCAGAATATCTAACTACATTATTTTTATAGGCTCAGGATTTACCAAGCAGATATTTCAGAACATAAACTATGCCTGCAGGGTAGGGATGAAGCAGGGGTTTTGTGGCAAGATCACAGTTGTACAGTTCTTGTCCCATCTTCTCCAGCATGCAGCAACAGTTCACAGACCTAAAAGATATGCAAGAAATTCACTGTCTTGCCAGTTAATTCTCATTTATTCCTTCTCTACTTTTTTCTTTACGCACCATTACTTTTCAAGCACTCAGTGCTGTAAATAAACAAGACATATGGCTTTTATACCCAGGATAACAATCTTAGAAGAGAATAACTTTTCTTGTTCGCCACATGATCAGCTCAAGATGAGCACACCATCACAGAATCACTGTTTAGTTGAGTTTGGAAAGGACCTCTGGAGATCATCTGGTCCAACCTCCCTGCTAAAGCAGGGCCTCCAGAGACAGTTTTCCAGGACCATGTCCAGATGTCTTTTGAGTATCTCCAAGGATGGAGCCTCCACAACTTCCCTGGGCAACCTGTGTGATTGCTGCATCACCCTCACGTTAATATGGAGGTAGTCCAGCTCATTCTAGGGAAGTATACATTCGCCTTGTGCTCAAAGAATCACTTCTTCCAAAAGGCTGTTCAGACCCACCAGGACCACAATGACAGCTGTGATGAAGATTTTTATAGCTACTGAGACTAATGTTCACTGGGAATTATGAATCTGCAAAGGCCAAATCAGTCAGCAGATGCCTATATCTAGGGAAATGAGTGAAGCTTTTATCCTGTACACCCACAGCTCTGCCTGTGCAAGACTTTTAGCTGGCCTAGGGAGTTTCAAATTTCACTAGACCCACAGGTTTAGACAACTGAACTCACTCGAGATCTACTTCAACTATAAAGGATGCTTAGGCACTTCAAACTCCTGCAGCCACCAACATACAAATACATAAAAGTAGTTATCTCAGTCTAAATCTGAAACCCACCCCATGTCATCTCTGTTCACTTCTAAGTAGATGTTATTGACTACTATATAGTCAACATTATTGACTACTCTGCACCTGAGTTACTTACATTTCTAGCACTGGCGTAAAAATAAAATGGTACTGTTAAGAGTTTTAAAAGAACCATAAATTTAGCTTAGTTTCAGCTCTTTTACCTCTACTAGTTCAAGCTCAGAGAGATAGGGCTGTTCTTTAGCTTAGGCAATTGTGTGATCCCCTGACACATGTTACTAATTACTGAAGATGGAATTGGCTGAAGTCCCTATATGCTATGCAGACCTCCTGCTAACCCCAGTCTGGGTTCTGCATAATACTCCCTGAGCCAGGTTATTCAATGTTAAATGCTCCTGCACTTAGTTTTTTATTTATTCTAGATTTACCTTTTTCAAACCAGGACCTATCTTGGCAAAACCACTTTAGAACACTGCATTATATGCGTTACACCACATCACATGATATTGACCCTAGTGTCTGCTGGGATGTAGCATGGCACGCCACGGCTTAATGGTGTACGAAAACATAGAGTCCACGACCTGCCCTGCGGGCCATGAGACCGTCACATGAGGGACTCTTCAGTCACTGAGATGGTGGCAGTTGCTGAGCAGAAAGAGAGGTACTATTTGTGTGTATTTTTTGAGAAATGGAGCTACACAGCTCTCAGCTTTCACTGCAGAAGGACTAGGAAGGGGAGTCTGACAATAAGGTTCAATCAGTGGTTTGAGGTAATGCAAGATTTGATTCCCTAGAAATTTCTGCTGCCA
Organism: Dromococcyx pavoninus; assembly: GCA_033558185.1. Classification (NCBI taxonomy): domain Eukaryota; kingdom Metazoa; phylum Chordata; class Aves; order Cuculiformes; family Neomorphidae; genus Dromococcyx; species Dromococcyx pavoninus. The sequence goes on from JAUMJL010000212.1 coordinate 4,714,071, forward strand.
TTCAGTGCACAATGCTGGGTCCTTGAAGGAAAGGCACTGCAGCCAGCTTGCCCATCCAATACCTGACACTGGCACACAACTGGAGAAGGTCCAGCATGTCCCATAGACCCGTAATACAAGTGGGCCCTTGCTGTGACGTGGACCACCCTTCTTCATCTCAAGTCCTATGGATGTATAGGTGCAAGGTGCAAACTGCGTCTAAGCGTGAGCTCTGGCTGGCACACGAGGGCAGAGGAAATGCATGCAGTGGGATGCATCTCTCCCTCAGAAACCATCCACTTAAACATTTGAGCAAAGGTTTGCCTTACTATAATAAACAGATGTCTTCATTTTTTACGTCTCGCCACTGCCGAATGTTTTGAATACTATCCTTCTGTTTTAAATGAGCCAGGGAGGTTATTTAGCACTAATCAAATAACTGCAGATTTCCCAGACACATAAAAGTTAAAAATCGTGATTTCAGGCCATCTACATAAGCATAATCAAAATCTGAATTTCTTATTATTAAAATGATTGATTTTATCTGAATGTCACTTCCCTGCATATTTATTTTGATCTGATTAGGAAAGTGAGCAGTTATTAAAGCCATTAAGCCAACATTCCTTGAATCAAAACAATAGGCTAATTACTTCTAGAAGAATATGGCTTTTATTATGCATTAATTAGTTAATAATTTGCTCATCCTGAATTTTAATATTCAGCTAGCAAGCTCAGATTGGTTTTACAGAAACTTTTGTGTTTTCCCAAATTGAGACCTTTGCTACTTACTGAAGAGTTCTAAACAATAAATAAATATTTCATGAGGTCTGGGAAAAGCATCATAGTCTACACTTCTTATAGAAAACTGTTTATTTAGCAGTGGAATAAAATTGGGAACTAAAGCACATTCTCCTCGAACTCAGCCTGGAGCCTAGGGAAAATAAGATCTTGGTTTAATGCATCGTGTAATTTGCTGGTGTCAGAAGGTGAAGGACTGCAAGCGCCTCAAGCCAGCTAACTCCAATTGCTACCCCCCTCGGGGAATGGCATGCAATCACCGGTGACTCAGAGGGTACATGCAAAAGAAATGAGCCATGTCTGTTACCAGGAAGAAGATTAGGTGGAAGAGGACAGGAGGCTAAGGGAAATCCTGTCTCTCTACATTTTTGGGAGGAAACCAGAGCTATGGGGCTGCAAAAATTGAAGGCAGAAGCTGCTTTTAGTGAAGCACAGGATGTGATGGCTAGGAGTGACAATGCCCATTTGCTTTTATGTGAAGATAATCTGTTCAGTGTTAGCGAAAAGCAGTCATAAATTTTCTTGCCATTGCCACATAACAGTGGCAAGGGGCAAGTGATTAAGAAACCCTGACTTATCGTAGGGACTCAAGCTCCCCAAAACTTCCTGCTGAAACTTCCTCACTGGAAAACAGTTAATTCCAGACACAGTTCAGGAGCAACAGGAGATAATACAGCTCATGTCTCCAGGTACCTCTGGTAAGTCTCACCAGGAATAAAAGTCAAGAGATGACAACACCCACAGACAGAGGAGGGCTGGGTGGCACAAGGACATCTCAGCACAACATGTAGGGCAAGAACCCCTACTGTGGGCCTGACAGCAGCACTTGTGAAGAGCATCCCATTCTTCTCCGTAACAGGGACATGGGACATGTTCTTGCCCCAAATCAGTCCTGTGGATGGGACCTGCCCCATCTTCAGCACTGACCACCAACACATGAACGACCTTCCATCTGCTCCAAAAGGACATTATCTCTCCAAGAGCTGTGTTTGCTGCTGTAGTGGATTGATTTTTGGATTTTTCAGGTCTTCCTTAACAACGGAGGTAGGATCCACAAAGTATTCCATATCTTCCTTTAGTGTAACACAACATATAAATAAGGTGTAGATAAGAGAGTTCGCTCTCTTCTTCTTCCGGGAGGCTGGAGAGCAGGAGCTCCGTTGCTGCTGGTCCTGTCTGGAGCTGAGGCCTGTGGTAGCTGCTGTTGTCTGCCTATGTGTTGAGGGAGAGTCCTGGGTCGGATTTAGCTGTTCTGCTTTCCTCAAGGGAAGTGGTGAGATTTTGCTAGTTCTTTACTTTGTTAGTTACTGGGTGTTACAACTGTGCATGCCTGTTTTGGTTTTTTTCCCATTTTCCCTTCCCCTCTTCCCTTTCTTGGGAGTTTTGCATGATATCCTTGCTGTATATAGTTGTTTATATTTAGAAATACATATATTTAGTGTGATTTGGGGTTTTCTATAGTTTTTTCCCTTTGAAAAGGGGGAAGCTTTGGACAAGAGGCTTAAACTGAGCTTTAGAGGGCTTGGGAAAGCTAGCTCAAACCAGCTCAGCTGCTATAGGGGGCACTGGGAAACTGCCTTGGATAGTAATTACAAGGAATGAAGAACGAGATCTAATGAACTAAAAATACAGAACTTAGGATAAAAAAGCTAACAACTTAAGAAACCTGATATAATGTTTTGTACCTCTCATGGAGCCTTGAAGATCATTTATTTCTTCATTCTTAATATATGTGCTTTGTACTATGTGTTCCTTTCTCAGAGGTGATTTAAATCTTAGCAGGTGTTTTGCTTTATTAAAGTGGTATTGAAATCCCCTCAAGCCACTTTGAGAACTTACTAGTTACAGATGTTTAAGGACTATGAACATTATGTTCCTGTGTCATCTCCTCGGAACAGGATGTTTGATAAATCACAGCTGCAACTTTTTGTCTTTCTATTGTTCTGTGAAACCTAATGGAATATTACAGAAGTCCCTGGACAATCACAGGCAGTAGGGGGGAGAAGTAAAGCACTTCCTTAGCAGAGCAGGCAGAGGTCACCTGAGCGCTCCTGCTGTACCTGGATTCAAGGTGGCCTCCCACAGGGCACAGTATTCCCAGTGTCATTTCTGTGCCCGGGCACCACCAGCACTGCTGACTGGTACCAGCTGTGGTCAATGCAGAGGACACACGTTGGGAAAGGTTTACATACCTGAATCGTGTGCTTAAAGTTGCAAAGATGCTTAAGGATTTGTTGTAACAGGACCTCCCCCTCAAGGGTACAGTGCCATGTCATGAGTCCTTTGGTGAAAGAGCCAGCTCAGGAAAGTCCTGCCCAAACTCCAGCCACAGTGTCCTGTCCATTCCCTCTGTCAGAGGCTGCCCCCTTGGTAACAGCAATCCAACATTTGTGTGATCCACGCTGTAAGTCAGATCTCTGAAACTATCTAGCTTTACAGAAGTAATTTTTGGGGTGATGTCACCTCGCAGATGTGGGCTGTGCAAAAGATGGGCATTCCTTAATACTTAATACTTAATTAACTGCCCATAAGCCAGGGATTTTATGTATCCTGAAACTCCAGATCCTTCTCTCTAATCAATGGAGAAAAACAGCCCCTCCAAAGTGACATCCGGCCCTGTGCCTTGGAATAAGCCAGCCTCTGGAGGCACCCAATTCTCTCCACCAACATACCCAGCATGATTGCTGTACATTGATATCTGACCATGCCTAGGCAAGATAATGTCCACTTGGATAATTTTGGAGAAAGAGCAGAGGATGGAGCTGCACCCAATAAATGACTGTGAGCCATTCGGTCCAATGTTGGTATAACTTCTCCCTCAGATATTATCATGAGAATAACATTGGTCAGCTTTGTTGGCACAAAACTCGGCTAGAGCTCTACATCAAAAAACATCCTGACTGCAGCAGGAAGCGGCCTTCAGCCCATGACTGGGAAAGAGGGTCTCTGGCTCTAACACAGCCTGATAGCATTGTGCAGTACAGAAAATGGATATCTTATTGAGCTCTGCAGATGATTCTGCCTCTGAATCCATCTCCTTCAGATGGAGGTTCTCAAGAAAAAAGTGTCTTTTCAGCAAAGAATATTCACTTTTTTTCCACATCAGAAGAAGGGACAATATTTTGAGATTTCACAAGAAAAAAATAAAAGCAAAATATTACATTTGGGATCGGTGAAAAAAACATACTCTACATACAGCCCTTCAAATTTGATATTGCAGGAAAAATGTTACATATTTAATAGGAAAGATATGTACGCTATTACAATGAACATTTCAATCTAGTAGTCTATATTGCAGTCTAGTAACTTAATGCATTGGTAAAGTCACAATGAAGTGTTTTGGTTTATCCTCATTGAAAATACTAGAGAAATGGATTTGTTCCCATAAAACATTGCTTCAAATACACAGCATTTTTCACTGAGAGCTGGTTCTTCAAGAACATTCAGGCAGCTCTAGCTATGATAAGAAGGTTGGATGGATTACAAGTGCTGCTGGTGGTCTGTGTTTGTTTCCTATATAAACACATTTCCTGTACCACGTTGCATTTGCAGATAAATCTTATTTCCCAATATAAAATAAGGGAGAAAAAAATCAGATTAAGAGATGTGATTTTATTGTTAGAACTGTTACAGAATAGATTGATACATTGTCAGAATGAAAAAGAGACCTGGAGAGAGAAAGTTAGGGCTGAAAATGTCAGACTTAAAATAAATCTAGCCAGACAAGTTGAATTTCAAATTGTTCCATAAAGCTACGGTGACACTCTGAGCAATAATTAAGTTCTCTATTGTTTGAATTCAGTGAAGAATCTTTTAATATCCTGCAAATTATCATTCTAAAACTGAACAGCAATACAATTCTCCTGATTCTACATAGAGCTGTAATTTTTAAAGAAATGGTAAAATGCATTAGTAATTCACTCCAAACTGCTGGCATCATTACTCTCGGTACATGGTTTGGTAATTTGTTGATGAAATATTGAGATTACTTCATTAACAGGCAAATTCTGAAGGATTTTAGATTGGTTATTAGGAAAAATTTCTTTACTGAAAGAGCGTGAAGCATTGGAAAAGGCTGGTGAGTGAAGTGGTGGAATCACCATTCCTGGAGGTGTTCAAAAAACACTACAGGACACGGTTTAGTAGGTATGTTCGTGTTGTGGTGATGGTTGGACTCGATGATCTTACTGGTCTTTTCCAATCTTAATGACTCTACGATGCTGTTATTGCATGATTACCAAAGAGTGAGAAGAATAGGGAGCTTCAGTCCTCACAATGAGGTGGTTTGGGGTCTGTGCCCCGTCTCCTTCAGACACAGAGTTATTTCAGGGTCAAGGTCTGCTCTTGGCTACACTGGCTGATTATTGTGTTTTTTCTAGTTGGGTTATCCCAAGAGCTGGTGTAGATAACAGCAGAACTGGGCCCTTGTAGCAGCATGCTGACTGGTGGCACACTGTCAGCCGCTCGTGCTTTGTACTGTTTGGAGCTTGCTGTTCTGACTGTGCAGGTGTGATTGATAACTCTCCATCACACTGAGGCAGGTGGTGGGATGGAATCACTTTCACCTAACTTTAGATACCTATATTTTTAAGTTTTAAACTTTAAGTCTCCCCCAAAGCTTACAACTTTCTTAGGTCTTAGGACTCCAACATAAAGCTACAGCACTTCTTTAAAGAAGCAGAACATCAATTTAAGCAGCTGTTGACAATTCCTGATTCAGTTGTTTTGGCCCAGGAAATTCACTTATGCATGAGGCAAGGGCTTCCCGTCGAGTTCCCACAGAATTATTTCTTTCTCAAAAAGTGGCTACATGTAGGCAGTAGCTACCCTCCCATTCATATCCTGGGAAGCTGAGCCAGAGGCCCTTCAAACACAGCTGAAAGCTGCAGGATCCCTGTCCTCAGGAGGGCCCCCACGGCGAAGGCTGCTTTCCGAGCAGAGAGTGCACAACAGAAACGGGAATAACAATGCTGCCATCACACAGCAAGTATGCACTGGTCCTCTCCTGGACATGAAAGGATCTGTAGGCAAACTTTCAATGAGCATCTCAAGAAACCTGGCCTTCAGAAAGGACCTGTGTGTGGAGAGGTGGTGGTAGAGAGAAATCACAGAGTAATGAGTGGTAAGAAACCAAAACAGACAGCTGTCAAAGCCTGATATAATGTAAAAACATCAACTATGGAGATATGGTTAAGATAAATCATAATGTTGTTTAGCACAGGTTTCAGTGTGCTGGAAACAAGAACCTTTGCTTTCCTCATCTAGGAAGGGGGATATAAAAGAACTGAACTTCTCACAATGAAAAAGCGAAGAATTACTTTGCCTTATTACCCTGTCACCTTCCTCTCCCCCTCAGCCCTCACGAGTCATCACTCATCCCAGTGTCAGTGTCACAGATCTGATTGGTAGTCAAAACCACGTTCTGCTGTTGGGGTAAGCTCAAGGTGATGGTCCTCAAAGGACCAAGTTCTCCTCTGAGTCAAGTAGGGAAAAAAGGGAATGCGCAAAGAGCTCCAAACACCTCTGGCTCTCCTCCTTGGTCCTGGTCTGCTGAGAAGAAATGTGCGGGCAGAGAAACCAAGGATAGCAGTAATTGAGGGTGGCCGCAATGCCAGGATACAGGAAAACGAAGAAAAAGCAGTTAACACTAAAGAAACTGTATGAAGATATAGTTTCTATTTCCTCTAAACTCCCTGATATACAGACTCCTTGGGTACTACACTTCCAAATTCAAACTCCCATTTCTAAGCCATTTTACTCACTTGTATGATTTTTTTTTTCCTGGAGGGAATCTGGTATTTTAGAAAAAACAAGGATTTTGTGTTCTTTCTCTTTATTCCACAGAAGGTACTAGAGACATTAATTAACGAGACCAGGGACTCCAATCATTCTTCTTCTTCTTTCTCATTATTATGTCTTAAAATACCAAGTGCACCCATACTTATTATAAATCTTTAGCTTTGCTTGACTAACCATATGGTTTAGGGACACAAGCAGCACAGGTGGATGAGAAGCATTTTGCCCCGTACATTTGCAGTACCACAGGTTTCCGAATCACAGTAGCTAGCTATTCTATCAATTTCAAAAGCTGATTTATTACTGTCTGGAAAAGAGAAGCAGCGTAGTTAAAAATGCACAGTAATTTGCTGTTGTAACAATCAATCAACCACAGCCAGCACTGGCTGTTATATTTGACAGGCTAAAAAACGTGAGCCTGCCTGATGCACCAGCTCCAGGATTGCTTGCTGCGATCTCATCAGCCTGGAGACAAGAGTGAACATTGCCAGCCAGCATCCTCATGGAGTTTGCAAAGATCCAGCTAAGAGCATCTGGTAACTCAGAGGCAAGCAGAGGGGTATTTAACACTTTCATAATGACCTTAAAGGTGCTCAGATGAACTGGAGGTTGAAACCCTGCAAAAAAAATGAGCAGTTTTGAGTTGTTAAAACAAGAAGAGATGGACTTCAGAGGGACAAGGGGAACTCTCTTTTTTGTGAGTGACTTACAGAAGGTGCTGGGGAAAGGGGCAGGTTTTCTGCTGTTCTTATTTATACCAGGGAATGTGGGTTGAGACAGCGCTGCGCAGCATTGCCCAGCTACCACCACTGTGAACCCCTGGTCCTCAGGGACACAGACACCATATTTCCCGGTGGTCCTTCATTCCAAGAGGACATCTGAAATAAGAGACCACCCTCATCATGGCTTTTGCACATGAAGAAACTGAGTTGTATCAGTGTGAAAAGTCACTTGCTATCTAACATAGGTCACAAATGTCATTAACCCTCTAGCCCAAACCATTGAGTCAGATCACCTAAGCGAGATGCCTTCTGATGATAGGTTGAAACCATAAAGATACTTTTAACCCTGACAGTCTGCCAGCTGCCATGTAGTATTTCATGTATGTCAAACAGTGCTGTTTCTTGGCTTTCCTCTCTAAACCCGCCTTCTCAAAAAAGAAGTAAAATCACTTGCAAAATGGAGTCTGATTTCTTTGACTTCATCTATATGGATGAACTAAATGCTAGAGCCCCTCTTCTACCCCTAAGCACAAGAGATACAGTTGGTTGACATCCTTGTTATTAAAAAAATATTCTTTGACCCCATACCAGCTACTTACTGGGAGAGGTCCCTGGCTTATGCTACTGCCCAGGAATTCTTTGGAAGAATTATAGTCGGCCTGGGACTAAGTCACAACACATTTTTCTGTGTAATCTTACAAATTATTAAGCTTAAGTGCTGCATCTACTTACTTTAATAATCTAGAGGTGGTCTTCTGTAATTCATATAGTCAATACCTAGCATGCACCTGTGAAATCTTCATGCACAGCGTGAGTTTTGGTATAAAAGGACTAAGAACTACACTGGTAAGGAACTATTTGTTGTTCTAGAAATTTGCAATAAACCCATCCCTTACATCTCATGTTTTCAGAATGAGCCTTATCGATTCTGTAGCAGTTACGCTATCATTTACTCTGAAATGAGTTTATTGTGAAATAATGGTCTTGGAGGCATCTTACTAGAAGCAACTGAACACAAGGATCACTACTCTTCACAAATACTCAAAACTAGCTCATGAGTTGCCCTTGTGCAATGTAGGCACAATAATCTCATATGGCAACTTGGCTTCTCTTTCTCTCACCTTTGGGTCTTCCCAAAGGTCAGGAAAGAGAAAGAGGAAACTTTAAATACTATTGTAAATTCTCAAGGAAGTTTTTAAACATGGAAAATTCAAGGGAGGCATACTGCTGATTTTTCTTTGTTCAGTCTTTTGCTGGATTTTTAATAGTTATCAGTTAATGCATAATATTCTCTGCATAGGCATCAAAGTGCCATGGTGATGGCTGCTACACAGAAGCCAAGATAAGGAAAATGAATTTGAGGCTGCGGCAGACTGAAAGGGCTGTTAATCCACAAGAAAATGATATCATTGCTAAAATAAGTACTGTAAAATAAGTACTGTAACCATGACATCCTTGCTACATTACCCACCCTTCCATGAACCTTTAGGATAGTTAAAAACCTTCGGGGTAGCCATGCTTCTTTGTTCAGCTCCAGGTTTTAGAACATTTGTATATATTAACTGAATAGTTACAGGTGAACTCTCAACAAAACATCTAATCAGTGTCACGACTGCATTTGTATTAGCTCAGAACAATCTCCCCAAAAGTAGACATCCTTATTTACAAGAATAGGAGACTTTTCCCAAAACTGTAGCAACTGGAATACATCATCTCATTCATCTCTGTATTCCTGATGAATTAAGTCTAGACTACCAGTCAGGGGGTGGAGGAGAAAATGCCTCATGCAATTATCTGTGTTTAAAAAGTGAGCGTAGACACTGGGACTAAACAGCAGGAAAAGGTTCTTACTCAGACTATGGAATAAAGGGCAATCATATTTATGATTTGAGTTCCTTGTCTCCAATTTCACGAGTCAGCTTTGCCATTACTGGAAACTTTTATTTTGAGTAGCTCACTTCTCCTTCACTTTATGATAAATTTGACACCCCTTCACCATGTTCCACCCCCCACCCCCTGGATGTATGCTTAATTTGACTAGACACCAAATAAGGTTTCAGATGTTACCCATGCAGGTGTTAGAGCCAGCTGATTTTAACCAGAGTTAACAGGATTGTCTCTGAGCTCTGCTATGTTAATAACACCTAACGATGGACAAGGTTTTATTAGGAACATTTATATTTGCCACATGGTCATCACTTCAGATCCAGCCAGGCTCATTCTACAGACTCTGTTTGTCCTTAGGAAAGCTAAGGTTTTCGTGCGGAGCAAGAGGTCTGAATATTCAAAAACATTTCCCTGGGATGTTAATGACGGACTATTTGGCAGGTATGCAAGTGGAGCCTGGGAGAGAAAGTCAATAAAAGTTTTTAATCTAAATGTTCTCTCAACCCTCTGATTTCCAGGAGTGCTTTCAGACACAGCCACAAATGGAAAATATTCTGTAAAGGAGTACAGGGATAGTGAAAAAAATCCTAGCAGTGTAGAAGTGTTACCCACCAAAGACTGAATTTTACTTTCATCCTTACTTTGCTTCATTAAATTTTATGACTTCTGTGATGCTCACCTTGACTTCTGTGATGATCTCCACAACTGATGGCCTAGATTCAGTCCCTCTGACACAATAAGAATGTTTCCACTAACTTCAATGGAGTCACTACAGAGAGCAATGTAATAAGTAAAACTGAATTTAATTTAGTAACTTAATAACTTTGCTTTGCTGTGGAAACCGAGGACAAAGTTCTCAGTCTATTAAATAAAGTCTTCCATTAGCATTTCTACTCAAAATTAAAAATCAAACAAGCCAGTTTAATCAATGAAAAGCAAAGTGATGAGAGTGGTTAAAACAAGTAACTTATAAACATTCATCATCTACAACTCAGAGAAACAGGAAAGTGTACAGTGTTGAGTGTGTGGTGAATGCTTTGACAGACATTCTGTGAGGTGTGGTAAAGTAGGGAGGAGACAGGAAAACGTGATACAAATCAAAGAAAATTACACATAGAAATATCTGGTGTTGCACTTCATTTAGGCTGGGCCAGCTCTTAAAAAACAGTTTTCATGACATAAATTTTATTTGAAAGTTTTTAGCACTTTCCATAACAGGTCATTTTTTTTTAATGCAGCTAAATAACTATATTGCACAAACCCTAGGAGAGCTGAAAAACAGCAATGATGTCTGGACTGATTCATTAAAATTATTTTATTGTCTGTGCCTTGTAATATCTTTCTGTTGTTTTGAAACCCCAGGAATCTCAGCAGCTCAATCACAGCAGCTTTAAACAACTTCTCCTGTAAGACGCCACGAGCATCTTGGCTGTCCATCAAGAATCTACCACCAAAAGTATGTGCTCCTGAGGCACTACAAGAGTTCACTGCACATGACCTTAACTAAGGGCACTAAAAGCTGCTAGGGTGTAAACTAAAACACTTGTAGGCTCAGAGTAAATTGTACTGTCTGTGCCGATAACCAGGCAGATTGTACAGTGTGTGTGACCCTTACAGCCAGATTGTCATTAAAAACAGCATACCAAGTGTTGACAGTTGTGGGAAGTGCTGCACAGCAGGAATTAAGTAGGGAGAATGAAGCTGGGCTGGTTCACCCCTTCTCTCATGTTTTTTGAAGGTGTAGAAGCTGTCTCTGAGGATGACAATGGCCAAAATCCTACGTTGCATGATAAAATGGAAAAGCCACTTTTCTATATGCCTTGGATAGGAGATATTTGATTCAAGTGAAAAGAGTGGCTTGTGTTCCTAAATGACTCGTGATACACGTGGATTCTTACATGGATTTTGGAGACATTCCGTTCACGGAACAATCTCATAAAATCAGCAATATGCTGTAAAAGCCTTCACAGAAACCATCACTACCAGCTCTCAAAAACCTGTGCTACCAGCCCTGTCTTGGACATCACAGCTCCTGCGAGGAGCTTGGCATAATTGAAAGGGTCGCCAGGAGAAGGCCTAGCAGCCTAAGAATACTCACACAGTTCTCACACAAGGATGGAGGAGAAGCACTTCCACCATTTCTCCACTTGCATGGCTGTGCAGGGATTGGTATATTTGGCCTAATGTCTTGGAGCAAACTTCCTGCCCTTTCACATGCCTTGCACAGAAAACATTTGCTCAAATACAAAGAAAAATACTATTGGCTTCTCTTTCTCTGTTAACACCAGAGGAGACCTCTGTATGGTTTGCCTACTTCATATGTCATCCTACCGTACAGCTGGCTCAAAGAGCCGGTCAGAAATAGAAGTGGAAAGAAATGAACAGGTATAAGACATCACTAAATAAGTCACTCTGAAGCAGGGAACACCAACTCGACCATAGGTTAAAAAGATACTATTTTCAGCTGCCAGCTATAATTAAACAACTTGTTTTCCTAAGGCAGAAGATCATAAACTTCCTCTACAGAAAAAGGTTTGGGTTTTAATTAAGTTGCCAAGGAGCTGCTCTGAGAGATCTTGAACTTGTGGGGATGGTCTGAGGAGGTTAGGTACGTCCACATTTCATGAGAAAAATTACATACTTTAACGAAGACTTAAATGGGAAGCCTTTTAGACATTTAATCTCTTTTCTAGCTGTGTATCTTTTAACAAATAACCAGCATAGTTATTTGAGTAGAGATGCTTTGAATCACCGTGAGTCACCCTCTCCCAGGGGGGATTTTCCTGGTGTTGAGGGACTCACCACCACTGCAAGTGAGGGGCAGAACCTCAAGGTGGCCAGAGGGGTCTGGGAGGAAAGAGAGATGGGATTGCAGTCAAGGAGGAGTGCAAGTGGAGGTCTATCCATGGGAAGGGCATCTCTGCATCGCCTGTCCTTCTGGGACTAGTTCTCCTCTGCAGCATCTCCCTTCACCCTGGGCAGCCACTCTGCAGCTTGCTACCACCTCCTCTCTCAAAGATCAGGAGCCCATGGACACCCTTGTACAAGCTATAACATAAAGCAGGGCCATACCCGACACTGCCACATTTGGGCAGTGGAAAAAGGAGGGCAAAGGAAAAGACACACACTGCTGCACAAATGCAGTGTCGTGCATGTCTGCCTACATGATGGTATTCTCCCTCTCCCCACACTCCTACCCTTCATTATTTACTGATTTTATTGTTCAGATCTCTAATTGCGAGGTTCTCAAAAGTATATGTATAATAGTCAGCGAGCTAAACAAAGCCATGTTCTGCAGGGTAGTGCTGCTGCCTTGAGCACAGCTCCGCAGCAAGCTCAAAGAAGATGGGCTCTTATGCTCCAGCAATTTTTCCTTTTCCAGTAATGTTTAAAGTATATAATTATGTGCCAGATAATGAGTTACCTTATTTGACATTTGAGAAATGCCAGTGTTACTCTTTCCCACATACTACTGTAAGAAAGGCACCATTTCCATGAAAGCAATACGCTGAAATGCAACTCAGTGCTGCTCCAGCCGAGGGGTGCTGCTGGGGTTGTCTCCAAATGCTGCTCAAAGCTCTTATGCATGGCATGCATGGATGAGGGAAAATTAGAAGCATGTTTCAGAAGTATTATGTAGGCTCTGGTTGGTGAGGGTCAGAGAGGAGCAACTTACCTACTCAGAGATCAGGTTTGCATAAGGTATGGAGAACATAACTAAATGAAACCAGGACATTTTTCTCTTTAATTGCAAAAAAATCTTATTTGCTCTGAGATCAGGCAACATACTGCAGCTCCAGTAGGGACAGAAATGTCTCCCCTAATCATTTCCAAACATTCTTTTTCCAAGGAAGAAAACAACATTCCCTAAAAAATATGCTGCCTTCCAAATCCCAACTAAACCTTTATCCATTACTTGTAATCCAGTCAGTCCATCTGCTTCATTTGGTATCCTTTTCCCTCCTAACTCCTACCACGTCCCTTCTAGTCCCCAACATTTTGTAGGTACTTATTGTCCAATAGTAATTGCAACTAAGGTTGGCAGAAGTAATGACAGCAGTCAATGCATCCAAGAATCTCTATATGTGTGTGATAAGGGGAAAGGAGGGCTTTCTGTGTTCTCCTTATCTTACGTACCCCAAGTCTTCCATTGAGTCTGCCCATGGGCACTCTGTGACTGGGAAAATTCAAAACTTGAACCTTGCAGGCAAGGCATAGTTATGAGGCTTTGTGTGAGTTTGCTTGTATTAGAAACTTCAAACTCCAGAGAGAACAGCTGTATCTCTTAGTTTGTCCCATTTTATCTCTCATCTTCATATCTATAGTTTCTTTCTATGAAAGCAATATTAATCACCAGAAAAAAATGCTGCAGAAAGAAAAGGCATTTATTTTCCTGTGACGCTTTTACACACAAATCTCTCCCCCTTGGCACTCCATCAGGAAGTGGGACAGCTTGAGTTCTCTGAGAACCCCTGTGCAGTCTGTGCACTACTTTGAGATTCTGTATTTCTAATACTTCCTATTTCTAAATAAAGCACCAAAGAAACCCAGCATACAAAGTGCATCCAGTCACCACCTGATTTTTAATGCTCCATTTCTGAAGACTCTTTTCTGCCCCACAGATTTTTAAATACATTTTGGTATTGTGTGTCTGGAAAAAGAGATGGCTCAGTGGCAGTTAAAACCACTTGAGCAGTCATTTGCCTTCAGACACAGAAAGCTTGTGCAAAGCTTCCAAAGTATTGCCCTGCATCTACCAACTGTAAACCAACGGGGAATGAAGTTGGATTCCCAGACTTAGAGGTTAGAGCTCTAAATAGAAAGGAGGGAAAGAATCCCCATTTAAATCCTTAAAACTGAGAGGATTGCCTGGGTCAGATGTCATCCAGCAACTTGTCTCCAGGCAGATGGTGTCAAGATTGAAGTGCGTATACACTTGATAGTCTTGCAGAATCTGTCAGACAAATATTTATGGACTTCCTGAGACAGAGGCTGCATCCGGACAACCATGTTTAACAGTTCCTGAAAGAGCTGTCCTCCACTAACGTGTAATTCCTTTCTGAACCCATTTCCACTGGTTGTCCCCCTGATGTCCTGCAGCAATGAATTCCACAATTCTAGTTGTGCTGCAGGAAAACACCTCTGCACAAGCCACCTGGAAACATCACAGGAGTGACCACTAATTATTGTAGAATACCTGTCACCTCCCTTCACCTGTATCTTCCTGTTCTCTACTTCCTCTAAATCTTGTGAGATTAAGGAATCATTTGACTCAGATGGATGACACCGGTGCAGCCAGTGTTTGAGATGTGGGGACACCACCAATTCCTACAGCACATAAATTATCATCTCTGCTTAATTCTCAGGTTTTGCCTTACTAATTCTGAATGCTCCCTTTGCCTTTGAACTTGAAAATTATCTCTTTCCTGAGCACTGCTAGCTAAGTAAGGTTCCACTGCTGTGTATGTTTAGCTAGGACCACTTCCTCCTCTGTGCGTTACTTGCAGTCACTGACATAGAATTGCACCCATCATTTTCTTATCAGGGTCAGCCAGGGTCATGTAGCTCTTACTGCAAGAAGAGCTCTTTACAGTGAATCAAAAATTAAAGTTGAAAACAAACCCAATTTGTCAGCTAAAGAGGTGAAAATGAGACGAATAGTAGATGATTGCACACTACTTTACAGTATCTCATCTCCGAAAAAGCTGCTGTTCAGCTGCCTGCTTGGTAGCACAGTTTTCCAACCTTTTTCTTACCAGAGATGAAACTTTTCACCCTGAAAAGGATCAATGCTCATATCCTTCTCAGGTTCTTGATGTAGGCCTTAAGAGGAGCTTAAGTAGTCCTTGCATTTTATACTGATCTCAAGAGAGGGAGCACTCAGTAAGCCTATGTTTGCTCAAGAAACTAGAGACTTGGGCAAGAAAGTCCTTTTCTATTCAAGCTGGAGGGCATCAGCCCCATGGAGGCTCTGGCTGACACCACAGAAGGTGCTTGGTTGCCGTAAGCCATCTCCATACCTGTGACCTAGCAAACGGTTCATGGAGGTGACATCCTGCCACAGGTGTCACTGCAGGAGCCTGAGTAGCTTAGTATTAACTCTGTGCTTTCAAAGAAGTGACAAATACAAAAGCAATTGAATTTCTGAGGCGCCCTAGAAGGAAAAATAGCCAGATGAATTTTGTTTTTCATGTGAGGTAAATTATTTTAAAAATGGATACTGAAAGTTAGAACATTATACATAGCAGAACCAGAAAGAAACAAAGAAATTGGTTTTGTGAGCAAATATAAATCCCAGGAACTACTGACTCTGGCAGCTGTAATGGCACTAAATTTTTAAGATGTCTTTAGAAGGCAGAGGCTCTACACGTGGAAGTCAAATTCTATTTAACTATCGAGTTTTCTCAGAAATAATAAGAAAATGGAGAGATCAACCAGGTATTGAACAGTGCTTGGGCACTGGGACATAAAATATATGCAATAAAATGAATTGAACCCTCCATGTGTGTGCACTTATATGTATGCTCACTTGCATTAACAAGCCTATAAACAGTGTACATTCACATCCTGTAAACAAAGCATTTCACTTTATAGCTTGTGCTGGCAATGTACATTCCTATCAATAGTGTCACTTTTGGGCGAGGAAATGAATAGTGAACAGGTCACAGGCCATAAGCAGACATATAAATTAGCCTTATACTTTCCATATATATGGAAATATTTGTTACAGAAAAATGTACTTAGTGTGAGCCACAAGAATTTAAATTCAACTACATTTGTATCTTGATGTCCATTGTTAAATGTTTTCTTCTACTTAGCATCTAAAAGTATTATAAATATTCACTAGATCTCAGAATAATGTTTGGTAATTGATCTATGTTACAGCTTTAGAAGGTATATTTAAATATAAAAAGACTAAAACTAGAATTTACTTAATATATAGGGCTCCATTTGAAGAAGTATTTATTTGTACTATATGATCTTGTGTTTTACTTTTTGAGGTTGACAATGAAGGAGTAGGTTTCATTTTGGTTAAAGGTGTAGTGCTATAATGCACTATCTTCTACTTTTCCACAGTACTCTTCTCTTCCTCTGAACTTAAGCATTCTAAATTTTTTAATGTCATTATGATTAATTACATTATTGTAATTCTAAATAACATTGTACAAATATTTATATGGAAAAGTTCAAAATGAGAATAAGAAAAAAAGGCTGCTTTACACCCAGGATATGGTTTAATTTTCCTGTGGTAGGAAAGTCAGTTTTCATATTTTAAGAGTGTGGATTGTGTACATGCAATTGTATTCAATTGTTCATTGGGACTTCTAAAATCATCTAAGCATCTGAAATTGTCAGTAGTTTGTTCCTGGTACCTAATAGCTCCTACACAACCCTCACAGCACCCATCTCTCTTATTAGGCACTTAACCAGTTGCTAAAACCTGGCCCCACAACTGCATTGACAACTTTGGCCCAGAACTTCTTTTTCAGTCATTCAATTTAACAAGATTATTTTTCCAGTATCAAAAATATAGCTTATCCACCTTCCAAATACTCTAGAGGTGAGAACCCATTCTTATGATGAGCTGCCAGCCCAAACACTGGAAGCGATGGCATTAATGTACCTTCAAATTCCAGCCAGAAATAGCCCACACCCATTGGTGATGGGCTGACCCTAACATTTCTAACTAGTGCTAAAAAAGACTCTTCCTCCCTAAGGTGCAAATACCAGACAATGTTTGGGGGTTTTCTCCACTGCGTAGAATTTTTGCCCCAGAGAGAGCACTGTCAGTAGTAAGGCGAGAGCAAAGCATGAGGCTCTGACTCATATTTGCACATGGATTTAGCTAGGATGGTTGCAAGAGTCATTGTCCTGCTGCTTCTGAGGGGCTGCTGCCAAACAAGCCAGAGCAGCACCATGGCTTGTGTGTCCTCTCTCGTGCAGTGCAGCACAGTGTGTCATCCTGTGTAACGGCATGACATGACAGCAGAGGCTGCTTGCACCAGCACATCTGTCTGTGAATTGTGGCCTTCAGAGGTGGGTGAGCATCGTCTTTGCCTCTTCCTTCTCTGGGGATAACAACTGCTGCAAGAAGAGAGGTACAAACAGTGGGAACTGCTGTAGCTATCCCCACAGCTCTGCCTGTGAACACTGGCAGTAAAGGCAGCTGGAGCAAAGGCAGGCAGGGATGCAACAGCCACTGGACTTCAGAGATATGGCTAAGAGGAGGCTTTTAAAAGCAGAATTCCTCAGGACAAGTAAAAGTCCAGAATGCACATGACTCTTGTAAGTGGCACAGACCAGTTCCCTCTCCTGCTGTCCACTGTGATGAAAAACTGGTGAGAAGTAGCTGCCATTTGCAACACTGAATGGAAGATGAGGGACTTCGTGACTGTGGCTACATTACTAAAATGGCTTCAAAACCAACTGGAATGCCATTGCAATGTTGCTAGTGTTACACTGGATCAGGGGACATGATAACAATTTAACTGCATAGATGACTGGGTTACAGTGTTTGGATCCGTGCTATAGCATTTTTTTATTTACGAATAGGAATACGGTCTGCACATTATCCCATACTGATATTCCTCAACAGGCACTGGTTCATGGGAATTTTGCAGCCTCAAGCCCCATATTCCTCTTGGTTTTGGTACTGTCCCTTGTGATTGCTATAGTCAAAGTTTCCTGCATTTCCATAAATTCCTGCAGAAATTTAAACTCTAGGTGCTGGCACCTTGACGCCTCTGGAAAAAAAATCCAACAAACTACAACCCTCTCCATACAGCAGGGCCTGTCATTAACCTGATAATCAAAGCAAGCACTGTCAAAGGACCTGCTGAAAGGAGACTTATGTATATACGTCAAGCTTGTACCAATTAAAAAATTGCTCATTGACTAAACCATTAAACAGTAGGAAGCAGAAATGAAGCTTTAAATTTAGCAAAGATGCTACTGCTAATTATTAACCACAGTCTTTCATTAAGCAGTTGCCTGTCATTCTAATAAACAATATGAACAAAAGAGCATAGAATATAATCTATTAATCAAAAATGTAATCTAATGATAGCCAATCAAACAAGTATGTGGTCATTTTCTCAAAAGACCAACTAGTGGCTTTATCTTGCCATTGCTAATTAACTGGGGCTTGACTGCTTGAAAATAACGTGAATTATTTCTGTATCACATTCCTCACTGTCACACATAAGCATGGAAGACCACTTGAATAAGAAGCACTGCCACAGGATGTAACTCTGTTTGCTATCTTTGTACTCCTTTATGTGATAAGGGGCAATTATCTTCACAGGATAAAATCTCTCCACATGGCTCAGGTTTGATTCTTCCCACTGCCAAAGGAGTTGTTTTGTGTCGATGTTTCATGATGTAGCGCTCTATGTGCTGGTTTCAAAGGCAAATTTAAGCAACTCTCATCTGCCCGACTCATCAAACACAAAAGGCAGATCAATATCCAATTG
Source organism: Dromococcyx pavoninus (assembly GCA_033558185.1). Classification (NCBI taxonomy): domain Eukaryota; kingdom Metazoa; phylum Chordata; class Aves; order Cuculiformes; family Neomorphidae; genus Dromococcyx; species Dromococcyx pavoninus. The sequence continues at coordinate 4,732,726 of JAUMJL010000212.1, forward strand.
CTCCCTCTAGGTAGCGAACTAGTCGTTTCAAGATCACCTATCACGATTTTACTGAGGCCAGTGGTTTCTCCTGTGAATGATGAAATTGCTAAGGTAAATGCTCCCTTTGTGAACCTTGGGATAATAACTGAAGGCATTGTTTGTAGTTGTCACCCTTCCCAAGAATATGTAGATTATAATGGCACTTTTTCTTCTGTAAGATCAAGCTGAATCCAAGCGACCGGTTCTTTTCTGCGACTTTTTCAGTTTTTCTACCTAGTTTTGCAAATCCTAAGTGGCTACTGGGGAGAAGTTACACTTCGGGATCACTATGAAATCCTGCCATTGCCTTTGCTTAATTCAAACAGTTCCTATGAAAGGATATTTAAATTTGAGCTTGCATCTAAAAATACATTAATGACAAGCGTCTTTCTCTCCAATGCATTCCTGTCTCCTACCGTTAAGGAAATCAATTACAGAGGATCCCAGTGTGACAAACCATGCAAGAGTAAAAATGGTAGGCTTTAATTAATGCAACTGTAGGTGTTGGAATGCTAGTTTCTTATGTGTCAACTGTTCAGCCATGCTCACCTCAGAGTCAAGATGCTATTGCAGAGCACAATTCATTTGATCCATCTATGCAGCTACTTTAACCTGAGAGAAGTTGCCTCCTGGTAAAGCCTGGTTGCATTTACGGGTTGCAAAGAATGTCTCAGTTAATTTTGACTTGGTCAGATTTTAGATAGTCAAATGGAGAATGCTACTTTATATCTATCATTCATGACATTACAATAATATTATGTATTGCTATCGTTTGCAGTATGTAAGAAATCACAGGTTTGGATTTCAAGTCTGCACAATTATTTTCTAGACTCCCTCTTTGATCAGAACCTCAGCAATTGACAGGAACGAACTTCCCTCGATTCTCCTTTGCTTTTCAGCACCACTGAAATGCACCAACACTTGAATCTGGGTTTCACAATATTTGGGGATTTTAACAGGTAGATTTTAAAAAACCCTATCCTACACTGCTTTGTTTTGCAGTTCTGAGCACACCACAATTCAGCACTTCCTAGAGTTAATTAAGGGTTATCATTTTAAATTGTTCCAGAGGTTCATTTTAAGACAGATCCAAAAATGGCTAAAAGAGCACTTGACTATGCTCTTTTCAGAAACAAATTGTTAATTAACCTTCCTCTTTACTGTGCTTGCTAAAATTTGCATTCCTCTTTTTGCTAATGCCTCATCTCTTAACCCGCCATTTAAGTCTATGTCCTTGGCTCTCAGATCCAAACCTTTGTCTTTCCCTGGCTTGCAGATGGGTCTAAGGGCTGGCTCTTTAGTTCTTTATATCCCCCTCCTAGAGCTGACTACAAAAAAGATTTTGAAAGCATCTGTGAACTTCCAGTATTCTCCCTTCTTATTGTCCCTCTCCTTTACCATCAGTGAACTTGAAAGGTTTACTAGTGCACCACCTTAACTTTTAATAGATTTTGTGACTAATTAGCATTAGCAATTTAGTACAAAGCTATCCAACAGGTAAGAGTCATCTTGCCAGGACAGTTAAAGGACTAAAAATGAAACAACTTGTCTTCAATTGCCTACTGCAGAAAGATTAGCTGTAGCTGCCGTATTCCTGAATTAAGATATTCCTGCTCCTTTCCTCTAAGCAGTTAGGAGTGAAAAAGGCTGTCCTAGTCTTCCTAGTCTGTTTTGATGATGTTTGAATGCTTTCCTGGAACATGCTGCGAACAACACAACTCAGTGCCCACCAGAACCTTTCCGGCAGCTTTCATCCTCCATCTCCTTCTGCCAAGTACTTAGAATTGCTCCCTATGCCACGTGCTGTCTTCGTCTGGCAGAGTTTAAGCCACAACCAGTCTCGTCACTGCTGACTTCATCACAGCCTGGTCTCATTAGCTTGTGATTGACTTTATCCCACTGCCCACAGCCTTGGGAAGCAGCTTACTGTCTCCAATGTCCCATACATAATGGGATATTTGATTGTGTTTTTCACTTAGCCTGAAAAGGTTGCCACAGTTTTTTGGCCCCAATAACTCTGGAATAACACCCTATTCAGTTAAAGTCCGACCTCACTCATGAATAGCAGCATTCATGTATTAGGTCTGGAAAAACAATAATACATGATGTTGATGGTAAGAAGACTGGACACCTGGATTACAGAAACAAATCTAGGTATTAAAAAGTAGGACCTTTACCTTTTGAAGCGAGCAGGAGTGTCTTCATGGCTCTCAGTGCCTCTGTCTGCAGTAGGAGTAAAATTCCAGCTCCATCTATACTCAGACTATGGTCCTGTCTTTCTCCTTGGCTTCAGTGGCCCTACGTAGAGTTTAATGCTACAGCCATTGGATGTCTGCTCATCAAGTAAGGAATTTGTCTGGACTAACGCAGGTAGTCCTCCACCTGAATCAGTTGCCTGTGCTGCTATCGTCAATGGAGAGGCATAGAGAAATTTTAGGCTGTGATTCATCTGATTTATTTAGATGTCTACATTAAGATGACATGAATAACATCTTAAAACTGCCTGTTTCTCACCACATAGCCAAGAATGACAGTGATTTAAAGGTATTTTGTAGGCATCTATACTCGATCAAACAAAACCCCTGTAGAGGTAACATCTATACTAAAGTTGTAAGCAGTATCATGGCCACCTGGCAGGAGCAGGCCAGATAAATGCTCTCTCAGCCTCCAAGAAAGGGTGGTGATATGCAACTTGTCCACTGGAAAAAAGTCTCCAGTCTGGGTTGGTTCTTCAGTTCTTCTCACAAGCGCTTTGAGAGAGTGCTAGTTGAATGCTCTTCTAGCAAGTTAATAGTGTGACCCATCAAGTTCCTAGTCCTTGGTCCTTGTCTTGGAGCTCATTACTTAATGTATGTACTCAGAGTGTCATAGCTACTCTTTAATAGAATCCTGATTATGTCTTTCTCCCTAAACTGCATGATCAGAAAATTTTGGTAAATGTATTATTTTTCTCTTTTCTCAGGACGTCTAGGAATTTCCAGAATCAACACCTTCTCAAAAACTGTATTGCTTTGTTGAACTGCTCTACTGCAAGTCAAATCAAATCAGTTTAGCATCTCGTGCCATCACCTGGTAACTTAAAGAACTGCTCACATCCCCATCTTTTATTACATGTTTATTTATGCCTGGAGGAAACGAGATACCCAATACACACAGAGGCAAAAGGCATTATTCTGTGGTCCTGTTGCCATGCAAGACAGGCAAAACCATTCAACTTTCAAACCTTCCTACCCACACCGATACCTCTGGTTCTTGGCTCAGCTGTGAAGTATCAGTCACCACTATGTGTCCTGGTATCCTCAGAGCTTTGCGTGGATAAAGTCAATCTGATGTTTTTTGCCGATGGGCTCTTCTTGACTAAGGTTTGTTTTGGGTTTTTTTATATATGCTTTGTACTGTTGGTTAGTGCAAGCAGCCACAAAGAGTTTCCTATTTTCCTTTAAACCGAGAAATTTCTACTTATGATGTATATTTGTCATGCGCAGTGCAGACATACTTTCCCCTCAAATGATGCTAAATCCTGAGTTCAGAGATGGTCAGTAAACTTAATTCAGTGCTGTAAGTTCTGGGCTCCAGGGGATCAGGGAAAATTCACTGTTGCATATGTGTTCCAGAGCAACACTGAAGCAAGTAAAATCCAAAATATTCATTAAAACCAGCCATGTAACCATGTACCATGGGGGAAAAAAAAAAGAGATGTCTCCCATGATCTCCCATTCTTTCAAAAACTTTGTAGACTTTTTTGACAGGAATCCAGATGCATTCTTATCCTAATGGGGATGCTCAGGTCAGTGCAGTGAAATACAGGAGCGGTGCCAGATGTCAAATTCACCACCAAATTCACCTTTGCACATGGTTTCTGCAGCTTCCCTGTGCATTGAAGAACAGCCCAAAGGAGCTGAAAGATATATCCTCTAGATCATAGCCAGGATGTGAAGCAGGGCTGGAAAAAGCTGTACTTCTGTTTGGTATTACTGTCTTGCTTTGTCCAGAAATGATGGAGTTGTATTAAATATTTTAAAAGATATTCTGTTCTTACGCAGAGTGGGTAAATTCTACCTGTGTTCAAATGGGCAGAGTTAATCAACTTTTACCCTGGAATGCCTGAGTAGCTATGTCATCTTCCAGACAGCACAGTAAATGTGTTTCAAAGCAGTGGACAGCTGCCAAAGCCATCAGGTCCAGAACAGGCAGATACCAGGATGCTCAATCCTTATATCCAGGTGTTTGTTTGTTGGCCAGGAGTGCATCCATCCTCTCTCCCATCTTGGTTCCCCTTATCAGAGGCAAGACTGGCTGGTGTGATGGGGTCAGAGCAACATGCCTGGTTTATTGTCCTGCTCCAGCTGTGGTGACGACACACAAGGATGTCCATCAGCCACTCCTCGACAGCTCCGCTCACAAGGTTTGTGTACCCTGTTATTCCTTTCACCACTTATTGACACTCCTTTTCACTGGCCTTGTACCTCCCTTTCTCCATCTCAGTCTTCCCTCAACAAAGCCATCCCTTAATGCTTTCTTTTCATTGCCCCATTTTGCTGTACCTGCACCCAGATTTGGTAATTTGATATTATTGCTTAGGTCATCTTGGATTTACAGAGTGTTGCTGACGTGCTTCCCTAGGCACTGATGGACTTGCAAGATTCTGCTCCCCAAGAGGGCTCAAATACTCCCCAAAACATCCCTCCAATTACCTCACTCATTTCTTATGTACATCACCTGCCTTCCCTCGCAGTGCTATCTGCAGCTTTTGGCAGGCTCCCACATTGCCAGCTGCTACATGCAGCAATTCCTCATGTTACATCCCATAATTTCCCACATCCTGCCCAGGCAGCCTTCCCTTAGGATGGCATCTGGTCACCCACCTGCAATCCTAATGAAGTACATCACTCATAAAAAGGTAAGCTCATTCTGGACCAGGAACAGATGATAATTATTTATTTCATTATTTGGTATTTATTGCTACTACTATGAAAATCCAAGGCTATCTCTTCCAGAAAATAGTAAATTGCTCTCCAAATTACCCGAAGACCTTTGTTAAACTAATAGATGCACTTTGGCCCTGAAAGAACGAATAGTGTCATGGTTGAGGATGAAGGAGCTGGTAGGAACATCAGAGCAGATATTCCACTGACAATTGTAATTAAATTGGAGCTAAAATCTCTTTAGTTCATATTTTCATGATTAGATTTTGTCTCCATATCTCCTGCAGTAGCTCTTCAAGGGAGTATTACATTGTCTGTATCATATTTTTTGTAAAATATTCCCACAACTATTGTTAGGGAACAATTTTAATTTCTCTATCCTGGATTTTAGTCTCAGCTTTAACGATTTCTTCTCATCACCTACAACCCAGCCTATAAGTATCTTTAGATCACTTCTTCAAATAGACATCAGCTTAAAACTCACCCACAAGAAACTCTTGTGACCTCTGTAAGTTTAGCTGACATGAGTCCTAGACAAACTTTTCTCTGTCAGGAAATGCTCAGACTGGGGAATCATTTCTGTTCTAAAAAAGCAGAGCAGCAAGATCATAGCCTTTGTTATTTTGAGACCTCTCTATCCAAAAGGAGTTTTCCAGCGCTTCCCTCCTTCTTGTCCTCAGGGGATTTAAGAGAGAAGTCTTGGGATTTATCCTCTGCCTTACTAGAAACAACTTGTTCTCCCACTTCTGTGGCTTATTCTGAGTGCAGCCTCAACACTTGCACTGACCTGTCTTGGGAAGTATGATTGGAAAATAAGGCTAAGGAAGGGGGATGGAGACTGCAGTTGCAGCCAGGCCACCATGGTGACTCCCATGTCCATCTCCCTTTGCCAACCTGCCTCAGCTGGAGAGCTCTCTTCTCCAACTCCTCACCACATGAACAGGATTAAGTGGTTGTGAATGACAGCTCCTTATTTTCTTGTCTTTAGAGTCTGCATTAATGAGATATGCAGATTAGCAAACCAAAGTTAATTATTTTTTGACAGAAACTAGGGGAGATGAATCACTGATGATTAAAGCAAGTTTAAGGTCTCTCTTTGCATTCCTTATGTAAAACAAAGGGAAAACCAGCAGTCTCACACAGCTCTGGTGGTGCCTGTAACAGCCCTGAGGAACCAGCAATAGATGTTTCCATGAGTGTATTTCACAGCCACCAAAACAATTTGAATTTTCTGCAACAGAAAGTTTCCAAAACAACTGAGGAGTTTGATATATGTGTGGAAACTATCTGGAGAAGTTAGCATTAGCCTGGATGGGCTGGAATCCACTTGCTTAGGTTTCGTCAACCTGAAGATTAGATATTGCATTCACCCAGGTTCTTGGTATAGTCCCTGGATAGAAATGTGCACCTCACCTAAACAATCTAGAATCACAGAATCATTTAGGTTGGAAAAGATCTCTAAGATCATCAAGTCTAACCGTCAGCCCAACATCACTGTGCCTACTAAACCATGTCCCGAAGTACCACATCTACACGTTTTTTGAACACTTCCAGGGAGGGTGACTCTACTCCTTCCCTGGGCAGGCTGTGCCAATAATTCACCACTCTTTCAGTAATGCTTTTTTTCCTAATATCTGAACCACCCCTGATGCAACTTGAGGCCATTTCCTCTCATCCTATCACTTGTTACTTGGGAGAAGAGACCAACAACCACCTCACTAAAACCTCCTTTCAGGTATTTGTAGAGGGCAAAAAGGCTGTCCCTCAGCCTCCTCTTCTCCAGACTGAACAACTCCAGTTCCCTCAGCCGCTCCTCACAACACTTGTGCTCCAGACATTTCACCAGATTAGTTTCCCTTCTCTGAACATGTTCCAGCACCTCAATGCCCTTCTAGTAGTAAAGGGGCCCAAAACTGAACACAGGATTCAAGGTGTGGTCACACCAGTGCCAAGTACAGTGGGACAATTCCCTTCCCTATTCCTGCTGGCCACAACATTTTTGATACAAGTCAGGATGTCATTGGCCTTCCTGGACACCTAGACACACTGCTGGCTCATGTTCAGCCAGCTGTCGACCAGTACCCCCACGTCCTTTTCTGCCAGGCAGCTTTCCAGCCACTGTTCCCCAGTCCTGTAGTGTTGCATGGGGTTGTTGTGACCCAAGTGCAGGATCTGGCACTGGGCCTCGACCCATCAATCCAGCCTGTCCAGATCCCTCTGTAGAGCCTGCCTCCTCTCAAGTAGATTGACACTCCCGCCTACTTTGGTGTCATCTGCAAACTGACTGAGGGAGCACTCAATCCCCTCATACAGATCATTGAGAAAGATATTAAACAAGACTTGCTCCAACACTGAGCCCTGGGGAACACCACTTGTGACCAGTCCCCACCTGGATTTAGCTCCATTCACCACAATTCTCTGCACTCAGCCATCCAGACAGATTTTTCACCCAGCAAAACGTACATCTGCCTAAGCTGTGAGCCACTAACTCCTCTAGGAAAACACTGTGGGAGACAGTGTTGAAGGCTTAACTAAAGTTGAGGTAACTAACATTCACAGCCTTTCCCTCATCCACTAGGCTAGATACCTGTTCCAGTGTGAAATTCATAATCGTCTCTATTTCTTAACTACAAAGACAGCCTAAGATCCCTTTATCATCCATGTAACTCTTAGAAATGGAAGTCAAGCAGATGAACCCCATGCTAGATACTTATTTTTCTGCATTTGTCTTCTGGTCTTTTCTAAGCAGAAAGAAACTCACTTTAACAAATGGCTTTAAAAAAAATGGATTAAGTGTTTTAGTACAAAGTTATTGGGTTTTGTGGAAGGAAAATCACACAGAAATTTTGCTTTGCATCTTCTCTCCTGGCTGTATCTACCATGAAACTTAAAATCCTCTCAAAGTGAGACAAAGGACCATGAATACATTCCAGTGAGATGTAATAGGATAGAGGCAAAAGATCAAAATTACCGTCAAGCTTCTGAGGGGACAAAAAAGCTTATCCAAATCTATCAAATGGTCCTCAACCTAAGGAAAACCCAGGAGATTTGATGTGTGCTCAGCAATAAGTCTTTTGTACATTTCTTCACCCTAAGGAATCTGGACCTGACCACCTCGTCCATCTGATTCACCAGATCACCTTCTAGATGTGTGAATGCTGGGCAGCTTACTTGAACACGTGTCTTGGTGCTTGAGATCACACAGGTAGGAGAATGGGAGAAAGTGGCTTTTGACCTTAAAATATTATTTCTACAATGGTGCATCATTATTTCCTAAAATGACATGATGTAATATGAAGAAATGTGAGCTTTTTCTTCTATAGAAGCACTGTCAAATTAAATGCATAAAATGCAATGTGTCATATCCTCAGCTGAGATAAAATGATACTGATCTAACTCTTGACCTTTGCTCATTTTTAAACTGTAGTTGTTCATTTGCCTAAAACATATGGACAAGTTCAGACAGGAACTAAACTAGGAAGCCCAAAGACCTTTGTTTTGACCCAGGTCAGCCTAGACTAGCAGAATGAACCCTTCTTGCCCTAAATTTCATGGCTACATCCACCTATGAGTACTCAGTAAAAAAATGTTTCTCAGTATGTCTAATTTTGCATGAGTTTCAATTTTAATGTTAGCAAACAACACAACTTATCATATTAATGCAGTAGCTTTAATCTTGCTCATATTATATCTGATCAAAATCTTAAGGACTGTTCATCCCTTTTTACTCTTCTCCTCCTTTGGTCTCCATTCACAGGCACACAGCACCTGTATAAACAAAACGTTTCGACAGTACCAACAGTACAATGATAAAATATGCTGTATATCAAAGGTAAGCAGCACCATCTGCCAGCTCTTCCAGAGCACTGCAAGGAGCAGCAGGCTGAGACTGAACTTGGGCAATTCTGACATGGTAGTGGGTGAGAAAAGGAAAGGTCATATTCCCCAGATACTCCCCACTACCCTATAAGGTCCTGCAGTAAAGATAGCTGTTCATGTGCCATCAATTTAGTTTATGACTCAAACTGATGAAAACTATTTGAAATGCACCAAACTACAACATATTTTTCAGGACATTTTGACTTGTTGCAATAAAAAAGTATTCAACGTAATATGCTAGTTTAATTTAAAGACTTTGGGGGAAAAGTTTTCTAAAGTCCAAAATGGATATCTGCTAAGAGAGACGCTGCCTCCACCTGACCACAAGCATTCATAGATAACCAATATTCACTTGTCCCAAACAACCTTGTAATTTCTCTCCCAAAGAATCTCTAAAATAGAGCAGGGGGAGTCTCCATCCATTCCTTTTCCTTCCCTCCCTTGATTTGCCGAGACACATCCCTTTCCAGATCTGTGAGTATCTGAATGCACAGCTGGCTACAGAATTTCCAAATATTCTTTTTTTAAAAATAAGTTTGGGGAAGCAATGCATTTTCTGGTTGTACACAAGTAAGTTATTTAGGAAAATAGCCTCCAGGGCACCTTTGAGGATTGGATTCAAGTCAACCTGCCTGGTCTTCTAGACCTCTGGCTTCCAAAGAATAAACACACGACAACTCTGCTCTGCCGGCAATATCTTTTCCTCAGCCTACTCCTCTGTATAGTAGCAATAATTAGCTTTCTCGTGGATGACATATTTTAATTAGTGACAATGGCTGAGTGAGAGGAAAAGAAGATAAGTTAGTCTGCAGACTTGTAAATTCTGGCATAAAAAAATATGTGGCACAGCAAGAACTAGAAGCCAGCAGGATCCAAACATTAACACAAGGAAAACACGTGCCTTTTCAGATGCTTAATACAGATTTCACATTCTTCTAAATGCCATCAGTTGATTCCAGAAAGAGTAGCAGCTGGTATCTGGAGATAAGGTGCTTTGATTTCTTGCTTGTCACTCATTTGTCACTCAAATTAAAAACCGTGTAATTCACAAGACAAGTGAACAAATATTTGAAAAATAAAGGGCGTCACTTCAAGGAAAGCCTGAATTCCACCTGCTATTCCAACAAGTGTAGGCAGAGGAGCAGCCCTGAGTTAGGGCCCAATCTGGTTCTAGTCATATAGCATACATCAAATTACTGGAATACTAAATGAAACAGAGTAATAAAACCCACAGATATGCAGCCAGGATGCCCAGCTTCTGGCTCATCACACAACCAGCCTGGCCAGGCCGGTCAGCTGCAATACAAAAGGGACCCTTATAGCTTTCAAGACAGTTCTGCACTGTGTTGCCACCTTGCTCATGCTCAGCCTCCCTTTCCATGCATCTTCTGCAAATTGCAATGCTATTAACACCCAATTGACTATATTTAAACGTTTTTATACCGGAAGGACTTGAGTGAAAGCAGCTGCTGTTTCATTTTAGCATCTTTCCTGAGAAATTATCCATCACATCTTGTTTTTATTACTGTATCAAACATACACAGAGCTGTCACATAGACATGTGCCTGCATTTAGTCCTCACTATGCATAGCCTCATAAAGATGTGCAGCTCACAAAGAAGGTTAAAAGCAAAATGAAGTGCACAGCAGAAAGTCACAAGGCCCTTCACAAGGTAAAAGCATTATTTTCTGTTTTCCAGTGCATAACATTTACAGATTTTAATCTTCTTAAATTAAGTTTGATAATGAGTAACCTGTACTGTTTGCCTTTCAGGATTTTTTTTTGCATGCTTCCTAAGTTTTGCAGATTCTCTGGAATTCAACATGCACGCCCACACAAGTCTATTACAAAGTTTTCTTGTCAGTGATCCACCAGCTACAGTGAATTAGAGGTGCTGATTTCACCCCGATATCGAAGTAGTCTTTCGCCAACAGCTCAGTGCTAATTTTGAATGCTGAGACAGAGGCAGTGCAGGGCTGGTTTGGAGCTGGAAAGCGGCTGCCAAACAAAGCTCAGAACTGCAGAAAGATCTCTCCCATAGGGATCGTTTAGCTGGAGGAAAGGCTTGGGTACCTTGACTAAGGTCCAGCTAGGTATTACAGTTCCATTCAGAGCCAAAGGATAAACTCAAAGCTATAGCTGTTAGGGGCTGGAAAGTGTCTTTTCAAGCAAACTGAGGGCTGATGCCAGAAGTTACTTTGGCAGAGTGCTGCAACCATGCTTTTTCAGCTCTGGGCTTTATCTTTCTCTCAACCCAACACTGAAGTAAAGCATTGGCTTTACTAGAGCTCTTATTTGAGGAATAAATAGTCCCTGGACTGAACAGGGACTAGCTTATTGTTAGGCTCAGCATTAGGCCTGAGAGCAAGAAAAAGACAACATTTGGAGCAGGGCTGGAAGAAGACAGAGAGGGAAGCAAAAAGTATCTTCCCTTGGACATAGCATAAGTGGGAAAAGGTGAGGGGTGCCCTGTCCAAGGGGCACTCAAGGATTAGGGGTCTGGACAGGTTGAGAGAAAAATTCAGCACAAAACTACAGCTAAAAAGAATAGGAAAATATATTCCAAAGCAAACAAAGGGCTGATTCCCTGAATCTTCTCTAAGGGATACTCAATCCAAGAGAAGTTCTTAGCTTGGGGACAGTGTGGTTTATCCTCACCAGAACTTTCACTCAAATATTCTGACTTAACAGTGATTAAAGAAGTTGCATACAGCAGCATGGGTAACATCACATGGAGCTGATATACCACAACTGAGGCAGCATTAAGCAATGTCAGAAAGGTGACAATTTCTTGCAACACAGATAAAGGTGCTATCTACATTTTTTTTTACTAAAGCTTAGGTGCATTACAGAGCTTTTGTGCAATTGTAACCCTACTTGGTAGCCCGAGTCAAGATTTCCATGGTCATCCCTAAGATCACAGGCATGGGGCAACTTAGGTGGAGCACAAAGACGTTGCAAGGTGTATTGGGTCTGGCTGAGATGGAGTTAAGTTTCCCCACAGCAGCCCCCACAGTGGTGTCTTTTGTGTTTGTAGCTAGAAAGGTGTTGATAACACACCAGTGTTTTGGTTACTGCTGAGCAGCGCTTGTACAGCGGCAAGGCTGTCCCTCCAACATTCCTAACCCTCACCAGTAGGCTGGAGGTGGGCAAGATCTTGGGAAGTGACACACAGGACCAAACTGATCAAGCCAAAGGGATATTTCATGCCATATTACATCTGCTCAGCAATAAAAGCTAAGAGAAAGATGTGTGTGGTAGTCATTTGTTATTGTGACATTTGCCTTCCAGAGCAACTGCTACATGTACTGAACCCCTACTTCCCAGGAAGTTGCAGAACATCACTTGCTGATGGGAAGTAATCTTCTGTTTTCCTTTCCTTCTAGGCACTACCTTTGCTTTTGCTTTATTAGACTGCCTTTATCTTTACCCATGAGGGATTCTTCTGTCTTATTTTCTCCCTCCTGTCCCTCACCCTGCTGAGGAGAGGAGTGACAGAGGGGCTTGGTGAGCGCCTGGCATCCAGTCAAGGTCAAGCCACCACACACATTAGAAGTTGCAAACTTCTAATAAACTAGCAGCCACTGCTGTTCTCTCGTGTATAACAGCTAATCTGTTGTTTTCCGTGACAGTGCTGTCATTAGTCTCTGTTGGGTTATATACACACAAAACCACTCACAGACGTCTTCAAACACTCTGCCAAGATCCCCATCAGCTAAATGGATCAGAGCTGCTGGGAACATATCAGAGCTGAAAGGAACATATTCTCTGGTCTGCGAAGGGAGTGTGGTCTTACACAGACTGAGAAATGGCACAGTGGCGTCTAGTGGGTATTCACTGCAATAGCTGATAACCAGCAATAATTCTTGACTAATTGGGGTCATATCATACACTAGTGCCGAAAAAGAGAAGTAAAAAAAGGGTGGCAAGGACAGGGAAACATGAAGGTCTGCCCTTCTGGCTCCGTCCCCAATGCAGAAAAACCCCCCTGGGGTCAGGGGCCACCACCCCGGCATCAGGGGCCACTCCCTGGGCTTTGCCATTCTCAGTAGCTCTTTCAACAAACAGCTTAAATGAATTTGTCCTTAATTTTTTCCCACCCTTCCTACTTCTGCTTCCACATACTCAAGTAAAAAAATTCCTTTATCACCTGGATATTTGTACTACACAGGTATTTGTCTTCTTTTTTTCATCTACCTACTCAGTGTTTGCTCATTACTCAGGAAACAGGTCATTACAGTTTAACTTTCTAAACTTCCATCACCTTAGTGCCCTTCTCTAAAACAATTTCAATTTATTGTTTTGGGCTTTTAGGTTTTTTTAGCAAAGTAGTTTCATTTTTTGTCATGGTGCAAATAAATTCAGTTCAACTAATGAGGGAATTTCTGTTGCCCATGCACACTTCAGGCTAAGAAATTACAGAAGATCAAACAAGCTTGGTGGTAACTGCCTTACACAAGCTTTTTTCACCCCAGCCCCCAAAATAATTAATGAAAGACGCATAAGCTTTTGACAACATAAAACAGCAAGATGAAAACAGGACAATGAGCCATCCAGCTCAGTATCTTAGAAGGAGCTAAAACCAACAAAAGATGGATCTGCCCATCACAGTTTCAGCTCCCAGCATTACGCAGTTAAGGGACTTTTCAAGACAGCATTCACGGATAACCAGCCATGAGTGTTTTTTATTTCCATGACTTTGTCAAGTTATTTTTTAAATCTATTTAAACTTTTACCATTCAAAACACCTTGCAGCAACAAGTTCAATAACTTAACTAGCCATAGGAAAAAGTATCTGCATTTTTGGTATTGAACCAAATACCTATCATTTTCATTTGCCGTTTCATAACAACATTTTCATTTGTTGTTTCATAACGACTAACTAATTCTTGTATTACAGAAAAAGCAGCTGTTCCCTACCTGCTCTCTACATGCCACTCACAGATAAGTTTCACTTTCTCTGGAAGTTAAAACAAAACTTCACAATGTTACACAGAACAGTTTCTTACCACTACCTTAATGTTGTTAGTGAGGTAGTAAATTACATTTTTTAATCACTTATTCTTCACCTGAGTCATGTCTTCTCCTGGAGCAGAAACTAGCTCAGCTTTTTCTCTCCATACCCTGCTTTTACCTTTGCTGCATGTTTGCTGCTCACCAGAACTGTACAAAAATCCTTTCTCTAGGGAAGCCAGGGGAAACTTGCCATGATTTGTAGTGAGGTCAGGATTACGCCTCCAGGTACTTCTAGGCTTTGATGGCTCAGAATGCCAGAGGTTCAAGCTAGTCTCCCAGGAGACTGCCTACAGTTTTCCAGACCCAATCTCACTGACCTTGTTGATGGTTCCCTTACGCCTTTGATCTATTTCTTAGTATTCATCAATACTGATGCATTTTTTTTCCTTGAGCTCCTGATCTGTTCCCAACCATGTATGTTTCTATTTTATTGCTACCTTGCCTATACTGTCCACAACCAAACAGCTATAATTCCAAAATGACGTCTCGCAGAGTACAGTCCTGATACTATTTTTTTAAAGTCTGAGTTTCCCTTCACTGCCTTTTAGCATTTTTTACAGTGTCCTATATGCATTCCTGCCAGTGCAGTAAATGAGCCACGCAGAGAAGCCTGTGCCTTCAGGACAAGATAAGGCAGAGCAGTCAATCACAGTAAACAGAGTCTGCTGGTCAGCCAAAAATACAGCCTGCCATTGCACAGAAATGCTCTGACGCAGTGTACTGCCAGCCCTGACTGACCAAGATGAAAGGAGAGTACCAGGATGGGGCTGCAGCACCCTGCCCCATCAGCCAGCACCCCCAGGATCGCTGGCACTGCTGGAGTGGGCTGGGGGGTGGGCAGGCTACCCCTTCCAGCCACGCGGGGCTTCCACCCACCCAACACAAGGAAGACAGTAGAGCTCTACATCTATAAAACTGCTGAAATGCTCTATAAAACTGCTTTCACTGTCACATTTGGTTATTTTCCCTTCTTTTCATATTTTCCCTGGTGTAGGTACACTGCTGTAGTTCTCAACTCCCTCAATATCTGCTTTCTCTTAGTCTTGTTTGACCAAATACTTTATTCTTCTTAATTAATCTTTAAAATCAACACTTCCAAAAGCTCCACTACAACACAGGCAAAGCCAAGCTGGCCTTATGAGACATGTTTATCGGGGTTTAAGGTGAACTCTTCTGTTCAGGGGTAGAAGAGAACCAGTACAGCCTAGAAGAGCCAAAGGAACGGGGTTTCATGTATTCAATGACTAATTAAGCATGACATGAAGAGTGGAAGCTGAGGCAGATTCATGTGCTTTGTGAGATATCTGAGAACACAGATTCTTGCAGAAATACATGCTTGTAATAAGTTTTATGTAGATTCAGCCCTTCAGGGCTTCAGGGACAACTAGAAATCACTTTTCTTTTTAAAAGTTTTTTACATTCCCTCTAATACAATTTGACAAGAATTTTAACTCACATCTGTAGTGCTGGCTTCTAACTTTTCAGTGAGCTGATGTTTTGACTTCATTGAGCAGAGATGTTAAGTGGCCATAGAGATGCTCTGCATACACATGCAGTGCTTGTCCAGCAGAGTTACAGGGATCAGATGTGTAAACCTACGCCACACAGCTATTAAGCAAAAACCTTTGCACAGTAAACGCTTACCTCATCAGAAAGCCTTGCATGGAAATACAGTTTGTCATGCAAAAGAAAAAGCTTTAACTAGGCTAATAATGCTGTGTTCACTGCATAGAGCAGATGGCAGGGATGGGCCTTCTGAGAGTCCGTCCGGATCACTGGAGGTGATCTTCAGAGCCAAAGCTACGTCTGGTTGCTCAGGGTCATGTTCACATGAGTTTTGAATGCCTCCAGGGATGGAGGTTCCAAAACCTCTGCGCTCTGGTGCTCAGTCACTCTCAAAGTGAAAATTGTTTTTATGACATCCAGCCAGAATTTCCCTTGCTGCAATTTTCCTTGGTTGCAACATGTCCCCTGGTTCTTCCTCAGGATATACACAGTGGGAATTCACACTGCAGGACTGAGGTTTTCCTCACCAAAGAGAACAAGCTGTGCTCACAGGAATCCACTGTGAATGCCAAGGCTTTTTTATAAAACAGGTCAACTTGTATGCAATACACTCAAACCAAACCTATTTTTCTTAATGAAAGACACTACACTTACTGTGTTACAAGAGATTTTTCTCCTTGCCACAACAGTCAAATAAAACAAGCCAGCCACTAAATTGAAAAATGAGAAGAGGTTTACTGGGCTTCCATAACATTAGGTAGATATTATACTTGTCTTTTCTTGATAATCTCAAGGTGATGTGCAAAGTGACAGGCAGTCTGGCCTTCTACACAACCATGTCAGCCCTGAAATTCACAAAGAGACAGAACTTCCATGTTTAGCACAGAAATGAGGCCCAACTGCAGTAACATTAATCACCTGGAGGCACTCCTATAGGATCCTGTGATCTGGGGTTTGGTATCCTCCCCACCAAGCATCAAGTTACTTCCCAAAAAACTTACTGCTTTAGTTGAAATGGTTTTGCATTATTTTTTTTCTTTTTTTAATTCAGAATGTTCTGGTATATTTGTCAGGAAGCTGCTGAATATTTTACTGTTGCTGCTGAAAATGCTGTTTCTGTGCTGCCAAGCCTTGTTAGATATGTCAAGCTAGAAGATTGGAAATTTGTTGTGTTCGGTAAAGTTGAAGAAAAAAGAGAAACAGACTCAGAAGAACCTCTGTTTTTTTCAGCAAAATAAGAATTATTTTTTCCATTCTGTTCCTACTCCCTGTTTGGAACTACGGGCACAGGAAGCATTGTCATCATGCACAATTCTGGACAAATTCTGGAAATTATCTTATATATTAACTAAATGAATTTGGAAAGCTTTCATGTCGCTGATATTCCGAACTGGATGCTCATCTTCTATAATCCATTTCTTGCTATAAGGAGCTTGCAATAGAGAAAAGTTTCACCATCTCAGTTAGGTCTGAGAGATGTCCCTCCTCCATCATCTGCTCCCTTGCTGCTCATAGGTTTCACATGAGCACAGAGGCATCCTCAAGAATCAAGATACTTATTATCTGTTCTCCTTTTGATGCTTAAACCTGAGGGTTCAGTCTACGACATTTTAAGCTATTAAAAGTCAGGCCTATTTGGATCCTACCAGACTCTTTGCCTCTGAACTTGCACCTTCTGTTGTGCAGCTGGCTCAGGGAATTGAGATAGATGAAAATGAACATTGCTGAAAATAAAGCCGTTAGCTTTCGGCTGGGTGTACCCACAGTCCTGCTGCCACACCAGACTAGTAACTTTGCCTCCATCAGCATTAGCTACTCCTCCCAAACTTATTCACAGGCAACAGTAACATTGGTCTGGCAGCTATTAAGGATGCAAGTACTAAGAAAACAGAATCTTGTAATTTTGAAGGCGTGGGTGTGTCCTCATACCTGTGCAATGGTGCCTTCGCAGCTCAAGGGAAGGACTGGGATGCTATGGGGAGGGGACCTTTATCACGGTGTGTAGTGACAGGACGAAGGGGAAAGGTTTTAAGCTGAAAGAGGGTAGAATTAAATTAGTTATTAACAAGGAATTTTTTATTGTGAGGATGACGAGGCAGTGGAACAGGTTGTCCAGAGAAGTTGCAGGTTCCCTATCCCTGGAGGTGTTCAAGGCCAGGCTGATTGATGGCTTGAGCAACCTGATCAAGTGGAAGGTGGCCCTGCCCACAGCACGGGTGTTAGAACTAGATGACCTTCCCTTCTGACCCATAGCATTCTATGATTCCATGATTTTTCATAGCCATGAGCATATTGCGCTGCTGGACCCAAATTTTACAAGTCTCTGTGGGATGTCAGAGGTCTACTCAGGTTTAAACAGCAGTTGGATGAGCATGCACTAGTCCTCCCTTCCCTCTACTTTTATTTCCTTGGCTTACAGTAGATGCAGTTAGGCTAATTTCATATAACCACAGAATCGTAGAAACATTAAGGTTGGAAAAGACCTCTAAGATCACGAAGTTCAATTGTCAACCCACCACCACCATGCGTACTAAACCACATCCTGAAGTGTCACATCTGCACAGTTTTTGAACACCTCCGGGGATGGTGTTCACCACTTCCCTGGGCAGCTGGTCCCAGTGCTTCAACACTCTTTCAGTAAAGAAATTTTTCTTAATATTCAATCTAAACCTCCCCTGGCGCAACTTGAAGCTACTTCCTCTTGTCCTATCACCTGTCATTCGGGAGAAGAGACCAACACTCACCTCCCTACAGCCTCCTTTCAGGTAGTTGTAGACAGTGATAAGGACTCCCCTCAGCCTCCTTTTCTCCAGACTAAACAGCTCCAGTTCCCTCAGATGCTCCTCATAACCCCTGCACTCCAGATCCTTATCCAGCTCCACCACCCTTCTCTGGATGCACTCCAGTCCCTCAATGTCCTTCTCCATGCAAACCCTGTGGCTTGCAAATCAAGTTTTTTTGGAATCTAGGTGTTGGTCTTGATTTTCACAGCAACTCCACTGAGATGTCAAGTCATTTTCACTTAAGAGACAGCACAAAAGAAGTTCATGCAACAAACAGCAAAAAACACTGTCCTGCCTGCCTTCTCCTTGCAGGGCCTGTGTGGGTTTTGGCCCAGGCCAAGTCAGGCCCCAGCACTGTAGCAGGATCCTGGGAAGATAATCCAGGCTGAAGTAGGCTGAGAGCGTGTTTTCCAGGGGACAGCCTGCTAACAGAGCCCAACAGTCCCCTTCTGCTACCCTCCTGCCCTTGGCAATTCCCAGCCAAACTGAGGACCCTGTTCCAGCTCTGGTCTCATCATAGAGTGGTTTGGGTTGGAAGGGACCTTAAAGCCAAGAGTTACAACCCCCTGTCATGGGAAGGGACAACTCCCACCAAACCAGGCTGCTCAAGGCCCCATCCAACCTGGCCTTGATCACGTCCAAGGAGGGGGCATCCATGACTTCCCCAGGCAACCTGTTCCAGTGTCTCATGACCCTCATTGTGAAGAATTCCTTCCTAACATCTAACCTAAATGTTCCCTCTTACAATTTAAAGCCATTCTCCCTTGTCCTATCACTACCTGCCCTTCTAAAAAGTCTCTCCCCAGCTTTCCTGTAGCCCCCTTCAGGTACTGGAAGGCCACTAGGAGGTCTCCACAGAGCCTTCTCTTCTCCAGGCTGAACAACCCCAACTGTCTCAGCCTGTACTCACAGCGGAGGAGCTCCAGCCCTCTGATCAACTTCATAACCCTTCTCTGGACCCACTCCCACAGCTCCATATCCTTCTTATGCTGAGGATTCTAGAATTGGACACAACACTCCAGGTGGGGTCTCAGGAGAGCAGAGCACAAGGGGAGACTCCCTCTCCCTCATCCTGCTGACCGCGCTTCTTTTCATGTGGCCCGGGACACTATTGGCCTTTTGGGCCGCGAGCGCACGTTGCCGCCTCATGCCAAGCTTCTCATTTACCAGCACCTCCAAGTCCTGTCAGTGTATACGCTTGTAAAAACTCCTTCCCCACCTTTCCTGCAGAACCCTTCGTCTACTGGAAGGCCGCTATAAGGTCTCCGACCCCGCCACGCCTACTCAGACCCTACCACCCACCTCCCCCCTCCATCCTCCCAGCACCTCCCCCTACGCCCCGCGGCCCCTGACGCGGTAGCTCCCCATTGGCTGTGCTTCTGCGTCAGCGCCGCTGTTGGCCAATCAGCGGCGGCCACGGCGGGAGAATGCGGTTCGCGGGGGCGGGGCGGGGCGCGCAGAGCTCCGGAGCGGCGGCTGAGGGAGAGGGGCAGCAGCTATGGGGGCGCGCGGCGCGGGCCGGCTCTGGTGGGGTAGGAGACGGGGGCGCCGAGGTTGCCCGGGTTCCGCGGGGGCAATGGGCAATGGGCAATGGGCAATGGGCAATGGGCAATGGGCAATGGGCAATGGGCTTGGGCTTGGGCTTGGGCTTGGGGCGGGGTGAGGTGAGGTGAGGGCTCCACGCCATGCGGGCCGCTCACCGCGGCGGCTCTGATACCGAAAATGCCCTTAAATTAAATTCTTCAAGGCTCGTTTTGGAGTTTTGAAAAGCAGAATTCTTTAATTCCCTTCCAGTCCTTTCAGTGCTTTCCAACCCAAACCATTCTACGATTCGTTAAGGTGCGCAGTGGTAGGGTAAGGGGTAATGGTTTTAAGTTGAAAGAGGGGAGATTTAGATTAGATGCGAGGAAGAAATTTTTTTCCTGTGAGGGTGGTGATGGCACTGCACAGGTTGCACAGAGAAGTCGTGGATGCCCCATCCCTGGAGCAGCAACGTGGAGCATCTGCCCTGTTGTGGACAGGCTGAGAGAGTTGGAGTTGTTCAGCCTGGAGAAGAGAAGGCTCTGGCGAGAACCTAAAGCGGCCTTCCAGTACCAGAAGAGGCTACAGGAAACCTAGGGAGGGACTTTTTGCAAGGACCTGTGGTGATAGGACGAGGGGTAATGGCTTTAAATTGAAAGAGGGAACGTTTGGATTAGACATTAGGAAGAAATTCTTCACGATGAGGGCGGTGAGGCACTGGCACGGGTTGCCCAGGGAAGCTGTGGATGCCCCCTCCCTGGAAGTGTTCAAGGCCAGGCTGAATGAGGCTTTGAGCAGCCTGATCTGGTGGGAGGTGTCCCTGCCCATGGCAGGGAGGTTGGAACTGAATGGGCTTTAAGATCCCTTCCATCTCAAACCATTTTATGATTCTAATTAAGCACTGAGTGCATGAGGGAGTGATTTCCTCCAATCGTGTAATGAGACAAGAGCTGGTTGTGGAATATATTTCCCACTTACATGCATGTGTATAAATTTTCCCAGCAATCTTATGAATATTCTCTTACTTTCCAAGAACTAATGTTAATGTTTTTATGAACTTCACAACAACCAAATCTTTCCTCATTAGTGCTTTGGAGCTGGCTCTCTGTCTGACCTTGCATTGTAGATAGGGAAGGATTGCAAACAGAGGTAATTATAGAAGGAGACACATCTCTTCAGCACATACCATACATAACACAAGATGTTATCATTTCTCTTTGAGCAGTGTCTGGAAAAACACTATTTGCAAAAAAATATGCTATCAGAGCAACATTCTGTCTAACTTTCAAAAAAATACAGTTACTTAGATGAAACTTAACTCTAGCTTAAATCAAAATATTACACTTCTTGTAATAGTAACTACTACTTCTTGTGTCAACTGGGGGGGATGGGGAGTGGGGGAAGGTTGTTTATTGGTTTACTGGAGCACACATGGATGGTCTAAAGATCCCAGCAACAACAACAAAAAATAATTAAAATGGTGATTATTTTTCACCTTAACACAAACCTGCTTTGGTTTCCAGGCAGTGGTTGTAGTTGCCTGGCTGCTCTGACCTGAGGTCTTGTGCTGCCAGGGCTATAAGGAAGTAATGACTGAAGATGGGAGGAGGAGTCCTTGGGGAATTGTGCTTCCCCTTCTGCTGGATCCTCTGTGCTGAGTAAATCGGTAAACCTGTTCAGCAGTCCCACTTGGAGTCCTTTATAGAAACACCAAGTGTGCAAGTAAATCTGCACAGGGACGAAAGGGGAAAGCTCAGTGCACGTGTGCAGGGATGTGTGAGCCTTAGCACACTGAACTCCACTGCAGGAGGTGCGGGTGTTTAAAGGAGGAGGTTCACAGATTCGTCAGCATCCCATAGAAAAATATTTTTTTTCACAGCTCTTCAGGGTTAAAACTTGTTTTTTATATGAAAACTGATAATACTAGCATGGAGCTGCGTTAGTTGGTTTAACAATGCTCCTGTCTATAATTTGCTTACATTAGAAAACAGCTTTTGAAATCAAATTATCTGAGAGCTTTTTTGCCTTAATACCAAGGACAGATTTGCATTTTCCTGGCTTAATACCTTTAGGAAAATTATCTTTTTATTTGCTAAAGATGATTAAACCTTAAATATTATAGAAGGGAAAATATGCCACTAGTTCATGAGTCATAGTTTTAAAAAATAATGCAGTGATATGTGACTAAGTGAATTTCACCATGTGCTTTCCTTTGTGAGTTCTCTTTAGCAGGTGCTTTTGCATAAGCTAGAACTTCTCCGTTTGTAGTCACACAAACGGCTAAGTGAACTCTGTTCAAATTCTGAATGTATTCTGCCACAGATCTCTTTAGGTGATACCAAAATATGCTGAATTTGATTTAGTGGTCTCATATCATCGAGAGAAGGCTTTCTGTCTTGAGAAGGACTGTGACATTCAAGTAGCTTTTTCCATCCTTGTTTTCTTACTCTACTCCAGCAGCAGCTGCTACTACAGGTCACTGTAACTGCAGTGACAGCCACGGATCGCCCTGGAAGTCAGTTGATCAGTGCTGATGAAGTGCCGTTTGTCTGGGGGCATACTGAAGGGAGAGAGCCAATCTGACACATAGGATCAACCCCAAAAGAAAGTGCTTGGGTCCTAGGGACAGAAGAAGCTGTTAAGAGGGTGGGAATGGTGTGATTGATAGGGTGCTGGGTTGCAGTGTGGCGGTTCGGTCCTGATCTCTGGTTGAGCAGCCTGAAAGATATTATTCATTTCAGCTTCTTTCACCTGCAGAATAGGTGTAATAAAATGTCTTTTCTTGAGCAAGATTGATAAAGCATAGGTGATGCTGTGCAGTCTGTGTACCATGTGCTTTCTGCATCACTGAACTGTATCTTCCTCTCATGTTCAGTCTTGAGAATGTGCAGCTTCCTAGGCAAGTTATTAACCACTTGCAGCAAAACTATTTTTTGCATAGTTCTAAGTTCAATATCTGAGCTCTTACTATTCCCAGTCTTTGGTGGATTAAGAGGTCTTTTACTGTGTGGATTTTGTTAAAAAGATGCTTGTCATCTTTCATCAAGTCATAACTTAATCTCTCTGACTAGGTAGAAGGAAGGATTAGGAGGTTTTATGTGCAAAGTCTGGAGCAATAATAAGATCCAGAAGTGACCTGAAGTATGACGTCTTTCTTAAGAGAAAAATTTTCCCTGTACCTTTTAATGTTTTCTCCTTTTTTTTATCATTCTAAAGGTACTTGATCTGTTAACCAGAGAGCTTTAGCTGCTTTTTCTCTAGTCTGATGCTGGAGACACAAATCAATGGTAGATCAGGATCCTCATGAGCAAGAATGGAGGAGCTCCTTACACAGCCAGTACATCAAGTGCTGGTCCTAAAAATCAGTGTAACTGTACTTAGACTCATTGAGACAGTCCTGCATTATGTTATCCTATTAAAGTTGTGTTTAAATGCCCACTATGCAAGACGCGTGGGCAATTGGCTTAGGAGTTTCTGTGAGAAAGAACTGAAATAAATTTTTGCTGATCTCAAGGATGTGTGTGGAAATTCTGCTGGTATCGTACCAGTAGTAGATAGGGTAGCAGCTTTGACAAAATGCTCTCTGGAGAGCCATAGCAGGAGTGGCATAACTCCAGCTAACTTTAGGCATAGAGAATATATTACATGATCCTGGGGAATCATGATTTAAATGAGGAGGGAAAGCATATATGTTGCCTAAACTTCCTTATTTTTTCTGGTCAGACTGGAATCCCTTTCTTTGTTTTAGTCCTGCTGATTTGCAGGGGTGGAGCAATGGGTTAGCCGTGGCAACAGGAGCGCCATAAATGTTCTGCAGAAGTGCTGATTACTTTGCTTTTTTTTCTAGGCACAGTGAGCTGCACGTTATTCTTGGCAGTTAATGGTTTGTATTCGGCCAGTGATGATGTGATAGAGCTAACACCAACTAACTTCAACAAGGAGGTCATTCAGAGTGAGAGCCTGTGGCTCGTGGAGTTCTACGCCCCATGGTAAGAATTACAGCTGCATGCTTGCTCCTGTCATGGAAGAGCAACATACAAATCTGCTACTGATCAGTCCAGGGTTTCATTCAGTTGTTGGCGATACAGTTGTCAATTTGATGGCCTCATGACTAGCAAAACAGCTGTAGCTGGGATTCCTATTTTAAATACCTTCACTGGGGAAAAAAGCAGGAATTGGTTTCAAGTTGGCAAATTGGGTCTAAGAACAAAACCTTATATGCTATTTTACTATTTCAATTTTTCTACTGAAACTAGTATAGAAAATGACTGAGCAAAGTGAGAAGTAGGTAAGTGAGAAGGCCTCTCACATCTATCTTTCCAAACCTGATTCTGATTGAAAACACAGATCTGAATTCACACTTAGAATTCCCAGTTGCTATTGAAAAATGCTGACTTTGTGGTCTGGTCCTTAATTTAGCAACTCTATCTCTTGCCTTTCCCATGTCCAGAACATGGAGACTCTTCATCTTCCATGTAAATTCTGGAATACACTTTTCCACCTTAGCACAAATCCTCTGTGCTATTGCCATCCAGAGTTCCATGTTCTGGAGAACAAAGTCTTTCACTGCAACAACATGGCTGTGTCTGGACTTCAGAGGTTTAGGAGAAAGCTTGCTATTCCTCATCTACTGTTGTTGCAGTTTTACAGGCCACAGTTAGCCTTACTGAACAGTGACAATAAAGTGTAGAACAGGTATAAGTAAATTGACAGCTCCTCTTTCCCTGCAGACTTGCTAACTAAGAAGTTACATCTAGAAGACTCTTTTCAGGCCTTATCAGGGGCCCATTTTAGCATGCAACAAGCAGACTGGTGTGCAAATATAGATTTTGATGTTCCTGTGTGCCTCTGTTAGGAAATCTTGGTAGCTTTTGAGATGTGTGTGTGTGTGCACTTATATAATATGTATGGAGCTTTTTCTTCAGAAGTCTGACTGATGTGGTGTTGTGGCATAGCCTTTTACCCTCTTCGTGAAGAGATCATAAGTCTTGCTCAGTTTGGTGCAAGCTGCTGTTCTGTACTTGCAAACACAAAGAATATTTATGAGATCTGAATGACAGCTACTGTTGTTTTTTTTTTCTAAAAGGTGTGGTCATTGTCAAAGATTAACCCCTGAGTGGAAGAAAGCAGCAACAGCATTAAAAGTAAGTTTAACTTTCAGATATGTTTGTGGCCGTGGATTGAGGAGAGTTTGGCTGCTTGTCATCTGCTTGGGAACATGGAGGTGGGATTTGGTCCCCCAAAGCCTTCAATATCACTTCAATCATACTTGTGCAGCCAGAAGTCAGGATTTTTGTGGAATTTTCTTTCATTTTTTCAGAAGAGGACGCAAGTCAATCCTGTGAATTCACAGCACTGTTTTCCAGGGCTGTTTTTTAATATCGCCAGAAGACATTAGAATTCAACCATCCCTCAAAATAGCATGTTCCTCATTTCTTCTCTGTCCTGTCACCTGCCTCCGAAGAACGGAAACAGCATGAACTTGAATATTTGACAGCATTATAAGCTTTAGGTGAAGAGTATTTCTTTAGTTACAGAAAACTTGTACATGTAGTGATTTGCTGAACTCTTGGCTACATAAAATCTATTCTCTTTCTAAAAAAAAAAAAATCCCAAAAACAAACTGCAAAGCCAAAAAATCCACAAACAAACCAAACAGAAAACTCAGCCGAAAAAAAATCTCAAAAATTTAAAATTTGGTTTGTTGGGATGAAGAAAGAAAAGGAAGTATATGATGTTTTGCAGTTATCTCTTGACTGTTTTCTTACCCTCCTAGGGAGACTCTCTCCAGCATCTACAGAGCATAAAATGTGTTAAATCACTGTAGAAGTCTTAGGTTTTGTTTTTATTTCCACAGGGTGTAGTGAAAGTAGGTGCAGTAGATGCAGATAAGCATCAGTCCTTGGGTGGACAGTATGGAGTCAGAGGGTTTCCAACTATCAAGATCTTTGGAGCCAACAAAAACAAAGCAGAGGATTATCAAGGTAAATGTGATGCTCTTTCATGTGTTGCATGTCTAAAAACATCCCTGAATACAGTAATTATGGTAGGTGGTAATGGTGTCTTGCATGGCATTTCCTTCTTTTCTAGTGCTTGTAGTAACAGAGAGATAGATGAGTGGGACTTGTTTTACCAAATTGTGAATGTCTTAGTGTGGGCTAGAAGTAACACTTGCGGTTTGGAGTTGGTGGAGGTTGATAGGCAGTTCTAAAGAATTATTCCTTTATTCCTGTTTTACTGGGAGCTTGCCACAATCACCCTCCATCAGATAAGGTGGATAATTAAGAAGTGGAGTGAAGTCAACCGTGCTGCTTGTGTTTGTTGGTTTGTCACCACTAGTACCATCTCACTCGCAGCCCAGTCCTGCTTTTCCTGAAAACTCCTTAGGGTGAGGAAGTATCAAGTTTGTAATAAAGTCAGAGCTTTACCTTTAATTGGCCTTTTCATGCTTTAATCACTCGATTTTGCTGTGCTGCAGGTGGCAGGACAAGTGATGCCATTGTCGATGCTGCTTTAAGTGCTCTTCGCTCCCTGGTGAAAGACCGTCTTAGTGGCAGAAGTGGAGGATACAGTTCTGGAAAACAGGTATTTGAAGGAATATGTGGGTTTGTTTTCAACTAGAGGCTGTCCTGTACAGCTTGTGCTCCTGATTCTGTTCATAGAACAGCTGAAGTTGGAAGGGATCTCTGGAGGTTGTCTTACCCAGCCCCCTGCCCAGTGGAGGGTTAACTAGAGCAGAATTGCTCAGGGCTGTGTCCTGTCAAGTTGTGAGTATTGCCAAGGAATGAGGCTCCACACAGACTGCACTCTTTATGCAGCCTGTTCCAGTGTTTGACCAGCCTCACAGTAGAAAAGTTTTCTTTTATATTTAATCTAAATTCCTGTCTGTATTTCAAATTGGCCTGGGCATTGGCCTGTGATTTCGTTATTCCCCTCCACTCAGGTATTTGTATACATGGATAGGACTCATGATGAGCCTTCTATTTTTCCAGCTGAGAAATCCCAGTTTTCTCATCCCCCAGTAGACCTACCTCAGTGTGTGCATCCTTCTTGTCTGGAGAGCCCAGAACTAGACTTAGCACTCAAGATGTTTCACACAGTGCTGAGCAGAGGGAAAGATCATCTTCCCAGACCTGCTGGTAACTCTCTGCCTAATGCAACTCAGAAGGCTTTTGGCCGCCTTTGGCACAGGAGTGCAGTGCTGGCTTATGTTCAGCTTATCCACCAGGACCCCCACATCACACTCTGAAAAGCTGCTTTCCAGCCAGTCCCCAGCTTGTACTGATGCATGGAGTTATTCTTCCTCAGCTGCAAAACTTAGGAGAGCACTTTTTCTTGGACAGATCAGAGCATGAAGAGCTGAGAAATTGTTCCCATATCTTGTTAGTTAGTTTGACCTGATTTCTCTTTTTTTCCTGCTTTTTTTTTCTTAAGAGAAGGTTCACTCGCTGTTTCTTGAAAGTACTGTGGGAGTTGACTCTGTGTGTGTTGTCAGCTCTAGAATGGGAAAGTTGTATGACCTAATGTTGCCTGTGCTGTATCTCTTTCAAATAAAGACCATTTGGTAGAACTTAGCACACAGGGGATGGCTTGTGTGGGAAGCCAGTTTTGATTACTTCTTATATGAGGATCTGTTTGTTTCTTACAGAGCCGAGAGAGCGGAGGTGCGGACAAGAAGGATGTGATTGAGCTGACTGATGACAGCTTTGATAAGAACGTCATAAATAGTGACGATGTCTGGATGGTAGAGTTTTATGCCCCATGGTGTGGGCACTGCAAAAAGTAAATGAGGCTTTTCTTTGGCAATTCAATTCCCATTAGTGCTCATTTGCGTCTTTTGTGTTTCAGAAGTGGTGTTTTAACAAAACTCTGGGCTTCTCCTGCCTAAGGCACCTTAATGTTCCTCTGGCTGTAGTCCTCCATAGCAGTAAAATTCCCAGTTACCAGTGGAAATAAGATCAAGAAGTTATATTAAGGTTTTCATTCCTTCAGATGCAGAACTTCAATCTCATTTGGAATAACCCTCCTAGCTGTCATTCTCTGCAGAGACTTAGGTTTTTGCCTTAGTGTAGTATGCCACATAATATTGGAATTTGGTATGCTTTTGCTAGCTTTGAGACAGTTTAGAGCACTCATTGTTTGTTTTTCAGTCTGGAGCCAGAATGGGCAGCTGCTGCCACTGAGGTGAAGGAGCAAACAAAAGGAAAAGTAAAGCTGGCTGCAGTAGATGCAACAGTCAATCAGATGCTGGCAAATCGATATGGGGTGAGTGTGTCTGTAGTGGTTACAATTTCTTTGCATCTCTAGTAACTGGAATTTCTCTTTAATGATTGCTGAATAGTTCCTTAATCTGGTACCACTTAAATGTTTTCTGCTAAAAATAATGAAAAGTGACACAAACAATTTTTTCACAAATAATTCATTCCTTAATGTCAGTAACAGTATAAATAAATAGGGTGAGAGGAAAGGAATAAATGTGGGTGTTGATGATAAAAAGGCTGTTTATTTCCATGAGGTTTTTGATAGCTTTATCGTTTGAAGTGAGAAATCTCTCCTTTCAGACTGTTGTGTGCTAGCTGGGCATCTCCAGAACACACATATGTACCTGTTCATCTTGGAGCCAGTTGTTCAGGGATGAGTTCCCCAATAATAGCTACTTAGATCAGCTCTTCTTTGGGCCCAAAGGGAACTGGTATTCTTCTATTTTTTTAATATAGTACAGGGAGCTTAGAGTCTGCTCCTTAGTTTTGCTGTAAGTGCATGTAGGGAAATTAGTGTTGAATAAATGTGGAGTGAAGATAGCCCTCCTGATACTTAAACTGGCAATGCTGTGTTTTTCTAAACCCAGATGAAACTATTGCTTATCCTTCAGTCCTAAAACCTGGAACAGTGTTTCAGTGTATGTTAATCTTGTTTTGAATTGTTGCACAAATAGGAAGTTACAAAATTGTTGGTTCTATCTTAACATGCTGTGAGTCCAGATTCATATAGATGTTCAATCTCTTCCCTTTTTCTTAATCTAGAAAACATCAGAGGAGCACATAATTCCACCATAAATATTCAGATTTATTTGAGCTGATGTATTAAACTTGTCTTGCAGATTCGTGGATTTCCCACAATTAAAATCTTCCAGAAAGGAGAAGACCCTGTTGATTATGATGGTGGAAGAACTAGATCTGATATCATTGCTCGTGCTCTAGATCTGTTTTCTGATAATGCCCCACCACCTGAGCTCCTGGAGGTACATCTACATCATATTCTTAAATTGATTTTCCATCATGTCCTTTGAAGCAGTTTTTACAGAACTATATTCACTGTAAATAAAACAGCCCATGTGTGATGTATGCACGCTGTCTTGTGGCAGAATATCAAGGATGACAGGTCTGATCAGTCAACTTTCTGTTATTTACTTTTTACTGTGAATTTGATAATCCTTCAGTTAACAACATTGATACAGTGAAGGCACTGACAGGGTGGTACCAGGTTGTTTGAATCCTCTGAGGAACAAGTGAAAAAGTTGGGCTCTGTGCACCATCTCTTCTCTTACAACAAGAGGGCAGGGGGTTTGCCTTTTTTAAGCTGTCCAATCTCTCTATGGGGAGTTCTTGTTTCAGCTTGATAAGGGTAGATTTGAAATGGAGATCAGTTGTGGTGCAGGAATAAAAAAATATTGTACCATTAATAAATTTTAAAAAGATATTTTTAAATCTTTGTCATCCTTTTGAAGTGTCTGTTTTCTGTATGCCTTATGATGTACATAATGTTAGTACAGTGGTACATGTATATAATTGATGTACATATATTGAGGCTGTGTGCTTAGGGATTTTTTTACTGGTAGCAGTGCACAATTGAAGTTTGAAGACCACTGTTGTAGACAAATGGATTGATTCCTTTTTAAGGTAGCTCATGCAAAACTGGTATAGCTCTATTAACATCAATTAAATAGCCTCAGCTATTTAATCTTCAGCAAATGCTGCACCCTGCTGGCTCTCCTTATGTTAGCAGTACCAAAATGGGCGTAGGTCTGGGTGTGCTATTTCCAGCACTGGTACAAGGACAGTAACTTCAAACAAGAAGCGACATCTTACTGTGCTCTGTGTAAGCTTTATTTGGTGCCATTTAGTTTCCTGTTGGCTGCAAGTCTCAACAGAAGACTTTGTGAACTCTTTGAAATTGGTATTGTGTTGGGCAACCAGTGAAGGAGGAGAGGCTTGTAAGCTTTTTGTATCAGGTTGTTTCAGTGCTTGTTACCCTGTAGGATGGAGTTGATAAGCTGTTCAAGGGAAGTGGAGTTACAGCTGAGTAACTAAGTCTTATTACTATAATTGACTTTCTGCTGCTTTCTTTTAGATAATTAATGAAGATGTTCTGAAGAGTACCTGTGATGCTCATCAGTTGTGCATCATTTCTGTCCTGCCTCATATTCTTGACACAGGTAGACATAAAAGAAAGCAGACTTCTATATGAATTTGTCGCCTAAAGCACGTAGTTGTGTCTTAACTTGCCTAATTCTGTCTAACAAACAGGAGCTTCAGGAAGGAATTCTTACCTGGATGTCATGTTAAAAATGGCTGAAAAATACAAAAAGAAAATGTGGGGGTAAGTGTCATTGTAGACTGGTTGTCTCAGAAAAGATGCGAGCATTTTTATTTGTAATGGGACAGCCTTTTTATGATAGCAGTTGTTCCTCGTTCACGATAGTATATCATGGTATTTCACTAACTGTACTGTGGGAGGAGATGCTGTGCTGAATTTTCTTTTCATCCACCTCTCAAATCCTGCATTTACAAGTCCATTTTTGAGATCAGATTAAGCATCTTTTATTCTTATTCTAAATGCTAAAATATTTTAGGGCAATATTTATCCAGTTTCTTTTACAGTCTTTTTCTGGTGGGTGAGTCTACCAATATGACTGAAAGAAAACTGCATTTCATTAACAAATTTCATGCTCTTGGAGAAGCAGGTTAGCAGGCTTTGCCTTTTCTTCTCCTCCTCTGAAGGGGAGGTTAATATCTCTGGGACTTCCCTAGAAAGCGGGAGTTGTTCTGAGACACTGACTGCTGTGAAAAGGGGGCAAAATGCCATTAAAGCCTGTGGGAAAGGCCTGAGATTGGCTGATTCCAGAGGTTCCTTAGGGAACTTGTTGAGCATTAGAGGAACTGAGACCTCACCAGTGAGGAGTTAGTACTGAGTGAAATATTGGTCTTGCAGTCTTTGACCAGAATCCTCTACAGTGGGGTTTGGGCACTACTTTGTCATGTTTAAATCTGACTTAAGCCATTTGAAACCTTGCTTATTATAGGTTAAAGCGCAGCAGTTTGTTCAGATTGATAACATGGTTCTATCCCTGGACTCTCTTTCATGGCTGTTTTGATCCAGCTTTCAGTGACTGTGAGCATGGGGCTGGCCTGGAGCTGTTCAGGAGTGGCTTTCTTCTGTTACGTAGTTCAAGACTGGGACCCTGCTATTCCCTGCTGACTTCAGTAATAGTTGGCACTGTCAGGGGCAGTTCAGAGCCCAGCTTGAACTCTGCAGGGCTGCAGGGTATGTGTGACTTCAAAATAATTCTAGCAACTATCCTACTTATTAATTTTCTTTATCTTTTCCTGAAGGTGGCTGTGGACAGAAGCAGGTGCTCAGTCAGATCTTGAGAGCTCTTTGGGGATTGGAGGCTTTGGGTATCCAGCAATGGCAGCTATTAATGCTCGGAAGATGAAATTTGCCCTTCTGAAAGGATCATTCAGTGAGCAAGGAATTAATGAGTTTCTCAGGTATGACATCGTTGAGTGACTTAAATCTCACTGTGATTTTGTTTTTTTTTAAACAACAGTCAGGCTCTCCTGGATCAGGCAAGCTTTGCACTGTTAAGACAATTAAGATGACAAGCATTCAGTGGGGTGAGGGAACAATTTCAGTGGGGACCTCAACTAATAAGGCATGTTCTTTTTCATGGACAGAATTTTATAAGTTGATCATTTAGGCTTAAATGGTAGCTTTACCTGATCGTTTGAAAACAGTTTGAAAAAAGAAGTGAATTTTGATCTTGAAAGAAGAATAAATTAATGGGGTTTGGTAATCAATACTATTTAATTAAAGTGGTGCATTTTGCCTATTAATTTGGAAGTTCACAGTCTGGGAATCTAAATGCGTGCTGTTGTGTTCCTTGAGGTTGCTGTTTATTATTCTGGTTCGGTCTGGTCCTATCTTCACCATCCCACTCTCGCCTGGCCCATTCCTTTTACATCTGACAAACTGATTGGGGCAGCTAAAACAATCCATCTAAAAAGTCAATAGCTCTTTGCTGAGCACAGGTTCCTCAAAACTGCCTCTTGTGTAGTTGAGCAAGAGCCAATGCTGAGCAGAACTGAATGGGAACATAAGGAGCACTGAAACAGAGCAGCTAAACTTAAACTTACTTAAGCACGGTCAAAGTGAAGTGGGAACTTTTGCGTCTGGGTGAAACAACAGCTGCTGTAAGGTTTAAGAGCCTTTTAGAGCTTATGTTAACAGTATTATTTCCATGTTCTTGCTTGGAAAATGGCAGAGGGCAGTCAGAATTGCAAAAGCAAATAGAACAGTCTCTGCACCTTACCATAAGAAGCACATTAATTGAACGCTGTTCCTACTGAACTAAAGGAAACAGTGTGATACTGTCTCATCTGTGTAAGGGATCGGATTTTCTTCTTAATGCCAAAAGATGAAGATTCTCACAGCACCAAGCAAAATTTAGGATTCAGATGCAAGAAGAGTAATACCAAGCAGTCTGTACTAATGCCTGCTAGAGAAATGCCTGCCTTTCTCAGACATGGGAAATTCTCTTGGTCTGTGAAATACATCTTAGTGAAGTCTACCCTGGTGAGGGTACATGGTGTTTCCAAGCCGTAACAACCAACTTAATGGCTTATATTGCATTAGATTATTGGTTTGCATTGTCTTACTACAGAGGAATACTTACTGGAATAGTCTTATACTTGACAGTGCAGCTCAGCAGTGCTGCCTAGAGAAAGCAGTACAATTGTAGCTGGCTGTTAACAACTAAGCTTGCTGCATGTGGCTTTTGGCAATTCCAACAATGTTGACCAAAAGTAAGGAGATCAGCACTGAGAAGAGCCTAAAAGCTGTAGACTCCTCCTAGGGAGGAATGCTTATTCAGTCTTAACTTGCCTCTGAAAGAATGCAAAGGGATTAACTCTTCAGGATTTTAATGTTGGGCTTTTTGAGCAAGCCTAACTAGCAAGTGCAAGATGGTATCCCGTTGTAACCTGTGGAGGCTGGGAGTCCACTAAAAAAACTCACTAGCAATTTCAAGTAACAGTTGCAGGAGACTTGCAGACTCCTCTTCGGTTGCTTCAAGTCATACACAACATACTGTTCAAGAGGCTATATTTGTTCATGAGTAGGCACTGCTGAAATTTAAAACAGTGTTAATACATATAGTTTGTCTCTTTGGATCCAATTGTAAATTTGCAGTTCTGCTGTAAGGGCTCTTTCAATTCTGCTTCTCAATTTGAAAAGGTTTTTGCTTCCAGACAGTTTAAATTTGCCTCTAGAGATGCAAGCAGATTTTAAAGTTAACTTCTGTTTATCTGAAGCAGACACTGTTCCAGGTGGATGGAGATCAGAGATATTTCTTAAAGTTTTACTTTTTTTTTTTTCCTCAGGGAGCTGTCTGTTGGTCGTGGCTCTACAGCACCAGTGGGTGGTGGAGCTTTCCCTAAGATTCATTCAGTTGAACCTTGGGATGGCAAAGATGGTGAGGTAAGAGGTCTCTAGAAGTGCTGGTGACTTGCTAGATTCACAATTGACTGGACAGAGTAACTTAAGAACTGGCAGTGTGAAATTCTTCTTCAAAGATTGTGGCAAGTTGTGTTTGATTCCCATTATCTAAATTCCGCCACCAGACCAAACACGCGATTCATCGTCTGACATTGTGGACAGATACTCCTGCATAGCTCTTAGGATATATTCCTGAAGTTGAATCCCTTGAGGTTGAGATGTGCTGTTATGCATGCTGAGTGAGGGAGGTAACAGTGTTTGCATTCAAGACCTGAGCATTTGTGGAGACTTTGGTTCTGCAATAAGCTGACCTTACCATCAAAGTCTTAGTGTCAGACAGTTTGTAATGACAAACTGATGTAATAACACTCTGATGGAGTATGTTCTTAAGGTTCAACATTGATGTAAAAAACAAACAATCCTTTGATCTACTTCAGATGGAATTAAAATATAGAGTATGGTAGTTTTGTTATGTAGTCTAACTGTATTTGCCTTTATTTTTTTTAGTAGAAAACAGCCTTTTAGTCTGAACTCTGATCACTTGTGCTTAATACATTCTTTATGAATGAAAGAGCTGACAGGTTGGGAGCTTTACTGGCAGGATAAAGTATGCGTCTTTCAGAGTTAATGATGTCCCTGTATTAAGCACGTCTAAAACCTTCCCTCAAAACCTTCCCTCTTTCACAGCTTCCAGTTGAAGATGATATTGATCTCAGTGATGTGGATCTGGATGACTGGGATAAAGACGAGCTGTGAGATCTTCAGGAAACTTCTTTTCTTGGGAGAGTTTGTGCAGCAGTTTGCAGCCTGGTTCACAATCAGATGGATATTCCAGTGGCCTTTTTATGGAGAAATAGCATGTGACACACTGCTATTTGATGCACTGCAGCAGTGAAATGGACACATCTCAAGAAAACATTGCAGAAATTCTATGAATTGTCATAACCAGTAAACTTGATTGTATTGTGTAACAAATACTTTGAGGACAACATGGGTATTTCTTTGGAACATCTTGGGGTTTTTGTTGATAGTGTGCTTTTTGAGTGCTACTGGAGGCTGTTAGTGTAACCAATTTTAAATGTTATTTGTTTGTTTTTCATGGAGATGGAACCTGGTCAGCTTCTGTTTCAATTAAGGAATAAAACAAAATATTTTTCACACACAGTGTTAGTCTTGTATAGAGTAACAAAGGTGCACATGATAAAAGCTATCCCATTTTGGCTGACTCCTGAATAGAGAGGTTGGTGCAGAGGGGAGCCCTAAATCACTTCCTTGCTGTGAATGATCTTCACAGTTTGGCCTCAAGCCTGATTAGACAGACAATCTTAGTTTAAATGCTCTTTAGTCTTCCTTTTCCTACTCAGGGGCTTTCTCTTTCTTTGTGCCAGGCTTCATAAGATCACTAATACAATGGAAGTGGGATTGTTGCTGCAGTGGGAGACACTAGGAGCTGTTGGCCTTTTCCCTAGGATTAGCAGCGAAGCTAATCCCCATTTTGGGGCATGAGGATTTGCAGGTGCTAACAGAACAACATCATGGTGCTGTTTCCAGCAAATAGGATCTAATACTTCTTCACTTCCCATCTGGCATTGTTTTGATTTGAAATTGCTGTTTTCTTGGAAGGGGAATCAGGACTGGGAATGGGAATGGTTACTGCTGCTTTTTTTTTTTAATAAAATTACTATTCTGTTGCTCTCCATGTCTTGTCTATCAGTGTCTAGTGAAGTGACCCTTGTGATCAGCTTGTTCATAAGTAAGGAATGAGATAACTGCAAGTCCTTTTCTTTCAAGAAAATAATAGAATATTTGTCATCTAGTGTCTGGAAGAGATCACCCGTAGCTCAAACCTATGAAAGGCAATGTAAGAACCTCTGGTAGCCAACAGTAACTTGACTGCTGATTTGGGGCAGGAAACGTGCTCCAGCTCTAAGCCATCCCAGCAGATGAGATCTAATGGAACAGCTCTAACTGAAATATGTCTTGGCAGAAACTAAATTTAGGAGTACTTGGAACTGAAGTCATACAAGAATAAGTTCCATAACAATTTTGAGTTATCATTCTTAAGGTTTTCTTTTTTTAAATTAAAAAATAACTTTGGGTTTTGCTCTGATGCTTTCTACTTTTTTTTCTGGTTTGGTTTTGGTTTATTTTTAAGTTTGCTTTTTTAGAAAAATAGGACTGTACACACCTAGACCCATTAGCCACCACACATCTTTAAGTTGTTTTATTTTAAGTCCAATAGATATTCTTTGTAACTTGCCAAAAAAATAAATACTACTATAGTACCTCTTGCCTCTGAAATATGTTTTTGTAAAACTATGAACGAGAGATTTATATTGAAGTTGCTGTAAAAATTACTGGAAGTGGTAGGAAGATCTTCTGCAATTATCCTGCTACAGCATCTGCATTTTAATTTGACTTTCAGCAGCTAAAGATTGTTTTACTGTAACATGAGGGTCTTGAACAGATGAAGCCTGAGCAATTTATTTTTTTAACTGCAGTCAAGAAGACTGAGGTCAATCTTGAAATAGACGTAAGGGTAGTATTCTTGATTACTCAGTTGTAAACCAGGGATGTCCATGCCAGGCTGCAAAAGGAAACAATATGACTTCAGTATCAGTGAACAAACAGTTGCAGAGCTCCAGGCTACAGTGTGCTGCATTCGTGCTCATCTTACAAAACTCCATTCCCCCTATGAATTTGTTGTGGGAATTCACCACTGAGAAACTGGTGTTTGCTTGGTGTTTTCAGGTTGTATAATGCAGTTAGCATGGAGAATTCATGCTTGGATGCAACTTTATGAAATGCTACACATTTTTGCGTGCTTCAGCTCTCGAGCAACTAATTTTTTTCTCCATGCTTGCTGGGTTTAGGCTGGTTTAATGCCTGCTGGTTTATCCTAGTTCGTTTATCCCAAATAATTTGTGCACTCGAGGGAGAAAGCGAGTTCTGCTGCCTGCTGAAGTCCTATGTTGAAGTATTTAGTCAGTGACAGCCTTCTACAGGGGATGGAGGGGTCACAGTCCTAGCATTTAGTGCAGAGTTCCCTTTCTCGGGCTTATATTGATCTGAATGTTTATAGAAGAGTTGAAGTTTTTCACCTGGGGAACTGACATAAATGAGCAGACATATTTTGGTCTGGCAGCTGTAAGCATCAGATGCTTCAAAAGAAAATGTAAGCAATCTCTAAACACCTCCACCATAATCTGAGCCTACCCATCCCTCTAATCTAATCTGTAACCACCGGGGATTAGAGCTGCATCCAGGGCTTCTGGCATTGCAAGGTGTGAGGAGATGCTTGCTCTAGCCCTGGGATGATGATGAAAGTATTCATTTGGCTAAATTGAGACAAGCTACAGCACGTGCAGTCATAGTCCAAATACATACATCCATTATACTTGCTGCTGCAACTTCATCCAGGTGTTTGAAGACCACATTTAGGACATCTCTTAGGCGTTTTACAGACTTCTTATTTGGCTGCAGCAGCATTGCTTGGAAATTCACTGGGAGGCCATACCTTGAAACACACGAATATACATGCTCACCTGCTGAGAAAGGGCATACCTTTCCACTCCTGCCCTTCCTCAGTCTCCTGGCACACTAGCTGGTGGTTTCTGCAATGCACCATCTCAGTGGTGGTGTGCTGACTCCTTATCTAAAAGCACTTTCTTTTTGAAGCTCAAACTCAACTAAATATTGTCTTTCTGTTTTTCACTTCCCTGTCAGTGCTCCCAAAGAACTGTTTTTCATCAGCTTTGTATGTCACGTTTTGTGGTCATCTCTATTGTCTCCTTGGAGCTTCTGGAACATGATGTGTATTCCCTCCCATGAAGAAACTGCCCCGGGAAGAGTTGTACAATTTGACTTCTCCAGGGAATCTCTGCCGGCACTGCAGGCTTATCCACTTACCTCAGGACAGATTCAACAAAAACTCTCAGGGCTTTCACATGAATCCAAGCCACAAACGCTTCACTGAAGTTCACTTTCAGCCAGCGTAGTAATGGGCCCTGTGAGAACAGACACAACAGTACCATGGCCCCCTTGCTGCATGGAGCAGCTCCATTGCTAACATCCCTGAAGCCATCATGAACTGCTAAGATAATTCTCAGGCAGCCTGTTAATGGCTCCCAGTTTATCAGAGTGACATCGGGCAAATCGTGTTCTCTGTCCTGTGCCTCAGTTCTCTGGGCTAAATGGAGCTCACAGGAGTCTGTTGGAACCATAAAGCCATTTCTGAGTCAGAGGTGCTTGGGCATGCCAGCAGCATAGACTGTCTTTATTGGGCCATCAACTTGATAACGCTACTTACATATTGTTGTTTCTTATCAGAAGCTAATTTCATCAGCTCTTCTTTCTCACATTTCAGTTCCTTCTCATCAAAATAAAATTCTCGAACCATGAACCTACAATTGAATGACATTTGCTCTCACAACCCACAGTCCAAGCTGTATGTGTGCTCATTTCTTTAACCTCTGGACAAGCAGGAATATGATGCTTCAAAGTTTCTAGCCCTGTTACTGGTTAAACGATGTGGAGTGTGGGAGTTAAAGTCACCCCCCAGAAAGCAAGCTTCCTGCTGTCAGTCACGTGACAGCAGGAAGGAAAACTCCAGGATCTGTAGCTTGGTGCTTAACTAGGATCACTGTATACATTGCCACAGCTCCTTCCCACCCTGCCTCCTCAACAGTTTTAGGGCCACCAGCAGCACCAATAGTAAAGAAGTGCTAAAAACCACTGATGGATTCAGTTGTACTGCACAAAGAACAAGCCTCACCTTACCCTCATCATCTCCTTGCTAGCCTGGCCTGCTTAGCAATCAGTGCTTCTTACCTGTTCTCCCTGGCTTTAGCCTTAAAGTCATCCATCACTTTTCTAAATAGGGTCACGGTAAAGAGTCCTCCCTCTGCATCCTCTGCAATCATTCTGTAGGAGGGAAAGTTACTGCTGTAATTTGACATGGCCTGGCGCCTTCTTTTACCTTACTCTTTTGTAGATTGTTTTCTGTTTATGATTCTGACCAACACCTTGATTTTCAAGAGCTGCTGTGACTGAAATAGGGAATGAAGACTTCATTAGCACCAGCTGCACTATCTCCAGTATAAAACTCCCACATATTAAGTTCCTGAATTCATTGTACTGCACACACATTCCTAGCAAGGATTTTTTACTCCAGGTGAAAGGACAAGTTTTAATATGGCATTTGCTAATGCAAATCACATTACACTGAATTATCCTATTCTACAGCAAGAAGCAATTAAAGACGCAAAGATAGTGTTTGATCTTTGTAAAAAGTTTCTACAAAATTCCATGTGATTGCATGTGTCTGAATTATGCTTGGATTACTGTAACAAATAGTTGGTCTGTTTTACACAAAAACCAAGGGCCCTAGCTGAAAGAAGAAAGAACTCAATTACTGGAAAAGGGAACTACAAGCTCATTGTAAAAAAAAAAACACTGTTTTTTTTTTTTACTTTCATCTGCAATTCCTTTCAACAGAGTAGTTTCTAATTTCAATTGAGAATGAGATTGGGCAAATCTGTACATTAACACAGAGCCATGCGCTGGACAAGTGATTCCTTCCAGGATCCAGCAATCTGAGGCGTTGAAATAAGGCAGGGATCCCTGAAACAGACAGGGACCTTAATTTGGAATTTCACTTACTTGGTGGAGCGAGGCACTACCATATCGGAGAGAGATTCATAGGTCTTCTGCCACTGTATGTAGCTTGACCTTTGAGCAACACAAAACAAAGCACACTAAATAAAAACTATATACCAGAAAGCAAATGTGTTGATATATAGTTAACTAAGCTAATGGCTTCAGGTAGAAGGGTTGGAGCTCTTTGCGCTGGTTTATGTGATTAAGATACATTAAACCTCTGTTTTCCTTTCCTCTCCTGTCATCAGCTAGAGATGTGTTTCCCTCAGTGCTGCACCCTCAATTGTAACTTTGAGTCTTGGTATGTGGAAGGGCCCAAAGCAGGAAGCTGACAGTGGGATGAACATGGCTTTTGGGAGATGCTTACAGGCTGCTACACAGCATCCCATGCTCCAGGACTGGTGCACAAGCTGCTCCTGACCCACGGGTAGGTGTGGTACATCTGCTGTGTGCAATCCCGGAGCTGATTTGGTGCTACACGGAAAACATGGCAAGTGCCAGCACTGAGAGAAAAGGGTCAAGGGCATGATAAGAGTTTGCAAAGCAAGAATTCTGTTTACAGGTGTAATCTGAAAGAATATGTTGCTAATAAACTCAGCAAACTTACCTCGAATAAGTTTTTGTAACGTGTTTTTTAAAGACAGAAACGTGATAGCACTGTATGTGTGTGTGTTGGGATAGGGCTATACTGGGAGGAGAAGTTTTGTTCCCAGCTCACAAGTGATGGTCATGGCAGTCATCCTACATACAGGCACTTATAAATACACAGCCAGCAGGGGCATTGTGAGTCTGACAGGTCTAATTCTTTTGTAATGTGGCTAGGCTCCAGTAAGAATCTGTTTTTCTCTTTCTTAACTTGTACTATTCCTACCAGAAGGCTGTTTGAGAACCTGCTCAGCAGCCAATAAAAACCTACATCATGATTCTGACCTGCTCCAAGTTTGGAGCAGTCTTTGGCTCTTTCTTGTGTGCCACCACCACCCTTGGCAGAAACAGTTCTTTCCTCTCTGCTAAAAACTCCACCTGTGCCCCAGCCACGGTTCAGATGAGCTGCCCCAGCCACGGTTCAGATGAGCTGCCCCAACATGACCCACTATTGACTGGATCTGGTGCTTAAGCCTGAAACTCAATGCCACACGGAGTGTATGTGCACACACTATTGCCTTACTTTGGCACCACGACAAGCAGCGTGATAAGATACTCAGAATTCAGAACAAAGTCTTCTTTATGCACAATGTCTGCTAGGGTCCGAGTCAGTAGATTTCCCCTACGGTGAATAAGACAAAGGAAAAATAAGATTAGCAGGAATCCAGCAGCAGCACACTGGAGATATTGAGCTGTGGGTATAGTTGCTAATAGTGTATACTGGGGTAGAAGAAGGCTGGAAGGAGGTGGCTAAAGGACATGTCTACACTTCTAAAATGGCCATTTAGGCTTTTTTACTGCAACTAAAAAGAATACAAAAGCAGCTGTTACTATCGGTGACTGGCATTAGGCTAATTCAAGCCTTTTCTCTATGTGAAATTACACCATTCCTCTGCTATTGTTTTTACAGTAAGGATGTGGAGGCTTGCAAAGTGCACACCTGAAGTTATGACCTCACTCCCAGGCATTGCTGCATCTTGTGGGAGGCACCTGCTTGCCTGTTGAGCAGCTGCAAAGAACACGCTTCAATTAGAATAAACAATGTTGGTATGGACCTAAGGTATCAAAGCAATCCTGGCGTACCTGGACAAGCACACAGAGATAGCTCCATCTGAAGGACAGTGGGAGCAGCAGTGTCATTCATGCACTGGTGGGACCTGCAGGAGGAGGTGTCTTCGCCGCCTAAGGCTCAGTCACAGTAAGCCCCACTAGCGCTGCACACCTAATGAGTGTGGATGGCTGGGCATGGCGGGTCAGCACTAAGTGTGTATAAACAGAGAGCAGCTGCCCTCCCTGTGACTGGGCAGCAGTGAAGAAGGACAGTAGTTTTTGGTTTGAAGTTTGCTGTGCCAATCTAAACATTAATTAACTGGCCAGTAATATCTTATTAGATGTTTGTTCAATCCAAGCTAGCTGGCACTGGTAGACACCAGAGATCATAGAATCATAGAATGACCTGAATTAGAAGGGACCCACAAGGGTCATTGAGTCCAGCTCCTGTCCTTGCACAGGACAACCCCAACCTTCACCCCGTGTGAGTGAGGGTGTTGGCCAAAGGCTTCTGGAATATTGTCAGGGTTGGAGCTGTGACTGCTTTCCTGGGGAGCTGTTCCAGTGCTCCACCATTTAAATGTGGATGGGACAGTGAGAGGAAAACAGGTCTGGACCACTAGGTCTCGATTCTTCTCGCTCACCACCTTGCTTGACGATTGGCACTGCTTCTGTTCCCCACACAGAACTTCAGTCTCTTTTCAGGTGCTTAAAGCTGACATGGGAGCTGGAGAGATGCTGCAGGAGTGGGATGGGAATGCAAACAGTGCCAAGAAAAGGGAAATGGTACCTCACGTCTCCTTGTCCCTCCTGCCCCTGATTATCCACATGCACATGGCCCAACACTAATGTACCGTTGCTGAGCTGGAAGCACAGGACAGTGGTGCTGCCTGACAGTGGTGAGGTATGGACACAATAACTCAGCAGAGAGCAGGGGACATGTAACTGCCATATGGCTCTGCTGACCCTCACGGGCACTGCAGTCCCCATGTTGAGCAGCTCTCCATTAGGGATAACGTTTTTTTTTGACAAAGTCATTCTTAACCACCACCTGGAAGTATTTTTGATGTGGTTTCTGGTTGGGTTCAGCTCAGTTAGTGCCAGGCATGCTCATTTTAGCTCCATATTCAGAACAAAATGCCAACCACCCTGAAGTCTGGTTTGAGGCCCTGTGAGTATCTTCCTTGGGTAAAGGCGGGTTTCTCAGCAGGCTGCCAGCCTGGCTTGCTGCAGCGCCAGGACGGGGAGGACCTACCTGTGTCCTGTGCCCAGAGCAAGGGGCCTGAATAGAAACAATGACACGTATGAGCATATGTTGGGCAAGGGCTTGCATAACATCTTCTAAGTTGCTCTGAATTTGCTACTCTACTGGAATTTACTATTCTCCTCCAGAGAAAATCCAGATATCGGTATTGACAAAGGTAAAGACCTTAAGAAGTTGAAGAGAGGAGGGAGAACACTCAGGAAGCCCTGGCAGATCATCACCTGGACTAACAGAACGAAACAAAAAAAAAAGAAAAATATAAGTGGGATATGGTAGTAAGGTAGGCACAGAGGGGAAGGAGAATAGGTGTCTTTGCCTGGAATATTGTAAAGCCAACTTTCTGAACAGCATTTGCAGAGCTCCTATAGGAAACAGCTCTCACTTGCAAAGGAATCTACCTTTTAGCCCAGCTGATCTAATTTCTGGCTCCCTGAAATCTCATCATTACAATACAGTGTATTTGGTTTTCCCTCTTTCCTATTAGGAACTTCAGTCTCCCAGAGCTGTTACTGAGACATGCTGATCACACCAGCCCTGCCCCTAACTTTTGCTGAGTCTGTAGAAGCTCAGCATATCCCAAAGCCAGAAAAACTTGTTCCTGCTGGAAGACATCTGGTCCACTGCACAGCAATAGTTGTGAGCACGCACTGTCCTCATTTCAGCCATGCAACCTTCCATGACAGGGATGTGCTATACTTACACAGTTTTTTTCTCCAGGCTTTGCAAATTTCCTTTAATGTTGTTGTATGCAGCTGATCGGGTCTTTAGGTCTGTTTCTATTTGAGTCACTTGCTAAAATAAAGTAAAAAAAGTGAGTCAACTCAGTGCTTGAGGTGCTGTCCTCACCATCCTCCTGCTACCTCTGCGCCTTAATGCAAGGACACAGCTGTCAACCTCTCATAAAACCACCTGGTAATGGCCAAGAGGGACCTCATGTCAGAGCTCCCCTGTGCCAAAGGCCTCTGCAGAAAGTTGGATTCAATTAGCTGATGCTGTGTGTGTTATAGCTGTGCCTATGGAGCAAGTTCAAGGTTTCATTTGTTATCTAGATTGAGCAACGCATCATGCCTTCCTGAATGGATTGACAGTGTAAATAATTCATCCAGCCTGCAATGTGTTTGATTTAGTGTCAGGCCAATGATTTTACAAAAGCATGGAGAATAAAACAGCAGTATATAAAACCAATAAAATATTACAATGAAAGGGATTAAAGTACAAAAAGCCTGACGGCGTCCTCTAGTAAATGTGATGAAGTGCCATATGCTTATAGACTCGATAGGTTTAAATATATGTATCATTATTATTACAGTAGAAATTAAAATAATACCCACTGCTTCAGTACAAAGCATATGCTTGTGAGCCTATTCCTGGCCAAGGCAAAGGCAATGCTCTCACCGACTGCTGTGAGAGGAGGGACAAAAAGTGCCAAAAGACATGCTTCCCCATACTGACATCTTAAAATTCAGAGCACAATTTACCTTTGCTAATGCTTCTGATATATTCTTCAGGGGCTGCTTTATGGGATATTTGGCCATGTCCCATTCAAACCGTGTCAGGTAGCTAATTAGGTCAACTGGAAACAGAAAGAGATGCATTAAAGCCGATGGCTTACCAGATGGCAGGTCAAAGTTTGGGTAGTAGTCCCCAGCCATAGCCTAGGCATAGCTTTCATGAACATTAGAGATGGTAGTGCACAAGAAGCCTATCTCTGAAACATCATAGAAATTTGATCTAGATCAAATCTGCACAGATCATATGCCAAACCTAATCATCTTTCAAATATACCTAAACATAGAAGCGGAACCAGAATTTTTTCTTCATTACACCTAAGCATATTGAACAAGCATTACTATAAAATTAGCTGTATCAGCAGGACGCAGCGGTGTACAGATATTCTTCTTCACTGCCGAAACAGCTTCATGTAATCTCAGTCTTGATTATTGCAATAAGCCTGAATTTAATCCTGGCAAGAACTCTCAGAAAAATACTTTGTGCCCAGGGCCAGCAGTAATACTCGGGGTTGGTCAGAGTTTTATCAAAGGTATTAAGAGTGTAGCTGATGCCATTTCTCTGTAATTCAGTAAAGTGCTCACCAGAAATGAAACCAATTTAGGTGGAATGGTGAATTCCTCATTGACCTTGCACACA
Organism: Dromococcyx pavoninus; assembly: GCA_033558185.1. Taxonomy (NCBI): domain Eukaryota; kingdom Metazoa; phylum Chordata; class Aves; order Cuculiformes; family Neomorphidae; genus Dromococcyx; species Dromococcyx pavoninus. The sequence goes on from JAUMJL010000212.1 coordinate 4,776,918, forward strand.
GAGCTCCCCATTTCACACAAAGCCTTATGGCATTTCTCTAAATGGATAAATCCAGTCACGGCATCCAACACTAGAAACTCACAGCAAGGCTTCATGCATGCAACCCCAAACAAGGCACCTTTACACCACAGGAAGCCATGGCTTCTTTCTAGAATCGAGGGGACATGACAAATATGACACCCGCCTAGCACCTAGAACTGCATCATGCTGATTCACTCCGTTTGAAGACCAAGGCTTCTTAACATCAGAAAGCATTAAGGCCTGGTACATTATGGAACCAAATAAGGAATTCTCCTCTAGAAGTCATGAAATCAGACAGCTCTTTTCCTGAGTGCCCTTACGATACCAAATACTCCCCTGTGTAGTGTTCTCGGACACTATGGGATGGGATAAAGTCATGCATCCTGCCACAACAAACAGCAGAGCTGGGACTGTCCCCCTGCAGGGCAGGGAGGCTGGTGGAAAGCAGCAGGCAGGGTCTTGATGTCTAGGTACAGAAGCCAGAGACACATCACCTACAGGGCAGGCTTCCTTTCAAACCAGGAAAATAAACATGGTGAATATATGGGAAGTTGCTCTGGGGACATGGGTAGTAAAACAAGTTCCAAGTAAAAGGAGGGGCACGTTGGGGCCATTTTGGTGCTCTTCACTACATTGTCAGGAGTTAGTTCATTCCCACATTGAGGTCTGAGCATAATTTCTTGTGGGTTGGTCTTCCAGGGTGTGGGGAAAATGTTATGAACTAAGATTCATGAGAAGGAGTGTGAAAAGTTGTGTAATTGCCATACTGCCAGGCTGAGGATACTGCCCTGTCTGGTGTGATACCGAATACCCTTGACAGGAGACTGCTATCCTTTCCATGGGCTTCTCTCACCCCACAACAGAGTCGGTTTACCCTATTAGATTTCCAAACTATGGAAAGTCTTATGTTAGAAGGAAACAGGCTTCTTATCAATGGATAAACTGCCTCAGAGGCGGACAGCACTGACATGGTGGTGTTCTCCTCCTCTTTCTTTGAAAACCAGAGCTGTGTAAAACTCCTCCACATCCAACGGACAGGAGTCACATGGCAAAGATCTATTCCTTCCTGATAAGGTTTGATGGGGAATCAGCAAATTCTCCTGCACAGGAGGGATGTGGGAAAGGGGCAAAACTGCAGAAGGCAGGGAAAGGCATCACACAGCTCCTATGTGCGCAGTTTTCTGGCAGTGCTTGCTTGTGGGGGGAAGGCAGGGAAGTAAAAAATGCTTGAGCAACAAAGTTCATGGAGCATTTTCAGCACAGGGTACGCGACACAAGGTTTTCATCCTGTTGTCTCTCATCCAAGCTTTCTTGCATAGGCTTTGCTAAATTTAATGGGAATGAAACCTGCAAAGAGCAAGGTATTACTTGGTTGTGCAGAGGAACAGTGTATTCACAGGCTCTTTAAAGACAGACACTGACCTATTTATAGCCAAGGAGATATGAAAGGTCCCTGAAGACCTATACATGTCCTTTCTATCCCCAGCAGAATTCAAATGTTAGGCAGCTAAACACAGCATGAGTTCTCAGCCTGTTTTACAAGTTCACTCCTGAGCAGTTGCTCTGGCACTGGTGCAGTTCAGTTAAGCATCCTGACCTTAGGGATGGACAAACTGTTGTGAACACACTAGCAGAACTGAGCTTAAAATGACAAGCAAGCCAAGCACCCCAATGCTCCTGGAATGGCAGCTCTCATGTATGGAACCTGTGAAGTCTCTTCTAAGAGACTTTCTACCTTCCCCAACAGACTCATGGCTGCCCAGGAACTCCATGGCCTGAATCTCTCCCAGTTCTGATTTACTCATCCAGCTCTAAGGCGCAATGTTAAATACTTTCCCTTCTTAACGCTTAATTCTTCAAAATTGTTACTTCCCATTTTACTTTTTTTGAGCTCATTATAAAGAATGGAATTATTCTACCACTCACTAAATATTAAAATTCATTACTACAAATGGAAAAGAATTTGGCCCAAATCTTTGAAGAAAAGCTTTACTTGCATTTCACATTTTTCATTCTATCAATCATAAGCAAGAAAGCATTTCCTGCTGTTGTGATACTACTAAGATTCCCTTTATTACAGAAACACATCATCTTTCTATGAAAGACACCTCTACATGGCTGCTTCCAGCTTTTGCCCACTGGAGAGTATTGTGTGTGTTCACTTAACTTAGAGCACTGTATTTTCTAGTAGTTTGCATTTTTCTTTACACAAATCTTACAAAAAAATTGTTAGATGCATAGCCACCATCTTTATCAGTTTGTGGACCAAACTGCTGTCAGGAATATATGCAACTGAGTTAAAACCAGAAAATTTGTCTAGCATAACTTAAAACAAAATTTTAGTTGGGATGGTCCAACAGTCTGAAATGAGACCATGCAGCAAGAAGTTGTGTCTTATAATTTTGTTTCTGATTTCACAAACTGGAAGACGTCTTCAATTTTAGGGTCATTTTGCTAACATGAAAGCAGAGGAGGAAGAATTCTTACAGCAAAGTTGTTGACGCTTATGAAGAATGACACTGGGGAGCCCTCATCTACTAAAGCTGACTCTATTATTTAAGATGTAGTCAATAATCTTGGAAATGTCTTAGTTTAGTATGATGTGTTTGGATGACCAAATCCAGACAGAGGACAAAAATCAGTAACACATACAAATAATGTCTATGTCCTTCTATTACAACACATGCAAAGTTGATAGGAAAGGAAAATTGTGGAAAAAGAGGAAATAAAGGAAATAAGCAAAACCTGTTGTTTCTCAAGTCATAGGGATATCGTGATCAAGCTACGAGGCTGTTACTTGAGAAATCCATCGTAACCTGATCACTGTATCTCTACAACCAGAACAAGACTTGTTTCTAGCACTAATGCACACAAATGCATGCTTGTAACAACACTGCAATCATCAGTCCTCAACATACTTTTTAGACATTTCATTTTATCCTTTTGCCCTGAAACACAATAAGTGGGATATTGTACTTGTCAAGCAGTTGCACTCATCAAATGTCAGTCATATCATGCAAGGAGGACCCTTCTAAAAGAAATTACTCCCCATCCATTACTCATACAGTACAACACTGGAGACAGTCAAAGGCTGATGGAGTGCGCACTATTAGTTTAATTAAGGCCTCATTCTATAAGCCTGTAATTAGCATGTGTAACGCATCCGATTCTGTTGCACTTTTCCAAGATAGCTGGGGAGGAATTTTCTCTGAAAAATACTCAGCGTCTAAAGAATGCAGGGACCTAGGAGCCATCAGTTTGTAAATGTTAATTTTGTCCTTGACACAGGCTCCCAGTAGGGCCTTGACTACCATACTAGATAATAAAGGGGGAAAATAAGTTCATGTAGGTTATAAAAACACCATATTGCCTACTTAGAGGTGCTGCAGGAGAGCATACAGTAAGGTAGCGGGCTCCCACGGCCCTCTGTCATGTCAGAAGTGTCCCTGCCATCACTGCCTGCTCTGCTCTGCTCTGCCACACAGCCGCTGCCATCCAGGGCAGAACACCATGGGAGGGCATTTCCTCCTAACACAAGTGCATGTCCTGCCAGACCCTGGCATGGACTTGTGAGTGCAACCCCAGCTATACATATTGAAGCTGAGGTGTCAGAAGTCCACAGTTAACAATGAGATGTATCCTGGCACTGCAGGAGGGAAGGCAGATAACTAACAGATAACTGAGAGATGTCATGCAGCCATACAAGGAAGATTTAGCTGCCTGTAAGAGATAAGCCCATACAGGGCATAGAAAGGTGCATAGGAAGGATGCCTCCTGCTTTCTTCTTCATTCCTTAGCTCTGGTGTTAGAAACTACTTCAGTCCTAGACACCAAGTGCTCTCTTGGAAGCAAAGTTGGCAAAGGTTCTGATAACTTTGAGAAAAATGGGACCAAGCTGAATGTATTCCTAAGAAATGCTGCTGATGGTTGTCCTTTCTAATGTGTGAATGTTTTGATTCTACATGTTTGTATTCTGAAGCTAACACAGGCAGCATCAATGCATTCAAATATCCACATTCAGAGCACCTACCTCCATTGGCCAGAAGATTTTCCTGGACTTTATCTTTTGAGTCCTCCATAACTTCTCCTATGTACTGAGCTATTTTCTTTATTATGCTTAGGTGTAACAAAAGAAACTTGGTTAGTGAAGAAACAAAATGGATACAAAACAATTGCCACAATGATCTGCTAAATATGGAGATGCTCAAACAAAACACTTTTGAAGCAAGGCAGGTTAATATGCAAATCAAATGATCATAAACAACCCATAGCATATCGCAGAACTAAATATTTTATTTCTAAATACACTGATCTCCACAAACACGTAGGTAATATCAGCTCTTCAGTGCTCCAGACTTCCAGAAGACCAAGGTTCAGTCTTCTGTACACTCATGATACTCACAGTAAAAAACAGAAGGCAAGAAACCCATGTTTAAAACTCTAAAGGTGATGGAGGAACAAGAGGCTACATACAGACTAACACTAGCTGAAAATGCTAAATAAACCCTTAGAGTTTGCTGAGACAAGGTTCTTGCAAAATACTCAGGGGAAAATGACTATGTTCTCTTGTTTGACAGGGAGAATTTCCTTCGCATTCCTCTTCTTTAGGGGACTCTTTCTCTCTTCCCTTTAGCATGGTGGACAAGCACTCCTTTAAGGTGCAGGAAGTCTAGATTCAAATCCTCCTTCTGGAGAACACTGACGCAGAAACTTATTCTTTGCTTATTTTAAAAATGGATTAATCAAGTCCCTCCAGCAATAAGTACCCCTGGATCTATTCAAAGTACCTCTCTCATACAGACCCAGAGCCTTACTGGTTGTTCTAGTATCCTTCCGTACTCAGAATTCTTTATGGATTTTCATCTTCAGTTCCCTAACCGTTTCAGGTTGACTACAACTTGTAAAAAATGCTACAGCTAAGAAGTATCTGTCTGTCATTAAATTGGCAGATACATGAAATGGAAACAATCCCTGATGTGGTGACAGGCAGTGAAGCATAGTGGTAGGCTTCTTCTCCCTTTCTTTCCTTACAGAGGGGAGACTACTACAGCTGCAGATGAGCCGGAGACTGAAACGGAACCTACAGTGTTTGGATAATGTGTCTTGTGACATGATGTGGCTTTCACGAGCTCAGCAGAGGGACATCAGGCCAGGTACAGATACCACGAGAGCATCAGAGAAAAGCATTTTCTTTGCTGTGCTGCAAAGCAGATATACAGGCAATTTAAAAGCAGCAATTCATAGAAGTAAAGATTCCTTCTGTCTCCATTCCCATGAAAGAACTCACAGTCTTTGGAAAGGTTTTCCAGTCCTGCGACAGGGAGGATAAATCTGAGATTGCTGATGCTGCCAAGAATGCAGCAGTGAGAATCCCTGCTGTTTGGGGTGGCTTTTCCAAGGGCCTGAGCTGCTTTCATTTTTCTGCTGAGTGCAGCTATGGCCTGACCTTACAGCTGGGAGACAATCAGGTCTGGTCTCTCTCCACAAGTATAGATGGTGGGACAGGTGTATGCTCTCATGCACCCATCAGTCCTGGCTGCCCAGGCATACTTGGCTCTCTTCTAGCCCAGATGCCCCAAGGTCCCTGCGGGCAGAATCTATACACGGGGCTACAGCAATACTCTCCAGTCCTGGCTTAGTTTCTGTGTCTTCCACTCATCGGTCACATTCCCAATGCAAAGACAGAACATGTACCACCTGTGTCTGAGGCAAGCAAGAAGAATCAGACCTCCAGGGGAGCCCTATTGATAACAGTGACACCCAACAGCGAGCAGCTCTTACATACAACCCTTAAATCTCTGCCTTTAGATGAGATGAATCCCACCTTCAGCAAATATCGCGCTCAAATGATGTGTTATAAAAAGAGAGGGTTTCAGCTAAACTGCTTCAAGAAGTAGGAATAATAGCTTGTAAAGAGAATAACACCATTTAGCCTACTATTATGGCTTGAAAGACTCTCACATTTTGTTTCTGAAATTGCTGTAATGACCTTCCTTTCAAAAAAAAAAAAAGTCGTCCAACCTTCTTTAAATGATGCTATATATTCAATGGTGCTACCAGCCAGGCCTCCAAAACACTGCGGAGAGCAGAAGCCCTGCAATCTGAGGCCACTGTGGAGGCCAAATGAGGACTCAAGAGAACCCCGGGTAAGAGTGAGCGAGGGGATGATCAGCTTGAGAGAGGTCCATGCCACCACAGGGTGATATGGAAAAACACTCCGCCTCACTGCGTAAATAAATAATAAAAGTGTGTGGAAACAATAGATCCTGCAAACTCTTGCCCCTTCTCTGCTGTCCTGGCTGCAGGCAGCGCTGACAGGTTTGGGCTGCCTGGCTTTACCAGCAGCTCTGTTTATCTAGCAACAGTTCAGCAGGTAGCTGTTTCAGAGGAGCAGGAACCTAAGTGCTCAGGTCATTTGAACAGACTGTCACCCTCTGGATGACATTTACTTGAAAGAAGTGTGAGTGCTTGGCATTTTAACCCTTGAGTTACAATTTAGACTGAAACCCCTAGGCGTTTATTTAATGCAAAATGCTTTTGTACTTCCTTGTAGGACTTCTCTAAGTTGATTATTCTCTGCTATTATTCTACTCCAATGCATTTTTCTTACTTTTAACATATTTTTCTCAATTTTAATCTCATTTATTGTTCTTAATTACCTAGCTGGATAGGCAAACAAGATGAACAAGAGTCTCTACCTCAGTAGCTTATGGTTGAAGGGCATAAGCTTTTGTTTACCCCTTTGCTCCGTGCTTATGACATGTCATACAGTAAGTGTCATTACTGGCATTAAAGGGACAACTAGTGGAGTAAAGTGGTATTCAGCTTGAAAAAGGACCTGTACCATGTTGTCAAGTAAAGACAAAGGTAACAGAAGGAGACAGTGAGCCTAGGAACCTCATACTGACATTTCACTTAAAATTATCCTCCATGGTCTTACATAGATCCTATAGACGGCTTTTCAGAAGTCCCAGTTCTTCACAAAGCTGGGAATTTGTGAAGCACTTGTGAAAAACAATTCTGCATGATTTTTGGCAGCCCTCAAACCCAGATTGCTCAGTTGCCTGCCTATCTGCTGCCCTGACTAGAGACACCTTCCATCAGAACAGATAGCAGGTATTGGCACTGCCTCTTCCCAAATCTGCTCCCATCCACATTTCACGAAGAACATCTGCAGTGCGAACCAAAGCCCTGAACATGTTTTCAAATAATTTGGGGCAGGTTTTTTGGCAGGGCCACAGTGGGGAAGATTGTCTTGATGGATTAAGATTTCCTGAAACAATGCAATATGGTTTAGTTTTAGGTATTCCTGTGAGGAGCAGGGACTTGGATCCTTATGGATCCCTTTCAGCTGAAGATATTCTATGATTCTGAAAAGATCAATGTTGTATGTAACCCAGAGTGACCATTCCAATACAGCACTGTTGTAGCACCAGTAAAGTAGTAAAAAAAAAACTACTATGAAGAAATGTATTCTAGCAGTTACTTTTACCTAAACTGCCTCGTGTGGATATAAACATATTTCATCAGTGTTTCTGCCTGTGTTTGTGAAAGCCAGACAATATCTATGAAAGTAAAAAGCATATTTAGACAAGCAAATCCTATCAGTTCTCCCTGGACGAAAAAAGCAAAAAGCCCCAGAAGTAGCATATGCCTCTGTGACCAAGACCACAACTATATGTGAGATATGCTTCAAAAGCAAAAAAAACCCAAACCCCCAAACAAAAACCCAAACCATAAAACCCCAGCAGCCTGTACTTTCATTGCCTCAAAAGTAAAGTCTACTTTGTGCCATGAAGTAACTTTAAACCTGGCATTTTCTTAGCTTGCTATACTTATTGTTTGTACACCCAGGTCAGTTTGGCCGAAAAGACAATCTGGGCAATGACCAGCAAAGAGATCATGTGAGTCTCTGTAGTTTTGATACAATATGAGTCAATATTCTGATTTTCAAGGAGTCTGAAAGTCTGAGAGGGAGAGCTCCAGATTTCATTCTGAAGAACTTATTACTTAGAACTCCTATATCGGGTTGAAAATGGGTGGAAGGCTCAAGAGAAATAATCTGGGAAAATAACATCAAAGAGGGCTTCATATTTCCCAAATGCACTTTATTAATTTTAGTTTCTGGATGGAATAGGATGATGTTCTTAAAAAAAACCAAAAACCAAATAAACAAAAATAAGAACCCTTTTTAGCAGTTTCCCTTCGAGAAAAAGCTTCCCTAGCACTGCCTCTCAAACTGATGCTATGCAGATAAAACTATCACTAACTGAATTAATCCAAATTGAAAGGAGTGGTTCTTTCTTCGTGATGACTCCATGACAATCAACACAAGGGTTACACAAAGCCTATCCACTTTAGTCCAGTTGTAGTCCAGGCTGAACTGAGTCAGACCGAGGTGAACACAAGGACATACCGTCCCATAAATACAATGTCTGTTTCGCAGTTGTAGGTAGTAAATAAGATCTATTTTACCTTTCAGCAAAGCTATCAAGTTTTCCCAACTCATCTGACAGACCAACAAGAGCATCCAGTGTCCCCACCTGTGCAAAAGATGAGAAGTAGGTGAAAGATGCAAAAGTCTGCCTAAGGCTTCTGTTGGCAGAACTTCATTTATCAGAGGAAAGGAGTAGACATTCCTTTACCCAAGACCTAGGGCACAAAAAGTCTTTTCCCATAAAGGAAAATATGTATGTGTAGTCTCAAGATTACACATCAGTGTCTTCCTTCCTGTTTTCATTCCTGTATCATCAAGTAGCATGAACTGCTTTTACATGATAAAATAGTGACTAGAAATGCACACGACATGCATACAAGCAAAATCAGTGTACTGAGAGAACCAAAGGAAGAAGCACTTATTAAAAAACGGGTCTGTGTTTGTGTTCTTAGCTATAACCAAAGACTAAGCCTCTCACAAAGCCATTTCTTGCAAGACCAACATCTGCTTTTTGTATGACTCTGTCACAGTCATAATCTTATGCTTATGATATTGCAATATATTGCCAAAACTTTTCTTGTAATCTTGCCAGCTCAACATTATGAAGGGTCCAACTGAAGGAGAAGAAATTAATTTTACATAGAACAATTAGAAGCATATTAATGGACTGGTTGCATCTTTAAGTACTGCAATTGCTTTATTTCCTTTGACATTAATGGACTCACACCAATGCTGGCTGGGTAAGGCCTGTAGAGGGTAAAATCCAGCAATCTCAGGTGCACATGCAAAAAGCACTATTCCCAGTTTGAAACATTCATGTGAAAATTCACTAGGTTATTATCTGAGAACAGGCCATGCTCCCCTTTTACCTGCATCCTTATGTAATCTTACAGTTCAAGTTATAACTGCTAACAATCTTCTTGGATTAAAGCCAGATCCTGGATGCACTAAGTTTAGGTTTGCTAAGTGATGGGTGATGGCAACTCCCCAGGGAACCAAATATGTGGTAGCTCCAATGACTTTAATGCAGCATGTTTGCATTTTTCATAGCCACAAGAGAAATGAAAATAAGGTGCAGGTCTCAGAAAACATAAAGAAGACATAAAAAAATGGATTCATACTCTTCCTATTGATATGGTGATATGAAATGGGCTAATGTAGCTGAATATACACATACACCCATTTCCCAAGGACTATTGTGCATTATAGTTTTTTCTGTCAGCAGTCTTACTGGCGTGGTTAAAATACTTAGCTACTCCCTGTGCATTAGTGAACAGAGATTTACAATGCTGTATGACTTTCATGACTGGGAGCAAATGGTACAGCAAATGCAATAAATTAGTTATTAAACTGGTCCTCATCATGCCTTATAAATATATCCTTACATGTGAAGGTCAGCTTTTCTCTCTGATCAATTTTCAGTTGACTGAACACAAATCATTCCCTGACTGCAATTTTCTTCAGTCCTCTGCCTACTATCACAAAAGATAAATCCCATATTTATCCCAAAAGTCTTTAGTCCTGGCTAACGGTGCTCTGCCATTCATACCCAAACCCTTTCCCTGTTTACCTTTAAGTCCGGAATATGGAATTTGCTGTTGCTGGACAGGTTGGATTTAGACGTCACCGCATTCATCCTCTCCCATGCCTGCAGATTTGTTTTATCTCCTGGGGCAGAAATTAGCCAGAACTCTGACATGATCTAAATATTGTCCCTTCACTCCTTGTCACTGTAGAAACACAAAGCAGTTAAGAGGCTAAAAGAGTGCCACACAAAACAGGCTCTTTCCAAAGAACAGAAAAAGTTAGAACAGATTAATGATTTTTCTTTTCAGAAACCCAAGGAGAGAGTGTCTGTCCTGTGTCTCAGGCTGAAATGAAACATGATCTTCTCCAGAATGTCACGGAAAGAGTGGGGCTGTTCCTCCTTTCTCAGGATTGTTCCATCCAGTTTCTGAATGAAAAACTGAAGCTTCCTCCTCCCATTTGCCCTCTCAGTGTGTTCTGTTCCCCACTGCACTGTAAGCTCAGTCTCCACTGTGGAGTTCGGGGACTTCACTAAACCATTCAAATGTAATTAAGGAATTCTCTTTCATAAATATCGTCTTTCAAATTTTTGAACACTTGTAGGGAAAAGTGAAAGCAAGATGTAAAATGATCTCTGCTGAACATACAGGCAGCAAAACATGCCACTGGAAAGACAGAATACTGCTTTCCCCTGGGTTTTTCTTCCCAGGTTGGATAGAAAGGAGCCGGAGGAAGGCAAGTTGCAGCAGAACAACACAGATATAACAGTCGCGAGAATCCACGCGGGACAACTACTCCGATGTCAACCGAACAGATCAGGGCAGGACAGGGAAAAGCTGAAATCACGCACTGCCGGTGGGATGGGGGGGATGCTGTAAGCACCAAGGCATGCTGCCGGCGGGATGGAGGGAATGCTGCCGGCGCCGGGGGACGTTGCCGATGGGAGGAGGGAGGGAGGATGCTGTTGGCGGAGAGGATACTCTCAGCGGAGGGGGGATGCTGCCGGTTGGGGGGATGCTGCCGGTGGGATGGGAGGGAAAACTGCTGGCGGGGCTAGTATGCTGACGGCGCGGGGGGTGCTGCCGGTGGGATGGGGGATGATGCCGGCGGAGGGGGGATGCTGCCGGTGGGATGGCCGGGGAGGAACTACCGGTGGGGGTAAGATGTTACCGGCGCGAAGGGGATGCTGCTGGCGGGATGAGGGGAGAAAGCTAGGATGCTGTCGGCAGAGGGAGGATGCTGCCAGTGGGGGGAATGCTGCTACTGGGATTGGAAGGAAAACTGCCGCAGGGATAGGATGCTGCCGGCGGAGGGGGAATGCTGCCACCGAGGGGTTGCTGCTGGTGGGATGGGGGGGAATACGGCCGGTGGGCGGATGCTGCCGGCACAGGAGCCCTGCCGTGCCCCACCCTCGCCTTACCTCCGCGCCCCGCCGCTGCCTCCCCCGCCGCCCGCTGCTGCCGGCCCGGCGGGTCCCAGAGGGGCGGGGGGGGGGGGCAGGGTCGGGGCGGAGCGGGGCGGAGGGGCCGGGCAAGGAGAGAGGGCTGGAGTGTTGGGTGAGACAACCCCTTAAAAGCCGGTAACAGCTCTAACTCTTGCAGCTTTTCATCTTTTTGCTCTCTTTTAAACTCGGAAAAATCAGTATCAAGCTGGAGAGTGTCCAGAGTAGGCCACAAAGCTGGTGAAGGGTTTAGAGGAGAAATCGTATGAGGAGCGACTGCAGTCACTTGGTCTGTTCAGCCTGGAGGAGACTGAGGAGAGACCTCACAGCAGCTTATTGCTACGGGGAGGAGGAGGAGCAGGCGCTGACCTCTTCTCTCTGGTGACCAATGACAGGACACGAGGGAACGGCAGGAAGATGTCCCAGGGGAGGATTAGGTTGGATGTTAGGAAAAGGTTCTTCACCCAGGGGGTGGTGGAGCACTGGAACAGGATGCCCAGGGAAGCAGTCACGGCACCAAGGCTGACAATATTCAAGAAGCACTTGGACAATGCCCTCAAACTCGTGGTGTGAATGTTGAGATTGTCCTGTGCAGGGACAGGAGTTGGAATCGATGATCCTTGTGGGTCCCTTCCAGCTCTGGTCCATTCTGTGATTCTATGATCTGTGATTATGTTAAATAACACATTTATTTTCATTAAACACGAGATGCCTAAGGCAAGTAGGTAGGTTTTGGAATAAATAAACAAACTTTTAGGAAATTCTTGTATCTAGGACTTCTCTGAGTGCTTTATTTAACAAATACTCAAGTGGTGCAGGAGCCTGCAAGGTAGCAATGCTTCCTCCCCTGGTGATACCTCTTCCGTGGCGAAATATAGTTATGGCCTTTAGTCCTTACTGAGTTTTGAGTTTGCTGTATGTTGCCTTAAATTTACTCAAAATACTGGGAGTGTTTCATAGCTCCTGTAAAGTAATGTCCTGCAGACCCTTCTAAACCAGACGTGCTTGAATAGAGACAAGCGTCTGAACTCGTAGAGCTGTTGTCTTGGAGGGGCATCTCTGCACATGGGAGTTTATCTCCCTCCTACAGAGCATGTGGTGCATCTGGTTCTCATTTTCCAACTGAGTGCTCTAACCGTTATGCTGTAATATAGCACTGGGGCAATATCTATCAGTGTTTTATTTTCTTCAAAAGACAGTGCATTTACATTTCATGAAATCTCACAATAAATTAAACAAGAAAGATGATCTTGTTTTTCCACACAATCTGTCCTAAAATGAGAGGGTCTGAGTTGCCTAGGCGAGGCAGGCCTGGTCGTGCACAGAAGCAGACCTCATGACGCCTCCAAGAACCTTAAATGAAGATCCCTAATGGGTTTAAGTACCTCCAGCACTAGGCAGAAGCAGGTAACGGAAGACATCCTGAATCACAGTCTTGGTCTTGGACTGTTTCATCTAAATCATACTTTAGGTAGCTAACCATACAGGTGAAGCCCTTATACTCTAAATTTACAGATGCTTTAGATTAGCCAAGGATTCATCTTCCTTTGCTTCTCTTTAACATTTTTAGTGATCTATAAAAGAGCAAAATGTGTGGAGGAGGAGAGCCTCTACTGTAAGCTCTCCAGAAAAAAACACACTGAGAAAATTTGTAGCTGAAAATAACCACTCTATGATGGATTTTTGCTTGCTTGCATTAGTTTATTTTTTTCCTTTCTAGGTTAATTAAATATTCAGTGCTCATAACTGTGATCATTCTAGTTCTCTTCAGTCGTGTCTGCAAGGACACAACAAAGAACTTTTCAGAAGTTATGCAAAAAAACCTAACAAACGTGTGATGGCATTCACAGAAATAGTGCTAATTGTTTAACCTTCCATTTTTTTGTTTCTTTAGACTATATATTTTAATTATGAAAACATAATAAGCTGATGTTCAAGTATGTACATAATATGTTTCTACCCAAAGGCTAGTGATCTGAAAGGTATAGTAAACCTTATCATCTAGAGAAGGCAGTTCTTTTCAATCTCAGACCAAGCACAGAGCTTGCATTTTGTCGTTGCTGCAGTCTCAAACCACAGAAATACTTTGCATGATTACTTTTAGAAATGTTATGTTCTCATAAGCTTCTTAAATTTGTGTCAGTTGTCACTAGTGCTAACAGATCAGAAATGTTACTTGCAGCAGTGGCAATGGCTGTTGGGGATGCTTCTGTATGCATGGATATTACAATGAATAAAGTAAAATCCAAGCGGAAAGATTGTCACATTTCTAGATTCTGCAATCATAGAATCATAGAATCTTCTGGTTGGAAAGAATATGGAGATCATCAAGTCCAACCGTACCCATCTTCTGCTAAACCATGTCCTTCAAAAACTCATCTACCAGCCTTTTAAACATATCCAGGGATGATGACTTGACCACCTCCCTGGGCAGCCTGTTCCAGTGCCTAAACACCCTTTCAGTAAAGAATTTTTTCCTAATATCTAGCCTGAACCTCCCCTGGCGCAACTTATGGCCATTTCCTCTTGTCATATCATCTGTCACTTGAGAGATCAACACTCGTTCTACTACAGCCTCTTTCAGGCAGCCGTAGACAGCGATGAGGTCTCCTCTCAGCCTCCTTTTCTCCAAACTACACAACCCCAGTTTCCTCAGCCGCTCCTTGTAGGACTTGTTCTCCAGCCCCTTCACCAGCCTCGTTGCCCTTCTCTGGATGCACTCCAACACCTCAATGTCCTTCTTGTACCGAGGGGCCCAGAACTGCACACAGTACTCGAGGTGTGGCCTCATCGGTGCCGAGCACAGGGACAAAATCACCTCCCTTGTCATGCTGGTCACACTGTTTCTGATACAGGTCAAGATGCCATTGGCCTTCTTGGCCACCTGGGCACACTGCTGGCTCATATTCAGCCGGCTGTCAACAAACACCCCCAGGTCCTTCTCTGCCAGGCAGCTCTCCAGCCACTCTTCCCCAAGCCTGTAACTCTCCATCGGGTTGTTGAGTCTCCGGTGCAGGACTCGGCATTTGGTCTTGTTAAACCTTGTTAAACAATACATCTTCTTTCCTTCCTAAATGTTTTCATTGAAGTGATGTCATTTTTCTGTTTTGGTTTTTTTTTTCCTGTAAAAAATCACGCTTTGGTTACTTTTAGTAAAGTGGGAAATATTTTCCTATTTAACTTATTGTTTTAATAGATCAAAGAAATACGATGCAATGCCCAAGCAATGTCCTACTGAATGTTTTTTATTATTACATTTTCTGCTTTTACTGTGAGTTTTAAAACTTTTTTTCTCCCGTTTTACATTTTTTAGGCTGGGTGAAGCAGCACTGCACGTGGAGGAGGGAAGGAGCATGGAGCACCACATGCCATGGGACACAAAGAGTGTGCTGTGTGCCCTGGCAGTAACACAGCTACGGCAGCTTGTGTCTGCCCTGCCATTTCCCTGGCTGGTGCTGTGTGGCAGGCCATGTGATCTCAAAGCTGCCTAATTCCCTCGTGATCATCATGTGTCTTTCTGCTCCCTTTGACCCATCTGAACCTTTCTGTGACTTTGCCTGTCTCCATCTTTATGAATACTTCTTCAGATGCCACACCATGAAGCAAAACTTTGCCTCCAAACAGTCACTAAGAGTACTGAAATATCCTAAATTTCTCTAACAGATAACCAAAATTAACTACCTAGACAATTACCACATTGATACTAACGGGAAAGCTGATGTTGTAAGCTTGCAAACAGCAAGTACAGAGCTGTATTTTTCCATAAAACAATTCATACATTCATTACGTGCATTACCTGTTTAGTTTTCTAGTGAAGTGTGAGGGTTTTTTCCCCTTGGCTTAGGAAAAAAACTTTAAATCCTCTTTCCTAGTCCTGTGTGGTTTATTTTTATTGTAGCAATATATTTTAAATTATAATGTAAAACATTTCAATGAAGGAACTCTTAAATAACTTCACAAAAGGTAATAAAATGTTATTTAAATGAAAACATTTTCCTGTGTACTTTTAAGGTTAGTGCACAAACTACTTCTTTATCATAATCCCTTAGCTATGTATCTATTTCTTAATTATGTTAAAGAATATTGGAATATTGATTATTGACTCTATCTGTACTGTGAAGTGCGGTAGAAACTTCTTCATGAATTGCTTTTATACACTGTATGTGAAATATTATTTCAATGTGAATATACCTGACAACTCATACTTAACATAATCATACGTATGTATGTGCTGTCTCGTTATCTATAAAATCACCAAAGGTCACATTCAGTTTGCTTATCACCATGTTGTTTCAGAACACTGTACAGCCATACCTGTCACCAGGTAACAGACACAACAAATTCTGACGCTAGAAAAATGAAAGAAAAAGCAAGCAAAATTATTTGCTCTTGGTTGAAAGCATCCTATTTGCAGTTAGTACACCCACCTGCTCATTTATATTCATCTGAATGGAAAATCTAAAAGTGTATCATACTACATGCAACAAAAATCCATTATACACAGAAAGCAAAATGCTTTGTCAAAAACCTTCTGCATCATTCAGATTTTGATTTTTTTTAGTCTGTAGTAATTGTAGCAGGCAGACTGAAATTTTAGTGGTCAACATTCTAGTTAGTCTTTTCTCCTTTGATTTTCTAAGAAGTCTTAAATGTATGCCTGTCAAGGCTCAGATTTCTTGGATTTGCCTGAGAACTGAATACAAAAAAGTAATTTGAAGCAACTTGAAAAAAAAAATTTTCTTGCTGTGCAGCCAGGTCTCTGGTTTCTACCCCTTTTATATCAGGTTTAGTTAAATGCATCTGGGGTACAGACAAGAGGGTCAGGAATCCTTGGGCAGTCTCACCTAAAGAAAGTCACATCATTCTCCAGCCTGTAAGAATCTCCAAAGTTTCATACCCTTAAGAATTCTTTGTAAGTTTAGTCCTCCTGACTCTGCCTAACGCCTTTTGAGGTGCCCCTGGAACATCCTTCCTGGCCTTCAGCTGCTTTGCCAGGATGACACTGGTGTTCTGCACATCTAGTGCCACACCACACAGTCTTCTGTGGATGTCTGGGATTCCTTAGGGCTTCCTTAATGGCACACAACCTCTATGTGCAGACATACGAATTCAGCTTTAAATGTCTATTAATAGCTAGTGATGGCCTAAGTAATTAGACAGTGAACCTAGACATGATTGAGCTCACCTCCAAGAAGACACCTTCCAGCTTCAGCGCTACTCAGGCTTCATTAACTGCATTTACTAGGAATGAAATTCAGCTGCCTGAGCTTCTAGTGCCACTTGAGATGGACTTCTTGCACATGCTGCTTGACCTCCAGCTCATGCTGCAGAGGGCATAGGTTTTCCATAGGTCTTTTTTCAGCTGCATCTCAGTGTCCCGGATAGTATACGGCACCTCAAATGCCACTAGACAACCTATATTTAAGCAAGCGAAGCCTTAGCTTTCTGAAATAGGAGCTTACACATCTAGCACCAATATACACACCTATATTTAGGTATGTTAATTTCCCATGAATCTGAACTACAGCGCCCTCTAATATGGACTAGAACAGAGTCCTTTCTGGTCATGATGTTGGCATCACCATTATTGAAGTACATCATCCAGGGAAAAACAAACTAAGAGTTATTTGAAACTGCTTCAATCTGCCTCTTGTACCAGACGTACCTATTGTTGCAATAAGTATTTGGTTTTCACTTTTTCTTGAGGATGTACAAGGTCCAATATCAAAAAATTTGAGACAGCCCCTGTAACTATTTTTATTTAACAAATTAAGAAAATCAACCACAATCTCCTTCAAAATAGTTCCCTTCTGGGTTGACACACAGCTGCATATGATGCTGCCAACATTCAAAACAATTCCACAGATCATCTTCTGAAAGGATGTTTAAGATCTCCTCTCATTTTTGCTTTCACATCTACTAACAAAAAATGGGTTCCTTTGGACATCAATATGATATTTGAAATCTCTTCACTGTAAGCCTTAGTCAATAAATGAAAAGTGTGTGTCAAGGATATCTTCAGTTTCACAAGAAACTTGATGTTAACTCACTGTTCACTCTTGCACATCAACATTTTCCAACCGAGGATAAGAAAACATAGAATCATAGAATAGTTTGGGTTGGTATTTCAGTTCCGACCCCCTGTCATGGGCAGGGACACCTCCCACCAGCCCAGGCTGCTCAACACCTCCAGGGAGGGGACATCTGCAGCTTCCCTGGGCAACCTGTGCCAGTGCCTCACTGCCCTCATGTGAGGAATTCCTTCCTAATGTCTAATCTAAATTTTCCCCCTTCCAATTTAAGCCATTCTCTCTTGTCCTATCACCATATGGCCTTGTAAAAAGTCCCTCCCCAGCTTTCCCGTAGCTCCCCTTCAGGTACTGGAAGGCCACTCTGAGGTCTCCACGGAGCCTTCTCTTCTCCAGTCTGAACAAGCCCAAATCTCTCAGCCTGTCTTCATAACAGATGTGCTCTCCGTTGTTCTGCCACAACCAGCGGCGTCGCCAAAGCTTGCTTTCTCATGCATGCGCACCCCTCCCTAGGAGAGGGAGTTGCTTCCTCTATGTGAGAAGCAAGTGCCAAAGCCGCCGCCGCCCGGGCTGGCCCCTGCCCCTCATTCCTCCAGTGCTCCGCCCCATCCCGCCCCGCTTGCTGGCTCCTGGGCCCCGCCCACGCCTGCACGTGAAATCAGCCGCGAACGGAAGCACCCCGCTTTCCGCTTCCGACTCCTGCCCGGAAGAGGAGGGAAGTGCCGCGCCATGCAGGTTTCCAGCCTCAACGAGGTGAAGATCTACAGCCTCAGCGCCGGCAGGAGCCTCCCGGAGGTGAGGGAGCGAGGTGGGGCGCAGGGCTGAAGGCGCTTGGGACTGCCGTGGGCTCTGAGTCCCGGCTCCAGCCGGGTCAGAGCTGCCCCTGTCTCCCTGCGCCGCTGTCGAGGGCCGGGATCACTCACTGAAGCGACTTTTAAACCCTAAATGCAGTTTGAATGCGTGCATCTCTGACTGCGCGGGTGTTGTTCCGCTGATATAAAAGCAGTTGCTATTACAAAAAGTGGGATGTTTTGATTTGAGCTAAAATTAGAGTTAAGTTTCGTCTAAGTAGTTGTATTTTTTTGGAAGTTAAACAGAATGTCCCTTTGGAAGCATGTTTTTCTGATAGCATGCTTTTTAAAATAGTGTTTTTTCAGACGCTGTTTAATGAAAAATGTTGCCATCTTGCATTCAGTTCTGAACAGAAGTATTTTGCTGGTTTTGGTATTTCTGTAGGTAAAATCACAGAATCACAGATTGACCTGAGTTGGAAGGGACCCACAAGGATCAAGTCCAACTCCTATCCCTGCATAGGGCAATCCCAACAGTCACACCATGTGTATGAGGGCATTGTCCAGATCCTTCTTGAATATTGTCAGGCTTGGTGCCATGACTGCTTCTCTGGGCATCCTTTTCCAGTATTCCACTGGAAGAACCTTTTCCTAACATCCAACCTAACCTTCCCCTCGCACATCTTGCTGCCATTCCCTCGGGTCCTCTCACTGGTCCCCAGAGAGAAGAGGTCAGCACCTGCTCATCCTCCTCCCCTTGTAAGGCAGCAGCAAACTGCAATGAGGTCCCTTCTCAGTCTCTTTGTCTCCAGGCTAAACATACCAAGTGACTTAAGCTGCTCCTCATATGATTTTTTTCTCTAGACCCTTCACCAGCTTTGTGGCCTCCTCTGGACACTATCCAGTAGTTTGATGTCCTTTTTATACTGTGGCTACCAAAACTGCACCCAGTACTGGAGGTGGGGCCGCAGCAGTGCAGAGCAGAGTGGGACAGTCACCTCCCTTGACCAGCTGGCAATGCCGTGCTTGATGCACCCCAGGACACTGTTGACCCTCTTGGCTGCCAGGACATGCTGTTGGTTCATGTTCAACTTGCCATCAACCAGAACTCCCAGGTCCCTTTCCATAGGACTGCTCTCCAGCATCTCACACTCCAGTCTCTGTGTATATCCAGGGTTGACTGGATACAAGGTCACACAGAGAACTGGCTCCAAAATTTCAATTAGCAGAAATTTGACTGTTGTGAAGTTCATAATAAAATTAAAATTAGTCTGTGGACTGTAATAGAATATGCATGAGATTTCTGGGAAAAGTTATACATGTGCATGCACGTGGGGGATATCTTCTGTCCCAGCTCTTGTCTTGTTACACGTGGTTGATGGAAATCATTTTCTCATGCATCCAGTGCTGAAATAAAGGATGCTGCTTTCTAAAACTCCAAAGTGAGTCTTAGCGAGTTTATTTGCCGGCATTTTCAGTATCACCACAGAGCCATAAAAACTGCTTTGTAAGTTGTCATGGTGAGGAATGGTTAAACTGTCCAGCAGAAATTTTAAAATAATTAAGCAAAAAATAATTAATGTCTTCTACATACTTCCAGATTGTCTCAACTTTAAGCGATTCTGTGGTTCCTTTATGAGTAATGAGCTCCAGACTGTTCTATGTATTTCCTTGCAGTGGCTCTCAGACAGGAAGAAAAGAGCTTTACAGAAGCAAGATGTGGGTGAGTTTTACAGTCACAGCATCCTCAGTGATACCCAGCTGCACATCTACCACATGCAGGTCCAGAAGGAAACACTTTAGGAACTGATACAAGGAAGTTATGCGTAGCTCATATTTTAAAAACTACAAAGTTGAAGCTGCAAACAGTTGTGGTTAGAAGGCCATACTTAACTTTCTACACAGATTTGTATAAATAGAATATTACCAATATGACTTTAAAACTAAGGCATTAAATATTGCAGTCGTAGATTGTAAAGAAACTTGACAGATGAATTCCGCATATAGCTTATGATAAAGTCGAACTGTAAACTCTTCTGTTTGTGTTACACTCATCTCAGAGTGCAGGAACATCATAATTTTAGCCTGAACTTGTTATCTAAAATTAAAAGTGGCTACTTATATACCATAAGAAGCATTGTATAAAAATTTCAACCAACTAAAAATGCATAGAGTTAGCAGGAGGATGGAATACGATGTCTTAGTTGTGTGAACTGTGTGATAAGTATTTGCTACTACATTACATAATAATTCGTTAAACAGTTACTACCTCAAAATAGACAGGTATTTTGTATGAAGGCAGCCTGCATCTCAGGGGTAACAGACTGCATTAATCTGCTTATAGCATCTGGTAATTATACTTAAAATATCTTTGTATTTTAAAAGATCTTAAAAGGTATCTCCTCTATTCAATTAATACAATTTTCATAATTAATAGTTAATTTCCTGTATTCAACCTGCTTCCTTAAGAAACCATTACATTTTTTTTGACTGAAACAATAGTGTGCTACGTCTAAAAAATAATGAGTTTTTTTTCTTTGTAGATATCCGGAGAAGAATTGAACTTATTCAAGACTTTGAAATGCCCACAGTTAGCACAAAGATTAAGGTATCAAGAGATGGGCAGTATATTATGGCAGTTGGTGAGTTAACAAAGCGTCTCTCTGTAACAGAGGCTAAAAGTACTTGAAAATATTGGTTGCAGAATGATGTAGTATTTCATGTAGAATTGATAAGAGTTCATTTTTAAACATAGCATTGAATAGAATTTTGGAAGCTACGTGATAGAGTGGCTGTTTCTGTAGTGGTATTGGGAAACATTTCTTTTTAGAGTGCACGTGTTCTTGGAATCATAAAATGGCTTGGGTTGGAAGATGCTTTTGAAGATCAGCTGGTCCAACCCCTCTGTCCCGGGGAGTTTTTTAATACAATTGAAAACTGAAGTGTTTATAATACATTTAAAAATGAAATTCTTAATTGTATTTATTGTGTATACATTTGTTTGCTGTTAATAACTTCTGAACTTCATTGTTTGAATATTGTTTTAAAGGATGGAGGATAATACTACGTTTTGTAACAGTCAAAACAGGATCCCAACAGGATATTAGTAGATATTAATAGCATAAGAAGACTTGGTCTTTCAGAGTTACTGGGAGTATTAAATTCTGTGTGATGTATTTGGTATTCAGAAAAACCTACATACAAGTAGGGTGCTTTCAGGCACCAAAGACAAAAATTAGGGCGTGAAGTTATGTTACTGAGACATGTTTTTCCAGTCACAGAGACTTGGTGAGAACCAAATATTTACAGTTGAAATGCAGTAAAGTCTGTATACGTAAGACATAGTTAAGAAAAATGTGTTACTGTTTTTTTTTTTTTTAATTAAAGATCAAATTGTTCTTTCAGGAACTTATAAGCCAAGGATCCGCTGTTATGATACCTATCAGTTATCCCAGAAATTTGAAAGATGCTTAGATTCTGAAGGTTCGTATAAGCTATGGCTGTTGATACAAAACATCTTTCACATATAATTCAGGTTGGACTCAAGTAGATGTTTCCCTTCCTGTGCTGAGCAGAGACTGAATGTACTTTGGGGGAACACAAGAATCCAGAGAAAAATGTCACCTGGTCTTCATCTCTTTTTCCCTTTTCCTCCACCTTTGAAGTTCTTTCCTCTTGTGGAGCGATGTGAGGAATGTAAGATTTACCTTGATGCAATAAGTGCAGGGCTCAGAGAGTGAATGTAGCTGAAGACTGTGCTCTGTTTGGGAATGCTGTGTGGGTACAATGGCTGGGTAGCGGTCAATTCTCCCTTCTTTCCTCTTCTGTGCAGCAGTAAGTTAGGAGAGTGCTCCATGGTTGCACCATCGTTACCAAAATGAGTTCTTGGTGTTTCCCACTGAAGCCAAAGCTCAGTAGGTGAGTTACAGGGTAAAGATAGTTCCCTGAGAGTAGTTTTGTTTGTTTGTTTTTCTTGGAAAGAAGGTACTTGAGGATAGTGGTAGCATGGCCAAGGCCCTAATTACACCTTGTTTGCTACTAATTTGGAGGTAGAACAACTATGGCGAGGAAAGCAAGGAGCTGTCTAGGCAATGAGAAAGGGAGAATCTGCTTACAGTTAGACTAGGAGAGGAGGTCAGAGCTTGTGTGGTTCAAAGTTTTGGAGTGCATAGATTTGGGGAATACTGTCTGGGTTTTCTTAGTAAGGTTTGTGGTTTTTTTAGAAGACTGATGACTGAAAACTGGGATACTGGGGTGACCAAAGCAATGAGGGAATGAACATACAGTGGCAGAAGTTCTACATCGTTACAGAAGAATGAAACTGGTCTAACTGTGATGTGTGGGAAAGTGATGTGAAAAAAACCCTGAGAACTACTGAATGGGGTCAGAGAAAGGGTATTAGACCATGGTAGTGTTTCTTTACCCTGTGCCTCAGGACTACAAGGAGTCACGTTGGGTGATGGGACAGTGCTACAACATAGCAAGAGGGGAGGTGATATGGGGTAAGAGGAGAGGTAATATGGCTTCAGAGAGACTGGGGAGAGGAAGGTATGGCCAGTGAGACCCATGTTAGAAGTGTAGGAGTCATTGTAATAGTAAATGCTTGCTGATAATTACAGCCTGAAGTCTTTTTTTTTGAACTGGCATCCTATTAGACTGCGAAAATATGTTTAATTTGAAATGTAGTGTAAAGTCACTTCAGGTAACCTTAAATGAGCTACCTCATTTAAATGGAACCAATTTAGCTGAAGCAGCTGCTCCCTAATGTTTCTAACTCAGCTCATTTAAAACCAGGCAAAGTTCAATACGTTGCAATGTTCAGCAACATATTGCAGTGTTCAAGTTTGTGGGGTTTTTGAGCCTGTAAACTTTTTCTCTTGAGGTGCTGACCCCTTAGAAAGATCATGTGCGGATTTGTGCATAGCATAGTCAAACTCATGTCATTGCTTATCATCACTAACAGGTAACCAAAGGCCCATGGACCACACATTCACTGAAAACTATTTGATTAGATCCTTCCTGAGCCAATGAATACACGGTTGAATAGTGTGTTAAGAAATATGTCAAGTATACAAGAATGATAAAAAAGATTACAAGATGCTTCATATGTTTTAAAGTTTTAGAAAACTACTTATTATTTTGCAAATAAAGTTATATAATTAAAGATTTTATCACAATACCTGCATTATGCATTGATACCTGTGGGGAATACTTATATGACTAAAAGTTAGCCTGAGTGTAAATGTTTTCAGGATTTATGCCAATGTTTTCAAATAAGTTTGCTTACTTAGTTGACTTAAAATTCTCTTGCTCTCTCCTGTAGTGGTTACGTTTGAGATTTTATCAGATGATTACTCAAAGGTATGTTTAATGTTCTTAATGCATAAATGAAAAAATTGTTTAATATGTGTATTAAACTGCATTTTCATATATAGTAAAAGGCAGTCCATCAACACAACTTTTGGAACAGAATTTTTTTCAGAAAAGCAAACAGGATTTTTGTACCTTCAAAATATTGTTTCGTTTTCTTGTCTCTTTGTGTTGTAATTTCCTCTACCACTTTCAAGTCTTTTGTCGGTAGTAGAGAAAAACTTCAAATAATGGTCTATCCTACAAGCAATATAAAAATGGAATTAGTTGTTCTTTCTAGGATAACAGTTATTCACAATCCCTTGTGGGAAGTGATACACAGATACACCATTTTTGACAGGTGGAAGAGCTACAGATAAGTTAATAGCCTGATCTGTCAGTGTTATTGTAGGCATGATGAATATAAGCATATGAAGGAGGCAAAAATTGTGGAGGAAGTCTCTTTTTTCCTCCCATGAAGTGCTGTACCTAGAGGAAACAGTTGAGGTCTTAGGACCATTAGCCATTTTTCAGGCCCCATACAGGTAGCGCTTCACATTCTGTTTAGCACCTGAAAAAGTGTGTGCTTGAAAGCTGATCTGTTTTCTGCAGCTGCAGCAGTTGGTATAATAAAAGATGTTACCTTTTTTCTGTAAACTGTGCTTTTCTGATTACTCGAAGTGTTATGTTCCAAACTAAATATGAAATTTAAGCATATAATTTTGCTGATTTCATAAGGACAAATAATTTTTTCAGTTCAGTGTATTTTTAATACTTTTTTTCTGAGAAAAAGCTTTAGCTATTTTTGTTTTAATAGATATTTCAGTGTGATCAGAGACATTACCATCTAGCCTTCTAGCTTTACTCTTTTCAAATTTTTTCTCATATGAGGTTTCCAAGAATGTGCATGAATTCAAGTAGCAGAGGGTGATACAGTACTGTAGCCTCCTTCTTGTCTGTTGGTGGGAGAATGTTTCTGGTTATACAGTTATTTGGGAGACTGAGGAACACATTGTGTTCACAAATACGTTTCTGACTGGTTACGGACAGTAAGGCTTGTGTGCGTTTTCAACTGAAATTGGTTCTGTAGTAGGGCTGAGGCCTTACCTTCACAACTTAATGCAACATGATTGTCAATTTTATTTTCCTAAAACTTAGCAAACTGTAAGAAGGCAAAGCAATTTCAGGTAGCTGTCATAATGTTTTGAACAGGTTAGAAAGAAGGAACAGTATTGGAGAATTACACTTGAAATGCTTAGAATCATGAAAATATTGATTGCAAAAGGACCTTCAGATGTCATATCATGCTTGAATAGGACTGCCAAAAACTGCAAGCTTGGAGGTTCCATAAGGTCACTGAATAAATTGTTGTAATGCTACACTACCTCATCTTAAATAATTTTTCCTTCCTGTCCCACCTGCCCAGGAAAAGCTGAAAATTTTACTGTTGGTAGGGGAAAGAGTTTGACTTCTGTCATTTTTCTATCTGCACTTCCTTTTCTGGCTGCTATTAGGTTGTTCTACAGGTTGGTGTTTTGCCTGACCGAACGAGTTAAGATCCTTCCAACCTTTCTTTGGACATTTTGTGTTCTGCCTCTTGTCTGTCTTGGTAGCCGTTTTGATGCTCTCTGCATCCCTCTTGAATTGCGAGACCCAACACTAGACACACTGCCTCATGCTGTAGCAGTGCAGGGAAAACAGCTTCTCCCCAGTCTGCTCCTGCTGTCCTTGTAAGCTCACCTTTTGAGACTTATTTCCATTTCTACAGTGAGAGCACACTGTTGGCTTTCACTCCTGTTGATCATAAGGTCATAAAGCCAGTTTCACTTCTGTGCTGTTCTATGTTTCAGACTTAGGATAGCGTGGTGTCTTTTTTTTTTCCACAGCCTTTTGCAAAAAGACATGTATTTTCACTTAGTGTCTTTGTCACACATGGGTGGCTGTGCTTTTGCTGCCTTGAGGTGATAGTTTTCTGTTACTGACCAAAATTAATTTAGGATAGAGGAAAGGAAGACATTTATGATGACTGGCATCCACTGCTGACAAAAGGCACAAATGTCTTCAAGTCAAATATTGCAGAAATTGATCTTAAAATAGAAAATTATTAGAGGTAAGGCAATCATTAGCAGAATATTGCTTTTAGAAAGTATCAAAAAACTTTCTGAAATCTTTTTGGAGGTCGAGTGGATGAGAAGGAAATTCACTTTTCTCATTGAAAGTAGACTGCATCTTCTGTCTTACTGGTAGCAGGTTTTTGATGGCTTACTGGTAGTGAACTAAGAATGTGATCCTGAGATTTTTAAATTAAATACAGTTTGTGTTCCTCATAGTTTGTTTAGCTTCTGTGCTGCATGAAGATGCTATGCTGATGTTTGTTCTTTTGCAATGATTATATAGAAAATATTTGATTTGGGCATTGGTTCAAACAGATAAGAGCTTTGCTTGTTGTAAACCATTTAAAAACATAAAAGCGTGAGGCACAAGGGATTGATTTGGATGTATATGTAAAACATTGCATAACATCAGCTGTGCAGCTGCATCTGTAATCTGGTGTAAAATCAATAGTTACACTTCTGAAAGATGATGCTCTACTTGGTCTTGGACTAAGACGAGTGAGTCCATGAGTAAAAGTTGAAACACAAGGGTTTTTGCTATCAGAAAAAGCATAACTGAGGGGGAATTTAATGATAAATAAGCATGAAGTACTAGCCCAGGTCAGTACTTTCTCTGTGTCTCATAAGGGAAGCATATACAGATAAATGAAGATGACTAATTCAAAATAACTTTTGTATCTTCACCTTTCATGAGCTTCTCATCCTTACTGGAGTTGTTAACAATGTAGTCTAGCACTAGAAAACCAAAAATCCTCATTATCTACTTCTGTAAGATTCATGGACTGTACATATTCTAAACTAAACTAGTATTTTTTGAATCTAAGCTATATAAGGATGAGGCTCAGAGTCAAAAGTTAGCCTATGATTATCCATATGATTTAATTGTTTGCATGCATCTTGGCATGGGTTTGGGCCAGGCCAACTGTTCTCCCATCACACAGTGCCTGGATATGGTTTGAGGGCATGAGTGTAAGGGATGGTGGAGATGATATTGTCTGTTTGGAGTGGGCAGAATTCCTTTGGATCGTGAGTTGTGCCATGTTAACTTGCCATCAGGACTATAGGGGCAGGTTCTGACCTGTTTTATGTACTAGTATAGATCTAGCCTTATGAATGCCTCCCTGTGGGCTCTTTCAGGACTGAGATGTTTGTCGAAGTTTCAGAAGAAAATAACTTTGGCAAACAAAAAAATGCACAAAGGTCATTGGTGTCACTTACTGGAACGCTGCCATGTGTGAGGACATATACTACATGTGCTTAGTACCTATGAATGTATTGGTGTCTGCATGGCATTGTACCTGGGAGAAATTAACAACTCTGGTGACTGAATGAAGTACAGGTGTTAATTTTGGTGCAGCATAACACCAAGATGACTATCGTGCTTCTGGTTGCAGAGTCTCGTCCAGAGTATCAGACTACCTTTTGACTATTTCTTTATTAATAAAGCACTTCATGTGGCTACTGAGAATGATGAAGTGCTGGTAGTCTGTCATATAAATGGGTTGTGATAGACCTGTGTGAGCTTGAAAAAAATCACCAGAGTTTGTGCTGTAAGACAAGGTGAGGATATTATTGTTGCTTCTGTATATTTCAATTCTTTGTATTTTATTTTCAGATTGTTTTCTTGCAGTGTGGCAGGTTTGTGGAGTTTCATTCGCAACATGGCCATTACTACAAGACAAGAATACCAAAATTTGGTAGAGATTTTTCTTACCACTATCCATCATGTGACCTGTATTTTGTAGGAGCAAGGTATTGATTAAATGGTTTATTTTGTTTCGCTTTTGTTAGCAATGTTTTGTAAGAAAATGATTATCAAAATACCAGAAAAGTTAAAAATTAGAAGAAGTGGCAATTCCTTCCTAATTAATAATGGAGACAGTTAGTGAAGAGTGGAAAATTTGGGAGGATTAAGATTAATTCAGTTTCCTGTGCTGTTTGAAGACTTTTTTTTTTGATTCTTAGATCAGGTACATCATGTATTTCCAATTTGTTATAAAAACTGCAGTTCAGTGTACTGTTTTAAAAAGTGATTAGCATCTCACTGAGGAAAAATAAATAACTTTTTCTATCTAGTTTGGTGTTTTGTTGCTGTTAAAGTGTGAGTCAATTCCCATGAAATGATAAGTTGAGTTTGTGAGAAGACATAGTGAAAATAAAATTAGGTTTTTAAGGTTTGAAAGAAAATAAGTAGCAATTCAAGATGTGATGTAAATCATGGGAAGTTAGGAGATCTTAACGAACTGATGCGTTTTTTCCTCTGGAAAAAGAGTAATTGGTAGTTTATTGCAGTGTAATCAGTATCTTCGGTGAACATGTACCTTTTTCTCTGTATTTTTAACACTGAAGGATAAACGTGTCATGTTTAAGAATGTGAAGTCTAAATATTGTATATTTGGTAAAATCAGGCTGTCAGCAAGAATATTTATAACTTATAACAGTATTTTTCTGTACTTTTAAGAGAAAAGAGTAATTTTGGTTTTTTCCTTTGTAGTTCTGAAGTATACAGGCTAAATCTGGAACAAGGACGGTTTCTCAACTCCCTGCAGACTGATGCTTCGTAAGTTATCTGTAATGTATGATGTCGGTCTGTCTTTCCACCAGGTGGAAGCAAACTACTAGCATGCTCACCATCACTCTGTATGTGAATACTGCCCAAAGGAGTTGTAAAGTTGAAAAGGAGCTTAAGCTGAGTCTGAGCCTCATTTTATTTTATGTTCTGTAATTCTTTGTTCTAGTTTTTATGTTTTAATTGAGTCTTCTTTTGTGGATATTTTAATATTGCTTAATGTAGACTTGTAGAAGGTATTATGTAACTTGATCTTAAGAGCATTTCATTAAAACTTTGCCATTATTGCTCAATTTAGCCATCATATAGAAATACCCACAGGGTATGTACTTTCCCAGGCATGTCTTTGTCCTTCTGCTCTCAGAGTAGCCCAAAGAGAATTTTTATATCTCTAGCATGTGTGTGATTCTTTTGAAAACCCTCCCAGAGCAGGAGCTAGGCTCCATGTGTACGGAAAGGCAGATGAGAACAACAGACTGGACTAGATAAAGCATCTAGCTGGTGGGCAGCAGCTGGTGCTCAGCGGGTAGGAGAGTTTAATGGATATAGGAATATTTAGGCAGGCATAATTATAGAATCTCAGCAGTAGCAAAAAACTCCAGGAAAATGGAAAATCTTGGAGTGGGAATGCTAAGGGTCTTGTGTAAATCTAAATTAGGGAGATGAAACTTGAAGTTGTGAGAAGGTTCTGAGGGTAGGGGAATCATATAAGTTATAGACTTAGAGGGAGAGGGCTAGAAGTTGGGAGTGCAAGGATGAGTGAGTGTAGAGATAAATATTTCTACTTTGGAAAAACAGTTAGAGAAAACATGGCTCCTGGATGCCCTGTGGAGAAACTGGATACTTGGGGGAAGGAAGGGAAGACAGGCTGTTCATCAGAATCTGTTGGAGATGGAAGCTTCAGAACATAAGTAATCAGAAATGCATTTTTACGTAATTGAGTTGTTTAAGAATATAGTGGAGCAGAATGATTAGGCAAGGCTTGATAGGTGATGGGTGTGGGCAGAGAACAGAGTGTCATTCAGGTTGGAAAGAACCTCAGAGCCCAGCCTGCTGCTAAAAGCATGGTCACACTGAATTCAGATGAATTTTCCCAGGACTTGGAAACTCCGAGGATGGAAAATACACACACCCTGTGGGCATCCGTTCCAGTGCTTAATTATCTGCATGGCATTAAATTCTGTTCTTGCATCCAGTTGGAACCTTACCTGTTTCAAGTAAGCACTGTCTCTGATGGTTCCAAATTCTTGGTAAAATCATCTTAAATACGAGAAGCTGCTATCAGGTGGCCATCCGTCCCTCCCTCTGGTTTTTGCTTTTCCAGGCTGAGCAATAGTGTACGTGATTACAGAAATGATTTTAGTTGTTAATGTGTTAAATTATTCTGGAGTCATTAAACTTGCTCCTTTTTCTGTTTTAGAGAGAGTAACGTCTGTGACATAAATCCTGTACACTTCTTGTTTGCTATGGGAACGGCTGAGGTAATGTTTGCGTGTTGTTTTATAAAAAGGGCAGTAGTGTTTGGTTTTTTTTTTATGTTAGTTTGCTTGAGAATAAGAAGAAATCATGGCAGGAACCTAATAATTTGATCTCATTTGCTCTGTTAAATATAGATCTGTTAAACAAAAAGACTTCTTGGAGCATAGTGCAGATGTAACTTCTGAGCAACCTTGATTCCTGGGATGCTTGAGATTTTGCGTATGGACTATCTTGCTTTACAGTATAGCCACCTGTAGAAATTAGCTAACACGTGTATCAGTCTTTGGAAATTTAGTGTTAATGATCATTCAGATCGCATTTTTAAAAAATATAGATGCAATGTATGGAGCTTGTATGCCATTCTTGGAACAACTCATGTCAACCTAGGAAATTTGATTAATTATGCATAGATTAAATAGTTTATGATTGTATTTAAATATTTTCAGGATGTTGCATAATCTGTTGCAACATCTGTTGCATATCTTGAAATGTATTTTCTAAACTGTTTAGGGTAAAGTGGAATGCTGGGATCCTAGAACTAGAAATCGAGTTGGGCTGTTGGACTGTGCTTTAAGCAGTGTGACAGCAGACACTGAGTGAGTAAAGGCTACCTTTTCCTGTTGTGTTCTTCTGTTTTTTTTAATTTTTTCTTTTAGAAACAAACCCCATTTTGCATTAAAATGACCTGCCAGTGGTTTTCTCTTCTCCTTGCTTGTTATGTAAGATTCCCTTCGTTACCGATCTGAATAGTAGTGGCTAATTTTCTGTATACAGCCTCAAGATGTGAATGTACACAATACACCTTTTTGAAGTAATATTTCTGAGTGATATCTATAAATTAATTTACATTAATTATCTTAGCTATTTGCAATTGAAAAAACATCTGCAGCCTTTATTGAAAGAATGTCTAACTATAAGCATTCTGTTTTGCAGGATAGACGGTTTACCATCCATTTCAGCACTGAAATTTGATGGAGCTTTGAATATGGTGGTTGGAACATCCACTGGGCAGGTAGACTTAACTTCATCTACAGCGGTTCTTAGGAGATTCTGTTCTTGCAATTGCAAGTCCAGTACTGCATGACATATAACTGCAAGTTCTACAGTTTTCTTAAGACTTAAGAGTCAAATGTGCGTGGAAGTTGCTGCTTGTTGAGACTATCAGTACCATCTCAATGCAACATATGTGCTTTCCCTTATCTTGATGGTGACTAACGAAGCAGAAGTGATTGTCTTTCAAGTACTGTTTTTATATCTTGTCTTTCTGTAAGGGTTCATTTAGATATTTTATTCCTTGTTATCATGATATATGTAAAGTGGAGTATGGGATGTTTTCTGCCTTCATCAGTATTTTGGTGGGCTTAGAAAACTGTTCAAGAGCAGGGTATGTATGTAAAAGTTGTATTTACAGTAATGTTAGGCAAGTTTTATTGGAGATTATATTTTTTTATTAAACAAACTGATAATATTTTTTTTCCTCAATATTATTCATGTTCAGTCTTTGCCTTGGAAAGATTTAAGATCTTTCTCAAGTTCCATGGGAAACTTTGGAGATAAAAAAGGAGGTTTCTGGAGACAGGGCCTGTACTATATTTCCTTAAAATAAAAAAATTACATTCTGTAGTGTTTCACTGACTTGAAGTGATACTCGCTGAATGTGGAAGAGAGCCTGAAAGTATAGATCTTGTAAGAACAGCACAAGAAACCAGAAGTGAAATATTAGTAATTAAGAAATACTAAATCCTTGAAAACAGTTCATTTTTTCAATAGAAATTTAAAAGCTTTTAGAACGATGGTGAGCTCTTAAATTTGCTCTTGATTTTTCTAGACTGAAGCATTCTGAGGTTAAAATATGTTTTCACTGGGCTCACTTAATAAGCTATTTTCAGAATTCAAAATTATTTTGTTTAAGTAAATCCTATGCTTATATTTAAGCAAATAATTTCAAATTTAGTTAAATCTTTAGTGAAGTCTGGTGTGCCGGGTTTTCTCTTGGTCTTACAATATTGTAAGTTTAATCTGTTTCTTATTCTTCAAGGTTTTATTATATGATCTCCGGTCTAATAATCCATTAATAGTCAAAGATCACCACTATGGCCTGCCTATTAAGTCAGTTCAGTTTCAGCATCAATTGGATTTAATTATTTCTGCAGATTCTCGAATCATAAAAATGTGGAACAAAGATACGGTAAGTGTTTTTATGTTGCTTACATTCAAATATTTGCATAGCATTTTGTCCTGTCTGACTAAATAAATCAATATCTGGGAAGGTATTCAACCACCTGTCAGGAATAAAGATGTAGTCTCTAGTGGGTTTTTTAGCTGTTTTTACGTGTCTGCATAAGATGCTCCTTTCAGCAGAAGGATTTAAACATAAAAAGTAGTACCTTAGCCATTGCCCTGGCTTGTGTATTTCTCAAAATGTGCTTGAACACATCAGAGAAAACATAGTCATTCCAGTTCCTTGCTCAAAGAAGGGGTAGCTTCAAAGGTGGATGAGTTAGTTTTTTACACATTAAAATCAGGTACTACTTATTTTCACAGCAACCTATTTGGATATTGAAGCAGATACTATACCTAGATCCAGATACCAATGTGTACTATACTGCAGTAATGGATTATGTTGCAACAGGCAGCATCTCCATCGCTGCCTTTCGCACCTCTAAGTGAAGTCGAAATCTCTTAAGTTTCATAAGGCTTTCTTTCGTTATATTATGCTGTTCGTTTTCTTATCTTTCTGCCAATGCAGTTTGCACAAAATATGTTACCCCATAGATTCATAGTAGTACCACTGTAACTTGGTTCCGTTTGAGGGGCTATCTTTATTCATTGTATTCCTTCTGAAAAACAAGCTCCATCTTTGCTTTTCTGGCTTTACAATTAAACATATCAAGAGCAGTTCTAGTAGTTTAGAGGCACTTTTTTCTTCACTATTTCAGGCAGTCGTTTCTCTATTGTTGTCCTACTTCATGAACTTTCAACAAGCTCTTATTTTTTCTGTGATCGCAAGCAGTTTTTTGTAAGCTCCACTGCAGTTATTTTTATTGTTTAGAAGAGCAAATAAATTATTGGGTATTATTTAAAACATCTGCAGTGGCCTCTCTCCATTTTTCCTAGGTATATATATTTCTCTCATTGAGAATGAAACACTGTTAAGGTTTGTCAGGTGGCTTCTGCAGTGGGAAATGGGAGGGTTTCTTACTGCTGGAAGGCAAAGATAGCTTTGGACTCTTTCCTAGAGTATGTTCCAGCTGGCTCCACCTCTCCCAGATGTTGGTTCCTGACTATCTCTGGCTGGGAACCAACTGAAGAGACAGACTGTGGGGTGGAGAGCATATGGCTTTGATACCAGAATAGCCCCATGCTGAGACGTGCCTTGGGGTGGGGAGCATGAGGCTTTTGTCTGCTAAGACCGGGGTGGGGGAGGACTCCTATTAATCATCGGGGAGAGACCAGAGGTGGGTGGGGTAACAGCATGTAACTGGGAGGGAAAGGAAGGGCCCAGAAAGGTAGGTGGGATTGCTGCAGGGAAAGAAAAAGGAGGAACAGGATCAAAATTTGCTCTGTTCCTGTCCCGTGTTTAGAACCATGTAGGCATGTACTCTCATGCTTTGGATTCTGTGGCCCAATTCTTGGAGTCTTCCTTTACTGGCTGTCTTCTGTGTTGGCTTATAAGAGCACCTGTATTTTGTCTGGGTTTTTCAGACTCTGTTCTAATTCTTATTTTTTGAGAATGTTGTTTCCTGCTTTTACCTTTTTCTTGACTAACCTTTATAACTTCATTTCTAATCTAAGCTAAATACCACTGGATACTTTTACTACTTTTATTTTATCTCTAGACCTCTTTGATGCTGAGTTTATAAATTACAGGTAAAGTGCTGAGCTACATTCCATTTTATGTAGACATGACCAAGGGAAAGGAACCAAGCTCCAGAATAAAATTCCACTCCCAATCCATCACTTCAGCTAATGATACTTACCAAAATATATTGATTTAAAGCTACCACATTCAGACTTGAACAAAGAGAGGGTTACAGGTACTTACGGACTTCACCCCCCCGCCTTTTACATCAAATAAAATAAAGCAGCTCTGACACATACTTTCAATACAGAAGTGTGAGCTGAGAAATTAGAAGTGCCACTGTACCTTGCTGTGTCTTCAATGACAGATAGGTCACACTTCCTTATAAGAGATTGGATGAGAGACAAAATAGAATATTGAGTTTCTTGTGTTCTGTTCAGATACTTTAATAACATTTTATTGTTCTACAAAATCTGTTCCATCCTTATTCCGTCATATTTCTTACTTTATCTAATGGCTATTCTTAATGCTTAGATTTGCTGAATTTAATTATATTGTTTGGAGTTCTTTATAATGTATTTTCTTGCTACAATTTCAGGGGAAGATATTTACTTCAATGGAGCCAGAACATGATATCAATGATGTCTGCCTGTATCCAAATTCAGGTACATGAGATATATTACTGTCTTAGTAAGTTCAAAAGGAAAAGCTTGTGTTAATCCAAGCTGCGGTCTTTTTTTCTTTTTAGGTGATACGAATTAGGTTCGCTTTCTTCCTTATGACAGAGCTAAGAAAAAATGGTTACTCCTCAGTGTCAGTTTCCTCTGTATCTGTATTAAATCAGAGCCTCTTTGCTGTTAGGAGCTGCTGTCTATTGAGTGGTTGACCTGTTTTGCCCTTTCAAATATCTGAAGTATTTTATTTCATAAGATTTTGGCCTCTTGTCTTGGCTGAGTTCCGACTGAGTTAGAGATTGTTTTCTAGAGCTAGGAAAAATCTCTTTACAGCAAGTTTATGAATTTTTAGACATGTTATAGCTAATTAATCATTCCTCATTTTAGATACGGCACTTAATGTGCCTTCCTTGAGATCGAATGCTTTATTTTTAAGCGTAGATACCCAAGCGCATGCTTTTTGTGACTGATTTCAGGTTTACTGTGTCTCATAATACTGTGTTTAGGGGTCAAAACTGAGGGTCACTTTTAACCAAAGTTTGCAGATCCTACCTTAGGAATAAGAAGATTTTACTAAATGGTGCTTGTATGTGCACATGTGCTTTGGTTGTACCTGAGATTGCAACTAGTCTTAATTTTCCCTGCTTGATCCGAGTTGCTCAATTCTTAACTGGTATGTGACACCTATTTAATTTTTAGAAAGCACTACTGAAAAAGAAGAAATAAAAATATGTTAGAGTCACTAGGATGGCAGAGGACAAAATTCTTGATCCAGAGAGTCCCTGTGTTGCTAACTCAGTATACTGTTGCCTTCACTTTAGAGAAATGTAGCAGTGAAGGCAGAGTGACTTGAACTCTTATTCATACTAGCAGCTCAAGTTCAAGATTGTAGATAGTGAGTTTGAAATTTTGAATAAGTTAAAACTTGTCTTTTCTGCCGACTTCAGTTGCAAGTGCATCCCTTTCTTTTTCTTTTTTAAGATGAGTGCTTAAATACTGGTCCTTACGGAGATAGTGGGCACGTTTGACATGGACAGCAACAGAACTAACAGTCTGCAGGACTGCTGATGAAAACGATAAATCAGTTCTATACTGATCAAGTTTAGCCCACTTGGAAACAGACTTGTGTTTCACTACTTAGGAACTGTGTCTAGGTTTTTCTGGGCCCTCAAAAAGGCCTGAGTACCATTTTTATTTGCGTTTCATATATTTGTTTTTCCTGGATCAAAGTATCGGAAATAATGCAAGCAAAGAATTGAAGTCTGCCAAAACAGGGACTTGGCGCTGAGGGTCCATCCCATGTGCCCTGTTTGTATGTTTTGAGTTCTTTTGGGGATATTTGAGAATAACTTTGTGATAAAAGTGTGGACTGGGCAATGTGAAAGCAGACAAACCTGGTCTTCTCTCATCCATTGCAGCTAGAGAGAGAATCATCTTTACGATTTAATCCAGATTTCACATTTGAGCTTCTTGATTTTATCCAAAAGAGAACCTAGGAGTGAATTAACATCCATGCAGCATTGATAATGAAAGGGCTCGTAACAGGAAGTGAAACAAGTTATTTGGCAGTGTAGAATCAGAGTAATTTAGGTTGGAAGGGACCTCTGTCATTGTGTATTTCCTGCTCAGAGCAGGAAATATACACAAGCCAAACAATGTTAGATCCAACTTTGAAGTCTGATCAGGTTGTTCAGGTCATAAGCAGTCAAGTTTATATATCTACAAAGATGGACACTGCTCAGTTATGGATGTTCTGTAGCCTCTGGTATGTAGACATGATTCAGGTGCTTTTGCAGAAATTATTTTCGTGAGACTCTGCTGGAGGAATTTTGTAGTGCAAAGACTTGAATGCACATATCTCCCTAATGTTGCTCATTGGACATTACTTTTTCATGTGTCTGTGGTCTAGATTGTGCATTCCAGTCCTGTGTTCCATTTCCTCCTTCAGTGAGTTCTGCTTTTCTTATTGTTCTTTCTTCGATCTTGCCTGTTAGGTTGACATCTTTTGGCAAGAACTTTTGTGGGGTGAAAACTAGATTGTATTTTATAATCGTATGGAAGAGGGGGGAAAAACTCAAGCACATTGCAGTGAAAATTGAGGCTTAAGGTATGAGATGCTGCATTGCATGTTTGTCATGCATATTGTTGCTTCAGAATTTAAGATGCCTAGCAGCACCTCATGCTCATTCAGTATTTAAGGAATAATTATGTTTGAACGTCTGAAAATAAGGAAATACATTCAGTCATGGGAACTTGCAGTTGTGGAGAGCTGGAAATAAAATTTAAGTACCAGTTCGGCTTATGGCTCAGCGCTGTCGCTGCTGCCCCAGCATACCCAGAGCAGCCTGGATGTTTGCAGATCCAGCAAAATTTAGGACGCTCAAGAGAGGTTTGTCCAGCAGTTTGTGTGACACTGCTGCTCAGAAAGCCCATATTCTAATCTCTCTTATGTTTGCTTAAACAAACTTTGCAGTTCATCATTGCATTGAAGGAAAAGCTTCATATTTTATCACGATGTGGATCAAAATTCAGAATTTGTTTCGTACACTTACATGTTGTAGTTCAAATTGAACAGGATAATTTCAGAAATGTCATGAACCGGAAATCATTGAATCTGCATTTAGAATGCTTTTGTTTACGGAAAATTGTTGTCACGTATGTCTACACATTTTACTCTTCCATTTTATATTTATAGTTTTATTACGATAGTTGGAATAATCAAGTTTTCTTTTAAAACTACAGAAGGTAATTGATACTTTGTATTAGTTGCATCAGTGTGCTGCATGTGCAGTACAGAAATAATTTTAACACTGCATTGTCACAATTATAAAAAAGTAAAAAAAAAATTGCAAAGGTGAAACTATGTTGTAATATAAAACATTCTGAAGTATTTATGGTAAATTATGGATCAGTGTAACATGAATTATCCTTTTTTTCAGTAGTTTTGTGGGAGTTTTGTTGCAGTTGTTATTTTTTTTTAAATTAAATTATTCTACCAATCAGCTTCAGTACTACTGCCTTTTACAAGAAGCAAACACTTCTGTAACTTCGACCAAACTGTATGATGGCAAACTTTGGTGGATCTCTTAAACTAGTTATGAATCTCTTTTACTCTGACCACACTTGAATAGAATGGAGCTGGGGGGGGGGGGGGGGGGAAGGCTTACCACTTACTGAGTAGCCTTGACTCAACTTCAGTTAAGTTGTACAATATAAATGAAACTTAACAGCATCTTCATTGTATAGAAATTTGTCCCTCGTTTGTTTAAATTATTGTAAAATATTTTTTAAATATAAAAAATTGCTTTTTCTAAAACTGCTGCTTCCATATACTGCTGCCTCATACCTGTGTTTTCATTCCTTTAAATTGATGCTGGTGTATTATAGACCACTTTCCAAAGATGGTCTATAAATCTTTTCTCTGAAAAATAAAAAAGAGTTCTCATTTAGTTCTCTTTCAAAGTGATCAGACCAGGCTGCTGTATAGTTTGTTAGGGTGTGGTCCTCTCCCCATACAAATTGGTTAAAACTGACAAGCTGGAACAATGAAAATGTGTGGAGTAGACTTCTCCTTCCACAGAGTTGTTCCTTTTTAAAATTCTTTTGTTTCCCCTATGGTATACACCCATGTAGTGTTCCAAAGTCTGATTTCCCTCTTTTAATTATTAGTGGAAGACTCTCAAGAGGAGGTTTTCCCTTCACTGTCGCCTTTAAAGCACCTGCAGAATTAATTTCTATCCTTTTATCTCTAGTGATTCATATTCATTCAATGGAGAAATGTTTTGTCTCCTGAAATAGTAGTGAACATTTAATCTATACACTATAGTATATACATATAGTACATTGTATGTGTGTGTATATATATATACTATAAATTCTTGCTTTTTCCTTAAATTGCCTGCGAACCTTTCCAGGTATGGCTTTTAGCCTTGGTTTGCTGACTAAGCTTTCATAAATCCTTACTTTGCCAGGAAAGCAAACCCCCTTTTTCTGACATTGTAAGTCAAGCTGTATATTCTTAATGAAAGGATTAGGTAGGAAGGATTACTCCACCCATGTTAATTGCGTTCCTCTAGTTGGGTGTAAATTATATTTCTACCCTCTGGGTGCGTAGTAATTGACCCAATTATTCATAGTCTCAATGGCATATGTTACAGTACCTTTAGATCAGAATGTTATCTAACGTGAATGCTCTTTTCTTCATATTTCATCTCTTAAATTACCTGGTCATTGACTACGTTGGCAAGACGAAATTGCGATAAATATGCCAAATGTCCTTATTACTCTCATGTGGAAGGAAGTTAAGACTACTTTTCATTTTGAACTTGAATCTTGTGGCAGTTGGAGATTTTCCATGGATTTTAATATTTCTACAGTAGTTTCTTGAACCCTTATTCATGGTGTTTCTTAGGTATATTCATAGGTATTTCTACTTCTACATTTGCCCCAGTTGGCTAATATCACTAATATTACTGAATTTGAAGCCACAGTATCCAGTGTCTCATTTTGCATTCACATGCAATAGTTGTTCTGATTTTCCAAACTGAGATACGAATAAAACTGTAAACCATGTTATGATTTATGACTTTGTTTAGGCTATAGCTGTAGTGTGTTTGAAAACAAAGCAAAACGAATAACCAAAAGCCTATCCTAATAATACAAGTTTCTGCCCAAGGTAGGTTTTAAGTCTAATACTACCTGTCTTTGTTAGAAGTAGAGTTATGGGATGAACTGTTTAAATTTGTTATAAAAATTGGCAGCCTGCAATTGTCAGGGCTTAGCATTACTTGAAGTGGTGCTGAACAGTTGTTAAGATAGAGGACTAAAGGAGATGAATATTTAGGAAACTAAACTTTAACTGTGCTGTTATCAGACCTTTCTTTCTGGAATGTTTGATGCAACAATTTATTATGGGTCCAAGTTGCAGGCCAAGCGTATGTATTGTATGAACTACAAGTAATGTGTTTTCACCCCTCCTTCCGTAACCCAGGAAGGGTTCGTTCCCTGCAAACACTCAAGTCGCCATTCTAATATTTTTTTTTTTTTTGGTGCCAGCAAATTTTCCATTTTTTCTGTTTCTTTTCCTGGAAAGATATTTTAGATATTTTAAGTCCTATGTGCAAATTTATTTCATATGAATTAAATCCATCAGGTGTATACATATTTTTTTTTTAAAAAAAAAAAAAGTGGTGTTATCCTCTTGTGATTAATATTTTTAAATGTGGAAATCTCTTTTTAGGAATGCTAATGACTGCCAATGAAGCTCCTAAAATGAATATCTATTATATACCAGTAAGTAAAATTGTTGCTCTTTTAAAACTCAGTTGTTTGGTGACATTCAGGTATTCATGTTGGAAAATCACTTCTGTGAACTCGCGTGTACATTCTTCGTGGTAAAATAAATTTAAGCAAACCATAATTTATTAATAATTTATTAATAACCAATAATTTATAAACATACTGAATTACTAAAAAAACAGCCTTTAACTTGACTTTTGCTGCGAGTTCCAAAACTGACTAGTGGCAGTAGGAATTTCAAGTGGAATTTTGCTGGAAAAAGTAGTTTTTGATAGCTGATCGGAAAAAAAAATGGTAAATTGGAACTACATAGCTTACTCTCAAGATAATTTTGCTTTGTTTTGAAGTATTTCATTACTGTGGTACATATTGACATAATTATGGCAGTAAATATTCTTCTCTGTTCTGACAAAGAGATACTATTGTGTGGTTTCAAGTATGGCTTTTGACAGAAGCTTCCACTGAATGCCCTGCTTGAGTTGTAGCTTTTCACTTGAGAAGCCTTTGCGCTTGAAAGGCTTAGCTGTAGTTTAACTGTACGTTACATCTCTGCAGGTCGATTTTAGGGAGACGTAACAGCAAGCTTTCTGGTGTTAGGGAATGGTAGACAAGACCTGCATTTTACTCTTGTTTTGGTTTTGATTCTGCAGTGCATTCCCTAGGGGTTTTTGGGCCTGGTAGGAAATAAATTGTAGGATATGCTTATATATGCAAATATTACATGTAGAGTAGCTGATTGGACTCTGAAAAATACATACACTTCTTCTTAAGTCATTTTATTCACATTCTGGACAAAGTATAAAATTTGTTATT
Source organism: Dromococcyx pavoninus (assembly GCA_033558185.1). NCBI lineage: Eukaryota > Metazoa > Chordata > Aves > Cuculiformes > Neomorphidae > Dromococcyx > Dromococcyx pavoninus. Next base: position 4,817,262 of record JAUMJL010000212.1, read on the forward strand.
TTTGAAATAAATTTTTAACTATTTTTTAAATCAACCAAGAAGTCTTTATTCAGATAAGCAACAGTCATTCTTAGGATGTAAATTGTTTTTTCTGTAATTGAGCTCTAACCAACTTAACATTTTGTTAACTGGATCTGTTCCATGCTTTGGATAACATAGGAAACATAGGATGGGGGGAAGGATAAATTTGCTTGTACTTAAGACTAAGTATTACCTGTAATTAGAAGCTAAACACTTTGTTTACATTTCTATTTATTTTGTCCTTTGTGAAGTTTAAAGAGTAGATCAAGAAATTTTTTTGTCTATCATCTTTTTAATTAAGGAACTGGGAAGACAAACTCCCATATTTTAAAGTCTCTTGAGTTTTTAAAGCTTGAATGCACTTATTACTCAATCTAAGTAATTAAGATGGGAAAAAACATTCCTTCTGTCAGTAAGGGTAAGATTCAGCTTCTCTCTGAAAACTGTGCACTGAGATTTTTTCTTTTATGCAGGTGTGCATGATACATGAACTTTATAGCTATAGTATGTTAGAGGTGCATATAGAAGATTGCTGCTTAGCTACAAAAATATTTCATTGCTTTGATTGTCACTGGGAATGAGTGTTTGTTAGAACTTATTCTAGCCAGTATTCTTTTGATTATTCTTGCGCATATTGTAAATCAAAATGAAAAATCCTTAATTTTTACTCTCTCAAAAATCTTACTCTCCTAGAATCCTCTGTGAATACTACATTCGTGTTTCTGAAGTCAGATAAATAATTTTTACCTAAGAAGTATAAGCACTGTATATTAGATCTCAGATCATAATTGACAGACATTAATTGTAAATCTAAATATTTGCTAATACTATCTAGTACAGGCTATTCCAATGAAAACTAATACAAATCTTTCCTTAAACCATCTTTCTTTGTCACCGTTTTTTGATTATTGGTACCTGAGTCTGCCTGAACTTGTTTGGATCATAACTTTTTATGGGTTTTATGTTCATAGTAACACGAGTATACAAATGGACCCAAATGATGACTGTTAAAGCGTGAATCCACATCCATCATGTTGAGTTTGAAGGCTGCTGAAGATACCTTAAATACTAGTGTGATTTTTTTTTTTTAATAACCAACCTGTAGTTTATTTCAAAATATGGAATGTTCATTTTAGAGAACAGAAAAGTTAAAGGTAATGAGAAGAAATTATAGTACTTTTAAACAGAGACAGAAGTCTCACAATGTAGTAACTGGCTTTTTTACTCTGTATGCTTTCTCATGGGCAAGACTGAAAGGGCCAACACAGATAGTATTGTATAATTGAAGGATTTCTTACTGCATTTACTAAAAATCAAGTATGTAGGACGCTAAATCTGCTTTGATTGGCTGGGTTTTTTTGATTTTTTTTTAAATCTCCTTTCTAAATGAAAGAAAATAGAAAATGGAGAAGTTCCGTCAGTGCTAGGCTGCTCCAGGGCATTTGTTATTAAGGAAAACTCGACGTTATTAATGTGTTCGTGTAACAGTTTTATTCCTTGATCTTCGGGCTGGTTATTTGAGCTCAGATATGCACACCTGTCCTTTGGTTTCTGGGTCAGTAGGTTATTAAGGCATGGGTTTTTTCCATCCTTGGAACACGAAGTAATTTCCTTGCAGAGGCAAAGAGGAGTTTAGTTGCATGTGTCTTTGGAGCAAAACTTTAAAGAGCTAGCAATTTGCTCTATTATCTGATCTCTCTTTGCAGCCCATTTTTCTGGCTTTTTCTAAGAACTAGGATTCACCATTTTTTTTCCAATGAATAGCTTAATTTTCTATTTGTTTGTTTACTTCAAGATAGACATGAATACTTAAAATGCATCCTCTGTTTTTGAGATGTTAACAAGAACTCAGTTATAGTTCTTGAATTCCACAATAGAATAAATGCCTGGGGTAAATGCTACTACTATAATTGACAATTGTGTTTCAGGGCTCTTGGAAGTACTTTCGTGTTAACAGAATCCATTCTCTTGCCCTAGCCCCTCATTCCTGTAGTGTTAGTAATTATTCTCTTTTTTAAGTCTTCATTCGAACAGCCACAAGGAATTACCGTAGTTATGGTCAAGGAGGTTACTTAAAATCTCAGATGTGTGGTGCTGTGCTCTGGCTCTTCTAGGTTACAAAATAAGAAAAAAATCTTGAGAGTCACAGAAGTAGAGCAGGAGTGTGTGTGTACACAGATGGGTGCAGATGGACCCAGCATCCTCTGTCCCCGATTGACGTTGGCCAGACATTGTAGGACTTTGCCCAGCTTAATATACCCAGCTGCTCAGCAGGTTTTATTAGCATGGGCACAGTGCTGTGCTAAAACAGCTACATTACTTGTGAACTACAGCTGGCTCATGTCCGGCCAGCTTGGAGTACGGTCTGACTGAGCTCATGTCTGACTGAATTATCTGTGTACATGTGCCCATTCTCTCCGTTGTTAATGCCAAAGCTGAATTTCCATTGCAAAACCAAAAAAAATTACTGTCTCTTGAACTTCAGGATTATAAAAGGGTTGACAATGGGTATCATAATATTGTCCGTTAATGAAATGACATGCTTCAGCTTTTCCTGCAAAATTTTCAGCAAGATAGGTATGACATTTGAGACTAGGAATGTCTGAGAGAATTATGCTTTTCTTTAAAAAAAGCATCACAGTTGTTTCAATTTTTTGTGCAAAGCTGTTAGAAGAGGGAAAGGAAGCTGATTTTTGTTTTGCTAAAAAGGACCAGCAGGTTTGGTTTTAAGTGGCAAGAAGCTGCCTTATGCAGGCACACAGTGCAGGGAATTAGTAAAAGCTGAATTGAATCTGGCTGTTAAAATGAAATGTCTGTTTTACATAGGTAACATCTCCAGTTAGCTTAGAGACTTCTGTTTTTGTTTTATTTTGTTGGGCTTTAATGAGGGCAAGTGCCTCTGACTGGAATTAGGCAGTTTGCCAGTACTTTAATAGTTAGCTTGCAGTTTGTGCAAACGTTTGGAGCCTGCTTCGTGCCAGCTGGCTTCCTGGTGTATTGCTTTGATGTGTGCCTCGGGAAGTTTGAAATGAAAGTTGTGTGTGCCTTGGGATACTTCTCAGACTACTGACTCAGAAACGTAAGTTGAGTCAATAGTGCAACCAGATCCTGGCCAAAGGAGTGAAGAAGGGAGAAGCTTCGCTGCCGCATGGTGGTCCTCTGGCCTGAGGTCTAAGAAGGGCTCGATTATCTTAACTGAGGCTGTCGGCTTCTGTGACATATCTTGTTCTTTTTGTCAGGCTGTACATGTTAGCTTCTGGATGCTCTGGGTGGAAAGCAAGGGGCATAGGTGTTATTTATTCTGAGTGTTTACCTCTAGTTACATGAACGTGTCTGATCTTAACATGGACATTTAAAATCAGTCCTTTACTGGACTTGAAACTTTGGGTTGCATATACATACTGAAATGAAACTCGCTCTATTCATTAGACAGTTAAAAGAAGAGAGCAATTAAACGTGTAATTAATTGAGTGTAATATTCTGTGTTCTGGATTTTTTTTACTTTCCTGCAGTCTTGGCAGAAAACTCCCTGTTGAGGCTAGAAGCAATGTACTTTTGGTGTAGAGAAGATATTAAGCTCTTTAAGAAAAAATAAAGCCTGGAGCATTGCTGGCTTCTTTTCAGGTGGTTTTGGAAAATCATTTGATATCCCAGCACGCTCCGAATTCAAGGGTGTTGGAGTTATAAACTGGAAATGTTTCAAGGGCAAGTATTTCTTACCTACTCAATGATTCATTTTCTCCAAGAATATCTTCATAATAGGTCTGGTTTCTAATAGAATATTTGCTTTGGATATGTAAATCTACTTATTGCTAGAAATATTAATTTTGTCCTCTTCAAATTGAGTGGCTTTTCAACTAAACCAGGCATTCCTGATTCTTCTTTCCTTTCATGCATGCTATTTTAGATTATTTTGTTTATCCTTTTTTTTAGGTCCTTTGCATGTCTATTTTAATTTTTTTATCGCCATGTTTATTTAATATGCCTCAAAAAAGCATGTTCTAAAAACAAAGCTTTTTTCCTTAGCTTTAGAAAAAAGAGTTACAGAAAACATGTAGAAGAAGCTAGTTTTTCCTTAGTAGTTAATCCCAAAATAACATAATCATGGGTTAAGGCACCCAATTCTATTAGCTTATATGTTTTCATTTAATTCACTGGATATTTGGTAAAACAAATCTGTGGAGGGATCTTGTACTGAAGGAAATACAAGTGAAGGCAGTTTTTTAGTACCTTAATTCACCCCTTTACTTCTTTCTTGATACTAGTTTGGAATTATTCTGGATTGTTAAGTAAGAATAAACGTGCTTTGGTTCGATTGTTGGCTTCCAGGTTACCTGCTTCTAAACCGACTTGTGTCTGAACTGGCCAGAGAGTTGTGTTCGGTTCACTCGCAGACAGAAAAAGCATTTGTCTGAAATAAGTTAGTATTTTCTGTCCATCTGGTAACAGAGTGCTCTCTCTAGTTCTGTACAGAGGGTTATGATCATCAGATATCTATCCTTATAGTGTGTAATTTTTCACCTAAAAAGATGTGAGGCTTCTGTTGTGTGGCAAGCTCCACACTTAACCTCTATGGTCATAGCCTTTCAGAACAATTTATCACTTGAAGACTTACTTTCTCATCCTTTCAGTATTTTAGGATCTACTAATTGACCTTTTTCCTCTCCTGGGTATTTTTAAGGTGCGAATGCAATTAGAGAAAAATACCTAACTACACCTTGTACTTCACACCCTTAAGACCAATGTTCTGTATAGGCAGCTGTCATTCAGATGATTTGGTTTATGGGTGCTGTTAAGACTTACAGCAAGATCTTCTGAACTGGTTTTTGACTTCTGTGTGGTAAAGCTATGAAGCAAATGACGCAATTCTTTGTGTATTTGTGTCTGGCATTCTGACACTAATAGAACAGATTAGGACTAAAGTGTGAGATTTTGATTTCTTTTAGGATGTTTTTGTGTCTTCTGACTGACAGTATTAGGTCATTCTGGATTAAAGCTGCCTCAACAGTCTTAGTGAAGTCGTATGATGAGGCTGTATTTTTTAGAAGACAATTGTTCATCTCCTTCAATATAACTCTTACCTAAGAAGTTTTAGTTAAAGTGGAAAGCAGCCATGAAACTGAATTGTGCTAAGAGATCTTTTATCCTGAATATATAGTGTAGGAAAACATTTCATTCCTTGGAAAGAAAATGTAAAAGAAAAATGCAGTAGGTACGATGTAGAATGGCAAATGCTGGCTTTAACCTTAGTTTGCTTATTTTGACAACTGCGAAACGATTGGGAAGCAGAGTTATGATGTAGAATGTTGCAGTTGTGCTCTGAGGCTGCCAAATGTTAAAAGAAAAACCTTTCCATTAGCAAAAAGACACTTAAGTAAATCTTTGACCTTTAAGCTAATTTTGAGTTTTGGTATATCAATCTTCTAGAACTGTGTTTTCCATCCAGAACAGTCTAATCCTTTACACCGAAAATTGTGCAAACAATATAAAAAGAATGTCTGGTGAATGATGCATTGCCTATCTCACAGTATTTACAAGCATAGGAAAAAAGTTGTTTATCTTCACAAACAGAAATGTGAGCTTCCTACTTTTAACCTAAACACTTTCAAACTGAAAAATAACACTTTAGGCTTATTCCCAACAAAGGATATCCTCCGTTTCCCATGCACGGGCTGAGAGACACTGTACCACTTATCACACGTATTTAGAAGGAAAGCACCAACATGTGCGATAATCAGGAAACGGTTTCTGATCTTCCTGTAAAACTTGTTTTAGATGTGTTTTGATGCTGATGATTTAGTAGTTCAACATCATGTAGATTATGAAGGTGTGAGAACCCTGCTTACACCCATTCTGGGTAATGGTATGATAGGCAGCCCTTCTTTGTTATTTTACATCATACTCTTCATAGAGCAAAGGAGAAAACTCTTAAAAACAGAAGTTTTACGGAATCATACCCCATAATTGCTCTGCCACTTGATGGACTCACACGTGTTAGTGTTGTGGCTGTTTTTTAAGCAATTGGTACTTTGAGACCCTCTGTTCTTTAGTTTCTGCTTAAAGAAAACACATTTTCAGGGAAGACTGTGCTCCCCTTTTTAAGTGGTAGAAAATTTAAGAGATTTTTTTTATTTCTTAAGTTGCACTTATTCTTTCGTTTGGGCCGTCTGTTCGTTGTTTCTGAAAAATTAGAGGTGCGGTTGCTCAGCTTCAGTCAGTGGAGGCAGAAGCAGTCACAGATAATGAAAAGATGTAATTGCTGAAAGGAAGTTTTGCACTATATTGTGTTCTGTCAGCATGTAATAAGCATTAGAGTTTTTTTAGCTTTTTGGATCAGAAGAGGCAAAGAGGCAAATGTGAGAATTTTCTCTGTGATAATTTCAACTAAGTCTAATTCATTCTGCTTGAAAGTAGAGACAAGTGACTTTTGTGGCTTACCTGTGTTGTCATCTTCTGTGCTGCACTCAGTAGTGAACCAAATGTGTTGTGATTTATGTCTGTTTTTATATAAAGATAGTAATAAAGTTGTGAGGATTTAAAATTTCTATCACACAAACCTGAGAGATAAATAAAAACATCAAACATGAATGCTTTCAAATATATATTTGAAAGCTGTTTTCCACTCAAAGAGAATTATTTCATAAGTTATGTAAAATTTCTTCTCTCTAGCATTATGCCCTGTAAAGCGTGGGTTGGTTTATGCTAAGGTTATCTTCTTTATCTGTCTGGAGGAGCTGCACATTCCCAACAGGTAGTTGCCTTTCCTTCCCCTTGTGCTGTCTGGCAGTAGTTGCATAAACTCATAGATCGGTATTCCTCCCAGATTTGTAAGAAACAATTAAGCTGCCATTGTAAGGAGTTATTAGAGGCTCACGCATTCCTAGATTTCCAGCAGTTTGTCATTTATGTGAGTAGATGTACAGCTAGATTTGCCATTACCTTTATATCTGTAGCATCCTTCAAGTTTCCCTAAAATGCAGGTTGTGCTGTGAACTCCAGTACAGTAAGTTTTGTTTTCATGACTGTAAAGATACTTATTCTGTAACATTGCTTGGTATCTGGCTTGTACTGTGAAAGCCCTGTTGTTCCACCCACTTAAACAGAGTCAAATCCCCACACAGTGTGATGGTTGAGAAGTTTCCTGTCCTATCAGAGAAGTGGAGAAGGGGGCTTCCTGGGATTTTGCGTTTCTGACATTCATACTATTGCAAGACACTTTGACAAACAGACTTCTGACCATGTTGGAACATGTAGAAGCTGTGTAGAAGTTCCCTCCTTGTGTAAGAAAAAGGCTAAGGAAGTTTTGAAGTCTCCCACTTGGTATTGCCTTGTCTGTGGCCCTGCAGTCAGAGCTGCAAATGCAGAGGGACAGCTTTGTTGAGGGATTTATTTTTCAGAGAGTATCATGATGGAGTAGGGGTTTTTTGTTAAACTTCACATAAAATGGGAGGGGTTGTACTGGTTCAATCACGTTGAGTCACTGAATGGTAAGTTCGCTTCCTGAAGTGTCTAATGAGTACCCGAACCTATGCAAAAGAATTGGTAAGAACAGGGGGTCAGATATGGTAGGGAATGAGAGGCATGGATGGCCAAAGGAAAATGTGGTTTCTGCATTCCATCTTCAGCAAGGCATTAGATCAGCTGATCTGCACCTCTTTTTCATGTATAAAGAGGCAAACTGTCAGCAGATGTTCAGTGGTACAAAAATCCTGTGAAGTCAGTCTCAGCTGAGCTTATTACACAGGTTTTAGGTAACTTACATAAGTGCCTCTTATTATAGCAGATATGTTATAGAAGCTGCTGTATTAGAGTAAGAATAGACTTTCAGGAACTTTCAATCCATTTCCAGCTGATACTTACGGAAAGTGCTTGAAGAAGCAGGTCATAATGTAACAAGTGCTTGAAGAAACAGTCTCCTCTTACCTCTTGAGCTTCATTTGGTTAGTAGACTTAATGTGAAAGTAGAGGGTTTTTGTACTTCGACTTCCTATTTTTCTGACCTCAGATCATCTCAGCTTCAGTTGTCTAAAGACCTAAAAGGGAGTCTGATAAATAAAAAGATCCATAGCAATAGTGACACGTGTTTACCTTTTGTATATGACAGCATGTCAGAACATGGCAGAGATACTGGTAAAAGCATCGGACTCCTTATTCTTAATGCCACTGCTGGTAAGTTACAGATGGCTTTTGAGAAGTGTCTCTTTCTTCCTGTCTTGGAAGAAAGAGAACTATTCTGTTAATCTTATTTATAGTTTTAAGGAGTAACTTTCTTTGCTGAAAAAGTATGTACTTGTCTTGGAGGGCATTTTTTCCCAACATTATGAGCAAGAGAACCATTGCCTCTTTCAAAGGATGGTGGCTTAACCAAGAAGACAATCACAGTGAAAGCAGGTCTATGACTGGTTAACCGAGTGTAATACCAGTCTGATCAGAGAACATGGAATTAGGAAAAAACCAAACCCACGATAGAGCCAAACTCCTTAGGATTAGAAGAAGTACTTACTATCTGATAACTACCAGGGCAGCGAGATTTAGTTTCTTTAGTCCTCAAAGATGTGTGCAAGTTCCTACAGCAGTTTTTATTTAACATTGGGAAGATCTTAAAAGCAACATTTCCTTTAACGTGCTCTCTAAGGAGTAAAACCTCCAAATTGTTGATTTGGCAGCTTCCATGGCGTAGTGAAAGGCAGGAAAACCAGCCTCTCTCTGATTAATGAATCTGCCAAAAACATCTGAATGTGCTGGAGTTAGGATGAGAGAAAGATCCAATTCATTGTATAGTTCAGTGAAATTTATGAGTGTGTGGGCTTAAAATTCAAGCGCAATGCTGTTGAGTGTTATGCTTGTGCTATTGAGTCTGTCTTTGTCACACCTCCACTCCAGTGAGCTACTTGATGGCCATGGAAGTTCAGTTACCATAAAAGCATCAACTCTATACCATATAATGTAGGGTGAATGAAAGCATGAGATTATGAGAAATGAAAATAAATGGAAGATTTGTTTGAAGTTTATTCCCAAAACCCATTTAATTTAGAGAATTAAAGAATTCTGTTCATTACTTTAAATGGGTTTACTCATGAGATTAACTGGGCACAAATGGTGTTGACTGTAGAAAGCTCATAGGGAGAAAGTAGATTAGGAAAGAATGGCAAAATAAAATTCAACATCACAGATTGTTCAGAGCATGTTGGTTGCTAGGGGAAACGCACTGTATATGGAAACGTAATAGAAACATAACAAGGTAAGATGATGCTGAGGCTCCTTTATAACACAAGCTAATCTCCTGGGCTCTCTGAAGTTCTTGGGCTGAGTATGACTGAGGCCCAAAAGCATAGAAACAACAATGGAGAGCAGCAGGTTTTCATGTCTACAGGCTAGAAGTAATCCATCTAATTTCAGAGAGTTACTAATTGCAATTGATGTAACCTTGACTGTTAACAAGGTATAGTAATAAGGTATTCTTCCTTCTATTGCCTTTCCAATGCACATAGGTGGAAACTTTTCAAAGTTATTGCATATTGACATCTGTCTCATTCTTAAAACTAGAGAACAGAAGATTGAAAACAGTACTCTTAAAGTGAATAGTAATTAATTACTCATGTAATTGCATTAATTAAACTTGGCTATGTAATTAGGGAGCTAATTACAATTAAAATGCTATTGCACATTTCAATCACTGCCCACACCCTGGGGATCACCCATTTTTTTCCTCTTCCCTCATTAGACCTTCTGTAATCTCCGTCTATTAAATGGCGTGATTGAAGCTTGAAATATGCATACAAAGATGTGCATTTGCTTTCTCCAGCAAATGTGATCTGTTAGAAGTTTAAAATGCTCTTTATTGTGTCATTTTATTAAAAAAAAAAACCACCAAAATTAAGATTCTATTGTTATTCTTTGTCACCTTCAGATACTTGGTTTTATTTCCTACAGGCAAATATGTGCATGAGGTAATTGAGTCATATGTGTAAAATATATTTAATTTAAAGAAATTAATATCTCTCAGTTAAAATGCTTTAAGTTTGGGTTCTTTTTTTTTAGATGGGAAGAGAAGAATGGGGGAGCTTCATTGGATTATGACGTCCAGTCCCATCTTATCACAGGCAGTCAGATTGTATATGTCAGATGTCTTATGAAACTTGCTTGTTTCTTCCTCATTGTCTGTGTTAAAAGGCTGTTCAAGAGTAACATTGCCCTGAGGCTTACCTAACTTCTAGTTTACAGTGTCGCAGTGATGACTTTTCATGGATGTATTCTTGTGTAAGCATCACTGTTTCAGAAATCATCCTAGCAGCCTTTCACTGTACTTGGTACAGCTTGCATTCATGTATCCAGAACATTATTGCCTGAAGTTGTACAAAATGTGCACTGAGTACGCTGTATGCTAATATAATGGTTTTTTTCCCTGATTTTGACCCTTCTTTTATGACAGTTTGTCACTGAAGTATTTTATTGGTATTTTCCTACCGTATGTGGCAGTCATTAATGAAAATATTTAATAAGGCGGTCCTTGAGATTCAGTTGTAACCTCCTTTCTGCAAAGTAATTCTGCTTTCATCATAAACTGTTTTTTGTTAGCCGGTTCCTGTCTTGCCTTACAGTTACTAAAATTCTCATCCGGACTAGTAATTTTACACAATACGCTGTACTCAGAGCTCTATTGAAATCCTTAAAGATACGCTGTTTTCATTGTAGTCAACATTGTTCAAATAGGATGGCAGTACATGATTTAACTGTAACTGTAAGTTTTTGCTACCTAGTAAAGACCTTACAGTCTTAACTAAAATCCACAGATGATACTACAACAAACAATCTGAAGATGTTTGAAAGAAAGTGTTCCTTTTAAAATACTTTATGAAAGAATATTAGTTAGAATTAGACCCAGTTTTTCTGTGGCTCTAAGGACTCTGCAGAGCTGTCAAATTGTTGAGTGGCATTTAAAAGTTTAAAACTCCTGTCTGGTATTCTAGATTGAAGATAAGGAACATCTGCTGTGGGTTGAGAGTAATACCTACTCTATCCTAGGGTTCATTAATTTCATGGGAATTACAGACTGATGACAGGATAATATTTTCTACAGAATTGCTTGGAAATTAGGCATGGCTGTAAGTACAGGGCATTGCAGAGTAGTACCATGTAACCTTTGTGATGCTACAAGGCTGTTAGGTTAAACATCTTGTAAAATAGATTACAAAGAACTTTTTTTTTTTAATTATTTTACAGTATTTAAAAATCTTTTTTTGTCTTCCTTTTTCTTGAACAGTTTGGCCTTGCACTTGTTGTCTCTGCTCAGTTGCATTCTGGATTACTCACCGTATTTTGTTTTCTGTGTCTAAAACTTTAAAAAAAGACATTCTGATGTGTACTAACAAAAAATTGACATTTGATGGCGTGATACTAATAATTATAAAGTCCACATCTTTACTTCTTGTGGCTCAGTGTCATCCACAAAAGGCAGTGGTGAGATGTCTGTGCTACCTGTTCATTGCTGTGGGAGGCCTGTGGGGAGGAGCCCACTATACTCCCTCCCTGCTCCTCATCCCCTGCCTGCCGTGACCCAGCCGCCACTCAGTCTTGCAGTGTGGTGATGGGACACCTCGCCATACAATGCGTTCTGGTCACCTCACGGGTGCTGTTTCCAGTCTTAAATCATAGACTTATTAAGGTTGGAAAAGGCCTCTAAGATCATCTGACTGTCAGCCTAACACCACCATACCTTCTAAACCATGTCCCGAAGTGTCACACCTACATGTTTTGAACACCTCCGGGGATGGTGAATCCACCACTTCCCTGTGAAGCCTGTTCCAATGCTTCACCACTCTTTCAGTAAAGAAATTTTTCCTAATATCCAGTCTAAACCTTCCCTGGCACAACTTGAGGCCATTTCCTCTCGTCCTATCACTAGTCACTGGGAGAAGAGACCGACCTCACTACAACCTCCTTTCAGGTAACCGTAGAGGGTGACAAGATCTCCCCTCAGACTCCTCTTCTCCAGACTAAACAGCCTCAGTTTCCTCAGCTGCTCCTCATAAGATTTGTTCTCCAGACCAAACACCAGCTTTGTTGTCTTTCTCTGGACACGCTCCAGCAGCTCAATGTCCTTCTTGTACTGAGGGACCCAAGAATGAACACAGGATTCGAGATGTGGCAGTCAGTTTATGAGGAGAGCACCAGGAAGGAAGGAGAGCAGGGAACAGCCCAGCCTAGAGATGAGGCACTTTTGTTGACAGGCAAAAATATTTTCAGACAATTGACTTTCACCAGCAATCAGTGGAAGTTATCTTAAGAAGTGGTTATCTTACTGAAAGTAGAATATTAAAGAATTAGCAAAAAATATTGGTTCAGTCGCTGTCCGTGGTGATGGCTGGTTTTCCTGTCCTACAAAATATTTGAATAAAAGCTGAGTGTAGGTGTACACTTATGTAATAATGGCTTTCCCATTAGCTGTGTGCAACTTTTCTAAAAATTGCAGGGAAACGTATTTGGTAGATCATAAATACCATAAAAATGAGATCTGTCAGTTTAGTTGCATGTGACCCATCTCATCAACACTTTCTTGTTCTTGCTGTGAATTCTTGTGCATTTTTCTCCCTTAGATGTGGTAGAATTCTGTGCTCCCAATCTAAATTGGCAAGTACATTAATTAGCTTACTCAGACTGCACAGCAGTTTTGCTGGTTTTGGCAGGGCCTGTGCACCAGGCTGAGGTGGTGCCAGTGTTGGGTGGCAGGAGCTCTAAGGGGTCCCACCTGTGCTGAAGTGTGCCAGCTGGATGGAAACCCATGAAATGCGGGAGAACAGACAAATTTCATGGATCCACCTCATCTTTAGTGGCCTGGTGTAGATCAGTGGCATTTCCTGGGCAGAGGAGTGGCAGAGTGCCATTTTACAGTGCTCTCGGCACCATCCTGGGTTGTCTCTTGGTTGACAGTGGATGACAGAGTAGCATTAAACTCTGTAGTTAAACTGCAGTGGCAGTTAAATTCCATGAAGAACTACTATTGCAAGAGAAGGACGTTTCTTGTCTATGTTTTGTCATTGTGGCTGGTGTTTGTCTACACTATTTTTAAATTTCTTCCTAAGCTTTATAAAGTGTTCTATTCAAATGTGCAAAGCAAAACTCCTAAGGTGTCCTAGGATAGGTAGGCAAGTGGTTTCAGTAGGGTGAGAGAGAGGGAAATAAGGCAGTAAAATATACACAGACATCTCTGTATGGTTTTCCTTTCTGACAGTTTAACATGTGAAATATGAATAATGGTTGGACTTTCTATTTTTTCCTGGTATTCTGCCACTACTTTTTTCTGTTAATTATCTCATTTCCCCCTGGCTTGTTTTCTGTGATCTGATCATCCAACTCACTCCACAGATCATAATGAATAATCAGGTCTTTTGGCTGTATGTGTTTAATGGCACAGGTTACGTGTCATGAAAGGTTTTGCTCTCAATATCAGGTTTTGAGAACAGGGATACTTGAAACGGTGAGTGGAGGTTCAGCTGAAGAACAGATAAATTGTTTTCCCTTATTTATGAGACTTCTGCTTTGGTTATTAATTTAAAGATTTACGCATTTATAGATTTCATCGAGGGATTACCCTAACTGTTTGGAGTGGCCTGAGATCTAATGAGTAACTTGCACTTTGTAAGGCTTTAGCAGATAGTGTTGTAAACATGGAAGTGGTGGAAAAGGTTTATTGAAGTGATAGAGATCTTTACATGATGACTCAGCAAGGTGGAATGAAGGGGAACTTTTTATTTAGTGGAAATGGATGTGAGTCAAGGATTCTCTAATCTCATTTCTAATAATCTGCAGCAGAGAAACTTGCACTTAAATTTTATTACAAGAGAAGTTTAGGTAGGAAACAACTTGTTTTTTATAAGAAGGACAAACGGTTTTATACAAAACAAAACTGTATGTAAGTTTTAGAGAAGGTTCCTCCATCCCAGTCATGCTTCGCTGAAACACAAAGAACTGATTTCTTGAATGGTGTGAGAACCACGGGTACATTTAATATATCTAGACTGCTTTCTTATTAATATAAATTTGGCATTTAGACTTGAAGAAGTGGGTTTGGGGGAAATAACTGAAAAATTTAAAATCTGTGTGAGACAAGGTGGGACAAAAGCTCCTGCAACGTTGGCAAGAAACTAATCTGAATGTTGTATAGTGTTTAAGCTGGAACAGACGTGGGGATTTGGTTAATTCATTAAGTAGGTAAAGTCTTTCCTGTTCGTGACATCTTAGGTCTTCCCTTTGAAGCTCTTACTAGTTGGAGTAAAATAGCAGCACTGTAAAAAAAATAGTGCAATTTGGCATTTGGCATGTTGCGTTTCTCAGCTAGGGCTGAAATCTTGCACAGATATGCCATGGGTGATGCAGAGACAATAGCTGTCTAGAAGACAGTATTATTGTCTGGAGTATTACAGTCTAGAATATTATGGTTTAGAATGCACCTTTACAATTTTTTGTGTATAGTTGTCTTCAAAAAAAGGTGTTTGAATGCACAGTAACACACTTCTTTTTAAATTAACAACTTTATGTCATACTGTTGCCACAATATCATGTTGAAATAAACTGTATGTATTTTATATATATCAAACCACTTCTACTTGTTTCCATATTCAAATAGGATCTTAAAATGTTGTTGCTGAATCACAACCATTCCTGTGGTCGCGTTGACTGCTGAGTTTTTAACATCGTTTTTTAGCAAACAAATCAGAATCCTCATCAAAAGTCCCACTCCAGGAGTTAACTGGCCACTTTACGTTATAAAATTTCAGCTGATTTGCTTTAGAGAGAAAAATGTAGTGTTGGACTTTTCCATTCAACTAATTCACCTACTGAAATGGTACTGGAACAGTTGAGTATGGCTGCATGCATCAGGACAGAGAGGAATTTCAATCAGAACAGCAGGAGGGAGAAGTGAAGGGAGAGCTTATTGTTAACTTGGGAAATTGGAGGAAGCTTATATGGAAAAGTACATTGATAGTGCAACATAATATTGTTCAAATAAATCCTTTGCCTCATGGTGGAAATATGCAAGCTTTTTTAGTACTTCCCATTATCTGTTTATACAGTCTGGGTTTATCCTTGAATAAAAATACATGAAATATACCTGTACTGTTTTTATGAAAATAAATAGGGCAGAACAGGATTTAACATGATTGCTCAGTGAGCCTAATGGGTTCAAGATCCAGTGGTGCTTTAGACATTAGTTGCTATCTGGTGCCGTTAGTTCGTAATTTTATTTATAATGTTTTGCTCTGAGCTTTAAATAAATCAGACTGGGAGTACTTGAAACCTCTGGCTTGTTGGTCTCAAGTAAATTACTGAAATTAAAATAATGCTTACATAATCTATAGTACTCCTTATTGGTAAAGCAAGCAGTAGGTTTAATTGTGTTCTCTAATTGTTGTTGCTCTTAAAGTTTGTTGGATTTCAGAGGGATTCATTTGTTATTCCATTACAGCACAGTAGTGGAGAGCCTAGCTGTAGTTTTTTTTCTCTAAGAATGTACAATGTTATAACTTTCTATAATATCTACAGGTTTTAGGACCTGCCCCAAAATGGTGTTCCTTCTTGGACAACTTGACCGAAGAACTGGAAGAGAATCCTGAGAGCACAGTTTATGATGATTACAAATTCGTTACCAGGAAAGACCTTGAAAATTTAGGTAAAACAGTTGAATAATCTCTTCAGCTGACTTTTGTTCAGTGTTTGATCATATACATGTGTAAATTTTGTAATGTGGCACATGAGGACAGTTGGAAAGTCACTGACAGTTATTTCCTCCAGTCTTCTTGGTTATTAATACACCAGACTGATAGCTTTATATTCTTTGGTTCCCAGCCAGTGCAATAACAGATATTTCGGGTTTCTCTAATTGTTATCCCAGAAAGATCGTTGATATTTCCTAATTTAATATGTCTAGGAATCTGTTGTGTGCTTTCAGATACTAAATGGAAGGCATAGGCACAGAAGTTGATTTAGTTTTCGAAATATGTTCAAGGTTCTCAGATAGCATGTTGGAACTCACAGCAAGATCTGCCAAAGGCTACCCTATTTGAATATCGTAATTTCCAGAAAATATAAACTATTCTAGGGCTAATAGAAACACAGTTTCAAAGAATTGCAATGCTGAAAATTATATAGTAGCTAAGGTAAGCATGCTTTTCCCAAAGTAGCTACCCATTTTTCTGTCTGTTACATGTTTTGATTGCAATGTTCTGCTCCACTTTAATTTACCTCTCAATATGGGAGTTAGGTTTGGCCTGGCAGGAGGCCGTACAAGGAGGAGGTCATCCACAGCACTTAGTGTTCTAGAGTAGATGGTTGGAATATAGCCCACAGACCCCTATCCCAGTTGTAAGGGAGTAAGGCAATACAGTATTATCTATACGAACACTTGACTGGTAATATTTATTCTGTTTTAAATACACTATAACTCAGTCAAATTAATTTCCCCATAAATACAAGCTTTGAAATGAACAACCAGTTTAAGGGATATTTTGTATTTCGTATGTCAGTGTCTCTTTGTATTACTAGCCACTAGCTGGAGTACTCTCATTTTCTAATGTGCAGGAGGATTGTTTCCTGGAAACAGTTAAAAATAATCTTCAGAGACATCTTTGCTTTCTGAGATACACAGTGGTTTCTCACTTTTGTTTGCCATTTAGTCGTGGAAATAGTTCTTAATTTCTAAAGATTTGGAGTCTATAGAGGGTATTTTGCTACAAAAAGCTTTTCGTTTTCTCAGTCGTGGAATTTTGTGAAGCTATATGACTGGAAAATCAGAGAAACTTCCAAGTATTTTCATTCTTACATAGGTTAGGGCCTAGGGTGACAATTTTGTGACCTAATGTGGTACTGTATTTTTTCAACGTGTTGATTCTTCTAAGCTAGGTGACCCAAAGGAAAACTATAGTTAAAAACATCTGTATTCCACACTAAAAAAGTGATTGTCAAACATCTATGGACTTTCAAAAAGATCCTCTTGAATTTTTCCTTTTAAACTTTTATGGAGTATAGTGCCTGTGGGCATTTTAAAAAACTGCATGGTGACGTGTATTATGACAAGAAAATCTGATCTTGTTGCTCTGAAGAAGCTCAGATTTCTTGCTGGCCAAACTCATCTTTTTTTGTGGTTTTACTTAGTCTTCATGTAATGGATGTGACAGATTAATGTGTTGAGGTGGCAGTGCTTGTTTACCTTGAATCGGGTAAGTGACTAAAAGTTGGCTAATGTGACGCCCATCCACAAGAAGGGCTGTAGGGACAATCCAGGTAATTACAGACCTGTCAGTCTGACCTTGGTTCCAGGTAAAATTATGGAGCAGATAATCCTGGGTGCAATCATACATCACCTGCAGAATGACCGAGAGATCAGGCCCAGCCAGCATGGATTTAGGAGAGGCAGGTCCTGCCTGACCAACTTGATCTCCTTTTATGACCATGTGACTTGGTTGGTGGATGAGAGGAAGGCTGTGGATGTGGTATACCTGGGCTTCAGCAAGGCCTTTGACACCGTTCCTCATAGCAGACTTCTGGAGAAGCTGACAGTCTGTGGCTTGGACGGGAGTGCTCTGTGCTGGGTTAGGAATTGTTTGGTTGGCCAAGCCCAGAGAGTGATAGTGAACGATGTCTCATCCAGTTGGTGGCCGGTCACCAGTGGTGTCCCCCAGGGGTCAGTGTTGGGCCCGCTCCTGTTTAACATCTTTGATGATCTGGATGAGGGGATTGAGTCCATCATCAGCAAGTTCGCAGACGATACCAAGCTGGGAGGAAGTGTCGATCTGCTGGAGGGCCCTACAGAGGGACCTTGACAGACCAGAGAGATGGGCTGATTCCAATGGGATGAAGTTTAACAAGTCCAAGTGCTGGGTTCTACACTTCGGACACAACAACCCCATGCATAACTATAGGCTGGGGACAGAATGGCTGGAGAGTAGTCAAGTGGAAAGAGACTTAGTGATGGTGGACAGGAAACTCAACATGAGCCAGAAGTGTGCCTAAGTGGAGGGCCAATGGTATCCTGGCCTGCATCAGGAATAGTGTGGCGAGAAGGACCAGAGAAGTTATCGTCCCCCTGTACTCGGCACTGGTCAGGCCTCATTTTGAATACTGTATGTAGTTCTGGGCCCCTCAGTTTGGGAAAGATGTCAGGATGCTGGAGTGTGTCCAGAGGAGGGCAATGAAGATGGTGAAGGGGCTGGAGCACAAGCCCTGTGAAGAGCGACTGAGGGAGCTGGGGTTGTTTAGCCTGGAGAAGAGGAGGCTGAGGGGAGACCTTATTGCTCTCTATAACTACCTAAAAAGAGGTTGTAGTCAGGCAGGGGTTGGTCTCTTCTCTCAGGCGACCAGTGACAGAACAAGAGGACATGGTCTCAAGATTTGTCAGGGGAGGTTTAGGCTTGATTAGGAAAATATATTCACTGAAAGGGTGATTGGCCATTGGAATGTGCTGCCCAGGGAGGTGGTGGAGTCATAGTCCCTGGAGGTGTTTAAAAACAGATTGGATGAGTTGCTTAGTGCCATGGTTTAAATGACGAGTAGGTGTTAGTGTTAGGTCATAGGTTGGACTAGATGATCTCAGAGGTCTTTTCCAGCCTTGTGATAGTGTGAAGTGATGTGGCTAGCTTGGAATAGGAGTTATTTATATATGAAAGCTCTTTGAAATCCTCTGTAACTTTTTTTCCCAGGCCTTGCTCATCTCATTGGATCATCATTACTCAGAGCATATATGCATGGCTTTTTCATGGACATAAGACTTTATCATAAGGTATGTAAGTATGTAAGGCTGATCCTTGTACATTTTTACTCTTAACAGTAAAATATGTGGCAGGTTTTTGTTGGGCATTTTTTGTGGGTTTTGTTTTGTGCTTTTTTTCTTCCAAATAACAAAATATGTTCTGTGTTAATGGTATTTTCTCTTTACTTCTTCTTGTTCAAAGGCAAAAATGATGGCCAACCCCTTTGCCTATGAAGAATATAGAAGAGAGAAAATAAGACAGAAAATAGAAGAAACACGTGCACAGAGAGTTCAACTAAAGGTAAATTCTGTAAACAATGTAAACTTCTGGGAAAGCTATGCATTAAGAGCAATATATTCTTAAGTGTATCTCAGAGATGTAATGACTTTTAATTTGGTTCTGTTTATTATCAGAGACACAAAGTCATTTATAGAACTTTTTGAATGGAATCATGAAATTCCCATATGTGTGAGTCCCACAGATGAGAAAAACTGATATGAAACTGTAAAAGAGCAGCTCTCATCGCATTTGCCACTTGAGTGGATAAGCCACTGGCAAAACTTGTTTCTACTTCTGTCAAACTAAATGACTTAAGCCGTTAAAAGATAATACTCTGGAAAGAGATATGTAAGAATAGTATTTTAACTAGTAGCTTTCTGGATTGAATTTGTTCAATGTACAAGAAGAAATGATTGCTTTTAAAGTACTAAAGTTGATGAATTGCTAGGAAAAAAGGATACAAAAGTTCTGCTTAAATTTTCTCCTAAGCGCTATTGCTTTGCTAGTACCTAGAAATATTTGGAAGCATCCAATGAGCTTTTCAACAAGAATTACAGGAATGACTAAGAATTCTTTCTTCACCACACTTTGAATGTAAAGCATATAGGTTTTTGCGTGTGTAAGAGAGTAATATACTGATTAATTGCTTTCCTTTATTTAGAAACTTCCGAAAGTCAATAAAGAGCTTGCACTCAAACTGATTGAAGAAGAAGGAGAAGAGCAACAGGTTACTAGAAAAAGGAAACAGAAGGTGAGCATTTGTTTTGAAGACTTCTCTAACTGGGGACACAGAGACAGTAATGCTTACAGTATGTTTTTTTTGTTGGTGGGTTGGAGGGTTTTTTTTAACTGGACAGATTCAAAATTCCATTATTTCTGTTTCTCATAAATAACCTGTAATCTACTAAGGTGCCTTACTTCTCTGTAGCTGCAGCACCAAAAAAGCCGTGTAGTAACTTAAAGTTTAACATCATGAAGTTTTGTGAAGATATGGGCTTTAGAGTCAATACCAAAGTTGTTCGAAAAAGGCCTGTTGTTTGTATTAGTTGGTATTTTGGTGGTGACCATGATGAGATGGATGTAAAACTGAAGGTACAATTGCCTGCCTTTGTGTACACAGTTAACTACATTTTATAAAATAGTCAAAATGGGTTGCTCTTAGGCTCTGATGTTGAAAATAATCCATTTTTATCCTAAGTGCAGTCTAAAGGGAAAAATTATATATAGTGGGAGGGAAGGCTTTCTGTGGGTAGCGCTTCTTAGGTGCTCATTCTCATGGGATATAGCATTCTTGAAAGGGAGGAACTAGCTTCATGTGGCATATAATGAAGTTCCATGTTTTGCAGCTAGTAGGAAGCATGAACTACTAAAATAGTAAGTGGTGGTAAAACTTTTAAGTGCAGACTGTCTAAGCCAGTGTTACAGTGGAAATGTGAGTTCAGTAAATGGGGGCTGATTTGTCTAGCCTAAAAACACTATACATAAAATGCATGTTCTGGTTATTTTCCTGAAATGGCATTATAGTCCTATAAAAAGCAGTTTATTTTGGGCTTTCGGATTTAATGTTTGTCTGTGTGATGGCAAGTCAAATATTTGCAACACTTTCTGTATCTCAAATGTACATTTGTTGATTTTGTATCTTTTTTCCCACTTCGTAAGTAACAATGAAAATTTAATGCTAGGGTGGGGTGAATGGGCTGCTATAAGTTTGGCAATTTGAAAGATCAGCTTTTTATAATACAGCTATGTATTCAATGATTTTAAAATTACGACAAAAGGTATTCACATAAACTGAAATCGTGACTTGAACTGTTCGGAATTCAACAGTAGCATGATTTTCACTGAGTTAATTTTATTTTGATGTGAATGAAACTATCTTTTCCATTCTCTATGCAAGGGCAGTGAAGAAAGAGTTACAAGATGTATGGAAATGCTTACTTATTTACAATAAAACAGTAGCAGCATTGCATCAAACTTGTTTGCCCTGATAATTTATTGTACATGTTGTAGAGTCATCCCCCTCAGGCAGAGTGTTTGTCTTGGAGGTGCTCCTGATTAGTCCATAGATATCAACACATCTCCAGACTAGCTGGCTGAATATATGAGGAACAGTAATTCAAAAATATTAGTAATTGTGTATTTAAGGTGTCTATAGTGTGCATAAAAAAACCTTGTCTTGCTTACAGGTATCACAGAATGTTATTTATTAGATCTTTGTGAAAGTAATAAAATATAATAAGCATAAATCTTGATTTATCTTGGAAGGATAAAGCAACTGGCATTCATGTGCTGGTTTTGAGTTTTGTTTAATTAAAAAGGTGTTACTTTACCAATATCTGTTTCAGAATTTTATAACTCACTCATGCTTTGCTTCTTTTCCAGAATCTGCCTAGCCTTCTCAAAGATGATCGCTTTAAGGTCATGTTTGAGAATCCAGATTTCCAGGTGGACGAGCAGAGTGAAGAATTTAGGCTACTTAACCCTCTTGTTTCTAAAATAAGTGAGAAACGAAAGAGGAAACTAAAGCTCTTAGAGGAACTGGAAGCACAAGAACAGGTAAAATATTTGCCATTTGGTTTAGGAAAAAATTCAGAGGTTTCTTCCTTTGTTTTGAGGATTCAGATTTTTCACCCTAGAAAGGAGGAAAGATGTAGGCAATGCAAGAATGTCTTATCGGCTACAGTCATTAAGTGTAATTTATAATGTTACTCTAGTCTTTAGATGTGAACAATATTGTGTCTACATGCTATAGTTTTGAAAAACGTAAAATACATAGGTGAAAACAATTTTGTAATATGTCTTCTGCTTCATTTGTGGTTACTGCTTTTGTTCGAATTTTAGTTCTTCAACTGTATCTATGTAAAAGCTGTCACGTACTCTAATTGCAGCAATGAAAAGAAAATTAGTTGAAGACTTCTTATTTTATACTATTTTTGTCTGCAGGAAGAGGAGGAAGAACCAGAAGGAAAAGCAAGTGATGCAGAAAGTTCTGAGAGTTCAGATGATGAAAAAGGCTGGGTTGAAGAGGTCAGGAAACAGCGCAAGCTACTACGCCAAGAGGAAAAAGTAAAGCGGCAGGAAAGGTTCAAGGAGGATCAGCAAACATTACTGAAACCTCATTTTTTTGAGATTAAAGAAGGAGAGGAATTCAGAAGCTTCAAAGACTCTGCCAAAAAACAAAAATTAATGAAGTAAGACTAACGTTCCTATTTTAATAGCTGGGGGTGGACAATTCTCAACTATTTCTCTACAATGCAGGCCAATGGTATTTTGTCTTGGAAGCTCTTACTGGTAAAGCAGCAGCATCTGGTGATCCAGGGATATAACTTAAAGTGACATAGTTGTTGAAATATTTGTTTTGGTATGGCAGAGAGACAACATAAATGAGATGAGCAAGAGATTATTATTCTGAGACAGATTTGGGGATCCACTACTCGGTGTTGATGAACTGCTGATCTCTCAAATATCAACAGCAGTGTCAGTATGAGTTTGACAGTCTGGTTGTTTTTCACCTGACCCTCTAAAAGGATGTAGAATACTGTGTGACTAATTACTGTTTTGAGAGCAGGATCATGATGGTAAAAGAAAAATTGTTTTGTCTGGGTATTTTTATGGCATTCAGAAACTTTCAAAAACTACTATGTCCTTATATTGTCAGGTCTCACTATTTTTTATTTTTGCAGTACAAAAAATTGGACTTTTTTAAAAAAAATTTGGATTTCCTTAAGTTGATGATCAGCAGAGGTAATTGATCCTCTACGAAGAGCAGGTCAGTCTAAAGGACTTGGCTTTGAGGTGCTTAATGCCTGCAAATCTCATTGTTTTTTTGTTTTTAGGGGTGAGTTGAACCCTTCAGAAGATGAGATTTAATAGCCTTTTATTTGGAGAACAGTCACTACTTTTAAAACATTGAAAGACAATAGCTTCGAAATTCTTGCAACACATTCAGTGCAGAGCAGAATTTTGGCTAATGTTGGAAACAAGTTTGCTGGGCTAGATGAATCTCGTAATAGCCATTATGTTTTTACTTAGAATGAAATGGTACCATCAAAGAAAAGGAAGTGAATAATACATATAATGGGTCTGTCTCTTTGTGTCACTAATGATTGACTCTGCAACCTAGTTGTTTCATGATGGGAATTTTCTGGAGATATATGAAGAAACATTTGCTAAAAATTCAGCCTGTGTCTTAAATGTGTAAGCATTTAACTGGAGTTGTTGTGTAAAATGGTCTTTGTAACTGAGACAGTGTTTCTACAGTAGTGTAGTGGTCTTAGATTCCCATGCTACTTGTAAGACGTCTATAAATAGAAGTAGTAGTTGTTATACACTGGGATTTATAGCAGTTCTGCAGAACTGATTCACATATTTTCCTTAGCTGTTTTTTTTATCAGCAGGTGTTTTCACACAGAGAATTTTCTTTGTTCTTTATATTGAATATGCCCACTCATTCCGGACTCTGAGCTTTCTTAGATTTCTCCACCAACTTTCTTCTGATTATTTTTCTTTCTTTCTTCCAGAAGATGAAATAACTTTCTACTTTTTTTTTTCCCCTCAATTTTTCTTCTTTGTTAGGAGAAAATGCAATCTGGACACTCTCACAGAGTATTGTAGGATAAGGATATTTTTTACTTGGTTTTATAGTGACTTGGATTTAGCAAGTCACTTGAAAGGAGCCTGTGAGACAGTGGTCAAATGGCGCTGTAATCTTGTTGCCATTGAAATAATTTCCTAAAAGCAGCATGACTGCAGCCTATTCACATACTGTTCTTTTACACAAATTCAGCTGCTGACCTCTAAAGGAAATTCTCAAGGACACTCAATTAGAAGTGTTAAGGTTTTATTTTATTCAAAACATGGAAGACTTCAATATTAACAAGAATACTGAAAGTTAAGTAAATAAGCCAAGAGATGTAAGGAGGAGAAGGGTTTAGAAAAAATTAGTACTGTGTGACACAGGACAAAGTAAATTCTTTCATCTGATGTATAGAGGGAGAAAAATCATTGCTTCAGCTTGGAAAAGATGAAAGTAAATACCACAGGACCTGTCCAGTGGATGGAAGAATATCAGGAATGGCATACACCATGGAAAGACTGCTTTTAGAGAAGAGACAATCTGTCTTAAGATTCACTACTAGTTCTCTGCAGAATATTTTGCAAGGTGTGGTGCGTAATTAGGGTGGCTTGGGTTAGATACCCCCTGTATGGCAGATGCACAGAGGGGATGTAATGTAAAACATTAAAAAAAAGAAAAGTAGAGAAATTTGGAACTAGAACAGGGTAACATAAAAATGAATGTGACAGCATTACCCCCTTCATGTTTGTTTAAGTGGCTGTCATTGAATTATCTTTACATGTTTTTTTTTTATTTTTGTCTAAGCAATTAACTCTGTACTCACTGATGCCATTTGTGCTCATCCAAGCATTGTTCTGAGTATGGGGTTTGCTATTTCTCAAATTCTCAGAGGAAATTTAAAAATTAACAGATTGTATCTGTTTCTTACAACACATAGCTTATACGAGTCTGTAATCATAATGACCTATTCTGTGTTGTGAGCTAATTTGTTTGATTAATGAGGATTTTTACATATTAGAATTTTTATGAAGAAAATACCTGAATATGTTTTCTGCTGGCCTTCTTCAGTGATAAGTAGTCAGCATAAAAATAATTAATTCAAGTAACGTAATGAAAATTGGAAAGACTGTAGTGGCATGTACAATCTGGTGAGGCTGGCATGTTTGTCTTTGATTTGATTTATCCAAGTTATGGTATGATGGTCTGTGACCAATATAATTAAGTACCTTAATACCTTCACTATGCATTTAATGGCTAGGTGTTCTTTTTTCTCTAATCATATAATATTCTACCTGAGGAAACAGTTTATGACTTACATAAAACTGGGTGTTCCTTTCGACATGTTCCTGACTCAGCACGGCTCCAAGCCCAGCTTCTAAAGAAGTGGTGCGTACTATAAAATTCTTCATAGACCAACAGTCTACGCGTTTCTTTGCACAGGAAAGCTGCAAAATTTACTCATAGTCATAAAAAACAACCTTGTCTCAAATCTGTCTGCATTTCATTTTCCTGTTTTGTGCTCTTATGCTTACACCTGAAAACGTGCTGAACGCATTAGAGATGCAAAACTTTGCTTTGTTTAGTTACTGCAGAAGCTCCTTACGTAGTAACTTAAAGGGAATCCATAAAAGGAAGAGGGTTTTATCAAAAGAACTCTTGACACACTGATTTTTTTTGATGTCCCTTTAAAAGGTTTATTATTGAAACTAGAGCATCTGAAAATTTATAACTACAATAGTCATACTTTATAAAGTATGGCAGTCAATGTATATGTCTCCAGAGGTAATCAAGAAAGTCAACAAAAGCATAGCTGACATTCCGAGGAATTGCTAAAGTAAATAGCAGGAAAAGTCCTGAAAAACGTCCTCTTTATAATGAGGAAAAAAGAAGTGCCTCAGCAATTTGTTTGTTTGTTTTTTACTGTAGGGCAGGGGAAGTTGCTTTTAATAACCCTGTTAATGTATCCCTTAAATCAATTTGTTGAGAATTATTTATAAAAAAAATACAAGAAGCCAGCTATTGTGTTTGTGTTTCAGTGTGTGCAATTCACTATCATTTGAGGTCTGCACACTTTCAGATAAATATAGCCATACCTTCATTTATTCAGTAAAATTGCAACCCCAAAGCGCTTTGCTAATATCTCCTCATTTTAATTTTTCTCCTGACTGAAGCGGTATTAGGCAGTCATGCTAAATAATTGCTGGGTACTAGCCATATTTCTCCAGTTCGCTTTCAAAGGGGAGAAAAATGGGACTTCACTTGAATGTAGAAATCCCACCACAGTGTCGGTGACTGATCTGCTGCCATAGTTAGCTCTAAGGCTTAGAGCTTGTCTTCTCGATTCACGCAGATGGAACAAGTTTTCACATGTACTCAATGAAAAATATACTACCAAAAAAAATACAATCAAAGTACCTAGTCATGAGAAATAAAGTAATTCTTCACAGTAATTTTTCATGGTTAATTTGAAAAGTCTTTGTTACATAAAATGGCTCATTAACCAAAATTCAGTGGACTTCAGAGACTGTGCATAGGCCACTATCCGTGAGCCCTTCATCCATAGTAAATGCCATTGACTTTGGTGGCTGCTAATCCTCTGTACTTTTGTAATGACTTATTTTCCTCTCTTTTAGGCTTCTTCTCTAGTAAGACACTAATAACAGCATCTCAAATTCCAGAAACTAATTTTGTTTACAGTTAGACAAATGTTTTCTGAGGGCATCGCAGAATGAATTTGTCTGATCATGCAAGCGGTGTTGTATTCTCAGGTCGTGTTACCTGCTTGTAGGGCCTGCGTTGTAGAAAAATGAGCCATGTTAAGACTCACAGGTGCCTTTAGGGAGAGTGGCTGAAGCCAGCACCATCCTTGTCTGCCTCACCCCTGTGCTGGAGGCTGTGCAGGAACCACGTGTATTTCTTCTCCTCAGCTGTTCCAGTTTACAACCCAACTTAACTGAAGTCAGCAAGCCTGGTGTTAGAGACCAGCTCAGGACTTGGAGCAACTGGGGCGCATCCATGTGCCTTGTGGCCTTTGTAGAGGCATTACCTTCTAGTGGAGGAGAGCTGAAAGCAGTATCAGATTTAGCCACAACCACCTCCTCCTCCATGGAAGTACTGGAGTGCCCATGGGAGAGACTTGATACCAGCTTGCTGACAGAAGCTAACTGATGGAGCACTATGTGCCTGAAGGCCTGTACTCAGGTGGAGCTTCTCTCTGGGGTCAGGGTCAGTCTTACTTCTCAGGCTCGTTTGTGTTGTTCTTTTATTTAGGAAACTATTCTGTACAGTCATTTGTATTTGGACTAAATAGTTTGTCTCTACAGTGAAGTGATTCATTCGGTGATGAATTCTTTCTGATATATAGTAAAGTTTATTTCCTTCCCTCAAAAGTGTTTCCTATTCAGAAATGATAATATTTCAAGAAAACTGAATATATCTAGCCTTAACTGTTTTATATTTGTGTATATAACTGTTACTGCAGCTCAATATTCCAGACTTTTTCTAACACTTAATAGAAAACTATAGCAATAGGAAGGTGTGGTTTCTTTCTCATCTAGAGTCTTGTTGCTTTTTTAGGAGAAGAAACAATGAACTTTACATAAATTTTAGAACTGTTTCTACTGAAAGCAATACCTCAAGGCAATGATTTGAACTTGTGTTTCTGTTCTATTTACTGAATATTTATTTTTTCGAGTTATGGCTTTTCAAGGATTCAGAGAAATCAAGGTTAGTTTTGACTGCATTATCGGCCTTTGTTGTAGTAAAAAGATGGCAAGAATAGGACCTAATGTTAATTATTCTCTGCAGGAAAACTCTTGGAGATCGTTTAAAGCTTGAAGAAAAACTTGGCACGCTCGATGTGTCTGATACCACAGTAGGCAGCAAACAGGCAACATTCAAATTAAAGAAGGTGAGCTATATATATAGTTTTTTAAGATAATTCACAAGTAACTTTAGGTTTTGCATGAAAGAACAGGAACTTAAAAACCGTCAAACAAATGTCCCTCTTCATTTCTTTATAAGCTGCCAACACTTCTGCTTCTTGCCAAGAGAATGAAAGCCTCTGGTAGTACTCCGTGTGTTTATACCCTTATAACTCAAGCAGCACTCATAAAATCTTGTGTTCCGGTGGAAAATACTGGCTTCCATCTTTTAATACTTTATTTGCAGACATACCATCAGAAGATTGTGACCTTACCTGACTTCTGTCCCAGGACTGATTAGATCTTGGTCTTCAGGTCCAAATGCAATCAGGATGCTGTAGGTGACAGGCTTTCTCTTGGATGGTAATATTGCTAGGTCACTGCATAGTGAGAACAGAGCTCCTAACCACCTTTGTCATTGAACTTGTGTAACACAGATCACAGGAATGACTTCTGGTCCATTCAACTTGCCAAATTCTATTTCAGTGTGTGGTTGACTGCTACCTATTTACCTTTCCAGAAGGATTTTGATTTCCCATGCTAAGGAATTTTGTAGATCACAGACAGGTGATTACTTTATAGTGTGGACAGAGGTAAATGCATGTGTGCATCTGTTACTGCTGTAAAACACTTAGGGGCTTTCCTGCTAGAAAATTGCTTCAGAATTGAAGAAAAGTCACGTTATAAAAGCTGAAAACCCATATTAATTTACACTTGAGCTGACAAAATTTACTTCAGTTAAAACTGGTTTTCCTCAGATCAGCCTCTTTGCTAGAATACAGTTCTACTTATCAGAGGTCAAATATTTTTCTTGTCACAAGAATGGCTAAGTAGTTATTTGATTGCCACATGGGTATGCCTGAAAAAAACCTTCAAATAACCAGATTGACTGGACTATTTCTACCTTACTTGTTTTACCTGATTATTGCCTGTTTGCAGATGTCCTTTTACATCTTTTTTTGATTGCAGTGTTGCTGGAATTTAAAATGTATTGACTGTGGAATAAGCCACAGATACGTCTGCAGTGCTGTGTAGGATAACCATTCTGGGGATTTTACCAACTGCTGTAACTGATATGTTAGTGTCTTGCAGCTAATTAAATGGCCTTTGCAGAGCTTCAAAAGCACGGTGATTTTTACAGAAGTTGTAGCTTAGAAAGCCCAAAGCCAGAAGGCTTCTTGCAGTTGGTGGTAAACAGTGGACCATCACCTTTTGCTAACAGTTTTGTGAAGATTTGGGAGTAACATGGAAGAAGGCCTATGGCAGTGGTTCAGATTGTCACTTTTACTTCATTCCAGCATGCAGGTTATAGCTTTGAATTTTTTTTAATAATATTGCTGTTAATGCAAATGGGTTTTTTCCTGATTGTTAACTGATGTTGCATTATTGAAATACATACATTATGCTGATTTGCATTAAAAAGATTTTTTAAAGTCTAATTAAAAGAAGAATAATGCATCAACAGTGGAGATCTCCTATCAACAGAATAGTAAAATAAGACCTAAAAGTCTTCTTTCAAATAAACAGACCCTATGTCTACATTCTGAAGTCCAAGGGAATGGATCAAGGGGAGCTAGGAAGAAGTCATGCTACGCAGCATACTGTGTCTTGACACTAATTTTCAGAGGATGAAGAAATGAAGTTGGCAAGTCAAAAAAAGGGATTTTAGTGTTACTGTGATCATCACTGTTTGCTTTGTGATGCTCCTTCCTTAAAGTGCAGGTGTATATAGGAGTAGGTAGAAAGATTTAGTAGGGGAGAAAATTGTGCTTCCATAGGATTGGTATCACTTGGTCTTATAAATGAGTGAAATTGAGATTAAACTTATCTGCTTTGGTTGTGATATGTTAGCAGCCTCCCAAACTCCCGGCACTCATTGACAGATCCAGCAATTAAATGGTTTGTCTTCTCTCTTGCAACCTAGGATAGGATTAGAGGTAATGGCAGGAAGATATGCCAGGAGAGGTTTAAATTGGATATTGTGAAGAGGTTCTTCACCCACCAGGTGGTGGAGCATGGGAACAACTCCCCAGGGAAGCAGTCATGGCACCAACTCTGCCAGCATTCAAGAAGCATTTTGGACAATGTCCTCAGTCACATGGTGTGAATGTTGGGATTGTGCTGTGTAGGGACAGGAGTTGGACTCGATGATCCTTTTGGGTCCCTTCCAGCTTGGGTGATTCTATGATATTTCAATTTAGTTTTCAGGGGAGTTTAGGTATGGTTTCTACAGTGTGGCATCCTGTTTTTCAATTTCAACATACTTTATCATAGCAAATAGATATAACAAAATAACGAGGTTTCTAAAATACTGAGTGCTTAAACTATGAGGGAAGTATAGAAGACTGTGAAAAAAAATCAACAAAATGCTTCAAATGCAAATCAAGTATACTAGCAGTAGCAGTCAGCATTATCGTAAGTAAAATTTCTCAAGACCATTTCAAACAAATCTGGAGACACTGAGAAATTACCTGCATTTTCACGTGGTTGTTTTCTTATTTCTGAACTTGCAGTGAAAACGAGTCAATAAATTTCAACGAAGTCTTAACACAGCTAGCTTTTATTAGCATGATACTGGTATGGGCTTATTGCTGCATTTGGTATATTGGTTCATATCTCTCCTCAGCCAACATGTTGTCTATGCATGCAAATCTCTAGCTCAAGTTTAAATGCTGCTTTAATGGGTGATTCAGGAAGAGCTTGGCTGATGTATGAATGCTGCTGACTACAGGATTCGGTGCAGTGGGGCTACAGCTGCACGTCCAGTAATTCTGACACAGTTAATACATTTATCCTGTGCTGCCATAGGAATTGCTCTAATTGCTGGAGTATTTTATAGCATGAACAGTTCCTGTTTATGCTTAGTTTGAAGACAAGCCTTACTCTTCCAAAGAAAATAGTAGTTTATGGCTGTAAGAGATGTTTCTTCTATGTGGTATGTAAATTAAACCCTTTCAGCATGTTTTTGATGAAGAGGAAAAAAGAACACGTGCCACAGGAGCAGAAATTATAAATTATTTTCATGTGGAAAGTCTTTTTAGAATTGCATACAGCATATCAAACACTTCCAAGAATTTCTAAGAATCCTTTTTAGAAAACCAATATGTTTCAGCAAATTTAACTATTTTTCTGTCTTTTTAAAATGCATTTGTGCAAATATTAAATGTGGTAATCCTAGTTAACCGAAGTATATACTAAATAGCCTCAATTTGTGCTCTACCTTCTTAAGGTCATCAAAACATAAATTCTGCAGTGTAATTTTAGTCTTTTGTTAGACATTCGTTTTAATCAGAAATGCATGATTTTATTCACTGTTTTTCAGTGTCTTTGTCTTAAATGCTTGCTTTGAATTACTTGAAATGGTAATGCCTAGAGATACATGAATGAACAGGTATGGTTTAAGATAAGATAGTGTGGGACCATTTACAGATTTCCCTATTAGGATTATGACTTGATATGTAGATACTTGAACAATGAGGTGAACCTGAGTCTATTTGTGTTTTAATATTCCAGTCAGAGCAGCAAAGGAAACAGCAGGAAGCTGAGAAACAACATCGTCAAGAGAGGAAAACACTTAGACGTTCCGCTAGTCATCTCAAGAGCAAACGTGGAAGAGGACGACTGTTTTGTTGATTTATGTTATTTTTTAAAAAGAAACTTCTTTTATATAATTTTTTAATTTGAAAAAGTGACTTTTTCAAATTGGGACACGGTATCAATGTATTTGTATTTTGATTCATTGATGAACACAAAAAACAGAACTTGATGAACCTTGTTTATGAAAGTAAAAGTATTGACCAAAGGACACTATGAGTATGGTCTGTTCTAAACTCCAGTATGAACTGTATTTGTGCAGAAATCACCAGCATTTGGTTATTTTGTAACCTGAATGTTTTCTATATAAGAATTTGTGTATACAACGAGGCTGCCTGTCTTTTATATAATTTAAGAGCTGTGGGGGTTTTGATTTCCAAAATCTTTATTTGTGACTGCTTAGATAGACAATCAAGGGTAAGTTATTTTGTCTAAAAACTTATCTCTACAAGAACACAAAATTTTTTTCTCCTGTGATTCTTGAAGGACAGCGCACTTTTGTTTTTCAAAAACTGACTTTGACTTTACATTTTTTGGTCATCTTAATAGCCAAGAGGAGGTACAAGTGGTTGTCATGAAGGCAAATGAAAATGCCTGATTTAGGTTCCTCTAAGTCACTCTATAAGAAGACCTCTCTTACCACACTGATATACAAAAGGGAATCTTGGAAAGATAGTCTTAAGTTAAATTTTGTGAATATTGCCTTTAGTGAAAATCTTTAGAACCGGGTTGAATATGTTTTGGTAAGTCACCCGTGGTTCAGCACAGATCAGGTGGTACACATTCACATAACAAGCACATTAATGCCATGCCAGTAGCATCCTGTTCCTCAAAAAGTTATTTTAGTTACACAACTTTAAAAATTAGAATCTATTTTAAGAAAATGATTCATTCTTTTCTACATTTTCTTTTTGGATCCCAACAGAAGGGTAGTTGCCAACCAGGATGCAGCATCTCTTCTTGGTTTCTGTCTTGCAAACCCACCATTTACATATAGTTCACCACTAAGACAAAGAAATGAATTTTACATTTGATCCTGAAGGAGCTTTGTTTATTGTTTTTTTTTAAAAAAAGGCTTTATAAACTGGGATTATTTTGCTAAATCAAAGAAACTGTGAACTTTGGATTCTGTAAGAATCATTGAATCTCCCCATCACTGTAAATATTTTTAAGAGACTTGGAGGTTCTTAAGTGTTTTGGTTTACAAACCAGAGAGGTTATTAATCTGGTCACGTCTCCTGGACAGTATTTACTATATAAATTTTTACAGTTCTTTCAGTAAAACCCTTGGTGTATCATAGCCTGATGTTTGGGTTTTTTTCCAGAGGGTAGAATAATCTGTCACATTGTTAAATTTATTTTCTTCTCCCTGATTTGATTTTACCTGCTTTAATTTCTGAGTTCTATTTTTAATTATATTGTTTCCTTTCACTTAAAAATGCATTTTGCACCTGGTATTTTCATCTTTAGAAAAAAAATATAATTATCACCTCTTTGTTCTTGAATTCGATTGAAGGATTGAGTCTTTAGCTGTCAAGTTTCTGCATTGTCCGTAAGCTTCTCACGCTTCCTGTTTAACACAGAACTAGCCAGTATTCCAAAGTCAGTCTCATTGATGCTGTATATCAAGAAGTACCATTGTTACTTCTTTTTAGCCACTGAGAAGACATAAGGCAGTTGTGGTTGCTCTGGGTTATGTCTGTCTTTTTGGATAACATTCAAGCCTTTGAAATCCAAGTGCAATGACAAGTTAAACTTTGTATTAATGTAACATCTTTCCCCTGGAGCACTGTGTTATCTCTTAGAAATCATCTGCATGCAATTCAGGTGTGTTTGCTTCACACACATGGCTATACTGAATGTGGAAAGATTAATGGTCGAAATTTGCCGCCATTCTGGTTGATGTACGGAGAATTTGGGGTGAGGTTAACAGAACTGGCACTGTCAGAACAGAAATTCAGAGGAGTTTGCTCCTCATGGTAGGCATAAATCCCAGTTTAACCAAGAGCTGGAGGTGCATTTATGGCTTAAGGAATCCTTATTTCAGCAATTATTTTGTTGGCTGTCAGGAGCAGAAAAAAAGAATAGTTCGTATGTGGGTTAGCAGTGAATTGGGTTTGAAATGTTCAGCTAAACTGTTTTTCTTCTGGTTTGAGATTCTTCTGACTGACACTGATTTAGGGCAGTTTACGTTTTGTTTTTCATGCACTTACAGAGTACTTCATTATGGTAATACTGATCATGTAGTTTGGAGCCTGTATGATGACAGGAATATACTTTGTACAGTTAGAAGGCACGTGCAAACTGTCCTTAGCACATGGTTTATTTCACATAAAAGATATTTGGGATGTGCTTTAAACAGTGTTTAAATACATTCTTGGCATAACCAGTGAGATGCCTGGAAAGATAGGATGGTGACTGTGATTTGAATTATAGGAAGCAAATGTAGAAACTGGAAGACGGTTTTGATGCAGTCTTAGTAGCTTATGTTGTTTAGAAGATATGCTACAATAGTTCCTACTGTTTGGGGTTTCCAAAGCACTGCAGACTTTGCCTGTAAGTGTGCTGTATTTTTTTGTGCAATGTATGTAAGCTCTCTCTGTACATAAACTATCTCTGTATAATATTGCTAGAATAAGTCTGATTAGACATAGAAGTGTGAGTATTGGATACCAGCCATTACAGAGAAGAATCCTAGACAACTGAAGGTCACACACAGCTTTTGTGAATGAGAACATTGACTTGAGAATATGAATATTTGTGAACTGCGTATGTAACTTGACAGGTTGTGATGTGCCTCCTCAAGGAGGGAGACCATACTGCATTGTAAATGCATCATCTTATCTTTGTCCAGGAACAGCTGCCTTGTGGGTGGTTCTTCATTCAACTATTTCTTCATTTGTGCACTAGATTGCTGAGGGCTTGCATGGGATCATGGTAAAATAGGGCACTTCTGTAAGGTGAGAAAGAGGCAAAACTCTATGCAGTCTCCATCTTAGCTATAACTGAGTTCATGCTTTTCTAGATAACCAGTGGTTGAGGCAGATGTTGAAATTCCAGAGAGAATTAACCAGAAACAGGTCTGCAGTGACAAGGTGTTTTCCTGCTATGGCTATATTCGTGAAGGAAGGAGACATCATTCAAATATAGGCAAATGAATACCTAGCATGTCTCTGAAACAGAAAGATAGTATATAATTTTAAAATTCATAAGTCGAACTAATGTTTAACGTCACACTGTTTTTCCCATGAACCAGTAGCTGTTTACAATCAGTGATACTCAGAAAAGAAGCCTTGATCTGACTATTAAATATTTGAAAGAGGGTGGTGGTCTTCATATGTTTGCTCACTTCAGTCAGGAGAAGTGGTCAATGTTTGCATTTTGGGAACGGTGAGGCATGGCTTTTCAGGGTGTCCAGCAAATGGAACGCTGGAACACAGGTGAGGTATAGCTGATGGGTTTTGCCAAACTGCCTGACACTCATTCGAGCCCAGGAGTTTTTCAGTTAAGTTGGGATGAAGATTCCTTGCAAGCCTTGCTTTTGAGGTACCGGGGAGCAGCAAAGGTGGGCAGCTCTATGAGGGTAGGCAGGCTGGGAACTTAGGGTAACAACCAGGCAGGCAGGCAGTGCAGTCCACAAACAGAAAGAGGAGGATTCTTGATCAGTTAAGCAGGTTAACGTCCTTGAACAGCGCTTGGGGGAAGAGTTTTGGTTGAAGCTGACATATTAATGCAACATTGTTGTGATAATTTACTTCATAATGCAACCAAAGCAGGCATTTCTTAGGTATAAGCCTAATTATATCAAACCTTCAGTCAGCAGAACTTCATTTTCCATGCTACAAGAATCACATTTACTCCAGTATTGGCATTCCTGGAAGCTCAGCAGCTGCTAGGATCCTTTTTAAGGTTCATACTCTAAGGTTAGCGTGACCAGGTGCTGTAGCCTTGTGGATTGTTCCTTCTGTAGGAGAATTTAGTGGTGAGAATCAGTTTTAAAAGCTCCCTATAAATAAATTTATAGATAGTGGTTAAATGTGACTGAAATATTGGCAAGATTAAGAAAAGACCTTGGGTCTGATGCGTCACCTATACTTCAGTGCTTTCTTACTCCACACATAATATAATTTACTTCAGGTAGGCTGTTAGTCATTGAACACACATTGAACCACAACTATTTGTGTAACGTTCTTTCCAAAATGTTATTACAAGCCAAGAAGCACGCTGTGTTCCTGTGGCTGGGATAATTGTCTGAAGTGGAGAGCATCCATCAGTTTATACAAAACAACAAAAGAATTCACTGTACCACACTGCTGGTTTTTAACATGAATAAAATAGTGAAATGTGACTTAAAGTATTCCCCCGCATAAATAGTAATATAATATACACATCTTTATACTCATGGAGTTCATTTATGTATGGAGCTTAAAGTAGATAGGAATTGAGGTTACCAGCTTCAGGAAGAGTTGTGAGGGAGGGTGAAACAGTTTTCAAATCACTTCACCTTACTTTGCAGCAGCCGCTTATGTTTGTGTTCTCCCTGTTTCCAGATGGGAAAATGAGTGATAGACTTGTATTTCAGGAAGAAAGAACTGACTTTCACATGCAGGAGGCCAGTGAAGCAGTACAACAGCTTACCTGGGAGGCTGTGCAATGGCCACCAAAAGACTTGTGATCTCAGTTTAAACACCTGCAGGAACCCCTCAGCTGTAGTGGAGCCTGCCTTGAGGAGGAAGAATGGATTAACAAACTTCAGAGGGCCTCTCCAGCCTGATCACTCTGTGATTGGTTGTAGGGTGTGAGGAAGAGGCACGCAGCATTAATTGACTGGAGCCATTTTCCCCTTGTCCCATCCTTCAGCTGAATCACTTAGTAGTTTTATCTTTATCTCTTGTGTAAAGATAAATACTTTTTTTGGAATGTTTCCATAGCTAATATATTTTGTCTGATCTTGGGAAGCACATAAATCTATTAATATACCTTAGCTCTTGATTGTTATCTCTGTATTTCAAAGCCCATTTTACACAACAACAAACTCTTTGTGATGAAGTAGTCCTATCACCAAAAGGAACAATATATAGTATAGCCTGCAGAAAATAATCAGAATTTGTAGTTTACACAACGGGAGGAAAAATAATTTCTGTGTTTTAAAGACCCTGTAGGTGGGCAACTCTAAAATTTGCAACATGGTTCGTAAGTCATTCTGTCTATAAAAGTGAGTATTGGTAATTTCCACACCCATTACCCCCCTCTAATTGAGGCATTCTCTCTCTGCCCCATCGTCTCTCTGATGACTCTGCTGGTGTTAATTGCATTTTAATATCTTTTCCTTCCTGCTTTGTTTTTTAATTTGGCTCAGATCCTTGATCCACATGGGGCCTAGTGGGAAATTTCTATGGATAATATGTCACATTATCCTATGTTTGTTCTGTAAGTGGAATTTCCATGTGAGATACTTGTGAGCAACCCATGGTACAGACTAATTTTCACCCTCACACATCAGCAGAGGTAAAGTAAGCAAGCTGTCCTTAGCACAGGAAGGACATGGACCTTTTAGAGCAAGTTCAGAGGAGAGCCACAAAGATGTTCAGAGGGCTGGAGTGTGTCCTCTGTGAGGACAGGCTGAGAGAGTTGGGGTTTTTCAGACTCAAGAAAAGAAGGCTCTGGGGAAACCTTATAGCAATATTCCAGTACTTAAAGGAGACCTGTAGGAAAGCTGAGGAGGAGCTCTTTATCAGGGGGTGAAGTGATAGGACAAGGGGGAACAGTTTTAAACTGGAAGAGGGGAGATTTAAATTAGATATTAAAAAGAAAATTTTTCCTGTGAGGTAGGTGAGGCACTGGAACAGGTTGTCCAGAGAAGTTGTGGATACCCTATCCCTGAAGATGTTCAAGGCAAGGCTGGAAGAGGCTTTGTGGAAGGTGTGGAAGGGCCACAGCAGGGAGGTGGGAATTGGATGATTTTTTAAGTTCCTTTCTGACCCAAACTATTCTATGACTTCTATACAAGCAAATGAAAACTGCAATGACTGTAGATAATCAATACTAATACAAATTCAGAAATGTATCTCTGTTGCTGACTGTGATTTTTAGGCTCTCGTTTTCTGTTCTTTTTTGCTGACTGTTTTAGACTGTGGTGCCTGAGCAAGGACTGAAGATCGACCCTGAGCTTGTTCAGAAAGGAGTAACTTTTCTCTTACCATTCAAAAGAAATA
The DNA here is from genome assembly GCA_033558185.1 of Dromococcyx pavoninus. NCBI lineage: Eukaryota > Metazoa > Chordata > Aves > Cuculiformes > Neomorphidae > Dromococcyx > Dromococcyx pavoninus. Next base: position 4,854,616 of record JAUMJL010000212.1, read on the forward strand.
ATTGCAGAGATAAGTGCTGCATTTTCTTTGACAGTTACATGCAGTAAGAGTTTAAGTACAATAATTTTACAGCAAGATCAGATACGAGTTTAAAACACTACTGTTCCTGATGCAATCATGCTTTACAGATGATATTTGGGTCAGCTAAACTATGAAGGCAAGTCCTTGTTCCCATTTAATTCTTCACTGAGTGGGGCAAATGTGAAAATCCCATTTCATTATTAAAGAGAAAACTAGACAGTTGAAGTGGGAAATACCAGCCCAGCCCTAATCAAAATTTTTATTCCTGGTTCCTGGAACCACCCTTCCCTTCCCTACAGCGGTTTCTGCCAAAGCTGCTCTGTCTCTCCTGCTTATTATCGCCTGTTTTAACATTTGGCTATTTCTTGTTAGGTGCCTATCTTTACAATCCAGTTTTTCTGTTAATTTCAGGATCTATAGTACAAATTTGTACAGCTATAGCAGAGATTTGAGAGTAAGCACTAAAATGGTAATAGTAGAAGGGTTGTGTATGGGCACATCTTGAGTAGAATAGATTTATATGAACTTGGAGATGTGGAGAGCTATGACATCAAAGTGCTTGTTGGTTGTTTAGAGAGCTGGCACACACTTCTGTGCACATCGTTGGTGACAGGCAGGGGAAATGTTGCTTTAACACCCCCCCCCCCCCCCCCCCCCCCCCCAGATTCCACAGTTACTGGTCTGTGTACATCTGCACAATGTCCTAGCTCTACTTCAGAAAGGGTCTGGTTGTTTGGGGTGGGGTTGTTATGTTTTCTAGGTTTTGTCAAGAATTTTTGTACTGCATTAGTAAAATTACAATGTACAATTACATACATGCACAATTACATTATGTACAATGACATAAAATATACAACATTCAAAAGCATTCAAATTTTATATTATCTTACTTCAGTGATTAATATCACGTCCATTCCATTTACTGACATTTCTTCTGTAAATACGTTTTCTTACCTATTTTTACCTTTGTAGTGTTGCAACTTTATACAACAAGTGAAGTGCATAGAGGAGGGGTCATAAAAGACCACGTCTACCTGTTATGATTTAATGATCTTATGCAAATGAGAATGTCAGGAAAAGTAATTATCTTGTCTATTTGGATTTTTCTGTTATTCTTGTAAACTGAATCACAGCTACTGTGTTTTTCTCCTTTCCCAGCTGTAAACAGAAGATTGCCCAACAGGACTGTGACGCTGTTACACTGAAAATATGAAGCAATATTTTAAACAGATCTCCACAGCAAATAACTATCCTCTACCTGAGACAGGTAACAACAAATCACAATGCCATGGTAACTACATTGCTTTAATTTAAAAACTACTAGAAGGGGATCATAGATGATCATGCTCCAGTGCTTAGGATGGGGCCTGACGCCGTTCAGTTTATGAGTATAAACATGGGCAAATAATCATGTGTAATATCCCACATGTGCACGTAGATGGGGACTCGTAACACTAAATTAACTGTAGTTTAGCCAGTTGAGGGAAGAAATTAGAAATATTGATAATTTTAGAGAAAGTTATTTTAGGAGAATTCAAAGGAGATGATCCTTTATTTCCATGGTCAGTCTCCCAAACCACGAGATGTTCCAGTCAAAACTGGTAGAAGATGAAAACTTCTTCAGAGCAGAGCTGAGGCATGAGACTATTTCAGGTATGCAGTGAATCCCTGAACTCCCTGGAGTGGTGGGAATGAAAGCTGACTTGAGGTGGCATTTGGGAAAGATGAGAGGGCAGGGCTGCTAGTATATGGTGGATATTTAATGTGACCAAAGCGAGGGAGATTCTGCACCCAAGTGGAGAGAACGCTGTGCCTCAGGGTACCCAAGGATGAAATCACCAGACAGTCGAGACAGGCTTCACTATTTTCCCAGAGGATCTCTCTTAACTTCCCTTGTTATACAATGTGTACATGATGTCTACTGAAGCAATTTCTAGAGAGCAGTGCCCAAAGGCAGATGACTGTCTTGGTCTCTGGTGATACTTACATGCTTCCTATTAATCACAGGAAAGGAACTGACCTTCTGTGTCAGTGGAGATGTATTATTTCCCCTTGCCTATGAAGATCTGGGAAAGCAGATCTCCTTCCTTCAAAGAGGCCACCACTCCCCATGAAATTAGGGAATTTCTCTTAGAAAGAGATAATTTGAAAAAACAGTAACGATCTAGTAGGACAGTCAGTAAATCAATGGGAAGGAAGAGAAAGGAGACATGGAAAATCATTTGAGATCTGGCCAAATGTTTCTCTTAAAATGCTTTCCAACAGAGAAAAGAACTTATCAACGTAAATGTCAAATTTTCAAGAGCTGAAACTAATCTGTTCTGGTTTGGGGTTTTCAGTGAAGACTTTCTAGGTTTTAATTTTATTCCCTCTAGGAGAAAATGGTGGTAGTTCTGTCCTGACCTGCTCTGGTTTCTTGCACATCAGTTTCTTGCACATTTAAGGACTGGGTTCCTCCAGCTGGCACGACAAGGTTACCAGAGCTGATTGGTTAGAAACAGTAATGTAAGCACTTTCAAACTTTTTTTTATCATCCTCTCCCCAATATCTGGAGTTACTGGGGGTTGGATAGTTGGACACTCTCTAATCACAAGGCCTGAGTCAGTGAGTGCCCACGTGGAGCAGCACTCTGAAGTGCCTGCAGCTTGTGACTACTAAAGTGCTCAGCTGTCTGGTGTTGGCTGTGACAATTGTATGTTTACTGTGACAATTGCAAGGTACCATCTGGCTTACTGGTTGGTTGCATTGTTCTGGCGGTGGAATTGAGGGGAAGGAGCACGTCCTGTTTGCATAAGGGAGTATGGTTGTTTAGGTGTGGTGAATTCAGTAGCTCTAACGGCTGCTGCCACAACCCCTAATGATGGCCATGTGGAGAAGCCCGTGATTCCCACTCTGACAGAGGCCAAAGGTGAGTTGTGCACTACTCTAGCAGGGTGTTCTCCTAGGGGAGTCAAATCTGCCCTATGCCCAATAATTCTCCAAAGTGGAAGAAGGATGCAGGAAAACACTGGAAACTTTGTAGGGTTTCAGCTTCACACACATTCCCAATGTATGTGCTATGGTGGGTCCTTCATACCTCAGCTTCTGTGTACTTCTCCACCTCCCCCTTGGAACCTGCAGATTTTGGCATCCACAACATCTACTGCCACTGCATGGTGAGACACTTTCTATTGTTTGTGCTGTGCCTGGCTCCATGACTTTGCTTCAGCTTCATTCCAGCTCTTGGCTTTAAGGGAACAGTAAGACAGCTGTTCCCTTTTCATCCTATTTGTGACAACACTCAGCAAGAAGTTGTAGACTTTTAAGTCATCTCTTTTCCAGATTAAAGTCCTGAGTTTTTCAGCTACTCCTTGTACAGAAGCTGCCTCATGTTTGGGATATCCATAAACACACAAAAAATTCAGTGAAATGCTGTCTGAAATGTTATTAGTAATGTATTTTGCCTTTTGCCTGGAAACTAGGCTTGGTGTCTGTCAGTTGTCACGCAGTAAGAGGAGAGGTTAAGAAGTTAATAAGTTGTTACAGATAAGAAAGAAAGAGTGACAGCAAACGGGCAGTTTCCCTGACAGAAGAAGGGTAGTAGTGGGTTTCCTCAGGGACCTATGTGAAGCCGTGTGCTATGTCTGTGCTATACACAAATCCCCAAAGCTCCTGTACCTTGGATGTTACCTTTAATTCTTATCCCTTCACTTTAAGAAAGGGTGTGGTGTAACTGTGTACTGAAGAGAAACAGCATTTTTTACAAGAGACATGGAGAGCTTCCTTGGAAATAAAGATTAAATACTTTTCAGTGGGACTTTTCAGCTTGGAAACAAAGACAGCAAAAGCAGCCATATGATAGAAACATATGAAATAGTTGGAATAGAGAATCATTACAGAACTACTATTAAATACTCCTAATAATTGGAAGATCAGGTGCCATCAAATGAAATTATCAGATAGCAGGTTTAAGACAAACACATGGAGTATTTATGAATTTGATATATATGCACATTGTGAAACTGGTCATTTTAGGCTATTATGGAGGCCAGAAATGTACGTGTCCTAGAAGGGTTGAGATACAACTGGCAAGGATAAATCTACTGAGATTTACTGTACCTGAGAACCTGGATGCCATCCCCAGCTCAAGAAATTCTTAAACCAGCGATTGCCTGAAGCTGGAAGCAGATATTGAGAAAAAGATCACTTTATACCTGTACTGTTCCTTATATTCCTCCTCGGGTGTCTGCAAGGAAGCAGGTAAATCTGGTCTGCCTATGTTGCTGTGTTGCTGTGAGCATGCTGTGAGATTTCTGTCATAGGAGCTTAAGAGCAGATTAGCTAAACATCTCTCTGAATCAGGTAGGTAGGGCTTATTCTGCTTCAGATGAGAAGCTGGACTCAGGGACCTCCGAACATCATTTTGATCCGATTTCCTGTGATTCTATGGAAACCACAAGTGAAAGTGCCAACTTCTCCTCTTTCCAGCTCTGGGCTCACATCGGAACATGACAGAAAGTGGCTCTGGGTGCTAAAGGGAAGAAAAGCCGAAACAAGGGCAGAGCCTGCAGCCAGCATGTAATCTTCCCACTGTCGCAATCCATGTGGAGGCTGAGGGTGAGTTACTCCTCTGAAGTGCACTAGAGCAGACACGTCAGGATGTGACTCAAAGGCCAGACTAAGCCATAAGCTGGGTCCATAGGTGCTGGAGCCAACACTGTATCAGCCTGCTGTGTTACTGGCAGCCTGCCTACAGAACGAGGTTACTTCAAGCCCTGGGAGAAAGAAACTGCAGCCACTGAGCCTGTATGCATGAGCTGTTGTAACATCCCAGCAGAAGTGGTGAAGATCCAAATGAAGCATCTAAGGAATGCTTTCACAACGTATTTGGCTCATGGCCTTTCCATGGAAAAAGGGACGAAACAGGAATGGGCTTAAGCACAGGTAGCAGTCTCATCCTTTCATACTGCTCTTAGTTTCTCCTTTTGGTATGAGCTGAACTGCAGACCCTGTGGCCAGATGCAGGCTGATTTTGATGTTAGGGAGGGCAGCTACAGTAGATGGTGGTGCTCGTGCATTCCAGAGGGCACGTTCTTCAAGGCAATGGTGGTTACCACTGACTGAGTCTCCCTCCTGCTCCTTCTCCCTCAACAAAACCAGTCCCTGCAGATAGCTTTGAAAATGGAGAGGGACAGACTTGAAGAGCTAACAGACTATGCTGGGAGAAAAAAAAATCTCAGTAACTTACAGTTACAGAGACAAATTGAGCACCCAAATGAGTCACAGAACACAGGAGGAGCTAGCATTTGAAAATCACTACATGCAAGCGAAGGTATAAGCAAACAGCGAATTTAGTGCATGTTCTTCTATGTCTTATTAAAAATGTCTGAAGATTTATGTGAGCTACAGCCTTTTTTTTTTTCAGGGACTTACTCGGAGATTCTCTGTTACTAACAAGAGAAGTAGTTTTACCAGGAAGATAGCTGAACCTCTAACTTTCATTCCAGCTCATCAGCTCTCAGTCCAGGAGACTGGGGCTACATCTAACCACAAATACCCGAGCCTGGAAATCCCTCCTCAGAAAGAAAACAGCTTCCAGGCTCTGGCTACCTATTGTGAAGAAACCTGAAGGTGCTCTCTATGGCCATATCATGCATGCTATGAGGCTGAGCAGTCAGAAGTGTTTGATGGCTCCTGCCCAAGTCAGCCTCATGGTGTCTACCACACATGAAGTATGAGTAACCCTCAGTCATTGAACCACAAGTAAACCACTTCAGTGTAGTTCCATTAAGGTATGTTCCACAAATAATAATTGAAAAGAGTTCCTTGCAGTCCATAAAAGGGTTCCACCTCCACAAGTCCTCTCCTCTTCCTATGGGGAAAGATCTTTCCCTAATGACTTTGAAACCAGAGCAACAAATGAAAATATTTTGGTTTTGAACTGTTGCTGACAACCTCTGAAGTTATTAGAAAGGGTGATTCTTTTATTTGTTTATTTTTTGTTATGTCATTTGCATTCATTAAATGCAGGTATAGCACAAGAAATTAGAGCATAAGAGACGTGTTTGTGGACTAAAACCTGATTGGAAGAATGCCAGTCTGACTGCTGGCAATCTTGGAGGTGGCATTTCTGTAATCCTGCTGGAAAACAGAACCCGACAGGACATAACACACCTCTGCTGTTCCAAAAGTAATGCTATATTTAACATAGATGAAAGGAATCACATCTATTTTAGCCAGACACATCCTGGAGCCATTGCATGATACATGCAAGAGAGAGATAATGTCGTATTAGCCCATTATTCTTTGTCTGTCCTTATTAGCTCCCAGCATTAGGGAAATCAAAGATCATATTGCAACATCTTAACCAGGATCCTAATGAGTGTTTAATTTTCATTAAGAAGTTCACTTTTGGCCTGTTTAAACTCTGATCTGAATTTCCCAGATCTTTTAGGCAGGACTCTTGAAGGATTTGGACACCACTCACAACAGGGGCAGGAAGCCTGGGGTCTCTTACACAAGCTGACTAGAGGAGACTTCACCTTGGAGGAACATGGCATTTTGGGGGTAAGGACTCCCTTGCTTAGCAAGCAGGACAGATGTTCTCTGCAGTATATTTTAGCTTGGACTGCAGAAGGAAACAAGTATTCTATAGTCTATGGTTAAAACATTCCTCTACGAAGTGTTACTCATTTGCACTCAAAATTTAAATATTTTACAAATCTCAGGATGGTTTCATCAGGTGAGGCTGGGTAACTCAGAATGATGTATGGAAGTAACTAAGAGACACTGATCAGATGGAGGTCTCTGTTCACATGCCTTCTCTCATGTGGCAGAACAGCCTCTAAAATAAATTCTCTGTTGTGCCCCTTCTTCCTCTCACTACTAGCTCTGCCAAACCTTTGGGATAGGTTTGTCACCTGCAGCTGTGAACTCAGCCATTGGCTTTCACTGCAGATAGAGCAGGCCAAAACTGAGTATTCTATTTTCTTGAAATTAATTAAAATCAAGCATTTTCAGTTTCTGGGCCACTTAAAATAATTTTTATTTGTTTTTCTGCTCAATGCTACAAGCCCCTCCTCTGTTCCCTTCCCCAGTAAAATTTGCATGTCCTTAATCCTAGGATTTACTTAAGCAACTACAGAGAATCCTGAAATGACTTCTCCTCCAGTTGCTGTGTCACCAGCTGGACACAATTACCAATTTGTCCAATTCTCACCACATATATTATGAAGATCAAAAGCAGACCTCAAAACATTAGCAACTAATTTCAATGTTATAGTTCTAATAAAATAAAAGCTGGCCACTATTAGGCAATATATCTTTTCTATGTGGTAGCTTCTTCATTGAATTCTGAGGTTTTCTTCCTTCCCAGATAGAATTAATCATAGTTGGATCTATGGATTACTGCTGCTTTTAAATTTGCAGCAGGGTGGCAGATGGGAGTAATTTGTCCCCAGCAGGAGCATGGAGAGAGGCAGAGTAGGGTTAATAATTTGTTTCTTCTTATACTAATAAAATTTTGCGTTTGGTGTTAGAGATTCTTTTTGCAAGGGTCTCATAACATGGCTGGTTGCAGATACTGATATGTTCTGCAACATTGCAAGCATGAAGAAAAGAAAGTGCCATAGTTCAGTCTTCTGGACAGCAGATTTGGATAAGCCCAGGAAAAGGTGCCAGGTTTCAGAACTGAAGAGTGCTGAACGTGGAAGGTGGAAAGTATTAAGGTGATAGGGAATAACATGTCTCATTAATATAGGAGACAAATGCAACCATAAATCACAGAAATAGAAGTAAGAGTAACTGCTTTCTTTTAAAGTATTTCTATGTTTAGGCCCTGCTTCCCAGAGAAAACATCCTCCCTTTCAGCTCCTTCTGGCAAAGAAATTCAATGGCCTTCGCATCTGAGCTGAGCAGCCATCTCTCAGGTATAATGGTGTCATCAGCCCTGAGGCCTCTGCCCTCACCCTCTGCCAGCCTGGAGGCTCTGGTGAAGATGAAGGTCTGAAGGAGAGCCCACCAGCCCAGCGCTGCCTCAGCCAACTGCAGATGCTCAGCCAGGGCAGGGGGATGGGGAGCTACCAACATGCGGCTAATGATGGTCCTGCAAGCCTGTCTTGGGACACCCCACCTTCTGCTGATATGCCTTGTAACTGGAAACAACTGCAAAAGGAGATAGGTGCTGGGAAGTGGTCATGGCACCGAGTCTGCCAGCATTCAAGCAGCATTTGGAAAATGCCCTCAGTCACAATGTTATTATGGTGTGAATGTTGGGAGTGTCCTATGTAGGGATAAGAGTTGGACTTGATGATCCTTTTGGGTCCCTTCCAACTTGGGTAATGCTATGATTCTATGGATTTACTGCGGGACTGTGCTGTGGGAGCACAGAAGTCCAAAGCATGGGCTGCAGAAAGGGTCTGGAGAGGGAGAGGGGAGCATTAATCCCCTCTATGGTGCAGGTCGCATAAGCTTGAGTTTTGCCACCAGTTAACACAAGAAGACAGGCAAATCAATGATGATGAGAGGGTTATGTCTGAAGCCACCTCATCTGACTTGCATCCCAGTGTTCAGCTCAAGGCCTGAGGAGGACCCCTCTTGCCAGCAAGATTCACAGCATAAGAGAAGGCTGTCCTTGGGGCTATTGGGTGGAGCTACCCAGGAGTAAGAGGTATTAAAGGTAAGGCACAAGGGTGGGAGCAAAGCCTAGAACCTGTGAGAGCCTGGAATCCATCATTTCATCTCTTCTGAGACGGGTACTAGACACCAGGCTGCTGCACAGAAGACGCTCAATGGCATTTCCACTGGACACTTCTCTTTTCTAATAAACATAGCCACTGCTTTTTGGGCTGTAAGTGACCTCAGTTGTGGGTAATCCCTCCTGAGTGGGACTTTCCAGGAGCTATGAGTACTAACAATGCTGCGTTAGCAAATCTCAAACAGCAAGAGGTGTCCGCTGCAGCTCAATACTTGGTCCAGATGACTTTTCCCTGAATCACTTTGCAGTGCTATCCTCCCCATCACCATCCCCCAAACTACCATGCTGTCCCAGGTGAGGGATGAGAAGATGTGGTGGCAGATTGGTGCGTGTACCTTTGGCTGGCCTCAGTGCCTGTGTGGCGGACAGTCTAATTCCCTGTGGCATGAACTGGGTAGGCAGGATGCAGTTGTGAGCCTCATATGTCTGAATGTGCTGCAAGATAAAGGGGATGTCTTAAAACACTGTGGCAAACTTTGTTAGAACTGCTCTGCCAGAGCCTGGAGTCAAAAGGGACCTTTTCCCATGTAGTCATGCCAGAAGAGATGATCACAAACAACTGGCTGTCACTGATCTGCTCTGAAGTCTCAGTTTTTGCAACACCCCGTTTTTAAATAGTTCCATCCCCCAGTGGCTCCAAGGATATCAATCAACCAGGAAAAGCATCCTACTTACAGGAAAAGCTTTCCAAGAGGGACTCACATCTCAGAGCTGTAACTGCTCCATCAGGGCAGCACAGAACAATGCAGCCACTGCTGAAGTCTCTGTCCTGGCTCCTGTGTCTGCATAACTTGGGGTGGTCAGCAGTAGTGCAAACCAATCTCGTGATTTTTATTTGGAGGGGATCTTGACAATGCCTTCGTGTGATGTTTAATAGTCAAACAACATTTTTTTTTTTTAACTGAAATAATACATGGCCTAATAATGTTGTAAAAAGACATGGGTTTGGATTTAACCTCTGCTTCACATCTGCAACATTACAGAGTAGATATTACCTACCGCAACTGTGTTGTGTGCACTACACGTTATTACAACTTTAGAGGGCCTCTCAAAGGCTAATCTAAAAACTGATTTAAGGCAATCCACCTCGATCCGGAACGGCCATTATCTCACTTCTGACACTTTGCTAGGTTTTCTGACTTTCTGCCTGGTTCATTTCAGAAGCAGAAAAGAACTGGATTTCTGTTGGATATAGGCCAGCTGGTCACTGGAGCTTTGCCAGTTCTTGCCAGATGGGGATTGGGCACTCACGTTGTCAGATGAAATATTACTTAGAAAAGATTTACTGGCATCTGGCTAGACATTCTTTGCTTTCTAAGAGATTTTATGTTACTCATCCTAGATACTTTGGTCTTGGATCTGGTATTATCTGCCTACAGCTTTTCCTCCAGCTACTTACAGCGAGGTATTTACGTACACAATCATAGCAGATAAATCTCTTATAAAGAGATAATCGTAATCTCTTTAATCAGCACAGTGTAGTAATGCCCTGTAAACAGACAGGCTGCAGCAAACCTTTTACTAGGTCAGTGTTGCCACTGATACCTTCTCTCTTCTCTTTTGTCCTGTGTCAGCTGTGTAGCAGGAAGTGTTTCAGAGAGATCAGGAAATCAAATGATTGTGTGTGCATACAGAAACTGATAATATGCATCTTGCATGCATATGATATTTGATGATAACAAATCTGAGAACAGCATACAAAGATGAGTCGTAAGGATACAAACACATTTTCACTGTGATTTAGCGCATAGCAAATTCCAGTGACTCCTATCTTGGGGCATTCCCTACTAAACCAGCATTTACCATGTGCTTTCTTCACACATATTTTGCTCTTCATTCTGAGAAGCTATTGCTGCTGCTGACGCTGCAGAAGTTATAGTTATGTTTCTTGTCACACATAGTACATACATTATTGTAAATGTACTTGTATGAATGAATTACTGAAATAGCAAGGAACATGAATAGCACATCTGCCTCCAGCAAACTGTCCTTGTCTGGGTTTATTCAGCTGTTGTAGAATCAGTAAAAACATTTCTAAAGGAAAAAATATTCATCCAAGGAGTTCCAGAAAGAGGTGACCTATGTTCAGATCCACTCCAGAAAATAGAGGAGGATGTCTGACTAGAGGAAAGCCATTGGTGTTACCTGCCCGCAGACCTGGCTCTGGCACTCCTCACCACGCAGGCGTTCACACTTTTGCAGGCATCTTTGAAAGAGCATTGTTTCTAAGCACACGCTAGGAGGTTTAGCATCTTGACTACTGCACTGGAGGGACTCCAGGAAAAGCAAAGAGAGAAAATGAGGTTTGGGAAATTGGTGGAGCTAATCTAAATGGTCAGACAATGTTCTTTTTTCAGGCAAGGACTCTGTAACTCCAAGTTTGGGGCTGTCTGGAGAGACCAAGGAAACACTATGGGAAAGAAGAGTGTCTTGGGCATCCTGGAGTTTGCTGAAGAGGAAAGACCGGTGTAACCTTGAACGTTTGCTTTCTTTCCTGATTTGCAGGACAGCTTTCACAGGCCTGCACGCACTTGAAAATAAAGGACAAGCTGCGTCCAGTCCTGTAGGTCTTACTCATGGGACTAGTCCTTACTCATCTGATCGGCCCCCGCAAGGTCGATGAGACTGCTTGTATGATTGAGCCTTTTGGCAGAAAGGCCTGTTCATTCACATGGGCATCTCTTGGGTTTGCACACTGTAGAAATGCAACCATTGCTGGAAGACAGGAGGAATTTTACCCATGTGGGCTCAAACACACAAAGAGTCACAGAACCATTTCTTGTAGTTTTTGACATGTATGGCCAATTTCAATTTAAGTTGAGCTTTTGCTTTTCTAACTGCATCTCTGCATACCCTGGCGATGCCCTAGTAGCTCTCAAAGAGTGTTCATCCACTTTTTCAACTCTGGTATGTTTCTCTTTGGTTTGAGCAGACTCAGAAACTTGCACTTAAGCCAACAGGCTCTCTTGCTTTGCCTACTTCTATTACCTTAAAGGGAAGGAACTGGCTTTTTTCTTCCAGGAGAAAAATTTATGAAAGTTTGTGGCTTAACTGAAGAACATTGTCACGAGAGCATAACCAGTAGCAAGTGTGAGAGAGGAGGAAAAGCTGGTGGGCTGTGGCACTCAGAGATCCTGTTTGATGGCAGTAAAGGTATCACAGTGGCAGGAGTTCTCAGAGTTTGGTAGGGTTTCTTGTTTTTCCTGAGGTGCCTCCTACAGACACCCAAAGTCAGCTTTTTGTAGTTAGGGAGATCTTTGGAGCATATAGCCTAAAAGGAAAGAGAGACTTTACACTGCTGTTTATTACTTTCAAGGATCTGTGTGTGGGTAAATTTGCCCATGAAGAAATGTCCTTCCTCATGGTTAGTGCGAGGCTACTGTGACGTTATGTTCCTCCAATGTTGTCATAACCAACAGACAGGCTTGGTACTTGCTAGTGTATAAAAACTCCTATTTTGGGTGAAAGTGCTGTCAGAAGCCACCAGAACTTCAGTGTGATTAGAATGATGCTCAGGATGGAGACTGATGTCTCTGATGCCCTCACTGCACTGCTGAGGACATAGTGAAAAGACAAGAACACAACTTGGTGAATTGCCTGGCAACCTCAAATGGTGTTTGAATTTCACAACTAGTGGTTTTGATTGGGCTTTTCTCATCCATGTTTTTCACTCAATGGAAGGTGTTTTTAAGCACAGACCTCTGTCCCATTCAATAAAACAGTTCCGACAAATTGGGGTGGGGAAGGGCTCTGCTGCAGAGACAGAGCTGGAGCCCAGACAAAAAGCCAGAAGGCAAGATGCCTAAGTGGCTTTGGCTGGGGGATCACAAGACCCTTGGGAAAAGCAGTGGGCCGCTACAAAGCCATACTCTCAGCCAGCTGAAGTTGTTGGGGCTCTTTTCAAGTCAGCTGTCCTGCAGACTGCGAGGGTTTCTCTTCAAGGAGAGGGAGTCAACAGCTTAAAAATTGGATTTTCTTTTGAAACTTACTAGGGACTGACAATAAAATAAGCTAAATTATCTCTTTTTTTCTTGAGGGGGGCAGCTTAAGTATAAACAATAAGGTCAAAAGAAGTTAGACTTGAGGATGCTTTGATGTGATTTAAGAAGGTAGTCTTCCCTTTGAATGAACAGTTGGCAGTGTTCCGATGAATCTTGACTGAGCAATTCAAGGTGCTTTTGCTCATCAAATGTCAGCCCCATCCAGCATTACAGGATAGAACCCTTAGCTGCTCCTGCAGGCAGTTTGATGTCCTAAGTAAGAATCTTCTGCAAGCAGAACAAGACATAGCAGCAGCCTCTGTGCTTTGAGGAACACAAACGTGCTGAATTTGCCAATGTGGTAATTGCTGGAGCAGTAACCTCTCAGAGAGGGGTGGCCAGCTGCAAGGGGCAGCCACTGCTGAAACTGTGTCTCCTGTTTCCAAAGGGAACATGTTTTTGTAGTTAATAGATAAAATTAGGTAGCTGCTCTATTTTAGCTGTAGACAGTTCTTCATAAACTCATGTTTTCAAGGGTTCTTATACATGCACAAATGGCAACAGCCTGCTGATAAACCAGGGATATTTTTGTAGAAGCTCTGAAGCATCTTCCACAGGCAGTTTAGCATTGATTTAACAACTACAATTTAAAGTCTGTTAATTAATGTTGTCAAATTTTTCAGGTTTCTGGCATCAATTTGAGCATGGTTTTCTAAACCAGTCTTTAAAACACATTACTACGTTGGTGCAGAAATCTGAGCATAGATATGTTTTTTTGTTTCTTTGCACTGCACTAGACCACCTTTTACTTGTAGAACAGTGGCAGGTCAAATTAGAAGACAAAATACTTATTTAATACTTTGAAAACAAATCTGGTAAAATCTCTTATTTGTCCTTTCTATTTAAAAAAAGTGCCAAACAAAACTGGGGAAGATGACCTTTAAAAAAGACAGGAAGTAAGTTAAAAAAAAAGGATCCACTGTTCTTTACATGCTATAAAGCAGCAGAAAGACCTCATGAGTTAAATATACTTTCATATAGCCATTAAATCTGTTTATCTTTTCAAGGTTCAATGTTTCCTTTTTGTCTGTGCTCTTTGGTTATGCTCCTTTATGATCTCTTTTCCTTTTCCAGACCAGAAGACTAAACATGCTTTATGGTTTTCATGGTACATTTTCCCACTTCCTCTTCTTGCCCCCTTGCACTCACACCCAGTGGTATTGGATGGTCTGCAGACAAGGAAGAGTGCCTGCTGCATCTAAAGATAGCTTCTGGCTAGATGGGTAATGTGATACTGAGCATTTCACTGTCAGGGTTGCTGATTTGGCTATAAAATGGATTGTTCATGACTGAAATCAGCTGCTCTTCAGTAGCAATCTAGGGATCTGTTTGATATGATTTATTCATGTTCATATCAATCCAGTCCCATTTGTCACAAATAACCACTGCAACTGAGCTTGACCTGCTCTTAACCTGATGCCCGCCAAGATGGTGCGAGCCTTTGGATTTTCTCATTGTGGTGGTGTTGCCCATGTTGTAGCTGCAAAAGTTCCTTTTACAGAAAATCTGACCCAGTGCTTTTCTTCAACTGGAAAAGAGAAGTCAGTGCCCCAGCAGTAAGGGCGCAAGCCCACTGTCCCTCTGTTTTCAGCTATGCCATTTGAAGATGTTACAGCCTCTTCAGCATCCAGATGACTGTCCCTTTGCTATAGGTGACCTTTTCCAAGGCTCTGATGCTGGACAAGATGATACAAACAACCTCTGATTGGCTTCAGTCAGCCACAGAAGTCTGAAGAGATAGCACTGGTACATTAAAATAAACTGGCTAATTTTGACAACAGCAGGTTGGGAAGTCCTGCTGTAGAGGATCCCTCCTGCTGGTAGATCACAGGGGTGGCCACAGTGAGTAAGAAGGTGCTGTTGTGCCCCTGGCAATGAAAATGCCTTTTGCTGGCAGAGATAATCCTGAATGTCTTCTCACGGCCTCTGTGTGGGTTCTGCTGGACTGGGCACCCTCTCCAAAGACAGGGAAGGTTCACTGCTGCAGCTCTTGCAGTGTCTGTGGAGTCCTGTTGATCTGTTGCTGCTGTGTCTAGCATGATTTGGATCTGAATCAGCTTAGACTGTCAGACAATGTCCAGCCCATGACTTTGGGATCAACTTGGAGCCAGTTGCACTAAGTGGTTTGGATGTGGCCACACGAGAGACACAATCTGGTAGGCCATTGCCCTTAGGATCAGAGAATGGGACTGGACCCATTTTGCTGGTATTACTGTCCCCTCTGTGCTTTGCTGTTTGTCCAGACTCTGCACCCCAGTTTATCTAAATCCTAAAGATGTAATTGTAATATAAAGGCATGACCTGAAATAAGAGCAGCCATTTAATACCCAGTAAGATTTAATAGTTTAATTTAATAGTACCTGGGTGATTTAATACCTCTTAGGATTTTCTGCAACCCAGAGGTCTCTCTGTCATTCCAGTGCTCTTAATGGACACAGGAGATGGACTCGATTAGGACAGCCAGGACTGGAGCAATGTGGTCTCTGATCATATTTGCGAGTAGCTTCATTGGAGTCCCTGCTCCCAATGCACCATGACACAGCAAGACCAAAGGAACTGAAACATGAACGGGAGCTGAAAGTTTGGAGATCTTTTCTGGCATGGCAGATTTGCTGTGTCATTTTTGCCAAACTCCTCTATTCTTCTCTTGGCATTGAAAATGGAGAAAATATTTTAGACTCATGGTGGCTGCAAAATTCACTGAGAAGCCATCAGCAGAGTTGTTTAGAGCAGCAGGTGGGACGATTTGTGCAGTACTCGTTATTTGCATCACAGACCTTCCTTTTCATCCTATCAGGATGTTTTCTCCCTGGGTATCTCGTTGGAACTGCCATTGGCATCCTAATTCTGGGCATGCACTGCACATTTTTCCTGCTTTCTGAACATGTATCAAATCTTCTGGGAGAAGAAGCCAGCAACATACTAAAAACATGTCAGTTTAGTTGTTTTCACATGCAGAGCTTTGCTTAGCCTGGTAAAGCTCCTTGTCTCCAAGCCAAGTAATTGAAGGAGTCAAGGCCCTATTTAACCTTTCGGGAAGAGCTGATGCTTTGACATCCACAAAGAACTTCTTTGTTTGAGGAACTAAAGGATCTTTGCAAGATTAGGCTCAGATATTACAGCCCAGCACATGGTCGCTAGCTGTAATGAGTGAGGTAGGTGGTTGGGGCTGGGATGCAGGAGATCTAGGGCTTGATTGATTCCTCTGCCTGAGGGAATTTGAAACGCACTCCTATCTGCAAGGACATTGCTCTAGCCACCAGCATACTGTTAAGGGGTGGGAGAAAGATATCGCAGGCACTGTCAGACCCTCATGTTAGATCTTCTGTTTTCAATAAACTAATTTAAATAATGATTAATCTGCAGTAAAAGAAGTCAGATTTTCTAACTCTCGAACAACTAATTTCAGGCACTGGTTCCTGCTCCTATGAACAGGAGTGACTGTGGGTTACCTGCACCACGGTACCTTAGAGTCCGTTTTGTGATGACAGACCTTCAATTTGAAGCCTTGTGCTGAATGATACAAAGAGTGGATTTGAACCAGAAATGCCTTATTTTGTGAGTTACAGAGAGAACAGTGGTCTTCCTCAGGTTTTAAACTTGGGCAGTCTGTTGAATATGATGAAAAATTCAGGATAGAACACACTAACTTCTTCCAGGAAATATTCTACCTGAGATTCCACAGTCACCATCCTGAAGGTGGTTTGCAAGAATCAGGTGAGCTGCTTCACAGGAATCAAGGCAGTAGGATTTTTACCCCACAACTGTCCAGCATTCAGTACAGCTATCGATTAATATCTTGTGTTGCACTCTGTTATGAAAATGGCTACAATGAATAAACTTGTATTTCCTTTATTTTCCATTATTCAGTCTATATCCATACAGCAGTCATTTTATCTCTTTTTTTTTTTGCTCTCAGTTGTTACTGATGTTATTTTCTGTGCTTCTGCTTGTGTTGGAAGTGAATTTGGGCCAAGAGAAGAATTGTTGTTCCTTATCTAGTAGCAATCATATTCAGTAGCTCTGTGTTCAACATGATGTAGTTAATGGGAGGAAATATTAATTATACTGCCTTTATTCCATTGTCTTTATTTCCTTTGTCCCCTATGGGATTGTTACCTTGGCATGTGCAGTTGCAGATTTGCCCTTTTTTAACCCAAGTTACCCTCTAATAGATTACCACCAATCTGCAACTTGGAAAACCATGCTGCAAGCTGGAACAGGCACCACGTGAGGCATTCCTCCAGTGTCATGCCTGGTATTAGCAAGGTACTCTACAATCTACTTTGGCACCTTCCCCCCTATAAATCTGTCTAGTATAAAGAGGCTCATGGGTTATTTCAGGTGGAGGGCTATCAGCCTGGATGCTAAAGACCTGTCTTTCATTCACATCCTCGTGTAAGCAATTTCACGTTTGCTGTCTGTAAGGACATCACAAGAGCAGAGGAATCTTGCAAGAGCAAGAATTACCTCATGTTACCTCGGAAACCCATTTGACTTGCTAAGTTCTAAAATAATCACTTTTTGTAGTTGAATCAAAATGTACAACGGGATCATCCAGGTCCCACACACCATAATTAACACATTGATTGTAGTTAATTAATGATATGCTCATTTTTATTCCAGAACATGCCCAGAAAGCCAAGTATATCATTGAGGGAGTAACAATTAATTGAATTTGCTATTTATGTCTACAAGAATGCCAATATGTTTTGCATAGTTTGGCTGCGGAGAGGAACTGATATATATCCTCACATTCTTACAGTTTATGTTGCACACAGAGAGGTGATTCTTGGTGTCCAAACCCTCGCTTAAGCTGTACAAATCTACAAACAGCTGGGTCAATGCTTTTCAATTATGCTTAACTCATCCCCTGTTGATGCCTTGGCAATGAGCCTAGTGCCATGTGAGGCACTGCTTCATGACCCTGAACCCGTACGCTAAGAATACTTAAAGGACTCCAACCGTAGAAATGGTTTTGGGAACAGGCTTGCTTAAATATTGATTACTATGAGTGAAATGATTCAATGAGTTGAAATGATTGCAGAACGAATACTGCTGCATTGCTGCATTTCTCAAGGCAGCTCCCTGCTCCCTTCTGGCTCTTGTTCTGCCTGTGCCTGGTGCAAAGCTACCAGCATGCAGGCAGCTCGGACACACAGCTATGGATGAGCCAGGCAATCTCTGTGTCATGTAGGTCTGGCTCACCTGTTTTCCAGGAGGTTCTTGAAGTAATTTACAATTCATTTGGGTGGTCCTTGTCTATTTTTTTTTTGGGGGGGGAGGTCTTATTCGCTCAGGCTAGCACATAGGCAAGCTAAAAAATATGCAAATGCCTCTGCCTAGTGAGTAGTACACAGCCAGTCATATGCCCAGAGTATGCTTATGCATTGAGACAGAGGATAGAGGTTCTGCTCTTCCATTCTGGGATTGGGTGTGCAAACATTGTTTCTTGGGGAACACTTGTATTTTGGCCACATGGTGGATGTGCACCCAACTGAGTGAAGAAGATAGACCTAGACAACTGTCTTTTTTTTTGTCTCTGTAAAAAGTTACAGAAACTTTCTTAGCCAAAAAAATTTGAGTCAATGAGAAAAAAAAACAAACCCCTCAAACTCCCACCTCCTTCAAAAAGGCACTGGAACACAAGGCAAAAGTATACTTCTGCCTTTCAGGTACTAAGTTGGGTTTTGTGATTGACCACTGCCAATTGCTGGCACACAAATCCAAGGCTCTTGAGGCTCAAGAGCAGTGTGGTGCTGGATAATCTCTGCCCCACCAACCACCTACTGTTTGGCCTTGGAGTAATCATGTCATCTCTCTCTGCATCTCTGCTTCTTTCTCAGAATATGCCTTAACTATTTACAGTGGATTATGTGGGGTAAGGGACCAGCCATGACATTTATTAATACAGTACTTGGCATGCAGGAGCACAACTCCATTGAGGTCTCCCATTGCTACTGAAGTGCAAAATAATTAAAAGAGGATGTTAAGACTTCTTTTATGTAATGCTGTCATGGAGACAGTTGATGCTTGCTAGCTTTTAGGTAGAGTTTGACTTGGACCTCAAAATTGTGTGTCTCACTTATAAGATTATTTCCTTGCAGTGTACTATACTGTTACTCCTACAGCCACTGGAGAACCCCTCTGTATGTGAAGAGTAGCTGAGCATTTTTCCTGCAGGGCCCTTAGACTGGAACTTATCCCTGTTTTTTCCAAATGAGCACTCAGTGGAAAAAATCTTTACAAGCATTTTAGAAAGTGGTTTCTGAATTTGGGGACCCACAAAGAGACAATTTTGTCCACCTCAGAGGCCTGAACAGCCACAAATCAAAACGTGCAGCACATCAGAAAATCCTCCACTGGGCACACGAGCCTCTGAGTTTGGAGACTTTTCCTGAAGATCTGAGTCTGAGGGAATATGAATCTTCTGTAGGTTGACATGACATGGAGAAGTTCACCTGCCACCAATCAAATTAGCTCCCAACTATAAGCCAAGTCATTGCAGCTAGAGTGTACTTGAGATTTCTGCAAGCCCTAGCTACATCTGAATTGTTTTGGCCCTGCTCAGAGCAGGGACAAAAATCACTCTTGTCTGGTGTGAAAGGTTGAATGAAAATACCTCATGTATGTCTGAAGTAAAACTGACTCAGCAGCACTGGTAAAAGGAGAGCCCAGAAACATGTTCCTTTCCTAAAAGGACCAGATGTAGTAACCTTTGAGGAATGAGTGCTCCCTTTGAGACTGTTGAACAAACCATTGACAAGTGCTGAGACTTCTACTAAGAGCAAGCTTTTAGCTCTTGTGCTACATTATTTCTAGACCTTTTACCCTCCTCAGCAAGTTGCAGTCTTTTAGATGGTGCTGTTTGGCTGTGTATTCCCAGGTGTGGCCCAGAAGAGAGGATGCAGGACAGCTGTGGCCCCAGGCAGCATTAAACTCTCAAACTACCATTAAGCTCAACTTTGAACTCCACTGCTCCTGGTAACTTGCCTCTTTGGTGCAAATGATGCTCTGCCACAACACACAGACCCATGCTAACAATGGAGATTGTGGCAATGAGATTTTAATCCCGATGAAGGAACACAAATTAGAGAGGAAATGCTCATCTTTAGTAAATGTCTTTCAAATAAAGCACCCTTGACAGGAAAGCTTAAAATCTTTTTAATTAATCAATTCTCCTTCTGCTGTTTAGTGCCTTATGACTGCTAAGCTTTTCATTGATTTACACTTCTGTGCCAGCTTGTATGGTAACTCAGTAGCCTACAATAAGCTCTAGTAGCAGCAAAACCTGTTGTACCAAACGTAGCTGACAGCTTTTTGAAAGACACCTTAGGTTTTACAAAATGAAAATGCAGTAACTTCTGACAAAGGGATCGTCAGGTACAGTGCTATTCTTTTCCTGTACTTCAGTTTTACCTGACATAGCAAGAGGTAATCTTCATTTGAGGAAGACAACACTGGAAGAGCACTATCCTAAAGCTCAGTCCTATGCAGCTGCTGGCAGTACCATAGGCACCTGTCAGAAATGCAACAAATTAGGAAGATTCATGCCTCAGGTTTGGGGGATATTGGGTAATGGGCAAGCAAATCACTTGTGAATGGGGTGCAGTGCCCTAGAGATTACGTATCCATCTGGAAAAACTGGAGTTCCCTGAGACCAGGTAAAACAATGAAGAAAGATTTGATGGTAACTTGCCTGATAAATTACTCCATTAGGCTGATCATACATTGTTAATGGAAACGACTTTTGTTCTGCACTGTGAAGGTTAAGGAGAGATCACTTCCCATGCCAGGTCTGTGCTGTGTTTTGTGACTCCCAGTGCCGGTGTACAGGGATTGATGCTTGTGGCCAAGTGCTGCCTTGGCTCTGCACATTTTCCCGAGGCGAGGTAGGCTGCTCGCTGTCTACTCACTACTGAGCGTTTTTTTGGTTGTATTATTTCTTCCTGGAAGCAGAAAACTGAATCAAATCCAAAAGAGGGGTGAGATGGAGCAGGTAGGTATCTGGACCATGTCCTCTAGTGCCACAGACTCACCACAAACTTGAAAAGGCAGCCTGGTGTGGTTACCGAACCCTACACACGATCCATAGCAAGGGGTCAGTACTGTTGGAGAAAGTTGCAGAAAGCAACTAGGCTACACTGGAGGATGTCCAGAGCCAGCCAAAATGAAATGCTGGGCATGAGGCCATCAGAGCCACAGCCTCTCTCCTGAAGACAGGCACTTACCAAAGGTCCCCTGCCCGTGACTGGATGCCAGCACTTCATCTTGCAGTATTG
Organism: Dromococcyx pavoninus; assembly: GCA_033558185.1. NCBI lineage: Eukaryota > Metazoa > Chordata > Aves > Cuculiformes > Neomorphidae > Dromococcyx > Dromococcyx pavoninus. The sequence continues at coordinate 4,875,693 of JAUMJL010000212.1, forward strand.
TTTCTTTAATACGGGTCTGGAAGACCTCTTAGGCAGATAGACTTTGGATCCTTGTGTTGGGAATCACGATGTTGGACCTTTCTTCTCTGCAATTTGCCTTGTTCTGAAAAGACTACAAGAAAATATTCTTCTTCACCCACTTTAGCACTGGAAGTAAACACTGGATTTCCTGCTCACTACAACTCTTTTCTAGGAAAGGGCCCGGCTGCCTTACGCTTCTAACAGCCCCAACCCTGGGTTTGGATTTTCCATGTTCAGGGACATCTGAAAAAGCCATAGCAGGCATTGTAAAGACTGTAGGAATACAATCAACATTTACTGAGCTATCATGAAAAATGCACGGTTAGGCAGCATTTTATAGATATATTTATACATAGAGTGTGTGTGTATATGTGTAAATCCATGTGTAGTTCCATCTTCAGTTCCCCCTCGGGTACTCACTGAGCTAAGGTCAGTGTAGCATGACTTATGAAATCCTTCTTCTGGGACAAACTGCAGTGCTGTGACTGGTCCTCTGCTTTGATATCACGCCTCTCTCCTTCTGGGACTTGTAACTTCTTCTGAGGTCTTCCAGAACTGCTTGAGAACTACAGTTTTTAAGAAGCAGAACTAATCCTGTTGCTTTGTTCTTCTGTGTTAGAAATACTTGCCAACCCTGATTCTTCTGTAGCAACACCAGGAAATAGAACATTTGATCGAGCATGCAGATAGGTTTCAGTCCAAAGTGAGGGAGGGGCTTTAATTTTTAAAGATTGTCTTTGGTTTATGAGACATGAGTGGCATGGTCTTGAGTGGGCCGTGGATGCCAAGGCACTGCAATTTGATTTGATCAGCATGAGTTCATAAGCTGCACATGAAGAGATCCCCTGAGTAACCACAGGGAGTCCATCAGGTCACAACTTACAATGTTGGACCCATTTATAGGTACCACTCTCAAATACATGTGTGCCCATGTTTTGTCCAAAGCCTGTGTTCACTTCAGTGGCCTCTCATAAAAATGGTACAGTAGACAAAATGTTCTGGACAGAAAACTGCTGAGCAGGATAAATCTTCATTTGGAAAGTACCCTTTCTGCAATCTCACCCAACCCAAAACACTGCATTACAAGTTTGAAATTGTATCATTTTTTAATTAAGTACTGACTGATGTTACCTTTAGAATCAGGGGCTGGAGACACAGCATAATAATGATTAAATATCTTGATCCCTATCCCATAATCCTAATGTGCTGCCAGTTGGCCATCAAAGTATGTCCAGACCAGAACAAACATTTGGCAATTTCACGATCTTCAGTGATTTAAAAATAACTCCTTAGTTTATATTCTTATTTTAATCTATAAGCAGTATCTACTGCTGCTGAAGAAATGCTGTTCAGCATTTCCTTGGCTTCACAAGCTTTGAGCAACAGTCAAGATGAACTCTTTTCCCGAGCTACAAAGTGCTTGATGCTTTAATTACAGGCTTTGGACAAGAAGATTAAATGCTTCTCCAGGGAGTGACAGTAGGATTCAGTGTCATAAAAAGGACTTAGTCACAGTTGTGTATGAATGGCTGCAAAGGCACACTTACAACAGCATTGTCTTTGAGGGAGTTTGTATGGTGTTCACAACTGGAAAAATCTTTGTCATGGTCCATCTCCTTCAATGATAGAGTGTTTATAATTTTGTCCTGAATTGTGTCCTGTGGTTTCTTGAGATTGTTTACTTATGTGGTACTAGAACCCATTCAGAGGTCTATAGAGTATTTGGATTAAGAACTGAGCTGTAGTTCTCAAAGACATTTACCTGGTACTGCCACAGTGCCAAGTCCATCCACAGGGCAGTAAAGTAGACAGTCAATGACCTAAAGACAGTCCCTTCTCTGACAGACAAGTTTTAATAGTATCATATTTAGCAAAACAAAACTGGGCAGGAGTAGGTAGTTCTTCCTAGCATGAGCTCATCCATCTGTGAGCTGGGACAAACTGGAGATGGTAATCTGCCTTCAAGGGTGCATTCAACTTCTGTGCTGAGCCCCTCTTCTGTAGCTTTTCCAGAGATGCATAGCACCTCCATTTGCTTCAGTGGTTGCTGTTCCTACCCCTTTCTTTCCTTTGGTTTGGTTTAAGGAGGCTTAAGCCCCATGATGTGGCTATTCTCATCATTCGTTTTTGGTTTAATCATAGATTTCTTACTCCATGTGGTGCTCTTCCCGGCCACAGGCCACTTCACATGAAAGGCTGTTTTCCTGAGTACCGTATAGGGGTACAGCTGAAGTTTCCATAAAGGTTTCATTACTTGCCTAAATTTATCTCACTTTTCCAGCATATATGAATCCAGGTCTGGAAAGGGAGCCTCTTTGACATGCCACAAACAGTATACAGGGAAAAGAATCTACTTCAACAGCCGGTCTCTCCTGAGGGATTTTCCCTAGTGCCCTGTTAAAGTGCACTGTGCCATGTATTTATTTCATTTACTCCTAACCACTTCATGTATTTCCCTGGTGCTGTTTCCTCCAGAAGATTTCTGAGCTGAGGGCGAAGTTAAAGCATGAGATCTCTCTGCTGTGGCAGTTTCTATTTGGTGGTTAAAGGGACTCTCCTGCAGTGTAAATTTGCCACATTGCTACACAGCTTTGTACTGGGAGACCACATGACTCTGCAGCAGCAGAAAAGGAAACAGAAATCTCATATCAGGGAAGGGAACATAGGTCTAAAGTGCAAGACAGGTTTTAAAGAGGACAGTAAAGTGCCTTGACAGCATCATCCTAAATTGGGACAAGTTCAGGAGGGACCACATGAAATCATATAAATGGAGAAAGCTGTAAAACAAAGCAGAAAGAACAAGTCCTTGCACAGCCTGTGCTCTTCCCTATGTGTGACACCGTCTCGAACTGTGATACAGGGTATGAGGTCCCATTGTAAGGCAATTGCAGGGAACATAAAGAGCGAGTGTCTGCTCTTTGTCACTGTCCCATGAAGGCACAAGGGGTTTCCTGCTCTCCTTTGTTCGCTTGCTGCCCTCTCAAAGGAGTTAACGATGTGGGATGATTGTTCCAGTAGCCTTTGCCTTTTCCAGCTGTTTTCCCTGGAAAACAGCTACAAGGCCCAAGGGAAACCTGGTTTTCTGTATGGAAAATAGAACTGGTAGGGAGAGCAACACCCTGCTGCCTGCCCCTTCTCTGCCTGCAGTTTGGGACTCTCATCACCAATCATTTAACAACCTCTTTCCTAACCTTCATCGCTGATTAATTTTCCATCCCTTGCCCTTGACTGGCTTGACTGCAATTTATTAATTTGAGGAAGATAATGACAAGGATGAAAAAGTAAAAGTTCAGAAAAGGTAGGAGGAATTCCTCTGCAAGAGCATGCGCATCCAGCTGTCAGCTTCATGGGAAAAGCAGGTGAGACCTTTCAGAGGAGTGGAGTGTTCCCAAAAACCAGTCTTCCAGAAATCACTCGATGGTAGTACTCGACACTGTAGACACTCTCCCTGTGCACTTAAAGAATGTGCATTTTTTAAGTCCCTGCATGTGTTCATTCCCCCCTCAGTTACATTAATCCCTATGGGAAAAATTACATCCCAGCCCACTAAGTCACCAACCATCACATTTTCCAGCACCCTGGGAGGTGAGCAGGTTGTGATGCTTTTTCACCCTGCTCCCTGTGCTGTTGGAGGCACTCCCTCTTTTTCCATTTGCAAGACCTGGCTTTGCTGTTGCTGGTCCTGGAGCTGCTGCTGCTCAACTTCTCCACTCCAGTCTCCTCACATCTCCTCTCCTGTACTTTGTCCTTGTTCCTCACATTCCTCCCCAGCAGAGAGGTGCACAGAGCTGGGTCGCAGCCACACAATGCCTTGTGAGCAGGAGGAACGTCCCGAACCATGCCCACTTGCTCATCAAAGATCTTCCAGCAGTTTTCCAAGCCTAATTCTGCAACTGCATGGGATGGAAAGTGAGATAAGAATGGGAGATCTTGCCTGCCCTGTTGGCACAACATGAACTCAACACAGAGCTGTGGTCCATCCAGCCTGTCAGGCTGCATCACTCAGCCACCAAGTGCTTCTCTGTACAGGCTGTGGATGGCAGTGACACTGGAAGGCAGATGTTTCTCTCCTGAAATAAGCGGTAGCTGAATCCTGAATTGTGTTTACATTCCCAGCAGACATGCAATATGGAAATGTCTTGAAATAGGAAATCGTGTCCCAGCTGAATGAGTAAAAGGCATGAGATTAAAAAAAGTCACTATCATCATTTCCGAGAGACTTGCCAAATTCCTCATTTCTGCACTGATTAGCACATCCTGCAGATGTGTCTGCTCAAGTTTCCCTTCTGGTATTTCCCTCTTACACGGTATGACAAGCACAGATGCACATTCACCTGAATGAAGAGCTAGTTCAATTAATGATAAGTGAAATACCTACTGTCAGAGAGAGTGTGGGGAAAGGGATGTGACCGGGTGCACACACGTGTGCCTGCAGCCTGCACAGCAGTGGGTAAGCATGCTATGTGCTATTCTTAGTTTTCTAGGTGATTGCAAATTGTTCAGTGCTGGGGACAGCAGAGGTTTTGAATGGGGATGGGGATGCCATCCAGAGGGACCTGGACAAACTAGACAAGTGGGCTCATGTGAACTTCAAGAAGTTCAACAAGGCCAAGTGCAAGGTTCTGCACCTGTGTTGGGTCAATCCCCAGTATCAATACAGGCCGGGGTATGGAGGAATTGAGAGCAGCCCTACGGAGCAGGACTTGGGGATACTGGTGGATGAAAAGCTGGACATGAGCTGGCAATGTGCGCTTGCAGCTCAGAAGGCCAACCATATCCTGGCTGCATCAAAAGCAGTGCGGCCAGCAGCTTGAGGGAGGTGATTCTGCCCCTCTGCTCTAGTAAGATCCCACCTGGAGTCCTGCATCCAGCTCTGAAGCCCTCAGCATACGAAAGATGTGAAACTGTTGGAGCAGTTCCAGAGAAGGGCCACAAAAACAATCGGAGGGATGGAACATCTGTGCTATGAAGATAGGCTGAGAGAGCTAGGGTTGTTCAGTCTGGAGAAGAGAAACCTCCAGGGAGACCTTGTTGCAGCCTTTCAGTACCTAAACGGGGTTTATAAGAAAGCTGAGGACAAACACTTTAGCAGGGCCTGTTGCAATATGACAAGGGGCAACAGCCTTAAGCTGAAAGAGGGTATGTTTAGATTAGATAGGAGGAAGAAATCTTTTTCGCTGAGAGTGGCAAAACACTGGAACAGGTTTCCCAGAGAGATGGTAGAAGCCCCATCCCTGGAAACATTCAAGGTCAGGCTGGATGGGGATCTGAGAAATCTGTTTTATTTGAAGATGTCCCTGCTCACTGTAGGGGTTGGTGGACCAGATGACCTTTGAAAGTGCCTTTCAACTCAAACCTTACGTGATTCTATGATTCTGTGATACGCAGAGTCTTGAGTGCTCCTGTGTCCCCTGTGGGATGCTAAGAGCTGCCTCTATTAAGGCAAAGATGCACATTTGGGGCTTATAATGGAACAGGTCTGGGTGAGATTTGCATAAAATTTCCAAGTTGATTTCCAAATCCACTTTAAATGGATAACATCCTTCCTTCTTGCCTCTCAGAGGATATCAGCTGCACCTTTAATTGCAGGTATCAGGTATCATTGGGAAACATTGTAAGGGAATGAGACAGGTTAGGAAAGCAAGGAGTTTGCAGATACATATACATTGGTTTTAAGATTATAGTTCTGATTGTTACTTTTTTGTAATAATCAAGACCCAGAAGATCTGGTTATGAGCTTTCATGACAGCAAATTCTATAAACACAACTTCTACCTCCCACCAGCTCAAACTCTGACCCTAGATAGCCAGATGCTGACACCCACTTGCTGTTTCCTCTGGTTTATCTGGTGTTTGAGGTCAGAGCAGGGGGGAGCTAAGTTGTCTACTTGAGTGACACCTCTAACAGGACCCTGACCTCCTTTTGGTACAGAGTCATCTGCTCAAGAAAATGTGACCAGGTAACAGGCTTGGGAACATAAGATCTTGAGCCAGGGCAACCAAATACCATCTTCTTGCAGCAGCAATGTCCCTTGATCAGACAGATGATACCAGAAGATAAATACTCCCAAAATACTGCTTCCAGACTCCTGTTTATTGCAGAATCTTTTTTATTATTATTATTATTATTATTATTTTTCCATTTCCCTGCACTGCTTTTATTTGGAGGGGTGATAGCTCTGCAAATTGCTGCAGGTGAAGACTGGGTCAGAGTGGGAGCTCCCCAGCTTGCAGGGGACAGTGAGAACGTGGTTGGAGCAAGCAGCTGTAAGGGAAAAGGGTAAACTAACAGAGTCCTTGGTTGGCGCAGCACAGTATCACATGCACAAACAGTTGTGATGGGATTATGTGAAAGACAAAGCTACCCAGCAGGGCAGATCCATGTGGGAGCCACACAGATGTCCTCAGCAACGCATGTGCAGTGCTGGGCAGGTGGTGCAGTGTTGGTCACTCCATAACAGACCTGGTGATAGAATGGAATTTCTCATGTTTCTCTAAAAATGCAGTTGCAGATCCTGTCAAAGTCAGGAGATGCAATCTAACAGACCAGCAATGTGATGTGGTATACGAAATCCCATCATGCCTGCTGCTGCTGGAAAAGGGGAATGTTTGTCAAAACCAACACGGTTATCGTGACAAAGAAACCACCAAGAAGCACAAGGACGAACGTATCAAGGGAAGGAGGTAAATTAAAGGAGATGCATTTTAAATGTTAAATTTGAGACTTACGGGCTGGAAACATTGAAACTAATATTGCCCCAAGGAGCTGGAGTGCAAGTCCAAAGCCAGCCACAAATGGAAATGAATTGATGGTGTCACTCTCTGCTCGTTCACCTCATTGAGATACAGTGCTCTGGGCTGCTGAGAGGCTCAGGCCAGGAGGAACAATAGCAAGCATAGATTATATTGAGATTAAGGTCTTTCCTATACAAGAAAAGTTGTATCGGTTTACCTAAGTGGTTTTGGAGTGGTGTAGCTAAACTGGAGAAAACCCCAAACATAGGGGCTGAAGTGGGATTAACTCAGGCTGCAGATCTGGGGCCAGATACCTATCTAGAATTCTGAACAGTCCTGAAAATGCCTTGCCCTTCTGTTATGATATGAGGCAATAACCCACAGAGGTGGGGTGAGGACAGATGCATAGGCGACTGCAAGACACTGAGGTGCTGCAGTGACTGGGGCACGACAGGATGCACCACCCTCTATCTCCAGGAACACAAGGGACAAGGACCTCTAGGAGGCTCCAGGACATCTCCACATCCTCCCATCCAGGCACCAGGACTGTGGGGCAGGCAGTGAAGCACAGCATGGGCAGCTGTGCTTGTGCACGGGGAATTCCTGTGGCAAGTGCTTTCATGCCTTCTGGCTCAGGTGCTGGAGTGGATTTTTTCTTCCGTGTTCACAGAGAAAAACGCCATCAGAGAGTAAAGGATCAGGCTTTCCCTGGAATGTGGTCTGAGCAGATATTATACTGATCTGTGAAGTTTTCTCACATCTGTGCAGACTTTGTTTCTCACCTTTTGTGGCTAATCCAGTGAAGGTGATTGGGATTTTATTTTGCTTCTCAGGCTACCAAATGAATAAGTTATCCTCTCAAATCCTGCCAAAAAGGGAAGTACTTTTTCCTTTAAAAATCATGCACTGGAGATTAATTTCCAGCAGCTAAACCCTGATGTGCCATTACAATTCTGTTATCTAGAAGCAGTGCGAAATCTGCAGCAGGCAAACGGGACAGCACAGATCATCGGGGCCTCACTGACAGCTCTGCATTGCTCTGAGAAAACAAATTGCAATTCTTCTCAGCCTGATAAAAGGCAAACAAAAAGACGGGCCTGATCCTGTCAGATGCTGAACACACATTAGCAGGTATGGTGCTGAGTGCCTCCAACTCTACTGACATTAACATGAAACTAATATTGATGAGTATGTAAATTACTGAGAGGCACTTGGCTCTGGGCAGAGGCCAGCACCCTCCATTTGCTAGCACATACAGAGTTTGCATGACTCTTTCACAGTAAAAGCAAATGCTATTATTAGTTTATAAAGCAAGTTTTGTTGAATTTGGCAGACAACATGCGTGTGTAAATTCCCCCAAATTAATTAAAACATTTAGAGCGATGGTAGAGATAGCAGCGCTGCTCATTTAATAGATAGCTTTAACAGGTTCACAAATGCTTTTATGTAATTAATTAATGCTTGGCTACCTCAGGTGAAATAATCTGGCCATGCTTGTTTCCTTAAATGGGAGCAAAGGTAGAGGGGCAAATTCATGCTCTGTTTAAGCAGCTTCCATCAAACTTGGTCTGAGGCCTGTTGTGAACTCTAATTCATCTCTCGAAGACAAAATGTGATCTGAGCTGACTGTATGAGCAGAAGAAAGAAAATGCATGAAATAATAAATAAGACCATTGTGTTTGCCAGGACTGGGTGTCAGAATTTTCTTTTTGCCCAGTTTAGCTCCTCTCCTTTTGTAGTCACAGTGTCAAACCAGGCTTAGACCTGACCAACAGGGACTGATGCTGACCCTGTCACTGACATGGTGGCATTGCAGTGATGCTCAGCAGCGCAGAGGAGGAGGCACAGTGTGACACGAGCTGTGCAGCCTTGGTGAGTTTGTGCAAGAGAAAATGGGGGATATTTGGGTGCATGAGCCACCACAGCCAATTTGGTGAATTAAATTTGCCTGAATTTAATGGGCTTTTTGAAGTGTTCCAGCCAAACAAGGACTGCTAATAAGGTTAACGTGAACATGCTCAGGAACACTGCAAAAAAGATGGCTATAGATGTCATGGCACAAATGTAGCTCCTTTGCCTCTTACCCAAGTTCCTGGGCTCGGGACTTCAGATCTGGACTCAGTCCTCCATCCTCTTTTGTGCATGGGGACACAGGCATATGCAAAGCTGTGAGGAGACAAACACAGACCTTGCAGAGAAGAAAAGCTTAATCTGAAGAAGATTTTCTGAAATTACTGTATAATTCTAGCGCGCCTGCAAAGGTGGCTGCGGAAAATAACCTTTTCTTTCATCAGATCCCATATATTTTTAAGTGCTATCTGCTGATCACTGTACTATGTAAGTATGCACTTACTTTTTGTTAATGTTCCCCATGGAGAATTTTCCCTAATAGGCAGAAAGCTGTATTTTAGTTCTTTATTGCATCATCAGAATAATTCTTTGATAAATGTTTGTCCGTTTTGCCTAGACACAATTATGCAGAGCTAATGACTGGAGTATAACACAACCATCCTGGCTCACAGAGGGAAAACGAATGGAGAACCTCCCCCTCATTTTCCTCTGCAAGCAGAACATATCTGATCTGATCTGAGTTAGTGAGGGAATCAACGCAGGGATCTACTATCCCATTTTCACTTCCTTGGTTATCGAGCAGCATCATAGGTTAAAAACCTTCCTTATATATATAAAGCCCATCCTGGTACCTGAAATGCAAAGCTATGCTGCTTCTATACAAGAGGGAAGTAACCAGCTGGCCAAGACTCACCTCTGTCCCACAAGCCTCCGTGGAGACCAGCTAGGCACTGCTCAGAAACAGATCCAGCTTTCTATCAAATGTGTTTCTAAACCAGTATAACAGACCTCTGGGTATAGCCCAGTCTAGCTCAGTCCTCCGATGACAAGGCTGCTTCCCATTTGTTCATCTGCTGACCTTATAAGACTTGCAGTCCATGCGCGTGTAGCCCAGATTTAATATATGAATAAATATAGATCCACTTCTTTCCTTCCCTCTGAATGCCAGGGACATAATATAGCCTGGTGGCCAGGACAGTCTCCTCTCTGTGTAAGGGGAGGCTTCGTACTCATCAAGGCTGACGATGCTCAAAGCTAGGTCCCACTTTTCCTGGGGGTCTGCTCCAGGGATACTATCCACAAGTAGGTAAGTAGGTACTCAGGATTGGTTTTAATGCTTTTGTTATGGGTAAGCTTCCCTTGAGCACTCTTGCCAAATCAAATCCATCAAAAGTTTTGGGGCTTCTATTGCCCAAACCTGAGTCCATATCCAACCTTTTATGCATCTCTGTCCTGATCACAACCTTTATAAGCATCATCTTAGGAACTTCCAAGCTATGAGATACGTTCTAGTGAATGATCTCCAAGATAGAATGTTGCTGCAAATCAACTTTGGGTGGTCTGCATTTTATCCCGAGTAGCTTGTTATGAACAGTTAAGGGGACCACTGCCAGGAGACTGATGGTGCTTTCCCTGTATGGAAGCAGCTGGAATTCATCCTGTTTTCATGCAGGTAGTCACCTAGGGATATGTCTTCTAATTAACGTTGGTATTGAGTGGATGCTAAATTAGAAAGCCAGCATTGTTGCTTCCTGCATCACGTTTCAGTATTTGCTTTTCCATGACTGTGGTGCCTAACAGACGAAATCCCACCCTGGAAAAAAAGGCTTGTAAACTAGATATCCTGCACAGCTGTATGTGAGAGTATTTCCTATTTATTGTTTAACGAAAATCTCTGGAGTAAATCGTGGCAGAAAAACACTGGAATAAATGTGGGTCAGGTTACTCCCTTGTAAAAGACACAGCACTTCAAAGAGTGTGAAGCACAGTGCTCACACAGTTTCTGCTTTGCTTCCTCTGACCAAATCCTTTTATTGGATTACATAAATCCTCATACATTGCACAGAAGATTTTATCTCTGCTTGCACAGGTACAATTCTGGAGTAGCTCCACCGGCTCCAACAAAGTTGCTCCAGATTTAGGTTCTGTGACTGCATCTGAGTGTTGCTGTACCACTTTGCAGACCTAAATCTGAATGAGGACCCTGAAGTGTTCTACACCACGGCCTCCTCTGGTAGAAAGAGTGTCCTGGCCACACAGGATGTATGATCCAAGTTAGATTTACAATCTCATTCATTCCATGGCTTTACTTGCCTGTCTCTTAGTGATCTGTTTTACGTCTTTCTTGATTTTCTCATGTTATTTTCCATCTCTTATTCTTTCTCTGTTTATTTATACAGATAAGCATGTTGGTACATACATTCGTGGGGGTACTCTCGTTCTGGTTTCTCATGCCTTATGAATGAATCTCATTCTAGCCAAATATGTACACATGTATTCATATGTATATTCATATAAACATATAAATAAATATTTTCATGACACCATTCTTGCTATGGAAACTTGGTTTCAGAAATATTCTGCCACTACTTGTCTTATGTGTCAAAACTTCAGTCAAGAAATAAGTAAACACCATCTCATTGTTAATAAACTGAATCCAGCCTTTTATTTGTCTAAACATGCTCTAAGTATCCAACTGTGCTCAGCCTACAGGAATGATTATTGATAGGTGCAAGCTCTGCTGGTAGCCTTCTATTCAGTGGAGTCCAGCACCTCATTCATACAGGTTTGGTTTCACTTCTAAGGAGAATGGATCTCCACAGCAGAGCTGGGGAGTTCATTGGGTTGGAGGAATTTGGGGGAATAAAGGTCTGACTATTAGGCTCTGTGGTTGCATACAGTCAGTAAGCTATAATGACCCTTCTACAGCTACAGAGAATGATTATATTTGATGGTTGGGTATCAATTGTCCCATAGTTAAAAATTATAGGATCATGGCCAGGCCTCATAAGTTTGCTCCTCAATGTCCATCAGTTTGTTTATATGTGGAGGGTTGTAAATTGCACCATCTTTTCATAGAGACATTGGAATTAAGGCCGTCTTATTTAAAACATATACATCTCACCCATGGTTTTGATCTTAAAGTCTGACATTGAAAAAGTCACTCTCAGAACAACTTGTGCTTCCTTAATGGGTTAAGAGGAGAGTCTGCACTGCCTTTAGGTTCTCTTCTCTGTGGCAGCAACTGAATTTGGCCTGAAATTATGGTAGTCTGTGATTAGTGGAGGAAGCAGATCTTCAGATTTCTTTTTCTTGGCTTTGAAAATGGCCTGAGCAGTGTCATTCAGATAGCAATACCATCCATGGGCAAGGTGGACTGTATAAAAAAGGCTGTGTTTTAGCCTTATGAGGAAAACCAAAGCAGGAAACAGACACTTCACTCAGCTGAAAACCTTCCCAAAGAGAGAAAAACTGTGTTCATGTACTGGAGAGAGACCTTACTTTTGTTCTCTCTTGTTGTGTTCCTTCATATAAACATATCCAAGACTTAAAGTATTTGGCTCTTCTTCCCGTCTGGAAACATAACAGGAGTCATGATGATTAGGTAAGTTAGGTGAGGGGGTGATGCATCTCACTCTGTCTTAACCACCTGGTAATTAGGTGTCTTGGCTCCGTAAGTTTTCTTGGCTCCAACAGCCAGTAGAGGAAAAAAAGGCACCTTTAATGGACAGTTCATCCCCTGCCTTAAGCACCTGTCTTAGGACAGGATCACTTACTCTCTGGATGTGCTTGTCTTTCTGCCTTACTATAGAGGGAATGGAGGCAACTAGTTCATATTGAATGTATGGCTTTTAGAAGTATGGAGTTGGTGTCCCTGTATGTCTAGTCTCCTGTCTGTGCTCCTGCTGTCCTGTTACTATGGAGGCTGCTGCTTCGTGACTGAATTCAGGCAGCCACAGTCACCACTTCTGTCTCCAAGAGACTGCTGAAATGAAATGTCCCATCTAACAGGGACACACCTTGTAGATGTTTTCCACACCTCTTAGCTTGCACAGGATAGTACCTCTCTTTTTTCCATGGATACTTTACGCAAGGAGTCTAAAAACCTATCAAACAAGGGAGAGGATTCACTCTGAACTGCTTCCTAGTAGCTCTGTGTCAAAACATCTCGGTATGTTGTTTTATATCTACCATTGTTATGCTTTGGGACAAAGATACAGTGGCGCCTCCTGGACAACTATTTTTATGCTATTAAAAACAGAAATCTCTTTTCCTTCCCTAATAATCACCTCCAGTAGAAGTCTCTTCAAAAAAATAGATAATTTGTTCTCTACTTCTGGCTGATGTTTGATTTACACTGTTGTTACTGAGCCTTGTAAAATAAGGCTGCTCTTATCACAACATTTCTAGATACATAAACAGTCAAGACCAGCCATTTGAAAGTCCCCTGCTCTGTAACCCAATATTATTTTACTTTGGCTTTGATCTTGCGCCTGGAAAAAAAATCTTTTCCTTGAAACCCTGAAAGTTTTCACAATTCTAATAATGCATCAAAGCTGATACAGTATGCAGTTCAGCCAATCTTCATCATTAGCTCACTTAGTGAACCCAAATAAGCATCTTTCCCCCTTTCTTTCAGCTTGAATTTCATGTTTTCTTTGCAGTGATTCTGGGGACTAGTGTGTTGCTGATGCTTGGGGAAGAGAGAGGGTAAGAGTGCTGGCTAACATCATGCACAGCACAGTCAGATGCTTCCTCCCAGAGGACTGCCAATGCCCTGAGCACCTCTAGACGTCTCATGAGCACAGACTGCTGCTCCTGCCAAATTACATGGTGGTTTTGGGGATGGAGACGAATATCCATTGAATATTTACTTGATGCTATCAAACTCATTTGTCTCGTAACCAAAGTCAAAGTCCCTAGAGGTGAAATTCAGTGCATCAATCCACTGCTTCATCTACCCATCTTTGAAAGGAACATCATTAACATGCCTTAAATATGAACAAATGTGGCTTTGTTCCATGTTACTTCATTAATGCATTATTTAGGCTCATAGATTTGAAAGCCAGAAGGCACCTTTATGCTCACCTAGTCTGATCTCATGAGTACCACAAACTAGTAATCTAGGCAGTAACCTGTGGTTGATCTGTATCATGTATTTTAGAAAAATAGCCAGTTTCCCATGGCAGTTTGGACCGATCTCTCTAGATGTGCTGATTTCCAGTGAGTCCTTTGCCAAAGGGAGAGCAGAGAACACAACAGCAAAGCTGGTATTTGCTATGCAGATCTGAAAGAGGAGTTTCACCCTAGGAAGCCAGACAGGCCCAAATACAAACAAAGATGGAAACAGCACCATTCTGTAGATCTGAATTTAGATCTAATCGCTGGCTGAGGGCCAATTTCCCCTTCTAAGTCAAAGTGGAAAGCAGTCTACTGAAAGAAGAAAATTTGCTACTTGGATATCATGGGTAAGCTCTGAAAATTTTCATTTTGGACTTGGTACGGGGAGGAAGTTTTGTTTCTCTGGAGGAAAAGAAATACCCTGAGGAATATTTGTAATTGTATGTTTTAATTTTCAATTGAGAAGTCTTTTCTTGGTGTTGACTGCATGGTCAGAAGAGCCTGACCTATGAAAATGTATTCATTTCAGTGAGGGACTGATGAAATATGCTGAAGCCCAGGAACCGGCTTAAGCTTTTTCGACAGCTAACTTTGTAGGCTGCTGGGAGTACAGGATTTTTGGAAGAAGACTAGGAAAGATTGAAGGACTCAGTGTCCATCCCTGGAAACATCCTCCAGGAGGTCTCTCGCTCCTGCAAGGCTCTGCCTGCTCTCCTCACATAGTGTAAAATAAGAGCTGATAACTGGCATGTCACCTTTGGACCTGGACAAAGGAGCAAACTGTCTCCTTGGTCCCAGCCCTGGCTTGGAAAACCTGCCTGGGGGAAGAAAGAGATGAGCTGACTGGAATGCAAGTGGGCTTTGTCATGTTAAATGCCGGGTTAGGGACTGAGAAGAAGCACCGTGTGAAAGGGTGCTCTGTTTAATCTATATTTGAGAGCAATGCAGTAATAGTACATTCCAAGAAAATTTCAGCCAAGCTGTTGCTGAAGTGTTGCGGAAAAGTAAGTGTTGGAACAAAAAGGCTGTTGGGGGGGGGGGGGGGGCTGTGATGATTAAGTTCTGAGAAGATTATTGATTTATTGAACGAAGGGCAAAACGACTCAGCAAAAAGGCAGGAAACCTTAGTACAAAGAGGCTCAATGTGGAAACGAGGAACTTTAACATGGAGCAGGAAAAAACAGTGCACACAAGTGTAAATGAAGCATTTAGAAAAGCTAAATAAGGAAGGTCAAGGCTTTCCATGACATATGTCAGTTGGTATAGCACAGCAACACACAAACACATCTCAACTGGTGTGACTGGCAGCACTGGCCCTTGCAGGATGAATGACATGCAAAACTGGAACGATGCATGATGAATTGGCTCAAGTGTCAAAAGAGACTGGAGCTCCTGGGCTAAATCTACTCAAAGAGTAATTTCTTTAGGCTGAAGTCTGGCCTCTACCACAGGAGCTGGCTGGCATGGTCACACCACAGCCTGCTCACTAAACTTTCTTACCTTCCAAACCACAGTGGCCACATCCTAACCACGTGCTGGCAATGATCTCTCCCCCATGCAAACTCCCAACCTGTGCCCAAATAACACTTGAGAAAGCACTAGCTGACCTAGGTCAAAAATCATGCCAGGGATTATGTTAATGTTTCTAACCAGTTATTAGTATGGACACAGGAGACAAAGAAATCCAGTATAAGAAGTCCTCTGCCTGCAGCATGCTCATTTGAGATATCACCAAAGCTGCTTCTCTTCTGTGCTATTCATGAAGTTTCCCTCATTGCCTGGTGTGGATTGTAAACCAGGATGAACCCATGCATCCACTCAAGAGCCATCCAGGAGAACACCAGTGAATTCCCTTAGTGCTTAAAAATGGCACATGTTGCATGTGCCCAAACCTTCTTACAGGCTCCTCTCTGCCACCCATTGGCTCTCAGTTTCCCAGGCTGTGGCTTTCCCAAAGTGAAGTTGTGGGACAGCTGTAGGAAGGCAGCTTGAGAAGTTGATGTGGAAGTGCAGCATCGGAGAGCTAGGATTACAGGGGAGCACACAGACTGTTGCAGTGTTTTGGCACGTGGCTCTTCACCAATGTCTTCTGTTCTCCATAACAGACACAGGCACTGTTAAAACCTCTATGGCTGCCCCCTCCAGCAGTCCTTGAGACGGGATCTCAAGGCTCCTACTGTCTGCCCATGGCATGTAGGCTCCTGCTCCACCCTATCCTGCCTTCCTCTCGGCTGTCTGGTTATGGATGTGGCTTACCTGGCCACAAACATGTCTGTGTATAAGCAATCATTCGTTGTTTATGTGCATTCATTAAAAGATAACACAGAAACCAGTGCTGGCATATACAGCTCATGCTGGCTTTAGAGAAAAGTTGTGTGAATTTATTTGATTGTGGTTTCCATCATGCAAACAAAGTTGTACCAGCAAGACTGAGCTAAGTATGAAACAGTTTGCCTGAAGATGACTGGTGCACGACAAGAAGGAGCAAAGCTCTAGATGAAATTTTCTCTGCTCTTGACAAAGCAGCATTTTGACAAATATTTTACTAGTTTTAGTAAAAAGCGCTGCAAAGCAATTCATAGGAGTGTAAGAACTGCCTTTGGCTGTTGGAATTGACAAGTGAATGCTCAGGTGAAGAGTTTAGGATCCAGAACACATAGGTGAGACATTTCAGTTATAAGCAGTCAGTGATTTAGGGAGTCGTTGTGGAGTTTGAGACAATTGACCCAATAGGATGGGTGTATCTGTCCCCCATGAATTTGTCTCTCAGCCACTTTTAAATCCCTGTGTTGAATCCCAGTTTGGGCTTTGCAGAAGCTTGTGGTAACGAGTTCCACCACGCAATTAGTCAATGGGTAATAACATGCTTTTGTTTGGTCTAAACTTGCTGCACAATGATTTCTCCAGGTGGCCCTTAGTTCTCACCTTATGAGAATACTTGCTTTTAATACATCTACTCAGTATGATCATCCTTTTAGAAATCTCACTCTATTTTCCAGTACCATTTTACTCTTTCCACATTGAAAAGCTGTTCCATACTTGTGTTCATGTTTATCATCTTCCTGGAAAAGCTTCTTGGTCCCAAACAATCTTCACCACAGTGAATACAACTGCATGCATATCAAACACTAAGTTAAAATTTTCAGAGATCTATCAGCAATGACTCCAAGTTATGTTCTCTTTATAGAAATGCAGAGCCTCTTGCTTCACGTGTACAGTTAGAGTTGATGTTTCTATGTGTGCCACTTTCCATCAGTTGACACTGAATTTTGCTGGCCAAGATACTGTACAGTCTCTTGACATGGTGGAGTTCTTTGTTTTTTCTTCATCATCAGATTTATGTTGACCAGCCTTGGTTCTTCCCTCTGAAAGCTTTATTACCACACTGTCTGATATTCTTCATTTAAATTGCCTTGGTTTGATAATTTTTCACTAAGTCTCAGTCCAGTGTCTAAGAGGAAATGTCCTGGGACCTCCTGGGGTTGGTCCAGGGCTGAGACAGCTGTGAACAGGTCCCTGGTGCTGGTGAGAGCCTGTTCAGTAGCCATAGCTGCTGCAACTTCCCCAAAGTCGTCCTTGCTGGTGCCAGCCCTGATTGAGTGAGCTCCACAGCATGGAGATTATAGAATCATCTGGTTGGAAAAGACTTCTGAGATCATCAAACCCAACCATACCTGTCCCCTTACTAAATCATGTCCCTAAGAAACTCATCTACCTGCCTTTTTAACACCTCCAGGGATGGAGACTTAACCACCTCCCTGGGCAGCCTTTGCCAGTGACTGACCACCCTTTCAGTGAAGAAATTTTTCCTAATAGCTGACCTAAACCTCCCCTGGCACAACTTGTGGCCATTTCCTCTTGTCATATCACCTGTCACTTGTGAGAAGCGACCTGCACCCACCTCACCACAACCTCCTTTCAGGAAGTTTTAGACAGTGATGAGGTCTCCTCTCAGCCTCCTTTTCTCCAGATTAAAGAGCCCAAATTCCTTCAGCCACTCCTCATAGGACTTGTTCTCCAACCCCATCGCCCTTCTCTGGACACGCTCCAGCACCTCAATATCCTTCTTGTAGTGAGGGGCCCAGAATCAAACACAGAACTCAAGGAGTGGCCTCACCAGTGCCGAGTACAGGGACACAATCACTTCCCTGGTCCTGCTGGTCACGCTGTTCCTGATACAGGCCAAGATGCCATTGACCCTCTGGGCACACTGCTGACTCACATTCAGCTGGCTCTCAACAAACACTGCCAGGTCCTTCTCCTTTTGAAGTTACCTGGAGAATGAGGTAGGGCACTTTGCTGCATGTGTGGCACTGAGCATCAGCCTCTGGTCTTCCCAGAGTGACAGCATGCCTGATGTGGTTGCCTAGCAGGACGTGGACCAAGCTGATGATGTGCATCTATTGTGTGAAGACACAGGGAGAAAGAAGCCATGGCAATGCTCTGCTGAAGAGTGAAATATGAGCCTGGATAAGCAGGAGAGAGGGTCAGGAGCCAAGGGTGTCGTTGTCCTCAGCATGAGGAGCATGATTAGTCTTCTAGTTCTGGGTAGTTGTCCATAGCTGAGCTTTCTGTTTCGTCCATAATGTTTTCCTAATGTTCCTGTGCAGATAGCAGTTCTGGAAAAGTACAGAAAGGACCACAGGGCTAATCAAAGTTAGGGAATGGCTCCTGTCCAGGGGGTGGAATAGACTAGGAAGAGAGATAATTGAAGGAGGGTATGGTACAAGTCCACAAAATCAGGAGTAGCAAGAGGAAAGCACCTAGGAGAGACCACTGTGCATTCCAGTAATAGAACTAGGAGATGCCAAATCAAACTCCTGAATGGCAAGGTCACTGCAAAGGAAAGGAGGCAGTTGTGCTCCCAGGGAGGAGGTGAAAGTGTGGGACCAAATGCTGCCGGGGGTGGTAGCTGTTCAGTGTTTACACAAACTCAAATTCATGGAAGAAATATCCATTGATAGTTATTAAATACAAAACCGCAACCTCTGCTCCAGGATATCCATGAAGGCTGGAAGAATATCCTGGAGCAGCAGTATTATAACCCTGTCCTTTTATACTTTCCCTGGCATCTCTTTTTTGCCAGGAAGGGAAAAGATCCTAAGATAGATAGATCCTTGATCTGGCACACATGGACATTCTTAGTAATGCAGGTGTGTTCTTCACATGAAGGAAAAAGAAGTCTCGGCATTTAGACAATTTGATTCTGCTAATCGTACAAACTCATTGGAACAAGGTTATGGTTAAGACAACTCCTTAGGACAGCAGGATACAAATGGCACATCCCCTTCGTGATATTGGCACAAAATGGCTGCTGGCTTGTCTACATGGAACTCAGATCCAACCAGGAAGAGTAACATTTCTGTCCGAAGGAAAGACTATGCAACCAGAAGAACTGATAAGAGTTTTTCTAAGACAGCCAGATATGCTGGATGGTCCTGGGTGTCCCCTGTTCAGTGCTCAGATTGACCTACCTGTATGAGATCACTCAACTTCCCAAATCACTGCGCGTCGTTTCGTATCAGTGGTCAAATCATAGCCTTATACTCCAAAATCTATTTCCAAATATGTGTATGTGAGAGGTGCAACAATAGAGCTGTGTGCTCAGTGATGTTGGGTGTAACAAGATTTTTTTCATAATAGGCTTTTGTTTGAAAAGAAATACTGTATGAGATGACATAGTTTTTAGCACTGCTGAGATACTTCATATGTCTGAAACCAAGTGGGTGCAACATGTGCAAAAATCCAGGTTACCCAGAGACGCAGGCCACCCAGCCCGAGAGCTTGGCTCAGCTGCGCAAGAGTCATTTCCTCAGCCTGCCAAAGCATGAACTAGGGGTTAGCATGTGCTCGTGTATGTCATGGTGTTCATCTGATAACACAGCCTGATGATTAATCTCTGTAATTAATTACACATTAATATAGCTCACTGTAGCATATTGAACCAGCAATGGAGATTCCCTCCTCAGCAAAACAAAAGAGTTTTATGGCTCATACTAGAACAGGTAGAAAAAAGAACTTCATTTTAAACTTGTGTGATGCAACATAGTGATTTCACGTGTCGCTTGTGTTGTGATATCTGTCCATCCTTTTCTCCTCTCTCTTTTGCTGCCTCTTATGAAAGACTTACTTGTGGACAGATTGTGGTTATCTTGGGTAGACTTCTACTGAAAGTAGAAGATCAAATAGCTGACTGAGCTCCCTCTACAACCCTGGCCGGGAGCACTGCATTTCTGTTGGGAGAGCTGTATCATGGAGCTGTCATGGGGTGGGACACTGTCCTGGCTGGGTACAGATAAGGGACCATGCTGAGTTCTCCAAAGGAGCCTTGAAGCTGCTCTGAGGGTGTGTGTCTCCACCTTCCCATGGCTCTCTATGTGGTTCTCCTAGGGAGTAAAGCAATGATTTGGTCATTTCTGCCTCTTGAGCTCTCAAGGTGGAAAGCATTTCTTCACTCTGGTATGTGATAGGAGTTCTTCTGGTCTGGGGAAGGCAAAAAACTTCCTGGTCTGCAGCTATTTATTCTATAAATGAAACAGTGAATGTTAGGCTGGGGAAAAACAGTTTCCTGCAGGTGACCAGCCTGTGCCACAAAAGCATGGTCAATGCATGCTTGGACCAACATGTCCTTGATAAAAAAGAATGGACTAGGTGTGAAGAAACCAACCATAGTGCAATGGTTGGATCATAACCATTCCAATATAACCATGGAAAAATTATGACAAGGCAAAATTAATGTCTGTGAGGAGACCCTGGTCGAACCCATGAGTAGTTTCTGCTCTACTTCTTAGCCTGGATTTGGCCCTGAATGTTGTAAGTTCTACACACTCCACATCTCTGAGTTATTTCTGGAAGAAAGGAAAACAAATGGAAAAATAGGAAATCTAAAGCACATCTCTAGAAGCAGAGAAATGTTAACACATACAAGTCAAGTTTGTCTGTAGTCAAGTGATGGGTGCCAGAAGGAAAGCAGGCAAAAACCTATCACATTTCTGGCAGTAAGTGCTTCTGTTGCACTGTGTTGTGGTTTTCGTTGTGTCAGGTAGAAGACACTATCAGTGATTCTTACCAGACAGAGGACTGATATGAGAAATGCTAAATGTCACATGAAAATACATCTCATGAGCAACCGGGTATTAAACAGAGCAAGAAGAGGAGACCTGAGAACTTGGAGTTGACCTGAGGTCACAGCTTCTTATCTGGCTGACAAAGTAGCAACTACACTGTCCTTGTCCCCAGGAAGATGCCCAATGCCCAAGGCTAAAGCTGCCTCAGTGCCTTGCTCCTGGCTGTAAGTGGGATGGGCAGTGTCTCCCAAGTCTTGTTAAGACAAACTCCCATGGGGTCCCAGCCCTAGGGAGCCAACAGCCCATGCAGTGCCCTGGTACTGTAATGGGGCAGGGAATCTCCCTAAAATTAATATGGCAGGAGTGGGATGGACAAAGTCTCCTTCTCGACCCACCATCCCCCCCCCTCATTAACCCCTAATGAAGCAACCAAATTTTACTAAGATGAATACACCACCACAGCCACAAGAGAGTGTGAACAGTCTTCTGACCTGTGGGACCCCAGATACTACAAGGAAAAGCAATTCATTGCCAGTAACTCTGCAGCTCTATTATGAATTTAAGAAGAGGCTTTCGAAGCTAGGTGACATTTTATTGAAAGGAACTAAAACGGCGATTTCTTAAGTCATTGTGAAAGTCTTATAAAAAACACTTATGAACATCACGTGAGGACAGGAAAGGCCTGAGATGTTTTATCCTAACTCTAAAAGAACAACAAATGGAAGTGTTGAGGGAAGTTCCCATTGTCAAAAACACAATTGAATGATATGGACTGTGTTAGAGATGCAAGAAGATGGAATCCCCGAAACAAGATAGTGTTAGAAACTTTCGTCCTCTTATTAAAGAAATTATCCACTTAACCAGGTGATCCTGCCTACCAAATCTATTTTTGCTAAATTGTATCTGCTGTTTAAGCACATTGCTGTGAAATACAGGCTTCGACATGAATCCACTCAGCACAATTACCTCGAGTTCAACAAGCTGATGGAAAACTTATCAAACCCACAGGAAACAGCTGTAGCAAGGCAAGGAGGAGTGATCGAAAAGCAGACAAATGGAGAATAAACGTAGGAACACTCACAAGCTAGGAAATGGAAGCTGGCGTTTTGGAAGGAAACTAAAGTTTGTCATATAGTAGCTACACTCTGTCTGAAACAGACTTCATCACATGGTGAAAGGGCTGGAGAAGTAATGGGAATATAGAAATTAATTTGCATGGAAATAGGGGATATGTTTGAGAAAGATGTATATTGAGGAGTCCAGTGTAGGTCTGGGAATTCAAGCCACGAACAGCTTTATCTCACAGAGACAAGTGTAGGAAGCCTCTCTCTGAACATTTGTGTGTCACTTGTGAGCAGTTGCTATGAGTAGCAATGAGTGTTTTACTTTCATTGTAAAACAATTCTATTTCTCCCAGTGAAGTATCTTGTTTTAGTTCTCATCTACTGATGTTTTGTGCAGCTATAACTGGGAATAATGGTGCCTGGCTTGCCAGAAGCCAAAAGCAGGGTCACTGCGTAGAAAAACAAGACAAAAGAAGCTCCAGGAGAGCTGGGGTCCATGAAACTGCTGCTTCTCTGTGGGGCAGATGCTGCCTTTTTGGGTGGTAGAAAACAATTGCCACAAGAAGCCATAAGGTCCTTGGTCGAGTGAGGTTATCCCAGAGGACACATGAGAAATAGGCAGCATCTCCTCCAAAGCCAGAACAGAGAGCCCTGAGCTGGCTGTTTTGCCCAAGAACCAGCATCACCACAGTGGACTGAGACAGCTGAGCCCCCGGGCACGGCACAGCCAGAAGAAGGGGCGTTCTGGTGCTTTGTAACAGTGGTGCTGATGCCTGGCTGGAGACACCCTGCATAAGAGCTTGATATACACAAAAAAATGTCTGCTCTCTCCCATCTGGAGGAGGTTTGTGTGTGGTACATCAGCCTCTAATAGAGGTCATTCCTTATATAAACTGCTGTGAAGCAAGCTCAAGCAAAATGCTTCACAAGATCGTATTTTTCAAAGGAAAGACTGGAGCGGGATGGAGTTTCTTCTGGAACTCGGTTGCCAGAAGAAAGGAAGAGACTCTGAGCATTTCTAGATTAGATATTGATTGTCTCTAAGGCACAGCATAATTCATTTAATTATTCTGCCCCTGTGGAAACCGACAGTGAACTCTTGATTCCAGGTGACTTTGTTGAGAGTGTTTTAGATTATTTATACGAATCGTAAATGCAATATCAGTGCTAACCACGACTGTGGAATGGCCTTTCTCCCAGTCTGAGCAGCTTTAAGTAACTAATGTTTCTGAGGCTTCTCTGAGCTCCCAAATTCACATGGGAACAGGGAAAAGGAACACTAATTGTAGAACCAACACCAGCTTCGCTGGGCCAAGCACTAAACTCCTCTTCTTCAGTTTCTCCATCTGTAAAACTGGGATGTCTGTCTGTTTTACAGTCACTTAGTGAGGATTGATTTATTGTTTAATGTGTGTAAAGAATTAAATAAGTGCTAAGTATTATTATTATCAAGCCAGAAGGGTGAGTCAATGACCCATTTCCTATCTGAGCTTGCCTTCAAGCTGTTGATGTTTCTGGCAGATTACAGGAATTGAATATCTGCCATAGGCTGTATTCATATAGCAATGCAAATAAAGTATTTTTGTGGGCATTGTGTTGCTTCAGGCCTTGTGATTACAGAAGAAAGATGCGTAGATTAAAACTGCTTTTAGATGCACAGCAGCTCCACAGGCTACGCTGTTCAGCCTCTCTGGGAATCACACCAGTACGGTAGACAGTAGGGTGGAGAGGATGTTTGGTCCAGCTCCTGCTTAGCTGCAGCTTTCATGTAAATCTTTTGTAGGTCATCTGGGAAAATCCTCACAGACTTGCTTTCGAAAAGTTCAGATGTCATCCAACTGCTACGGCTGTTAAAGTGAGACCAGGCAAATGAAGTTTACCTGTGTGTCATTTAGGCAGTACAGAACTGCTGACTTCTTATTCTTTGACTGTGACATCAAACAGGGAGCTCATCTACCTTTACCATTTACTCAATGAGTATATTGATAGTGCTAAGGTCATTTATGGAAAATAATGATTATTCACTGAGAAGCGTCATTGTTCAGATGTCTATCATTAAATATGCTGAGGCTGGTGGGATGTTGTCTTGACATATACTGACCCATACTGTCCTCCTGAATTCACCCCAAGGAGCTCACCAGTTGAAGTTCACATTAGTTACTCAGCTATTTACTGGCTTTTCCCCTTTTTTTCATTGTCCCCTGTGGGAATGTCCATTCTGGGGCAAGTACTACTGATGATCCAGTCCTGTCCTCTCTAAAAACAATGGGATCTTTGCCACTGACTTAGAAGCAAATGTCCTAAAGGCCATATTGCAGAGGGAGTTCATCTGGATTAAGGTTGATTGATTCAAAGCAAAATAGCCTCTTTCCAGAAGAAAGGTGCTCTATATGAGTTCTTTTATCCATCTGCAGTTGGGAAAGAAGGTTTAATTTAGTTTTACTGATTGGGTGTTGGATCTCAGAGAAGCTTCCTAGCAGATACTCAGATACTCAGATACTGTTGGAATATTGTTCTAAAAGCACAGAACGCTCATTTTTTCATGAAATAAGTAAATTTTAAGGATTTGTGTCTTTCTTCTTTTTTAATTGTGTCTCAAATCAAGTCCTAAAGCTATTTCCTAGTTATTCAGGTGAATAAAGAGTTAGATTGCTGAGTACTGTCATATTCTAACAGCCTACTGAATATAAGTTCCTGCTTTTGAAACTCTCATAAACTGTCCACTTGCACGTTTTGGCACTAAAGTACCTGTGCAAGTCTGGCCTGCAATTCCCAAGGACAAAACGTAAGTGGAAGCAGACAGACCACCTGCAGCTTTTGTAAGATCTCTTCATGCATCCTTGGCTCAGTAAGCTCTTCCTTCCATCAGCATAACCAGGCTCAGCTTAGAAAAATATGAATACAGGTTATTAATGCAGGCATTTCAGAGCTGACTTTTTGTTCCATTTCTTTTCAAGGCTGAATTTATGCTGTCACTCAAAAATCAAATTCTGAGGCAACTGTCAGTCCTCATCAATAGGATCAGCACACAATCTCAGCAGATCCTGTTTCCTTACATTCACTTGTTGCCTGTGTTTCTTTTAACTACTCCCTTGGCTTTATGTCTCACTGCTGACATGGCACCATTATTCACACTCACATTTTTTCCCAGAACAGCATCCCTCTCATGCCTGCCAAGTTCCCCCCATCCCCCATCAAATATACCTTTATCCCAAAGTTCCTCCTTTGCAATTTTCCCTCAATGTCTTAATGTGTTGATTTATTGAGATAGGATCTGTCTTAATAAACTGATTTATTGTCTATGCACTGAAGTCAGTAGGAGGTCACCAGGACTGATGCTTACTAACTTTTTTCATAACTGGATCTGTAATGGTCTTGCAGTCCCATAGGCCTGATACTAAAGGCAACTATTTGCCATAATGTTCTGGGATTCCCGTTCATGTCTTTGCTCTATTATTGCTGTTGAACAAGAAGAACTGCTGAATTCTAGTGTTTTCCTGGTAGGAATCATTCTATACTTGAATGTTTCTAGCATTACGCAGAAGACATGTTTATGCCCCGTAAATGCTTTTTTGTACAGTATAATGGAGATTTATACTTTTCTTATTGAATATGTCAACTTAATAACCATTAGTATAAATAGCCACACAAAATAAAAGGAAGAGTCATATCCTTTGGGAAAAATTGATGGCAGCTACTGGGGCAGTCTTAGAAGTGACCCTAGAAAGACAGAAAACAACGAAGCCAGCTAGATACAGAAAGTGCTGTCTACATTTTATGCTTAAACAGGCAAAAAACATTCGGATAGTAATGCTGCTTTAAAAAAGTCAGTGGAAGAGAAGATCTAAGGATCTTTTGAACTTATGGAGACTTGAAGACAAGGACAGAACTAGGACAAGAATCTGAAAATGTGATTTTTGTCTTCATTGTCTTGTTTCCTTGGTCCATTTCTAAATCTACTTCAATAGTTGTCATTCATTCTAACCACATCTTCCACACAAGACAGATTTTTCCATGTGGTGATGTTGTATCTATCCTTTTGTCCAGGTCCATCTGTTTGGCATGTACCTGTAAAAAATAAGGGCAAGGAAAAGAAAGACACCAAGCAGTAAAAGAGAAAAAGTGTTGAAGAAAAGTAGCTAACACCAGTAAAACATAGAGAAAGAAAAGGTGAACACAGCAAGTAACGTCCAGATAGAAGGAAGAACAAAAAGATCAAAAAGCTAGAACTTAACGTGTGCAGGCAAAAGGAAAGTCTGTTCAAGTGGGCGCTGCTAACCAAGAAGAATTGCTATTGTGCTATTCTGGTGTCCTCATGTTTTCAGAGAACAGCAAAGCACGCTGGCTTGCCATGTAAATTATGCTGGGAACATTTTCGACAGCCAGTTTTAGCAGGTGGCCAGAGTAAATCACAGACCTGTCAAGCATAATGCGAGACTAGACAAGATACATGGTGTTAGAAGTTACAAGTAAACCTAAAAAGCATGGAAGAAAGCATGGATCAGTAAGCAAAATCATGTCTGGATAACTGCCAAAATCCAACTGATTTCAGCTTTGGAAAATTGATTGAAACAAATGTGAGACTTCTTTGCTCTGTAAATAAAAAATGAACAAGGAAGAGGAAGTGGCTCTGCTTTGCAGTGAAAAGCTGTAGATATGAAAGATAATATAGGTTTGGCTCCAAGACTAAATAAGTACATTACCTAAATTTTTCATTAAGACACCAACATAAAACCTGTGGGCAAAGACAACTTGTCTAATGACAGAGTCTCTGTGTAAATGGGAATTATAACTGTCATAATGGAAGCAAAATCCAAAGGATTTGCTGTGTACAAACCAAAGAGAGCAGACAGTATTTTTCTGGAAATACTAAAGAACTGCTAGGTGAAACTGCAATTCCAGTGAGGAGTCAGGCTATCAAATCCAGCTTTGTGCATTCTGGCTGGGGAGTTGCAATTGTAGTGCTTATTTTGAAGGGTGGGCAAAGAGCCATCTGGGAAACTTGAGTGATTACTCTGACCACAGAAGTAAACAGGCTTTTGAAAAAAGTGTGACTAAAAAAATAATTGAAGACATGGGTAAATGAAAAATTTTACAGAGCTCTATCTAAAGATGAAGAGTGTACAAATAACCCACTGTCCTTCTGGACAAATTATACCTTAGGGAACTGCAACAGATCTAGTCTGCCTGGACTCCAATAGGGTCTTTGTTACTGTACCAAATTGGATATCATCATTAAATATAATAGAATGAAAAAGAACTGGTTCAGAAGAGGATGGCAGCCAGGTATGTCAAATGGAGAGCTAATGGACTGGGGTGAGGTGTCCCTCCACAGAGAATTCATATAGGAAATACTTAATATCCTTACGAATGACTGTAGCAAGAACAGCAAAAATCCAGAGTGTATTAGTGGAATATAATGAAGGCCATCATTAGTGCAGAAAAGGACACTCCTATTATCAAGTTAATTTTACAAATTTGCAGGTACAACAAAAAAAAGTGTTTTATCTTTTGGCCATTTCTGCAAACTGGGCCCTCTCTTTGATTCCAGTGACCTATTTCACCTATTTCTTTAATAGGTGATTCTACAGGAGGTATATATCAGAGGGTAATTCAGCTTACTCTGACTTTGCCATGTTGGTTTTGCCATATTACCCAAGAGGAAAAACAAGGTAAACATTTATTTTGGGCTGCATATGGCACTTATAGAGCAGATCTGCTGAACAGGGTGATGTCACTTTTTGTTTTCTGATCTCAGCCTGGGTGTAAAGGTAAGACTTAGATAAACAGCTCTTGGGTAGGCCTGTCACTCTCTGCAATGAAATAATGAAAACCAAGAAAAGCAGAAAGAAATGGAGAAGCAAGTTGTGATCTGAGCACCCAGGAGACTTGCTTGACCATGGGAATGATCCCTGTAGGGGCAATGGAAGTGGAGTTTAAGATCAGGCTACCCCAGGGCTGCCTTGGGGGCTGGCAAGGTAGGCGGTAGGCTTCACGCAAGTTGCATACAGACAGCCATGGTCCTCCTTGGCTTGTATCGTGATTCTTGGAAACTGAGCCAACAGGGAGGGATGTGTGAGCTCTGTGGCTCTCGTTGGCCTGGACCATTATTGTGCTTTCCCTTGCCATGGCCAGAGCAGCCAAATCCTAAGAATTCCTTCACAGGGACATGGAGTTAATTTTTTGCCTTGACAGATGGAAAGCCTCAGACAGATCCAGTCCAGTGAAACCTGTACTGAATGTGCCGTTATGCCTATTATGCTACAATAAAGGCTGTTTTCAGTCTCAGACCTGTCTAACATTGCTGCCAATACTAAGTAGAATTTTTTAAGGATGGATCAAAAAGCCAGTGACAGCACACTGCAGAACAGACTGAATCAATAAAAGGTGCCGCCCAAAGCACCAGCCTGCAAGGTAGTACCTGTGCAGAGCCCAGCCAGAAACCAGAGAAGATGGCATGAACCACAGCTGGAAGGAGCCACCAGCTGCAGGCACTGCAAGATACCCAGAGGCCAGAGACGGACAGCAAGTGCTTGCCAAGAGGAAGGCCACAGAGCCTCTTGGGCCACAGGGCTTAGGGGAGGTAGCACTCATGGTCTTCCTCCCTGCTATGTTCAAGGAGAGGACACTCAATGAATATTAAGATTGCACCAAGCACTTTTCAAGGGAGCCACTGTGCTCCCTGCTTATGTTATGACCAGAGCGATTTGTTCTGTTTCTTGAAGTCATCCTGCGGCAGTCAGGTGTAGCATTTCTTAACCTCTGCTGGCACTATGCAACAGATAAACCGAACCAAGGAGGCTGGCAGGCAATGCACGAAGCAGCTCTATAAAGGCATGTCAAAGAATGAGTCATTGTCAAGCCTGCAAAAGACAAAAAGATTGATTACGGAAGAGCTGAGAAATAGGTTGCAATGGTGACTCACCATATCCCACCCTTTCTGCATTCACAGGCCTGCCAGCTGATTCATAACTTGCACTCTGCTTGCTTTTTTCCCCCATGTCAAAGCGATCAATCAAATAATGGTCCATCAATTAAAATTTCCACTGGAAAGAAGATAGTTTTGTGTGGGAACACCCATCCCTTTCTGCATTCACACTCAATAAACCCCTTTTTCTGCCATTTAGCCTGATTCCATCATTTTGTGGAAAGGAGGTGGTGTAGAGCCAACATATAGGACACCATGAACACCAAGGAATGATGTTTCTTTGTTGAATGTCTTTTTTTTTTATCAAGTGAGTCGACCCTATTTTCACCACTCTTCTGAGGTCTGGAGATTTTTGGAGGGGTTTATCTGTGGTCTAACTGTTGTCACTGAAGTTGTTGCCCTCACAGTCCCATCTGGCCACCTTGACACTCCCATCCATTCTTCCCAAAGGACTTTCCTCCGCCAGGGATGTCCTACTCTACCCATTGGGACCATTCTGAAAAGTTCTTCTGTGAGCCATGGTTTTGCTGCTCTCGGGGTGTCACTGAGAAGCCAGGAGACGACAGAATGGGAAGGGTCAGAGACTGCTGGACAGGGGAAGCCAGGGAGGCCTCTGCCCCTGGCAACTCTATGGCCCAGAGCACTGAGCATGTAGATACCTGTAGGCAAGAGTTTATTTGCAGGGAGCTGCTTGTTGACCAGCTGAGTGTCAGTTGAGTAGGTCCAAACTGGAACACGGTGCAGCGCTGCCAGCAACATAAGGGCAGAGGTCTGATGATGACTCTGAGATGCCCAGCGAGCGTGCCAAGAAGGACCTCCTTCTTGGCAGCCAGTTTTATCAGAGGGCCATGGGAAATCACCTGCCTCTCATAGCAATGCCAGGATAACCCAGACATGGGGTCATTTCACCAGTGCCTGCTAAAAGGCACTGAATTCCTCCAGCAGAGATGCTGCAGAAGGGAAAGACATACAGAAATGTTGTGGAGAAGGAGCTGGGTCACTGTCTGTTTGCTTCCAAAATTAGAGGACACATAAGGAAGCACGAGCAGAAAACAAGACGACACAAGTAGTTGTCATTGGTTGCAACTTAACAAGTAATACAGACCACTTCTGGAAATCCCACTTTACTTATAATATGTTCCAGGGCACCTAGAAACCAGGACAGACATCTTTTAAGATCAAAAGGAAAAAAAAGAGTCAAATTTATTTTATTTCACAAGGCGTAGTCTTTTTGATCTTTTGCCTACTTGCCTGAAGACTGTCAGGAAAAAAACAGTGAAATAGAATTCTCTTAGGGAAGGGTAAATACATGCCTCTAACAAGAACCAGTCAAACACACAGAGCTCTTATCTAGGATACAGCTCTAAAAATAGCACTGTAGGGTTTCAGGAGTGTTCACTCACAAGAGGTCTCAGTGACTTCACCAGTTCGTTTGCATGGGTTTCCATTTACAAGAGGTGTCATCTGCTAACACCTTTCTAGCAAATTTGGCTTAGCTTCCCAAGACTCAGATGGGTTCTCCCTGCCAAATTCACCATAATTAGTAACACAAAATGGAAGATTCTGCCACCCAGTACCCTGAATTGGTACTGGTATGTTGGAGGGCTCCTCCAGGTACCAATGAGAAAAGGAGCCATTCCTGTTGCTGGGATAATACTAACAGTTAAATTTTTGGCAGCTGAGATTTAGTGACGGAGTTCTGGATGTTTTCATTTTATTTTCACTGTTTAATTGAGCAAGACAAGGAAGGGAAAGCCAAGCGAGAACTTAAGTTGAGCCACAGACAAGAAAAAAATGGTCCAGTTTGCTTTTCTGCAATGTCAAACTTGCTAGGAGACTGCAAAATGCATCAAAGACATTAGACGAACACAGCTGATAATGCTGCTTGTGTGAAATACTGGGACTGGGGTGTCTGTTTAGGAGAGGGCTGTGTTTTTTGGGTCAATACAACTGTATGACTCTCTTTCCTGCATCATCATCCCCTGAAGACGCTTTACCTGTGTGACTACTACAAAGCCTCTTCATTTCTCAGAGCTGTAAACTACATCCATTTATAAATGCAAAGACCTTCACAGTATCACAGTATCACAAGGTTGGAAAAGACCTCTGAGATCATCTAGTCCAACCTATGACTCAACATCAACACCTACTTGTCATTTAAACCATGGCATCTTCAATTGCTATTAGCTAGTACCATTAACATATATTTTCATCAGAACACTCTACTAACAGCCACAGGTTTCCGCATTCATAAATTCTACACTGAACTGTTTCTGTCAGTGTCCTTCTTTTCTCTCTTCTTAAGCTGCAACTTCTGCAAATTGTTTTTGTGGTAAAAGCAGCAGCCCTTGGGATCTCCCCTCCTTCCCTGGCCAAAAAACCCCTGTGATCTTTTACCAGTTTGGCCTTATCCCCATGAAGGAATTGTACTGGTGCTGTAGAAGGGCCAGGGCAGGAGGAGACCCCGAAAGCCACTCTCCCAGTACTGGATTTAACTCCTCTGCTTGGTGTGAGCAGGGCACCAAGCACAAGGACATCATTACTCATGGGCAAGGGCTATGAGGTGCAACACTGCTCATGAGAAATGTGAGCTGTTTGAGGCAGTTCAAAGGATGCTGTTGGGCAGCTAAGGTTAGGGAACTCATTTGTTTAGGAGTTTCTCAGTTACAGGTGAACAGACACCACAGACTGGACTTTGACAGGAAATCCAGACCCAATGGCTCTGGCCATTTGTCCTCACCACAGATCTGCCCCTGTTGCTGCAAACAGCATTTTCAGCAGAGCTAAAATGGTGCTGTGTCACAACTCAGTGACAAGAGAATGGTCACAGCTGTCCAGAGGGACTCCTGGGGAAAGGACTAGGACATCACCTCTTCCCAGCCTGCTTGTCGGTCCTGGTGTGGGTTAAGGGGGCACTCAGTAGCCCTGCACACGGGAACAAACTTCATCCTGTATTTCAGCCCTTATTACTTAATACTTCAATTGTACTTAATGATGTGCTTTATTTTATATGTCCTTTTACTTTATGACTGTTCTCTTGGGTGGATTAATCTGTCATTAGTGCATCATGTTTTACAGGCTTTTCTTTTCCCCTGTTAAACAGTTTAATAGGCTCAGCGAGACACTCCTGGGTGTGTGCTCTGCGGTCTGCCTGCGCACGGCTGGGGCGTAGCTGGGCTCCCCCTACACACCCAGCGGGTGCCTCAAGGGCCAGTGAGGGCTTATGGCCTGGGTTTCTACAACCATGGGTCAGCCCTGGTAGCAAATGAACCTGACACATACAGGAATGCACTTGCCCCTGCTGCTTCTGCCAAGGTGTCTTGCCCCTGGGAATGCTGCCTGTGGGCAAGCAGGCAGTATCAGCCTAGTGTGGGGCAGAGTGTCCTGTGTGTATTTTTGTTCCCCCACAGCCCCAGGCAGAGCTGGGCACAATGGGGGAGCAAGGATCATGTGCATGCTCAGGTAGTATGAAGAAGGCTGCAGCCAAAGTGGGAGGCAAATCCAGGCTCCAAAGTGGTCCCAATCTATGCATACTAATAAATACATAAATAAATATTAAAAATATGTTTATAGCCTGTGGTAAGGAAAAACAAGTGAATTATCCTTGTTAAAGTCATATACACCAGCAGAGTTAAGAATAAGGCATAGGATTTCAATTTCCTGACTGTATTTGCCTTTACCTACAGCCACCCATGTATGAGGATGGATGTTATTTGTGTTTCCTTTGTGAAGAATATGAAAAAAAAATGTATCAATAGTTGTCTGATTTACACAATAAGAGGTTTGCATAACGAAGCACTGTGATTATTTAATAAACTGTGAGATCAGCTTTGTCCCTGGTCTTTTTGGGGAAACATAGAGAAATCAGAGGGCTGGAGGAACCTCAGAAGATCATCTAGTCCCTTTCATTGCTTCTGCCCAAAAGAATAGTTTGTTGCGATTGACAACGCACATACATAGAAACCTCTTATCCACCTAAATGAACAGGAACATGAATGAGAAGCTTACAACAATGAATATACTTTTACATTTACCTTAAACACTTGCGTGCATAAAGAAGGTTGAAAGCAACCATCTGCCAAGGGATAATTCATACATCTGCAAACACGATACTCCACAAAACTGCTGACATGTGCAGAACAGCAGCACTGAGCATGAGCTCATTGCAAGACAAGCATTTGCCTTTAGTGAGTGCATAGCTCCCAACAGTAGGTGTGATTGGAGTTGGGCACAGGCCTCCAAGCAATACCACACAGAACCAGATCCTAATCTCCCCCGTACTTGAAGGGCCCTGATCCTGCAGAGGTTTGGGTAGGAAACTTCCACAATGACAAGGTCCCTACACCGTGGGGATTGCTATATACAGCCTGAATTTTGCATCTGACTGCATGCATGTGCTCCAGGGAGATCCCCTGGATGTATGAAGGGGCTTGCACAGACACAGGACCTCTCCTGCACTTCTGGCTGCAAGACCAAGGGGAATGTTAGATCTCCTGTAGCAAAAGTCTCAGACAGCAGGTGGAAAGAAAGCAGTGCTGATAGTCATCCAGAGTTCCACCTTGCTGTCACCCACTTCCCTTGCCAACCAGGCAGGATGTGCAACTCTTCATTTCTCCCCTACCACTGATATTCCTGTTAGCACCATGCACAGTTACTACACTGAGTCCAGAGTCTTGGAGGTGTAGTTGTGAATCGTGACCTCATTTGGTGATACTAAAGAGAAAGAAAGGAGAAAGTCCCATTCTTTCCTCAAAACACGCTTGATCAGGCAAGAAATGAGAGAGAGGAATAGGAGGTGATAAGCAGAACTGGTCAGAAAGATGGATTGTGGGTGAATGTAACACATCAAGAACCTAATTATGGCTGGTTTTTTTTTTTTGCAGGCACATTGGCAAAGGATGATTGAGTTTGAAGGAAAATCAGAGAATGAGTAGTACATTTCAGCATTTTTATGCAAAGTTTTGTGTCTTTATTTTACTGCTTACTCAGGGAATACTTAGCCTCAATCATCCCTGGGGAATACTTTCCTTTTTCACAGCCACCACCAGCTCACAGTTCTCCTGGTTCTGGAACATCAGCAGCTAACAGAGCAGGACAGGGCTGAGGCACTGTTCTATGGCACAAATCAGGATGGTTGTCCCAAGGAACAAGGCTGACAAGAACACCCAGCTTTAGTGGGGGCAAGTGGGAGAAGAATGAAAGCACAAGGAGTGCCCAGAATAATCCTTGAGGACTGTTGCTAATAACTTCTTCCAGCTTCACACTTCTCTTCCCCTTTACCATTTTCCATACAGTGAGATTCCTGCCCACTTTGTGGGTTATGTACTAATTTACAGCAAATCTTCAGTTTCTCTCAGAGAGGCAGCTCCAAATGTTAGTGAAAATCAGGGGGAGTTTGGGAGGTTGCTCGCCCTTATAGCCACTGATTTCAGTAGGGCTCACATAAACTGTTGTAAGATGATTTACCAGCCACTGACATCATACCAAAAATGCCCTGTGAGGTCACGATAAAACTGACAGATTAAATGATTTATTAGATCATTTCTAGGAATGGACAACTAATTTGTTTACAGCAGGACATAGAATCATAGAATCACAGAATGGTTTGGGTTAGAAGGGACCTTAAAGATCTTCCAGTTCCAACCCCCCTGCCATGGGCAGGGATACCTCCCACGAGACCAGGCAACTCAGACTGCATCCAACCTGGCCTTGAACACCTTCAGTGAGGGGTCATCCACAGCCTCCCTGGGCAACATCATAGGTCTAGCACTACGATCTTCAATCAGGCAGAAAAAATGAAAAGTTGCTGCAACAAGCTACCTCTTTCCCTCCAAAGAAAATTAGTTTCTTTCCTTTAATCCCTATAGACATTTATGGCAGTTCAGCTGAAAAGGCAAAAAGGAGCAGTGCGATGGAGAAACCACGTCTTTGAGCAGAAGGACAATGTTTCCCAGAACAGATTTGCAGTCAGAAACAGTGTAACATGAAGCAGTACACATGGACCCAAACCTCCCTCCAGCAGTTGCTGCCTGGTGGCGATACGGACTCGTGCCTGGGATCCCATGGCTTTGGGGATGAGAGACTGCAAGCACATTTTTATCAGCTGAGTTGCCAATCCGGCAGGAAGAAAACTTTAAGAAGAAACAAAAGTGTCATTATCCTTTTGTTTCCCCTTTTCCCACAAGCAGCCAGAAACTGAGAGGTGAGCTATGGTGTGTCAAATATTTTTCCTGAGTCACAGCTGCGAACTGCAGTTGCCCTCTTGTTCTGCCCCATTTTAGCAAGCTATCCCTCGTGGCAGAAGAGAAACGTTGCCAAAAGTTGGGAAAGATGCCACATTTATCCCAGGAAAGTGAACAGGAACAGGGAACGGACCTGGGCTTTGGCACATGACTGCCCCTGTGGCTGGCACAGTCCCTGGAGCAGTTTTGGTCGTGACTCAAGTGTTCTCCCAGACAGAGGCCCTGGGAGGCCAACTCAGGAGATGGTATGGGCCACGGACAGCTAACAGCGGATCTCTTGATGCAGACTCTCTGTCTCAAAGACTTGAGGTTTTTGTCCTCAGTTGGCCTCAGGACCAAAGAACAACCCACAGCCTAATTTATTCTCCAGTGCTGATGTTGTTGATGCTTCTGTAAACATTCATTCTTCCGTGCTACTCCCACTCTCATTTTTACTTCTCTCCAGTTCCATGAGAGGAGAGGGTGAAAGCAGCCATTTTAGTGAGGTTTTCAGAAAGTCTGGTGGAGAAGTGCTTGTTTGACAAATGTTCCAAAGGTTTCCTTCCGTGGAGCAGTGGGCTGCCTCTTTCAAAGCCTTGCTATGGCTGGAGATGAGCCATGTACATAGATTCAAACTTAGAATAGGTTTAAGCAAGTGACTAGGCCAGGGGATAAATAAAAATTTTGGTCTTAGATTTGAAGGCACCAGTTTTCATGAGAGCATTTCTTGCAAAATGTAACCTCAAAATTCTTTCTGATACCTTCTGGCAGCAATATGCCAAAGACCACTGAGTATTATTGCGCCTGCTACATGCATATTAAACTTCACATTCAGTTCCCTCTGTCTTCTATTTCCTAAGAAGTTTCTGCCAAAAGTCTTGCAGAAGGAAAGAGATTTTTATTCCCTTTCATAACATTCACAGTTCACAGTGTCTTCTCTCCAACCACAAAACTGGAGGCCATGTACAACATTCAGCCTCAGTAGTGGAGTCAGTTGCAATGTGAGTGTCTCAAGATCTGGTTACATCACAGTTCACTTGAGAACATAATTCAGCCTAGCTAAACTTGCTCTGCAAAAGGAGGGAGTGAAGGTTGATTACAAAAGACTCTTTTTTAAAGAAATGAAAAATGGAACTATGTTATTAGTAGCCACGGGCCAATGATGGGCACGGACTTCTCATGCTCCATGGGGAACTGGAGAGGTAGACAGTGGCTGCTAGGCCAAAAAAATGTTTGGATGAACCCATGGTGAGAAGTCCACAGATAGGCACTAAAATGACCAGACAGGGTTATAAGCCTGAATGTGGGAGCAAACCACCCCCTAAATAGCATCTCGTGTTGCTGTCCTCAGGCACGGACTGCTGCCTGAATGGATCACTGGTCTGACACTTCAGGTCCTTTCTGACGTCCTTATGCCCCTTCTGTCAGTATGTTCTTGGTGTAAGATCTGTGTGTGCATGGGAAGGAGACAAACACAGAGCTGAGTCCTGCCTAATCATTTCTGGGAGACCTTTATGGTCCTCTCTCCACTTAAAGGCAGATGGCAAAACACTACAGCTGGAGTTGAGTGTGAGCATCCACACCACTGAGCACAGTTCTGATGCCCAGCTGCCGCAGGATGGTCACCTTTCTTACCAGTGTGATAACAGCAGCACTCACAGAGACCAACAACCTCATTTTCAAACATCTCTTTCTAAAATAATTTAATCTGCATATTTTCTCTACAACCTGTAAAAGTTCTGTATCTGTTGAATTCAGCAGAGTTTTGAATTCAGCAGGATTTGCAAGAGGTGTCTGCTAATCTTTATTCTTTATATTTTTTTCTGTAAGAAAATAGAGAGGAAAAGCAGTGAGCCAAATTATCACTGCCAAATACCACAACTAAGCATACTTCGTCGATCATACATGTCATTATCCTTATTATGGCAGCATTTCATGTGGATTATAAAATGTCATAGAAACGTCATTGCTCCCTCTGTCCAAAGATACATAACAATAATAATAGCCTCTTACAAGTTTATATTTTTCATCTGTGGATGTCAGAAGCTCTTTAAAAAGGTCAGCATCATTATTCTTCCTTCAGGGCAGCGGAGAAAAAGACAAAGGCCAAGCTGTTCTTTTCTAGCTTTAGGCATCTAGGATCATTCCGTGAGTGAAAGCAGAGAGCAAGAAAGGTTTGTGCAAGGAGATCTGAGTCGCCTTTAGAAGGGACACATCCTCTCTGTGACCCCCAAACAGAGGACTTCTACCCAGGAGGCCCCTAGTTCCTTGCTAAGTCTTTAGTCAGATACCTAAGTCAGGAGGATGAATTAGAGCCTGGTCATTTGTGTCAGGTTTTTACCTGTTCAACAACAGAGCACAAAACAAAGCCCACCTCCCGATTCCCACCCTCATGCTGTGCTCTCTCTTTTTCTTTCTGAAATAATGGTGACAGCATGCTTCCAGCACTACCCTTGCTGTCAGGCTATCATGGTTCTTTGTGTAAACAAGATTTAGTGTTTGGTTTGTGGCAGAGCAGTTTTTGCCTGCCCATGCATGATGGTGTAGTAGATAAATCACTCAAACAAATGTGCACTGAATGTACTTCGCAGCCCAGCTTTCCCAAAAGACCAAACCCTACATTATACTTCAGATGAGGAACCTGATCTTCCCCCACTGTGTTATGTCTGGCCATGACTGTATTCTGGGATGTGCCAGGGGGGACGTAAG
Source organism: Dromococcyx pavoninus (assembly GCA_033558185.1). NCBI lineage: Eukaryota > Metazoa > Chordata > Aves > Cuculiformes > Neomorphidae > Dromococcyx > Dromococcyx pavoninus. Next base: position 4,913,409 of record JAUMJL010000212.1, read on the forward strand.
ATGGAAGCAGAGCAGTACTAATGTGCTTCTGTCACAGGTCCACAGCAGGGAGAGTCACAATGAGCCAGCCAACCTACTCTGCATCCATCAAGAACACTGCAAACCAGCTGCTGATAATGAATCATCATGAAGCATAATTGTCTTTGACCACGAAAAAGTCCTTGAGTTCACCTCCCCCCTTGTGAAAATAATCCTAACAACACCAGTGTTCCCCTAATTGCATTTTTTCTTTCACAGTGGAAGGTGTCAGCATTATTGTCAGTGATTTCATTCACAGCACAGATTGACACAGTGAAGTTGCCTTCCCTGGGTGCTGATGGTGTTATTTTACCTCCTGTACCTTCGTTATACTTTTGTTCTCCTGGGAAACACTATCACAAGCATCTTTTAAATACTGTGACTTCCATGTGGTGAATGCTTAAGAAACATGATGCTTATAATAGAGAAAAAATGGAGTTATAAATCTCATTGTATATTTAACTAGTGTTAATGTTAATACAAACATTAATGTAGGTATGTGTAAAACGCACAGAAGAGTCTCACTACCCACCTGCAGAGATGCGTTGGAATCTGTTGTGCATTTATGTGCCCTAAACAGCATCCAACATATACTGAAATGCCCACAAAACTGGGACTTGGATTATGAAACCTACTTTTCTTGCAGCTAGCCATCCTGTCTGCCTGCCTTCTGGGCTGGATACCTCTACCTACTGTTGAATTCCCTGATCCCCTCCGTGCTTGTTCTGACAACCTCTCTGGATGCCCATGTCCAGTCTAAGGGTCTGTCTTCTCAGCTGCTGTTAAAGTCCTGATCCGTGCAGAGTGCCTGAACTCAACCCAAGTTAATGTGGAGACTCCTCAGAAATCAGATGGGTAGTGATGGTGTATTGCCCTTTTCTTGAACACCATCTGAGTGGAGCAGAAGGTGTGAAGGAGGGCTTTTATGCTCTGCATAGACCACAAGAGATCAATGCTATAGATATTTCATGAACACCAAGCTGCTGACTGAGACTAAGTCAGTGTGCAACCAGGCATAAAAGCAGGGAAATCAGGAAGGAGCAAGTGTCACTGCAGCCTTGTGATCAGGGCATTCATCTACTTGTTTTGGGAGAGGAAAACCTAAGATCTAGGGTCTGATCCCATAGCTCACCCTGCTTTGAGTAGGAGGTTAGATCATGTGAACCTCTGAAATCCCTTCCAACCTGAATTATCCTATGAAATTAGTATGCCTGCTCCTGAAATTTCTTTTGTTCTAGCAATACATACATTTAAAAGGGGCAGATTACGCAGACAACTTCCTCCAGTCATGGGCAACAGGTAAGATTCTGGGCTCCCTTGCTGGTCTCACAACTCTTGGCTTCAGCAGGAAAGATCAAATGCTGTCACTGAGGAAGGACAGCCGTCAACTGGTGATGAAAATAGTCTCAGGAGATGTGGGTTCCTTTCCCCTTGGCTGAGAAGTGCTTGTGATCTCCGTAGCTCATTTTGCAGGCGTGCCCTCCAGCCACCATGCACAGCAGTGGACATCACCAGTATGCTAACTGTGTGTTGCTGGGGGGAGAAGTTCAAATTTTTGTATTGGTCCCTTGAACTCCCAAGAAAGATGCCCAGCTTATTGCAGAGGAGGTCTAGAGGCATTTCTGTGGTCAGTAGAAAGAGGGGAGCACCTCAGCAGGCAGCATGAGGCTCTCTGTGTCTCTCCAGTGAGCGTACTGGGGATGAAGGGAAGCAGGAACATCTGCCCTGGGGCCAGGAACTTAAAACTGCAGTAACACACTGTCTCACTGGAGCTCTGAAAACAGGCCAAGTGGATCCAACCTGCAGCGGGGACTAGGCAGTTCAGGAAGGCCAGGTGGGTTGGAAGCAGCATGGGAGCTGTTTTGGGGTAACACTCCACAGAAAAGGGAGCTTCGGGGAACAGGACAGATCTATGAACCAAGGATCAATCAGCATTGTCTAAAAAGATTTCATCTAACAGATAAGAAAAAGGAATAAACTCAAACAGAATGCTCTGAAATTAAAGGAATAACTGAAGATCAATCCAAGGCTTTATCGTACCACAGTAACCAATTTGAGGAATTTCACCGTCACCCATGGAAGGACTCAAGTGAATAACAGCAACTAGATAACTGCTGGTATGGTTCAACAGTTCAAACAAAGCTGTTTATACTGATTAATCCTCCCATATTTTCTTCAATAGGTTAGAACCTGTAAATCGAAACTCAAGGCATTTCTCCCTCTAGGACACCCTACATTTGAGGCTGTATTCAAAGCTTGTTTGTTAACAACAGCGTGCAGTGAAGGCCACTGCCCAGGGCGGTATGTGCAGGTCCCTTGCAGGGACTTTGCAGGTGTACGAAACTTTGCAGGGCACTGCAATACTGACTAGAAGACAATAACCCCCACATTTCATTTTTATTGTGTTTTTTTGTCTACTCCATGCCCTTTTTTATGTATTTGCACATGAAATCTTAGGTAGCTGTTGAAGGACATGTTATAAATTCATTAAGACACAATAATAGCACTCTCATTCAGATTATTTTCTCATCCTGTTGAAACCCAGAAGATTGTTTGAAAAGGAAGGTACAATTTCACATAAGTAAGAGCAGAGAAATCAAGGTCTTCATTCCTCAGAAGCCTGCAAAATACTTTGGTCTTGCAGAATGCTTCTGCTCTCCCTTGATAACAGCACTGTAACAATGCTGATATCAACAGGCCACATCCTATACCTGTTGCACAGCTATGAATGCAATGAAAAGCAAGACCAAATGTTACCTACCCACATAAGGACAAGGTCACCCAATCACAATCAGTAGAAGAAAACACAGCAAGGTTTTGGCTGGTCACAAAGCATGATTACAGGCAAGTCCTGGAACCGAACTGTGTGTTGTTGCAAGGCCAACACCACCAATCTATTGTTGTATTTAGTCATAAATAGTTCCTTTCTGAGCATCTCTAAAGCTCTTTTCAATATCAAGTAGTTGATCTGTACAACCTTGCTGTGGTGAAAGGGAGACGGTGCTGATTCGGGCTGCCTCAGGCTGCCCCTGGCTTGGAGCCCAGGCTCTACTCTGCGTCAGTGGCTCAGCAGGGTCTCCTGCCAGCTTTGCTGCAGGCTGCCTGCATAGCCACAGGCAGTATTTCAGGTCTGCCTGTGCCACCATGACCCACTTTCCTGCAAAAAGCAGAAGATTCCTTCTTCCTGTCTCTCCGGTCCTTTCTTTGGCATTTAGGCTTGGACAGCTTTTGCAAAGGGCTTTATTCCTCGTGTCTGTATCTGAAGGACTCTGTGCTGGGGGCAGTCTCCTTTGCCTGTCTCCGTTATGACTCTATACCAAATGTTTCCAACACTGCAGATGCTATCTGCTGTATATACTAACCACACATCCTTGAAAAACAACCAACCATCACATAACAAACTTTAAAAAACGTTTCTGTTTTGGACATTGCTTCATTTTTTTAAGTGCAGCTTAAGAAAAGCCGCAAAAACAAGGTGTCCACCGAGCCAGGCAGTAGTACACAGTGGGACCACAATGCCGTATCCTGGCTGAGGGGTGCAGCATCACATGGGTACAAGGTGGGTGACATGGAGCATCATGGGCTCCATACCTTGCAATGGGGTCTGAGTGGGACAGAAGTGTGCGCTTGGAGGTGGGGTAGAAGTGTGCACCCAGTTAGTGGCACAGCACTGCACCATTTGCCTCCATGGGGGCTAGGTGCTAAGTGGGGCCCCAGGGTGAGCACGGGGTATGGGCTCCCCTGGCTGAGGAAGCACCCCTGGAGGCTTTACCACCCTAAAAACACCTGAGTCATAATCCCCTGTCCTCCTCCTTCCTCCTGGGAGTGGCAGCAATTTGCTATCAGTGTAAACCTGCTGAAGCAAACTGCTAACCCCGCTGCATAGCCAAGGGACAAGCCTCCGCCCTGCTGTCCACCTACACCTTGCCCTCTTGTTTGGAGAGAAAGGGAACGGGAAAGACTCTCGTTTTATCCTCCACACCCGGGCCCCAGGTCTGAGCAGCTCTGAGTAGTCAGAGGTGGTTTTTCCCAGGCTGGTTTTCTTCTTTCTTTTCTTTTTTTTTTTTTCTTCTTGGCATGTAGAAGAAGAATTTGTTCTTGTTCTCCATCTCTTATGCAGGCGCACTGCCAAGCACTGGCTCTCTGGCTGTCTTTGGCAACTTCTCCTTAAAGGTGATATTCCTCCCATGACGCCAGACCATCACTGGGTCTGTTCACCCAGGTTTTCCCCAAAGGTTTTGAAGAGTAAATCTCCAAAGGAGGTAATACATGGCTCTCAGCAATTTCCTCTTCATCATCGAGGCCAAGGGCAGCTCCTGGAGAAGTACCCTTCCATCTAGAAAAGCAGGCCACCTCCTGCACTCATCTAGCTCACTGATTTAATAAACAGTAGAGCGGATAATGAATAACCATTTACCACCTTGGAATCTCCACTCTGGCAAGTTATGGAGAAGCCAGTGTCTATCCCAATTTCTGTATTTCCCTCCCCTCTGGACTAACGCAGTATGTGCATTAGTTCATTCAGGGATATATTACTGGTCTCCTCATTTAACCTATTTATCTCAAACTATCTTATCCTATTTGCCCCACAATTTCTAAAAAGATCCTACCCAAGGACAAGATCATGCTTGTGAAATTTTTGTGTGTATTGGTTTAGTTTTGGCAAAGTTAGGGGGGTAGTTAAAATGAGTCTTATAATGGAAAGCTAGTTGCTAGCGTCTCTCTATAATACATGTCTACCTTGCAGGAGAGTTGTGAGGATTAATTAATTTGTGTTTGTTAAGTACTTTGAGATCCTAAGATCAAAGGTTCTATAGAAATGCAAATTGTTATTATAATGATAAATTCATTATATGAGCTCATATGTTTTGCCTTAGAGGCACAGTCTCATCCTGAGTTGCGTAGTTATACACGTAAATCTTCAAATGTTATGATGAAAATACACCTCTGAGGGCCTGATCCTTCCTTTTGCTCTAACACTTCATGCACTGAGCTCCTCTTGATTTCAGACAGGTCCCGTGCATGGGTCAGTTGTGGGATTCAATGTGTCTGGTAAATGAAAAGACCATTGTGTGGCTCTGGGTTTCACACTGAGACACATAATTCCATATCACTCCATAAGACCACTGTGGCTGCCCGTAGTTATGTCCATCTTGCTAATGAAAGGACTGAGTAGACGACAAAATCTGCATCTGAATTTTGACCCTCCCACAGCTCGGGTTTAAGGGAGATAAAACCTACCTCAGCTGCAACCTGCTGCTCTCTCTAACAGATACAGGATCTCATCAGCATGGTCAAATGTCATTCCTGATACACAAGATGTGCCCATTTGGCCCTTAGCCCTGCGTGATTTTACAAGCAAATGAGGTAGACAGGTTTTCAGGCAATCCCCTCACAAGTTGCCAAAGGATAGCAGGGATAAAGGCCACAGCTGCACGTCTGGCAGTCCCTGCATTCCCCTCCAAAGGAGAGTTCTACACTTTTCATTCCTGCTAGCACAGGCTCGGAGCACCACACTGTCTGTCTCCTGCCTGCAAGACGGCAGGGCTGCGCAACTGCCAGGGAACAGGTTCTCTGGAGGAGTGGTCACCCAGGGCAGGTCATCTACCCTCCATCACAACATCACTCCATGTCTTCCTCACCATTTCCTTGGCATGCAGACACCTCTACTCACACTTTTAACTGACTGGATCAGAAAAATGTCATGAAGTTTGTATCACCCATGGGCTTACCTGAAAGCAGAACGCAGATCCAGAAACGCCAGCTGGAAAGGAGGTCTCCTGTTCAACCTCACACTCAAAGCAGGATTATCATTAGGCACCAGATCAAGTCAGCCACAACTTTTTCTGGTTTAAGATTGAAAATCTCCAAGGATCCACCCCACCTCTCCAGGTACCTGTCTCAGGGATGCGCTGCTCTCCTGGAGAAGAAATTTCTCCTGATGTCCAACCTGAACCCCCAATACCACAGATTCTGGCCATTGCTCCTCGCTATAGTGTCTGGCAATATTGGGAAGAATTTTGCACCACCTTTTTAGCTACTCTTCAGCTAGTCACCTCTCAAACTGCTCTTCACCAGATTAAACTAATCCTGTAGCCATAATCTAAAATGCGAGGTTTTCAGCTGTGAAGTGTTGCTTCATGGCCATTTGGAGTCAGTATTGCGTGGATGAGGCTAAAACTTTTACATTTCAATGAAGATGAATCAAAAGTAAGGAACCAACACACTACCTCTTCAAAGTATCTTATCATTTGTGTAGTCTCAGAAGATTTCTGTTGCATGAAGTCCTTTCAGGAGTGGAAGGTATGATCCTGATACTGCATTATTCCCTTCCCCTGACATGGAAACCTTCATAACTCCTCAGTTAACCTGGGAAACTTTTTGCTACATGATACATACCTAGTATTATCACAGGAGAGAATGAATACTTGTCGTGTTTAATATTTCCAGAACTGTTCTCATTTGAGCTAAAGAAGAATCAGTATTCTAACTTCAGCTGAGTCTTGTCTAAGTAACTTCATTTTCTGAAAGTTAACTGTGTGTTTTTTCCAGACAGTGTTTCTCTCTGGAAGTGATAACACAGGGCACTGTTATGCAGAAAGGCCGTTGCTTATTCCTATAGTAACCAAGGCCATCCTCAAGCTAGTGGAGTGCCATAAGTCAAAGAGGCAAAAAAGGTCACACCTGCGAGGACCCCAAACTGATCAATAGAGTATCCCATATATATCATACTCAGTATAAAACTGAGACATCACAAGCTTCTCACTCTCTTCTTTGACAGCCAACATCCAGCAAGTACCTCATCTGTCTGTTTGTCCCTGATCCTGGATCTGTGCATTCCTGAATCCAGTTACTCAGTCCAGCTCCCTCCTAACCTCAGACCCTTTCTGTTTGTGTCTGCTCTGCAGAATTTGTGGTGACGTAGAGTCATCAATAAATGGGGGCATGATTTCATTTATTTGTGTGTGTATATATATATAATTATTACTATTATTTCATTAAAGCTGTAGTTTTAGTTTACAACCCACAAGTCTTTTCCTCTCATTTCCATTTCCCTTTCCCTAGGCAGCTGAAGAAGGGAATTGGGAGTCCAGCTGCTTGGTTTTAGCTGCCAAAATTGGCCAAAGCTAAACCATGACAAGAATTTATAATCTTCTAAATTTTATACTTGTTTCTCTTTTCCTCTAAATGTTCTGGGTCTTGATTTGGTGCACTATGCAATATATTCCATTCTGCTCTTCAGATTATCGATTCCTCCTACCAGAGATGATAACTGAAGACTAATGCTACCATAAACCCTAGGAAACTTCTGATATGTTTCTTAGATTTTGCATTACCGTAAGAGGAAGTCGTTCTACAAGTTCCTGTCACTTGTCTACCTGAAGATAGTAAAAATCAGAGGAAGAGGAGGCTGCAGTGAAAACCAAGACACTGAGCTTCCCAGTAATTCTTACTTTTATCTGAAAGCATTTGTGTGTACTCAGAGCTCTGCACTGGGTCATACATTAACTGTAAGACAAACCTTTGTGAGCAATGTATGTGTACCATGCACACATAAAGTCTTGGGGACTGGGCTGTATTCACCAACACGTGTCACTAACTGCTTCAAGCCCTGCCTTCTCATGTTGTACAGTGAACTTCCTGCCAGCCAGTTGCATGTTTGCTGAAGCAGTCTGTGGCCTTACTGTGTTTGCACAACACTGGAAGATCTGGACCACGGGAAAGACCTTACGTATTAAAAAAAGGATCAATACTGCAAAGTGTTCATTTCTGCAAACCACGGCATATTTCAGGTCCTGCTGCTGTTCTCTGCATTGAAGAGCAAGCTTCTCTCTGAGTGGCCATTGCACTGTGTGCCAGACAAAACACATATAGGGGTCAAATCCAGCATCAACATCATCAGTGGTCATCATTTGATGTGAAACTTAATAGGTTCATCTGCACCGAATGCTTCCTCACTCAAAACCTGAAGCCCACTCAAAGTCTGAGACTGCTTCTGGAATAAATCAAGGTCTTGCCTACAGTGGGCTCAGAAACTGGCTCTAAACTATGTGTGACAGCAATGCTGTGCACAGATTATGCCCCTTGGCCCCAGCAATGCCTTTGCCATGACAGAAGACCGTTCTTGTACGAGAGAAATGTGACCTACAGTCTGAACACCGCAGTACTGTGCTAGCAGGACTGACCATTGCCTCCCCACTTTCTAGTGTAAATAGCACTCTCCCGGTTGCACAAGCAAAATCAGCCTGTCACTTCCACGGTTTCCTCTCCACAATACAGATTGACCTCCAGTTTTCTAGCTAATTCTCAAAAGTTTTCAAGAGCTGTTCTCACTCTTCTTAACTCTCAGGGAATTTGGGCATTGTCTTCGGCAAGACCAAGATGAGATGAAGAATTTAGTCTAATACTTTAAAAGTCCATTATACCATTATATGTTGCTTATAGAATCCATGTATTAAATATAATAAATGCTAGAGCCAAATCTTATGATCTGGCTCACCTCCGGTGGGTGCTGAGCTCATGCAGTGGATGATGATACTCAAATATCTTGCAGTATCAAGTATATTTAACAACATGCATATGAGAACACTGGCTTTTTCAGTTTCTTTTTTTATCTCAAATCTGTAAATGTGAAGGACTGGAAAAGACTCAGACACAAAACTGGTGCTGTAATGTCAGAGTTATGTGCTTCACCACATAGCGTGTGTGTGTGTGAATGACTCGTTTTGAACACACTGGGCTGACTTTCTCCTAAAAAAGGCAAGTTAGAAAACAGAATCGTAAGCATTTCTGAAGTTGAGCTGCAAAGTAAAGCTTTCCAGTCGATTCACAAGATTTTCAGTCACTTCATGTGATTTTCAATCACTCCATCTCCTTTAGTTTTGCCACTACAAGGAGCTATTTTAGTTTGTTGCTCTGACTCAAAACATCACATTCACAGCATCGAGTGGCAAGAAACTGCATTCAAATGCTTAGAAAATCTGTAAAAAAAGGATGGCAAAAATGTAGCCTGGAAATATATTGTTTGCTCTAATGGCCTTTTGTGAATCACAGGGGCAATTTTTATCTTTTTACTCCATGCAATGGACAACAAACTGAAAGGTAGTGAGGAGCTTCTGCCCCAAGAAAACCGGAGGTAGCCCCACAGGAGTCTTCCATGGGCATGTCCCTCACCTCACAGCCTGCAGAGGTTTTCCACCGTGCAGAGGTTCATGGCTTGGCACTTCTCAATCCTAATTTTACTCTCTGTGGTCCTGTGTAAATCACAGAATCTCACTCTTTTCACTTTTTTATCCATAAAGCAGAGGTACTAATTACGAGCTGTCACAACACTTAATTTCTTAAGAAGTGCAAAGACCTTCAGAGGGAAAGAAAGCAGTTGAGAAAAGTTAGGTGTTACCTCAGGGTTTCCTTTAGCTTCTGTGATGGTGCCGTCCAGTGAGCCTGTCCCTCTCCCAGTGGGCAGTTCGGGGGAACCTGGGGCTTTGCTCCAGCTCCTCCCAAATTCAGGGCTCTGCAATAGCTTGGAGACCCATCTCTCAAGCAGAAGTACCAGAACACACTTTTAGCTATGGGGCAGTCCTCCCCATCCCCTGTACCTCCATGGAAGCAAAGGCCCTACTTGTAGAGAAAATAAGGAGGGGAAACATCAGGAAGATGTGGTCACACTCTTCTGCCAACATATGCTTTTCCAGTGCCCTCTTCTGGAAAACATTTTTGGCCCACACAGCTACTTTATGTAAGGTAGTTGGAGACTGGCAGTGACTTGCAAGAAGCTGCAGAAGCATCTCCCCGCTCTTTAAACCCAGGATCTGCTCTGTTCCTACCATCCTTGGACCCATGCATCTCCTCGCACCCTTCAGAGCAGCTTGGCCAGACCCTCAGGGCATTAGCCACAAATCAGGCAGTGAGGGATGTGCTTCCTTGCTCTCACCTGTCCTTGGCTGTCCCCCAGCATGTAAATCCAGGGAGAGACTCCTCTTCCTGCAAATGTTTTGCCCCTCACAGCCAGCCCTTGTCACCAGCAGCTCTCAAGGAGTCCCCAGAGACAAAACATTTTGGTAATCCTATCCTTTTGAGAAGCTGATATAATCACTATTAATCACTTGCAGCTAATGCATGTGTCAGTTCCTTGGATAATTTCACCCTAAAGTGGTTCCTGCTGCCTCTTTTTGCTTGGAGACCAGTCAATCTGTGCCTTTGCTCTCCAGGCTGAGGTATGGCTCCATGTCATCTCATCCTGAGTGGTGCTGGTGCCCTGCTACCAGTGGCTGCCCTCCCGCATCAGCTAAGACCAGTCAACATGGACCTGGTGGGGACGGAGCCTTGGGCTCTTCTCCAGACCCAGATGGAGGCTGGAATGGGAGAGGGTAGATGACAGCCAGTACCAGGAATGTGGTGGAGAGCTGAGGCCAGGTGATGGCCACCATCCCTTTCCTGGCCTTGGCTCTCACTTTTCTGCCACCTCAGCAAGCAACTAGGCTTCTGCACTGGTGGCATAGCCCTTGGTTTCTGTTTCTGGCCACGTTTCGAACACCTACATTGCATCTGCTGCCCATGGAGCTAAATCTAGAGTCCTGTTATATGTCCCATTAACTGCCAGAAGAAGTGGCATGAAACTCCTCTGGGTTTTTCATGAGTTGTCTTGGCACAGGCAACACCCGTGCAGAAATCGGAATAGCTCTCGAGGGAAGGTAGCACCCTGGAGACCCTGGCTAATGTGGGTGTTACACACTGTGACAGCTTTTCCTACTGACTGTTTGCTGTGATTTAGAAAACCTTCCCCAATTCGTGCCTGTGTGTGGCCACATCCACACACACTAAATATATATTTTTAAAATCTTTTAGGAGCTTTTGTTCCTTCTTTCACTTCATTATTTTAACAAAAGCCAGCTCTGTCCCTAGACATTTCTTTTGGCTGTGGCTCAACTTACTTTTTGTTTCTTATCTGCTTGATTTTGGTGTTTCCTTTATTTGACTCCTTCAAGGGATTCTTGTACTGCCCCAGTCTCGCCCCTCCCACCCCCAACCCAGCTCTGGCAACTGGAGGGGCTGAGGGGTACAAGGACATCCCATTGATCCAATTTTGCCCAAAACATGTTGGGTTTTCCAGTTGGGCACAGTGGGAGGGATGGGAGGATGAGACTTCTGAGGCCGGTGGGTGCAGGCTGCTTGGTACCTCCACAAAGGGATCCCACAACCCTGCAGTGGCCAGTGTTCCCCATTGTCTTTCCCTGGGGGGGACTAAGAGTCTTCCCCATAGTGTGATGCCCACCTGCCAGCTCTGCAGATGGGCAGAGGCTGACCAAACATCTCTGCCTTCAGCAAGCTATGGCCCTCCATTAGCTCTTAATTAAAATGGCCACTGATGATTTAAAGATAGGGAACAGGAGTGCCCTGAGCTCCATCCTGCAATGTGAGCGGCAGAAAGGTTCTTGCCGTTCTTAAAAATGCTCCAGAGCTGGCATGTGGAAAAATTCCTTTCTTAGCATAGCAAAGGCAGCCCCATCATTCAGAGTTCCCATGTACAAGGACACGACAGGGACTCAGTCCCCGCTGGGTTACATCTACCATGGGGCAAGACTTGAGGATTTTAAAGAGATGGGCAGAAAGTGCTTGTCTTGACAAGGCTGGAAAGCAGTCATTCCAGGGCTAAAACAGAAGTGGGTTAACAGAAGCCTGGCATTTTTACCTGCTTACAACTTCCCCCAAAGCTCATTTTTTAAACAAGCCAGAGCACAGGGAGATAAAATACAGCAGAAACAGACAGTGTCAAAGCAAAAGCGGAGGATAAAAAGATGGTCCGAGTTATGAGAAGTGTTTTGGGTAACTCCCACAGCAGGCAGGGATGGAGGCAGGGGCAGCACCCCTGTGGGCCACAGCCAGTGCCAACACATGTACCACAGGGGCTGTGCAAACGGGATGGCTCTGAGGGTACAAACACTTTCTAATATCACCCCACCGAAGCCACATGGGTGATGATCTAGGTCCCCTGGCTCAACATTTCCTTTCTCTGGCACAGAATCATAGAATTGCTTGGTTGCAAAAGACCTTTCAGATCATGAAGGCCAACCTTACCTGTTCACTACTAAACCAGATCCTGAGCACCTCATCCACCCATGCTTTAAATCCCTCCAGGGATGGAGACTCCACCACCTCCCCGGGCAGCCTCTGCCAGTGCCAGACAACCCTTTCTGAACCTGCCCTGGTGCAACATGAGCATCCCTTGCAGCTGGAGCCCTGCTCCTCCTGCAGCTGCGTTAAGCAGGATGTGTAGGGGGACTGTAGTGGGGATGGGGCAGCAAGGTTTGTGCACCTGCTGGGACTGTGCACATCACCCTGCGGAACCGCAAACCGCGTGGGTCCTGATATCAAAAAAGGCAGTAAATAAACTCTCTAAGACTTGTTTTGGAGTTTTAGGAAGTGAGCATCTTTTATTTCAATCGTGTAATGAGACAAGAGCTGGAGACAGAACATATTTCCCATTTACACATATATGAATAAATTCTCCCAGAAATCGTATACAAATTCTATTATTTCACAATGACTAATTTTAATTTTGTTATGAACTTCACAACAGCCAAATCTCCGCTTATTCAAGCTTTGGAGCTAGTTCTCTGTGAGACCTTGTATTTTAGATAGGGAAAAACTGCAAACAGGGGGAGACACGTCTGTTCAGCACGTGCCATACTTAACACGAGATGTTATAATTTTCTTTGAACAGTGGCTAGGAAAACAGTATTTGAAAAAAACCCATGCTGCCAAGAAAACAAGCTTTCAGAGTCACTTATGTCTAACTTTCAAAAAAAATACAGTTACTTAGATGAAATTGAAGTTAGTTAGAAAACTAATTCTGTAGGAAACTGATTCTATAGGAAACTATACAAAAAATTAATTATACAGAAAACTAATTATACAGAAAACTAAATATTCCTCTTCTCGTAATAGTAACTCCTTCTTGCCACAGCCTCAAGGCGGAGAAGAAGAGTGGGATTGGGGGCGGTGGGTGGCCCTCACCGCAGAGACCAGACGCGTTCATGGCAGAGATGGGCGGAACCCCCAAGGTGGGCGGGGCCGCCTGGGGGCCCGGCGAGGGGGCGGGGCGGGGCGCGCCCCGCGCGCGCTCGCCGCTGACGTCACAATAGCGGCCGGCCCAACGTCTCTGCCCGGCCGCAGCCGATCGTGGCTGGTTTGAGCTGGTGCGTTGCCATAGCGACGCCGGCTGCCCTATATATAGGGGCGCCGCGGGGACGGCGGAGCTTTGTCAGCCCGCGGCTTGCCGGTTTCGCTGCGACCGCCCCGCTCCTCCTCAGCGCCTCCCGCCCTGCGCCTTGACCGCGCCCGGCTCCAGCAGGAGGCGGAGGCGGCGGCTTAGCAGCGAGGGGACCGGCTGCCCGGGCTTGACATCGGCAGCGCTGCCTGAGGCGAGGTGAGGGGAAGGGGAAGCGGGGCGGAAGCGGCCGGCGCGGGGCCACGTGCGCGCCCCGGGTCCTGCGCTGCCCCGCACGTCCGGGGATCCCCTGAGACCGGGGCGGGGAGCGGGTACAGGGCCGCCGGGTTGGGCAGAGGAGGATGCGTGGCTTGCGGGTTGGGGAGAGGAAGGACGCGGCTCGGGGAGCCATGGCTCCCCTTTGGGCCCGGGCGGGCAGCCCCGCCGAGGGCCTTGGGCTGCGGGAAGAAGGAGGCTTCAGTAAAGACATCCCCTCAGGGCACACCGGAAAGCCGCCTTGGGAAGCTGCAGAGGTGCCCGGCAGCACTGCCCGAGCCGGCTCGACCGCATGGATTTACAGGGAAAGAGGCTGTCAGTGAGATCAGAGCTGCCGGTCTGCTCTGCGGATCTCCTCCGCAGATCTGCTTCCCTGCAACCTGCTAACTCCAGGGGAGGAGCTCTCCGGGGCCAGGGGAGCCTCGGGGCACCCTTTCTAGACGCAGCTTTGGTATTGGAGTGCAGAGCCTACAGGCATGACTCAGCTGTGTCTAAATACAGCTGCTGAATAAGGGAATGTTCTGGAGAGCGGCTTCTAAATGGGCACAAATAGCCTGCAAACACTTTGCCCCCGGTCTAAGTAGAAGTGGACACTGGGAGGCTGCAGTTTGTTTCTACATGGTCGTGTTCTGTCTGTATTCTGTGTAACTACACTGTAGTTAAAATTGCGCAATAAGGTGGAGATGGAAAGCTAACAAGAATTTCTTAACAAAGTCTGCTGTGACCAGCAAAAGTAATTCCACTTCGAGATTAATAGGAAAAGTGCTTTTTGCATAGCTGTGTGCACAGGGGAGGATAAATTCTTCCTAATGGTGTTCACTTTTGTTAGCCACGGCTAGAAGTCCCTGAACTGCTTTCTGCAAGGCTGCAGCATCTTGTTGAAATAGTCCTACGATAAGATGCAGCTTCTCTTTAGTAACAGCTTCCTGAGAAGTGTTTAATTTGCTGTTTCTTAAGGTCCTTTCAAAGAGGCTTTTAAGAGAAGACTTTAATCCAGCTTCTGGGAGAATTAACACTGCATGTGAATGAGAGCAGGGAGAGGATGAGGCTCTGGGGATTGTTGGGCTTTATTTTATTAGAGTCAAAGCTTAATCTAGTTTGAATCTCAAATCTGTTTTGTCTCTGATAAGTGATAAACGATCAAAAAGTGCGTAGTAGCTCTTGACACTGACAGTTCAGGTACCATATGTTTCTGAAGGCTGAAATGAGGTTGCATAATCACTGACTTTGAAAAGTCATTCATTAGATGAAGTGTAATGTATTTTGGTGTACAGAGTGTATGGAATGAATAATTCCTTTAGTCATGGATCCTTGTTAATCTGTAACAGTTATAAACCATGTGAAAATAACTTCCACTTTATAGCCAACCTTTTTGAGACTAGAAGGAACAATGTTGTAACTAAAGATTAGTAAGTAATTTGAAGTTTGCATCATCTTTGGTCCAAATCTGTATTAGATGGAGTGTAAAAAAATAATGCTGAGAGAAGGCTGAATGAAGACTGGACATTAAGTTACATGAATCCATATCTTTCCTATGAGTCACTTGCAATGCTGAGGTCTTTAAGAGGTAGCACACGCTTCTGCTCAAGTTAACAGCTTAATGGAGTAGACTGTAATTCTCTATTTGGACTACCCAGTGAAGGAATAACCCATATGTTTTGTCTTGGGTGGCAGAGGAATGTGCTTTTGCTTTTTGGTTCTATTTCTCTGGGACCTTCTACTTGGCTGTTAGACTTCTGTTAACAATGAAGATTTGTTTGGGACTGCTGTGTAAAGTGTTAACTGGAGTCATTAAGACTTTGTCTGCAGACCATAGTTAGGAACCACTCTTTTAATATGTATCTACCACTCCTGACAGCTGAGGCTTTCTTTTCATGTAGCCTGGAGGTCATGGGTAGAACAAGGAAGCTCTGATGACCAACAGAACAATGTCAGGGAGAGCCCTTATCTCATGACTGTTTTATGCGTAGTCTGAACTGTAGTGCAAATCCAGATATTCAGCTGGCTCTGACCTAGTGAGAATTGTTACTGTTCAGAAGTCAGTAATCCTCAAATTCTCTCTGTAGTAACATGTAAGCCCTCTTCCCGGAAACTGGTGAGCTAAAGTAGTGCTTAAGAGATGTTAAAAAGAAGTGGTAAGTATGTTGATGCTAGCACTAGCCATAATATCAACAGCTTCAATGTGAACCTGAAGGAAAAGGCAGTAGAAACTTAACACCTTTAGTATATCATACAGTTGCTGCACAGAGAACTTGCCTTCAGGCTAACCTTATTTTATGGATTGCCTCCTTGGTTCTGAATTAAAGTTGATCTGCCATCTATGTGAATTCCTAATCCATGCTGCTGTTACAGTGATCACTATAGAAATTGTGTAATTGTAAATTACGCCCTCAATGTACTGATCGTAAAATGTCTATGAATTTAAATGGAGTAGTGAATGTAAACTGTATGAATTTAAATGAATTAATAAATGGGGTTTTTTTTTGTATCAACAGTTTGTAATTTAATCCTTTCACGTAAACCTGAAATCTCCGAAATCATGAGTAGCTTCAGCAATGAAGAATTTGAATTCACCTTCCTTGATGAAGGCTTTAATGCCAAGGATATCGTTGACCAAAAAATAAATGAAGTGTCGTCTTCTGTAAGTATGAGAGGAAGATCACTGCATTATGTGATGCCACAAATTTATAAACTGATGGAACAAGTTGTCTTTGCATATCTTCTGCAAAGCAACCTCCTCCTCAAAAGCTGACCTCTAGGCTCATCCCGTTACCCATTGTTTGTAACTTAAAGATGTGTATTTGCTCTAGGATGATAAAGATGCTTTCTATGTTGCTGACCTCGGGGACATTGTAAAGAAGCACATGCGATGGCATAAAGCCCTTCCACGGGTAACCCCCTTCTATGCTGTAAAGTGTAATGACAGCAAAGCTGTAGTGAAGACTCTTGCTGTTCTTGGTGCAGGATTTGATTGCGCAAGTAAGGTAAGATCTTGACTGTGTTCTGATCTGTGGTGTTAGTTTATGTTCAGCTGTACAAGATATGTTCATGTAAAATTAAGCGTAACCAAGTGGTGTCATTTTTGTTGTGCGGATTAGTTTGATAAGCCATCTATAAATATGCTTCCCACTTGTAATCTGTTCTTTCTTCAGATGGAAATACAGCTGGTACAGAGCATTGGTGTACCTCCTGAGCGAATAATATATGCAAATCCCTGCAAACAAGTATCTCAAATCAAACATGCTGCCAGCAGTGGTGTACAGATGATGACATTTGATAGTGAAGTAGAACTGATGAAAGTTGCAAGAGCCCATCCCAAAGCCAAGTAAGTTATGCTAATTGTTCTGTAATTCTTGCCTGGGTTCCCTAGTTAAAGAAACATCTGCTGGTATCTGTTTTTCATTAGTTAGGGTAGGCTGCAAAATTATGAGAAAATAAACCTACTTATAGCCAGTGAAATCTAATCCTGTATAGTTTACTGGCACGTAAGGAAGAGACAGACAGGAAAGTCTGAATGTTTAAGCTCACTCTCATTCTAAGGTCATACCTGCCTGATCGTGATGTCTTTTCTATTGGAACTTAAACCCGTCCTTTTTTTTCCTTTTTCTAGGTTAGTCTTGCGCATTACAACTGATGACTCCAAAGCAGTTTGTCGTCTGAGTGTTAAATTTGGAGCTACACTTAAGACTAGCAGGCTTCTTCTGGAGCGTGCAAAAGAACTTGACCTCGCCATCATTGGAGTTAGGTGAGTTGATAATATTAAAGTAGTTTTATTAAATACAATTTCTTTAAGCTACGTACCTGACAATAAAGGTACCTTTGTATATGGTGATCTGAGTTTCATATAAACTTCTTGACTAATTTGCCAAATAAAAAAGAGATATTTTGTATCTCTTTGTAGTTTCCATGTTGGAAGCGGATGTACAGACCCAGAGACCTTTGTTCAAGCCATTTCTGATGCCCGCTGTGTGTTTGATATGGGAGTAAGTCTGGTTCTAATTTTTATGAAACTACTACTCAACTGTTGTGACAAAACTGAATCAAGTGTAAAACTTATGAAGTTAAAAGCCAGCTAAGTCACAAATTTCATGTTGCTGGAATTTTTGAGGTCATTATGGTTTATTTTGACCAGTTCTGCAAAACTTCCGTACAGATACACTAAAATCAAATTTGAACACGAGTTAGCTGCATTCCAAGTGTTGATTAAATAACTTTATTGTTTCAGCTTGATGTAATGCAAGTTAAGAACAGCTTTCTTGACAGTATTGCCTTTAATCTCATTTTAGGCTGAACTTGGTTTCAATATGTATCTGCTTGACATTGGTGGTGGCTTCCCTGGCTCTGAAGACGTCAAGCTTAAATTTGAAGAGGTATAGCTTTGCTAAGAGCTTCTCAAGTTGTGGAGTTTTTTTGAATGTTGTTCTGCATTAAGTAAAATCTTGGTTTTTTTCTATTTGTATATAGACACATTTGCAAGCAAATTTGCCTGCTTTGTCTGAAATCTAATTTATAGGAAAAGGTGATTTAATCTGAAAACTGAAAAGTAGATGAACCCTTTAGATACATAGCTAAATGACTGCATAAGCATGCAGAGATATCAAACTTTTAAAGTGGATTTTAATTACAAGCTTTATTATTATTGGCGTAGATGTTTTCTAGTTGATGTTATGCTTCACATGTTGTGCTTATTTGGATTGGCAGTGGTCCCAAATAGGGTGAAAAAGTAGTCCTGAACCCAGACTGTCCTCCTGGGTCGTAGCAAGCTAGATCAGCATTTCATCTGGTTTAGAAGAAGGTTTTGAGTCATTTTTAATTGATCAGTATTCTCCAGTCTTCTTTCACACAGAGCAGACAAGGTGTCTGGGTGTTAACAGGAACTTCCACTTAGAGCAGTGATGTAGCACCAGTCTAACCTAACGCGGTGTTAAATGACATTACCTATTTACACAGGAAGGTGGCAAATAAGTTAAGCAAAGTGAGTTTGCTGATGATGATGTGGGTTAATGCTGCATTACTTGTAATACCTCTTAATGAATGCTGGCTTCTTAGAATGTGGTATTGGCTTACATGAAGCATCAAGAGCAAATGATGTTATCATTGGACACATGGCATAATGCAGTCATGTTTCAGTTGGAGGCAGCTTAGTAATCACTGATAACTTCAGAACTTCGAAATAAATGTTCATGTCAGCAGCTGAATTTCAGAGATGATGGCAGTCTTCTCCATTTTTAAGATCCTGTAAGATGACTTCTTTAGGGTGCAGTAAGCTGGGGGATATTGCATGATTAGCAGAACTACAAGTGGGCTAGAAAATAAGTTGAAGTAATAGAGTATACAAAGGATTTAATGAGTCTAGGAGGGATGATTTCCTTTAGCCTTAAACAGGAGCTGTTTAGACACTGAAAAATAAGTTGCAAGTAATGTCTGCTTTTGTTGCTTTGTGCAAACTTAATCCCAAACAGAACTTTGCATAGGAAAATAAAGCAAAAGCAGTCATTAGAGATAACAGTATGTTAGTACACACTTCACCAGTACATCATTGTGAGCAGGAAAGTGACTTCATTTCAGACTTACAAAATAGCACCTGAGGAACTGCTGAAGTACTAATACTGGCAACTGATTCTTCCCTAGATCACAAGTGTAATCAACCCAGCACTGGATAAATACTTTCCTTTGGATTCTGGAATAAATATTATTGCAGAGCCAGGAAGATATTATGTGGCATCAGCATTCACGCTGGCAGTCAACATCATTGCAAAAAAAATTGTATTAAAGGAGCAAACAGGTTCTGATGGTATGTAAATCTAAGCCTAATCTCACTTCTAGTCAACTGTGTTTCTTTTCAAGCATTCTCTTACTGGTATCTTAATTTCCTCCAGATGAGGATGATGCAAATGACAAAACTCTTATGTACTATGTGAATGATGGAGTCTATGGATCATTCAACTGCATCTTGTACGATCATGCCCATGTTAAACCAGTTCTGCAAAAGGTATGCTTATTCAAAAGTATCACGTTACTAGTCATGTATCTTGGATGTAGAAGAACTCCTCATGACAGCAGTCACCTCTCTGTTCACTGCTCCTTTCATGTCACCAGAAATTAGCATTTGATTTACAAAGTATGCAGTAGAATTAACTCACAGCCAAGAGTGAAGAAGGACCTGCAAAGCAGGTCGTCCTCCTTTTTCCTGCAAGGTGGAATTTTACGCTAATTGTGATATTACTTCTGGAAGCTCTGTTTTAATAGTCTAATTATACTCAACTCTCTTCTTCAGCGGCCTAAACCAGATGACAGCTGCTATTCCTGCAGCATATGGGGACCGACGTGTGATGGCCTAGATCGTATTGTTGAGCGTTATAACATGCCGGAGTTGCAAGTTGGTGACTGGATCTTGTTTGAGAATATGGGTGCCTATACTGTTGCAGCAGCTTCTACTTTCAATGGATTCCAGAGGCCAACAATCCATTATGTGATGTCAAGACCTGCATGGTTAGTAATTAAGTATTTTGATCCATTAGTGCCTGTGATACAGACGACTGTAGTGAATAGTTCATGTCAATTGGCTGCCCCTTAAACAGAGCCAGAGTTTCAGTGCCATAGCTCTTGGAAAATCTCCTTGTGGTGTTAAAGAAGGCAGTGCCTCTAAATGTTTTTGCTGTGTGCATAGAACAATCCTGACACTAATTACTTTCTCTGATGCACCTAATTCCAGGAGAGGTGCTTTTAAAGGGGTAATGTTATGAGGTTTTTCATAAGCCTGGGCTTGTGATTGGTGCCTTTCACTCTTGCACAACATATAGAAACATTACAGATTCTTTACAGGTAACTTCTATGAGCACTAATTAGAGACAAGTAATCAATTCTATTAGTATACTGTCTTCTAAATTGTTAGCTTGACAAGTCCTGACTGCAGAAGACAGGCACACTGAACAGTGCTGCTTCACACTATGATTTGTCTGTTTTGAGAGCTGTTCCTTGGTTTAGGTTGAGCTCTGGCTGATTGCTCAATGCAGAGTACTAGATCTCCATGAGAAGTTAATAAACAGGTAAGCAAAGAAAGCAGGACTACCTCTTGAGTATGAGGATACTATAAAACTGCACCTTAAACAGTAGTTTAAAGTAACATGGGTGCTTGTCTGTGCAAGACAGGTTAACAGATTGGGTCTTCTATAAATATGGAGTTTACGGTAAGAGGAAGCCCTTCATACTGAAGTCTGCCTGCTAAACTGGCAGAGAGCATTTGACAGCATGAATAACTTTCCTATTGGGTTATTTTCAAATTTACTGAAAATGCTTAAGTTCAGTGGAATTCCTACCATGGAATAGCTTCCATAAGAAGTCATAGCATCCTCTGTTCTTTTACTAGCCTCGTCAATATAAGCCTTGCTTATAGAGTTCCTTTAATGAAACCTTTCATCCAATTGAGGTGTTCATCAAAGCCAATTAAACGTTTAGTCTTCCCATAAGACTTCAAACTTGTGTCTAATTGAACTAAAAATGCCTCTGCAGGAGAATAATTAGTTTTTTCTGTATAACACTAGGTTTTTGTTAAAATAGAATATGTACTCTGAGGCATACTGAGCTTAATTATGCAGACATAAACATCTAAGGCTACAGTCCTACATGACCTTTTTCATTTTCTATGTTTGAAAGAAAATTCTGGAATACAAGCTAGCTTTTAACTGTGGGGAATGTATCAACGAAGTTATGGTGCAGATCTTTCTAGCATGAGCATAATCTACATATGTAAAGTTATACAACTAAATTTGTGGCTAGATGTAACTGGGAAAGTTAAGAGACAGGAATGCTACATATGCCTAAGTCAGGGGTGTCAGACTCACAGCCTGCAGACTGAATCCAGCCCTCTACCTTGTTTCTACCCAGTGGCAGCACCGAGCTCCTTGCCCCTGTACTCCTGTCAGTGCACTGGTCGTGTGACGTGTGTTATGCTGCAGGACCAGGAGAATGGTGGGGAGCCATGAGTTTGACGCCCTTGACCTAAATAAAAGCTAGTAGTATATGGGAAGCTGTGTAGCAGCACAACTTTTTGCCTTGCATATAGTATAAGATAACTAAATCCAAAAACTCAGCCGACTGAAGTTCTTCTGGTTTTGTCTTTTCATTGCAACAACTGTCTGACTATGGAAGGAGTTACACAGTTCTCACTGGTAACTCATTTACATTCCTAGTCTGTCACCCATACTTTTACTTGGTTCAGGGTACCCGGGAATGTGAGGATGTGGGATAAGGGATAGTTAATGACATAGGTCTGAAATCCTGAACTAATGAGCACTAAGTCATTAAACCTGTTAAGTGTGTGGTATACAGATGTAGTTAAGGTATATAGGTGCAGCTCTGGATCCTACTGACAAGTCATGAAAGCACACTGGTATTGGCACTTGCCCTAAAACCTAGCCAGCTGTAAGTGACCTGCAGAGACTCTGCTTTGTTTTGGTCTTTTGTTTTAATCTGGTAATATTCTCTGGATTGCAGATGACAAGTGAAGACTTCATTTCATGCTCTCTGGCAGTAAAAAAAAAAAACAGTCCTTGCTTATCTTCTTTTTGGTGTCTTGTAGTGAAGCACTTTTTGATTGTTGCTTTTCTTTTTCTTTCTAGGCAACTAATGCAGCAGATCAAGGAGCGAGGGTTTGTAGCTGAAGTGGAGGAGCAGGATGTTGCTAGTCTGCCACTTTCTTGTGCCTGGGAAAGCGGAATTGAATATCCAGCAACTTGTGCTTCAGCTAGTATTAATGTATAGATAATATTTAGTAATTAACTACAAGGTTAGTAATTGAATTTAGGGCATTTGGGGGACCATTAACTTAATACTTACTAGAATTTTTAAGTTTTTTTTAAAGTTTAGATTTGGCATAAATACAACAAAAAGGACTAGGAGATGGGTCACAATTATCTGTGTTCCTATGGAAACTATTTGAATATTGTTTTATATGGATTTTTATTCACTTTTCATGTATGCTACTAAAGACTGACCCTCAACTGTCAAACAAGTATTTGTAGCTTGTGTATGGCAGAGTGGGCTAAGCTTAGTGTTTTGTGACCTACCTGTTTAAAAAATAAAGTATATTGAAATAACTGGTCCTGTGTTTGGTTAATCTGTAGAAAATTAATTGGTCGGGGATGGCTTTTATAGCATGTATGAAGACAGAGCAGGTGCTGTGAGCCCAGAGCTTATTAATAAATGAATTTGGTTGCCATCTCCTCGCTTACCCTTGTCCTTCCAGCTTTCTGAAGTGAAGGAACCCCTTAAGGGGTAGGGAAGTTAACCTATGTCTTTTTTTAATATGTGACTAGAAAAATCTTGACTATCAACAAGTTGAATACTGCGTGAATTCTTGTGGAATCACATTTACTGTCACTATTGAACATGCAATATGCAATTGTGTTAAGCACAAGTTAGATACAGTGCTGTTTATTACTCTATAGCTGCTGTGGCCAGGACCAATAGCTATTGATTAATGAGGACTGACACAGGCTGCACGGCTACCACTGATAAGCTGCTTATTATATATGTGAGGATTTAAATGTGTCACAGAAAAACTTCAGAAGCTGAAACTATGTGGCTGACCAGTAGGTGACAACTGCTCTCTGACCCTTGTGGCCTAGGGCCTTAGTGTAAAATAGATAATAAAATGGGGCTCAACATCCTTTGTTCATGCAATACAATTAGAAGCTCTTATTTAATGTCATGAAAATACATGCTACCCTGTTAAACTTATGACTTCGGATTAAGTGTCATAGATCATACTAAGTAGTAGATACTAGGACTTAATACACAGGATGTGTTGATAGTAAAATTAGCGAGTCTGCTTACTGGAGTAGAACATTGTCTTCTGCTTAACTTGATGCTAGTTTGCTGCCACTTCTTGCACTGAAATTGCAAATTGTTTCTGGCAAACTAATCTGTCCCAGATCTGGATCTGTTCCATTAGCCAGAAGGACCTGGGCTACAGGCATCCCTTAGCAAATGCCTGATGTGTAAAGAGGAAAACCGTAACATGTCGAATAAGTAAAGTTTAAGCGAACTTGGAGTGTGTTAAAATCTAAAAGGTCATTCAAAGGGTAGCATTACTGATAGAAAGAGTGGCACTAGCAAGATGAAAAATAAAGCTGTTTTCTTACAAGCAGCTGTAAAAGAGGATGTTTCAGCTATATTTTATGCTTTCAGCTGAGACTATGCTCTTTACTAGCTGAAGTAGTAGGTCAACAAACATTGGTACCTCTTGATTCTCTTGAAGCATGCCATGTGACTACTTTTAATTTCTTTACTTGCTTCACTCCTAACTTTAAGCTTGAGATTGAAATAGCGCCTGCCTTTTGTCATGCATAGAGTAGCCAGCTTTTTGGCTACTGAACTACACTGGTGCAAACTTCACTACATACAGTTAGTGGAGCAACAGCCTTAATCTCAAAGACCTGCATCCAAATCAGGAGTGTTTTTTAGTTTCTACAAATTTATGTGAAAACTTTATGATTCTTGTCATGAAAACAAAAGTAAAGACTGTTAATAGTCCTAACAATTTCACATCTAAGTCTTGCCCTGTGAGAGCAAAGTGCATTTGAACTGTGGAAAAAACCTAAATGGTACACAAAAAAAGTACTTCTGGAAGGCCTGTAGTTGTCTAAAGGAGGTTTTTAAACCTGTGTGTTCGACGTCTTGGGATGGTTAAGCTAGAAGGAAGTCCATCTGTAGTGAGACCTTATGTGAAATCTGTACTAGCAGCTTGGTGCCAGAGCCTACTCTTCTTGCCCTGGTGGTCAAGTGGCACAATCTGGCTTCCTCTACTTGCAGCTAGTGCAGACCATCCCCAGCAGGTCGTTTGAAGGCAAAGCTCATTAGTAAGCTTCCCTGAGAGGAATATGGCAGGCTGCCAATTAGTTTCTTGATCTGCATTTAAGTTAATTGATTGGTTTAGCTGTTTTGTTGGGCTTTGTCTCAAAAAAACAACCATAGTAAAAATCAATCCATCTCTTTCTCTCTATTGGAGGCCAGGACAGTGGCAACATGCTAATAAGCATTTTGATCAACTTACAATGCTTCCCAAAAGAGATGTAGCCAACTTCGGTTCTTTACCTTCCTCTTCCATGGCAGGTGTGCCGCAGCATCAGCTGGTGCTCTGTAAGCCATGTCTAAGGAGAGTAACAAGTGCTTAAAAAGAACTGCTGATCTTCTTGAGCATCTTCTCTGTAAACAATAGCTGACTTTTAGTACTTCTAGGAATAATTCTTTAAAGTGATGGTTTTTAAGCAAACACAAGTTTCTAATTTTAAGTCAAATGATGCTGAGCGGATGTTCTGGACTTTGGGATAGTGAGTATATATCCTTCGTTTCACAGCTACCCTGTTCCCGGCTTCCATAGAATCTTAGTAATCCATTTCCACTTTTTAAATTGATATTTCAAAATACTGGAAGTGATAGGAATCGGTCATATGGTGACTGTGGGGATTACCTACCATCCAAACTAAGGCTTTATGTTTCCTAAACTACAATGTAGGACAGCAAAGTTCTAAAAAAGTAAGCAGTGAACTGTGGTTTAGTTTGACCTCCCTTCCCCAAGTCTTGCTCTGTTTTGCCAGGCTAATTGATCAAATCCAGTTGTTCTGACTGCACATCTTAATTATTCCTCTCTGGGGCAAGCTTGCCTGATAGGGGAGGAACTGCATGCCAGAGAAATTGAGATCAGAATCATTTGTCTTCTATAATTAGCTCAACAAATATCAAAGCTGGAGCCAAGAATAGCCTATGCCTTTCAGTTTACTTCTTGCTAACTGTGCACTGTACAGTGCTGTTCCTGTCTCACCGTGGGCTTTGCTGGCACATTTGCAAGAACTGTGACATTCCTTCACCTAATGTCTCCAGTGGTCACGCCTCTCACTGACAACGGTGATGGTGGTGTTGGTACTCTTGGAAGAGGAGAGTAATATCTGGGGCAAATACCAAGCCATCTGCCAGAGCTGAGGACATGACATCTAATCACCACATTCCTCTTTCTTGAGTAGTGAAGCTGAGACCTTCCGTAAGTCCACCTGTGGCTGTACATGGCCTGTCCTGAAGTTCATCTGATATCCTTTAGTGCAAATGTAGTTTCATACACCAAAACAAAGTTGAGAAATACTGTATCAGATGGAATATCAAAGGTGGAAAGGTGTTGGTGAGAGTGTAGAGAATACTGAACTAGAGAGAGCAGACTGAGAGGAGTAAGGGACACAGGGGATTACTGATCATAGAATCGTAGAATCATCTGGTTGGAAAAGACCTCTGAGATCAAGTCCAACTGTACCTGTCCCCTGAGTAAACCATGTCCCTAACAAACTCATCTACCCGTCTTTTAAACACCTCCAGGGATGGAGACTCAACCATCTCCCTGGGCAGCATCTGCCAGTGTCTGACCACCCTTTCAGTGAATAAGTTTTTCCTAATATCTAACCTAAACCTCCCCTGGCGCAACTTATGGTCAATTCCTCTTGTCATGTCAACTGTCACTTGTGAGAAGAGACCAACACCCATCTTGCTACAACCTCCTTTCAGGCAGTTGTAGGCTGTGATGAAGTCTCCTCTCAGCCTCCTCTTCTCCAGGCTAAACACCAACTCCCTCAGCTGCTCCTTGCAGAACTTGTTCTCCAGCCCCTTCACCAGCCTTGTCGCCCTTCTCTGGACGCGCTCCAACACCTCAATGTCCTTCTTGTAGTGAGGAGCGCGGAAATGAACACAGTACTCGAGGTGCGGCCTCACCAGTGCTGAGTACAGGGACACAATCACCTCCCTTGTCCTGCTGGCCACACTGTTTCTGATACAGGCCAAGATGCCATTGGCCTTCTTGGCCACCTGGGCACACTGCTGGCTCATATTCAGCCGGCTGTCAACAAACACCCCCAGGTCCTTCTCCTCCAGGCAGCTCTCCAGCCACTTTTCCCCAAGCCTGTAACGCTGCATGGGGTCGTTGTGTCCCAGGTGCAGGACTCGCCACTTGGTCTTGTTAAATCTCATCCCGTTGCTCTCAGCCCATCGATCCAGCCTGCTCGTCAGAGCCTCCCTTCCTTCAAGTAGATCAACACTGCCACCCAGCTTGGTGTCATCTGCAAACTTGCTATGGGTGCGCTCAATGCCTTCGTCCAGGTCATTAATAAAGATATTAAACAGGACTGGACCCAGCACTGAGCCCTGGGGAACACCACTCATGACTGGTTTCCAACTGGATTTAACTCCATTTACCACCACCCTCAGGGTCCGGCCATCCAGCCAGTTTTTACCCAGCAGAGGGTGTGCCCATCCAGGCCAGTGGCAGCCAATTTCTCAATCAGAATACAGTACTCCAGGGCAGACTGACCTTGCGTTGCTGCCTGAGCACTTAACTCTCAATTTAATTTTTAAGCTGCTGACTTGTCTGCAAGGCCTGTGTTGTAGCCTACATACTCTGTCAGTGCATGAATCCTCTTGGAAAAAGCAAGCACACTCATTTGTGCCCTCAGAGTAACCCCAAGCTGGGAGCAACGATGCATCAGGGACCCTGCAGCTCCACCTAGAGGAGCAAGGCTCGATCCAGGAACACAGCCGGAGCTGAAGGTGGAGCTCTTCTCTCACAGACTTCACCCCCCGCAAGTACTGTCATTTACTTTTACAGCTAAACACAGCATTAGTTTGCAGTGTCTGAAATGGGAAGCTGTCTTTCCAGATCAAAACCAACCCTCTTCTATTAAAAAAGTATATATATACCCAAATATTGCAAGACAAGCTTAGACAAATGTGCTATTTGATTGTCAAGATGTGAAAGGTCATCAATCATTGCAATAATTATTTTTAATTTTCTCTTGAAATAAGGACTGCTCAGTACTGAAATAAGTGAGAGTAATAGAGAAGCGTCCCTGGCTTTGACATGCGTCCCCTGGGTTTCTTCACAGCTTGAAGGTAGTTAGTATCTTGGTGACTATGGTCTGATTTCAATAGCCATCTCACGAATACCTCCAATCCAAATTCATCTTTAGCTAGTTAAAACACTGTATTTGACTACCCTGAAAACAATTCTATTTTGGCAAGCTTTGGTTTTGCACTTCATCTGGTTTTTTAGTCCTTTGCATACAGGAGGTGTTTAGAGCAGCTAAACCACTACGGTGGTGCTTTTGGAAAGCTGGTGTTGCTCAGAGAGTTACAGGCATCAAGATGTTGCTCTTTGCAGTGTAAGCCTGAGGACTGATACAAAAGTGAGTGCTGTGGATATGAATGTTGAAGGCTCCCTGGACCCCCTCCTTGTCATGAGGAGAGGCCACCTACATCACACGCAAATGCTTGAGCACTGCCTAAAGAAAGGAGCTCCCTCAGGGGAGCACACTGCAGTCTTGTGTGTGTCCATGTCTTGCAAGTATAACCACAGTCCAACCAATTAGCCACTTATTGGCATGGGTTTCTCAATGCTTATTCTACAGGAACAGTTTTCCTTAGTCTGTTAGTCTTTGCCTAAAGACAAAAGCATTAGCATACCGAAACCAACCCTCCTTCTTCCTCTCCCTCATTTTAGGAAGCTGATCCTAGACTTGGCCATGGTATTTCCGCAAAAAAGAAAAAAGTGCATTACAATTATTCTCTATTCAATCCACACTCTCAGGGTGATTTGCAAAGGACTAATTGACTCACCCTGCCATTGTGATTCTGTGCCATGTTCCAGTCCAGAAAGTGGTCAAGAGACAAGAAGGCTGCACAGCAATTCAGTGAAGGAAGCAAACGTAGACACACTTTCAGACCAGCAATGTTAAAAAGAGACCAGTGCTCCCAGCTGGGTTGCTACTGCTGGGGAAGTGCAGGGTCACTCTACCTACCTTGGGAATGCAGGGAGCACCACACATGAACTGAGAGAGGGCAAGTGTAGCAGCTCAGCAGGAAGGATTCGCAAAGTGCTTGGCAGTCACAGATGTTATTTCATCCATCCTTGAAACGCAGTTCCTTACCTTGAGAGAAGAACAGGATTTGGGCACTTGGTGGGCTTAAGCATCACCCTTTTATATTTGGCTACTAAGCTCTCTAGATGGGAAGAACAAAATATTAGCTCTAGGTTGACTCTTTTGCAAGGAACGGGGTTGCAGTGCTTGAATGGGATAATGTGGGTGCAGTTTTAAGTAAGATAACAGAGGTGCTGCTGACCTTACTGTGAGGGCAAGAAGAAATAGTTTATTGTGTTGCTAGGTAAAAAAAAAAAAATTCTGCTTAAAAACTCCAGTTACTTGCTGTTAAGTATAGTTCATCAGTAGCAACAGCATTTCACTGCAATAGCTCAATAAATCCCTGCAGTCAAAATTCACATTAAGCCAATTAAAGCGTCTGATCAAAGTGAAAAGCAAAAATACAATCCAACTTGCCTTGGAGACTGCTGATTCGGGGAAGGGAAATTCCTCCTGCACCCTGCCAGAATGGCTCTCCAGACTCCCCAGGAGGCAGGTGCTGTAGAACTCATCTGCTTGTGCCATGCGAGTTTCATCCCCCAGCGGGGTTTTTATACCTGACTGCAATTGAAGAGAGGATGTTCCTCTGAATGAGGCCAAGGGAGATCCTCTAGGAGATAAGGATGTGGGGACTGATCAGCCAAGCAAAAGCCCGCAAGGTGGAGCTCAGCTCAAAAAAAGCTTCAGACCTCCCTCTGTCTGTCAGAGGCAGGGAAGGCAGGAGAAAGGAGAGAGATGAAAAGCTTTCTTTCGAATTAATCCCACATTCCCTGCTGTTAGATCGCAGCATGAACGATATGTTATTACAGAGAACAAATGCAAATAAGAAAGTACAAGGAAAAAGTATGTAAAAAACTAATAATTAAACTATAGCACAGCTCAGAAAAAAAAAAAACCTAGCCAAACAAAGCTCCCTTCCCATCTGTTCACAAAAATAGGAAACAGAGGATTTGAGGCTTTTAATACATAGAAAAATTCAAAATGAGTGGCTTTTAAAAAATGTATATATTAAGGCTATTGCCTCAAATGTCCTTTTAGCTTCCTGCTTGGAGCCCAGTCCAAGGCTTGGCTCTTCCAGTAGCTATTTCTGTGATGTGTTTTTATTCTCTTCTATTGCTTCTAGGGTTAGTTTAGGTTCACTGTTGTCAGGTTGGTTTGTTGTTCAGTTTGGTGGGGTTTTTTTGAGGGTAAAAGTCCATGGAGCTGATTTATGCCATCTGCCCTAGAACAGCTTTGCATGATTGCTAATGTTGGGGGGGGGGGCAGGCTGAGTGCAAGGAGAAACTTGCCTGATGAGGACAGCCAGGAAGGGCCCAGGCTCCACCTCTGGAGGCTTTTGAGATCCAATGGACCAAAGTCCTGAGCAATCATAGGCTTATCTTGTAGTTGATCCTTCTTGGAGAGGTGCTTGGGCTAGAGACCTCCTGAAGTGCCTTCCAATCCTAATGCACTTGTCCTCATTCTGCTCCCCACAGGTCTGGCAGTGCTGTGGAGCTGAGCCCCACAGCACAGTCCTCACAGTCCAGCAGCGGGTTTTGCCAACACCACCAGTTCCTGGGCTGCCTGCCCACTGCTGGGGCTCTGCTTAGTGAGTGTCTATTCTCCAGTGTCAAAATGGACCTAAACCAGGCAGCTCCCTCAGAGGCGCTGCTGAGGAGAGAGGACCCACTCCTGCCTTGAAAAACAAGGGGAGGGGACAAGAAGTGGTAGTGGATGCTAAACTGGAGTGACAGTGCAGCTGTTGGAGCAAAGGAAAGAGACACATCCTGCTCCATGGGGTGAAGAAGGTTCCTTATCCAGAGCCCTGACCCTCATAAAGTGGCATCCACCTTCCATAAGCAGTTTCCCTGTGTCCCCAGCTGAACAGACTGTCTGTCACCCTGGGGACTACCATTCACTTCTTGTCCCAGGTTGGCTGATGTCTACAGACATTTCAGGAAACAGACAGCCTGAAAAGCAGAAACTTGTTTCCAAACTAACGTTCAGGACACTGGTCAG
This sequence comes from Dromococcyx pavoninus, assembly GCA_033558185.1. Classification (NCBI taxonomy): domain Eukaryota; kingdom Metazoa; phylum Chordata; class Aves; order Cuculiformes; family Neomorphidae; genus Dromococcyx; species Dromococcyx pavoninus. Next base: position 4,943,865 of record JAUMJL010000212.1, read on the forward strand.
GGTGGTGGGAGATCTGCTGGGTCTCATATCCATGTTAGCATAAGGGCATGGAGAGTGGTTCCTCCAGGGGAGGTGAACCTCACTGGGTAGAAGGATGCCACCCAGCAAGCATGGTACCACAACACTGGCTGGATGCAAGCCCAGGGCCATGGGGAGCAGGGGAGAGCAGCCAGCACATCCAGCTCTGATTTGACCACCGAGCTGCTGCATGTCCTGGCTCAAAGTACTGCAGCAGCTGCAGCAGCAATCTCAGAAAGGGCAGGCCGAACGAAGAGACTTTAGAAGCTACCTTCTCCTTGGTGGCTCAGAAGAGGAGAGATGCAGAAAACCAGTAACTGGCACAGAAAAAAAAGACTGCAAAGGGTATGTGGGCAAGGGCTGTGCTGTGCTGGAGCAGTGGGCATGGCTAGATGGCAGCAGCAGCCCGCGTTAGGGCCTTACTTTACACTCTCCCTCCTTAATCCCAAGAGTGGGACTCGGTGTGTGCTGCCACCCGCTCCTCAGCAGCCCAAGGTCTTCAGCTCTGGGACCTTCTCAAGGTTGTGGTTACTGCCTGCACACTTCATTCTTTGGGGAAGAGACAGAATTTCTTTATTGCTGGCAAATAAATTGACCAGCACTCAGCCAAGCTTAGAATGAAACAGTGCTTGCAGGGAAAATGTAACCCCTTAAATCTTTGGCTTCTGAGTTGCAGGGAGGATGGTGGGAAGGGAGGAGGCCAGAGCATGCAACAGCATACCCTGCCCTGGACACATCCCTCCAGATGGGTTGCCAGCACCCACAGCTATCCTTCTGCCTGATGCCATCAAGTCCAGGAGTTTGCAGGACACAGCAGAGACTCCTTGGACTGTTTGCAACTGCTGAGAGATGATGGCAAGCCGGTGAAGTGAAGGGTCCATAAAAATCTCCACATGAGATGAGCCTGCGTGAACCCAGCTCCCTGCACTCCTGCTTAGGTCCCTTTCCCAGGGGAGACCAGCACCCCATGGCCCCCAAGGGGATGGAGCCAGATGTCTTACAGCACTTATCGTATCTGGGAAGCGGAGGTCATGCTATACCCAGGGCTGGATGGCTTAGCCTGGGTGTAAGCTGAGGTGTGGATGCACCCCAAAACATGTCCTAGGGGCAGCCACAAGTTTCTTCCACTGTTGGCCCCTCCTGGAGAAGGAAGCCACCTGCTTGGGCAGATGATACCAGTTGGGCTGTAGTGAGGCAGAGCATATCTTCACTAGCCTGGCTTCCCAATGCTGTCCCAGAAATGTCCTGGGACACTGCAACCATCCTCTTCCATCCCACTCGCCCCCTGTGCTTCCAGAGAGCTGGAGCATGTGTGTGCAGGCAGAAAGGGGAAAAGGAAAGACAAAGTGGAAAGGGACACAACTCAGCGCTGATTGAGTTATTTATTACTCAGAGTTTTAAGCACCAAGTTACTTGTGCCTAATGAGATTTTTTTTTTCTGCCCTGAGCAATACCATGCAATAAAGTACAATTTATCTTTGGAAGAGATGGATACAGCTGAGTTGGTACCAGACTTAAGACGGAAGGGTATTGACGTCACTCTCAGGAGTCCGGTGGCAGATGTTTAGCATCGTCTCCAGCCTCGGGCCAAAGGCACAAGCCTGTTACACAAATTACCAAGGCACACTCGCTGGCCTGTGTTATCTGCAGGGTCAAGATGGGTTGATCAAAATGTTCCCTGCCAGCATTAAGCAGCTGTGGAGCTATTTGCCATTGGTCTGCACAAGTACCACTGACAGTCTACGTGATTTAGTCAGGTACGAGCTGCCATGGAAATAGCCTAAAAGTTTAACTATCAAGGGAGGAGCTGAGGACACAGAAACATAGGCACACAGACTGCACAGGGAGGACCAATATTGTCTGGGCAGAGGAGGGAAGTTTTGGAGGCCAACTTAACCCCGCATGATGTCTGCAGTGCCCAGGGAACCCTTTTACCCAGTTCAGTAACCTCTGAAACCCAAAGGCTCCCCAAAAGTTTATTTGTGGTATCAGCTGAGCACTGAGCTGAGATTTTGAGACCTCTACCCAAAGCAATCCCAATATCATGCTAATTTGGACCTCAAAGTGCCTGAATAATTAGAACTATTTTTCCTAAATCCTTTTTTTGTAGTTAAGAATAGGTAGTTTCACTACACTTTTACTGCCCATTCACCAATGCGGAGAAACACTTTTGCAGTATTTTGCACCATCTCTGATGATGCCAGACAATCCTGTATCGGTAGCAAGCATCCTTGTCCCACTGTATCTATCCAGCCAGCCAGCTTGTCAGACTGTTTAGGAATGTTACTCCTTTGTTCCTGCAGAAACCACGAATAGATTTATCAGGCGAGTCTTCCCTTTATAAAGGCCCATTTTGTCTCTTCCCTAATACATCACGTTTTTCCTAGGATGTGCAATGCCTGTACTTCTTATAGTTTCTACCATTTTTTCCTGGTTCAGACATCAGGCTTACTGGTCTGGAGGTCCTCAGACTGTGCCCCAGAGTCATTAAAAAAACCCTGATAACAATCTGTTATCAAGTTTGCCAGAGGCTGATATAAACGTGAGATTGTGCTTTCATCTTTCTGCTCTTTGGGTGCACTCGGGTGAGTACTACCTGATCTGAGCAATTTGACGGTGTTCAATTTAGCAGGCTGTCCTAAAACCTTTCCTGTGGTGTTTCAGGCAGCTCCTCAGCTTGAGTGGCTGTCACCCGTGCCTGGGGCAGACTGTGGTTTCAGCTATTGATTAAGGAAATTAATTGTTGAAGTGTGGCTTTTGGCTGCCATGCTTGTGGCATAAATAGTAAAATATCACTCTTCTGAGACGAAAAAAATTGCTTACTACTCGAAGCTATATGGATAAAGGTAAAACCATGCCTGGGTCAAATCCATTCATTTCAGTTTACCCTACCTATTGAAATCTAAAGTCACAGCAAGTGTCTTTTGGCACTGGTTTCATTCAGCCTCTCATTGCTCAGGCCCTCACTGTGCAACCCCGTCCTCTCTCCCAGGACACAACAGGGAATGCCTGTGGGATTCTTCTGTCAATCGCGAACTAGTCATCCAAGACATCCATCCATCCAGCCTGTTAAAGCTGCAGTCAGTTCTCTAAAGTACCAAAAATCCTCTTGATCCCCCTGGGCAGAGCTATGGAAGGTGTCCTTGAGCCTGGATCCCAGAGGCAATCTCACCATGCCACTCCCTGCAGCTGAGTCGTAACACCTCTCACTATTTTTTACATTAAAATTAGTTTTCCCCTATTTTTAAGGAAAAACCATGGTCTGAAAGCAAGCTGGTGGGCAAATCTCACCACTCTTTAATGAGACAGGTGGCTATGTACTGGCAATGGGGCACAAACTCCTACGTCCTTCAGGGCTCATTATCAGCTACCTTTTAATTAAGCACCGAAACCCCTGGATTTTAGAAGGCACTGGTCCATCCCCCCCAAAAACGCACCTGCTGTGGCTCAACTTCTGGTGTAGGCAAAGGGAGGATGCAGGCAGGGACCATGTAATACCCCAGGAGCCTCCCAAGTGCCTCCTACAGCAGTCAGAAAGTGTTTTGCTGTATTGGTGTCGTGCACAACACAAAGATGTGCCACGTTTTCCTGTTTGTGCCCTATTTCTTCATACATCCACAGCAGAGGAACCGACTGATCCAAAGTCAGCAGCCCCTTCTCAAAAACCTGTTAGAAATTAAATCCATTTCCTAGAAGCACCTTTCTCTCACTTAAGGTGCTCTTTTGTCCTTATTGCCATCAGGTGTGTAAATGACTGGTGATCGAAGGGTGGTTTAAATCACATTACTGAGGAGGGAATTAAATGGCAGTCTTGCTTTGGAAAAAGCCCATAGGACAGAGCTGTGTAGCTGACAGAGGTGAAGACTTTGAAGTGACTCGTGCTCCACGACAGAGGGGAAAACTGCTCATTGCAGGGGAGAACAAGGCAAACTCAGAGGCAGGACATTTAGCTTTATCCTTAGGAAAGTGCTTGTGAGTAGTATAAAACACCACAACCAGGAACCATGCAGCCAATGCCATCAGCTCCATGCTCTGCTGGTGGTGTTAGCTGAGGTGGATGGTTTCTAGAATGCCCCTTTACTTGGTGGGTCTAATTCCTACATGGGTGATCTACTGCCATCACATCCACAGACTGCATCTCAGGCTCAGTCTCCCATTCTCTTTCTCATGCCCACTCATCCTGCTGAATTTTGTGGTTATGCTAAAGGACCTGGCCAAAGAAAGTTTGTGGGAAGACCCTGGACAAAGAGAAGACACCTGGCATTACCAGTTGCTGCATGGCACCCTGCATTTCCATGCCCTGGAAGCTTTGTGCAGGATGGGATGTTCTTCTGCCCCATCCCCACACACCTCCACATCACAGTTGCTTGTGCTGGAGGTGTGTCGCCCTCCCTCTTCCCTGCCAGTGCCTGCTCGTGCTTCCTGTGTTGGACCTGCATGGTGGCAATTTGAAAATAAGCACTCTGTATAGCTGCAAACACGTGCACACACAGTCAGACACAGAACAGGTGAGAGAATTCAGCAGCATATTCAGGCGCGTGGAGCTGCAGATCCCTGGCTTCTCACCAACAAGTGCCCAGCCACAGCCAGCAAGACATAGTTTCCAGAAAACATGGCACTTCATGTCACTCAAAATGATGATTGCTGGTGATTGGATATGTCTGAAATTCCTACCTGGTCAATAAGAGAACACGCGAGCAAGGGATCTTCATCCTGGCAAGATGTGCGGTTGTCACCATTGCCTCCTGTCTGCAGGCAGGTTCAGCTGCAAGATGGATTGCAGAGATTTGTGGCACACCCTTGCAGGCATGGGCTAGGGTGGGAATTACCAGCAATTGGTGCTGGCTCAAGTGTGAAAAGGAAGTTTAAAAACACAAGCAAAATAAGAGCCCTGAAACTTGCAGGTGGGTGGCAGCAGCATACAAAGGCAGCTGGCACAGAAGAAACTACAACTAGAAAACTGATGGTGGAAATGCACAGAGCAACACAAACCCTGCTGGCTGGTGGAGGAATGGTCTAACATCAGCTTTGAGAGTCAGCTACCAGAATATGGAAATTCATTATAATTGTCCTTCATAGTACCCTTCGGCCTTTTCCCTGTATTCTGGATGGTGTCAAAAAAACCCTAAGATGCAGGGAAGTGCAAAGCACAATTGCTCCAAGAATAACTTTGTCAGACAATTGCTACAATGGAGCAGAAAAATAGAGGGCTTTGCCCCCCTCTGTTGCCTCAACACCAGACTATCCCATGCTTGGTTGCACTCATACTTCTCAGCAGGGACTTTTTGGCCCATTCAAGCATCCGTCCCAGCACAGGTGTAGTGAACTGCAGAGAGAAGGTGAACTTGGAGGTCTGCAAAGTCATCCAAAACAGAACGTGAGGCTTTTCTTCAACTAAGTTGCTTTGAGAGGAAAATTATTGAACTCCTGGCTCCTCTTTGGGTGTTGCCATAGCAACTCAGTCGGCCCCAGACTCTGCTGCCTGGAGAACATCACCAGGTCACCACATGGTCGGCCACATGGAAGCATAACCAGAGTGGCCAGCGTCTCCCATGACAAGCATCATGGGAAAGCATCATACTGAAGGGAAAAAAAATGAAAAAAAAAAACAACCTTTTTTTTCCCCTGACTTTTTACCCACTTTCCAGCAGCAGCACTGACAGACTTGGCACTGGTGAGTTGCATTGATTGAGCAGTTTGGCAGATTTTGTGGCTGCGACCCGTGATGCCTCAGTCTCAAAAGGCTTTGGGATCCTTGCATGAGGGCTGGAGCCCCATGGGGGCCTGCTCAGGAAGCCCCACTATACAGACGGCACCAGGTACCAATGGGGACAGTGAGCCAGTGGTGGTGTGCCCGATGGGTAGCCAATAGCACCGGCAGCTCAGTGAGGAGTGGCTGTGAAATTTCCTGCCAAGTAACTCAGCAGAGTTCAACAGCAGGCTTTAAGCTGGCTTAAGCCATCCCTGCTTAAAATGAAGTACTTTTCTTGTTATCTTTAGTCCATAGGACTCCCCAGGTGGGCATGAGAGGGCCTAATGAAACCAGTACCCCAAAGAGATTCCCTCAGCAGGGCTGGGATGCCTGGCCACAGAAGCTTGGTGGGGCATCACTGCATGTGATGCCAGTGAGGTGCAGGATGACACGGTGTGGGAAGAATCCCGGACTTGCAACCCATTTCTAGAGCGTTGGCACTGTCCTCGGTGTGTCTGCAGCCCTGTTCCTCAGTGTCACTGTATTCCTGTGGTGCTGCTACCCGTGTCCTTGAGCAGATATCAAACCTGCTTGTCACAAGCCTCGCATGTATTTATAATACAGAAGGAAAGCAGCACCGCAATAACCATGGCTGTGCAACACTAACATCTAAATTAGTTGAATTTATTTTGTTTTCTCCGAGGAAAGCATGTGCAGTGCTTGTGTTTTGTTCCTGGTAATTAATGGCATATTAAGACACAGCCGTTGTGCTCACCTTTCCCCGAGGAACCAGCTGCCAGCATTGTGCCTGCTGCCCACAGCATCCGCTCAGCAGTGGAATCAATGATTTTCCCTGAAAAGGGTCCAGGAAAGTAATGAAAAAAGAATAAAGAGGAAAATAAGCAGCATCCTGGCTCTCAGCTGTGAGGTTCAGCCATCGCTGCAGCCCCAAGAGCAGGGAGTTTTCTCACACCAGTTGGGTCTGGTGGGAGGAGGAAGCGTTTGTTCTCCCACCACCGCTTTGTCATTGCACCTTTGCAATAAACTGGGGAGAGTAGTCGTTCCATGTGGCATCCCTAGGGGAAGCTGGGCAGCCTGTTACTCCTGGCAGATGCAGCAGGTGGGGCCTCCTCATGTCCCTGAGAGGACGGTGCTCCCCAGCTCCATGCTGTGATGCTCAACACATGGTCTTTCCTATGGCTGCTCCCAAAACACTTTTAAAAACACTCACAAAGCCATCTTGCCCTGGAGAAACAGCCCAAATGGAAGACGAATCCATTTCAAGCACAGGGTTATCCATACTGCTTCTGTGCTTTTCCATAAGAGGGGATGGGCCAACATCCTAATTATGAGAGTTAGCTGGCATTCTCCTCTGAGGCTGGGCACCTCAGCGTTTCTCCAAACACTCCCCTGATTTATCTTATTGGATTCTTGCCTGGCTTTATTCAAGTTTGATTTAAGACCAGGGTGAGGAGTGCCCCAGCCCTGCAGCCCCCCCCCACCAGTGGCTCCCATGGCCACAGCGCAGCAAGCGTGAGCTGTCCCTGCAGCCACCGCCACAGCGAAGATGCAGTAGGAAACTTCTCTGAAGCAGTGTAGATCCACAGAAGAGAAAATGAGCAAACCCTCAGGAGGCTGCCTGCCAAATGCCTTCTTTGGACTTCCTGACCCCTACATGGGAAGAAGAGGACATTTCTTCTTGCATGTATCCATACTGGAGACACCAGTGAGACAGGGCAGTTTGCCTCCTATGCAAACAAGCTAAGGATGCATTAGAGAGGTCTTAGTACACAGAACAACTGTGTGGCTGTTCTTGCCAGTGTGGATAGGCTGGAGCAGAACTGCACAAGACGGGGAGCCTAGACTCATAAAATCACACAATCATTTAGGTTAGAAAAGACCTTTAAGATCATCAAGTCCAACCGTCAACCTAACACTGCCAAGTCCACCACTAAACCATGTCCCTTAGCACCACATCTTTTAAATACCTGTGGGGACAGTGACTCAATCACCTCCCCAGGCAGCCTCTCTCAGTGCTTGACAACCCATTTGGTGAAGAAATTTTTCCTAATATCTAGTCTAAACCTCCCCTGGTGGAACTTGAGGGCATTTCCTCTCATCCTATCACTTGTTCCTGGGAAAGGAGACAGACAACCACCTCGCTACAACCTCCTTTCAAGTAGTTGTAGAGAGCAATAAGGTATCCCCTCAGCCTCCATTTCTCCAGACTTTGCTGGAGAAAGCCTGGACTCAACTCTGGCTGAATCTATTCCCACACTGGGTTTTGGGGATATTACTTTTTCCACTTTGAATCTAAAGAGTAAAATGCAAATAGCGACTGGAAAAACACCTGTGTTCTGAACTGGGAAAAATTATGAAAGTTTTCACTCTGACTTTGACCATACAGGACCCCTAGGCAGGGCCTGTCCCCTTTCCTCCTTTCTTCTGCAGTGTAACCCCACCCTCACCGCTGGGGAAGAGCATGCACAGCCAACACCACCAGCAGGCTCCCTGCTTACACCTCATTACCTGCAGAATGGCCTGGGTGACAGGAGCAGGAACGCAGAGGCAAACTTCATCGGGGAGGTAATTTGTTATATTCGCTAAATCTGTGACAAACATGGACTTAAGAGCGTGACCTGTCTTCTGCACGGAGTTCTATACTGCTGCATGTCAGACACAGTTAAAAGAAAGCCACCAAGGTCCCAAGCAAAACAGTGCAGGAAAGGTAAAAAAATGCTGGAGTGGGGACCCAGAAGCACAGCTGCAATCTAGCAGCGCCCAGAGGCAGCTCCCAGTGCCATGTATCAGGTAGAGAAGACTCCAAAGTTGTGCTGAAAGCTGTAGCTTTATAGGCAGGGAGGGTTTGGGGGAGCTGAGGATGACTCAGGAGCCCCAGCAACACCAAACACCAAGGTGTAGAAATGTGCACAGAGAGAAGAAGGGAAGTTTTGCTTCTTATCTTCAGGTGAGAGACGACTCCCTCTAGTGACAGCCCAGCCACTATTTTGTTTGGGATAAACTGTTCCACCATGAGGAAAAGCCAACCTGCTGTTAGCCTGTTAAAATAACCTGCTCAGCTGGTGGTCATGGGCTTATCCCTGTGTCTCTGAAGACACCAGGCAGCCACTGTGACAGCTCCTCACCTCCTTCTTCTGGCCAGTGGTTTCTGATTTGTGTGACATGCCCATCAGCCTGGGATTAACCAGACCCTCTGGTGATGCACTGGCTGCGCTTTAACCACAGTGACCATGAGAGAGTGTTTAGAAGTGTGTCTGGGTCCAAACTACCACAGTTCATACAGATGGGCAACAGTGGAAGGGCTGCTTCCAGGCACACTGCTCCCAGTGACGCAGGCACAGTTTCTTACACATGGAGATGGCTGTCTTACCCTTCTCCTCCCCCCTTCCTTCTTTTCAAAGAAGCATCTCTCCTCAGCAATTAGCCTGTTAATCGGCAATATATCTGCTCTCATGCAGCCTGGGGATCTCAAAATACCAGTCTGCCCACTGGACTATTAAAGTCAGTGGCTGTTCCTAACCTTTGAAGATGAATAGATGTTGCCCCTGCATAATGGATCGGGGACTATCCATGGAGACCATCTGCGCCGTGGCTACAGAAATGCTCGCGTTGTTCTTCACAGGAGTTTATTACTCAGAGTTTAATGCTATAAATATGTTGCAAAGGGCCTTAGTTAAAAACAAAGGTCCAATGCAAACCTGGCCACAGAGAAACACAAGAGTGAATCCAAGTAACTCTGCCACCCAGGCTGGAGTTAAGCTGCAACCAGACAGGCAATGACATAATTCTGAATTTACTTAATAGGACCTACAATTCATGGAGAAAAGCCTGAATTTATGTAATAATTAGCCAGAGCTTTCAGAGCACTAGGTATCTTTGTGGTGAGAAAATACTTACATAGCTTATTACAGCAAAGTAAAGATAGAATGCCTGATGGGTGGTTTTTTTTGTGCAAAACTCCATTTTTGCTAAATTAGACTCCATTTTTAATGAAACATACAATTCACCAACACACTAAACACCAAAGTTACGTAACAAGTTGAAGTTCTCTCTTAATCAATTGGACATCATTTCACAAGTGATTAAACCCCCTACACATCAGTCCTTGCAGAAGACACCCCTGGAGCCAGACAAGTAAGTAAACCTCTGCAAGATTTTCCTTGATTTATCCATCAGTTCTAAACTCCACCTGGATCAAGTCTCAAATGACATATCCTGGAGGACGAGCCTGGAAACTGCTCTCTCATCCTAGTCCTCATTACCAGCCAGGGAAGCAGACGTGTCCTCAGAGGAGTAGTTCAAAGCACAGCCAATATGTTCAAAGTTACTCAGTGATTGTGGATGCACAACTTCAGCCTCTGAAGCAGGTCTGATTTTTCTTAAAAGAGCTGCTTGGCAGCAGCAGATAAAGACCTTTCCAGTACTCAGTTAGCCTCTAATCAAAAAGTTCCCTTATCGGAAGCCACCTTTGAAAAGCTCAGTCTTGTCAGCCTTCAGAGCATCTCCCTGGTGCCCCTGGGATGCCGTGCACGATCACCGTTCCTGGGCATGTTCTTCATTTGCTTTCCAAAAAGTAAACTGGGAGCATGTTGCTTGCATACCCTACACCAGCACCAGTCCAAAACAGAGCTGACCCACTCTGCGCTGAAAAGAAGAAACTCTTTAAAATCTGGGAAAGCAGTCAGGAAATACCTAAAAACGTCAAACCTGGGACAGAAAAGTTTTAAGAGGCAAAGAGAGAGGTGGAAGAATTGGGCTGGGGGAAGCAAAACACAATCCCGGTGTCTGCATGGGGCTGTGCAGGGGCTTGTCAGCCTGGAGTGGGTAGCAAACTCCATCATGGATACCTCAGCACATTTCAGAACAAAAATTATAAAGTCAAAGAAATGGGAATTTTTTTGCCACTAAAATTCAGACTCTCTCATTTTGTTTCTGCAAAAACAAGGTCCAAAAGAAAAACAAAACCCTACGTACAAAAGTTATCTTTTCAAATAAGAAGAGTTTGGACTTTGTTGAACAGCTACTTATACTCAGAAAGGAACTCTCCACAGCTGCCTCTCTGCGGTGAGAGTTGGGGTGAAGGTTACAGCTGGGGGCTCTCTGTATAGAGTTATCCCTGTGGAGAGCTGGGCATGAAGAGTTGACCTAGAGCAACTTAAACCTGCTATTTGCTCTAGACAGAAGTGGAAACCAGAAGAGGAGAGATATCAGGAAAAAGCGGAAAAGGTGCCAAAGTCCCCCTAACAAGAGTAGACGAAAGACAACAGAACTGCTGCATTGATGAATGCTACAGCAAAACACTTTCTACATCTTTGCCACCTAAGAAAAGGATATTGTGCAATGCTTGACTAAAAATATGCCTGACTCATTCTAAGATCACACAAACAAGATTCAAATGCTGCGGTCCCTCTCAGAGGCACCATCCCGCATCAAGGTCAGAGATGTTTTTCCACATTCTCATGAATGCAGAGAGATGCTAAAGCCCACAGTGGCCCATTTGCATCTAAACCTTTTGCATCTGAACAATCACTACCGAGCCCATGCAAAACCAGCCATTAGCGTAAGAACATTTGCAGCACCTTTAACACTGCAACATCTTCTGGCAGCCAGCCAGCCAGCAAGAACATAAATAGGCTGGAGTCAAACTATAAACAACCACGGATTTTTTTTTCCAATACTTTACTTTTTTTGCTGGCCTCGGCCAGGGAAAGCAGGCTAACTTCTGATTAACCTCCCTTTCAGGGTTGTACTCATCAGCAGGGGGTTGCAGTTGAAAGGCCTGTTGGTTTAATAGCACAAATTTGAATTTCTAGGAAAAAAAATGAACACACTGTTCTGCTTGGCAGCACTGACATGAGCCTGTATTATAGACCAAGTCTGACCTAAAAGGGCATTTTCATTTAGATATTGCAACCATCTCTCCCTCTTTTTTTAATAACAAAGCATTAACACCTAACCACGACTAGGACATTCGAGGCAGTGGAAAAGCCCTTTATTTTTTAATATTAAAGTATTAACAACTTAAGCACTGCTAGGCTATTCTACACAGCAAAAATCCCCTAATTACACACTTAACATTAACCTCAGCCCAAATCATTTGCTGATACTTTATTTTCAGAGAGAACAGGCTTAAGCAGCTACCTGCTGACCTGAAGAACACGAGGAAAATTGTTTTCCACCCTACCAATGTCACATGTTATTCCAACACTGCGTACCTGGTACCTGACAAAGCCAAGATACTTCCATTTGGTAAATTTGTGGTCACAACAGCTCAGCCAGTGAGGTTGGTGGCTTTCCCTTGAGCTGCTCTGCATCGTGCACAAACTGCGTTGTCACCTTCCTGCTGTCTTCACCAAGGAAGTGCCTTTGCCCAGGAGCCACTTGAGATGGAGCAGAACCCACAGGCACCCACAGGCACTAAGCCAGCTGCAACAGCAGGTTCCCAAAAAACCCTGTGTACTTATAAGGAAACGTGTCTCGGAAAAGATGGGGACACAGCAGGCAGGGAGACAGCCTCGTCCTACCCTCAAATGTGCAATTCTGGGAACTTGTTGCGCGGGTTAGATCAAGACAAGCGGTGACAAGAAAAGTAGTCGTTTATTTCAATTAATATTTCTTGGCATTAGGCAGATATTAAATAACACTGGAATGCACAAGACTATTAACATATCGACAGCAAAAGGGAGGAGGTGTAGCCAAGTCAAGAACAGCAGTGCGAGTCACATCACCTTGGGGCACTCAAAGCCATTTAACGCAGCAACCACCAGAAAGTAGGACTCCACTGAGAAATACAAAATGAGGATGAACTCCTTTTGGGTCTTTTGTTAATACCGTAACGCTGGAATGATCGACAGGAAAAATGAACAAATATTTGCATTCAGGAATTAAACAGAGTGAAATATCCACAAACTGCTAGTCATGCATTTCTTTTGGAACAGCAATTTGCTAATGCATAAATATCACAAAAAAACAATCTCCAAGATATGAATAAACCACAGACAACTAGAAGAAACAAAGCTGGAATTCTACTTTATGCCTTAAATAGATGACCTAAATATTTAAAATTTTACTTCACCATATATATATAATTTATATATATATTAAAAGAAAGTAAAGACCATTAGATAAGTGCAAGCAATTTTCCTCAAAAAGAAAATTGGAACCATGCCCAGGAAAGCTGCTTTTTTTTTCTTTTTCCTTTTTTTTTTTGAACTTTCTACTCCATTCAGTCCACATATTTTTTTACTTTACATAGTCATTTCTGAAGCAAAATAAATTATCTACCATCTGCTATGTTGGGTAAAAGTCCTATCTAGCATCTTCTCAGGAACTACTAGAACATCACCTTTCTTACAGACTAAGTGAAGTGGTATCTCACCAGCCATTTGAACTCTTTTGTAGCTGCATGTAAACATACCTTTTGATTAATGTTTAAAATGTGTGGAGTGAATCGTAACATTATGGGGAAGCAGAAACGGAGCTGCTGAAGGAGAGCTGCACTGGTGTTAGTGAAGGGAGCAAGGGCTGGTTCGCTCGGACACACACACACACACACACACACGATCTGGCAATGGGATCTTATCCACGAAGTGTGGAGGGATGGTTGAGAAGGCATCCGTTTGCGAGCAAAGCTTGAAGGACACAAGCCAAGATTCTCTGTGCACACTGTCCGCTTTAATCAGAATTGGCTCGCACTACTGGGGTCACACTGTAACAACCGCACGATGGAGGGATCGCTCTTGGCACCTTTGATGAACTCTTCCAGTGACAGTTTACCTGAAAGGGAGGGAAAAAAATGGAAATAATAAAAAAAAAGGCAGTTGCTGCTTTCACTGTTGCTGTAGCTTAAAAAAACCCTCCTCACTAAAGTAACATATGTATATTTAATCTATTGCAAAGGCATCGAGGGGAATTTAGTGCAATGCAAAGCAGCCAAATCCTACTCAAGCCCTTAAGCCCAGATGCATTTTCCTTCTGAAAAACAATCTAGCATAATTATTATTATTTTTTATTTAAAAAGACAGTACCAAATATAAAACTAACTGTTCCAATATAATTTGGCAGCTTTTTTCCCAGAATCAGATTATACAAGTTACATGACACATCAACACAAAGTACGGTACCCACACACATGGTCACTTTGAAAATTACACCTATATTACGACAATATTTTAAACCTAAATATCCCAAATGTCATCATTTTGCACCCTCATGGTTTGTTGTGACATACAGGGCTGAGCAGTGATGGCTTCTTCTTCTGCACCTACAAGCCACTTGCCACGCCCTGCAGAGTGTACCGAGTGTGCAGATGGGACAGGTTTCATGGGGCAGCGAGAAAAGCCAGTTCAGGAAGCCTGAGAGCTTATCAGGGAGCTACGTATCACTCCTGAGCGATGCTGGTCTATACATTTTTGTTTTAGGTCAGATGCACTGAGTTGGATGAACTCCATAACAGTTTGTGGGTCTGAAAATGTGATCTCTGGAAGAACAACCACGAAGAGCAACTACCCCTGCATCCCCTGGAGCTCCAACAGTCCCATGGCATGGCAAGGAGGAAAGGTCCCATCTGGTCTCCCAGAACTCATCCCAAGGTGATCCAGCCTCCTCACAGGTTTTTCCTGAGCTCAGGACCAGTCGCCTACACAAATGCCATCAGGAGCCTTCCCTGCTATACCATACTCTTCTGCTCTGGCACTCTGAACCATGGCAGAGACAAGACATAGCAATATTAATGAGCAAAGAAACTGTTTTCCCTACAAATGAGAGGAGAGAAGCATTTTCAGCATCCCTGACACCACATCCAATGATCTCCCATCTACCTCATGCTCCTAGCACAACCTCCCCTCACTCTTACCCAACACAAACTGCTCTGCTCAAGACAGGCGGGACCTATGCATGAACACCTTGCACTTGGCAGCTCTCTGCTGCCACTTTTGGCCAAGTGCCTCCAAAGGGAGGGAGGTACAGGCTCATCATGCCAGTTCTCACCAGCCCCAAGATGCTCCCAGCCTCCTGCAGGGATGGGGAGAGGACTGAGCTCAGTGGCCAGCACTTGAATCAGGTCAAGTGGGAAAAAATGAGCAAATCTTCTTCTTGAAGAAATGATAGAAAAAAAACATGGCACGCTTCTGTCCTAGTTTCTGGCTTTTAAGCTGATGTTCCCAAACCAAGCGTTTTCTTAGATTTCGCAGCCTGAAAAAGTGCACTTATAACTAACAGGATACTTATTAGTTTTCCTCTCTCCTTGCAATACTTAAAAGCACAAATTAAAATGTCAATGCAATGCAATGTCAAACAGCCAGACGGGGAACAAGAAATATTTCCAGCCACCATGCATTTCCCTGTGTGCAGACTTTATTGCTGGGCACTGCAGAGCTTGCATTTTACTGGGAATGGGATGACTTTATTTCAGGTACAAAGTACAGTGGATGGATGGTGTATATAATAGGTTTTGTAACCACTACTCTGTTGCACATCTGTATGTGACACCACTTTCCACAGAATAAAAACACTTTAGTCATGATATTGTGGGGCCCTCTACATGTGAAGTCCAGAGATGAAAAACTGGTCTTGCTGCAGTCCAAGGCAAAACACTTGAGAACTCCAGCAAGGCCAGGAATTTGCCCCAGGAGCTGCAGCAGCAGATGCCAAAACACAGCCATAAATTCTCTTAAATAAAAACCTTTCCATATATAAGATCATATCTTTCCAGGTCTCCATCTCAGTGCTAGAACCTGATCTTTGCTCCCTCTGAGCACATCAGTAGGATACAGCTCCCGATTTCAATGTGGGCAGCTGCCATGTTGGCCACTGCCAGGGTAGTTCCCAGGGAAAGTTCCACCTCAACTGGGATGAGGAAAGACATCAACAGGCTGATGGCAAGAGGAAACTGGGAAACTGCTCAATTTTGCCTGTGTTTTTTGAGCCAAAGAACATGAGAGCTCAGACGGAGGCGCCCTGACAGGAACACCATTAGATAATGTACCAGGTGGCTCCATAACCAGCTTGGGAGCTGTTACATCCCCCGACACGCACACTGCAATGGAGTACACACTGCAGGTTCATGTGTGACCATGTGTACGTACACACATGCCATAAACATGCACAGAAAATACGTATTATGGTCCCAGAGGAACTCTCTGCTTTCTTTGCATTCCTGACCTGCACTATTGATGGTAAGCCCAGGAGTGGAACCCGGAACCATATCAAGGACAACAGGAGCAAAACCTCGTGTCTAGTTTGTGCTATGCCAAGAGAAAATAAGCCAAAGACATTGGACTCCGGAGAGTTTCAGAGAAGCCTTTGCAGGGGATTCACCCATGAAATGTCAGGGAAGGACTGTTCACCTCCCAGCTCCCCAGCAGCAGAAGTCTCTCACTTGCTGCCCACTTATTCACCCTATTTGTTATGGACCAGAGATATCCACGAAGGCCAAGCAGAGCTCACAGGTACCGGTGGGGACATCCATGGCCTCTGTCCCCCACCTCAAATACCATCTTCTGCTTTGAGCAATGCTGGGCTAAAAAACCCGTATTTCTAAAAACTACAAAGGGGTGCTGGGTGGAGATCCTACCATCATTGTTCGTGTCCATCTGTCTGAATATCTTGTCTGTTCGCTTCTCGGGAGTAGATTCGTCTTCCGGCATTTTCATTACTGATGACACCATTTTGTAGATTGCCTGAGTATTAAAAAAAAAAAAAAAAGAAAGATACAGGGAAAACATGAACAAAATGATAAAGCAGCAGTACTCAGAAAAAGCATTTAAGCCTGTAGCAATAAAAAAGGCAGCTGACCCTGGCAGGCAGCTGTGGGACTTTATAAACCAAAACAAACAGGAATTTCTGGATGCAGTTTCTTATTTTTGTTTCCAGCACTCATTCGCACTTCAAAGGAAGCTTCTACACTACTGGGTCAGCTTTACTGAAAGTCAGGGTCTAGATTAATGTACGAGCAGGACTGAGCTAAAATACAGGAGATGACAGTGTGTAATTTCTGTTTTCCACAGCTAAGCTAAGCCATTGCCTCTTCAATTGGCTCGTATCGTACACTCATTTAGGCGTGCATGTGCGGGGTGTCGTATGATTACATGTGCCTATTAGCGCATAGGAGTGAGGATGTTTTTCCTTGTGGAGGTTTAAGGAAAAGCATTTTCACACTTAGAAAAATGCAAATAAAGATAAGATCTCTTTAGGACATCTGCAGCCTCAGCCTGCCTCCTAAATTATCCCCACTCAGCCACCAGGACCAGCCACCAGGGCACTGGATGGATGGATTATGTGCTTCCCAGTGCTCCTTGCAGTACACTGGCAACATCTCTTAGCTGTAGAGTGGATGGTAAGCATGTCCCCTGCCCCAGCTACCTGGCCCCAGCCTTCGAGGGATGAAGACACGCTGCAGCCTTTCACTCAGATTACATGTTGACTCAAATTTGAAGATTCAAAGTAGTAATTTTGAAACTAATCAGGTCAGTGTAATTTGTATTTAGGGTTTTTTGATCCCATCAACACCCCACCATGAAATCCCCAGGGAGAGCTGCAAGATTTTGGCTGCAGGCCAGTTGCAAAGCACCCTGTTCATCTCTCAGGCTCTTTCCTTATTTGCCGCAGCTGGCAATGTCCTTTTGGGACCATGGGCTCAGGAGCCTCCCTGGGGCAGTCACTACTGCCACAGGAGGGAGGCCAGCTCAGCACATCAGACATCTCCAGCTCCAGATGTCTCAGAGCAAAGAGGTTACAACAACAGGAAAAAAGTACAAAAGAGACAATGCCTCACCTGCACTATTTCTAGCATTTCCCCACGGCTGATATATCCATTGCCGTCCAGGTCATACATACTAAATGCCCACTTCAGCTTCTGTTCCAGCTTGCCCCGAGAGGTGACGCTCAGGGCAATGATGAATTCCCTAAAGTCAATTGTCCCATCGCCGTTGGTGTCAAAGGTGCGGAAGACGTGCTCTGCAAACTTTGAAGCGTCGCCATAGGGGAAAAAATTCGCATATATTTTTTTGAACTCTTCCACAGTCAAATGGCCCGTTGGGCAATCTTTTAGGAAGCCCTTGTACCACTCCTGCAGCTCGTGGTCTGTGAACTCAGTGTTCTCGCGCAGGTCCTGGAGCACCTCAGGGCGCAACTTGCTGTTCTGCTTCCCCATCCTCTTCTGGATCCGGGTTCAGTGGCTGCAAAGTGAGAAGAGAGCATCTGCCTGAGCTCTGGCCCCACTCAGCGAAGAGGAGCCGGGGGGCAGGCAGAGCACTGCGGAAAATGCAGACCCTGCATGGGGCAAGGAGCAAGAGGAGAAAAAAGATGCTACAAATCACTAGGAAAATATCTCTATTTCATCTGACCTCTTCCTCTTCTTTAGGCTCCCTCTGTTACTAGTTTGTCACTGAAGGACAAAGTGAGGCCATTTGGGAGGGACCGTTTGGGAAATATGAATCCTCATTATCAATCCTTATTATCTGGGAAATAATAATCCTCATTATTTTATTTCTGTGCTGCAGTCCCACTCCTCTATCATACAGTTTGCCACACCCAGGTTTGGATCCCAACTCCTGACCCATGCTGACAGACTGATCTGCTGCGATGACCAAGCAGGAGCAGGCAGGGACAGCAGCAGCAGTTAAAAGTAAAATCCATATTTTCAAAAGTGAAAGCAAGTGGGAGTAAAGTGAGCAGCAGGAAGGGCAGGCAGCTCTGTGTCAGACATTCACATCAGCTGGATGTTCTTTGAAACCTGTCAGCTCATGGATTACGCCCTCGATCCCTGCTTCCCTTGCCCCACGGCAGCCTCCTGGGCTGGTGGGGCTGGGGCTGTTTGCTTGCATAACCACAGGGATCACAGGAGGGTACAGCAAGGCCTAGCTCAGAACAGCTCTCCCTCAACAGCATCACCCTGAAAGACCTCTGCCTCTTTTCTCAACCATGGAGAGAGCACGAGCAGATGGGATGCTCTGACAGCAGCACCGGCACAAGGGGCTTCAACAACCTTTTCAGCAGATTGCAGTCCTCTGCTTCCCCAGACAAGCAGAGAAAGGGGCTTTGTAAAAATACGATGTTGGGCAACACAACTGCTTCTAGGTTTATTTGGTTTATACTTTCATACAAGCTTATTTAGTAAGTTCAATATCCCCCAACATGGGCAAAAGCATGGGCATGAACATTTTAAACCCAGCATTTTATCAGGATGTCAGGAGGGAGCTGGGTTTGTCCCCTCCCTTCAGAGTGCCCATGATGCATGGTTGACTGGGCAGGTGAGACTGGACTGGAAGCTTTCCAGCAACAGGAAAGCTCCAACAAAATGAAAGATGGTCAATCTGCACTTAGAAACAACAGGAAAAAACAAACCCATGATTTTATCCTTTTCAAGCCTTTCACAGCTTCCCAACAATATGAAACCAAGCTGTCAAACAAGAGTTTGAGCTGCACCTCATTCCTCAGACTTAAAAAGTTTATTCACAAACTTTGCACTACGTTACATCCAAACCCCTGTGACTGGTCCACCATAAATGACATTTCTCTGCACAGCCTGTTACATGTCTGTCGGGCTCACTCACAGCCGGTGCAGAAGGAAGGTTAATAACAGCCTAACACCAGATGGCTACTCAGAAACTGTAAGACCTGAGCAACAAAGTGTGCAGAGACCAGGAAAAATGTAACAGGGGCTAAGTACTTTCCAGAGATTAAAAATCCCAAGCATGCATAAGAACCTAAAAACAAAAAAAAAAAAGTTAAAGGTCAGCAAAACCTAAGTTGTTCTCCATCAGAGAGATTTTCAGCAGCTGAATTTAAGCTTGTTTTATTTGTATTCTACTTAGCCTCTGCATCGCCTCAGCAATGTAAAAAATCCACATCCTGCTCTGTGGCTTAATGCTCATAGACAAAAACCAGCCAGCTGCTCATTAGTTCAATGCACTGGGCTTAATGGAAAACTGTATTATCATTAGCACTTCTGTTTTCTAGAAAAGCTGCCAATATTTTAGCTCCAAAGGTTTATTTTTGTCCATTATATTCCAGAGGGTTTTCTCGCCCCCGACATACCTCTGTTTGGTCCCAACATGCAGGGATGCTACAGCTCCCAGTTCCCGCCAGCATCACCCCTAGGAGAGCACTGGGCTGCCCTCCAGTTAAACAACTAACTCCCAGCTGCTCCCACTGCCTTTCCATCTTTGAATCTCCCTTTCTCCAGATATTCATCCTTGCAGTGCCAAGGGCAGAAAACACAATATTCTACTCTGCCGCAGTCAATTTGCAGAAAACAGTGGCTCAGAGCAGATAATGGATTGACCGTGGTCCTTTTTTAAGGGCAGAAATTATAACACTATGTTTCTGTCCCTGGGCGAGGAGGTGCCTTCAGGTCCCGTCCTTCAGTGAATTCCTTTACTTCCTGATGCCTGGGTGCTTTGTAAGATCGACTATGCTGTTCAAAAGCAGATCCTGCCTTGCTGGCTGTTGTCTTGGAGTTGCCTGGGCTTTGATGCAGCCCTGGGTAAAGGGCATGAGGAGTAACAGAGTCTGCTTAATGTGGGAGATGGACTATAAGCAGAAATAAACTTAGCTTTAACCATGCACAGGATTGGGGGACACATAGTAAAACCCCCAACTGGCACTTAAAAGAGGTTTGAAAAGGTCTCATACCATTTCTCCCTGTTTCTATAATACCTTTATTATTCCTGTTCTATTAAAAAAGAGGCCTCTAGACAACAGAGAGCTAAGATATGATTCTGTGATGTTAAGTTCATTTCACTATTTCTACTAGCACTGAGATACATCCTATTATTTGGATGGATGCTCATTTAATATCAGCTACAAAAGCTTCATATTCAAGTAGTCTTTGCATTCAACAAATTACATGTTATTTCAACCCTTCTTCCTCTTTTACATTGTTTTATATCAGAAAAGTGCAATGCTCTGAACACAATCCCTTTTTGCACATGAGCTTTCTGAAAGGCTTCATGTTTTCAGTCCAAATGTAACCCTGCAGTTGTTGTAACCAATTTGTTACAAATAATTAAATAACCAACACTAACATTAATTCATTAAAGCATATCTAAAAAAACCAGCTTTGATGTGAATTGTGTTGCAGGTAGCTCCTCCAAAATGAAATGCCTAAATATCTCATTAATCATGACAGCAATTCCTGCTGCTGGCATCCAACTGACATTTCATTCAATTGCTATAAAATGCTTTCATCAAATCACTTTCCAGAGGCTCAGCTGCTGGTTTAGCCACAAGACCACTTGGAGGATGGCTGCTAATGGAAATCACAGGGAGCAACTCTAGGATGCTCAGGTCAGTCCTGTGATTAGGGCTGGGGCATTTTTTTTAATAAGCCTGTACTAGTCAAACCACTCACTGCAGTGGGTGTAGAAGGCAAGGGAGGAGACATCCTTTCATCCAGGGTTGCCTGTGGCATTCAGTAGAGACCTAACTCCAACATGCCTGTCCCTCATTTCCCATCACATCTTGGTGATATCCAGGGAAGTAACGTCACATACATTGCAACGAAGTCCATCCCTGCTTAGCTTGACGAGCAAAAGCCCTCAGAGCATCTGGCATTATCATGGCACTAAAAAATTATCACAGGGACGCCCTGTGATAATAAGGAAAAGCCTGGAAGTATAACTGCAGACTAGTAGACTTTACAAACATATTGTTGCTCATAAAAGTGATGTTTGATCATAAAAGGCTCAAATAGGGGAAATGCAGATGCATTTTTGTTCCAGTTTACACCAAAATTTTTGTTACAATTATGTGGTGCTGCTGCCTCCCTGCATAAGCTACATTCAGCCAGCCTAGAAAGCCAGATGCCGCAGAACTCCCACCTGAACCTTTATATCCTCCCTCCTTCTAGGCTCACCAAAAAAACCCCCCAATTATCTCATGACAAAAGCCTAGCAATGAGGAAAAAAGGACTTTTACTGAGACCAAGATGCAGGGCACTTATGCAGCACTACGGTAAGTAACCACAGCTAAGTCTGAACAGCTAAAGTAGCAATTCTGTGTTTTTACCAATAGATGGACTGCTTGTCAGCATCCACACACTGAAGTATTTAAAATACTTGTAGCAAAGCACAGTGCATCCTTCATTTACATGAACTCTCCAGTCTCCTGCTGTAGGTGGAAGCTTTCTCCATGCACATAACCCAATAAGCCACAGACCAATCCAGCTTTTTCACGGCAAACCTCCTGAAGGCAAAACCCCCTTGAACTGAACACCTGATGGAATCCTCTTAGAACATCAGTTACGGCTGCAAAAGGAGGAATGATTCTTTAAAGCTTCACTTCTGTGTGCAACCCCCTTGGATACTGATGCGTTAATAAAAAGAGGAAAATTGAGGAAATGCCTGTGTGTAGTACATAGGTGCTCTCCAGCAGAGAAACATAATGCACAGAGAAACGGAATAAATACTCCTTACTTTATCTGAGCTATCTGCTTTGCAGGGGGAAATCTAGCACCATTTCTCTTGCAGTGCTCACTTATAAAACAGAACAAGCATGTCTGAGATCCATTATGGTCCTGTAGCTGTAGCGCAACTTTCATTTCAGTTGGTCTGAAATGAAAGGACCTTTTCCATACAGATGGAAGATTTTTTTATTAAAACACCTAAAGTATCAGATTCTTCACTGATCTGGGGTACAGGAGAACAGACAAAAAGATTTATTTAGCCCACAAGGGGCCTTGTGAGCATCATGTTAAGCAAAGCTTTGCTGGGAAAAAATAAAAAAACTTACTTCCTCGAGGAAGTATGAAGTTTCTATCCTTGCAGATACCAAAAACACATCTGGACATACTTCTGGGCAACCTGCTCTAGCTGATCCTGCCTGAGCAGGGGGGTTGGACTAGGCCATCTCAAGAGGTCCCAGCTGACCTCAGCATTCTGTGAAATAGCCTCAATATTCTTTTTCCTGCAGCCAGGTGAAGACAAGAGCCATGAGGAAGTCTGGCTTCACTGGGGCAATTCAGCAACTGTGGTGCCTTGTTCTGAAGCTGTTATTTTTTAAGTTTGATCCTTGTATTAAAAAAAAACCAAACCAACAAATGCAAAACCCCAAAGGCAGTTGAAATAAAAGCCTCAGTCACTGAAGATCTGGGCTGCCACACCTCATGAACACAACACCCTCAGGAAAAAATGTTTTGGGCCCTGGAAGCACCAGCACTCACCAATTCAGTCAGTGCACAGATGTATTTTAGAAAGACTCCATCTCTCATGGGCCTAGCTACATGAGGGAGATGGGTTGTCATGCACCCCAGTTAGCTAAGAAAAGATCATATAGGAAATAGACTGCAAAATTGAATTACAACGACATCCTCTGGGCCATGCTCTGCCCACAGCCATTCAATGGGTCTGATCTGAAGCGGGAGGAGAAATGTGCAATTACAGGGGCCTGGGACAGATAATGAACTCTGAAGCAAAGAGCAGATTTTGTTACATGTTTTAATGCCAGTATCCTAAGCAACCAGCATTGCAATAGAGAAGGCACAGGATATACAAACATGTTGCTATAGATATCTGCTCCTGCCTGGTAAACTCGTGAATTTCTTTCCTGCCCTGCGGCAAAAGCAGCACCAATGCTCACCAAAGGCCCTGCTTTGCCTTCCTAAGTTGTAGGTTCAGGGCCAAAACTAACACCTTTTGATAAAGTTTGAAGTACAACAAGAAATATTTCCACTTCTTGTAAAGTTAATAGTAAAAGCAGCAAGACAAAAGAGAAACCTCAATCAGTAACACTGCGAAAAAATCAAAGCCTGCAGGAACGCTGCAGGGTTTGAGATGCGAAAGACTGGCGCCAAGAGGAGCTGAAGTTCCTGCCTCTGCTGCCTTCAGGGAAACAGAAAGAGAAATGAAACCTGACAAGTGAAGAACAAACCATACTGAATAAATAAATTGTTTTTTAAAATTTTTCACTTTCAATGACCAATCATGCTTTTATTTAAATAAGTGACATTGCTTACTTGCAACTTATTTTCAAGTTAAATCCTCTTAAGAAGCTTATTAAATAGAGTGGGCAAAGGGGAAGGACCTGTATCACCCACATTTTCAGTTCCAGAAAACTCAGTAGCAGTATGCACACTGAATATCCTTCCGAAAGGCCCGGTGAATTGGTGACAGACCTCGAGCCACCACACTTTGTATGTTTATCCCTAAACACACACCCAGGAACTGTGTGCTCTTGAAAAACCGATTACAGATAACAGCATACCCCCTGCTCTCCAAAGAAAGCTACAATTACAAAGGCTCCAATCCTGCAAACAGCTATGTGAGAGAAATATTTCCAGGCGAACACATTAATTTAACAAAGTCAGCAGCAATGGCTGAAACTTAAGAAATTCACTTATAGGTCTCTGGATTGCTCATGTCTATTGAAGTTACTTTACTTGGGATTATATTCCTGATTTACAGAGAAAAAACAATTAGTGTCTGACATTGAGCATCGATGCAATTAACCTGAGACCTGTTTTATGTTTGCACGATCAGTATGTGGTACAGAGGCATTTGCAGCTGACAGCTGCAGCATCCTCTCAGCCACCACAACAAGCCCAGGCACGCTGGTGGCTGCTGTGCCCACTGACATTGGCCCTCATCACCAGGAGGTGAGAGTTTGCCATCCAGGGCATGGTTACAAATTCATTTGGAAGACACAAATGAACACAAAGCAACCCCAATACATTCACAAACTGTAGCTAATGAGTTAAAAATGGGACCTGAATTGGGACCAGAAAAGTGGCAGTTCCTCAGGGAGCTCTCTATAACATTCTCCAGCTCAGGGAGGAGAGCTTATTACTGTAAAGGGCAAATATTCCCAATGCAAAAGCACAGAAATATTTCAAGTAAATTAGGAAATTGGGTTAATTTGGGTGGGAGCAGACTGGGCAGCAATGCACCTTGTGATTGCAGACAGGAAAAGAACATCATGAGTGGATTTTCCTTCTCTCCTCCCTTTGCCCTTTCCTTTTTTTAAAACAAAACCAAGGAAGAAGCAGCCAGCCTTATTTTGTCTTCAGATGCTGTGCAAAGCTGGCAAGGCTTAAAAATAAAAAATCACAGTTTGTTTACAGAATATTACAGAGTAAGGAAAACATGTCAGCACAATGCCTTCGCACACAAGGTATTTTTCTGAGAAGGGTGGGTTGCATGAGAAAAAACCCACGTCGTGTTCTCTGAAGATACTATTGAGATAAAGCTGCAGGATAGGGAAAGTTGCCTGATGTGAACTGTGAAATCAGAGAGAACGTTGCAACCTTTTCGATAAAGGAAAGAAAAGCGAAAAAAACCCCACAGATCATTTTATTTTTAAATATAATTAAAACCACAGAATTAGAATGGTTGGGCTGTTTTGTCATTGGATTTTAAACATTTCATACAATACCTTCATTTAATGGATGAAGGTAAATCACAGACTAATTCTCTACAGAATAATCACAGCCCTGGGAGAAAGGAAGCTGAATTAAATTCACAAGAATTAACCAAAACATAGCAGTACCAAGACCCAGCAAACGGCACCTGAGGGAACCCCATAACATCAGAGCCATTCACATGGACAACCTAGAGAGTTTGGGGACAATGACACATGCTAAAGAGATAGTGACAGATGATAATCAGCCCTCACTGTTAATGATGCCTAAATGACAAAAAAATAAGAGATCTGACATCCTCTCCTTCCCCGGCTGGAGGTACTGTGCTGTGGTATGGAAGTTGGGAGAATCAAAGGGATTGCAGAGTAGCTAATTCGAAACAAGGAAGAGGGAAGAGAAGAGAGCTGGGTTTATTTTCAAAAAGTGGAAAGAAACTTTTTTTTTTTAAATGAGCATTATTTAGCAGAGGTATGCTTAGTAAAAAGATACTCAAAAATGTGGTTTTGAAGACACAGCAACCAGCTACCTCTAGGAAAAGTTCAACCAACAGTTATTTAGATGCTTAATAAAAAATATTGAAACACTGGGAGGAAAAAAAAATAAAAAAAATAGATTGAGTGTCGCTAACATTTTCATCCACCAAACGCACAGCTACTGCTAATGATTTCTACTACTACGCAATTTTTTGTTCCAAAAATCTCAAATCTGATCTAAAGGCATCCATTTATTTTATTAATCTAGCTTTCTAAATGAGCTTTTCTTTTTTGCCTCCCAGATCATCACTTTAAAATAGCACAAAAGCCACCTGATTAACTTCCTTGTAAAAATACACTCCACTAACCCAAAATTCCTCTTAAGACACTGTTCTCTTTCCCATTCAGTGGCCACCACTACCGATAGTAATCTAATTGTTTCATGCCTTTATTTTCCTGTTTGTTGAATGAAAAACATGCTGGAGCTAAAAATCTAAAAGCAAACCTAGAGTTTACGTTTTTTTGTTTTACTTGCAGAGGTGAAACCCCCACCATGAAATAAAACCTCTGTAAAATAACTAGATGAGAACAGCATCCCACCTTAACAAAGGCAGCTGGTTCTGCTGGGTGCCGTAATCCAAGCAGCGGAAGACTAAATCTTCCGCTGGTAGGAATCAGCCCAAGCTCTACACTAGCTGAGATTGTTACTCAAGTCGGTGCAGGTGACTGTATTTAATTCATTTTTAAAATCAAGGAGTCAAAAGCGCAGAGACTACTACCATGTGCAGAAAAGCTATGTGCCCAATACATGTTTTGGACATGAGCATCCCACAAGAAACATAATATGAGGTTTGTGCTCAGGGTAGTATCAGGACAACCACGACCCTTCACACCTTGATGATGAAACACCAAACACCTCATACAGAATTCTAGCAAAATCTACACTGGGATGTGGACATCCACCTAGGACAAACTCCTGCTGTCCTCCTGGGATGGTAAGGTCTGCCCACACAAAGGTACACCTGGGCTAGTGGCTACCTAAGGGCAACAAGTGCAAGGGCACACATGAATGTTCACCCACGGCCGTGCCTCAATGGTGTGAACTCCAGACCTGATTTTCATGGTGATGAGCAGGGCGCTGGCATCCCTATTAAGTGGATCCTGAACACAAAGTGCCATTTTCCGTGCCTGTTGCAGAGAGGAGAAGGATTTCTTTGCTTGACCAGCA
Source organism: Dromococcyx pavoninus (assembly GCA_033558185.1). Taxonomy (NCBI): domain Eukaryota; kingdom Metazoa; phylum Chordata; class Aves; order Cuculiformes; family Neomorphidae; genus Dromococcyx; species Dromococcyx pavoninus. The sequence goes on from JAUMJL010000212.1 coordinate 4,970,651, forward strand.
ATGATATTAGAGACTGTCTCTCCGGCCATGCATGATATATCCTGGGATATCTCCAGGAAAAAAAGGAGACATCGGATTATTTTGTGACAAGTTTCTACAAAAGCAGTACAGAAAGGGACAACACCCCTTTGCTGAGCTGTCAGTGACTGAACTCTCCCAGCATCTGAGTCCATGGCAAGCATCGCGTTATGCAGCAGCACAGCAGGACGCCTTCAGTCCCAGCCCATGTGCTAAGGAATTGCAACCTGCATTAATCCTGAACACTTGACAGTATGATTTCCTTTCAAATGTGTTCACTATAGATTATGCAGAAGAGTAGTATGATTGTGTAAACGGAGTGATCCGTATCAGAGGAGACAGTTGTGACCCCTGATCCAGGCACAGAATGACATTTTTAGGGGCACTAAGTGCAGCCCTGTGAAAATCCTTTTTCTCCTCTGGTTTTTCTGCACAGCATTCAACACTCAAATGCAAACCACCTCAGAAGGAAACCATACAATCCACACTCAAGACATCACTTTTTTCATTAACCTCTATAACAGCGCTCCACCCCTAGCAATATCCACACCAAATGTGTTTTTCTAAGTGCTGTGGGTGAGGGCTGCCTGGAGCTGAGTCTCTATCAGCAGTCTGGCTAAGACAGCAAATGGCAAATCAAATCACACTGAATTCTATATATCTAAGTGATACCAGTAGAGCCCAAATGAGTGTTCTTCCCTAACTGGGTATGGTAACAGGAAGGGATGCAATGGGTTTGAAGCAGGAAGTACCCCAACAGATGTGGGATGAGTCCACTTCCACTACAGACCACATGTGGGGCACATCCTATCTCACCACCTCAATGGCGCAACAATGAAGGTCTTGACAGGAAAAACAGGAAATGAGCATTTTCTCTCAACAGCGATGCTGAAGATGGGCAGTCATATGGGAAGAAGGAGATGAGGGAGCAATCCCACTCCTGATACCACCTTAAGGTATCTCTTTCAGATAGCACTATCTTCACGAACTATATTTTAGCAAAGGCAAAAAAAAAGAGCACGTAATCAATAAGGTTAAAAACTTGGGGTAAAAACTTTTCTGTCCATGGTTCTTCTGGGTTCAGCCACACCAGGATACTGACCTCAGCCACTTTTTGATCTTTTCACTTACTGCTCTGGCCTCTGAATAGACCCTAAGCTATTCCTGATATCAACTACTAGTTAGCTCCACTTCTAACAGGGCTACAGAAAATTTTACTAAATCCAACAGTTTCATCAACTTGAACATTTTTCACAAACCAAGATCCACGGCAGCCACTAGACTGTTATTTTTTTAAATCTCCCTTTCCCAGGATTACATATATATTCTCCTGTCATGTTTTGTGACTTTTCTGCCTGAGGGAGAAGGCATCCTGTGTGAGAAACCATGTCCACAAGACCTTTCTGTAAGTGCAACATTCGTGTAACATCAACACAATAATTTATCATTTATTTTTTCCTCTTGAGAGGAACAGGAAAAAAATGTTTAAAAGACACAGTGGTGGTTCAAAGGAGAGGTATGCTGGTGGAGGGGGGTGCATCAACTGAAAGTTTCCAAAGAAATGCCTTCTCCTGGGGTATGCAGAAATCTTTCAGCACACAACAGTGAGGACGCTTCCTTTTGCCTTGAAGTCTGCTAACAGCTTTTTGTTGGAAGTACGTACATTAAGAAGGGAAGGCCAATGAACGTATCACCTTCAGGGTGAGGAGACTCAGCTCCAAAACTGATGTAGATGCTTGGGAGTTACACTGGAGTTCCTTCCAGATGAAGGTGAAGCTTCTTCTGCTCAGCTGAAGGCAGTCTGGACCATGGAGGCATCAGACAGATCCTCCATCTAACATTCTGCCCTGACTGAGCCTTTTGTTCAGTCTATTCTCCCTTCCTGCTGCTGGACTTTCCTGAGACATACCCAGCACAATAGAAATAGTTCCAAATTTCCGGCCCCGTGCTCTGAAGAGAGTAGGCAGTACCTTAAAAGAATTCCAGGCCCTCACATTCTTGTGGTTAATTTTTTTTTTTAGTTTCTTGACCCTCTGTTGCAGAGATCCTGACTTGTCAGACTTAATCTTGAGACCTCCCTTAAGTTTCGCAATTAAAACACAGCAGCAAGCATCAATCACGCTCCCTGAGGAAGGCCAATCCCTGTACTTCCTTTCTGCAGCACCAACATTTCCAGCTGCAGGAGGGGTGGTGGGGCAGGGCAGACAAACGGGTGTTTGTATATACCGTAGCCCAGCCCAGGATAGTGCTTTTTGGCATTTTAGTGCTGAAACCTTCTGTTTTGGAAAAGGAGAGGAGTCACAGCTGAGGATGACCCTATTGAACAACGGTGCACCACCCTGGCATACTGGATTTTGGAGCAACTCCAAGCAGGGTGGGACTGTAAGGAAGTAGACAAAAGCTTTGGATAGAGATCTACAGGGAGGAAGCACTTCCCACTTCCTATATTCAACAGAAAGGACAAGGGCTTTAAATAACCCTTCTCCTGAAGACCACAAGGGTTGCTGCTGGAAGTAAGTCCTATCTGGTTGGGAATGAGCTGAAGGCTGCCGTGGGTCTCCCATGCAGTTGCCCCACTGCAGCTCCCACCATGTTGGTGGGAAGGGGAAGACTGGATTGCCCACAATTCCATTGTGACAGGCACCATGCAGATAAAAAAGCCTGTGGAAAGCCCATGACAGGGCTCTAAGCTCCCCCAGCAAAGGTGCAAAGCCAGACTTGCCCTTCGAGAACATCCTTTGCTGAAAAAGGAAAAGTAAGAAGTTACACTTTACAATGCCACCTGGACATCATGCTAGTTCTCAGCCCCACTTACTTTTTAGCCCTTCCTCTTACAGGCTGCAGCAGGCCCTTTATTCTGACAGATAGAGATACTCAACTTGTTCCATACATCCCCCCCCAGATTCTTCCCTCCTTGCCCATCTCTGCAGCTGCAGTGGACCTTACGTCCCTGTCCCTCTCCTGCCTCTTGCATGGTCCCATGTGTGGGCCATGAACAGCGCAGTCAAGACAACCTGTAGGCTGGACAACAGTACTTATGAGCAGCTAAGTGGCACTGACCAAAATATCCCCACTCCTAATGAATATCAATGGAATATTTTCTTTGCTTGGATGTAACAGAATCAGACTCTAAATACAGTAATACATATTTGCTGACCACCAAGATCTGTTCTCTGCACTGCACCGCAACGGTTATATTACCCACTGGTTTTAATGTATATATTCAGTTGTTCCCTTTCTTATTCTTTGACCTCTGCAACAGCCCAGAGGAGTAAGCTTGTTTGTCATTTTCCAACCCACCCTTAGTGTGCTGCAGCACCCATTGTCTATTAACCCAAGTGAAGAAGACGTGCTGTGCCAAAGTTGCTTAAATCTACATCTCAGATATTTTCAATGGGCTGGAAGATTTAATAACGGAAAATAAGGGAGAGTAGGAAGGAAACCACAGGTTTGGAAAATATCAGGCTAGACAGATTAAGAAGCAATGTAGAAAAAATACACTCAAAATCATATTCTCAAAACAAAAACAAAGATATAGGCAGGTTGGAAAGAACTGAATTGTGCACACATTTCTGCTACGGTCTCTGGAAAGAAATAGTATTGCTTTGAAATGAGATTGAATAAACAAACTTCACCTTCCTGGAGGAAAAAATTAGTTCACAAATGGCTTTGCACAAAGTAATTACCTACTGGCTTGGAACAGACGCCTGTGGTTTTGACCTGCCGAGATAGCCATCAAAATTATGCTTGGTCCAAAACTGTGAGAGATAAACTTATCAGCTCCTCACTGATTTTACAAGGGAGTGAAAGAGTCAAAACTATTTCTCTTAGCAATTATCTGCCAGGTTCTGTGTTCACTAGACAACAAAATGTGTTCAGTAAGTGCACTGTTATAGAACTCCCAAGGTATCTCTACTAATTCCTCTCATGGCAATATAGTGAGCACTTGACTGAGAAGGTGGCTTTGTTGGGCTGAAATTACACAAAGTGCAGTAAGAAACAGCCCATGGCAACACCAAATTCACAGCCAGGAGTTAAGAGGAGTGGACCTGCCCGAGTGTCAGCCTTGGAAAGGTGACATATTCACCAGGGACCTGCATTGAAGTGAAGATGCTGAGAGCCACTGTTCTTAACAAATTCAACTTGGCTATTATAGGTTATTTCTATTTTTCTTGTTGCTTCCAAGCCAGTTCTGTTACTCAGCTTTGTCCTAATGGCTTCCGTACAGAGCTATGCCAGGGTGTACCTGATATACTTTCATTTTAATGCAGTCAATACTCGTTATTTTCAATATTCTTAAGGATGAGCTGGTTCTCTTGGAAATACAGTTATGTTTAGGACCTCAAAATGCCACACAGATTCGTGTTTGGATGTTTATGTAAGAATTAGGGGAGCTCGCATCAAACAAGGGCTCATCTGTCACACCAGGGTATGAATGGCACTGGAAAGCCCTGGGTCTTTTCTCTCTTCTTGCTGAGACACAACGGACACTTGTGTATAATCCTGGGCAAGCAAGATAACTTCCCCTCTGCTATGCACACATATAGAGAGCAACCACTCCCACATCACCCTTGGTTTTCCTGGTTTAACTGACCAGGCTTTTCTCTCCCCTTCTCAGACACACATTTTGCTTCCTCCATGTTGTAGAAATCCTCCTTTACACTTAGTCCAGTGACAGCACCCCGACTCCTGAACATCAGGACCACACTGCACCACGTTAGATGGCGTCTCGCCTGCACCTGCACGGTGACACCAAGTTTCCTTATCTGCACTGGGAACTCATCCAAGAAAGGGATTTGTCTTTTCACCTTAGTGCTCTGGGTCAGTCTCTGTTCAGCTCTGCCCGGGCTCGTCTCCATGCTTTGAGATGAGCAGCTTCTTTCCACTTCAGAGGTATTTTCCTGCGTTTGGTGCCTTTACTGTGACTTCTGTCTCCAGGGTTACCCAGCTTTCAGAAACTGATCTTATATATTAATGACAAAGAGCAATGTCGTGGTATCAGACACCTGATCTATGCACTCCCAAATGTGGTGCTTCAAAACCAATCTGCTGAGAAGGTATAATGGAAGAGAACAGTGGAAAAAACATTAAGAAGTAAGTGATCCAACACATTTCTGGAGCATTGCCATATGTAAAACCTTGAGGTGCACATCACACAAGGATTTTCCAGTTGTCAGGCGACTGGAGAGGATTACTTCTACTGCCCATCCAGAGGGAGAGCAGGGAATAACAGTGTATTTGTTTTATAAACAAAACAGCAGGTTTACATAAAACCAGCCAAACAAATAAATCTAACCACAGCCTTAACTGGGTGAGACCACAATCACTATTTATTTGCGATTCAATAGGATCTATGTACTAGAAAAAATGTCCAGCAAGTGCAGCTTTTCATACACATGTATTTGTGTTTTATCCATAACAAGCTTTTTTTCCTTCTAAAGATCTTACACATCAGAGGAACAGCTGTAACAAACAGAAAGGCCATTAGACAGTTTGCTCTGAAAATAATAATAATAATAATAATAATAATAATAATAATAATAATAATAATAATAATAATAATAATAATAATAATAAATCTTCCTTTACTAGAACAGGGAAAAGTGGGACTGAAAATAACCCTGAATGCTATGAGCACGTTGCAGACCCCTTGGAGCATGAGGGGCCTCTGGATCAGCTATAGAGGCAGGGAAACTTCAGCAAACACATGCTCATGCACACTTACAGACACACGGTACTTGCAGCCAATGAGAGATTTGCCACTGAGAGAAGCACTTTTGGTTTTTTTTGACATCAAGAGAAGCATGCCCTTTGCTGCTTTACCCCCAGACGGGACAATGTTGGTGTGGCTCAACTCCTCCCCCTCACTCTAAGTGGTGCCTGCACTGGAGCAACATGTCAGAACCCTCTGCAAACCAGAAAAGTACCTTGGGTACTGCAAGACTGATCATTTGCCAAAACTTCAGTCTACGCCATAACGGCATTTGGAGGTACATTGGGGCACACAGGTAGTTTTGCTCAAGCACAAGCCTGTTCAGCTGGGTGCTTGCTCTGATGACCCATCACTTTTGACACAAGTTGTGAAAAAGCCTTAAACCCCTACATGTCTCGGCACGTCAGTTAATAAAACTGGTGCACGCATTAATCTCCAAGATCTATTTTTTCTACAATAAGTGAAGGTTTCTCAATCAAAACTGCTCTTTCCAGCAAGGAGGGAAGCTGCAGAAGCACATTTCTCCACGCTGCACTACAAAGCCACAGGAGCTGCCAGGAGCACCACAGGCAGAGCTTACAGAGCTCCTCAACAACAGAGCATCACTCTTTACCCACAAATAACCACGTTAAAACACTACAATGTCTTGACACTGATGTTGCAGCCAGTGTTTCCAAGCCTGTAGCTTTCCCATAGAAAACTATGGGACGCACATAATCCAGCCAGCATTTAACACAAGTAGCCTGGTTTCAGGCATCTATACAAATGGCAGGAGCTATCATTTCTCTGCTAAGAGCATATCCGAGGCTGGCACATGTTAAAAGTGGAAGCAGTGGAAGTGCACTGCTCCAGCTCTGCGATGACTACTGGTGACTGTCCCAACCCAAAAGCAGGTTGGAGGGCTCCTGCTGCCATGCAGAGAAGTGGCAGCTGAGATCTCGCTTCCACCGTGTCAGGCACCATGCAAGAAAAGCCTGTCATTGTGCCAAAAAGTGGATAATTTAAGTACAAAAGGCAGCTGTCAGGACTTCCCTGCCTTGCCAAGCAGCTGGCTGGGGAAACACATCTTGCTGCAGCAAGCATAACCCTGCATCAATAAAGCGGAGAATCCTTTCAAACCAGTCATGGACAGGTCCAAGAATAAGGGCTGGGGATAAAGAAGAGCTGCCTGATAAAAGGCAACACTTGGCAAGCCTAAAAAAAATACAGTTGCTTCCTCTCCTTCAAAAGGTTACGGACCTCATTCCTACCATTGCCTCCAGGCCCATAAAATGTCATTAAATTTACCCTGACTGAAAATATTAGATGCCTCATGTCTTAAATTTGAAGAACATTTTTTCTACTTAGACACAAGAATTTTGCTTACCTTCGTTAAGCAGTAGTGCCAACAGTTGTTCACATACAGTATAAATATCAGCTAAGAAACATTGCAGCCTTTGCCAGTAAACAAAAGCAAATTTTGGCATCAAATCTCACAGGAATAAACACAAAATGACTGAATGGTTTGGGTTGGAAGGGACCTTTACTTTAAAGGTCATGTAGTCCAACCACCCTGCCATGGGCACAGATACCTTTCACTAGACCAGCTTGCTCAGAGCCCCACCCAACCTGAACTTACCCACTTCTAGGGATGGAGCATCCACAACTTCTCTGGGCAGCCTCTTCCACTGCTTCAACACTCCCCCCAGTAAAAGATTTCTTCCTTATGTCCAATTTAAACCCACCCTCTTTCAGTCTAAAACCACAGTCCCTCGTCCTGTCACTACAGGCCCTGCTAAAAAGTCTCCCTCCATCTTTGCTTTAAGTCCCCTTTATATATTGAAAGGCCACGATAAGGTCTCCCCATAGCATTCTCTTCTCCAGGCTGAACAACCCCAACTCCCTCAGCCTTTCTCCATAGCAGAGGTGTTCCAGCCCTCTGATTATTTTCGTGGTCCTCCTCTAGACCCACTCCAACAGGCCCATATCTTTTCTTGTGCTGAGTGCTCTGGAGCTGGACTCCAAGTAGGGTCTCATCAGAGTGGAACAGAGGGGCAGAATTAACTCCCTCAACCTGCTGGCTACGTTTCTTGTGCAGCCCAGGATACAGTTGGCTTTTTCGCCTGAGAGCACACATTGTTGGCTCATGTCCAATATTTCATCCACCAGTATCCCCCAGCCTGTATTGATACTGGGGTTGCCTGATCGAGGTGCAGAACCTTGCAGTTGGTCTTGTTGAACTTCATGAGGTTCACACGCGCCTACTCCTCAAGCCAGCTGCAGTCTGCCTGGATGATATCCATTTCCCTCAAATATATCAACAGCACCCCTCAGCTTGGTATTATCTGCAAACTTGCTGAGAATCTCAATCCCACTATCTATAGTATTAATAAGTTAAAATATACAACACCACCTTGCGAGGAAAAGCCCAGATGGGGAATACCATACCAGACTGAGCAATCCCTGCAATCCTGGGACTGAAGAATGTAAGCACAGCTAAGCTGAACCACAACTTCTAGAAACTCCATTCCCATGCTTTATTTAATTTAATAAACTAAATCTCTAAGTGCCAAACTAAAGGCTCAAAGACAACTTATCCTAAACTGGCTGCTCAGATCAAACACCTGAGAGTTACTTTACTTCCTCCTGTTTATGTCCTACTAATCTCTACATTTCTCTCAGTCTGTTAAAGTAATTAAAAAAAAATCCATTCTTTCAGCTTCTGACCAGAGGAAGCATCAAGAGTTCACAAGCAAATGGGTTTTTTTTTAAATAGTATAGTTCTCATTTAAAAAAATACCAAATACTTTCAGTGAATAACTCCACTTAGTTTAGTATGAAACAGATATGCAAAATTAAACAGGCAAGAATGCAAACTGAGTGTCTCTAATTCGCAACGCTCCCAGCCTCACATAAGGAGTGACTTGGCTGGAAAGTTATTTATCGAAACACAGAGGCCAAGTGATGCACAAGTGCCGAAGACACACAGCAAGGAGAGCAGCGAGGGTAATGCATAAGTCAGTTATGCAAGTGGAGAAGCACAGGGCGAAAGGACAGGAGGACTCTGTGGGATGCACGGCTGCCAGCCTCGGAAAGCTCATAAAGAGCTTTGGCAGGAACCGTCTGCCCCACTGGTGATGTTGAAGCCAGGCTCCAACACCATTGGCTACAGGACCCCAAGTCCAGCACCTTGAGCAGCAAGGGAAAGCTCCCGACAGTCTGCTGCCGAGCTTTGTGCTTGCTGGGCACATGCGTGGAGCCTGCAGGGAGCTGGGGAAAACAACAAAAGGGCTTTGATGATTTCTCTGCCGTCTATTCTGGTTTTTAATGCTGATTTTTTTTTCTGGGTTTGCTACTAAAGTGCCCATGGACAATGAGACTATTGAGCATTTACTACAGCATGAGATTAGTTTGGGTTTCAGTTTCTGCTGAGCCAGCTCATTTGCTTCCACATTCTTACAGGAACAGATGCTAAACCGCAAATGGGCAATCATAATCATAAAAGTAGATTTTTCATATAACAGCGATTAAATTTATGCTTTTTCACAGCTTTAGCCAGAACCATTCAATAGCTTCCTCCTCTGTCTAATTACATTACATTAACAAGGCAAGGGTTACTACTCTCTTTAATAACAACAACAAAAAAACCTCATATACACACCTCAAAATATCGAAAACCCAACCGACCGACAACAGAACTGGCCAAACCGGCCAGATGAAAAGACATCCTAAGAGAAGCTAAATAGATAAATTACTGTAGTCTCCTCCCAAGCACTTTGCGTGACTGTGGTGCTGCTTTCAGACACTGAATTCAATTGCTGCACCAATTAGTCACAAAAGTTAAGGCGAATTAAAACCACCGGATACACTAAGGAGCATCCCTGCACTATAACCAGTTCTTTCCCCCACCAGAGGAAAACTAAGCAGATGAATAACCCGTAATTAATAAAAAACAGCTAGCCATTCCCAGGCTGCAACACCAGCAAGGAGGAGACAAAGGCAGCCCTTGTTAAACACTCATCCCTGCTGCTACCATTCGACTTAATGTAAGAGAATCTCCCCCACTAATACCCAATGGCTGCATTCCAGAGCATAGCCACAGCTGGCTGCAGAAGCTCCGTGGAATACAGGGCCACACAACAGACACAAAGCCACCAGGGCTTGGACTTTCTTAGCGGGGGGAAAAGGTGGAAAGAGACCCAGATCATGACTTTCATCAAAGCCTGGCTCTGCCACACCAGCCACATTTCCCTTTCCAGCCACGATTACTCCCTTCATGACTACTTGTGCAAAACTGCCTACTGCGTTCTGGAAGCTAAACTGCATCTGTCAACTTTATCCCTGCTCAGCAAAGCCCCAAGTAGAGCAAGGTGCTTCCATACGCAGCTCTGCTATTCAGATGCTTCACCAGCTAGATGGGCAGTCTGCAACCCCTCCAGGCACTTTTTGCAGTACCTTTTACATACAGACATAATATCAATCGTCCACAATATCAATCGTCCACTAATGTTCTTAAAATGCCAGATGCTTCTCTTCAGCTGCCGTAGTTGGGCAACCAACCGCTTGGCAAGCCCGTACCTCCCTGTGCCACTCTGCCAGCCCACTGCTGAACCTGCAAGTGTCATCTCTTCTGGGATGGGAGGAAAATGCATTAATACGGGTCAGAAAACTAAGATCCCAATGGGCCAAAGCCACTGATTCTCCAATCAGGTTTCTTCACTGTTGAGTGCAAATTCTTCCAGGAGGTTGCTAAACTTGTGAGAACTAACAAGCAGTGAAGTATAAATACGCAATGTAAATACACAGATGATATAGGTCATCTTGTATATTGTGGGTAGGACTAACGACAAGAAACCACTGATAAAACTTAGAAGGCCTTTTAGAGAAATCTTTCCAAATCATCAGCCTCTGGATTTGAGACAAGCAAAGCAGGTTCATGGAGGTAAAAACAAGGTTCATGTAGATTCACGGAGTAAAATGGATTTAGCTCACATGCAGAAGAAAGTAAAGGTCCTTGCTGGCAGCTCAGGCCAGAATCAGGCTCTGCAATATCTTCCTGACCACAAACTAGCAAAGTTTCAAGCTTGCTTGTAAAGAGCAGAGAAAACGATGCAACTTCTTATTGCATTCGTCAGTTCATTTTAGTGAAATGAACATTTCAATTGTCTGTGCATTCCCTGTGCAATATCATTAGGTTTTCTTAAAAGAAGAAAAGAGGCATCCTTAACGAAAAAATAAGCTCCCAGGCATCTCTTGATGAATACAGCTGCCCTGTGGTTTCAGTCAGCCACTGTCCTTCTCGCTTCACCTCTGCAGGTCTCCTAACACCAACTCAGCAAACCATCCCAGTATCACGCCACTCCTCCCTAGCCAGAGATCAAAGCCTCCCACGAGCCAGCACAGTTGCCATTCCACAGCACTCCAGTGGTTCTCGAGTCAAGTTTTGGTGCCAGTCCACCACTGTAATGCCACACTGCTGCACTGGCACAGGAGGCTGCCATTATATTTTCAATGGCTTCACTATTGCTCTGCTTGCTCACCCATTTCACTCAGAGATGCTTCTTCCACACTAAACCTCTGAACCACTCTCTACAATTTAGTTTAAAGCCAACCACCTCCCTCCTCATCAAAACTCATACGCTAGGGGCCAACAGAGGACCTACACACTCACACCACCATGCCACGTATATTCGCAGAGGGACTTCACACAGCCACCCTAGGCAGAATAGACACCCACGGGGTGCCTACGTACCGACCGATGTCAGCACGACTCCCCTCACGCCCAGTGAACAGCCGTCTGTGTGCCACCAGCCCCACTCCGCAGCCAGTTGCCCAAGTGGGTGCCAGCCATCCCCCACTCACCCCCTCACTTCACAGGTCCAGCTGCCCCAGGCTCAGGCAGGGGGTTCCCCGGGCCAGGCTGGCCGGCCCATTCCTCTGGCTGCTTTGTTGCAGCCTTGCATGAACCAGGAAGCAGCGGCAAGCCAGCAGTTTATTTTTAGTGCTTTTTTTTTTCCTCTTAAATACGAAGCAAAAACACGTGCACAAACCACACATTCACCCTCAGTCTGCCCAGTGACGAGTTTTAAGTTTTACATCCTTTCAACACTAAGAAATTCCTGGGCAATGGTGGAGAACAGACATCACTCTATGACCCTCAACATTTCCATTATCCACCTCAGCAGCCCCATTCTTGCACAAGCAAAATCAGAGTCTCTCAAACACTGAGTTCAGTCTCTCAAGTAGAGAAGCAGGCAAAGCCCAAAGAGAGCTCAGAAAGGAAATACGTGCTTAGCACTGCTAGAGCGTAAAAGCAGGCAGGTGGCTCTACTCTCACCTTTCTCCCCCTTTCACACCTCCCCAAATCCAACCCAGGCCTAGGACATTCAGGACCAACAACAGAAGATCCAGCTCACACTTCCAAAGCTTTGCTGCAGACATTTCAAAGAAAGAAGAGTTAGAATTGGATTATTTGTCTCTTCCCATTGGTTCAAACACAGTTTTGAATCCATACTAGCCAGGAGCTGTCTGTTGCTTCCCTTCTGCAGCTCCTCAGACAGCATTACTTACAGCACCTTTGGGTGTTTTGGTTAAACAAGATATAGGATCTCAAGAGATGCCTCAAACTTTAGTTTCAGAGGTACAAGCAGGCAGAAAGAGTGAAAGGTTTCCAAGCAGTTGATGCTTTTACAGTCTACATATCCTCAGGTTGAACTTTTGGAGCTAGGAAGAGACCACCTGTCTGGTCACCCACCATCCACTGTGAAAGTTTCTGGTACATCACTTAGCTTCCTTCAAAGGTAAAATAAAGATAAAAAGTTGAAAGATTCCCTGTTTTTCTGAAATGTGTCTATTGGAAATTCACAGAACTTTAAAAGAAGGGATGCACTAGGTCAGCGTAAACACATCTATACCTACAGCAGCAAGACTTTTGCATCAAAGAGAAGAAAAGCTTCTAGGAGAAATACATTTACACAACACCCAATTTTGTGCCCACAGCCTGATGTGGCTAACATGTTCAGGCTTTAATGGCAAAATTACCTGTTTCAACCTCTGTTCAAAGAGAAACGCCAGGCCAGCGGAGGGCCACTTAGACGTGAGCATTGTTAATATAGAAATGACTGTTCCAGAGCTCTGAAAACCCTAATTAATCACAGCACTGGTTTTATGAGTGATCACTTGCAAATGTCACACCAGGTTTGCACCACCCCAACACCAACAGCAATGCCTCATCCTAGGCAGAAAAATGCCCTCACTACCTGCTGGATACCACACTGCTTAGACAACAAGTGTAAGCCATCGATTTGACAAAAGCAAACTTGAAAGATAAAATTAATCTACTTGAAATCATTCAGAAGGCATCTGTCTCAGTTTTAGTATCTCGCTACTGATTTTTACCTCCAAGAATAGGAAAATTTGGTGCATGTGCCATTGTGCAGCAGCTCGGGGATGGACCTGACAGCTTCATGTGCTCCAAGACCTAAAGACACAAGCTTATCTCCACAAACAGCAATGAAAATGTGCTTGTGAATATAAAAAAGTGAAAACTAAGACAGGTGGGTGAATCCAATCACTTAGTAGTCCTCCACACTAGGATAAAAAGTAGATTCAATGAAGCCTTGCAGATACCTTAATTAATTAAAACAGCTTTGGAAAGGCTAGTAAATATTTTTGTGTGTTTTAAAAGTAGAGCTGACGTGGAACATCTTTTTCCCAGTCTAATCCAACAAATATGTGGTAAAACACAGGCTGGCTTTAGGACAGCAGATTACATTAGTTAACAATCACTCCTTGCTTCACTCTCGCTCAGCCCTCTTAGCCTGTCTCAACCAGCCAGACTGGGTTTTCAAAACAGGTCAATGTATTGGGGCACCCAGAGGGGACTGAGACGCTGACATGCTGTTCAGGCATGCTGCAGCCCAGATCCACCTCGACCAAGCAGCTGAACTCATCTTGTCAAAACAAGGTTAAAAATACACCTTTATTCTGTCCCTGAATGGAGCTTTGGCCTCTTTTGGGGATGCCAGGATGGAGATGTGAACGGCATTGATCTCTTGTCTGAAACAAACTCACCTTGTATGATGTTGGCAGCAGCATCCCAAACGTATCACCACAGAGAGCAAAGCTTTCCAGTCTCTGCTTGCCTTATTGCCAAACATTTTTCCCCACACTGTTAACAAAAATTTAAACCTTTTGTTGTAATTAAGAAAAAAGGGGACGATATTGGGGAAAAGAGCCCTAGGCTTTTGCTGTACCAGAGACATTTCACAAAAATATCACTGCAAGGCTGCAAATGTCATTAGACGCCTTGTCCCTGATTTTATACAGTGCCCATTCAACATACTCTGGCAACACACCAAGGTGCCTCATGCTAAGTTTAAATATCCCCTCACTTAAAACCTAGAAGGTTTTTTATGCAGAACAACGGGGAGGTGCATTTGCTTGGTGAAGCGGAAGCCTTATGCTGTGTCCCCCCTACTCTGAAGGATACCTGAATTTAAACCTACTTAACTAATGAACAGCACTCTACAAGGAGTAGCATATTTACTTGAAGGAAGCACCACAGTCAGCTACAATTCCCTATTCCCTTCATCTACAGAAACATCACCTTCCCCTTCCGGCTGCCCGAGGCTTTGCCGATGGGGCAATTAATTTGTGGCTGCTCCCTTCCTGCATGAGACCACCTGTAGTAAGGCTGTTCCTTCTCAGCTTATCAGCAGGGTGGGCACAGTGACCCACTGACACCCAGATCCCATATTTCGACTTGCAGAGAACAGCATCAGTGGGCTGAAACGGGCTGCCAACCCCCCAGGAGATGCTGGCACAGATCCCTTGCACCAAACATGGGCGAGTTCCCAAGGGAAAGGCATTTAATTGTCGAGATCTCTCCTTCCCAGACTCTAAAGAACCCTACAGACTTCTCCAGCAGCCTAATGGTTTGTGTTTATTGTTGCATCCTTCACTTTATAGGTCAACATATACCAGAAAGCTAGCAATTCTCAGCTAATCAGATTTCCATGCAGACTGACAAATGGTTCCCAATAAGAATATAAAAAAACCATAAAATCAACAGTCCCTATAATCAACTTGTTCCATGCAGAAAGCTTGCACGCTTTATTAACAAATTTGATTGCACTTTGCAGCAGCATTCTGGAAGGTCTTGTGGCTGGGGGGGGACCCCAGGCCAGCTGTTCTCACTGGTCTTTGCTGTTTGTGTTGTTTTAAAACTAAATCAGTGGCATTTTCTTGACATACTGTTAGTGTGCTCACCAAATGCCAAAACCTAAAATCAGACTGTGAACACATGCTTACAAAGGAGGTCCTCACTCCACCACTGGATTACCCTAGGCTGGAAACTTCTTAAAGGTGAGGCCTTCCTATGTACCTTGCCAGACACCAAAACAATGAACTGACATTGACGATGACGTGCATAAACTATTCCTCCCACTAAGACCAAGCACATCTCCTTGTTACCCTGCCCTTGCAGCTCTGTCATATTCAGTTCCTCCAAACCCCAGATCCTACACACTTTGCCCCAAAGTGTTTCGGAAAGCTCACTGATCATGGAAAGAGCTTGAGACATTTAATGACACCGCTGACATATATGTAGCATCTCTCCTCTTTCCCACCTCAGCGCTTGTGGTAATGGTGGGGCATCACACACTAACCAAACCACTAAACCAAGCGAGCCAGGAGAGGAGATGCTGTACAGGCAGAAAATCATGACCTCCTCCTCCATAATGGCCCTCTGATGGCCTTAGAAGATGACCAGGATTTCCAGCTAGTCACTCGGAGGTCTGGCACCCAAGCTGCTGAGCAGGTAAAAGGGATGGCGATTCTGCCAAGGTCCCTAATTAGGTGTGAAAGACAAACCTTGTGCACACAATACTCTTACTGCAGCTATAAGCAGCCCCCTCTGAACCAGAGTTATACACATTGTATTGCCACTCCTGACTTAATAGGATTTGCGAGGTAGCCTGAACCAGCTCTGGCTGCTGCAGGGCAGTCTCACCGAGCAATTTTCACATAATCTCCACACCATAGTGCTGCAAACTGGGGGAGGACAGGGATAATCCCATGTTTTCAGTGTTTTGGTCACACTAGCGCAGGAGGAGACCACAAGAAGCTCGTAAAAGGGTCTTAGCAAGTTTGCACATCCAGCACAATGGGGAGAAAATTTCCAGGGTGACCACTTTGATGCAACAAGCTTATTGCACGGATACATTACAGAAACTTCTGCTTCCACAGTGCCATTTCTTTCTCCTTTGTATTCATCCTTTTTACAGTGGTAGAGTAAGACAGAAAAAAATGGCCTAATAAAATATACATGATAATACCATTTATATAATTTCAAATAATTTCCCACCCTGCCTGAGTTCCTGTCTGTTAAGCTGAGATGCTGACCTGAGTAGTGTTAGCCAAATAATCTTTTACTGTATCATTTCTACCACATCACCTTTGTGATGTTTCACAGCCTGCTGGCGGTGCTAACAATCAGGTCCAGGTTATGCCTGGACCCTTTGACTATTTACAAAATGTAACCACTGCCCTCGGGCCCAGGGCGGGGCTGCGCTTCCAGGCTTGTGCCTACCTTCCCAAGCACAACCACAGCACCACTTCATCTCCACCATCTGCCTATGTGGACAGCCCCTACTGCCTCATAAAACATTCCAAAACCTGCCTGCTCATCTGCTCTGGGAGATATAAACTCAATACTGATACTTTCATCCCCAAAATGAAAAATTACCAAGGACTAGCTATATCAGAAGTGAGCAGCCAGTGTTTCCTGACTACACAGCCAGACAACCCGCCCTGCTCCACCATTGTAGGGGGTGAGCAACACCTGACTGAAAACAACATCCTGAAACCTTGGGACCTGAGCCACAGATCAGCAAGCAACACAACTTCACGTTGCACAGATGCAAAACAGAAAGATGTCCTCCGGTACTTTATCGCATCTTCCCCAGCATCATCACCTCACAGGCAACAAACTTGAGCAAGGAATAGAGTAGGACAGTTTCATACTGCGAATTCCCTATCAATCCCATCTTCCTTCACCTGCTGCATGACCATAAGCAACAAATGAACCAGGCAGGTCAACTGCAAAAGCTCATCCATGTGCTAAGTACTGCAGGTCACTGACCTGACTTGCTCAGGATGACCTCTCAAGCGTGCCTGTCACTCTGGGCACTCTACATCTCTGGGGCTTAGGGATGCAGTCTCTCCAAGCAGCACTTCTGGTGTTTTTCTGGGATGATGTTTGGCTAATGGGAGCACTGGGAATTTGTAACACAAGAAGAAGAAATAATAAAGTTGACCTCAAGCTGTTCAATAAACTCATTCTGAAACTGAAGTAGCAAAACCTTGATGCATCATTTTTTCCTACCAGTCTTAACTGTTACAGAAAATGCAGCATCGAAGAAAAGGGCTGGCTCATGAGCTAACCTTAGCCCTCTGCACCCCATCTGCTTCTTCAGTAGGTACTGCATGACACGGCAAAGACACGAATAGTGTTTGCATGGCTACCTACGAATATCAGGCAGAAGTGATTGTAAAGAGAAATGTAGTTTAAAATGTCATTTAAAAAATGGCTATAATACAATCACAAGTCACTCAATGCACTGGAGGCTAAACATTGCTAAGGAAAACTATGAGCATCCTCCTTGCAAATATCCTTATCTACCTGCAACAGTGAAAGATCCAGTACTTTAACAATATCGTTATTCAGCCCATGTACTAGACCAGAATAAGGTGATCGTTAAATAGTTTAAAACAAAGAAGCTACCAAAATTTAATAAGCTTCAACAAACAAAGTGAAATAGGGCTAAGAGGCTCTACCAGCTAAGCTTTGCATTTAGTCCCCTCTTAGGAAACCTATAGGACACAGAGGACAATTTGCTTCCATGCAGGATAGATGATGGACAGGTGACTTCTTCTGCAAAACCCATTTTCTTTATTCTGTACAAGTGGATAATTCAGCTCAAGGGGAAGGGAAAAAAAGCAGAAGGGGAGGTAAGGAAAATGCTTAAGTGTTAGAATAGGCAAACTACTGAGCTAGAAAATCTAGATTAAATTAAGTATTCCTGCAAATTTGTAATAGAGAAATGAATGGCTCCCATCTGGAAGCTCAGCAAATTAACTTGGATCCTGGTTAAGAAGACAGCACGAGAGCCTGCTTCCACAAATGTAAATATCCAGTGTGCTTTTGCAATCCAATCACAGGCTAAAAATATAAGACAACTCAGAGTGGAAATCTGATTTTGCTTCTACCCTCTTAATGGGAAATAAAACAATCGCCCTCTGTAGACATAGTAATCTGGACTCATTCTTCCTGCCCGAAAAGATGCTGCAAGAAAGCCTTTCAGCTCTATCCGACTGCAAGGCTACAGCTTGTGTTGGGGATCTCACTTTTCTCCATCATACTCCAGTCCTCCATCTCTTTTTCTATCCTGTGTCCCTGACTGTTCCACTGTACTGTCCTCAGCTCTCTCTTTACTTACACCACTTGGTTTGGTCCTTACTATTAAGGGTATTCTTGCTCCTTGTTCCCAAAGAGGTTTATCTTTGGCTTTCCAGTAAAAAATGAAGTGCTCTTGCTTTCAGTGTGCAGATGAACTCAACCACCGGCACCAACAAAGCTCAGGACTAAATTTAGCCCAGAAGAGGATAGTCTGTCTGCCAGTGAGAGATGTAGAGTAGGAAGGCAATTTGAAGCTCGAGTCTGTTTTAGATGCTTCCTGGTGATGCCTACCTCCCTCCAGGCTATAGAGAGAGCCTGGGGAGACCAAGCTCAGCCTCTGAGCATCATCCCTGGTGACTTTTTTCTAATGCTACAGAAGGAAGGCTAAGCCATTACAAGTTAATGTCATCCATATGGTTCAAGAACTGACACTACAAGGAAAAGTTTTAAAATGTTCAATCACCGGAAGGCACTAATGGAAAAAAGGAAGTCTCTCCATGGATGAGAGATGGACTTCTGTGATCACAGCTGGCACAGCCAAGAGTTTTAAACTAAAAACAAACAAAACAAACCTCTAGAGAGTGAATAATCTGGAAAATCAGTTAATTCCCACATCTGTTTTTAATAAACTGAAAGGGAGTTGGTAAACGTGAACAAAAAAGCACATATCATCCAAACTTAGGAGAGCAAACAGCATACTGACATCAACAGACAGATAGGATGGTAGATAACTAGCCAGAAATTCACAGATGATGACTAAGAAAAGAGATCAAGGATTAACACACTGATACTGGGAGCCAGGACAATGAAACTGAGAAGTCAGGAAGCAGAAGAAATTTATGAAGATGGTGGTCATGGCTTGCCTACAGTGCTTTAGGGCCCACACTTCCTAGGGGAAGGAGGGACAACAGCACAGGTAGTCCTACACCCTACAGAGTTTGCATGGGAGTGCAGTGTAGATTGCAAGGTCCACAGCAAGATAGAAGTGCTAACATGGCCCATCTTACTGTGTCCCAAAATATTCAACTGAAGAACCTACTATTAGTGTTAAGGCTGACCACAGATATTTCTGGAAGCAGCAGACATCAGTTGTAATCCTCCAGCTGCTGAACTAGAAAAGGATGATACTAATTTAGGCACTATAAGTAGATGTAAGTGCCCACAGAAAGTAACTCTAGAGGTTTAGGTAGAAGAATACTCTGAAATGAAACTTAGAAAATCATATTTTCAATTTCCCATAAGCTTTGAGGAAACAAAAGAACTCCGCATGCAAGTCATCCGGACTGAAGTGCTCATTTTTAAAAAACTTAGAATATCCCTATGGCAAAGATAGGAGAAGAAAAAAAAAAGAAGGGTTGGTACTTATAACCCCAAGAAAAGTGGGAAACATCTAGGGAATTATTGTCAACCTAAGTGGAGAAACAATCACCAAAAAAGGGATTTTAAGAGTAAGCAGAGAGTTGCAAGGAATGGAGAGGAAGGGCTCCTCAGCAAAGACAGCTGTGTCACGGAGGTCAGGAAGCAAAGGGGTAAAGAGAAATTGCCAAAGTCAAGCTGAATTAGATCATGCAAATAAAAATAAAGAGTAAAGATCAAAATGTTCTTCACTGATACAAAGTAAAAAAAAGGGGATAAAGAAAGCCACAGACTAGCAGCACTTGGCTGATGCATCTTAAAACAAAAGTATGAGAAGGGAGAGGAGCTTTTGCTGTAACCGCATCAGCACAATGAACAGTAGATGGAAAAATATAAATCCACAGCGCTGACAAAAAAACCCCAAACTATTAAACAGCTCATAACTTAAAACTGAAAGTGGGGCAGTTTCTAGGCTGGGAGGGAGGGGAATAACCTCTGAGCACAGCAAGCGCCCCAGAGGGGACCTGTTTGTTTGTTGGGGTCGGAAGTCTAATCTCCACTCGCCGCAACAGCTCAAGACCAGGCTTTACAATCAACATAGCACAGTAAAATCTGCTATTTCGAAACACAGTGACCACCTCCACCTCACAGAGAAACCTAAACAGGATGGAGAGTTTTGTGATGCATGAAGAAAATTATCTTAAAATAAGATTAAATGGGATTAATTGCCACCTGTAGGTCCATTCCTCAGCACTCACAGACAAGACCTACCTTGGTGCTCGCCTTCAGCATCTCTATACCCATTTTCTGACCTCAGAACGCCTTCAGCCCTCTCTGATCTCCTTTGGCAGGAGCTGCAGCACAGGCTCTTAAATTTGGAGGAGGAAAGGATGCTTGCTTTAAACACTGGATTTCAGATCCATTTTGGAACAGGTACCAAAGCTATCCCACTAAAACAATCCTATCTGCTGCTAGATGGGAGCATGTTTACCTCCTAAAAATTGGTGGCAAATCTGTTAAGACTAAAATCAAGCTTTACTCTGAATAACCTTAACATAAACACAGAAGTCTGCCTGGTGTTCACTCCTGACCTTTGGTGTCCTGACCAAAAGCAAACTGCATCATTTATAAGCATTGGCATGACTGTTTCTTCCTCCATGTGCAATTAAAAAAGGCAGTTTATTTACCTGAGAAAGTTAGGATTAAAAAAGCGTGCAATGTTAGCTGTTTTTCTAAACCTTCTTCTCCTCCAATGGAAGTGTCACTATCAAAGCACAGGGTTGTCTTTAGGTGATCAAAAAATATTCCCAACAAGGAGATGCAGTTCTTTCCCAGACCAACAAAAATTGCTTTTTAATAAGCCCTACCACTTGATGAGTGCTTCACTACCACACCATGGATGTGATTTGTAGCTCCATCAGACAATATTCAACCACATATGCAGACGTTGGCTTTGTGCCCGCGCTTTATTGAGAATTTAACTCAAAACCTGTGTGACAAAAGAATTGCCACCACACAAGCCAGAGCAGCAAACCAACCTATTATTGTCCAGAATTATTATAATAATCATACTGTTGAGCAGAACAACTTAAGGAAAGGCTAAGAAACTATATGAGTAAATTCATGACTTCAGCTTCAAGCTGGCTCAACTGGGTGTAAAACCAAATGTATCACTGCTATTCATATTAATGAGAAACAGCTTAACCTCTAACCAGAAGAGATACTCTGAGGACATCTCCTCAAACAAAAGGACAATTAAAGCTAGCACTAGTGCATAGGCAAGTCCATGGTATCCACAGACACCAGAGGATTTTTCTAAGTCGGTTGTCATGATGCAACGCGGTGCACAACATTACGACTTGTAGCTGTAAAAATGTTAAAAATGTACAAGTTTACAGAATGTATGAGGAAACAAACTGGAGTATTTTCTGCAGCCTTGCCTTTTCTGCCACAAATCATTGCATTTTAAAGTGTTTAGTCATCTTCCTAATTCAGCTAAAAACTCAGCTCCTTATCCAAGCACTGGGAAGTTCTCCCTCTGCACCACATAGCCGAAAGAGACCTTTTGAGAAGAAAACCAGTCTGTAAGCAGATGTTCCCAGCATAAGAACTATTCCAAACAGTAAGGTGACGGATGAATATTTTCACATGCTCTGCACATGATGCTACCAACCCACAAAGAGGAGCACTAGTGACCTCCCATAAACAGAAGCTCTCAAGCACCGTTATTCACCCAGATTAAGTATGCATCTAAGTGCATGAATAAATCCAACCAACCCCATGATAATTTAAGTATATGCCTCAAATGAAACACAAGAAAGAATATTCTTCTGCTCGGGGCAGACTTTAAACCTCTTTCATTACATGGTTTTCAGTGGGAGACAGAAGCACAGCACTGAGGCAAAGGCATTGACTGAAAGAGAATGGGGCTACAAATCACAATTTATCGTATTGTCAGTGTGTTATCTTTAAGCAAGTCTTGCAGGGAGAGAGGCTCAAAAATTATTTCAAAGATAGTACTTCTCTGGCTGTCTGCTAGCAGATTAATCGCTTAATGTCCACTTGGTAATAACCATAATGATTTTGGAAGACATTCATATTGCAAAATCGTAAGAACATATAGTAAGAGGGAGTCAAATCAAATCTAACCCTTCTTCATTTTACATTTGCTTTAGGCATGTTATCTCCAGTACAGAAAGAACCAACTTCAAGAAAAAAAAAAAATTATGTAGATTAAAGTTTATTGATTACCCAGAGAATGCCAGCCCAGCTATTTGAGGTCTCTCCGATGAGAAAGAAAGAGATGGTATTTACAGAAACTGCTTCTAATGAGAAAAACTTAAGGCAAACTTGAGATATCATTTTATATAGATTATAAACAAATGTTTGCTCTTTTGCTTTTACAATCACATTTCCCTTTAGAACTACAGTCCCTATGTGGTACCTTCCTCCAGAAACATCCATTGCTAGGCTAGGTTGGCTAAAGCTGGGTTACATTGCAGTACTATGGCCGAAGCATTTTAGGCCTCGTCTAAGCTCACTTTGCCAGGGACAGCCTTAAGTTTATCAGTTTAAGAAAAATCCTCCAACAACTGGTGTCACTGAGACTCTCTCTTTTTCCCCGGTGATTTGAACAGCACAGTTTTGCACAGAGCTCCATGATGGAGGAGTATTTTATTTCTTAAACAAACCCCAGTGTCCCAAGCAGGAAAGTTCACTTCAGAGAGGGTACTAAGCCCAAGGAAATAATTTTTCTTAAAAAAAAAAAAAACAAAATAAAAAAACCTCAAAAAGGTAAGATATGTTCCCAAGTCTCCTCCTGACTAGCCATTTCTGCTGAAGGTAATTACGCAGAAGTCTCCCTTGATAGCTGAGGACCTGAGCCAGAAGGACTTGGGGACAATGTGGGCTGCTGCTCCATCATGGAGCTTCACATGCTTTTCTGCAGACAAGAAGAAACTCCCTCCTGCAAACTTAATCCTCGTTACGTTCTCTGTGTTATAGCGTGATGCCAAGGATGTTGCAGCTCCAGCACTTGGGTAAGTAAGGAAACCCGACCACACAGCTGTTGCAGACTCTAACAGCCCTCAACTTTGTAGGTACTGGATTTGCCTTCATGAGATGTGACGTACCTGCAGTTCCTCCACTGTGAGAGAAAGGGAGCTAAAAAAAGCAAATAGAGGAGAAAACAACTATGCTTTAAAGAATCCTCTGAACTGAACTACAGCTGAGCTTGCACGCAAACAGATTTGGGTTTCATGGACAAGCAGCAATGATAGGAGAGGAATTAAGTAAACAGCCATTTGCCAAATATAACTTTCTAAAACAATTTGTCAGAAAATGGCAGCTTTGGTGGAGTGAAGCAATAGGATGGAACGGACATTCTCACAGCATCACATTTTTATTTAGAGAAGACAAATAAGAAAAAAATAAATACATCTTGCAGATGGCTTGTCTCCGAATGGCCCCGATAAAAGCCTCTGCGCCCTGACTTCAGGCCAGCCACATTCCATCTCCAACTGCACAGCCTGCAGAAGCATTAGCAGTAATTAAGAAAAGCTAACTGTAGGGATAAGCTAGACCTCTGTAAAAGAAATGTGCACTATGCTGACACAGATTTTCTTTTTTCTTCCACTTTTTGGTGGACTAACACAGAACGCTCCTTATAAAGACAATTTCCAAGCACTCCACAGTTTCACAGTTGTTCCTCCACCCTTGACTCACCAAATCCCAGATGAGACCCTCAGCATCACTTATTCCAGCAGCTCTCCAGGATGGCACCAAGGACTTCATGTGTAGCCATCATGCAGATACTGCTTTTCCAAATCACCGCACAAGTATCCAAAGCACAGCCCCTTGGAACTGGCTGCCATCTCACAAAAAGTGTTGAGAATCACCAATCTAGTCTGCTATCCCTTGATTCAAGAAATTTAAGAATTTCTGCATCCAGCCGCAACCCATTTGGCCTACCCCATATGTTTTCAGAAGATATGCAACCCTGACGTAAAAGCCTCCAGAGGATGGAGAACCCATCATAGCCTGAAACAATTTGCTCTAAATAGTGATGTTCTTCCACTGTTAAGCAGGTATATGGTGCACAGCTTTTGGGATAGAGGTGGGATAAGGGAATTTGATCATTTTGTGTCATCTCTCTCTTTACCATTTGTAGCTCAGTGCTCACTTGCGTGGCTCACTGAAAGATTAGTTGGCTCGTTCAGGCAGGCAAGGGTAGACCTTTAAGACGGTTAAGTGATTTGGGGCAGGATGATCATCTGTCTCTGCCCTGCCCACAGTTAACTGTTGCATAGCTGTTGTCTGTGCTAGGACTGAGCCCTACCCACACAGCAAGCAAAGCAGAGGAACTGAGCTCCTTCCAGCATGAGACAGAGCATTTCTCCTCCCTCAGCTTCCAGGATTTAAAGAAAGTTGTCACAAAGGGAGGCGATCCCATTAATGCTCTGGATCCTGCTCATTTCACCTAAAGTTCAGTGCCTCAAACAGCAGGGAAATTAAGCAACAAAGCCTTGCAGTAAGCTAATAAATAGTGTTGTGTACCTATTCTCAGATGGTTGTAAAGAGCATGACAAACTTGAACAGCAAATTTCTAAAATTAAATGGTTCTTGGTGTTAAAGGTCAGACATCTGTTCAAATGCTCATGCTATGGTTAATTTAATAATTCTTCTCTCCCTCTCCTCTCCTGCCTCAAGCATACTCCCCAGGAAGAAAACCTGGCTGAAGTCACTGCAGTTAGACAGCTCTTCTTGTCCACAAAGAACTTCCCACAGCAAACACATTTATGGTTATATAGACTATGGAAGCAAAGGAGAGAAGACAAGTGGTGGAAAGAGGCAGGTCTCACAGGACAGCTAAATGTTGCAGAGACTGCAGGTGATGTCCAGAAAAGAACTCAGGTTCTGAAAGCTGCACTCAATGACCCCAAAACAGCAGGAAGACCTCCAGCTCTCCAGCCCATCTGTCCCAACCTCTGCTCAGCCTTGCAGGGCTCCTAAAAAAACTAGAGAGCATCCAACTTTAATGTGTTGTCTCATGATGTGGAAGTCTTAAAAGTGAAATATTACTGTCCACAATTTCTAATGGAACCATTTGCTTTAAAAAAGTAATAGTTCTTAAAAATTTAAAAATTATTCTAGAGTTACTCAGCAAGCAAGTCTGAAACCAGGCTTACAGGGAAATAAGTGGGCTCTGAGCTGTATATGGTATGAAGAGAGATGATACAAAACAATCAAAGGATGCTGTTTGGCATCCTTTCACAGTCTAGGTTTATTATGTCCTTACTATTTCTTGTAATATATCCTTATTATGTCCTTATTATTTCTTGTAATAAAAAGCCAAGGGCTGGTGGGGAGGATGAGGGAGTGGAGAGAAGAAAAAAGATGAGGGGTGCTGATCAAGTTGAAGAACACAGGGGACAGAAAGAGAGACATAACTTGTTATTTTCAGGAAGAAACCAAGCCTAGGCAGGGGAAAGTAGAAGTTATTCAAGATGCGAAAGTAGGCAGCTCAGAATGGGTCGGCCTCCTGCAACCTCCAAATGCTCTTGCAATGCCTCTTCAAGGAAATGGTCAATACACTTCAGATCATGGGTAGCCCTTGTCTATTAGGATCTCCCTGCCATGAAGGAAAAGGCAATATACCTTTACACCTCCAGCTTTAGGCTGGGAGTAGTGCCTTCACAGGAGACACGGCAACACGCTGCTTTATTGTGTATCATTTTAAACCAGCAGGAGTTGGAACAGGTTTTGATGGAGGTATTTGGATAAAACTCTGTGTAACAGCTCTGCATTGTGCAGAACTACCTACTGGGTTAAATGCAGCAGAGTCTGGATGGAGAAAAGTGCCCTCACCCTTGTTTGGAAACTCATCTAGGAACAGGTGTGAACCCTTGGTATTGCAGGTGGCTTAATTCAGGGGAATAATAATGAATGAATTATCTGGAAACATTGCCATTCATTATTTTCTAAGAACTCTGGCTTAAAACCTAGCAAACACTTACCAGCCTGACCTTTGGGATGAATTTAAAAGCGCTGCGACAGCACCAAAACAAAATATTTTCCTGTTTTTTAAAAGTCAATAGGACCTGTATTATTAGAAGAATGGTAGCCTCAGGGAATCTGCTTCTCTGCCAAAACTGTTTAGGCAGCTGCCATTAGCTTAAAAGCCCATTTTTGTTTAATGACTGCAGTTTCATATTCTTCCAATGCCATGCATCATAACTGTCATCCCTAAACCTTAGACTTACGAAAGCATCCAGCAGCATTGTACTCAGAAGTCTGCTGACACTCCCATCATTAAAGTATATCTTGCAGGTTTTCACTTGCATTTAGGCATAACAAACCCTGGATTCTGTGTGGGTGCTGTCACAGAAGTGGATGTTGCTCCAACTCCCCTGGGGTGCCTGGATCTCCATCGTCACCACTGACAGAGGCATCTCACAGAGCATGGGATGCTGACAGCAGAAGCTTGACATGCAATGAGAAATAAAATCAAACTTGTATATTTGTTTAGCTAGAAACAGAATCACCCCCTTGCCATCACAGGAAGGATTTGGAAGGTATGGAGAGTAGGGTAAAGCCCACTCTTCTACTAAGTCACATTCTATCCAGGGAACAGAAAAAGCCTTTGGCTGGAAGGGAATGCAACCATAGAGCTGGTAGACAACTGGAAATGATAGCCTGCAAAACTAAATGCCTTTCCTTAGAGACCCAGCCTATATTTAAAAGCACATTGATTCAAGAGGACAACCTGAAGTAATTTCCTCTCTACAGAATCCAACATTTAGTATCTCCCTGCTTTGAAATGTCTTTTGTGCCTGCTGTCATTTCTCAATCCTCCACTCAGTTGCTATAAAAAAAACCAATCTTTATAACAGTGAATGGGGACTATTCAATCCTCTTAGCTGACTCTTCAAGTGAGGAGCAGAGTTTGTCAAATACATTTGGTCAAACTTAAAACAACAACAACAAAAAAAAAAACCCAAGCAAAACAAAAGCAAAAAGCTCTTTTCCTCAGATTCAAAATACTTAGAAAGCACATGCAAACTCAGGGAAGGTACTCCTAATATATTCTGAAAACAATATGCTGAAGGGTTTGAATCCCTAAGTTTCTATTTTCACACTCATATTAACATATCTATTGTGCTGCTTCTTACAGTCTTAAAATATTTCATCATAATTCACAAAGAAGGCATTTAATCCTAGAAGACTTTAAAAACGCTGCCTTAGTGATTTTAATAGCAATTATCAGAACAAGATCATTAACTATTCTGACATATAGGTAGTAACAGTACATACCAAACAACAAAAAATCATTTTTATCATTCTATCTTTAAGGATACATGCCTTAATAGTCATGTGCCACGAAACAGTTTTTTGATGGCAAATCCCTAAAATGAAATTTCCTCCCCAGATTACAAAACCTAACATTTTTCCTAAATTATTTTTTTCTGGCATTTCATTGAAGAAAATGTCAAAGTATACTTCCCCTGAAATTCAAAGAAGCCCAAATATTTTTTTTTGTGGAGTGAAAAATTCTGTAGACAAAGTTTTACTATAGCAGATACACTATATTTTGTGGCCACACTCCATTTGCTCATGAAATCACAGTCCAGACAATAAATTCTCACTCTCTAAGATGTAAGACAGCAAGCCAGCAAGCACCTAGAAAAGAAAATCTCTCCAACTCCTCAGGCACCAAAGCAGGAATGAAGATACCAGCTGGCATCTACAATCCAGCTCCTCTTCCACCTCCCTGATTGGGAAGAGAAGGGAAGGGTTCAGTTGGAAGGGACCTACAACAACAATCTAGTCCAACTGCAGATGCTGATGCTTCATCCCAGACAACAAGGATCTGATTGCCACATCTGCTTCCCCTGGAGATGCAATGTAGCTCTCTGGAAAGAAGCAATAAGGATTTTGATGGCTAAGAGACAAGATTTTTCCAGAAACCCAAGGGCAGTATTTATAAATGCCAAATGCTTAGGGAGAAGGAAACAAAACTGTCCATCTTAGCTCAAACCATTTTTGCTCACACAAAAACCAGCTTTCACCCCACCAACCCTGCCAATGCTCCACTAGGACTTCACCGAAATATCATCCAAGAGGAGTGAGGTATCTGGAACCAACAGCAGATGTAAATGCAACACTTGGTGGTGTCAGAGGGGTGAAAAAACAAACTAAAAAAAAAAAGCCCTAAATCAAGCCTCCTCAAACCAAACCATTAACAAAGAAATGGAGTCCAAGTCCCTGGACACAGCAGGAACATGGCAATGAAGCTGCAACAAAATGCTCAAATCTCTAAGTCTGCAAGAAGTTAGCTAATTTAATGGTTAACTTTGCCACTGAAACACTTAAATACAGCTAAAATGCACATTAAGCATAAAAAAAGGGTACAGTGAATGGGGGAGTGTTCTTTTTAAAACGACAAACACATTAAATACGTCAAAACTCTCAAAATAGGATGGGGTTTTCAGTCTTCATTTCAAGAAACCTTTTAATTAACATTCAGAAAATTTTCTCTACTTTCAAGCCTGGCTATTCTGAAACACAGCATGCATCCCACGACAAAATTATTCACATATTTTATTAAGGCAAAATTGGCAATTTACATTCATCTACTCTAAATAGTGTAACAGGGATCAGATTTCAGCAGCTGATTTCCATACCTAACTCAACAGCCCATGGTCAGCAGGGTATGGGACTGAAAGCATTTGCAAGAAGCCAGCTGCAGTGCTGCACCAGCAAACACACAGCATCTTCTCACTCCTTCCAATGGACATGCTGTGGTGCCCACACTATGGAGCATCCAGCCACTTCCACAGGCTTTTATTTCTATGTATGGTAGAAGTCAAGTAGTTATTGAAAGTTATTCTGCATTCTTGTTAACTAAAGAGCAAGCTGTAAGCACTCCCACCGTTAAATGTCTGTTTCATCTCAAATGAAAGCTAGAAGCAGATGGAAACGCTCACATTCTTTTGCAGGCTGAGGCCTCATGCGTCTCCACCACACGTATTCACACTCACACAAGTGGTGATCATGCTCAGGACAGCCATGGCTGCTCATAGTAGTGTTGCCACCAGGACCTTGGTGCCTTTGGGTGTCCCAAGCCAATCAATTAAGCAACTCGCCAGCCAGGCTGCCCTGGGATGCAGAGCCCAGGAGGATGCTCACAGAGACACGTGCATACTGCAGGGGCATGTGGAGCAGCTCTACCACTGCTCCTCCTCCTGTCAACCATTGCCTTCTCTTACAAAAGCCAACAAAGGTCAGGAAGACACACAGCAACTCCCCAAAAGAGACAATGCCGCATCTCCTGCTCTGGAGCAGCCCCCCCATCCCAGCAAGTCCTAGACGTGAGAAGTTTGGGGGTGCACTGCCCATCCATGGGTGATGTCCATCCTACTGCACTCGGTGGCTGCCCAGGTAATTCCAATGAGCATCCCCAAACCCCTTCACCCTCTTACACCAAAGTCCCCCGTTTACATCAAAGCTTCTCCCAGCAAGTACCAAGTCCCTGACCATAAGCCAAGTCACCTTCTTATTTTTTACTAAGCCCAGCCAATATAAGGGAAGCCACATGAAAATTAAAAATTTAGCAACTCATTGTAGAGGAAAGGGAGGAAAAAAAAGTGTTGAGCTCATGACAACCTTTGCAGCTCTTGCTATGGACAGGATTTGTACAGCCATGCTGATTTTTTACAAAAATAGTAAATCGTATTACCCCCATGCAGCAAGACCAAAGATTCACAATGATACCTTAATGCAGCTTAAACAAAAATAGCACTACCTGAGTCAATCTGAGGATGATAATGCTTTGTAATCCCACACTATTAGAGGATGAACTGTTGTATAGCAGTGAATCAACATGAGATACTTGCATTAGGAGACACTCCTTTTACAAGCTATATAGCAGCATCTATACAAAACACAGAAGGCAGGTGGTGTTTGCAGGAGGCATGGTACACAACGGGGAAAACGGCACTAAAACATCCAAACTCAGCACCCCACTATCTTCCGACTTGAAAATCTTGGCTAATAACTTACATTCTTAAAAGAAAAGCCTACTTTTAAATTTTCCCCATCAAGAGCTAAAAACTCATGAAAAAGTTTGAATTTTAAGAGTTCTTGAAAAGTGGACAATCCCGCAGTCTTCGTGTGCCCAGGCAGAAGATTCATTCATTCATAAAACCAAACATGGATGAACAGCAATGTTGTACACTCATTCTGTTGTTTTTCTTAATATCCTTCAATGAGCAAACAATGTATAAGGAAAGCAAATGCCCAATATAACATAGGAATATCTCATCAGTGAAAATAACGAAACCTTTTTATATTAAAAATATAGATGACAGACTCAAATATCAATTTTTAAAGGTGGTAGGGAAAAAAATGCAAGCTTTGATAAGTGACACATTATAATAAATTCTTCTTAATAAATTCTTTCTACTTTGTTACATAAGCCACTCACACGAGATACTTCATTTGCTATTGTGTTCCCCATTTGTTCTTTTTTAAGACACATTTTCCACTTAATTGCACTTCCCCCTTCTCCCCCCCACCCACTGTGGAATAGTTGTATGTATGGGAGACATCTGGCCCTCGCAGCTTCCTCCAGAGGGTTCTAGCAAACTGTTGGGAAAAGTAACAACACTGAAAGGTCTCCCTCTTCCCAACAGGATTTGAATCCTCAAACCAGGGAGATTTCCAAGGCTGTAGCACAGAGAATGCTCAGGGAAAGGTGAAAACAGCCTCAAATTCCAATTTGTCCTGCCCACTCCCTCCTCCTCTGCACTGGTACTCAGCCTGGCTTTGCTGCTGTTTTTTTTTTCCGCCCCACAAAGTCTGGATACTCACAGGGAGGGTGACCCTGCAGAACCCTGAAAATAAGGACACGGGTGGGCTCTGGGGAAGGCAAGGAGACCTTGGCAAGGACAGCAGAGGCAGAGCTGTCCCAGTAAACACCAGGACTCAGGGATGCAGACATCCCAGAGAGGGGGAATGTCCTAGCGATGGAGAAGGTCTCAGAGCCAGGCCACGGTAAAATGCCCGTGCCCACACTCCACGCACACAAGTATTTCCAAAAACATCCCAGCACCAACAGTAAAAGAATTCTCTGATTTCCATGTCAAGCCACAGACATCCTGAGGCACTTTCAGGACCACAGCCCTCCAGTATTCCCCCCTTCAAGAGAAGACACCTTTCATCAAAAAAAAAAAGACTGCACAGGTTTCAGTTCAGCTTGCAGTTTTAAAAATCAAAAGTTTCTCAAAGCCAGTTTGGTAGAACAGATCTGCCAGTCTTCAGCTGCAAAAAGTTTTACTTCACAACCCAAGTCCTGGATGCTGGCAGCAACCTGTGCCAACACTGAAGCCAAGGAGCTCCATTTCAGCTGCAGAGCCCCACATCCATGCAAGCGAGAGGCAGTCTCTGCTGTTGTTCACACCGTTCCATGCCTTCTCCTCCACCACTCTGGCATGGATGCCAATTCAGCCATTCTGCCCCAGGTGGTCTCAACATGAGTGCGTCTCGCATCACGTGTCTAGCTTCCCAGTCTCTCCTGCTCAGAGCTGCTTGATTGCTTGCAGGCAAAAACACAGGTAAGCAGCTTGCTCCGTCAGAGCCCACAGTACCCCATCAGGAGAGCAGCTAAGTGCCTGTTCACCCCTTCCCCAGCTGGCACCCCCGCCTTCTGGTGTGCTAAGCTGGAATAAAGTTTGAGCTACTTTCAGGGCCTTTAATGTTATTTTCTTTCACCCATGTGCCACTGATCACACATTAGATTTTGGAAAACACCCAGTTGGCTCAGCACTGGTCTGCCTCTTACTACATGTTAAAAATACACAGGCAGGCCACCATATAAGCCTCTATACAGAAACTGTTACACCTGGGAGAAATACCTTCATACTGGTATGGATCATCTGAACTCCCAAACTGGAATACAGGGCACACCTGAATTTGAAAAAGTGAGAGGGAATATAGACTATTA
This sequence comes from Dromococcyx pavoninus, assembly GCA_033558185.1. Lineage (NCBI taxonomy): Eukaryota > Metazoa > Chordata > Aves > Cuculiformes > Neomorphidae > Dromococcyx > Dromococcyx pavoninus. Next base: position 5,002,679 of record JAUMJL010000212.1, read on the forward strand.
AAGCAGCAAAAATGCAATATATTAACATTCAGCACCTCTGAATTCTGCTTGTGAAAGTGCAGTGGGAACACAAGTTTCATCAAAAGACGACAGGACCTTCGTGCTTTTGAAAGCACTACCCAAAGGGACTATCCACAAGGAAGAAAATATTAACTCTTGCAAGCACAGTCTGGAGTACTAACCATTTTTTTTTCACTTTTAACCTGTTCAGGTATTACCTGAAACAACATGTAAAGAAAATTCAATTGTAAGCACAATTTAAACTGGCAATTTAAAATTGCCTGGCCTTTACACTTAACAGCATTACAGTCGCCAACTCCATACTCCCCTCTGCCCTCAGGAGAAGAGAGCCTGATTCATCTTTCAACATCTCAGAAAGACCAACTGATGATTCACATCCCAATATAGCAATTATCAGCACAAATAGCATGCAGGTTTATAATACAGATCTACAGAAGCTGCAGGGAAGGAGGAGTTCATAAGCTGTTACTCACAAGAGCATTTTGGCAAAAAGCACACAGGATTCATAATTTGGCCTTATAAGACTCTTGGTTTACAGACATAAACCTTAGTCAAAAGGACAGTCTAGGCATTAGCTTTCCTTATACAGAAAATGTGGATAATGCACTTTATTAAACTAGGGGATGTTGTTGTTAATGAAAGTTGTAACTAGTGACAAATACATTTAAGGGGCATTAAATAAGACTAAGCACTCTCTGGCCAAAATGAACACGTATTTAAGATGGACACAAGCACAGTACAACACACCACATCACAGCATCCTCCTCTGCCCCAACAAGAAACAATTACAGATAGCTACATTTCAGCTGTACCCACGCTTCAAATCAACCTTGGACCATTTGTATCAAGAGGAACCTTATCTATGGAAAATACATTGATTTGGAAGATGGAGAAGTCCCTTATAGGTTTGGGACATTCAAATGTAGCTCATCAGTCAGACTGCATACACAAGAGCTCTAATAGCTTGTATCCTGTGCAGCAGGGAAACACAACGAAGAATAAACTTCCTGAGCAATTAATGGGTAATGATACAATTTGGTTAATCTCATTGGAAGAAATCTAGAATTGAAGGAGGAAACAGAGTACGTATTTCTCGAGAAACAATGAAAACTAATAGCAAAGGGTGCTACAGAGCAGTGTCCTGGCTGGCACTTGCTGGAAGATATCAATTCCACCAGAGGAAAAGAATTGCACAGACATCAGCATAAGAGGTGGCTCTCCAGCTGCAATGCCACAATATTGGCATTTCTTAGTGATCTCATTTTCCTACAGCTCTTTACCTATTCAATGTTTCACTTACTTACAAATAAGGACCTAATGAAACGTGTACAAACGAAATACATGCAAGTCTTCGGTGCAGGCAGGACAAAATCGGTTAAGTTAAGCGTTAACTTATGTAGCTGCTTTAACTCTCTGGAAGTTGCATTCTTTTAGATCATCACAGTGGGACAGAACAGGAGGAAAAAAACCCACCTAATGTTGCTCTCTGACACAGAAAACACTGTCTCACTGGACAGTGTAGGCTTTTAGTAGAAAACATAATGTAATTTGTACAGGTTTTCCCACAGTCAATTTTTTTTTTTAAATGTAACATTTATTTCACTAATCAAGTCTTGGGAAATTCATTTTGATGCAAAAGTAAAGCTTTTTGACGCCAAACCCCTACTTAAAGATTAGTCCTGCCAGCTTTAAAATTAAAGCATGCCACAAGCTCACCAAACACAAACTTCTGCACCCAATGCAGAACAAAACCCAGCACTTGTATTTTCTATTACTAATTTATTTTTTTTATTACTAATTTAATGCGTGCCTTGAAAGGATTAGGCTCTGGAAAGAACTCACCACCTATCTTGGAACCTCTTCAGAGCAGTCCACGGGGCTTGATTGCCTGGAGGAGAAGACACAAACCAAAGATGCTTTACATTAGAGCCTTCTTCTAAGTGACAACCTTCCCACTTTGTGGCCTCCCCTGTTAGAACCAATTTTCTCAGATGAAAAAGAAATCAGAATTAGTTTAAACACACAAAAATCCTGCTCCAATTACTCTACACTGAGAAACAATTTTGTTGCCTGCATTTGCATTTTATTATTTGTCCTAAAATAGAAAACAGCTACCATGTTGAAAAATGCACAGATTTCTCTTGAATTCAAACAACAAATTCTTCTGGCATTCAAAAATCTGCTGAAAACACCCTTCCCACTTCAACTCTTTTTTTGTAAAACTCATCTTTCAAAATAAGCAAGTACCAAGTTCAGATTCAGAAGGTTTACTTGGCTTACACCTCAAAATATTACTATGCCAAGATCTAAAAACAGGAGAAAATTAAATAAAATACAGAACAACCAGTTTCAAGTTTTCTGGAGCCATTAATCATCACTCAGAAAGGTTAGAAATCACTCCTCTTTCTGTTGAGCACACTTCTCAAGCAGAGGATAGTAATTTGCATCCCTTCAGCATCTGCCAGCTGTGAATCCTGAGGGTTCATCAGTGCTTAAGGAATCACAGATGAGAGCATCAGGAGTGAGCTCACCTGCTCCTGCAATTCCTAATTTCTCAAAATTTGTGGATTAGAAAATTGAAAACAAGTAATTTATTTTGCTTCCCACGCTCTCACAATGCTGACCATATCCCCCACTGTGCAAGCCAGGAAGTATGAATCTCCTCCAGCCCCACCACACCAATTCCTTTCCTGCCAGACCCTTGTCAGGCCCAGTAACCCCGTAGCTTCTGCAAACAAAATCCCACGGTGTTTGGGACCCTACTCCCAGGCGTCTCCAGCCCACCTCAACACACGCACATTTGGTCTGCCCAACACAAAATCCCAGCCGCAGAGATCCTAGACATTACCAAAGGCTCTCAAAGGCCTCCTTCAACACTTCACCATCCCTACAGGTAGGGGTTTCTTCCTTTCATGATACCATTCAAACTCATTACTGCTTGCCATAATCCCGACAGACATGGGATAGTGGTTTCATATTTCTCCCCATGCATCAGTCTTCCAGATACTGCAAACCACCTGTGCCAATCCTTCACCTTCTCTCCAGAGCAAGCATCCTACTCCTTCCCATCTTTCTTCTTGGGTCCTGTTCTTCAGATCCCCACTGACCTCTCTCACTTTCTCCACATCTTCCCCAGATGCTGTGCCCCATGATGAATCCAGTATGTCAGAGATGCCAAAGCACCATTTAGACACAACACAAGATAAAGTCCATTCTCCTGTTTATGGAAGCCTGTTGGGGCAGGATGATGTTTGCAAAGTGGTGTGTGAACTCTCATGATCAAGACACTTTTCAGGGAAGCTCCTCAGACCACCCCTGGGTAGCCTGCACAGCCAACTCATTCACAAGGGCTAACTTAAATCCCACGTTAATGTCTTCAGGTGTGAATGAATGACCCTTGAAGTTAATTTTCTGGGTTTGTCCGAGCTATTTGAAAATCTGATCTCTTCTCCCAAGTGCTTGTAACCTCCCCTACTTTAATGCTACCTGTTGAGTCTGAAATAGTATTTTATCAAATGCTTTAATTATAAAGACCTAAGCCACAGGGTTGACCTCTGGAAATCCTCACCCAATGCTTCTTCTGAGCTTTATGACATACTGGAGCTAAGCCCAGAGCATGGTTAGCACACCTACATTGCACCATCCATAAAGCAAAAGTTTCAATAAAATTTCTTTTCTCTTGTTTCCTTCTGAGAATATTAAAACAGTACCAAAAACCAAACTAGGGCTGATGTACATCATATCATTTGCTCTTCTTCTGTTCACAGGACCTGCTACCCTGCTGTATAAGGAATTCAGGATGTCTGACATGATTTTTTCCCACACTAATCCATGCTGACTGTTACATAAGCACCCAGAAGATGCCTAGGTGGGAAATAATTTATTAACTTCCAGGAAAATATTGTAATAAAAGTCATAGTGACTGTACTGCAATCCCATCTCCTCCTTTTTAAAAAATTTAGCACTACATTTTTTGCTTTCTCATTGTTATGGAAACCTCACAAATTCCCCACAGGTTTTCAGAAATAACCACCCAAAAGTAACCGAAAAGAACTAAAGTCAAGCAGACAGCTGAAACCCAGCTCTGTCTACAAATCAGGAGAGCAAGACAAGTGTGACGGAGGTGTGGTCAGGGCATCCCACCCTGCCACCGGGGGTCACAGCCACCCCCTGCAGAAGCCCTCTCCCCTGATGGCTGGTGGTGCTGGTTGACCGACTTTTACTGTAGACCAGCCCTGCTACATGCCTCCTCCCACCACATGGGAGAAGTTCTATTCCAGAGAACATGGAAGAAAAAATAGAGAAAAAAGAGAAAAACCCTTGAGTGAGTGCTCCCTAATTGCTTCTTTTCCTATTCTATCCTGGTATTTTCCCTCATCAGAGCAGATGTTATCTACTCAGTCTTCTGCTCACAGGAAGGAAGATCCAAGACTCCATGAAACTTTCTATTACTCTTGAGATCATTGGCAGGTGCTCACAAATGTTGCAACCTGGCAGTACTACAAGCACTTAAACAAGTCATTTCAGCTTCAATATCTTTTTAAGAAGAAACCTTGTATCCTCATTTTATACAGGGATGGATGTTATCTCTCCAAGCTACCAACCCAATAAAATCCAATGGAAAGGCAAGGTAAGGATTCAACCAGGTCAATGGCAAAAGAAGTTCTTCTCATTTCCCTTCTGTGTTGCTGGTACAAAATTGTTGTGCCTTCCCCATTCAACAAACCTTACGGAATAGTGCAAGATTATTTGGCCATATTTATGGGTTCAAAATAAATGGCATTTCCCAATCCTTGGCTAGATGCTGGCATGCCAAAAGACTTTCGGGAAAAAAGAACGTCTACTTAATTCTTAAAATTATACTAAACCTTTGTTCCAACCCAACAGAGGGTAACCAGACAGGACATGTTAATCTCTCTGTTAACAGCATATAAAGTATTTAAATCCACTGCCAATTAACAGTAAGGTATAATTGAATTAACAGAAGCAACTTATGGCAGAAATTCAATTACAAAGCAGAATTAAAGGAAGAGATGTCAGTAACTTCTGGAGGCTGGGCCAGAAGAGGTAAGTGCATCAATCTACTCTTTTCAGAGCTGCTAGCAAAAAGCTTAAGGAGGAAACTGCTCCAAAGAATCCTTTGTAAAGATCCTACTTATAAAAAGAGCTTAACTGACAGACTGGAGAACCCAAGGTGACAAATTTTTTTTTCAGACTATGCTTTAAGCTATGTGGCAGGTGTAAAACTCCCTTCCAGTGGTCATACATCAGCCACCTCTGCCACCCCCACAGACACTGCAGCTCTGCAGTGTCCTGCAGCTTCCTCATACCTGCCTTAGCTTGCACCAAAAGTGTTGCAGACACCTTTATTTTTATTTTGTCTTGTTTTCCAAAGTGGTAGACAATCAAGTCATAGATATTACATTAAGTAGATTATATGTGATGGTGAAGCCTCAAGTGTTTTGGGCACTTTTCTTTCCTTAATAGCTGCTATTATACTCTGTTCCTTTCTAGCCTCCATTTGTTCCCCTTTGGCTGATACTATCCTTGATCAATCTCAACGTTCATTACTGATAAGGCCCTCCCACACCTCCAAGGTTCAGCTTTCATAACTGCTTTAAGACAAATCAATACTGTGATTAACGTTGCTACGTTTGTGGATGGTGTGACCTGCCTGCAAAGAGCGTTTGCAGCAGTGGAGATAACCCCCAGCACTAGATGAAGTCTCTGCTCTCCTTTCTTTGCAATTTATTTTTTCAACTAGACTCTACCATTTTATAGAAATATTTTGGGTTTTTTATTTCTTTTTTTTATTGCAAAGGCAAACTGGTGAGGGCTTATAGGACATACAGTTTTGCAATCCTCTACATGTGGGTAGCAATAGTCCATGGACAGACAAGAAACTAATTGTCTTGTCACCTGCCATGTAATTGGACTAGATGATTGCTGTAGATCCCCTTCAACTGAACTATTCTATTCTAATTTTCCTCCAGTCCCTTCCAGTTGGCCAGCTCATTATCCACTACTGCACCTCACCTTTGGATGTTGCACTTCTACACATGCTTGGGGATGCATCCCGACTGCACATGTAGCCGTGCCAGCACCCATGCTGGCTGACAAACTGCTCTGGAATGTGGCCGCACACCCCTTCCTCCATAGCACATTCTGTCCCCACTCACCTCTTGCCTCCTTTGTCCTCCTCACCTGTCACACCAGGCCTGTAAACCACCATGCTCAGAGTGCACCCAGCAGCTCTGAAAGGTCCTACCTAGACATGTAATTCAACCCACAGAGCAAGGAAACTCCCAGAGGACTCTGTCCTCTACGTTGGGGTTTTTTTAAGGCACCTACATCCTAGAAGAGGGGTCAGTCAGTTTACCTTGTCCATCAAAGGATTGTCACTACCCAAGCTCACTGCCAACCTGCCCAAGTCCCAGGGATCACACACACTGCTCAGTGCAGCTCAGAGCACAGATGCCACAACAGCCCAGTGCAAGCTTGTTTCCCTCAGCTCCCAGGCAGGTTTTTCAGCCTATACTGAGTTCCATGGTGTAACAACTAGAGATTTCAACCTGGCTAATGTGAAAGCTATGGCTTTGGTGCAGATACACCTCAAGCTATGCGTCCCCTGAGGGGGTACTACTGCTGAGGGAGATTTCTGTTGTGCCAACAGAATAAACTGCTGCCCCCACCTTGTCTCTGCCTTGGATGCTGATAGCGGCATCTCTTTGGCATTTCACCTAAGCAATGTGCTCGCAACACCCTCAGAAATAATCCAACCACTGCAATGGGAAACTGATGTACAGAGACCCTGCAGCCTCCCCAGGAACATCTCAGGACGCATACAGTTAAGTCAGAGATTGAATGTTGCTCCCTTGAGCCCCAGGCCATCAGCTGAGAAACAAGTGCCTCAGCTCCTGTAGCAGATAGAAGGTACACCCTATACCTACTTCCAGCTGTCACCACAACCATAACAAGCGTGAATCTCTTGAATGCATCAAGCTGGACATATGCACCAAGATGGTCACGGAGCCCAAAAACTCTCAAAGTTCCCAGCAACCACCATAGTGAAGAGCAGGGAAGACCGTAACCACACGGCTGCAAGAGCACGAAGGAAACACCAAGCACTGACAGTATCAGGAAACAGCAACAGGGAGGAGTCGATAACATTCCTTGGAGGCTGTGTTTGTTTATTTGGAGCACCTCCTGCACTTATTGACTGAACAGCAGCCTGCATTTTCAGGTGTCCAACTCCTGCCAGCTCTCTGCTTTCAGGCTTTCTCCCTCTGCAGTTTATTCAGACAACTTTCCAACACAAATTTTGGCAATCTGAAGCCTGTTGCAGCATTACTGGTACCTACACCTGCTCACAAAACCACTGTGACACTGCTTGGTGAGTTTAACCTGTAACGGTGAGTTGAAATGCCAAGTCAGGTCCACCTCTCAGCAGAGGAGACAGATCAAAGAATGGTGGATATTGTACAATAAAACAAAACAGAACAGGAAGAGTGGGGCTGCTGGGTGTTGGGGGGATGGTGGTGCAATCTCTGACCCAGCAGAAGGTTGTTTTCCTTTGGTACCATTGGTACTCAGGTCCATCAGGTAAGTCAACAAGTTCTGAAAACAGGACAAGATGTTTACCTGGGTGCTTAAATGTAAACTCTCCAAATGAGTAAGAGACCTGCGTCTCTGTCTGGAAGCGTTTGTGACTTGTGCTCCTACCCAAGCAGGAACGTCATACTTCAGCTGTGAGACATCAGAATGGGGCTCCCAAGAGTCACAGAAATCCTATCAAATGAACACCTCTATCCCCTCAATTTTCATACTGGGATATTAGGAAACACTCCATGCTGCCCTGCACATCTCCACTGCATGTCTGCTGTGCTGGAGTTCTCTTTACAGCACAGAAACACTTGGATTACAACCCAAAAACCTTAGACCTAAATTAATAGAAGATTAGGTCTACAATAATTGTTGTTCCACATCTCCAAAAGACCCGCTTTGAGCATTCCCAAAGGTTTATTTATTTTACACAGCTGCAATGTAGTGGTTAAACCACTGACTGAAGAACAGCCTGAAGTGTGTGGTACAAGAATCTTACCTCTGGTTGATGATATCGTAACACTAACAGTTCTCCCTGCCAGATTCCAGGGAACAGGGAAACCAACGGAAACCTAAAGAAGCCTCTGCAAAGGAGAAACCTGCACGCCAACAAAGTCTATCATGAAACGTATCATGGGCTACACCATTACAGATTCAGTTTCACAGAAGCAGATGTGATTCCCCTGGCTTCAGAGAAGTTTTGCTCACTTCAACCCAAACCTGCAGACTGCATTTCTGCATTACACGTTGGTTTTGTCTCCAGTCCCACCTTCTGCCAGATCCTTTCACAAGTTGGCTGATAACTTTTGGCCTCTGAGGATGACCACGCTGAGATGTCCTGCTTCAGAGGGGTGAGGAAGCTGTACAAACATCTCCTCTGCCCAGTTCACTGAGTAATTAATATCTGCAGTCCTTAGCATGGTATTACACAAGCAAAGTTATTTGGCTTATTACTAAACACACCCCGAACTTGGGTTCCACAAAAGCAGCTAAAAGGAAACCACAACAGGGTAAGGAAGCCTTACAAACTTAAGAGTAAGCAAAAGCGTTTTCATGACAGCACCAGGGCTAAGAAGCCAAGCTGGCTAAGTTAATGTTATCACAGAATTGACTGCCAAAGTAAGCTGTACAAGCTCACGTACTGCACTAAATTCCCCTAGAAGTTGTGTGCATGTGAGAGAAGGAAAAGAAGGTATGGAAATTAAAAGACTCTGCTGGCTAAATGCATTACATTTTATTTAATCTGATTTAAAGTGTCAGAACAAGATGAATTATTTTCACTTAAATATGTTTCCCTTACTAAATTGCAGAGTTATTTTAGTAGTATTTTCTCCAAAAAGACTATTGACAAATGCCACATTTGCCTGGTCTGACTTGTACACAGGCAATTAGTCAACAGTTAAAAAGGATACAGGCTGTTGGGGACAGAATAGTGCCAGTTATTTATCTATTTCCTCTTTTAAAGTTTTTTCCAATACAATTAACTAAATTATGTCATTATGCATTCACTGTCCAGGAAGTTTCCTCTTCCCCTTTTTAGCCTCCTTTTCAGTTGCATTTCCCTGGTTCACAGGATGCTCTAAACTAAACATTACATTCAAGTTACACAATAAAGATTTGGGAGGAATGAAGTGAAGAAAGAAGGTCATGGGAAGGGAGGTATCTGCTAAAATAAGATTTGCTACACAACTATGCAGGACATAGTGTCAACTGTCTTTTATTAAAGGAGATCACAAATTTTTATCAGCTAAAATATCAGGAGGGACATAACAGAGCAGTAGTTGAAATACTTCAAAAAATTTCCAAGTACTACATGAAGCTTGAATGTATTAAATAAAAAAATTAGTGATAAACGCAGTTATGGCACAGCCAAGGTGCCTCATATAACCTTAACCCTATCTGCATATTGAGGCTTTCTTAAACTACATAAAACCACACTCCACCTATAGAATATGCAGCTGCATTTGAATCAAGTTTATCACAAACTAGTGTTCCTGGGCAGATCATTTATTCATTTAAAAAAAATTACCCATTTTCATCCTTATAATTGCCGGGGGAAAACCACCTTAAAAACAAAGCAAAAAACAGATACACTGGTGTCTTGTTAATCTCCAAACGGCTGGAAAAGCAATGTTAAAAGTAAAACTTCCTGCAGACATCAATCACAGCTTTAGAGGCTATAAAATATCAACCTCAGGAGACAAAGTAAAAAGACTGATGGTCCTCCCTGCTCTGCTGGACAGGCTGCCGCTTACCCACAGGCAGCCCTCCCGCATCCCACAGCTTACCTTGGCATAGGCTGTCCCAGCACAAGCAAGGGAACGTGGAGACGGGGTTCAGCCAGCAGCAGGGCTGTCTGAAACACGGCCAGGTGAACCCTTCCCTCAGGAGCTGTGGGGAAACTCAGGTGACAGCCCTGGAAATCCCCTCCTCTTCATACTTGGTGGGAGCCACAGCTTGCATGAAACCAGGCACCTGGAGAAGACTGACGGGTGATAACCAAGAAGTCTAGACTTTGGGATCTGTCACTGCTGCTACTCTGGTTAGGGAATTTTTTCCTCTCCTTATAATGCCGACATTAAGAAATGGGTTTAAATGGAGGCTGATAAGAGGAAGTTGGAGCCTGGCATCTCCGTGGCTTGACATGGACAGCAGGGTGAGGGAGGAGACGAGACAAGTGGTGGCAAATGGGAACCCTGCAAACTGCGCATCACACCAGATACAGGTTCAAGCCAGAGCCGCAGGAGCTGGCACAGGGATGTCATAAAAAATGGCACAGAAAGAGGTGGCAGCAGTGGCCAGCCCCAAGGAGCTCAGTGTGCAGCACCACTCTGCCCTACTACTCGCACATCTTCCTCAGATCAGAGTCCATCCAAACACCAGGCATGAGACAGCAACAGTGCTCACATAGAAAGCAGAAGGCACAACATTATACTCCCCATATTTAAAAGCCACTGACAGTTTGTCTTTCTGTCTAATGACTGTTACACTGGGAGGCACGCTTGTTACAGGACACCGAACAGGCATTAACATTCAAGAGTCAGCCAGCCTTTTTTGCATGTGTACAGCCCAAGAATGTTAAAACTTCCCCAAAATGTTTTTGGAATGCTTTTACGAAGCTGAGCAAACAATGCAGAGAATTTTTATTAGAAATATGCCTCCTCACTAAGTGTAAAAAGCCATCAAACCCATTAAAGAGCCACACAAGACCCCAGCACTAGCCGTGGGCACCAAACATCTCAAAACAAAGCTTGGCACCAAGATGCAGCTAACTCGAAATGTCCCAAAACAAAACAAATGGGACTAGCGAACACCTGCCTGTGAAGCTCCCGCTCCCCAGAAGATGATGGCTAAGTCAGCTGTCAAGGAAGAAGACCCTTGAACATGTCCTGCAACAAGCCATCAAGGATACCTTCACTTCCAAACCACGCTTTCTGAATTACACACATGAAAACAAGCACTCAGTAAATTCACTTGTTTCTGGTGCTATCAGTTCATAACAGCTTGTCTCACTTAAGGGACAGGACTTCTGGAAAACTGCAGCACACACCTTGCGAACAGCCTGCCAACAATGACCGCCGGGGGTGACGAAAGACACAGGCAAATACCAGACCATCTGAAAGAAGAAATCACAGTTGGTGCAGCCAAGAAGCTCAGATTTGGCAAAACTCACGTTTTGTCAGAAAAGAGATCCCTTCTGGTGATGGGCACAGTGATTGCTTCGGTTCTCCCTCTGGAGGACCCAGCAGTACCTTGTCAGGTGACAGCAATGGGATTTTCTTCTACAATGACTCCTTGCCTCCTCCTTGCTGCACGTTACTGGAGTCACACATTCCCTCTCCTGCAATTTCAGGAGGCTTTGCAGGATCCAGCCATGGCTGTTAGGATCTGAGGAGGACAAAGGTAGATTCTGCAGGGTCAGGAAGTTTCCCACAGGGGACAAACCTGGCTGTGCAAGTCAGCCTGCAGCTTCAGGACATTCTTAAGATGATAGGAGATGAGTACTAGCGGATGAACTAAAAATGAAGGATTGCCTTCCCTCACTTCACGTATCTCCTGGGAACAGCTTTAGGGCTAGATTTAGGAACAAATGCCATTTTAAGAAGCATGACATGAACAGAACAGAAAGTTGTGTCTGGAGTCTACAGAGCTTCTCTTTTGCTTTCAGATCATTATCACAGCTCCAATTACCCTTAGCTGGAATGAAATCAAATTTCCATTAAAAGAAAAAAAAAGTTTTCTGATACATCTTCTAACAACCTCAGAAAAGCCTCTGTCTGGCTGAGGCAGAGCTGCTGCTCCTGCGACAAGCATAACACAGAGGAGCTCAGCACCCCCAGGCTCACACTCTGCTTCCCAGTAGGACAGGCATCTGTGAAGCAACTCAACTCCTGTCCCAACAACCTCAGAGAGGACCACAGCCATCACTGAGGGTACAACACCCAGCAAACGCCCTCAGCCAATGAGTTACCAACACCAAGGGAGCAATCCAGATGAAAAGGTCTCCCACAACTGATTTCAGTGGGTTTGCTCCACATCAAGGAGAATCATTTGCCATGAGATTTGGGGGACCTTACACCAGTCCCTGTCCTAACCTTGGCCTGCCACCTTGCACTGGACCTGGCTTCACAGCTCAAAGCTAGGACAGAGGCTGGACACAGGCACATGTTTGTTCCCCTTTAAATAGTTCCTGCATTTAGAGACTGGTCACAAAAAGGTGACTGTCAAACACTTGGCTTTCCAACCCCCATTTTACATTGTGTAAGTGCCTCCTTTAATAAATTCTTACACACATTAGCACCCATATTCTGGAACAGTCTCCCCAAGAACCCCTCTGAAGCAGAGCTTATATACATGGGCTCAGAGCAATAAAACTCAGCCCAGCAAGAAAGGCCTTTTATGCTGCTTCTGCTTTCTCCCTTTTCCTCCATACAGCCACTCCATATCTCTATGTACAAGACATTTAGGAGGACAGCAGCAAGAGGAGACTAAGAAAGGTGACAAAAGACAGAGGGATATTGGCCCACTGAAGAAGAAACTCAAATTGGAAGCTGGAAGGAACAGCAGAAGCCCCAGCTAGTTCCAGGACGCTGCTTTGTGTAGAAGACTATGAAAGGCAGCTGCCTGCAATACCCACTGGCCAGGCAGCTCCTGCCAGGCCTGTGCTCCCAAGACCCATTTTCAACCTGCTGCCTCCCCTTCAACTCTGGTGAAGGGGATACAAAGGGGATACAGAGTTTTCAAGCATCTTCAAACATATTTAACAGATGTTGCTTCTAGGGCCTTTCCTAAGCACCGCAAAGTATGCCTGCTTTTTTTTAAACACATTTCATAATTAAAGTTGGTGCTAATGGTTATGCATTCACAATGTCCTCCCCTGTAACTCCCACTCCTCTCTCATGCTCATGCAGCTTTCATCAACCAGCCCCAAACTGTCCTCCAAAGGAAAGACTGCTTCTCCCCAGATATGTTTTAAGAAAGACAAAGCGATGTCTGGAGAAATACAATTTACCTGCTTTAAAGAAAAAAAAAGCTTTGCTAAAGAGAAAAAGGAAAGGATGTCCTGCAAAGCAAATGCTAACTGGCTTTGACGGCGGCTATCTGCGGCACGACCAAAAGCAATGAGCTTTCTCCCCTCGCACCACGGGCGAGCTGCCAAGAACAGAGCATCCTGCGCACAATGCCCTTTAGAAAGAAGGAAAAACACCCTGAAAAAAATCCTGCTACCTCCAAGCAAGGAAAAGCATCCCTTCTGCACAGACACGCTAGCCTGTGTGGAGCAGAGGTGAATGAGAAGCACAGCGAGGAAGGCTTGCAGCACGCCCACGCCCTGGCTCCTGGCCCCCCAAAGGCATTTATTTTCCTCCCTCCTCCCCCCTCTTCTGAAATGACTTTTTATGAGCCACGTGCCAACTTTCGAACATTAGCAAAATGTATTTCCTTATCCCATGCTGAAGCTATACCATCCATCACATGCTTGTGTTTAAGAAATCACCAGAAATTGGTGTTTGCACACCAGAACATAAACACACACACTCCTCCTGCCCCCCAGGCAGTCATGCAAAATGCTTCCTGCACTTCCACTGGTGGGAAGTACGTTCCCAATATTGGCATGCTGCGTGTTTGGAATCAAAACCAAACTCCTTTGCCACTCTGACTAGTCTACGAGTTAATTAATTACGATAAACCCATTGTCCAAAACAAAAACATAATCTAATTGCCAAACCAGCTGCCCAAGTTTAGCCGTCACTCTTGGCGAGAGTCTCAGGATCTCAATACACCTTGTTTCCAGTGAGTATTTCTGTAGGTGCAAGCCATGCCTTCCACCCTTCAAGTCTCCAAGTGTCCTTGTCACCCAAATTCATTTTTTTTTTAACCCAAGTGGATATTTAAAGGGATACCATCAGCTCACAACACCTCTCTGAATACATTAAGATTACAACAACTGAAATACTAGTAAGCACCCATTTTTCTCCCCAGTTGTTAAACATGCATTTATCCTTTCCCATTTAGGCAGCCTGTTCTGCCTTGAAAACAGAGGGCAGAAAAAGAAAATAGGGCTAAAATGTATTTGTAGAAGTCACAAAAAAAACTGTCAAAAGCTCTCACAAAGGCTGGTGCATAAACTGTATGTAACTATAGCTATGTTTAAGTTTTGTTGCTGTTTTTTTTTCCAGAGCCAGATTTCAAGTAGTTTGTGTTGCTTGATACAAGCAGTTCAATCATTAGGTAACATAAAATGTGCAAGAGAAGAGAAAAGCTGACCAGGCTGCAGCTAGTATCTTTTGCACAGAAAGCTGCCGGCATGGGTTTCCACAGTATCTCAACTAATATAGATCACTAGGGAGAATTCCTTAAACTATTGCTTTCTTTGACTTTAAAAAGATACACATATACAGGACAAGAAACATTGAAACAAAGTACAATTGCCACCTCTTCCATCCTGGTTATTCACAGGTATCTACAAACCTACCATTCCAAATTATAAGCAGCATTTCTTAATAATAATAAGGGCATATTTCATGCAATGCAATCCAGAAGAACTGAAATATTTCTTAGTTTACAAGATGGCTCTGCACCCCCCACGCTCCTGCCTTCTAATTCCAATGCAATCAGTGCTGGAGAATGCATAATTCATCCCACAGTTGATCCTACAGGTCACCTAGTCATTAAGCAAAATAACACTCAACTTCCAAAAAGGTCACATTTCCAGGAGATGCAGCTGAAGAATGTTCTGTCCTGTTCATTTCAAGGCTCAGGAAGGTAAGGTAAGGAGCTCCTTCATGGAATATTCACCCTCATTGTTTAAGGATTCACGATTACTTTGCTATTGGAGCGTGACAATAGGCAGAAGATATTTATCTGGGGAAGCCAAGAAATGCAGATATCAATGGGTTAATTAGCAGGTTAGCAAAACACAATCTACCCTTGAAAGCTTTTATACAACAGAAGGTTGATGAAGGGAAGACAATTGTTTGCATTTGTTATACTCTCAGGATGGCAGAGAATTATTGGAACAAGGGAAATTTCAGGCATTGATTTGAACCGTTTTTTTGCTTATTAAAGCTAAAATCCAACAATTTTGCAAGAACAAATCCTTCCACAATCCATAGGCAGGATCCCACACAATACAGTAATACAGTCAACGTGAGCTAAGATAAATCACCTCATGGACTGAAGTTATATTTCTTTTGGCAAGTCAAGCTCCATGAAGATGCTGAAGTTAGACATAAAGCATTTTCTAAGACAGACAACAAAAAAAGAAAGTGATCCTGCACACAGAAATTATGGGAAGCATAATAGTAACATGAGGAGAAACACATTAACCAAAAAAATGTTTTTCTTCCATTCACTGGAAAACATATTGCATTTGTTACTGAATCTGACCTAAAAGTCATGCTTGAAGGAAAGATCAGCAGTTCTTTGGAAAAGTGCGAGATGCTCTTCCCTTGAGTATCCATGCGGTTTGTATACGCAGACAGCACGACCTCATTCTTTACAGTGTCACATCACTAAAAGCAAGAAAAAAACCCACCAATATAGAAATTTAATTCAGATTTCCCTCTTGGTCTATCAGCATTCTTGCCTCACATCAAAGTCGTCAACACTCAAAAGAACACGGTCTTGCTTGGAAAAAAAATATTACATTACATGAGTATTTTTAATTGCAACCACTTCTAATCACAGATCACATGCTTTCTTTTTTTCCCTCCCTTTTTTATTTTCAGAGTCATAATCCAAACGTAATGTTGCTTAGGCTACGAAGTAATCTCTATCATCAGCTCCTAACAACTGGCCCATGTTATTACCATGCGCATGAGCTGGGGTGGCAGAATGAGGCCCCACAGTGCCAGCTGTGACACACAGCAGGTGAAGCCACAGCCTCATTTGAGAACTCCAAAGGTTTGCCTACAATTACACAAGTCCCTGCAGGTGCAAGCATCCAGCTGCAAGAGCAAACCCCACTCCTACAGCTGGCAGAACTCTTCTCACCATTGCAATTCCCTGAACAGATAAAGCCATACAACAAAAAGCACCTTTTTTTTTCCAGCACAGCCAACTACCCAGCAGAGGTGCTGCGAGCGTTGCGACAGCCACTCTAGTAGCACCCGCTTTTTTTCCCTCCCAGTTTGCTCCACTTGCACATCTACACCAACGAACCCCAAACTTAAGGCAAGAAACAAACCCTAAACAAAAAAAAGCAAGAAAAGGCGAGGTGTGCCCTGCTGGCTGGCCACCATCTCCCCACACAACCTTAGTGAAGATGTGGCTGATTATCTGCCTTTTTCCCTCAAACCTCACCATACTAGATGAAATCAAACATAGGCAGATCCTTACACCTGAATTGAAGGACAACTGACCAAAACACTTGAGAAAAGTCAAGGCACTGGAGCGAGGTGGCTATTTGACCCCAGAACTGGTAGAGTCCTGCATGGGCTCCTCTCTGGCTCTGCTTGCCAGCTGCCGCAGGAAGCACCCCATGATGCTGGTGAAATCCCACACAAGACAGCATTATCATGGCAGTTGGGCTGCTGAAATATTCCCCTGGTCTTTGCTCAAGTTTCATCTCAGGCAAGAAGAGCTTTGAACTCAAAACCACAACAAACAGTTCCTATTTGGAAAACTGTGGAATATTTTCAGTAAGGAGTAATTGTATCTTCCTTTCTTTCCCCCACTGAGAAAAATTGATCTCCTTACCAGTTTTTCACTTGTGAATGGGATTACAGGATAGTGCTCAGTTCCAGCACTTGCCTGTTAAGTATTCCTGTGAAAAAAATCAGAATTTTGTCATAAAGGTTTAAATTTCCCAGCTGTGAGCAGGAGAGACAGACCAACTGAACACCCAGCTGGTTTTCTCAGCAAACCTTTCATTCCAGATGATGCATTACATGACTTTTTCCCAAACTGAGCAGAAACTTACTTGCATGGAAACCCACTGGTAAACACACTTGCCTTGTTCTATTCCCTATTGCTTGTGATTCTCAGCACTCGGGTAGCTACTGCGCACCGGAGCCCTGCGCTCAAAATACCACAGCAGACCGATGCAAACCAAGGCTCGCAGACACCTTTTGCTGCCACAACCTTCCAGGATCAGGGTGTCCCCCTTGCCCTGGGTTCAGAGTACCAGGGTGACCACGGCCATCCAGTCTCCAGCACGGTCACAGACGTCTCCCAGGGGAGAAGGCTGCCAAAAAAGCCCACTCACCAGAGTATTTTTTTTAAAACTGGTTGGGAAGGTGGCAAAATAGGAAGTCCGGATCTGAAGGAGTTGACTCAAAGCACCCTGCAACATTCATGCAGCGGGAACTTCGCTGGGTAAACCATTAACCACCATAAAGTAGGCTGCGTAACCCCCTTTGTCATCGGAAAGGACTCAACGACACCCCACATACACATGGGCTGCATAGTTATATTTATACGCCTATAAATGTGTATATTCATATGCCTATACATACGTGTGTATTGATATGCCTATACGTGTGTATATTTATAAGCCTATAGACATGTGTATATTTATATGCCGATATATGTGTACATATACGCAGATGCACACACATACACAAACACACACCTAGAGAAAAGACACACAAATACGCACATATGTCTTTTTTTCCGAGGGCAGGGGAAATCGCTGGCACTCCCCACTGCTCGGGGCGAGGCAGGCACTCAAAAAAGTGAATCCTCCCGTTGGGATTTGATTTCCTCCCCCCACCCAGCTCCTGCCCAGCACATTCTCAATTCAAAAAATATATAGAGAATTTGATGTAGGTGCTACTGCGCTTTATCAGGACGGGCACCCGCTCCGCCTGTCTCCTGCCCAGCACATTTTTCATTTAAAAATACATAGAGAATTTAATGTATTTTGCCACTGTGCCTCACGGGGACCCGCATCCCCCGTTGGCGAAGAGGGTGCCTGTTCCGCTCCCGCGGGGGTGCAAGGGATGCGCGGAGCTCCCCGCACCCGTCATCCAGCCGGGATCTTCCAAACTCTCGCTCCCCAAAAATAAAGCCCCCCCCCCTTCCTCCTCACCCCAACTCCGCTCCTCCACAGCCCCCGCAGCCCCGCCGGAGTTCTCGCCGCCACTCCTTACCCGGCTGGCGGTGCGCGGTCCCGCGGCGGCTCGGGCAGCGGCAGCGGCTCTCGCGGACTTACAGCCCCGCGGCGGCGCCCGGGCGAGCCGCGCGCCTGCGGAGCGGCGGCGGGCGGGGAGGCGAAGAGGAAATGAGCGGGAGGCGCATCGGAGAGAGGGAGGGGGAGGAAGGAGCCGCCGCCGAGGGACCGCGCAGAGCGGGGCGCGGAGCTCAAGTTCCCCAGCGGGCGCGCCGGGGGGAGGGCGGGACGCCCCGCGCCGCTGCCCGCGCCCGGGTCCGCGCCGGAGCCACCCGCCCGCGCTCCCGCGGCGCCGGGACACTTGGTATCGCCCTACCCGCCCCCCCTGGACAGCCGCCACCGGGCAGGAAGTGCGGCCAGCGCGGGGCAGTGCGGGGAGGCAGCTCCGCGGGGCTGCGCGGTCGCGGGAGGGGGTCAATCGCCGCACCGGCAACGCGGGATGGGTCACGGGGGTGGGGGAAAGTTTGGGAGTTTCGTTTTTTATTTCTCCCTTTTCTTTCTTTCCCCCCTTTTCTTTCTTCCCCCCCCCCTTTTCTTTCTCCCCCCCCCCTTTTCTTTCTTCCCCCCCCCTTTTCTTTCTTCCCCCCCCTTTTCTTTCTTCCCCCCCCCTTTTCTTTCTTCCCCCCCCTTTTCTTTCTTCCCCCCCCTTTTCTTTCTTCCCCCCCCTTTTCTTTCTTCCCCCCCTTTTCTTTCTTCCCCCCTTCTTTCTTTTCCCTTTTTCCTTTCCTTTTCCCCTTTCTTCTTTTCCCCCTTTTTTCTTTTTTCTCCTTGTTTCTTTTCTTTCTTTTTTATTTGTTTCTCCTTTTTTCTTTACTTTCTCCTTTTTCTTTTCTATTTCTCCTTTTTTCTTTTCTTTTTGCCCTTATTTTCTGTTTCCCTGATTTCGTTTCTCCCCTTCTTTCTTTTCTTTTCTTTTTTCTTTTTCTTTTTCTTTTTTTCCTTTTTTCTCTTTTTTTTTCTTTTTTTTTTTTTAACCCCAAAGCAAGTAAGGAAACAATGGAGCCAGACTGCCACAACTCCAGCTCATGTGCACATCTCCAGCGTGGCTGGAAGTGGCACGTTTTTGGTGCAGTGAGGACAGTGGCAGCTCTAGTGCAGCCACTGGAAGTGAGCACAGCAGCCTCACAACACACCTCACGTTTCCCTGATGAGCAGGGCAATGTGGACAAGCCTGCCCTGCCACCCAAAGTGCCCCCCTCCCATCCCAGCAGTACCCGCTACCAAGGCTTATATAGCAATACAGGTGAATTTGGTGCAGGTAAATTTGGGTACCAGCTGAGCCTGTGGATAGGTATAGTTCCACCTGGCTGGAGATTCGTGGTTCTGTGCAAGATATGAACTTGCACAGCCTACCCGCATATCCCATCACAAAATGGAGAGAATTTAGGGATTGATGCTAATCTTCCCAAGGGAGGTAAATGGAGGCCTTGCTCAGAAATATGGCCTCCAGCACAGACAAAGAAGTGAATCTTCCCATTAGGATTCCCCCTACACCATCCCCCAGCTCCTGCCCATCACATTTTCAATTTGAAAATATATGGAGAATTTAATGTAGTTGCCACTGTGCCTTATCACTTGCTTTCACTCTGCCTCTCCTTGTAGGAGACTAAGTGAGCACGTTCAGTGCAGTCTCAAGATAAGAACAGAATAGAACTGAAATCAAGGCCACACCAGGAAAAAGATACTTAAAGATTTTAGAGACAAACCTTGGGAGGCAAGGCGAAGGCGGAAACAAACAGAAAAAATCCCACCACCACCAAAGCAATGGTTTTTCAAAGCTTATCTCAGTATTAAGTCGAACAGACTTTTATAAGGACAGCAAAAAAAAACAAAATCCAAACCTTTCACATGTACTCTGAAGCTCAAATACATTGAAACTGAATACATCGATACAAAGAGATGAAAATGTTAGTCAACAATAACCATTTCCTCCAAGGTCTTTCAGAAATAGCTCAACCATTTTGCCAGCTTGGAGGAAAAAAAAACAAACCAAAAAAAAAAGTCAGCCCAAGGCAAAGAACAAGCTTGGAAACTAAAGAACCTGAACAGTTAAAACCTAGAAGCAACTCAACTAGGAACATACAATGGAAAACTGTATGTAACCACCATTGCTGCCAAGTTGACATGCGTCAAGCTGGGTTCTCCTTGCAGGAGATGACTACACATGGGTAATCCCCTTTATTTCCCTACAAACCCTTCCTTGAATGAGCATTGCTTACGTAAGCACGGCAGCCACGAACAGGGCTGTAGCTCCCACCATGCCTCTCCAGCTGCACTGCCAGAGAGGGCAGTGGCACAGATGACAACACTACCCTCCACCCAGGAATAGGTGGCAACAGAGCATGTACCCACTTGAGGCCTCCTCCAAGATTTACAGCTCTTTGGAATGACATCTGATGAGAGGAGGCAGTTTATGGCATTCAATCCCACTTTTATTTTTAACGTGGTTATCACTTAGTAGCCTGAACAGCAGCAGGTTTTCCTCTGCACAACGCTGTCCCTCATCCTGCAGTGGACAGACTGTGAGATGAGACCTGCAGCCATGGCTGGAGCCTGCAGTCGTTCCTCACAGGGCTAACCAGGTATGATGTGGCTCAGTGCCTGCAAGTGCCTGGCCTTTAGTTTAGGGTGATCTTCAGGTGGATGTCTCCATGCTGTGCTGCACCCTGCAGTACTCGAACACTTCTGTTGGGAGCTGCCTGTGCTGGGAAACTCAGGGACATTTTATGATCCGTGGGTACTTACTTGAGAAGTGCCCATGACCGTTTCTGTCAAAAAGCCCTGTAGTATTCTGTGTATTGTCCCATGGTAAATTGCATAAATACTGAAAGTATTTCTGGATTCAGCAAGTATTGGGGAACACGCAACAAGAGCCAAATGAGACATTTCTATTGTTTATATCCAACTTCTTTCTTTAAGAACTGCACCCTTCTGGCTGTGACTGATACAAGATGGTGCCATACAGATAGATAGCCAATGAAAGAAACATCACCAAGATTTCAGATGATTTTGAGTCCTGCTGCTTGATAATAAGCAATTCCTGAGAAATCCCTTGGGAAACAAGGTAGGATGAACTTAGAAAGTCATGAACTACCCACAAACAGTCTGAGATAAAAAGAAGCTACAGACTCCTTCCTGCAATGAGTTTGTGAGGGCTGCTGCTCCCACTTTTCAGCTTCCCAGCTCTGCTTCAGAGAATGTGCCACATGATGACAATCTTGCAAGAGAAGATCCATATGTAGGCAGTTAGTTTCTCATATTATGCACTTAAGTGTGTAATTGAGCATACTACTACAAGAACTTAATGTCCTGCGAAAGTAGGCATATTTGCAAGATTTGGCCCACTGGATGTATCTGGCTTTTCTATAGTTCTTTTGATGGCATTATGTTCATTAAGCCTATCTGTAATACTCCTGTAATGACCTAGTGTGGGCCTTCAAAAACTTAAATAGCTGCCCTAGCATCTCACCTTTTGTTTGATTTTTCACTGTGCTTTTCATTCTGTTTCCACAGTCAGGAGGGAGAAACAAAGAGGGATTCAATTAGATTCATCTGGATCATTCCAACTATGCTGAATTTGAAAATACTGTGTAAAATTCCGTCTGCTCTCTGGGGTTTAATCACCAAGGGATTAGGTGGAAATGAAAGTATTTGAGGTGTGTGACACACTGCTATTCTTTAAATATCTGCCATAATAATGTGAACTTCATAAGGCTACTGCTAATCTTGAATTATTACCTGCCTTCCTGTGGTTTGGTATGATTAACCTGAGGAAGAGATTAAAGTGATATTTACCTTTTCTGAGCAGTTCCTCAGCTTGACCTGGACAGCCCAGCACCAAAAAAAAACAAAGGAAGAAACTGCTGGCAAGAATTAAGGATTCAACTCGCTCCTTCCCTGTTGATCTCATGATACCTGTCATGGTTGTTGGGATGGAAAGCATTGGCAGTGTCCTTGAAGGCAGCAGATTGCTCCAGCCTCTTTAAGGCCAGGTGGCCTGCGAGAAGCTTGTATAAGTCCAACAAGCTTTGATCTGCCGCTCCCAGAAGAGTTAGGACTTTCCTCCACTGCAGACAATGACAGCAAAAGGACCTCTTCTGAGCTGAAGATGCCATCATCCTGGACAAGCCCCTGCTGCCCTCCCAGAGGTGGGTGGCACTTCTCTGAGGGGAGCTGCTGGCCAGCAGTTTTGCCTGGGATGAGGGCCCTGCCTAGCCAGGGCATTTGAGAGACAACCTTGTGGAAGCAATGAGAGGAGCAAACCCTCCATCACTGAGCTTCTTCACTACTTAGGTTTGACAGAAGAAAACAACGTTTCAAAAGACACTGTAATTATTTCTTTCTTCATGTTGTTTTAATTTTGCTTTTGGAGATGAGCAGCCAGTGTTGTTTCACTGTGATAAAGCCAAGCTGGATGGCAAGTGCTTAGAGAAATATGAGGGAAAATTGTTTATCAGAACTATTTTCATTGATAAGTTTTGTCTTCTAGTAATAAAAACCTGGATGCTCATCTATGAAGCCTCTCATTTTTTTTGCTACCAAATGCTGGGGTTTGAATCTTTGCCTGCATGAGTTTAGCCACCCTTTGTGCTTCCTTGCATTTCTGAGTTGGTCTTAATGGGAAACAAACCTAACTTGGGAGATGTCAGCTGCATGCATTGCTCCCACCTGCACTATGGCCAAGCAGCACCACCTCAACAGGCAGACACGGTATTTAATGCACTACCAAAAAAATATGCCAAGTGGCTTTGCCAGTCATTTGGATCACAGAAACTGAGGTGGAAAAGAGCAGGTAGGTTTTTACAGTGAATTTTCCTCCCAAAGCAGGATTGTTCCCTGCAGTATCTTATAGTGTACTTTCCTGGCCTGATTTAAATGACCTTGGAGGATGGGGAGAGGCAGAAGGAAGAATCTGATAGTACCCTCCGGAGTCTCTTTGTCTAGTTTGAATAATATGTAGAGCAAGTGCAAATGGGTGTTCAGAGAATTTAGTTACAACATAATATTTAATGTAATTTTTGTATACTTTTTATCTCCAACCTACTTGCTATGCCTGCCGCTGTGCCAGTAACATCAGATAACTGTAAAAAAAAGTAACAAAAATACTGGCAATACTCCATCATTGCATGATTTTCGGCTCTTTCTCTTAGCAGGTGATTGTCTTGGGTGATTTCTTCTCCTGCAAGGAAAAATGAATAATAAGAGCTGCAGTAAGCCTGGGAACAGCAGATGTGAGACTGCACAGCTGGACAAAGGAAAAAATGCACTTTGGTACCTACATTTGTATTAAGGAAGCCCCAGGGATACCCCAGTGCCTACGGGCGACTTAGCATATGAACAGCCGAAGCCATCAGGCACATTTACATGTATAAGAACACTCCTCGGTGTCCTTTTCAAAGTCAAGCACAGCAAGGATTAAAGCAACATAAAGGAAATTTGACTGTGTGGTTTTTCTCTCCCATAATAGAAGGCGTGAGGGTGGAAATATTAAAAAAAATAGGGCTGACAGAGGTGAGAAATTTATGAATTAAGATAGCACATCTTCATTTCCTTTACTCTTGTCTACCAGTATATTATATGGGAATCTAAAAGGGACTTGATTTTGCCTCCCAGGCTGCAGTTGCTATGCCAGACACTAAAGTTAGATATTCTAGAAAAAGATTTTAATATTAAAGGTTCTTATTAAAAAAGGGGAATACTTTGCTAAATAGGGGAAATTATTTTTTTTCATGATGCTTTACTGTGGTTTTGCACTCCAGGGTTTGCTGTGATTTATCATGCCAAAAAAATGTGGACCAAGGGGCATTTTAACTAAAGCTATTGAAAAAATTGGAATTTTCTATGCTTCATAGCCTGCATGTGCTTATTTCAAGTTGCATTTACCAAGAACCCAATTATTCCATGGGCTCTACACTCAAGGATACCCACTGCCAGGGCAGAGCAGCAGAGCCTTGACGTCTGCCCATGATGCCGTAGTATTCCCACGTGGGCTTGGCATTTCCACCCCAGATATTTCCTCACACTGGCAGCAGCAGCAATTTCAAAACACAAAATGATGTATCTTATTTGTCTGAGTAGAAAATATCAGGGAGCCTTCAAAACGGATGAGGTCCCACAGAGCGAAGCAGCCTTTGAAAGACTGTTGTGTCTATGAGATGCAGCAGAGTGGACTCTGGTTTTGTCGTCCAGCATGGCAGATTTATGCTGAGAGGAGGGAGAGCAAGAAGACTCAAGTGTTTCTATGCAGCAGAAAATATCAGTTCTGTGACTTGTTTCTATTCTGAATCACAACAGGAAAATGCAAAACCCAGAAATTGCAAAAAATACTGGAGTTTCTAAATGAAAATAAGAGTTTTAGCATGGCATTACAAAGGCTTTAAAAAGCAAAACGAGATAAAGTATTGTTGTTCAATCAGGGCAATAAAAATAATAGAGTAAACCTGGTATTTACCCACAGCAACTTTCAGTTTTGCTAAGACTGCTTCTTTTTTTCATACAGCTGAACAGAAGAGAAAAAGAAAGAAACCCAACAGCACTTTCTGGGACATTGGAGCCAACAAGATGGTAATTTAGTGCTCTGCTAGCCTACATGCTCTGGATGGCTTCCAGAGCTCTGTGAGAGCCAGAGGACACCACACACTGGCCTCAGGATGCTGCTGCCCCAGCACTCTGGGGTTAAGGGAATTTGCATCATCTTTGCACTCCTCATAGGGTCTCAGACCTCCCTGCTGTGACACGGATGTCCTCACACCTCTCCCATCTGTATACATCCACCCCAAACCCTTAATACTGAAATTCCTTTTGATAATTAAGTGGGTCCTGTAAGAAAGGGATGGACTTTTTAGGAGGGCCTGTGGCAATAAGACAAGGGATAACTTGTTTTAAACTGAAAGAGCGTTGATTCAGACTAGACATAAGGAAGAAATTTTTTACAATGAGGTTAGTGAAACACTGGCACAGGTTCCCAGAGAGGTGGTAGAAACCTCATCCCTGGAAACATTCAAGGTGAGGTGGAAAGGGTTCTAAGCAACCTGATCTGCTTGAAGATGTCCCTGCTTATTGTAGGGCAGGGTGGACTGGATGACCTTTAAAGGTCCCTTGCAACTCAAACTGTTCTGTGATTCTGTGAAGACAGAGAGCCTCATAAAGCAGCATTTCCCATGGGGACAACATCTCCTGCTGAGTAGCTGAAGATGAAGGCATGTGGATCGTTCAGTGCAATTTGGAGTAAGTTAGATTAATTTTGGCACAGGTGAAGGAGCACTCGTATTGCTCCTATTGGTAATTAAGAAAAAGCAAATCACAGGGGAAGACAATAAAAGTATTAATTAACAACACTTTAAATAAGAAAACAGTATTTTTAAAAGGTTGGTTTATGCCTGGAGAAAATACTTAAATAGGGTAATCACATTTTCGGGCATTTGACAGATGCACACTAATAATTAAATGGTGATATTGATTACACATTTACATAATCACCTCCATGCAGTTGCAAGAATGTCCCAATTCTGCTGCCTCCAGCTTTGATTTCAATCAGTGAAAATAAGATTAATTTAAAGCATGCAGACACTCACTGGCCTTCACCTTGAAAATCCATGTGCATTTCCCATTGGGTGGAGAGCCCAGTGTACAATCCCACAGAGCCATAGCAGCCTGCAGGCTGAGCAAAAACCTCTGCCAAGGCGTCTAACCCAGCAGCAACTTTGCAACTAAAAACAATGTCAGTTTTCAGGAATGCATAATCACCTTTTATCACAACACAAACCATGAGGCAATTTGCTTCAAGTAGAGGATGTTTTTGTCTCCCTCCAAACCGACAATAATCCCATAAAAGAGCTCCCTAACAGGATCCTGGATACCATATGACACCATATTCTCATCCACCTCCCATTGGTGTTCTGGCAAGGTACCTGGTGCTCACAACGCCCACTCACAACACCAGACTCAGCTGATCTAACCAACTGCATTGAAAGGCAACAAATGACACATCTTATTGCAGCCACAGCAGCTCCTCTGCACTCAGATTGCCATGCAAATACTGCAAGACTTTTCACATTATCACAATACTGGGTGTCCTGTTTATGTAAGATTGTATGCAGGCAAGTAAGAGAAACTGTTACTGCCAGGGATCTGAACAACAATAATTCCATCTGGTAGAGACTTTAGAGCCATCACTTCACAGTGACAGAGATTAAAATGTAATAAAGAGCACCCAATGTGTTCCTAAACCAGATGAATTCCCCAAAATAAGCTGGACTGGGTCACCATTTACGCAAGACTTTCAGCACTGATTAATTAATGTAGTTTGGATTTAACCATGCAAAAAGGCACGTTTCTGCCCTTGCATACATGAACTCCCAAGAGCGATGCAACTGCCACTTTGCTTTGGGCTCTTGTTGGGACTAACCAGCCTTTAATGGCATATAAAATTTAACTTTTGGTAAGAAAAACGTAGGTAAACAAGTTACACTAGCAGGGGCAGAAAGCAAAGAGCAGAGACTCCTTTGCGGTCTTTCAGTGTCTTCCTCTCTTGACTGCTCTTCTCTAATTTTTTCTTCCACATTGGCAATGTAATTTTCCATTGGTAAAAATGTTGCTTCTTTTGAGTGATGTCTGCAGGAAATCTCCTGTTCTGGTCAGGTCTTCTCCACCAGACAGCGGTGGGTGCTGGTGGTTGCTGCCTTCCTCAAGGCAGGTCCTGTTTCTCAGTGGTGATGTTGAAATAAAAATACAGACATCCTATTAAGAGCCAAACTGTAGACAGTTCCAGATGTGGAATTTGGCTTCTGAAATTACAGACGCAACCAAGCCAGGCCTGAACCAGTAAAATTCAGCTGTGTTTCCTCTGACTCATAACTGTTTTTCAGAGAGGTTTTCAGTGAAATTTCTTCAGCGATTCCTCTGTTACCGCCTGACTCATACTGAAACACCAAAATCATTATTAAAGTGAAATGGCAGCAAAGGGGTTGCGAATACTTGGTATTTACCAGTTAAAAATGCATTATAAACCATACTTCACTGTGGAGCGTGCTTTGTCCAATAATTAAATACTGTATTATTTACAAAAGCAAACAAAAATATGTGTGTCTTATAGGGCACCAAGGAAGTCAAACACTTAAGAAACAACAATTTTGAAATTTAAGGTTAATTTATTCTCCAATAAACCTTCACTCATCCTTCTGACATGTGCAATATTTATGTTCAGCATCCCACTCACATTCAATCTGAAGCCCCCATCCGCACCAGCGAGGAAGAGTATGTTCAATGTGAAGGATGAGGTATTTGGATGTCCCAGGGATGGGCAGCAGTACAAAGTACATGGTTGTGAGTGGTACTTCCTGATGGTGAGAGCAAAAATGCATGCAGGAGAGGGGGCAGAGGTGCACCCAGAGCCCCCCTAACAGTGCAAAGTGATGGGAGAGAAGAACTGGACTGGCTAGCAGGTCACCGAAACCGTCATCGCTCAGGAAAGACCTGAGACCTGTGGTGGTTTGCTTCTGCTACAGGGTTGTTTGCTGCAGGAGGGTCGGTAATGTCATACAGAACAGGAGCAGCATCCCTATGCCCAATAAAAAGCTGTGACACAGCCCACATCCGCGGTAGGAGCCCAGCTAACCTTCCCTGTGTTTTGCAATGCCTTAAAGCACAGGGGCTTGTGAAAATGGACATCAACAGTGGTGAGTTTGGGGGGGTGGGGAAACACTGCAACAATTATTTCTTTGCTTTTAAAATTAAAACTCAAACTGTTGCTGCAGAAGAAGTGACTGAAAGAAATCCTCCAAGTCTGGGAGCTCAAATTTACCTTCTCACCAGCTCTGCAGATACTTAATTTGAACGTTTCTTCAGGTCCTGTCTTCCTCATTGCTAATTAAAGTACACACTCTGCACTTACCCAACGAGGATGTGGGAGGCGGAAGAGGCTCAATCTCATTTTCCACTGCTGTATTGCCTCTACAGAGCCAAACACAGGGAAACTGGTGTCCTGCTCAGAGCCCTTTGACTGCAGCACAGACCTTTCTCTTTGCTGTTGCTAATTGTGATGAAAACCCCCATTGCATGAGTGGCCAACTCCAGGGGAAAGGACTTAGTGAAAAAAGTGGCCTTCACTCCTCGGGCAGATGCAAGGTGAGCCTCGTGAGGGAGGGAGTGACACCCTGATGCAAGTGCTGCTTCCCACATGCATGCACTGGAAGAACTAGCTGTGCCCAACCAAGGAAGCCAGAGAAGCAGTTGTTGCCTTCATGTCCTCCAAACATGCATTCTAACTTCCAACTCAAGCGAAATTCAAGCAAAGTCTTTATGGCTGTAAGGACACATCTCTCCCAGCCTGCACTCCAGAGAGACACCCTTCTGATGTATCCCACAGAGCCCAGCCATCCCCGACTGCATGTCTACCCACTCCGAGCCAGAAAAATGAGATTGCTCACTTCTCCCCAGCTTCTGGTTCCAAGCTAGAAGTCGATCTCCTTCAGCCTCCCTGCTGCAACCCTGCTCCACTTTACTCTTATCCCAAGCAAAATGTGGAGGTGCTTTTGGCAGTACCCAGTTCTGCAGCTGTACTGGTCCCCATGCTTATCACTGCCCCTCCTGCCCCACAATGATACAGGTGGCATCAATCTGTAACAGGTAAAAGGAGACTTTAAAGCTATGAATGCCAGAGGGGGAAAACAGACATTATTAGGCTAAGAGACTACCCACACCTCAAAAGATGCACGGAGATAGTGTCAGAGGAGGAAACACTGAAGGAAACATGTTTGAAATTTGGCCCGAGTCATTCCCTCATCCCTATCTGAAGCACTAGCATGCACTCTGCTCTACACGAGCCAAATGCATCATGTCCGTAAAGGCTAGGGAAAAGCACTGCTGAGAACTTTCACAGTTCTGAATAATTAATTCGCAGAACTATAAAAAGCTACAATGGAATGAAATTTAGAAAAATCTAGTTTTAGTATAATTATAGTACAAACCAGGAGAGCATTGGACCCAAGACAGATGCATTAGTAGGTCAACCAAGCACAGTGAGTCAAATTCATACTCGACAGAACTGCATTGTCTTCTACAGAGTTCCTACCAGGATGGATTCAGCCCAGCGAGAGGAAGCAGACCCTGCAGATAGGTTGATGAAGTGAGTAGAAGTCTAAAATAAGACCTCGTAATATTGAAAGCATCAAAGAAAGGAATGAAGTTATTCCAGGTTAACATTCATACCTCAGGTGTAAACAGGGAGTAATATTTTCTTAAATATTTTGTTATAATGCAGGTTCAGTCTGCTCCCCCTGACACTGCCTCCACTATCATGTCTACTGTGTTATAATTGGTTCTATAAAATCCAGTTGCTTGAAGACCTTATCACAATTGGCTCCGTATGCTGGGATTCGCATGTTGCTTGTGAATGCAAGCCAACCAGTTATATTTCTATTCCATATTTTTCATGGAAAGTTTGAAAACATTAACCCTGAGGCCTGAGTCATCGACAAGCAGAGAGATGTTTTCTTCCAGTTTCCCAATTTTTAAACCAGTCATTACCGTGTCCAGTTTAAGATGTTGAGTCCTCGGGACTGCTCATTTCACTCGCCACTTTGAGGTAGCAGGAAGTGGGATTTTTGTGGTTTACATCCTAACCCATAGTCAAGCTGTATACTGGACACATTTTAGTTGAGTAACAGAGGAGCAAACATTGCGTGACAGGTTTTTGGCTGGCATCACGCAACCCCAGTGTCCTCAGCATCTCAGTGGGCTCCCCGAAGCTCCTCAAAGGGCTCCCCAGGACAGACTGTGGCCTTTTAATGTTGCTTTCTGGTAAAAGAGCATACCCACAGAGAGGCAGATTTTTAATGCCTGTTTTTTTAATACCAGCAACAGATCACCTGAGAATTCAGTTTTATGCAAGCCAGAAATGGCAGACTGCTCACAAGCTAACAGACAGGGATGCTACCTCAGCTCTAGAAGAAATGTTTTAACGTCCAATACCCTGTTTCAGCATGACTCCTGGAACAGGACCAGGAACTTCCAATCATACCTCCTGGACAAAGACAAGTGCAGAATGGCAGAAGGGTTTGTCCTGTGTCAGCTCATGTTTCCATGAGCTCTCTGATACAACATTATTCGTTCCTGGTATGAAATTATTGGGAACAGTCATAGCATGCAATCAAACAAGTGCTCGTTTCATAGTGGAGAGCCATAATTTTCTACAGACTTCATTTATTAAGTGCACTGGCATCCTTCAAAGCCAAAGACTGTCCTAGAATCCCATGCCATTCCTTGAACTTAAAATGCACATAAGAGGAGGTATATCTTATGAGCAAATATCTCTTCTTCATTACTAAGGGTGGGAGCTGTTTGACACAACACAAAGCAACTGGAGAGAGAAAGCAAGGATTACTATATCGGTCAAAAACGTATCCAGTTCTGTTGTGGGCTTCTTGTTGCAAGGGGAACAAAAGGCCATTTCTATGTGACTCAGCTCTTCAGAGCTCTTAAGCTCCTAAGTGGGTAGCAGGTAAAGCATCACATGTTTCCCTTCTGTTCTAAACCTCAGGGCCAATTGAAGAGAAGAGCATGTGCTAATGGTACAGCTGATAAAGAAATGGAGAGTGTGCTTATTAGCTTATAGACAAGGCAAACCAAATGAGAGAGGTGAGCAAAGAGGAGGCAGAAAGACAATTCAAAGTGATGTTGACAAGTTGGGGAAAAGGCCTGGGAAAAAGGATGTGGTTCACCAGAGACGTGTGAGGTAGATGGGAATGATCAGCTGTGCAAACACAGCCTGGCTTTAGCTGCAGCAGCTCTGCCAAAACAAGATCTGAGAGGGTGGTTGTGGATTGCAGAGTGAACATGAATCAACAATGCAACAATGTCACATTGCTGTGGAGAAGACAGATGTTTTAGGGTAGATAAAGGAAAAGCAGAGTCCATACGATGTGAAATTACCCTTCCACACCAGCTAGTGGGATGCACTGTGGCTTGAGGAGCTGTGCTTGCAGAGAGCCAGGCTGCTGAGCAGGGAGGTGGAAAGCACCCTTATAGCAGACACTGACTGAATCCAAGTTTATCCTAAATATGTGAGGCCTAAAGGAGAACATAATCCTCCAGCTATGTAAAATGTTGTCTTAAATGGAGGGAGATGTCTGTGTTGAACAAGGAGCTTAAATTAAAGCAACTAAGAGCCAGAGTAAGCACAGGGGGAAATACTCTGCAGGTAAGGGCAGCAAATCATTGGACTGGATCACTGGAGAGGGCTGAAATTTTCACCACAATATGAACAGGTCAGACAGGTGGTGGTTAGAGAAGATAAAGTGGTACAACCTGCCTTAAGGCTGGAGAAAGATTAAACGAACCCTTCTGAATCTTTCCAGCCCTTTTCTGTGATTTTTCAGAGGATTCACAGCTGCAGTTTTCCACATTATCACGGTTTAAAAATGTAGCTCTACTGGCCAACACCACAGTGGAGGTGCTGGGAGAAAGTGGAAGACGTCTTGTCTATGCCAAGTGACACTCCACCACTTTCAGAGCAAAGCCCCCGTGAAATCACCAGCAAGTCCTTCTCTGGTCTCATCTGGAGCTGAGAAAACAATGCTCAGACCTTTTCTCTCCAGTATTTATGGAACAAAAAAATATCAAGAAAAAAAATGTGGATGGGCCAAAATAAGAGCAATATTTCAGTTCAAATGGTTGTTTAACCCTTTTCTCTCCCATCAACCCTTGTCGACATCTAGGGATTTTCAAAGACAAAGTGAAATAACAAAACTTGAATTCCGGTTATCAAAGTGCCAATGCCAAGCAGTTGAATTTTCTGCATTCCTTCTGCTTTTGTAGCAGAAATGATTCACAATTTGAGATTCATATGGCCTTTCAGTCCTGCAGAAGCTATTCTGAATAGCTCTAGTTCCTTCATTTGCTATTTCTGGGGGACCCATCAGTGCCTCCCGCTGCCTAATAGCATGATGGGTGACAGAGAAGGACAAAGCCAGACTCTTTGCAGAGGTGCATCACAAGAGGATGATGGGTAGCAGTCGCGGATGTGGCAAGGGAAATTCCAGTTAGAAATGAGGGAGAAATCTTCACCATGAGGGTGAGTGGTCAAGCAGTGGAAAAAGTCACAGAGAAGCTGTGGTGTCTCCATCCTGAAACTTCAGAACTCAGTGGGATGAGGCCTTGGGCCACCTCATCTAACTTTGAAGTCGGCTGTACTTGGATCAAGGGTAGAAGTAAGATCCCAGAGTATCCTTGTATGATGCCAGTGGAGGTAAACTAGATATTTCCTAATTGATAGCAGAATTTCCCATATTACTTCATACCTAGAACACACTTTTCCCCTGGATTTAGATTGACAACTATTAGCATGTGTTCCCAGGCTGCCCCAGTCCCACACAGTGTCACCAAACGGGTGTTTCAGGACTTGCTGCTGGATCTGTTCCACACCACATCTCAGCCCTCAGCTTTTCTTGGTCTCTCTGGCTGGAATCTGAAGGCTGGTTGATAAGGACAAGCATTTAATTTACCTGATTTGTTTCATTACATTAGAATGCAAACAAGTTATATATACCAACGTGGTCTTAAAAAGGAAAGTAAAGCAAAGGAAACAAAAAAAAAACCAACAAAAAAACCAACAGATACATTAATACCTTTTCTTTCGTTGCTGTGGGAGAGGACAGTTTATGCTGACTCCTCTCTCTTTCTATTAGTGTTTATTGGTTTTTCAGGGCCTTAGTAAATCCACCAAATACCAACCAGAGAAGAAGCACCATAGCAGTAATGGGTGTAATCAGTACAATCTCAAAAACCACTTTACAAAGACTGCAAAGCACTCCCCTTATCTGAAAAAAAAATAAAACAGTGAAAAACATCAAGACCAGCATACAGCTCAACTCACAATGAGCACCTTAACACCCTGAAGGCAACTAGTTCTCCCAAGTTTCACACATGTTTGTACATAGGCTGTGCTCACAACTGCACCAAACAATATTTGCCTTTGGTTTGCCTGCTGAACCTCTAGCCGCGTTTACAGGTCACCAGAAAGGGCAGAAGCCATTTTGACTTTGACAGTCAGGGTGATCTGGCAGAACAGGGGTATTAGGAGATAACTATCTTGTAACCAAGCCAGTTCCAAGCACTGCTCTGGAAACCCTATGCTGATGCAACCATGACAGTATGCATAAGGAAGCTATCCTGTCTTCTTGCAACACTTTTCTGCCTATTAGCCAGACAATACATTTTTAGGAGTGTCCAGTGTCTTTGCATAGAGGTCAGAAATCTAAAGCCAAGATAATGGTTAAAAACAGCACAGAAACTTCTTGGTTAAAATATTAAAAACGAACATACCTTTTCATCCACCATTATAGAGTGATATGCAGGATTGACAGGGCTTTCATTGCCTCCATGGTGCAGCTCTCCTGATAAGCAGGGTACTTAGTTGTAGGTGGTACTAAAGGAGATTTTCCGGGTGCCTGCACAGCGAGAGGATGGATGAGACAATCGATCTGCTTGAATTTAAAAAGACAGATTTATGAAGAATAATTGCCTTCTAACTTGGCAGAGAACGTTTACTGCTTTTAAGGGATTCACAGCTGTGTCCTGTTCTCATGGAGTTAACTGAGCTTAGGAAAAAAGCATTTCATCTATTCTTCCTTCCTGATTCCTGAGAATCTCCCAGGATATTTCTATTCGAATTGCAGCAGGCTTTCCATTCCAGTATGTTGGCGGTGAATATCTGTCACACTGATGGAATTTTCTACATGGGAAGTATCACCAACACTTAGAATAGATAGCAGCACATACATCACCCAAATGGCTGTGTGTTGTAGAAAAAGCAAGATGGGCTACCCTTTTCTCTGACTGTGTGTGCAGGTTGCCTTGAACAACATGAATTCTGCAGCCAGATTCCCAGATTTTTTATCATTTCTGTACTAGATTGTCAGCTCTGGCATTTAGCTTCATTTAAAGTTAAGCCACAATTAAGTACAAAACAAATAGATCAGGCAGCAGAAAAACACCTGGGTTTGTAACAAGCTTCCAAACTTTATCCATCATTTCCTGAAACTCTGTGCAAAGATGCCTGTCTCTCACCTTTTAAAAAAGACTTATTTTTATAAAAGTTCATATTTGCACAGTACCTGAAGGCAGCTATAAACTCCCTGTATAACCTTCTTCCCAGGGAGAGGAGGAGGCAAGGTCCCATGCAGAAGCTCCTGAAAAGTTAATTAAATGGGTAGTACAAAAACCATGAAATAAAATGAGTAATACAAAAACCATGAGTCTAAAAGGAGATGGAAAAGCAAATTTCAGCTCCAACTAACATTCTCTTTTCTTTTTTCTTTGGGATACACAATGCTGCTGCAATAGGTCTATATGATGTTTATGGCATCAGCACTGAAACCTATATTTAATAAAAATACGATGCAACCACCACCAGAACTAGTTTGCAGACTCTCTTAGACGTGATCTGCCTGCCCTGCCTCAGACTCTGAAGCTCATAATTTATCTTCTTTTACTTATATGAAGAACCCGAGTAGAGTTATAGAATCATATTCCCAAGGTAAACCATTAACGCTGACAGAAAAGTCTGTCCCATGAAAACAGGGGAAGTGCATGAACCCTAAATTCTCTGTATGTTAAACACATACCTTCACTGAAAATATATCTCAAGGATAGTTTCTTTTATGCAGAGCTTTGCAAGGCAAGAAAAAGCCTGCTGTGACACACACAATGTCTGTTAAGTACTCTTGGATAAAGAGGGACCCAGACACTGCTCAAGTCCATGTTAAGACCCGAGTACACCCCAACTTATCTCTTCAGTCCACAGAAAGGAAACCCTGACCTTGTTTCCAGCTTGGGGACAGAGGCTGCAGGGGACAGGGCCACAGATCCACACCTCTTTTTAGACAGTCTAAGTGCAAACGAAACAACACTCAATATTAAATTTATGTTAATATGTTGTTACTATTAAGTTGTTAAATTATATATTTCTGCTAAATCAAATATTTGAGAGTTTTGAACCTTATTCTGTTCTCATAGTATGACTCTGACACATTTTTTGTGTTGATGTATTGATCAAAAAAGGCCACTTAGACCATCTCCACCAGAAAAGCATTGCCTTATAGGCATATTTTTTCAATATTATTTTAAATATCCCCACATATCCTTGTGAGGCCATCCAAAGGTCTGTTTCATGAACTGCGTATAGAATTTCTTCTGGCACTTACAGGACATGCTTATGCTAAAGTCATGCAGAAGTCAAATGAGTAAACTCAATTATTTGCATTTATTCTTGCAAATTCATTATTATTTTCCAGCAGCTATACAAACAATCATTCAGTGGCTATGGGATCATTCATATTGCATCCTGTCAAGGTAGTCAAACTCTGGATGTAGCTGGGAGCACAGGCAAAGGTCTCTTCCCTGTACTAATATCACAACTGCACTCAGACAGCTCTGAGAGCTGGCAGCCTCTTACACTGTGGCTCAGAGAGCCTGCCAAGACTGCTAAATGTTCTTCTGGCTCCCATGCCACAACAAGGGTGCTCACCTGGACTCCCTACATATCAAGTCATCTTTCACAAAAGCCTCCTCAACTGGATTCAAAAACACTGATCTTGTACTGGGTATTTATTACTTTTGCAAATTTTACTGCCAAGAAATACTTTGCAGAGACTCACAGCTGCTTCTTCAAAACTAGCCTGCATCAGTCATCCACAAATGAAATACTGCTGCCCACATCTCCCTGGCTCTGAATGGACACGTGAAGCACACCACACACACATCCAGCCTCTAGCCTTCATGACTCAGCTGCATCCCTCACTTCTTCTCCAGTCTTTACTTCTCCCAACCAAGGTACCATACCCAGCCTGTGCTCAAGCTGCAGGATTGTCACTTTCCTATGATCAGTGCTCCTTGGCTACCTGCTATGTTTAATACCTACCTGGTCTGGTTTTTTCATCACTACATCAACCCTGCTCAAATGCTGACACACATCTCTTTCATAGCCACCCACGTTATTGTTCCTGTCTGAGATAAGCAGACTCTTAGCACAGATAGCAAATAAGTGCTAGGGTTCAGCAGTCAGACATGAATGGGCCACTTTAGGTTTGGCATGAAGACACACAGAGCTCTTTATTTTCTGCAGCCAGTGTTAATACAAAAGATATTAAGTTCAATATCTCCTCTCTTCTGTACTTCTCTCTCCTGAAGCATCATACAGCCTGCAGTATGACATGCTCTGCCAATCTGTCCCAGTTGTCTTGATGAAGCTTGGCAAAGCAATTCAGTTCTTGGCTGGTATTATATAAGCTATTAAAGTGTTCTGAAACATATCTACCGGCATTTTGACAGCATTATTCAAACGCTATCACTAGAGACTACTCTGCTTAATGTTGCAGCCATGTTCCTCAGAGGTGGCCTTGTCCCCCAGAAGTGACTGAAGATGCTTTCCACCAAAATGCCTCAAGGCTTTTCTGCTTCCCTCTGATGTACTGTCTTGTTCTCTCTAGTGTGGTTGGGGCACCTTGAATGTCTCTATGCTCGACTCCAAACAGTCCTTATCCAAACTGGGATGTTTGATCTGTGAATCCCTTCAAACTAAGCTAGTGAAGCAGAGACAGTAAAACCTTGCCTTCTATGTAGCAAGACATTCACATTTCACTTGACATTGTTTCTAGTCCATTTGCTGGGTGGATGCTGAAGAAACCAAATCATCCTGAATTCGATCTTAGGAGGTCATATAACATATGGGTTACAGACCCATCCATCTCTGTTGCATCTTCTCTTTCTTCATAACCAAGCTCCTTCCTGTGCTTTTTACCCTGCTCCTATTCCTACCACCCCAAACATCCTATCTATCTATCTAGTGGCCCTCTACACTAGGGAAACCCTGGATGCTGTCGAAGTCGAGATCGGTGATGACCAGGTTGAGTGCCCATGGGTAAGGGTCAGAGGGGCGGTCAGGTCTGACCTCCTGGTTGGAGTATGTTACAGACCGCCTGACCAGGATGAGGAGGTGGATCTTCTATTGTTTAAGCAGCTGCCTCTAGATCGGCTGCCCTTGTTCTTTTAGGAGACTTTAACCTTCCGGATATCTGCTGGGAACTTAACACTGCCGAGAGGAGGCAGTCCAGGAGGTTCTTAGAGTGTATTGAGGACTGCTTTCTGTCGCAGCTGGTGAGTGAGCCCACCAGGGGTGAGGCTCTTCTTGACCTGCTGTTTACAAACAAAGAAGGGCTGGTGGGTGATGTTGTTGTCAGAGGCTGTCTGGGGTGTAGTGATCACGAGATAATCAGGTTCTCTCTAAACAATGTAAAAAGAAAAGCCAGGAACAGAACATCGATGTTGGACTTTCGGCGGGCAGATTTTGGATTATTTAAGGAACTGGTCAGGAAAGTACCCTGGGAAATAGTTCTTAGTAGCAAAGGGGTCCAGGAAGGCTGGATACACTTCAAGAATGAAATCTTTAAGGCGCAGGAGCGGGCTGTCCCCATGTGTTGTAAGAAGAGTCGTAGGGGCAGACGTCCGGCCTGGATGAGTAGGGAGCTTCTGAAGGAACTAAGTAAGAAAAAGAGGATGTATCGTCATTGGAAAGAAGGGGACGTAAGCCACGTCATGTTCAAAGATGTTGTTAAGTCGTGTAGGAGGAAAATCAGGGAAGCAAAAGCCCAGCTGAAGCTCAAATTGGCCACTTCTGTTAAGGATAATAAGAAGAGTTTTTATAAATATATCAATGGTAGAAAGAAGGGCGGCAGCGACCTCCACTCCTTGTTGGATGTGGAGGGAAATATAGTAACCAAAGATGCAGAGAAGGCCGAGGTACTTAATGCCTTCTTTGCCTCAGTTTTCAACAGCAAGGATGTCAGCTCCCTTGACAGTTGGCCCTCTGAAGTGGTTGATGGGGGCAGGGTGAAATATGGCCCTCCTGCAATCCATGAGGAGGAAGTTAGAGACCTGCTGAGCCACTTGGACCCTCATAAGTCTATGGGGCCGGATGGGATCCATCCTAGGGTGTTGAGAGAGCTGGCGGATGAGCTTGCTAAGCCGCTCTCCATCATCTTTCAGCAGTCTTGGCTCACTGGAGAGGTCCCGGAAGACTGGAAGTTGGCCAATGTGACGCCCATCCACAAGAAGGGCCGTAAGGATGATCCAGGTAATTACAGACCTGTCAGCCTGACCTCGGTCCCAGGTAAAATCATGGAGCAGATAATCCTGGGTGAAATCATGGAGCACCTGCAGACCGGTCAAGAGATCAGGCCCAGCCAGCATGGGTTTAGGAGGAGTAGGTCCTGCCTGACCAACCTGATCTCCTTTTATGACCATGTGACTCGTCTGGTGGATGAGAGGAAGGCTGTGGATGTGGTATACCTGGACTTTAGCAAGGCCTTTGACACTGTCTCCCACAGTAGACTCCTAGGGAAGCTGGCAGCCCGTGGCTTAGATGGGAGCACTCTGTGCTGGGTTAGGAATTGGCTGGATGGCCGAGCCCAGAGAGTGGTGGTGAATGGTGTCTCATCCAGTTGGCGGCCGGTCACCAGTGGTGTCCCCCAGGGATCGGTGTTGGGTCCGGTCCTGTTTAATATCTTTATTGATGATCTGGATGAGGGGATTGAGTCCATCATCAGCAAGTTTGCAGATGATACCAAGCTGGGAAGAAGGGTTGATCTGTTAGAGGGTAGGATGGCCCTGCAGAGGGACCTGGACAGATTGGAGAGATGGGCTGATTCCAATGGGATGATGTTTAATAAGTCCAAATGTCGGGTACTTCATTTTGGACACAACAATCCCATGCAGAGCTACAAGCTGGGGACAGAGTGGCTGGAGAGTAGTCAGGCAGAAAGGGACCTGGAAGTGCTGGTTGACAGGAAGCTCAACATGAGCCAGCAGTGTGCCCAGGTGGCCAAGAAGGCCAATGGCATTCTGGCCTGCATCAGGAATAGTGTAGTCAGCAGAACCAGAGAAGTTATTGTCCCCCTGTACTCGGCACTAGTCAGGCCTCATCTGGAATACTGTGTGCAGTTCTGGGCCCCCCAGTTTGGGAAAGATGTTAGGATACTGGAATGTGTTCAGAGGAGGGCAACGAAGATGGTAAAGGGGCTGGAGCATAAGCCCTATGAGGAGCGACTGAGTGAGTTGGGGCTGTTTAGTCTAAAGAAGAGGAGGCTCAGGGGAGACCTCATTGCTCTCTACAACTACCTAAAAGGAGGTTGTAGTCGGGCAGGGGTTGGTCTCTTCTCTCAGGTGACCAGTGACAGAATTAGAGGGCATGGACTCAAACTTCGTCAGGGAAAGTTTAGGCTTGATGTGAGGAAGAAGTTCTTTACTGAAAGGGTGATCGGCCATTGGAATGCGCTGCCCAGGGAGGTGGTGGAGTTGCTGACCCTGGAGGTGTTTAAGGGGAGACTGGATGAGGCACTGAGTGCCATGGTTTAGATGATGGTTGGTGTTAGTGTTGGGTTATAGGTTGGACTTGATGATCTCAGAGGTTCTTTCCAACCTTGTGATACTGTGATACTGTGATACTGTGATACATCTGCTCCCCATCCACTAGTCTGCCTCATCTTCGTCCGCTTTTCACAGCTCTGCCTTATGCAACCATATGCTTCAACTACAAGCGTAGCAGTTCTTTGCTCTTGGCTCCAACGCACAATTACAAAGGAAGAACTCCAGAGACTATGCTGGGCTGGAGCCTTGGATTTGGAAAGGAAAGCATTCAAGAACTTATCCGTACTACCATATATCTGAAGTGTATGTGAAACAGTGATTTTTTTGTTGTTGTTTCCAGAGGTTTGTATTTTGGCCAGATTTGGGTAATAAGGAAAAATGAAAACTGGTCCAGTTGCAAATCAAACCCTCCTATTGTTCTTCAATTCCTGCTCAAAAATGAGGTACTGCAGTTTGGTCTAAAGAGCTCCAAGAATTCTGACTTAAGAAAATTAAATAGATTCGTGTCAGACTTTGCTGGATCAGATTCCTTGCAAAGACATCAAGCTCTGGGATACACAGTCTAATACATAATCCACCTGAATTCAATCTTATTTGACAAGGCATAAGATACTAAAACTAGGACTTGAGAATGAAAATTGTTTAGTAACTCTAAGTCTACGCAGCTGTGCAACTTGAAGTATTCTTCTCCTCCAAGATTCTGGAGGCACAATGAAAAGGTAAACCCTGATTAAATATAAATTACCTGCATTAGTCTTCATATTTAGTAACAGAAAAAAAAAATTAGAGAAAAAACAAGCTTTATCTCATTAAGTGCTAGAAAAATGTCAAGTTCTGTTGCCAGCAATCATCTAGAATCCCTCCTATATACATCATTCAAGCTTCTGAAAATAAAAAAATGCAAGATTGAGTTACAAGCTGAAGAAAGGCCTTTCATGATCATGTATTATAGCTCAAGGATCTCTTGCTCAGTTACCCAAAAAGTAAGTCTCTATGTTACCCTGTAGCATGCTGCAGAACATGACATTTCCAAGTAATTTGGGCCTGCCATGGGCATTGCTAATCTTAATTAGAAAGGTCTTCTCACCTCAAAGCAAACCTGACATTTGCTTTCATTTGCTGATGGCAATTACATGTTTACCTAGCACTCAACACAGCAGAGCTCCAGGCTTTGCCCTTTGAGTGTTACAACAATATGAATCAACAATATTATTTCTCTACTACCAACACAGCTTTTCCCCAGCTCTTTTTTTACGTTTCTGTGCTTCACAGAAGCAGGTGCCACTGCTCCCACTTCAGTAATAGCAATAGCTGCAGTCTTTGGCTCATGCTGACCCTAACGCTGCAGGCTGCCCTTCTCACCCAGTCCTTTGTCACATTTGCAGACCCAGATGTTTGTCTCCAAACAAGAGCTCTGTCCTTCACTTAGCAAGTATCAGGGAAGTTCAGGGAAGTCTGGGACAGTAGTTTTTCTCGATTTGGGGATCTATTCTACACAGTAAAGGTGAAAAAAACAATGCCTCTGGCTTAGAGATCTGCTAGAGTTTGTTCTATCCCTTCACAGAAACCTTTCTCCTTGCAGATCACAAGCTGCTGGACTAAGACCAAACACATGCACCCAAACTGAGTCTGAACACACAACACAGCCCCCAGGCAAGGTGGCTTCATTCCGCTGCTCTCATCCTTAGCCACACGTGCTTTCTGCAGTTGGTGTCGCACCCTTAGCAGAAGACTTCGACACTACAGAGACCTCCTTACCACTCCACCTTCACAACTTCATCTTTGAAGTCATAGTGTTATTGTCTCTGAGAACAAACCCCTGCAAATATCCAGCTTCAAATAGCCAAGCAGTATGAGTTAAAGATTGCCTCTTGCAGACCCTCACAGAGTTATAAAACTCACACAGCATGACTGTAATAACTAGACAGCAGATTATCCAGATTTTCCACTGTATGGTGTTTTAACACACAGAGTCAAAGAGCATCTTTAGTAATTTACCACAAATAGTGACACAAACTTCAAAAAGAAAACAGAGCTACTCTTCTCAAAAACTCAGAAGAAGATACGCTCTTTCAAGACTCCATAAATATATCTTCTCCCACTACATAAAATTAATTTTCCCATCAGACTAAACCAAAGAATTATTAGGATGAAATGTTGCTTAAAATGGTGTGTGTTACTGATTTTATCAGTTACTACTTAGAGTTTTTAAAAAGTCAATGCCATCTAATAGTGTCTATATTTTATCTGTTGAGAAATCTAATAATCTTAGAAAAGAAGCAATATCAGACTGCATGGTCAGCCTTACTTGGAAGACAAAATACAATTTTGAGAAATTTAATCTGTGCTGCTATGTTGCATATACCCATGGAAGGAGAGAAGTAACAAAATTATTGTGATGAATAGGGAGAACACCTAATAATGCAGATGCTAGCACAAAATATTCTTTGTTTCTGGAGTTGGTAATGAAAGATTTAAGAAGGTTGATGTAATATCACACCAATCCTATGAATGCATTGTATTTAACATATAAATTAAAATTCTGTCAATAATTCCAGGTACAGAGTGGCATGCATATGCAAGAAGGTATTAGTTTCTGAAATTCAGGAGTACAATGGTGAATGATTTCTCCTCACGATACTAGTATCTCTTTCCCCCATAATTCATGTAACACACTACCGCCTGTATGCTGCTATTTATCCTGTGGTAGCATCTGGTTTGGGAGTCCCGTTCTGTAAGAATCTGCAGTTTCAGCTGACAAAGGCTGTGGTTACTCCAACTGTATGATGACCATTGGGCTAAGGGCAGGAAAGGCAAGTAATGCTTAGGCAGTAAGCAAATCCTGAAAAAGGAGCAAGTCTTCTCTTAATTTAAATGTGTTTAAATACCTGGCACAAGTAAGCTTAACTAGATTAATCTAGTAGCAATAAAAATCTCTCTCCAAGGCATAATCTTACTTCCCATTCTACTGCAATTGTGTCAGAACTTGCTTAGTCCCCCACCTAGTCCAAAGCAAGCCCGTGCACACTCCCATAAAAAGTATAAAGTTGCATTAAAAGGCATAATTAAAGAGCCCTTAACTAACTCTTCTCAAAAGGAATGAAACTGTACCACATCAGTGTCTCACATGTGGAAAGATGAAGCACATTTTTTCACTAAGACCAGTGAGCTCAATGCTGGACACCAAGTTATATTAGTTATTGGCTCTCAGCTGCTGTTGTAGGTTTTTTTTGATGTGGACAGGGACATCTGAGGTCTTTATCCACCCTTGTAACATGCTGGGGCAAGGCATGTTGTCTCTGACCAGCCCTGCTCCTGTGCCGACAATTGTCCACTCCCTGCCACTGGCTGCCCAGGGCTGGGAGTGTTGCTGCATGGAGAGGTGTTCCTAGCAGTCTTCCTGTGGCAGCTGGCAGCAAGGATTCCATCCCTTCCCAACATGCATTTAAACACCTTTGTGCATCTGAAATTATCACCTTCCAGTGCCCGGAGAGGGCATATCCCAAGGGAAGGGCATGGTGCTTTCTGAACTGTTCCAAGCCACCTGGGCAGGCAGTACCTGGAGGGAGCCTGATTTGCTCCTCTAATTTTACTCCATGCCATTACTTTCTCCTGCTCTACATTAAGAGACTTTTTTTTTTCTCCTGCTCATTTCATATTTTAAAGAATCAGCTTTGTTAGTGTTCTGGCTGCCTGAACTATACCAGCAGTGCTGCACTCAGAGGCCAATGATACTGACATAAGCTTTGTTTGGAAGCTGATAACCCCATTACAGACAGTTTGCTTGAACAATTTTAATACATAAAATTTCAGCATGTAACATTGTCCCTTTTCAATATAGTTCTATTCATATTTTCTTTGATAAAAAGGATTTTTTTCTTTTTCCTTTTTTAACCTGCTTTTCAAGATTAGCTTCCTCTCCTTGATCTAGTCCAGCCACAAAATACTGCAGTTAAAAGAAATCTGCGTGACTGTACTAAATCACAGATTTGGAGTGAGAGCATCTACTTTTAAATTCTTCCACAAATCAGTAACTGAGATACTATCTCCCTAATCAGGCTTTAAAATTTGCTTTAAAAAATAACACATGATAAAATCAAGTCGCCTGATTCCCTGAAACTTTTAAATGTCATTATTTATGGCATCTTATGATCAAATCTAACATGTCTTATCCAAATGCATACTGCAGGGCTTTATTATCCCAACATAAATCTAGTTAGGAGTGTTATTCACAACTCCTTATTTTCATAGGAGCCCAGTCCTGAATTACCCTGGTGAGAGCACTTCTGTACAGTGGGTGAATTTCATGGTCTTGTAGAATTAGGCCTGACATTATCACAATTATCAGCCAAAATTACGTGACCTCGTTTTGTATTTCCCTGACATAAAAATGTGTGTTTCCTATTAGTTCTTGATTTTTTGCCTGATAGCACAGTGATAATTCCTTCCTGAACACCGAGGATAATGTACTCAGCAATTACAGCCTCAGAAAAGAAG
Organism: Dromococcyx pavoninus; assembly: GCA_033558185.1. NCBI lineage: Eukaryota > Metazoa > Chordata > Aves > Cuculiformes > Neomorphidae > Dromococcyx > Dromococcyx pavoninus. The sequence continues at coordinate 5,046,831 of JAUMJL010000212.1, forward strand.
CAATTATTTTGCTTACAATGCTTTATGAATTAAGTTCACAAAGGTCTAGACAGAGGTGTCAGCTATTCTTTATACAATCTGATATTTGCATGTTAATTGAATCCTGCCCCAAGAAGGCCACCCTGTTTAGCTCATCTGAAAAGAAGCAAGAAAGCTAATTCGTACCTCAGAGGGGGTAGATGAAGAAGGGAGGCCATTACCAACATGAACAATTACCAATAGAGGTAAAACACACGTATGCACAAACAAGGCTCAGTCCATGGTTGCTGTTAATTTGCCTTCTTTGCAATGGAGTCAATGGGGTTATGTGGATTTGCACTGACTGAAACTCAGATCGGTGCTGAAAGAGCCCAGGAAGAACCTGTTGAAATTAAGAAAGTTCTCAGTGCCAGGTCTCACCTGGAGGAAGCTGTGGCATTTGACAGCCTTTCATACATCATTACTGAGTCCCTGAAAATGAAAACTCACACAAGCTCAGGGTACCAGAGGCATTGTCCAAAAAGGAAGCCCGGGTTTCTTCCCAACCAGGAGACCTCTATTATCGATGCTTAGGTTTACCTGGAACAGCTGCTAAATTGCATTAAGACTTTAGCCAGAATGTATTACTCAAGTCACTCAACAATTCCCCTTGATTTGATCCTATTGCCACAGACTGATATAATGCATTATTCCCTAACAACTGTGATATCTTGCTTACAGACATGGAAGTAAGATTACGAAACCATTTTGATTTCATCATACAGGGAGAATTGAGTGCTGAATTGCTGGCTGACTGGAGGATGCTGAAGTATGCATACAGTGACAGCTCTCTCCTAAAGAGCTGACTCTATCACTTGCAATTTTTATCAGTTTCAACAAGTTCTGTCAACTGCAGATAGAAACAAATTAATTTTAACAATATTTCACGTATTTTGCTCAAAGTGAAAATACATCATTCTTATTGCCTGGCATCCACCATCATACGACATCTTGCAACTTAAAAGATGGAGGCACACATGATACTTTCTGAGGATGGAGGGGTAGACTGTATTTGTGCATCCAGATTGCCAATTTTTATGGTAGCTCATAATTTCATTTTTTAAAATGTAAGTTAAAGATTTGTTATTTCCATGTGAATTTTTCTTAGGTAATTTGTCAAGTTGTATCTGGCCAAAAATACAGAATATAAAGCACAAAAGCAACTTTTTAAAGAAAGCAGTTATTTTGGTTGTATACTCATTGCATCCTTAATGAAATATGATTGCTATCGAAAATCTTTCTAATTTATTATATGTTTTTTCTGCAGAGAGTGAATTGATTTGGCCATTACTAACCACAAGGCCCTTTAAGACATCAAAACCAGTAGGGCTGGTCTCACATCTCACTTTTACTTCTGTGTTAGTGTAGAAAAGTCACGCTTTGCTTTTTCTGTTTCAAAACAGATTTTCAGCTTTCAATTAACTTGTCTTTGAGCTGAAATAGATAAATATGCTGAAACAAAAAACCCTCTGAGTTCCTGCTGAGATGAAATAGCTGTAAACCTGTCTTATTATTTTGACAAAAAACTTGGTTTAGATGTTTGTCTGGTGACTTTCATGAGCTTGACGTTCTTTCTTTATAAAATTTTGGAAAAAAGCACTGTCATTCTTAAATATTATACTTCGTTTACATCAATTTAAAACCTCAGATATTATAGCATGTTCTGGCCTTAATACACTTGTCATAATTTCATATGTTAAAACAGTTCATGTGTTTCATTATGGTGGTTTAAATTTAACTTTTCTTCTTACTGAAATCAGTTTTAAATATATTCTGTTTTTTAAAGCAACATAATTTTCTATAATGGCAAATTAAATTCACTGTGGATCAATAAACCTGAGAAGAACAGTTTTTGCTTTACTTCCACAATAGTAGTTTCTGAATGAGCCATTATCACTCAGGAAAAAGATCCTGAAATTATAATAGATTTAATGAACTGTAAAGAGCTTGAATAATGACACAAAAATTGTTGCTGATGATACAGAGTTGTTGATGATACAGAGTTATTTAGAACAAAAAAAGTCTGAAGATGAAAGATGAATTTCAGAAGGACCTCACTGAGCAGCAATTGAGCAGTAAGCTGGTAGGTAATTTATAGATAAATACAAAGTGACGCACATGGAGAAAATTCTAATCCTGCACAACGATGAATTTTAAATTACTTTTTTCCATATGGTTGGAAAATCCAACACAGTAGCTCTTAAAAGTAGGTAACATGAAAAGAAGGAGAGAAGCAAAGAACAGGACAGAAATCATTCTAGTGGGACTGGGACATCTAGCACATGCTGTATGAGTTGGCTGCCCTCCATCTCCAGTAGCACTGATTACAGCAGGAGAGGCACTAGGAAGGGCAACAAAGGCTCAACACATTGGTCATTTCCAGGCCAGTGGCAGCAATAGATTGGAAGCAACACAGACTGCCACAAAGTCCAGGTGCAACAGGCAAGGCAAACAAGATGATAATTTCTGAACCTGGCTCCTATCAGTTTAGTTTAATGCTCTCCAAATGAACAAAACAGTGAACATGTAGAAAATATCTAATTATGAAACATCTCTAGAGTTCTTCGCTGCAGGTTACAAAAAGCTTGTGGGTGCAAAAAATGGAGTTATGCAAATCTGGAGGAGGATGGAAGCCCAATGAAGAGTATAAGCCTGGAGAAAGAGCACCTGTGGCTCTCAGCAAGTGGGAGACGCAGATGGAAAAAAGGTGTAAACATGTTGCCACATGCTCACTCTGTTTCTTCATTCTTCTATAACTCTGAAAATTACTTTTCCTAGAAAAGGCTGGATCATCATCTAGGCGGGATTATGCACTTTAGCAACTCTGTGTGCCTAAAAGTTTAGCCTATAATGTGCTAATAGCTGTCATGTTTTACCACTTAAAACCATTCCCTAAGCATGACACCAGTATCATGTAGATACTGGTAACATCTCAGAAATTAAATAGGAAGTACTTCTCATGGGGAAGCAAGCAAGGTTTACTTTCATTTCTATTTCATAAGTTCAATTCTGGTCTTGCAGATATCAAAACCTACAAAATGCTTAAGCATTTGGAATTCCTAAATTTGATCAGAAGTCAATCAGAAAACCCAATCTATTAGCCTGATTGTCGTATCAATAAAAAAATCATTTGTCAAATAAGTCATACAAGATTCACATATCCTTTACCACTGCCTACCTCCATCTCACAAAACACATTTCAGCACCAGTAAGGATCAGAATATAACTCTGACACTCAGCATCCAAATGGGACCTCTACAGCTTGACTGGAACTCTAACCTCACATATTACTTAAATTTCAAATTTGACAGCAACTGAGAAAGAACATAAAACAATTGAAACCCAACACTGCCTTTCACCTACCTAGTGGTTCATAGTAACTGAATGGGCAACGGTGCATAAGAAGATAATTCAGCCATACGAATATAAACCAGCAAGGTTATCACTGTTTTATATCTTTAAATAAGTGAGCTATTTCTACAGTTTGTCACAGCAAGTGCTGGGATGCTTCACTGCGTAAGGATTCTTCGAGGAGTAAGTGCAGCTGGAGGCATGACAAGAACTTTGCAAAATCTGGGACTCATTGTTTTTTAAAAAATGTTATTGTATAATCCCAGATTGAAGAAAGTGCCTTCTTCTCTTGGGATAATATGGCCACCAGCACCAGTGTCTATAGCTGCTGTGGCTGAATTGTTTCTGAACCAATGTCTGTGGCTGGTTGCTGGATGTGAGAAAAGGGCACGATGAGCAGAGGCAAGCTGAAGATGGCAAGTAGAGAGGGTGATGGACAAAAACGAATGGTCTCTCCATTTTTTATGGCTTAATATCTCCCTTGTAATATTAAAAACAATGTTACAAATTTCACCAGTTCTCAAGCCTTAGTGAAGAGAGGTGGAGTCATCTCTCCTTCAGCCTGTTCTATGCCAGGGCACCGCCCTGCAGCCCAACTTCACATCTTTTTTTAAGAGTTGTGCTAAGAATATCTGCCAGGAGCAAACGTAGTGTTTATTCATAAAGTTTCAAGAGCCAAAAGGTTCTTGATTTAAATCTCCCCAAGTGTCCCCACAAAATTAGTGTTTTGCTGTCATGGAGACTGAAAACTGAGTACTTTCCTCTGCACTTTGGTCTGAAAAACAAAAAGCATTTGTTTGAATCTTATTTGTATGAACTCAGCTGTTCACCATGGGAAACTATTAATAATTGGTAGTTGATAGAAGGGAGACATAAGAAAAAAAAAACATTTCCTCCCCTTGCTTTGCCATGACCTTTCTTTCCGAGCATTTTGAGAGTTTCTTAATAATGTAAAACCTGAATCTTTCTTCCTGTAAATTTAAGCTTCTCATTTCTTATTCTATTCACCAAAGGCACAAAGAACTGATTTCTGCTTTCTTCTTTGCCTCTCCCAGCAGCCGCATGCCAGGGTCACAGCGAGCCTGCTGCCTCTGTCAGCACTTGTGCAGAGGTGGGCTGCCATCCACCTTCATGTTCCCTATCTTCCCCCTCATATGTCATCACCTCGTATTTGCTGTCGTTGATTCACTTCCTACAGTTTTAGCCCATGTTTGTTAAGGTTATTTTGAATTCTCACCCTGCCCACTGATGCACTTGCAAATACTCCTGATTTCATGTTGTCTGCAGATTAACAAGCTCAGACCATCTTGGTCCATCATCCAGGTAATCATTGAAGAACACAGAGCAAAACTACTTTCAGGGTGGATGCAGCAATGTTCAATGGCAATTCATTTCATTTTGAAGTGAACCATTGCCAAACTTCATCCACTGTTATCAACTAACCCCACACATAACATCATGGTAGGCTCAGCCAGACCCCGCTTCCCTTCCTGGTCAGACAGAGCACTCACATGTAACATCCAAAACCTAAGGACAGTATTTCTTATGTCTGTTTCTCCCTTGAGTGTGTTAGATTTTATCTAAAGCTAAAGAGAAAATGCCTGGGAATTTCAAAGACCAGGTTATATTTGCTGCTGGGCTTACCTGATCCTTCCAGTGCTTCCCAGCAGTCTATTTTTTCCACGTGCCTTCCTGTAGGAGGGTGGTACATTCAGCTGACTCATCTGTGAGTCTTTTCTTCCACTTTCTCTTCAGTATACCTGCATGCTCCCAAACTTCCAAATACTTTGTTTGTCCACCACGGTCCTCACATCACTTTATCTTCAAAGGTGAAAGCAAGAATTAACTCTTACTATCAGAACATATCCTCTAACCTGTTCTTTTCCTGTTCTGGGTTGAAACTTTCAGTTGTTGGTAGGAATTGTGTTTGCAATGAAGCAATGAAGGAGAAAGGCAGTGAGCCCTCAGACAGGAGGTAGGTAGGAGTGATCTGGTGCCTGTGGCTCCCCAAGGAAGGAAGGAGAGGGATGCTCATGGCATGTTCAGTCCTAGAGCAGAAGCCAAGCAGCTGAAGGACATCTCTGAAAGCTGCAGATCAGCCAAAATGAGGACAAATCTCCCAGGCAGCACAGGACAGTGCGGTTCAGAGCAGCCTTTGCACAAAACAGCAGAACTGCAACAGCTACAGCGTCTTTACCCAGCCATCCTTACAGAGCCCCCACCTGTGTGACCATGCCCACACAGCTGACCCAAACAAGCAGGCAGGTAATCTCGGCCCTGGAAACTGCTTCCTGTCCAAATCAAGCCAACACCTCCCTGTGATTTCCTAGTTAAGTTAAATCTAAGCTGGATTGAAGAAGCCATCAAACCAACCCCTTAACCAGATAAGGGTTACTTGTCTCCTGAGGATCCTGTGCACATATCTCTAGTGAAAACAAATGCTGTTTACATCATTATTAAAAACTGCCAACAGGCCTGAAAAAAACAAGCAACAAAAATGTTATGAATAGAGGCAATACTTTTCTGAGGATCCTTTTGATGAAAACACTGATGCTGTTGTAAAAAGGTCTTCGTCCAGGAGCCTTCAACATCACTCCTGTTGCCAGTGAAACATTCCCATCTTTGAGAGTATTTCAAGCATCCACGATGAACCCCATCACCAGCCGTGGCTGAGAATGGATGCTTAGTAACCTGTCTTCAAATCTGGCTGAAGACCAGCATGGGACGTGGTGGGGCCAGTGGATTTGACTGTTCTTCATCATTCAAAATCAGACTCCCACTGGCAGCGTATTTGATAGATTGCCAACAAAAGTGGAGTCAGCCCAGTGAATGATGCTCTCTGCATCTCATTTGAATTCCAAAAGGCCTGTTTTTTCCCAGTAATGACAGTCAGCAATAGCAGGGTAGCTCTGAAGTGTTGAATGATTACAAATAACATTCACAAATACCTTTCATGCAAAAGGACCATTATAAATAAAATTATCAAGAATTTACAGTCTAGTCTACGTATTTTTACTTCACTCCCCACTTCAAAGCCCCAAAGAAATTGTATAAACACATAGCAATTCTCAACTCTTATTTACTACTTCTGTGCCTGAATTTCACTAACAATTAATAGTATTACTGTAGCAATTATACAAATTATTTCACATGAACAGAGTTAGCTCTTTGGGGAACACACTTACCAGCATTGGCAAATCAGAGCAAAGGATCCACATCTCATAAATAGAGAAGATCTAGATCCAAGCGCTTAAATCACACTGAAGTCAGCCAGAAATAAATAACATTCCAAGCAGAGTCAGACTCTGAAAATTATTTTTATTGATATGGACTTAACCGACTTAGAAAAAAAAAATCTATAGAAAAGGTAGGAACTGATGCTTCTGATTTCAGTCCAGGATCTTAAGGACTTGGCAGCACAAGCCCACAGTGCAAGAGGTACTTGGTGCTTATTTGGTCAGAAGAATTCATCCTTTCCTTCCTGGGGTACAAGCTCCAGCATTAGTCCTTGATGGTCCCATCTGCTGCTATAGCAGCCAAACCAAGGAGCTTGAACAATGGCATGGAAGCAGGAGGCACATCCAGGAGCTAGCCCAGGTACTGCCACTCCAAAGGTAGTACTAGGGATGAAGCTAACACAGCCTGTTTATCTAAATCACACAAGGACCTGTTACTTTTTCAGAGAATAAGGATATGAAAAAAAATTTTACTTGCTTCCACTGAGATTTTTCCTTCATTCTAAGCTCAACATAAAGAGAAGCCCTATCACCGTGCAAGGGTGGAGAATATGTAGCAACACAGAGTGGGGAAAGAATGCAAGAATGGATAAGTTGGAGTCGGAAGAAGAGTCACCTCCAGGGAGGCACAAGTGTTTGGAGCTTTGGGAAGACCATTGAGGGTTTTAGTGGGGAACATCACAGGACCACCACTGAAGGACTTATGTGGGACACGACCATTCAAGCTGCTGCCATGACTGTCAGTCCTTTAGTGGGAACACTGTGTATATAAATAACACTGTATATATGAATACATGTACCCAGCATTCAATTGTATCAGGAAGAAATGAGGTAGAATCTGGGTAATTTTAGTTAATTTAAGAGACTTCTATCTCATCATACAAAAGCACATGGTATTAAAACATTCACTGTGAATAAAACTTTCATCCAAATTAAAAAATAATTAAAATCCTGAAAATTTTCCATAGTTTGATATATGGGAACTCATCTATTTTATGATCCAGTCTTTATTTTGGCAAGTGCTGAATTCAACAGTTATGCTGACGTAGAAACCATAACCAGCTTAATCTTCCTGTCAGTCTGGGGATCTTTGATACAGCATGTCTACATTAAAAAGACTGTTATTATATTTTGCCTCTCAACTTAATTAAAGTCTCTTTTATGAGATGCTCTATTTGTAACTACTTTCCCCTTCCTAAAATGAACCATCTTGTCTGGTGCAGTAATTATAACAGCATCATTAAATCTGTATTCACAGTCTGTTTTTAAAATAGTTTCCATTTTTGAGTGAAGACTAAAGAAGTTTGTGGGCTGAAACATTAATAAGATGGATCTCTCTGGCTACGTTCAGTCAGAAAAGCGTAGATTGCATAGCACAACCCTTAACAGGAAAACAATTTTAAGTCGCCAAAGAATGACATCCCCAAACTTTGCACTGCCGAGGTGTTGTCCTTGGCCCTGCCAAGCTGTTGCCATCTCAAGAAGCATAACAGGATACAACCAACCACTATTTTCCAGCTGGAAGTTATAGTTAAAATCAGTCAATTCAAGCCAGAAACAGGACTGAGCTCCTTTGCTGGAACCCCCCAGAGCCGAGTGTTGATCCCAGCTCTGCAGCTGACTGATACCACAACCACAAGTGACTCATTTCATCCCCTTGTGCAAGAGTTTCCTCTCCAATATTTGCCTCACACTTCATTATGTGAGGAAACTAAAGCCAGTAGATCGTCTTTTGAGTGGTGACTACAAAGTGCTCAGCAAAAGCTACAGCTGACCTCCATCAGCAGATTTTCTAGGTAATACCAGATGACAACACATAAAATGGCAACAACCACACAACTATTATACCCAGACTAGCTGTCCTCACTTTGACAGCACGGTCAACAATTTGCAGCTGCTGTGTCTTCATAGGATTTCTGTGTTCAATCTACTCTTCAGTAGCTGTTGTTACTGAAGCCAGGAGCAGGAAGACAAGCACACAACTCCCTAGTGTTTGTAGCTCACTAGCAGAAACACAGGGCAGAAGGGATCGTTTGGCTTATCAGCTTCAGCTCTGGCACTCACAGGCAGCCATGCCGTGCTTTCAATGCTTAGCCTTGACCTATCAGTGGGACTTTAGATACAAAAGATGAAAAGCCACAGAAAATGCAGTAAAATGGGGAAAAAAAAAGAAGGAAGGTTCAGTGACTGTGCCTGACATCCCAGCATAACAGCAAACTCATTAGCAAAAAGTGCAGAACACACAGATGATATGTTTTCATATCAGATTTCTTGTTTTTAACAACTGAAAGTCCTTGTTAATCCTTGAAATCTGAATCCTGCTCTCTAGAGCTTGCATGTTTCTGTCCGCTTTCCTGTCTCATATCCAACCTAATGTCACTGACAGATGATCATTCCCATCATGTCAAAGTCTAATCCAGGCCTTTTCTGTTCTTCAAGGCACAGCAGTTACATGTTAAATAATAGTGTATATATGTGTATATATATACATAACACTTCAATTCGTTCCTCAGCTTCTTTTTATGAGTGCCCCGGTCTCTTCTCTTCTGTTGGCTACCTTAATAACCGAAGATTTTTTTTCATATGAGAAACAGAAGACAGATGAAGATGCAGTAACACCACTGTACTCACAAGAAATTAATTATCTGGGATTCAGATACCTGTTCCTAACAGATGACTCATGCTAATTGCTCCAGAGAAAGGATGGAAAATCTCAAGTTCTTGGTGATCTGAGATGCTGGGAGATTTATTACTCAGAGAATGCTTGGTGAAAATTTTTTACCTTGCATGTATGAAATGAAATTCGTAACACAGTAATCTCCCATCCCATGGATAGACCTAACCCACCACATGCCTCTTCAGCAGAGAGTAGGTTCAATCTTTACCCTCTCATTTTCCTCTGATCTTTGCACTCTGGTTATTTGCTGTAAAACTGTAAAAACTGTAAGTTTTGCAAAGTCTCTTTTAACCCAAATCTTGTGGAACTTTGCCTGAAGGAAAAGAAGGAAGCTGCTGGTTTCTCTTTTTTTGTTTGACATAGCTGTGTTACCACCATGTATCCCTGCTCTCAGTCACCCCAGTCAGTTGCTCTCAGTGCTTTATTAATCACTCCGCAGTAACAAGCTACTGGAGGAGCTGGGAGTTCCTGCATGTACTGAGATCTGCTGCTATCACATCCTTCATATTTCGTATCCAGTCTGACTGTCTTCAACACTGACATATTTTGGGAAGAATTTCCATTAAAAACAAAACCAAAATTAAAAAAAAACCCAGAAATCCTCGACTTTGTAATAGAGATGAACTAAAATTAGAACTTTAAAAATCAGGTTTTGTTAGTTCTTGCTAGTAAGGAGGACTCCAAATCAAATTCCTGAAATACGTAGGAAAAGATGAGGCTGTTTTCTGGCACCATTTGAGGTAACAGTAAATGCAAGAGCTACTAATTGGGTAAGATTTCTGCATTGTCAAAAGCTCAGCCTAAACCCCAAATATCTCCATTTTTTACGGAGAGTCTGTAACAATAGCACTTGAATTGCTGCCAGACATTCTGGGGAAATTTTATGGATTGGAAATTGAGGGATAGAAACCAATTAATTTGCCCAAGCTTACAAAAAGCCTGTGACAGAGCCAAGAGCTGTTTGAGATTGGAGTCTCAACATGCTACCTAATTGCAGGCCTATCTTCCCCCCTCAGGCCCCGGCTTTCTATAACTTTCTCCTATTTCCTCACTAACCCACCTCTAAGATGCTTTTCTTCCCTCATTCCCATCAGTTAATTTATGATGCTTTCAAATTTTTACTGCTAGAAGTCAGGGAACACTGTCCCTGGACCTCACAAATTTAGTGCCTGAATTTGTTTCAGGAATAATAATAACACAATGTTGTATGCATTTTGCAGAACTAAAGTATATTTCTGCCATCTATTTCTTTGAAGTTTTTATTGCTCTTTCCCTCAGAGTTTATTCACTGTGGCAGCAATGGAAGAAAATGCTTTCCTTCTTATTCCACTTCAGAAAGTGGGAAACCAAACAACCACAGCGAGGTAAGTAGACCCTGAGACAGACTGGTCAAGCACCTACAATCTAACAAATACAGAGACTAATTCAATGAACCTTGGTTTTCTAAGCCTATTCTGTGTCTCCAGAAATGCTTTATTTTTTATGAAGGGATAAAAGAAAACGGAAATTGAAAAGGAAAAGAACATGGACACTCACCTCTACAGCAAGGTAAAATTTCTTCTAACAATAAAAAAACCCTTATGGTTTTATGTCCTATTCTTGTCTCCATAAAAGCAAAATCTTGGGGTTAAGAGACTTTAAAGCTTCTGCAATGGTACCTTGAATTTTTCAGACAGTTGAAATATTAGAGAATGCTGAATTTCAAGTTTCCAGTCCTGGTTTCTTATAGCCCAAAACTTCACTTTCTAACCTTTGGTTTAGTTGCCCGAAGAGCATACTGTGAAAGCTCTATGATTTCTCCAAAGGTTTCATATTGTGGAGCAGAGAAAGTTTTGTTCCCGTCCTGGTTTAGTGTGAATGACAGACTGTCAGCATAACACATATGGGAATAGCTGTTCATCCAGGTTTGCACTATATTAAATAATTGTTCAGAGGTAATTCCAATAGACACATGTAAGTTAAGTGCAAGGAGACCTTACACAGTCCAAGTCCTTAATTTCTTGCTGTTGAATGCTATTAAATCATGTAGGAGTCCAAAACAAAGGAAGAATATGTGAAGGGATTTGTTGTTAAAGCAAAAGTTGTGACGATCTAGTTAGGGGAAACCTGAGGTTCAAACTCTCTGCAATGTAAAATTCAGCCTACAAGAGAAATGCAGAGCAACAGCATGAGCTCTTGGGTTTCTGCATCAAAGGTGACTGCATGACTGGTTTTGCCTTCAAGCTCTTTCCCTTCAGCAGTTGCCTAAGGACCTGCTTCTGCACACCCAGAGCAGCCCACTTCCCTCTGCTGTGTGGAAACAAAAACCAAGGCAGAAGTTGGGCAAATCTCAGGCTGCTTCCTGAAGGACTGTGCTTCAGGGGGAAAAGGATGCACATACACCAGGAGGCAAGAGCCATGGTACTAATGTAGATTGCAAAGTGTTAAGTAAATGAGAGAAGAGCAGCTTTGGTCTTGTGGGCTGGTTGAGGATGCAATCACTATGATGCAATCACCAGGTTGACACTATTTATAAAAGTCATTGTGAATGAAGTTTCCCTATACAGATTTAAAAAGCCCAAATGTATCTTTGGAAGGGTTGTTCAGTTGCAAAGCAACTTGTTCAGGTAACTAAGAGCACACATGAAAAGTTCTATGGTGAGCCCAGAATACTGATGTGAAGAAGAGACAAACAGGAGTGTGAACTCTGTAAAATGTCTATATATGTAATTTCAGAAAAAAATGAGAAAGAAGTCACATTTGACTAATGAAAAGTAAAGAAACCATGTGCAGAAAGGTATTATAGTTGAGTATAGTTTAGGAAAGATCTCATATCAGCCTACCTTATCACAGAGGGTGTAATTGTCTAATTCAACATACCCAATATTGAAGATGTGAGTTAGTTTCCCCCAAAGAGTGCACTACACCCTCAAACAAATCTTGATGCTAAAAAAAGTATTGTGCATATAAAATGACATTCTGAAAGCCTGAAGATTTCCATTCCAATGTTTTAGAAGCTGTAACAAAAGGAAAATGTTATAAAGAAAGCAGCAGCACATTTTAGGCCAAAACTTTTGACACAGTTCATTTCTAGACACATTTAAATTGGTTGCCTTCATCTAAAGTTTAGGCTGATTACAAAAAAGCTCAGGATTTCAAAGCAACCAACAGAAAAGAAGTTACGAGATCTTCAGCGTAAAGAAGAAAGAGTTTGTCTTACCCAAATAAATAGGCAGTTGCCAGATTCAAATGACATGGAGGGATAAAAAGATCAGCGATTCAAAAAGTTGCTTTAAAAATCTAAATAATTCTCCAACATCTCCAAATAGTTTAGGAAGATAATGTATTAATTTTCTGTAAAAACTGTTTTCAGCTGCAGTTACTGAATCAGAACCTTAATATCCTGAATTATCTTTAACTGGCCTAGCATTATCAGGCCTTTACAGAATGCTAACTGCTCACCCCACATACATATGCGGAAGAATTTTTCATATTCTTTGATTGCAACTAAGAAGGGTAGGAATGGCTGGCATTTCATCCCTAAGTTGCATTTCATCATTACTAAGTTGCAACATCATCCCAGTGGGGAAAAAAGGAACATTTCTAATAGAATCATACTGTCAAAATTGGAACAGGAGTCACCTCAAGCTATGAACTGGGCTGGTATCATTTCTTATTATAATTTTAATTATTCTTTTTTGTATTTCCGAGGCTTAAATTGCTTGGTTCTTTAAGAGTGGTGGTTGATTTCAAAAGTAACCACTCACACACAGGAATGTCAGCTTATACATACACTGGCATGTCAGCTTAGATGTATACAAGAATGCCGATTTGTATTAAACACAGTCCATTTAAGGGCTGAAATCCTGCTGAACATGTCAAAACCAGGATCTCTACTGAGCAGAATATGGTCCCGGAAGGGTTTAGTAACTACTTGGAAAGAGATACTCAACAAAAGTAATGGCGTAAGCCCAAAATATGCTGTATTTTATGGGGATTGTATCTGTTTTTTTGTTTCACATTCTTCACCACTCTTATTATTAAATGGCTCAGGCAGCACCCTGCACAGGCTTTTGGAAAGTACCTTTCATGCACATCCAGTAGGGTCTTGTCCACTAAACTGACAACCTGCATCTTCAACAAATGATCACGTTGTCTCTCTGTTCAGTGACTCAGCACGTGCAGCTGGTTGGGAGTTCAAAGGACACCCAATTGTGCTGAATAAGTCAAGATGCTTTAGGATGTATTCTGCTTGGCACAGAGAAATAAAGTAGGAGGACTTTGGGTACAACTGTTGCTCTGTAATGCTGTGGCATACTGTGTTGCACAACAGGATGACTTGGACTTTGGAATATCATTTTCTACAAAAATGCATTGAAAAAATATGGAAGTTCAGCCCAAATTTCCAGAAACCCTCTTCATTCTCTAGAAACCGTGAGAAAAGTCCCCAGATTCCCAATGGCAGGACATAAGGACCATAGGACACTCATGTAGAATGTGAGTACTAGGAATGGAGAGTCCTTGTCACCAAAACACAGTGAAATCATTCCATCTCTCAGCTCAAAGCAGCTTTCTGTGCTATCGCAAAGCTCGTTGCTGTCGTGAAACCCCACACTGGCAAATCACTGCACCTGTGACAGCTGGTTCACCACAAACCAGTGCAAGCTAAGAGGTGTATCTAATATCAATTCTCAAAAACACCAAGCAAGTCTCAACTCTCTAAGGCTACGCTTTACTTGCAAAATAAACATTTTATATAGAGAAACTCATGTAAACTGGTCTCTTCCTTGCCATCCATGGCCTTGTGGGGCAGATCCCAGCTTCTGTGCTAACCATCCCTCAGCTCAGAAGGATCCTCGTTTGTAGCAAGCCCTGTTCCATCCCTCTGAGCCTCAAGGGAAAGCCGGTCTTTTCATCTTCTCTGAATCCAGCTGGGACCGTATTTGTTTCAGGAGTTTCCCAGTCTCTTTCACCGCTGCCTGGCTCTCTGGGAGGTGGTGTGGAGCACATGCCTTTCTGGGGTGCAGGCATGTATTACCATTTCCAAAACAGGGTCTCCACCTGCACGTCCCCCTGCCCACGGCCAAGCTCTCAGGAAAAGTGACTTGTCCGCTGCAGCTCTCTCTTCCTGCTGTTTGATGATGAATACACTTTTTAGACATGTTTCTATGGGAACGAGCCTTAATACAACCACATTGTCTTTTTGTCTCCTTCTAGTAACTTCTCAACATTTAGGCTCATCCCAGCCAGAAGCTGACAGAACAAGAGCAGAACTCAGAGATAATCTAGTTCCTTAAGCTTCATGAATACAGGAGCTGAGTGAGTAGCAGAGGGAGAAAGCATATTGCAAGTGCCTTGACAAACGGAAAAACTGTAGCCCAAGCTCACACGTTAACGCCAACTACGTGAACCATTTTAGGATGTCCTTCTGTTCCCAAGAAAGAAGACATCCACTGGGCCAGCAGTCAGTTAGCAGGCAAATCACTGGAAACCAGGCTTTAGCAGCACCTGTGCACACAAAATTACTTGTTCTTTCTTCTCTTCCAGTAGGTAGAAATACAAATTGCACTTGATTTTGGAAATCCTGATAGATGAAAGATCAGAGTGATTGTCTTCATTTTCTGCTTCTGGACAGTTTCTCCCTTGTGTTTAGCCCCTTATTTTCCTCAAGATTTTTATTTGAATTGAGGAATTCTGTTTTCTATACCAATTTAAACATTTACAAGCAAACTTGCACACATACACCCTTTTTTTTGCTCTAGTGATAGTACCAGACAGTTAAAACTGGGAATGTCTGGATGAGAATCAGTATGTTTTTCTTGTTCCTGCACTGTAATCCTGGCTAAGTTGGGAGTTTTACCATAGACACTAACGGGGTCAGAATTGCAGTTTTGCTGCAAAAAGGTTCACCAGCATTCACAGTTACTGCTTTGGAAATTGCAGAATTTAATCCCAAATGAAATAAGTGTAGTTACAAACTGCTATAGAAATAAGTTAGGCTTCACACAAAGGTTTTTAATTTCACCAACAGATAAAGAAGATAGAAGGTAATACTGAGGATTTTTTTAAACAGTATTTGTCACCTGGGGATGGTATGAAGGCTTAAGCACGTAACATAAGTGGTGTTTTTCCCTATGGCAAGCTCTCAGCTGAAGGAACAACTGAAGCATAACTGAATAAAG
Organism: Dromococcyx pavoninus; assembly: GCA_033558185.1. Classification (NCBI taxonomy): domain Eukaryota; kingdom Metazoa; phylum Chordata; class Aves; order Cuculiformes; family Neomorphidae; genus Dromococcyx; species Dromococcyx pavoninus. The sequence goes on from JAUMJL010000212.1 coordinate 5,062,274, forward strand.
ACATAAAAGCAGCTCTAGGATCACTGGATATCCTGCCAGTCAGTAATTTAATGTGTTTAAAATGGAGAATCCTTTCTACATTAAGGAAGAAGGCTACCATCTTATCAAGCAAAAGGGTTTGAGGCTTGACTCTGTTGAAGACTCCTCTTGGCATGGCAAAATGAGAGCGTCCAGAGTGTCAGACTCCCTAGAGGTACTCAGAGACATGGAAACTGCAGCAGGGACTGGTTGTGTGCTCTTCACCAGCAGCCGCAGGCATGAAGACTTGTCTTTGGCTAGCAAGATCCAAAACGGATGGCTTACATTTTGTAGTGGTTGACTTGCTGATTTTTGATTACTGTTTGGACCATGTGAGCTTCTATGTCAAGAAGCCAAGGATATGGTGTGCAGAGCAGCCTTAGTAAGAGTCTTTTCCAACCCGAGTGCCACCATTCAGGTTCCTCGTCTCACTTGTGTGATGATTCACTCCTGTTCTTCACGCTCGCAAGTAATCATGCTAACTCCTATTCTGTATCTTGCTAAATAGTGATCCCAGTCAGGGCAGGCTTTTATTCCTGCTTCTTGATAGCAACAATAACACTTTAACAGGGATATACACCATGAACAGCGAAAGGGAAGTCCCCCAAATGTTCCCCTGTATTTAATCACGGGGAAAAAACCCCAGTCTTCCCTCATAAATGTTGACATAACATTATTATTCTGGATCACAAATGTTAGTCTCCTCCCGGCATCCCCTCTTCCTACCGAGTTTAGATATCAATGATTCACTGTGGTCTTGGGAGATCAGCACAACATGAAACAGTACATATGAAATGTGAGGGTTTTTTTCCCTTGGATTTACTAATTTCTACAATATTAACAGAAAGGAATTTCTTACAACAGTCCTAGATCTGCTTTTCCTTACTAGCTCATTAAATTGTCTCTTGGGTACCCTAACCTACTTTCTGAGAGTACACAACTGCTTTTCCTTTTAGCATGCTTGCTTTGCAAGTTTCCCCTTTATAAAAAGGTTGAGTAGTTTGCTTTCAGCTACTTTGGCTTTTATTATCTCCTTTAGTACTTCTGCACATTGAAATATACAATCTGTATCCTGCCTTACATTATAACCCAAGTAAGAAGGTCTGTAGGCTGATACAGAAATACAGGCGTATTAGAGTGCCAAACTGTCAATAGAGGGAAAGGAACTCAGTTCTCCTGCAGCAACATAGCAATGTTTTCTACTTCATAACCTTCCACAATGTCTCCACTGAAGGAAAAATAAATCAGTGCATTTTGACTTGAGAGTATGAAAGAGATTTTACATTATTCTTACTTTGAAAATGAATGAAAGCATTTAAATAGCTCTAACACAGAAATAACCCTCTGGTAGCAATGAAGTGGTTTTGGCTGGGCTGGTTGTCTTCCCCAGGCTTTCATAACCTACTGCCCAAGTACTTTTTCTGTGTACCCTATAAGAATGTTTTTTCACTAGACTTCAGCCTACTACACTCTCATCTTTCTCCCCAACTGTTTTCTGCCCAGATGTTTCAACTATGGTAGCTGTATACTTTACTTCCCCTGGAAAACAAAGTCTCACATAGCTGTTAGCAAAGATCAGGTAGAAAAGATTCTCCCTCCTGCGAGTGGTATCCCTTACAAGCTGCTTAGCAGCAAATTGTTAATTCTGTGGCCTATGAAATAAACAGAAAGCCACTTCAGCTGAAGCTTAGTTGTATAGCTGCTTTACTTAACCAATCCCCCCACAACAGGAATGAGACATAGCATTGAGTAGCCGGTGACAAAGAAAACAACATAGCCTTTTTTAGCAACCATACTTTAAGGACTTGTATTTGAAGGCTACAACCAGCAGTAAAGTTTGTAGCGTTTTTGCGTACTACACACAGCGCAAGCCTTCATGAACAGTTAACAAGCCAAGCCCAAGATTTGCCTTGCTCAAATGACATTAAGTAGCTAAAACAAGATTATTGACAGACAACTGAAATTTACTGCTGAGAATCTACCCATTACTTGAAAGGTTTTGCCAAGATTTGGAACCTCAGGGAAATACAGCATCTCAGTGAGCTGACACAAATTTGGGCCTGAACCATCCCTGCAGCTACAGGAAGAGAGAAAAGCGAGATCTGGGGTGAGGTTCCAGCACAAAAAGGCAGGGAGAAGAGAGGGGATATCTCAACCAGGCCCCTACTGAGAGGTGAAGAATGTGATGGGCAGGAAGGCAATTATGGCTCAAACAGCAGGCACAAACCTTCTTGTGCTGCAGGAGCACTTGCGTGTTTGGATCCCGTGGGCAAAAGAAATGTTAAGCTTTTAAGAAACTGTGGGGTACTGTTATTTCAAAGTTGAGTTAACTGGTCATAACATTACAGCACCTACCTTTGTGGCGTTATCTCCTACAGTCAGGGTTTACTGGCACAAAGTAAATACCACCAGTTTGGAGGTGTAATGTTTCTCAGCCATGAACGATTTCAGAATTTACAAAGAAAAATGTCAGTTAACTCACTGAGAGAGTTTTCTTGTCCACAATTTAGTTAAGTGAACAGGAACCCCGGAACTTGGGAATTTTTAAGTGATCATGGATACAGAAGGCCAAAGGAATTTGTCCCTAGCCCTGACTAGGACTTGAGAACAGGGATGTAGTGGGGAAAAGCTGATTTTTAAACTGGGTTGAATGTGCCAGCTCCTCCAGATCTTGTGTGAAGCCACTCCTTGGCTCAAGGACCAGACATGGCTTTCAGCTGTCTGTTTAATAGTGAAGCTGTGTATTTTCATAGAATCCTAGAATAGTTTGGGTTGGAAGGGACCTTTAAAGGTCATGTAGTCCAATCCCTCTGCAGTAAGCAGGGGCATCTTCAACTAGATCATGTTCCTCAGAGCCCTGTCCAACCTGACTTTGAACGTTTCCAGGAATGGGTCCTCCACTGCCTTCCCTGGGCATTCCAGTGTTTTACCACCCTTATTATAAAAAAAATTCTTCTTCCTATCTGGCCTAAATCTACTCTCTTTCAGTTTAAAACAATTAGCCCTTGTCCCACTGGGACAGGCCCTGCTAAAAAGTTTGTCCCCGTCTTTCTCCTAAGTCCCTTTTAAGTACTGAAAGGCTACAAGAAGGTCTCCCCAGAGCTTTATTTTCTTCATGCTGAACAAACTCTCTCGGTCTGTCTTCATAGAAGATGTGTCCCATCTCTCTAACAATTTTTGTAGCGCTCCTCCAGACCTGTTCCAAGAGATTTGTGTCTTTCTTGTACCAAGGACTACAGAGAAGGACACAGGACTCCAGTGGGCTCCCATCATAGCAGAGTAGAGGGGCAGAAACACCTCCCTCAGGCTGCTGGCCACGCTTCTTGTGATGCAGCCCGGGATACAGTTGGCCTTCTCAGCTGCGAGTGCACACTGCTGGCCCATCTCCAGCTTTTCATTCAGCAGTACTCCCAGATTCTTCTCCTCAGGGCTGCTCTCAGTACCTTCACCCCCCAGCCTGTATTGATAGTGGGTGTTGTCCTGACCCAGGTGTAGGACCTTGCACTTGGCTTTGTTGAACCTTATAAGGTTCACATTGGCACAGTTCTTGAGCTTGTCCAAGTCCTTCTGGATGGCATCCCATCCCTCAGAGGTGTCAACTGCACAACTTACTTGCTGTTGTCAGCAAATGTACTGAGGATGCACTCGATCCAGCTCATGGTTTTCACCTTCTCCAAAGAGCCCATTCTCTCATTGTAGCCTTCCAAATATCTAGAGGTTTCTTCTGAGCTTTGCATTAAGCATCTACCTAAACTATAGATTTATTTTTCCTTTATGGTCATCTACAAGGAGATTTCACTTTAAATCTGCTAGTCAGAGGATCCAGAAGGCGGGACATATCTTAAAAGCAAGCACCAAAGAGAGGAAAGCCAGTGCTATCTTTGAGAGCAATTGAAAAGGATGCATAAATGTTCATGCACTAAAGCAAAGGTAAACCAAGGAGGAGGCAGTAGGGTCCTAAAATCTCTAGAGCCTACTGCAATAAAAAGGACTGATTAGTCAGCAGGGCAATGCAGACTATGCTTTGGTAGGACATGGATACCGCCTGTGCAGCGGGAGAGTTCTCAAGTCTCTCTCAATCGCCTCTGTAGGTCTGATGAGTTATGGTTAATTCTCCACACTCATGACAAGCACAGACAGGTGTGAGAACTGGTGTGAGAACTGACAGCTAATATGTGGAGATGATACCAAGCACCCGCAGGGCCTGAGGCACCAGCATTTGGCTCACCTCCATCTGCAAGTTGAAGTAGTAAGTTGCTTTCTTTTTCTTTTTTTCTCGGTTTGTTTATGGGTTTTTTTGTTTGTTGTTTTTTTTGTTTGTTTTCAGACTGCCTCAGCCAGCAGGCAGAGCTGGACACTCCTTCTCTCATGAGAGAAGGGTCTCTCCTGGTTGGTGGTAAACTAAATTCTTTCCCTTTGACTTTGAGAAAAGTACCAGTTTAATCTCTAATAGTCTGACTGGAAGCCCACTCGACACTTAAACAAATTTAAAAATCACATCAAGCTCTTTAAAAAAAATCCAGGCTTTCATTATCATGAAGTGGGGAGTTAATCAAAGGATGTTTTACATTTTCCAGGGAAGGAACCTCTGAAGTATACCTACGTAGCTTGCTAAAATTTAAGGAGAGAGCTAATTAATTTGTGGCCTGTGGAAGGACTCAAGGGCTGACTGTAAATTCCTAAAGACCTTTTAAAATGATTTAAATGTTGCAAAAAGTACTGAGGCACCACCCCTGGAGACTGAAGATGCATTCTTTTCTACAGAGGGAGTAAGTTGCCGTATGTTTTCAGCATCACTACACCAGCATGACTCAGACCAGCTAACCTGGAGTGGGAAGTCAAGTGTTCTTCCTATGCTGGTTCATGATTAAACGCATACTTAAATGCACCCTTCCTCTCACACAGATATTTCTCTCGAGGCTCAGCAAACTTCAGTAGAAGACAAACTTTGGACTTTATTGCTGTGATGAATTAGGTCCTTATACTTGGCTTCTTTGCGGAGAAGAGTAAATGTCAGCAGTTAGAGCTGTGATTCTCTGCCTCATAAATTGGAATAAGACTGGAATTAAACCAGAATGTCATCCGCAAGAGACAGTAGAAAGGTAATAAAAACTTTGGCCCTCATCTTCAGAAGAGGTGTAGCTGCTCAACTACCACAGAGCAGTGGTTAAAGTCACCATAAAGGCTGTAAGTCTGAGCTTTGGAAATTCATGATGACATGATTGCTTTACACTGTTTGAGTCCATTGCACTGTATCTCATTTTCCTCCTCATCTGAGGTGCTGTCTCCCCGGACAGTCATCCAGCTCCAAATACTTCAGGCCCCTGATCTCAGAGAGCTTAATCACAGTACTCCTGAAAATTCCTGGCTCTTCTAATCAAATCAAAGGATGTATCTTCACTCTTTAGCAAGAGTAAGCAAAGAAAATTAACTATAATACAGGAAAAATGAAACAACTTTCTACTGAATCTGTGCTTTGACTTGAAATCCTGCTCCATCCCTCAGACTCTATGGAATTCCTAAACCAACTTCCTTAAAATTCATATAGACAAATCTTAGTTTTAACTGTACCCCAGGTTCTAACTGGGGACTGATAAATTGCTCATTCCTTGTCAGCCTGCTCTGCACCATTTCTGACCTTGTCCTCCCTGGACACCTGGCTATGCTATAGGAGATCTACTTCATTTTGCACTTCTTTCAAGCCTGGGCTCCAGGAAGGTGCTGTCCACTCACTGCACATCTCCATCTCTACTGAGAGCAGAAGACCTAATTTTGTTCTGCTCACTTGGAAAAGGAGCTAAGACAGCTTTAGCAAGAATGAGCATAAGCCTTTCCAAAGGTAAGTTCCTCTCCCTGGAGAGCGTGCATGGGAATTAAACACAAAGTCCCCACAGACCAACTCCAAGAGGCAGGAACCTAAATGCTCCTAAAAGTGCTCAGTAAGCATTTTAGTGCACGTGTGCTGTACTTCTAGCCTTGCGTGAAATGTTTTATTGCCAACCAGTGCACATTATACGCAACATTGAATACAGGGAGGAACAACAAGGTGATTTTACGAGAGAAAGGCTGGCAGTAGAACTTCTGACTGCTACAGTGCTTCAGAGCCTTGGATAAAGAGCTCTGAGCTTTGTTGCATGAGCAGATCTGAACCACACTGAATAATTTGTTTTATCTGCTTCACTTCCACTACTGTCTCAAAGGGGCATCTTACGAGCCATGAATTTGGTATTGTTTCAGTGTATCATATATGACTCCATATATGGAGTCAGAAGAACATTATTTGTACTGATAACATGGTTTGCATAAGAAAATTCTAGAGGGACTTTAAAGGGAAAGGAGCAACCCATATCACTTCATTAAATCTTTGTATTTACTTAAGGAACAATGTTATAGAAGATAGCTAGAAAAACAGGCATTGGGTAGAGATAAAGGCTAGAAATGGGTGAATCTATTTTAATCAAAGAAAAGAAGTGAAAGCCAGAAAATATTTAACGCAAAATGGAGATACTGTTTGGTGAAATTTCCATATAATCTAAATCTATCCCCTCCAATCCATCTTGAGAGGATATTCTGTACCTGCTCATTGGTTCAGAACAAAGTATCACTGCTGTTTGCCAAACCAGACTATGTGCTAACAACCCAGCAGCTCTACGTGAAGCAGAAAAGCCAGTGGCTAAACTCCTGCAGCCTTTATTTTCCTAACTCACCATCACAGCTACAAGCCAAGTCAGGGGAATGCTTGACATTTGTTCCTGTTGATCAAAGACCCACTCAAGAACTTTAAAGAGCACAAAGACCTCAGCATCAAGTAGGAACCATCATACAAGTATGCCTTATGATCATAAAAGAGGAACAGCACTTCAGAGGGACAAAGCCAGCGAGAGGACAGAGCTCCACTGGCTTGAAAAAATGTCAATTGCAGAGCATTCACACTCACCCCTTACCCAGTGCTCCATTACAGAGCTATCAAGAAGATAATTCAGACTCCTCCTGCCTTGTCTACTCCTAGATTTCTCTCCTGCAATATCACTAAGAAACATCAGATCTGTTGCACAGAGCACCCAAGGGGTTTTAGGGTCTGCTGGAGCTCCGTGTCATGCACAGCTAGTGCAGGGCCAGCCAGAGCCAGGACCCAGTGAGACCTGCAAGCTAACACAGTTGCCATCACACCAGTACTACACCATTGGTGCAGACTGCTGAAATGTCTGTCCCTGAGCAGTTTTAGCTAATTTTACCTGCTAATGCAGATGAGTGCCAACACATGCAAACTGCACACTTTCAAGAGTAGCAGACGTGCCCTCACACTGGAAAGCAAAGCCTGACCCCATCCCCAAAGGCGCCAGCTATGTTCTTCAGCTCAGCTCTGCTGTAAGGTGCACCCCAGCATCTCTGCTGCACCATAGGCTCAGTGGTGCAGGTCCAGTGGCAACTGGATGTACGCCAAACCAACTACTCAAGGTATTTTTATGCTGCTGTTCAGTCAAATGTACATTTTTGCATCAGTAAAATGTAATTGTGGCAGATATGGAAGTGTTTCTTACTGTCTTTTAAAGGAGTCCAGCTCGGAAATCCTCTGCAACATTGCAGCTTTCATGAAAGGGGGCCAGAGGAGAGGCAAGGAGAGTTACACTTCTGCAGCTGAGAGTTGAATGGGGGCATGGGCTTCCCAACACTTTCCTGCCCAAAATGTTAAATGGATCATTCACTAGTACAATCTTTACATCTCTAGGGCAGAAATGAGGAACACCTCAAAAAATTAAAACTGAAACATCGCTCTCACCAAAGTTTATATTTTTAGTGCCTTTCATGCTTTTCAACCATCACAAAATATGCAGTTATATTAATACATAGTTATCCAATGCATCCATTTATTATTTAAAATGGCATTTACTATATTTAATCAGCGTCTAAGCTCTTTAGAGGGATAATTCAAATTAATTTGATGCTCAGCATTTGCAGAAGCAATATTTAGCAGGTTTAAATAATCTGCCCAAGTATGTTAACATGTTCACAAAAAGGTCTATCCGTTGTTGAATTTCAAGCAGAAATGAAAGCAGCAGTTCTAAGAAGTGGAGACAGCCATGAGCTGAAGATAAAAATACCAAATAATTTCTAACCCAAATATTCCTGAAACATATGAATGCTGTTGAAATGAAAATGTGAAGCCAGTATAAGAGCTAACACATCTCTCAATAAAGTAATATTTTTCCAGTATTTTTTGATTCAACTAATTTTCTTGTCAAATTCCAGCACATGTGATCAAGTTTTCTTCTAAATTTAACACAATAACAGGAATGCACTCAGGATTTTGAGAAAAAGCTGATAGTATTCAGTAACAAAGTATCTGTCCATCATCTATACTGTTTTGTCCATGCTTAGGAAAGGAAGAAAATCTTCGAAGAACTTAATATTGCAGTCAGTAAGCTTCATATAAACCCCGTGCCTGATAGAAAATATTTAACAGCCTTTCTATTGGACATACCTTAAAACTTCCATATGTTCAAGTACTGACAAAATGAAGTCCCTTCTGTAATTCTGAAGGTTTTGTCCTGCTGAGAAGTATGACTTGAGCTGTGGAGAATCTAGGAAGACCAATTTTAAATCTACTGTCACAGTCAAGTTATCAATATAAAAAACTGTGGAAAAAGTTGTTGCATCCTTTCATTCTTTCTGTAAGTTATTAGTTTTTGTACATTCACTTTTCCTGACAAAAATATTTAAGAGTTTAGTTCTTGGATGATAACAGAATTATCATCTGTCCCTTTTGCATACTCTTGCAGCTGACAGTCCACGATGAGCAAATTAGTTTATAACATTTGCATAAACTATACCGTTCCTGTTTTTACAGGTCTGTACAATATTTCTCAACTCACTGAAAATAAAAAATCTCTTCTTTCAGAAGATGTAAATGCTGAGACAGCCACTACTGTCATGGTCATCATTTAGGTGGAGCTGTAATTTAGTAAAATAGTGGCTAGGAATGTATAAGTAAACTGGCATTCAAGTTTAGATCATGATTGCACCCTTTGTTCTGCACCTTCATCCTTCTAGGTGAGGAGATCTTGGAGAATGTCCCCCACACAGGCGACATCTAGGATATGATACAAGGCTAAGAATCAATAACCCTTCAGATATCAAATGGTCATTTTGACATGGTCATCCTGCTATAGCTTTACAGGCAGATGACTCATTAAAATATTTTAGGTGTATCTTTTTGTCTTTTGGCAGATATTGAAATAATTTCTTCATAAAGTTGATTTTAAATGCACCGCATAAACACAAACTGCTGTTTGTGGAAACCAAGCAGTGAAGGCAAAAAATATTACAAACTGAGTCATTCAGAAATGAGTATTTCCTCTCCCAGGAGCATATTAGTCATTCCCTGATCTTTACCTGAGTCTGATTATGTTCATCATTCTTCTAGCAGTCTTGGTGGAGCTTTGTCAGAATCTCTTCCCTAATGTGTCTTGGCTTTCATTAAATTACTGAGACTTTTTTCGCCCTTCTCTAGTCCTCTCCACAGGTTCACGGGGAGTTCCATCTCAAGACTGTGCCACCTTCCTGCTGCAATCTCCTTGGCTGAGATGGAGGCACCAGTGGCTCAGCCATCTCAATGTCCGTGGACTGCTCAGCTGGCATGAAAGTTTCTGCAACTCTGTTAGAGCCTCTCTCAAAAGGCCTGGCCCCACCAAGAGTTCCTGGCTTTGTACTGTTTCTCAGGGTCCTGTCCAACACACAGTACCCACTAAACCTTTGAAGTGAAAACATAAGCATCTACTGGTATCAAGTCTTTGCTGTTTAGACAGCTACTAACAGACCTCTTTAGTAGTGTCCTTTCTCCTAACTCAGTTAAGAAAACCACAAGCACATTCCAGAAAATAGTTCCCTTCCCATGTTTCCCACCTGAAACCACATCCTGTATCTTTTGTGGATATGCAGTGCAGAACAATACAAGGTAAGGTCAAAACGAGAATATCTTTTCTTATACTCTCTTTTTCAAGCTCTTCTGTTTTTTGTTAAAGGTCTAGGTTTGCACTGGATTATTTTAGGATGTAAATCAAGTTTCATCAAGATACAGTTTAGTCATGCTTTGCATACTCCTGAGAATGACTTTTAGGCACTAGATACACCTTACTTGGAAACATTAGCAAGCAAGAATACCCTCCCAAGAAGGAACAACTCTTTTAAAAACAGAAGAAGTGAATTTTTACAACCTGAGACCTAAGTAGTGCATTTGTGAAAGTACTGATGAAATCCATGAGTGGGTAAGCCTGACAAGACCAGTGTTTTTCATTCCAGGGACTTCCATCTCCTTAAGGATAAGCAGTTGCTTTCCAGCTGCCATAGGTACCATGCAGCTATTCGCTAGTGATACTTGGGTGACAGAGGTCTGAGTCAAGCCCAGCCACTGCCTGTGGAAACGGGCTTTTCTGTCTGAACAGGGTCCTGCAGGAACCTGTGGAGTCCAGCCAGATGTGGATCAAATAGTAAGGATAGAAGGTTCAATTTCCTCAGAGCAAAAGAACTACAAGTAGAAACACAAGAATAAACTACTGTACAACACATTGGACAACACACACAACTTAGCAGCTGCCACTGAAGCTGTCTGAGATTCTTCATTAAGTCTTCCAGGTACCTTAAATGTGTCATTGGTGTAGTAAGAGCCCAAATAGCTCTAGGCTTTCTTATTTTCAATGAGCATTTCCATAGCTAATACAGGCATGATCCTGACCTTTGTATGGTTCTGTTTCGAACATTTAGCTTATTTATTCCGAAGGCCTCTTCTTCAATGGTCTTCCATTCTTATTTTTTACAGATGCCAAAAACCAGTTCATTAGCACACTGCTTTTTGTGCCAAGGCCATTAATGAAAACATTACTGTGAGATTTCCCACTGGGACAGACCTTGGGAAACCCCTGTAGCAAATTCCTGCTGCCAAAGATTTCATCCTCATTGCATCTCCCCCCCTGTAAACCACTTCCTCACAAATCTTGCTGTCCCTGTAGCAGCACAAGGCTTCTCTACTTCCCTAACATTTCTCCCTGCAACACAATTTCATAAAAGCACAGTGCAGTGGTACTTTATTTTGTTTACCAAGGATAGGTTGAATTAATCTAGCATGATCCACACTTACTTCATACTTCACCCTTTTCATTCAATTCTTCTTTTCTTCAAAATTTGTCTTCGAGACTTTTAGGCTATTGAAGTCAGAATAGTGAGACATGTTCAGCTTGCACTCACCAACCTCAACAAATTGTCCGAAGGACACTTAGGAAGCTGTCAGACATTTCCAGCAAGGATAAGGAAGCTCATGAGAAAATGAGACTTAATCTGCAACTGTATGTGCTTTGTTCTGCTCGCCAAGCATGACAGAGGTGTTAAAAGCAGGGCAGATGTAGAGGGAGGTTAATTAGGATGAGTAGGAGACTGCAACTTTTCACAGAGTGAAAAAAGGGGGCTTGTTTTGCTGTCCATGGACTGAGAAGGAATATGGTTGTGCTTTTTAAGTACATCACAGGACAAGACATAGACAGAACGACAAGGCGACAAGTATTTCATAGTCTAAAGGAGGGTACAACAGTAAATGATTACCAGTGCTGGAGATGTGCTAATGGAGCTAAAGAGTATCCATCTCTGTTTAAAGAAATAAATATATTTATTAATGAAACATGATTGTCTGCTATAGGAGGAAACCAAACTCAGTGTCACTGAAGTTGCGAACAAGCTTTCAGAAAACGTACGTCCAAACTGCTAAAATAGCCAAGAGGAGAAGGGCTGTTTGCCCACCTTCCAAAGACCACTCTGACCGCCTTTCTCTGAACTCTGCAAAATCCCTCCTTTGGAGCACAGGACCAGCAGCAAGTCAGGAAAGAGTGGCATTACTGCTGTCCACCAGTGCTCAGTTATGCTGTAAGCACCAGCAGCCCTGGCATTTTCACTTACTCAGTTCTGCTGCCAAACGGCTGCAATGGGCACACATGAACAGGAATCATCCCATTCCTAGGCTGCTGCAGCTAAACATCCAGCTCCCTCCATTCACTTCCCATGGTGGCCCTTTCTAAACAGCACTTCCTCTTTTCCTTCCCTCTGATATCCCTGTCCCTTTCCTTTGCCTTTCTTCTTCACACAGCCTCTGCAGTTTTCCTCTGTCTACACCCCTGTGATGTGCTGATCTGGGGGACAAGGTACCCCCTCTCCCCTGAGGCATCTCAGGTGCATGCTTCTTCACATATCTCTGCTCAGGCACTCATATAAGCTCAGTGTGATTTGATCAATGCCGGCTTTCTTGGCTCTTCCACCCAAGTTTAACTTTCAGACAATTTTGTGGGCTTGCTGCATGCTGAATTCCCTCCAACTTTATCTACTTAAGACAGTAGTGCCCTTTGTTGAGGTAGACAGGAGCATTATGCTTCCATGCATGCTAAACTCCAGCCTCTCCTTAAAACAAACAATTTGGCAGCACGGGTGGCGTAAGTCTACTTTGGAAACATCATCCTTCCCCAGTCTCTCTGTCTCTAGTGTCTCCCTCGCTTCCCCACCCCTGTCCTCATTTCTCCTTATTAGTAGTCCTCATGCATCACATTTTCTCAAAAAATTATTCGTGGAAGTTGTCTGATGACATCATTTGAAGGCTTGTTTTCAAGGCTTGTCATATGTATCAAGGTTCAAATGACCTGAAGAGAAGGCTGTATGTGAGAAAATGCCGAAATCACCATTGCAGTGCGGGGTGTAAGGGATTAGTGCTACTGCTAGCTCAGGAATACAGTATAACAGGCCCCAACCCAGCAGGGGGTGGGTATAGTCCCTTGTACTGTGTCCCGGGGGGCAGTGCGTGTAGGGCCAAAGTAAGGCTGCTGTAAATGCATCAGAGAGAGTGGCTCAGCTGGGGCAGAGAAAGATGATTGCTAAAACTTAAGAAAGGACATTTCCCTAAGCATTTCAAAATCATGGTCTGCATCATAGGGGCTGCTTTCCCTGTGCCTACAGCATTAGTATTGCACGAGGAGCATCAGGGCTGGAAACAGTCACTTGAGGCTGTTGAACATAGCTGTGTTCCAGACCAGAGCTGCAGGCATGAACCCACAAAGGAGGCACCAGTAAGTGCTGTTTCTGTAGCCCTCATTTTTCTTTCATATTGATCAGACTTTATTTTGTCCCATCATATGTAAACCCATAATAAATCCTGTAACAAAGTTATAGCAAGGACACCCCAAAACCAAAGTTTCCTTATACATACAGCAACCTAAGTTTCCCAAAAGATAGAGCAACTACCAAAAGAACAATTAAATGAGCTGAAATCTTTCATTCAAGATTTTAAAGAATGTATTTGTGTTACATCTCAACAGTTGGAATACAAAGAGCATTCAAAGGAACATAATCCTGATATAATAAACTAGGTGCCTCAGTAAACCTGAAGGCATCAAGCTGTCACACAAGGGATTTCAATCCGTAACTCCAATATAATCTCTACAGGTTCTCTCAACAGCTTTAGTCCTCACAGATGAAGGGTTTGACCTGGTAATTCATGACAGGAAGAGGCTTCCCTCTGCTTTTATTTATCACTGCAGGAGACTATAGCTCACAATAAAGTTTGCAGCCCAGCAAGACTTTCTCCTTCCCTCCCTGCTTTTATATTTGTGCATGCACACAGAGCTCTGTGAGCGTTAAGGTCTATATACTGCATATTCCAAAGGAAAAATTTCCTTGGACATGCAAAAGGAGACTCCCAGGTACATGGGAAATTTCTTTCTGATGCAGCAATAACACAGTTTTAGGGATGCTGAAATGCACCATCTTATTCAATGTGTTGAGGCATCCGCATGATACATGCAGCTCCTGGAGTCAGATATGAAATTGCAGACTCAGAAAATGGATGAGGCTAGCAGCGTCCTCAGCTCCTAGCGACTGGATCTCCTTGGGAGACCATCTAATTCAAACTCACCTTTTTCAGAGTAGGTTGCGCAGAAGCATCTCCAGTAAGGTTTTGAGTATCTCCACTGATGGAGATTCCACAGCATGTCTGGGCAACCTTTGCCAATGTTTGAACCCCCTCACAAGAAAAGTGTGTTTTCTGGTTTTCAAATGGATTTTTTTGTGGTTTAACTTGTGCCTAGTGGCTCTTGCAGTGTGAGTGGGCACTCCAGAGAACTGTCTCTTTCCCTTTTCCTTACTTTCCCTCCACCTTCCCCCCTGCAGGTATTTATACACATGGAAATCCAATGGAAACATTAGCCAATTTTCCCCCTAATTTAAATATCATCGGGCAACTCTTTCCTGCACTGAGAGGACATGAGTGCATAAAAAGTTCACAGAGGACTTCACAGTGACTGACAATGTCATAAACCCTTTGTTCTAGAAGCCTGGAGAAGATTCACCTCCAAGTTTCTGAAGACATATAACTTGGTATAGTGGTGATGCATAGTATCAGTCTCAACTATTTCTTTGGGAACACTGGAAAAGGACATTTCTGAAAATGAGTTTGACTCTGACTTAAAACTTGTTCTTATTTTTAGCAAGGTGTAGGTATGACAATAATAAAGATACTGATGTCTTAAAAGAAATTACGAAGCATGACATTTATTTTCACCCTTCTTCAAAATCTCCTTCTATTGATCTGATTTGTACAATTTTTTACCACTCTTTTATAAAGATAATAAAAGGGTCTAGGGATATTTGGAAGAAGTAGACTGTGAAAATCCTTTAAATGCTGCAGAACCAAAATGTAGCTTTAACCACAGAGGTGATCTAAGAAGATGATATATATCTGTTGGACTTTGACTAATCCCACACTAATAGTATTTGTTGATCAGCAACAAGCCAGAGATAGAGTTCAGGATGGAAGATTTCAAGCAAGGAAGTTAAAAATTTCTATATGATGTTATTCAGCACAGTAGCCTCACAGTAATGCAGACAAAGTCAGTATCACAATAGACATATTCTTTACCAAGGTCAAAGGTAGGTTAAATAGCTTTGACATTTGTCTAAAAGGGACAACATTGACTCATTCAAAATGGGAGGGAGGGGGTTCTTTATGACATACAGGTTATATATTTCCAACTTGAAGTTTACATTATTTTACATTTATTTTGTGATGATGGAATCTGGGTCTGCATAGAAAGAAAGCACAAACTCCGCAGTTTGGAGTCAACTCTAAATTTATCATGTTCCACAAAGCTTCAGTGGTAGGAACAAATGCATAAAACAGTTACAGTTCTAGCATGGACTCATACTATGACCATACTTGTTGCTACGACAAGCCATCCACATGACTTCCCTTTTCTACCCGAGAAAAATTCAGACTAGATCAGGCTTGCTCTAACTATAAATCAACACCTCGCTACCTCTTCCCAGCACTGTGCTCCATGTTATTCTTTTTTGGTGCAAGGCAAGTTCTCTATAAGCACTCGTCCTTGTGTATTTCCATGAAAACATTAATTTATTCATGGCACCATCATCCCAGGCATTCCATGGTGTAACAGTTTATACTGATTGTATTGGGTTTGTGTGGCAAAGTTTTGGTAGTGGGGGGCTACAGGGGCAGTTTCTGTGAGAAGCTGTTAGAAGCTTCTGCTGTGCCAGATAGAGCCGATGCCAGCCAGTTCCAAGACAAACTTGCTGCTGGCCAAGGCTGAGCCCACTAACAACAGTGGTGGCACCTTGTGGTAATATATTTGTCGGGAAAAAAAAAACTGGGCAAGAGAGGAAACTGCAATTGCAACCAGAGAGAGGAGAGAGAATATGTGAAACAGCCCTGCAGATAATAAGGTCATTGAAGAAGGAGGGGCAGGAGATGCTCCAGGCACCAAAGCAGAGATTCCTCTGCAGCCTGTGGTGAAGACCATGGTGAGGCAGGCTGTCCCTGTGCAGCCCATGGAGGTCCACAGTGGAGCAGATATTCACACACAACTCATCAAGACCCCCACGTCTGAGAAGGTGGATGTGCCTGAAGGAGGCTATAATGGTGTGGGAAGACCACACTGTGGAGCAGGCTCCTGGCAGTACTTGTGACCCTGTGAGGGACCCACGCTGGAGCAGTGATTGTGCCTCTGTACACTGGTGAGGCCGCGCCTTGA
This sequence comes from Dromococcyx pavoninus, assembly GCA_033558185.1. NCBI lineage: Eukaryota > Metazoa > Chordata > Aves > Cuculiformes > Neomorphidae > Dromococcyx > Dromococcyx pavoninus. The sequence continues at coordinate 5,078,365 of JAUMJL010000212.1, forward strand.
GTACTGTGTTCAGTTCCGGGCCCCTCACTACAAGAAGGACATTGAGGTATTGGAGCGTGTCCAGAGAAGGGCGACAAGGCTGGTGAAGGGCCTGGAGAACAAGTCCTATGAGGAGCAGCTGAGAGAGCTGGGGTTCTTTAGCCTGGAGAAAAGGACCTCAGGGGAGACCTCTTCATTGTCTACCATTGCCTGAAAGGAGGCTGTGGTGAGGTGAGTGTTGGCCTGTTCTCACAAGTGACAGATGACAGGACAAGCAGGAACAGCCTCAAGTTGCACGAGGGGAGGTTTGGACTAGACATGAGGAAAAATCTCTTCACTGAAAGGGTGGTCAGTCACTGGCAGAGGCTGAGTCACCATCCCTGGAGATGTTTAAAAGACAGGTAAACAAGTTTCTCAGGGATATGGTTTAGTAGTGGACAGGTGTGGTTCACTCACTGATCTCAAAGGTCTTTCCCAACTGGGAGTTTCTATGATTCAACGATCTGAGCAGCCTCCTGGAAGGCACTAGGCTGCAGATCACTAACAGCCTTGTTCCTCCAGTCCAGAGAATTTCCAGCCAGAGCAGCCTCATCTGTGGAGGAGCAGGAAATTTCTGGACCTAGTTTAGGACAGAATGAAAATTTTGTCAAACCACCAGCTCCACAGTCTCTGCTCTCTATGAAAGATTTTCCAACAGCCTCATGCTATGTATGTAACACATACATACAAAATCTCCCACTGTCTAAATATCTTGCTGTGGAAAAGAACAGATGATCCAGTAACATGTGATACATAAAAGTCACATCGCTTAACATGATCTCAAATAGCATATGGTTATTATAAGGAGCCGCATCATATGAACACCTCTACAGCAAACTGAAAACACGTGTGATGTATCCAGTATAAATTTATATAGAAAGACCCATCTGGATGAGTTACTGCACTGATGCCACCATCACTATTGCTTTTGAATTTTGGGGGTCTTGATAGCACTTTGGGAGGATAGGGAGGAACGTTTCTGGTTTTCCACCACCCACCAACTGCACAGGTCAGATCAATAAAATTTTTAGAAAACTAAACCGTAATGAATATGGTTATTACAGAAAGCATCGCTACATTTTTCAGTCAGGTTCACTAAATCTCACTATGATTGTTTCCATTAAAAAAAAAGAAAACAGAGGCAACTTGCTTCTCCCTATGTTTAGTCACTCACAACCAGATTTTCAGAAGCTTGGAAACTTCTGCACCCATGTCTGCATTTTTTCACTTTTTAAGACAGTGCATGTTTCTGTTTTCTTCATCAATCTGTTTTATTGCTTTTTTCCATTTCCCCCCTTCTCTCTTTCTATTGCATTGTAGATATAAAACCATGTTTTGTTACGAAAGCTTTTTTTTTTTTCCTGTCTCTCTCATAAAGACAATTTTCAGAAAATTATTTGGTAGAGGGGGCACTTCCTCCATTCCTGACATCACTTGTAGTACTCTGTTTTCAGTTTTCCCTCCCTATTCCACGTGAAGAGCGTGCACTTTTCCAGAGTTCATGGTCCTTGCTTGTTGATTGTTCAGATTTCTGAGAACATAACAAGAAAATTTGTAGCTAATGAGGTCATGCTAACAATAGTGTCTTAAAACAAACAGCATGGTTGGTTGATGTTTGAACAGCAATCAAGTTCACTGAAGCACAAATATTTCTCCATATATGCTTTCACACACTTGTTGCAACCACTCAAAGTGAAATGCAAGAACCACCAGAGAGTACAGTAATCTACAGCACATAAATGGTGAAAAGTTCTAGCCTATACTTGAGGAGGAACTGCACAGACAAGAATAATATCTAGGTGAAGTTTGAGTAACACCTTGGGGTCAGGGTTGGAGAAGAAAGAAAGAGTAAAATGCCCACCACATTTTAATCTAAGTAGTACAAAATGAAATCCAGAAATCCTACATTTTAAATACACTTCATTAAAAGAATTAAGAGATGCAGCAGGAGAGGATTTAATTAGACTTGTTTGGAGAGATATTCATCAAGTGCCAGGGCTCTTCCAAACAAGCAATGTGCCAAGGTTTCTGCTTTTCAAGTCATAGGTCAAAAAACTAAAGGGAATTGTAGGGCAATTTTTGAAGAAGGAAATATTGACCAAAAATAAAGTCACCAGTTACAGCTGGTGGGAGGGATTTGGATATGTGCCAGGCAGGTTTTTGTCATGATTTGTTAATTTTCTGTTAGCTTTAGGGTTTGCAAAAAGAGATGAACTGTGACAGAGACAAATAATACACAGTAACGGCACCCACGCAGCCCCAACACACTCAGCCGCATTGTAACTCACTGATCTGTGAGTCAGTGGTAGCAACTGCAGAAGGCAAGGATTTGGAGGTGCAAGCCAAAGTGAATTTTATTACTTAATACAGTTTGATCTCTCAGCACAAACTTCAATTTCATCTCTGTTTGCTTGGAAGCTGCTAGAGAATTATCCTTCTCAATATTCATCAGACAAACAGCACATCCCACCCTGGTGAGAGCACGCAACTCCCCATTGATTAAAACATCTATGGTTAGCATACCAGCAGGTTTAGTTTCATCTTATGACATTAACAATGCCATGGTGATTACTACTGTGGCAACTAGTTGTTGCCCCTGTTTTAGCTTATACTTCAAGGCTGTCAGCTCTGGTGGTCTTTGACATCATGCAATTAATTTAGGCTTGTCACCTCTTCTGCCCCAAAGAAACCCAGACTTATTCTTGTTTCTGGATTAGAAGAACACATTCCTGAGTTTTGATAACTTGTGATGCACTTAGCTAATCCTATCCAGCAATTTGACAGCAGCAGAAATACCCACAATGTTTTAAGTACCTGGGCTTAGCCAACACAGTAGCTCGATATATTGATGCAGCCTTTTTTAGTAGTTTGACTTCAGCTTTCAGTTCATGAGAACCCAAATCCACGTAGAGGTAGACAGTGATACCGTGGTAATCTGTGATTGTCACAGATTTAATAGCCTTGGGATGAAGACGGTGGTGCTTCATGGGCTCAAGACCTTTCCCTCAGCCAGAGGCAGACCACAGCTTAGCTCTTGCCATTGTTCAGCTTGCTCTGTACATCTCTCTCTCCTTCCCTACGACAAGTAACAGGGAAGGCGACCATGGCGTTGCCTACCAGGGTCAGTCTGTCACTTCTTTATGACACAGAAAATGTTTGGTTCTTCTGGCATAAAGTGTTATTACTTCATAAACATTGTTTTACTTGCTTGTTCTTGCTCTTAGTGTTATTCTTCAGTCTCTCAGGTGTTAATTTTTTTTTGCTCTTACAAGGAGAACATCACAAGTTTGCCATTCCCTTGACTTTGTCAGACCTCCCATGTGGAAAGCCTCATACTTGCTCCTCTTCACTTGTGCATGTCCTGTCTTCAGAGTGGTGGAACTGACATAGCAGAGCACAGGCATCCATGGGGTGTAGGACCATCTCACCACAGACAAGAACTAGTGGTGCAAGTGTGATTTCAGCAGGAAAAGCAGCTATCTGATGGGCATACAGCATCATGAGAAAGACACGGCTCATCATGAGAAGCTGAGTTTGTACAGATTTTATAGACTCCAGCATATGTGAAGGTGTGCCAGGTTGGCCAACAGGAGAAGGCTATGACTTTTGTGACAACAGTCAGACACAGACCATTTCTAAGTACCAGCAAAGTCAGGCCTTGCCTAACTGGTTCAAATCCAGTACTTCTATCAGTTGTAATTTAGGAGATTGAAACTAGGTATCAGATAAAAATTGTGACCTGCCCTCAGAAACTCTGAATTTGCTTCCTTATTGCCAGTCTTATGTCATAGGCAGTATTTTCAAAATCTCAATCCTTTAAAAAGTTGAGTTGCAGCTCAACTTTCAGTATCAGCTCTGAGGCCAGCATTTATAGTAGACAGCTGTATCCATGTCCACAGTTATCGGTATTTGGTTGGTTCAGTTCACTGTCAACAGATTTGATTCCTCCTAGCTGGTAATTACACCATATGTGATAAGATCCTGGGTGCACTTCAGTGTGCCTATTAGGCTCACTTTTGTCTCATCCACACCAAGCTTACCTTGTTTGCAGTGACTAACACACCAAGACTACTCAGTAATTGCAGTAGTGGAAGTTGCAGCAACCCTGTTTGAGCTCAGTATACTGTCTGCATCTTGTGCCATGTCACCACAGACCACATTCAAACTTTACTGAAGAAATCTCTAAGGAAATCTCCCAGTCAGCCATGTGTGGTCAAAAAATGACTGTATTCTGTATCTACAAAAATGTGCACAGCTCCTTATCTGCACATACAATCTAGAAATTAATGTGGTTAAATGGAGCACAAATCGCAACTTGGACAGAAGTCAACTAATTAACGTGCATTCTAAAATGATATGGAAGTAGGGACCCTTGCAAAGAAGTTTGGTGCAGCAGAGGTATATTGACAGAAGGGCTCACTGCTCATCCTCATGAAAGAGGACAAAAATAAAGACTAGAGGAATTAAAAAAAAGAAATGTGGCATAAGTACAAAATTTCCACAGCCCAATCCAAAGCAATACATGAAAACAAGAATGCCTTACAACGCATAAAAATAAAAGCCAACATTACCTGCTTGTCCTCATGGTTTCTTACACTGAAAGGCACAATACACAATACATAAGGTGTGGTGAAAAAAAAAAGGGGGATGAATGCATCAAAGTAAAAAAAAAAAGCTCTTTTATGAGGAGGAGGGAGGGAAGAGAGGGAACAAAACAAAACCGTGTCTGCCTCCCTGGACTGTGTAGCCTATGACAGCACCTGATATATTCAGCTAGGATGCAAGATGCATCAATATGGCATCAACATGGATCTGTGAGGATATTTTCAGAGGATGCTGGCCCACAAAATGAGCATCTGGGAATTCCAGAATAGCAGACTCCCACCAGCCTTAGTGCTGCCACTTTCTCAACTTCACACTTTATTTCACAACGACCTACAGACCATCCTTTAAAAACAGCTGCTATATGTTGAGCACATCTGCCCAAATCCAGGACCCCAAGCTTCCAACTTGGGGCAGAGTCTTAACAGCAACCTGACTAGCATGCATCTTTATTGCAAGAAGCAGGACTGAAGCCAAGTAGAAGGAACTTGTCAATATGCTCCCATTCGTTTCACATACAGCACTAGTCTAAGTTTCCTGTCTTTTTGAAAGGCATTGAACAGTTACACCAACCATAGCAATTACACTTACGAGTCACACTCTTCCCCATATCCGCTTACCAGGCTAATTCAGAAGATTTAGGGACAAGCTTTTAAATTGGACTAATAAGATTCAAAGAGAGAATCTAGTGGGTAAACATAAGCCTGTTGAGGGCTTGTTTTTTAATTCTTGTGAGAAGTGTTGTTGAATATGTTGTAACGTTGAGCACGCACTGAGGTGCAGGCTGATTACCTGTAAGAGGACCAGCAGCTTGCTGACTTGGGAAAAAACAGAGTTCCCCTGCAGTAGTCTGGAGTTTCAATACATTGCTACCAGAACAAACATACATCTACCTGCATTGCCATGACCAGCAGCTCATCACTGTAGGTAAGCCTGGGACGTCCCTCAGAGATCATTTTCTGCTGATATCAGGAGAGATGTTGTATGCCTTCTGGGTTTGCTTATCCTCCTTTCCTAGACTCCCTCCAGCTTTTCTAAAGCTAAACACAAAGAGGTCCTTAGCAAGATCAGAGTCATTTAGTTATTCATTTGTGCCTTTGTGCTTGTCTTGCTTATTTTATGGGTTGTGTTAAGTTTTTGTCCTCCCCACACTGTCTTACCAGGAGTTGAAAAAATTCACTTCATTCCTCCAGAGGAAAGAGAGCCCCATTTCCTTCCCTCTTCCCTGCCATTATGTCCTTTTTCTGTGGGACCTGCAGATACTCACAGTGTTTCTGGAGCAGGTAATTAAGGAGGTAATTGTGTGGAGCAGAACTTCCACAGTCAGCAAAAGTTCGTAGGAAAGGCTACTTTCTTTTCATGAAAGAGAAAAGCTATAGCTTAGTTTTGATTGTTTCTGCTTCTCTTCAGTCAAACACCGTTACCTGATGAGAAAATAGCCTCTCTTCCCTCTGCTCAGCTTGATTTGGAGTGACTGCAGATTGGGGAAGCAATCAATCCTTCCCTCGGGGTAATTGCCATTAAGCCCCTGCTAACCCTGCTTCGGCAAATTCAAAGGGTCCTAGGAGTAGCATAAACTAGGCAACGGTGACAGAGTCAGGATGTTTTGTATCAGTGTTCAAAAAGATCTACAGCAGTAGCTTAACACTCATTCAAGGGAAAAGCAGCAGCAAAAGAGGGTTGGAGCACGGGAAGGAAAGAGCCCTCAGAAACCCCAGGGGGCTGAGATAAACGCACTCAACCGCAACCCACTGCTTTCTATTAAAGGACTGCTCTCTCATGTATATCTTTCCTCATCTTCCTCTGAATCTTTTTTATAGGTCTACCTGTAAAGGAGGCAAGTGGCACAAGACCAAGTGGGTTACACGTCTGGCATCCCTAGAAGAGTTGTTCATCCATGCAGCAATCTCTTTACTACACCTGCAGGACTTTTGGCAGAAGTGGATTTCTGTACCAGGACTTCCAGGCTTAGAGATGTTTGCTTTTGTTTGTCCTGATGATTGAAAGCAGGTAGTGCGAGTTGTCATTCTTTATCTGACTGATATCACATTTTTGGTTTGTTTGTTGGTTTGGGTTTTTTTAAATTGTGATGTAGAATGACTCCAGGGAAAGACTTCTTTATGTTTAAAAGAGTATAAATACAATTAACTCCTCTAAACTCAGTTTTATTTTCTCACTCTTCTTATTCATTCTTTGTTTGCATATATTTTCCTCTGAACTTGATCTGTGCTATCCATCTCTACACTGCTTTTTCCTGTACTCATGGCCTTTCTTAGGTTTATTTATCAGCTTGTTCCTCTTTTTGAAAGACAATCTTTCTCTTTTTCTCATTCTAGCATTCACACCCACACGTTCTATTCTACCCCCTAAGTGTCACCAATGACTCTTCATAATTTGTTAGCTCTTCTCCTTTTCTTACTTGGATTGATTTCTAGAACTCTACTGAAAAAAAAAATGAGAGGGGAGGAACCTGCTGCCCAGCTGAGCCAGGGAAGCAGAAGTAAGTGAATAGGGAGGTCTGCTGGCGTGTTGACAATCCAGGATAGGGAGGAAAAACTTCTTTTTCTGCTGTTAATAACCATGTTTTCCCTTTTCATCCTCTGATCACTGTTGTTCTCTGCCTTTCATCTTCTCCTGAAAGGCACACTACAGAATTAGCACTGTAGCACAGCAAAATCTTCTGTTCCTTAGAGGTAAAAGGTTGTAACCAAAGAGAGAATTGAAGTCAAGTCTAAATGCACCCAATGTAATGATTAGGTAACTAAGCTAGGATTGTAGTTACTGTAGGCTCACAACAGAGACAATGGAGAGACAAACAATTTCAGAAAAATAGTGAAGCTTTTTCTTATTTCAGGAACCATGTAGGAAGATTAGGAAATCCACTTCTTACTAGACAGCACATATATATAGGCATAAAAATTTTAAAATTTAAAGATACTGACTAAAGTCAGAGAAGATTCAACAGGAATCCAATATCAAATGGCTCTTAAACTCGTATTTCTGTGTTAGACTAAGCTGCTTCAGAAGTTCAGAGACCACAGGGGGCTTGTTTTAATACACATGTCTGTAGACCTCAGATGTCCCTATCAGGGATGGGCAGAATGTTTGATCCTTAGAGTACTCAGTGGAATGCAAGTAAAGTCATTGAGGTGGAGCTTGTACCATAGAACACCATGAAGCCTTTCCTCACCTGGTAATTGATCAGATGCATGTTATAAGAAAAATGCATTTGTGATGCACCTGAAATTCTCTACATCAGTATGCTAAATCTGTGCAAGAGATTCATCATTGGATTGTTTATTTTACATTTTTTAGAGAGCAACACATCTGTAGCTGTAACAGAGAAGGTGACCAGATACATGTCAGTAAAGGTACTTGGAAGGGATATTGTTACCTGTACTAATTGCACATATTTTGCTATTGTGTTTTCTATAGCTTAGGAGTGCTCTATTTTCCCTAGTAAAGAGTTCCAAGAGTACTCATAAGTCAGAAAGTCAGAAACACGGAGGGATTGTTTGCTATGAAAGTTGGGTGGAGGCCTTAAAAAGGTTTAAATTGATATAAAGATACATTGAATCTGACCATTTTTAATGCCATCAAATGTCCTCCCTGGCTTGCATTGCGTTTCTGTGAGTTTAAGGAAAGAAAGCCAACCTAGTGGCCCCATCAGTGGCAAGCTTTCAAACTTTCTCTTCAGTATGGCCTTTAGATAAACAGTCATGTGCACGCTTCTTGACCAAACCAGACACGCAGCTCTGAAATAGTCAGACAATGTGCTGCCTCCATCCCCGACACAGGGATGAGGAAGGGCAACAAAGTCATGTAGAGAGAAATCAGTGCTATTGTAACAAGAACACAAGGGATAGTAAGGGTCTGGAGAGGGAGCATTTTGGAAAAGGATAGACATACAGGCTTCCAATCTGTATGAATCTAGGCTTCATTAACTGCACAGCCCACAGAACAACACATTTGTCTTTGTTCTGGCAACTCTTGGGGCATTGACAGTCTCCCAGTAGCTCCATGAACAAGGCATAACGAAGTGAGGTTCTCAATGGCTTTGTGGACCCGAAGGCACAATTACAATACAAATTACCATTAAGGTTGTGCGCTTAGAGACAGTTTAGAGCAGCAGTAATAATTACTTTTCAGTCTAAGTGAACCTGCACAGGCAGCTCTGTCGTACTCCAGCAGCTGGCCCAGGACTGATACCAGGACTGAAGCTGGAGTCTGTCCTGACGTATTAGTCCTCTAGGGAAAAGCCTTGTCAACAGGCTTGCTGCTCGTAAAAATTATCCTAATGGCTTTGGTGGGGATCTTCCCAAGCACTAGTGAACACTGAGCTAATACTGTGTTCTCACACCTGCATTCCAGGTTTTTAGGAAATCTGAGTGAGATCATTTACTGTTGCAAGGAAAAAAAAGGTCACCATGAACAGAGCTGATTTGGCTGACGCCAGCTGATCACCTGTTTCGGAAGTACTTTGTTCATCCACTACTGAAACTCAGCCTGCTGAGGAGAGAGTTACCAGAAGGAAAAAGACTATGTGGCAAATTTTGAGATGGAGTGAAGAAAACTTATCTATTTGAAAACATCAACGGAATTGTCTGGGTTGTAATTTGGCCAAGAAACCAGAGATGGTACAACCTGTTGATGAGAAGATTTTCTGCTAAGGAATGAGCAAAGGTAGCAGCCAGATTTATCACAATATCACAGTATCACAAGGTTGGAAAAGACCTTTGAGATCATCCAGTCCAACCTATGACCCAACACCAACACCCACTCTTCGTCTAAACCATGGCACTAAGTGCTTCATCCAATCTGCTTTTAAACACCTCCAGGGACAATGACTCCACCACCTCCCTGGTGGTGGGCAGTGCATTCCAATGGCCAATCACCCTTTCAGTGACGAAGCTTGAGACCATGTCCTCTTGTTCTGTCACTGGTCACCTGAGAGAAGAGACCAACCCCTGCCTGCTTATAACCTCCTTTTAGGTAGTTGTAGAGAGCAATAAGGTCTCCCCTGAGCCTCCTCTTCCCCACGCTAAACAACCCCAGCTCATTGAAAGGCATTTTCTGTGTGTAGGTTCATACAGTTGTGACTGGAAATCAACAAATTTTCAAAAGTAGCTATATATGTTCGTAGTTTCAAATGAGCACAGGCTTTTGACCTGCTCAGTCAACTGTGAAGGGGTTAGGTTTGTTTTGAAGATCTGGTCCCAGTGGATGAAAGCAGGAGTCCTCTCATCCATCTACCACTCAAATGTCAGGTGCCTGGTCTGAACTCACTTCTACAGTCAATGGGAGGATCTCCACGGGGCATTCAGTCCCTGCTGCAGCAACACAACTAAGACAGATCCTAGGAGACCTTCCCAGACAGGCACCAGGCTTTTAGCCTAGTGTTGGTAGGGAAGGTGCCATCTCAGCGTACAGAGCCACTGGGAAGACTCCCATTTCCATCGAGTCTGGAACCTCCCCTAGAATTTTCCAAGGACTTCTTAGTGCTGTACTTTCAGGAAAATGGGGGAAGGGAAATCTTGTAAATACAGTCTCATTCATAAGTAATGATGTTATTTTTTTGGTTTGCTTTGAACATTCTGAATATTCACAATACTTATAAAACTTCAAAACTCACAATGACCTGTTTCCCCCAGTCCTTCCAGAACTATTTCTCCTCTTCTGCAGCTTTCAGGCAAATGCAGATCTCAAATGCGTTTTCTGTCCCACAAGGCTGACCTCTGAGCATATAAGCTGAATGACATTAACAAACAAATGATCCTGGAAGATAATGCTATAAAAAACTCTGCAGAACTGACCTCATGCTACTCCTTATTATTAAAACAAACCTTTTCCTCGTGCTTGGATGACTGAAAGTCTCCACTGCACTGCCAGGCATAGGATGAGGGCGTTACTCTCAGGGACCCATAAAATGCTATTATCCCAGCAATACATATTTGAATATCTCATGGACCTAAAAGAGTATCTCCACGGTTCACTTCTTTTAAAAAAAAAGCATAGCTAAATTGCATTACTGCATTTTCTCTGAATGATTCTCTCTTGGTTGATAGATAACGTTTTTTTTTTGTAGTACTTTTCCTTTAGAGAAACATCTCCAGGAAATAAATAGAAACCCTCTGTCCTACACTGCTCTATGCTGAAATTCTCTTAGGGTTTTGCACTGCTCTCTTCCTCTTGCTTATTAATGTCATGAGCCTGGCTAGTTCTTCTCACTTTCAGTTGCCAAATACCCTTAAGAGGCAACAAAAATATGAATGCTTGTTGGTGTAGCCTTTCCACACCAAAAATTGCAGTGATCAGTCAGAAAAAAAGTTACCTGTGTTAGAAGACTGTGAGCAGGTGTGCTGTGTGATGGTAGTTTCAACTCACTTGAGCCTGCCATTCTTCCCAAGAACCTGTGTTCTTGGAAAAGAGAGGTAGAGAAGTGTCATGCAGCTCTGTCTATGAAATGATCACTTGGTTGCTGTCATGCAGTGAAGATTCACAGCAGAAACATTTTTCTCCCGAGGATTAAAAAAATCTCGCGTCAGTAAATGATCAAAGCTAAGGCCACATCAAACACATCAGAGATCTATTTACATGACAGGTTGGAACCATCCATGCAGCAGGTCAGGAAAACAAGGAAAACACTCAAGTCCCGTAACATAATTGGTTACATGGAGCTCATTGACACAAAATTCACGAACACCAAGTCATATCAAGATACAGGCTTTAAAATCTAAATTACCTCACTTGGTGTTGCCTGCGAACAAGGCAAGGATCATCCTGTCTTCATAAAACCTCCAAGTCAACTCTCCCCACAGGGTGTTAAAAATGGAACTGAAGCATACCAGAGGAAAGTCTAATGCTCCTTCTACAATATTACTTGTCTGCTGTTGTGACCCACAGGGAAGCAAATATTACAAATCATTATTTCGTGCGCCAGATAATGTCCTGATTAGTCACAGCAAGCCCAAAGCAGGAGCACCAAGAGCAGGAATTAGAAGTGTGAAAAATATAAGACTTAGAGCTAAAGTTGTACTCTGCATGGATACTCTGCAATGAGGACTTGGAGGCAGACAGAAAACCAATGGAGACTTAGAGTGTGAGGCATGGAGCAAATATAATTATTTCTTAATAAGATCCAAGTCAGATATTATTTTTGTTTACAGGACACAGTGATTTCAAGCAAATTTTTCCTATTTACACCATTATCAGCAAGATCAAAATCCAGAGCCAGAAGAAACCAGGACATAATATAATCAACTCTTTGAAGTTCAGGGAACAAAACACAGACTGATTGCATACAAGAGAAGCACTCTAATCAGTATATCTTTTCAGATTAAGTTGTATTTCAAGATTTCCAAAGAAGTGGAGTCACCATCAGGTGACTAGAAAAGAATACATTCAGACTTGGAAAAAAATAAAATCCTAATTTTCCTACTCCTTGGTAGAAAAACTTTATTTAGCATAAACAGGAAAGATTGAGTGAAATTAGAGACACAGGGTAGGAAGGAAATATTTTCTTTATTGTTTAGGATACTTCTTTGTGTATTTAAGAAAGAAACAGAAGACTATGAAGATATCACTATGTATGTAAGCATAACAATCAATCTGTCTTTGAAAACATCTCTGAGTAAAGAATATGCTAGAATCTGTCTGCCAGTATAACTCACCTTTAAAAATTAACAGATAAGAAGGAAAGGATTTGCAAAGAGCAACTATAATTTACTATGAAAAGCACAGATTAGTAGGCTGAATAGGGGAGAAGTATTGACATTATGTTTAAATTGTAAAAAGGAAGATTACATTTTTTAATTCATTCTCTACCAAACTATGGAAGCAGCGTGAATAACATCAATCATGTAATTTTATTTCAGATTCTGACCCAAACGCAATTTGCACAGTAAAGGAAAAGATGATTACCTAGTATCTTCCCAGCAAATAAACTTTAAATGCATTCTCATGCCTGCTACAGAAGTTCCCTGCAATAGTACTTGGCTCATATTTATGCGAATTGACTAAAAGTCCCTGAATGCTACATTACTTTGCTCCACATTGCTCCATAGAGATGAGCATTCAGACAGCAATTAATAATAACTTTTGGCATCAAGCAGAAGAGGTATTATCTAAGGCCGACATTGTTATGGAAATTAAATGTTAAATTTGGCAAGAAGTTTCTAAACAGACCACAAGGGCTCAGGTGCTTTAGTGCACATTTGCTTAAATGCCTATTCCTCTTTTCTCCTTTGCTTTGTTGTAGTCCCTTAAGCCGGTAGGTTTTGTTCATTCAGAATTTCATTGGCTCTGGAAGGCTTCCCTTGAGACACCTCTCTGGGTAGTTTTGTTGCACATCCTTTCTCCACGCAAACAGATGACAATGGCTTGCTATGTTTTCTTGCTTGGTAGGGCACTTGGAAACCAGGGGAAGGAGCAAGATAATTTTTGCCTAATAAGGAGGAAAAGAGGAAGACAATTTGGGCAGCATATCCCACTAAGATACTATGGGACTAAGCAGCACACAAATAATATGAAACATCAGTCATTACAATAGCATATATGAAGATGGTATTAATAAAATCCATTGCCTGGATTGCAATTTACGTTTAGAGACAGGGGCTTCATCTCTGCTTCTTTTGATTCTGATGAGCACAAGAGCATGGAGAAAGTTAACTTTCCAAATAGTCTGCGTCTTAGTTTGCCAATTTGAATTTCGCTTGCACATCTATATTATAACAAAAAAATATCATCTAAAATTCAAATCCCTGGGAACTTCTCCTGGGATTTTGCTATTATTATACATTTGTCTCTCAGAAATTTCACTGTCCTCCCATTCACTCTCTCTTACATTCCTGGGCTTCAGTTATTGCTTTTTTTCTTCTCAAGACAAACCTCAGTGAAATTCTGAGGCCACTGAAATCACCAGGATGGTTTACCATTATTTCCCTCTTGAAATTTCTGCCTGTATCAGTGCATTGAGCTGTAATGTTTTAGTTTGGAACATTACTGTACTTTTGAAAGAAGTCTTCCAGTCATCTTCACTTACCTTACTGTGGGTCATTTCACAGTATGGTCTTGAACTCTCAAACTGGATCATTTTGGAACAAAACTGAATGGGAAGCAGCACTGCAGCTCCTGAGAGGTGTTCAGTGCACAGGACCAGGACAGTGTAAGCCTCATAATCACACACCAAAAGACATTTAGTGTGAGCCTTGGGTCATCAGTATTATTTGCAGTACTACCCACTCCCATCAGTTCAAACCACTTCTCAGCTTTGATATAACCAGTGAGAAGTCAAATACTGAACAAGTCAGATGGATTCCAGCCTGGCAGGTATGGTATAATAGGCATCAGCAATGCACAGTACTGGGGTATCAAAAAGCAGCACATATCTGGGCAGTGATCAGTTGCATCTTCCCTCCCGAGTGCTCCTACTGCATCCCTACTACCCTGATTAGCCTTCAGTTTGAAAAAAAATATATTGTCTGGCATGTTGCCATTGGAGACTGCTCAGAGATTTCTCTGAACATCAATGTAACAAGCTCAATAGAAGCATCATTGCAAAAATCAACCAATTTAATTGGATGCAAACATTTGTTTCTTGACTGAAATTTGGCATAGAAGATCAGAAAATGAGAACAAGTCTACTAACTACAGCATTTTGGGAAACCATTATCACTGCTGCAATGTGAAAGGGGGAAAAAAACCCTCCCACACAGATCCAGCCGCATTTTGTACCTATTTTCACACAAGTTTGAAGGATTAAATTGCAAAGCATGGGAGGAAGACCTCCTGTGTTTTCCTCTGTGAAAAAGCACTTAAAAATATTTTGATCTAACAAGATCCAAGAAGTGGGTTCATAAATGCTCTTGGAGATTCATCTCTCTCAAAACGTACAGCATATTTTGTCTGTTTTCTTAAATAAGCAGGACTCTGACTATCATTTTCGCATGCAGCAGTTGTATTGTGATGAATCAACGGGATTTCTACCAAAGCTTCTTTGACTGAACCTACCAGATTATCAAACTGGTATAAGCCATGGTAAAGCCAATGAAGCCTGTGAAGGTACCTGTGTCTGTATCAGCTCAAGACCATGAAACAAGTATTTTCATGCTCTACTCACAGCAGTGACCCATGGATGAATTTCGAATGAAATCATGTCACAAATGTGTAAACTCCTTAATCCCGTGCAAACTGAATAAATAAACAAATAAAACCTTAAAAACAAGAAGAAAAAAATGCAACCTAATCAGGAAATGTGCTGGTAGTATTGTAAAGAAAAGAAAATCTTTTCCTGCTTTCAAATTTTGCTACTAAATAAAAAATTCTGTATCTTTGCTAATGTGGTTTTAAAAATAATACTCCATTACTAAATAAAGTCGTCGTTATATAAAGAGGAGCTATTTAAATAACCAAAATTTTCCATTTTCTTTTGTACAGTAAAGCAATTATTCAGTCATGATGAATATTTTCCAAGATGGATTGGGACCCAAAATTAATCTTTCTGCAGCAATGTTCTCTTGATCAGCTGTGCAAATTTTAAATAAAAGGCGTGTATTATATTTTCATGGCAGTGAGTCACACAGAGCTTCACAAAAAGCCCAGGATAGTGTCTTCTGCCTGAAGTAGAGGACTCCCTGGTTTGACTGTGAATTTGGCCACAGTCCCGCTGGGAGACTGGGGACAATTTATTCCTTCAGTCATTACTAGGAGCAATCTTCATGCAAAAATATTTATTACGCTTTGAATATGTCTCTCACATAAATACGATGAAGCTTAATAATTCATGCCTAGGATGAGTTACAGGTTCAGGATGAAGAATACCAGTGAATCAAACTTTAACTGACTATCTTGCTGTATGAAAACAAACAAGAGCTATCCTGCTTTTGAATAGAGCACATTTAGTAAGAAAGTATATAAAAGTTACTAAATGTCAGGCTAACAGTGTTCAGAAGCATCTGCTCTAGATTTTTACACTCAAAAGATTTGAGAGCTATGGGTTTGAAGAAGGCTGAAAAAGAAAGATTACTTTTATCTAAGTATTACAGTGTCTTAAAGTGGAGGTAGGCAATCATGAGCTAGCAAGACCATGCTGTTGGGACAAAACAACAATTTTCACATTAGAAAATAGTCAGGACAGGATCAGGGTATTTGTTCAGTAATAAGGGATAAATATTGGTTGCATTAGGTATTATGAGAGTCACTGTAGCATCAACTTGACCCTTACACGACCTGTTTGGCATTGTAAGAGCCTAGAAAGGACATGGAGCTCCTGGTTTCTGACTCAAAGTCTTCACCTTCAGTGATGTGCTGAAACTTAGGGCATCTCACACCGCACCAATTTCACCCTCACAACACTGAGTGATTAATTTCTTACAGATTATTTCCTATTTTTGCTTTGGGATGATACAACCAGGACAGCTCAGTGATTTGGCCAGGCAATGCATGCCAGAGAAAGAGTACATCTATTTTATCTCTAAAGAGGCAACACTGAAATATCTAATTTTTGTTGAATTTTAAAAAAAATTAATCTAAGCATCTGAGGTATGTGTATGGGATGTGGTGAAAAGGGCTACAAGACAGATAATTGTACCAGGGAGAAGTATATGTCCATAATGCATCAAGAAATCAACACAAGTTGCCAGAAGCCTCTTGCTATACTGCTTTGGGAGGACGTTCTGATCAAAATTGTCCCAGGACATGTAGTTAAATATACACAGCATGAACAGAACACACAGCACTGCTCATGGCTGTGTGCTTCAGCTGTTCAGTACTTCATAAATTAAAAATGCCTGTGAGATGATAATTACCCCCTTACACACGTCACCCTGCTTTCTGTTACAGGTACTCGGGCCACATGCAGACCGTTATCCCTAGTTGTTCCAGTCCCAGGGCATGTCAAGCAGTCAGCATTATTCTTGTTGTTCGCTACAGCACCTTGTGCCACTGAGACAGTCAGCCCTGAACCTTGCCTGTTGTTAAGGAAGCCAGAGAGTCTGGGAAGGATCCTGGCAGAAAGTGGTCAGAGCCCACTTAGGCTGGGGAGGGAAGAAATACTCCATCATCTGCACATCCAAGAAGCACAGTAAGATTAATGTTTCTGGACCTGCAGCCAAAGCCCTAAACTAAACCTTTCCTGAATTTTGAGTGCCTCCAAGAGATCCTCCATCTGCCTCTGTCTCCCTGCAACCGAACTACCTGATTTAAGGCCCTAAAAAGCTGCTCCAGCTTGGGCCCTCCGGATTGAGCAGAGCATCACAGTGCAGAAGTGGTCTCATTTGCTCACTGCAGCTGCAGCGATGAGCACTGCAGGATGCAGGTGATACAACACAGGGACAGCCTCGTGGCCCTGCAGTGAAGTCCCAGGGAGGTGAAGACCTCCTCTTCCTCACACCCTCAGCACTTCCCTGTCCCCAGGAGCTGCTGAGACACTAGCATATGGAGGATTTTATCCTGATGGCTGTACTTTGTCTGAAACTCACAGCTGCTGTAGCTCCTAGGTGGAGGTCAGATACGTTTTAAAAGAGGCTCCCTGCCCATGAACTCTGCAATACAAGGTCAGCCAGCAGTCCCTTTATTTTCAGGGTAAGATGAGCCATTGTAGGAGTGAATACACCTGACTAGTTGATATGTAGCTCATTATGGTGTCCATACCCATTTTCATTCCGGAAAGTAAACCTGATCTGTTAGAAACAATATCTAAGGCTTTTATACAGTAATTATAGTGAACTAAGATCATTTTTTTTAAATGGAAGTGATGACAATGCTTTATGGAATGAGTAACAACAGAGCTGATTTAGATCCTTTATACTGCTAATGAAATGTGAATAAGTAGGAGTCTCATTATCTGCACTTTAGTGTGCAACTTAGCTTACTTATTATCCTACCACCTTGTGAAATGGTACTTGTGCATGTGTGTGATCCTAATGGCTTTTACGCAAAAAGCTTCAAGCTTTGTTTAGTAAGTGGTATATTAATCATTATATTTTGGTTATAAGCATAATATCCAGCTATGCTCTATCTGCATACAATGCCTAGTGGTTTTGCAGCTTCAAAGAAAAAGAAGAAGATTTCAACAAAAGCTAGATTTTTCTGGGAGGAAAAAAAAATCACATAATATACAAAACCCCCTTTTATTATGCAATGATTAGCATTTTCCAAGCATTCACAGTGTGGCAATTGGAAAATGAGACTTTTAAAAATTCATATTGCAGAGAAAGGAGAACTGAGACAATAACCTCTTGACCACATATGGCTGCAGGCACATGGATAGGGAAAAAAAGAGAAAATCAGCAGAGGATTAAGTTTAAACCATGGGTCATTTCATAAGGCATCCTCTGATCCTGTATGCCACAGTTCAGCATCTTGCTTTTCCTGCTTCTCATACTCCTCATATTGGTTCCTCTTGAAGTCCTACCATCTGCTAGTGGCAACAAAACCTTCCCATTTCTGAAGCAGAGATGGCACAGGTGAGCACACCTTGGAGCAGCAAACCCCCTTGTTGATACACCAGAGAAGACCCAGAAGGGGTTAAAATAAATCATAATATCACACAGTTTTTTCCCCCCAAAGCTCCAAGCAACTCTGACAGAACTTCTTCCAAGTGTGACAGGGCCGGACTTAAATACCTTTCCTTCATAGTTATTGTGGTGCCTCATGGTTTAATTAGATCTGTTGGATGTCTCTTTGCCATCTGCTCCCTTCCAAAAGCCAGCATCTGTCAGCAGAAGATCCAACATTGACTCTCCAGTGACTGGCAGAATATATTTTCTCCTTCCTACGAGAAAATATATTGTTGTTTCCTAAAAAACCCCAGCACCTGAGAGTCTCTTCTAGCGCAGAAAACAAAGCACCCTAATTCTGATGTTTCAGTTGGAATCTTTTTGCTCCACAGTATCAGCAGATTCACAGCAAAAGTGGGGATAGGACAGTGTGAGGACAAATATTTTACGGTGCAAAGGAAATGTTAAAAATTTTAAAAAAACACCTTTAGGAAAATAATGACACCTTGTTTTGTATTTAATAGGGCTTAATTTACTCAAATGTTCCACTTACATCGTAGACATGCAGATGGAAGAGCCAGCATGCAGTGACACACTACCTGCCAGGTGACTCTTCCACTTGGGAGGATTCTCTTTGCCCACATGATTAGGATTGGGATAGCAGTGCTGTTGAGACATGTGTCCAGAATCTGGTGCTATGGGCTCTGACCACACTGGTTCATCTGATACAGGTCCCTGCTGAGGGCCTTTCCTACCATTCATACACCCAAAGCCTGAGGGCTTTTCTCCATTTCACATCTACTGGCGAACAGACCTACCCAGTCTGGCCTCCTCACACTGGGGTCCCTTGGCAAGCTGAGGTCACCTGCACACTTCTATTGGACCTTATGTGGGACAGCAGCCATTCACCTTCTGCTAAGCCAACAGTGCGATGCACTATCAAAATCTCACACAGCTCGTTAGCTTAGATGGCAGTCAGCCGGCTGCCGTCCACATATGTGGGTAAACAGGACAGCTTTCCTTTCCTTCCTTTCCTCTTGCCTTTTTTTTTTTTTTTGCCATGGTTTCTATGCCTCAGACATATATGCCTCTCAGCTTCCAGGTTTTGGGAGAACTCATTGTTTCAAGGGTTGTGCCAAGGGAGGATGTTTTTCTAATACCAAAGGCTCACTTGGAACCAGGAGGTAATAAAGGCTCATTTTAAGAGGGCAGAAGACTTCCAGTTTGCATTTGTTTACTGGAAGCAAACCATCTAAAATGGACTGGGGCCAGAACTTCTTGGATGAAATCCTGGCCCCATCAAAGTTAGTGGGAATTTTGCCACTGCCTACACATTCACCACATCAGTTCTTCTATAGAAAAACTGGAAACTACTAATGTTTTCACACACAACAGATACAGCAAGGAAACATTCTAGAACAAAGGAGAAAACAAATGCAAGTTCTACCACAACATGCTTCATCTGTAGATGAAACTGGAAAAGGCTCAGTTAGCATTTGGACCATATCACGGTGATAGCTGTTGTCTTAATTAATTATCACCTTGGAAATTCTCTCTCACAGTCAAAAAGAGCAAACAGTTACCAATTTCTCAGACACATCGTACTTATATGAGGCACTGAATAAAATTTGAAGGATAAACAACATACCCTAGGAATTCAGACCATGACTACGAGTATATCAAAAAAATTATTTATTCCCTCCTCATATAGCATGAAACCACTTATTATTTTGTTTCTTTGAAAAAAGGAGCATTATTGTGCCTCTACTTTTTTTGTCAGTTGAGCTTTATGCTGCTTTTGCTCTTTCTTTAACATTTCACTGTTTTTACTAAATGTTGGTTTATCCCAGATTTTTGAATTTTTATAGCAAAAGCACACTGATCAGCCATTTCATCTCTGTTCATCTGGTAGATTACTGCTATGTGAGGGGGCTGCAACCTGAAAAGTCAAACTTTCTAGCTTTACTAAAAATGAAAGAAACGAAACAGATTGTGGGGTTTTTTTTCCAAACCTGTGTCTTCTTAGAAGAGTACATAAAACCACACAGATATTTGGTGAATGCATTTGCATTCTCAAGTAAGAGAGCTGAATTCAGGTGCTGCTACATGTCACTGCACCATTGAGTACTTGCCCATTGTTACAGGTGTATTAGAACCAAACCAAAAGTCTTTTCTTTCCAGAATTCTTAAAGCAATGGCCTAATTTTATGAAAGGTGCTAATAAAAGCGCCTTTGGCTTCAGCAAGCACTGAGATACATCAACAGTAAAGGAAGAAGTCTGAATATACGTAAATGCAGATTTTCAAAGGTTCTCGGAGTCTAAAAACCCCTGAAGTCAATGTTGGAATGGGATCTGAGCATTTCTCAATAATCATAGTAAACACCTGAAAGCAGCCTGATGTCCAAATACTCAGATGGAAAATCTGAGTTTTGTAGTTTTGGAAATTCATCTCCTGCAGGATTATGAGCTCCAGTGGTTGCTGAAGTTCCTGGACAGAAGGTTGCTGAAGTTCCTGGACAGATTCCTCCTCCATCATGCCACAACTAGATCCCCGCAGCACAGACCTTGCATTTATGGAAGCCACTATTTTTGAAATCCAAATTAATGACATATCATTTCAATTAATTTCCTGATCAGCATACATTGTTGATTTGTTCTTATCAAATGCAGTTTTGAGCATATATTCAGATACAGTTTTGCTCCATGTTCCATTATAAATTTCGTCTAAGGCTGAGTTATGTTTTATTAGTTGATTAGTGTCCTATAGAGAGCAGACCATTGGAAACAGCAAATATTAAGTAAAATCTACACTTGTAGATCATATATGTAAGGACTAAATACACAGAGATGTCATATCCAGTTTGAGTGTGTTCATCTATGAACACAGTTTGCATTGCAGTCCTGGTTTAGTTCACTGGTAAGATAAGCTGCTGGTAAACCATGTGCTGTGAGAGATGTAAGCTTTTAACTTGAGCTGAGAGATCAGATTCATTATCTGGCAAAAGTCTAATTGCAGCATTACTACTGCAGCATGAACAAAAATCCATATTGTTGTTAAATACCCAAAAGCTCAAATAAATTTTAATAATACGAAGGCTCTTGGTTTATCAACATAATAAAATGTCCCCTACTTTTCAGGTTTCTACTCTGTCAAATTCCCTTGCTACTTTAGTTTCAGTGGCATTTCTAATTTAATTCCTCATCCTACTTCTGTAAGATGAGATTGCTTCTGATAATTAACTCATCCTTATTTGATAAACTAATGAGCACTGGTTGAAGAAAAAAGACAACTTTTCAAAAAAAACTTATTTCCATTATGACATAATTGGTTGCTACTCCTTTTATGTGGTAGTTTTGAGTTTTCATTAGAAACATTAGCTCAAGAATCCCAAACCTGAAAACACTGTGTTTGTTTTCTTTGATGAAAAATTAATTTTTTTTCTAGACACTCAGACCATTGCCAAATATCTCTAGCAATATTTGGCAGCAAAATGAGCTACATTATGAATAAATATACCAATATTTAGAATTAATTCCAGAATATTTTACCAACCTTAATCAGCTAGCTAACTGGGAAGCAAGCAGGTAACTCTTTAGTCACCGGACTCTTTTGTGTTATATCTACAGAGCTGAAATTCAGTACTTGACACTCTTCTACCACATCAGGAACTGAGGCTCCTCTGTGCAATGCGTGGGGAGATATAGGAGCTGAAGAACAAGACAGCAGAAGCTGCAAGAGGTAGTAGGGAACATAGAAGAGGTGCAGGGGAGACTCAACTTCCCCTCCCAGAGATCTCCATTTCACTCACACACTGAGAAAAAAAATCTGCTTTTGAAATTTAGTGGTTTTGTCTGGTTAGGTCCTCTCAGAAACCTGGAAGACCTCTCCTTGACCAACTCTGTTTCATGCTGAGTATTTACTAGGCCATTTACCAGGGATATGTGAAACCTAGTCTCAGGTTTCTCCTTCACCTGTCTTGCTTACATCAACTCTAACCTTAGGTAATACATGTTTTGAGATGGGACTTTCAGTCATTTCTCTTGCACATGATACTTCCATTTAAGGCAGAGGTGGGTACCCATCTCTCCCTTGTAAAGACACTGACCAGCAGGTCATGCTTGTTGGTGAAATATATATATATTTTACCTTTATGCAGAACTACACTATTGATCTTTAAACTCATGATATACAAGCTGTCAGGCAGGCAGGAGGGTGATCATGGATCTTTCATGTCATGGTTGAGAATGGCAATCAGTAGATTACAGGGAAGGAGCTTCACTTCCGCACACACTCTGCAGCTGATTTAAGTGCCTCACTTGGATTAAGCAAGATACAAATAATTCAGATGAAATAATTATTAGTTCTCCACTTTTATGGCAGCACATAATCTTTTTTGGACTCTTTTTCCATCTGGCTAAAGTGGGAGGTCTCTGCATACCAAACCGGTAGAGATTTGACTCTCTCTACACCTAGGGAGAAGCTAGGGCCCACATATTCCTCAAGTTATCGAAAGTTAGGCACAGTTTTCTTTGCAATAACTAGCCTGCAAGTCGTTTATCCACCTCCAGAGTTTAGATAGACATTTTGACTTGTGACTGTGGAATCGTTCATTAGACACTTAAGTCTCTCTCGGCTTGCCCTTCCACTCTTAGCGGTTTTTACCATTTGTACTAAGCTCATGGGAAAAGGAAGAGAAAAAGGTGTTACCTGGCAGTAGGCTGGTGAAAAGTGGGTATCCACCTCACTACAAAAATACAAACAATTTCCATGAGAGATCAAACCTCCAGCTCCTTCCAGCTAGTTTCTGAAGGTTACTATCTGTATCCAGAGGTAGTAGGTTCCACGGAACACCCTGTCTGTGAGAAGGAACGATTTAATGCCCATTTTACAATTTCTTCTATTTTAAGTCTTATAAGTAACATTATCTGATGCTTTCATCTATGGTATTTTTACCTGTATCTCAACTTGCTGAATCTCCCAGAACAAAAAAAAAAACAAAAGTCAGATCCCAGGGCATGCAGCTCCAATAAAAAATGATCTTGCCATAAAACACCTATGGGACTCTTCAACACTGACCCTCAGGTAGCTGCCACTCTCATTTTCCTCAGCCAGGTACAGGGGTGCCTCTTCTTTGGTGCACTGGAGCCTTTTCCTGTTCTGCTATTGCTATAGCAGGGAGGGTACGGGAAACCTGCCTCCCCCACCCTTCCGAAAATTCCCTGTGAGGGAGAATGTTTGAGGTTGTTACAGATGGAAATGGATTTTTACAGGCATTTGCTTTTCTTTCAAAGAAAACTTCTGTGGAAAAAAAGCCCACTTATCTTACTGTCTCTGAGTCATGGACCAGTTTTCATTAACTGAGATTTTTGATGGAAAATTTTCAACCAGCCTTAATCAAACCTACCAGCAGGTCTGTAAGGATCTTCCCGAGAGTTTGTGTCAGACTATCATTTTAATACCAGGAAACTGACTGAAATGCTAACTAAAAATAGAATAATAAAATGTTCAAGCGTAAATGCTGTGAGGACTAAGCAGAAGGGCTTTTGCAAAGAAAATCACGGCTTAGTAATCTATCTAAAATTCCATCAGCATATTAATAAAATCAGGGCTAAAGCAGACCTGGATGATGTCATTTGATTGGAGGTCCAAAATCCATTTGACAAAAGTCTTCATGATTTTACAACTGAAATAACAGGCAATTAAAATACTAGCAACAGAAATCTGAACAGCAGGAGTAAGAGGTGGAATGCTTTTGTGCAACAGAAGAAAAATGGTAAAAGATAGGTAAAAATGTATCACAGACAGTGATATGCTCCTTGAAAAATAAACCTTATCCAGCTAGTGCTTTTACACCCTACAGAACTCAATACTGAGGCCATAACACTTTAGAAATACAGATGCACATACAGGGATACAGAGGCTGCCTGGTGGCCCTGTAACCACTGCAACCTGCATCATTCCTCTCCTGGTCCCTCAGCAGCACTCTCCTTGCAGTGCAGTGTTCAAAGAGAAAGGAAAGACACAGTGGGCAAAAGCAAATTTATTCTTTAAAGGAATGGATTAAGATGGAACATGGAAAATTCACCTTCCTCTGAAATCTGTCACAAAAGAACCAGGTATTGAAGATGAAGAGTTCATTTCTCTAGCAATGTTCCCACAAGATATCAGGGGCTGTAATGCCAGCATTGTCATAGTTCTCACTATTGATTAGCAAATAGTGTTATTTAAGTTCCATGTAAATAGATAATGACTGACAGTTCTGAAATAGATGTAGGCTTTTTAGGTAAATAAGCGTTTAATTTTCTTTATTTTTTAAAATCAAATAGGAGCTTAAATTTTCTCCCCTGCTTCTCTTCTATTTCTTTGTGTTTTGTTAAGCAAGTATGACCCAATGGCTGATGTGTACAAGGAAAGAAGTGTCAAATAAAACTGTGACAGGTCCAGCGTCCAGATTCATCTGGTCAAGAAACAAAGGGAGAAAAGGATAGCTGGTAAACAATAAGAGAAATACTGAATTATTTCAGAAAAACAAAACCCCAAACTTCTAAGGACAACAGCTCAAGGTCTCTAGGAATGGACTTTCTCCAGTTTAGCCACAACAACAGCTACAAGTTTCTCTGCTAAAAATCATCAGGTAAATACTCTGACAATGTTCTCGAGACGTGAATTGAGCAGCATATTCTTAGGAGATGATGGGGAAGTAGGCTTGTCATCTCATCGGAGGAAGCTGAACGTTAAATTTGCCTGATGCTACAGCATCCCTGCAGGAGAGGTGGGGCCAGAGGCTGGGCCGTTCCCCCTTCACAAAAGCAACATCGGTAGGTTACAAAATGAAACCAGCAGTGGTCTCAAAGATCTTGAAGACATCAGATGGTTGGGGTGACAAGGACGTGCCTTGCCATGGTGCACATCATAACGCTTCCCTAATTTTTACATGCAAACAAATGCGATGAGGCTTTTGGACATGGTGACTGGATGTGAATGCAGGCATTCCAACTCATAGTTTTGCAGTATTTGTTTATTGTTCCATAAAAATTATCACAAGTGAGATAGTGTTGGGATGAAAATTTTCCAATAGTTACCAACACTCAGACTGAAATACACATACTGGCACATGCAAAAAATGTGCCCATATCACAACTTACACCAGATATGTCATCCCTGTATTTACAGGGCTGCAGACATCCAGTCACAAGCAGAAACAACACTCTGTGATTTAGGTGAACATCCACAAACACCATGAACAAATAAGGAATAATCACAGCTCAAAATCATTCATGGAAAGAGTAGATCTTAACCAGCTAATAGGTACAAATACTTGCTTTTGTGGAGAGTGAACTTTTCTAGGTAATTTGCATATTAGTGAAAGACAGAATGACTAAGGTAGATGAGATAAATCTGTATATCTATAGCAGCAGCAGTAGCAGCAGCAGTGTAATAGCAATTCAGGTTAAGTGAAAATCAGATCCAAGCCTGTAAAAAAAGGAATCTGAAAACAGGAAAAAAACCCACCCTAAATTAAATGGATGAATTGACTACTGCTAATTGTTTGCTCAGCTCTGTTTGGGAAAAAAACCAAATTACCAGCAGTGAATTCTGGTTCAGTATTACCACACAAAATGTCTGGCAGTGAAAAATCTCAGGCAAAGTTGTGTTAGAAATCTAGGGGAAAAAAAGAATAAAGGAAATGGATGACTTCAACTTTTTTGTACTAGTTGGGGTTCTCCAAGAAGACTTACAGGGACATGGAGGTGAACTAAAGTAAAACATCGGACTCAGGATGGTGAAAATTCTTCTCACACTCTCTTTTGTCATGAGGGGATTAATTTCTGGCATTTCATTGACCAGTCATGAGATGCCTGGGATGGAGGAGTGATTCATCATGCCCATTTGTTGTACTCCCATGTGCTTTTATACCATACTCTCTTCCAGGATGCTGAAGTACTAAATCTGTAGCATTTAAATTTTTTAAGGTGAAGTTTGTGGAGTATTTGTATAAGCAGAAACAATTCAAGAGCAGAGCTGCTTTGCGCTCCCTGTGAATCCAGCGATGAACTTCCTTTTCCTCCCACGAAATCATTTCTCTCCTGTCTAGATGTTGTCATCTCTTGTCACCCAAGCATCCACTGACTGGTTCATCTTTACATGACAATAGCTCTTGTTCTAAGGAATTACATTGCTCCTATATTTGTACTTCAAAAAGGATGCGTTTTTACACCCGTAGGCGTCTTCCCTGTATCATCCTATATCCACATATTGTCCCAGCAGAAACAAGATCCTGTTGGTTTTACCTTACTGTAACTACAAGATAAGCCTTCAGCTGGTGGTTTAAGACCGATCCTCACTAATTGTGTGATGATAGTTGTCTCAGAATCTCATCTTTTCTCATTGTGAAGGACATATGGCAGAAAACTGGGTTTCAGTGGTACAGAATCAAGCCCCAAACCAGATAATTCTCGCAGGTTCTGCCTGTACAGCACATACTGTAAAAGTGCCCAACTTCTGCCAGGACTACTGGTGCTATGGCGACATAAATATAGAGCTGATTGGAATTTTTACATTATTGGCATATCAAACATACAATTATTTTTGTTATAAAAAGAAATCAACAAGATTTTGGTTTCCAAAACCTCAAAATAGAAATATTCTGCACTGCACAGGAAAAAATGATGGATCTTGGACAAGAAAAAAGCCAGAAACATTTTAAAGAGGCATTTGGATATTTTCCATTAAAGCCTGTCTTTACTTCAAATTGAATTGTCTTTGAAATAATGTCAAGGGAACATCTTTTAAGCTATCCTGTGTATAAAATAATCATATACTAAAGAACTGATTCTTTGAATAGGACCTGACCTGCAGAAGCCTGGTCCTATGAGATAGGGATTTCTTTCATATTTCTTTGGAAGAATTTTGACAGTGAGAAAACTTTTAAGAGGTGGATATAGTTCTGAA
Source organism: Dromococcyx pavoninus (assembly GCA_033558185.1). Taxonomy (NCBI): domain Eukaryota; kingdom Metazoa; phylum Chordata; class Aves; order Cuculiformes; family Neomorphidae; genus Dromococcyx; species Dromococcyx pavoninus. Next base: position 5,105,435 of record JAUMJL010000212.1, read on the forward strand.
AGATGATTCTTACTAACCAGCATTTGGTAACTGCTTTGCTTGTGCAAAGAGATCATAGAAATGTGAAAGCCAAGCAAATGTAGCAGGGCTGCAGTGTAAATGGAAAGTGGACTCTTGGCCAAGTCCAACTCATAGCTCCTTGCAAGAGAAGGCAAAACTGAACTCTGCTGCCCCGGGGAAGAGACAGTAAGCAGAAGAATGCACTATTCTCTCTGTAGGAAGAGAAACATACATAGACCAGCAAAGATGGATGTGAAGTAGGAGAAGACTCCTGGAAAATTATGATCTGGCTTGTGCTGCAAACAGGAGTGATACCGCTCAGAATCAATAACAGAGAGGATAACCTTGACCCATATCTGTTGCTCCACATGTGTAGTACCCAGCCCTCAGCTTTCTTTTCCAGGGTTCTACTACAGTAGCTGGGAAGTCCATAGCTGTTGATGCCTACTTCTCCTGTGCCAAAAGCTGACAATATCTGTGGGATTTAGAAATATTTGGGGAAAGCATGGCAAAACATTTTAATATTCCTTTCACTGACTGCTGCAGTAGCATGCAGTATTACTGCAGCAACTTGACAAAAAATTAAATGTCACACAGTTTTCTTTAATGTTCAGTTAGATTATCTTAAAGAAGCGTGAAGAGCTAAAACAATTTTAGGATGCATCAAATTCCTTTATCACCCAAAATCTCAATAAACACAACACCAAAAGCTTCCTGCTTGACTTATTTGCTAGAGAACGCCATCATCGTGCATTTGTTGCAGCTGAATTCAGCTGAGTGTTTCAGCAGTACCTTGCAGAACAAAGCTGAACAGGAGGTTACTGATAGAATTCCGAGTTTAAGACTTGAAGATAAATTTATCCCAGTTCTCCAGCCTTGCTAGCTCCTTTGTGCAATCATGATCTCCAGCAGCCATGGCGCGATTCTCAGAGACACCATGGCCAAGGTTCACAGAATGAAAGGGTTCAGCTCATTAAGTATTCTCATTTCTTATCTGAGCTCCTTCAAGAATATGTCATTTTGCTTTAATGAATTCATTGCACATGATAGCACGGTGTTTTATGAATATAGATTTATCTCATGATTACAGCAGCAGCAAGAGAAAGGAAGACAGGAAAGACAGACTTTTAAAGGTGCCACCATACAGCGCTACATCTCCTGCAAAGATCAGATCTTGCTTTTCGCTCGGCTATTTCACAACCTTTTGTTTACTCATAGTTGATGCTCTTTTCATTGCAAGTGTTTCCCTGCTCAAATAGTTTTCAAGATACAGTTTATTAATGGTCATATTTGATGGAGGTATAAGGACAACAGTGGGATCCCCGACTTCTACATCAAACATCGAAAGAAGGAAGGTAAGAAAGTGGGAGCAAATATAGAACTTGGGCCACGTTTCAGACCTTCAGATACAGGTGCCCAGTGTCAGGATACTCTCTCTCTGTTGACCATGTAAGGATCTGGCAGTCCTGCATCTAAAATGGTCTGAATGGCTCACTGGACTCAAAGACATTTCACTGCCACACCAACTGCAGTGGCTCAGTCAGGCTCTCAGAGGACTTGAATGTGGCTCTTTATTTTTCTGAGTAGCAAGAGAAATGATAAAAAAGTACATGTGATGCTGGCACTCCAAGACAGGAATTATACTGCCTGCCTTTTTGTTTGGACACAAATGCTACTAGGAAGCTCTCAGTGTGGCCAGAGGCCGCTTCTGGCTTGAAACATTAGTGGGATTTCAAAGAAGAGCTGACCACCTGCTACTTCTCACTATTCTTTGTGCAACTAAGGAAAAGTCTAAGTTTAGCTTAAAAAATAAACAGCCAACTAAAGCTTGGACTACAGAATAAATTGATGGTATTTTACTAAACCATAAACCTTATTTTTCTCAGATCACCAGCATTATGGAGCCTTCTTATATTTGCACTAGACAAATATTTAAAATATCAAAGAAATTATTTTGTGTTGGCACAATAATAGCTTAACTAGAATGGTTCTTCTTATACATGAGAATAAAATGAAAGATTGTCTTACTAAGAAAAGCCTTGCCCTTAAAAGGGCTCATGTTCTTCTTCTAATGACTCACTTTAAGAGAGGTAGATAGGCAGGAAGAATGATTCATCGTGGGACACCTACTGTACACTATTCTGGAATATATTTTTCTTCATCTCTCTCCCACTCTACTTATCAGAAAGGAATAAATAAGAACATAAGAGCTCAGGGATTTAAAAGGAAGGGGAAATTGGCTAAAAGTCAATGCCAGCAGTGGGGTGTCTTTACAATTGAGTAAAAAAGTGGTGACGACAGCACAGTAGTGTGTTAACCTCTTAGGTCAGATTGTCTTTAGTAGATATAACCAATAAATCTGTAAGCCTCAAGATGCAATTTTGAGTCAAAAGTTCAGCCAGATTCTCAAGCTTAGCCTCCAAGCTTTTGTCTTTGCAAACTGCAACTTCTGTTCCTAACTCTGTTTCCCCAAAGAGCCCGGGAGTGAAATATCAGGGAAAACAAGAGCAACAAATAAAAGCAACACAATTCAGCCACAGGCTCAATGTGGCAAAAGGAAAATTGCGCCGTCACAGAGTCATGCTTTTCTGACAGCTACCTTTGAAAAGAGGTCAAGAAAACCAACTCAGTAATATACTTTGGTGTCACACAAAAAATGTTGGAGGTTCAGCCATGCATTAATTTTTCATTCCAGCAAGCTATGTTCCAGACCAAAAGGTCACTTGGGATATGAATTTTAGGGTGTCATCCACATGCCCAGGTTACAGATAATCAACTCATTTTCAGCAACAGCTAGAAAAGGAAAAAAACCATCTTGTAAAAACCCAGAGCATTAATAAGCATGAGTGGCGAAGACTGTGCAGGGATTATGTAGCTGCAGTTGGCTTGAACATGCTGGTAGAAACATTAAGTGGTAATTTAACAGGACTGATAAGCCTGCATAGCAAGTGAGAGCAGTGATTGAATGATCTGTATACCTAAAATTGCAAGTGCTGAAGATGGCAGAATAGGATTCATGGGCTGGAATTTGAGCCGAAAGCTGCACTAACAGAGGCCATTTGCAGAAATGTCATGGGATCATTTATGACCACTTTTGGTGACAATTTAGATCTCTAGCTCACCAGAAATGCACAGGCTGCAACAAAACATTTCACTCTATTAAAGCTCAATGTCTGTGTTGGAAGATTTGCCTGTTGAAAAAAACGTTGCTACATCCTACAACATTCTGGATTCACTCCTGTCCTGTGAACTCAGGCGCATCACAGACATGTATCCTATGGCAACTAACCTGCAGTGACAGTTAGAAATTAAAATAAATAGCTGTTAAGGCACGATATTATATATGAAATATAACTGTAACTCTCTGCTAGGAGTTTGCATGTCCCCAGTTAGGTGTAGCAATTTAACTCAGCCAGTCTGAATCTCTGGCTATCACAGGTGGCTTTAAATCAACAGGACCTTGTAGAAACAATTTTTCTTAGAAATGTGATCGTTATTTCATTGCTTCACTTGGAAGGTTTGCTATCCAGGGATGTAATAATAATTCCAATAACGTAATGGCCTTGCATCATTTGAGTAAAAGAGCTCATCTGGAATTTAAATCCTCTTTAGATGGGTAACTAATTGATTTGAGGTTCTTAAAGAACCAAGTCCTTTAGATGTGGAGTTGGCTGACAAATACAAGCATTAGCTGAAAAAATGTCACACAAAGAAGTTAGCCATGACTGAACAACTTCAAAAGTCAAAACTCTGTAGCTTGCTTTGCTGAACGTGTTCTTCCAGCTCTGGTGGTGTCACTGAGGGTATGGAACAAATTCCCACCCTCAATTCAGAGTATTCCCCTGTTAAGGATAACAAGACAGAACATATCTTCATGCTTGTGTTTGTGCACCAGCTGACCTTACTGCCTGAATACAATTTAATTCATGTTAATTTCCTAGTGTAAATCTATAATAGATGCTTCTGAAAACTTCACGCCCCATATAGCTGTCAAGAGTGGAAGTCCAGAGCATCATTGAGATATTTAGTGCCTGTGAGAGACCGTCGGAACGACAGTGAGCACTGTGCTTTATTCAGAGCCAAATGTGATCCTGAAGGATGGTGTTCAGCACAACTCTATCAATCAGTTGAGTCAAGGCTTTTTTAACCTCAGTATTACCATGACTCACAGGTTACCAAAGGCTCAGAGCCTTAAACTGGATGCAGATACCTCAGTCTCAATGAACATTTTCAACCATATCTGACAGCCCAGGAATGGGAGGCTCCTCCTTTTTGCTCCAAACTCTGCACACTCTGCACACAAGCTTGGAACCTGCCAACCTGAGACCCAAGGCAGGCAATGACAGGCGCCCTGAAGCAAGCACAGCATGCTGCCATGCACTTGCCTGCCATCAGCAAAGGAAACCAAAATAGATTAACCTCAGTGACAGCTCTGGCTCTGTGCAGCACAAAAATAAGCTTCATGGCTGATAAGTAGTCCTCTTGGCAGACTGAGAACAAATGAGCAAAGCAAGGTAGGCTTTCCAGCAGTGCTTACCACAGGGCACCCTGCCAGGAAAGATGTGGCAGTGCATAGATCTGTCCTATCATGCAGTTTGTCCACTCTGGGGTCTGGCTTGCATTAGCAGGATGATCAAGAGCCATACCAAGTGTTTCTATCCTCCTTGCCCACCAAGAAACCTCTCCTGTGCCACGAAGGATCTGCCATGATTCATCTCCATCTGCCCAGTGGCAGGCTTCTTGGTGTCAGGAGATTATGCTGTCAGGAAGTGTTCACCATCTGAACTGCCCATCGATTTGGGCAGTATTTTTTATATCCATCACCATAGAAGACTGCAAATACAAAGAATTAAGCTGTCAAGAATGGAGAAGGGTTTAAAAGTGGTTGTGCTGTTCTACTCTTCCCTGAAAGACAAAAGTGAGATGCCAGCAATTTGTGACCAGTTGTGGAAATAGGTTTGATTCCTGACTATTGTATTTGTGACCTAGCTGTGTCACTCTACTATTTTATATGCTCTGCAAGTCAGTGTCTTTCCTTCTGATATGTGAAGTATTAATTATTAATCCTTAAAATACAATTACTGGTCACTCTGCTCCCAAAGGACGTAGAGGTTTGGCTTACAGTGGTACCCTCCAACAATACAAATCCTTACACTAATTCTTTTCTTTAACAACAATCACATTTGATGAAAGACGCAAGTGTGGCTGCACGTGTGTATGTATATGTGCATATAATTGTGGGATCTGATTAACTGTGAGTCCAGAGGCTATGTATAAACCTCTCATTGCATCAGAACAAGTACTTGTTTTCCAGGGCTGGCACCACACTGTCTTTGTTTGTTCTGTATATACCATAGGACAACAGGCTCTTAACACTGTTCAGAGCTTCTGGTCTCCCCTGCAAAAAGAACTTGTGCACTGCAAGGTACTTAGTATTGTCATGAACTCCCAGCCTAGCATCCTTTGCGCTCTGTATACAGACTCCTGTTAATACTAAGTCTCCTTTTTTTAAAGGAAGAGCCCCCTAATTCTTTTCCACAAAAGCAGATTATCTTCAGCATTACTTTGTTATCACTTAACACTGGCTTTCTTGCTAGTGACTGTACTCTTGCACATCCAAAAAATGTTTTCAATGATACTGGGCAGACTTCTAAAACAAGGCAACTTTCAAGTGAAACAGAGTATTTTGCGGTTCTTGTAATAGGATAGTAAAGCAAAATATGTACACAAGCTCACATCTCATGTCTCTTAGGTCTCCAGCAGGACTGCAGTCATCTCAGCAGCGCGTAGCTGTGCTTATATCACTCTGTTTGCCTTGGCTGTTCATCATTAAAACCCATAACTGACTACAGGTCTTCCATCATTTCTCTGAGAAAACTCTCTTCAGCTGTTGACAGCTCTTGATATTTCATCCATGCCCACTGGGAAGAACACCTAGCTCTTATTTCCCTGTCCCAGAAATAAGATTAATCTTCATGTCCTGAAAGATCACAACACTGAAATCGGTAAGGAAATATTCAAGCTTTTCATAAAAATAAATTTTCCATAACCTCTGCAGTTGTATTTTAAGTTTGGACAGAACTTGTCTTCTTCAAAGTCTCCTCCTCAGGATGGCAGTGAAGTCCATTTCTGCCTGTCAGCTCAGATTTATCACAGTGATAAAGGTGATGTCCTTAGAAAACCTGACAGTCCCACACACATCTTCATACACTGCCTGTTCTCTGAGGAATCTCAAACCACTCCACAGCAAGAAATGGGGATATGACTTTCTTTGGAGTAGAAGGAAGCACAATGTATAGAAAAGTCCTGGCCAAGGTCAAAAGAACTTATTCTGGATGTCAGTCTACATGTGGCTGCAGATTAAACAGGGAAGCTGGGAGCACTTCCTTCCACCACTCCCTTTCTGAATCCCACAGCAGGGTCAATAAAATGCACAAAACCAAACAGCGACAGGTATGGGGTTAATTTAATTTGCTGTCAGCTGCAATCATCCCACATAGATATCCCTTTGTTGACCTCCAAGGCACAAGCAGGATCTGATCCAAATATCCCATTTTAATTTGCTGCCACATATGAGCTAACATTGCCATTTTGCTTTGCTGTGCCTGACGCAACAGCTTAGACATAAAAGACACTAATTGCAAATAATGATCCTATATGGAGAGGTGGGTACGTCCTCTCTATGTGTTCTGATCCGGTATAAGGATGCTGGAAAGAGTCAGAGAAAGGACTGTGTGTCACAGAAAGCAACAGTGAAGAGTGATAATGATAATAATTTCTGGAAATATGAAGATCTGAGATTTTAGTGAATGATCGTAAAAAAATTTTGTTTGCAAAGGGAAAACTATCATCCAAATTTAAAAACTCTCACTGAGATAACTGTGTGGTTGAATTCCTGGTCTTACTGTGATTTAATACCCAGATGAAACAGAAGCTGTCAATTATAACACTCAGAGAGAAAGGATATTCTTAGGAAGTGTTTTAAGCAAACCCTTGATCTATTGATAAACCTGAAGCTACTCACATGCTTTGATCTGCTTGAAGGAAGGGAGGCTCTGCAGAGGGATCTGGACAGGCCAGATCGATGGGCTGAGACCAACAGGATGAGGTTCAACAAGACCAAGTGCCGAGTCCTGCACCTGGGACACAACAACCCCATGCAGCGTTACAGCCTTGGGGAAGAGTGGCTGGAGAGCTGCCTGGAGGAGAAGGACCTGGGGGTGTTGGTTGACAGCCAGCTGAATATGAGCCGGCAGCGTGTCCAGGTGGCCAAGAAGGCCAATGGCATCTTGGCCTGTATCAGAAACAACATGGCCAGCAGGACAAGGGAGGTGATTGTACCCCCTGTACTCGGCACTGGTGAGGCTGCACCTCGAGTACTGTGTTCATTTCTGGGCCCCTCGGTACAAGAAGGACATTGAGGTGTTGGAGCACATCCAGAGAAGGGCAACAAGGCTGGTGAAGGGGCTGGAGAACAAGTCCTATGAGGAGCAACTGAGGGAACTGGAATTGTTTAGCCTGGAGAAGAGGAGGCTGAGGGGAGACCTCATCACTGTCTATAGCTGCCTGAAAGGAGGTTGTGGTGAGGTGGGTGTTGGTTCTTCTCACAAGTCACAGATGAGAGGAAATGGTCATAAGTTGCACCAGGGAGGTTCAGATGAGACATCAGGAAAAATTTTTTCACTGAAAGGGTGGTCAGGCACTGGCAGATGCTGCCCAGGGAGGTAGTTGAGTTGCCATGCCTGGAGGTATTTAAAAGGCGGATAGATGAGTTTCTTAGGGACATGGTTTACTAAGGGGACAGGTATGGTTGGACTTGATGATATCAGAGGTCTTTTCGAACCAGATGATTCTATGATTCCACCTATGGCCTTGATCTGTAAAGACAGTTAGGACTGTCAACTCAATAAAGAAATACTTCAACCAGTTTACCTACTCCCCTGCCCAGCAAACGCTTATCCTTCAGTGCAGGATCTGATTTTTTTTTCTTGAAACATTGCTCCAAGCTTGTGTTTTGGGTCTCCATCACCACTCATTCTCATTTTCAAAAGAGATTTCTTCCCTTTGGAGCTGACATCCCTTTGACTCTTGACAACAGGCCATACAGGCAGTTTGAAAACTGCAGTGCTGTGTGGAGGTATTGGCAAGCCCTAAAAAACTTGCTGCGGTATTGAAGGCTGCCCAAACCCAGTCACATGGAGCTGATGTGGGCTGCTCTGTCTTGCCCACTCACGACACACCACAGTGTTTCCTCCAGGCCAAGTCCTCTGCTGATACAAATGGCAATACTTCACTGACCTAGCAAATATGCTGCTCTTCACTCACCACAGGCTTCCTCTGCAAGCAGCCTTGCCTTTGTCTTGTGGCTGTATTTAACCAACTTGTCAATCCACTCCCAGCTCCTCCTGCTCAGAAGAGTCCTGCTGCTTCATTGGGGAGGTGGCACGAGATGTTCCCCATGAAGTGCCAATGGTGCAAACTCCAGCCAGCATGGGCCTGGTCCCTGAGTATTGCCATGCTCTGAGCAAGAGAATTCTGGCAGTCCCTGGAGACCGAAGGACCATGTCCTGCTGTGGACTATCCAGAGTCAAGGGCCCTCTCAAACAAGTTGAGAGGCTTGGTTAGGGTCGAGCATGGTACCCAGTGAAATCAGCTCTAGATGTAAACAGCACAGACAGAGTAGAGAGAATGGAAGACAGTGAGAGGAACACGCATTTCCATAGGCCAGCTCTCCATGAAGGCATCAGGGGCTCACAGGAAGAGCTATAAAAATAAATGTCAAATGTCCCTTTCTTGGTTAATCAGGCTTGGCTTTGCTGCAGTGATGTCTTTTTCAAACAGATTTTTTTCCATTCTAAAGCCAACCAAAAATCTGCCGAGTATCTGACTTCTGAACAAGAAATACCGAAAGCAATTCAGTCTCATTTCTGTGGACATGTTTTCCCCATTATTTTAACACAGCTGTGTAATCCCTGGGTAATTAAAATGGCTCCTCAAAGCTGCCACTTTCTTTTGCCTTCTGATCCGTGTCAGTGCCGATCTGTTTAGCTCTGTAGGAATATTAAGAGTGCCTGATATAACTAAGTCTCCTCGGCTTTTATCTAAATGGTCTCTTCTGCACAAGCATCAGCTGAAGAGGACACATTTTGCTTTTACTATAATCTCAGATTAACTGTTGCTTTAAATTCAGTTTTAGCCTATGCACACCAGCATGATGGGTATCAGCATTACACAGCAGCAAAGTATTTTAAGAGGACATGAACAAGTTTTTAAATACACCAAGGGAGCAGAGATAGTAGATTAAGAAAAATATTAATACTTAGGTTTAATATGACATTTTCAGTCACTCAAATCAGCTGAGACCTTTGGAACTTTAAAAAAAGCACAAAATTTTCAATAAGAAATAACAGAGTAAAGAAATGCAGCAAGTGAGAAAATTAAGAACCTGGCACAGAAGTCACAGAAAATCATTAAAGTTTAAGTAAAAAGTTTTTGGACTATTTGCATTCTGTGGGTATTCACTGCTCTGCAGACAGACAGACTGCACTGATATCTGGCTGCCATGATAATACTGGGGACAAGAGAAAGCTTGAACAGTGCGGCTTTGGGGGCATGAAAGTTAGGACCATGTGGAAGAGAGAAAGGTAAACACAAACACAGATACTTCATTAGAAGGAAGCACCCAAAAAGCATCAGGTAGAAAAAAGGGGAAACAGATGGGTAATGTGATAAGATGTTGTGGAACAGCTTGACAGCTCCCCACTGTTTGGGCTAGGCTCTCAGGAGACACTGGTGCCATCCTCTCCCTGTACAGCCGTGTTAGAGACCCCTCTATAGAGCATCATGTTTGCTGCTTAGCGATTTTGGCCTCGATACAAGAGAGACACCAGAGAAAAGCATCAGCAATCAACTAAGGAACACCTGCAGAGCAGTGAACATAAAGATGAGATACTGGGCTGGCAAGTCATGCTAGAAAATGGCGAAATGTGAGTATCTGTAGGATATATACGTGCAATACAGGAAGATAATTATTTAGCGTAATGCTGAAGTAATGACATGTTCTTTATTTTCTTGGTAAAGAAAAGCAAGGCCATGTTCCTGACAGGATGACCTTCTGTGCCGAGCAAGAGAGCTGAGAGAATGGCATCTTTCTAGTAGCACACAGAATAAAGCTTGATGTGGTGCTTGAGTTAGGAGTACATTTGCTTCAGCCTGAGCAACTCAGAGATGTCTCAAAAAAGGCAGTTAATTCTCCCAAATCAGAGATATCTCCTATACCTTCCCCAAATTTTATCTGCTGGTTCTTGATGGACCCTAGGATGGTTAGGCCAGCAGTACGTTACTTCAGTATCTCTAATGTGAGAAGGGGTGTTGTGGGAACCCAAACCATAGCTGCTCTGTTCTGCAGGAGAGGCAAACCAAGAGGCCCCTGCCCATGTCTTGCCTGCACACTACCAATCCTTTCTCCTTGCAGGCAGCCCCAGAGAGCCTCATCACTTCGGCAGACATGCCTGGGTTTACAGGTTACATTGAAGCACTCTTAAAACAAGTCTGCATGGATAGGAGACCTGGTTCAGGGGACTTCCCTACCGTTTTCCTGCCACCACACTCCATGATTTCCTGTCATATTTTTACGCACTATAGGATGTGGAGCCAGTGCTTGTCCAGACCTTTGTGTCCATCAGGGCAGTGATGTTATCATGCAGACTTGCAGCAGCAATGCCTAATGACTAGGCTCTATTCACAAAGGCATAAGCCTGTCTTGGTAGATTTCTTTCAAATGTCTCAGATACATCTCTCTCTTGCATTATTAATTGCATCATCCACAACTACATTAAGATTCATCTTTAGTTCCTTTCAGTAGCTCATTCTCAACCCCTGACCCTTGGATACGAGTCTCTGGCCTGTTAACTCTCTCATTGCTTGTGAGATAAAGCAGCTACTGCAGTGGTAGTGGCACTTCCTTTAGGTACACGTGGTTTCCCACCTCAGAAGAGCATGGGTTGTTCATCTATATGTCCCTGATACTGAAGAGATGCTTCAAAGTGTGAGCAGGCAGTGACGACTCCTATGAGATGATGAGATCTGAGCTTTCCTGCTGGCTTTCCTTATGTACATCCATCACTGGATATTATGGCCACACAACAGACCAGCTGAGGGATACAGGATCAGGCCATCTGCGTGCTCAGGAGAGCTCTTGCACAGAGCCCTGACTCTGGAGAGTACAGACACTCACACCACACTCTGAACAAGAGGCTTAGTGTTAGCGTTGGGTTACTCTTGCATTACTCCCAGAAGCCCCTGCTAAGAGGATGCCATAAATCCTGGCCTATTCTTGTCCTTCAGGAGCCTCTGAATCCATCATCATTGGCTTGCACAGTGGATTCTGTGTGTGTGTGCTACAACAAAGATCATACATATGAAACTATATACCCCTTAAAGAATAAAAGCACATAAAACTATTCATGTAAAATTGAAATAAGACAAAATAATCAAGAGCTTTTCCCATCACACAGAACACCAGTCACCCTGGCTTTGCAGCCATGTAAAAAAAAGGAACTCTTTCCATAGGCGTGGTGCACTTTGTCTTTGTGGATATTTTGGGGAATGGACAGAAGCAAAGTAAACCTCCTGCATTCTGGGTAATAAAGTGAGCAAACCTGACAGAGTTAGCTTCTCTGTGACCTTGAGTGCCACAGAAGTGACCTTTATCCCAGGAAACATAATAAAGAGGGAGCTTTTCAAGGAGCTCAAAGCCCAGACCAGGGAGTTTTGGACAGCTGTGCATGGCTCAGAGCACCCTGAGTTCCTGCCCTGCATTAACAGTCTTAACAGTCTCCTGAGCTTCCTTATTACAGAGCTGAGTTAGCTGAAAGCCTGAGCTGCTCTCCTCACCACGGACAGGCTGTTCTGTTCACAGCAGAGCAGGATGTGAGGATATAGTAGGGGGTCCTGCAGGACTGTCGAATGTCTGCCTGTGCCCAGAGATCCTGTACAAGGGACAACGCAGCTGCACACTCCTGCAGCAGCACTCCTTGATGCCCTTGACTGCAGCACGAGCTGCAGTGTGTCCTTGGATTCACACTGGCTGTGGGAAGGAGGACATGTGCTAAGCACAAGTAAAACAGAGCTCAGGCTGGGTTGTGTGTCTAAGCTCAGCCATACCAGAGGGAATGAGACAGAAGAACACAATTAGCACAAGCTCTAAGCACAGATGCTTTCAGCTCTGGTGGTCCCTGATTCAGTTCCTGGCATCCATCCAGGCAGCAGCTGTCACCTACCTTCCCCTCCAGTGGATTCAGAGAGATTTGTATGAGAAGTCAGGAGTAGCTATATTCCTTGACAGAAAAGGTGTAGATAACAAAGGGGTTTGTATTAGGTAGGGAGAGATGCTCTGTTTTCACCTTCTTTCTAGGGCACACATCTGCATTTAGTTTGCTTTCCAGATCTCAGTCAAGCATACTTTTCCTTCTAAGCCCTTAGGATCCTCTTTACATGCCCGCCCTCCCTCCTTTCTTTTTACTCTTGATCTTCCAGGGTTTCTCCTTCTAAAGGAAAGGACAGGGAAGCTGCACACATACTGCCTTCTCTCTTGACCTAAATGTTTAATAGCTTTCCTATCAGGGAAAACACTTTTCGCCTCATCCACTATTTTTCCAGCGTTTGCATTATCCCTTGCTAAATATATTATGAGTCGCTGTTAACTTGAGATCACTGGCTGCCTGACCCTCCCCCCTTACATAAATCATTGTGATTGCTGAATAAAAAAAAACCAAAACCAAACAAAAACTCAAACATGAGCAGATTTATTGCTGCTTTTGTTTCCTCAATGTGCAGACAAATTAATATTATGGAGATTATATCCCTTTGCTCAGCTCTCTCGAGCACAGTGCAATATGACAAGAAAATCCTTATTCTGTGCTGAAAAAAAGGATTGGATAAACTCTGTTATTGTACAATCAGAAGATCTTGAAAAAGAGGATTATTAAAGTGGAACACAATGTGAAATATAATCAATACCAACCACAATCTAAGATGACACTGAGTGACAGAGGGATAGCATCTCCTCTCTACATGATGTGTGGTAGTTGGGCCAGTGAAGGTCTGCTGCAAACCTCCTGAGTGTAGAACAATTGGGTGGGGGGGGGGGTGTCCTGGACTCTGAACTTTTCACAATATACATTTAACAAGAAGGGAGGCAGAGAGCTGAGGAAGACTGTAAAGACCATTATCATTAGCTACATCTTCTTGAATCAACTCAAAGCAGGGTTTCTGTCAGGCTGTCAGGGTTTCATTATTAATTGGAATCAGCAAGAGTTATAAAAACTATTTGTAACCAGCAACCTCCATAAAAAAACAGAGTCATGAAGAGCATCTGAACTACTTTACAGACCAGCAGTAGGGAGGCCAAAATACTTTGATATTTCTCTGACTTGTGCACAAGGCTAAAGCTGAAGATGAGATTTAAAAACTGGTGTTCAGGGATCTAGAAACATCACTGAGTGAGGGTTTTGTCCCCTGGAAAGCTGCATTCCTTCAGCCTCTTCCGCATAACATTTTCTTGGTAAGCTAAGGACCCTTGATAGCTTTTTAAATTAGGAAGTCCATGACAAGTGTGTATGAATCCAAAATTTTTTCTTCCAAATACTATTCTTTTGTGAATAAATGCCATAAATGCTTTTACAAGTGGAAAGTCAAGTTGTACAATAGAAGTCCCCCTACACAAGCTTGCATAAGGCCTTTAAACCAGCTCCAGTCTTCTGTGGTCCATTGAAATCAAGGACTGACAAAGTGATCAACATAAATCCATGTGAAAGATTAATCAATGGGGCACTAATGCACATGAAGATAGTCTGAGAGAACTGGAAAAGATCTTAAACTTGTTGAGGATTCTTCATCTACCTCTTATCCATCTGAACAGACAAACTCAGGTCCAGGCACTTCAGGCAATTCATCTCAGCTAGTTTTGGACTAAAAGGTCTCGTCTTTGGCTTCAAATTATGACCTAGGCTCCTTCTGCAACAATGGAGAGAAAACCAGGCAATATGATCAACTAACTGAGATACTATTCTTAGCATGGGGTGAATTACTCTCAGGTTGTTCCTGTCTTCCTCAATATAAATTTAATTTTCAAGGGAATCATGACAGAGTGATGAAGGTTAAAACAGCTTGCTTTACCCCTGCAGAGCTGTGAGGGAAGCAGAGTTGTGTGCTGAACAGTACGGACAGACACTCAGGCAATGCAAACCAGGCCAGGGCTCAGCACAGAGGAAAGCAATGTCACCAGGCTGCCCAAGAAGAGCTCTGACTCACCTGCTGTGGTAACCAGAGGACAGTTCTTGATTAAATCGCTCTTCTTCCTTTAGAGAACAGAGGTTCACCTCGAGGGCCCATTTCTGTCACCAATAACCCTCAGGTACTTTGAGCTCAACTGCTAAGGGCTTGTTTTTTGGGATGTGACACCTCTGCCATGAACTACATCTGTAGTTGCTCCCACTCTGAAAGTCAAGCCCTAAATGCATCTCCATCAATGATAGACAGAAGTCAAAGGAGAGACGCCCTAACAAGTCATACTGTTATGTGAAAATAAGCTTCATCACTGACCCATGCTATCATGCCTCTTGAGACAAGGTGACCCCTTAGATTTCACTCGTGTTGCTACAGAGTAGCTAAGAAGTTTCACCAAAAGGTTCTTCTCAAGAGCTATGTTTATCTTGAATTTCCAGGCTTCTGTCTCATCTCTTTTCTTTGCTCCTCAGTGCCTTACATCAACTTCCCAAGTCATTCCTACACTTGATCCTAGAAGATTTTGTCAGAGAATTAACCAAGCACGGCAATTTCCACCGTAAAACTTCTTTAATCATTTTAATACTTTAAAAGCCATTGAATCACAATGAACCTGGGAGACAGATGAGTCGAAATCCCAATATAGTTGCAAGGAAACTGAACCCAAGAAGTTCAAGCTCAGGTTCCATGCCTGATCTAGACATCCAGATATCCCTTGCATCAGCCTCCCTATGGACCAGGAGATACAGTCCATGCACGTGTCCAGCTGAGCAGGCTCACCCTTGTATTTGGGTACCCAGACAGGAGTTGCCTTCCTTGCTTACCTAAAATACCACTGATGTGGACTTGAGGTACAATCTCTGAAGCTTTTTTCCTGCTTCTGTTAGTATAAATCCTGCCCCATTAAGTGTTATCACCAAGACTAGCTAGCTGGTGAGATACCACCCAGGAACTGAGAGAATCAAGTTCAACCTTGTTGCATTTAATTAAATGACAGGTCCACCCACACACCCCGAAGTGGAATTTCGCTGGAGGTAAAAATCAAGCTGTGCCTCCCTCCTCCACCCCCCTGTCTCATGCAGTTTAACATGACAGATCAGAGTATGGAAGTTATTATGGGATGCCTATGCATCATGATCTGTGCTCTGGACCACCGCTATTCTTCTCCTACACATACACAACACACCCATTCACACACAGAAAAGCTGCCGAGTGCTTATATAATCTGATGTGTCAACAAAGTATGGTCCCTGCCAACTCTCCCACGTCTGAGGACTTTAAGTGGTTTCAGCTTGTCCCAGAGAGTGTTTCAAGCATGTGAAAAGTTTCCCTTCAAGTCTACCCAAACCCAGCCTATCCAAAACCATGCTGATTCTTACTTTGTAAGTGAGAAAACAACTTCAGCTGTTGTTAAACAAGTACTTGAGAAAGTACAGGCTGGCAGCACTGTTTTCTGCTAGACCTTCGTTCTCCCATCACTGTGCAGTGCATCTCAGAAGCTGTGTCTGTGTCCAAGTAATCATGTGGCATCCATTTGTTGAGTATCTAAGCACTTCTTTTGAGAGACTGAGGGTTACATGAGCCAGCTAGAGTGGATAGACCACCACCGCTAGTGTCCCTGAGTGACACCTCCTTGGTGCAACACCCCTGTGAAAGTAAAAGGTAGGGGATGTCTATGATATTTGATGCAAAATGTTGTGGCCAGGTGATGGCAACACTCCACTCCCCCATATGTTTTATTTCTGTTTTGTTTTCCCAGCTCTACAAGATCAAAAACTTTGTGGGAGAGGAGGAGTCCCTTGGGGTTTCTGATGTCTTTTGTTAGGTATGTCCTTAACTCCAGTGCTGGTGGGTGCTGTGTGCTGTTTCTAAAGAAAATGACTGGCATTCAGATCTCAGCCATGCTGAGACAAACCGGAGATATTTTACTTTTGTTGTTTTAAGAAGTACATCTCTGCAAGACACAGAGAAGGACAGACAACTTCTGACAGCTCAGCAGCCACCCTTCAGCTTATCAGCCTATGATAGGAAAGATCTAGATTCAAATCATCAAGGCAACGTAGGCAAAGAAATTTGAGTCCACAGAGATCACTAACTACTAGGCTGACCGGTATCTTAAGAAATCCTGCTCTAGGCTCTACAAATTTACATCAAGGTTTGCACAGTCCTGCAAAATGGCTGTATTTTGACCAGATGGCAAAATTCCCATTGAACACTTGGGTCTCTTTAGAAAAAGATAGGAAAAATCTCTTCTGAGCAAAGAGCCCCAGCCATCATGCTTCTCCATGTAACAATCTTACGTGCTTTGAAAGGCACAAGGTCTCTGGTGAAGGTAAAGTCCTCTCCACATGTCATGCACCTGCAGGAGCACCTCCGTACACACTGGCTTCTGGTCTATGATTAGTCTTTGACCAGCTGCAGATGCTCCCTGATCCCCTCTGTCCTGGGTCTGCGCCATCTCAGGAGCCTGAGGCAGACGAACAACTCAAGTCAAGCGAAGCCCTCAAACAGATTGACGGAAAAACTTTGACTCCTGACTTAACACTGAAAAAAAGTCCCTGGGCTGGTAAGATAATGAAGATATTAGTGAAGTGAAAAACCACACCGAGGCAGAAACCGCACAAGTGCATATGATTCATGTGTTTGAAAGGCCTAGAGAGTAGAATTTCAGTAGGATAAAAAAAGCTTCCACATTCAGACTAAAGGAACCAGTGTCGCATCCCCAAATGTATGAAAAAATTTCATGCTTTTGTTGAGTAATTTTGCAGCCCACTGAACACATGTTCCAGAGCTCCTGCACAGAGGCAAAAATACACCTTGTATATATAAAAACTCTATGAACACCTCTTTCCCTCGCTTCCCGCCCTGCACTTTAGAGTTTGTTCTGGAGATAAGGGTTTCAAAAATCACTCTACAAAGATGAATCCTAGAGCGTGCAGTCTAACCACTGGCTGGTGCAGTCAATTGCCATGCAAGAATGTGCTGAATTATTTCACAGGGAAGAATAAATTCCCCTCTTTCATGTTTATATTTCAATATGGGAATATTTATTTTCTTGAGTCAATAATTACTCTAATGTTTCAGAACACTTCATTTAAAACTGGCTTTCATTCACAGAGAAAGCCATTTTTGAATGAAAATGAGGCAATCAATGTTTTTAAACAATCCTATTTTTCAAGTGAAAATAACCGCAATTTCACAATTTTTCCTCAAAATACAGTCTAATTTTCAAGAAGCTTAAAAGAGATACCAAAGCAATTGTAAGCATGTAATATAATTTTCTAAGCTTTTATTTTACACAATATTTTCAAGATTAATTCATAATCTTGATATCACACAATAATTACTTTGAATCTAACAAGAAGGAGATTTAACTTCAGGCTGTTGCCAGTATCTTTACCAATGCAGCATCTTCATCATTCTCCTTTTGCTTTATCTGGGCTATGCTGGCACTGTAAGACATAGCAGGGATTATAAAATTCTTGACATTTTATGCGTAAAATCTTCAAAAACAACCTTTCCAACTGCAAAAAATCCTAAGATTTACTTCTGTTGGAAATATGCTGCAACATGTATAGCTTAACCTTCATAGTCCAGCTCTCTAAATCTGGTGTGACGTGCAAATGGAGTCAGGAAGCCACTTACAGATGAAATGGATACAAATTTGTATGACTTGGCAACTGACGGGAAGATTTAGAGAATATTGACCTGAGGTGTTAGTCAACAGTCCTGGACTTTAAAGAGCGATGACTTCCCCCCATAATCCCTGAGTGGTGGATCAACATGAACGTAGGTGAAAGGCGCACATCAGTATGGGGTTTCTGGTTTGCTGTGCCATGAGACAGTCTGCAACACATTGCGCTTCCCCTCTCACCCTCATCTGGCGTGATTGCTTTGGATAATAGCTGACAGCAGAACTCTCCATGAGCGACAGCAATAAGCAATCAAAATATGGTTTGTGACAGGAGATCGTGGTAGGACCGTGGCCTTACTCACATACACACAGGCTCATTCACAGGGTTTGGTGTTGCAATGCCACAGCAGCCATGGGCTGCAAACGTGGAGCGGGCAGAACACGAGGATAAAGACCTAAATGATTCCTTCAGGAATAACAGTATCTGCTTTGTTGGTTTCAATTGAAACTCAGTCAGCAGAGTAGAGCAAGACAGTAAGGTGATGTTTCTCTATAGGGCTTCCTCCTTAGAGGGAGGGAAAGCAGCAGAAGAATGGCAAGAGACCTTGAGAAGAGCTTGTGTTGTGATTGTAGCCTAGTACTCAGCCAGGAATTTGGTCTTCTTATACTGAAAGATGCATAGAAGCCATTTGCTGTGGATTTAATGAAAATACAAAACAAACTCCAGGATGAGAGCGGGATTTTGTCTTAACCACTCACCATTGGATGATCCCAAGTGTTTTAACATGCTGTAGTACTTGGACATGAACACTGCGCTGTCTAAATATTTTGTGCTTTCTTGTCACCTTATTACAGAGCTTGCGGCTAAGGAAGACTTTAAGTAATTGTAGTCAAGGTTTTTTGTACTTCTCTCCTAAACATTTGTCAAAATTTAAAGGAAGCCTCCCTCACTTGAAAAGGTGCAGTGGAATATGTTATTCATCACATGTAAAAGACAACTTGTAATGCAAGGTGATTCCAGAGGTACCGCTGCATGTACATCCCTGCAGCAATGCACACCTCTGCGCTCAGCAGGCTTCTGCAATCTAGATTTACTTTGAATAGCAGCAAAAATGAAAGCAAAAATAAATGGGTACCACATCTGTCCTTTCCTCTAGTCAGACAGTTTGCACATTTCCTCAGGGGTAATGCAACTCTGTGCACTGGAATTGACTGCAATAACACCTCTATTCACTGACAGGTAAACTACTGAGGGGCCGGTAGAACACTAATGTCTTAATTTTAAATCCTCACATAAATTCAATAGGATGGTAACTCAAGGAAAATTAGTTGTGAATATACTGTTGGGATTGAGTCCACGGCTCCCGTTAGTGGTAACACAACAGGAAAAAAGAATAAAAATACTGGAAAAAAAAAGAAATATAAGAGAAGTCATCAGCAGTGTCAGCTATTGCCATGGCATCATGATCCTCGGACACCAATTCTGGACACTGTTAGTTCACACTGGTGATTCAGATTTGACTCTTATCAGGGGTGGACTCAGAAAGGCAACTCCTTCCAATCAGGCAGCACACCAAACAGGGTTCACACTGAAATTCTGCTTCAACTCTGACTTCATGCTAGTGGCAAAGGGGCAAAGGATACTCAATCCAGCACATATCCTCCTTGTGTAAACACTGTTGTCAGCATTTCCTGAACAACACTGAACCAGCACAGCATGTTCGTACTGGATCAGCACTTTGCATCACAGGGCTCAACGTTTTTGGTGCTCTATGAGGAGTCTTTCAGAAAGACTTGCTTAGCACGGCTCCTCTCCCAGCGATGCTACTAACATTGCTGCATTGACAGGCTTAAATCACAACAAAATTGAAGGTGTGGACACAAATTACAGCACTTGCTGACAGGCAAAGAGAGAACATAATCTCATGATCTGAAAGACCACTCAGCAGAGGCACAACCAGTATTAAATACTCTTGCTCAAGAAGTTCCCATTTGTACTAGAACATTTGGGTGAAATTCAGTTTTCCTCAAGTCAGCAGGAACCATGCCCAGGATCTCAGTGAGAGCTTAATTTCACACTCTGTCTTTAGAAATCTTGTTCCTTTTGTTAACACTGGCATTTTGGCTGCAAAAAAGAGTCGCTCTATGCAGCTCTAAGCAGCTGCTTAGCAAATGTGCATCGGCCATTTTCCTGATCATGCAGTCCCATTATAAACAGAGAAAAATTAATGAGCGAGACAAGTAAAGTCGTTGCTCCCGGAAGATTTTAGCTCCACCCTAACAACAGCTAATTCATTTCACCCCACCCCGGCTCATACTCTTTAAAAAGAAGAGATGCATCGTACTAGGGATGCTGAATGACACCAGCCAGCCAAAAAACAGAGCAGATCTGCTCTTATGCACTCTGATTTTGGAATTAGGTTTCTTTATTCACCATTCATTCAACAGAACTTAAGAATTAGACTGGGCAAGCAAGGAGATAGGTGAAATATTACATTTTTCTTTCCTTAGAGATCTATCATACCATATATTTATGTGCCTTGCATATCATAGCTGGGTGTGACATGGTAAAATACTCCAAAAAAAAAAAGTTGGCGTTTGGTTTGGTTTCTTTTGACCAAACATGGTCAAAAACATGGTTAAAACCCAGCTCCAAGCTTTCCAAAGCAAATCAGCTTTCTGCATCCTATTAACTTGCCAGAGCTTTGGTTTCCATATTGATTAAACAGCATTTACCCAGAAAACATACTCTAATGTCATTTGTGTACTTTGTGGTTTAAGCTGTGTTCGAGTAAATTCACTAGATCAGCTGGTTCTGCATAACTGCTAGCATGAAACCCATACGCTGGCAGGAATAGCACTGGGACTCTCCAAGTGCAGACTTCCTTGCTGGTGAACCCTCTGCAAGATCAAAGGCATGGGACAACTGTGTTTCCAATAACCAGACATTAGTCAAGAAGATACTGTTGTATTTCACAATGATTTCATTAAGCCTGACTTGCCTTTCATCCTCAAAGCCTGAGCTTGTGCTTATGGAGTTGATGCTAGGGGACACTGAGGCTGTCTCCATTAGAAAACAGTGCAAACGCAGGAGAAATAGATTCACATTTTGGGGGGGTTCTTCATCCCAGCTTTATTTTGGTTTGCTCTGGTCCTGAGGACTGAAAATCCACATACTCCTGGTTCAGTCCATAAGAAAGAAGTATGGGCTTTGCAATCCAACATGATCTCTTGATGGCAACTAAGTCCCTTGAGGTGGGGACCAGCAGGAGAGTCACCCAGAAGCGTGCTTCTGAGCTGAACTAACATCCTAACGCAGATGCACTAACGATCCTTACTCAGTTCAAGCTTCAATTCCAGAATTTACATCTGCTTATTCCATAACCTTTGTTAAATCTCTGAGACTCTTCATCTCAGTTCTCCATCTACAACATATGGTTAGAGTGCTTCTTTGAGGCTATATTCACTAATGCTTCAGACACTTGAAAATTGTAATGATGAGGGCTCAAAAGAAGAAGAAAGTCATTTCAGTTTCACATTGATGCAAAGGTTAACACACAAATTTGCCCTGATACCTTGTTCTCTAGCCCTGCTAATTTGTCTAAGAATAACATTAAAGACAGGGCATCTTTTGTGTTTTTCCAATATTGAGCACAATTTTTGAATCCCCAAAACCATAGCGTGTTGGTTGAAGCTGTCAGTCTTCTGAAGCATTTCTGAAAAGCTGGGAAGCATTTTGAAGAACGCTGTGCAGCTATTGAGTTTCAGTCCTTGCATCAGGCCATTTGATGTTCTCCCATTATACTTACCACTTGTGATCATTGCTACTGACTGTGCAGTGGAGGTTTTGTACCCACAGCTATTTCCTCAGCTTCCTCTGAGACAGATAATTGGCGTGTATACTCAACTACTACTGAGAGCAGCTTTGGAGTTGCAAGTATAGCAATTTTGGGTCAACGTTTATCAATTCCAGCAGAACAAAGACCACAAGGACTCACACATAAGCTGCAGACGTCTAAGGTCTCTGAGAAGATTTCATAATAATGTGTTCCATACCTCTTCTCCCTTTCTGTCCTTCCCACCTATATATTCACTGCCAGAAAACCAGATAGCTGCTCCCAAAGCTCTTCTGATGCCTTACGGTAGTAGACAGAAAGGTGTGAGACACGTACCACTTTCAGGCAAATCTGTGCATCAGCAAAAAAGGGTGAGCTGGCATCTTGTTCTCAACTCTGTCTTTGTCAGCTATGAATCACACCAGCTTCACTGCAGATTTTGGAAGCATTTTGACTGATATTACCTGATCTCACCTGAACTCTCTCACCCGTTGTCCAAACCTCTGCCTGACTACGCATCTGTCTTCCTTTACTCTTGTAACTCTCTCCCTTCCACAGGTAATGTTAGTCAATTAACAAGGCAAACTCTGTGTTGGAACTGCTACACATAATTATCCTTTGACTTATTCAGTTATGAACTCTCTCTTCATTTAAAACATCTGTCATGATGTTTGTATTTCAGCTTTTGTTTTCCCTTAAAGTTAAGAAGTAGTAAAGGAAAGAGAAGAAACAAGACCACCCACATCAGTGAAAACCAGTATGAGCCAATGCCAACACATGAACAGAGGCAAAAATGGAAAAAGAGCGATACTTTCACTTTCAGAGTAATGCTCTTACCAAATTAGCGAGCATCAGGAGAAGGGGAATAGCCCAAAACCACCCAAAGGCCACTGACAAAATTTGCACCAACTTCCCAACAGGCCACACAGCATTTCAGATGTGGTAGAACAGAGAATAAAGCTGCTGTTTGCATCAGTTCACTCTCCCAGTTACATCAGTTAGTTTGTTGTGAGGCAAGAGCAGAGACATCCACGAAGTGGTCCATACTGAGTTTCTGCTGCAAGCTGTGTAAACACGGAGTGGTTTGACCTCCATCTCAGAAGACAAAAAGGAGAAAAGCCTGCCTACAACATCCGAGCAGTGAGCCTGCCTCCTGCCCATGCCATCCAGTGTGCCACTGCCACAATGGGGATGGGACTGGGCACCTCAGCACTTTGCTTTCTCAGGATTGTAGGTTTGGAAATTGTGCCTCACCAGATGCTGTGTTACCGAGCAGAGAAAAAGAGTTTTGCCAGGGTAACAACTGGAGCTGTTTAAGACACGAGGAGCATGTATGAATTTCATGATGCCCAGGAGCAGACATCTTGCCAGCAGAGTCTCAAGGCTATTCTAATGCACAAACTGCACACAGAACAGTCAGGATCCAGGCTTCTCCTCCAAGCAGGCTGAGGAGACAACTCAAGCACAGGTGGGAAGGGGAAGTAGCAAATTACACATATGCATCCCAGAGGTGCAATTCAGAATACTAAAGAAATACTAAACCAGGTTCCTACAGGCACACGTAAGTGTTTAAGGTCTGACCACAGCCAGTGGAGAGCCAGCACCTGGAGCCTAAAACAGACACTCACCACTGGCTCAGCTGGATTGCTCTCCAGGCTCCACCATGCACAACAGCTGGACTCTCCCTGACTGAACCAGGATTCAGATGCCCCTGCACACGTAGGCTCCTACACTATCAGACCTAGACTGAAACCCAGCCCAGGTGTCAGGGTGCCAATACTCAACCTTCAAATTACTTTCCTGGGCTGGTCTCACCCTACCATGTATCTACTGCTGTTGATGGGTGAGACTGGCAGAGCCTTCAGACTCAGGTTCACCAGCCAATGCCTCATCTCTCGGTAAAATGAATATGAGGACAAAGAGTTGGCACAGACAATCAAAGGGTAATATTACTTTACATGAATCTGATTTCTGGACTAAAAGCACCTTTTAGCCTTCTGCTTTTTATGGTAGCAATTTATTTTTCGCTATGTAACTGACATGAGTGGTAGGCTCTTCAAAGTTATTATCAGCAAAGTGCCTTTTTCTTAACACATTAAAATCCTTTCCTTTCTAAACCTTGCCTCTTTTATAATTTAAAGGTGTCCCCATCAGTGCTTGCAAACAGAAGCAGAAAAGAAGCATAAGCGGACACTCACCACAAAAAAATAAACATTTAACTAGTATTCCACCTTAAAAAGGTGACAGGAGAAACCACCACTACCATCTAGGCTAAGTCCAACGCAGAACAGCGACACAAACAGCACCATTAGTTTGGAGTCCGGCTGCAGAAATCTGTGCTGCTGGACCAAGTGCCTAAACCCAGGCATTCCCACACTTGTCTCCAGGGAAAGGAGATGCTCACACCCACAAACAGTAGTCACAGTAAAAGGAGAGTAAAGCTCCTTAAATCACAGCTGGCTGATACGGGTTTACTGCAGAAACAGTTATCTAATGGACTTGGTGAGGTCAAATGAGAACAGCAATGTGTACTTACACGCATGTGTCACCCTCCTGTAGACAAGACCTTGGCGTCAGAACTTGAACACGGCTATGAGGCCAGAGACTGCCCAGGAGAAAATCCAGGAGTGGGGATGTGGCTAGGCTGGGCTACAGAGCTCAATTTTTCACACCACTACAGAAAATAACACAAATAATTGGGTTTTTTCTTCTCACTTGTATCTCATTGCCTTTTTTTTGCTGCCTTAAAATCTGGGTTTCTTGTGAAAAATTCACCCACTTGCAACAACAGCCCTTCACCCCTACAGCCTATCTAAATGTACCAGCCATCTTTATTTTCCTTTTTTGCTCTACCTTCTGGCTCTTCACCTCTCATGCAACTGCTGACCATGAGGGGGAAATCATGACACAACCAGGCTGAACTCCTGAGAGTAAGCTAAGATTCTGGTGGGACATGGACTTCAGACCTGAAAGTGGTCACTGAGGCAACTTGAGTGCAAACAGGTTGCTACTGCAAGTCAGGCCGCAGGATGTTTTCTAAAACCCAGGGACCATACATTTTTGGAAACCCCGCAAATGTTTTCTGTCCTTGGGAAAATTCCAGTACCCACATATTCTCAACCAGCAGTCACCTTTGAAAATCTTCAAGGTCACTCCTGTGACTATTTGGTAGCTTCCAGGATGGCAGACTTTAGTATTTCAACACAAAAACTGAAGTTGTAAAAAGCTGCTGAGCCGCCTTATGTTTGAACAAATCCAGGAAAATTTATAATAACCATTGATTATAACTCTCATGTAGGGGCCAATGCACCCGTGGCATTGTAACCTCATTTACTGACTCAGTGCATGAATAATTCAACTCTTTCATGTAAAATTTGTAAGTCTGAATTCTTCTTGAGCTTCCTATGTACAG
Source organism: Dromococcyx pavoninus (assembly GCA_033558185.1). Classification (NCBI taxonomy): domain Eukaryota; kingdom Metazoa; phylum Chordata; class Aves; order Cuculiformes; family Neomorphidae; genus Dromococcyx; species Dromococcyx pavoninus. The sequence continues at coordinate 5,130,603 of JAUMJL010000212.1, forward strand.
TCTGCTCACTGAGACTTTAACTTAAGCTATACTCATCTGCATTTTTTATTTACCACCTTCACCTTTAAACTAGGATGGTCTTAAAGCACTGAACTTACTTGCAAAGTTATCATAGCTGGTCATCCCAAAATGAATCTTTTTGTTGCTACCATTTCTCCTTGAGCATCTGTCCTAGGGGAAATGTGCTTTCATGTTGCAACTGTAGCATAATCCAGTCTTCCTCCATTTTAAAAATGAAAAAAAAAAAAGGTTTGGCAAGTATTCTCATAGCTGAAGGCTGGCAAGTAAATTCAAACACAACACCCTCTCTCACTGGGGATCTAAGCATCAGCAGCAAAGTCCTTCTCCCTTTTGAATCAGAACCCATCATCTAAAGCAAGGGTAAGATTTCACCCTTTCACACTTCCAAAACAGCTTTTCAACTGTCAAGTGCTCTCTTACACACAACTAGTCTCTCTGCCTCTCTGCCTCTCTTTGAATCTATGTACAAACACATTTGTTTATGTTCTCCCACAGCACTCTTTACCTTCTTTTTTTAGCATGAGATGGTGAAGTCTTAACAAATGTCATTATTTCAGCTCTTGTGTTCTAGTTTTTCCTATGAAAAGATCCTACCTTGGGGAATTAAATATTATATTACATATAATATAAGAAGATAGTATGTGCTGCCAAGAGTTTAAAAATACAGTTGTTAATCTAAATGATCATTTTGGAGGTGCCAGGTTTATTACTTCGCCTGCATCTCACTTTGCTGTATTTCTTTCAAGCATAGATGGAAAAACCTGGAAAGTGTAAGATGGGTTTTAAACACCTTTCCTTAGCAGCAATCTCTACTGTAAATGTTATCTACAACATATGTACAACCTAATAACATCACTGTTCCCAGTGGAAACTCCAGATGCTGAGGCAAACCCCTTTCAGGTTTTAGAGCAGATGTGTTTCTGCCCTCTCACATCTGTTTCTCAGCCAACAACTGTAGGAAAGGGAAGAAGAGGGTGTTGCCAGCAGTCTTCTCAGGAGATGCAGCTTTTGGGTTCTCCAGAGCATGCAAGATTGAGTCAGCACGTGATACCATTTCTACCCAAACGTTAGGAGTGGTTTCAAGCTGCTGAGCTCCCTTAGATTTTATACCTCCCAAGGTATGCTGTAAAGCACACAAGAGCCCCAAGGGACATTGGGAGACTGCTTAGTCCTTCTAGCTTCTCACAGGACCTGGGACCAATCCATAACAAAAATAAGTCTTATTGACAAAATTCACATTTAGATTTGGACAAAGGCTCTCTCAAGATCAGGAAAGAGGTCCACAAGGTTTGCATTTTGGTGTGCTTTCTCCCAGGGCAGAAACCGAATTTTACAACATAAAGAAAACCACAGTCAGAATCGACTAAAGCAATGTTCTGTCAATTAGACACACGTTGGCATCCCAGACACTTGATAGGGATGAATCAGCACTAAGAGGAAAAGAGGAAAATGACTATAGGTGCACGTACTTGTCCTCCATTCTTCTTCCCAGAAGAAGCATTACTGAAATTGTCTGGCATGCACCACAGGGCTATCACTTCCAGCAGCTCGCTTAAGAGACTGACAGTATATTTCAAGAGAAAACTATAGCTGATGTGGCCAGCACTGCACAGTCTTAGCTACCTCCATTTGCAAGTTCAGCACATCTGTCTGCCTAATTTTGATGTGAGCAAGCTGTGCACTTGGTAACATCGGCAAAGGCAGTGAGGAATCTAACAGCCTGGGACATAAATCTCTCTACCAGTCAAAAAAAGTGCTTTTATATTAGTTTGTTTTCCTTCAGGTTTGGAATAATGCGCTGAGAGCAAAAAAGACCAGAGAGATTTCAGTCAGTGAGCAGTCCCAGAGTCGTAAACAATGCAAGCTCCTGACACAGGGTCCAATTCCCCAAGGTTCCCCTCTTACATATTAGTGCATCCAGGCTCTTAATCTGATTTTATGCATGTAATCCTGACCACCCCTCTGTCGGGAAATGCAGAGAGACAGCCTTTAAATTGCTTTCACATTAAAATGTGCATGAGACCAGGCAAAGTGGGATCAGTCCCCGGTCTTCTGTTTGCAATGTTGCTCCAGTTGAGCCTTCATCGGGAGGAGCAGGGGACATGCTTTGTTGCAAAGAGCCTTCCTTCACCCCTGTACCAGGTGAAAGCAACACATAGCTTGGTGTCATTTAGAAATGGGCTGGTCCGGTTTGGACATCAGTTGCCTTTTGCACTGTTTAACCATTTTATCCCACTTATATATCAAAGGGGTATTACTGATCTCTGGGTACTTAAACACTGACTGCATGAAACATCTCATTTAATTCCTCCACTGGTAATTAAATGCTCTAAGAAGTAATACATAAGAAAAAAAGAACGAGATGTAGGTTAAAATATAATTAGTAGTTATATTTATCACTAAGCTAATTCTGAGTGGAAGAAAATGAGGTGCCAGACTGCAGGCAGACATGGCCACTTTCTGGGAGGCCCAAAGCAGGTCCCAATCTGCCGCTCCAGACTGTTTTGCCACTGAGCACTACAGTGAGACATGGAAAGAGACATGCATAATTAAGCAAACTGAATGTAAAAAATTTGTTGAAAGGGTAAACAATTTCTTGACAAGTAACTACTCCTGAAAAAAAAAAGTCAAAAAAAATCAATGAGGTTTTTTACTCCCACTCCTTTGGTCTCTGTTGAAAAGTGAAGTTACATATGTTAAAACTAAAAAAAATATATTATTTCTGCCCATATTTTGTATCAGATATTTATTAACAAATATGTGAAGCTGTTTTTGAACTGATTTTTTCAGTTTTAGAAACCAAAACATGATTTTCTGTACAGTAGAAAGCATTTTTGATCATCTTTGCCGAAAACCAAACCTTTCAGTAAGACGTAAATTTAGTTGTAAATATAATGGTCAACTCAAGTAAATCCATTGTCTTGTAACAGAGTTTAGTCAATGGGAATTCAGATCTGATAGACAGAATCTTTGCTACAACCACCTGTCTCCGTAAGCACGAAAAGTTGTTATTGGAAAAAGCAATGTATTAAGAAGGCTAAAAACCAGAGTCCAAGATACTCAATTGAATGCCGCTGGCTTTTTCACCACTCTTTTTTGAGTTTTTTTATGTTGCATGATTTAGGAGGGAGTTACAGAATCACAAGTGTTAGCCTGCAGAAACTGTCTGCCTGCCAACAGGTGGGAAGGAAAAACTGGGATTTGGGGCACACAGAGTTTCCAGTACCAGGAGAGGGAAAAAAAGCATGTTCTTTCCCTCATCAATGCAAGACATTTGATCTGAAAATCACTGATGTTCAAAGATGGAAACTTGCAGCTCCTCTTACTCCTGGCATACTTTTCAGGTGAAACTGTACTTTTCCCGAGTGTCATAAATGCTGCACTGCAATGAGCTGTTAATAAATAATAGCTTGAGTATGTATACAAGATCATAATTTAATCTTTCAGTAATCTTTTGCCATACATAATTTATTAAATGTTTTATTTATTGCTCTTATTTATAAAAAATTTATTCTATTTCTTCTACCTAATGTCTATTTCTTCTACCTAATGTCAATTTCCAGATGCAATAAATTATTAATATTTAATAAATTAAAAGGTGCAAGGAAAGATACATAAAAAGAAGTGCTCACTCTGTGTCTTTCCTGCTCTGCACAGACATGACTCTCACTACGCATTAAGTGATCCCATCTTTTCTGTGCAGGCTGAAGTTGCACTTTGTTTTACAATCTGGGGAGTACTGACAATAAAAAATATGAAGCTCCAGAGTCGAAACTCATGGTCTTCCTGCCCCAGGAAGCCTACAAGATTTGCTCCAAACCAAGGAGAGGCTCTGAAACTGAGCTCTCATCTCATGTCCAACAGGCTTTGCTTTTAAGATCTTTTCTACAAGCCCAAGTGTTAAAAACAACAAATAAAAAATAAACCTGGCACAAATAATACAGCTCAGGGATTGAAAGCTTAAAAAAACCTATGTTGATAAGATGTAACATGTGATAAAGTGATTCTAAAAATTTGTTTCAAACACTTCCCAGCATCTCTACATGGAGCAATGGACACCTTCAGATTTGATCCTGAAATCACCGAGAGCTAAGGACACCCAGCAGATCTCAAGAAATAGCCTGTTTTGGGGGAGTTTCGCCAAATAGGTACCCATTTCAGCTCCAGCTCAAACTCCTCATTCACCCAGCCATTAATCTCACAGCATGTCAGTCCTTGCTCTCCACCAGCATGAGTGACCGATCTCAAGGGGGAATCACTTGGGGCACCCTGTGCCTGAGCCAACCAAGAGGTCCAGTTTCAAGATCAATAAAGTCTTCAACAGCTCTGAGGTCTCTGGACATGTCTGCAGTATAAAACAAAGCTAGAACATTGACAAATTGGAAGCAATTAAAAACAAAACTCTAACAATAATGACCTGAGTGTCTGGAAGGAGTTGAAGAATGATTAAAGCAATTAAACCTGGATAACTCGGCTAAGAGAGAACTGTGGAGAAGAGAAACACTTCCATAAACTTGAAAAGCTTAATCTCCATCTCAGGGGGTGGGGGAGTGCAAGGTCATTTGCACAGTTGGAAAGCCAACACACAAACGATGCTGGGAGATGCAGGGAGTGTGAGCAGGTGGACCTGTAAACACAGGCCAAGGCTGGGAAACCCAAACCTCTCCCAGCATAGAAGATGAACTGGAGGTAGGACTACCTACTCAGGGGGAAATGGATGAGATAGTATCCATAGCTCCACCCTCATCTGTAAATACAGATGGACCAAAAGAGCAGGTCATATTTCAGAAAACAGAACAAGGCAGAGAAGGGGAGCACCACAACCAGCGTGTGCTGGTCCTTGTGTTAGCACTCAGCTAATGCTACTCACTGCACTACTCTGTTGTCGTTCCAGCTCAAGAGTTCAATGTTTAAATTGACAGTGGCTTTTTCTGAGTCTGACACTTGCCCCCATCCCTCCCTGCTTTCTGCACAGCCTATACAGATGTAGAAATTAGGTTACAAGCACTGAGAGCTGGAAAATTAAATGTGAGCACTGGATAAAGCTCTGCAAGTGACAATTTCAATGAGTTCATTTTAATCCTCTTGAGCTGTTAAACTTATTGACTGCATGGGCCAGTGCACAGCTCTACCTTCCTCACAGAATCAGAGATGGTTCTTTCTTGGAACACCTACTCCAGCTTTGACGTGCACTTTGTTCTCCTGGTCTGTAAACTGACTTAGTTAAAAAGCAGGATTTACGGTTAATAAAACATATACAAACCCTTTATAGTGCTATGGATGCACCCAGATTATGGATCAAGTAGGTTTTGCACTGGTTTCTGACAGCTATAGCAGTTGCAAACCTATGCATGGAGCATCGCCACAGTGCTCCTCCACATTGGCTCTCCTCCCAGCCACTCCACCATTGCAGCCCACACATGTTCCCCCTTTCAGCCAAGCCATATGCAGGTACCTGCCTTTTACCTGGGTTGTTTTTCCCCTCACACAGCCAGTAGAGCCTTGTTGTCCCTTTGTTCCTCACCTCTATACGGGGATGCTATCCCATGCCCTAAAAATGCCCAAAGTTTTCTTCGCCATGTAGCACTTTTTCCATTACTCTGGACTGAAGGTTCTTCATCAATCCTCCCTCATTATTAGAAAAAAACTTCCACACATGCACCCACCAGCATTTTAAAAAGCTGACAGTGTAAACGAGGATATGCCACATTTAATGTTGCACTGACTAAATCTGCTCAGCATCCTGCCCCAGGAATTCAGGATATGAGATAACACATTTCCTAGCCCAGAGGCTGTTTTGGATCTTGTAATGTCTTTAGGAAGGGGGTGTGGGAACTAATTAAGATGCTGAAAGAAATAAGCATGCTTCATTTATCCTGGTTATAAATTCCTGCTAATAGTTGATGTTAAGGCTTGCGCTCCAATGCAGGGGAGCTGAGCTAATTCAGGAGAACACCATATCCTATTCCTTGTCCATCAGTGCTGCTCTTCACAGCTTCATTGCAAATCTTACAGTAACTGGTTTGAAAACTTTGGTTTCTAGAGTCATGAGAGTGTGCTTTTGTTGTTGCTTCCTGTTTTGTGCCCCTTTAAACCAACAGTTTCCTTCTTATCTAAAAAAAACCCTAACTGAAAAATGTCACCCAAGTTTAATAGAAAGGGTGAGAAAACAAAACAGACAATGTGCATTTTCAATTTCATTATTTTTTTCAAAATAAAATCTTGCTTTTTTGGTAAGCAATCTTGATCAACTACCTTCCCAGCTGACTAGAGTTCACAGAGGATCAGTTTTATTTTATTGTCTAACAATCATGAGAAACATGCTAATTAAGTAAATGTCTGAGAATCTATTCTCATTGCTCCCTGATTTTTAAGGCTCCCTGCACGGGCTGGGCAAGTAATTTTCCATCTAAAATAGTAACAGTAACTCAGTCCACAGAAAACAAGTCCAATCTACATCCCAGCCAGCTTCTTTGGTGCCTTACCAACTCATTATCTTTACTGTTTCAGTGTAAATCCACAGAAAAAAATGACTCTTACCACCTCACCTTATAGCTGCCTGTTGTCCATCACCCACAAAGAACCTCAAGGCTCTTGGGGCTGAAATCTCCCATATTTCCTGAGACATGGAGTCTCAAAGTAGGAGATTTGCTTTGGAAAGCGTACAAAAACCATCCACCCTACATAATATTCCTTGATGCAGTCTTTCCCAGGACAATATATGACATCTCTGGCATTGCCATTAAAGTTATTCCAGATTAAGGTAATTAATAATCATAGAATCACAGAATTGTTTGGTTGGAACAGACCTTTGAGGTCATCAAGACCAACTGTACCTGTCCACTACTAAACCATCTCTGAGCACCTCATCTACCCATCTTTTAAACACGTCCAGGGATGGGGACTCCACCACCTCCCTGAGCAGCTTCTGCCTGTGCCTGATAACCCTTTCATTGAATAAATTTTTCCTGATATCTAATCTGAACCTCCTGTGGTGCAACTTGAGGCCATTTCCTCTTGTTCTATCGCCTGTCACTTGGGAAAACAGACCAACACCCACCTCACTACAACCTCCTTTTAGGCAGCTGTGGACAGTGATAAGGTCTTCTCTCAGGTGCTGTTCTCTAGGCTAAATGACCCCAGTTCCCTCAGCTGCTCCTCATAAGACTTGTTCTCCAGCCCCTCACAGCTTCGTTGGATAAGCAAACACTACTTGTAGAGAACTTGCACTATCATCTGAATTCTCAGTTGACTGATACGGAGAGAAAAGATTCTCTGAAGCTATAGTCATTTTTTCAAGTCACTGAGACAGTTTTTTTCAGAATACCTTATCTCAGCATGTTGAGTTTGCCTATATCTTTTTAGGTTTGACCCAACAATGACTTCTTGCATCACATCTTTCACATTTGTGGTGTGCATGTGAATAAAACCACAAAATGAAAATATACGGAGATAACAAATGCAGATGGCACCATATCCAAAGATCTGTAATAAATGTCATCTACTTTGCATCAGAAGAAATAATTTGTGTAAGAAAACTTGATACGAATGAGACCGTAAATTATTAGACAAATTAAGCAACTTAGAATTTCTTAAAAAATGCAACACAAGGGAATCAATCTGATGACTAACGCAGACATTAACATCTTGAAGCTATAGCTATATGTGTGGCTTCCATGACCACCTACAGACTGTGTCCCAGATGGTACATCTGTATCTTGTGTAGATGTGCACAGGATGCCTGGGGGAAGGTATGATGTAAAGGAAGTATATGTAGTAAAACTTGCCACAAAATAAAATATTTGATGAAAATTCTAGCTCGACATCTCCAACAAAGCACAAAGCATAGCCACCCTTCCAACAGGCATGGAAATGTAATGGGAAGTTAACATCATCTCCATATTGGCTGATCATGAAACTTCATCTCACTGCAGCAAATGGGACGTTTGGTGGGGATTTTTCTCCTCCCCTGTTGTGTGTTGGTAACTGCTTGGGGGCTGTCCTTATGAGATCCTGAAGGAGCACGTAGTGTGAGCTTTCACATCTACTCTCCACTGCAAATTCATCAATCCGAGTAATTATAAGGCAAAAGCATTCTGACATCTAATAATCAGTACTATCACTGAATTCTGAGCAGCAGCACAATAGAGATGATGATAGAAAAAAGAGACAAAATTGGGAAGCAAGGCATGAAAAGCAGACAGACACTAAAGACAGAAATATAGCGGTACTCCCTCACCTTTCCAGACACAGAAACTTTTCATCTCAGAAGAGATTTGATTTTGCGTCGCATTGGTTTGTGGTTTGATAGCCATTTTTTTTTTTGAGAAGTCCAATTTCAGCCCTGGGAAAATATAATTGGCCAGTGCTTTGCTTCTGTGCTTGAAACTACAATTCAATAACCTCTTTCCTATTGTATTCCACAGAGATCCAGAACTAATGTGTGCTCGGGATATGAGAAGAATGATTCTCTGGGAGAACTGAAGTTCAATTCCTTTCCTTCATTTCAATAAACTGAGGCTGACTTCTAAATCGGCAGGCCTGTCAGAAGAGATTTTTTATCACAATAAGAAGCTAAGACATGTAGTAGCCTTACTGAAAGAATAAAATGGATTTTTTCCACATTTATGTGCAAGTATCAGTCAGGAAAGGCAGAGCAGAGGGAGCATAATCAAAAATATTTTCACAAATACACTGATTAAAAGAAAATGAATGTGTTCCAGCTGTGTTTTCTTCTCTCAAACAGGCAAATAATCCAGTTCTGGTCACACAGATTCTCACGGAAAGAAAAAGTTGGAAACTCATGAGGATTCATGGAAAGCAAAGTTTACACAGAGGAGGAAATCAGCCAGACAGGAATCAGACTGTGCTTATCACAACTGACAGTGCAAACACATACAACTATTTATGGGAATATCAGAGAGAATTATAGAAGCACCTTGTGCAAATCTTCAAACATGCCAGTGTGCTGCTGCTCAAAGGAATGTTGCCTTGGAAAAACTCTTGGTCAAGTCCAACAAGTGTCAAGAAATGTCACTTTTTGTAATTATTTAAAACTATATTTCTCCTATTTGAAGTACGTCAGGCCAAAAAGGTTCCAATTACCTCATTTATATCTGCTTTATATATGCTATTATATATGGCTTTAATCTTTACATTTATTCAATCTTTTACATATATATTTTTTTTATATGTACATATATTTATCCAAATAAGGAATAACCACCTTCTGACCTGAGAAAGCCATCTCCCCAGACAGCATAGCCAGGAACACTGAGTATTTAATGCAGCTGATGCATAGGGAAAAAAAAGAGCTAAAAAAGACAGTCACTACAGATGCAAAGAGAAGAAAGCAGTGGTGGTGCGCCCATGTAATGCGTCTGTAATTTCATTCTGTGTATGATCCACAGGTCAGCTTGCCCTACCACAAATTAGTCTGATACTTGCTAACACTGTAGCTGTGGCAGAACAAAACAGAAATGGCAAAGTCCGCTGGTAAATACCCCAAGTGAGGTGTCACATCACGTCAGATCAATTTGCAGGCCAACTGTTTTTTAAGGCTAGGTTTCAGCCAGTCTACCAGCCTGTCTGACTCAGGAGCTGCACAGACATCCCTGACACCAGTGGCCAAGAAAGGACTGGCGCAAGCCCTCAAGCAGCAGCACAGTCTGGTTTGCCTTGAGCCAGCCATGAAGATCTTGAGACTAGTGTGGCACACTTTGAGCGGGTTTTGTGAAAATGGTGCCCAGCTGCCTGGATAAAAGTAAACGTGGGCAGTGCTGTGCATTCTATGCAAGTGCTGTGAAGATAAGGACAACAAGCCTTATGCCAGTGGCACAGTGCCATGAAAATCTAGGCCTCTCATACGCAGCCACTGTTGGAAGATGCCTTGGGTACCAAATAAGCAGTAGCAGAGAAGAGCAAGAGTAGTATTCTAAGTAAACGTAAAAGGGTTCACTTCCATGCAGACAGCTTTCTCTCATTAACATTTTTTTCCCACTGATAGCAGTTCAGAACAATGCAACTGGGGTATCCCTGTGCCATCTGGAGCATTTCTGAGCAGGAGTTTCATAAACCGTTAAGCAACATTTTTGCCTCCCTGTAGCTATTCCCAGGAGGGAATTGCAGTGTCCTAGGCAATACAGAATCATAGAATCATACTTCAACCTAAACCATGTCCCTAAGAAACTCATCGACCCACCTTTTAAACACCTCCAGGGATGACAACTCAACCACCTCCCTGGGCATCCTGTTCCAATGCCTGACAATGCTTTCAGTCAAGAAATTTTTCCTGATGTCTAATGTGAACCTCCCCTGGTGCAACTCAAGGCCATTTCCTCTCGTCCTATCATCTGTCACTTGTGAGAAGAAACCAGCACCCACCTCACCACAACCTCCTTTCAGGCAGTTGTAGACAGCGATGAGGTCTCCCCTCAGCCTCCTTTTCTCTAGGCAAAACCCCAGTTCCCTCAGCTGCTCCGCACAAGACTTTTGCTCCAGCTCCTGCACCAGCCTCCTTTCTCTTCTCTGGACACGCTAAAGCAACTCAATGTCCTCTTTCTACTGAGGGATCCATATATGTTTCAATAACGTTTCAATACGTGTTTCAAACCCTTGCAATTAAAAATTGATCGGCTCCAGCCTGCATTTCACCACCTTCTCTAAAGACCACACCTCTTTGCAAACATGGATAATCTCACAGCAGCATTTCAAAGGATCATTGAGGAACCTCCTCATACTTCTGCACAAAGAGGTAATATGGATTTCTGTTTCCTTGCTTGGGTTAGTCATGTTGTGACTCATAACCCATAGCACACAGCACCCCCACTCTCCAGAGATGGAGGTAGGATGAGTCTGGCACTATGTACTACAGTCCTGCCCCACCAGGATGGCACCCACATGGTGCTGTTCAGTCAACCTAGAGGTGTCCAAAAGCTATTCCAAGAAGAAAATCAGTGCGGGTTCCTCTTCCCTCCCGACTCTGCCCAGAAAAGGCAGGTTTCACAGTTGTCCCTGCCCCAACATCAAATTTAGCACAACCACTTGCTGCGTTCAGACCAGAGTGGCAATCCGTCTAGCTGAAAATGAGGCTACCTGTCCGTTGTGAAAAATGCCACCTCCATCCCATTGCTTCTGGCCATGTTTGGCCACCTGAGTAAAGTAAAGGAGGGGTGCCCTCCGCTCTGCTTTAAAGCCCTTTGTGATATTCCTGAAAAAAATGGTAGGTTGAAAATTAATAGAGCAAGTAATAGTTTGTGACCTTCAAGAAAAACATAGCCTTGCACGTTGCCCACTAACAGCTTCACTGCAAATACAGAACTTCCTTGTTATTATACATAGATTTGTTTTACTTTTCCAACTTATTATTTTAAAGGGTTTTGTGAGTAAAACTCCTCCCTCTCTTCGTTGAGCAGCAGAATCAACAAATCCCAGCTTTCCACAGAGAAGTGTCCTGCCTCCCAACAGTCTCCAACCAGCACACCACCACACCCCCCAGTAGTATCCTTATATCCTCGACACATTCCTGCCTACCAGAAGAATACAGGACAGCAAGTGCTGAGCTGGTTCCAAGCTAAAAACCTACTTGAGCTCTCACTGCAACTTGCCACTGTGCAGGAACATCAGTTGGTGTCTCTCGTCTACCCAGAGAGGGGATAAAAGTCAAGAGTCATGATATCCATATGAATACATCATATTTGAGACCTCTCCTCAGAACTGCCATTTCTTGGCATTTGCTGTGGAGGACAGATCAACAGACAAAAAGACAGACAGAAGCAAAGACCTATGGACAATGAAATTGTGTGGTCTCACTGCCTTTGAAAAACAGACTGATGCAGGATAGCACGTATGACCACCCCAAAACATCTCGTGGCTGAGGTTTTCAGATTGCTATTTGAGCACCCTGATTTGGAAGAAAATATAGAAGTTGCTCATCTTTTTTAGAGAGGTTCTCATCATAAACCAAAAAAAAACCGAGAAAAGCATCTTCATTTATGGCCTGTAACAGACTTGTCATGTGCTGTTACAGACTCAGCACAGAAGGCATCAGCCTGATAATGGCAATGCAACTCACAGCATCTCAGTCAGCCCTGCTGCTTCATGGCAGAGAGACTCCCAAATATGAAGCTCCCCGCAGCTGTTCCTCTAAGGTGGACACCTCTGTGTTGCAGCCCCTACTCCAGACCCAGAAGAACCCTGGAGGTGCTGAAACATAGGTTTGTTTGGTTTTTTTTTAATATCTCTGTTGAATTATAATTGCTCCAGGCAATAATGATCCTATTTTAGCTGCACATGCTTGCTTTCATCAGCCAGGCTTCTTCGTCCTTGCAAGATTGCAAGACCTTCTCGTGTCTGTCTATCTGTCTCAAAGTAGGTTTACAATTTTGAACAGGAATTCTTCCACTCATTTTGTTTTGCCACAGCACATGGCAAACCTCAGCGCATGGCAAAATATGCCGACTGGATTGCATCAAGCAGCAAAGCTTCCTCACCAGCAAAAAGTCCTCTGTCACAGCAAGGGAAACACTGGCCTGAGTGGAGTAGGAAGCACAGGCCTATGGAGGTAAGCCAGGGAGAAGAGGATCATCTCAGGGCAGGAACTTCTGCAAGGCTCTGCAGTGGCTCTGCAAATCTTTCATACTCTTCTTCTAAAAGTACATTTTGAAATGTGTTGCCTTAAGGCCAAAGAAATTCCCAGAACAAACATGAATTTTTTAGGAGGATGGAATGTGTCTACTGCTGTTCTCTAAGACATAAAGGAGACAAAAAGGCAATTTTCTGACTTCAAAGAAGATATTTTTAGTATAAACTTCCAGCAACATAGGCGCACACACACACACAGATATACAACATATAAATATGTAAACATGTACATGCAATTCCCACCACCATGGTTTTCACAGAGCCTGTCCTATCACTGATCGCCAAAGAAGCTCATCTTGGTAAGCTACCTTCATGTCTCTCTGCTATTAATCTTTAACATCAATCACTTGAGCTGGAAGTAAAGCACTTTCTCTCCAAAGAACTTACAAAGCAGAGAGAAAAAAAGCCCAGCAAAACTTGCTTTGTTTGTTAGTGAAAGCCCCGGTAATGCAATGGCCTTGCTCCCTTTTCAGGCTCCCTACCTGGAACATCTGCAGAGTCATTAGCAGGCTGTTGGGCAGGGCTGGAAAACTGTGCATAGCACCCTGAGGGCTAATAGTGTGTGCCACTGCTCAGGTGGAGGGAAAACTCCTGCACTTGTCCTGCGTCTAAAATGACAGTCTTATCCCCCATGTCACATAAACATGATTAAGAAAATAAATATACCGCTTCCTCCATGACTGAGCATTAAATCTTAACTAATATTCTGCTGAACCAAGAGAAATGCTCTTCATTTCCAGCTGCACATGAGGCCCTAACTGATGATGTAGGCTTCTGATTTTGTGCCCTTGCAAACCACCTTCCCACTCTGCACTCTGCGCAGGACGTCCAGCCAGCGCAGCCGTGAGCACCCACACTAGCAGCCAGGGGCACTCAGAAAATTCAGCCCCTGTGGTTTGTGGTAGGCGTAGAGGTGAGATCGGGATGGGAGAGAGTGCTTTGAAGTAGATACGGGCTGACGCAGCCATTCTCTCTGTATAGTTGTCTATAAGCCTGTGTGTGTATACTCAGAGTATTTCCATTCTGATATGAAACATCTGCTGAACACGACTCATGCACGTCACCAGCCATTTTTAAAGCCTGAAGGCTTAGCAGGCTGCACACTCCTGAGCAGCATTGAGATAGTGGCAATTTTTGGTGAAAATATGGAAAATTTGTAATCTTCTGTTGCATAGCTTTCTGGCAAAAAGTCTGATCTCTGCTCGTTCCAGATATTTCCATTCTGTAATGTTGCATGAGAGGGGATCAAGCCATTTGAAAGTGGATATAATCACTTTCAGGGGAGGATTAGTCTTGATATTAGGAAAAAATTTTTCACTGAAAGGGTGATTGGCCATTGGAATGTGCTGCCCAGGGAGGTGGTGGAGTCATCGTCCCTGGAGGTGTTTAAAAACAGATTCCATGAGGCACTTAGTGCCATGGTTTAAATGACGAGTAGGTGTTGGTGTTGGGTCATAGGTTGGACTAGATGATCTCAGAGGTCTTTTCCAACCTTGTGATACTGTGATACTGTGACAACCAAATGAAATAACTAAGGCACTGGTCTTATTAATGACATATATTACTGACGTTTCCTTTCCACCAACAGCTCATACCCATTGGGGAAATGATACAGGTTTTTACCTAATTTGCTGCTAACCAATAAAAATACTAAATCCAAAAGAATCAAATCCACTTGGGCCAATTAATTCTCACATCTGGACAGAAAGCATCTGAGTAACGTGGACGAACCTGCTGTCAGCTTTTCAGAAAACTTTTCAGATTTGGAAAGGAATTGTGGTAATCATATAACCCATCCCAGTGCCCAAAACACTGCCACTGGCCAAAGTTAGAAAACTAGGTTTCATGCATCAACAAAATGGTCAAAACAACTGGGACTGACTGACATTTTATTTGACAATTTTTTTTCTGATTGGATGTTTTCAGCTGCCTGCACGAGTGTTATTTCTCCTCACTTCAGGCAGGTAAATATTTCCTTAGAACAGGGCCATGAAAAACAGGTCCTCTGTGAGTCGTTTTATCTCAGGCAATTTTTCATAATTGGACTGCATGGAACAGACTCTTCCTGTTATTGTTGTGATATCAGATAATAAAATAAATAATTTGCCACTTCTGTAAGCAGAAGGGAAACAAAACAGATTTACAGCACTGGGATTTGGAAATGTTTGTTACTTGCTTGTTTTCTATCTTGTGTCTTCTCCAGAGGTTAAACAAAAACATCACTAAATATCTGTTTGCAAAGAGGTACAGGGGAAACAACAGTATGTATGAAATTGAGACTTCAGAGGGGAATTTCAATCAGTATATTATCAGGATATTCTGACAAAGTTTAAAATCTCAAGGGATAAAAACAGTTACTTCAACTCATACAGCTGTTTGATGCTGATCTGTGATTGCTCTTGCCAGACAAAAAGAAAGGGGAAAAAATGGATTAATATTTTTAGAGGAAACTAAGGAATATGAAAGAGGGAAGGGAAAGAAGAGGAAGGTACAACAAGCACAGAAAAGCATAATAAGCACCAGTGGTGGGAAGCTAAAAGAAAATGCCTTAAAATAAGAAAAAAGGCACATATGTTTCTTACTGACAGTAATGATATCTGAGAGCGCATTACTGTGAAATCTCCATTTTGTGCGGTCCTTTCTAAAGTGGTGTATCTTATTCAAACACAGGTATGATTTAGGTTCAGAACGGGAGTAACTGATTCTCCTTTAGTATGCTCCTAAAGAGGACATAGAAATAAAAGTAAGTAAATAAGGATAGGCTTGAGCATACAGAGTCCCTCTCCTCTATCTGCAGAGCGTTAACAAGGCAGAGTCCCTCAAAGGAAATGGACAAAATGTTGAGAAAGAGGAAAGCAGAGCTGCCTATAGGGTAGATTAGTGTTGGGCATGGAAGTGCCAGGTACCCACGAATGGGACATCCCCCCAGGCAGAACCAAAAGCAGGGAGAATCCAGCTTCAGGCTTGGGAAGACCCAACTTCTCCCAGCTGTGAGGCTATTAGGAACACCCCAAGTGATGCAAGGCACACTGCAGCACCAGGGAAGGCTGCCTGTGGAAAATAACGGTGGCCATAAACAGCCTGAAAGCAAAGCTTTCCATCCCTGGAGGTATTTAAAAGATGGGTAGATGAGTTTCTGAGGGATGTGGTTTAGTAAGTGGATGGGTACAGCTAGACTTGATGATCTCAAACGTCTTTTCCAATCAGATGATTCTATGATGATTCCAAGCTGTGGCTTTAGTGAGGAAAGCAGTCTCCATGGCTGCCTTAACTGGAGATCTGAGGCCATCCATACCTTCACTGATTGCCCAGGAATACAGATGTTCACATCTAAGCACAGACCAAACCTTGATGCTTCAGGGAGCCCCCTGTCCTATGCAAGCTCTCTCTTCTCTCCTCTGGTATTTCCTGTGCTGCAAGGAGAGCACATGGCAGGGTACGAGCTCATCTTCTATTTTTTGTTACACCTTGAAAGAGATTGCTTCTCTCCACGTGCCATATAGAATGCACAGGGAAAATTTTATGCCTTGCCTGGACATCAGCAGTTGGGTTTTTAAGGTAAATAGTACAATAGCCCTCAGACTGTCACTTGTCTGCTCTGCAGCTCTCCCAACAGGCCACTCAAGATATATTAAAGTCAGTAACTCAGTGGATTTGCTTCGAACAAATTCAATTTAGAAGTTTCTCATTAGTTCAGAGACATGAAATGATGGACTGAAGGTTTCAAAACTGTTAAGTACAACTGAGAGAAAGATACTTTGCTTATGTTTAACTCTGACCTCATCTCCTGACTTCATGCTGCTTGAGTCCTATTTCTGAGTAGTATGTACAGCTATGGTATTAAATGCTAAAATCTTATGAAATGAAAAAATTTCTTCTTCTGTCAATTCCTTGAGCATCACGTAAACCTCAGAACAAATAAAAATACTGTATTGAATAGCTCCCAAATTAAATACACTGGAGGAAAAAAAAACCCAAGCAAGACATCTAACCCTGGAAATGTAATTTTAGGAAATCTTGGGGTTTAAAAAACCCCTAAATGTGCATGTTGCATTTTAAATACAAGGAAGAACTATCACCAATGAAATCATCAATCAAACATATCTGAAATGTTATAAACTCCAGGAGGAAACCCGGAAAGAAGGAAAATCAGGAAAAAGAAAAACAGAAACTGAAGCTGAATTTTTAAAAAATATGTCATCTTCAGACTTTTCATTGAGTCTGTATTCAAGAACTTTAAACATGAATTAAGAAAGGATATTGAGATCACAGCCTACGTGGTAGCTACACACAAAACAGAAGCATGTTTGACAAAATGTGGCATTCAGAGGCACTAAAATTATTCAGTTACCACCATCACTCACTGAGTAACATGACGTTCCATCACATGAGTCATCTCTGCAAGGAAATAGGCACAAAATGTCCTGTGAAGCACACTGAGAAGCCATAAATACAGGACCCAAAGAGACAGAGAGAGCTTCTGATGTGTGACAACAGCGTGACATTTGCTAATACCAACTGCGATAGTGCCTCTAGCTTAGTACATGGGACGGGCCACAGCGAGGAGGTGGAAGTGCTGCTGACACCTCCCTGGAAGAGACTCACACCAGGTGGGAAGGAGGAGAGATGGGAACATTTTCCTAGATGCTCTCTGGTGCTTTTTCAGCACCTCTTGGGTAAATGCACCCAGTAAACCCAATGGCTGCAGCAACCGGACCCTTACAGTGTAGCTCAGCTTATATAAAACAAGACAATTTCACAGTGCCGCTTTGCTTTTTCTGGTGCCCACCAACGTATGGCAGAGAGGGGCACTCAATATCTCATATAAGGGCATTTTAGATTCCCTTGCAAAGCTGTAACGGTCTGTGGAGAGTGTTGAGCAAAGGCATACCAAGCCCTCAGCAGCAAAGCAAAGGCTTTGGATAAAATTGCTGCTGAGTACATTGGCACCTGGAGACTGGGCAAGGCAGTTCACACCAACATCATAGATTCTTCATGGAGGTCTTCCCCAGTCTGGCTCTCCAGGTGAGCGTAGATCCTCAATCTGCTCAGGTGGGTCTAAGTCCGTGCTATCTTTTCCACTTAGTTTGGAGCTTCCAGCCCTCCAAGTGTGCCATCCACTGCACATGAAGACCTTCTAGATTCACTCAATGCCAAGATGGGAATACAGAACTTTTCCATCTGAAGTTCTTTCTTCAGGTCCTCCCCAGAAGCAGCATATCCAAAACTGCACAACATAGGCCCCAAACAAGAGACATTGTTTATTCTAAGACTGTCCTTACGTCTTCCTCAGAAAAATCCTCCACAAATTCAAAAGCTGTGATTTTATCTCTTTTTTCATAATAAGACTGGAAAAAAATTTTTATCTTCCACTTCAGAAGTCAGGATTGTGTTTTGCTTTCAAACAAAGCAGCTGAAAAGTCTTACAGTCAACCTCTTCACTTGAGGGAACAATTTTAACTTAACTTTAAGGGCTTTCCAATGAAAGTCCTTGATAAGTTAAAAGACGTGTTAATTAGTATTTCATTATGAACTTCCAGTGCTGATATTTCCTTTGTAAGCATTAAGAAACTTAGCCTGCCTCTTACCTTCTTTGTGGTCATTTAAAAAATTGGTCGGCTTCATGATGACACAAGAAAGAACAGCGTGCAATTTGATTATAAATCTTATCCAGAGACAACCCAGGCTGTGTGAAAGCAGCATTTGTACAAAAAAGCGTCCAGGCATAAGCTGTTTGTTTAGTTTGGCATCTTCACTTTAAACAGGTCTTGAACAAGGAATTTGTACAAGAGTCTAGAAAAGAGCAAAATTGGAGGAAAGGAACAAGTTTCGGCTGAGTGGCTCATTACAGTGGAAAATGATCACATCTGGTCCTGCAGGTAGAAGTTTATCTCCATCACCCCACAAGAAAACAAACAGTACAAGAGACATACTACCTGTGGTCATGATGGCTTTTGGTCTCCCAACATGAAAGGACCATATAAATTTACAAAAAAAAGTCAATAATGGGGTTTGTCTCATATTAACCTAAACGGGTGCTTTAAAGCCCAAAGGCACTGATAGAAGAGCCTTGTCAGAGGAGAGGAACAGCCAGCCTATCCGCAGAAATCACTTGAAGAAGCACAGACAGGTAGACTGCATCCAGTTCCCTCATGTCCTTGGCAGGTTCCCTCGAAAGTCAGATGGGGCTCAGCAGGGGCATGCATTTGAATCCTCCTTCCTGTGATCTCCCAACAGCTGAGAGCAGGGGAAAGCTACAGGTTTCCTAATCATAAAGGACACATGTCTGGAACAGATTACTTGTGGGTGACAACAGTAACATCAGGAGCTAAGCTCTTTTTTTGAGTCATTCATCAGCTCAGATGTGAGTTTTGAGCCATTTGAAGGTTTTCCACAAAAGCTACCACAGAGTCTGTGCTTTTTATGAATTCTCCAACTATACTGTTTTCATTTATTAAAAGTTTCTGACTAATTTGACAAACCGGAGGAAAGTTCTAGATATAAATGAACATTAATTAATCTTCTTGCATTCTACTAAACCTCTAGGTCAAAGTAGTACATATTGTAATACATAAAAGGAGAATGATTCTCGCTCCTTTAAGATACCCACTGAGTCTCTGCTTCTGTCTTTCCCTGAACTCAAACGCAGGCCAATTTCTTGGTCTCTGAGCACCAGAGACTTCTAAACCTGTTGTGGCTGTAGATCTGCAGCTTCCCCAGGCAGCTATTGCCTATTATGTAAGCATTCCTATCTGGTGTCAATAAGATGGCATATCTGATTCAGGACCCATGGAAGACCTATGTCCACCCAGAGAGGCAGCTGGAGGTCAGGCAGGATATCCCAGGGCATCTCAGTTGCCAGTATGTTCAGGTGACTGAATATAACCACAGGTGTCCAAATACAGAGCCAATCTCTCAGATGGTGTGAAAGGGTGTTAGAAGCTGGTGCCGTGGTGGGGCTAAGCAATCCCATCAGGACCGGTCTTCCACATGTCCTCTTTCACTTGTCAGACTCTGTGGAGCTCTGTTGAGTTCAGTATTCAGATTTGTCAAGCAAGGCTCTGTGAACCCAGTGTGAGTTTGAATCTTACAAGATAATCTTAAAAAAAAAAAAAGATCAGAATAACTAAAGTCTTATAAAAAACAAGATGCATTAGCTACTTCATTCTTCAGTTACCTTCATGTCCCAGATCAGGCAGGGATTAAAGACTATAAAACACACACAACCCTGAAATCACCATGCCAAGGACAGAATGACTGGGCTGCTTCCCTTATCTTGAGGCTTGAGACTGTTTCACTGTCATCTTATACAGTTCTACCAAACACTGTTTTGCTAGGGAAGAGCCAAGGTGCCTTCAGACCTCAATGGGAATGATCTAAACTGCATTTCAAAATGGTTCACAAGACCATGCTAAAAGCTTTGCTGATGGCATGAGACGAGGCCAACACTCCTGTACAGAAATACGTAACTGAAGTGAAATTTGCACATAGTTATTTAGCCCAGTATGAGAGAAAGCCTATTCTTGACCATCAAAATCGGACAATCAGCAGAAATCAGTGAGAATTGTGCTCAGGTACCACAGTGTGTGGAAGAAAAAATCATAGGCACAGTAGAAATTTGCAATGTACTTACCACAAGGAAGCTGAGAATACAACTCTAATCATAGAATCATAGAATGATTTGGGTTGGAAAGGACTTAAAGATCATCCATCTCCAACCCTTGCCATGGACAGGGACACCTTCCACTGGATTAGGTTGCTCAAACTTCGTCCTACCTGGCCTTGAACACCTCCAGGGATGGGGCATCAACAACTTCTCTGGGCAACCTGTGTCAGTGCCTCATCTCCCTCACAGGAAAATATTTCTTCCTAATGTCTACCCTCTATCAGCTTAATGCTACTCACCACTCTTTTTCATAAAAGTGCACCAGTATTGCTTTTCACAAATCTGTTATGCAAAGAGTACTAAAGAGATTTTTGAGTCATGTGAAGAAAGTCTAGCTCCTCTGGGACCACCAGCAACTTAGATATTCTGCATAACTTTTAACAGTAATGTATAACTAATGAGGGAGAGGAATACCAGGTGTACCTCCAATAATTTCAATAAATTACAACATAAACTCCAGGCTTCAACTCAACACACAATATTTTTTTAGTGAACTAGATGCAGAAAATAAACAAGACCTTTCTATAGCTTTTAGGAAGAGGAAGTATCCATGTTCTGTTTTTCCAAAGCTATCTACTACCAGACAAAAGGCAGGGAGTAGAAATGAGACATTCCAGTCTAAGAAAACAGCAGCAAACTGAAAAGGGAGTTCAGAATGAAAGCACATGCACAACCTTCTTTTCCAACAACTCATGCTCTAGGTATAATATTCTGGCCCTGAAACTAAAGCTAAGGAGATTTTATTACAAATGCAGCTGCATTTATAATTAGACAGTGAAAAGTAGTAGGAAAAAATAGCATAGGAACAATTTGGTATGGAGACTGCATGACCTAATAGCTGCTTTTCATCTCCAATATCAATGATTTTGTGCTCTAATTTTCCTCATCAACTGACTGGGGACTGTTTTTCAAGTCATTAGGAAACTATGAACATACCAATTTTATTTTAGAATCAGAGAAATGGCACAGAGAACAAAAAAGATGGAGCTTTTACCCTCAACAGATTGTGCATTGTTTGAATGGTTTGGTTTAGAGGGGACCTGAAGGATGATCTGGTTGTTTAAACTTGACTAATGCAGTGGTCATGACTGTTTTGCTACTGCTAGACAGAAGAGAGGAATCAGACCCCATATGACATTTCCAGACAGCAAGTCACAGACTTGTAGAAGTGGCAGTTCTTTGTGTTTCCATAGCAACCCAAGCTGCAGTTGTCAGTAATTAAAATTAACTCCGTAGTTTTCTTAGAATGCCAGAGAGTTGCCTTCTCAGATGATGGAAAGAAAGCAGACGCCACAAAATATGCAAAAATTATATATTTCTGCATGCAGCTCAGTCATTCCTACAGCAGTGTTCAGCTACATTGTGTCCCAGCCCTTGCCACTCGCGGTGCTGTCTCAGCATCAGTTTGACCAGCAGTGGGAAATGGTATCTATAAGATATCTATAACAGCCTTTCTCCAGATCATACTCACCCAAAGCCCATCAGCCATTGACGTCGGGCCTGGTGAGGAAGTTCATTCTGTGAGGCATAAAAGCTGGACAGATAAACCAATTGAGATGGTCTTGCTGGGGTCTGACATAGCTTTAGGGTGGCTCCTTTTTATTTTCAGCAAGCTGGGACTCTTGTGATGCACTCCCTGAAGCAATTGTCTCTGCCACAGATCACACAGCATGGGGTGCAGCCTGCAGCAAGTGGTGCTGGTGTAGGGGAGGGGAAAATTAGAGCCCTCCAGCCTTCTCAGCAATCTGCTCCTACAAAATGCTCCCTGGCAAAGTGCTTGTCATACAGAACGTATCTACATCCTCAATAAAGAGGATAGGGGAGAAAGTCTAGCACTGAGCACCTGACCAACTAGCACTGTTCAGCCAGACCATTTCTGGCTCTTTCCTGGACCAGCTATCTGCAAAATACAGTTTGGGCACACGTGCCGAGATGGTTCAATGACAGGACTTTTCTCTAATGTGACCATTAGACTGATTGAACTGGACTGCACAGCGTTTGGCTCCCTCCACCACACAAGTTCTCCAGCCCTACCCCAGCTGGCTTTGCAACCTCACATGTCCTCATGCTAAATGTCAGCAAAACACACCATCAGGATCATGTGAAAAAAACACTGCTGTTGGGGGATGCAGCACTTTACTCATTTTCCTTCAGACTACTAGAACTGGAAAAACACAGTAAAAATAATAAAAACATTTTTATGGCCAACATTGCCATCATGGGGCTCAGTGGAGAGCCAAGGCCAAGCACTGTTTAGAGAAGCTTCAGCCAGCCTGCTCCAAAGGGAGCAGAATCGACACAAACCATTCTATGCTCCTTGGCCTCCCACCTGAAGGTCAGTCCTGGGGTCTCCTTTATTTAATAGCAGAGATGTATCCACCGAGAGTACCCAAAACCAGTTCTGCCTCCAAAAATCCCTTAACTTAATAGAAAAGTAAATTATTTTGCTTCTCAGAGACAGATTATATTTTCCAACTGGCTAAGCATAAATTGAAATTCATCTCTTAGGACCATAGCCTACGAAGAGCTACCGTGTCCAGCAAAACAGATTCTCATTAGTTGCTCTTAAAGTTGTTAGAAAAGCCAAAATAGAGTATTATATTAATAAAAGACATTTTCCTAGCATCTACCTTGGAAAGATAGTTGTTAACAGCAGAAGAAGAACTTGCATTTCATTGTATAAATTAGGAAATTGTGACACTGCTTATTTATATCTTTAGAATGAAAGGGAATACAAAATACATACATACACTTGTGTATCAAAAATTCACTAACAGCATCAAAACTACATGCAGAAAGGTATATACTGTGGCTTGGTAGTAAAATTCATAATAATGATTAGCATGATGCCTCCTACCAAAAATATCAGTGACAAAACCATATCTTCTGTGATGAAGTCTGAGGGGATTTCTGTATGGAAACCGTTGACTTAACAAAAAAAGGCTCAACAGGAAATGTCTGGGTTTAAAATCTTCTTTAAACACAGTTTCAGAAAAAAAAATTGTTTTCATAAGTTTGGAAATCAGCTTTCATTTCTATTTGTTCATTTCCTCTTACTTAGACAACAAATTCCTAGGAAGTTTTGTTCTTCCTAATTTTTACTCCAGAAAGCCTCAAAATACTCATTCAAGAATTATTCACAGAACAATCCAGAAGTTCCCTAGCGCTGTGATTCAGTAACCCATCCTGCAGGCTGATTTGCTCAGTTGCACTGATTTGCTCAGTTGCACTATTATTGCTCACCACTTCCAGCTCTGGTTTCATGCTGAAACAAAACTCTGGTGCAGGCATAAACCACATTTTCCAGGAATATCTGTAGAAGCAGCAGTAAGTGATGATGAGCATGCAGGACATGAGGCCACACCTCGAGTACTGTGTGCAGTTCTGGGCCCCTCAGTATAAGAAAGACTTTGAGGTGTTGGAGCGTGTCCAGTGAAGGGCGACGAGGCTGGTGAAGGGGCTGGAAAACAAGTCCTATGAGGAGCGGCTGAGGGAACTGGGGTTGTTTAGTTTGGAGAAGACTGAGGGGAGACCTCATTGCTGTCTACAGGAGGCTGTGGGAGAGCAAGTGTTGATCTCTTCTCCCAAGTGACAGGTGAAAGGACAAGGGGAAATGGCCGTAAGTTGTGCCAGGGGAGGTTCAGACTGGATATTAGGAAGAATTTCTTTACTGAAAGGGTCGTCAGGCACTGGCAGAGGCTGCCCAGGGAGGTGGTTGAGTCACCATCCCTGGAGGTATTTAAAAAAAGGATAGATGAGTTTTTAAGGGACATGGTTTAGCAGATGATCGGTGCAGTTGGACTCGATGATCTCAGAGGTCTTTTCCAACCAGAGGATTCTATGATTCTGTGATACTATGACATTTGAACAAGAAGGCTCCTGAACCTTTGGAAGCAAAGTTGTGGTTAGAAGTCTCTGTGGTAATTTCTCGCAGCTCATTATACAATGCTATCAATCATCAAAATCCTGCAAGGAGTCAGGATATTTTTCTAAACAAGGTTATATTACTCGGGCATTGTGTTGGGGTTGTATTGCTGTGCTGGTGTGCCTGACTGCTTCCTTTCCCTCCTGTTTGAAACTTGATAAGATCACGGTGGGAAATGGAGCATGAGATGGATAAACAATGGTGTTACTCAGTGAGAAATGTACACAGGAATAGAGGAAATCCTATATTTCCTTACAAAGATAACTTTTCAAATAAGACTTTAAGCAGGGTCACAAAGGGAGCCTGACGTGAGACAGACACGAGCCCCTAAGGTTGTGTTTGTTGTAAAGAGGCATTTAAGCCTCTATTTAAAAGGTGTCTAACAAGTGCCAGAGCAGAAATCCAAACCCAGACCTCAGGTGCAAAGAACTTAATGACCATGAGCATTAAACTATGACTGCAACGTGCTCATCCAGGCTGCCCAGGAACCTCACTGGCTGCTTCATCACAGTATTGTGTTCAGGAAGTCTCCCCCCAGAGTGCTAAACTTGCTTCACATGCGCGAGAGGGACCTCTGCATCCTCCAGCAGTGTGACACTGCTGGTTGTTCTCCTCAAGCAACACATGGTGTGTGACTGCACCAGGGGATTTGTGGCAAGGACAAGGCGGGCTGCGTATCCAGAAATCTGTACAAATGTGGCACCACCTCAAAACCCACCACATGAGCAAGATTTCCACATGGGGAAAAATAGATGCAGCACACCCACCTCAGTCGATCTGTCCAAGGGACCATCAGGACAGCTCACAGTTTTAAAAATAAGAACATGCTCGAGTGTTTTGTTAGAAATTCAATGCCACTCACCATGTGAGCAGCAGCACAGCTTTCTGAAAGCAAGCTGTCTGGAAAGAGGCCTGGTGCTCTCTCTTTGTGTAGAATTTAAACTGTTTTTAAGGGCCATGCTCCAGCAATTTTTCACACGTATCACATCAATCCTACGATGTCACTGGTTGTTTACTTGTTATTATCATGATCATTCACTCTTCATAAGAGGGGCAGACTCGAAGCTGCTGAAAGACAAAGCCACAACAAGGGGTGAAAGGCGTATCTGACACAGTCTGCCCTTGAGGAATTTCCCCATTCCAGAACGATCCCAGGAGCACAGTGGTGCTGGTGGTGGAGGGACACCAGGAACTGTGCATGGGTAGGGTTCAGCTGGCATCGCAAATTCTCTTTATAGTCAATGAAGAGAAACTCATCTCATTACATGCACATATTGAAGAGCTTTTGAGTAAGTCAGTCTGTAAATCAGGACCATCATAGACAGAGAAATCCAGGTCTTTTCAAAATTCAACTGCTGTGCACACGTCTCATGCAGTGGGACATAAGGATACATGAATTGAGCACCTTAAGTTAGGTGATACCAAGCTTATCTCAAGCAACTTTGGGCTTAATATTATAGATTTCAATAAAACAGAGTCAGATTCAAATACCTTCATACAGGTACCCACGTGTCCAACACACTTTTCTGTGTCCTTAGGTAGAGTTACAAGTTGCAGAATCAGGTATTACCATGCCAATTTCTTCTGACAAGACAAAATTCAAGCCTGAAAAATCCTGCCCAGTGACTGGAAAGCAGCCATCTCTGCATAGTGTCATGGAGGCAAGAAGGAGAGGGGAAGACCAACTCTCAACACCACCCCTCAGAGAGCCCAGTGCTGCAAATATCTTCTCCAGCCAACCTGCCCAGCAGGATGCACTCAGCAGCAGGGAGCATGAGCAGTGCTGATGGAGGCAGCCAAGCATGCCCAAACTCTGGCAATGCAACTGTGCTGTCTGCTAGTAGTGGAAAGAGAGTTAAGAACAAGAAAAAAATAAAGAGACAGCCCCAAAACCTCACCAACTGCTCTGAAGGAGTTAAACCTGTTCTTTGTGTCTTTCTGACCTGTCGACAGAGATAAAATTGCTTCCTTTCCTTCTGCATTTGCTATATATAGCTACACAGTGGAATTCCAATGCACAGCCACAGCTTCACTAGGGCTTTATGCGTTTTATCATGGTTGACTGCATTTTTTCGAGCTCTTCCTTTTATCTTCATTAAACTTGGATAAAAAAGGGTCTATTAAAAAATGCAAAGGACTCATTTTTCAAAATCAACCCTAGCCTTCAATTTTTCAAGGGTAAAACACTACTGCTTTCATTTGGTTTAATCCCAACTGCAAAAGAAAGGAAAAAGACCTGTTGCAAAGTAACCAAGAACATAAATGCCTCAGGACCAAGCAGCACATCCCACCAGAAGTGGTTGCCCAGTTAGCCAAGCTGGGCTCTCTGTGGTTAGCAGACATCTTCTCAACAGCGCCATTCAGAACAAGAGCCAAACTCCTGCTCTCCAGTGCACCTTCTGCAGAACCCTTTCTTTCCGTGACTGATATTAGGTTCCTGAGGTTAAAGACTTCAGCCAGCTGTATAAATATCCCCTCATGTGCACTAAACTTTTTCCCAGCTGTGAACAACTTTTAAAAGAGCATTTGGCCAGATTTTCAGGAATTGAGGTCAGAGCAATCAGATAGCTTCCAACCAGACAAGATGGAAATTTCAGGTTAAGTTTGGTTTCATAACTAAACATCAATTTCAAGGTGGTCTTTAGCTCTCAGGCTACTAAGTCACTTAGGCTATTTTAAAAAGATTACCAAATAATAAAAACTCCATATTTTACAGAACTCAGTGCACAGAGTTGGACATAGACTATTGCAAATTGTCAGGGCTCTCCTCATGTCATTGAGGCAGGCAATGACATTTGACTTCGTCTGGCAGTCAGGAGGTGCACAAGAGCCCAGGCTTTCCTGAGGCTTTGAGACACTTTTATAGGTGCCTGAAACAACAGCTTGAGTTTCCGGGGAAGATGTCCAAGGAGCACAGATGAACAGACAGCAAAGGAGACTCTGCCAGAAAACTGCAATGTCTATAAAGTTGAAAAGACCATTGTCAATAAGTTTGGGAGATGCACTTCAAATTACTGCTTTAAAAAAAACACTTTTCACTAGGCTTAATAATCACTGTTGCTGTAAACAACAATATGACAAGAGTGTAATTGTAAGATGTCAAACTAGTCAACACAATGTTTTTAAACTCACAGTAACAGCCATCAGAACATCTGCTTTGTCTAACATTTTACTTCAAGCAGAGAAGAGCATAGCAGAATTCCTGTCTTGGCATATCACATAGCACGGCAAAAGTCTTCAACAGCTTTTAAGCATTTTTTTTCTGTGAAGCGTTCAAAGCAAAAGGATCAAAGAGCAGAAAATATATGACACCTGCTCATTTCCTATAGCTGATGGAAAGTGGGGGTTGCTTTGTGTTGTCATTGGCTTCTGCTTGTTTCCTGCTACAGCCCAGAAAAACAGGGGGTTTATGACTGTTTAGAGGACGAATCAGTTCAGATGCTTCAGATTTAAAATCAGATCTGCAGCTGAACCTCCCTGAATTAAAGTGAATATCCCTCATTACTGGAAATATCAGTCAATGCTCTCAATACCGTCTGTCTCTTTTTCTAAGCCCTCTGCATATACTCTAATTCTCACGGCAGAATTATAGAGATAACATCTTTTGTTAAGCTGACTTTTTAAGGCAGAGAAATAGAGGAAGGAAAGCAAAATATCTTCTCCCATGCCCACAGGGATGGCTGGGCCCAGACTCATCTCACCTGCATGAGGGGACTAGTAACCTTACCTAATGAGTGGAGGGAAACCGAGACCTCCACAGCATGATTCAGCTCTCCCAAGACATGGACCACTTTGAGAAGTGCCCATCTCTTTCCATCACCATACACACAGCCAGAAGTGGAAGATGTATTTTACCAAGGACCTCTGTTAAGTGCTTGAAACTAGGATCACTGAAGAATTGTGGGAGAGCTGAACACAGCCTGAAGTGCCTTTTTAAATGCCACATTATTTAGTTGGACTGTTCACTTTGCTTTCTGTGACCATTACATTGGAAGCCAGAATTAAAATATTCTATTCCAAATGCCAGAGGTTTGTTATCTGGAGGTTTCCATTTTTCTCGCAGAAATATTGTCTATCCTGCAGACTTTGATGAGCCCAAATGGGTATGCTTGCTACAGATCATGCCTTCTGGTCACCTCACCAACCTGTTCTTTGTGAATACAAAATTGCCCTTGCTAGTGGTAATGAGTGCAGAAACTTCTCTTCTTCTTGTGGCATCTGGGAATACTTCCCTTTAGCTTCCTTATGAAAGCTGAAATACATTGGTGTAATATTTGTAATATTTTGTTAGACACCATCTAATGAAGTGCACTATCAAACAATCTTTTAAATCAAATCCAGTGGCAGACTTCTACTGAGCACCAAGCTCATGGACTCCCACTGTGGGCTACACACTGGAAATACATTTCCAAAACTAGGAGGAAAGAGGAAGAAGAAAAGAGGTTTTCTTATACATAAGCAATAGAAGTTAAAATTTTTCTCCCTGACTGGAGGAAAATTAGGGCTCAGATCTTCCAGCTGCCACTAATTCACTTGTAACAAAGCATGATCAATTATTGCTATAAACAAAGCACATTCCAAAACAATTGTAGCTGAGGCAGTAAAACAGCCCTTTAGAACAGACACATTGGACAGGCTCCAGTCAGTCTCATTTAGGTGAATAATTTAGGCGAAGATCCACTGCAATTTTAGGCAAGTAGCCCAGGAGAAGAGGAGGAAGAAGACAGTTCAGGCAGCCTGTTACAAACCTCTGGCATCTTCTTCCAGAACAGTGGAGAAGGGCGAGTGCTGCTGAAGATGGGGGAGGATGCAGGCAGCCCTGCACTGGTGCCTCTCTCAGCTGCACAGGAAATGAGTACTTGCTCCTGCCACACCATAGACCTGCGGGTCAAGAGACCACCCAGGAGACACCACAGTCAGGAGGGTGGACAGCACACAGCATCAACAGGACTTAACTCTGTGTTACCGCCTCTAGGCCAGAGATGGGCAGCTGGGGAGCTGGGTTCACCTTCCTCTGCAGAGCCCATGCAGAGGAGGTCTCTAAGAGTGGTTGACTAACCCCGTACGCTACACATGGCCAGAGTGTGTCCCACCATCAGATTCTCACTGTGGTTCCCGAGTGTTTCAGCTTGGGGCAGCTACCACTTCGTCAGACAGCCACTGGGCATGGCCTGGGGCTGGAGTGCAGCCACAGTGTTCAGGGCAGTAAGCGAATATAGCTGTACAGAGGAAAGCTATGCTGTGCCGGTTGTCCTCAACACAAAAGTATGGCCCTGGCCCATTTATTCATTTGTTCAGACATAGCCACAACTAAAGCAGGGTCTAAGAAGCTCAGCTCCCTTCCTCCTAGATGGGTTCTTAACCCCAAGGCTCAAGTGAAGTGTCTTCTAATCTGCTCACCACCTAAACTGGTGTCACTTCTCTGTATCGCTACAAAGTGGCTCAGGAGCAGTGGCAAGCACAATTACCCAGGACACTCCATGGCCGAGCAATAGGACAGATATAGACTACCGACCTATGTTCAATGTGATATGTAGTAACTGCACCACATGTGAAGTCCATGGAGGAATGCCTCAAGCGCTAGACTATAACATCAAGACTGGGAGCTATCACTGCCCCAAATCCAACTACAGACCAACTACACAACCTTATCTATTTCAGTTTCTCTGGGGTCAGTTCAGGTGGCTCTTTGCCCAACCCTGGACCACATAAACCTTTGAAGTGACTTGCTCCCGAGAATGGGCACACTTACACGCACTTGAGCAAGTAATGTTAGCCACCTGAGGAGCTTCTAGGCTAAGGACAGAGATGTGTCCAGGAAATCCTGGAAAGCAGATGGACAGGTTTGTCTGAGGCTTGGATGGGGTTCAGAGTGGATGGAACCCTGAGAAGATTACAGGAGGATCTCTTCCTTGGATGGTACTCAAAGTACAAGTAAAGTTAGATACTACTATTAAATGCAGAGCAGCCATCTAAGCCTCTGATACTGACCAGCAATAGGTGGCAATAAGGAGTTGTAAGAAATGTGGGAAGCACATTATATACTTCCACCATTCCAGCTCCTCTAGAAAGAAATAAGCAGTTTGGAGACTTCTTGGCTTGGGTGACAACCCTAATTTTTGTGCTTGATTGATTGACTCAACTGACTTCATCTTCCAAACTCTTTTTGCTTATTACCACTACATTATTTTATCACAACTTCTATGATTTGACCATCTGTATATACAAAAAGTTTTTCCTTTTTCTTGCTTGAAATCTTCTGCTAATAGCACCTTTTACTCTTACAATACCTGTATTATAAAAAATAATGAATACTTATCCTTTATTTGCCTCCTCCAATTATCTTTCATCATGTCTCAGTCATCTCTTCTTGTTATTGAAAGTCTGGTCTATTAAATATGTTCTGCTACAAAAGCTGTTTCGTATTTCTGGTTAACATCTTTCTCTGCAACTTTTCATGTTCTACTGTATCTTTGTCCAAAATGGAGTGACCAGGATGCACACAGCATCCCACAGATTTATAATGCAGAATGATGGTTTTGGCTGTTGTCTTCTCCTTTCTCATTATATAAAATATAAAGCCCAGCATATTAAAGAATGTCTGAATACAGCAGAGTTCTCAAATGAGTTCAAAACAGAGTTGTAACTGGAGGCCACTGTATGTGGGTACATTTTTCCACAAGCATAATTTAGAGACCAGTTTTGAAAGCTTGACTCAAAACTATTGGTGTGACAAATCAAACACATCTTTGAGAAGGATTTTTGAGAAGGATCTTTTATCAGGAATTCTTGCACATAATTTACCGAAAAGGAGCCATATCACTTTTGAGGAAATTAGTTTGCTCAATGTCAAGATTTACTCCATAATAATAAATGCTTTCTTGTGTCACGGATGTCTTTCCTGGATGTGTTCCACCTTGTAGTTGCTGACTTCAAAGGCAAAAGTTGGCTGTTCAGCTGGGTACTCCTGTGGGGCCAGGACATATGGCACTCATCTGTGTGGTAGGTTAGTACTCAGTCCCTGCCTCTCCAGTGTACCTGCAAATCCAAGCTAATTGGTAAACTTTGCTTGGACTCCTGAGCTCTGTGGAGAGGAGAGGTTGCAGGGCTCGAATCTGGACAGCCAGGAGCTGGGGCCACAGAAGTGAAACCAACCCACCATGATTTTTTTCCTTTTTCAACTCACTGCAGACACTGTGTAACCCAATCATGTGGATCCTTCACACACAGTCAAAGCATGAGCAAAAATCATGTGGGACATGGGGCTCTCTAAGTTCAAACCTGGCAGTAGACCCCTGCTTCCTCTGCCGGTATGACCACAGCAAGTGGAAACTTCTTGGGCTTCACACAAAGCTTGTTCAATTTAACAGAAATTCTCTTCTGCATTTGAACAGCTGCTTGTGACTGACTGCAAAACTGATAACTGAAGCCCAAACGATCACACGTGTGGAGACCTGCTGCAGAAGGTGGGTCGAATCCTTATCAACCAGGTTCTATTACCCCCAGCACAAACAGAAACCGTTGTGGCTCTCTGAACTAGTGAGGTTCAGTTTGCAGGGCAGGCAGGTGGAGGGAGGGAAAGGAGGAATCCCTGTCGTTATCAATAAGTACACATGATCAAAGACCTTCTGAAACCCCTTAAGCACTGAGTATCACAGCAGTCTTTTTTGGTGGTAGGCTTCCTTTGGAAACACAATTTATTTCTCTCATAGTTAAGTGTTGCAAAAATGCTGATTACATTGACCTAAATTTGTTTGTTCCTTGGTTTTGTGTACTATCCACCAGCCAGCTGAAGACACAGGTGCAGACTGATCTTTTAGGTCATACTTTTCACCTCAGCCCACTCCCAAATAGCAGCAGTATTGCAGGTCCTGCTATAGCAGGTCAAAGTTTTGAGATGTTGCTTTTTTCGCTATTCAGGCTAGTCATAAAAAAAAAAAATCTGCTTAGAGAACTGGAAGCGCCTTATTTTTTGAAGTCAAATTCATCCAGGACCCACATCCTGGCTGTCGATGTCCTTTTGGGGAAAAAAATAAGATAAATCAACAGAACCTTTTTGTTCAGATACCATTTACTAAAATGCAGCATTCACATTGTCTGCAAATAGGAGTCAGCTGAAACTTGTTGGAAGATTAAGTTTCAGTTACAGATGACATTTCCAAAACACCATATGATAGAAAAGCCATTCATATCCCCAAACCCAGACAGTCATCTCATCTCCTGTTTCTAAGCATCATCTGTTCAAAGGGTCATCACTAGCAAAAGCCACTGAAGAGATACAGCCACTGACATTTCTGTGCTCTGACAATCATGGGACTCATCAACCACAGAGTCAAATAAGGAGAGTAAACACACAACACTCACCAGTTTGCAGCATGCTCTTCTGTTAAGCACACTTTGGAGCTAGTGTTATTTCAAAGGAGATATTTGTATTGTACAGGCAAGAGAGCTATATTTATGTTCTCCTTTATTTACTGTGGAGTAAATGGGGAGAGGAGACATAAATTGTTCACTAATAGATACTTGTAGTTTGAGGAACGAAGGTTTACATGGTTCTTTGGTCGGGTTTTTTTCATCTCTCGCAGAACTCCCATGAGTCTCAGGCAAGATGTGTAGGCCAAGTTTGACAGAGGACTGCAGGAAGGCTTAGATAGGTATGGGTGGCTCTGGTTCTTGCCCTGGGCTTCCCAAGCTCTTGCGAGTAAGATCCACCTGCAACCTAGATGGGTATAGAGAGCATCCTCTTAGGGTAACTTCTTAGAGGTCACTGTTTTTGAGGGTGCTTTCCAGTGCAATACCTGCAAGTCTCAGCTACTCAACAATGACTATGAAAAGGAAATTGGGCTGTGCATCTAAAATAGAGCAATCAGTCTGGTAAAGTGGGAGGCCAAAAAGACTGCAGCTATTCAGTGATCTTGGGTGGGCTGTCTGAGCATCACCATTTCTGTTGTCTACCTGGACAGGTTTCACAGCTTGTGCCTGCCCTGACACCACATGTAGCTGAGCAGGTTTGGTGAATGCATATTTGGATACATCCATACTGATTGAAGTATAGATGAGCCCTGAAATTGTGCACTTGTGGCTGGGAAGATCTATTGATTATAGCAAATATAACCAGTAGCCTATTTCACAAGAGGGTCTTGGCCTGGCACTGGCAATTCCAGGTGCTACCAAAATATTCATTTGAAATAACTCTAGTTATAAGAACATGGTATCTCTGAAGGCATATTCTGAGTGTTTATTGTATGTCTGCAAGTTCTTTCGAAGGAATTCAGTCCTTCCTCCATGTGACTGCAGTCATGAGTCACAAAAAAAGTTATTTAAAACTGCCAATAATGGAGCAGATTTGTGCCATCCAGTGTATAACTGAAAATAAAGGAAAAAAAAAATAAAGCTACAGGAGGAAGACTTGATGCCAGAAATTTTCTTGTAATATGCCTTCAGCTGGACTAAGCAGCATCTAATTCCACTGATTTAGATGGCTTTGAGGGACAAGCTCTAGTGTTAGGTAAAGAGCTGTTCTTAATCTGACTTACTGAAGATTCACAGCACACATCTGTCCTACAGCTGCAACAAAATGTTTATCTTTATGACTGGAGAATTACAAGATCAATTTAAAAAAATGCATACATCTGTAACGCTCATCTCCCCTTTTGTTTGAAAAATGGTAAATATTCTAAAACTCCAAAGCACTATTCATGGTTTTAGCTAAACCATCTCTTGACAAACAGAACTTTTAAAAAATTACCCTGATATGGGAACAGGAGTTGAACTCCCTCATTTGGGGAAGAAATCTTGTTTAGGGAGAGGTCTTCTCAGAGAGCTGTCTCTGTCATTTAATACTATTCTGTACTATTTATGCTACTCAGACCATCACTAAAACAGTGCATCCAACACAGCTACTTAAAAATCTAATCTTACCAATATTTGACAATGCTTGACATTATGGAGATGCATTTCCCAGCTATATGAAGTCCCTCGAGTCATCCTAAAATGTATGCACTGCATTAATCGTTACACTAATGAGTACTTCCATTTTTTTTCTCTGATACGCATCCCTGATAGCATTTAGCATTATTCAGATTACTTTGTACATAAAAGTTAAGTGGTGATAATATACTGAGCTGAGCTATTACCACCAGCTCCTTTCTCAAAGAGAGGGACTGATCTTACAACTGCAGTCAACAACTCTCCCTTTGACACCACCTTTCTGATCATGGTAAAGTGTCTTTCATCCCAGGATGCTTTTCAAATAAGACTCCTGGCCCAAACGTTGTCAGAGTCATTGGGCAGCTTTGTATGCTGTGACTGGCAGCACCCAGGAGCCCTGCTACATTCACATCCCACGTGAGAATGAAATACAGACAGGCTATCACTCACTTTCTCATAATCAGGCTTCAATGGGAGAAAAATCAGATTGCGCAGACGTGTTTCAGCCAACCTATTGTTAGAAATGATCAAGAGATCAGGACCTCAGGGCTTGCCATGCTCTGCACTGGTTTATATTCTGCACACAGTTGTTGCTTTCCACAAGTTTTGGATGCAGCGCTGCATGCCATGACCAGTACTAAGATGCATCCACAGGGCTTCAGTGCCCACTCCAGAGGGAGAAGAAAGATGGTGGGGTAGATAATGGAGATGAGCAGAAAGACCACGAGGATATTTAATGCCTATGTATGACACGTAACAGTCAAAAGACAAAATCGGCTCTGATCTGCCTTTTATTCTCATGGGTCTTGAAAATCTGAAGTGGTTCTGCTGGGAATCTGGGAAGATCTGATGGGCTTCAGTTGGATCAGACATGAGGCTTAAGGCTACTGAACTACCCTGTTTAGCTGTTCTGCTTTTTCTTCTGGAAAAACCTCTGCAGCGCTTCCTTTAAAATACATTTAAGAACAAAATTCTTAAATGAACATAAACAAAAAATACCTCATTATTGGCAAGGAAGGTGATTTACTGGAATTTCTAAGATGGGTGGTAGCTTGGACAATTTCCTCTGATAATTTGAGTGCGAATACACAGAAGACACTTGTTTTTCTCTATAACAAATCATTAGCAAGTATTTGAAAAAAAAATGGTAGAGCCATTTCCTATCTTAGGCTGACCCTTTTTCTGATACCAAATGCATAGCCCAGCGCTTTCCACGGATACAATAATTCCTTTCATTGTAGAGCCATATGCAGTCATTGTGATCTAATTAAGAAAGGACCTCACTGAAAAACACAGTGCAGCTATTGCCAAGGGAGGAGAGAAGTGTGACCTCAAACAAGGTGCTCAGCTCTTCTCCAATTAGGACCCCATTGAGTGTATTTACAATACATAGCAAAAGAAATAAGTTTCAAATACAATCCATGGCTAAATGATTAATATTGAAAAAGCTACACCTGGACACTGCATGCATATGATAGAAAAAGCAGAAATCCATTTTAATAGCTGAATGTCAAACACTACATCTATTCTTACCGTCAAATTTTTAACTATTTTTTAAAAACATTTACCCCTTCTCTGCCAACAAAAGATCCTTTTTAGCACAGTCCTCACGAATATCCTACAACAACGTACATATCTTTTTGACCCATGACAAAAACACTTCCCAAACTTCTCAAAATGAAGTCATCATTAGTTTATATAGCACCTTAATTTATACATGTCTGCACTCTTCTAACCAGTGTCTCACACTCTTTTTTCTCCATTCTGCCTTAAATCCAGCTGGAGGAATTCAATGCATTACCAGGAAAATAAATCTACATGATTTCACTGCACCCTTCCATTAAAGCCTGCAGCCCTTTCTCCAGAGACATCAGCAATCATACCAAACAAGTGATATCAGCTGAAAATCCCTTATCAGCATGCTCAGATTTGCTAGTCCAGCCTCCAAACTGCAGCAAACACAGTAACAGATTAAATGTCAGGAAGAAGTTCATCCTTACTCTTTCCACTCCTCAGATGAAAAAAACAGGCATCGCAGGCTTATAAATTTGTCCTTAGCCATAGTTAAAGGCAAACCGTATGAGTTCCTGCCCAGCACAGCCAGCCTGCCTGAACAGTAAATGGGCAGAAGAAGCTGTTGATAGCACACAGCTTGCAAGCAAGTGGCATTACTTTAACAAAACTCTGTCAGACACACACAGCGTAATACAAATACTAGCATTTCAGATACCTTACTCTCCTGCTTTGTGCATCCAGCAGAAGCTGTGAGGATCTATAATTTAATGTCTGTTTATCTTCAGCACCAAGGAGCTCTGTTTATCACCCAGGAGAGCACTGTGTCTGCATTCCCCTCACCCCACAGTCCTCCACCTTGTGCTTCACTCCAGTATTTCTGAGTTAACTTCATTCTTGTTTCTCTGCCTAAGGTATGTAAGGCTCCTAACATCCTATTCCTCTACAAGACGCATTGCCCCACTTGCTGAACCTCAGCAAGTGAATGAGACCACCAGCTTGCAAACAGGACATCTCCAGCTTAAGAGCAGCAGGCTCCACCATACTCTCTCCCTAACCAGGAGGTGCCCATCTCATGTTCAAAAGCTCATGTAGACCCAGGGCTGATGCAAAGCCATGTTCCTAAGTGTGCCTGTCTCTAGACATTGTGTAGGAATAAAAGAGAGGCCATGCTGGGTTGGTCAAATGACAAACATGGCATGCAGTTTAGGGAGAGTATGCAAATCTGGTCACTTTCTCTGATCCATTCTCCTTGTACTACCCGCAGCATCCACAAATGTTATATTTGGGATTTTATACAATAAAGCCCTACCCTACTGAATGTCCCCTATTTGATGACGGAGCTGCTGCTGAAGCTTGTAGTTATACCACCCCTTTATCTACTGCCTTCATCACTGCCCAGTGTTAACTCTTCTCCATCCTGGCAAATGACCATTAAGCCTTACCCTGTCCTTCCCATTTGTCAACCAACTTCCAGGCTCTAACAGAACTTTCCTCCATTTCAGTGGCAGCATGCTTTCTTGAGCAACATTTGGTGTTCATTCAGGTATCCACCCAAACAAACACATGACATCAACTGGATACTCATGACATCAACTGGATACCCTCTATCCACGTTTCCTAACACCTTTCCAAAACTGCAGCAGTATGGTGGGGCAGGACACCCTTTCCAGTGAGCACGGCAACCTCTTCCCAGCTCAGAAGTGCTTAGAAAACTTACTCATTATTATGAATTCCACCATCTCGCAAGGGTTGGAAGTAAGGTTCTCTGGTTCATCACCCCCATGAACCCCTCTTCATTCCCTTGGGTTGTTGGGAATTACACTGGCAGTTTACCAATTATCTGGTGTGATGGCAGTTCGTAAAACAAGATTCGCCAAGTCATCTATTTGATATAATGCTTCCCAGGTATTTCCCTTACATTGATTTCACTCCTCTGACCCACGGGCCCTGACTTATGCATCCAGTGTGGGAATGTCTCTAAGAACTTCAGCAATGAATTCATCAAGAATTCACTGAGCTGTTCCGCTATGCCATACTATCCTTGAAGATCCATTTATCAGTGAGGTCCCTTTTACATTTTCCCACTAATTCCTTACCTTGTCTAAGTACCTAAGCTAATTTTTACTCTCTAATTGACCATCTTTTGTGAAGTGCTTTCCAAAGTCTTTCTTCAGCCCTCTTATTTTCCTGTTTAGAATGTTTCATGTATTTTATGGGCTTTGCTATTACCCTTATTTGGAAAATAGTTCTTTTCTTCTTGATCACTCATTTTTTCTTCCAAGAGTCACCTCGACTACTTTGTTTTCTGTCTGATTTGCATCACACTCTTTGCCTGGGCTTCTAGCTTTTCAGACTAGGTGTTTTTAGCTTTTTCTGGATGGTTTTCTGGTCTGATTGCTGCCTTTTAATGTTGCTCCCTTTCTAAATTTAGTATTTGTACGCTATATAAATTTGGCCTGCTCTCTCGTGCCACACTGTTAAAATATTTGCATTGTGGTTGCTCCTGTAATTATCCTTCCTGGTAATGACTCCCCAGTAAGACCCCCGTGTACTACTGAAGAACAAATCCAGACTCATGGCTTTCCTCATGTATCCTAGAAGCAGCTGTTGCAGGAAGATTTTGTTTTACACCCAAACTTTTATCTCTGCACCTTGTTCTTGCGGGGCACTGATCCGGTCCACACATCAGTAGGCAAATACTCCTACTTTTACTACCTGTCCTAAATTTGCAGCATACCTGATCTCACTTAGCACTTGCTGGTCACTGTTGTCATCCTGCCCATGGCAGTAACAATGGCAGGACTACATATTTATTGTTGGAGTGTGGGATTTCCACCGACAGTGACTCTACTGAATTTTTTTCCAATAATAATTTTGTGCTGTTTCACTTATGTGAACCTTCACACAGAATGCCTCTCCCCAACCTGTACATCTAATACTAACATTTCTATAAACCTTGTGCTGTGGGAGACTGTCCCAAGGTTTCCATCACATACCTGAGATCCTGCAAGGCACCTTAGTTCCTTCTTCTTAATATTTTATGCTTCTAGCATTGGAGTAAAACAAGCGGCAGAGTGAGGACACAATTTGCAAGCAATACCACACACATGCAATAATCTGCCTCCCTTGTTGATAACAATTGCAGTATTTATATCCCTCCTGTTCTCCTCAGAGGAGTGCTCAAAGGAAGGCAGTTATCTCTGCTCAGAGCTCAAGTTAGTCCAGGTTCTTCTGTGCCTGTTGGCTTCCTATAGCTTCTAGAACAAATGCTCCTCTTTCAGTTTTCACTCCTCTATTTCCTTTCTATATCATGAAAGAAATGCACACAGTGAGATACTGGACTTCTACCTATCTCTCCACAAACCCTACATGAAGGTCTTGGACTTCAGATTCTTGCCCAGCACTTCAATTCAGCCTCTAGAGCATAGCTCCCACGCTTCCAGGTGTGACTGGGTGCTAATATAATCCACAACTGCTGACTATTTGCAGGTAACCCATCCAGCTGTCCTAAAAGGTTCCTGGTACCCAGAAAGCAAGTTACTGCAAATCCCAAGTCCCCTGTGCATCCAATGTGTGGCTGATGTGCCTAATAACTAAATCTTCCATCACCAGCACCTGCTTTTTCTGTCTTTTAAGATGTTTGCTGCTGCCCCAGTGAAAGAAGACACAGTGATGCCTCGTGGAGGGCAGTCAAAGCCAAACGATGAGATCCTTCTTTCCCTGCAGACATCCTTCTTCCTTGAGATTGATGTCCTCATAGATGTCAACCTCTCCATCAGCTCTTCACGAAGAACTACAGAGGTGAAGGAGAGAGAAGAAAAAGAGAGGTTCATCCAAATCAACCCATGCAACCTGATTTCACCAGCTCAGCTGGATGGATGGTTCTCCTGAATTCCCCTCAGTGGTCACTGGAAAGAGATGAGCTCTTCCAGAGGGAGGCAGAGGCATAAATTTAGCTTGGGAATCATTCCTCAAAGAAGTCTCCTCCCTATCATCACGCTGGGAGGGAGCCAGACCAGCTTCCTCAGGTGCCTGGGTGCTGTGATGGGGTGCTGTGAACCCATCACTCATCACCATTGTCTCATGTAGGTAGTCCACAGGTGTCCCACATTAACAGAAACCACAGAATTTGTTAAGATGAAAAGAAGAAATAAAAAACATACTAATTATTTCCTTCTTTGGTGTTGCTGATGCACCACGTTTTCCTTGTTGACTGTTAGATTACAGGACTACATATAGCACAGTAATGTCAGCGCACAAATGAAAATAAAAATAATAGCAAATATTCCCTCCTACACGTCCAAAAAAGCTGTACACGCTCATCTAAGCATGCAGCAGATGTATTTACACCAGAATCCTGTGTCATTCAGCTGAATCCACTGTTTATATCCAGAGCTGTCTCTTTCATGATGACTCTCCTTGAAAATTTTCTGATGATGTTTTCCAGTGAAAAATAATTAGTTGACTACATATTAATTTCTGCTAAAGAAAAGTCATAGCCATAAATTTCATCATGAGGGAACAATCTTTTGCCAGCCAGCTCTAATATTTACTACGTCACAGGCAGAGCCATCATTAAAAATTTCTGTCTGAGGCAGTGTAAAGAATGTCATCATGCACTGCTTCTTTTTGTAGCTCAAAAAATCAAAGACAAATAAAACATCAGAAGCAGTGGCCTTTGTGAACATTAAAATTTGCTTCCGTAGAAAACTTAGTTATTACAAAGTATTTTCAGAAAGGTGCTATCCCTGTGTCATGCAATTATATGACTTTATGGTGATGGCAGACTGGTTTACAAGGAGAGCATATGGGAAATACAGCAGCGGATCAATTAACTTGAAGATGTTTTTGATTAAAATGCTGAGGCTGGCATAACAGTTCTTGAGCCTTTGAGAATACCTATGTTTTAAATATCACAGCACAAATATTTTCTAATGTTTTCTGTTTCAGCTTGTAATACCCTACATAAATGTGTGGCTGAAATCCAGTGTGCACCCAGGTTTTGAAATCTGACAGCAAAGACTGGGAAAACTACAAGAGTTTAGGCAGAAGAGAACTACTGTCAAATTACAGGAAGATCTCCAAGCACTGGATATCTCCTGCTCCAAACAAAACCACATATTTCTACAGCATATTTTGCCCTCGTGTGCCTTATTAGTGTTGTGGCAACATTTTTTAGTTCTCACTTAGGCTAAACTGTTTCCTGTGGTCTCAGATCCCAGATCAAATAGGAAACACATAAAATAATACGGTTGGGAGAAAATACTGCTAAGAATATTATGAAATAAATGAAAAAGCATTATTAGTTTCAAATACTGGCATTTAATGTCTTAACTAGCTTTTTTGGTAGAGATAAAGCTACACTGCACAAAAATAAATGCATTTTTTTTCCTCTTGATACGTATCTAATATATGGAGGGCAAATTAAAATTCTAGAAGTAAATGACATTTAAGCAAATGGAAGGTTATGCTTATAGAGACTATAATTAACCAATATCAGAAATTCTGATGTACTTACTAGCAACAGAGAAAAAGAAGAAATCCTCTCACTGATAATTCATACCAAAAAAATCACACAAAATCTCTCTCACAATTTCAGATTTTTCTATAACAAGGGAAAAGCAAAGACCTTTTTGTTTTTTAAAATTCCTAATTTTCTCTCTACTACCCGAATTCTGCTCAGTGCCAGCTGGAGTAAAGGTGAAGGATGGGAGGAGCCAGAGCAACAGTTCACAGGTTTTGAAAATGCAACTTTCTTCTTTTTTTTCCCTTCCTGTTTTGTCATCCTTTATTGGCATTTGCGATAGTTGTGAGAACTTCTGATCTTACTCTTGGCCTAAAATCCTTGCCTGTAGAATTTTGCTATCTCTATAGCCTTAGGAGCTACCCTGGGAGGAGAAGCTGAGCCTCCTTCAGCCAGAGCCAGTCTTGCTGCTCTAGGCACATGGAGGCATCCTCTCTCCCTCAGCTGGTGAGGAAGAGGAGAGTGATCAGGGAGGAGGGATTGCTGTCTGCCTCTTATTGGGCTGTGGGAGCCTGACAGAGGCAAGGAACCCATCATCAGCTGGCACAATCTCTGGGTTGTTCCAGTTCCCATTCTCCTGCTCCCTGCACAGCACCTCTAATTAGTTAAGTCTCCGTGTTTCAAGGTTAGTATTGGCCCTAAACCCGGGAAAATAAGCAAAGAAATTTTACTGGATGCTTTAACCTTTGGTTCATGGTTGGTTTATTCCAGAGAAAGAAGTTGCTATCACTTGCAAGAGGAAATATGAACAACAAATTAAGCAAGCTTCTGTCTAGCTATCTAGCTCTCACCTGGCATTTATTAATAAAGGACAAGTTTGTCATCTTATGTGGTTTTCCCCAGGGGTCTGGCCAGCTGGTTGGTAGCAGTTACAATTGCAGAAGCGTCTTGCACTTGCCAACTAGTTTAGCTTCTTCCCAGCACTTCTGGGCAACCACACGAGTTTATCTGACCAAGACCTTGACAATACCAATGCAGACATTAGTGTTACTCAGTTATGTTGTCAAACAGCCCTATCAAGCACCCAGACCCTGGGTGGCTGGCAGGACCTTGCTGGGGCCAGCGAAGGTCCTCACCTGTCAGCCATCATCATTCTTCTCCAGAAGATGCCACGCAAAGCGGGCAGTAGTGTGTCCATGCAGCATGGTGTGAAGAGTCAGGCAGCACCA
The DNA here is from genome assembly GCA_033558185.1 of Dromococcyx pavoninus. Lineage (NCBI taxonomy): Eukaryota > Metazoa > Chordata > Aves > Cuculiformes > Neomorphidae > Dromococcyx > Dromococcyx pavoninus. The sequence continues at coordinate 5,172,995 of JAUMJL010000212.1, forward strand.
TCACATGAAACCTCACCACGAGATGTTGTGTGTACAAAGGTAGGCAGTTTGGGGCCGTGGAGCACTCTGAGTGGTTGCTTAGGTGTTGGTGGTTGCTTCGGTGTCGATTTTTCAAACTAACAAGTTGCAGAGCTTTCTGCAGCAAAAGACAGAAGCTGCTTCATCATGAGGATCAGTGTCCTGGAAACTGCCCTGTCCCAACCAGGCCATGAGAAGTTCACTACTGAGATTCTGCTCTTGTGATGCAGACGTGTCGACAGCAATCTCCAGTTTTATCAAGTGATGAAAGGCCTGCAATGCATAATCATACAACCCAGCTACTTCTGACTCCTTTGGCATCACCAAGATGTAGCTCTGAGGATCTCTATAGAAACAGTGGGATTCATGACAGGAAATTCATTGAATGGGTCAGTCCTTTCAGGTGACTTGGTGTTAAATACCAAGTATTTTTTTGTCCACTTTTATTCAGAACAAAGGAGTAAGCTGCCTCAGGAAGAGTGACCACCTTGCTGTACTTTCTGCTCCTTGGTGCCCCACAAGACTGCAAAGAGCAGGTGAAGCAAGTCCTTGTCATCAGCCACTCCAGATCAGAGCCCTCTCCCTGTCTTGCATTCACATCCTGTTCTGCTGCAAGGACAACGTAGCAAGGTCTGCCTCATACAGATATAAGGGCTTCTCCTTTTCTGGCCACCAGCAGTTCAGCATTCCAGGAATGAAATGCCCCACAGCATGGAGCAGGGGGGCAGACTCAAGCCCTACCTGCCTATTTGGCTGGAGGCACAAGTGGCTTTACCCATTAGACATTTACTGATGCAACCTGTTTGCTGTCACAGATACAAATAGACGTAAAGACCATAGGAACAGGTGGACAAACTCAGCTCCCCAGAGAGAAACACTTGAGAAGTCAGGGATGCAACTGCACTGTTTCTCACCAAATAGCCTTCTGAGGATAGTCACATGAACAAAAGCCAGCGGATCCAGGACAGCTTTCAACACAGGGAGTCGAGATCAAAGAGTTTGCAGAGACAGTCAACCCAGAGCCCTCACTGACTTTCAACATGATTCAGTCTCTTGCACTGTCTGAAAGTCTCCCTTTTTCAGTATACTTCACAAATAATAATTATTTAATTTTGCTGAACTGTTCCAAGCTGGCTATGCCTTCTCACCAATAACAGAGAAATGAGCTTTGCATATTTTTATGTATATGCAGTACAAAACACCATCAAACAGATGTAGGTGTAGAGATGCTATTTGTGAGAGGCACCAGCTGGCTCTGCTGCCCCTTAAATGCAAGATACTATGCAGTCTTCATGAAGGTTATGTATGTAACAGTTTGAAAGCAGAAATGTGACGTTTAAAGGTGAAAGTAGGCATGAAATAGTGGGATGGATTTTGAAACAACATCTGAGCTAGGAATTTTTGAGACATGAGAAGGAAGATTAATTGGCTTAAAATACAGTTTGTTTTCTAAAACAAGAAATCTATTGAGAGACTTCTGATACTATGATGAGTTGGGACAAATTTTCAAAATGAGAGATGCCTGAGTTTCATCTTCAGAACATACCTATGGCTACAATTAAGAAAATTCATTTATGTTGGAGCAGTAAGCACAACAGCACTGAACCTTCCTCTCTGTAAAGGCATTTATGTGTGTACTGACCGGGCTGGCTTGCACCCTTTGCAGGTAAATATAGAGGGCCTTTCTCTAAACACTAAAGGCTGTATTTTCAACAGCACATCTGTTCTTTCAATGCCTAAGGTATTTTGAAAGGTCATTTAAACATCTCCAAGGCTAACTAAGGCTGAGTTATAATGAGAGGCTGAATGCTAACAGTCTGTTTCACCTTTCAAAGAAGAACTTGGGCACTTCCAAATATCCTGCTTTTAATCTCCACTGACTTCCAGGGTTTCTGCTGCTTCATTCTGGGCAGTACAAGGCTTTTGTAGGTACATGAGTTAGTCCCACAGAACTGAAAATGTGAGGTTTGTCTTCTAGAAGCTAGTACACAGAAGGGTTTTCTGTTGCCCACACACGGCACCCTAGATTTCAATGGAAACAACAGGAGGGTGCCAACGTTCATCCAATAGTTACTCTAGCAAGAGCACGGACTAAGAATCAGTGCTTTGGTTGTCACTACAGTTGGTGCATAATCTTTACACATTTTCTGTGGTTATGTAATTAACGGCAAGGGAAAAAAAACAAGCAAACAAAGAACAGCTGCTTCAGTGTCTCCCTGGCTGGGTGATGGAACAACTGATAATGAGAAATTAAAGATGTGACTGCGGATGATCCGAGGCATATTGTAAAGGTAGACTACAATAAGGGAAGGTGGGAATGAAAAGACCCTTGCTTGAACAGTAACTCCTGTGCTATACACCCCTCATACTCAAGGTAGAGTGCGGGGAAAAAATGTGACATCCAACTGTGAGCTTAATGCTGCAGTTACATGGAGGAGCCATCCAGGAGGGACCTGAGCCCTGCACACTGCAGACGAACAACAAAACTTCAGCAAGGGTGGGTCAGATCTGTGAAGCAATGATTGCCAGTAATAAGTTCCCAGGAACTTCAAACAATTTATCTCAGCTCAGTGACAGGTTTATTCATTTACAATGTGTTAGGAACAAGGTGCTGCTTGACAAATAATCAGAAAAAGTCCTTTGTCACTTAAGCTTTGCATGTGTATATCTACCCCGTGCTGCTTTCAGAAAATAACCAAGACAGACATTTTATCTGGGGAATAACACATTTTCTTGCATGTGGAGATATGTCAGGTTTCCATTTATCGTAGTGTAAACAACACAGAAAAAAACATTTGAAAACCACTGCTTTCAGATGAAGATCTCTGCTATGTGACAATTTAAAAACATTAAAATCTGGCAGGTTTCATCACAGGGTAATATTAGGGGTTACTTTAAGGGTTACTTTCTTATTTTTATTTCAAGGTTTTCTCTTGAACATTTCCCTGAAAACATTTTTGTTTATCACATGCAAGGAAATATTCACAAATAAAATACCTTAGAATCTCGAGATTAACCTAAAACTCCCCAGCTCAAGCAGGGTCAGCTCGAGCAGGTTTCCCAGGCCTATATCTGTTTGGGTTTAGGATATCTCCAAGGATGGAGACTCCATATCTTCTCTGGGCAGCCTTGTGCCAATGTTTGATGATCCTCACAGGAAAGAAGCATTTTCATATGTTCAGATTAAATTTTATTTGTTTTGGTTGGGTTTTTTGTTTGGTTGGGTTTTTTTAATCTGGCCCACTGCTTCTTGTCCTGTCAGTGGACATGACTGAGAAGAATCTGGCTCCCTCTTCTTCACTTCCTCCCATCAGGTATTTATGCAGACTAATAAGATTGCCCCTCAAGCCTTCTCTTCTCTTGGCTGAAGAGTCCCAGCTCTCTCAGCCTTTCCTTGTAGAAGAGATGGTCCAGCTTCTTCATCACCTTCATGACCCTGTGCTGGGCTCACTCCAGTATGTCCAGAGGAGTCCAGAGCTGAACCCAGTACTCCTGATGTGTCCTCACCAGTACTGAGTAGAGAGGAAAGATGCCCTTCTTCAACCTTCCGGCAATAATTCTCCTAGTGAAGGACAGGAGGCTGTTAGCCTCTACCACCATGGTACATTGCAGGGTCATGGTCAGCTTGCTGTCTACCAGGACACCCAGGTTATTCTTCATGGAGTTTCTTTCCAGACAGTCAGTCCCCAGCATGTACTGGTGCATAGGATTGTTCCTCCCTAGGCACAAGACTTGGCATTTCCCCTTGTTGCATTTCATAAGGTCCCTTTCTATGCAGTTCTTCAGCCTGTTGACGTTCCTCTGGATGGCACCAAAACAATCTGTTGTATTCCCCTAGTTTTGTATCACCTGCAAAGTTGCTGAGGGTGGACTCTATCCCATCTGCCAGGTCACTAATAAAGATGTTAAACAGTACTTGCTCAAGTACTGGAGCAAGTGACTGGCCTCCAAGTGAACTTTGTGCGGCTGATCACTACTCTCTGGGCCAGTCTTTCAGCCAGATTTTAAACCATCTCACTGCCCACTTGGCTAATCTGCACTTTGTCAGCTTGTCCATGACAATGCTATGGGAGACACCATCAAAAACCTTCCCAAAGTCAAAGTAAACAGTATCCACTGCTCTCTCTTCATCCACCAGGCTAGTTATCTCATTGTAGAAGGCTATCAGGTCGGCCCTTCATTTCCCTTTTGTAAACTCATGGTGACTACTCCTGATAACCTTCTTGTCCTTCACATGTTTGGAAATAGTTTCCAGTACAATTTTCTCCTTCACCTTTTCAAGGACTTAGGTAGGGCTGTCTGTAGTTCCCTGAACTTTTCTTCTTACCTTCTCGAAGGTAGGAATGGCATTTACTCTCTTCCAGTTTTCAGGACCTCTCCTAGTCACCATGGTAGCACTGCTGTGTGTAACTTAAAACATGAATCTGCTACAGTTCTGCTACCCCTGGACACATTTTCCCAGGAAAGCAAGAGAGAAGGCTCCCTTTTCAGAAAATTGTGTCTATCCCATTCCTTAGACAGGGACTGAAGTCTGTCACCTTGGCTTGTTAGTTGTACAATGTACCATTTTGATTTGAAATATTTCAGGTTTTGATATTTCTCCCAAAAGTCTCCATTTTCTGTAGCAACAAAATCTTTTTTTCCAAACCAACTGTATCACAAAACATCTGGTAACAGAGAGACTCCACACGTCAGGGATGCTCTGAAATCGGGAGGATAATACATCAACACCAGTGGGACCACCAGCAACGACTAAAGCACACTCATGGTTTTACTACTTACTCCTTCAATATCAACAACCTGCTGGTAGAGGCAGGGCCCAGTGGGAAGTTGGCCTGTTGGCTCCATGCGATGTTTTCCTCTTCTGTGCCGTGTGCAGTCAAAATACTGAAATTCTATCCATTCCCTCTGATACTCTCACCTGTCCCACACAACGCTGAGTACCTTTAGAGACTGCGGGCAGCCAACAAAGTACCCATCCTCCTCACTTCCCTCAGGTTTGGGGTCAGGGGGAGACTTAGGAAGCACCACAATTCTCTGCTGTGGGACAAAGAGCAAAGATCTACAAGAGCAGGCATAAATTATGTTTGCCATCACTTTTCTACTGCACGCAACAGTCATGCAGGCTTTAGAAAAAGCACTTTTAATATATGCATTATTAATAGAAAGCTAGCACACAGTAATAGCACTTTCTGCTACAACTGTTTTCTGCAGATGGATGAAAGAAGGCCACAAGAGAAGCACTAGCTCTAGATGAAACACGTGAGTGATTATTATAAACTCATGAATAATTCCTGTTTTCATTTAAAACTGTGCTTGTTCACACCCCTCTCCGAAAACAAGCATTTTCAAGCACAGACTCACTGAGAATACACATTCAGATGCTTTTCCCATTGTTTTTACTTAAAAGATGCATAGATGAGGCACTTAGGGACTCGGTTTACTGGTGAAGTTGGCAGTGTTAGGTTTATGGGTGGACTCAATGATCTTAAGTCTTTTTCAACCGAAATGACCCTATGATTCTAAAACCAAAGTGGAAATGGTAACCTTTCCATATACTTATACAAACTTGCAACAACAGTATCACAAGAAAGATTCTCTCCTGCATTTTGGTGCTTCCAGATGAGCCCAAGTAAAGCAGGGTAAGGGAATTTATTTTACATCATTTCTACTCATTATTTCAATGACAGTTTAATCCATGGGGACTTAAAGAACAGTTTTATCCTGCCTCAGCAAATTCCCAGTTCCCAACAGAAGCGTTAAGGGCAAATTGCAGTTTTGCTTAAGCAATGAGCTTCACAGAGGAGAAGCTGATAAAGCACAGTAAGTGAAGAGCTACAGGAGCTGATGAGCCATCTCAGCAAGCACTGTGCACACTGGGAAGCTGAGGCGTAGAGGGTGACTGAGAACTCCTCCTTACTAAGTTGGGTATAGCCCCTGCTTTAGGTTCATGGACTGACATACCAGTTACTGCTGCTTCTTCCAGGCCAGATATTTTCTCCACAAACTCACCTGGCACTACAGCTTTCAGCCCTTTTGTTTGCTCTGCATTACCTGTTGTTTCTGCCCATAGATAGGGAACCACAAAGGCTGTAGTAACATATAACTGTGTTGATGATTTTGGTTGTGATTCATCAGAAACCAGTATGTTCCCACTTCTTCCTGTGCTACCTAATTCGTGTTTCCATCACCTAGACACAAGGACAGGGAGCTGCAAGATGCAAGCTGGATTTAAGCTGCGATTGACACTTCTTGGGAGTCGCCCCCCCAGAGAAACTGGCTGAAAAAGGCTATAGAGGGTGAAGATTTTTTTCCTCACCAAGATCAAGGCTGTCCAAGGGAGCTCTTGGCTTTAGTCATCTGGCTGAGATAGTAATTTGATTATTTTTGGTTTTGGTCATTAACTAAGAGTCAAAAAATCACCCAGTTCCCAAACCAACAGCTGTGCATCAGCCTTTCAGTCAAAATGAATAGGCAAAAAATTATTTTAATTTGAATTTATAGGTCAGACTGTACCAGGATTTCATAAACTGCTTGCAGGTGCTGAATTTTTTATAGTGGTATTTTCAAGAGAATCATCATTAGGTTGTGCAGTGTTTGTTCTGGCAGATATTACTGTTTCCATGGCATGCAAGAGAGGAGAAGCTCATTGGAAACTTTTTTTTGAAGTATAATGGAGATAAGGCCATTGTAATAACAATCCCTTGTCTGCTCATCACATAGCCCCTTCCTTGCCTTCTGGTGCATATTCAAAGCATCCCCTGTTGTATTAGTAATTCTTGATGTCTGGAAGCTATGTTATTCACAGAGGAACGTTTATTTATTTATGGACCCATTCAAAACTTTAGGCATCTACAGAGTTTAATCTCTTAACATCTTGCAAAATGCAAACAGAGGAAAAATTTCCAGTATTTAGTTATAATGATGCCAAACTCTGCCCCTGTAGGATGCACTTTGCCACTCATGATGCCAATGGGATGCGCTCCTGCTCATCTGATGGCAGAACTGGCCTCTCCTGGGCTTTGCTGCTCTGTGGACAGGGACATCAGTTGGCAACCTGCATGCCTTTTTGAGGAAAGAAAGAGCAAACATCACTCCTTGAGCCTGAATCCTGAAGAGACACGTAGTGCAACAATGTGCTGTGTTTTGTTTGTTTGTTTTCTCATTTTCATTTGCACATTGAGTCCCAATTTGTGTAACAACTGTTCAGGCTCAGATCTGTTTTGCAAATTGTGAAGTGAGCAGCAGTGGCAGATTTGCCTCAGCTGTTTTTGTTGAGCATTGCTGAATGCAAAATAGAGGGCTTTGGAAAGAAAAGACAAAGCAGGAGGGCCATTTTGAGCTGCAAGTCCCTCAGCAGTGCTGTCAAACACCGTGCAAAGAGTAACTCTCATGGAGGTGCCTGATTTATTGCTCTCCTTATCTAAAAACGTTGGGAAACCAACTGTTGTGGTGATATAAAACATTTCCTGCAAACACGGTCATTAAAAATCAAACAGTACCAGTGTCCAGAGTAGGAGCCACTGCCAGCACCCGAAGGCAGGGCTCCTCTGGGACCTGCGGAGCACTCAGAATGGGGGGACAGGCTGGTTCCCCTCACCCCTCTGGGAACAATGTCATGAAACACATGGAGCACAATACAAAATAAGTGTCCCTCCTTCCTTTTATTTTTCTTAACACCTTTCTTAATGCTGCCTGCTTGTAAAATCATGACCAAATCTGATGCCCTCCCCTAGATGTAACACTGCCTCTCTCTCGAAACCACAGCTGCCACAGCTGCAGTACACAGGGACCAACAGACACAGCCCATTCGAAGCAATGATCTCAGGACAAATAACACAGACTTGTTCTCCAAAGGAGAACTGGCTGGAGCTAGGATTTCTTTGGGTTCAATTACTGTAAGAATGAGAATCTCTCTCCCAAAATACAGCCAACAGAAACTCAGAAAGGTCACTTTTTCAACAAAAGCACTGAAAAGATCCCACAATTAGAGAGCAGATAGTTATTCAAACATCCACACAGTAATCTGGGCACTGAATTATGATGACTGAATATTCCCCTGCTCCTCCAAGGTCAGCAGATGAGAGCTGCTATAGAAAAAACAGGAAGTGAAGTGCCTTTCCAAGGGCAGCAGGCACACAGTGTCATTACAGCCCTTGCAATAATGGAGCTCTTGCATCTTTTCACTTGTATTTCATTCGGTGCTTCCAAGTGCTGGTAAAATGCCATCAAAACAGAATGATGAGAACAGCCTCGTATCCTCCAGGTTCTGTGGGAAGGGCACCATCTCTGAAGCCACAGCTTCTGCGGTCACTGCTTGGCTTGAGTTATTGAAAGACCTCAGAAGTGACTGTGAGCCAATGCACGACCCTGCTGTGGTATCGAGCTGCTTCCTCTGCACAGAGTGTGTGCATATTTACATAATAAATGAGACATACCAAATCATAATATATTTATGCTATATCTCAGGCCACCTGTGCATTATCATTCCAGTAACCTCTCCAGCAGGAAATGAATTCCACATCTTCACAGAGCAGAAATATGAAAATCAATTGGCAAGCTACAAATGGATCATTGGGAACCCAAATGTGTGAAGAATTGTTCAGCCAAAATTAAACCTCATATCTCTGGAGAAGATTTATGATTTTTGGATCTTTCTGTTGGGTTTACGGGTTGCTCTTGATTGCTGATTGCTCCTTGATCAAGTAACTGAAAGAAGGATGTATTCCTCTGTGTGTCAGCATAGAACTGCAAGTTAATCAAGACATAGTCCTGAGTTATAGCAGTATATATGCATATAGATGTATATTTTTGTCTACACATGTGTGTATAGATACCTAGACCAATGCCTAGAAATCACCCAGTCATAAAAAGGTTAAATTAGAAATACTCTGCAGTAATGTTGACCTCAGAAGAGAGCTATTCTGTCTTCATCTCCTGTTCTCTTTGAAATGGCAGGACTAGCCTACTTTGACCTCTGTATATTATACATTCGCTTTTTTGAATATCAAGAACACAAGAGAAATAAATGCTGCATTAATATTAATATTAATATTAATATTACTATCCTCCTTCACAAGCCAGCCTAAGCAGTGAAGGAGCACGGTGTGCTAGTGCAGGGAGCATACTAACCCGCTGGCTTCTTAATTTGGGAGCTCAGGTTCAAAGCCAAAGCCAAAGGCTGCGTTGCACTGTCCATCATTCTCTGTCTGATCTCCTCCAGAGGTGATCCTACTCCAGCAGTGCCCCAGGCCAGTCACTGGAGTGAAAGACACAAGTCCGATAGTTACATACGACCTGGCCAAGTCCATCTGTGTCCAGGTCAGGAGCTGGGCTGCATTGCAGCTTCATCACTAGCACCTTTCCATCTGTGCCCTGTGAGCCCTCCACCATGCTCAGCTGGAGGGTTATCAAAAACCAGGGGAGGTGAGAGGTTTCACCACAGTTTTGGTGAGAGTTTTTAAAACACCTGTTGATGGGGTCTATCCTATGCCAAGCAAACAGCTCTTGAAAGTATGAAAAATAGATCTTCATCCTCACAGCAGAAAAATTATTCATGTTATTACTTCTAAATTTGGAATTAAAACATAGCACTATCATAACAGCCAAGGAAGCCTTTGACACTACAGTCTCTGCTTCTGATCAGGTCTTCCCTTATTTTCAAATGATCACATTTGCTCAGCTAATCTCATATATAGCCACAATGCTTGTCCCTTACCATCACCAGTGTTTGGGCTTTCAGGAAGATTGATAAACAGTGCTTATGCACGGTCAGATCAATGAAATCCAATTATTATCTCCAGTGCCTGTCACTAATAAGTGTCCTGCCCTGCCGCAAACCTTGTAAACCCCTCGCAGAGAGGACGGCTGCACTGGAGCTTGCACAAGAACAAGGATTGTGGCCATCCAACCCCCATCCGGCACCTGTGCTTCCCATTTATTCCACCATCAGCACCAAAATACAAGAGGGAGGCTTAGGGTGTGCAGAGCCCGCGTTTGACCCAAATACTTTAGAAATATCATGGTATGAGGGAGAAAAGGATGATTTCTGCTCCTTCCCACCAAACAACCAAGTCAGATGTCTCAGGCACTCTAACATCCCTACCTTAACCACATTTATATGTTAAGCTAACTAGAACTGAGTCTACAAAACCTCCTCTTTGTCCTTGTCTTGTCTATGAAGTGAAACTCCCCAGCCTCCATTCCCAGCCTGGTTTTGGGTGGACACTACCGCTGGCACAACCTTTGCCTCAGTAGATATCTGTTCCCACTCTGTAAGCCCGGTGCCGCACAGCACCAAGCACACTCTTAATGCTTAACGAATGCTAATTAATGGGATGTGTAGAATGGCACAGAGACAAAGATGAGGTATTTTCTCTCACTGAAGAATGATTAATATCTTGGACAGATGTGAGTGTTGTGCTTTGTTAGCGGCATTTCGTGGCAGATAGGCACACACACAAACAGCACCCTGGCAGAATACTAATTAGTCCTTTTGAATCCATTAAAAAGACAATGTTCCAAATTCCACACAACAAATGTTACAATTAAAACCCTTGAATAGCTCTTATTGTAAATTCCATAGCCAAATGCTTGTCTGTGCCTACATACTCAGAGAAAACAGAGCTGAGATAAACCTGCATAAGATCTTTTGGATCTTTAGCAGAGAAGAACCAAACTGGGAGAAGGAATGGAGGATCCACCTGCAAAACCAGGAACACACTGTGCACAGTGGGAATCTGTGTCAATTGCATTGACTGTGTTTTCATGGTTTTTTGTATCTGTCTCCCAAAGGTGTAGGGTGGCAGTTGGTAGGATTTTCCAGTATCACTTTGAGATTAATTCCCATTAGTGCCCAAGTCAGGCATTAAAGCGCATACAGGAATTCCACCAGGTCCGGTTTCCTATCTGTATAAATTTAAAGTCTAGTTCTTGGTAAAAAAATGACTGCCTTCCCTCCTGAAGCTCTGTCAGCTGAGAAGACTAACACAAGGAGATGCTGGTCACCACTGCCACTGGAGCCTTTGCACTTGCTAGACCAGCTGCTCAGGTGACCGTCTGATTTTGTTGGGCTGCAGGACAACCACACAGGCAGCTCCAGCAGCTCATCTATAGCTAGAGACATCTCCAGAAGAGATGTGACACCTCCAGGCCACCCAGCTGCAGTCGAAAGAGAACATGGACATAGTTACCACCTCCATGAGAGAGAGACACCCCTCCCAAAATAGCCCAACCCCAAAGCAGGGGTGTAGTAGAAAAGAACAACCCCAGACCACACAGTTCTCCCATTTCAAAGACATATCATGCAGCCATATTAAACTGGATTCATGAGATGAGTTTACACAGAGCCCTGGACTCTATTTAGGCTGAGAACACTTTGTTTAAAGGTGGGTTGGCCCTGGCGGGGCCTTTTCAGTAGAGCCTCAACACATTTCCAGCCACCAATAGTGGGACCAGCCTTGGATCTCAGCTGCAGAACAAGCCAATGTCATGGGGCAGGAGGAGAGACAAGGATGAGGAAAGTCCAGGTGGGGAAAAGCAGCCAGGGAAGGCATGATATATTTTATCTGCCATTGTTGATCTACATGGAGGATGGAATTGTATAAAGAAGTGCTGTTTCCCAGGAAGAGCTTCCATTTGTTATTTTCCAGGGAAAAAACGTTTCTGAATAAATCAAATTCCTTTGTCTTGTTTCATCTCCAGCAGCCCTTTTCTGTTACCACTGCACTGACAATAGAACAGAGCAGGACAGGACACGGTGGAATATATTTTTCACCTTATTAGAGGAAATTGCCTGACATTCATGGCACAGTTTGACACCACTGAAATGCTGCATTTCAGAAATCCTCTAATGTTTCACACCAGAAATATTTCAGCTTTTCTGTTCTGCAAAACATTTCTAAATTCCAACTTTTCGCTCAATCAAGGAAAGAGACAAATTTCATCATTCTGGAATGACTCAGAATAGTTACTGTTTCAGCAGGCTGCTGGGTTTGCAGAGTCCCATGCCCAGCCTCTGACTCCATCATTTTTATAATTAAATGAAGAATTTCTATGATAGGTTTAAATACAACACCCAAAACTGACTGCTGGTAAATCTGAGCAGGATTTTGTCTGGGGCTGTGAATTTCATGTGGTGCTTCTAGAAATAAAATATATATTGTATATCAAATCTATAAAATTAAAAAAAAAGACCCAACCAACAAAACAAGGGCAATGCATTCAGTATTCACCTTGCTACTTCCAAATGCATCAGCCATATGCCTTTCTCTACCTTCTTTAAAGGCATAGCTCTTTGTTAATGCTAGTTTTACATTAATAGATATTAACGGCTTTTTCAAATTGACCCAAGAACTTCAATATCTTGACAGGTTACTTGAAATGACTGTTCAAGTCAGCTCGCATTTATCATCCATTTAAGTCACAGATATTGGACTCATCAGCTGAATTTTTCAATTTGGTATCAGAGAAAACAAAACTGCTATTGACACACCACGGGAAATAATCTTCTCCCAGGATACAAAATGCCAAAGGTTACCATAGGGGGCACCCGGAGGACTAGGAGGATAGGAAAGGGAAAAATGAGTTGCCATGAACTTTACAGGCAGTCCTGAGTAAAAAAGAAAACAATCTGCTGCTGCTGTTTGATGTTCACAACAAGTATTTCCTTGGCTGAATCTTTGTTAGTCAAGCATGACAGAGCTGCAGGGTTTCTTTGCTCCCACCACATTTTCTATCCCACTTCGCAGACTTGATTCTGGGCCTTGAGCTCATGCACCTTAGACATACTTAGTTTTGCATCTGTTTGGCGTATTTGTTGGAGATGCAAGATGTTTGACAGCAGTCATTTAATTGTAGTCAGTCTTAAAAAAAAAAATATTTGACCATTAACCTGACGAGTAAAGCACACATTATAGTGGTTACCGTACACTTAAAAACAACAGACCCTTCCGCAGAAAAAAATACTAAGAAGAAAGCTGAGCTTTTGAAATAAAATTATTTGATGTAAAACTTGTGTATGCTTTTACGTTCAGGCACACAGTCATTTTTTTGAGCAGCCCCTTTGATGGACAGATGGCCATACAGAAGATGTACAAAGCAATGCCAGAGTCTGTGCAATGATTTCTAAATCACATCATGTCACATGGAATCATCACTAATAACAAAGGCTCCATGCAGGATGGTGACAGTCCTGAAGAGGAGATTGTATTACTGAGAAACACAGCTTCAGGTTTCTTCCTATCCCTTTTTTCCTGACAGTCACTTAACTAAAAGCACCAACCAATGAAGACTGGCAGCAATGTCCTGGGGAGAGCAGGATGATGACAGAAGTTCAATAACCAAGGAGTGTCTCCCAGAGATCAAATGAAAGCCTGAAAGAGGTTCACACACAGCATTGGTCAGGTCAGGATTAGTCAATAGGCTTTCTTGTAGTCTTGGACTTTGAAGATCATATCCTCACTGCTCTCTTATCACAGTCAGTCAAAAGAAAATAGCTACCACACTGTGGCACATCTTTAGGTTGCTCCCTTCTATGTGACCTTCACCAAGACCTTCATGGAGCTCCATTCCAGCCCCATCAGCAGGGAACAGAAGCAGTAACTCCACAGAAATCAATAAAGTATTCCTGGAAAATCAATGGCTGAGTCAGATGTGTGCGTTTCCTCATTGATATTGAATACAAAAACCTGGAGGTAATGAGTAATAAATTCCAGGATGCTCTGGCAGCAACAGCTTGAGCACAGCCAGCTCCAGCTGTCCATGAGGCCATCTCCATGCCAAACCAGCACTCAATGGCTCCTGCTCAGCCTGAGCACCTCAGGACCAATTTGAAGCTTCTTTCCAGATGCCTGACAAGGGACAGGGGAAAAACAGCTTGGGGTTATCCCTACTGCTCCTTAGGTTTCAGAGGCGACTTGGGCACCAGAGCCACTGTTAAAAGGCAGAGAGTGATGAGTAAGTGCTTCAGCCTCTACCAAAAACTCAGCCCTTGCTCCTCCATTTCTGTGCTAAATTCTCAGTAGCTTATTTATTATAAGTGCTTTTCCAGGAGATTTAGTTTCATGGTACCCCAACGCGTAGCAGAACGGTGGGATGCCATGGAGAGAGCCTCTGGGTGTGTTGGATTGAATTCCCTCAAGGAGGGATTACAGCTGGCATCTTTGATGAGGAGATTTATTCACGCATGGGATGCAGCGAGGCTCCTCAGCTTCCATCTATTTTCTTGTAATTACAGGGACATATGGTTGTGTTTCATAATTAATTTCCACAAATTAGGGGCGTTTGGAGTTGGCTGCTTAGAACAAAACAATCAGGGTCTTATGTGAGTTTGCATTTCCTTTCATTTATTTACAAATATTTGTAAGTTGGTGTTTCCAATAGCAACAAGAAGACTTTATACCTTCAAAACCAATTGTCACTGGGGACATCAGGGCCCTCACTGAATCTAAACAAAATTAATTTCCCAACACAATTCCATGGCCAGAATACAATTTTTCTACCACTGGGGAGACTGAGACAGAAAAAGTGAGTGTTTTGATTCAATCTTGTAATAAGAACACCAGCAGGGAAAATTTAGGTCAAAATACTTTTTACAAAACAGGAGAAGAATTCACAAGAATGATAAAAAAGTGATAAATGCTTCAATTTACATTTAGAATTCCACTTTTTAAATTAGAAAAAAATATCTTTTCTGCTAGCATATTACCTAAACGTACTAGCATTGTACTTTTTACTATAAAGAAGTATTTTATGCATAGATGAAACTACTTGGATTTATAGAGGATCAGCGATTAGACCTTCCCAAGTAACAGAAATCCTGAAAAGCTTACAGATATCTCAGGCTGTGAAGATTTGCTTTGGTTTTATTTTGGTTTTTCTTCAAGTATGTGTCATTTATGGGTATTAATGATTTAGTGTGTGATACATAGAAATAAATCTGGAAATAACAGAAAGGAATTAAGAGGTTCTGAAATTTCCCCTGAATGCCCAGAATAATTCCTGGAGAATGAAGCAGTGAAATAATTCCCCAGGTAAGCAGTCTCTCATTACCTTCCAAATGTGATTACTGCCTTGAATGTTGTACTGGAAAAACAAACACTAGTGGGAAGAAAAATCCTGCCCTGTCAATAAATTGTTTCTATTTCTGACTTGCAGGATTATTAGATAAGTTTTTCTTTTTGACATAGAGACTGAGTAAAAGAGCTCTATGCATTGCTGCTTTTCAGTGAGTCCCTGCAAGTCCCTTCTATTTCAAAGAGAATATTCTGCTTTCACACCTCAGCATTCAAATACATTCTCTATAGACATTAAATAAAATAATGCTGCAGAAAAAAACATAAATAAAAGGTATACTTCAGGAAACCAACAAAACATTATTTCAGTTATTGTAGAAGCCAAAGAAAATTGTATATTTTTTAAAGATGTGGGTTTTTTTCCCTCTTCGTACAACCAATTGTTCAGTGCAGCTGGCAGCCAAAGGAGTTACTCAAGAAAAACAAAACAACACAACAATCTTCTAGAAAGGTGTTTTAATAAATATGCAAAGCAGATTGTCTTCTTCTATTCATTTATTTAGAGGGAAAATCCCGTGGAATTTGTTTGGCATTTCCAGATGATTGTCCTTGCTAATACAAATACTAAAGGGATAATTGCACTTAATTTTCTCTGTCTACAGAATCATGAGAAAATTCAAGCTGAAACGGACTTGTAGAGCTCCCCAGTCCAACCTCCTGTTCAAAGCAGGAGTAGCTTTAAAGTTCTTCAGATTTAAAGTTTTATTGCCTTAAATGTCACCTCTGGGCCAGTAACAGGTAACTACGTGGTGCTTAGCCTGCAACATTTTGAGGAGAACCAACGTTGAGCATAGCCAACGATGTCATTTTGGGGCAGTCTCCTCCACTACAATCTGAAGGTAAACAGAACAAATTCATTCTAAGCATGAATTTTGCACTTCTCTGGGTCCCCATCCTCCTCCATTAGACCCCCAGGTGATGCTCCCAGCACGCACACATGAAGCCCAGCTCTTGGCAGCCCAAAACACCACCAGTCCAAGCCACCACCAGCCATCCCGAACCCAACTAACTAAGGATGCATAAAGCTCAATATACAGCCAAGCATTCAACGCTGTCCCACAAGACGTTCTTGTCTCTATATTGGAGACATGAATTTGATGAATAGACCACTGTGTGGATAAGGAAGTGGCTGGATGGTCACCCTAAAAGAGTTATGGTCAATAGCTCAATGATCAAGTGACGAGGGCATTCCTCAGGCGTCAGTATTGGGACCAGTGTAGTTTAACACTTTTGCCAGAAACCCAGACAGTGGGATTAAGGGCACCCTCAGCAAGTTTGCCGATGACACCAAGCTGTGTGGTGAAGTCAACACACTGGAGGGAAAGGATACCATCCAGAGGGATCTCAACAGGCTTCAGAGGTGGGGCGGTGTGAACCTCATGAAGTTCAACAAGGCCAAGTGCAAGGTCCTGAACCTGGGTTGGGACAATTCCAAGCACTAACACAGCCTAGGTGAAGAATGGATTGAGAGCAGCCCTGAAGAGAAGGTCTTGGGGGTGCTGGTGGATGAGAAGCTCTGCATGAGCTGGCAGCACAGACAGCCAACTGCATCCTTGGCTACATCAAAAGAATGACC
Source organism: Dromococcyx pavoninus (assembly GCA_033558185.1). Classification (NCBI taxonomy): domain Eukaryota; kingdom Metazoa; phylum Chordata; class Aves; order Cuculiformes; family Neomorphidae; genus Dromococcyx; species Dromococcyx pavoninus. Next base: position 5,189,663 of record JAUMJL010000212.1, read on the forward strand.
AGCTGGTCTGGGGAAGTACTTCTCTCCCTTTACTTTGCTCTCATGAGACCTCAGCTGCAGTACTGCATTCAGGTCTGGAGTCTTCAGCACAGGAAGGACACAGATCTGTTAGATAGAGTTCAGAGGAGGGCCACCAAGATGATCAGAGAGCTGAAGCACCTCCCCTATCAGGACAGGCTGAGAGACTTGGGATTGTTCAGCCTAGAGAAGAGAAGGCTCTGAGGAGACCTTAGAGCAGCCTTCCAGTACTTAAAGGGGGCTACAGGAAAGCTGGGGAGGGGCTTTTTATCAGGGAGTTCATTGATAAGACATGGGGTAATGGTTTTAAGCTGAATGAGGGGATATTTAGATTGGACACTAGGAAGAAAGTTTTCACTGTGAAGGTGGTGAGGCACTGGCACAGGTTGCCCAGAGAAATTGTGGATGTCCCATCCCTGGAGGTGTTCAAGGCCAAGCTGGATGAGACTTTCAGCATCTTGACCCCATAGAAGGTGTCCCTGCCCATGGCTGGGGTTTGGAACTAGATGATCTTTAAGGACCTTTCCATCCCAAAGTAGTTTATGATTTTATGATAACAGGCAACAGCAAGCCAGGAGACACTGCGTGCGTGTGTCTGTTCCCAGTTTTGCTCTTCACCCCTCAGTGGGAGCACAGTTGCAGGGCATGGGCCAGAGCTTCTCAGGACAGAATTTCACCCTCACTGACTGCCTGAATTACATTCAGGCCTATTAAATCTGAATTATTGTTCTTAACTCTACAGTGGAATGAACCAATGCAGGTTGTACTACAGAGGCAAGACCAACCATGTTAGATCTCCCAGCCTCCGGTGGGATTTATTATGAGCATTTACCCTGGTTATTTTAAGCTCAGCTCTAATTCTCTCCTTTCTGCAGCTGAACAAATTGCACCTCCCCAGCATGCACAGAAACACAATTTCATAAGCAGCAAGTTCTACGTAAGTCAAGCAATTCCAGCACTACCAGCAGAAAGGAATTATGTAGCAATACAGAAAACAGTGTAATAGAAATTTAATTCTGCTCTTTTAAGGATTTGCAGAGATCATTTGTCCATGGAGGAAAATAACATCAGACAGTAAAAGCATGAGTGACTGAGTGCAATGTCTTATGCACATCCCTCCCTTTTGCTCTAACAGCTGTGGCTTGGAAATTTCACACACCTCTCCCCATGCCTGTGGCTTTCTCCTGACTCCCAACAATGTCATGCAGGTAAGCAAACACAGAGGAAATAATAACAAGATGGAAAAGCAAATGAGGGATCCTCTTCCCGTGTTATGTAACATTGCATTTAGAGGATTAATTGGGACAGGCTGATAAGGATGAATTGAATGTGTGAGAGCTACAGTTGTTTTAATTGAGCAGCTTTTCACCAGGGAAGAGAGCGAGGTTTAAACCATCTGTCCAATTTCAGTATCATTTGCCAAGGAAATGATTAAATATTTCACAATTAAATCAAAACTCTAGGAACCAAGGCGGAAGCCTAGAAATAAATGATCTCGGGGTTCGCTTTACACGCACTAATTTGAAGTTGAAGGTTGGCAAATTTTAAATACTATTTCTCCCTCCTGTGTGCACATACACACATGCACATTCATCCACAGCAGCTAAGTGAAAAATTGAGACATGAGGCAGGATATGAGTGAGCCAAAGGCCAGTGTGCAACAAGAGACCAGACAAAAGCCCAGTAAGAAAGGCTGGGACATCAACTGCCATACAGGGAGACCCAAAAGAAGCACCTGGAGTCAGGGGTACTTTCACAGATGCTTAATGACAGCCTCAGTGGGAGAGTGAACACAGAAACATGCACCCCACAAAGTCATTTTCTAGGTCCCTAAGAGCATTTTTGAAGTCTAATAAAGCATCTGATTTACAGACACTAATCACAAAGCTAGCTTTTGGAAAAAAAATCCAAAACATGTTGCCCTAAAGCAACTGAGGAACTAAGGGATTTCAAATGACAGCTCATCTACAAAGTAACTCTTTCACTGTCCCCATGTGTTGTACTTGCCCCGCAGTGTCCATTCACCCCTTGTGCCATGCTATGAGGTGTTGAACAAGGCAAGAGGGAGGTGAGGGCACAGCAGAACAGAGCTACTGTGCTTGCAAGTCCCCTAGCATCTGCTGGGGTAAGCACGGTGGTCAGAGATCGTGCTCCCCTGCCTGTTCAGAGCATAGCAGAACGATATTCCCTTTGCCATATGTATGAAAAGCATCCAGCAGTCAGGACTGCAAGTAGGCTCATTGAAAGGACTGTCTGCTCAGAGTGGAGAAAGATTTGTCTGGAAAGTCGCTTAGCTACCCTGACAAACACAGCACCTTTCATTTAAACACAGCAGTCATACACTGCACATTGCTAAATGATGCTGTTAAGAGCTTGGTTATGATTTGACTTCAGAACAAGAAGCTTAAATTTTAGATGTCTACATTTACACTGACTGTATAAACTCCCATCAGAGTCAGTGGAGTTTTAGAGATCATTTGGGTTCTCTAATCTCAGTTGCTGAACGCACTTTGAGGAACCTCATGATGTCTGCAAAGGGCTGGTGGGTACACCAAGACGTCTGCAGAGACCTCTGTTCTTCTAGAGACCCCATGGGACCTCCTAGGACTGCTGAAATGGTGAAAGGTACCTGTGTTTAGGACAGTGAATCCCATCCATAGCCCATGTAATCTACACGGCTTAAAGGAGCGATTCAGCAGAGCAGTCGGTTTAGGGTGAGCAATGCCATTCTCCAGGCTCTGTTGATGTGATCTCCGTTGAATCTAACACGAGTTTAGATACAAAGTCTGCATGTAGGCACCTAAATTTAAGAGTTTTACTCTTGACCTGAATCCCAGTTTCTAAAGATCCTCCTTTTCAGTTTCAAAATACCTGTTGTATGACCCAAAAACCACTCCCAGCCCTGTCATCCTAAATGCAGCTCCGTAACGATGGCCATGAGGAAAGCAGCTTGTTTCCCTATATATTTGCCTTTGATGTTCTGGCCAGTTTTAGAAAAGAGAAAGGAGCAGGCACTTCTTCACAGCTGCACAGGCTTTCCTGCTACATCTCTGAGCACTGGAGCAGGGCCATAAAGCCTCAAGCTGCAGCTCCAAGGGTTGAAGGGAGAAGCCCTGCTTTTGTTTCTTGTTACTACAAAGGATGTTTCTATCTTTTCTGCCTAGGGAAGAAACCTGGAAAACGTGAGTAAAGCAAAACATACCAATGAATCCAAGGTGAGCATCATTATTATTTTCCCCTAAATTCTGAAGGCTTTTAACCCAAACTCATAATGGACCCAAAATTCTTACTCCTGGCAAGGCTGTAGGAGAGGGATTAATTTCAGCTTTATGCAGCATTTGTCTCGCCTGTCACTGAGAGTTTCTTTCACAGGTGATGAAGAGAAACGTGCACCTTCAGAGGGAGACTCATCTCAGACGGGTGTCTAAGACATCCTGTTCATGGATATAAAACTTGACCGACTCTGGGCCAAGAACAAATCATATCTTTGCTGATCATTGCTGCAAACTGATAATAGATATTTTTTGGATGTGTCATTTAATCAGGCTTTAAGACATAAATGTTATTTAGGTAGGGCAGCCAGCTCCTTGACCTCATTAGTTATAGATTTTTTAAATTTCTATGTTTATCTTCCCTCAACTGCTGGCTGCATCTCCTAATGCCCAGTTAATTACTTCCATTAGCTTCCCTTCTACCCTTATTAAATATTGATTTGTTTACAGAAGTTTTCACACCATACCTTAATCATAACTACTTTGTTATCAATGAGCACAGTACTGTTTTTCTTTGACCATGCAAATAATATTTTCACATTATTATTTTTACTTCTTTGAAAAACAGCCACTTACCAAGTACCCAGAAAATGCAGCCACGTGTGGGACTTTTCTCCTGGTTACACAAAATACATCTAACTGGGGCATGATCATTTGTACCCAGGATAAAACTCACTGTCTGTTCAGTGGCAGGTTTATTTACCCTTAAAACAACTCCACTATTGAGCTTCTCCATTGAATAAATAAAAGGCTGACCTTCCCCCTAAAGAAGGTGTATTTTTAATTTATAAAACTAAACTGTAAAATTTTATAACATGTTGTAATTTTCACGACTGTCAAGGCTATTTTATTACTAGCAGCATCAGTTCTTAAGCATCTTGACCAGAATGGTGAGGTAAAAGACACAATAGCTGAGATAACCAAACTCTTATCACAGCAAATTTGGTGAAGAAGATGTATTTACAAAAATATATTTGCAAATATAGGGATTTTTAAGATAATCTAATATTTTTCCTTTGTTAAAAAAACGATGTGTTATTTTTTATGCTGGAAAACATTCTTCTTGATAGAGAATTCCTTTAACGGTTGAATTTTTCTTCACTTCTGACAATATTGTTTTTTCTAGCCTGGGCTTTCAATTTAATAAAGGAAACAAAGCCTGTATTTTTTCCTGGCAAATTTAAAATAAATGAGAAATGTTCTGATGAAAACAACCTTCATAGAATTATAGATCGTATTTTCTTCTTCTGTTGTAAAATGCATTGAAAAACATGGTCTAAAATAACCCAGGCACAACCAGTCTGCTTGTCTATTTTGAAACAGGATTATTGGGTATTCTTCTGGGTTATACTTTCTACTCAGAACAGTAGCTCGCACAGGCTAAGATTAAAATTTTGTTACAGCTATTTCAGGGGAAAACTATAGAAAAAGGAAGAAAGATATAACTGAACTAGATCTCGCACTTCTTTTTTTCTAGCAATTTCTATTTTCTCTTTAGAGAACTTTGTTGTTGGAAGACAACAAAATGACATAAACTCTATGTCTGTGGGGAGACTGTTGGTCACCGAGAGCACAGAAGTGAAAACACAAACCCTGGTGCAGTCAATAAGGACTGAGAAGATGTCTGCAAGCTTTCTGTCAGAGCACAGGATGGGAGCGTGTCCGTGGTGCAGTCCGAAGGGAAAAAGCACCTCTCCCCAGGACTTCCTTAGTAGCCACAGCCTTCACTTTTTGTACCAGTTCTGCCTGAATAATTAGAGCCTGTTCCAGGCTGGACCATTACTGGTGCCAGTCTCGGGTGGGAGGGTGAAGGAAGGGAAGGCTACAGAAAGGGAAAATAAAAAGGAACTGAGTGCTCACATCACAAAACCACCATGCTAACCACAAAACCCCCTCTGTTTTACATAGTTGGCTTGATTGATTGTTTTAATTCACTTTTCCAGCTCCGATTGCAAATAACTTCAGGGCATAGTGGGTGAAAAACTTCTCGACCCAGCCAGGCCTCCCTGGGACATTGTGCTAGGCAGCCACACAAAGAAAACAGGGCTGTAGTTGGGGTTTGACGGTACACCACCCACTGGCTGCTACATGAGAGGCTGCCAAGAAAAATGCAAGGCCTTTTCATTTCTCCATGGTAGAAGAGACACTGTCGTCTGCAGAAACAAAAGTGGGAAGCATAGTCTCAGGGCTCCAGCACGACAAGAGCCCTGCGCTATAAGCAGAGTTCACTAGTCCTACAGCACAGAGGTTTCACTGAAATAGCCTTTTTGGACAACTAACAGCACTAACAACGGGAAGGAGTAACGTTACCTCCTAGCAGCACAAGAGAGCAGCTTCCCTACCTTCTGCAGCAGCAGCTGGAGGCCACATAGCTAAAGTGACCTTCTGTCCAGCCACCGGCTGCAGACCCCAGTCCACACTCCACCAGCGTCTCCAAGAAGGGTTTGGCCATGAGTCTATGGATGCATCTCCCTGCTAAGCTCCCTCTCCTTGGACTAACTCTCTGTCAACCAAAAGCCCATGCGTATCCTACATACCCTCTCATTGCTTGTTGGGTTATATTATACAAGATGAGTTAGTCTTGGCATGGAAAGAATCACAGACAGCACAGGCCACCTAAATAAAAGGACTGTTCTGCCTGCTTTCATTTGTGAAAGGAGCTTAAGCATCTCTTCTCCCAAGGTAAGAGGGGATTCATGACTATGAAATCCATGGTGTTGCTGGTGTTACTGTCCCTTGTCATATGCACATGCGTCAAACAGGCAAAACTCCTCTGAACTTATTCATCTGCAGTGCAAATGTGTTTTGTAATTTGTGCACATCATTGTAGAATACCAGTTAAACAACTGAAGAAAACTCAAACCAAGGAGCTCTGAAACTGTGTTGCAGAAGCATCTGCACCAGATGAGACACCTCACTGCACTCTGCAAGCTCACATTTCCACTGGCACAAGTGTGCAGAGGTTGAACTAGAGCTCACCAAAGTACTTTCCCATCTCCCCTCTGCTGGCATGCGCCTCTACATCACTGAACTAAGATTATTGCTGACCTGAGAATGCCATGCTCTATCCATTTCTGAAACCCCCCCTGCTCACTTCAGCAGCTTTCAGACAGGACACATACTCTTCCAGCTCTTGAAGTCCCAACTCAAAATTGTGAAAAGTTTTGCTAACCCAAGAAGCAGGAAGGGAAGGGATATAAAGAAGGGAAATTAATTTTAGTACAGAGAAGTTCTGCACTATTTCAACACAAAAAATGGCCAGGGAAATACACAAGGCTGAAAGAGACACAACCAATGCATCAGTCTTGAAAGAAAAACAGAAATGTAGGTAAAAACTTAGTATGAGTTGGGGAAGTTGTAAGTCTGGGAATCAGCAACTGTGGCTGAATCTCAACACCAAGAGACATTTTTGCTGGAGAAATTGAGACAGAAATAGGTATTGTAACTTAATTTCAGTGCCCCAGAATGCCTGTGGCAGAACCAGGACTAAATCTCCCCAGTTCCAATCCACTGCTTTTTACAGTTAGCCTGCTATTTGAAAGGTGAACCCTCCTCATACTCTTGCCCAAAACAGAGAGGAATAAATCAGCCTTCATTGAAATCTGGAACATTTTATCAGTAACTTCAGTAGTTACTCAACTTCATTGCTAACACCTGCTAACACAACAGATTCCCACTTAATCAGCTCACCATATCAAATTACTGTGCCTAAGTTGAATATGTCATCAACGAAGGACCCTCAAAGTCCACATGGTGTCTGCTGCCTCCCCCAAGGAGTCAACATATCTGTTACGAGGAATGTTTGAAGGGAAGGCCTTCACCCTCCAGGAAAAAAGGGGTATGGCTAAGGTGCCTTTCTAAAGGTACAAACCACACTCAAGGTTGTACTACAATGACAATCTCATCCACACATTCCAATGATCTGCAAACGAAATTGCTTTGGAAGGGATCTGAAAATGATCCCCTCTTCCTCTAGTATTAGGGAGGAACATTGCTGCTGAGAACAACCTTTAGCAATACTACTTTAAATAAAAGATTAGGCAAACAAAAACGGTAATGAAAAATAATCAGCATAATGTTCCACTTTATGAACTTTTTTTGAGTAAAGTTTTATGTGATGGTTTAGAAACTAAATCTAGAGTGCGTATTTCATGCATCAGAAAGGCTAACTATAAGTTACCAAGACACTTGAAAGTCAGAAATGTAGGTGATGTGGATAACATCTTTGTATAGCGCAATAATAGCCTTCAGTCACTCAAGGTCTTTCATTTTTGGAACTGCCCCATATGAGCGTGACATTCATTAGCTCAAAGCTGTATCGTGCTACAGCAGTTTGAAAAAAAAAAAGTCACTAGGAAGAGTATTAAAAATTGCATGAAGGAGTCTTTCCCTCGGGCATTTCTTTTCAAGGTCAGAAAGCCTTGCTCTTGTTTTTTCTCTGCTGACATGAAAACATTCAGAGAGATGACGTGACATAAAGACCCACACCTAATTCAGCTCTTTAATTTCAAAAAGCCTTCGTCTCCCCAGAGTGTTTTAAATGTGACTTTGTTTGATTTCCACAAAACTAAAAAAAAATGTGCCATGTTTCCTGACATGCCTGCTGTAGGATGTATGCATAGAAAATGGCACAGGATTGGCAGAGCCTCATGAATAACAACTGCTCCAAACCCTCCTTCACCTGAACCAGAAGAAAACACTTATGACAGCTGAAAGGCACGATGAGGGTTGTGTATCAGCGTTTCTCTTAGTGTCCTCTCTCCTTGCAGCAAAGCAAAGTTCACTCAGTCTGCAGTGAGGGACCCTGTCCCTCCCAGAGGCTCTCATGCAGGATCAGATCCCAGGGAACATGCACTGCCTGGAGCAGATGCTCCACTCTCCACCTCAAGTCCCCAGCCCCTGCTTCCCTCATCATCCAGCGCTTGGAGGCCTCATACCGACATTTCACAGCGTCCATTCCTGAAGATCATTGTTAACATCAAGAGGAGAAACACATCCATTTTGATTTCTTTGCTGGATAAAGCACAGCTGCTCCCAGTGTGCGTGTCACAAGACTTTCAAAAGTCAAAACTTTCATTATTATGTGAAAATACAGTTTATAGAGCTGTATAGAGGCAAACATACCAGCATGAAAAACAGAACTTATCAATATTTTATTACTTTTCCTTCCTCCCACCTCTAGCCTCTTTTTTTTCAGAAAAAAGGGGCCTTTCTTGTAGTTCAGATGTATTTTTTCATAAAAAGTTCAGTTTTCTGATGACTGAGTTTATGAAAATCACACAGCAACAAGGAATAAGATTTTGAAAGTTATCAATGTGATTCAGGCACTTAAATCCTTTTCTGTAATAATCATGAAGACCCTGCTCTCCCAGTTCAGTAAATCTAGTTTTAGGGCTCCTATACAAACACACATAAGTCCCATGAGTCTGGCATAAATTCACTCCACAAGTTCCTTAAAAAAAAAATCTTTGAGAACTTTATACCTGCAGTTGTTAGACTGGAATTGGGTACCAACTGCCTTTCCAGCAGTTGTAGAAATGGGCTCACTGACCAGTTTGGGCTTCAGACTAACATGATGCAGCACAGAAATGTAGCCATGGCAGTGACCCCAGAGATCGGCTAGTCTGTGTCTTTCTTGCTCCTCAAGGCAGGCTCAGCTCTCCTCTAGCAGCTCCTGTTCCATCTCAAAGCTAAGCAAAAGCAATGTTGCTCGTAGACGTTCCTCAGAGCTGGGGCTGTCTCTTCAAGTACCTCTTCCTCTGTTAGACAACCTTCAAGAGCAAAAGGCTGCACCAGCAGGCTGAGAAGACCCAACAATACAGTCCTAGTGAGATGTACAAGTCTGCTGTGAAAAAACAGTGGGTTTGTGTCTCAAAAATCAATTGCAGGCTTAGGGAGGTCTGAAACACTGGATCATAATAGTAGAGTTTGACTCCTCAAGAAGCCTGGCAAACATCCACCCATCTTCAGTTTCACACCTCCCCACCAAAAGTGGGCACACCCTTAACTGGGTGCCCAGAGCAAATGTCCCTTTTGCAAATGAAAGCTGAGCATCACACTGTGACATTCCAACTTTTCACTCAGCAGGCAGGCAATTATTCTTGTTTAATTGTATCTGATGAGTGACACACGCAGGCCCCATGCTATTTAAAATCTGACGTATCTTTTTATTTATCATAGCAGCCTCTACACTTCTACAAATGGATGACACACAATCCATTATCATTTTGGAAGCATTATTATTCATGCAAACATGTCCCAGAACGTTGGACTGTTTTTTAATTCCTCTTTTTATTTTCCACATTCCTTCTACATTCAGATTGCAAATTCCCTATCTTGCCAATGAGATCTCCTCCTCCTCACCAACCCAAAATAAATTAGAGAACAAGCTGCTATCTCTAAAAGCTTTATAAATAAAACATACAGCACAGAACACACAAAGGCTACAATTTCAGAGTACTTTTGTATCCTGGATGGATTTAGAGATGTCATTGCAAATGCACAGATGCTGCCAGTCACAGGAGCTTAACAAGCGCTCTGCAGTTTGACATCCCATCAGACTGTGGCCCTTTGTGGCAGTTGAGACTTCCCAGGGCAGAAGGTAGCGCACCAATTGCTTCTATCAAGAAGAGAAAATAATGGTAACCACACCAGCAGATTCATCAAGAGACAGAACTAAAATTCCTCTTTCCTGGCTCAACTAAATAAAAATTATGACAGTCCAAAAGAACGCTAAAACTTTTCTGGAACTGGCTAAATCACACATTCAAAATAGTCAGTGGAAACATTTGCTGTTTTTCTTTTCTTCAAAAAGGAAATATTTTTCCTTAAAAATGAAAAAAACCCCACCCTTGAATTTTATTTTTTTTCTTCTCTTTTCCAACAGAAACACACAAAATATGAAGAAAGGGCAAGGAAAAAAAATGAAAGCAGTTCCAGAGTTAAGAAAGTCTGTTTTTTCTAAAAAATTATGCTGATTTTTAACTCAATTAACACAAGGCTGCTGTTTAGGCATCGCCCATCTGTGAGATGCCCACAGGGGACGGCTGCCGGGGGTGGCCTGGCGGAGAGACAGGCTTGGGCAAGGTTTCCTTCCCATGATGTCTAACAGAGCCCAAACAGCAACTCAAAGATTTCTGTATCTTCCATCCCTCTGTATGCTCAGAGGCTGATAAGGTAGAAAAGATGAAGGAAAAGAAAGAAAATTAGAGCAGGAGAAGACAACTCTGCTCCCAAGTGGATAGCCTGAAACTTTTGGTGTTAACTTGCATTTGGAAAAATAAGATTTCATCCACCAAAAGCAGTCACATATCCCTCACGCCACCAGCATTCACTGTGAGTGAGGAAGAGGCCAACTCACTCCCTGCATACCCACGGCTCGCAAGGACCGGCTGGAGAATGCTCTGTCCAATCCTGTGTCTGATCCCACATGGAGCAGGACAGGAAGTGTGTCATTCCCCAACCAACAGTGAGCATCTCTAGGAAAAAAGATCCCCTTGCCCATCCCCCTGCATGCAGCCTGAAGCAAGAGGTCCCAGGCTGCAGAAACCTCTGTCCATCCATCTAGCTCACAAAGTAAGCGTCAAAATAATCATGTTGGTTTTTAAGAGCTTAAAAGTGTCTTGAGGGATCGAACAGCCACATTCAGTAGCCAAAACAGGTTCTGTAGACCAGTGCTCATCACAGAACCTGTCATCCTAAGGCAGGTGGCAGATGTGGTTTAGCTTCAGGTGCCAGATGTGCCTTAGCTTCAGGTGCCATGGTGGCCACTAGAGAACTGATATGGAAAATGATCCTTATTAGAAATTTTAAACAAAATGGTGCAGTTTAAACATTTTTGAGGTCAGGTTCACCCTGCAGGAGGACTCAAGTGGCTTTGCACCTACGGAAAGCTCTCTATAAGACTTTGACCTAATCAGGTGACAGACTAATGCTCTAACCTGACTCTCAGCAACAAAACAAATGCAGAAACCCTGTGAGTCTCTGCCCACACGGGTTGGTGTCTGAGCCTCCAGCACAACTTGCCAAGGTGAGACGGGCTATGAGGCTGTTTGGGAAGCCCTAGCCCTGATTAACCCTCTGCAGAGGGAAGCATCTGGCCTCACTAGCATTTCCTATAAGACTACACACAAACTTTGTAACATCTTCCTCTGCCCTGAAACAGGGAATTTCAGCACCCATGAGGGTATATGGTTTTTTGGACAACTCTGAGCTCCTGGCTCAGTGAAAGCTCACAGTAAACAGAGTTAACAAACACTTCCTTCCGCTCCTGTTAGATTTATTAGCCTCTGTTTTCACTGCATGTCCCCTGTTCTTGGGTTAGAATGAAGAGTAAAGGACACTGAGCTGAACTTTGGCACCACCATGTAATCCCAGCCTGTTTTGCTCAGCTCTTGCAATCCAGACAGCCCCAGCCTCCCTTCACACACTGACCACAGAGGCTTTTCCAATCCTATTTCTGTTGTGGTTTTTGGTAACAGGAGCCTGAACCCATCCACACTGACTGCAGGCACCTACCATTAAAAGCCTCGCCCTGACCAGACAGGCAGCCTTGTGCTTCAACTCCACCCTGCAGGAACAGCCCATGCACAAGCTCATCCTGCACCTCTGGCTCCAGTACGAGTTGAGCCTCAACCCCTACACACAAGCGACCCGGAGCATCCACGAGGAGGTGGGAGGCTTACAGTTAAGGGAGCAGCACCAAGATGATGTCCCCATCGGGTACAGAGCGCTTGTACTGTTGCTGCCAGGTGGTTTAAGGAGCTGCCTCTCCAAAGCCACCTTTTCCTACCTGTTATTTACTGCTGCTCAGCCGCGCCTGGAGCCTCACCGGGACACAGCTGGGGCTCACATCAAAAAGGCAAGGCTGCTGAGAATATGCAAACAGATAAAGCACAGGCTTACAGCCAGAGGCCAAAGGAAGGTGGCAGCAGGCTAGGGACAAAGGAGAAAATCAAGCTGCCATTTCAAAAGTGATTTCACCGATTCACAAGAGTCATTTTACTCAATCCGCTGGTTAATGAGTTAGCAGCACTGGCGCAAGGTCAAATCATAAATGGGTAAGAGCATTTCTCCACCACAGTCATTTATTTCTCCATTTCCAGTCCTCCATTTCAACTTAAGAGCAGCACTAAAAAGGAGAGAGGAATTAGCTTTTCATCTTCATCAGAGAAAAAGACTTGTAAGAAACCACAGATGCAAAGTGTACCTCCTCTCCATCCTTATCTCTCTTCATACCAGCCCAGTTCCCTAGCCTGCGACAGCTGCCAGTTCTTTAATTCAGAGAAATATTTGTAATAGGCATTGCTGAATGTTACAGAAACACTGAAGAACTGGAGACCAATTAAACAGCCTTATCCCTAAGCAGCAACACGTTGAAATGCAGGAAAGGCAAGTGATAACTAACAATGGCTCAATGCAATGCACCAGCTTCAATAAAATTAATCTACCTACAAAAATAGATCCTGCTGAAGTACAGCTAGGGTTTCATCTCATTTGCATGTGATCTTCAGCATCAGCTGGTGGTAACAAGATGACTACATGAAGGCAATATAAAAATATGATATTAATTATGTGAACTCTCTTGTTCTAGGTATTAAAGTACAGCAAAATCTTCACACCTGCAGAGTTCAGGAGAATTCAAAGTAAGCTTTTTGGTTTGTGTCTTCCCTCCCCTTTCAGAGGTCAGAAGACTGCAATGGACACAGTACTCTATGATCAGTCCTAGTCCTCTGACCATGCTGCCCTGAAGGGGTAACCCTTCACTTTGAAATTATCTTTACCCTTCTCTCTCCCTTCAGACATATTTTAGTTTATTAAAAGACATAGCTGACGGAGACTGAAATGGCCATAAGACAGGAATAAAGTGTGGAGGAGCCCAGATATTATTCTTAGCTTTGACAGGTCTATGGGGACATCTCTAGGTGGGACTGTGAAGTAGACAAAGCAGCATGATGGAAGCAGATGAGAGACTTCCCCTCATCACTGCTCTCCCCACACTGTGAGGAGACATTTAGTCCACATCCATCCCAGCCATCCTGGATATTATTTCCAAGTGCCCCCCCAGATGTTTCCATTAAACCCGAAGGCTGAACATCCCTCAAGCATTTTGTGTATTTTGCTGAGACTGGGGCAGCTGCTTCCAAAAGCAACAAGGACTGAGACTGCATCCTTTTGCAAAAGCATCTCACTGATGCTGTTACAACCATCTTCATTTACTGACCTTCGCTCCACTAGAGGTACCCTAAGAAGGGCTGAGACCAGACATAGGACTACATCTGTAATGATGTAGTCATCTGAGCTTCTTTTGACCCTGAGGGGTAGGTGAAAAACAGAGGTAGAACAGCATTTCACAGATTTACTATCCAGCACAACCTTTTCCTTTTCCAAGAGAAACTGTTCTTTTTCATGCTGCCTTTTATTATAACTTTTTGGTGAGATGAAACTGAACAAAACTGAGTGACAGGGATGCATGGCATGACAAGAAAATAAAGACCATTTCAGATGAGCATTTTTCACTCATGCTGTTCTATCTTATTACAGTAAGACTGTTGACCTTATTAAGAAGCAGTTTAACAGCCCACTTCAGAAGGATCTACATATGCACCTGAGTGTTAAACTGAGTGCTTGAAAGACATATTAAATAAAATCAACACTGACAGCTTGCTGTTTCTATCCTACCAGACAAGCACTGATTACTCCAGCATCTACATGAAATAGAGAAGGATGGCAAGGGCATATTCTCATGGCCTTGTATCTCTCCAAAGCACACCTGTCTTTACATAGACACCTTTGTTGTTCCCTTTTTTAAGCTCTTCTTTCCCTGTGCTTCTTCTCCCATACTGCCTCTTAGACATGGATAGAATTCCCAGTAGAATTTTTGAGACCCTACATTACCCTCTCCTTGAAAGACTCATTTATCCCAAGGCACAGGGATTGTCCTGGCAGGATCTTGCAGCTGCTATTAAGTAAATAGCATCACTCTTGTCTTGCACCTTTCTCTTGTTGCACTGACCTGCCATAACTCATCTTAAAGCAGATATAAGGGTCATGATCCAATTGCTGTACTTAACGAGCCTCCTTCAGGCCACAGCAATGGACTGTGTGTGCATTCCAAGCCTCTGGGACATGTAAGGCAATTAGAATTCACTTTTCTCTCTAAACTAAGGTAAATGAGTTCATGTTTGCCATGGCTAAAAGCAAATATATGGACAGGTACCACAAGATAAGGAGCAGCAACTTTTTATGTAGGAACCACTTGAATCTGAGCCCTTGATAGTAGAGAAAAGAGGTCACAATCTCCTTCTCCCATGTTGATGTAGCACCTCACAAATGGGGTCCAGATCCCTCCAGGCAACTGCAGTTAACCAACACTCCCAGTAGGAACATATTTCCTCTGATAAAGTATTTCAGTGTTCCTCTATATTACCTTCTTATCCATGAATAAATGCAGCAGGCTTATCTCTGCTGCTTTGTGTTTGCTTTAATAACTAATGTGAAGCCTGTATTTATTGCCTAAATCCTGTGTTTAAATCTCACTCCTAGATAAAGCAGTAACAACGTGGCTGCTCCACTCACGTAACCCCACAGCTCTTCTTCCTTCCATGAGGCAAAAAAACCTGCCTCCTCCATGCCCCAACAGACCTGCTGCCATTCTACCATCCAACGTTTTTGTCAGAAACATACTGGGTTGTTTCAGGTTTCCATCCTTCCTGGCAAACCATCACAAAGATCGCAGCAACCTTCCAAAGCAGCTTCACACATGGGGCATGTCTATATCCAAAGAGTGGAAAAGACTGCAGTTCATCCTCCAGAAACAGCAAAGCACCATCTGAATAGTGACCAAGAGAGACACTCAAAAGTAACAGAAAGTAGTCTCACAGTAGGTATGTGAGGGCTTCATTAAGAGAGGTGCTCAGATTTACATATGCTCTGAATGTCTTAGGTAGAATAGAGTCTGGTAATCACAGCAGAATAAATTCAAGATTTGACTTTGCCAGAAAACTATTTGGCTCGGGGAGTGATGCTCCTGTGCTTTTCTCCAAACTCCAAGAAGAGCAGCAGTGCTGCCTATAAACAAGAGACATTTGGCTCAAGGAAAAGCATAGAAGAGTTGGTGAGGTGAGGCAGGAAAGCTTAGAAAGCAAAAAATACATAAAAAGGGAGAGAAGCAAGGTTTTCAACAGGCAGGGCCTCAGCTGGCTTTTAAAGGAATTCACAATTGTCCTTTCCTGGCTTTAATGGTCGTGGTAGCAGAGAATGCAGTTCCCAGCTGCTCAACAGATTACTTCTACTTCCTCAGCAAGCAGAGCAGTTCAGAAGGTCAAAATCTGCTCCAGACAACAACCACCTGGTTATGTCAGATCAGGGGACCTGGCCAACACCAGCAGCAGCACACAGCTGCCAGAGCAGCAGAGCTGCCCCCAGCACTTATTTGCCTCCAGCCAACCAGTGCTGCAGCAGCAATGCTGGTGGGTTCAAGCCTCAGAGGGAGCTAGGATGTAGATCCAGCCCACTGTCATGGCTGGCCCAAGGAGAGCATCTCGCCAGGCCTGGCCACAGCTGCCTCTTTTAAATATCACTCAGCCCCATCCCTTACCCCCTCTGAAGATGACTGGTCCCTCCAATCCACTGGCATAAGAGCTCATGTAGTCAGTCCCTAAACTTGGTTTAGTCAAGTGATCTGGATTAACTTTAAAAAAAATGAAATTGTTCTGGCTTGATTTGTTACTTTCTTTTCCACTAACCTAGTTCATTTTGACCACCTGAAGGTGCTGGACAATGATACATGCAATGAGATTGGCATGGTCTGGGACAGAAAGGAACCTCTGGGAGAAAATTAGGGATGCAAAAAGAAACCAGGGACTGCTGGAAGCACATCAAGCCCCACCAGAGCAAGGCCCAGGGCCACAGGGCTTTCAGATGCAACATATTAAAGCATTTGTGTTGGAAGCTGTTAATTAAACACAGCCTATTTGGACTTTCTTTGATTTGCTCTAAAACAGATTTAAAGCCAGACTGGATTAAAGTTGTGGGATTGCACTTTGCAAGAGCTGTGTCATCCATATCACTGTGTTTAATTACAAGCAACACCAAAGAAGCTCTTTTCCTCTCTCAGATTTCTCATCAGCACTACTTTGGGTAAGAATATTTAATGAAAATCAACTGCATTACAAGAAAGAGCTTTTGAGGGGATTTTCATACCAAATACTTGGACTCTTCTAGAAACCCAGCTTGGTACCAATTATAAAAACTGGGCAGTGTGACCTGCAGACTGCAAGTGAATTGCATCACCTACTGTGGGCTCCTGGGCAGCAGCTCCATGTGCTAAAACTAGAGGACCAGGAATCTTCCTTCTTAAATATGCCAGAATATCAGGTTTTAAGTAAACACTCAGATGGTTCAACCTAGTCCATACTGTATTAGGAAAACCGAACAATTTTTGTGTAGGTGGTTCTGACAGAACTTGGCACATGCTGAATTCTCCAGATAAGCTGTTTTGTTGAATAAATGATGAAAACCATTTTTAACAAGTCAAACCCTGGGACCGGCAAGTTTAAAACTTTGATGAAATCAGGTCACCTTCTCTATGGACAGAAACTCATCATCTGTATTCTCATACTAGCCACTACTATCTACTTTGTGCCAAGAATACAACAGGTACCATCTGAGACAACAAAAAGACAATCTCTCCTCTAAGGTAACCTAAAACCCAACAGATGACGTGTTCTGCAGGCCATTTAGGTGTTCAGCTTTGTGCATTAGCAGAGTCGCAGTGTTAACAAAAAATAAACTGAAGTATTTGAAAGGGAAAGGAAGTCAAAGCATTGATCTCATAAATTTTATTATTATTAAATCTTCAAACCAGGAACTGTTGTACAGCAAATCCCTGCAGGCTGAGGAGGCATCCAGCTTCTGCTCCAAGCCCCCATGACCCTGCAAGAGAGCTACCAGGTGCCTTCAAGCAGAGTGTGCCCATGGACTTTACACATCAAATCTAATGCGTAATACTTTTTAGATTTTAAGTGAGAACTAGTTCTTTAGTATAATCTAGAAACAACATGCATAGGACAAAATTGCTGCAGAATTTACATAAGTCATTTAGTTTCACTGTTACTTTCAACCCTATTGAACCCAGACAGACTTTTTCATGAAGTATAATAAAACCCAGGAGCTCATTTATTCAGCTAATATCCCCTTACCTACGAGCCTTTCTCTTTTACTGCAGTCATTTGCAAAGGGCGTCACTTCATAGCACACATTTTTGTATCCATGTGACCGTCCATAGACACTTAAAAAGGTGCAAGAACCTTTATAGGTCTAATCCTGCCAGATCACCGATTGTTGTATCATAAAGAAATTCAATTAGGAGAGCTTACAAAATTGGCCTCTGTGCTTGTTAGCATCCAGCACAAGGCAGCTACTATTGACTGAGCAATCGAAAGGCAATTGCTGCATTCAGCCAGAGGAACATCCAAAGAGCTGAACAGTTCAAGAATGAGGCAAGTTTCCAAATAAAATCACCCTGAAGGGGCTTGATCCACAAGATGATTACAAAGTTCCAAGTTTACCAACAAAATTTCAGCACCAACCTTATAAGAAATCGTTCATACTTGACATTTTGTTGGCCTACCTCTAACAATAAACAACGTAACAATCAGTTTTTGCAGCTCTCCCAGCTGTAGACTCTGCAGATTAGGACCTGGCTTCTATGATTGTGCCTAAGTAAAAAGCTCCTGATACAAATCATCTACAGCAGAACACCCAGGGGAGGCCTCAGAAGTACCCCACACAAGTCACTGAAAAACCTCCTGGATTTGTGCATATCTCTAGTCCTTTGCTCCCCAAGCCACCAGCTCTTTCACTGAAAATTCCTCACTTTGTAAAGGAGGGCTCTAATAATCAAAGCTCTTGCAGAGGGGGATTTATTAGAGGCGTCTGAGAGGTGGGTGAACCTGAAGATGGGTCCCTTGTTCTGTCTCCCCACTCTCTGCAGCATATGCTTAAACTAAAACTGATTTTTAGATTGATTGTAGTTGGTTACTTTCCTTCCAAGCAACTGGGACTTGTCCCAAGTCCTAAATGACTTAAGGTAACATAAGTTACCTTAAGAATCTGGAGATGGACCTAACCCAGAGGGGAACACTTTTGTCGGTGAAACAGCAGTCTAGAACAAGACTTTTAAATTTTTCCCCTCTGAGCTCCAACATGCAGACCCCTGGCTGGGAGCAACTCCAGGAGCAGTGATCTGGCATGTCCAGCCTTGATTCAGGCAAGATGCAGCGCAGAAGTTTAATGTATACAGTCCTTACACAAACAAACCCACAGGACAAAGGGAGTACCTCTTCCAGCAGTTCCTTGAAAGTTCTTTCCCAAATGCCTGCCTCACAGTCCTGGTCAGCAGGGCAAAAGCCATCCTCCCACCAGCACTAAATAATGGCAGCAATTTCCAGTGGGACCAGAGTCTGGAGACAGTGTAAGATACAGAGGCACCACCAAGAAGACAGCCCCAGTGTCAACCCCTTTGGAGTCCTGCATTTTGGTCAGCAAATGTAAAGTTTCCTTGGCACTTGCAAGAGGTAACCAGAGCAGGAGAAGTAATCAGACTAAACAGGTAGTGTCCAACCACTGCAACTAATATATTATAGCTGCACTTTGGACTGACACTGCATGGCTTCTTTCTTTAGAAAATTAAAGCATTTAACATTTACGGAGTCTTGAAGCTTCTGAACAGTTAAGCAGTCATCACTGTTTCTGTCTTCTGCAAGGGGGAACTGCGGAAGGATTCCAAGTCACAGAGGGGCTAGACAAGCAACAACACACAAGTCTCAGCACCATGTCCACAGGAAGAAGTTTGTCTTCCCCTGGGCTTCTGACTTGTATAACAAAACCAAATAAACATCAGCTGCTTACAACTGTCCGCAAATAATGGAGTTACTTCCTGAATAAACTGCTCCGTGAACAATATTCAAACACTTCGTTCTCCCCATCTGCTTCACCATTTTATCCAATGTGATGAACAGGTGAGGTTGCTTCCTCGTATTTTTGTTCATTTCCTTCTTATAATTAACTATATCAGCTTTTTTCAGTAGGATGAGAAAAACCTCATTTCCGATTGAAACTGTCAGTAGATTCAACAATAAATCACCAAATCCTGCTGGAATTATACCAGTTCTAGAGAGATGATATGGATAAAATATCTTCCTTCGATACCCTCTGTTACAGATGAACTTTTTGGGAGGGGCCAAAGATACAAGATGAAAACATACAGCATCTTTTTTCACCTTCCATCCATTAAAAAAAAAAAAAAGAAGAGAAAGAATACAATCAGCAAACACAAAGTACTTCTCTGCGGGTCAATAGTTGGTAAAACAATCTGCAAAGAGTCCCTGACTTCAATTGAGCCCCCACTGAAACGATGCCTGATCCTAAGATCTGCCATTTGACCAGGCACGCAGTCGAGAGAACAACCACCCCCAAAAAGCCATCACTAGCAATCACAACCTGGACTGGATTTTGACTCAGAGATAAGGAACTAGGTTTTACTGATCTTCTTATCCAGAATTCAATGACTCAATGGGGAGCCCAGAAACCTGAAATTATGGGCTGGCTATAAAATTCTCCTCACCTGTTATTTTCAGAGAGCATCCCTTACAGAAAGCCAACCTACTACTTTTAATTCCATGTCTGGTTCTGCAGCTTTCTTTAGAAAGTTTCACATGAATGATTAAGCAGTAAATATACAATTAAATTTGAATCGTTACTTTTCCATTAGTGAAATAACCTGCATTTTTTTAAATTTTATTATTTTATTCACGCTCATTAATGGTCTCTAAATGTCAAGCAAAAAGCAACTTTGTGTCTAATTTCATTTTACTGTCCAAATTTATTCACTGAGCAAAGGTCAGGAATTTACTGAATTACAAGTGCAATTGTTTACAGAAACTTAGTGCAACTCAGTAAAAGTTGCACTCAATTTCTTCAGCCCAGCATCCTGGAAGTTCCCACAGAAAAGTATTGTGCATGTTAAGTGCAAATTACATTAGAAATTCATTCATAATTAAAACTGCCGTTTCTGTGCCTCCTGCCAGACTCTACACTCTGAACAGACCCATCACTCTATCCCTTGCTGTTTCTGTATCGATTTTAATCTTCATAACTATTAAGTTTCTCCATATCCCTGGGAAATGCACAAGCTCAAGAAACTGAGGCAGGAGATAACCAGCATTTCCGTGACCCAGAAATGATCAGTGTGGGAGCTGCCACCTCTCCATCCACTGCATCCCTCCCCCTCCCTGAGGCTGCACTAAACACACAGGCCTCAAAAGCAAACTCGGGGTGTCTCTGCAGGCTGGACTTTTGCTCTTAAGACACTGCCTGTCTCACTCCAGTGATGATATAGGACACATCAGGGATTTGGTCCTCTCTATTAAATGCCTAGAGACACCGAAGAAGGCGCCACCATGGTCACCCAGTTCCTTCACAGCTCAGTGCCCATCTCTATGTATTTCTGCTGCTGTCCCCACCTGCAAGAGATAAATAACTGCGTTAATGCCCTCGCTGGGACAGTGAGGCAGCAGTCAACATGATTTCACCTCTATAAGCCCCCCAGCAGCTTGTCTGCTACCCCCTCACCATGCTGTCAGTGGCACTGCAGACCCTCGGCAAGCCCGTGCATTGCACAGGGTGGGCACTGATGTTGTGCAGTCCATGAGTACCTTTCCCTGCCCCAACATGGTTATGTGGCAAACAGCTCATTATGGGCTGTGGTAGCCCAAACCACCAAACCGTTTGAAAAAACCCTGAAGTGTACCAAGGGAGAAAAGCAGGAAAGTATGGCATGTGCTAAAAACCACTGTGTCACTGTGAAGATACCTCTGATGCTGAGCTCAGCTCCATAACGAAACAGGTATTTATCACCACAGAAATTCAAGCACGGACCCATGAGACTGAAAACCCAACAGTTCTCCTTCCGGCATGATAGAGAGCCCAGGGCTGATCTGTCTACTCTGAGCATCCCTTTACTTATCTCCCCCACCAAAGCAGTACTTATGGCACATACTCTGTGGGACCACGCTGGTCCCAGTATCACTTCATCACAGTAGCACCTCACTGGGATCGTGTCAGGCCAGGACACAGGTAAAAGATTTCCTTGTGAGTTTTCAGTTTAAAGCAAGGTTATGGTACCCTTGGTTAAAAGGGCAATAGAAGTGCAACTTAATTACCCAGTATTATAACACAGCTATTCTGAGAGGCGGCAGAAGGAAATTGGCACCATTCTGATGGAATATTCCACGTAGTTAACACCAATTTCATGCAGCATCAGAGAACAGAGGCAGTTATCTAGATTTGTTGAAAGGTAAGGGTGACACACAAAGTGTTATTCTTTCCTTAAAGCATAACCATGTATTTTCAGGCTACATAGCTTATATTTTTAGATGAGAAGAAAGCAAAGCAAGAAAAAAACCCTCTAAAGTTGAGCTGAAAACAAATTGGATGCAATTCAAAAGGACTCTGGAAAAATACGGGATGAGGAGAGGATGGTAAAGCAAAATCTCAATAAAGGTTCAAGACATCAGCATGAATCACAAGTCAGCAGTACCCCACTAACATTGTGTCAACACAGAATGAACAAACATCCTACCATAAGTAACTCCAGCACTCACAGATGTTTAAGTGCCACCCAGGAATCACTTCTCTTCTTGGCTTTAAGACCTCAGCAGGAAAACCAAGTGTAGACTTGGGCATGTGTTTCAGATGTGTACCAACTGGAGAGACCCTATCCAGGAGACCAACAGGTATGATCAGCGACCAAAAAAATAGTGTCTTAGAGGAAAGACTGGATTAAGGGGGGAGAAGAAGGCTGAGGGGGAAGAAGGCTGAGGAGAGACAGTGTAATTACCTTGAAAGATATAAAAAGCAGCCACCAAGCAGAAAAGATCAGTTGTCCTCTCTGGCAGCAAAACCAAACAGTTTGAATCAGCAGGAGACTTAGGGCAGACAAGAGGAAGGACTGGAGCAGGTTGCCTGAATAAGATGTAAATTCTTTGGTGAATGTAAGTAACATTCAAGTACTTCAGACTTAGTCCACCCTTTCTTTGGGACAAGGGATAGCCTCTGACTTCTGCAGGCCCCTTTGGAGGCCTGGCCTCTGTGGCTGCCACCAGGCATGGAGAAAAACACTCTCATGCCTTCTTTGAATCACTCCATATCCAGACTGAGTAGCTCTCGTCATGCTCTGAAACGTACTCAGGACCACACGAGGACAGGCTTTGCCCTGCTGCCCAGGACTGTGAAGCAGGTAATCGAGAAAGAACTTCCAAGGGACCGCTGGAAGAGATACTCCCTTTGCCCTGTTGGACTGCTGGTTGGTAAGGAGAGATACTGGACAGTTCCTCAAAACCAGGAGTAATCAAAGAAACCTGACCTCACCAGCAGGCTCACTCACTCTTTTCCTTATTCATTGAAAAGAAATTAAACAATCTGCACAAGGAGTATCATCAGAAAGAAGCAAACAGCATTGGAGGGGAAGATCAGTTTGGCTTAAGTGCTATCACAGCAGCAGATGAAGGGCTGCAGACGTCCTGGAGGGTGGGCAGCAGGAAGTCTCTGTGAGAAACTCCAACTACTTGTGCTGTGCTTTGTCCACAAACCCTTTTACATCTTGTTGGACACTACAAAACTTCCAATCTCCATTTAACAGCTCCTGTCAATATTAATTCTCCCCCAGGTGGCTTGCAATTCACAGCAAGATCACTAAAGCAACACTCATTACTTTAAATAGTGAAGGAGACAAAAAAATACAACCAGGGACTGCAAAACAGTTGCTCCTATTTTATTTGACATGCCTAATGTGGGCCAAAACCAAAACCACCCAACCTCTATCAAAAATTCATAAGCGCTCTTCTGTGTATGTTGTATACATGACAGAATTTTTCTGCCGAGGAATTACACCAAAGCAGAAAATGTACTTCCATGACAAAAATACTCAGGAACACTGTACTACAAAACATAAGGCCTCACTAAAGCAAACTGTAGAGGTACAATGTCTCCAAAGAGACCAAGAACTGGAAAACCCATCAGTTTTTCTGCTCTCTACCGTAGCAGTAAATTCTGCCAAGACTTCAATTCAAAATTATGGTTTGGCACCAAAAAAACATGCTTTCCTGGGCTTTTTCTTTACAATCAGTCATTCAACATCCCCTTGGCAGTGATGAAAATTCATTACGAGTTTAACCTCTTTCCTTGACAATCCTAGCTCCAAAAAGAAAGTGGGAGGCAGATGTGGCAGATTACATCCTGGCAACTGTGAAACCTTTGGAGTACTCCTGTCTGTGCAAGGTTCTGCCACAGCAGTGAAAGACCCATTACGCTCGTCATTTTTTAATTAGGAAATGGTGTGTGATTTACAAGCCTTAGTGCCACGTGGTATTTGAACAGTCAGCAGTGACATTTCAGAATGGCATTAGAGTTTCTATTTCTTCCCCTACCCCCTGCAAGTCATTCAAGCAAGTCATTCAGACAAAGAGTAAGAGTCCTTTGTCTGGCTTTTAATCTGAACTAGTGTAGTTGTGAACGTGTTCTTTTCAATTTTTTTCACCTTTTCCCCCCTTCTTTTTATTAAATAAGGAAAGGATTTCTTCCCTGCAGCAAGCAATGACATCTATAAATGTACCTGTCTGAATTGCAGCATACCTAATCAGGAACTGACTTTCTCCTGAAAGAAAAAAAAGGAAGTTCACAAAGCCTGAAAGAGAGAATTACATACTCATCAGCCCAGCCACGTCAGAGATCTCGTCTGCATGAAGGACTGTGGCTGGCGTGGACCCAGCATCCCCCACAAGCACCATGATCCTGCAGCCTGCTTCTCAGTCATATCTACTGCTCACTGCTGGTCAGAGCCATGCCCAACATGTGAGGTCCCAGAGTGATGGGGAGGCGAGGATGGCACTGACATACAGTGTATAAGTGAAAAACCTCCCAGAGAAATTATGTGGAAGGAGCTCACTCTCTGTCCACAAAGTTTGATGAGTCTGAAGAGAAGGAATCTTTACTCATATTCCCTACAGAAACCGCAGTACTTTGCTTGCACATCTTACGAACAGATGGTACAGCCACCTGGTATGTCCCCTGACCAGAGCCATAACAGGGAAAGGCACTTGGTCTCCCCAGATATGGTAAGACTTTTAAATTAAGTCATTATCAACCACAGAAAGTCCAGGAAGAATGTCACAGTATCTTTAGAAACTCAGTCTCCAGATACACAACCAGGCCATTGGGCATCACATCCCCATGGGGCACACATCCCCATGGGGCAGCTCAGAGGACTGTGCAGTACACACTCAGCTCTGGTGATGGTGCTCTGAAAGCCATCTAAAAACTAAAGCTATGAAATGACAACTGCCTGTTCAGGACTTAGCTGTGGCCTGCCACTACACACAGAGCTGTTACTACAAAAGTAAATCTCCCCTATGTAGGTGAGTACTAAGCATAATGCAGACTCTCCAGAAGAAACACATCTGTTCACTGGAACACAGGGGTACAAAGATTTTTAAGGAACACAGTGAGAAAGAGCAATAGAAGCCACCAAAATCATAGATGGAAACTTACCTCACTAGCGAGAATGCAGAGATCCAAGAACAAGAGAACTGAAAAATTAATACCAATTTTGCCTGCTGGTAGGAATTCGGGAGGAGAAAGGCTGGCATACAGTGTTTTGGACTCAGAAGCCTGAGTCAAAGCATGACTTTAGATAGACAGCGGAGACACTTCTCTATGACCAAAGCCGTAAGTGGATGGAACCAGGCTAGGAATTAAAAAAGCCATTCTAGCTGCACCACACCATCATGCACGAAAACCTCACATGTCTGAACAGGCCAGCAAGAGCTTGGCCACTGGTTTCAGCTAGAAAGCAAACACTTTTTCTGGCATTCCACCTCCATGTGAAGAGGTGAGTATACACCTAAGAGTGATGTGTAGAGACAAACCACGCTATATTTGATCCTTGATCAGATGCAATCTGAAGAACCCTCCGGATCACCACAACACCTCGATGAATTTAACAAGCCTTGGAGCATTACACAGGGAAACAAACATTCGTAGGGAAAGTGCCCAACAATCTTCCTACTGGAATGAAAAGCAATCATTAAGCAGCAGCTGCTAGAATTGATATTGCATTGCTAGAAACTATATCTCAACATATTTAATCATATTTATCTATTTTAACAAGAGCATTTCTTACCATTACGGCTTTCTTAAACCACTCATGCGTGAAATAACTCCTAAAGCTAATACATTTAAAACCAGAATTTTTTTCTATCTACATCTTTCCAAAATGACCAAAACATTAAGGTTTCCCCACTTTGGGATTTGACCTTATGCTGATGAAGATGACTTTGATAATCTGAATTAATTTACCTCTTCAATGCAATTAAAAAAATACTGCCTGTGGACTACAAGTGCTTAAGTATCATTAAGTGATGATATAGTATTAAATTACACCATCCTTGGAACCTGCAGCCTCCAGGTTCAGCTCAGAATTAAGCCCATGTAACTTAAATCTTGCCTCTCCTTAAACTGAATACAACATGACCTGTGTTTGTTTATAGTCTGTGGCTGTAACAGAGCATGTTTTATGTCCTATCTGAGCACAGGAGCTTCTGGGTGCTTTGTAGCGGGTGGAGTAAACATGGACACTGGTGAGTAATTTCTAGCCCCTTCTGCTGAATGCAAACGGCTTTTTCAGCCTGAACTAAGCAAGGAGGGGGTTTCCCCTCTACCAGGGCACTCTGGTGTTGGCAAGCAGCTGTAGCAGAGCACAGCCAGGCCAGCTTGGTCCTTTAATATGAGAGAATAATTTAATTTTGCAAGACAGAAAATATGTGCTTAATTAGTTTTCTAACTCCCACCCTAGGGAAGGATGTGCATCACCAGTCTGTTTCTTCACAGATCTCATCACCTGCTTCATCTCTTCTCCTGGTGCCACATGTCACGCTGTCCTTTATATCTTCCCAGCTTCCCACCCCAGGCAGTGAATAACAGGGACCCTCTGCACACACTGGGAGTTGTTCTGGAGAGCTCTCTGTGGCACAGGCTCTCTGGTTGCTCTGTGCAGGGCACCTGGAACAGGTCAGTGGCCACACAGTCTCAGTCTCCACTTTGTGCCACCCAGAGTCTCCCCCCTCCAGGCCCCCACATTCCCCTTCGGCCACCCAGACGCTGTTTTTCCAGAGTCTCCGCCAAGGGACAATGGCTCATGCCAGCTCCCTCCACCAGCCAAGATTTGTATTGGGAAACACCAAACAGCAGCATTATGTCAGGCACTTGGTGCCATCAAGCACAGTGTTGAGCCACTGCACTCAGCAACCAACAACTGCCACCATCACCACTGAGACAGACATCCCAGCTGGAGCAGGCTCTGACAGGTCCTCAACATGGTCAGCAAATTGCTGCTCCCTCCACACATCAGGCTGTCCAGAACAATGTTTCCCAAGGAGCCTAGGCTCCACCTACACCGCTCCTTGGAAGATGTTGTCTCACAGCCTCAGGCAAGCCTGGCATTTCTTCAAACACAGAGCCTGCTAATGAAGGGTCCCTGGTTGACTCAGGTCTAACTCTGGAGTGAGGTGCAGCAGAAAGGAAGCCCAGTTTTGGAAGAGGGTGCATCTCTGAACAGACGACGGGATCAGAGGAGCAGTCTTTGTCCTCATTACTGGTCCTATCAGCAAAAGGAAAATATGTCACAAGTTTCAGAGTTTTTTTGCTCCAAGGACCTGTCAAATACATTAGCAGCCAAGAAAGAGAAAATTCTCTTTGAGGTCTTGTCACAGAAGTGAATGAAGACTAAAAAGATACAGCAAAAGCAGAGAATGATAGACATTGCAACAGAGTACAGAAGACATTTTTCTGTAATCAGCAGCCGACGGTTAGACACCAGGAAGGTTCCTCAGGTCTGTTCAGAGTCTTCACAAAGGGTTAATAATGACCACAAAATACATAAATGATTATGTATGTTAGTAAATACGTAAGCTAACATGTAAATAAACTGTTTATGTCCATCTATAATAGCTACTACTTTCATCTGATTTTATTACATGCTCCTCACTTCCATGACACATTTTGAAGGTCCATTCAACAACTTAATCTTTGATACACATTAAGCATGACCTAAATTTTGTTCTGCCTCTCTCTTATGCTGTTGCAGAAGAAAGGTTTATGTTCAGAGAGCTATAGGGGGTCTCTGAGTCCAAAGGGGCTGCAGCACAACTCAGGTACCAGCCCTCATGAATGCAGACACAGCCTGAGTATCGACTCTGTGAGAGCTCAGGACTGCCTGCACGCACCCGGACAGAGATGCTCCAACACTCCTTTCTTCTTTCAGTCACATTTTGGAGATGCAAGCATCAAACGGAAAACATCAACATGAACACCACATCACTTGCACTCTTCAGCTGCCTTGACACCACACCAAGCAGAGCACCAGGACAAGGCAGGAGGGAGCAAGCACAGGGGAGAGATATAAGGAAACAAATCGTCACATGGAGAGGAAATAAACACAAACCAAAAAGTGTAACAGATGATATCAGTAACAAAAGAGGCAGCTTCAAGAGACAGGCACTCATGGACTCGACAGGTGAAGCAATGCAAGGAGCTTGTATGTGACTCTGGGTTTCAATAGATAGTGTGATGCTCTCATTCCTACGCAAATGGCTGTTGCTTGAATGCCCTCTCTGCACCTCTCTATTTACCTTTGCCAAAAGCAGACTGTGGCAGATCCCAGCTGAGGACAACAGACAGCTTTTTAAAAGTCAATGATAGCTTGCAAGTCTGTGGAGAGCAGCTCTGACAGACAGGCAGAGCTGGATTCAGCCATTCCTGCCTGCCACTCACAGTCCAGACTATCACTGTAAGATGCCCTCCTTGGGTTCCCCACTCTTTAGCAATCACATAACCCAAGGGATTAAGCAACAGAATGCCCACTCAACAAAGGTCTGGAAAAGGTTGTGTGAGGCACAAGAGGGAAGTGGAGGAGGACAGGCTGGATCCCAGCATGACGTGAGGGACCAGCAGTCGGGCACCATTGAGACTGCTTTTACAGAGCCCACAAGCTTCACATGCATCAAGGAGATGATGTGATTCCAGCTATGTAAAGCTGGGATTCATCTGAGCAGATGTAAATGCTGAAACAGGAGTTAAATGACCAATACTGGCTGTGTCATCCGTGGAAAGAAGCAAGTACTTGTCATGCACCTTCCACCCCTCTGGAAGCTGGTGTCTGACACTGGTCAGCTGAGCTGCCCCTTCCCTCTCATTAGCTCTAATGGCAGCCTGGGGTTCCCAGCCAGACACAAATTTCTCTGCCATAGGCAGAGCAACTTAGATAAAACTAGTTCCAGGAAAACTCACATGTAGCACTTGCTTGTCATGCTGCTACTGCCAGCATGGAACAGGCATATTCGTTGCTCAAGATGAATATCCTTTTGATTGTCTGACATGTAAAAATATGCATCTTCTGTACCATGTGAATGAAGACTGAGGACAGTGGCTTTATATGATAATTAACAACTGTTTGGCGAAATCGTTCATTAAGTTTTAAGAATAACATTGTTTGTCATATATTTGTCCTAATTAAGATCAACATCAAGGAACTGTGGCTGCTTTGTGGGAAATTACTCTTCTTGCAGACAGTACAGGAAACCTCTTGGAATGTGAAGACATAGCCAAAAGTGTCTTATTTTGAGAAAAGGTCCAGAAGGTCTAGAGAAGGTCTGCCACTACTCTGCTCTGGTGAGACCTCAGCTGCAGTACTGCATTCAGGTCTGGAGTCCTCAGCACAGGAAGGACACGGATCTGTTAAGAGTTCAGAGGAGGGCCACCAAGATCATCAGAGGGCAGAAGCATTTTCCCTATGAGGACAGGCTGAGAGACTTGGGGTTGTTCAGCCTAGAGAAGAGAATGATTCTATGATTCTAGCAGCCTTCCAGTACTTAAAGGGGTATACAGGAAAGCTGAGGAGGGGCTTTTTATCAGGGAGTGCAGTGATAGGACAAGGAGTAATGGTTTTAAGCTGAAAGAGGGGAGATTTAGATTAGATATTACGAAGTATTTGCTGTGAAGGTTGTGAGGCACTGGCACAGGTTGCCCAGAGAAGCTGTGGAGGCCCCATCGCTGGAGGTGTTCAAGACCAAGATGGATGAGGCTTTCAGCATCCTGATCCTGTGGAAGGTGTCTCTGCCCATGGCTGGGGGTTGGAACTGGATGATCTTTAAGGTCCCTTCCAACCTGAACCATTCTATGATTCTAAGATGCCAGGGTGCTGGAGGGAGGGCTTCTTATGGGCTTCCAAGAAAGAACAACAATCCACTCTTTCAGGAATCTGTGCCCAAATCATCATGCAGAGAGGCTGCACCTACACTGAAACCACAGCTAAGGACATCATGCTTTAGCACTGACCTGCTACTTCCACATCTCTAGTCCATCAGCACATCTCCAGTGCATCAGCACCACAAGCAGAGCTAAGGACAAAAACAAGCATTAGCAACCTTCAGCTCTGTGGAGGGAGCCACAGACATATAATGTCAGACAAGGCTAATAATATCTTTTGGACACATAGGTCTGGGTAACACAAATGACATGATGGTGATTCAGTTTAATTATAAGCTTCCTGTTAGAAATATCAAGGTTCCTCTGATGGCACTGGCAATTGTTCTTCTGACTCATCCAGCTGTTGCCGTAACTAGGCAAAACAAAACCTACTTTGATCCTGAAGGTATAAATAATTAAAGAAACCATTATTTTGAAAGAGTACCTGGTATTTCCTAGTTACTGATACACTATCAAAATAAACAGCAACACGCAGAGAGAAATACAGTACTGAGCTTAGAGATGGTGGCTTTAATTACAGTCTCTGTACCCTGAAAAACAGTGATAAAACATCCATCCATCCCCTGAGTGAAAGAAGGTGGATTAAATCTACCTTGCTTCCAGCAAGG
The DNA here is from genome assembly GCA_033558185.1 of Dromococcyx pavoninus. Lineage (NCBI taxonomy): Eukaryota > Metazoa > Chordata > Aves > Cuculiformes > Neomorphidae > Dromococcyx > Dromococcyx pavoninus. The sequence goes on from JAUMJL010000212.1 coordinate 5,219,943, forward strand.
TTATCCCACATGGCCAAATGGATCATCACTGGTCAAGTGTGAATCAGAAGTCCTTGCCCTCTAGGTCGCTCTTACAGGGTCAGTAGTTCAGAAAGTTTTGCTGCTTTGACACATAGGCTCAAGTTTTCCTTCAAGTTAGTACTGTCTTAAAGCATAGATCTAGAGGCCCAGATCTCAAGAGCAAAGGAGTTCCCAGACCCAGTTGCAAAACATATCACAAAACATGCTATTTACCATCTTGCAATTGAATCCCATGTCCCAGACCACAGCTGTCCCTGTTCTCCCAGCTACCTGGGAAAGGTCTTCTGCAGACGGGGGGGAGGGGGGGGGGGATGATCTCCAGCCTCACGCAAGTAACCTGCATTGGCAGAACAGCCCATACACCATGCCAGGCAGGACACATGGAGCAACTCTACACACCTGTACACACCTGCAGATGGGACCAGCTGCTGGTACACACTTCTGCATCTCCCAGACCTGCATCCCACATCCATCCAGGCAGATGTCCTCAAGCTTTAATTGACTGAAGTTTGCTCACCACTCACTTGTCTCTTGTCTCTGAGGAACTGAAGTTTTCACCCTGAGTAGAAAAATTTAAGGGTGCTACACCCTTTTCCAGCTCAAAGCCTGACCCTTCCCTGTGAGAACAGGGCCCTTGTCTCCAGGCCCAGGAGGAAGAGATATTGGTAATGGATGGACAGAAGGATAGATCAGCCCACACCAACCCACAACAAATTGATGCCAAGTCTCTCATCTCTCTTAGCAGAACTTCTAGCACAAAGTGAGAAATGGCCTCTGTACCACAAGGCTCTCAGGGCTCCCAAAGCAAAACCAGTAAGAGTAATATTTTTAACTCACCTCTCAGGAGGTCTCAAATCAGTTTTGTAAAGCCTCAGGACCAAGTGGGCTCCTGCAGCACACAATAGAGCATCACCCAAGCTCCTGGGAAACATTAGGGCAGCTGTTACTAATTAAGGTAGAGTTTGTAAGAGCCTCAAAGCCTGCTCTCACCCTCTTTACAGACAATATAGAGTTGTGCCATTCACTTCAGCAAGGACAGGATCAAGTCATTTGTGGTTCACAGTAGCCCACTTGTTCCTCTTGATGAGTCTCTTGGCTCTCTTTGGCACAAACAACTTGAAAAGCCTGTGAACCAAGTTCCCAAGTCCTACACAAAGGTGAGACTCCCTTTCCAGACTCCCTTCAGTGAACTCTAAAGTGAAGCATGGGGCATAAAAGCCCCTGTAATAGTACCCTTGCTAGTATGACTTGAAGGTCTATTTTTACCATCACTGCCTTGTATGTCATTTAAGAACTTGATTTTGGGAGGCACAAAAGACCTAACTTGCAAAGATGCTGTGATTGAACTGGGGAGGGGGAAACACAGATGTACAGCTCTTCTGAAAAATCACATCTCATACTGTGAAACCAAAGACTGAAAAATTACCAGTGAAAGCTCTATTTTTAGCTATCCTGTGTCATAATATTCACCATTCTGGCAAATCTTCAGAACCAGACTCATAACCTTTGTGTCAACAAAGCACAGTGATAACCTAGGGAAGCTGTAGGCACAGCACCTGCAGCACTGCAGACTGTGTTGCTTCAGTTCGTTACCATGGCACTTTTAGTTGGATTTTGCTCATTTGCACATTTTGGATGCAAGGTATACCTTTTATGTTTTTAATATGTGATGAGCAGGGCACAACTGACCCCAAATGAAATGGTTTAAAGGACTCAGAGAAGCCAGAAGAAACTCCTACTTTTCACAGTCAGGCATTCATGGCAGCTCTGACCCATACTTGCTGCCTGATGGAGAGCTTTTCCTGGGTGGGTGTAGTAGGTGCAAGCAACGCTCAGAGGCAGATGCTGCTGTGCCCAGGTGCGAGGTGGCTGCAGCAGGAAGGGTCAAGGCTGGGCACCACACTGCAGCTGACTTCATGCATTGCTAGCAGCCATATCTGACATCACCCCATGTCAGCACCTGTATGAACACAGGTGTGGTTCTCAAAGCCACACAGCAACTGCACCATAGCAAATCCCCTGTGGTTGTTCAGAAGGTGCAGCATCTCCATTTATGGCAAAGTGCATTTTAAACAAACTACCACAAGAATACATGTTTTTCTCAGCAAGTGAAATGCATCCTTTAGGTGAAGCCACTGGAAACAAGAACCACCTTTCACTTGAGTTCAGTATCACCTAGTGCTTAGTTCAGCTGCAGAGGGAGTGCATGCAACCGGTGTTCAAACCTTCTAACCCCACTTTCAACCCCTCCCTCTGTGATTGCACCTGACAAATTATTCCTGGACTGACTATTCTGAGCTGAGCACTGACCCTTATTAGAGGATCTGCAGAAAAAAACCAAAAAGCCCCTCTCTGCTCTCACATATCACACCCTCCCCTCACCCCCAGTCTACATTTCTGCTTGGATTGTTTTTATCTGCTGAAGGCTGGAAGGGGAGATCTGACCCTGATTTCTGAGGGAAGAAGTCAAGATTAACACACGATAGTATCTGTCTCTGCTGAGGGCACTTGCGATTGCATCCTGAAAACTTCCCTACAGGAGTTATGCTGCTCTTGCTACAGCCGCAGCATCCCAAAGAAGAGCTCAGCACAGCCCAGAATGGGCACTCAGAGCAGTGGGTGCAGGAGAGCACAAATGGGGATCTGGCATTCATTAAACACATGGCACATCAACTAGGAAACAATTCCCATCTTCAGCTGTCATGTTGCATGGTGAAATTAAGAACATGTGATGCACTTCCAGGCAGTGCCATGTCGGTGAGATTACAAAATAACATCTATGCTGCAGAACGGGAAGCTCCCTTGAAAATCCCAGCAGCCTTGTATCCCATTTAAAGGAAAAGGCTGCTATGAGATCTTGGGCAGAGCAGGATTTGCACATGTAGTCTCTTGCTTTGCACTCAGTAAGCAAATGAATGTGGACCATACCTATATTCACATAGGGCGGGGAAGCCCCAGCAGCCTAGCCTTCCCCCAGATATGACAGTCACCTGGCACTTCATAAGCAGCCAGTGCTTGGCATTGTTACCTTAATTGCTAGAGCAGTTGTTTCTTTCTCTGCCAAGGAGCACCCCCCTGCTGACAGCCAGATGTAATGCTTGCCACAGGTAATGTGATCCAGCACAAGTTGCTCCAAAACAAGCTTTTAGGTTAACTGCTGTAGCAGAGGGCTAACCTGAAGAGAAATGACATTTCAGTTAGCAGAGGAACCATATACATACAGGCAAGAGGAGGGGATGGAGCACCCATCTGACACATCTGCTGGAGACCTCCTCTAGAACCAAGTGTGCCACCCCAAGGACCATAGGACCACACTGCCAGCCAGCCCTTGCCTGCTCACCTCAACACAACCACCAGGACTGGTTGTCTGATGATTTTTTCGAAAGCCCATTCCAAAATGGCTCCTTTAAGCACAATTACTACACCATAAATAACTTTCCCTAAGCCACACAAAAATCTTCCCACCTCCCCACAGAAACTTTAATGGCTATACTTGAGAGTTTAAGGCTTATTTAAATGTCTCAATCTGTGTGTTATTAGTGTGTGTGTTATTTGGGGATATAAGTGGTGAAATTGCATCTGTTTCTTGCATATCTACACAGCAATATTTAACATCTTATTTGAAATATTTTTTGCTTTAATTAATTTAAACGCAACCCAGCCATTCTACTATTTCATATATAATCCAAGGGATTTAGTAGTGGAAGTGCAGCATCACAGCTAAATAATGGAAAGGTGACAAGATTATAAACTTACCATAAAATTAGCCTACTTAGCATGGTAAATAGCTTTTCAGTTTGACAAGGGATAACCATTTTATGGAAGTGTGTATTAAAAAAATAATCCTGTTAAGTCGCCCAGTGCTTGCCGGTCTTAGTTCACACACAGCAATAAACCCAAAGTGGAATAACTTTTTCAAAGTTTGTATATCTATACACATTTACACTATTATCAAGAGCAACTGTAATAGTTATATCAATAGAATGAGATGCAATTTTCAGGAGCAGTAATTGAAACAGCAAAGTTATTGCCAAGTCTTCAATAAACCTAGAGTGCATTCTGCCTAAAGTTATTATGAAATCCAATACACAATTAATATTTCTATTCCTTTTAGGAGTTAATTACATTTTAACCCTCCTTATAGCCGAGTTGCATTTAAGTGCCATCGCAAAAATTTACAGCCAGAACAGACACCAAATTCTTTCACAACATTTCTCTGTTGTGAAAGGCTCATTTCTAATGCACTCCCTGCTTCAAAACACTGCTTCTCACATTCATATGACAGCTTATTGCTCCACAGCTTCCCCACCAAGTCACTGCTGCCTGAGCTGCCTGATGATTGTTAACTCTTAAAGTAGAGAAATGCAGGGTTTGGGTTTGTTTCTTTTGAGGGGGTCATGTTATCACCCTGAAAATAAATTTGTAGAAGAAATAAATTGTTTTATTGAATACCAAGGAGAGACAGAGGTACACAGAAATCCAGCTGTCAGTATAGTCTCTGCTGCTTGCAGAACCGAGAAAAAACTAAAGCAGGTGGCAACTCCAGACAGCTATTTGTGTCCTGAATTGGGAAAACTTATTTTAGCATTTGCCAGAGCAGAGATCCAGGGCTGGACCTAGATCTACGTGAGTTTCCAACTGCCTCTGAACTAGATTATTGGGGTAACACCTTGCAGAACATCTAGGAGTAGGATTCTGACAGCTAAAAGGACAAGCAAGGTGTGCAGCTGTCTGCATAGAAGGATAAACTCCTTGCAATGTGGTCAAAATTTGTCAGAGAAGGCCAGCAAAATATGAAATAAAGTGCTGTGTAAGTGGTCAAAGATGCAGATGAGCATCACATGGGACTTTGAAATGAATGGGAGAGTCAATCCATTGTCCTCCCTGGTGTTCTAGCTCAAGCAGCACCTGTGGAGCCAGGGACATGGAGGTACACATTTCCTGGGAACACATCCAGGATATATTTTTACTTCAAGAAGTGGTTTGCTTAAATACTAGTCTATCAGCAAAGCATACCTGCAAGCACCTTCTCTAAGGCCAAACACCTCAGGCTTTAAATGACTGATCTAGCAAACTCATTTACCCCACAGTTTGTAGATGACATGTACTGTCTCAGTTACCTGACAATGTTTGCTAGATCCTCGTTAAAAGGAGTATTTAGCAAAAAATAAACTCTACCACACTACTAGGCCTGACCCAAGGGGGAAGTGAAGACCACACAAGCCATTCTGGATTATATCAGCAGCCCTGACCAGTAGGAGAGGCTGTAAGAGGAGTAGCAGCACTCCCTAACCCCAAAGATAATAGAAACACACAGCTCAAAAGACCTTTTTCGGAAGGTCAGCACTCCCAAGCTCTGAACATCCAAGAATTGCAGGCTCCTTCCTACAATACTTGGAAACAAATTACTTACCAGTAACTAATAGCAGAAACTGGCCTGGCATGCTTTTTTTCTCCAGTCTATGTCTCAGAAGAACCACTGTGTATCCAGCACTAGAGTCTTCACCCTTAGGCCAAAAAGAAAAACCTCAACTTGTGTTCAGCATCACACAAGTGCTCCCAAATGCTGCCTAGCTTAAGCATCTCCTACTAATTCACTGTAACCTTCACAATTCACTGTAACCTTCACCTGATGAACAAAGCAATCTTGCCTGTGGCACAAACCACACACTGTATTACAAACAGGGGAAAAAGCAGAAGAGGGATTTGGTTATTGGAAAGAATTGCAAAACTCTTCCACTAAGTATTTTTCCCTATATTTTTGAAGTTTAAAAAATTACTAGCAGCAGGGGGAGGAAAAGGTATTCATTTTAAATTCGTTCACCCCTAATGCATCTCAGAATTTCTACTTGTAGAAAGAGAATAAGCATCCACAGCAGGGGGGGGCTTTAACACAACTCATTCTTCTGGACCGTGAAGCTCTTGCATTCCAACTCTTTTCTCCAGCAGACTCAGAAGCCCAGTGTGGTGTGGGAGAAACAAAGCCAGGAGCCAAAGCCACAGCTCTAGTGGCCAGTCAATGCCATGGGATTTGCCATTTGCTTTGCTTAATCATCTGGATCATGATAGCAACACAGGTTTCTCAGCTGATATCCTGCAGTGCACTGATAAGACCCAGATGTGGGAATGAAAACTGATGCTTTCTTCATCCTACAGCTACATCCAACAGCAGATGCCCAAGCAATACCATTTTTCTGCTATCAATGTCAGTAAGATCTCATTGAGGTCCACGATACACTAATGGGATTAAATATTTCTCTGCAGGCTCAGAAAGCTGCATTATTACTTCAAAGATCAGATGGGCATAACTTTAGAAGCAAAGCCACTGACACGTCTCATTTTCTGTTACCTTAAATCTTTCAGACGTTCTTCATGTAAAGACTATTTTACCACAGGAACCAAACATCTGTGCAGATAATCAGATCTCAGTAATGCTCCCAAGGGATGAACTCCTAACAAAACCTAGCTGTCCACCAGCAAATAGGACACAAGACTTACCTCTCCGTAACTCCCAAATCGTTCTTAATGAAAGCATTTACTTCTCATAATTCATTGTGTAGAAAAACAGAGACCAAAGCCCCAAGAGGTAATCCAGCAACTTAAAATAAAAGGAACTGTGGCTGACTGTGAAAAGTGGGCTTTGAATGAGCACTACTCTGTTCATTTACTGCTGTCTGCCAGAAAGTTTCTGATTATTGACTAGTGTGGAGGAAGTGGTTACCCTTCAGGGATGGCACCAGACTCTTAATATGCCTTCAGATTTGCAGGCTGGCTGTACCATGCTGCAGGCATGAGGAGCTGCAAGTGTTCTGACCTCTTTTGGGCACAAATTGCTGTAATCACTCCAGGAAATCTGAGAAATCTGGGGATTTTCTTTTTGTCATTACACTCTAATGTTGCAGTTGCTTCCTGAGAAGGCTGACATTAGGTTGCTCTCTTACTCCTCCACATTGCCTAAGGTTTTCAACATCTGACAAGTATTGAAATGAAAATGTGTCAATTAGAGTTATGGAAGCTTTCTGAGCAGACCCCTTGCAACTGTTTTAAAGAAATTACAGTAGTAAATAAATATAACAAAAAATATGCTTGAGTTAGTGTTCTTCCATTTTATCTGCTGTTATTAAAAGTTGTTGATTTTAACAGCAATAAAAAACAGGGGATAGCTAGGGATCAGTTCTGCATAAATTAATAACAGACATCAGATTATTGCACCACCAAACATATCCAGTTTTGTTATTCCTCAGTATTTTTTTCCTCCACTGGCCTAATCGCTTTCCACTTGCGGCAATTGCTGTGCCAGAACCCCTACCAGACAGCTGTTCCGATTCTTGCATGGAAAAAATCAATCAGCACTTACATCACTTTGATTCAAGTCTCTTCTGGTTCTCCAAACTTCATTCCAAATCATATTCCAAAGGGTCAGTGAAATTTTTACTGAAACTTATTTTTCAGAGCATTAGTTTATGTTTTGGAAAGAAATAAAAGATTGTTATCTCCTCAGTGCTTAAGAGGATCAAGTGTCAAAACAACTGGCGTCTCAGACAAATTGGAAAGTAATCCATTTTCGGTAAACAAGTAATTTATCAAGGTTTGGACACAATCTATGCAAAGTAATCAACAGGAAGACATTTAAATCTGTGTGAACTGAGAATTAAAATAAGCGGGACGCAATGCACAGCTTTTCTCCAGCCTGTACATTAAAAACTGATTTCCATTATAGCAAGAACATAAACCAAAACCAGGCAGGCACTTAGACATTAGTGGCACCAGGATAAGATTAATACTAGCCATGCTGAGTCTCATTCTCTTGTGAATCACTTCTAATTCCTATCTAATCTCTCTAATGCATCCATGACTGCCATATCTATTACCCCGTAAGAGGAATGCTTGGCTAATGAACATTCTTCCTACCTGTCATTACAGATGATTACTTGGCCATCACACACCCATTCCAAGCACCCCTTGTATACTACATTGAAAACACTGTTCCAGTTGTTCTCTGCCAGAACGGAGAATAACAAATTAAAGCTTTCCACCCTAATAATTTCCACATATTGATCCTTGGCACATACTAAGAATCAAGTGAGAAGATACAGCTATAATATAGCAAGACTCTACTCATGAGTTACAGAAGTCTTACCCTTTTCCTACATTACTAAAGTATATAAATGAACAGATATGAATATAAATTGAATGGTACTAAATTATACTTAAACTGATCTCTGTGCATTATTTCTGTCTCATTTATGCTCTAAATAACATAGCCCTACACCATGAGTTCTGATGCATTGTATAGGACTTCATTTGAACACAGCTTTGACAGTTAAGAAGAGCCAAGAACAAAACCAGTTTGTTGAGAACGAAATGCTGATATTTAGCCAGAAAGCTGCCTAACCAAAATCAAGCTTGAAATTTCAGTGCTTCAAAATGATGTGTCTGGCTATCCAACTTAACATTCTAGTTCCCAATATATTTTTCTCAGACCACTGCAGTCACTGACCTATTACCAAGATCAGTGCTGCAGGAACACTAGAGAGCCATCTGTTAACAGTCTTGTACTTTCTACTTTGAATTCGAGCGTTTAGGGCTTGGGATTTTTTAATTGTTTATGGTTTTTCTTCCTAGGATATTTCAAAACATGCACATTCCACTAGATTCACAAACCCAGGGGAAAAACAGTCAAATGCCATCACCTTGAGTGATGACTTAATTCCCTTGACTTAATTCCATGATGCAGAAGCCAAGAATACTGCTGCAGCTTGAATTACACAAGTTTATCCTGAAACACCATCCTCTTAGTGCAGTCAATCTGGAAGTCGGAGCCAAGTGTAACAATTTCACTTGACATCTACCAACCATGTGACTAAGCAGCTATTTCCTGCAGAACTTGCATTTCTTTGGGAAGCCTGCAATTCAGAAGGAAATTAACACATAGCTTTGCCCACCAGAGCACAAAGCCAGTACAACACCAAATCCAACCAGCTCTTTGTTACTATCATATGAAATTTTGTTTCCAAATATTAAATAAAAAACAATTAAGTCCAGAAGCCTGCTGCATGTTATTTTTCAGTACCCAGAATATCCAATTTATTAAGTTCTTCACCTTCTTTACCAAGTTTCTTCCTGTTCTTCAACAGATTTAAAAATCAATATAGGTTGATTCTCAGCACCATTTAAGTTACATACCCGGAAAGAAGCACCAGTAACAAAAAATTAGGTGTATTTAGACTTGCATTTTACAATTGTTGAGTATGACAAGACATTTATTTTAAACATTAAAGTGCCAGGCTTATGTACAAACTATTAAAACAATAATAAAAAAGGTAAACTTAAAGCCTGCTGATAAAGCAGAGAGGTCATGTAGCTGCCTCCAGAGTTTTCTGTAGAGTACTCAGTAAATTTAAAATTAGAATTTCTCAACTGCTCCTTTGTTTATTGGGAGAACAGCAGAAGCTAGTGGTCACTGCCCATAGCCTCCCATCTTCTAGGAGGTGCTCTTATTTTTCCCAAAATGGAGTAGGATATGCTGCAGCAGATACATCTAAACATCCTATGAACACCACTGGCAAAGTCTAATAAAAAGGGCTTTTACTGCTGGAGCTACACTAGCCTCCTAAAAAGTACCACTATCACCACTTTCTCAAGAGTGGGATTTTAGTACAGAAATCAAGTCACACTGTGACTCAATAGATTTAATGTTTCCCTGTAAACAGGAGAGCACACACTAACTCATACAGTCTCAGTACATTTAAAATTCCGCATCCAGGGTGAAAGAGTTGTCTGCAGGCTTTGACATTACTCCCATTCTCTGATATTCACCTACTCGCTTCTCAAAGAAATTGGTCTTGCCTTCCAGAGAGATGTTTTCCATGAAGTCAAAAGGATTCTCTGCTTTGTAGATCTGAAACACAAAAGTGATTCAATGGTCACTACACATGCTCAGGTCTTGAATACACGAGAGCATTAGAGATCAGCTCGGAGTAATCTAATAACATCAGCAGGCATGAACTAAAATCTCTGCCCCCAACCTTCCCTATTGTATTTGTTCCTGCCCTTTAGCTGCAGAAGACAGAAGCACTGCAACTCTTATATAGCTGTTTATCATTAGCATCCTTTTGCTTTTCCTTCTGTGGGTCTCCAAACAAGATCTAGCTGTGAGACTGCTAACAGGATTTACAAATTATACCAATATTGCTGCAGCCATTTTAGGATTTGGTTTCTGGACATTAAACTTAGTATTATCTTTTCCCCATCAAATAGTCAGTGTATTACAGCCTTACCTTGTTAAATCCCAGTTCCAACATAAGCCGGTCTGCTACAAACTCTATGTACTGTTTCATTAAAGTGCAGTTCATGCCAATCAGCTTTACAGGCAGTGCCTCCGTCAAGAATTCCTGCAGATAATAGAAGTGCTTTATATGTACAGAAATTGGTGTTCACTCTGGACCATAAGTTAATTTTATGCCCAACAGCTCCCCAGCTTTCTGCTTAATTGCGATCAAGTTCCTATACGAGGAGCAGACACTTACCTGTTCTATGAGAACAGCATTCATGATGATTTGCTTTACCCTCTCCTCTGATGGTTTGTGTATCAAGTGCTTGAACATGAGGCAGGCAAAATCACAGTGCAAGCCCTGGAAGGAAGTTTCAGAAAATTATTTCACGAACACTGATTTAAAAGAGCCACTCAAATCAGTAGCAGATTAAATAGCCCAGTATCTAGGCACCATCTTTTGTACTTGCCACATTAGTCTTACCCACAGATAACTTTCTGCCTAACCAGAAGGAGGCACGAGCAAGTTCAGTAAGTACCAGCTGTGCTTGCTCCAAAAGGCAAAGTACACTGAGTGCCAGAGTTGGTGAGAACCCTTTAACTACTTCAGAGAAAGTAAAATGCTAAGTTCATTCATTCTCTGCTGCAAGGTCCACGATGACACATATTTACACTCTTTAGTGAACTTTACAGACTGCCTGTTTTTAAACATACTTCTGTTTTAAGAAGAGGCTCCGAATATCATTTACTTTGAGCTCCTGTGGCACATTACCATCTTAACTCCTAGAATTTAATTCATACCTCGTCTCTACTGATGAGTTCGTTAGAAAAAGTGAGTCCAGGCATTAATCCTCTTTTCTTCAGCCAAAAAATTGATGCAAAAGAGCCAGAGAAGAAGATTCCTTCCACTGCTGCAAAAGCTACCACACGTTCTCCTGTTAAGAAAAGATTAACAGAAATATCACACAGAAAACTTAACAGGATTAATACCTAGAAGTTGTGAATAAACATACTGAAAAAGAGCAGTCATTTTAGAAGCGGATTTAAGTCAGCGTCTGCTCATCTTTAAGTAAAGATCTTTGGCCATGAAGAATGATTTAATACTACTGAAATAATAATCTGTACCATCTCGTCTTGCCTTTGAAGACACTCAGAATCAGTAAGGCAGAGGAGCAACAGCCTCCAACTCTACATGTCTGCTGGAGACAGATGGCCAGTACAGTTCTAGACACATGACAGCAATTTACAATTTGATCATATAGCCATGCATATGAAAATTGCCACTTGAGCCACCTATTATTCAAAATGCCAGCAGTTTTACAAAGATTCATGTCAGTAGCTCATTTGCAAAATGAAAAGTATTTTCTTCATCTCCAGAATTATACCAGTATCTTGTACTGGAGAGAACATACTCCCCTCCATAACAACAATAATCTCTGTGAACTGTTAAGTCTGGAGAAATGGTGGTTCCTCCATCTGTTTTAAGGAAGGAATTCCACATTGCTTCCAATAGATGATGTACTCACCGTATGTTGCTTTCTTGTCCCCAATCCAGCGCAAGGCCCAGTCAGCCTTCTTTTTAACACATGGTAACGTTTCAATAGCATTAAAAAGAAATTCCCTGAGAAGGATAAAAGTCATTAGGATCTGGCATCAGCACAACTAGTACAATAAGCATTCACTGCCATAGCTGGATCTTGTTTACTTATAAGTGCTCAGCATCTTCACCCTGATAATTGCATGCTTCCTCATCTTATTTTGCACCATCTACTTCTATTTGAACCCATCAACTACCTTTTCATGACCCACCCATCACATCAACATCAGTGCACATGAAATTCCATGACAATATCAGGAGGAGTACTGGTTCATCAAGTGTGGTACTTGAACATGGCTTTCAAAACTACAGACCAACCAGGCCCTATTGTCCAGTGGCAACACACTAGAGCTCATATAAGCAGTTTGCCCTTTGACAGTTACTGGAATTAAGTATTTTACAGTAGAAATGACATGAACAGCTTTCTATAAAGCAGCAATTAAATATACCCAGATTGTGAATAGCATTGCAATACTACATTTTGCTCAACAGGGTGTTAGTCTGACAAGATAACATCAGAATAACTCAGTCAGTACTGCTCGAGTTCCTGCATTTAGTTTTATGATACCACTCAAACCGAGTCACCTCCTTATGAAAATTTTACACTTTGGTTTTATTTTTAATCAAGACCCCAAACCACTTTTCAGCAAATGCAACATTTTTCCCCCCACAAGCAAAACAGTCTAGTCAGCACAAGCTATGTAAAATACTAGCTGTTAACTAAATGCACTGGGTTTGAGATGATATTTGAACAGAAGTGATAACCTTCTCCTAGAAAGCTTCCTACAGGGGTCTTCCATATGAACGCTTACTATAATGTAAAGTACTTCCCTTATTTGGCTACTCCATCTTTTACATAGCTTCATTCCCTTATTTCAGCTTTAAGTGGTTTCAGTTTCACTCTTAATCTAAGCAAGTTCTGGCCTATAGACTTCAGAGAATGGTATTCTGAAGTAAAGCTGTGACATTTAATCTAAATTCAGTTTAAATACTAAAACTAGCCTTAAAGTCAGAGAGTGACTGATAGGCACCATCTCCATCTCAACGCTTTTTTGAGCCTTTTATCACCAAGCAATACAAACCTCTCTTTAGAATCTTTAATGTAGGTGTCAATGAGAAGACTGTACATTTCTGAATGTATATTTTCCATGGCAATCTGAAAGCCATAGAAACAACGAGCTTCAGTGATCTGCACTTCTTGACTGAACCGCTCCACCTAGAGGAAATAAATCAGTATTTGCAAACGTGTTTATAACCAAGCAGCAGGTTAGGAACATTCATGCAGCCTGTAACAGCTCTTGCTCAGTCCACAGAATACAGATTAATTCCAGACATGGATTATATGAAGAGCAGTAGCCCCTCACAGCTCCAAGATGTGAACTGTTCTTTGGTCCTAGCAGAAATGGGAAAACTTCTTAGTTTTACTTTGCCCCATTAGGGAAAGCGGAGCACGGAGAGGGCAGAAGCAGGACCAAGGCTCTAAGCCAGCCAAGGCTTCCTTTAAGGCAACATCCAGTGCCCCATGGGGAGTCGACAAGCTTATGGATTACAAAAGCAACCCCAATTTGCTAAATAGTCTAAGAAAGCATTACATGTTGTAATGCTGCAACAACGCATTGTCTAGCAAACAAGGTAGATCAGACAGCAAGCACGTCAAACGTGTAGTTATCTTCACAGTGATGTTTCTACCAGGACTGTTTTCAGACACATACCAAGTTCTCATTGACAATGCCATCACTGGCAGCAAAGAAGGCGAGGACGTGAGAAATGAAGTACTTCTCCTCAGGTTTCAGTGACTCCCAGTGTTGGATGTCCTTGGAAAGGTCCACCTAAAACATAAATAAGGAGATGAGGGCTTCAGGTAGGAGCAGGTATCAGCACCCCAAGGGCTGCAAGCAGGCACAGCCAGTGGGAAGGGCCCAGACCACCCCTCACCTCCTCCGCTGTCCAAAAGGAAGCCTCGGCCTTCTTGTACATCTGCCAGATGTCGTGGTACTGGATGGGGAAGATGACAAAGCGACGGGGGTTCTCCCGCAGCAGCGGCTCCTCCTCTGCACCCCCCGGTACCTGGAACAAAGGAACCAGCTAAGGGTGATACAAGAAATAATTACTATTACAAAAAATGTAATATTTTGGTTTAAGCTAAATTAGAATTAGTTTTCTGTAGAATTTGTTTTCTATATAATTAGTTTTCAAACTAACTTTGATTAAGTGCTAAGCAACTGTATTTTATTGAACGTTAGACAGACACAGGCTGTTCTTCTCATATTATGTTTTTTTTAAGTAGTGTTATTCCCAGACAAAAGAAGTTGGTGAAGGGGCTGGAGAACAAGTCTTTCAAGGAGTAGCTGAGGGAACTGGTGCTGTTCAGCCTAGAGAAGAGGAGGTTGAGCAGAAACTTTGTTATTGCCTACAACTTCCTGAAAGGAGGTTGTAGCAAGGTAGATGTTGGTCTCTTCTCGCAAGTGACAGGTGATAGGACAACACAAAATGGCCTGAAGTTGCACTAGATCAAGTTCAGAAAACTTTCTTTACTTTAAGGGCTGTCAGGCACTGGCAGAGGCTGCCCAGCGAAGTGGAGTCCCCATCCCTGAAGGTGTTCAAAAGACAGGTGAATGAAGTGCTCAGAGATACGGTTTAGTAGCAGACAGGTACAGTCGGACTCGATTTTAAAGGTCTTTTCCAGCAAATTCTATGATTCTTTAATACTGTCTTTCCTTATCTAAGCAAGCAAGGTCATACAGAGAACCGGATCTAAAGCTCTCATCGGCAGAGACTTGGCTGATGTGAAGTTCGTAACAGAAGTAAAACCGGCCCTTGAAAAGTTGCAGAACATGCGTGATGTTTCTGGGAGAATTTATACATATGCAGGTAAGCGCAAAATACATTCTGTCCCCAGCTCTTGTCTGGTTAGCATGATTGATGGAAAACATTCCCTCATGCATCCAAATAAAGGCTGCTGCTTTCTAAAACTCCAAAACGAGCCTTAGAGTTTATTTGCCGGCATTTTTGGTATCAAGGGGACACCGGAATGGCCCGCGATCTGGCGGGAAGCGGCCCAGGGGGGCGCCGCGATCTGGCGGGAAGCGGCCCAGGGGGGCGCCGCGACCTGGCGGGAAGCGGCCCAGGGGGGCGCCGCGACCTGGCGGGAAGCGGCCCAGGGGGGCGCCGCGACCTGGCGGGAAGCGGCCCAGGGGGGCGCCGCGACCTGGCGGGAAGCGGCCCAGGGGGGCGCCGCGACCTGGCGGGAAGCGGCCCAGGGGGGCGCCGCGACCTGGCGGGAAGCGGCCCAGGGGGGCGCCGCGACCTGGCGGGAAGCGGCCCAGGGGGGCGCCGCGACCTGGCGGGAAGCGGCCCAGGGGGGCGCCGCGACCTGGCGGGAAGCGGCCCAGGGGGGCGCCGCGACCTGGCGGGAAGCGGCCCAGGGGGGCGCCGCGACCTGGCGGGAAGCGGCCCAGGGGGGCGCCGCGATCTGGCGGGAAGCGGCCCAGGGGGGCGCCGCGATCTGGCGGGAAGCGGCCCAGGGGGGCGCCGCGATCTGGCGGGAAGCGGCCCAGGGGAAGCACCGGCGGCTCCCGCCTCACCGGGAGGGACGACAACGGGACGGGGGCGGCAGGGGCTGCCAGGGAACGGGGAGCAGTTCCGCACTTACCGGCTTCCCGTCGCTCTCCTGGAAGATCTTGCGGGCCGCCTTGCTGGCCAGGACGCGGGCGCTGCTGAGCGCGGGAGGCTGCGGGGAGAGAGGGGCACGCTCAGAGCGTTGCGGCGCTCCGGGGTGAAGAAGGTCGGGGAGGGAGACCTGAAACTCACCGTGTTCTCCTTATCGCTCAGTGCTAGGTTCTTCATAGGCGACAGGCTCTTCGCGGGCGCCATGCCAGACTGGTCGTAGCGGGCGCCGAGCGGGGTGCGGGTGGACAGCATTGCAGCAGTGACAACACCAGGCAGCGGGAGCGCGGGCAACCTGCGCCGCCCCCTTTATAACCTCTTCGAACTTGGCGCCAGAACGCAGGGCCGGCCAATCACAGCTCGCGTGCCTCCCGCCCCCGCACTTCTATTGGTTCATGCGCCTCCGCCCCTGCCCGCCTCCGCGCTCCTATTGGCTGGCGTGCCCCACGCCGGCACACCCCCACGCCGGTGCCCGTCCCCGCTCTCTCATTGCCTGCGCTACACCCGCCCCAGCGCTCCCATTGGCTGGTGCCCGTGCGAGCGCCCGGCTTCCCATTGTGGCTGCGGTAGGGCAGGTCTCGCCCTTGCGTTTTGGCGCCGGCGGAGCGCGGGAAAAGGCGGGAGAGCGCGGAAGCCCCGCCCTGCGCAGAATTCTGTGTGGGGAGCGGCGGGGAAAGTGAAGGGGGAGACGCAAACGCAGCCTTGAGCACTTTCAGCACGCGCGGTTCACAGAATCACAGGCTGACCCGAGTTGGAAGGGACCCATAAGGATCATCGAGTCCAACTCCTGTCCCTGCACAAGACAATGCTAACATTCCAATCCAAACACCGTGTGTCTGAGGGCATTGTCCAAATGCTCCTTGAATACTGTCGGGCTTGGCACTGTGACTGCTTCCCAGAGGAGCTATTCCAGGGCTCCACCACCCCCTGGCTGAAGAACTTTTTCCTAACATCCAACCTAACCCTCCCCTGGCACGCCTTCTTGCCATTCCCTCGGGTCCTGTCATTGGTCACCAGAGAAAAGAGATCAGCGCCTGCTCCTCCTCCTCCCCTTGTGAGGAAGCAGCAAACTGCAATGGGGTCCCCCTTCGATCTCCTCCAGGATGAACAGACCGAGTGACTTCACTCACTCTTAATACGACCTCCCCTCCAGACCCTTCACCAGCTTTGTGGCCCCTCCTCTGGAAACTTCAGTAGTTTGATGTCCTTTTTATACTGTGGCGCCCAAAACTGCACCCAGTACTCGAGGTCAGGCTGCACAACTGCAGACTAGAGCTGGACAATCACCTTCATTAATTGGCTGCCAATGCCATGCTTGATGCACTCCAGGACACTGTTGACCCTCTTGGCTGCCAGGGCACACTGTTGGCTCATGTTCAACTTGACGTCAACCAGAATCCCCAGGTTCCTTTCCGCGGGGCTGCTCTCCAGCCCCTCGCTCCCCAGTCTGTTTATATATCCAGGGTTGCCATGTGTCAGGAGCAGAACCCAGCACGTGCCCTTGTTAAACTTCATGCAGTTGGTGATTGCCCAGCTCTCCAGTTTGTCCAGGTCCTTCTGAAGGGCCTCTTTACCGTCAGGAGTGTCAACAGCTCCCCCCAGTTTTGTGTCATCAGTGAACTTGGTTAGTCCTGCATTCAGGTCATTTATGAAGATATTAAAGAGTACTGGCTCTAAGACGGATCTCTGTGGAACCCCACTAGTGACTGCTTGCCAGCCTGATGTAACCCCATTCACTATGACCCTTTGAGTCCAACCCATCATCCACTCATTCACCCACTGCATTATGTGTTAATCCAGCTGTATGCTGGACATGTTGTTTAGGAGGTTAAAACAATGGTTCCCTGTAAAGAGAGGTTTAACTGCGGGTCCTATGTATTATTCCTGTTTTTAAAAGATTCAGGTTGCAATAGGACAGTAGAAAAGCACTTTCCAGATGTGGGAATGGCCATAATCTGGGTTTCAGGTAGAGCTCTGGAAATGCCATTTTGTCCCCATCCTCTCTCTTGCTCCCGTCTGCTCTTTTCTAGTCACAATATCACAGTATCACAGTATCACAATGTTGGAAAAGACCTCTGAGATCATCTAGTCCAACCTATGACCCAACACTAACACCCACTCGTCATTTAAACCATGGCACTAAGCGCCTCATCCAATCTGTTTTTAAACACCTCCAAGGATGATGACTCCACCACCTCCCTGGGCAGCACATTCCAATGGCCAATCACCCTTTCAGTGAATTTTTTTCCTAATATCAAACCTAAACGTCCCCCGACAAAGCTTGAGACCATGTCCTCTTGTTCTGTCACTGATCGCCTGAGAGAAGAGACCAACCCCTGCCTGACTACAACCTCCTTTTAGGTAGTTATAGAGAGCAATAAGGTTTCCCCTCAGCTTCCTCTTCTCCAGGCTAAACAACCCAGCTCCCTCAGTCACTCTTCATAGAGCTTGTGCTCCAGCCCCTTCACCGTCTTCGTTGCTCTCCTCTGGACACACTCCAGCATCTCAACATCTCTCTTAAACTGAGGGGCCCAGAACTGGACACAGTAGTCAAGGTGTGGCCTGACCAGTGCTGAGTACAAGGGGATGATAACTTCTCTAGTCCTGCTGACCACACTATTCCTGATGCAGGCCAGGATACCATTGGCTCTCTTGGCCACTTGGGCACACTGCTGGCTCATGTTGAGGACTGCTGGCTCATGGTCCCTCCTACCTGCCAATTCATTTTGATTTTCAACAGTATTTCATAGAATCACTTGGTTGGAAAAGAACTTTGAGATCACTGAGTCCAACCATACCTGTCCACTACTAAACCATATCCCTAAGCACTTCATCTACTCATCTTTTAAACACCTCCAGGGATGATGAATCATCCACCTCCCTGGGCAGTCTGTTCCAGTGCCTGACCACCCTTTCAGTGAAGAACTTTTTGCTAATGTCTAAACTGAATCTGCCTTGGAACAACTCGAGGCCATTTCTTCTCATCCTGTTGTGCATTTGGAGACTGCTTGCACTTTCCTGCATTTGGAGACAGAAATTGTCTTCCTGGAGAAACTAACTCCATGTGCCACCTGTTTCCACATGTTTTAAATAAATAGCACAAGAAAGGGAGAACATAGGTATGAAGAAGAAGAGGTGAATATTCATCTTCCTTAAAAATGTGAGCATTTATTTTATACTAACTGAATTGCCTTTATTTGAACATCACTCCCCCCACCCAAAGTGGTGCCCTTAAACCAAAATATTTCCTGTGAAGCAGCTTTCGTGAAACCAGGAGCAGCTTTAAGGAAACTGAGAGGCTATTCTGCTGTGTGGGATCCACAATGTCCTTGAGTGATTCCAAGTAGTCACTGTCATTTCAGCATGGAACATTGTCCCAGGAACTGGGACAATGAGTTACAAGACTCCACACTGTACTGTGCTTGGCTGTATGAGGAGCAGGTAGGGCAGGAGGACAGCAGAAAACTGACCCCTCAGAGGAGGCAATATGATTTCAAATAAATTTCAGCAGATCAGTGTCAAAGTCCTCAATTTGAGTTTGAGTTCAACTGGAACCTATCAGAAATGGCCAGCAGAGGGTTTAGGCTTATAGTATTTATTGGTCCTGTTTAGGACATTGGACTGATGCAGACACCAACCCAGGTGGGTCTGTGGGACCTTCTGCACTAAATGTCCATGCCAATATACAAATCAAAATATACATGTCTTATCTCAGAAGAGCAAACATTGCAAAGTCTCATCCCAGTAGGCAGCCTAGACATGCATGGACATGCTCCTGCTCTTTATCAGGAAAGAGGATGAGCGGCAGACAGCTCCCGAAAGGCTCACCAGTGCCCACGTAATGCCCTACTATCTCTTGCCACCTCTACAGCTGTTAGAGGGGTTGGCAGAGAGCTACAGCAGCATCCTCCCTAACCCAGCCAAGCTCATTTACTCTCCCACCACCATAAAGGACTCTAAAGCCACTAGTCCATAAGCCCTGGGCTGCTGCCAAGGGCTGTCATGATGCAATGGCTGTGCTATCACTACAGCTCAGCCACTCTTCTTGGAAGCCCATGGCAGGGCATCAAAGCCCTGGCCCAGGGACGATGGCTCTGCAGGGAGAGGAAAGGCTGGGGAGAGCACAGAGAAGGCCTGTGAGGAATGTTGCGCCTCTGTCCTGCTGTAGCTGTAGCAATATGGTATTTGGGAATGAGTGTCCACATTGATTTTTCTTCTTGCAACTGATTAGCCCAGTTACAGTTGTTCCTTGAGGCACATCCCCAAGATTTACATGGCATGCACAGTACTGAGTACCTACTAATGCTCTCATGGAGGAAAGAAAGCATGAGGACCTTCTCCCCTTCACATACATCCTCCTCCGTTATGGAACTGCATTTGGGGACCAGCATCTTCAAGCCAGCTCTTTTGCCAGAGCTGGGTTCAAGGCAGCAGCCTGCTGCCCTGCTTTGAGGTGCCAGTGTTCAGCATCACAGTGGGGGTTGTCAGCTGGCTCAGGCCCTCTCTTTGGATGTGTTAAATGACGTTCTGCTCTTCTGGCTTCGAGCCTGGAGTGGAATACTCTGTGTTTTGAAAACAAAAACCACCCCAAAATTTGAATTAATTTTATGCTTTCTTTGTTTGCAGGAATTTAGGCACTCAGAAAGGTGTAAGTAAGAGCAGCCCAGGGCAGCTGGGCGAGGCGGGTGTGGGGTGTTGTGTAACCATGCTGTTTGCACAGATCTCCCTCCAGCTGCCCACTCTGGGGTCCCAGCCAGAGGAGCGACCCCAGCACTCGCCTCCACCCAGGCCCTGGCATGTCTCATCAGCTGCATGTGTAGCTCAACAACAGTCTCTGCCTCAGCCGCTGCTGTTGTGGTATCCTCAGTGCCAGCAACATTCAACCCTGCCACATACCCAAATCCTCACCTGTTGCTCAGTCTGGCAGGGTTGATCATAGAGTGGCTTGGATTGGAAGTGATCTTTAAATATCATCCAGTCTCCAGCTCCCCTGCAGTGAGCAGGGACATCTTCAACTAGATCAGGTTGCTCATTGCCCTGTCCAACCCGATCTTGAATATTTCCAGGGACAAGGCTTCTACAGCCTCTCATTGTAAAAAACTTCTTCCTTATATGTAGTCTAAATCTGCCCTCTTTTAGTTGAAAACCATAAATCCTTGTTCTATCGCAACAGGCCCTGCTGAAAATTTGTCCCCATCTTATAGGCCTCTTTTAAGTATTGAAAGGCTGCAACAAGGTCTCCCTGGAGCCTTCTGCTCTCCAGGCTGACCATGCTTCTTTTGATGCACCCCAGGATACGGTTGACCTTCTGGGCTGCAAGTGCACATTGTCAGCTCATGTCCAGCTTTTCATCCACCAGTAGCCTCAATTTCTTCTGCTGAAGAGCTGCTCTCAATCCCTTCATCTCCCAACCTACATTGATACTGAGAGTTGTCCTGACCCATGTTCAGAATCCTGCACTTGGCCTTGTTGAACCTCATGAGGTTCACACAGATGCACTTCTCAAGCTTCTTCAGGTCCCTCTGGATGGCATCCCATTCCTCAGGAGTGTCAACTGCAACATTGAACTTCATATCATCGCAAACTTGTTGAGGTTACCCTCAATCCCACTGTCTATAACATTGATGAAGACAAATGATATTTGTCTAAAGTATCATGCTGAAGTGTCCCTGCTTAGGCCTGTGAATCCCAGAGCCTGAAGTTCACACATAGCAGAAATCTAAATATTATATATTCTAAAAGAATTCTAAATATAAGCTGAGACAGAGGAGGTGAGCAGGAGGAGACCATCAGCCAACACTGCCAAAGTGACAAGCAGTGATCTCAACGGCCACCACTTTTGCCAGCAGGCTTCGAGGTAGCCCTCAACATTTCCTCATATACTTACCCAGCTGTGCTGGAGAAAGATGCTCCACATCTCTGCAGAACTGATCCGAGCCATAAGGACTTAGACCAAACTTTCAACAGTCTGAACAAAGTATTTGCCCAAATAATTTGTGTTCACTTACTGCAGAGTTTATAACTTGAGGAAGCACTCTGCAAAAACTGAGCTGCAGGGCTGTGCTTGTTGAGCTAAGGCACTTTTAGCAGATTATTTCACTGAGAAATCTAGAACAGAACAACCAAGTGTTTATTAGCTTAATTCTAGCTGGATATCACATTTGCCTTCACAGCCCATTAATTTGTGGGTCTGAGAGCACCGTCATTAGCCACCTGGTTACCAGATGATCTGATGGTTACAGCTGTTGAAAAGCAAAGCCCTCACATGCTCAGCATCTCCCTTGTCTTTAGTTTTTTAAAACCATGTTT
This sequence comes from Dromococcyx pavoninus, assembly GCA_033558185.1. NCBI lineage: Eukaryota > Metazoa > Chordata > Aves > Cuculiformes > Neomorphidae > Dromococcyx > Dromococcyx pavoninus. The sequence goes on from JAUMJL010000212.1 coordinate 5,241,809, forward strand.
CTTGCTTCTTCAAGGCAATTTACAACTCTCAGGACAAAGTCTGAAGGTAATGTATGACCACATATGGAGTTATAATCGTATAACTGGATGTGTTGTTTCTTTGCTGTTTGTGAAGCTGGGGACAGTGCTGCGGAGATGGTCCCACAAGTACCAGGTAGAGAAGCCATCATTAAAGATTTCAGGAGCTGGAAGCATCAACTCTGCTTGATGGTCATCAGTGGTCAATAACAGGCAAGAGCATCACTGATTTTGGTGCCCTCCCAGGATCTATGAGCACATAGTGGAGTTGGAGTAGTGACACATGGCACTGCATTTGTATGTGTGCTCAAGAAGGTTGTCATTCTTCCTTTCTGGTGGCACCACCTTCTTGTTTCCTGCAGCAGAAGGTGGCAGTAGCACCAGTAGAACTCTTGACCCACCATTGACTTGCCTCAAGCAGTTTTTGGTCTCATCTCCTCATCTCTTATGCCCTGATCACAGAGAATGTGACTGATCTCTCACCACACATGGAAAATTACAGATCATTCCTGCTCTGGCAGCCTGTTAGTCACCATGGACAAATAGTGAACTTTCCTCAGGGTTACATTCCTCAGCACTTACTCATCTGAAACTGCATATTGGAGGAAAGCAGCCCTGGGTCCCTTGTTTCTGGGCAGGCTTATGTTATTTATGTTGAGCAGGGCTCTTGCTCAGTAATGTTTCTGATGCATTTCACTTATTACTACCAGACACACCAATTGCTCTGAACTTCCCTTTCCCTCTTTGCTCCAGAAAACAAGCTTGCCACATTAACAAAGCAGCCAGGAGCCCCCCTGTACTGGTGAATGGTTTCAAAGAAAACCAGCCTCAAATCATGAAAGTCAATAACTGAGGACATAAAGGCAGGACAGCAAATCATTTTTCTTAACGAGGTTAGTGGGGGCAGCTTGGTTATCACCCAAACCTTACTTATCTATAGGGAAGTCATAGGCCCTAGATACCCAACTTCCCTGCTCTACCTGCCCCCAATGACCTTTTCTCCTCCAGCAGAGAAACTTTTTTCTCTTGGAGGTTGTAGATTATCTTCAACAAATTGGACACCTTTTACTAACAGACTTTCTGGTGTATGCTGCTATTCCTGCCCCAAGGAATCACCTAATCAAGACTGTCATGAAAGGAATGAGGAAGGATCCTGCCTCTTGTCTTTGGGATAGTACAATATTTTGGTCCTGTTCTACTCCAGGTGCCCATGATATCTGCACTTTTCCAGCAGGATACAGAAAACAGAGACTTGTCATTGCATATTTTTGCTAGTGGCATCTGCCAGACACTTCCCTGCAGAGCCAGAGAAGGTTCACTATTTGTCAGGGTTCAATTGTAATCATACCAAAAAGGGACTGGGAAAAGCAGCTTCCTTCCAAAATTTCGTTGTGGGATCACACAGTGACCTCATGGTGATAGGACAAGGTGCAGGGGAGTGTTTACCTTGTCAGTCCCTGTGCACAAACAGGCAGCACTAGGGAAAGATCCCGAGAAGACTCAAGAAAGCGAAAGATGAGATAGGCATACGACTATATTATAAAGGCAGTAATTGACCCTAGGAATTGTAACTGGGATAAAAAAGATGTAAAACAGAAATTAGAAAGATAGAGGCAAATGCCTGCAGCATTCAGGAAACCATGAAAACCTAAGAAAGCAGTTTTATATTGCACTTGCATTCAATGAGATAGCCACAAGTGGATAAATTGATGCAGGTCTGACATTGAATGACATAGAGGCGTGTATGGGGATATAGGAGACAAAAGATTGGTATCCATTATCCTTTCGGCAGTACAGTCACATTGAGCAAACAAAATCCCTTGGTTTATAAGGGCATATTTGATTTACTGCTTTGTGACACTGAGAGGATTAAAACTGGTTAACTGATAGACCTTAGAGTCATTGTAGGGGCATACCATTAGCAGTCCTGAGATTGTCTGCGAAGTTTTCGTGTGGCAAATGTGGTGAGTGATGAATAATGAGTGCCAAAGCAGCCTGTCTCACCCTGTCCTTGGTGTTAATGAACCTAAACATAAGATCATGCTCTAGGGAAGAAAAGTGAAGATCACTCATGCCAACAACATGCTGAACTGCTCTGCAGAGAGGGGCTCCTGGGTGATGATATGTAGCTGACCCATCAGCAGCCTCCCAGGCTAACTCACAGTCAGGAGAAAACCAGGTCCTCTGCTTCATAGGCAGAGGGATCACAGATGGAGACAGTGCTGCCTCCCCCCTGCATTGCATGGGAGAGCATCCATGGGGCAGCCCAAGGGAGCTCTGTTCAAGATTCAGCCACCCGAAGGCAGATGTCTGCCCTTGGGTGGGTTGTGTAGGTACTGAGGGTACCTGAGACATCGTAAAGCATCCTGTCTGCCCTTGCTGATTCCTAAAGGTCTTTCATGCCTCCCGTATCACCCTTGCCAGCCACACATCTCAGTCCCAGCAGCAAAAGATTAAAAGGGTTTTGGCAAAGGGGAAGCAGTTCAGAAGACAGCCCTAGGGCAGACTGGGGGCTTCAAAAGCCTGCCCTGGAGCAAGTTGCTGGAGAAAGCTCTCCTATTAAGTGCTACTGAGAGAAATCTGAGGAGGGACTTGATAACTACACAAATAGACTACACACTGGGAAGATTTTTTTTTTCACTGAGGGTGTTGAAGCACAGGCACAGGTTGCCCAGAGAGGTGGTAGATGCCCCATACCTGGAGACATTCAAAGTCAGGTTAGATGGGGCTCTGAGCAACCTGATGTAGTTGAAGCTGTCCCTGCTCACTGCACGAGGGGTGGACTAGATAACCTTCATGGTCCCTTCCAATCCAAAGCATTCTATGATTCTATGATAACCACTCTGACTAAGCCTGGTTGTAACAAATCTATGGGGAAAAAAAAGGCATAAGGTCTTATAGCTTTGAGCAGTAACCAGAAAGTGGGATTTGGAAAGGGAATATTTCTCATCAATGGTAGTTATGCACTGAACCAGATTTCCTGGGGACACGGTAGATTCCTCAGTTCCCGGTCATGATTTCAAGACTGCACATGACAGTTTTATTCAGTCACATTATGATTTGCTCAGCAGTTACCGGCAAGTTTCACCAAGGGTAAAAGGATTAGGATAGATTATTTTATTAGTCTTGTTGTCTGGCATCCATCAAGATGCTCTTTCATTGCCCGCCAAGCTCAAGGGCATGCCAAGAGCTTATTTCCCCCCAGCTGTGCCTGCTGACACACTCAGCTGAAGAAAGGGGGGAAAAGTCTTCAAGATAAATTTTTAACAACAAAAACATCCATAAATCAATCAGTGACATTTTGTTTCAGCAGAACAGTCTATTCTCATGTAACTTTAGCAGAGAAAAGCATAAAACAGGAGAAAACTCATAGCCAACAGGGACCCACCGTACCTGTTCCATCACATGTTGCTAGCTCTCCCATTTGGGGCTCAGTGACCTCTAGCATTTTTGGTGAAGCCGAGACAGAAATAATTTCTCTAGAGGATAAGGCATGTCCCACCCCTTATTCCTTCTGCAAACCCTTTAAAAAATCCACTCTCTCCTCCTTTCCCGTCCCTGGGGAAGAAGACAGATTATTTTGTTTTGTTATCAGATATATTTCTGGAGCTGAATTACTAGTGATGTTTCCTTCCTAGCAAGAGCTGGGAAAGCTTCCACTATGTAAGCATCTTAGATCAATCACACACAGATACAGCAAGGCATTATACGACCATTCATTGCCTACACTGCATTACAGAATTGCATCTCCTCTGCAGTTTTCTATAATACAATTGTTGCCTTCCCTGTGGCTATCCACATCTCTTCTCTAGTTTTTTCCTGATATTTCTCAGTATTTGTTTTAAATTCCCATCTATTTCCCTTTCTCCAGTGCTACCACATCGATTCCTCAAGACAAGGCAACTTGCAGCCTCTTTCTCCTCGGATCCTGCCCCATGGGTTTCATGTCTGAGCTGGTTCTACTGCTTCCAGTCTAGTTTTTCCTCAATTTGCCCCAAATTCAGAGCCCAGTGCCTCAACTCCTGCCCCATCATAGGCCCCAGCTCAAAAACAGCTTTGAAGAGCCCCTGGCAATACAGGGGATAAAAAAAGGGAATTAAAAAAGGGATAAAAACATCCCTTCCCTGGCAATATTCATGGCATCCAGGCACTCATCCCTGTAAGACCTGATGTCTCCAGCTCCGTGCAGTGAGGACACAGGTACAGGACAGTGTGGGCTTGAAGCGGTTCCCTTAGGTCACAGCAAAAAAAGGGATGAGACTGCTCCACAACTGCTCACCTGTCTGTCATCTTTTCTCTGAAAACCTCAGAAATGTTCATCTGCAGAACAAATAAGCACAGGCACAGACCTCAGAGCAGTAAAGCCACATGGGGAAGAGAAGAGAGGTACAGAGGATCTGCACTGTTTGGACTTTGTAATTCAGTCCAATAGAGACGTAAACCTCCTTGGCAGTACCTGGAGGGGGAGGGAGACTTCACATGGATTAGCAGACCAGATGTGCATGGAGTGGGGAGCTGGAGCAGAAGAGACGAGGGCATGGGCATCAGACACCTTGCCAGGAAGCAGCAAGTACAGGAAGCAATCACAGTCCTGGGTCTCAGCTCAGGTCTGTGGGAAGTCCAGGGTAATTTCTTGGGGGATGCATGGAGGAAGCTGTTCTGGTCTTCCAGTTCCCAGACACTGTGTGTAGTAACTGTTTTTAGCAAGTAAAACAACCCCCAGATAGTTCTGCTGGTTTAGATCATCCATTTTTAAACTCAGCCACCTGAATATGGTATAAAAAAACAGAAATGAAAGAGCAGTGATAAGAGAGAGCACTGGAACCCCTCTCCTATGAGGAAAGGCTGAGAGAGTTGGGGTTGTTCAGCCTGGAGACGAGAAGGCCCTGGGGAGACCTTATAGTAGCCTTCCAGTATTTAAAAGTGGCTTATAAAAAAGATGGAGAGAGGCTTTTTACCAGTGCCTGAAGGGACAGAATAAGAGCTAATAGTTTTAAACTGAAAGAGCGTGGGTCTAGATTGGAGATGGAGAAGACATTCTTTATGATGAAGGTGGTGAGGCACTGGCACAGGTTGCCCAGGGAAGCTGCCCCATCCTGGAGGTGTTCAAGGCCAGATTGGATGAGACTTTGAGCAACCTGATATAGTGGAAGGCGTCCCTGCCCATGGCAGAGTAGTTGGACTGGATGAGCTTTAAAGGTCTCTTCCAAGCCAAGCCATTCTGGGATGTTGTGACAGAGATAAGTGTTCCCCAGGATGTTTCCAGTGCTCCTGCAAGGACAAGTGCATGGGAAAACCGTTTTCCCCATGCGTGTCCCCAGAGTGAAGACCCACTGGCCAGGCATGGGAGAGGGAGCTCGCAGCCCTCCAGCTAGCACCCAGAGAGGCTGTCACCCCACTTCCCTCCACAGCTGCCCATGCAGAAGGAGGTGAGTTGGTCATGCATGCTCCTGGGAGGAGACAGGTAAACACTCCCCACACAGCCCCATGTGACCCGGGAGAAGATGTGCAGATCCTTTGGAGTCCTTGCAAACCGCACCAACATCAGCATCAGGCTTGAATAACTCTGCTGAAGCCCTGCTGCCAAGGACACAGAATCTCAAGAACCAGAGATGGTATTTTCGCTTATCCCTCCAAGCCTCTTCTAGGCAGTACTCCGCCCAGAAAGCTCTCCAGAGCTCAGTGTCAGTGGTTTTGCAGGCTTCTTGCAGCTACCTTGAATCATCGCTGGGGGATGGACACATGAGTACACACACACAGACAGCTTCAGTGAGGATTTACACAGCCCGTGGCAGGGTTTTGTAAGGGCTATGTCCAGTTAAATAGCATGGAGAGCAAGGAAAACCAAATATTCTTACAGTCAGGCCTCCATTTGCTCTATCACCTCCTCTCCCCAGCAGATAAGCCAAATGGGGTGCAAGCTGTAGGCTTGCTACATGAGCTGAGTGGACTTCAGCCATTCCAGCTGTGAACAGGTACTACTTAGCTGCTCCTGTTGCAGCTGTTCCCTCCCCTCTGGAACATCAGAATGCTAATATTTATTAAAACAAGGTGGTTTGCAATTTCTCAGCTGGTTCTTTCATAGGTAATATCATTTGTAGCTACCAGGAGAGAAGGAAACATTTCAGATCGCAGTAATACACCAAAGAGAAGTCTCTGCTGACGGCTCCTGCAAGACCAGTTTCTCTCTTGTGTTTTCACAGAGGACCACTGACAGGGTTTTACTCTTTCTGACTATGTTTTAAGAGTCTTTTCTTGCATTACTAACCCTTATTTTCCTTAACAAAAACATGGTGTGCAATACTGCAGACAGGTACTTACCAGGACACCTAGGAGAGCATCTGCCAACAGGTTTTGGGATAAGCTACAGGACAAGATGACGTGGGATCAGGGCTGGTGAACACTACTTTTGTTCCCAAGCAATTCCCTATTATCACAGTTATTGTTATGTGGGTAATAAGACAACAGAAGGAAAGCAGGAAACTGGTAGTACAGCTAAAATATCCCAGGAAACATAGCTCAGCCAGTTCCTTGTGGGGTTGAAGCACTAGGGAAAAGGGGCCTGCATCAGTGAGGCTGGAGTGAGCATGGAGTCACATACCCTTCACATCTCCTGAAGGTAAAACACAGGATATGGGACTGCTGAGGGTGAGGGTTCCTCCATCCCAGCCCTGCCCTGGGCCTGCCATGATGCTGTGTCCCAACACAAGCACTCACCAGCCATCCTGATCCCAGTCATATTTTGTATATTCAATGAGATTCACTTGGCATGTGGAGAGCAAGGCATTGGTCATACCCCATGTGTCCCATCACACTACTTCTACAAATCACCTCTATAAATAAGCTATAGGAATAATCCTAAAGCCCTGGGAAAGATGTGACGCAGGAAGAAAGCAGAAGGAATTCAGGACATCACCAGTTTCCTAAGTCCCTGCCATCACAGGGAATTAGATAACCACTGAACAAATGTGTGTTTATGCAGGCATTTAAATTCCAAGAGGAAAAGTCCTTGTCAGATGACAGCCAAGAGCAGGCCCTTGTCTCTCACAGTAGTGATAGTGATAAGGGAAAATATCTTTCTGAGCAAGCATTTCCTCCTCCTACTGCTGCTGGGAGGAAAATATGCCTTTTCCTAATGTGCTCATGCTACTTCCATCTGGAAGCACTAACAAAAACACGATGTTTGTCCAGCATGTCCTTCCTTGTTAGAGGGGAATTAGGCTGTCTCATTTAGATATCTGGCAACTCAGAGATCTCAGAGGTCTTGGGGTTGTGGCTCCTGGAAGCAGAGCTTGGGGCTGTGCCACTGACAGGAGATCTATGACAATATACGTCTGCACTGCAGCATCCACTGGTGGGTTTTGGGAAGTGGCTTGTGTCAGCTGGCAAGACTCTGCTGCCGAGTCTCTTCTAAGCCCCTATTTGTGAATTGGATCAACATTAAAAAAAGACAACTTCAATTTGCATCACCCAAAACCACACCGAGACAGCATCTTCTCCAGCACCTTACTTCCAGGGGAAGTTAGGGATCGTGAGGAAAATAGTCCATAAGTTTGGATAGCCCACAACTACTTCACTTTTCAAGTCAGTCCAACTGACTTCAGCTACAATGATGCAAAGATTCGTTAAATGGGGAAGAAACCTGTATGGAGCTTGTCTGGAAAGAACAGGAGAAGCAACCACAGCTCAGGAGGTTTATTACCTCTTTCAGTGATGCTAAGCCGGCCCTGCTCCCATTTACCGCAGAGTGAGGTGAACAGCTATCATCTGCTCTGATGAAGCAGAACAGAAATACAGTAAACCTGGACATATTTAGCAGCCAGGCATTGATGCAAGTATCTGATGATATAAAGAGTAACCACCATCCTGCTGTCACACCAAAAATAGCGTTTGGCTGCCTGGTTTGACCATGGTCCAGGCCTTGAGGAGCACAGTGCAGCCATTGACACCTCCCTCCACCAGCTCCTACTCAGCCTCCAAAGTCTGCTGGGGCTTTTGATCCTAATTTTGTGAGGTGAGCCCAGATTTCAGCAGGCAACTTGCAGACCACGAGCAAGCTACAGATCCGCAAGTCGAGGTGAGAGCTGGGAACAAAGCATTGCTACCTTCCAGAGGAGGTGTCGTGAACGTGGTCATCTCTACAAAATTTTCATGGCTCTTTGAAAAGCCTCCCACAATAGCAAAACCTCAAACCAATAGGGTAAAAACTCAAACCCACTGTGTACAGCACAGTGTCCAAGGGAGGAAGAGGTATCCCAGAGGTGTTTTTTTACTCTCTGTCCTCTTCTCCCTCTGTGAAGTGGCAAGAGTGGGATAAACCCACTAAGGACTTAGCTGCCAACATCACTGCTATGTGAGGGTGTTATATCCAGCACAGTGGAATGCAGGTGAGAGTCTGGAAAAATAACATCTAATCAGGTATCTTGGTCTCTTATCCTCATCTTCATGCATCATTAAACCTCTTGCAAGCTCACCTATGTGCCAGACTCATGAGGGACATTGCATCCCTGAAAAAGGCAGGCAGTGCCAAATGTTGGCCTTCCTCCTTTGGTTTGATGGAGGTGCCTTTGTTTGAAGAAGGACTGTAGGACTCAGCAACCTGCTTGCAACCCCTCAAAAACCTTTCACAGCCATCATGAGATGCAAGTACATCAAGTCCCTGGCCATTAGTAAATCCAAGCCAATTAGATTTAGGGGAGAGACTAAAACCAGGCCTGGATATTGCTGCTGAGGCAGGTGGAGGCACATCCCTGCTGCACTGGGTGTACAGTGATGCTCTGCTTGCACGCAGTGTGTGTGTACACAGCAAAACCTGGGAGAAGCCAGTGGGCTGCAGACCTTGGAGCTACTTCTGAAGCCTCAGGCTGCAGTGTGTCCCACAAGCAGGGGATTTTGTACCCAGCACGGAGGTGGTGGCCATCTCCTCAGGGGTTCTGGCTCACCTCTCCAGTAGGCAGGATTGGTGAGGGACCTTGAAAGCTGAAAACCTTCCATCTCCTGCTGCTTCCCAGGCTGTAGCCACAGCATCCTCAAGGGGTTACAAGAAGCACAGAGAGTGACAGCTTTCAAAACTGAGTGACCACAGCCAAACTACCCAACAAAAGCAGTCACAGGTAGTGTTAACTCCCAAGGGACCGAGACCTGGTGGGGAGGACAAAGTCATGCAAAAGGAGATGCTGATGAGCTAAGCATTCCTCTCCATCCCTTGTCTTGATCTCCTGGGTCTGATCCAGACTCTGTGTCAAGGACAGTGCTGGGCAACAGAGCCACCCTGGGTACCTTTGGTGACACGTCCTGGTGGTAAATATGGGGTTTGCCAGACCCACACCACTGTTATAGACAGGTTTTCACCCTCCTCTGTGCCTGATGTTGGCTGAAGCAGTAGCCAGTTTCCACATACATCTGTGTTTCAAACTGTGTAATGTCAGAAATGAAAGCACTGAGGGCTGCACCCTTGGGATCTACTCCTGTCTCCAAAAGATAACACACTTTATAAATTCACTGTTTGAGAGGTGCTCATAGAAATCGCCATGTACTGAGGTGACAAAAAACAGCGACTTCTGTCACCAAATTGAACAAATATTTCCCTGTTCATTGTTATCTCCCTTTCACAGGCTTCCAGCGGTGACATTTTATGAGCATTTTTTTAGATAGCTTCTTCTCACTGTTTGCTCCAGCCAGTTCAATCTGCTGTAACATTGTACAACTGGTTTTGGTTGATTTACATTTAGCATTGTAAAAAAAAAAAAGACTTGGCAATTTGGGCTTAGACAGAGAAAAAACAAGGTTTGTTCTTTTTTTTTCTGCTTGGATTTTTTTGGACCTAAAGCCAAATCAACCTCTAGGCAGTGAGCTAGAAGAAAACCAAGTTTATAATCCAGGTAAGCTCACTAGTTAAATTAAATGGTTGTGCTTTACTCACGGGGGGATGGCAGAGAGTCTTCCACTCCCAGTCCTTTCAAGACGAGTACTATTCTACTTAAAATGCCATCAAAATCTGCTTTTGAGTCTAATCTGTGTTAAAGAAAAACTGGGGGAAGGCTTTGTCTGGTGAGCTTACAGAAGTTTAATTTCAAAATTAAATAATATTTTTATGGGAAGTTCTTCGGGAACTAGTGTGAAAACATACCTAAAAAACCCACAAACCAAAACAAAAAAACCCAACAACCACAAAAAAAAACCAAACAAGCAAACAAAAAGACAAGAAAAAGAAGAAATCATATCCTCCTTCTTCCCACAGCAGACCTGCTGCCAAAGTTACCCTCCATGTTGTGAAGAGTCCTTCTTCGTAATCTCTCTTGCTCACAGCACCTGCAAATCCCAAGCCTGCATGCATTTCTAGCAGACTCAGGTCTGTAAGGGTTAGAAGGCTTATTTATGATAACATGAATATTAAGTACATTTAGACTTGAAGAGAGCAAGAATTGTCTTACAGATACCTGTACCCAACATTCAATACTAACAACAATAAATCATCATACAACTATTGTAAAAGACAAGACTTTTCCTTTTGTTTTCCCATTTTTAAATTAAAACTAGGTCATAGAATCACAGAATGGTTTGTGCTGCAAGGGACCTTAAAGCCCATCCAGTTCCACCCCCCCTGCCATGGGCAGGGACACCTCCACCAGACCAGGTTTCTCGAAGTCTCATCCAACCTGGCTTTGAACACCTCCAGGGATGGGGCATCCACAACTTCTCTGGGCAACCTGTGACAGTATTTCACCACCCTCACTGTAAAAAGAATTCTTCCTAATATCTCATCTAAATCTCCTCTCTTTCAGATTAAAAACATTTCCCCTTATCCTGTCACTCCACTGCCTGATAAAGAGCCCCTCCCCAGGTTTCCTGTAGGCATGTAGAGGAAACCAGAAATCATCAGTAAGATGCCTGTCCATACTAGCCTGTGTTTGTAGCACAAAGTAGGTTCCAATAACATTATTTCAGTATGCTTAAAAGTGTTTAAAATAAAGACTACTAAATAGACATGTCTGAAATTCATACAGAAATTGTAATACTAGCAAAAAAATCTAAAGAAAGCAGTGTAGTTAAGTAACAAAAAAAGTGCTGAGAAGTTCTCATGTCTCTCCAGATGGTACACATTTACTTCTCATTTGTAAAAGTTACCGAATCCAACTTAAAAAGGGACTTTGCTCCCGATGCCTGAAATCGACAGTTTAAGGATACACTTGTAACAACAGCACGCTCTAAAATTAATGCATAATTCTTAGAGCTAATAAAATCAAGGTCACTTTGGTACAATATCAAAGCAGTCAGCGTTAATAGATTACAGGATTTGTAAGCAATCCTCGTGCAGAGGCATCCAAAGCACTGCAGGAATGTGGTGGTGTTCACCAGCATGGACCTGCAGTCTCAGACTTCTCCATTTCAGAAGTGGTTGATCATTCAGATTGTGGCCTCATCTAGTTTGCTCTTTCAACAGAGAACTAGAAACCTTGGAGAAAACAGGCAGAGATGTTGGCTGAGGCTCTAATGTATCTCTCATCCCAAGAGCCTGGCTGCCATGCTGGGCAGAGTACGCCATGTGTGCTACACAACAGAGTAACCCAGGAATGAGAAAGTTATTCTCAGATGGGTGGAGGAGACATCACCACTAGGACATGTATAAATGTACACGAGCACGCAGCAGGGCCTGGTGCTTAGCCATAGTCTGATTGTATTTCGGGCAGCATGGTCTAGCACATGTACATCCCCCAGATGCCAGCATCAGAGCATGGACATTTCTCAGACTGCTGTATGACCAAGAGCTGCATGACTCAAACCACACCTTCAGTGGGCACAGCAGGACTCACTCTGCCTGGTGCTGTTGATGGAGCACATACCTGAAAGAAAGAAAGATAAAGTTGGTTACAGAGCAGGTCTGCAGCAGAATGAAGAATAAAACCCAGTCTTCTCACCCTAAGGACAGAGAACCACCATCAGCGGTTTCACTACATGTTTTCCATAGGCCCCAAGAGCCTGTATTATTTCAATAGGTCTTCAAAAGTCAACTAAACCTACCGCCACAACAGGCTGAGGCTCACACCTCTAAGATAAACATCCTTTGAGAACACCTCAGATCAAAAGGGAGCATGAAGATGTGCTGCGTTGAACCAAGCCCCTTCTGAAACGCTGCCAACTGTTGAGCAAAGGCTTTTGCCAATGTCATGACTCAGCTAAAAGCAGCACAGCATTAGACTGGCTTGAGGGAAATGCGCCACCGTCAGCACAAAGTGAGTCCACACACAATATTTTATAGCACACAATTTATTATTTGCACCCTTATTACACCAAGGTGTCAAAATGAGATCCTGAAGATGAAACAGCAACAGTTAGCATGCTAATAGGTATGCTCATTTTCAGGCCCGCACCCTGCTCCACAGTGTACAGACCACTCAGACTTGGAAAAAATTGCAGCCTGCCTCAGCATTAGCACTTTGCAATTAAACCCTTACCTTTGCATCTCTGGCTTGGAGCACTCTGTTGCTGGAAATAGTGCAGCCCTGCACTAGCTGCCTACTTTTCTCACATTCTTACTCTTCCAGGAGATGGAGACCACTTGGTTTGTGAGGGCCAGTCCTTAGTAAATCCTTGCCTTGCTCTGTGGAAAGCCATATCATGATAGCACAAAAAGCATATTGACTCTGCTCTGTTGTATTCAGGCTCTGAAAGCTTTGCAGTTAAAATCATTAACCACATGCATTTAGGGGAGACACAATTACTCTGCCTGTAACTACACCCAAGTGAGTGATCCTGTAGAAACGCTGTGGGCATTCACTGACAACCACCACTCAAGATCTCTGTAAGGTGAGAACTTGCTATCCAGTCATTAAGTTGTGCAGCACATTGCCATGGGAAGTGAAGACAGCCTCTTCTACCGTCTTTGTAACTGCAATTTTAAAGGAAAAAAAGCCCCACTGAACTTCTAATTAAATAAACCTACGCTTACTTCAAAACTAAAACCTACCCACATCACCAGGAGATTTAGCATTGAGTTCCTCTGGGGATTTGGGAAGCATTTATACCAGCCAACCAACCATCTCTGTGCTCTTTGTTTTGCCCTTTACAGAGAGGAGGTTACTCCATCCACACCAACAGAGGCAGGGAAGCGTAATTAACTGAGGGTTACACGATGCTTTCACAAGGGAAACCATGTGTTTACAGTTTTATTTTGTAATAATTAGTGTCACACACTACAGCAATGTCTCCAGGACTTTAATATCCAGTCTGTGTAAGGGGGCATTTCACAAAGCTCAGCAAAAAAATCCTTTTAATTGAGCAATCTGTTTTTCCTGCATAAGTATGTCCTTCTCATACAGATGCCTGGACATGTCTCAGAAGAATCAGGTAGCAGGCAAAGTTTTGCTTGCTTATGACTCAGTGACAGGAAGTCAGCTTGCTTCGACTGTCTGTGACACACTGAGCGCTATTTACCGCACTATTAAAAAAAAAAAAGGTGTTCTGCCTTCATTAAAAACATGCCTTGTTTAGATGCTTATCTGAACACAGGAGTGGAGGAAAGATAAATGATTTGGTGCCTTCTGGGTTGAAACAAATACATTTTTCAGGACTGGTCAACAGAGATGTCCATAACCATGTTGATCATTGTGAGACCTGACTGATAACAGCAATGCTCTTTCATTGCAATGCTTCACTGGCACCAGGTTCAGGCATTTGTCTCTCTTGGGCTCCAGACAGCTGATCAAAAGAGCAGATGTGACAACGAGCTTCCATGTGATCTGCTAATGAAGATCACTAAGGGCCTTCAGCAGATGTATCTTTTGATATGTCCTGGACAAAACCATGTTTCCTTTTGATCATTGTCAGATGTCATTTGAGTACTAATCCCTAGCAATACCTAAGGCACTTGACCTCCTTCTTCTGGGAGCCTTTCCTCATGTTTTTCAAACACAGACTTGACTGCAAGCACTGTTGAAGTGCTGCTGCCATTTCATACCATCCGGGAGCTGGCTAAACAGTGACAAGAGCCCTAAGAGGATGAAAAGGAAGGATTTATGCAAAGATGATGTCCAGGTGGTATTGGTACACAGATTAAAAATGAGGGCATAGAGGGTCATGTAAGGTCATGCCTGACATGGTAAAAAACAGTTCAGGCCTGGAGAAAAGCAGAGTAATGGTAGAAGAAAATCATATGAGATTAAAGGTAATGAGTACCTAATGTGACAAACCCTATAGTTTTCTTTGAAATTACTTTTCTATGCAGAGCATCTTTGCTCCCCAGGTCTGCCCCCATATGGTGCCTCCATCTCCTCGATTCTTCTGCTCAGCTTTTCAATCTTCAGCCACACATAGGTGACAAATCCACTAATACTATAATTTACACACATCTGTATCTACCTTCAGCTTTTCAGCAGCTCCAAAGAAGACTCAAATGGTCCATCTGTGCTGGTAAATAAAGATAAACAAGGCTTGTCCATGACCAGAGGCCACCTGGCACAGCTTGGTCACTTCTCTACAGCTCCAGCCTCTTCATGCTTTACCTCTCCAGGCTTGGAGGTGTGGATGTAAAGCTGATCTTCCCAGTTTTGGTGGAGGCCAAGGTAAGGATGGAGCTGTAGGGAGTGTGGGTACAGGGCTGACCTGAGCCAAGTACTGAGTGAGGCAGAGATGGAGGGAAGGAGGGTGACGTGAATGGATGAATTCAGAGGAAACATTTCCCAGAATTTCCCAGTCCTGAGACCCATCCCAGAGCACATAGCTACCTCCACAGCTCAACACCAGGGACACAAGTTTTACCTGGACTCACCACACGCACTGCTGGAGGGGACAGACAGGTACAATGTTCAGTTCCAACCCCTCATGCTAAAACAGGCACAGTCTCCCAAGAGGCGGCTGGGCTGTGGCAGAGTGACCTGAAGGACTCCTTTCCAAAAGCCTTCTGGACCCCTTGCCTATATTGATGGACCTGCACGGGGCTGGTCCAGGCAATGGGTGGACACTCAGGAGGCCAAGGATTCACAGCAGTTACCTCCTCCCAGCAGGAAGGTCTTTGCCACTGTGACCTGTCAGCTTTGTGTCCTACAGCTGATACAACCTGGCAAACCCAGTACACAGTCACAGGAAAATTTAGATGGAAAGAGCCTTGTGGTGATTTCCTGCTTCAAGCATACAGTTACCACTGTGCAGGAAATCAGGCTTTGGTGCTGTCTTCCTGTTGCCCTTTCACTCCCTCTTCAGTTATTTATTTGCCACCCCGACTCACTTGGCCAGTCATAGACATGCTCAGACATCCCAGCAGAAAGCCTGGGAGTGGGGTCCTGTGCTCCTCAGTTAAACGCTGGCCCAGGCGGCTTCAGGGCTGGGGGTCATAACTTGCCCCTCCCCCTTCTTCAGCAACACCGCTAAGTCACGGCTTCAGCATCTCCATGAACAGGTCACATGGACATTTTGAGAGAACTAATAACTGATGGTCATGCAAATGAGTATTGGGAACAATTCTGAGCAATGCACCTGAGGGTTTCAGTAGCCCACTTGTGAGAAAGGTGAAAAAAAAAAGTTTTATCACTAAGTTCATCTTTTTCCACAGGTCAGAAGCTGGGTCACGTGTTGGTCCCCCCACCCTGTAGACAAGCTGCATGCACATTAGCAAAAATACACTGTCTTCCCCTAAGGTGGATTTTGATTGCCCGAACACAGGCTGGTGTCAGTGATCTACTCAGTTACACATCCATGACTCTTCTCAGAGGAGCTCAGGAACAAGACAAGAGGCAACAGCCACACACTTGAACAAGGGAAATGAGGTTTTACTATGAAGGTGATCAAGCACTGGAACAAGTTTCCCAGAGAGGATGTGGAGTCTCCATCTTTGGAAATAATCAAAACTAGACAAGACCCCACGCAGCCTGATTCTGCTGGCCCTGCACTGACCAGAGGATTGGACTAGAGACCCTTCGAGGTGGGACATCTCTAGGGCATCTAAAATGGTTCCAAGTTTCCATGTGGAGATTCAGTTGAACAGTAGTTTGCTGGAATTTCTGCTTCTCCATGGACTGGAAAAGCAAAAATCTCTCTTGCCAGCTGTACTGATCTTCCCATCTCAGTCAAGCTACCCTGTGTTTCCAGATTTACGTTTCAGAGAAGATGCAATCACTGAGGTTACAAGAGCCAAACTCTTGGATGTGTCACCAATATTTTTGGGGGAGATCAAGAAAGCAATCCTGGCTCTCCTCCTTCTCTTTTTTCAGTTCCCAGCAGCACAGAGGAGAAGGCAATGACAATCCCTGTGCTCCTAAACCTCAGGTCTGCCTCCTGGAATAGCAGAGCTTGATATTGTTAACTATAAGCTGAAAGGTGTATTGTACATTAGCTGCATGTTGTATGGGTCAACTTCTTTTTGTAAAACAAATGCTTTCAAAGTCTTCCCTGCCATTATTCTCTTCAAATGTGAAATACCAAAAATTGTAGGAGTTCTTTCAACTAAAAGAATGTTCCCCTTCAGGTAAAAGCACATGATTTTGCACTTTAAAGTCAGGGCAGATGAAAGGAAGGCCTCCACAACTGTTACTGCCAGCACAAGCAATATAATCTGATCTCATTAATGCTGCCCTTTGCAGATAAACCTTGGAAGCTCCTGCTCTGCCTCTCCCTTAGGCCACCTGGTTTGTGGGTCCCCCCTTTACCCCACCCAGAAGATGGATATGCTCCATCATGGGCCAGCATCAGAGATCTTTGTTACAAACCTGCCTCACCTCTGGGTCTCATAGGAGACACAGGTTTGCTAGCACCACGATAGGTCATGCATACTATGAAGGGACCAGGCAGGATACCCTTACAGCCACTCAACAAGTTATTCCATGACCCAAGCCATAAAACCTGACATTACCCAAGTGCGTGCTTTTAACCCAGCTCATCTGTGAGACATGGACTTGGCTTGAGCCTGAAGTGGGCTAAGGGCACAGAGAGACAGTTAGCACAGACCTGCTGCTGAGGGATAAATAACCCTGTCAGCTCTCATAACTCTGGATACCAAGTCAGTTTTATTGCTTGCTGTTAAGGCATTAACCTCGACTATTCTCTTCCTCCGTGCAAGTTAATCCAGTTCGATTACATCTATATTTGGTGGTCGCTCTCTGTCAGGCTTCTCTGCACAAACAGGACTTGACCCTGACTCTGTAGAGCTAAATGGCAGAATATTTACTTAATAACAGGAGTCCCGTTTGGTAGTGATAAAGGGTGCAGGGCTGGAGGCCAAAGAACCTAACAGTGTCTCAAATCACAAAGGTTTACATTTGCCCTTGATCCCCATCACCTCATTTGCAGGGCTCCAGACTATTAGGCTGGACTGGAACAGAAAGCAGAGGCGGAGGTGTAAGAGAAGAGACATGCCTGGTCAGAGATATTTGCAGTAGCTCAGCTTTGTGAAGGGGACCAACAGCAATCTCTGATGTCATTGCTGCCTTTTGCTCTCTGGACGAAGCATCACCCGTCTGCAGCACATATGCACTGAGTGGGCAGCCAGGGGAGCATGCCTGCAGTCCCTTGCCTCCTCCCAGGCTGGGACAGGGCAAAAGTCACAGGAGAATTGAGTACTGCACAGGCAGAAAAGTGGCTTCTGCTGTAGGAAGCCAGACCTGGTGTCATCTGCCTGCTCACCTATACCCTTGCCTAGTGTCACCTCAGGATTGTGCAAGTCCATTGAGGTCCAAGCGCAGCAACCCTACATCACATTTGACTCTGCTGAAGCCTGGGACATAGTGCCTTGTTCAGTTGAAATCTCGTAGCCTGCCAGACACCAGGGATGTTAGGCCTTCTGATGTCATCCAAACTTCACAGACTTCAACCATGTCCACACTGAGGATGAGAAACTATCTCAAAAAAATGGAACAAGAATGAAGCTTCTGGTGGGAAGGGGAGGTTCATCTCTTGCTGATTAGCTTCATACACCCGCAAGATGTCTGCAGAGAATACCAGGACAAACTAAGGAGAAGGATATGGCCGGGGATCCACAGCAGGAAACCCAGCAGGGCTCTGCAGGAGGGCAGCCCACCTGAGATGGGGCAGGATTGTGAGGTCCACAGGGCCCCGTTTGAAGAGACAACAGGGTCAGGAGTTATGATGGAAAGGGCCATGGGAAGCCAGGCTTGAAACAAGGGAGCTGGGCCAAACTCAAAGGAGCCACGTGGGGCCAGAGGGGTTATTTATGCTACTAATGAGACACAGACAGCCTGAATCATCCCCCACCTTGGTAACTGCATCCATATTGTGGTCACTGACTTGAAGTTGTAATATGAGTTATAAGACACTGCCCATCAGGTGGGCACCAACTCATCTGCAAGATGCTATGTGTCACCTGCAGGATGCTTGAGAGTATCCCTCCCCTACCACAGACAGATTTTGGCCTTTTTCCTCATCTGGCCATAGTCCGAGCCTTGCCCAGGGAGTCGACAGAAAGGGCTTGTCTTGGCAGCACACAAGCTGCTTGTACGCGACATACCATTATACTCCAGCTGTGTCACAGCTGCCTCTCTAGCAAGCAGAGATGCTCAGGCAGGAGTCAGCTGCAGCTGGTGCTAGCGGAAGCGCTCCTACGGCGCAAGCCCTTCACAGTCCCAAAGGGAAGACCACAGAAAAACACATGGTGAGACACAAAAAATGTAACTCATCGCTTGGCTGGGTCTTTGTTCTCATGGTTTTGAACAAAGGAGTGCCGTTCCCTTAAAATGTGGGAAACAGGGAGAAAAAAGTTGTTACTGACAATGCTAAGGGCAAGTAAAATCCAAGATGTGTTTCAAGGGCACTCCTAAAAAAGGTGCTTTCGTATTTAAATATGTGTTCTCAGCAGGTTTTTTGCTAATTAGATGAGTCAAACTCTGGCCCTGGGCAAAAGCCCAGCTCCACTAATTATGAAGAGGCATCCTCCATCCCTCCTCTAACCATGGTTTCCCCATTGCATCCTGGCCCTGTTCTGCTGTAGAATGGCTCTTCAGCAAGGGAATCGGTCTCTCCTCCTGCAAAGCACTCACATTTCCAGTTCATCTCAGCTGGTTAAAGCGATGCTCAGCATGCAGTAAGACCTTGAGCAGCAACAAAGATGGAGCAGGCTTAGGAACATTAAGTACTAACCATTACCTTCTAGCTCAGCCTCTTGGACCTTTCATCTTTGTGTCTCACTGGCCTTTTTGTCTGGACAGCTTGTGGCAACAAAGCCAATTCCCTCCTCCTGCTCCCTCCTTGCGTCCCCAAGCAGACAAAGCTGGCTCTGTGCTCTGTTCTCAAGCTCAGCTTTTTCCATGCACAGTATTTCACAGCACATCAGGTCAGAACATGGCTCAGGCTCACAGGACATGAGGTCTCCACATCAAAGCAAAGGTCTGAAAATGAGAAATTAATTTTGCAGGAGGTTTTGGGTCAGCAGTATTAAAAAAAAAGTGAAGATAGTATCTGGATGAAGGTTTGGAAAGCCAGGTGACAGAGGTTGGCTCTGCTTTGAGTAATGTACACACACAAGTTAATGCTAGAAAGGCAGTTTAATAAATAAACCTGTTCACTGAAGAGTAACACCAGTTTGCAGTGGAAAAGATGAAGATTTTCCTACTTGCTCCACGGAAACCAAATCTTATGATTTTCTTATTAGAGCATCGCAAAATCTGCCTAAGCTAGTTTGAAATCTAAACAAATACCTACTGGACATTCACTGGGCTGCTTCCAACAAATCCACAGTAAAGATCTGCACCAAGATATCCAGGTTTCGTGTCCTGATGGTGCAAGGCAAGAGTGTCCAGGTCCCAGTGGTGGTGGGCCATTTTTCCATGCTGCATCCCAGGGAAGCGGGTACCCCATGAAGGGGTACAGCACAGGAGAAACCACTCCTTTAGTCAGTGAACAAGAGGGAGAGATTCATTCTGACGTGATGTATTCTAACTTTGAATTTTAATCCTTTTTGAAATTAATATAGGTGGCCACAAATGTTCCCCATAGCTTTCCAGAGCTCTTATGTCAGGGACCATATCTGTCACTATTGAACTTCTGCTGAAAATAGAGGAAGTATAAGGAAAGAAGACAAACCTAAACACGTGGTGCAATATTTATTGTTACAAGATCAGCTCCTTCAATGAACTGACTCAAATAGCTTAGAAAATTTCTGGTGGGAACAAAAACCTGAAAAAACACAGCTCCCCAGGCTCTGTTTTGGTTGTTATATGGGAATGAGCCTGTTATTTTACCCAGCAAGGAAACTCCTCATATGTGTGCTCTCTGATGCTCCCTAACTACTGGTAGTTCCACAGCTGCCCATCAACCCTTGCTGGGGTGAACAGCAATACAGGCCAGCCACAACACCCTCTCCCAAATGCTCATGCTAGGACCTTCTCAGGGTGTTCCTCCAGACAGGGGAATATGTCTGTGTGGCAAAGGGTTTGTTGGTATTTGTCTTCCATCCTCCTCATCCCCTTCTTGCACTAATGCTGCGGGGGGTGGGGAGGGGGTGGCTGTACTGGTCCTTGCACCAGCTAAAGCCATGAAGATCTGTCCTGTGGCCAGGGGTTTGCTTCACGGAAGCCAAAGACCTGTCTCTGGATTGCAGAGGAGCAACAAGCCCTTGGCTTCAACAGAAAGGAAGTCTTGGACTGTAGGGTCTAACTTCAAAATTGAGATGAGATGTGGCGGGTGTTTTCTCTTCTCTGGAGAGCATTGGTCTCTTCTTCCAAGTAACAAGCAATAGGACAAGAGGGAATGGCCTCAAGTTGTGCCAGGAAAGGTTTAGACTAGATATTAGGGAAAAAATGGTCACTGAAAGCCTTGTCAAGCACTGGGACAGGCTGCCCAGGAAGTGTTTGAGTCACCATCCCTGGAGGTATTTAAAAGATGTGTAGATGTGGCACTTGGGGACATGGTTTAGTGGTGAACTTGACAGTGTTAGGTTAAGGATTGGACTTGATGATCTTAAAGGTCTTTTCCAACCTAAGAAATTCTGTGATTCTGTGTGATGAGGTCTGTGAGATCATCCCTCAGCAACCAGGGGCTAGGGACAAGGGAGGAAGCAAGCAACTTGGCTGGGTCCGGCTGCAATTTTTCATATGCCCTGTCCCTTCACAGATGAAAGACTGTCAGGAAAAAGAAGTGTGACAGTCCTGCCTGTAGTCTGAAGATAGGATGAGACACGGGATGAGACAGAGTCAGTGTGGTTTATCCTCATATTGGGGAACAAGCAATCTGAAAATAAGATCTGAAAGTTACATTTTGGTCAGTCTATTGCATGCCTCGACTTCGCTTTGGCTTTTGCTCTTAGCATTCCAGTCAAATACTCCAGGAGGACTAATCAGTTCTAGTGGTTTCAACAGACAATGGCAATCTTAAAATATGTCTTAATATATATCTCTATAATTTTTTTATTAGAAGAAACGACTGCCAGGTTTGAAGAATGCTGTCTAACAGAGGTAGGCAAGCTTTCACATATGGCATATATCCTTTCCTTTCCCAGAAGCCAAGGATGCCAGCACAGCAGGAGTCAAAAGAGGCCACCTACTATGTAACTCCAGCATCATACCCCGGAAGAGCTCCTGGGCTCCCACAGGACTCAGAGAAGACAGAAGCCAGCACTGTTGGCTCTTTCAGTGTTGTGCTTTGGATGTGAAGGCTTCTGGATCCTTGCTGGCCTGGCAAGGTGCCATCCCAAATTGATCCACATGCCATTCTTGGCACTTGCACTACACACTTCCAACCCTTGCTCTTGAAGATCAGCCAAGATATTATCCACTGGCCCTGCTGGGAAACGGTGTTAAAAGCCACCAGTCCATCGTAAAGAGGAATTTGATAGCCTATTTTCATTGATTTTCCCAAGAAGTTATGTGCTTACCAGACCTTTAGGTTTTCGAAAATCTTCTCTTTAATTCTCAGCAGTCCTAAAGTCTTTGCAGCAGGGAAATATCACTGAATGGCTTCAGACTCCTTCAGAGTGACTGCTAAACCACAGCAGCATTTGGGTTCACTGCTGCTCAAACACTTTCCTGGCTCCATCAGCAAGCTGCTTCAAAACACTTGGCTCATTTTGACAGCTGGTTTGTGGAGTCAGTGTCGTTTCCAAGTAAATCTGAGGAACTGCCCTGGAATGAACTGTTTCCATGGGGGCAGCCAGGAAATTTTTCAGGAGACTACAGTCCTTCAGAGACAGCCCACAGGGACAGAGGAGGAGGAGGAATTTGCTCGCTTTTTGTTGGGAATGCTTTTTGTCCCTGATGCCTGCATAGCCTTTCTCCTTGCATAGGGATGCACCGCACATGGTGAACGTCAGCTCGCAGCCCCCCAGGAACACATGCTGGGGAGAGCTCAGAAACATCGCCTCTTGCAGACCAGGAAAACAGGCCAGGAAAACACCGCAGAGCCCCGGGATTCCTGAGGATGGCCCCACCACAGGCCGCAAGGGCTGATGACACCTCTGTTCTCACCCAGCACAAAGCCTCAGCTGCCTCCTCTGCTTTCAGAGACATTTACATCCTATCCAAAAACCCAATATAATTAACGAATGTTCTTTCCCAGGATGCAATTACATAGACTGGGTCAATCCGAGGAAACAGCTTGAGTTAAAGCTTGGGACTGACCTCCCTCAGTGCGGTTAGCAGGGCCAATGTCAAAAGTCCTTTCCTGTCTCTCCCCTCCAGCTGGAACAGCCCATTGCACTGCTATACATGAAATGCGCCAGTGCCTGGGGCTACATGGTGCCCGGGAAGAGAGAGGGTTGCTTTAACCACTCCGTAAATACATGTACATGGCCACTGAGCATGTCTAGGTCTCTCTGCCAAGAGGAGGGTCTTCATAAAATGTATGTTGCTGGTCAGAACAGAATGATGGCAGTTCCTTCAGCCATTTCACTTCTCCTTTCTCCAAGACCTGCCTCAAATCCAAAGCATCTTCGATGTCACCTTCCCTGCCCGGGAGCCAGGCCCTGTGAGTGACACCACACCCCCAGACTCCCAGCTGATCTCCTCTTCCTGCAGAACATCTTTAATAGAATCAGAAAATTGTTTGAGTTGGAAGGGACCTTTAAAGGTCATCTAGTCAATCCCCCCTGCAGTAAGCTAAATCAGATTGCTGAGAACCATACCCAACATGACCTTGAAAGTTTTCAGGGATGGGGCATCTACCACCTCTCTGGGCAACCTGTTCCAGTGCTTCACCATTCTCATCAGAAAAAAAAAAATCTTTATATCTCCTCTGAATCTACTCTCTTTCAGTTTAAAACCCTTACCCCTTGTGCTATTTCAACAGACCCTGCTAAAATGTTTGCCCTTATCTCTCTGATAAGCCCTATTTCTTATAAGCCTATCCTTCCTGCAATGATCTGACCTCTCACCGCATTCCCTCCTCTAGCCCTTCTGTTACAAAATCTTGGGCTTTAGCTTGGTGCTTTAGGAATAACCAGCAGAATGAATGACTGGTGGATACCATCATTGTAAGAGGTGGTGAGGGGCACACCTCTGCCCTTCCTGCTTGTATCAGCCTCTGATTTGAAAGGAGGGCAGCTGCAGCCCTGTTGGAGCTGCTTTCCCTTTTACTCACCCATGTGCTGCAGATAGGGCTGGAAACCAAGCAGCTGCTTTACTCCCCTGCTCTCCTTCCCAAAGGGAAAATTACAGCCTTGCCTCTAAAAGGTACTTTTAAATTTGATCGATACCTCCAAAAGTGTCCAACAGTTGCAAAAATATTTGATTGTCAGAAGCAAAGACAGAAGCAGCTGAGGATGGTTAGGGGATGTGCTCCACAGCCTGCTGGGAAGGAGAGTAACTCTGGCCATGGGAACAGACTGCAGAGGTGTTTCTTCAGAACTCCACTCCTTTTGCTGGTTAGTTCCAGTGTGGAAAATTTCCCTGGCCGAGGAACACTGCCAGAACTGCCACTCAGTGCCCCAAACTTGCCCCAAATGACATCCTTCAGGCTGTGTTATTCTCCAAAATTCTGCAAGACCCATCTGAGTGAAGTGCACTTGAATTTAGCCCAGGATTGCTGTCCCTCCTGCGTGGTCCCTGAAGATGAATGCTCCCCCCTCTGCCCTAGAAGATGTATGTAAGGAACAGGAGGCTCAGGAGACCTGAAATAACAGGATGGTTTTGAAATCTTTTGAGATACAGGGGCAAATGGTGATAGGACAAGGGGGAATGGCTTTAAATTGGAAGGGGGAAGATTTAGATTAGACATTAGGAAAAAATTGTTCACAATGAGAGTGTTGAGGCACTGGCACAGGTTGCTCAGGGAAACTGTGGATGCCCTCTCTCTGTAAGTGTTTCAACCCCAGATGGGGTCTCGAGAAGCCTGCTCGGTGGGAGGTGTCCCTGCCCATGACAGGGGGGGGTTGGAATGGGAAGGGCTTTAAGGTCCCTTCCAACCCAAACCATTCTATTATTCTATGATTCTGTGATTCTACGTTTTTATGAGATAACAGGCTGATTGTGAAAGTTTTTGAGATAGCAGACGAATTTTGAAAGTTTTTGAGATAACGGGCTGGTTTTGAAACTTTTTGAAGATAACAGACTGGGTTTGAAGGTTTTGGAAGGGTTAAGTGGGAAAAAGCATGGTTAGAAATGTCCGTGCATCCCTCCTCTCCATCACCAGTTCCTTCCTTGCGGCTTTGGGGTACTTCTGCGTGGGATCCTCCCCGCCAAAAGGAAAAGGGTTTGGGATTCCCAGGCTGCGGGAAGCGGCCAGGGACGGCGCCCGCCCTGGCCGGGAGAGGCGGCGGGGCCGGGAGCGCATCCCCCCCCGCACAGCCCGCGGCTCGGGGCGGCCATGGGCAGCGGGAGCAGCCGGCGGCGGGGCCAGGCGGGGCGGGGGGCAGCGGGGAACCGGGACCTGCTGCACACCGTGCTGGCAGAGAACCAGGGGGGGCCTCCGCCGCGGGACATCGGGACAGCCCCGCCCGAGCTGCCGGTAAGTGCCTGCGGGTCCCTCTTGGAGTGGGGCGTCCCCGCTGGACTCGGTTGTCTCTCTTGGACTGGAGATCCCTCTTGGACAATGGGTCCCTCTTGGACTGGGGGGTCCATGATGGACTGGGAGTCCCCTTGGACTGGGGAGCGCTGCCACAGCCAATGCAACCGCTGCAGTCGCACCTTCCTCAAAATGTAAATGACATTAAAAAGCTCTTTTTGTATTTGCCACAAACCAGGCTGAGTCACTTTTGCTGCGGCGTTTTCTTTCTCTGGCAGAAAAAGGGCCATCCCCTTCTCCAGCTTTCCTGAGCTGCTGAGAAGTTTCTTTTCCTGCCTTATGGAAGTAGCTCGGCTTTGTAAAGTACAGCTCGTGCTTTTTCCTGGGTCAAGCTTGTAAACAGTTTTAAAATGTGAGTGTAAGGAAGCAAAGAAATTTTAAAATGTGAAAGTGAAGCTGCCATTTAATGTTTGCCGATCCACTGTAACTACAGTCTGGCTCTTCCTAAGGAAACATTTCTATCTCCTTCTGTTTAACAAATACTGGATATGCCTCTGAGGGAGAAGAGATATATATTTTCTTTTTTTTTCCTATCAAAAATCAACAGCAGCATTGGTATTATCTGGTGTTGAGGCAAAAAATCACCAGCTCTTTCATCTTAGCTGGGCTTTGGAAGTTGTGCGTTGTTTGTTAGATAAACACTGCCCCGCGCAGATGCACAAAAGCTGTTGGACTGAAGTAATAAAATTAAAAATAGAAATTAATATTTAGGACCTAGGGTTTTCTGGCTTGCATGCCTCAGTTTTTCTCTTTACAAGTGTATCATTTCCATTGCCAAACTGCACGTCCATGGGGTAACAATAAATTTAATACAAAATAATTTTACTATTAGGAAACTTGGCAGGGTTCAGTATGAGGAAACTTTTTCTAGATGAGTTTTAAAGAAAAGTCTCAATGAAAGAAAGATTTGCAAATGCAACAAATAGAAATCTTGTATTGTTGGTATTTTTCGTTGCTCTTCTAACTCCAGCCCTCCTGTGGTATGAACGGGAGCTCAGTCTAGCACTGCTTTCTCCTCTGAGTGACTCATTGACGAGCAGTCCTTCTGGCTTCCCCATTTAATTATATTTATGGGAATACATGCTGCTGGTGTCCATTCTCCCTCTCTCTCTGCATATGAGTATCTTGGATGGATCTTTAAAAATAATAACTACTCTATTGGTGGTGAATTTTGCTGTGCGTAAAATGGCATTTTAGTTCTTTTCTTGTGTGTATCCTTGTCCAACTGCTGCTGCCGCCTTTTGTTTGGGAAGGCAGTTCACATCTCTTGTTGAACGCATTTAGGTCGTCTGAAAGGCAGGAAATTGTTACCAATATTTTTCAAATATAAAAAAGAGAAGTCTTGGATATTTTCAGGGCAAACCTAGAGCTCTTCTTGGTAGCTCTTCCTTTACCTGAACCTGAGGTGGCCATGGACCTGTTGAGATAGCAGTCATGGGCCTTCTGATCTAACTCCTTCAGGCCTGAGAAGTCACTAGTCTGAGTGAAAGAGGAAGGAAAATATTTGCAGCCTAAAGTTTAGCTTGTTTACTGAATATAATTGTCTTTTAGGTCATTGTGCAAACTGCAGTCCCACCCTTCCCATGAGACTGGTGGAGGAGGTTTCTGGAAAGGGATACCAGTTTCATTGTAGGCCATATCTCTTGGTTTTACCAGCCTCTCTTTTTATCTTGTGGTGGGAAATTACTTGCTTTGCCCTGTTCCGCTGTGCAATCTTGCAGGGCAGGCAAAGAAATATCAGAGAAGAAAGGATGGGTTGATTGAGCAGAGCTAGTGGGGGAAGAGTTGAGTGAGGAGGAGGAACAACAGGGAGATATTACAGGAGAAAAGTCTGATGAGAAATAGCCTGTAAAGGAGCAGATTCTGGGCGGCTGGAGGAGAGGAGAGGTTTGCCACTGGCCAAAAGAGAGCAGTTGCCTGTTAGCAGGACTCAGTTCTCTGCTGTCATGGTTGGATTTTTGCTGGGCATGATATGCACTAACATTTGCTTTCCCATCTGAACCCCAATGCACTTTGTCACCCAGCAGCAAGCTGGCGATGGGCAGTCAGCCCAGGGGGCAGAGGCTGGTGGAGAGAGATGTGGCTGCGTTTAAAAGCTTGAGCCACCCTCTTTTGCATTCAGATAGTGCTTGGGAATGAGAAGAGTGAAAGCACATCACCATGGGCTGGAAACCAAATCCTGACTGGGAATAGGAACCCAGCTCAGAGCAGACCCCAACACCTCCTTATCAGCATCAAATGTCCATTTTCAGGTTTGCCCTTGGTTCTGTTTGGTTGTACATGCTTTTTCCTCATTTCTTTGCTCAGTAGAGAGATGGAATGGGATGGTAGCTCACAGTGGAAACCAGGAGAGAGGCTGTGGCCTCAAGCATTTCCCCATTGGTTTCCTGGAACAGAAAAATCGTGCATACATGTTAGGATCTTGCTTTTAACAGCTTTTTCCATGGCTCCTGGCTGGAAATGGGGTGTGATTACAGTAAACCTATCATCCTAGCTGTAGCATGGGATTGACACAGGTAGACACTGTATTAACTGTCTTCTAGAGGGACTATCGTGTCATTTTCAACACACATACACCCCCCACCCCACTCTGCAAAGCTCTGCCTGTTTTTTTCAGCCAGATAAATGTTCTTTCTGCAGATTACTGTGGCACAGCATCACCTCGTGGCTGGCTGGTCCCAGCTGCAAACACGTAGGGGTCCTGTGGGAACATTTAATGTCATAGCTCATTAGTTTCTTACAGAAATTCAGACAGGCTTATTTTTCTACTCTTGTTAAAGTATGCTTCCCCCAACAGAAATTTGATCTTTCTAATTCAGTGCTGTTTGGCTGTTTGCAATTTATTTTTAGCATTTTCTTCCTAGTAGCATTAATGGTTAAAAATTCCCATTGAGTCAAGATGTTCTCCTACAGTAGAGTAAGGAGCTGTGCTCCACTGGCCAGGGTGAGTTCAGAAAAAGTATTTTCCAGCTGAGCAACTGGAACTCCTTGATCTCCAAACAGTTAAGGGAAGCAGCTAAGTGAAAAGTCCAAAATCAGGTTAATTCAGATTCTGCAGGTAAATTCGAGGTGTGGATCTGGCAGTTGCTGAGCAAAAGGTCTCCTTTTTCACTTCATCTTCCTTGTATTTTTAAAACCACCTGAAGCATCACCAAGCCCAGCGAGCAGCAAGCTGTGCTGCCTCCTCAGTCAGTGTCACCCTCCCAGTACAACTGTGTTGCAGCTGAACTCATAAAACTGCCAAAAAAGGTATTTTTCCCCCAACAACACTCAGCAGAACATGGATCACTTTTGCCCTGAAACCATTCCGAATTTTACAAACTAGGCACAGGGCATGCGCAGAATAGCTTGGAGGTGGTGTTTTCGTTGGCAGGAGAGGAGAAGCGTGGGAACTCCCCGCATCCCTGCCCACTTCCCATCGACTGCCTGTCTCTAATTCCTTCACTGGCCAGACGATGTTGCTGCAGACCAGAGCAAGGCTGGGCCTTCTTTGTCTGGGATGCAATTGGAGTTATGTGTCCGGTTTGGTACCTACTGATGTGTTAGGTAAGGTACATTTTTTTGCCAGCTGTAACTCTGTCTGCAGGTTGATGAGAGGCTGGTTTTGGCAATGATGACTGGGTTAGCCACCCACATAATTTGCTGTCGTTGCTGGACGTTGCTGCCCTTCTGCTGTACCAGCTCAGCCATCTGCAGCTGTGCTGCAAACTGCATCTGTGATACGCTCTGGCTGACATCAACTTCCTCCCTTCCAAGGGTGAGGATTTTCATTTCGGCTCCAACTGGTCTCCTTGTCCAGTTCACGTGGTGTATGTGAGGAGTGACTGGGAGCAGCAGAGGCAGGGAAGGAGGCACTGGCTTATATCGTGCAGAAGAGCAGTGCTATGAAACCACAGCCCAGCAGAGCAGCAGCGGCAGGAGACCACACTGCTCTGATGTAAATGTTTGAGGTGGCTCAGTCACTTTCTAGGCTCCTTTGTCCACGATGGGACCACTCAGGGTCTCTATCTCTACTGTGCTACATCTCAGGGCTGTATCAGTACGTGTAAACTATACCAAAGCAGTTGCTCATCAGAACATGATAGTCTGCCCTGCTGAACTGCTGGGATGGTTCCCTGGCATGGTTTTGACCTGGGTTAACTTGCAGCCTCCCAAATAATGCTTGGGCACAGTTCAAAGGCCAGCAAAGGGCCAATCCCCAAGAGGCAACTGGAATTTCGCCAACCCAGTTTCAGAGGCAATGAGTTTGTCACTGTAGTTGAGACTACAGTTGACCAGTTTCAACACAGCTCATGGGCAGCTCAGACCCCCTCAAAGTGCACAGTTCCAGATCACCCTGCGAGTCCCCGAGGAGAGTGTTTTCACCCAGTTCACCCACAGCTACTAGAGCTGATAGAGAAGGGAGGGAACAGGGGGATAAGGACTGGCAGGACATGTGGGGAAGACCAGCCACAGTTTGCACTGGGTTGAGGAGTGGGAAGCTGCACCCCAGGAGTGCTGGTTCATGCACAAAGTAAAGGGAAATAGTTCCCATTTCCAGCTCTCTGCTCTGACTTGCTCCCAGGAGCCACTGCTCTAGCATAAGGGATGACTGAACTGTGTATGCAATGCCTGTCAAACAACTCTGCCTCATATCTTGTTACATTAAATTAAACCAGAGTACATGCTGGGTGAGCTTAATATCCAAGCCTTTAAACCTGGAGGAGGTGGCGATGTGGGGCTTTGCAGCACAACAGACTCCAGCACGAGATGCCTACACTGGCAACAGTGTGGAAAACAAGCAAACACACTGCAGTCTGGATGAGTAATAAAAAGATGACTGCAAGCTGCAGAAAGAAGAAGCTGACTTCATGTATCTCTTAACATGGCATGGCCCAACCAGGCCAGCAATTACCCATTTAGCTGCAGGATAGGAACCCATAATATTAAAGTGTTGTGATGTGTGCATCATCTTAACCCACATAAAGGGCTAATACTAATTATCTGCTGAACTTGCAACGTATACATTACAGCAATCCCAAGAGGGCTGGGTGGGGCCAGTTTTTCTTATGTCTCATTGCCTGCAACAGCCCCCGTTCCGCATCCTCCCTGCTGGCCGACACATGGTGTCACTCAGGCATTGCAAAGCCAAGCATTGTTCACCCGGATGGATTAGGAGCAGTTCCTGAAGCACAGAGGCTCTGATAGTGGTGGAAAGCCAGAGGCTGGAGGTGCCTTTTGTTTTGCCTCACCGCTACTTTTTCCTTGTGCACCGGATTAAATGTCAGTAGAGATCGACCTGCGCCAGTGCTGAATTCTCTTGGGAAATAACTGTTGTTGCTGACGGATCCCTTAGACAAGGTGGGAGCTGATTTTGCACAGAGAAGCAGATTTTAGCTGCTCCGTCGTGGTGACTAATTAGTTCTGTCTTCCACCCACACAACACGTACAGCTCGTAATGTGGAGGAGTCAGACACAATGAAATGATCCAAACCCATCCTTTGCCCAGAAATTTTGGAAGATGGATTGTTGCTGTGGGAAGAGCAGCATCAAAGCACTCCTGGGAAACTGTATTCCCCTTAGTGCTGAGGACAAATGATGTTCTTTGCCTGGTGGAAGGAAAACAGGGTGACAGCAGTAGCCCAATAGGTGATGGTGATAGTAAAGACGAAGGCCATGCTGCACTGCAGAGTCAGCCCTCAGAGCTCAGCATGGTGTCCTCCTGGCACTGCAGCTTGCTGTTGTCATTTGTGGGAGATTGCCAAGAAAAGAACTCTCTTCCCTCACTGTCAGCACAAAATTTCATCTCTGCTTGGCCCCAGAAGCTGTTTCTAGAGCAGTTCGGGCTCTTTCAGAGGAAATAAAGTGTTGCCAAAGAGTGGGAACTCTTCGGAAAGGAGGTGAACTGCCTTTGGAAAGGTATCAAAAATGTTACAGTATTTCACGGAGATAAAGTTTGTAATTTTAACCAAGCAGCTAGGACATGAAAGACTGTGGATAGCAGACATCTTTCTCTGCTCCAGAAGTGGAACCTACTTAGAGCTCAGCTGGAAGAGGTATTGATCCAGTACTGTTAGAGAGGTGTCCTTGGTGCAGTCCCCCCTTGCCTGCTCAAGCACAAGAGCCAAAGGCAGTGGTAGTGGCAGTGCAAAGCCCTCCCAAGAAGCAAGGAAGAACCAAACAGTTTGCTGCCAAGCAGTGTCTCAGGCAACTGTGTTTAAACCTCAGCTCCTGTCCCTCCACATGGGAAGCAGCTCAGGATCAAGCATAGTGAAAACACCTCCTCTCAGATTAAAATCATGTGCTATGTAATGCCCAGGTGGGTACCATTTCTACCCAGCCGACGGCACATACAAACCTGACTGATACTGCCTAATTTAAATCAGCCCAAAACTGAGCATAAAGTAATTTTTCCTGTACGAGTGCTGCCTATAGAATGGTGTCTCCCCTCTGTAGCTCCCACACTTGTCCTGTGCACTGCTGGGCCTCGAGGCAGCACAAGTTTGACCTCTTTCAAGAGTAGATAAATGATCTTACTGAGGAGTCCCTTTATCCCATCCAGCTCTGCAGAAACACCATACAGCAGATGTATAGGAGATGGCTCTGAACTGCAAGTTTTTAGACAGCATTCCCTGGCTTTTATGCTTCCATTTTTTTCTTGTACAGAAAAATCTTTTCTATGCGGATGAAACAATTTTTCATTTCTGTTTTCTGGAAGCTACGTCCTCACTTTGGTTCTGTGTGCTTCCATTTAACATCTGTCAGTGTCATAATGAGATTCAGAGTAACTTGCATGAAGGATGCCCACCAGCTTTAGGACTGCAGCTCAGAAAAAATAATAGCAAGCTAAAATGGGTCTATTTTAGTGCAAAGCCACAGCTCTTGTCCCTATCCCACTCTCTTTACCTGTGAGAGTGCAGTGGAGAGCTAGAAAAAGATGGAAGTTATATTCTTCTCAGTAGCATCTGGCTGCAGTCGGTTAATTTTATTATTGGTCCAGCTGGGTGTTCAGACAGACTCAGGGTACCATCATCTTCCCATTTTGTTGTTTTTGGTTACCCATCTGGTATCCCATTGGACCTCAAGTTTGTGGACTTCTAGCATAGAGAAGGTGGATGTTTCACTCCAGATGGATCATTTCAGGTAGATGGTTTGTGAAGTGAGAAGAATTGTGTCTGTGTTGCCATAACTCCCTTCCTTAGCAGGTATTTTCATATTGCTACCTGTCAGTCAGCAGGGTAGTGCCTGTTCATGGGAAAACTGAGAAGTTTAATGAGTTAACGTTCAGAGATTTTGGTTCCGTAGCCTGCAATCAGCAAGGTGCCTTGAACACTGAAAAGAGCTCGAAGAATGGTGGTTAGTAAAGTGGACTTTGTTGTACCTGTATTATCTCCACAGAGTTGTTTAGGGGGTTAAACCAGGGCAGACACAGCCCACTACAGACAGAGATAGCTTTCATAGAAATAAAAAATGGTTTGGGTTGGAAGGGACATTTGAAGATCATCCAGTTCAACCTCCCTGCTATGGACAGGGACGTCTTCAACTAGAGCAGGTTGCTTGGAGTCCCATCCATCTGACCTTGAACGCTTCCAGGGATGGGGCTTCTACCACCCCTCTAGACAAACGTTCCAGTGCCTCACCACTCTCATCATAACAAACTTCTTCCTTATGTCCACTCTTTCAGTTTTAAACCTGTCACTACAGGCCTTGGTGTCTTTCTCCATCTTTCTTGTAAGGCCCTTTTATATGCCAAAAGGCTGCAATAGGGTCTCCTTGGCACTTTCTCTAGACTGCACAACTGCAACTCTCTCATCCTGTCATCATAGAAGAGGTGTTTCATGTCTCTGATCATTTACATGGTCCCACTCCAGCAAGTCCATGTCTT
Source organism: Dromococcyx pavoninus (assembly GCA_033558185.1). Lineage (NCBI taxonomy): Eukaryota > Metazoa > Chordata > Aves > Cuculiformes > Neomorphidae > Dromococcyx > Dromococcyx pavoninus. The sequence goes on from JAUMJL010000212.1 coordinate 5,274,627, forward strand.
TCTTGTGCTGGGAGCCGCAGACCTGGACACAGGACTCCAAGTGGGATTGTACAAGAGCAGAATAGAGGGGGAGAATCACCTCCCTTGGCTTTTAACTGTTGTAACTGAAATACGTGACTTTTTTTCTTCCTCAGGCCTTGTCACCCAGAAGCCCACGAGGCCCAGAGAACAACACTGCCGACCATCAGTGAGTAGCCCAAGCCTTTGGTGTATCTTCAAGGAGGAAAAGCAGTGGAAGGATGGGAGCATAAATGGAAAATAAACTCCTGCATGCCTCCCACTGTGCGAAAGAGAGATGGGAATGGTGTCAAATAATTCACAGTTCAAAATATTCTGTCTTTTACCATTAAAATCTTTTGTGTGTCTTTTGCCATTAAAATCCAGGAGTTGTGCTGCCTGAAAGATCCAGGCCCCAGCTCAAGTACAGTGTAGAGATTCATTCCTGGTCATCAGCAATGCAGAATTTAGGATGTTCTCATGTCACATACGCACCTTGACGGAGCTTGTGAAAAGCTGGGGAGGATTGCTCCAACAAGTAGCTCAGGCTCTGGTTCACCCATAGGTCATCTGTGGGCTCTGCAGTGTGTGGAAAAGGAGGATAACATCTCTTTGCTCCCCAGGAATCTTAAGAGAAAACCCATGAGACATTTCCATGCTACACTGTCGAGAAGCATGAGTGTCCCTCAGGGACGGGGGAATCTTGGGAACCTACTGCTCTGGGTGTCAAACAAAGGAAATCTGAATCTTCCTTCAACAAGCAAAAGCTACTGAGCAGACTGCATCTCTGGCAGTGGTGGGAACAGTTTGATGCATGTGTTAAAGAAACCCAGATGAAATGAAAAGGCTTGAAAAATAATTTTAGAATATCATTTCCTTATGCTAAACAGCGACTCCTTTAAGCACCAAGCTCTTTCTGACTGCAACCCAGCCCTCTGCTCCTGCAGCACTCAAGAGCAGCTCCTGGCCGTTGGGCTGTGTGACCTACTAACGCCTCGCAGCGCTGGTGATGTGACACCAGAGCCCAGGCACCAGCCGCCGCCACCCTCCCCGCTCTGCTCCCTCCCAGCTGGCAGGGAGCTTGTCTGGCGAGGCTGCTCCTTTCAGCAGCCCTCGGAAAACGCGGCTGTCCCCAGCTTTTCCAACATCAAGGCTTGTACAGGAACCGTCATGGAGACTGTGACCTCTCTTGGGCTCTCCAGCATCCTCAGTGGGCTCTGGGCCACAATGGCCGCCGAGCAGTCTCCTCTGGGGTTGCACACCCTGCCCTGCTACGGTTCCCCACAGAGCTCCCCAGCCCCAGGCTCTCATAGTCCCTCTTGTCCCCTGCCAGGGCTTTCCTTCTCCCTCTTTGAAACACAAAGGGAAGAGTGGAGACAGCAAAAAACCTGGTTTCTGATCTGGGATGACAGAGCAGGAACTTATTTTCATTTAGATAACATTTAGAAGGTAGGATAGCCCTGCAGAGGGACCTGGACAGATTGGAGAGATGGGCCGATTCCAATGGGATGATGTTTAATAAGTCCAAATGTCGGGTACTTCATTTTGGACACAACAATCCCATGCAGAGCTACAGATTGGGGACAGAGTGGCTGGAGAGTAGTGAGGCAGAAAAGGACCTGGGAGTGCTGGTTGACAGGAAGCTCAACATGAGCCAGCAGTGTGCCCAGGTGGCCAAGAAGGCATCCTGCATCAGGAATAGTGTGGTGAGCAGAACCAGAGAAGTTATCGTCCCCCTGTACTCGGCACTAGTCAGACCTCATCTGGAATACTGTGTACAGTTCTGGGCCCCCCAGTTTGGGAAAGATGTCAGGATACTGGAATGTGTTCAGAGGAGGGCAACGAAGATGGTAAAGGGGCTGGAGCATAAGCCCTATGAGGAGCGACTGAGCGAGTTGGGGCTGTTTAGTCTAAAGAAGAGGAGGCTCAGGGGAGACCTCATTGCTCTCTACAGCTACCTGAAAGGAGGTTGTAGTCGGTCAGGGGTTGGTCTCTTCTCTCAGGTGACCAGTGACAGAACTAGAGGGCATGGACTCAAGCTACGTCAGGGAAAGTTTAGGCTTGATGTGAGGAAGAAGTTCTTTACTGAAAGGGTGATTGGCCATTGGAATGCGTTGCCCAGGGAGGTGGTGGAGTCGCCGACCCTGGAGGTGTTTAAGGGGAGATTGGATGTGGCACTGAGTGCCATGGTCTAGATGATGGTTGGTGTTAGTGTTGGGTTATAGGTTGGACTTGATGATCTCGAAGGTCCTTTCCAACCTTGTCATACTGTGATACTGTGATACTGTGATTTACTGCATACCCACTGCAGAGCCCCATAGTGCAGCTCATGTGTGAAGTGCCTGTACTGCCCATGATAAGCAGGACTGCAATTTCTGCTAGCAAAAACTACATGCAAATGTTTTCTTTTAAATTGCCCAGAAAAACTGCGTTTGAAGAAATCAAATCAAGCCTCAGAAACAGCTGTTAATGTGTGTCTCATCCTTCACATTTCTGCAGCCAGAAATATTCACGTTACAAGCAGCAAATATCAGCCTTGTCTTGATACAATTGCTGACTAAAGAAATTCCCCTAAAGCAAATTGAAGAAAAAATAAATGGCAAGCAAGGAGAAAAAAAAAAGCTAAATATGGGCACTTAATGCTGTCTGCCAAGAGAGGAGTGATGCAAGATAGAGGCTGTAGGTGTGTGCCACCTGTACTGCAAACATCCCTAAGTGACACCACATAAGCATCTAAACCACAGCTGGATGTCTTCCTGATTGTGCTCCTTTACCTCTATGCCCTCCCTGGCAACTCTTTTGGGAACCACTCTCTAGCATCTGGTAGTGCACAGGTGGGATGACAGAGCCCAGGATGCTGTAATGATCTTATAGCTGCTGCCAAGGTTCATGTCATTGGCAGAGTTACTGGGGCATTGTTTTGACCCATTTTTCAGCTGCAAGATCTTGCAGAAGGCATTGTAATGATTAACCCTGGACTTTCTCATACTCAGCAAAATTATGAAAAACTCTGGCCTGGATTCAACCCAGCCCACTTTGTGGTCACTTAACTAAGGTTTCTGCCTCAGAGCTGGCCACCCTAGCTACTCATCAGGGGCATTGTCACCAGAGCCTGCGGGGCAGCTCTGCCCAACACCAGGCGGCTGGGACATGGCACTGCCAGCCCTCCCCACAACTGTGGAGGCTGGCACACCACACCCTGCATCTTGCTTAAAGATGGGTTTTGCTCACTTCTGGTCTAATTTTGCCCTTTGCATTTCCTTCTCCTCAATACATAGTTCATTGTCCTTCCATTACAAAAAAATTAATTCCTCCTTCCCTTAATAATCTTTAAAAACAGAGAGGCCTTTTGCTGAAATAGAGCACATTTCTTGCTTTCCTCTTTCCTGAATTGCTCCATTTTAGCCCCTTAAATCACTTGTATTGCTGCTTTCTAAACTCCCTCTGAACTGTTAATAACTTTTTAGGAATGAGATACCCAGAAGTCTGCATAGTAATCTTGATGGAGTTGCACTGGCCTTTCTTTTTTTGCTCTCCTACCATGCTGCAAATTGCGCTCTCAAACATTTTTCAGCTAGCTCTTCCCTTCTAAATGTTGCTCCTTTCCAGGTTTCACTCTTTCCCCAGAACATCTGGGGTTTGAAACATTTTCCCCTCAATGAGTTGGGAAGTCTAGCAGCCCTCAGCTGTCTTCAACATGATTGCAAGCCCTAATCTGCAGCCCTGGCTGCTGTTGATGAGAGCAGCAAGGGGCCTCCTCTCCTGCCAGAGCAGCTGGAGGAGTGCAAAGGCAGGCTTGTGGCCCCCAGCTCCTGTCCTGCCCGCATCCTGCATTGGGATTGCGCTGCCAGAACCACTTTCTTAATTCCAGTGCCTGCAGAAACAGCTGGCAGCGGAGCTGCACCAGTGTGCCTTTGAGATCAAGGTTCAGGCTGGCAGGGCCTCAGAATGTCTCTCCAAGACGCATCAGGCCAGACTTCTCAGGAATTTGTCTCATCAGGTCTTAAAAGCCTCCAAGGATGGAGCCTGTGCAACCACAGCCTGTTCCTCTGCTTGCTTTCCTTAAGGTGCAGAAGTTTCTCCTTTTATCCAGTTTGAACCTCCCATTTTAAAATTTCAGGTTTTCCATATGAACTTTGCCACAACAAGAGAGAGAGTGAACATGAGCAACAACTTGGTTTTGCTTTTACTTTGCTCCTGGTATATATATTATGCTCCTGGCCTTCTATATTCCTCTCAACTCTGGGATGCACACAGCAGAGAAAGTTGCTTTTGGTTTTATAAAGCCCATCTATGTTTCAGTGAGTTTAAATTTTACCTGGGAGAATTTCTCCCATGGTTGGAGGTCACCATGCGTGCCAAGCATCAAGAATAATTAGCAGTGGGAAATGATGTAACCACTAAGAGAAACAATGACTCTTCTGTGTACCTGCAAGCTACCAAGGGCTTTGCCTGCAATTCATCATGTCGTATAAAATTAGTTTAAGGATTGTCACAGTGCAGAGTTTAAATCAATAAATTGTGTGTTTAAGTCAGGTTTGTCATGTCCGTTTCCAGATTCTTACAAGGAATTTGCTGTGTAGCTACTGGTGGATAGTTCAAGCTCTTGGACTTCTAATTTTCTTCCCAGCTCTCATTCACTGTAATGGAAACCAGATTGCTTGCAGTCCATCAGAACAAGGAAAATTAATAAAAGGATTAAACAGAAGATTTCACTTGCTAAATCCAACTTCCTGCCTTCTTGCTGTCAGTAGAACTTGCCACCAAGGGCATGGTGCAGCGTAAATAAGAAGTGTAGGACATCCACATGACCCAACTGCCACTCCAGATGGCCATCAGGTGGCTCCAGGAAAAACATCAAACTATTTCTGACATGCAGAGGGCATGGTGTCAACACAGCTAGGTCAGAGCAGCCAGACTGGGCAGAAGTCTTTCTGGCCTGGACAGATAAGAACAGAGGAGATGTTGCATTGGTGCTATTTGCTCCCCAGCGAAAGCGGCAGGACACTGGCTGCTACCTGTTTGAGTAACGTTGCAGATGCTCCCTCACTCGAGGAGGGCAGTTCTTGGTTGTCAAAGACAGCTGAGGGTTTATGGAAGCACACCTCCTCTATATGACAAAGTTTCCTTAGAAAAGCATTTCAGGGCTCTTTTCTTTGATTCTGATTCTACATTTACTCACCTGCTTTGGGGCAACTCCTTTGATTTAATCTAATAAGCGGGTCTTCATTTTTTTCACTAAAGAGTGCTAATGACCAAATTCATCCCAGCTGCAAGACCAAAGATGAGATCTTGATACAGTTGGACATCTCAGTACAGTTGGACTTGATCTCAAAGTTCTTTTCCAACCAGGTGATTCTATGATTCTTAGTGAAATACTAAATCAATAAATGCTACATAACAAGAATGCAACAGAGTTATAGCCATGCTATTGGATATGAAATCCCCTCTTTGGCAACCAGTCAACTCCTGTACAAAACTATTTCTTTCTTGCTTATTTGTTCTCCACCTGTGGATGGCCACAAAGTGAGTCCACCAGTCTCCGTTGACGTGGCATGACAGAGCACTTTACAGTTTGGATTTACCAACTTAGGTGTCCACTTAACCCTACACCTCACTGTTACCTCCATTTCATGGAGGCATGTGCCCCAGCTTCCAGAGAAGACTAGCCTGATGGCCCAGGTTCCTCACGTCCATGTACACTCAAGGTCAAGGAGGAGCACTTGCTTGTCAGCTGCAGCCTCCTCTCTTGCATCTTGGAGGGCAAGATCAAGTAGACCTATTTGGTAGTGCGAGCTACAGGGGTCAAACCTTCCAGAAGACTTTCCACTGTCCCCCCTTAGGCAGATAGGGACAGATTTCCCTTGTACCCAACATAAACCACCTCTGATAGTACCAATCTAACCAGTGCCAGTTCCCTTTGAATTGTACATTGGTTTCCACTCATGGGAAAGTTGTGCTGATGATAAAATAAATAAAAATCTTAAGAGCAGTTCGAGGTAGATGAGTCCACATTTGGTTTGCAACTGAAATCCCTTACAGATACTAACAAAAAGTCCCTTTCTGCATAAACCCTTAAAACTAGTAACTGGAGTAAAGGTTAGGCAGCGCTTTAGCTGAGTCTTGAACCTGCAGTCACTGAAAGGTTCTGGGCATTTGATCTGGCTCACTGTAAGGACTGTACTGAACTCACAGACTAAAATAGATGCCAAGTGGTAGCAAATGTCAGCAAGAGATGTGCCTGTGGGGTATGGGAACGAGACGTGACCGAGTATCTGCATGTCAGCAAGCCACATGCAGTTCGATCTTTCCATTCACAAAAAAATGAAGTAAGAGTCTTGTTGTGTCATCAGAGCTTGATTCTTTCTCATGACACAAATAACTTGTTCCCTTCCCTGGCAGGTGCCCACAAAGCAACAGCAAGAAACCAGCAGAAAAGTCCGCAATATCGTACGATTACTCAGAGGAGGAGCTCATGGCGAGCATCGAGAGGGAATACTGCCGCTGAACCCAACCCCACACCACGCGAACTTCAAGCACATTCCTGGAGGCCCAGCTGGAGCAAAAAAACCCTGCTGCTGACAAAATAACCCCTCGCATGGCAAAATGGCACGGGAGAGGTCAGTTGCGAAGAGAGGTGAAGCCTGAGAGACTGCATGGCTGCTTGAGAAGCACAGAGGAGAAAGGTGTCCTGACCAGCTCTGAGTGAGAGTGTGAAGATCCTCACAAACTGTTGACTTCTGATCGATGCTGCTGGAAAAGAGACCAATTCGTCTTGTGTATCAATATTTAGAAGCTCATTTCTAAACAGCATTTATAAATGAAGATGTACTGAAGTGTCATACTAGAAGTATTGTGTTAAAGACTGCTAATTGTTTTAGCCTGAAATTTAAACAAGCCAACATTTTAAAGTTAGTTGCATAGCATTAGGCCATAAAAATAAAAATGAACTATAGACGAAGCCTCTCAAAACTGCAAAGAAGCATGACACAGCAGAACTCATTGATTAATATTAGTAGCTGAATTTGTGAAGCCTTGGGCCACAAGCTGTGAACTTTCACCTATATGCGTTGAACTGACATTGAACTTTTACTGAGTTTAGACAGATGAAGGCCTCAGAGCTGGTTCAAACCAGAAGGGACCTACAACCAGCTGCAGACCTTGAAGATAAGAGACCATCTGCCTAGAGACAAGGAAAGAACCCAATAAAGAACAAGATGGTCCTAGTCACCAAGACACCATTGGACCAACTGTCACATAGACAGCCCCTGAAGAGTGTGGGGGAGTGGGAGCTTAGATGTAAGAGTATAATTGCCCAGAAATTTCTTTGTTCTGTGTTCCTCTCCAAAGGCACCCAGCTCCAGCTGTAATCTGATGCTGTACCACCAATCAATTAGCCTGGAGCACTTTGTGTCAGAGATTCTGCCTCAGGAAACCTAGGAACAAGGAAACAAATTGTAACAGTTAAGAGATGGTACTTTGAAGGAAGATCTCATTTTGTCTTAGCAGGGAGAAATTGAAGTAAAAATCATTTGATTTTGATCTTGCTTAAAAGGGTGTTGCATGAAATTCGTGTTCCTGCCACTTAAAACAGGTCAAATTCACCCTTTGCACTGTGCAAGCCTCCAGTACAGGTCTGAATTTGGCACTGTCTCTTCAAACAAGTTCCTCTCCCCAGCATGGGTTGTAAGATGAAAAGGGGAATGAGCCCACCATCCAGTATGTACGCAGTACCATCCTAGAGTGGAAATTTCACTTACGAAAGAGGCTCCTGGGAGCCACCAGGGAGCAGAGGGTTTGTACAATCTCTTCAGGACAGGATCTCAGCATTGGTGTGGGACCTGGAGCTCCCTGACACGGATCCTCCAGTGAAAAGAGGAGGCGCATCCCTGGTGCAGCCTCACTGTGGCCAGCAATCATCCACCTTGAGAGAGACTTGTATGCTATTGCAGAGCAGCAGCTTGCGATCAGTTTTCAGAACTATCAGTCCTGGCCTTCCTGTATATTTCTTGTAGGTAACCTAGAAGAAAAATCACTACATGTTACCATTAGCTCACTGCAAATCAAAACAGAAAGACTGCCCTCCAAAGAAAATTGTATATTTTCAGAACTCCTTGACAGAGAAGCCTGTTATTTCAGGATTTCTGCCTTTATTTTACCTGCATCTTAGCATATTATGAATAGCTGTCTATTACCAGATGCAGAAAAATACTCAATTTCTGTCTTCAGCTGAAACATAAAAGACATCAGATGAATCTTCACATAGACTGTGTAAATGCAAGAGAAAACAGCAGGACAGATCTTCAGATGCTGCATTGTAACTCCTTTGTAGTTCCTGGTACCTGTGAAACAAATAAATGCATCTGTACTCTATGTAACCCTATTACTCTACGTAATCAGTAAAGGCATCGAATGTTGTTTTGAAAAAGACTCTTGAGCTTACATGGTGAATTGTCTTATGGTGCCTGCAGAGACTAAGCAAAATGCATCTTTGGAGGATGGCAGGAGGGGTGCCATGAGGCAGACACTAGATTACGCCCCTGGCACATGTATTCAAGCTCTGGTTGTCTTTCCTGCAGCAGCTTCCAGCCAGGCATGCTCCGCCTGAGGGCTCAGGAGCTGCCAGGCAGCCCCCACAGGTGGGCAGCAGAAAGGGAACCGACCTTCTGCAAAGCTACACAAGCTTGGAGGTAAGAGTACCCAGCACAGCGGCTGAGGCGCTTTGTTAGGACAAAGGGTGATGGGTTTCAATTGGAAGAGAATAGATTTAGATTGGACATAAGGCAGAGATTGTTTACTGTGAGAGAAGTGAGGCACTGGAACAGGTTTGCCCAGAGAGGTGGTAGACTCCCACTCCTGGAAGTGTTGAAGGCCAGGTTGGTTGAAGCTTTGTGCAAACTGATCTAGTGAAAGGTATCCCTGCACATAGCAAGGGGGTGGAAATACGTCATTGTTAACATCCCTTCCAACTCAAACCTTGGTGGCCCAGATGCAGCCAGAGTAGAGAGCAGATGCCCTTGCACAGCTTGGGGGAAGTTGGATGGGCCCTCTGCCCTCTGTAGCAAGGGGACTCCAACCTTCCTAAAAAAAAAAACCAACAGTTTTGAATGGTAGCACTTGATTTTTTGGCAGGAACAGTAATTTTTAGACCTACTAATCCTGCTGAGCTGTGGCAGGAAGAGTGTCTTCTCTGCAGCATATCAAGTGTCAATGGTCAGACCTTATGTTAGTTTTCAGCAACTCTCAAGGACCTACTGAGGAGAACAGAACGTGCCTGTGGAGAGCAGCAAAAACACGGGAGACCTTCTGACTCCAGCACCATAGGTGACCATATTACTCTGTACCCCGTCTTGCTTTAATCACCACACTGTTTTAGAGTTCCCTTCGATATGGATTTCATTCTTCTGGCCAGGACTTCCCTTGTGCTGAAGTCCTCAGAGTCTCTGGCACATGCATGGGGGTGCTTCACGGAGCTTAGTTGAAGCTCCAACATTGAGTAATGCTGTCCTTTTGGGTGGCCTCTGGAGATACAGCAAAGCTGTCAGAACGACCGCAGTGCAACACCAGCAGGCAGGGCACCAGCCCCACACACCACACAGAGCCGGCAGCTCAGGCAGGGCCTGAGGCTCTGCCTCTCCCAGGGTCCCTCTGCCCATGTCCTGCCTCCCCCCCAGAGTTTTCCTCTCTGAGGCTGCATTTGGTGACTGTCCCAGGTAGCAGCTCTACAACTCATTTCAGGCTCTCATAAAGGAAGGCCTGGCTATTAACAATTTTGCGGAAAGTGACTTTAAAAAAAAAATCTAAACTGAACATATTTTCTTAGGTTGGAACAAATCTCTCTTGACTCAACGCAGCAAACAACTAAGCTTCTTTACAAATCTAGCTTATCCAGTAGCTGAAGGACAAACATGTTTCTGCACCCTGGTCTTAAGGTGCAATGGGTTTTACAGGTAGCATTTTCAGCATCATCGAGTGAAAAGGAGGAGCCAAAGGGCCATGGGAAGGTCCAGGAGGCAGTGATGCAGCTGGAACAGTCATTGTACCAAGAAAAAGTGGTGGAAAAAAGTTCTGCGATGCAAAGAGGGGCTTCAGACTGTGCCATGGTCTCGCAGGCTTTCTCCGTGCTGTGAAATTATGTATTCTCAGTGCTGGGCTCTGGATGTAGAGCCAGCTGGGACAGAACAACCACCTATCCTATACTCATATCATGCACAATAGGGGTGGTGATGGAACCCAGTCAGCTCCCCAGTCTGCACAGGAATTGTCAGGAACTGTGTCCCTCTACCTGCATTAAACCTGTGACAAACAGTGCACCAAAAGGAGGAGCGTGTCGGTGGTGTTGGTACCTAGGGAGGCAGGACTGCACAGTTTCACTACCTGGTCTCAGTGTAGCCCTACTTTTGATCCATCCTTTGCTCGGGAAAAACAGGACACTAGAACATTTGCAGGTAAATAATCATAACAAAGAAATACCTGAGCTCATGACTAATTTAAAGGGCAACTTCTTGAATTCATTGCTCTTTAAAAAAATAGACTGTTGTTACACTACAGAGGTTACTTTGCCACATCCTAGGCAGTAACGCTGACATCCCAGCAGCTGAATTATCAGAAAGCTTGTTTTCTTTTCCTTTTATTCCTCTATAACCATCATCAAATCACAATTGCTTGTAAGCCAAGGAACGGTTTGCGTGGCCAGTACTTCTTCCTCTGCCCAAAATAGTTCTGCTGGTTCTGGAGTTTCTGGTTCATTTTTTTAGAAACTACCCTCCTGTCTGATATATGCAGCACAAGAAGGAGTAGCTGAGCACAGGGTTTGAGCTGACACTGCTATTCCCCATTGATAAAGCAGCAATAGACTGTGCATGTTAACCAAATTACTACATTATTCATTTAACAAAGGCAAATGCTACACACTGGAATTTGAACCAGTCCAAAAGGAGTAAGAGAGTGCCTTGCTGGCCAGCTGGCTGTCTATACATACCTCCTGTTACTATTGGGTTTTTAAGTGAGGCAAAACTACAGTTGCTCAGAGGACTAAAGAGGGTATCTTTTTTGGCTAATTATGAAAAATTGCTCTTTAGTGGATGAACAGATCTTGCTACTTCTGAACTCAGTGAATTCCACAAGCTCTGGAGGTTTCTTAACTGCCAGTGAAACAAGACTCCAGCTAAAATGTTCTGGTGGTGAAAGCATTAAAGCCATACTTTTTAAAATTACTCAGTCCAAGATCTTGAAAAACAAAACCAATGAGCTTGAAACTACAGAACCTATTTGCACGCTTACTCAGACTCCGGGTTTCACTCAAAACTGGGGTTTTCATGTGCAAACAAATGCTTTGGATCCTTTTCTCTCCTTTCTTTCTAAGCTACCTTTTCTTTCTGGCAGCATTGCAAGGGATGAAGACTTCTGCCTTTTCAGTAACCCAGAATATGGGCAGAACTCTTTCCCAAAGAGCAACTAGGAAAACAGATCAGTGAAGGAGCAGTTTCAGCAGGCACATAGTCAGTGAAATCTCCTACAAGCCTCAAGAATTTAATCAGGACCTGTGTGTATATCTGAGTGGAAAAAAAGTTGTGACTTGATGTGTACTTGGGTGAGATAGCTGGAAAGAACAAGCCAGCCGCCATAACCACATCTCCTTGGGTCTTTATAGTCCATCTCTGTCTCTGGGACCCTGAATGCTGGTCCTTCAGCCTAGTATACATGAAGATGACCCCTGTACGTGTGTATCAGTCAGCATCCCATTACCAAGACCTCTGAGAGCAGAGCAACTAATAGTTCCTTGATGCATTGTGTCCAGCACCCTGCTGTCATCTACTTGCCCTCATAATATGAGAGGAGTAAGGAGGGTGGCCTGCACACCACTCCAGGGATGCCCTTCCCCAACCTCCTTCTTCTGAGGATTAAACCCCCACAAGCTTTCAGCCAAACTATTTGCACCACACCCTAAAAGCTGAAATGGAGCCACTGCCTTGGATGAGGTGCAGCCTCATCCACCCTCAATGAGCATGGTGGAGTTCCCCATGGCACTTGGTAGGGGAGGTGCAACACCAGCTGCCTGGCACACGCTGCATCCATAACAGGGTTTTTTTGCCTCCACTCTGGACACAGGACATGGCAATTATTTGCACAGGGAGATGCAGGTTTATCTGGACAACAATAAACAAGAGAAATCACTCTGCACTCAAGAGAGACTACAAGGGACAAAATTAAATCTAAAGTATTCTTCCCATCTAAGAAAAAACATCCCAGCAAACAGTATGCTCCAACTTCCTCAAGTTTTCTGCATGTGTAAGATGTGTCCATGGTCTTCTGCACACATCAGGACATAAATATCATCCAGTTTCCTCCTCCTCCACTCAAGGACTGAAGCAGAAACTGAGGAAGGCTTATTTTGACAGAGGACTAGAAAGAAAATGCTTCAGTGCTAATTCTTGCTGCAGAGAAGGCAATCCCACAGACCATGTGGAGTGCGAGCAGACATGGCTGAGGGTTTGTGGCATCCTGAACTGTCTCAACATTCTCAACCTGTTGGTTGTCAGGTTTTGACTCACAATTGACTCTTTCTGCATATACAGAAAAAGTTTGCCTTCTCATGGCCATAGCCTGCTTGCCTCAAGCTCCTTGCCAGCCACGAATGGAAGCTAAACAGGCAGATGGGATTACAGATTGAACTTCAAACCCAGTGAGTTTTATCCCAGGAGATGAACTCAAGTCAGCTGCAACCCTGAGGCAGGATTCAGCTCACAAGAGATGAGAGACTAAGTACCACCTACGTCATTCACAGGATGTTAAGCACAGCTTTCACAGCTGGAATTGGAGAGGTAACCAAAGCTGTAGCCTAAGCCAGAGGAGCACACCGAGCGTGCAGCCACCTGGCAGCACAGGCCACCTCTGCCCACCCAGCATCACAACTTCTGAACAGATTCACATTTCCAGTATCCTAACTACAAGCAGACTGGTTTGCGAGCAAGATGAGGCAAGGTGCCACTAAGCTGGAGGTTTGGCTGTAAAACCACACAGCAGAGGGCAATGCTGGTCTAACTGCAAAATGTAGCATTGAACTCATGGACACATTTGAGTGCACATACATTTTTCTTTAGAAAAAAAAAAATTTCATGGGTTTATTATATCTGTAGAGGGACTTTTGTCCTTGCCATGCCTATGTTCGTAGAGCAACTGGGAAAGCTTCCTCACGTGGGAGCTGTTTTCTCTCACAGGGTGAAGCTGTTCCAGACTCCAAGTCCATCAGGATGTGTACTGACTGCATCTCCTGGCTGCACAGAGCAGCTCAGACCACCGCTTATGTCTAAAAAAAAAGCAGAAAATTTCACATAGAACTGTGAAACCCAGTCATGTTTTGTATAAGCAAAGGGAGGGAGGCAATATAAAAATTGGCAAAATATTACTGGTATTGTTTAGAGTATGACTTGATGCTCAGAAAAAAAAATCCTCCTTGAAAAAAAGTGGTAGGAACAGGCAGGACATCTTCCCCTGGGAGACAAAAAAAAAGCTACATGGAGACCTACAGAGCCCAGAGGCTGAAGTGTTTGTGCTGCTCTGCCAGAGAATTGAAGCCTTCCCTTTCAGTTGTTCTACTGAGGGGGGAGCAGGACCAGCCACAGCATCTTCTTATCTTCCACACACTTGCAAGAATGATGCACTCTTCTGTGGACAAAGCTTTGAGTTATCAATTCCAGATCACCCTCTGAGAGCTCCAACTGCAGAGACTGAAGTCACCTCGCAGTGAAAGGCTGTGACAGAAAGCTGGTGTCATCACCACCCTCTCCTCCCCTTCTCTTCATTAAAACCTGACCCAACTAGAAATAAACATTGCTGCAATCTGGGAACTGGTCAGAGGGGATGAAACAGCAGAGATGCTCTAAGTTTTCAAGTAGTTGCTGCTGGTGTCACTGCAGCTGGACACCTCTTTCCCAGTCAAGCTCTGGAGTTGACACCCAGACTCCCATAGCCACCTCCCTGAAAGCACACAGGTACACAGGAACGGGAAGAATCAGGGCCAATGCAGCCATCTTTCCAGTGAAATTCTCATCTCTTCTTTATTTCCAGAGTTCATGCAGAGGTTGCAACACCAACCGAGCAACACTCAGGCTATTGTCTTTTGTTGATAGCTTCTGGAGGCCATGCTAGAATAGTTATGAACCACAAGGCTCTTGTTTTCATACAGCATGCAAAACTCCCAAACCCTGGTGTATGTGTCCTAGCAAATGCACAAGAAGCGTTGTGTAAAATATAGATGGACAAGCACTGGTCTATCAGGACCCAAAAAGTCCTGCCTTTTACAAGTAAGCCAACTAGTGGGCCCCACAGTCTTCCACTGACCTAGATATGTGATATGTAACCTAATCCAAATGCATTTATGTAGTTCTGGAATGGACATGTATGAAAACCTGAAAATTCACAATTTTATGATTTAAAACCAGTCGCATTACATACTTTTTATTTAATAAAAGTTAAAAACAGGTACAAAAATGTGATTCCATTTCTTTAAAATATAGGCTCAAAATAAAAAGACTGAACAGTATAGTTCAGGCAGTAAAGTGCAAAGAGAGCAGTCACCCAGTCATGCTTAATCCATAAATAACCCTTACACAGCAGGAAGGAATAGAAAGAGCAAACAGAGGAGACGCAACCACACTGTGGCTCAGCCATCCATGCATATCAACAAGAGAAAGAGCCCCGTGTCCCAGACATGGGTGGTAGGAGGCAGCATGCACACCGCAGGAGCAGGCTGCGAGGAATCAGAGGCCAGGTCAACCTGACAAAGAGGGGGCCATTGCCTTTCCACATTGTGACACGCATACGTGACACGCTTTCTTTCAAATTCCATATTCTCTTGTCCATCATTTCCCCCTCCTGATGCAACAAACTAGCATGTCTGCTTATTAAGTTACGACACAAATTTCCCAACTCTTTTGTTGAGGCAAACACCATAAATGTGTTAAAAAAAAAAAACCAAACCCAAACCTAAATTGGCTACTGGCCTGAGACAGGATGTTCTTCCCCTGGTTAAAGCATGCTAATATAGCATCAAAAAGTCAAACTTCTTATTCTAATGGGACTTCTGAGCAAAAACAAAAAAAAAAGACAACAGCAATGTCTCTTTCTTTACTACAAGAGTTTGGAACACTGGGCATCAGCAGAGAGGAGCAACACTACAAGCATCCACTTTACCAGGAAGAGGGGTTTCAACCAAGCCCTTTGGAGAGCACAAAGCAAGGTCTGCATATGCACACACAACTCCCCAGCACGTATGCTACTGTCAGTGGGATTACAGCTTGCGTTCAGTGAACAGAGTGTGGGCAGTTTAAAGGCCAGGCACAAGAACTACAGTACACTTAGCACAACACTCCAATTTAGTGCAGTCTGAAAACTTGCTACTGTTAATTATAACTATTGACTTAAGCGTAAAAAATAATGACATTCTTTCAACTGAAACAGGTCTCTGCTGATTTCAGGGGAGTGCTAGCTGAGATCAGCAAGTCTGCACTTACATAGACGAGAACCATGCTTTGCCCACATCAAGAAGCAAGATCAGGATTTTAGAACAACAAAGCAGTGCAAGAGAGTGCATTCCTAAGTATTCACATTTTAATATCTTGGAAAAAAAAAAGTCCTCCTCAGTGCTCAACTAAGCTTCAGTGCAGGAGTGGCTGAAGGGAGAAGAGTCCAGAAGGAATAAACACTACAGAAATATTTCATCCAACAGGCAAGCTGTCTCCCAGCAAAACACCACCTGGTGCTTCACAGAACAACAGTTCTACTGTCAGCTCTGCTACAATACGTATGCACATCCTTCCACACCATGGAGACTGAGCAGTCCAACTGTGCTATGGGCATTTCAGTTTATTACTCACATCATGCCATCACAACACAGCACTCCTGCAGCCAGCGATTCCATTTCTTAGCCATATTTATACTTGGTGTAAAAGAAAATCCATTCAACAGGAAGAGTATCTCATTTAATAGAAAAGAGTGATTTTATACAAAGTACTGTGGAGAAGTGTAAGGCCACATGGAGAGCATCATCAAGTTGATATCGTGGCTATTTCATAAGCCAAGACACGATTAGTACTTCCTCTGGAGCCTTGATACAGGTAAATGAAAGCCTTGAACAATCTCCTATAAGGTGCACAAGCATCCATGATACATAAAAAACCCATTAGCTTTTCTCTTTCCCCTGTACTCAAAAAAAAATACAGATACCCAGCTATTCATGGATTACCTTGCCATTTTTGTGTAGATTTTGGTAGGCTGATTTAATAGAACCGAAAGGAAATAATGATTTTAAGTGTCAAAGCTTCTGAACAGTGGTTTTCCTTCCACCTCCATCAGAGCTTCTCCAAACTCTGCTCCAGTGAAGTGCAGACTCAGGAATGCCCAGTATTCTATCAAAAGTCACAACGGCTTCCATTTGTAAAGGGTATGAGTTTATGAAATGTTGAGGATTTCAACACTTCTCTGAAAGAAAGTAATTCTGGTTTGGTTTATTTAAAAAATGTAGACACTTAGATCTAAAACCTTCAATGTCACCTGCATGAGGAAGGTGTAACAGCACCAGCCCACTGCAGGGTCAGGATCTGCAAGTGTGAAAATCCCAACCACTGTGAGTTATCAAATATTATGCGATTACAAAACGGTCTGAATGCAAGTCTTCAGATTTACTGAAAAGGAGTTTACAAAACTCTGCGTCTCATCCTGCACACCTCTACTAATGCAGGTCAAATAATTTTCCTGCATATCAAGACCAAAATGAATATAAATACAAAATATATTTGGTATAGAAAATACTAGTATAAAAATTAAAAACCACCCTGTTTTACTGTCCACCACAATATTAACAGCAAGCATTGCAAGTGACTTTTTTAACCTATTGCCAAAAGCATTTCCGTAAACTTCTGCTTTCCAGAAGTGCTGGTGATTGCATTTGCCCAAATATCGAAAAAAAAAAAAAACAACAAATAGGGAAGTGATGAGGAAAGATATGATAGATTTCTCACTTGGAATTATTAACAGACATCCTAAACTGAAGAAAAATAAAGTATGCACAAACGCGGCGGGAAAAAGCCATTGTCAGTTCTGTTGTAGCCATCGGAGCTCTTCCTTATTTTCAGGAAGTTTGTAGAAAAGGAGTTTGCTCTGACTAGCCCTGACAGACAGATGATGGCATGGGGATGAGCATACTCAGAGCACTGCTGCTTTTCGGTTTCTCTGCTGTGGCAATCCTGTTGAGTTTGCCAACCTCTGCCTGCCAGCTGGGGATCTTCTTTGTGGTCATATGGCGACGCGTGTGCTTTGTCAAGTGATCGCTGCGCATGAAGCGACGCTCGCACACAGGACAAGCAAACTTCTTCTCACCCGTGTGAGTTCGACGGTGGCGTGACAGTTCATCTGAGCGGGCAAACTTCTTGTCACAGCCTTCCCAGTTGCAGCTGAAAGGCTTTTCTCCTGCATGACACAAAAGAAGCATAACTTACTTTTGAGAAGTTCCATTGCAGTTTTATCAAGGAACTAACTTAAAACCTGCCTTGTAAAAACTGATGAATTCCACAGAACTGCTCATCAGTGCAGTCAACATGTGCTCAATTTGTGTTCCAGAGAAAAATCATAGGTATCATTTCTACTTATTCCCTACTCCCTCATATCTCTTTAAATGTTCTTTAACAAAGTCTATTTTTCTAGTTCTCGAAACTCCTAGTTTAAAGAGAAAGTTTCTTCATAAGGCTACCTTATCTGTTGATTGAACTAGAAGTAACCCCCTGCCCCTATCCCTGTGTAACCACAGCTCTATGGCTGCTGCATGTCATCAGCAAATACTGTGGGCAAACAGGAAGCCTGGAATTAAGCCCAAGTCCTGCTGCTCTAGTCCTGTACACAAACACACTCCCCCAGCAAGTACTAACCAGGAATGGCCTTGTCCTGCCACCACCACACAGCTGGATGTTCAAGAGACAGCTAGGGGAGTTCTGCATGCCCAGGAACAATAGCAGTCAGGAACGCTGTCCAGGTCCGCTTCTGCTCATCCTGGGCAACTGCTGAATATCAGATCTATCCCAAACAATGTGATCTCCCACCTGCAGCTCCCATAAAGCTCAAGATAAACATCTACCATGTAACCCAAATTTATGGTAACACTTTGGAGCAGAACAGAAGTGTCCAGAAGAAAGGAAGTCCCACAAAGGCATTGCTCCCAATATCTGAAATAACAACAAAGATCTACATTTGGTGTATGTGATACCACCCAGCTACTCAGTGATAAAGGAAAAGATTAGAAAAGAAAGCTGAACTACTCTTCCTCCCAGTCCTGTAACACAGACCAGCTACTGAGGGCCCAGTGTGCTTCACCTCCGACAGATGTCCTAGTCAGCACGATAAAGGGACACACACAGGTTCGCTATGGATTACCAGCAGCACACACTCAAAGTGAGACACCTGTTGCTAGTTTATGTTCATCCTGTAGTGCTAGGTTAATTCAGCAGCCTGCAGCAGTCACCCTCAAGTCAGAAGCATCATTCCACCTCTGAGCTCTGGTTTACAAGGATGATCAGCTTTATAAGGAGTTTAAGCTCCTTCCCCAAAAGAACTGTAAAGACAAGCTGGCAAACTAATGCAAATCCTGCCGTGGAGGCTGACATCCAATAAATCACAGCATCCGTGGGGCAAGGGAGGGCGGTGGAAAAAAGCCAAGGAAAACCAAAGTTAGATAGACTTTTGAATGAGTTATTTTGTACCAATCTCCCTCTATGCCTATCCCTCAACATCAAAAACAGTCGGAGAACTCAAGTTCATTTTAACTTAACACCACGTTAACACCAAGCCAGAAAAAGGGTAAGACACAAGTATACTTTCTCCACATTGAATAGATTTTATGGAGCAAATCAGCCCATATTAATTACAAATTGTTTTCAATTTTCAATCCCTTTCTGTAACTGAATAAATAGCTACGTTTCTATAGTAGCTCTACTTCCGAACATCGTAGCCCATTTAGCCTAAACAGAACTCCGGAAAAAACGTGCAGTTTCTGACTTTCTTTTCTTTTACTCATGTAACTATTAAGACCAACTACTTGTACTATGGTTTGCTTACACCAGACCTCTCCATGACCCAAAAAAGGGACTTGCACAATTCATTCTGATCTAGTCCAGATGGCAGGATTCCACTCAAATCTAAACACACACACAAAGCAAAACAAAGCTTCACTCCAACTAAAGCATGTGAAATTCAACTAATGCTATTAGGTCAGCTGAGGTCTCAGAACAAAGTCTGTCTTGTTTTGTTTGCCCACAGAAAATGAACATTACTCCCTTTTCCAAGATGAGCAGAGGTTTCCCGATCACCTGCCTCTTCCTTTTCCCACCCCTCCCCCCTAAAAATGTGCATTTCAGCACTCCAACGCAAGCCAGTGCCAGAGCAACAAAGGACTTGCCCCTTCGTACATACCAGTGTGGGTGCGAAGGTGGGCTTTGAGGTGGGAACTTTTGAAATAGGTTTTCTTGCACCCGGGGAAGTTGCAGACGTAATTCCTCCGTCTAGAAAAGTCCACCTGGGGGGCACAGCTTTGACCAGAAGCTATGAACATGGGAGCAGGAGCAAGGGGCAGTAACTTAGTGTTCCCAACTGTCATTACTGTTTGTGGGCACTGTGGTGTCTGTGTGACAGCAGTCTGTGGAAGAACCAACATGACAGTCCCCTGAGGCACAGAAGGTCCCATAAGTAACGGCTGAGAGAGCGAGGCTGTCTGTGGTAAAATAGGTTTCATGGGAGTTGAGACTGTTGGAGTTGAAGGCTTGACATAGGTGTTGATCATACTGCTTTGTCCATTTAAAGGGATCATTTGACAGAGAACTTGGGGGCTTGAAACAGGGGCAGGTGTCACTGGAGTAGCTCTTTTTTGCACATCATTCTCACAGTTCTTTGGTAGGTGGGTCTGTGGTGAAACAGGATGGACCAGTAGTTGTCCTTTATTGGTTACACTGTCACTGGAGTCATATGCATAAGGTTGATGTACTGGAGAGGTTTTGTTAATTAAGTCATCTGGGGCACTGTCCTGCGGCAGTCTGGAATGTCTTCGGTCATCTGCTCCACAGCAGTCTCTGGAAGTGCTATAACCTGAAGTTACCTTTGTTTTCTCTTGAACAGCAGGAATGTGATGGTAAGCAGAACTATCACCTGTGTGACGTATCACGCTTGTTGCCATGGCCTTGCAAGGCTGAGGGGTAAAGGATTCAGGTATTGCTGGCTTCTGGCTGCACTGTCGCTCCATGCTGATAACAGATGGCTTGGTTATGGGAGAGGCACCAGTTGCCGATGTGACTGAGCAGGCAGCTGTATTTGCCATGACAGTCCTTGGTTTGGAATAAGTGACTTGTGAGGAGAGTAGCATAGCAGCTGATATCTCAACAAAGTCAGGGCTGTGCGGAGGAGTCATGCACTGCAAAAAAGAAAACACTGTTACATAGCAGGGTAATTTGATAGCACAATCATTCACTATCTTTACCGTGAAGAATAAAATTACACTCCCTCCTCAGAATCCCGGAACCTGCCTTTTGGAGCAAACTGATTAAAGTGCACATTGCCTCATCTGATGGTCATTTTGAATATCTTCAAAAGCATATTAATAAAAGGAAGGCAACGAGATAGACTTAAACCTGCATAAAACATTGTATGCCTGCTCCTTGCTTACAAAAAACTCTCTCATTCCCTTCCTCTCAGTAATGGGTGAAGCTTAAGAGGTTACGAGCTCTCTACTGTTCACAGAAAACAGACTAGCAACAGAGAGCAATACCACATCCCTTCATTTTCAAGCTTCCAGCAAGCCCTAGACATTCTATCAATGATCACCCCATCAGCTGGTGGCTACTGCTGATATAAAAATAAATTGGACTGTTCTCTTCGTTCTTATTCATTCATTCACTTCGCTCTATGCTTTCTTGTTGGCACCACCTCTCCTTCCTCCTTTATCACTGAAATCTCATGCCTTTCTCCCATGCTGCTCAAGAGACAGCACCAATGCTGAGTGGCAGGAGTATGAGAGAAGTGCATCAACCAGCTGCCGTGCCATCCCAGCCTCTTTCCTCTATTACTCTCCTTCCTCCTGACATAACTGCATATTGGAAGCCTACTGGTTGAAATGAGCCTTAACTGTCTGAAACCTGAATTGCATCCAGCCCTTTTTTAATACCTACTTCTGTTGCAGGATAAATGGTAACAAAAAACCCCCGTGATTCAAACGGGATTAATGGAGTAGACAAATGTGCTGGCAAAATAACAGACTACAGGTAGGAACACAAAGTATAGAAATTAACTAAATTGTCTGTTTCATAAAAGTAACCTATACTCTCTCTTAGAATGACTAGAGCAAAGCCAAATGTTACCAAGAGCCTTTTTCATGCAGTGCTTGCAGACGAGCTGGTGTCAAATCACTGAGGCTGACTCTGCCATTCTCACTCAAAGTGCTCCAAGAAACCTACAATAATCACTCAGACAGCATCCTCAGCTCATCTGTCAAATTAAATAGCCTACCAGCAAGAGCTTTCACATCTATGTTTAACAAGGGCTCAAACCCCCCTCAATTTGCTATTCCACAGACAGCAGAAAAAACAAACTCAACATGCCCACCTCACCAGTCTGTGCATACACACACAGCACTGGCTGTGCTAAAGCTACTCTATGCAGGGACACGTGAACAACTTGAGTGTCTTTTACAGCCAAGTTAGAACATTGCAGAGATGTAGCACTCAGATGCCAGACATATTTATTTTACATTCACATTTCTCTTACCAGCGTAGATAAATAGTCCTTTGGTAATTCAGATGTAGCCTCAGCGTGCATTGTGAAATCACCAGAATCCGAGAAGGGCGTAAGTGGCCTTATCTTTAATATGTCACCTTTCTGCAATCTTTGACCCCAGGAGCTCATACAAACAAGCGCTTCAACAGCTTCAATGTCGTTCTGCTCCAGGACGCTGCAGGTAGACCTTTCGCTGTCATGACGCTGCCTTTCACGGATAGACTCATAGATGTCCACAATGTCAACCTAAATGTAATCCGATTATTGGCTATTAGGACAAGTCAGAATACAAAGCCAACACCACCCACAGACTGTCTGCTCACGATGAAGGTCATCCGAAACAGACTCATGCCCACAGCAAGACTTCTATCAACTGACTTGACTCTTACCCTCCTCCACCAGCTATTCTCCCTAACCTTGCTACTCTTAAAAAAAAAAAAGGTATGATTTGCAAGAAAAGAACAGAAATGTGCAGAGCTCATGTTTCCAGAGTTACTTTTCTGGATGACACTGCTCTGAATAAATAGATCCCATGCCTCCACACAAGCACAAAGAGAAAAAAAATCCTGACTTCCAACCTTGTTTAGATGAGGCTGGATCCCAAAGATAATTTCAGCACTAAACTCATTTTCATAACACAAGAAAAATTTCAGCTGACAGTAAGATGCTTTAAGGTACGATCACTGATTCAGAATATCACACCTTGCTAAAACATTTTAATCTTATTCTTACCAATAGGTAAGCTAGGGTTGGAGGAAGAAGGAAAATAGTCTTAAAAGTGCAGTGGGAATTATTTGTATTGTACTTCAAAAAGCCATGATACTACATACTACCTACACCATGATACTACATACTACCTACACCATGATACTACATACTACCTACACCTACTGCACTACGACCAGCATGAAGACAAATGTAATCATATTGATTCATTTCCAAATGCAAGCATTACAGAAAATCCGTGCAAAACGCTTGGCCTCTCTGTGAGAGGATACCTAAACCTCATAAAGCTCTCTCGGTGCTTGGCAATGGCCCCAAAAGCTGCCTTGTGTTACTGATTTATCACTGGTGTGCAATCTCAGTTTCAACTACATATCCAAACTCTTCCAATCTTCAGGCACACCAGCTAACTATGAAGGCTGAGATTCAGAAGCAGGGACCAAGATTCTTGAGCCTAACATTGTTACAAGGTGTGCTTATATACCGCAGTAAAAGGGCTTTAACTACAAAAGCACCACCACACCGTTAACATGGCCTAAAGCCCTAGAGGGAACTGTAGTGGTTGGGTGACTTCACTTACCTCAGTAAACAGGTTTTGGTAGTGAGTAAGTAAGGTGGAATAACCCTGACTCAACAGTGTGACAAAGATGCAAAGTTGTGTGATGCTGTCTCATTATGGGGATGTACATGGCAAACACATTAAATATAACAGATCCAAAGTGTCAGTACCAGACTCATAGAAGATTTTTGTCTAAAACAAGAGGTACCATGCATGGAGACGTCAAGGCTGGGGGCAGGAAGGGGTTAAAGCACTCCAAAACCGAGCTGGAGAACAAGTCTTATGAGGACCGGCTGATCAAACTGGGGTTGTTCAACCTAGAGAAACTGAGGCTGAGGGGAGACCTTATCACTGTCTACAAATGCCTCAAAGGAGGTTGCAGTAAGGTGGGCATTGGTCTGTTCTCCCAGGTGACAAGAAAAACGGTCTCGAGTTGCACCAGGGGAGGTTCAGATTAGAAATCAGGAAAAATTTCTTCACCAAAAGGGTTCTAAGGCACTGGCAGAGGCTGCCCAGGGAGGTGGTTGAGTCCCCATTCCTGAAGATGTTCAAAAGGCAGGTGGACAAGGTGCTCAGGGATGTGGTTGAGCAGTGGAGAGGTATGGTTGGACTCAATGATCTAAAAGGTCTTTTCCAACCAAGCAATTCTGTGATTCTATGAAAATAGACATACAAGCAAGACCTGCAGAGATAGATGCTTCTAAGGATTCCCACTCAAAACAATGAGGGCAAAAACTGGTGTTGAGGGCAGAATCAGACCCAGAACGCCTGTCAGAGGGGCCACACCAGGCACGCCTCTGCACTAAGCAGCCAGAAAATCTCCGTTCCTCAAAGATTTCAGGCAACCAAGCCACCACACTTTTTTTTTCCCAACCCTACGTTTCAGGAGAGCAGAAACACGAAAATAATCAACCAAACATTACCTGCTTCAAAAGCAAAACCTCGAACACACCTCAAAGCAGCCCTTTCCCACGGCGAGCGATGCACCCGGCTCTCCCAGGACCGGGATAACACGGATAACCGGCATAACACAGATAACTGTCCTCGCCTCAACCCTCCGGGAACGTCGTGCGCGGGCAGGGGGCGGGAAGGGCCTCTAGTGCCGGAACCCCATCCCACCCCCGGGGGTCCCCAGTGCCGGATCCCCCGTGCCCGGATCCCGCCTTCCCCCGCCCCCCGGCCGGGCGGTGCCGCCGAGGGGCGGATGGCGGGAAGGAAAGGGAAGGAGGAGGAGGAGGGGAGGGAAGCAGCTCCCGCCCCACCACCGCCCCCACGCGCTCGCCCCGCGGGTGACCGGGGCAACATCTGCCCTGCAGGGCGCTGCCCCCGTCCCGCCCCCGGTAAGGGTCTGCACAGCCTCCCCCATTCCTGAGGTGGACACTGGTCTGCACAGCTCCCTCCATCCCGGGGGTGGGTTAAGAGTCCAAGCAGCCCCCCCGGAATGGGCACCGGTCTGCAAAGCCCCTCCTCCCCAGCTGGGATGGGTAAGGGTCTGCCCGGGGTGGGTAAGGGTCTGCGCAACGCCCGCCCCCCCATCCCGGGGGTGACTAAGTGCCCAGGCAGATCCCCCCCAGGGTGGGTAAGGGTCTGCAAGTCCCCCGGGACAGGTACCGGTCTGCATAGCCCTCGCCATCCCCCGGGGTGGGTAAGGTTCTGCCCAACCCTCCCCCCCGCCGGGCGGGCACCGGTGCCGCCGGGGGGAGCGGTGCCCGCGCCCTGCCCGGCGCACAGCACGAGGAGACCAGACCGACTGCCCCCTCCCGCCCCTCTCCCTGTCCCCAGCGCTTACCGCGGATGCATCTCCCATCTCGGAGCGGGGCGAGCCGTGCATGGCGGCAGCGGCGGCGTGACCGGGCGGCGTGAGCAGCCGTGGGATCACGGCTAGCAGAAGCAGCAGCGCCTCCTCCCCTTGCCCCGCCCCGCGGGAAGCGCCCCGCGCCGCTCCCTCCTCCGGGCAGTGAGGGCGGGGCGCGGCGTCCAGCCTCTGCGCCAATCAGCGCCCGAGGTAACCCGCTCCCGGCCAATGAGCGGCGGCGGCCGGCGTGGCGCGGGGCGGCGGGCGGGAAGGCTGGGACGGGTGGGCGGTGCCGAGGAGTGGGAGGGGCGGCGGGCTCTGGAAACTGGGGGAAAGGTCGGACGAGGCGGGAGGGGGGGCGGTGGCCGGGAATGCCCGTGTGAGCGGGGCGGGGCTGCTCCGCCGACCGTGCGGCGCGGCACGCAGGCATCCCCCCCCCTTCATCCCCCCCGCCGCCACACCCCCGCCTCTGTCCCCCTGCGGGGCCCACGGGGATGGGGCGGGGTTTGGAAAATCGCCCTCTTTTTTCCTGCAGATCCGAGACTGGCGACTGCAGGTTTACCGGTCGTGCGCCAGCCGGAGGAGGCGGTATCAAAAATAACCCGGACAGCCCCCAAAATGACACTGGCGTGGGATTGATTGATCCCTAGGATCGAGACCGTGGAGCCCCGCACGGGCAAGGAAGCCTCCCTGTGCTTCCCAAGCGGGCGGCTTTCCAAAAGGCTTCAGATAGCCTTATTTTTGTGGAAACTTAAATGGTTTGTGTTGGAAGGGACCTTAAACATGATCCAGTTCAGCCATGGGCAGGGACACCTCCCACCAGACCAGGCTGCTCAAAGCCCAGTCCAACCTGGCTTTGAACACTTCCAGGAAAGGGGCAACTTCCTTGACCAACCTGTGCCAGTGTCTCACCACCCTTATCATGAAGAATTTTTTCCTAATGTCTAATCTAACTCTTCCCCCTTTCAATTTAAAGCCATTCCCCCTCCTCCTATCACTATTTGCCCTTGTAAAAAGTCCCTCCCCGGCTTTCCTTTAGGCCCCCTTCAAAATTGTGTGTTGTTTGTGTTTTCAGCTTCCAGTCCCCAGCCCTTCTTTTCTTTTTTTCCAGTCCCAGTTGGATGAGGCTTTGAGCCACCTGATCCAGTGCAAAGTGTCCCTGCCCATGGCAGGAGAATTGGAACAGGATGGTTTTTATGGTCCCTTCCAACCCAAACCATTCCACGATTCTGTAATTTTTTTTAATGGAAGCTGCAACTCAGAATCACAGAAGCACAGACTGACCTGAGTTGGAAGATACCCACAAGTATCATCGAGTCCATTTCCTGTCTCTGCACAGGACAATCCCAACATTCACACCATGTGTTTGAGGGCATTGTCCAAATGCTTCTTGAATATTGTCAGGCTTGGTGCCGTGACTGCTTCCCTGGGGAGCTATTCCAGTGCTGCACCACCCCCTGGGTGAAGAACCTTTTCCTAATATCCAACCTAACACTTCGCCAGGCACATCTTCCTGCCGTTCGCTCAGGTCCTCTCATTGGTTCCCAGAGAGAAGAAATCAGCTCCTGCTCTGCCTCCTTCCCTTGTGAGGAAGCAGTAAACTGGGATGAGGTCTCCCCTCAGTCTCCTCTTCTCCAGGCTGAACAGACCAAGTGACTTCAGCTGCTCCTCATATGACTTCCCCTCTAGACCCTTCACCAGCTTTGTGGCCTCCTCCGGACAGCATCTGTCACCCACTGGGCTCCTAGCAGAGTTTGTGGTGTCAGGGGACAACATCAAATCCTGGTGTCACCAGTGGCACTCACCCTGTGCCCACTGTCCCGGCACCACAGAGCCTGGGAAAAGTCAGGTCTGGGTCCCCACAGTTCTCAGGCAGCCGTTTGCCATGCGAGGCTCTCCCAGCCTGGCCCACGCTGGTGCCTCACTACCAGCTGGAACAAAGTGCAGATGGTAATAAATATTTTTTCCCTGCTGGATCTTCTCTACTTGTTCCTTTCTCAGTTTCTCAAGACTTGACGTCCTCTGTGTTGGTGGAGGACATCTCCCCTTGCTGCTAGCTTCACTGGGGCTCATTATTTCCATTACACCTCTTCTGAATCCTGGTCCTTCCCTGCTGTCCATGGTTTCTAAAGCTTCAACACACTGTGTTCATCTCCAGTCTCTGTGCACATCTCATGTACTTTATCTGCCCCAACACTACCAACTCCCAGCCCAACAAACACTAAATTGAAATGATCTCCATGGCTCATCCCACGCATTCCCCTTGCCTCTTTGCATCTCTCCCCAGTGCCTCCTGTGTTTAATCTTATCGTCTCTTTTTATTCCCCGTAGCCAGGCCTCTCAGCACCCTCTTCCCCACAGAGGAGCTGTGGCAGCCACTGCAGCTATAAGTCCCACAGGATTTCCTGCACGCTGTTGTTCCTGCCTGCAGTTTGCAACCAGAAAGCTCATGCCTCTGCCTGGCATCTTGTGCCATACCTGAGTTCTGAGCGGCTTTCTGTTTGTGTTTGTGTGGTACCTGGCGTGCCAGAGCCAGAGCATGTGCTGCAGGGCCCCGTGCTTTATGATAGTAAAAAAAATGCTGATTATTCAGACTGCAAGTCCAGCTCTAACATTAGAGTTATGTTCGCAAAAGGAAAATCAGTTGTGTGACAGGGAATGAAACAAATTTTGGGGAAATGCTCTTTGTGACTAAAAAGCGCAATGGGGGGGCACAGTGGGGGCACAGGGTATATACCTCTTCTGTAAATCACTGACTGTTCCTTGTAAGACCAGAGACATTCACACAGTCCTGTTTCAAGGGAAGCCTCCAGGGAATTGTAAAACTAGGAAAATACCATGCCATTCTATTTTGTATTTTCTCCAGTTCTGCTGTAGTTGAGAAACGATTGTTTTCATCTCTTTGCTGCTTGTTGAAACACATACAGTTTCTGCTTAAAGTGCTTACATGCACAGCCTTACTCATTTACAGGGCAGATTTTTAATTGTGCAATAGCATCTGAAAGCAACATGGCAACCTCAACAGTAAAGAAGCGGTTGCAGAGAAGCGGAGTGGATCACTGCTCTTCCCAACTCCTAGCAGGATGTTTTCCTGTGTCACAAGGCACATAATGAGCCTACACGTCCTGAGTCCCCAGGCAGAAATTGCTGAAGCGGGGGTCCTTGCTACAGTTTGAGGATGCAAAATGCATTGAAAGAACTAAAGTTACATGTCTGTATTCTGACTTGCACTGCAGGGAAAATGTGATTGATTGTGTTAACTTTGCTGAGCTAAAAATGACAACTAAGGTTTTTAATAGAATCCTCAAGAGCTCCTACCAAAATCACCTGGCCTGCCTTGTTCTGCTTCTGCCAGCAAAGGCAGTGTGAGATGAAGAAGGAGCATCTTCTTTATCCTCACACTGGATGTCAGTGGCAGAGCATGGGTATGAACTCCATGAAGCCCGAGCCCCCAGCCCTTACAGCCTAGAGCTTCTCACCTCTTTCTCTTTCCTTTCCTGAGGCTGCGCTAAGACGAGTATGAATGTGATTAATATTATCTTGCTTTTTTTTGTACTTCTGCCTGCACCCACTGACCTCCCTGTGGGTTTCAACCAGCAGCACAACTTCCTGAACATCGCATGAGTGTGCTCATCAGGATGGTCCACGCTGGCTGTGGTTTCCCTTTTGAAACTAGTAACCTGGAACAGGGCCCAAATATCCTCTATACTCCTTTCCAAAGAGCTCAAAGGAGCCTACCCCTGCCCTATTTGGCTACAGCAGCGCAGCCCCCAGCCCAGCAGAGCCATCTTCCACCTGCCTGCCCCTTGCCATGCTTCTGCTCCCAGGTCCTTGGACTTTTGGCAAATACTTTAGTGAAAAGCTTTCTTTGTCAAAGATCAACAATGTCTTTATTCCAATGTAGGGATGAGCAGATGGAAGTCACTTTGGAGGAGGGCTGAGAAGGCTCCACTCAGCTTATCTTATCCTTTTGGCTGGGGAGACAAGAAAAGGATCAAACATTGCGTGAGTGGGAGGGAAAATATTTAATACTGTAGGCTGAACACAACAAAAGGGCACACAGAGAGCTCTCCCTCATTCCCTTTTGGTGGGTAATTATACAATAAACAATTCAAAAGAGACTAGATGGAGAATATTAAGGGCTCAGACAATTTTCCTAATGTTTACCAGCAGTTAAAAATAGACCAAAGCAGTTGTCTGAGGTGCAGCTTTAGAGACAGTGCAATTTGGCAGCGGCATCTGATCTGGCTGAATGCACCAGCAGGCTGCTGTAGCACACACAGATAGCCTTGCAAATGGGGTGAGGTTAAGTAAATATAGATAATTCCAATCAGAGCTCCCATACATGAGATGTGAGAAGATACATCAGAATAAATTAAAGACTGCGACGCACGTGTAAGATGTCTCTCTGTTCCCTCTCCCTCCTCTGTTGAGCACTCAAATGTGGAGCATTCAGAGCTGCTGCAGTCTCACGCCCCAAAACATACTTACTGGGCCAACAACAGCAGCCAGAGAAGCTCTCCACCATAGAGCAAAGGAAGCAGCTCTGCCTGGAGATGCCTGATACCAGTTGATGGAAAGGACTGCAGCACCTCCCGGCTGAGGGAAGGAGTAGGACTGGAGGGATTCCCCGAGGGAGTTAACACACCAACCTCAGTGGGAACAGTGGAGTTACAGAAAGGATTTATAGTCAGAAAGTGATAAATGGGATATCAGTAAAGAATAGAGGGGGGAAAGGGATATTGGGGATAACCATGAAGAGTAGAGATGGGGAAAGGAAGAAAAAGAGAGGGAAAAAAATGCAGACAGGGTGACAAGGAATATTTCTCACTAGAACAATTTCTCATGCAAAAGCAATGATAAATCCGTGTGCTTTTAACACCAACTCTGGCCCTGGCTGACAGCGAGGGTCTGTCTGAGCGAAGTTTTGACGCATTGCCTGTTTCCTAGTGAGCGGGTGCAGCCGTGTAGACCATTCGGCCTTTGGCTGCTCTCGCGCCTGTCACCGTGGCCAGCAGTGTCGTGCAGCTGAAGAGACACATTCAGCGTGCTGAGGCAAGTGCAGTGCTAGAGAGCGTGTAAGGGGGGAAGGGGAATACAAACGTGCAGTCCCTCCGCACCGTCACGCTGCACGTGGGCCAGCTGCCGAAGGGCTGATCTCATTTATTGCTGCGGGCTATTGAATAGCACAGCAAATCCCCTCCGCCGCTGGGTGAGGAGCCCCAGTCCTCCCCAGCAAACTGTGTACGTGTCTGTTAGCAGGGACAGGCTGTGACACATTAGCCTTTGCCCAACGGAAAGACATAAAACACGGTCCTTGTGTGCCATACCCAACTGGTGCAAGTCAAATGTAGACTTTTTCCTCACCTGGATGTTTTGTATTCGCTTTCAGAAACAACTTGAGGTTTCAGCATCCAAGGAGCAGATAAACAGCCAGCATGGCATAAGGAAACATAGCCAAGTTATGGCAGAAGGAAAGAGTTTATAAGTCACAGAGACAGTTTCCCACTTTCTTTTGGGCCTGGGGTGCTCATAGAATAAAGATACGCTGCCAGATTTTTTAGTCCACTCCCAAAACATGTTTCTACCTGAAAAAATACTGACTGCATCAACAATTCCTGAGACCTGGTAGCGCTGCAGAGAGAAATCACCACTCAACCAGATTTTTTACAAGTATGTGAAACATAATGTTTACTGTATTAAAAAAATCCAATCCACAAATATTGATTACAGGTGTGGACCTCCAGAGGCTCACCGTAATAGAAATAGTAAAGTAAGTGACAGTAATAAGTATGACACACTAGTGCACCATCTGCTTGCTCAAGTGCACCATCTGTTTTTTCTACTGCTACTATTCATGACCTGATCTTATTTTTAGTGGCACCACAAGACAGATTCAAATACCACCAAAAATAAAAATGACATGTTATTTATATATTGTTCCGCTTAAGTGAATGTATTCATCATTTTCCCCTTTCTCTTGACCTCAATATTACTGCTAGCTAAATCCATGTATATTTTCTGACACGCAGTATATTAAAGCATTAGCAATGCTGACAGATGTTCCACTCTTTTGGTCATCTCTTGACTTACTTGGGCAGGTGTCAAGTGTATGTGCAAACATGTGTTTCATCCTGAATCATCCTTTCGCCTTTTATTAGCTCTAAAGTGTTTTCATACAGCACTTGGATGCTGGAAAGATGTCCTGTGTAACAAGAGACTGACTTCTGGACCATCAGATATCGTTCATGCTCACAGCTGGAGGTGAGTGGTACTACAGACTTCCACCGGGTAGGAGTGGCCTCACACAGAGTTAGGGATGGTGTCCTCGCAGTCAGAGAGAAGGTCCTCCAGTACCAACACTGCCATGTCCTCTAGGACGTTGTCCATACGCACCTTAGTATTTGTGCAGCACCCAGCTCAGTAGAGCGCCAAGCCCAAGGGAGGTCTGTGGGTCAGTGCAGTCTTCCCATGTAGCTGCTGTGGGCAGCTCAATAATGGCCATCTCTTTTGACACCAAATGGAGTTTGTTTAAGATCCTGATGCTTTCTCTCTTTCCTCACATCACTGCTGGATTACCCAGCTGATATCAAAGGGGCTTTCTGCATGGCTCAGATATACATCTTCTGTCCCTTGTTGTATTTAATAACCTGAGACACTACTGACCATCTTCAAAGGCTCCACCCAACACCCTTTTACGTGCCTGCGAAGAGCCATGACATCCCAGACCTGGTTACCCAATGAAAGGTTGCTGTTTCTTGGGTCATGCCCCTAAGCAGATCTTAAAAGAACTATCCATTTTACTTCTGGGATAGTGCTTTATCTGTATTTTTTCTTCCTACACTCCACAGTGACTCCTGACCTTGCACTTCCCGGGAAATTAATCACTCTCATGTCCCTGGTCCATATCATCCATCCTACAGCCTCCCCTGTCCCGCTCCGGAGCTGCATCTATCACCCATTCCCATTCTCATTCCTGTTCCTGTTCTCGTTTCCATTCCCATTCCCTTCTTTTCCCTTTCTCAGCCCTGCAGAAGGAGCATTTTCTTTTACCTTCTTAGCCCTCTCCTGGCAAAATGTTAACAATAAGGAACATCCACATAAAAAAAAAAAACAGCTCTCTCGGGTTGCAGTTACTGTTCATCACTGGAAACGAGATAGATGAGGGGGAAGAAGATGGGCAGGAGACCAGTCAGGGCACCCTTGGACACAAGTAAGCACAAGAGCTTGTGTGAATGAGAAAGGCACATATGAGATGGCTACCTTTAAGTGACAAACCTTGGCACCAAACACGCTTCTCCTGCTGCCCTCCTGCACACGGATGTCCTCACAGACACCAAGGCTCAGCCCTGCTTGCCTCTGGATGTTTCCTGGCCAGGTCTGAGGAACCTGGCTGTGATGCCACGAGCATAGCGGGAGCATGGTCCAGTTTGACACTTGCAAGTGAATGGTGTCTGCAGGAGCAGACAAACAAGAGATGAGAAAGCTCAATTACCCCTGCTCTGCACACAAAGCTTCATTTACTGCTTCCTGTAACAGCACAAATGCCTGAGTGAATGCCACTGTGAATGTTGCTGCATGGAATCCTCCCCATGACAGCTACACTCTACTGACAGCCAAACTGAGAAGCAATTCCTAACCCATTATATTTATAAATAAACTCCTCTCCAGTGTGGTTTCTGGCTGCAGCATCACCTTCTTCCAGTTTCCTTGGACTGCACTGTGCCCATTCCTATTACCGCTCCTTGTTGCAAGGTCTCCATCTGCGCTCACCCAACATCTCCCTTTCCCTCCCCAAGTGCTGCTTTGTGGGCAAAAGAGGTGCTCTTGAAAACATGTTGTTTGCAGCTGAGTCAGCCCACACTCCCTCACGTGGATAGATTTCTTTGTCCTTGTCCAATGCCGCCTTCCTGCTGTGGGGCCGGTGCAGAGTTGCACAGCGCAGGATGGGTGGCAAACATGGGGATGAGGGCTCATCCCTGTTTAACAGCAGCCAAAGCAAAGGAGGGCAGGAGCTGAGGATGGAATTGCTTGCAAGGGTAATAATCCCCCTGCAACACTTGCGCTTAAACTATAGAACTAATAATTATATGCCCTGGGTGCCCTCTGTATATATAACACTGGATTAATACTGTGCTTCACGATTAACTGTATATATTAAACAGATGCAATCAAGTATAGGATTTTACTACTGACAAATACATTTTCTATTAAGAGCTGAATAAATAAAAGCCACCTGTGATCTTATGAACCTTTCAGGTTTTGGGGGAGGAAAGTCAGTAGCATTTGAGTCACTGAGCAGTTGAAATCCCTGTTCTAGTGTCTCAGGGGGGTGTCTCACCCCAGAAATGTCTGCATCCCAAACCTGCTCAGATCAGGATCTGGAAAACTGAATTTCCTGCTGTAGTGATACTCCCCCAGCATTGCTGGTCACAGATGACTCAGTCTATTCCACATACTTGATCGGAAGCTGAACATACTCTGCTTGCTACTTAGATAAAATGCCCCATTAGGCTGGGCTGCTGAATATGACTTTCATAGAATCATAGAACCTAGTGGTTGAAAAAGACCTCTGAGATCGAGTCCAACTGCACCTGTCCGGTTACTAAACCCTGAGAAACTCGTCTACCCATCTTTTGAACATCTCCAGGGATGGGGACTCCACCACCTTCCTGGGCAGCCTCTGCCAGTGCCTGACAACCTTTTCAGTGAAGAAATTTTTCCTGATGTCTAATCTGAACCCGCCCTGGTGCAAGTTGAGGCCATTTCACAGTATCACAGTATCACAGTATCAAAGTATCACAGTATCACAGTATCACAAGGTTGGAAAGGACCTCTGAGATCATCAAGTCCAACCTATAACCCAACACTAACACCGACACTAACACCAACCATCATCTAAACCATAGCACTCAGTGCCTCATCCAGTCTCCCCTTAAACACCTCCAGGGTCGGCGACTCCACCACCTCCCTGGGCAGCGCATTCCAATGGCCGATCACCCTTTCAGTGAAGAACTTCTTCCTCACATCAAGCCTAAACTTTCCCTGACAAAGCTTGAGTCCATGCCTTCTAGTTCTGTCACTGGTCACCTGAGAGAAGAGACCAACCCCTGCCCGACTACAACCTCCTTTTAGGTAGTTGTAGAGAGCAATGAGGTCTCCCCTGAGCCTTCTCTTCTTCAGACTAAACAGCCCCAACTCCCTCAGTCGCTCCTTGTAGGGCTTGTGCTCCAACCCCTTCATCATCTTCGTTGCCCTCCTCTGAACACATTCCAGTATCCTAACATCTTTCCCAAACTGGGGGGCCCAGAACTGTACACAATATTCCAGATGAGGCCTGACCAGTGCCGAGTACAGGGGGACAATAACTTCTCTGGTCCTGCTCACTACACTATTCCTGATGCAGGCCAGAATGCCATTGGCCTTCTTGGCCACCTGGGCACACTGCTGGCTCATGTTGAACTTCCTGTCAACCAGCACTCCCAGGTCCTTTTCTGCCTGACTACTCTCCAGCCACTCTGTCCCCAGTCTGTAGCTCTGCATGGGATTGTTGTGTCCAAAATGAAGTACCCGACATTTGGACTTATCAAACATCATCCCATTAGAATCAGCCCATCTCTCCAATCTGTCCAGGTCCCTCTGTAGGGCCATCCTACCCTCTAACAGATCAACCCTTCTTCCCAGTTTGGTATCATCTGCAAACTTGCTGATGATGGACTCAATCCCCTCATCCAGATCATCAATAAAGATATTAAACAGGACCGGACCCAACACCGATCCCTGGGGGACACCACTGGTGACCGGCCGCCAACTGGATGAGACACCATTCACCACCACTCTCTGGGCTCGGCCATCCAGCCAATTCCTAACCCAGCACAGAGTGCTCCCATCTAAGCCACGGGCTGCCAGCTTCCCTAGGAGTCTACTGTGGGGGACAGTGTCAAATGCCTTGCTAAAGTCCAGCTATACCACATCCACAGCCTTCCTTTCATCCACCAGGCGAGTCACATGGCCATAAAAGGAGATCAGGTTGGTCAGGCAGGACCTACCCCTCCTAAACCCATGCTGGCTGGGCCTGATCTCTTGACCGTTCTGCAGGTCCCGCATGATTTCACCCAGGATTATCTGCTCCATGATTTTACCTGGGACCGAGGTCAGGCTGAGAGGTCTGTAATTACCTGGATCATCCTTACGGCCCTTGTCCTATCACCTGTTACTTGGCAGAATAGACCAACACCTTCCTTTCAGGCAGTTGTAGACAGTGATGAGGTCTCCCCTCAGTCTGTTCTTCTCCAGGCTAAACAACTCCAGTTCCTTCAGCTGGTCTTTGTATACATGATTTGATGTTTTTCTCCTAACTAGACTTGCTATTACTCCCCTTGCACAGCAGTGATCCCAAAGTTCCCCATTCAAAGGCATTTTCCCATTTAGTTTTACACCATTTACATGAAAAAGTCAAGAAGTTTCGACTTTTTTCACAGCGTGGGTAAGTCCTTACATCAGCCTCCAGTGTGCAATTCCCCTCCACTACTGCAGTGCTTCAGGATGTTAGAACATGCAATGAGACAATGAATGCAAAATAAACTCAGGCTCTAATTCTGGGCCATGGTTCTTCTGGTTCATAGCTGTGCTATTTCCTCTTCCTGAGTACAGGCAACACCCTTTACACTGAATTTCTTTCCTCTTGGTCATCATTCAGTGGTGCAAATAAAGCAAAGAAATGAGCTGGTGCCATGTTTTGAAGAGCTTTTCCAGGGTGTGGGTGTTGTCCAGGGATGCCCTCATCCGCACACCTGCCTTTGGGGAGCTGCAGCCATGGGGAATGAGAGGCAAGCGGCCAGGTTTGTGCTGTGGGTACTGGGTTACAAACCAGCAGCTCTGGCCTGGCTGCTGCCTCAGCTCACCAAGGTTTTATGGCCAGGATCCACAACTGACCCTCAAGCATTATTTGGGCTCTTAGATCCCTCCACACACCTGGGGAGAGCGGCAGAAATGCCAGAAATCTGTATTTCATACCTAGGTCGTTGTCCCCAATATCCCCAAGGGTCTGACTTTTCTGCTCTACTGAGTAGATGAACTACTTGACACTTTTCTGCCTTGCTGGGCCACTGCAGGTCTTTGCTAAATCAATGCTTTCCTGGGGCTTTCAAGCTGAAGGAACTTCAGCCACTTTCTTCCTACCACAGATTTTCTGTTCCCTCGGTTTTCACATAGTATTTGTCCTTCCATGTAAAGTTTGATTGCATTAGGAATAACCCATGGCCCCCAGGCACAGCAGGACCTCCTCACTGCTTCTAGGGCATCCCGTACAGCTGGGATGCTGCCTAGGAAGACACCCACTGGCTTTAATGGAACGCCCAGTAATGAAATAAGCCATTTAACATCTCATGGCTTACTCCACTCAAAGCAGTTTCTTGCGCTGTTTTGACTGTGGGATTGCTTTTTTCCTCTCCCAGCTTTCTTAGTTTTAGTTCAATTTATGAGTTAAAAAAGCTCTTTCCTCAGCACTCAGGCTTTTAGCCTAGGAAGACGCAAGCTGGAAAGAGGAGAGGAAAGAAGTACAAGAAACTTGCCCGAAATAAAGCCCCAAGAGGCAGGATCTTCTCACCTCCTGAAAAGCTCAATCTTGCAGTCTCTGGGATGCCTGTAATGTGGAACCCATCTCTAGTTAAAATCCACTGTGGCCACAGCAGGAAAATGTTGGGCATGCTGGAGATGGCTAAGCTCCAGGGTGTCAGCAAGGGATTGCCTGGCACTCAGCTGTGGCTAGTAAAGACATCCAGACGAGCTGCCCAGGACTTGAGCCTCTGAGGCTGTTAGGACATTTATGGGATGATACTGCCCAGCTCACACTGTGTTGTCTGGGCATGGAGTTATAACACCAATACCTACCATCACCACCTGGCTGCTTGTCCTCTCCTTGCATCCCATGTTCTAGCCTCCAATCTCACCAATGAATAACCCCCTCATTTCACCTCCTACTTAGGCTCAAGCCTCAGTCCTAGCTGCTCTTGCCCTCCCATTCTCTGAGTCTCTGCTGTCCTCTCTCAGACATCCCGGTGCCACTTTATTTTCATATTTATAACAAAACCACTGCTTCATCTCTCTGATCTCTTGGTGCTGTTTCCTCCAGGAGACCCACCACACATCTTCACAAGAGGCACAAACTGAAACACAGGAGACATTTCTGAACATCAGGAAACACTTTGTCGCTGTGAGGATGACCTAGCACTGGCACAGGTTGCACAGGGACACTGTGGAGTATCCATCTTTGGAGATACACAAAAGACATCTGGACATGGTCTTGGGTAACTGGTTCTGGTTGGCCCTGCTTGAGCTGAGGGGTTGGGCCAGACCATCTCCAGAGGTCCCTTCCAATCTCAACCACGCAATGATCCTATCAAGGGCAGCTTGAGGGTGAACGTTCACAGTTCTGCTGGATGGGAAAGGGCCATGGACTGGAGAGAAACGCTGCTTTCACCCCAAAACCTTCCTCACACTCTTGGTAATTCCCAACCTTGTGGTCAAACTGAGCCCTGGCCACAGCCTCTTCTCCACAAGCACCATTCTTCCTTTTCTCCTGAGTGACTGACCAAGAAATCTGAGCTGTGAATACCCTGCCTGAATATCTTAACCTGAACGTTTGTTCTTCCTTTTCAGTGCCAAAGTCAGACTTGCCCTGCTGAGAACTTATTTTTTCTCCAACTCTATCAGTCTGAGGCCAGATCTTCCTTCTCTCTTCACCTGGACATGAAATCCCAGTGCTGCTGCAGCCAGCCAGGTCCCCACCGGCCAGATTCCCACCAGTTATCTCTGCACTTTATGGCTTTCACGCGGTCTCTTGCGCTATATTACATACACCCGAGCGCCATCGTCAGGGACCCTGAATACGCCTCATAAAAGCCTCGAGATGTGTCTTTGGAGCAGAACAACAGCGGGGTAATGGATAAAAGTAATGCAGCATGAAGAAAACTTTGAGGATCAGACAGAGAGGTTTTTCAAAGCAGGACAATATGGGGAAATTCTGTCAAGAAATTAAATATTGTGAAGTTTAATGATGCTAAACACCATTGTTAACCCCAAGCACTTAGGAACTGAAAGATGGACCTGATGAGGGAAAAAAAGAGCAAAGGAGAGCGATTTAGGGTCATAATCATCATCTTCATTTATCTTCCTCTTGAGGCATCTTCCAAATTTCCTTTGCAGTCTTGAAGGAGGATTCAGGATTTTCATTTGAAAAAGAAACAAAAAAGTCAGCATGGGGTCCCGAGGGCGCTGCTGCCACAGACGGGGCAGCACCATGGTCCACAGCTCTAGAGCATGTATAGACAAGCAGGGACACGCTGCACTCCCACAGAGACTGGGTGGATTTGGGCCCCTCTCTCACTGAAACCATTACCCCTGCTGAGCTCTGGGAAGCCCATGGGCACAGCTCAGCTCCTGCTGAGGCTGGACTGGTGCTTACTCACAGGTGAAGCTCTGCACAGGAATGCCATGAGGATCTCCATCTGGGAACGGCCATGTGTCATGGCAAGGGGTGATTTAAGCAGCAATAGATATTCTCCTTATTTTTAGCTTGTCATTGCTGCCTTTATAACTGTTCCCTTTTGTTTCATGCGTTATCCTGGGGCTTCATACTTGGCAAGTCTTGACCAGCCTGTCACCTGCAGCCTCAGCCCTTTTGTAAGGACACAGAGCATAAGCAAGTGTGAGAGCAAGGGCTGGTTTAGGGCTCTGACTCCCACACGACAGGGGACCCAGCATTGCTGCCCCCTGAAAGCCCTTGGCCAGCACTGGCTGTTGGGCTGAAAGCAAAGTATTTCAAGCAAGAAGAGCCACAGAGCAGAGACTGTGGAGACACGACCTGCAGAGCTGACCATCGAGCAATCACTTTATTTACTTATTAATGTTTGCAAAGCTCATGTAATTATTTACTTTAAGATAAAAAAAAATATCAAGCAAGGTTTTCATCACAGAATTAAAAGCAGCATCAAACTAATGTGCTGGCAACAGCCCCAGTGCCACCAGCAGACCCGGTGCTCCCTCTGCTCCTGCACCCTTATCACTCCTCTGAGCAGGGCTAAGCGTCGCTCCATGGCATGGTCCCTACTGACAGTGGCCTATCCAGGCAGGACATCAGGCTCTGCCCAGGCATGTGCCAACGACTGGAGTGGACAAGTTGGTTCAAGCCGGGTTGCCTGGCAACGGCAGCATGACTGCACCCTCCTCGCCCCAAGCCATTGAGTCCAGAAACTGCAGGTGCAGACTGAACAGGTTGGCAGGGCCAGCACTGCTTTGCCGGGGCTTCATCCACCTCCCCTCACCTGCTGAGGAACCACGAGAATTGATTTCCCTGGTGCCGAGGAACCACAGGACTCGATTTGCCTGCCTTTCCCCACATCACTTCAACTGCACTCCAGATTTCACTCCAATTTATATTGTCTTTTCTAGCCTGGTGACAGCAGCCACCCACACACCGTGCTCCATCACCCCTCACTGCCATTGGTCCCTGGCAATTTCTTCATGTTTCACTTTCACATTTACAACTTGACAGGGAAGCGGTTTCCAATATATTTTAATTAAACTTTTATATTTTTAGCTACATTCATAGGGTTGCAACTAGTTTCAACTCTCTTCTAGATGATGTACAAACTATAATGAATGCCAATCTCTAACTAGATTATTTATAATTTGAGGCATATTCTGCTGGTAAGGAGCATAAGTAAATTTCTCCTTAGTTTGTATAAATCACTAGTTTATACTGTAACATCTTCACATTAATTAATCATGTGATAATTGGTTTAAGATATTCACAGTGGAAAAAGGTTTTGACAAAGATGAGTAATCAAACTGTTTTGAAAAGCAGCTGTTCACGCGCAAGTGACAGAAACTGGTACTGTTACTGTGTGTGTGAAAGGGATTGCAAGAACTCCTGCCACCCACACACCATGTTCCATCACACTTTGCTGCCATTGATCCCTGAACCTGGGGCCATCCCCACCACCAGGTACCAAATCCCCAAGAGGTACAAACACTTTTCCACCATGTTCCCACTCTTTAGAGCTGCTGCCACGCACCTTTCTTCTGCCTGACACATTCTTCCCCCCCAACAAACCGTGGAGGAGGTGATTGACCTGTAGGCCAGTGCTGGGCTTGAGGTGCTGCTTGAGATGACCAGCATTGCAGTGGTGCCACACAAGTTCAACACCATTGACACTGGTCACCAGCTGGTATTTGCATGCACACATGCAGCCTGTGGGGCGATCGTGCTGGAAAGATGGCAAAATAAATAATGCCTAAGCCAACAGGCATCTATCCACCCACAAGCTGGATGCGCAGGTAAACAGATCAATGGGGTTAATGGAGCATTGCCCTGTGCAAACAAGGAACTGCAAGATGCACCAAAAAGCCCACCACCACCCTGGCCACAGCAGCTACTGGAACTATCCAAGAGAAAAGCAAAGCTAAAATACCCCTTCTGTGGTATTGTGAACTATGCAAAGGTATCCAAGAAGGTGCACTGGTAGAGTAGTAGGGTAGTCCAAGGCCAAACAACAAAACAAATTATAAAAGTTCATACTTTTTCAATGAGAGCAATTAATCTTGTTGAAGACTATCTGAATATGATCTAATATTTAATTATTTAATCATAATAACAAATCAAATAATCTAAAATAACAAACCAACCAAATAGAGGAGCATGTAAGCTCCATACTCTTGCAGAACCTTGAGAAAAAGCTCCTGCAGTTGATTGATATAGACCAGGGGTGTCAAACGCAGCCCATGGGCCAAATCCAGCCCTCCACTTTGTTTTATCCAGCCCCGCACCTTGTTTCTACCCAGTGGCAGCGCCAAGCTCCTTGTTCTGTGCTCCTGCCAGCGCTGGGCACGTGTGCAGAGTGTGAGATGTGTGTTACACTGCAGGAGCAGGAGACCAGCAGGAGCCGTGAGTTTGACACCCCTGGTATAGACAAAACATCCTTGAATAAACTGCAGAATTCAGTTTTCCCATACAAAAAAAAAAATCTGATCTTAAAAGCTTTTAGAGTTTGTGATATTAGAGCCTCAAGTCACACCTCAGGGAAGAACCATGCAACTCCCTGTAAGGTTGCCTGGCTTAGGAGTTCAAAGCTGCATCTTTGGGAGCTCACCTTTCATCCACTGATGCCCCGTTGCAGATATGAGTTGCTTAAAAACACACTTTCTTTCAATTCACTAGGGGTGGCAGGAGTAGGAAGCAGGTACAGCACAGGCACACACCACTGCGTAAAGGCTTTGGGAGACAAAATTACCACACGCCCCAGAGGCAGCAGCACTGCTAGTGTTTCGCAGCTGGCCCTGCCTGGTCCATCCTCACGCTGAGGTTTGCTGTGAGATGGCTGCTACACCATGAACCAACAGTACAGGGCCTGAATTCTGCTCAGCCTTTCAGTGGGCACCAACAGAGGTAGAGAATGTCAATTCCCCAGCACTTCTGCATCACCAAGGGCACCCCAGGACTTGCTGGGTGACATCCTGGAGCATCTTCCTACATTTGGGACACAAACTCTGTGAGCACAGCCCATGCTAGGACTACAGTAGATAAAAAGTGCTATCTGGCTTTTTCAAGCCCAGAAATCTCTGCTCCCCGCTGAGCCCAGGGCACACTGACACAAGCCCAGCAACAGGGAAAGTCTTGGCACAGAACAGAATCTGCCCCAGAGCAGCACCCTGCAACGGTTGCGTGGGCTGGGGACATTTCCAACGGTGAAAAAGGAGCCAAATGCCTCTCCGGAGCCAGGAGCAACAGCAGCATTAGGATTAGTCTGGAGATTTAGCACAGACTTTAACTGAGTGTTTTCAGCTCAGGAAAGTCAGTGCCTGGGAAGAGCCAGTTACAACCAGCTTTCCCTGGAAAAGCACTCACTGCTCTCTGGAGCAATGATGGGCTGGCAACGGTATGATGATCCCTCAGATCAGGGACAGCAGTGGCACCACTGTGAGCCTACAGCTCACCACTCCACAGCCACAGTGATGGGAGACCTCATCCACCACTGCAAGGAGTGCTGAAGGTGCAAATGCCTCCCCACGATTTGTTCAACCTCCAGCAGAGAGCACCTGGCATCAACCAACCCGCTTCACATCTGAGCTTACCAATGGCTTTTTGGTTTTGTTTCACTGCCAAGGGAAAGTGTCCTATTAAAACACATTGCTACATGGCTTCCCCATGCTCAGAAATGAATGAGGTCCTTTGAAACCAAGCGGGGAAGAATAGGACTAACCATTTCTTATGTGGGAATAACAGCAAGGTTGGCACTCAGGTTTTCTTCTTCTGCAAAGAAGAGAAACTAGTAAACAATCCCCCATCAAAGGAAAAATAAAGAGGAAGGGCAGATGCGTTTTCTAGGTAGAAGACTCATCATTAGAAATGAACATATAAAATTTAATAGCTTGGTTTAAAATACATTTTCAATTAAAAAACAGCAGGCAAAACCCAAAAAAATCAGTTTCATAAAACATACATGACATTGTTGCTACTGTTATAAGACCCGTGTCCCAGAATATCTTAGAGTGGAAAACAATTGTCAGATTTAGTTCACATACTTCATTAAGTAGTAAAAAGAAATAACATTCATGTCAATCCTACCTCTATGGAGACTCTAAATCTACTTCCCTGACCCTAAACTGAGTTTCTGTAATAAACCCTCCATTTTCAATAAAAATGTGTAAATATATATATGTAGTCTATAGATCAAGTTTAAAAAAAAAATTCCCTTGCCATAGTAACATTATTGCCGTGACTGATGAAGGGAAGCCCAAGCGGTGGGTTGGTGTTGGCTGGGTACAAGTCCTGTGGCTGCTCTGCAGGTGCTGAAGTCCTGTATGACATGGTGTGGCATGTGTTGGCCAAGTCTCTTCAACGCTGTGGTGTACATCAGCTTCTTTCCTTCGGCTGTAAGCCCACGGGCTCTGTCCATGCATCCACGCATGGACACACCCATGCGGAGTTTGCTCAACTCCAGCCACAGAGCAAAGAGGGGAGCACGTGGTGCCCAGAGCATTGGCAAACCTCCACGGGGCCCATCA
The DNA here is from genome assembly GCA_033558185.1 of Dromococcyx pavoninus. Classification (NCBI taxonomy): domain Eukaryota; kingdom Metazoa; phylum Chordata; class Aves; order Cuculiformes; family Neomorphidae; genus Dromococcyx; species Dromococcyx pavoninus. The sequence continues at coordinate 5,317,577 of JAUMJL010000212.1, forward strand.
GTGGAGGAGGAAGGGTGAATGGAGCAGTCTATGAACCAGCTCAGAATTGGTCCACAAATCCCAGAATACTATATTTCATATAAATCATTAAAAAAATATGGTGAGGAGGGGCTTCAAGTGGTCACTAGTCTCAGCACCAAGGGAGTGTCAACTATAGCCATGACAGTCCAGAGATACCTTTGCCCAGCGTGGCTCTGAGGACCTTCAATGGCAAACTCCACCACCTCTCTAAGCAATCCGCTCTTCTCACTAGAGAAAAACTGCCTCAACACCTAACCTGAATTTCTGCAATTTATACACACTACTTCTTGTTGTGCTTGTGATGGACTGGGAGCACACTGCCACTCGTTGGGAGGCTGTTCCCCTTGACCTTCCCTTCTGAAGATGACCCCTCGCCAGGCAAGTCATCCAGCCCCTCCTCTTCAGAAGAGGCTGAAGGACCAGGCAGTCTGCCCTCTCTGGGATATTCGACAGGACAAGGCTCCACTGGCAGGGTTGGGCTCGGCACAGGACACAGAGCTCCAGCAGAGGCCTCAGCGATGCCAAGTAGAGCAAAAGGCAGGTCTCCTATTTCTTGCAGGCCACGCTCCTGGTTATCAACTCGACTTGGCATTTGCCTCCCTCTTCCAAACTCCAGCATGACACAGCTGAACAACATTCAGTTATGATTTGTTAACCATTAAGTAGAATCATTAACTATTAAGTAGAATCACATTCCTACTTTTCCAGGCTATTTCTCCAGCATATCCAGGTTGACCTTCATGTCCTAGGTGAGACATATGCAGCTCTTCCCAGCTTTGTGCTGTCTGAAAACATTATATATCTCTTTCATTATCCAGATCCCTAACAACAGCACTAAGTGACACTGGACCCAATACTCAAGCTCATCTCCTCACCCTGTAATGCAGGTTTTCTCCTTAGAGCCAAGTGCTACTGCTTAAATGTTCCTCTCGCTTGCTACTATCCAGAGGGTGCCTTTCCTTCACAAGCACACACACATAATGAGTAAATAACTCCAGAGCAGTATTTTTCAGAGCTGTTTGGCACTCCCAGCTGGAGTTAGGCTCAGGATGCCTGCTACCAGCTCCCCATTTGGTCCCTCCACCTCAGCAGTGGGTCAGTGTCTAGCGATGTACATACATCAGGAATGCTTAGCCTGCCCGAGTCCCAGGGACTGCTTGGCCCACTGCACTGGAATGCCACCTTCCTCTCTCAAAAGCCTTGCCTGCGTACTTCCAGTTGTCAGCATCCTAGGACCATGCAAGCTGGCTCTGGTCTAGGGGTCCATCTAGCCTGAGCTGCTGTTAGTTCAGCATCCTGATGAGCCTTAAGTAAATTGCTACAGAAAAAAATCCACCCTCCAGATGACCTTGTTCTTCACCCCTAGAAGTGAGATTTCAAGGAAACAAGTGCTCAGCTCCTCTTGGGACCCAGCTCTCAGGCTTGGCCCAAATCACCTCCCAGAGCAGCAGTGTGCAGCCTTTTCAGGGCTCAAACTGGCAGTTCATCAGAGAAGCCAGGACTGCGGTCGCCACGTTGTGCAGGAAGGTTTGGGAAAGAGCCAGTACATTTTTCCTTCCACGTAGGAAGATCCATGTTGAACAAGTCTTGTGCCTTCTATGAATGTACAAACGTGTGCTCACCTTTGGTGCATGTTAAGGGTTTGTCCATTTTTAAATAGCTAGGTTAAATATGTTTTCTCTGTATATGGTATCCTTTTAGATGGGCTTCATTGCATATATTCATGGTATATACAGAACACCATATTTTATATATTATATATCACTTGTATATACACATTTACAAACCTTCAAAAAATATATTGCACTTATATACAATATAGCTTCATCTGATGAGAGTTCACACATTTACTAAGGCGTGTTCTTCATAAGCAAGGCAGTTTTACATTCCCCCCAAATGACACAAGTGATTTCAACAGTCTGCCCTGTTCAAGAGTAAACATTATAAAGACTTTTCTCTAACCTGCACACAATTCCTACTAGTATCAATTACTAGTTTTGCAGCTCTACCTAGCAGAAAACAGTCCAATAAAACAGTATTAGCTGAATACGGGCTCAAACATGGCTTCTGAAGAGATAAATAAGATATCACCATTCTAAAAGGCCACCTTCCAGGGGTTTTCCCCTCCCATATTTACTAGTGGTTTATACACACTCTCTATTTAATTGCCTATCTTTGCTCACTCATTTCAAGTGCAAGTAAGGTCGTGAGCATTACAATGTTCTTTGGAAAGAACAGAAACACAAACTAAGCAAAAACACTGCTCCACTCCCCAGAACAAGTCAACATCTGGCTTTCTTCTGGAGTAAGTGATTAGTGTCTTGCCCAACATCCTAAATTATGGGAAAATGTTCACTTGAGACCTTTGTTTAAAATCTACAGAGGATCCACAATCTTAGATCTCAGTGAGAGTGAGCTTGTAAGATCCTCCAACTTCTTCAATCTGCAGTTGGAAGGTATCCTCATTAGAATAGTGTTTCACGATGTTATCGTCCATGTTGACCAGAATGCTGGAAAAATAAAATGTCAGGTATATTAATTACAGTTCTGAAAGCCAAGGACAGCAAATGTGCCCTCAGGTCTCAGAGGTAACACAAGATCTCTGCTCACTTCTCTGACCCATTGCTTCCTAGAGCAGTTCTAGCTATTCTTACCCAAACCAGCCATCAAGGCTTGCAGCTGTGTTTCTAGGATCTGAAGGGAAGTGTTAACTCTGGCCCCTAGACCAGGGAGGGAGGGAGATCTCATAAATGGCAGAAATCCTTCTGAAGCTGCAGACACTTGAGCAACATTGGGCTCAGAACTGGTTTGTCTGACAGCTATAAACAATCTGCACAAAACCCTACAAAGCTTGCAGAGAAGAAACCACTGAAGCCTGGCCGCTTCCAGGTGTGTCTATACACCACCAACTGGTGTGTCTGTGTGTCTATACGCACATGTGTGTGAGTGTACATGGACACACACACAAAATCACCCTTAGCAGTGGTTTAGCTACCATCAATTTGAAACTGCATGTTCTGCTGGGGTAATTCTGCTATGAAAGCAAAACCCTTGAAACTACATTCCAAAGGTGATTAAAGGAAGTATTTTTCCAGCCAGAGGGGCTTTGGGGAAGGGACTAAGATACCCAAGTGACTTCAGAGAAAAACCAAGAAAATTACTGAGAAATTAGAGAAAACCATGACAATTACTGAGAAATTAAAGGTGAAACAAAAGCAGAGATATCCACAAATTCAATTATTTATGTTACAAAACAAAAAGACCGTGGAATGTGGCCTCTGTGGGGAACAGGTACTTTGCAAGTAAAGTTCTCTTCACACAGAAAGACAAATGAGTTTAGTAATTGTAGCCAAATGATATTTGCATACATGCAGTGCATGGAGGAATTATAAAGCAGATTTGTGTACAAGTTTGAAAAAAAGAGTTCAGATTCTGAGAGAGTTGCTGCACAGGTACATACTCACCCTTTTTTACATTTTTTGAAGATTTTTCCTATTTTATCAAAAGGAACCTCATACTTGTCAGATATCTAGAAGAAAAGAAAGCAAGTGCTGGTGAAGCAAGGTAGCTGGCATTGTGTTCCACTTACTATTATACAGAAAGGTCTGCAGATCAAAACAATCACTCTGCAACCACTCTGCCCCCTAAATCCTGCACTGCAGCATAGCCTACAGATAATAACCCAATTTCTGTGCAAAGATTTTAATCGTTCTAAACTTGGCCATTGACTTCAGATACAGCAGCCCCTTGCCCATGCATTGAAAAAAACATCCCATATCCTGGTTCTCATCTTTTCTGCACTCTCTGTTCTCTTAGCATACCAAAATCATTTTAAAATCCAGTGTCAGAGAGATCAGGTGAAAAACAGTCATTACAGTAGCTGGTGCTGGAAGAAAACAGCAACATCACACAAACCTCCAGGAAGTCACAAGGTCTGTAACCCAAGCCTAGTTTACTCTGGCAAATCACTCTCACACCGACAGCAAGTACGCTGTTTAAGGATGCAAAAGCACAGGGTCTTCCTCCAAGCTACAGTTGTGAGCTCTTAAGTCCTTGCTTTAAGAATTCCAAGCAAAACAAAGGTGTGGCTTCACTTCAGGACCAAGGAATAAGGGAGGACTTCATAGCTTTCACTCCCACTTCCCAGAACCCCCATCTCCAGTCTCCCTGTGCTGGCAAAGCCCCACAGCCAGGAGTGAGCCTCAGGTCTCTGTGTCCCAAAGCCAACGCCAAGAGCTGGCTGTGCAGCCCCAATGCCTCCATCCTCTGAGGGCCAACACAGCATTACTCACAGAAAAAGGCAACCAGAAACGTCAGTTTTGAGCTCACGCCAAACATTACACCACTCCTCAGAGTTAAGCTCTGTATTTCCTTTGCAGCACTGCAGCAGCAGGGGTAATGGAAGGCTATTTTGGAAGTAAACTACTAGAGAGCAATTTCACGCACATGCGCACATATATACAAAGGCCTTCAAACACACTCAGAAGCTGGGATTTGGAACTCTTTGTAAGTAGGTTATGAAGGGGGAGGGGAGAGTACCAAACAAGGCTTTGAAAGGCTGAAATAAATCCAAGCCACTGAACACATTCTGGAAATCACTCCCTCTCCTAGTTAAAACACCATCTCTGACATGAGGGACATCCACATGAAATATGAGTTTGTTGACTGTTTTTTTGATAAAACTAGGAAAAGACCCACACCAGCTGCTTCTGCAGTTTTGCCACAGCAGAGACTGCATAAGAAGTGAGCCTAGAAGGCTCTCCTGTCAGTAGTGCCTGTCATTTTGGGACTATCTCAGGTATCCAGTCATAAAGCTTGACACACCTGGATTTCCAGGACTGAGAAACACCTTCTTACACCCATACCCCACAGATGTGGGGCAAGGGAAGCTTCTCGAAGTCCTTTAATAATGAATTAAAGCAGTATTTACATTAATTTCCATATTATTGGAAGGAAACCAGCCTTACGCTTATTATTCAGAAGAGCAGAAATAGGTGGACAAAAGCTGGGTTTGAGAGTCTAGCTCCTGTGATGGTCCAGCGTAAAAGAACTGCACAGCAAGGGACTACACTTGCTTTTTCTCAAACTGGAGGCAAGGACTCAAAACCAGCCTTATTACTTACCGCTTCCATTAGACCTTTCAGAGATGGTGTCTTTAACATTAGTGCATCAAAGACTTCCTCTGACTCTTTTCGGACATACAGCAACACTGAAAATCAAATTGGAGAGAGGAATTTACTGCATAATTGCGTCTCAAAATTGATCTCTATAAAATAGTGGCTAAATACAGAGTAACATACATTGATGACCTCATGAAGAAATACACATACATACCTTCGGTACACATTGAAGACTGCATCAGACACGCGTAGCTAGGTTAGCTCAAAGTATTTTTTTGCCACACAAATACCAGATGTTCAAATATCGTTACTGTCAAAATGCTTCTAAGTTTTTCTCTATTTGATATTTTTGCTATTATTTGAAAAAGACTGTTATACTTGAAACAGAAAGGTGGAATGCAAAACACACAGCTTTGAGACTCGTAGGTATCCACATCTCACAGGTCATCTGCCATAAGACTTTGCACAATGATATGATTTGACAGACGCTACCACAGCAGGTGAAGCCATCACAGCCATCTCTTCATTTTAAGTGATTTTAATGATTTATTTGTACAGTCCTCTGTTCCTCCTACACTGTCTCATCTCTCTTCCTACCCCTTGCCGTGTTTCAGTAACACTCATACCACCCCAGCAGACACACAGTGCAGACTTAGTCTCCTGCTAGGAGGAGAATGAGAGAGTAAGAAACGCAATCAGGTAAGCATCCCTAGCGTTCTCAAGCTAGCAGAGTCATTGCATGAAACATCAGCCTCATTAAAAACTGCATTAAGGCTGAGGAATAAACCATGAGAGCAAGAAAGGTTGGTCTTTAACAGCTTTGCTATCTTCAATCCATACTCTAATGACTAGGTATTACAGCCTGGGTTGTTTACAAGGGTTCATCAGCCACAGCTTTGACACACCTGCAACATGGAACAATTACTGGCATATCTAATGGAACAAGGTCAACTCAGGACGGCACAGCACCTTGATGGATTTCGTCTGCTAAAAGCAGGCTTAAAAAAAGAAGGACTGTAGGTTTTAAAAGTGGAGACAGTACACACTCAGTTACAGCACAGGCTGCATGATACACCAGCCAAAGGAGAGAGCATCCTATGGGTCTCATTTTATGGCACAGAGCAACAAGAAAAAACAAGAAGTCCCATTTCCTTTTATAAAAGCCATCCTTCCTTACTAGTTTATCCAGACTACAGAAGTGCAGCCCCATTAAGGTCAGACTTGCTAGACTTAACCTTCGCTGCATCACCAACTTAATCCTCCTGTTTTAATCCTTTAAGCTTTGTCATGGTCCTTCCACAGACAACTGTCATCAGGCAGGTAATCCGCTACACCATCCAAAGGGACATATCATCTTCTTCCACAACATGACAGCAACACCCAATCTCACATCAAATTACAAAGGCTGATAACAGGTTAAAAATAAGCAGAATATTCTCTCAGTTTGGCTCTCAGCAGCAAATAGTCCAATTTCCAGCACCATGAAAGATGCAACAGTTTTATACTCAGAGTTAGTTCTTGGCATTAATTTCTTAAAGTCCTAGTGAAGATTTCCGAAGTATTTTGTAATAGATTACATGATGAATTCTCTCCCTCTGTCCACCAAGGAGACTGGTAAGCTGTTCACCCTCTGCGAGTCTCTTTCCTCACAGCATCTCAGAGCCACTTAATGTCCGAGTTGGCAGAAATGCCCCAAAATTCTGATATTGTAAGAGATTTGAAGAGCTGAAATACATCCTGATATGCAAAATCTTTCAATTACTACTCAAAGCCCAAAACATCAAATAAAAGAACCCTTTAACATCAGGTGCCTCTCTCTAACAATGGACAAGTACTTCAATAATTAAGTCTCTGAAAGAAGAAAATACCTCTTTTTGGTTCTTCTATTCTGGCCATCTTATTCGGAGTAGCAATAAAGTCCTCTTCACCGATATAGGCCCCTCTCTTCAGGTTGGAGCTGTCATTGACAAGGCAAAAAGTAAGCAGCATTACAATTACAGGGACTTACCCCTCTGTCTGAGGGCAAGACTTCAGCAGGCTGAAGTAGTGCAGCTCTTACCTTTCACCCTCCAGTTCTTCTGAAGCAACAGGAAGGACCTTTTAAAACAAAGGAGAGATTTTCTTGACATAGGCAGAAAAACACACGCTGAATTAGCTAGCTAGTGAGAACCTTGAGTGCTACTCAGGCCTGGGAAAACACTACAAAGGGCTCTGAATGCTACAAAAGAAAGTTGCATAAGGGCAGACTCCTTAGCTGGTGTAACATTGTCTTGTCAGCAATACTCTCCCATCCTTCTGAGTGCTATCTGTTAATAGCGACTTAGCAATAGCTTTGTTTGCATTAAAGAGTCACTGGCATGGAACAATCCTGCTGTATTTGGCATGAGCAGAGGTCCAACTACATCAAGTTAAAGGAGAGTGAAGCCTTGAGCCCAGGGCAGATAGCTTACTGAGCCAACACATCAATACAGGACATAGGGGAAACCCAAGGCTGTCAAGCAGGGAGCCAGCCACGACCACACTACTAGAAGTCAGATGCTTTGGTCTAAGCAGCAAACATTTGACTTCATTTTAATACAAAATCCTTGAGCTTGGAGTTGTGAGAATTTCATCCAGAATTAGAATTGATTTCCTATTATTATCTTCCAACTCTGCATCTTTGACTCAATCTTCCAAAAAGACAATAGGTATCATCTTTACCTCTTTTCATAAAAAGAAACTAAAGTATCTCAAATGATAGAGATGGGAATATACAAGAAGTAACCAGCTTTCTATCTGCACTGTCATAGAGTCTTCTGACACAGCTTCACAGGAAAACATGCGGAAAAGTCAGTCTTAAAGATACAAGTTTATTCTCCATCCCTGCTAGGAGTTTAGGCAACACTTAAAAAGCAGGGTTTGAATTCTGTTAAAGCATGCCAGAACTCCCAGGACAAGAAAGTTCAAGATTTTGAAACTTAGTTGCACTCTATTTTTTTCCCTTCCAGTTTCCTGTCAGCTGGGACTTTCCAGGAATGGTGAGGCAGGGCATTCTGGCAGCAGATCACAGAACTGACACACTTGCCAGTTTCACAGAACAGCTTTTCACCCTGCAGCAGCAGCAGGCTGGAGGAGCACTAGGCCTACACCAGCGCACCAGGGACCCAACAGAGAAAACCAGTTCATTCAGCGAGCTCTTGGCTGGAGATGCTGTGAAAAATCCTTTCAGGCTCATGGAAACAGAAGTTCTTAGGAAAATAATTTAACCAGAAAACATCCCCAGTTAATTGCCGCCAACATGACTAGGAGCAAGACCTCTTGCTAACACAAGACAGCCCATATTGGTTTACAGCATCAGTGCAGACAGTCTGGCATTTCATACGTGTATACATACACACGGCACCTAGGCTTTTTGCAAATACATCCCATAGCTTCCTCATCCAACACATCACGAGCTATAACTTACGTGAGCACCACGCTGAAGATTTGCAAAGTGAACATCAGGAATGAAAAGGACTGGCTGAGTGTCTAGATCCATGAAGGGCTTGAAGATGGTGATGTCCGTACGTTTGTGTGAGGGAAGCATTGGCACTTTGACATCAGAAACTGTAGAGAAACCAAAGATTGGAACAGAGGATAGTGAAGACACTGATGGGGCTGCGGCTTTCCTATGTCATTTAAGAGACACATATGCTGTTGAACAAGGATACTTCACAGTCAAAGTGAGAAGCTCCTGTGGTAGAGGAGTTTGAACCTGGAGTTGTTGACTTCTCAGTTGAGAGCCCAGACCCTAAAGAAACAGCTTGTTTCACAGATTAGAAGTTTGCTCCATCTCTCCAAGTGAGCTGTTTGGCTTATATATTAAACTCACCCAAAAAAGGAACCTAGGTCTTCCATGTACAAATCAAACCATCCAAATGGAGAGCAAAATCTAGTCCATGCCCTCCTCCCTATCTGTTCCCTCAAAACATTGCTGGATTTCCTACACCAGGAAGGCAGAAAAGAAACGAAACAACTCGCAGCCTATGGAGTTCCAGCTGGAAGCCTCTCAAAGAAAGAGCACCACAGAAGAACTGTTACACTAGAGAGGTGGTACAAATACTAATTCCTGCAAGATGCTACATTTAAAGTTACATTTCTATGCCACATTTCCAAAGTTTATGTTTCTGTTCATCTGACTTTTCATCCTGGTCACCTCAAGCCGCCTGACCCCAGTTCACCCCCAACCAGGACCAGGACTGTCCTCTGTGAAGCACTTTGGCTCTCATGATGCATCAGCTGATGTGACACAAGCCACCAAGTGGACAGATGTCACTCACAAAGACCTGCCTGGGAGAGAGTGAAGTAGGAGGGGCCTTAAACTGCACTACAGACATGTTCATGTCAAACTGACCCCATTCAAGACTTCACTTTACACTGCAAAACCTTGCAATGGAAACATAGCAATTTTGGGTGAAACCAGCTGCAAACAAAAACCGCTTCATTTCTCATGTCTTCCATGGAAAATAATACCTTTTTTTCCTCACAAAACTGATTTTTATAAAGATTGCTCAATCCCTCTAAAAATAACTTTGACTAAAAACCACAAACTATTTCTGCTGTTGATGAGTCCATGCACAGACAGCATTTGTGATCCCGCAGGTGGGTGTAACAGCTGATGTCTTAAAACAATCAAAAACTTCCCACACAAGAACTAAACAGCAATGGATTATACTTTCCAGGAAAACAAAGGTCACATCAGACTAATCCCAAGCCTAGGAAATTCATATTAGAACACAGTTTCAGTAAAATCATAAGATCCTGGAAATCTGTACTGAAACTGTTTGCATGTTCCAGCCATTACGCAAAGGGCTGCATGTAGTAATCTTTTGGGAGCTGTTGGGGCTACCAATGTGAAATGCTAACAGTGTCCTAAACCTACCTTTTATGATGTACTTTGGGAAAAAAACCAAAACCCCAGCCCTTCCTGCAGTTGCCCTTGAGCAAATGGGTTCCCTTGTAGTATTATCTTCTTCTGAAGCTGCTCCAGCAGCCTGTTCCTGCTGCGTCAGGAAAATCCTGCCCAGCAGGGTGTGAGCCGTGTGCTTGTTGAACCAGTTGTACTGTTAATAGCACAGCTCTTACAAGCACACCGAGCAGAGCGAGCGAGAGCACGCATCCGCCACATGCAAATGAAGACCAGAGACAGATTTTCCTCCAAGCTGCTCTGATGTTGAATAGCCATGCAAACAGGACCTGTTGCAGTCATCTTCAGCAGTTAAAGGAAAGATGCTTAGCAGGAAGAAGCTCCACAGCCTTTACATACTATGAGTGCTGAGACCTTCACATATGCAGAAACAATTTCTGTTTAAATACTAAGGATGACTTTGCTCCAGAACAGCGACTGTAGAGCTGGAAGGTTGGAGGCTCAGTCCCAGGGCTGCCATGGCCTTGCTGCACAGTCATAAAGACATTTTTAACAAAACTCAAAGATTAAGTTTATCACAGTATCACAGTATCACAGTATGACAAGGTTGGAAAGGACCTCTGAGATCATCAAGTCCAACCTATAACCCAACACTAACACCAACCATCATCTAAACCATGGCACTCAGTGCCACATCCAATCTCCCCTTAAACACCTCCAGGGTCGGCGACTCCACCACCTCCCTGGGCAACGCATTCCAATGGCCAATCACCCTTTCAGTAAAGAACTTCTTCCTCACATCAAGCCTAAACTTTCCCTGACGTAGCTTGAGTCCATGCCCTCTAGTTCTGTCACTGGTCACCTGAGAGAAATACTTGGAAATACCTGAGGGAAATACTTGGAGCAGCTTCAGCTCTCACTGCCAGCTGGAGCTCAGAGGCTCCACAGCACTGCCCCAAAAATCACACCCTCACGCTGTCATTTCAACTGCTGAACCCCATACCTAATGGAACAAATAGAAGACCCTACCACAGGAAGGTCTGTGTAGAAGTAAGGTCCTAAGCGACTCAGGGTGTTGCGAAATACAATTACGGATTGCATAAGCAACTGCTTAAAACAAACACTATTCCATAGGGTATAAAACTTGATTTAGAAAAGCTTTACTACACAAGTTATTTGTAAAGAAAATAAAACCTAATATTTAAAATACCAATGAAATAATTTCTACTTACAGGCATTCAACTGAGAGCTGGGGTCAGTGCACTTGCCTTTTCTTTTGCTTTGCTTTCGTTCTTCATCCCTGATCTTCCTCTCTGCTCCCTGCCAGACAAGATGTTAAGGGAAGGGGGAGAGAGAAAAGGCATTTTTATTTTTGGGGGTTTTTTTCAGCTGCAGAGGCAGGAACACTGATTCTTCCAGAGCTGTGTTTGGGGGGGGCAGCTCTACAGTGCTCCATAGTACTCGAGCTGCAGGTTTGCCAGGGCATCTCAACTTTGAGATCTGTTTACCTTTGAGTCCTGTGATCTAATGAAATCCAATAATCCTATCCAAGATGCAACCACTCACTTTGCTTTCAAGTCAGATGGGGATGTGATGACAAAAATTACCCACAGTTATAACCGTATGAAGTGTGAAGTAAAAATACATATTAAGTGTTTAAAACAATAGGAAATTGCAAGTTCCCTCAGTTCAAGAGTTCACTAGATCCTCATTAAATCCTGATTTATAGAAGTCATGCCACACTTGGATCATCAAGTGCAAGATACCTTCTGACATGCTGCACATGGAGACGGCAGCAGTTACACCAGCCTTCACTGATCTCAAGCTGAAGATGTCCACCATTTTGAAGCAAGCAATACTATTTCTATTTTTATTAGGACCAGGCTATGGCGGAATCCCCAGATACCTAACCAGGTTCTTGCCATGGTTCCTGACCCTCCAAACCAAGCAGTAGTGAGGACAGCAAAATATTTTCCTCAAGGTGCAGGCAACTTTGACAGAGAGAGAAGACAGAAGGAAGGAGGTTTATATTGGAATCGTGTTCATTCTCCAGCTCTGCTCATACTTGACATGTGACTGCGGGTTAAGGCAGGGATGTCATACTGGCAGCTGCATGATGTGATAAGCCCACAGTAGATCCTCAATCATGGTGCTACCACCAGATCACTACCCAAACTGGTACACACAAGTTCTACCTGTCTGCCACCACCCTCCTGCAAAGCAGGGTAAAAGCTAACAGTTATCTGACCACATGAAGCTATGATTTCTCATTCCTACCTGTGCAAAGCTGCTAAAACACACCCACGTACTTTACATTTGCTATGGCAAACGAGATGTCAAAAACCATGTGGCAATGGAATGGAAAACAGTGCCTAATGCACATCATGGGAGGAGGAAAAAAGCCTCCCAGTAAATCAATACCCTGTGGGTGACAGGTTGCCTGTGCCTGCTAGGTAGCAGTGAGCACGACTGCGCTGGCAATAAAAAGGAAAATTAGCCTTGGTATTTGATGTGTGTTAACATGTATCACTTTTTCTCCCTCTTAACAGCTTCAGGCAGCTGCTGTGAAAGAGAGAAAAAATTACTAGTGAAGACACAGGCATCGCCAGCTTTGCTTGATCCAATAAAGCTGATACAGCCCACTACAGTGCAGACACCCCTCCTAAATCTCAGCACAGCTGGACCCACACCCCTCTGCAATTTCCCTTACCAGAACAGTCACGTCTCAGCTTGACAGCAGAAAAGATCAGATTTGGCTCCAGCCCCGTTTTTTACTTTTCACTTGGAAATAAAAAAGTTTTGCTACTGAAACACTGTGTTACAGAACAGCACCTGCTTCCTTGTGGAGGATGTGCTAATCCAACAAAAGCACATATTTTGAGAAAAAACTCTGCCCTCTCATACCTACAGCCACAATTCTGCTTGGAAGCCAACTCCTGTCAGGCTACAGCGGCCCAGGTAACACATCTCAAAACCCCCCACTAAAAAAGAAAGTCATGTCATGATAACAGGCTTTTCTGCTTTGCCAGCAGAGCTCAGCAACAGCAAGGATTGAATACTTCTGAAAAAAAGATACTGGCAATCCTGTATTCCACAATTGTGGAATAAATAAGTTTGTCTGAAAGGTTTTCCCAACTTCATCACCTACAGTCTGAAAAGCAAGATTTCCCACTCTTGTCTATGTGTTAAAGGCTGCAGGGCTTTTTTTTGCTGTTCTTTCCCTCCAAGTCTCCAGTTGGGTTATGGACACTTGGGCTGAGAAAGGGAAATGGCATTTTGGGGATAGCTGCCACCCCTCCTTCCCACAAAGAAACAATGTATTTGATAACGCCGCATTCCTTCCCTGCATCTCTGTTGGTTGAGTCGCAACACACTGGAATTTGGACCCTTCTGGTTCACAACCCACAACCTGTTCAAGCTCTTCTGCCCTGTAGCCCCAGTGGCTGAGCTGCCAGGGGACACTGATGCACAAAAAATTGGACATGAGCTGGCAATATGTGCTTGCAGCCCAGAAAGCCAATTGCATCCGGGGTTGCATCAAAAGTGTGGCCAGCAGATCGAGAGACGCGATTCTCCCCTTCTCTTGTGAGACTCCACCTGGAGCACATCCAGCTCTGGAGTCCCCAGCACAAGATAAACACGGATCTGTTAGAGTGAGTCCAGAAGAGGGTCACAAATGATCAGATGGACGGAACACCTCTCCTGAGATGAAACACTGAGAGAGTCAGGATTGTTCAGCCTGGACAAGACTTCAGGAAGATGTTATAGCAGGCTTTCAGTTCCTAAAGGGGCCTACAAAAAGCTGGAGAGGGACTTTTTCCAAGGGCATATGGCGATAGAAAAAAAGGGTAATGGCTTTAGACTGAAAGAGGGCAGATTTAAATTAGATATTAGGAAGAAATTGTTTACCATGAGGGTGGTGAGACACTGGAACAGGTTGCTGAGAGGTCGTGGATGCCCCCTCCCTGGAAGTGTTCAAGGCCAGGCTGGATGAGGCTTTGAGTAACCTGATCTAATGGAAGGTGCCCATGGCAAGGGGGTTGGACTGGATGATTTTTTTTAAAGGCCTTTCCCATCCAAACTACTTGATGATTCTGTGACCATGCAACAGAAGGAACAGCCTCTGTGTTGCTGCCCATCCCCATCAAAGCTGCATTGTGCCATCTCTCTCCTTCCAGCATCATCTCTCTTGCTTGTTCCTACTAACCCAAAAAAACCTTCCCAATCATGGGAATCTTCCTCCTGCACGCCTTTCCCACACAAAGGCCACCACACAACATTAACCAAACTGTTTGACCTCCTACAGTATTAATTTGTACCTAGAAAAAAAAAAAGAGACAGAGGAGGACAGCCATGCCAGCATCTGGATTCAAAGTCAGTTCAAGCATGCAATGCAAGCACAAATGAACAGAGAGGACCTACACAGAGTTGTCCTTGTTAGGTGGCCACGGCAGAGAATCATTTTGTACTGTTTTTTTTTTCCAACAGACCTCCACACTATAGACTTGGCCCTCCAAAAAGAATCATAGAAGCAATTGGTTGGAAAAGACCTTTGAGATCATCAAGTCCAACTGTTCCTGTCCAGTACTAAACCACACCTCTGAGCACCTCATATACCTGTGTTTTAAACACCTTCAGGGATCGGGACATAACCACCTCCCTGGACAACCTGTTCCAGTGCCTCACAGCCCTTTGGGTGAAGAAATTTTTCCTAATGTCTAACATGAACCTCCACTAGCACAAATTGAGGCCAGTACCTCTTGTCCTATCACCTGTCACTGGGGGAAAAGACCAACACCCATCTCCCTACAACCTCTTTTCAGGTAGTTGTAGACAGTGATGAGGTCCCCCCTGAGCCTCCTCTTCTCCAGGCTAAACAAACCCAGTTCCCTCAGCTGCTCCTCATAAGACTTGTTCTCCAGCCCCTTCACCAGCCTCATTGCCCTTCTGTGCACACGCTCCAGCACCTCAATGTCCTTCTTGTAGTGAGGGGCCCAAAACTGAACCCAGGATTCAAGGTGCAGTCTCACCAATGCTGAGGGGCACCATCACCTCCCTGGTCCTGCTGGCCACACTGTTTCTGAAAACATGGATAATAGCACTTCTATAGGTAAGTGTGGCCACCTGAGGACAAACACATTAAGGACTGCAGTACATGTAGACACTATAGTAATGGTCCTGTAAACATTCAAGACCAGATGACTGATTACCCAAGATTCAAAGCAGGGCAGAAAATGGGTGCTTCTTCCAAAATGCCAGTGCTCATACAGGAGCCTGGAGAAATTGGTCAGCACTGAAGTTTGGGAGTGTACTGGGTTTCCATGGCAAGGTTTTCATAGAGGCAGGGCTACAGGGGTAGCTCCTGTGAGAAAGAGCCAGAAGCTTCCTCCAAGCCTCCTTCTGACAGAGCCAAGGGGAAAAAAATACTGTGCAACAGCAGTGAGGAGAGGAAAGTGAGAACATGGGAGAGAAACAACTTTGCAGACACCAAGGTCAGTGAAGGAGGGGAAGGTGCTCCAGGCACTGGAGCAGAGATTCCTCTGCAGCCCGTGGTGAAGACCATGGTTAGGCAGTCTGTCCCCCTGCAGCCCATAGAGGTCCACAGTGGACGAGATATCAACCTGCAGTTCATGGAGGACAACACGCCAGAGCAGGCAGATGTGCCTGAAGGAGCCTGTGACCCCATGCGAAACCCACACAGGAGCAGTCTCCAGGCAAGACTTGTGACCTCATTGGAGGATCCACGCTGGAGCAGTCTGTTCCTGAAGGACTGCATCCCGTGCAGGGGACCCATGCTGGAGTAGTTTGTGAAGAACTGTAGCCCGTGGAAAGGAACCACATTGGAGAAGTTCATGAAAGACTCTTGTGGGAGTGACTCCATGCTAGAGAATGGGAAGACAACAAGAAGGAGTGGCAGAGACAACATGTGATGAACTGTCCCCCCTCCCCATCCCCCTGCACAGCTGAGGAGGAAGATTAAAAAACCCCAAACCTTGTAATGAAGCTAAGCCTGGAAATAATGGAGGGGTGGGGAGGTGTTTTAGATTTGGGTTTATTTCTTCCTATCCCATTTTGATTGGAAATAAATTCATTTCACCAAGTTAAGCCTGTTCTGCCCGTGATGATAATTGCCGAACGGTCTCCCTGCCCTTATCTCAACCCCTAAGCCTTTCATTATATCTTCTCTCCCCTGTCCAGCTGAGGAGAGGAGTGGCATGGTGGGCAGCCAAGTCAACACACCACAGTGGGTCAGCACCTGCAGCTTCAAGGACACAGGTCTGCTCACAGAACACTCACCCAGTGCCTCAAACAAGTGTTTGAGCACAGAGTTTGACTCAGTGTGGTGATGAACAGTATTCAGCTCACTGACGTCTGTCCCAGCCCTCACTGCCAGACCTGGGTCAGATCTGAAAGACAGCAAACTTCAAAGCCACTTCTATTAATGCAAATTGCAGAATCTTCAGGCACCACCCTCACATTGGCTGCCTGTTCACTGAATGAACAACAGTCAAATTAAATACAGAAAAGTAATCTTTTCTCCTTCCCTTGCTTCTCTTAATTCAGGTACAATTTGCAAAGTATCCGGAGGAATAAAACAGGAGAACAGACTAAAATACCAAAGGAAAAGAAAAGATACACTGGCATTACTGTTCTACTTGATTTGCCAAAATTTATAGTATAGACTCAAATGGTTTCCTTTAAGCCATGTACTGACTATGCACCTGCCCTTTTATTAAACAATTTGTCTTATTAGCAGTGCCACAAGCCTGTCAGTAATTTTAGCACAGTGTCAGTAATTCACTGGATAACTTATGAGTAAAAGTTCCCCTCCTTCCCTGCAGCAAGTCTGTACTCACTGGTACTGGAGAATACAGGCTGATAACACACACAAGACTCCCAGATAATGAAAGAGCTTTAGACAACACTCTTGCCTCTGTCTCATTTTAGAGAAAAAGAAAAGAAAAGGAGGAAAAAAAAACCAAGAGGCATGAAGAAAGTCCATGAGACCCAAGCCTCCTGGGCTTACTGGCAAGTCCCCAAGATAGTTCTGGAGAGTATTTGTTAACTCCCTGGTAAATTCTTTGCAGAAATCATCCCAGCAGAAGCCATCTCAGGAGCCACTTGAAGAAAGATGACCAAGTAGCGTTACACTGGCAGGCAGCTACAGGCAGCTTCTCCCAACCATGTAGAAAAACAGCGGAGCCTACTTAAAAGCATACAGATGGACAATAAAACATGGCTGCATGAGCCAATGGGATGCTACAGCAGAGGCAGGCTGTAGAGGGCTCCATACATTTTGAGAGGTAAGTGGAGGCAGAGCAATGGCTCCCAAGATGAATCTTTGAGGCAGTGTCCTGAGGGATGAAACGCAAGACCACATGGTAAGTGACCAGTGCAAAGCTAGCACAGGGCTCAAGAATGGGGCCACGAGTCTCAAGAATGGGGCCACGAGACCATGTCAGAGCTGCAGCTGTACAGAGGGGTATCTGAGACTCCACATGATGAAGACACAGTCCCAATGCAAAGAATTCAAGTAGGATGCCAGCAAAACAGAATATTGGAGTGGTTCAGTGATCAAGACAGGGACAGGAGAAGTCTGGGCAGCACTCATTTAGAAATATCTTGGTTGCTCTGGAAATAGTAACATAGTACATTACTTGATCAGGTCCTTCAAAAGACTGATAGGAACAGGTTACAAAGATTGAGGAAATGCCCTTTCTTTGCAAAATCAGTAAAGCTTTTACAACTGCTTTCAGCCATAAACACAGCTCCTGCCATGTTTCTTTCACAGCTTCAGGTGAGCAGTGGCTTTGGGAAAGGTGTTAATTATCTTTGTGCTAAATGCATTAGGCAGAGCGGTCAAATTACAGCACCCTTCCAGCTCATAAATGGGCTTCCTTACGCTGCTGGATCTCACAGTGACACAACGAAAACAGCAACATTGTCTATCCAGGAGATGCGCAGGTTGAGGTTTTTTTAAATAACAAACAACAGCAGGAATACACAAAGACATTTTAAAGGACCAATATGACACAGTTTAAGCAAAAAGACAAGCCTCAACTTGCTCCCATCAATTGCAATCATGTCTCCTACTGAAGGCACTCTGCAGGACTTCCCAGAGTCTGGAGTATCCACAGCCAGCCTTCTGCCACTGACTGACCTTTCTCCAAAGTCAATGCTCAGGAACACTTCTCAGTGCTCCAGCATTTTACGAGCAGCAAATTTATCTGAGGTCATCATAACATCTATGAGCCAAGCAGAAGGGCTGACATTTTTTTCCTTGCAAAGGCTGAAAGCAGACGGGAGTTTTCAGTGAGCTGAAATAGCAAGTGGCAGAATTAGAAAAGAAAAAAAAAAGCTCCTAAGCCATGGAACAGCCTTTCCCAAAAGGTCACTGGCACACTGACCTAACCTTACCTTGTCGCAGAAGACTTTAATCTGGCAGTAGGCTCTGTGGACAGGTTTGTTACTCCTGTTATTGTAGCTGTAGGTGTCAATCTGAAGATTCAGGGGCAGGCCTTTAACTCCCTTCTGAGAGGAGAAATCCGTGCTGAGGCAGTTCACAGAAATGAAAACCTGCAGAAGAGGAAATCAGTAGTGACACATAAGACTCCTGGCTGGCCACTGAGCCTGAGCACAGGTCTACTTGGTGAGTGCTGGGATCTAAATGCTGGTCCTTGCCACTGCAAACAGGACCTTCTGTCCTCCAAGACACCAGATAAGATCCCCAGGAAGCAGTATGACATTCTTAATTCTTCATATAAACCATTACAGGAGACAAAGCCATTTTGTTCAGAATGAATTTTAACAAACTCTCTAAACTTTTTGAAAACTCCCATCTCCAGATATTTCCCCCCTAAGAGATCTCAAAACATCATCCAACTTTTAGCATCGGAACCCTCCTACTGGCCGTCTTCACCGGCCAAAGTTTTACCATCTTGCTAAGAACACAATCATGCTTTGAAATATTTACATTGTTTGGACAAGTTAAAAAAAAGCTTTCCATGAGTTTTACATGAGCTGCTGTGAGCACAGCTTACACTTGAAACTACTTGGGTTTTTTGGCTTTTTTTTGTGAATGATACTAAAAGCTTTTAAAAAAATATTAGGCAACATTATCTTTAAAGGCAGGAATAATGCCATTATTTCAGTGAAAGTTTCTGGGCTTTACACTTCAGACAATGAACATTTTGAATATTCCCCACTAAGACCTACAAAACTCCATTAATGTTCAGATCAAAACGGATAGAGTAATAGTTTCATTATTCTAACAAAAAACTGAATTATGGGAAAAATGAAGAGTGATTTTCGACATATCTAATTTCATTTTCATAATTGCCTTAAAGACACAAACACAAACGCACAACCAGAGTCCAATGCTGCCTAACAGAAGGAAGAAATATCCTCATGCAGCTATGAACAGACAGACCAGAGTACTTTGCGTCCAGAACATGGGCTTGCTGTGTACAAGGCTTTTCTCCAGACACAACGCTCATTATTGGTACATTTCAGAAGAAGCTGCAATGATTAATTACCAGGAATTTATGAGCTATCAAGAGCTGCAGTGGTCACTCCCTTCTCTCTCAAGAACAAAGCTGGGAATCCACTGCTAAAAATAAATCATAGCCTTGGGAGTCTGAAGCAGCTTGCCAGAGATTTTGCAGGAATACTGTCACGCCACCTGATCACCCACATATTGTGCTAGTACTACGAAGCACCAGTTTAACATCTCTGCAGTGAGTTAGTGCCACCTCCCGGAGCCGTCCCGGTGTTGCAAAGTTTCAAGACAGGTTTTGAAAAGCTTAGGGCTTTGGGTTGGATTCATGGGTTTGCAAAGTGCTTATCACAGGCTTCTTCACACAGGTTCTGCAGGATCCTTCACTAGTTTTAACAAAAGAGGGGAAGTGGAAATGTAATAAACACCACAAGACTAGGGATATAAGCTCTTTCCCCCCCATATATAACAGCCTAAGGAAAAAAATATTATAGATGAGCATCTTCACTTGTAGTAACTTGTCTGAATATTAAAAATTCACATGCAACTTCTTGTAGCCTCTGTGAGCATCAGGTGCCCCAAAGCAGCGAGACACCTGCTGGCACACCAGCTGGGCAAACAGTCCCCATCCCTTCCCTGGTGCACTCGGGGTCCCATGGAGCTGGCAATGCACCACCGAGTCCCACTTGTGCAAAGGCACGTTGAGCTGTGTGACACATCTAACTCATGCCAGCGTGGCATGCCAGCAGAACACCATCCCCAGCCACCTCACTGCTTGTTCTGCAGTGGTCCAAGCCAGCACAACACACAGGGCAGCAGATCCGAGGGTGGGCCAGCTTGCTCACCCTCCGGACTGTGTCTCAGCATCCCAAATATGTGCTATTCCAAGAGGACTTTTTTTTGAAAGCTCTAAATACATCTCAAATCACAGCCAGGAAAATTATGTTAAAATGAGCTCTTCTCAATCTTCCCCAGACTAACCCAAATGATGGCTTTGCTAGCTTTTATCCACACCCCCTCCCCCGTTTAGCTGCTTTTCACTTTACAAGTGCATTTTGCTTGCAGCAACCAGCATACCCCTGGGGAAAGCTTCAAGGAGTTTGTAGAGCTGCTTTCACCCACTTTGGAGCCAGGTAATCAGATGTATGCACAGCCTGAATAATTGTGTTCCTTGGGCAGTGGTTTTATTTTTTAAAATTGCCTCAACTCTGGTGTTGGCATATTTTTACATTTTAAATTTTAATTATAAATATATTTACCCACACTGAACATTCGCACGCAGCTCTCATGGCTGTATGAAGAAATAGCAGCATTCTCTAAGAACACACGCCTGAGCAGCCGAGCCAGCAGGTCCTCCACAGACTCAAAATTTCTGTGAAACCCCTCGTTTAAGTTTCACACTGCTGGACACCAGCAGACTCCACATGCAGCATCAGCCACCATTCTCTAGCAAGGGGTGTCACTTTTCTGAGAATTGAGTCTGCAGTTTTCATGGCTTACCAGCCATGCAAAGCCCACACGGCACGCTGGGCTGAAGGTAGAAGGGTTGATCTCAGCATGACAGATGCATGCTACTACAAGGGAGCTGCACGGGTATCCCACGGGAATCTGGGATTGCCTGAAAGACAACAAAGATTATCCTCCTACTTTAGGATCTCCTCATTTGACTAGCTCTGGCTTTAAGCAGCTGAGTTCATTTTCATGCCATTTAAGTCTTCAGGACTCTGCACAGGAGACAACTAAAACCTAATCACTTTTCTGAAGCAAGAGAGCTGACCTGTCTTCTCCCACTCTTACAAAGCCATTTCAGTTCAAACGCTTCACCTACTTCTCTCTACTCATCCTGTAAATTCTGTTTTCAAGCAAATTCAGGTTGCCTCAAGTTCCACAGAAACAGTTTTAGATAAAAGCTTTTCCAGTTTGGGCTAAAACAGTTTCAGCCATGTGCTTTTCGTTCAGGAAGATCTGACGTGTTCAAAAAGAAACGTAAGGCCAAGTGACTGCACCAGCTAAATCCCCACCCCAAAATTGCCAGAAGAAAGAAAAATGTAACCACAGAAGTTGCTCTGCGTCTTCAGCCTGCTAAGCAAGATTCCTTTTCATGTGTCCAACCTATTTTTCTAAGGGCAGTTCCGCATTCTCAGCTATATTAAGATTTGTTTTTACTTTTTAAAAAAAAACATTTTCATCTCACCTCCCAAGATTCAACATAAAGACAGCCCTTAAAAATAGAGCATTGTGAAGCCCAAGCACTACAAAAATGAATCAAGCCCTCAAAAGTTTCATAGATTTTCTTTAAAGTGGAGATTTCTGAAAGGATTAGAAACCTGTTCTCAAGTTATTTCACTTGCTTAGTGGTTAAGCTTTTAGTCTATATTTGAATCGTATTTCTAGGCTTTTCTCTCCAACCAAAGCCAGGTTTTATTTTCCTTTCCTTTTTTTTGTTGCTTATTTCATGCATTTTTATTCTTTTTAATGAAAGCTGAGATTCTCTTCAAAACAAACAGCTCCATAATGGGTGGGGTGTCAGATAAAATATCAAACAGCACAAAAACCACAAGCTGGTATGAGTTGCTACACCCCCCACATCTAACATGCACCCTAACACATTACAGACCCTCCTTCACCCAGCACCAGTCCAGGTTTCCTACAGCCTTTGGGGCAGATGAGCCGCAACCCAACCACACAAACAAAAGACCGAAGACAGAAGGATTAAAGCACCTCCTTCGGGATCACACTGGAAGACAGTGTGGGAAGAAACCAGACCTCATGACTTCCCAATCTGTTTTAACTGCCTGAGCACTTGCACCCCTCCTTGCCTAACTCTGGAGAAACACACTGTGCCTACGATCAAACCTACAAGAAACAATCTTCCATTTTAATAATGCAGAAAGAAAAAAATAATCCGGCAACTCTGTTTTGTGCCCTCAAGGAAGGGCAGCAGAGACAGCCAAGTTCTTCCACACAAGTTTTCTAACAAGATCTGCCTTTCAAACAAACCAGGAAAAACAGGCATAATTAAAGGGCAATCTAAGTGCTACAGGAACCTCGTTGTCAGCGAGATGAAAGATCCTTTTTTAAATGAAGACTTGCATACCCAGATCTCTTCTCCTCAGTTTATCTTGGACGCCGTGCTCTTTTGTCACACAGAAAGCACCAGCAATTTTGGTTACTCCAAAGGCTACACATGCAGAAACTTTAGATGAAATGTCACCTTACACAGCCTCTTGTGACTCAATTGAAAGCAAAGTTGAAAAGGAACAAAATGTAGGTACACATCAAACATGTCTGGGGTTGCCATAGGTAATGGCAACTCTGATGGGTATTTGTAAACCGCAAGCTCTGGCCAGGCCCCAGCAAACAGGCACAGGTAAGGCTGTAATGGCCACTTAACAGTTCTCCCCGTCATGCAAAAATTCTTGTACGTCCTTCTGGATAAGGCTTTACACAGCTGGACTTGGGGACTATTCCAGTCTGATCACCTGGCTCCATGTGGCTTCCATTTAAATAGAAGACAGGTAAACTGAATTAACTTCCTCTTACTTATGTTCCATTATATTTTTATATCCAGAAGATTAAGATATCACTCAATAATTCAAATCCACTGGGTATTTCTTTCTCTGTTGAGAATTCAGATTGAAAAATTAGCTCTTTTCTATTGCTAGTAGGCAAAAGCCTCTCATTTTAATGTTACATTCAATTTAAAATTGTCAGGATGTTCTTGATTTTGTGTTTCATAGAATCATAGAATCTTCTGGTTGGAAAAGACCTTAGAGATCATCGAATCCAACCGTTTGTTACAGAGTTCAGAACCTACAACACAACAACCATGGACAGGTTGAGCTGCTACTACTTCTTTCAGGGAATAGAGCTGCACACTGTTTTTCTTGACTTGGGCTAAATAATTTCAATGTTCTGCCCAAGACACAGTAGGCAAAGGTATTCCAGTGTGTCCCGAGACCATTTCCCCAGCACAAAGGCAGGATATTGCCTGTGGACCCCACCACAATTTCTAGTTGCAGATCAGTCCAAGGTCTTGCACAGTCCTTGCACAACGGGACCCACTGGACCCACTACCTCCCTCCTCTCCTGCCTGCACAGACTCCCTTGGAGAACCAAGACACGCACCATCCAACACTAGGGAGCAGGAAGCTACACTGCTATCACCCACACCAGGAACAGCCACTCCCCACCTTGGCTGCAAGCAGGAATTCTGGGAATGTCAGCCTAAAGCCCAGCAGCCACCAGGCTGCTTGATCTCCCACAGATGTGTGTGCAACTCAAGGCTATGCAGCCATGTGGTCACAGGACTCCTTGCTGCTGGCTGAAGGAGCAGCCCTAGGCCCAAATTCCACAAACAACTCATTTATCAGCCCTCCACTAAAGAAACATTACCCAGAAGCTCAGAGGTTGCTATTTAAGTGCTGATGGTTGAAAGCATGTGGTTTCTCTAAAGGCTTGGACAAATATAAACATAAAAGGGAAAAACAAAGGGTGTTTTCTAAAGACTCGTCCACATGGATGTGTACAAGATCAGCCTTAACATGCTTCATCTGTGCTGAGAGCTGGCTGGACATAAATGACCTCCAGCCCAAAAGTCTTGCAAGTTACACCACAGCAGCTCCAAGCCCTATGAGAGGCAGCGCTATCAGCCTGGGCACCGCGTTGTGCTAAGGTAACTACATGGCTTCCAGGATTGGCTCTGGGTGACAGCCAGACAGCTCAGAGTGCAGGCAGGGCAAGCACAGGTCTGCCTGCACATATCTGTGAAGGCATGTCCTAAGAAAGCAGCACTGGGAAAACTGTTCTGCCTTTAAAAGGAGGGAAGAAAAAAAGCTTGGTACAGATCACCTGAAAGGAGGCTGATCTTGCTACTCTCACATTTGTTTCTTCACCTCCCACATGTGCCACAGGTTTTGCATCAGCAGGAGGCGAGCCAGGAAAGAGATAAAAAAGTTGGGCAACTCATGCACCTGTGGGCTCCCCAGCCACCTCCTGCCTTTGGGATCGGATGCTCCAAATAAGGCTTGTCTGGCAGATGTGCAATAGGGCCACATCCGTTCCAGCTTGGCTCAGCCAGACCCAGCACTGTCCTGCTTGCAGCCCGGGGATGACAGTTTGCATTCAAACCGCCCAGTTTGGGTGACTGACATAAAACATATCACGGGTCCCACACCATGCCAAGGAATGTTGAGTGGGAAACATGACCCAGCCCTGGATAAGAGAACATCCTCCTAGCAAGTTCACTCCATGAACAAACCAAAAATGAATGGTAATGAAAGGAAAATACACATTCTTGATCTCAAAGAGCAATGCTGATTGTTATTCCAACCTGTTCTGAGCCAAGGAAATACAGGAATGTCTCTGCTCGCAACACGTGGGAAACCTGGGTATAAAGGTTCCCAGTCCTACTGATGCTTCCTCCCACCCCACGCTTTGATAAGGAAAAAGTGTGGGGCCAGGTGTCAGCTTTTGTTGGGTTGGTTGGAAAAAAAAGTAAAAAGTTTGGCAAAAAAAATGACATTAAAAAAAGAAACAACAACCCCCTCCCTCAAAACTCCCGAACAAACCCCAAATCATCCATCAAATAACATCAACATAAAAAACCAAACCAAGCAAGAGTAAAACCAACAACAAAAAACTTCAACACAAAACCGAAAAAATTACACATACAAAGGTATAAAAATAGCTAAAAAGGAAGTTTTGCCAACAGTTACGAAAGGAATCACATAGTGTGAATTTTAGTGTAGTCCTATGCAGGGACAGGAGTGATTCTGTGATTCTTATTGGGCCCCTTCCAACCCAGGGCATTTTGTGCACAGACAAAATCAAAAAATCACCTCCCAGCTCTCTCTATAGAAGATTTACCATCAAGAAGATTTTTCTTCCAGCTTTAGGAGATACACTGTGAGCTCCATAATTGGCTGGAAGACCAAAGGGGTGGTGGAGTTTGGGACACCAAGTTCTCAAGGAAAATTGCGAGTTTAAAACTCACTTCCAATTTGAAAGATCAGGGGCAACACATGCTTGTTTTTAAGAAAACCCAGGACAGAGCAGGGAGAGGTCTGTGTGAAGAAGTAGGTAAGCAATACTAGCTCTGACTTTCTTATGTCACTGCTCTGAAGGCCATGTGCATTTGTGCCTCAAAGTACTCGTGGTCTACAGCCTTTGGCTTCAAACCAACCTCTTTCCTTTAAGTATGTTTGACTCATCACATTTCATAGTTTCATTTCCAACTAGCCAAACTTGTACCTCCTCAATGCTGCTGAAGGTGGCAACACCTTTTTTAATGAGGCATATGACTGCTGTTTCATTACAAAGGCATCCATATAAATGCATGCAATATTCATCAATCAAAAAAGCTGAAATTCTTCCTATAGTGAACATAGGATTATGCTAGAATACGCTCTGAAAATAAATTGGTGGTGTACACCCCAGTCTTACATCAATGTAGCAAGAGATCCACCCTCTCCAAAAACTGAGCTCATCTGAACAAAAAAATCCTGCCCAAGAACTGCAGTCAACACACATGAGGATCTGCCAGAAGACCACCCTCATTGCCCAATCTGCTATTTCAAAAGGTCAATCCAAATTAGCCTCAAATTACTTTAATACAAGGCCATTCCACACCTTTCTTGCTGGAAAAATGAAAGAAAAAAACCAAAGCGTTAATTGCTCTGTCATTGACAGTGTCACTCAAGAGATACCACAGCACCTTCCCTTTGGTGGAAAAGCAGTAAAAAGCTCTACCACAGTATTCTCAGTTCTAAAACCCCCTGTTGCATCCTCATTGTGTATCCTTTTTTAATAGAAAGGGTCTTTTCACACACAGCTTCTGGCTTCCAAAAAAAAAAAAAAAGACGTTGTAAGGAAGGAGTGGGAGGACAATGGAGCCCTTAATATGCAGTGACATCATTTTTGGCCCCAGTCCCACCATCCAGCCTAAAGCAAGCCAGGGAGAAGACCTCCATGGGGCCCCTTCTCTGGAAGCTGCTGGAAGCAATGCTACGTTTCAGAAGCAACCCCCTGAAGAAGGGGTGCCCCAGCACAACAGCGGGGTCCCTCGCACTGTTAGGATGGCAAAAATGGGGCAAAGAGGCTCTTGCCATCACCATGCAGACAGCAACTTGCCCTGCTCAGACACAAGGCCCCAGCCCTCCCACTCCACGGGGCAGGAGCTCAGACAGGATTTGAACAAAGCCGGATCCAGCAAAGCCAGTTAACCCTGGGGAAACTGATCTGTCCAGATTGTTCAACTGTCACTGACCTGAGAGCAGGCCATGTCCCCAGGCCAAAGGTAAGGGAGAGAGGATTTGCTTCCCAGCCTAACGGGTAACACAACAGAGGTAACAGCACAATGGCCAACATTACAAAGAGGAGCGGGAAACACTCCAAAGAAATGTGCATTTAACCATGCACATAGTAGCAATTTTCATTAAAAGACCTCTAACAGGGACCAACCAAGAAAAGAACTGGGCATGCTGCACAAACCTAGGAAGGGGTGGTTCCCAGCCTCAAAAACTCATGACATGAACCTACAAACACTTCTCTGGATTGACAGAGGCAAAAAAAGGGCTGACAGGACAGGATTAGTCTTCACTATCTTTAAAATCCCCTGATTTTAAAGACAGTCAAGCCTACTCAAGTCAGTGAGGAGGGGCAGGCACCTCCAGAGAAAGCTCCATCCCAGCTCTAGACACCCCATCCCTAATGAAGTCATAGAAGCAAAAGATGACAAGCTTGTGTTCAGACATCTAAAGGCTGTTTGCAGGAGAAGAACCTCACCTCCACTGTCTGCCCAACACAGCAGACATCCGCAACAGGGTGGGAAACTGTTTGAAGTCTCCATGAGCCTCAGGGTAACTCCAGCATTACCTGTTGCGTGTGAGCAAGTGTATCAGCTACACATCTTTGTCAGACTCATCAGACCACGCTTCCATCCAACCAGGATGACTCCTGACTGAGTAGCTGTGCTGGCTTTCCTAAATATCCAATTCAACAACTCACTAGTTTATCAACTCATTTCCCAGTTCACAATCTCCCCCTTTCTCCTCACAATCAATGACTGACTCCTCATCCAATTCCTCCTCATCCCTCAGGTGGTGGTGTCAGACACTACCTCTAAAACAGATACCTGGAAGCCCACCAGAATCATCACTTCCCCTCTCCGCAGTGTCTCTTGTGAATTGCTGTACTCTGTCCTTACTCTTCTTCCAGTCTCAGGAGCACCACTTCAGGGAGTCTGCCTTTTTCTCCCCTCTCCTGGCTCCCTTCACTGTCTCAGAGCAAGGAGACTTCGGACCCTGGGTTCATTTCCAGCTTGGACACGTTCAGAGAGTACTTAACCCAGCATTATTGCATTGAGTGGCCACTTCCAGTATCTCCTGTGATGTCCCAAAGCAACAGAAGAGGGCAGAGAGGAGCTGCCAGAAAGAAGCTCACAGCATTTGCTTGGAAACCCATGGACTCTGCCTGGTCCCAGAGTGGGAAATACCTGTCATGCATGAAACACTCATGGTTTTTACTCATATGGGCTCACAAACAGCACACCAATGCAGTCAGCTGTGTGACAACTCCACCTGTGCAGAGCCACCTTTCCTGCTGCATCTGGGGTTGAAAGTTCTGGTGTTCTCTTCAACTATCCCAACACAACAGAGTTGGGTAATACTGGTTGCTGAGGGTGTCTCAAAAACCCCTTTCCAGTTCCCAATGCCACATCTGCAAAGTACAAACATTTGCCTTGCTACAGAGTGAGCACATGACTCGCATCACCTGAAAACACTGTTTCTTCACCAGAAAGCTGCATTTTACAGAATACCAAAACTGCCCCAAGAGGACTGGTAAAGGACTCTCTCAGGCAGGTGACACCCTCTTGCACGGATAAAGCTGCAGAGGTCCAATATTCCTGTACATCCCCACAATGAGGGCTAGCACAAGAAGGGCAAGCACCTGGTCCTAGAGCTGCTTCTTGGGATAATATGCTATTTCTCCCTTAACTCTGACACACACCCAGAACCCTGGGTGCCTAAATGACTAATTATATCAGAAGCCCCAGATGCAAAGCCTCATTGCCTCCCATCTGACACTGCTGCACAGGATCAAATCATTTCCACAACAAACTGGGATCAAGAGCAAGCGATCTTGATAGGAGAAGCAGCAACTTCAGCAGAATCACCTGGCTCTGCTCCAGGTAACTCCAGGGCTCAGGAAGCAAATTTCTCATAATCAAGGCTTGCTGGCTGGTTAAACATACCATCTATGCAACACTGCTGCTGTTATTAAATGTAATACACTATTTATTAATGTGGAACTCGTCTCTCTTTATTCCCTGCTCTCTTCATATACTTCAAGTCTGAAGGGGGATAAAAAGGAAAATAAGAGAAAGAGAGAGCATGCAAGGTAAATGAACCATGCAATAAAAACTGTTGAAATTGGCTCAGGCATCTCCTGATAAGATCAGAGGAGTTGAGAAAGAACTGCAGCTCTACTCCTGAGAAATCCAACCATTGACAAAATGCATTCACTCAGGGAAAAAAAAAGTTAAACAGAGCCCTAAACACACAGAGCACTTGCTAAAAATGCCAATTATTGGAACACTAAAGTCCAAGATATTTTTAACTTAATAGAATTCTGATCCCAGGAGCCAAGGCTTGCATTTTTGGTATCAATAGTCCTCTCTGCAGGTTCATACAAATGTATACTCGAAGTATACAGATCTCTCACTCTAAGACTGTGAATCTGGAGACAAATTTGCCCATGCAGCTACAAAACCAGTCTGGGTCACATCTCCCCACCCCACCTCATCCCATGAAGTTCACCTCTGAGCTGAAATATCATCTTGAGGGTCCTTAGACCTTGCCAAGCTATTGGCAATTTCACTATGGACTGAAACTTCCCATTTAGGGGTCTGTAGAACACCTGGGCAAAAACCAGCTTCTTCATAGGGCTGGGCTCTGTCTCCTGGTGGGAAGGGATGGCTTTCCTGAGGGCAGCCACAGGTTTCTTGGCACCAGCTCTAAGCCCCGCTCCTAGGTTAGTGGCCCAGCCCTACTGTTGCAGGGTGGCTCAGCCAACAGAGAGGTATCTGCACAGCTGCAAAGTACTTCCAGCTCCTGGAAGACCTAAAATGATTGCTCTTCCTGCATGATCCATCCCTGCATGCAATTCCTAAACCTTCAAGCACCTCTTAGACAGAGATTACCAGAGTTCCTTGAACAGGCCAAGATTAGACTGGCTATGGCAGCAGGATACCATTTGGGGAGTACTTTCTGCCTCCTTTTGACAGTCCTTCAGAAGCTTCATCTGTTTGTTCACACAGTGAAGCACTTCACATTTCAAAAATCACATCAGCCTTTTAGCATCCTCCAGCAGGTAAGGCCCGACCTGCAGTCTCTCTCAACCCAACTGAAACAAAATCTCAACAGGGAAGCCTGGCAACCAACACCAGCTTCAAGAGCAACGTCATGCATGCTGCAAAGCAGAACTTCCAGCAGCAGCACACACAGCTCCTCCCTGCTGCCTGTCAAGCATCCCAAACTTCTCCCACAGAGCTGAAATTCAACAGCAGCCTCTGTACAACCTCTCCTTCTCTCTACTCTCCAAAGATCCTGTGCTGCAAAGAGCAGAGCTCGTGATGACAGCAAGCTCTGTGCAGTCCCACCATCCCCTGTGCCTCCTGTAGAGCACAGTGGCACACACAGCTCCACAGAAGGACCTTTGCATTCCCTGCTGAGAGCTCCTATGTCCCCCAGGCTAGGGCTCTCTCTAGACATGGCACTCTGTGGCTGCCAGGAGCTTTCCCCATGATGCTGGTGATTAGCAAGTGACATACTAGCAAGGGAACAGCCTGTCTCCAAAATCTGAACAAAACTGTTCCCAGTTTTTAACACAAACCCAGGAAGTAACAAAACTCTCCAAAAAAACCTCCTGCACTTAGACTCCAGCACAAACTAGTGGGAAATGCCTTTGGAATGGAGGTGACACCAGTCCTTGACCTGCTGTCCTGGCACTCGGAAGATGCATGGGCCTTTTTCAAAACCTGGAGTGGCTTCAAAAAGCTGCAGTTAGCTACTAGCTAGGGAAGCTGCCCGTACCTACACGCTTAGCATAGCGCCCGAAGTTCTGAAAAAAGATCAAACCAAACCAGAGTTCATCAGGAGGCTGCTCTAACTTGAAATAGGTTGCTGGGTGTTGGGATCTACAGTTTCGGCAATGCTGCTTTGGGAACACAACAGCAGCAGCTACTCTCTCTTCGGCTAAAGGCAAGCCCATTGCCACAGCCTCACTCGCCAAGAAGTTGCCCTCCAGCCTCCTGCAGGGATCCTCCATGAGACTGTGCTCCCTGACAAGCCCAGCTATGCTCTATCACACCTCCCACACCATTTCATCTGCTCTGGTAATGGTCGAC
The DNA here is from genome assembly GCA_033558185.1 of Dromococcyx pavoninus. Lineage (NCBI taxonomy): Eukaryota > Metazoa > Chordata > Aves > Cuculiformes > Neomorphidae > Dromococcyx > Dromococcyx pavoninus. The sequence goes on from JAUMJL010000212.1 coordinate 5,348,506, forward strand.
ACTTCCTTTAGTCAGTCCTTGTCCGTCAGGTAGGCAGTTCTGCCAAGAACCTTAAAGCAGTTGCAAAGCTCTCCATAGTTGCACATGCAAACCCTCTTAGGAAATAGCCAGAAGGTTTTGCCTAATGTAAGAGTGTAAACAAACTTGTTACATGCTAATCACCAGGTAGGTTACACACCCTTCCCCTCCCCCAGCTCCCAAATCTGCTAAAAGGACAGGAAATAAAATCGTGGTCACACACCTTTGCTTCCTCATTGATGTCCCAAGTGAAAGATATGGCATTGTACGCAATTTCCTCAATGTTACTGATGGTGTTGAAGCTCTCCTTGTAGTCAGCTGTAAGAAAGAAGGATTAAGACTTATTAAAAAGGCTAGAAATTCTTCACATAGAAAAAGAAAACAAACAAACAAACAAAAACCAACCAAAACAAACCCAACCAACAAATAGGAGAAAGGAGGAAAATGAGGGACTCTGCAGCAATTCCAAACTAGAAACTCCAATAAGAAAGGCAAACATCCCAAATATTGCACGTCCTGCGCCATAGCCTGCTATGTGCGGGAAACTCTACCCTACCCTGTATGGTAAGGGCATAAAGCACTCAATAAAACTCCCTCAATAACAAACAAAGATTTGCATGCGCGTCTGTTTTAAGGGCCAAGTGATTAATCCCCACTTTTATTCACAGAAGGAAGGGACTAGGAGTACAAGCCAGCCTTCAGCCAGAGAAGGCTGGATGCCAGCCAGCCCAAGCCTTGTCTGCAGGCAAGTGGAAATTTGCAGTGTTTTCTTTTTTTTTTTAACATGTACCAAAGACCAGCTGTGACTGAAGCTGTGGGAAGGAGGGTCATTAGTGTCAAGGTATTTCTACAAGGATCTTGTCCTTTGAAGAAACACAGTATTTAGGACAGCCACAGACTCTACAAGCTGTGATTTAGCTACAAGCGCCGGCATATGCCAAAGCAACTGTAGTTTGGAGGAGGGTGTTAAATCTCTCAGTACAAAACCCTAAACTCAGCCTGCTCACCAAAACCCTCCAAAAATTAGCCTCTTTAGTGAGCCCTACCAACTACAGCACTAACTCTAAGCAACCAGAAGCTCCCTCTGGGCTTTCAGCAAAGCTATGAATAGCAGAGAGTGTGTTCCAAAGGTTCCTTAAAATAACAAAACTTCAGCAGAAAAAACAAATCTTGCCAAGGAATTAGGTTTGGAGTTTGACATCAGCAGAGAGAGTGTTCCTTACCTATGTCAATGCATCTTTGTTTGGCCGTGTGCTGTCTTGAGTGCCAGTATTTCCAGTGCCTGAGCTGATCTTCTCTTGTTTTGTCTTCAGCAAACACAACCATGATGACACTCTGAGAGGAAAGGGGGTAAGATTAAAAAAAAAATAGAATAAAACGCAAACACGTGAAAGAGAAAAGGCCACAGAAAACATTTGTTTCAAAAGTTCTCTCTGGTGTCAAGTTTTCTGCTTTAGACCTTCAAACCTGACGCACTGCAGTACACCTGGCACACCACTGCCAAACAGGAAAGCAGACAGCAGCGCTTTCTGGGTCATAAACACAGATGAGCAGAACTGCTCTTCTAACTGGAGTTCAAGGATTTCATTCCAGGTGTTGCATCACTTTTACACAAGTGCTGACACCACTTCTTAACAGATTGAGCCAGGACGGGTTGGTCTGCAAGTAGGTGGACAGCAAATGAACAAGAATGTTGACGTAAGTGAGCGAGTAAGCTGGTCTTAGTGCTGATGCTCTGGTTTAGATTAGTGCACTTTGGGAGAGTTTAGGCTACCATTGTACACGCCTTGTTGTCCCAAGAAACCACAAGAGCTGCCACTCACTCGGACTTTACTGATGGGGTGATGGATTCCTTCACTGCTGCTGACTTCTTTCAGCGTGATCGGGTAAAATTGACCTTTATTCAGGTAAGTCATCGTGCTGTCCCCAGGCTTCTGTCGGAGGGACTTGGAGGCTTCCAGAGTGTATTCAAAGTTATTCCTATGGAGCAAAGAGAGCAATGATTGCTAAGGCATTTTCCTGGAAAGCCGATTAAATGTTCTACATTTAATTTGGAGAAATTCCAAAGTTGTTAGTTGACTCACTAAGCCATCACCAGGCAAGGAAGTTGGAAAACAGGATGAGCCCCTTTTTCAACCATTTCATGAATGAACATTTAACAAGAGTTCTTGGCAAGCTAAATCCCGAGATCCATCAGGAGGTGAGACGGGAAGCTCCCTATTCAGGCTGAGAGCAGCAAGCTACTCCCAATGAACAGAAAAGTATCTATTAGCAATTAAATTAAAATTCACAAGCTAAGAAACCATTCAGTGGCCAGAGTCTTCTCCTCTTCCCTCTTGGTCAACTGCAGCTAATCAAACAACTAGTTTATTCCCCTCCCTTGGTTTTCAGATGACTTTCATGCTTCCTGTTTCTGGTGTAGGTTCAACAACGAGAGACCAAGGCAAGCAGGCCAGGGAGAGGGACACAGCTAAAAGCAAGCTCCAAGACCACTGCAGAGCTGACAGAAACACTGCATCTTCCCATGGCACAGGAAGTTGTTACAATGACATCGACTGAATCGCCGTGATATTGAAATGGGGTTGGTATTTCCAACCCTGCATGTAGTTTTCCTTAAAGATACAGGTAGGATTTTCAACTGTGAAATTCAAATGAGCAGGCACTGTTGTGGCTTTGAGATCCACAGCGTGCCCAGTGCCTGACAGACACTCGGCACAGAAAGGAGGGAGCTGTACTGCTTGCCCATGGACAAGTCAACCATAAGAGAAGAGGAGGATATGGGCAAACAAGGGGCTTAAAGCATTACCCAGAAATGCTGTCAAAGACATAATCTTCTGAATTCATGTTGGCCATCCGAAGATTCAGTTCAGTAGGAAAGAAAACCTGGAGTAGACACAAACCAACACAACAATTAACAGAGCAGCAACAAGGAAAGTCAAGATTAAACAGATACTTATGACCACAGAACTTCTGGCACGCAAATTGATCATCAGATAACAACTGATTTTTGGTCTGTACAAACAGGACACTTGGGCAGAGTTTTAATCCAAAGCTTTTGGGTGTCAACTACATACATATCACAAGCCTTCTGAGTCAGCTTAGGGCAACATTTTATAGCTTTTCCAAGCCTCAAAGAAAAGGCACAACAACAACAACACAGTTCCTTGAGGCTTGGCTTAAAAATCAAAACACAGTTACTCTGTTTTCAGTTGATACCATAAAATAAAAAAACATGGATTTTCATCCAAGTTTAACTATCCCTTCAGGCCCTTAAATAAATGTAGTGTTCTCCATTGACACGCATCACACCTAGAAACTGGAAGTCAGAAAGCTTACAAAGTCACTTCACTTTGGTACCTGCAAAGGCACTGCAGAGTGCTGAAGTCTTGCAAAATCTGTCCCAGTGCTCTGTATCAAGATAACTATTTCCACGCTCTGCTCAGCACCAGTACGATTAGTCATTTGCTTTTGATAATGATTTCAGGTTGCAAAGGTTTTATTTACTAAGTTTTACTTATGCACCTTTCAGTAAAATTCTTCTATTCCTAAATCTGGACAGATTCCTGGGTCATCTAATAAGACCAATTAAAGATGGAACTCGGGTAGACAAGTTGCTCACGGATATGGTTTAGTAGTGGGCAGGCACGGTTAGACTCCATCTCAAAGGTCTTTTCCAACCAAGAGATTCTATGATTCTGTTCTAGAATTCTCCATCCAGATAAGACACGCACACAAGCACACAGCAACTGCATCTCTTAGTACCTCTTGCACACCCTCCTTGAAGGTCTCTGAGAAAGTGGAATCTGGTGTTCGCCTCTGGGAGTTTTGAGGCTGGGTGTTGGAACTGAACTGGTCGGGATTGAGGTTTCTGTCAAAGACCACCACCCGCTCAGGAGGCTCAGGATGATAGACAGTTGGTGGGATGCCCACTGCGAAGCTATGGGGCTGTGTCTCCGTTTTGATGGAATGGGTGGGCATCGTGGCAATCGAAACGGTGACCGTTGTGTCAGGAGTTGTAAGATGGCCTCTCTTGTCCATGCCCATCTGGGGTGTGTGTGGAAGGACAATATTGAAAGGCACATTTTTCAGAACTTGGACTCTGTTTTCTCCAGCAGAAATGAGAGACTGTTCTGTCACATTTGGGATGCTGTTCCTTTAAAGGACAAAAAAAAAGTGTATAAATCACACAGCTCATTTTCTCATTAAACAAGAGCTAGAAATACTTCCCAGCCTTTTGGACAAAGGACAGCTGATACCAACCTTCCTGCTTGTGTAGAACAGCTCAATCTTAACCTGAAAACCTGAGAAACTAATTCAAAAAATAAACTCGGTCCACTGCTAAGAACCGCATCTTGTACATGAATTACCTTGGACGGTGAGGGTTCACAGCCCAGACCCTCACTACTTGGAAATCAGGAGTCCAAGACTACACGTTTAGAGGCCCCTCCCACCATGCGTCAGCACATTCAGGCTCCAGGAAACTGCTCTATGGCAAACAGAGAAGGACTGAGAGCAAGGTTGCTGCTCCTCTGCCCTAGGACTGCACACCACTCGGGAAGCACTAACAGGGAAATTATATCCCTCTTTCACGCACAACCCTCAAGAAAATCCACACTGAGACTCCCTGGAGTGATTTGCATAACTTCACACTCTCCACCCCACCACACTTGATTCTGCCAGGACAACACAGAGATCTTGGCTGAGCTGACCTCACAGCTTGCAGCCACTAAGTCAGCCTGCCCTCCCTTTCTCCCTCCCCACAACGCTGTCCTGCCCTCTTCTTCGCACCAGTTCTGATGCTCTCCTGTGCCCTTGGTCAGCCAGTTTGGCTTGTTCCACTGGCAGAAAACTAGTCACTATTTTTTTTTCCTGCTAGATTATGGGTCAGTGAAAGACCAGATCTGGTACGAGGGGAGGAAAAGGAACACATGGCTGGGAACCAGACTGCTCTTCTCAACGAGTCATTCAGTTGGCTCAGCCAGACCATAAAACCTCACCTCAAGTTCTGAAAGCATTCTAAGTTGTCCAAAGGAAGAAGATGGTAGGAGTGGAAGCTTAGCTTGCATGAACATCTCATTTGTAACATTTTTTGAATCAGTATCACCTTTTTCTTGGGAGACATAAGAGAGGAAGGGCAGGAAAAGGAAGAAAGAAAGAAAGAAGTTCCAGAGGATACCAAAGAAGTCTACAAACAATACGAAACCAAAACTAAATCACAAGCACTTTGAAGTCCTTCCCTATCAGCCCATGCAAGAAGCAGCAATGCTGCTGATGCTCCAGAACATAATCAGCAGCGATTAACTGAGACAACCATATCCCAAAACAAAAGGGCCACCAGTCACCTCCACAGCCATGGGAAAGGGTGCCTGGTGTTAAGACACAGGAGCTTTTGCTATGCCAACTGTATGAAACTAGTACATAGAAAGCAGATGGATGGCAATGAGAAGCAGTTTGGGCCTCAGCTCTCCACATAACAGTCCAATTCCCATCCTGTTCCTGGGGCAGCATAGAAACTTGGGGCACAGAGTAAAACCAAAGAAGTTTCTCTCTTCCAGCACAACACAGCAAGTTACTTTCCTTTGGTGCTCTAGGAGGGAAGGAAGATAAGCAGACATGCAATAATAAAAACTAATACCTTTTGCTATGGTCTTGGTCAGGATGATCTACTTCTGGTTTAGCTGTGGAAGCTCTCCTCTCTCTTGGAACCTAGGAAATACAAGACATAGCATAATTGCACTCTTCCTCCCATATGAAAAGAAAATAAACAGCTCCTCAAAACACAGCCATTTGGTCAAATTAAGAAAGCACTGCTCTCCGATACCAGTCATTATTAGCATTACAACTTGACTGATGTTCACACAGCTTTGGATGCCAGGTCTGCCCCAGGTGATGCCCTGCAGATCCCTGTGTAGCCAACTTGGCTGGCTGTGCCAACCCTGGCCTCCTGCCAGCATCAGGCAGTGGGAAAACCAGTGCAGAAAACTTGCCAACTCTGGCTGGAGCACCAGCACTGGGGTGAGCAAGACCAGGAGAGCCCCCAAGGTTTGCACTAGCAGTGCAGGTTTTCTCCTCTGCAGGATGGCAGAGTTCAGCTTGCTGGATGAGCTCAAGGCTAGTGAGAAGATGCTACTCGACAGCCATCCCAAAAACACGTGCTCTCCAGGTCAATTCCTCAAAGACCACTCAAGGCTTTCCTTTCTCCTCAGAGACCAGAGGATTTAGGGAGGACCAGGTTTGATAAGTATATTGGGATGCTACAGCTCATTTTTGTGTATGGCCACATACAACATGCTGGCCCAAATTGTATTAAAGCTTCTATAAACAAAAGGCAGCCACCAGTGCTCTGGATTTAGGACACAAGGCAGCTCAATACTGCTCCTCGCATTTTATGCCATGGAGAGGATTTTCCCTGAAAACACTGCACACTGCAACACCAGTCCCACAAGCCCCCTCGTCCGCACAGAGGCATGCCATTATCCTGGCTGTGCTGTAAGGCCAAGGCATATAGAAGAAGGTGAACTCTTCAACCTGTGGAGGCAAGGTTCACCAGAGCACACAGCCAGCATGCCAGTGACCTGAATGGCTCTCACCATCACTGGCACAAGCCCGTGGCGCTCAGGTCCCCTCAAGCAAGCAGCAAGTCCATGCAAGCTCCTTTGCAAACACAAGCAGTGCCCAGGACTTTTGTCACCCTCGACACGCCTCCTGAATGAGCAAAGCAAGCACTTTGCAATGTATGGAGGAGTAAACTCCCACCACCTTCCCTTGCTGAAGCTTGCTCAGATACTGCCCACATTTGCCAGCCTGAGTGCTATGTGGGAAATCACCACTTTACCGCTAACTGAAAGGCTGATGACATACCTGTGTGAACAGCATACTTCTCTAAATAGCCCCCAACTAAACCTAAGTCCTGTCTCTTCCACGTAACCTGGAATCTCCAATAACACCAGAATTGCTGGATTTTCCATGGCAACTAGAAAAAATTGGAGAATCCCTAGCTGAAGACTGATGCAAGGCCAATGGCAACTTGTGACTGACAACCAACGGTTTTACAAGCTGTGTTTGGCCTCAAATCCAGCACTCCTGAACTCTAGATTTGATCAAATATTGGTTTCTTGTAAGGCCTTATTAAACACAGTTGAGCTATTAGTGTAGTCCGTTAGTCAAATGAAAGAAAACTCAAGTTGTTTGGTTTGGGTTTTTTGTTTGTTGTTGGCTTTTTGGTTGGTTTTTTTTTTTGGTTGGTTGGTTGGTTTAGGGGTTTTTGTTTTTATACAAAGGTGATCTCATCAGTTGCCTTTCACATGGCAGCGTGGGCGTATTAGAAATGCCTAGACGTCGTCCCTCTAGCATTACTTCATAACAGCCCTCAATAAATCTTTCAACCTCTAACCATTTGCTTCACGCAAGCATGCGGCGTACCTGTTCTTCCACCTGATTTCTCTGTACACCCGCTGATACCCAAACATAAGAGGAAACCCCGAATTAGACGCTAACATACAGCGAATCCCTTCTGCTTTGCCAAGCATGAAGGATCAACATCAACATTCTCTTTGTAATCTACAGGTTAAGAAGTCAAAATTTATTTTGTGGAATAAATCATTCTGGTGAAAGTGCTGGGTTTTTTTTTTCCAAGAGCACAGCAAAGGCAGACACAGAGCAGAAAGCCAGTTTTCTCACAAAACTAGCTGAATAACATCCACATCAGTGAGTCTGTGGCATTTCGTCGTGTGTGTGGAGTGCTAATCTCCATATTAAACATTACAAGAATATTTTGATACGCAAGACATGTTCAACTCTTAAAAGGGCAAGGAAGGATTTTGTGTGCACAAGGCAACCACTCCTATGTGCCAACATACAGAGGTTGGCAATTGTGCTCACTACTGCTAAAAGACACAAACCAAAATATCAGGCATGTGAGCCAAGTCAGCCTTCTGACCTCCCTGCATGATCAGCAAAGAAAAACTAGGCATCTCCACCTGGTGAGCCAGGCCACCATTAACACAAGTGTCTAACACAAGCAGGATACCTCCCTGCCTGGAAATGCCTGCTGGTCTCCGCTGACTCGGACCTGGACTGGAGATAAGTACCCTGACTTAGACTTCTGGTATTTGGGAAAGAAAGCTCAGCAAAACGCACTCCACACAACAGGTGGTTATTTGTGTGACTGTGTTCAATTCTCGGAGGCGCATGTCTCCAAGAAGACCCTGAATGCTAGGAAAGACAACTGTGGCTGCCTACAGCAGCTGAAGCTCCCCGAGAGTTACAGGGATATGGACAAACTCCACACACCACCAAAAAATCTGTAGTTAGAGTTTAGTATCAGCTGAGACTCAAGGCAGCAGATCAAAGCCCCAGCAAAAGACAATGGCCCCATCAGAACCCGGATCACAGCAAGAGAAGTTTATTTCTCCATGTACACTTACATTCAGACACAAACACGCTCCAATGTCCCATTCTTCATAACTACTTCTATAATACATTGCTCCTGCAGAACCTTGAGTCAACAAAGTGCTACTGAAGTTTTGGCACATTATATTAAGATCATGGGGTTCTTACTTTATTGGGCTAAAAATAAACCAATTTTCAAAAAAGGGGACACGGATTTTTTTTCCATTTTAAACCACGCAGTTTAATGTTCTCATGATCTATTAATAGCTTCTGTAAAATCCTCTAGCAAATGAGACCTTTTCCACAGGTGGAACAAGAGCTCCACTGGCTGCCAGAGCGTACCCACACCAATCTACCTTGTAGTAATCATACAGCAGTCCGAGAGCAGCTGCACTGTCTTCATCGCCATTGATGCTCATCATAGCTTTGGTAGCTGCTGTAAGGGGATTTTCAAGAAAGGTTTTCCAGGCCTCATCTTCACTGGTGTAAGGACGTCTCTGAGAGTAGAGAGAGTCATTCTGAAGAACCAACACGGGTCTTTTACTTGAGTCATTAAAAAAAAAAAAGAAAGAAAGAAAAAAAGGCACCTGTTAGAACACATGAAAAACATTCCTAAAGTTCTTCTAAATTAGCTGCCCCAGTTTCACAGGGTTCATATTCTGATTCAGTGCGCTGCAAGGATTAGTCAACACAAAAAGCCCAGAAACCTAACTCTGATCTCGCTCACGCTCAGAGTAAATCAGGATTAATTTGACCAAACTCAGGTGGATTACACCAGACTATATAAAATTGCAAAGCCATTTAGGAGTGCAACTGACCTGCTCATGCTCTGGAACCATCCCAGAAAAAGCTACATGCACTTACTGGCCTAGCGCCTACAAAAACTCTAGCCCATCCTACATAATGCCACTGAGATGCAACCTGCTCCAACTGCTGCGTGGAACTAGAAAACGTGAATTAACAAAACGTCTCTTTCTCCCAGAGCTTTCAGAAGGTGTCTTCACTCTCAGTATATCTGAGAACACCACCCAGAAGCTGATTAGTTAGAGACTACACAGGGAAACTTGTCAAAGGGACCCCAAATCAATTTGGCAGTGAATTTTTCTGACAAGGGAAGTCAAAAGATTTACTGCCTGGTTACTGTTCAAACAATCCATGACACTAGTTTGCAACACCCTCAACAGATGACTGGGGAAAAAGAAAGATAAAAACTGGAGTTTTTCCCTTAATGTTGCAGTAGACTGAAAAATTACATTTACTCCAAACAACTTGCGACTACTGGAGAGGAGAAAGCTCAAGATGACTTGGACCTTCTGCCCACAGGTGAAAGCTGGACACCCACAGAAAATGCTGTCCTACCAGCTTAGACAACTTAGTAGATTTTGGTTCTATTGGTAAAACATACGCTTCATCCTTCAAGAGAGTTCAAGCTAATGCTGTTTAAATCTGACTTTTAAGGCAGTTCGAACGGTTTTCTTTCCAGTGCAAGTGTAATATTAGTTTACTGCAGATTGGCAGAGAGAAGGGAGGCTTTTTGTTTTCCTAAATAATCCTAAACTCAACATTTTTCAATGAATTGGTAACTGTTCAAAATTATTTTTAAAACCCAAACCCCACAAAAAGCAGTTCCTCACCACCTCACTCCTTTCCCCAGTAGATAAATATTCTTTTAATCTCTGTACTCAGATGCATTCAGAGATTGAAATATACTACAAATACAAAAAGTTGTGAAATATGAAGTTGTGAAATACTCTAATCACTGTAATCAGCTTAACAGTATCCTACTTTTACCAACACCTTCTACCAAAAAGATTGCAAAGCAATTTGCAAATTATGCGTTCAATCCTTTATCAGTTACACAAGGAGTCTCACTGGGCTTCAATGGGACACTTGGCTGAGCTGAAGACACTTAAAGCGAGTGGGAGTTTCCAAGACTTGTAAGAGCATTTTGTACCTATAAATCAGTATTTTATAGTTGGGGAAAAAAGTGAACAACAACAAAAAGACAAGCTCTTACACCAAGACCTTTCTTTAGGTCTTTGTACATATTTGTGTACACACTGACGCAGATACCCCTGGTATCGAGGAGATCCACTTTCTATCAAAGACAGCACAGCAGAAGCCAAAGTAGAGTTTTCTTTAGGGACATGGTACAGGCTCCTAGTCTCATACAATGTGATAAAAGAACATTTATCCATCCATAGCAAATGTGTAAGTCGTCAAATTGAAGTTACTCATAAAGAAAAAAGCAATTGAAGTAACCTGGGAGTAGTTTGCTTGATCCGTCCCTGCCAAGCTGAAGGGCTAAGTCAGCCTTGTTGGAACTCACAAGAACACTAAGCTGATTCCCTCCAGCAACGTAGTGCCCATATGGAAAGAGAGAACCAAGGGAGAACCAAAAATACTGAGAACTAAAACAGCCACTAACCAGAAATGTAGCAAATGCAGAAACCACATACTTCTGTGAGAATTCTCTGTCATTACAGCATCTAAACATAATACATATTGCCCCACAGGTCACCTACCCCCCCTAAAAGCAGCGTAGAAAGAATTATCCGTAGAGTTATCGAGGGAAGTGTGGGGTCTGGCAGTAACTCAATCCCTTAACAGAACCACAGCTTCTTTCAGAAAAATGAGAACATATAAATAAGAGAAAGCAAACATTTATTTTTCCCCAAGTTTTTGGTTTCAAGATTACTGGCAGGAGGATTTGCTCACAAAGTAGCAGACACGTCCAGCAAAGGTTTGACATATGTTTCATACTGCAGTTTAATAATTTCTGAACTTTATTTCCTATGTAACCAAAGTGGAAGCAGAGGGATAACACAAGAAGCAGATGCTGTCTTTGCCTGTAAGGATCCTACAGTCATGGGATTCAGCTCACAGAAACTGTTGCTACTTCACTGATCCAAAACTGATCCTGCAATCTAATTCCAAGTGTTTGGAGCTCCTTAGCCATACACCTGGTATTGCACAGCGCCCACCTTTAATGCTGAGCCAGGAGAGAGGAGTTCTTTTGCCAGTTTCCAGGTGCAAGGAAAGTGAAGTGCACGTCCCTAAATTGCTATGGCCTCACCTGTTAAGCGTCATGGGAGGTTAAAACACATATGAAAACCCCTGATAACAACATGAAGTGGGTGAGCTGTTGAATTGCAGTTCTCTTCTTAAAAAGTAGAATATTAAAAATAAAATTTGGTGAAAATCCTACGCTCTCCGTAGAAAACCAGTGCATTTAAGTTACGGACAACACAAACACAGAGATTTTACAATTGGTTCTTCAACTCGCTTCAGAGTCATCCCTTTTCGAGTCGCTTACATCGCACACGGACAAAGCGACAAGCGCAGGCGCAAACCCGAGCCACTAAACACGGCAAGGGATCCCTTTGGAGAGAGCGTCCCGGCGTTCAGCACCGCGAAGTTACAGAAAAAGCACTTTAAGCTCCGTTTCAGCTGTTTTAACGCCGATATCCTGGTAGTCAGAGGCGGCTGCAGCCGCGCTCAACGAGTGCCCGTGGCACAGGGGGCAAACAGGGGAGCTGTCTCTCTGCAAGGAGGGAGGCACTGGGGGAACAGGGGCCCCGGGTGGGCACCCACCGCTTGGGGGGGGGCGGGGGGATGGCATATCCAGTGGGCTGACCTGCCACAAAGCCGGGTGGGCACCGCGGGGGCTGCCGCCGGCGCGGTGAGAGGCACCAGGTGGGCTCCTCGCCGCAGGAGGAAGGGATGCACCGGGTGGGCTGCCCGCTGCGAGGAGGGAGCACCGGTTAGGCAGGAGCACCGAGTGGACTCCTTGCCACAGGAGGGGGGGATGCACCGGTTAGGTGGGCTGCCCGCAGGAAGAAGAAGCCTTCGGGTGGGAGATGAATGCACCGACGGGGGCCTCCTCACTGCGTGGGGAAGGGGCACCGGTGGGCTTCCTGCAGCAGGAGTGTGCGAGCACGGGTGAGCGCCCGCTGCCGGGGGGGGGGGGGGGGGGGGGGGCACCGACTCCCTTACCTGCCGAAATCCACTTTGCTGGAGGGGTGCGCCTCGTAGAAGTCCATGGGTGCCGGTGCCGCCGCAGGGCTCCCTCCCTCCCCGTTACCCTCCCTGCCTGAGCCCCAGTGCGGGGCAGCGCAGCCCGCTCCCCGCCACCTGCATTTAAGGCGCGGCGCAGCCCCCCGCCCTGTGCCAGGTGTCCGGTTTCAGAGCCCGCCCTGCCCCACCGCTCGCTCCGCGGGGCGGGGTGGCCGCCGGGGTCGCCCCAGGGCTCCCTCCCCTCCTCCCCCCCCCGCCGGTTCCTCCTCTGCGGGGATGGAGAGGGCAGGACCCGGGCGAGCGGCTCCCCCGGCCCCGCGGGGCGTTCTCAACCTCCGGGGGGCTGCGGCACCGGTCGGACGGGACCCGCTCCTTTCCTTCCCCGCGCCCCGCTGCCCGCTCACTTGTCGTAGTCCTGTGTCATGTCTGGCGGCGGCAGAACTGGACCGGCAGGCTCGAAAGGGCGAGGCACGGGGGGAGGGGGGGGCGAGCGGAGGGAGCAGCGTACAGCCCGCCCGCACCGACGGGTTCTGGCAGCTTTTCTCGCCCCGCTCAGGTGGCTCCCGCGGCCGCAGGTGGGCGCGCGCCCGGCGTCGGCTCTCCATTGGCTGCCGCGGGACGGGGGGGCGGGCACGCCGCGCCCCCATTGGGCGGGAGGGCGCGGGGGGCGGGGCTCCGCGGGTGCGCCCCGAGCCAGGCGGGGCGGTGAGAGATGGGAGACAGGGCCTCTCCGTTCCAGCGCGGGGGGCGAGGAAAGCTGCGCGAGGAAGGGACCCCGCTGTTAGAGTCCACTTTCCTGAGGGACGCAACCCCTTTCCTCCTGCTTTAGCCTCTCCCCCTGCACAAACGGCGCTCACGGGGGCGAAGGCTGCTGGTACCCAACCCACACCAGAATCCCCTGGATGATGTTTAAGGTCCCTTCCAACTCAAACCATTCTGTGATTCTGCGATACTGCAGCAAGGGCTGAAGACCGTTCAAGTTTTTGAGATTTCCATATTTTTGAAACCAGAATAGAAGTTGTCAGCCATGTTGTGTCTTTTTATGAATTTTCTCCTACTACCACATCATCTCATATGTGGTTATATTTAAATTATGGGGGGAAAAATTAAACCAGTCTGAAGCAATGATTAAGGAAAGCAATAGAGATCTGTTTGCAAAAACAATGTATGAACAAAAGCGAAAAGACCTCCCACCAGACCAGGCTGCTCAAGGCCCCATCCAACCTCACCTTGAACACTTCCAGCTAGAGGGCATCCACAACTTCCCTGGGCAACCTGTGAAAAAGTCTCACCACCCTCATCATGAAGAATTTATTCCTAATGTCTAATATAAATCTTTCCCTTTCCAGTTTAAAGCCATTCCCCCTCGCCCCATCACTATGGGCCCTTGTAAAAAAGGCCCTTCTCAGCTTTCTTGTTACCCCCTTCAGGTTCTGAAAGTCTGGAAGAGAGCATGAAGATCATAAATATTTTCCAGATTCCTTCTGGAATCCCCAGCATAAGAAGGATCCAGAGACAGGCCAGGAAGATGATCAGATTGCTGGAACACCTCTGCTATGAGGACAGGCTTAGAGAGTTTGGCTTGTTCAGCCTGGAGAAGAGAAGGCTTCCAGTACCTGAATGGGCTAGAGGAAAGCTGAGGAGGGCCTTTTTACAAGGGCAAGTAGGGATAGGTTGAGGGGGAACAGCTTTAAATGGGAAGGAGGAAGATTAGATTACATGTTAGGAATTCTTCCTGATGAGTGTGGTGAGACATTGGAAGAGGTTGCCAAAGGAATTTGTGGACGCCTCCTCCCTGGAAGTGTTGAAGGCCAGGTTGGATGGGGCCTTGAGCAGCCTGGTCGGGTGGGAGGTGTCCCTGCCCCTGTCAGGGGGGTTGGAATTGGATGATCTTTACGGTCCTTTCCAACCCAAACCATTCTATGATACTATGTTTCCACGGATGAGGTACCTACGAGCTCTCTGGGCAACCTCCTCCAGTGCTTCACCACCCCCTTGCTAGTCTAAACTTCTCTTTTAAATTAAAACCATCACTCATTAAATTAAAACCTCATCACAGGCCCTGCTAAAAAGTTTTTTCCCCATCTTTCTTATAAGCCCCCTTTACGTATTGAAAAGCTATAATAAGGTCTCCTTGCAGTCCTCTGTTCTCCAAGCTGAACAATCCCAACTCTCTCAGCCTCTCTTCATAGCGCAGGTGTTCCAGACCTCTGATCATTTTTGTGGCCCTCCTCTGGACCTGCTCCAACAGGTCCATGCCCTTCCTATGCTGAGGGCTCCAGAGCTGGACGCAGGACTCCACATGTGGTCTCACCAGAGTAGAGGAGCAGAATCATCTCCCACACCCTGCTGGCCACACTTACTTTGATGCAGCCCAGGATACAGCTGGCCTAAGGGGACCCTGGCCCCAGGCCAAGCCTCACCACAAGGTGTGCAGGACCCACCCTGGGACCTTTTTTGCACTGGACCTATCTTTGTCTTCTATCCCATATAACCTTATTTCTTTTTTCTTCTTTTCTTTTGTTTGTTAGTAAAGTCTAAAAAACCAATCAAAGTACACTGAGTTGCTCAAGCACTATGCTGATGGCCAAAGTACAGAGATCTTACCGTCATTGTGTGCATCACACAAGAAGCCAGACTGGGAGCGAAAGGGAGGTTTATGATGGGGTTACTGATGGAAATGCACCTAAATCCCCTGGCTGAACAGTAGCAGCAACATTACATAGACCCAAAGTGGCGTGCATGAATTGAAATCAGACCCATTTTAAGTTTCTCCTTGAGAAATAAGGGTGGGAGGTTGCTTGTTTAAGAAACAAGTTGAATCAAACCCATCTAGCAACAATGCTATCTATCATATGTCAAGATGCCTCTGATAGCTGCTGTAATTTAAAAGTACACACACTAATAAGAGGTCTCTCCTTCTAGGTCAAAATCTCTTCCCTATTTTGTACAGGATATACTCCAATGCAAAATTATAGAAGGACAATTCAAGCAGCCAAACAAAGGAAATATGAAACTAAAGGGAACAAACTTTTGCTTAGGGTCTAATCCTGGTAGTTGCTTAATATCCTCTGACTGGATTACAACCAGCGTTCTAGAAACAAAATGCTTTGTTTGGATCTGCACACACCGCTGTTAGGATGGCAAAAGATAAATATTGTTACTGAAGTAGGATCTTGCTCTGCAAAGTGAAATGAACTGATGTAAATTGTTCTTTATGACTTGCAATAAAAGCTATTCTATATTTTCAAGCCATTCTAAAAATCTAATTGGAGATTACATAGAAGAAAGTTTCTTATCTGCTCTCACACGAGAAGAATACTGTTGTCCAATTAAGAAGCTAGAAAGTTAAACTTTAGCAAACTACTATACCTTGCTTGTTTTACAATACAAATTACAAAACCAGCTCAAATTCACAAGCATTGAAAAGAACTTTCTCAGGTGTTATTCACTCCTCACGCTCCCCACTTCTGTTTGTAGCATTCTGGGATGTGCAGACACGATCACTGCTTTTTGGCACATGTGCATACTTTTCATTAACAACAAAATATAATGCTACCCTGTAGCTGTAAGTGACCCAGATGCAGTACGTGCTGACGTTCAGTCACATGTTTACATTGCACCCGAATTGCTGAAATGTTAGTAATGTACTGCACTTGGTATTTCTACTTAACTAGAATTTATAAGGACTTTATTCCAAATAAAGCAAAGCGGTTGTCTCTGCAAAAGGGACGGCTTTTCTTAACAGTCTGATCTGACGATGAAAACTTAGGTATCAATATAGCAATCACTTCCACACTCAGGAGATGATATAAACACTGGATTGTGACACTGCTGACTAATCGGCCGGTCACAATCTAGACTGTATCACCACTGTAGGTGTATTTTTGTGATGTCACTAGCTGGGTTGCATCATCACCAAACAAAATCAGGCAAGAAGCACAGAGGGATTTTGCAGAGCTTTGGCTTGGGCATAAAGCCACGCCAGCCTGATGCAGAGTGCTCTGACACTCTGTGGCGAGCAGGACCAGAGAAGTTATCGTCCCCCTGAACACGGCACTGGTCAGGCCTCATCTTGAATACTGTGTACAGTTCTGGGTCCCCCAGTTTGGGAAAGATGTCAGGATGCTGGAGTGTCTCCAGAGGAGGGCAACGAAGATGGTGAAGGGGCTGGAGCACAAGCCCTACAAGGAGCGACTGAGGGAGTTGAGGCTGTTTAGTCTGAAGAAGAGAAGCCTCAGGGGAGACCTCATTGCTCTCTACAACTACCTAAAAGGAGGTTGTAGTCAGGCAGGGGTTGGTCTCTTCTCTCAGGTGACCAGTGACAGAACTAGAGGGCATGGACTCAAGCTTCGTCAGGGAAAGTTTAGACTTGATGTTAGGAAAAAGTTCTTCACTGAAAGGGTGATTGGCCATTGGAATGCGCTGCCCAGGGAGGTGGTGGAGTCGCCGACCCTAGAGGTGTTTAAGGGGAGATTGGATGAGGCACTGAGTGCCATGGTTTAGATGATGGTGTTAGTGTTGATGTTAGTGTTGGGTTATAGGTTGGACTTGATGATCTCGGAGGTCCTTTCCGACCTTATGATACTGTGATACTGTGACAGAACTTCCCTTGCCCTCCGCTGACTGGTATTTGCTCCAACTTCTTCCCTTGCTCAGAAACTTCCACCTTGATCTCACTGCTCTCCTCCACCTCTCATGCCCTTCCCTTTATCTTTCCTTTTGTCTCCAGAGTTCTCCTTCCCTTCTTCATGAATTTGTTTCCTTTTAAATGAACCCCACTCCAAACACTCAAAGAAACCCACCAAACTCGTGCAATTTGCAGCCATCTGGTCAAGCACTGTCTCAACGTGCTCGCACTTTTTTCTAGCCTGTCTTTTGACATCGCTATAAGAGAAACTGGGAATTATTCTGGACGAGGATTAGGTACTGTTATGACTTACCTAACAAAAAAGGTTTTAAAATCTCATACCAGATAATTATAGTCTACATGCACTGGCCATTCACACCTGTGTAATATACAAACAAGTTGCATCAAGTTTGTAACAGCACTCGATTTCACAAAACACAGCAGGGAATCAAAACAAGATATTTTCTACTCAATCTGAACCCCTAAGATGCAAGGGCCTGGCTGCAGAGCCGGCTGCAAAAAGAAGTGAATCTTCTCTGCTTCCCTCCACTACACAGCACACCAGGCAAGCTTTCCTCTTCTGCACTAGGCCTCTGGTCACTGATGACAGAGCTGGAAAAGAAAGCCTGAAGCTAATCACTGACCCCTGCAGAATCAGCTGAAGGCATCAAAGGGCTGGAAAAAAAAATAAAAGTCCAGGCAGAGGTTCCTGAACTCACTAGGAAGTGAGGTGGAAAGCATGCACAGTGAAAAGGAATAGAAAGAAGGAATAGAAAGACAAGTGACAATGGAAAAGGAAGCTGGCAATGTCTTTAGGAAAGAGAAGATGGGAAAAGCTAGGGGCAGAAAAAGGGTAAAGAAATAAATATAAGCACAATGTAAGCACAGATCAGGAAAATAAACAGTTTGCTTTTTCACTTCAGTCTTATCTCTAAATGCAATCTTGCAGGCATTCTTTAAAGATTCCCCTTTTAATTATTATAGACAGAGTGTACCCTCAGCAAGTTTCCTGATAACACAAAACTGGGAGGAGTGGCTGATACACTGAAGGCTGTGCTGCTGTTCAGTGAGACCTGAACAGGCTAGAGAGTTGGGCTGCGAGGAACCTAATGAAGTTCAACAGAGTCCTGCACCTTGGGAGAAATAACCCCCTGCACCAGTACAGCTGACCTGCTGGAAAGCAGCTCTGCAGACAAAGACCTGGGAGTCCTGGTGGACAAGTTAACCATGAGTCAATAACGTGTCCTTGTGGCCAAGAGGGCCAACAGTATCCTTGAGTCAAGGGATGTTCTCTTTCCCCTCTACTCTGCCCTAGTCAGGCTCCGTCTGGAGTACTACGTCTATTTCTGGGCTCCCTAGATCAAGAAAGACAAGGAACTACTGGAGAAAGCCCAAAAATAATCAGGGAACTGGAGCATATAAGGAAAGGCTGCGAGACCTGTGTCTGTTTAGCCTGGAGAAGTAAAGACTGAGAGGGGACCTCATCAATGCTTACAAATATCTAATGTGTGAGTGTCAAGAGAATGGGGCCAGACTCCTTTCAGTGGTCTCCAGTCACAGGACAAGGAGAAATGGGCACAAACCGGAATACAGGAGTTCCACCTAAACATAAGGAAAAACTTCTTTACTGTGAGGGTGACAGAGCATCGGAAAAGGCTGCCCAGAGAGGCCATGTTGTCTCTTTCTCTGTAGATATTCAAAACCCACCTGGACGCATTCCTGTGCAACCTGCTCTAGGTGACGCTGCTTTAGCAGAGGGGGTAGACTAGATAATCTCCAGAGGACCCTTCCGTCCATTCCATGATACTGCAATTTCTGTATTTGTCCCTAAAGACAATGCAGATACTGTTGAGAGCATACAGACTATTCAGGGACAGGAGGTGCAGCTCCAGCAGCCTGACTGAAGATGCTCTGCGATGTAAAAGAATCAATTTACCCATGTAAAAGAATCAATTTTGCAGTATCCTATATATTAAAAATAGAAGTCAGCCTGAGGCTTACAAGGTAGATGAGTTTTTGAGAGACATGATTTAGCGGATGATAAATGATGATGAGTACAACTGCACTCAATGATCTCAAAGGTCTTTTCCAACTGGAAGATTCTATGAATTTTATCAACAATAAAAAACTTCAGCGTGCTAACCAGTCTCACCAAACATTTCTCTTCTCTGCTCAATATTGTGCTTTCTCCGGGTTTGACTTCTGTGTACATAGGTCCTGCTGTACAGGCCAATAGCGGCATAGCAAGAGAACAGCGCGTGCAGCTCTTCACTGCATACTGTTCTCTGCCTAATCTGCTTTGCTCCACAGCTTGGAAACCACCCAGCTGCCCAGTTAGGAGTAACAAATGCCATGGATCTCAGTTCAGTAAACACAAATGTTTTGTCACAATCTTATATCAACATAGCACGACTTAACTGTGCTGATGAGATCCATGGCAAGGTGGATTCCTTCACATCCTACCATCAGTGCCAGTTGAAAGCAGCAGTCATAGGGAGCCCTGTTGAACCATGTCGAGGGACCACGGTCAAAGTCCTGCTACAAAGCACAGGAACCAGCCTGCCTGCAGACATGAAGCCTGTGCAGTCTTATGGTTTGAGTTAATTGGGGTGACTAACTCTGTCTCAGTCTTAGTCTAAAGTAACTGCATGTTTTTTCAGACAATTTCTCTCTAGAAGTGATACCATTGAATATTGGTATGCAGAGAGGCCAATGTTTGTACTTATTCCTCTTGTAACCAAGGCCATCCTTGACCTAGCAAAAAAGGCTGCACATTCAGGGAGGGGTGGACAGGACAGGTGACCCCAAACTGATCAACAGATTATTCCATCCCATATACGTCATACTCAGTATAAAACTGAGAGATCACGAGGGCCTTTCTCTCTTCTGTGATGGCCAATGTCCATTGAGGACCTCGTTTGTCCAATTGCTCCTGACCTCAGATCCCTGCATCGCTGATTCCAGTTCCTGAGCTCAGCTGCCTCCTAACTATGGACCCATTCCCCTGTGTCTGCTCTACAGCATCTGTGGTGATGAAGTCATTGAGGGGTGGAGAGGGAGTGCGATCTTGTAAATGTGTACATATTTCATTACTTTCTAATGATTTTAATCATTATTACTATTATTATCATAATTTCATTAAAACTGTAGTTTTAGTGTCCAATCTGCAAGCCTTTTTCCTCTCATTTTCCTCTCCCTTCCCCTGGGGGGTGGGGGTGGAGTTTGAGAGCCCAACTGCACGATTTTAGCTGCCAAAAATTAGCAGAGTTGGGGCTAAACCGTGATACCTAGCCTGCCAGAAGTCAACAGCTCACCAGGAACTCACTAGCTCTGCATCTGATATCCTGGCCTTAAGAACTGGGGCACCTGGATATAGTTTTAGGACTCTCTTCTCTTCCCTGTGCCAGTAAAGAAGTGGCATCTTCAGCCCTCTCTCTCATAGCAGTGTTTACTCCACACCCTTCACGCAGCCCTGTCAGAAGCAGGCAGTGCTCATTCAGACAGCCAACGCAGGCATCCCCTGTAAAAAAGCATCCCAGAAGCACCACAGGATCCAGATCAACCTTTCAGATTGCAACACAGATAATAAATACACCCTGTGGCATTCTCAAGAGGCAATGCCAGGGTCTGAAGCAGACAAGCAAAGCCCCTGCTATACAACAGGGAGCGGACACACAGTACTTATACAATACAGAGCAGCCATGTGAGATTATTAGAGGAATGCGCTTGTATTTTCTTTTAAAACTACCTGATGTACTGCTGGAGGCAGAGTGTAGATGCTGAGGAGTGTTCTGGCAGTTGTACAAGGGCAGCTATAACCTCACTTGTGAGGACACAAGCATTCATCACTGCCTGCTCTGCCAATCCTTACTCACTCTTGTTCACTGTTTCAACAGCATCCTAGCACAAGCAGTGGTGAGGAAAGCTCTTTCACATATGCCTGTATCCACATCTTGGCATCCCCTTTATGCTCTCCTTCATCTAATCTGGCCAGGAACAAAGGAGCTTCATATTTGACAAGACTAGCAACTGCTGACAAGACATTGGAAAGCAAGTTTTCTGTTTTAGTGCAAGGACAAATGCAGGAAGAGACACCGCTTTGACCAGTCCATATAGTAACAAGCTCAGCCAGGAAATACGTATGACCACATGCACTGGGAAGCCCCTTTAATTTTGGATCAAAATAGGAGATTTGTTAAACAGAGTTTAACTGACTCTTCTCTGCCTGTGAAGCCGCATAAAACTTGCCCAACTTGACATTGGGAAAGGACAGACAAACCAGGGAGTAGATACCTATTACCTGGACTTAACATTTCCAGACTTTACCTCTCCCAAAAGCCTTGTGGGTCCTGGGTTTTTTGCTCCTGGCCCTGCAAAAACTTACTTTTGACAACTTACCATAAATACCCTGAAACATTTTTCAGGACCATCAGCAAAAGTCTTTTTTGTCTACAAAGGGAGAAAAGTCATGTTGAGGAAGGGATTTTTGAGCTTTCCAAGAAGTTATGAGAAAGTGAGTTATTCATTGTGTTGCCTGTAACACTGCATGAAGCTTTCTCAAATCTTCCAAATCTCTGTTTCAGGCATCATGCTAAAAAAGGATTAGGAAAGACGCAATTGCAGTGAAGCCCATACAACACATTATGGCCAATAAATTAGACCAGCACTGCTTGCAGGCACTGGGCTTTGCTGATTCTCATTCTCTGGTTAAATCAGGTTGAGGGCCCTTTACTCTGTGTCAGAAGTTAAGGAGAAAGTCAAACACATCTCCTTTGCATCTGAAAAATGGTAAAAACCTTAAAAAGAAAAATGTATTTGATTGAGACTAAGTTTATAATGAGAATGCAGACACACTGAGATAGTGAAAAGCTAGTAAGGTGAAACACCAATTCTGCTGAGGGCTGTACCTCTCAAAAGAAAAGAAGACATCTGTCATATTTCTCCACCGAAACAACAGAAAGTCTGCATTATTTAGGAGAATTCATAAAGCATTTTGCGCTCTTAAAGAAAAAAAGCCCAGTGTGTTAAAATATAACACATAAACTAGGAAAAAGCCTGAATTCACTTCAGAAGGCACATGAAGGTCTCAGAATAACTGATTAGCTATTGCCTAAGTTAGATAATTTTTAACTATTCTAAATCTTCTCATTATATACTGTTTTAAAATTTAATCTCAAAAACCCACTTGCCTTTATCCATGTACTTAAAAACCCTCATTCAACTTTCAGAGTAAGAAACAAACAAAGTGAGTCTCTTTACTTAAAATTTTCACAGGAAGAAGTATGAAAAAGTAGCTGTCAGAAAGTGGAGTTTTACCCAGACATTTTCCACAAGCAGTTACAGAAAGAAGCTATAACTGAAGAGCAGACAGAAGAGGAGGTTGAACTGCCAGGTTGTGGCGGACACCCCTCTTCAGCCACCCACCGGCAGCCGCCTGTTCAACCAGCGCGGCCCCATGCAGGGTTCTGCTAACTGGACTCAAAGGAGAAGTCCCAAGAGAGCTCAGCTACACTTCACTGATGATAAGGCACTCTTGTGGCTCATCAGCTTCTTAAACATCATTACTCCAACATAAGTGCTGATTGATTAAACTGGATAGAACTAACATTAAGTATTTTAGGGGCACACCCTTTACTTTTAAACCCGTCTCTTAACCTATGTGTCCAGAAGGCACACGGCTCCGGATGATTAACTGCAAGCTTTATTCTAGTTTATTAAAGTACAGCTTTAATTTATTCTAACATCTAAGGGAGCTTTGTTACGTTTGTAACAATGTAACAATGAGCACAGTATTTTTAATTTAAGAAGCTCAGATTTTACTACTAGAGTAGTTTTAAGGGAAAGGTGTACCTATAATTAAGTGCGTAAGTCTTTCAAATAGAGACTTTTGAATTAAATGAACTCTTTATGTATAATAAAGTCTTTCAGATAGTTAATTCAAAACTTTAACAGATATTATAGTAAAAAGAATGAGACACTAAGTTGCTTGAGCAAGCACTGTTGAAAACAGTGACAATGCATATTACACGTCTATAGATTTTTAACTGATACAAATACTCACCTAAAACAAGAACAATCAATAATTTTACCAAATACTTACAAACTTCAGTAATTCACTCAGGTGAGGTCAAACATAATAGATAATGGCTAATTTTAAACAAAAAAACTAGACACAAGATTCAAATTGGTATATTTCAAGTCTATTAATGTAAAGATCAGTTCAAGACACACTTTGTCAGAAGTCAGAGGTATCTAGCACAGTGTAGCAATGGATTTAGACATGCTCCACTGTATCCACTTACGAAATCTCTAACACATGCAACAAGTAACAACTCGGCCTGCTCTTTCCTCTTCCCCCATTAAATACAGTTAGCTCTGAATGGCTAAAACTATGCCTTCTCATCTGCATATCACAATTGCTTTACAGGACCATTGCTCTAAACCCCTGTAATACAATAACTACTTAAAATATCAGACAGAGTGAAAATTTTCACCCAAACTATCTTTTCTGTAACCTTAAATCAGGACACCACATTTAATTACCTCCTGCCTCTACTGACCCAGCAAAGCCTCCTGGTTTGCCAATATTGCCAAGTAACCATTATTGTTTACCTTTAGCAGTCCTGTCTGCTCCATCTGTGTTTGAAACGCTGCTTTATCACTTCCTTTCAGACAGGTAAGGCAGCACATTTCCTCTCCTGTCATTCACCTGTTCTCAAATTTTAGACAATGGCTTCACGGACTGAACTGCAACAGATTTTAAGCCCTTCCACCATGCTTGGAGTCTACTTGCTGTGAACTGATTACCTTCCCAGATTACACCTCATTGAAGCCCTTGCTCAGGAAGAAAGGAAGCTATTGCTCTTCTTAATTAGGCACCATTTTTCTTGTCTATAATAATGCTCAGAAATAGCCATTGATTTTGGGTTTTATCAAATAGATCTGTAAACTTCTGTACTCTTTAGTGATGGCCGGAGTTGCTGAATTTTATTTCATTCAATGAAAAGCAGCATTATTCATCCGGGTATCTACTCAACATCTCCGTTCAACATATGTAGATGTTACGGTGTCTTTAATGTAGTGGCAGCACCCAACTTCATTTACACATTGTCTGGGACAGTTTAAAAACAGTGCATAAATAAGATTGAGCGTGAGAAACTGGGAGAACAGCTGAGGTATGAACTGGTGAAGATGATGCATTATAAAGCAGTCGGAAGAAATGTCAATGACAGTAGCCTTGCAAAAGAAGAATGACAGGAGGACCTGGCAGTTACCGTTGCACAAGAAATAGGATAGGCAGTTCCAGGTACAAAAGTAGTTGCAAAATCTGTGAAGCATGAAATGGATAACAGACCTGAAAGGTGTTAACTTGAATGAGAGGCTCAGACATAAGAAGAGACTGGGAGATACAGAGAATGTAAGGAAACACAGAAAACAGTACCAGAGTTGCTCCAGAATAGCCAGTTTAGAAACAATGACTTAAAAACTCACTGCAGTGAAAACATCAACCAACTGCTTCTTTTATTTGTTAGCACACTATTTCAAAGCAAACACTACTTTCTAGAAATATATTTGCTGTCATACAACAGTAGGTAAAAAAATAGATAATATTTTAATGGCAAAATCTCACAATGTAATTAGATGCTGTCCAGCACACTTGAAGTATGTACAACTATGCCAAAAAAATGGTACTTTCCTAGCTTTCTGTTGGCTCTGATGCAAAGTGAGAAATAAATTGTGATAAACAGTTTCCTTGGTAACTTTGCCAGCTGGAAGTCAGTGACTTAAATTATAGATAAAATAACATGACAACAAAAGCAGAGTAGAAGATCTCAGCACTACTATCTTAACAAAAAAAATCCCATGCAGGCAAAAAAATCGGTATAAGTTTAGACGTAATACCATGGTTTGGAATCCAACCAAGTAATTTACACAGTTTTAACACTGTCATCTTAGGCCTTTTTACTTTTTCAGCCTTGTTTTGTATTTTGGCTTTTTACAGAGTTTTTTATTAAACAATTTGTGTTCTATCACACACACCTCATCGTGGATATAAGAGGGCTGTATCCTCAGAAGAAAGGAGAATAATCTTAGTACAAAATGGTAACTCTGGGGAAAGTCCACTTCTCTGTAATGAGCCACATGACCACACACTCTGAAAAGAAAGAGGGAAATAGAAGGTCTAAATTACAAGTGTATTCAGTCAGCATTTAGCTAGCATTTATATATTTAATTGCAATTAGACGAAAACTCTACATTTTACAAACCACATAAATCACAATTCCGGTCTACAATGTCCATTCTGTGAATGGATCCACTCCTGCAAGACCCTGAAGTAGAGGACCGGACCAAAACGCATTCAGAGATGGCAGAGATACCTTAAGAAGGAAAAGCCTATATAGCTTCTAGCACTATGAATCAGGATCGTGCTCAGTCAGGCAAAGAACACATTCTTCGCCTTTCAGG
Organism: Dromococcyx pavoninus; assembly: GCA_033558185.1. Lineage (NCBI taxonomy): Eukaryota > Metazoa > Chordata > Aves > Cuculiformes > Neomorphidae > Dromococcyx > Dromococcyx pavoninus. The sequence continues at coordinate 5,374,028 of JAUMJL010000212.1, forward strand.
AGTAAACTGAAATAGTGTTCCTTCTACCAGCTTTTAGCAAACACAGCAGAGTGTGAAAATGGCTACCTTACCCTATTTTAGAAATTTCTGAGATTATCCAGTGCTGACACCCTGATCTCTTTTCTTTATTCTTTGCCCACGCTCTCCATAGGGCCCCCTCTCCTCTTCCTAACACTTCGCCATGGGTTTTTAACCCACTAATTTCTTGTTCATTGCCTTTATGTGCTAAAGATAAATTACCTGTCCAGAAACAAGAGAGAAAGCTAAGTTCACGTCAATGGAGTAACACAGGAAGCCCCAGGGCAAACAAGGACCAAGTCAACAGAAAGTAATCAGTGCTGCTGCAGCCTTCTGCTTAATTATTTTGTAGCTTTCATAATGATAAAGTTAATGAAAATAATGAGGTGATTTTATTGATGAAGTAGATAATGAAAATATCAGACTGGACTTGCTGGTAACAAGTGTCAGACCGAGCAAAAGTTGATACAGAGGACAGACTGCACAGATAGCTCTGCAAACATTAAGTTCAGCAATTTAGACTGGAAAAATACCCTGTTCTAGGTTAGCCTTGAATCTGTTTTTATTAAAAGTATAAAATGCAGCTCTTTCAATTTTTAAAAAAATCTTTTACATTGGCATGGGATTTAGGTGATATTCACCATTTCAGCCCTAAGCATCTTCTAGCTTACCAGGTATTGCCCTGGAATGAAGAGAAGCAGAGTTTAAAATTTCCCCTTTGTCTGATTCACAGCAGCGGTCTTAAGTATTCACCAGAACAAGGACTGGAACCTGTCTGTCCCAATTTACAGGCAAGTGTGCTAATTACTAGACTATAGAGTCATTTGCTCTCTCCCTCTGGCCCAACAAACATTTACATTTTACCTCAAACCAGAGAAACAGACAGACCCATCCTGGAGTGCCACACAAGCCATACTTCAGGGAGCAGAGTCTTTGTTTAAAACCTCTCAAAATCTGGCAGATTGAGAATCTGAAAATTTGTCTCTTGCACCGTACATCCCATCCTATGCCCTGTCTCACCAGCAACTTCTTACAAAAACTACATTAAATGAGATGTTTCAGCAGCATCAGAACGAAGTAACTGAATTTAGCATTAGCTAAACTGAAGCTTCTTTGTGAAAGGTTGGCTGAACCAAATCTGCACTTTTTGGCTAATACAAATTAAGACATTTTTCTATATTCCAGTTTTAACCCCGAGATCCACCAATTACAGCTTTTATGGCAAAGGAGGTGTCAGATCTTAGTTTTCATTCACAGGGGAAGGGGAGAGATATTGTATATTCCGAGGCAAATGCATTATTATAATAATACTGTAGAGAAACTCTTTGATTAACTAGACTTACACTTCTCACAAAAACACCTAAATGCACATACACTTTTGCCCCCATTTGTCCTATTTTTGTGATATTTACCCTAAGAGCATCTCTGAAGAGTTAAAAAAATCACAAGTCATTTGAAATTTAGATGTGATATGGGAAATCTGGTTTTCACACATTATAATACCTCATTATACATCTTCTAAAGACTTCTATACCAAATCAAGTTAGAATCCAGTTTAAAACTGAAAGTTTCAGAATAAAAGAAAATGTAAAAGCATTTTACCATCCATTTGACCAATCTCATCTTTGCTGATCTGGAATCATAATTTAGTCCTAGGATTAAAGCATTTCAGTAGTCCCAGTTAGACCACGCTGATTTTTAGAGGAAGAGAATTTTTAAGTTTGTTTTTAATTCTATTATACATACACACACTTGCATAGGATAAAACTTCATATCTGAGAGAGTAGATGATGTCTTCCAAAGTTAAGTAAGTGTCAGATGTATAAGTAACTACTTGCATTGCAAATGATATAATGGGAAATTTAACTGGTAAGAATTTAAATTCAAATCTTGTTCCATGAAGGCTATGACAGTTTACCATTAACATTTTAATATATTACATATGAAAATGTAGGCTTAAAAACAGATTTTGCATGAAACATTATTCACACAAACATACACTGAAATACCCACTCATTCAGAGTGTACATAAGATTTACGCAAATTTGTGGTAAAAAGGATTATTACCTCTCCCTCCTTAAAAAAAAAAAAGCTTCTTATTCTTACAAAAGAATGAATCCATACCACCAAAGCTCTTGTAATATAACACTGTGTTTACATTATTCCAACCCATTTCTGTCATGGTGGATATGGGAAAGGTAATGTGAAAAGGACAAAAAAGATAAGCAAATAAAACCACCGAAAGAAAAACTGCATACCTGTAAAAGCCAGTTATTTTCAAGACGAATATTTAATGTTTTAAAAATCAGGAATGTATCAGTAAGATTTTGTAGGGGCTGTTGCTTTTCTAAGCACAACATCTAGAAGTATATACCAGATAAAGATTTAAGATGTTTTTCAATGCACTAATGAAATCTCATTTGACATTAACATATCCAAACCTCTTTTAAAAATACCACCAAAATCTGCAAAGTTCATCTTTTTCACTGATACCCACAGCTACATTAATTTTCTGCATTAGGATTTCATGGTACAACCAATGGCAGAACCAAAATCTGGTTATGAACCAGAAGCCTTGGCTACGCCACCAAGGGATTCTGTGAGAAAACAGTTTTAGATACTTTCAGTTCCTTGGAGTAAATGCTGCTGAACTCCTACACTCCCTCAGCAGGGGTTTTGACTTTTACCTCTGTCCATGGCTCTCTGCTAGCATCCACCACATAGAAAAATCATCAAGTTTTGCAGAATTTAATACAAGAAGAGAAGCTCGACACAAACCAGACCGATACTGAAACATCTCTGTAACTTTGTACAAGGCTGGCTTAGCTGGGCTATCATTCTCCTTGCTACTTTGGTCCTTTGAAGAAAATTTTACTAACAAATAGCATGACTGTTTTGATATACCTTTAATTGTAAAAGAAATTCCCTTGCACTTTCAAAGTCAGGATTTGGGAACAGTTCTCTAGTAAAGACAGACAATAGTAATTATTTCAAAAATATGTTCTGCAGGGATTCGTTGCCCGCTTATTTGAACTCTGATTGCTAATTTTAAATTTAATTTTTATTAAGGCCACCAAAAAAGAAGGACAGTAATTTAAAAATTAATTTCCTATGCTTTTTTGTGGTCAAGGGGAGTGAGGAATGGAAAGATTTTCCCATTATCTGGAAAGCCGTGGCGCAAGTTTTTTGTAAAACACTATGAAGAAGGAAGTGAAGTGAGTATTTTTATCTAGCTGCTACTCTTGCCATGTGACTCTAGTTGTTGATTTTGTCTCATCTCCTCTCTTCTCAAAAGCTCACTTTGATCACTCTTCATATTACAATTTGTCTACTCCCAATCCAAGACTCACCATTCTGCACACACCCCTTTCTATAAATGATTTTAACTATATGTGAATACATAGCTGAGTACACACCCCATTGTTGTCATTTGTAAAAAAATACAGAGGGTACTTCGTTTCAGGAGAACTTTCCAAAATGTATATCACAAAAATTTGAATACTTACCTCTCACTACATAGTTTTAGTGTACACAGCCAATAGTCAGGGTTCATGGCTGTAAGCAAACCACATTTTTCTTGCAAAACTCCCTTCAGGCTATGCCCGTGAAAACAATTCCCATCTGTGTTTTCTTCAGACCAACATAACTGAAAACTTGAAGGTTTTGGCTTTTCAGCGGGTTGCACGGAACCAGACAGCTTGCCAAATTGATTTTGTAAGTTCACAACCATCTCTGCACAAATACATAAAAAGAACCAAGACAAAAGTATTGAAACACTGCTTGGAGGTGATCAATACAGGAAGAAAATAGGGTACTTGTGCCTTTTTCTTTTCTTTTTACATCTTTTTTTTCTTTAAAACTCCGTGTGGAATATTGAGAAATCTTGAATGTCTGTATGTCCTCTCCCCCACTGCATTTAAAATTCAACTCTTTCACATGTTTTAGTGAAAGATTTTTAAAGATAATTCAAAATGCCATATCTTTCATACCTAATTAAATTAATATTGGGGTGCTACAAAAAGTAAAACCTTCCTCAAGTAAAACCTTTAAAATCTATTCGATACTGCCAGTATTTTTATTCTGATACGAAAAATGCCAGGATGTCTTTCACTACTTTTACCTGGTAATATGGTATCATTTAGTCTGGCTAAAATATTTTCAGTAGTTTCTGGTGTATCAGAATTAAGAAAGCCTGGTTTCATACACATATGGATTTAAGGTTAAGCTTTTCATAGTGCAAACTTCAACTGGGAAAAAAACAAACAACAAAACACTCTACCCTTCCCCACTGCTAGTGAAAGAATGACAAATTTTTGTAAGTTACTGAGGCTGAAAAAGGGAAAGAAGGTATGATGATAGTTCAGCACACACAATCTAACCACCAAAGCCTTGTTTCCCTAGGATAAAAAGCAGGTTAAAAAACACTGTTCAAGCTTCATCTTCTTTTTACAACCTGTATCTGAAAAAAATCATTCAGAAACTGGACAAAAAGCAAAAGAGACATCCTAAAGTAATCCAGTATATTTCAAAAGGACATTAAAATACACCATTAAAAACAAAAGCTGAGGAAGGTTTCTGAAAACCTGGATCTGGTATATAAGTGTTCAAAAGCACTCTGTCTCCAGTATTTTAAATTTGTGTTAAGACTACTCTTGCCCAATTACACTGGCATTATGTGATATTCCTGCTTGCAATGGCCAGTGGTAAAGCTCCGTAAACTAAATGGTCATCTAACTCAAAAAGAAGCAGAGCCAGAAGAGGAATCCTGAATGTCACAGAAATTATGAACAATGAATCATTATTCACTTTTTCTTATAAATCCAGGAAGTAAAGGGCATCTGAGCAAAATGATCAGCTTGTCATAAATAAACCTAAAAATGTTTTTCCACAGAATATGACTTGACTGCAGGATCACCCCTACCAATTTTTGAAGAGTAAGAACATTCAAAATACCCAAATGGCATTCTTGAAAAAGAAATCCAACGTTAGTTATACAAACCAAACAGGATTATACAACTCACTTAGAAGGCCCCAAAACAGTCACTTCCAGAAACTGGAAAAGCATATAAAGGGAAAATATCACCTGCCACATTTAACATCTCTCCAAATATTTGCTGCTTACTAGACAATATTAAATGTAGAATTAAGAACTTCAGTTTTAATTTGGTTGACTAAAATTCTAGATTTCTGTATTTCCACAGAGAAGGGAGGAGTCTGTTGTCTTGTTTGCTTTCATGTCAATGTAAAAGCTAGTAATTTCTTACAAGTACTCCCAGAGCTACTAAAAAGAGTAAATGCACCTGCATTCTGACCACGCACAGCTAGCTACTCAAGTAAAGTCACGTTCAAACAAGCCTTCCTCACTTTCTATAGATGACTGCAAGAAGGAGTGGGAGACAAGAGGCACACTGAGAATCTACCAAAGGACACAGTGGGATATCCATACCAAAGGATATGGGAAAGTGAAGGAGAAAAGGACAGGAAACCTATGGAAGACCAACAATAATTCACGATGATCACAGTTATGTAAGGCAGCTGACAAACCAGTGAAGATGAGGACCGAGTACTCATTCCGAGATGAGGTTCTGTAGGCCATTAGGGAGACCAGCAAAGGCAGTTTCAGTTAAGCACGAGGAAAACATCTGTTTGAAGAATTTCAGCCACAGGCTTTAACACAATACTACATTAAGTGTACCCAGAAATGAAAGACAAGAGTAAGTATTTTAAGATGTAAATGTTACACAGTCAGGGCTATAGATTTTCTATGATGGGAAAAGCTGGAGCAGATTTCTTGTGTTGCTGAGAAAAGGCAGTTAACTCACGTCTTCTCTTAAGAACTTTAGCTTTCTTCTGGACTGAATAAAACAGTGGCTTTTCACATCTCCACAGATACCTACCAGTAAGAGACATAAGAATTGTGAGAAAAAAGAATGCTGGAGCAAACAAATAAAAGAATACTAATTTCTTACAAATACCGCTGGAGTTACTAAAATAAAATCCCAATAATGCACTGGCTATTAATGTGCTATTAAAAGCCATTGCCCCCCAACAAATCTAGAAATTCTTTTTTCAGAGGCCAACTGAGGCATGTAAGCCTAGATTTACTGCAATCAGTTAACTGTTTGGCTGCATAAGCTACCTGTCACAGAAAATGAGCATTTAATTAATACACTGGATAAACATTATGAGTGTAAATAGATAATTAAGACAGGTATTTAATCGCTCTATTTATCCAAGCCCGCTGGATGGAAATGTGGAACAAATTCCTAGCCTTTTTTGCATCTGTGGGGGTCAGGGTTTCACATAAAACAGTCTACCTTAAAAAAGTATTTTAAAACCTCTTACTTGGCTCTTTCTTCATCCAACTTCTTTTGCTCTGCATCCAAGGAACATTTCATAACTTCATACCACTTTTTGAGCTCAAAATACAGATGACCTGAATAAAACATAAACATTTTGCATTGGAAAGAGGCAAAAGAAGCATGTAGTACACAGAAGGTGGTCTCCATGCAGTTAGACCCTGCGTCTTGTACCTGTATAAAAATCTGTCCTGAATTTTGTGTGCTTAAAGGAAAAATACTTGATCTAACAATTCTGTAAGACAGAGAAATGCAGAAATGCAGTGAAAGAATAGCATGTCATAAGAAGTACAAAGAAGCCTCTTAGCTTAGAATAGATGCCATAGGTTTAGCACAATTCAGACCTTCTCCCTTCTTTTTGAAAATTAAGCCTAGAAACCACCTCCTCTCTACCAAAGGAACTCGATCTCAACAGTGTGAAGTGGCCTTCATCTGTCTGATAATTGACTTCAAGGGATTAATGAAACTTTATAATTTCTAAACAAGCTCAGATGTAAAATTTCAAACAGTTTCATCAACTCCCCACTGTCTATCCTACTACTCATGAAACATTACAGGGCTGGAAAACAAACTGGACAATTGCTTTCACTTCGTATCAGGCTCCCATGTTTCTGAGCACAGCAACTTCACTTGTTGATATGTGAACAAATATTTACCAGCACATGCAAAAAAGTTAAGACATTCGGCATTCTAGTAGCACATTTATCATCAGTGCTCCAGAGAGGCACAGGACAAAAGCAGGCCAACTGGGTACAGTAAGTATAAGAATTTCAAATAAAACTATTGTTTAGATTTATTTATTTAAAATATAATCAACTCGTATAGCTGTGGGTGGATTATCTGCATTGTGAATTAACCTGGCTTTGCATTTCCTCATCACCCTAGCTGCACCGAGTGTGATGCTTGCATCATGCTGAGCTTTGCCAGCCTGCTGTTTCAACTGGCTTGAAGGTGAATATACTGTTTTTTAATCAAGCTTCTGTAAGTTTTGTATTATCTGCATGTTTGCCATTCAAGTTATCCCGCCACAGGACATCTTAGAACCTAGAAATATAGATGGACTCAAAAAGCAACAGACAAATCAAGGGAAGAAAAACCCTTCAGTATTTCTTAAAAGTTCAAAGGTGTGGATACAACTTACTCTATGAACTCCTTAAACTCAGAAGTTTAAGTACTCCTAAACTGCTGTGAGAGCAGTCTGAGGTGGGGGATGAAAATGTTTATTAAACTCCTCATGAATTATTAAGCATCTGTCACAAGCAAAACCCTTGAGAGAGACATGATGTTACACTATAATAAAGATTTACCAGGCCAGTACTGCTAGTCTGATGTTCATGTAGCTGAGATGACTGGAACATACACAGCTTTGTGATACACACATAAATGTATACATCTCAATAACACGTTTTATTTGAACATAAACAGTGTTGGGTATGTGTGCAGTTCATAACACAAACACACACAAACACACTAGGTAACTACAACTGTCTACTGTTTGACTTCCAGTCTGTCTTGAAAAACTGTAGCAGTTGAAATACTATTTTTAATTAAAAAAAAAAAAAGACTAGAGAAAGGAAAGAATAGAGTCAACGTAAATTGGATCTTGAAAACTCCATATTAGCCATTATTCATTTCATCATGGTAACTCTGGGAAAACGCCAGGGGCAGGTTTGGGCTCTGGCACTAATCAGTGCCCTAAGAAATTTTCACATCAGCTCCTCTGCGCAGCTGCTTGCTGTCACCCAAACATTTTAAGGATAGGGACAACATAACACAGCACATGGATCATTGTGCAAAGGCAGATTTTAAAGTAAAAAAGTGGGCAAAGAATGCACTGTTAATTCCCAAGGGCAATGAGACTTGTTAACAAGGGAGAAACTCCATTAAGGCATTAATGGCGTTGAGCCTCAGCTTGTAAGCAGTTGCACAACTTCTATTTTTGTCACTATTATGGACTTCAAGCTTTCAAAGGAAATGAAAAAAAAAATATCCAAAATCAGTTTGTGTATCCACTTGAAAATGAGAATTACTAGTTCTAGTTAACAGTGATTACTATCTCAAGATAGAGCAGTAATTGTACTCACGCATGGCTAACACTGATTATTGACTTAAATTTTTTAAAAGTAACAGAAAGGTCAAAGTGAACCTAAAACTCAAGGGAAGGCTTAAAAGATCAACCACTAACACATCTTTGATCTTGTCTTCACCTGTGATCTGGATCGGGCCACAGAACATCTTCCTGAAGATTTTTATTTGGTCTTTCTGCCCTGAAAGAACCATGTTCACACCATTATCTTTTCTATCTTAATTGCTGCCAGCTTTTCCACCCTCTCTCTGAGGATTATTTAGACTAAGAAAATAGATTACATCTGAAAGAAGTTACACGCTAAGACTTTTTATTTAACAAGACTAAACAAGTTTGGATTTTATCATAAACGTGGTTTGATGCCCCTAGTAAGTAGCTGCTATGTATGATGAAAGTGCATTCCCTCTTTACTGTGTACCCATTCATATTCACCTACCATGCACAAAATGCTGAAACAAGAGGCAAACACGCAGAAGGAGAAGTAGAAACTTACCTAGAAAAATGTACCAAATTCCCCTATTCAATACAATAAGAATTATGCCAGTAAACTGAGATGATTTTACATGAACATCTACTGTTTTCTTTGAATAAAGATTTGGCCTAAAAAAATAAACTACAAACCCACATTTTAATGATCAATAAGACAAATATTTCTAAGCCTGATTACAAAGTGATTCCATTTACAAAATCATAAATATTCTAGTAGAAGCAGTCTTATGTACCTTCTTTGTTATTTTTATTTCTTTCTTCAGCAAAGTCTGAAAGTAACCTGAAAAAAACCAAACTATTTTGTAAATCCAAATACTGCACTTTTCACATGAAGATTAAACACAACTAACAGAAACGACACCCTAATTTTCATTCCATTTCAAACTAATGATTTTTAAAATAAGTAACATTTAATGTCTAAAATACCTTCAGGTCTACGTGTTTTATGCTACCAAACTTAATCAAAATTCAAGTACTGTAAATTTAATATTACTAAAGAAAAAATGATACAAGACAATCATTTTCACTATTGGAAATTTGGGCTTTGCTACTGATTTTCCCATACACTTACCATTCATAGTGATCATCTAATAAAAACAATAATTTGAGCACTACTATAATAACTGCTACAGCAAGAACATCGTATTTCACTTTTCTTGTTGACTTATTTCCAGGCACAAGAGTCAGGAAATCCGCTTCTCCAATACAGATCTTTTTCACCACTCGACAAGTCCAATTATGCAATTCATCTGATTAACGTAAATAAAAGTATAAAATGAGTATGTTGAGACAAGCTAAAACTACTTTTATACTGCAAATATATCCATGATTTTAGGGAAAGACTGCGTATGTCTTTTGGGGCATTAGGCAGAAATTATTTTCAGGCTGAACAATATTTTTGAGTATTTTTAAATAAACAGTAGGCAACCTTCGCTGTACTTACACTGAAAATGGTCATGACTTCCTATATATTCAGATTGTGGGGTGGGAATCACATTTTTAGTGGTGTTTTGATGTTACTTGAATGATGTTAGAACATCCTGAATATTGCTGTGGGAAAGCCTATCTTAAATCTACATATAGTGTTTCTAAAAAATCCCAAAGCCCACAACTTGACACAAACTCTCTCCCCGTGCGCTGATTAAACACTCATGCAAGGACGGACTCAGTACTGCAAAGAGGAAGAGGGGCTACTTTGAAAGAAGTGGGTTGGGTACAAACAGCAGCTCAGCACAGCAGGGCAGAACTTGCGGCCACCTGACAAAACCCAGCTGAGGAACAGACGATCTGATCGCACCCGCTAGCACGGGTTATGTCAAAAAGATACAGCTACAGCTCCAAAAGCAGCAGCACGATTATCTATACAGTCTCTTATTATTCTGTGCTTATTTTTCACAGATACAAATCCCCCAAATTTCTCACCTTTCCAGTTCAGCAAGAAATACAGGTGTTGATTACATCACCATTAGATTCCACAAAGGTTAGCAATGTATGACTAAGTACAACCTTAATCCAGCTATAGTTTATACTCTCTTACTGCTTGCAAAGAGTTCAGGAGAAACTCTCCTTTAATCCTCTTGCACATAACAGTAAAAGCTGAGCAAAATCTGGAAACCAAATTTTCTTATAAACACTGCCAGTATGATTTCTTTTATTTCAGATAATTAAAATGGCCTTTTTTGTTAGTATTTACTGTCCTAAGAAACACTGCTAATTGATTGCTTAATTCATTTTTTAGGAGTTATTAGACAACAACAGTGGTCCTTTATCAATCATTAAAAAAATACTTCTACATGAGAAAAAAGCTTAGCTGAAAGGAAAAAGTAAAGGACAATATATTCTTTTAGAGTAATTTTCAGAGTACTTAGCTTTGTATTCCTCTGCAGTAAATCTGAAAATGTCGAATTTCTAGCTTTTCCTTTGATTCAATTGACAACATCAAAATCTGAAAAACAATGTGATCCTCTACAGAATCCTAACACTGGTGTGAGACTACAAAATCAGAATTTCCACTTGGAAATTTTTGCCCTAAATCTGTTGGTTGTTTTCTCTTCATTCCACTGAGAGTAAACTGAAAAGTCAAGTAGTTTTATTCAACGTAACTAATTGCAATATAAGACAATAAACCCCCACAAGTTATTAATTGTTGGAATGCTAGGAGAAAAAAAAATCTTAAGTTACAGGCTATTTGTCTGTGTAACTCATCTTCAGTGACAGTGGTATTTGATAGAAAGTACGGCAGCTCAATAGATAGTTCACATACTACGACTTATGGGTCTTTCTTTGGCAATTCAATATCAAGACTTAATTTTAGGATAAATAAAAACATTCAATATTTATGCAACATGCAATTTCAAAACTAAATCAGAAATTAAGTGAGACAGCAGCTGATTTGTCACACAGCACTGCTTGTCAATACTAAAATTAACATTAATATGCAATATTATGGGTAAATATTCTATGTAAAACAATTCCACTGCTAAACAATCATGACCCAACATAATGAATCACTTAGCTAAAGTTAATAAATTGAGTGACTTCAATTAGTGCCTCTTAGTTCACGCAGACACTGAAAGATTTGAAATGAAGTATCCACTACACAGTCTGAGAGAGACAGCCCCAGAGTGCCCCTGCGTTATCTGGGCCTTTAAAACATACTTTAAATTTTGATGAATGTGCTTTCTATAGAAATCACCTTTCAGTTCAAGCTTCAATGGGTATAACAAGGAAAACAGTAGGCACTTTTAAAGTAGTAATTCATGCCTTTTTCCTAGAGTTTAATAAATGAAAAAAAAAATTTATCAGTTAAAGTTTGGGAAAATATTTACCAGGTAAATTAGCTTCCATCAAGTACTTCATGCAGAGCATGTCTGGATGAAGAAAGCAGCTGTCTGTTATATCTGGAAAACGCGGCAGGTCTAAAAAAGCTGCAAGCTCAAGCATTTTGTTGTACACTTCTTCATATACAGGCCACGACTGAAAGAAAGGATTAGAGGGTGTTATACATTAGTTCTATTAACGTATTTGTTAATGATTTTGAATTAGTTATCCATGTTAACTTCTGCATTACTTAATGCAGAATTATTTAGACAGACTCTCTTAGCACTCTCTCTGACTAAACACACATGTAAGAAAGGAGCCAGACTGCAGCACTGCAAAGAGAAACGTGCTAGCTTTAAAGCCCATGCAATGTATAGGGAACAAATAGGACATTGCTTCAGACCTGCAATCACCCCACTGCCTTTTTTGTGAAGCGATCAGTACGTCTCCAGACTCCAAAATTGAAACAGTATTGGAAAAAAATAAATACAGGCGTAACTCAGGGTGAACTCTTCAAAGAGCTAAGAGATCAGAGGACCACAGAAGGAGGTTGGCAGGAACTGCTTGAGACCCTCAGGACCAAGCTCCTGCTCAGGTCAGCTAGCGGAAGCTGCCAAGGACCAAGCTGGATTTTGAGTATCGCCACACATGGCACTCCACAAGCTCTGTGTGAAATTTGCTTCAGTGTTTCACCACCCTCCCTGTACAAAAGAAAAAAGGTTGTGTTTTTCCTTATGCATAAATGTAATTTCTTCTATTTCAATCTGTGTCCATTTCATCTCACTCTGTCACTGCATACCACTAAGGAAGATCTGCTTTTCCTCTTATGCACCCTCCTGCAGGTATCACATCATACCTGCCTTGAGTCTTTTCTTCTCCATCTCCAGGCTGAACAGTCCCAGCTCTCTCATCTCCCCTCATTTGTCAGATTCTCCACTCCCTTCATCTTCACAGTCCTTTACTGGACTCAACTCCACTATGCTCATATCTCCTCTGTACTGGGGAGCCCAGAACTGGACTCAGCACTCGAGATGTGTCTCACTGGTGCTCAGTGGAGAGAAAGGATCACCTTCCCTGATCTGCTGGCAATGGTCTGCCCAGTGCAGCCCAGGATGATGGTGGAGGTCTTGGCCACAAGTGCACATTGCTGGTTCACATTCATCTTCACAGCATCTTGTCCACCAGAACTCCCAGAGCCTTCTCTGAAAAGCCATTTTCCAGCTGGTCAGCTGGTGTTTGTGGTTATTCCGCAATACATATTTGTGTATGTACTGTATTTATCAACAAGAATGTGATCAATATGAGACTGGCAGGTTCAGTTCAGATCCTCAGATCCTCTTTCCTGCCCTTGTTGAAGTCAGGGGTGACGTTTGCTTTCTTCCTGTCCTCAAGAAACTCCCTCAGTCACCATGACACAATGACACCAGCCAGCTCCCTCAGCACTTGTAGCAGCCCATGACCCTTAATACGTCCGATTTGTGTATATACTCTCTAACCTACTCCTTCTCCATTAAGGGTAAGTCTGCCTTCCCCTAGGCTTTCCCACTGGTTTCAAGGACCTGGGATTGCTGAAGGCTGCGCTTATCAGCAAAGGTTGAGGCAAAAAAAGCATTTGTTACCTTACTCTTCTCTTTCGTCTTTGTGACCATGTCCCTATTCCCATTCAGCAGCAGGCCCATGTTCTCTGGAACCCTTCCACAGAAGGTTTAATATAACTTCATTTAAAAAAATACTTAATGCCATGTTTGCATATTTATTAATGAAAATAAATCTGCAGTTATTTTTTCAAAACCATTGACTGCATGAAGAAACTTCTCCCAGTTTCTATTCAGGTTTTCCTGCTAGAGGAGAATATAATTTACAGACAGATTTTGAAATGCTTATTCATAATGAACTCAGCAGGACCTGAAGTTTGCATAAGCTTGACCCTCATTTCTTAATACCTGAAATGTTTCATTACACATTCTTAATTCTCTATATTTTAAATGATTACTTGAATTTACCTCTTAAAGCAATAACTTTCAGTTGCTCAGGCTATTTTACCATTTTAAACATATAAAAAGCAATACTTTTTCTGCATTAGTTGGTGGTTCTAATTCAATAGAACACTTTAACACATACTCATATTTTATCAATTTCTACATACGGTACTTTCTTTTAATAGGAATTTATCAGGGGTTTACACTTTGTGCATAGGTTCAAAACTTTCCTGAACAAGAGTGAATTCAGGCTTCTGGTTTTTTTATAGACCAGATTTAAAAAAAAAAGTAAATATGTTTAAAACAACAATATGACTGAAATAATGCAGTTTTATTCAATCATTCAGTCTTATCTATTTTAATATAAGCTACGTAACCAATGCTCAAATTTTATTGTTTTGAATAATTGTCAGCATGCCCTTTTCTTTTTAAAACGATCTCTCAGACTGCATTTGAGACTGGTTTAACTGCATGAACACATGCTTACGCAAATTAACAATTTTCCTGTCCCTTACTATTACACATGCAACTTTTTGTAACAGTTAGGAAGTTGTATCATGTAGGCTATATTTTCTAAACAGTGTTAAAAAGTGGCTTAGGCTGCTACGGGGCTATCTTGAGAAACAAGAAAAACATGCGTTTCCAGACTTCTGCAGAAGACTATGTTCACAGTACTTTCCATTCCCCTTAAAAAACAGTGCTAAACTGAATACCAAAACAATCTTGGAACAAAACCTGAATCATATGTAACTACTCTTGAGCATATTTGGAGAAAAAAATGAAGTCCTAGATAATTCAAATAAAAGCACTACATAAATACTATTCATAATTAGATAGAAAGGAAATACGTTTTTCACTTTAATGAAAAGCAGGTAAACTACTATTTCCTTAATGATATATCACAGATTAAAATAAATTAAGACGCTGGGAATTCAGTCATTTGATGCATTCTCATTCTCAAACATTACACTATCACCAGTGAAGATATCCAAACAGTCTCTCTGAACACAGAGACACTTTAAGGAATATAGTTCTTAATTGGAGAACTCAAGGTAGACCCGCAGATCACCTTACACCTGAGCTTCTCTCCCTGTGTCAGGGTAAGGAGACAGCTTTCCTATCCCCTGTACTAGTGAATCACCCCTTCCTCTTTATGCCCAGCACTGACTTTTGTTTGCAATTCAGAGAAGGCAATTCTGTTGTTTTTCAAAATGGCTAGAAACTGCTCTGCTTTACAATGACAACTGATCCTTTCTGATTTTTTTTGAAGAACAAACACAAGTGGTGTAATAACTACAAACAAAAAAATAATACTGGGAGCTATCACTTTTTTTTTAAAAAGAGCATTAACAGACAAATACTATTCTTAGCTGATGTGTGTTCACAAAGAGACGTAAACAATCAGGATGTGCAGATCTAGGAAGGGCATATTAACCCATCATAAAGATCAACCAAAGCAATTGCTACTTTCCAGTGCTTAACATCCTAAGCTCAAAAACATTCACTGTAGTACTCATGTTTCTACAACACAACGCTGAGTCACAACAATGCAAGCTGAACTGAACACCACGCTTCAATGAGCACACAGTAATCTCTCGAACTGTAAACTGCAAGCATAAACTGGATCCAACATAAGAACACATCCCAGCAGGGCACATCACAGCAAAGGGCTGAAGGATGAAAGGTTGAGGGATGAGGAGACTGCAGAGCGTTTCAGTAATCAAGCAAAATAGTTTTCACCAGTCATTACACATCCTGCTGATACTCTGTTTAATTCTGAAAGAGTTGTGAGGTTTGAGTTCATACAGCAAATCTCTTTTTCTGCACAGTTTCATACGTACTGGAGGGTTAAAATAGAAATAACACCCAAGTTCCACACAACCAACATATCAAATGTTAGGACGATATTAAGAAAAAGCAAGATAACAGCAAATGAGTAGCCTCAAAGTTAATAGAAGTTATCACCTTCTACCTAGCTATATGTACCTCTGCCAGAAGAAAAGAACCTCATAAAACAAGTTGCACCGAAAGTCAACTGGCAAATCAACTAGGAAAGCAAGATCGAGAGTTGGGTCCTTTCTCCTTCAGGTGAAAAAGCTCTGCCTCCAGCACCCTCCAGCACCCTCCCTTGGTTAAACTCCAAGGGAGGAGTACCTGGACAAGAGGGGACAGCATTAGATCATAGGCCACACACTCTCCAAGTACAATTTTCACTTATCCAATCATAAATTTTAAAAAATTGTGTTACATATTTGGAAGTTGTATTTCTGTGCTAAATATTAGGACAACACCCTTGTTCATCAGCATGTGGCATTACTGAGCTTTCACCTCTTTTCACGGCCCTGGAGAACTCTCCATTTTAAAATTCAGTTGCAAGACCCTTGAGGTCACTTAATTTCAGGAAGACTGACAGAAAATTCTTCTAAAGTTTGCTACGTGATAGCCTTTTCAGGTGTTTCACAAGCTGGGATTTCTTCAAGACTGATCAACAACACTGACAGAGACTATCAGTTGTCTAGATTGGGTACAGAGGTTACCAGAGAACCTTTCTTAACTGATTTATCTTTATAGTCTTCATATCTTATTCTCACATGTGACAAATACAGTAGTGTCAGGTCTTTTCCAGAAAGCAGTAGGAAAGATGACAACTTTTTCATTTCTTTTTTCCATCATCTTTAACAAAACACACTGTTGAGTCGGTGAAGTGTCTAGAACAAGATTTTAATGATAAATATTTATTAGACTACTTAAATTGGTTGCCTTTATCTTTCAAAGTTACATGGAATTTTCACCTGTATTAGAAAACAACAAGCTGGTTTTCAGAAGCATATGAGCCAAACTATTAGCATGATAATCAGATGACAGTAACAGGTAATTGTTTTGGTTTAGCCAAGATTGTAGCCTCTCCTACTTGTTTGGACAATATCACAATGTTTCTGATCAACAAGTAGAAAACAGTATGTATTAGCTGGCTTTCTAGATTCATCTGTAGGATCTATAGCTTCTTGTTTTAAATGTGGTCTGACTGACTCTCTTCTTAGATGACTGTACAGGCCATTTCCTTCTCCCGCACCAGAACAATATCCCAGCAGACATTACTTATGTAGTCGCAGTTCAGTTTATTTTATTTTGATAATGTTCTATCCTTTCTGAAAAGAGAGATGGTTTAAATTCTCCCTTTTATCTTTTTTCCTCTTCCATCCTCCTCTCCTGTTGAGTACTCTTTTTGCAGCACAGTTCCCTTCCTTGTCGCGCTTCTACCTGTGAATTTCCACCCCGACACCCCTTTCTTTCCATGCCTGCACATTCTGTACAGCTCTGCCTTCTCCTGTGCTGATCATGTTTAGCAGTGGACGTCTTTCCTAAGCGATTCTTTTAATACTGGAATCTAATAAGATTACAATATTCCTGGTCCAACTTTACTTTTTCATTATTGGCTTTTTGTAGGTTTCTGGGATCTTTGACATTCAGAGTTTGGATATCCTTAAAATTACACAAAAACCAGGAAGACTTCATAATTTTTATGATGGCCAAGTCAATTTAGACCAAGTTTGAAACAATGTCCCAGACTTCTCAGGAAATGGACGAAGAAAGCAATTTAACTTGATGATTTGGAAAACATCAGGTTCAGAGAGATGAAGAAGGGGTTTTTATAGCACAATTCAGTATTTTGGTTTCAATCCCTGTATAAAGTAAGATTTGTCCATAAACCAAAAAGGTATTTATTGTAAAAGTAATAAATCAAATGGAGGCCCTAACGTATGTAAACATCTTTGAATACGATCTGCATTGAAACACGCATTGCCAGGAACCCAGACTAACTTTAAAATTACATAAGGTAAAAATCAGATACCAACAACAAGCACAGGAGCAAAGTGCTCTATGGAGCCTGGCTCACTTTACTTTGCTTCTGCTGCTCAACTGGTTCAGATGTATCTGGTCGTCTGCAGTATAAGCCTGATGTGGCACGACACCAGGCGCAGTGCAGACAGGTTACATAAAAGAATTGACAGTGAAGACAATAACTGTATCGGCTGTGAAATTTACACCTTAATTAGTATCTAAAACTGAATGACATGACTTTGTGACCCAATCATAACGTACTACATCCTTAATGTGGTCAGCTAGCCCAAACTCCTAGATTACTGAAGAATCTTTTTCTCGCTTTGTGTGTATTCTCACAGTGCTACCAATCTGGCTGCCTCCTGTATACACACACACCAACAAATCTTGCTGATGCATTTTTTTAAACACTTTTTTCCCCCTTATCTAACCTCTGTTCATCTTTCAGGGACCATTCTGATCTCACCTGGAACAGCAGCAAACTAATGCAACAGCCACCACACAGAGATTAAATGTGTGTGAGTATTATTAAGAATAAACACTTCCAAAATAAGCAGCACTCATTACTAGTTTTTCTTCCCAGCTAAGTTGGATAGCAAAACTAGTGTCCTGCTGCATAGTTAGATTCTGTAACAGTCTCAAGCTAAATTTTTCATGAACACCTCCTCTGCCAGAGCACAGGGTGTATAGAAAAGACACGCACGATGTAAAGGCTGTGTAGAAACATCCCATATTTGTGAATTGCTGGCGAATGTGAAAGTATTCTGGGGAGAGCCACTGTACCCTGATTCTACATCCCTTTCCTAGGTAACTATCAGAAACAAGAGAGCCTCAAGTCTGATTTGATGTAGCTACTTTTATGTGTGCTAAATGAGCAGATACATTTCTTCAAACACTGATATCCATGAATCACCTAGAGATGCTGATGTAACAGAGAGGGTGTGCCCGGAATTATTAAAAGAGAACCAAATGACAAGAACAAAGGCGGATGAAACTGCTACCACTCCACTGAGATAACTGCTAAGAAATATGCGCCTCATGAAACTTTTTCCACTAGAAAAAACATAAAGAGACCCAGCACAAACTTGCAGTTGCTGCTTTACAAGCCTCTCATCAGAAAGGATAACTGAAAGGTTAACACAAGATAATGAAACCAATTTGTCCACCTTGAAGCCAGGCAAACATGTTGCCCGAATTATCTGCCTGGCAATAGATGGGCAGAGAAAAAGAAAAAAAAAAGTTAACATACCATCTGAAAATCACAGAAGTCACACTGGCAGGCTCTCCCTTGCTCTCTCCTGTGGTAACTGTCTCAGCTGAAACAGCTACTACATCTTAAAATCCCAAATTACTCCTGGTCGTTCTTGCTGAGGAAGTGAGAAGGATCTTTGTATAGAAGAATGACTAATTTTAGAAGATGACTCAATAAACAATGGTTATGCACTTTTGAGAGAAAAAAATCTACGGGTGCTTGGATATCAGACTGCATTGAATTGACACAGGCAGTCTTTTCTGAAAAATTTAAGACAGCACACAGATGAGCCAGCAACCCACACATGAGAGGAAAAGCTAACTGAACATCCAATACAGATGTACTCCTTTACCAGGACCAAAAACAAAATAAGAAATTTTTGTTGGATACATATCAGACCTTTTAATATGTTACTTTCTGATTAAGACATCTCATGCATTAAATGATTCCTGGCTAAAGTGGTTTTTGAATAAATGAGTTTCAATATTATTACACTAAAAGAGACACAGGCTGCAGTGTTAGCCCATTCATGCTCACAGGTAACTGACAATATGAATATATTTCTAAAAAACATATTCTTTCCACAAATGGAAAGAGTAATCCAAGAAGGAGCTAAACAGTCATAACACTTCGAAATTTAAGAGTTTGGGAACAAATTTTATTGAATTTCATAAATATTTTGGTAGGTTTGTTTTCTTTCTTCATTAAGTAATGCTTTAAGACAGGTATGGACAAGCTAGAGTTTCTGTTACACAACAGTAAGCTCCCATGATAAACTTGATTACAATAACCCTTTCAGCAGTGAACTTCCTCCTCAGCTTCTTTTTTTTCTTTCAAGTAAAAGCCTCACCCTTGCTTCTTTTCATTCTGCACTACTTTCTACCCTGCATAAGTACTGCATGCACCTGTTAAAAGGCACAAAAATTACACAGACTGAAAACGAAGTCCCACAGATAGAAAGATACCCACCTCCAGCAAAACTAAGATTACAAATTATCTCAAATCACCAGCAGACCAAAGCAGGAATCACTGCTTATTTTGGAAAGTAAAAGTAGCACAGCTGATGGCAGAATTTGTATGGCCAGAATTTTATACCTCTTAGAAAATTGTTTCTTAAAATAAACAGGAATGGCTGGCTTCTGTCTTAATTTGAATTCTTTAAACAGTCACCACTAAAAATAAATCATATGACAATTAAGCTCATTCAAATTTTAGTAAGGTAAAGAGTCCCTTACACATCGGACCTTGAATGTTTTTAGAGCAGGATCTCAGCAAACTGAGGAACGTGTCTAAAAGCCTGTCTGGTGGATACACTTTCCAAGGAAGCAGAAAGCCATTGTCATTCCTGCCTGAACACTCTGAGAGAAAACAGAGCAAACGTTCTGACATGCATTAGATTTAGTCAAGAATTACTTGGTTTGAATCAGACCCAAACTAAAATATAAATATGCAGTCCACCAAAACCTGGAGTATGAGGCAATCCAAAGGGCAGCAGTTTCCTATGAGCTGCATGATGACTTAAAGATATGGGTATGAGCCAGCGGCAGATTATTAAGCAATGTGAAATCCTTCTGAAGAGCCAATGTGCAAGAAAAATATAAATATGTGGACAACTTTACAGGATTTATGAAATCTTCAAGTTTCCTCATGATGGTGCCCCAAATCCACCCTGCTGCCTCCAGGCAGGTCTCTTTGTCCCAGTTTTCCACCTTGTGACAGAAACAGCACAATCCATCCCTGAGAGGCCGGTCCTGGAGGAGCAGCCACTCAGCAGCTGAAGGCATTGTTGTGTGAGGAGAGGAAACGGCCAGCATGAAAAGAGGAAGAATCAAATATTCTGCAACTGTGTTGGTTTCACATGGCATGCACTAGTGAAGGCTTAAACTCCCACATTAAACGAAGAAAAGGAAAAGATACATGGAGCAGCTCACTACTTCCCGCATGCTAAACTAAGATGCTATCTTGGTTTAGAAACAATATGAGATTAAATGATTAATGACTACACCCTAGCGCACTTACACATCAGTCTCTCCTAAAAGCAAATTCATTCCAGTAATTCCTAAATTCCATATGCTTAATTTTAAAACTTTAATCACTATTCAAAGACATGAAAAGAAGACCATATTAGCTTAATCTAGTCACAAATCCAAGACCTGTATTTACTTTAAGGGCCAAAAGAGAACTGCACAGAACTGAAGGCTTTTTAGAAATACTATGGGTGAAGTGCAAAAACTCTTCAGCTGTTGTCTCTGCCACTTCAGGATGGCTCCCCCAAGATCTTGAATTTATCTACTCTTACATGGCTTTCTCATTTCTCTTGTCACATTTTTAGGCCAGATGTCTTGAAAGCATTCCTACTCCCTCCTAGTGTTGGGGTCATCACTAATACTCAACAGCAAGAATTGTGAGTTTTTAAACAAGCAATTCCTTTAGTTCCTCCACCAGAACAAATCAAAGAATCACTAGAAAAATACAAGGCTGCAAAACCATTTTTTAAAAAGCAAGATTTTTGCTTAAGAAAACCATGTAGTTTTCATTGCTTAGGATTCTTTGCCATAGGCTAGAAAGACTCTTTTAAGCAAGACTTTGCATACTTTTACCATTTAAACATTCCTCAACATTTTTCAAGCTGAATAAGAAACATCTCCAGATCTCTAAATCTGAAACTTAAAAGGATGGTGTTTAGTTCACCTAACTTAAAGACTTGAACTATGACTTAAAAAAAAAATTGTTGCCAGATAACTAGTTAATGAAAAATGAAGTTTTACGATCTTAAAAAAAGTCTCCCTAGAACAAAAAAACCACAAACTAAAACCCTAACTGAAATCCCAGAATGAAAAAAAAGTGGCTGTACCACATTAATCCAAAAAAGATCTATTTAGCCTTGCATCCAGCAGTGAGCAAGGGAAATGTGTAGGGAAGCTATGACAACATTACCAAATGCCAGTCCAGCTGCACACCATTTGTAGCTGAGTCAGCAGTGAGATCTCTGCATTTTTTAGCTCCAGATCCCTTCTTCATGGCATTTCTCCAGTCATTACATGGTCCTTTTAATATTCAGAGAATTCTAATGCAACAAGTTTCACCAGTTACCCACAAAATGTATGAAGGTGCACTGCCTGCTGTTTGATTCTGAACCTGTGGACCAGCAGTCTTTTCCAATACCTTCCAGTCCTTGTATTAGAAGAAACACTGGACAGTTGCCTCCTTAATAGGTTCTACAAAATATTGCCACACCTTCCTTTTAGTCACCTCTTCTTTAGGTTAAAAAGGACGTAGATAGTTAACTGTTTTTTGTAGGAAATTGTTCCTACATTTGATGATCCTTGTTGTGACACTCTGTACAGCTTAGTTCTTCTACAACTTTGAGAAGAGGGAGGGTAAGAGAAACAAAAATATCCACAACCAGAATTCCATAGAGTATTGAAAATATGGGTGCATAACATTAGAAATCTATGCATTAACATAGTTGATCTCCATTTGTTTACTAGAAGTCAGGAGTTATTAGAAAATAATTCCAATGTAGCCAGGCTACAATAACTGCATGTCCCAAAACAGCATCATGAAGGGATTGCAGAAACAGGTGTAATTAAGATCACACAGATATTGAAATTAAGGCTGGTATGTGAATATGACAGCATTGACAGCATCAGCTTTCAGAGAAAGCTACAAATTTTATTCATTAAAAAATAAGTCTCTTCCTGTTTAACAAACATCTTCCATAATAGCATGGACAAATCTGTTGATTGAGATGTAATTCGTAGGTGTGCTTATAGTATATCTGTGTGTTTTAATAGCAGCTCATGGATCAATGAATTATAACCTTTTTTTAAAGAAAACAAAAAACTAATATAATGCTTACCCACTGTAATGATGCCATACAACACCCCCCAAACTTGTAAGGTCTTCTCCTTCCCACTCTATTTTTTTTCACTTACTCATATTTTTGCCAAAAAGAAGAGACTAAAGACACATTTTTAAGTCAACTTTTGGACCAGAAGAAAATTTCAGAAATTCCCATTTGCTCCATTTGTATTTTTGTATCTGTGAAGCTCAGCAAACATGTATTTCAGTAGATGCAGAACAGGCTTTGGTTTTTGTTCTTCCCCCCACACACGAGTCAATCTGATCAAGATGGTAGCATTTTTACAAGACTTATTCCAAACTGATCATAACAGAATTAAGGATTTTATCAAGAAAGAAAAGAACAAAAGTGAAAAACAAGACTGCATAGAATGATGAAGGTATACTTTTGTGTACAATGGGATTTTTCGTTTAAAGTTATCATTCTTCTTTAAAAATTACTTCTGCAAGTTAAGTAGTCTTTACTTGCACCAATGATATGTGTTTTACCTTCTCCTACAACGAAATGGTCAGCAGACCATTTTATTTTAAGAACCATCTTCAGACTAGAAAATGATATAACATATCATCATTCAGAACAGTAATGTCAGTTTAAAAACGCATTGTTGTCACCTGTGAATTTAGCAACATCAAAACAGTCAGCAAATGATATAAATCAACTCCACAGTAAGAATTTCAGCACAGCCACCTCGTGCAATATTCAGAATACAAAAGTATACAAAGGAATTTCATTCCTCCTTAGACAGTGGGACAAAAAACATGAAGCCCTAGAACCCTAGAACAGTGATTCACTTCATCTGCCCCTCCTAGAAGAGTACTATAATTAGGAGACTAAAGACACACCCACAACTAAAGAAACAGGAGCACTTCAGAAATACCGTCAAGTTTATAAACTTCTGTTCATGTACCCAAACTCTGTAATGCAGCAAATGTTAATCCTTCTGCTTTTAAGTTGAGGAAATTATAGTACCATAAATAGCATCTTTGATATAAAACAATCACAAGGAATGAAATATCACTTGCTGTGTAAACGCACTCAGCTACACTGCATCCAACTGAGTGTACAAATCAAGGAATGATAGCAGCAAACCCAAGAGAGGCATTGCAAAAGCTCTATGAGCTTGCCCAGCCCTCCAGGAAAAGAGCTGAGCGTAAGCAAGAAGAGAGAAGCATCAATATTCTAATAACAATCCCTCTGCTAATCTCTATCTATCCTTCCCGGGATCTACATTTTAGTTATCTATTGAAAATGCTCTCAGTGAGAGAGGCAGCCAATTTTCAAAGGCTACCGAGGAAGATCCTATCTGTCTAAGTTTAGGCACTTCAAACAGAGTAAAATATTTCATCAATTTTTGATATGTTCCTGGCTGCAGGAAAGAAGAAAATACAAACAAGTGTTTCCAACATGAGTAAGCCAAGCAATACACTTAGATACAGAAGTGATCGAGAGTTTCCACGTGTTAGTCAGTACTGTAAATTCAAATAACTAGTTTTCAAGAAACCTGTAACACTGATGCTACTCTGGCCCAAACACATCCAAATTATTCAACCAATCTTAGCCACATAAATTACATGGACCTCCTCACACTTTGTTACAAGCTGGCAGTGTTTATTAGAAATTAATGAGGACTAAATGCCTAATTACTTCTAAAACTGAGCCACTAGCCTCAAAAACTGAAGACTACAACCAAGTCCTAGTATTGGTTGTATATAGCGGGTAATTGTCAAAATATTGAGCAATCTCCTTTTCTTAATCCATGAGAAACCCTCCAATTTCACGTTTTCCTCCAGGCTACCTGACAGTTCTTCTGCCCCCAACATTCACAGGGAAATCAAAATCAGGAGGTGTCTTAAACTACCTAAACTTGTCAGCTAAATTTACAAAACAAAATGGCTTTTACTATGCTTGAACAATGCTGAATTGATTCAAATACATTTTTGTGGCACATCTCCATTTAATTCAAACCAGTTTTAAACGAGCAACTGACTTGTTAGATGGTCACAAGGCACAAAACGTTTATACAGTGCAAGTATTAACAACTGAATTCCAATTGTAAAGTTGAGAAGAGAATGAGAAAGAGAGGCTAAATCTGAGGTTCAGTAACTAACCTTCTTCCCATAGTAAAGCAATATTTAACTATACTGTAACCTAAATAATTATCATTACCTAGTCATTTTGAACCTGGAAGACAAGTCCCACACTGGGTAGTTACTGCATAAGGATATAAGTTCCAAGTTTAAACCTTGTTCTTAAGACAGTAAACAACAGAAAAATGTGTAGCTCCTAGATATGAAAGCACATGCTTTAGACCTCCCCACATACAGTCCTGGTAGGTCACTACACTCCCAAATAGGTCTGTCATATCCTTCTTTTTATTGTGGAATAATGGGATAAAGGGCAAACCACAAATAAAAGATACTCCTTTTGAAGCAGAGGGGGGATTTGACTGCAAAGTGGTCAGGGATAATCTCCTGGATAAAAAAAGGTAAGAAACAGCAATGAAACAATTTTGCAATGAAACAAGAGGTAAAGGTGACTAAGCCGTAAACAGTAGGGAAACTGAAAAAAAACCCCAAACCCAAAACAGAACCTTGAATCTCAATGCCACAGGTAAATGAAACAAATATGAAGAAAAAGCAAGATTGCTCTGTAACTGGAAAAAGAATACAAACCCATCTCATTAAAATCATAGGTAAGGAAGAGAAAAATTATGTCTGAAAAAAGCAAGACAGTATCTGATAAACTGAGTGTTTTACAAAGGAGAGGCCCAGAAAATTTACACACAAGAGGCTTCAAGGAAATAACTGAGGAGCTCTCTGAAACACAAATGTTGTTTTTTAAATAATCTTAAGAAATTCTAAACATCAAAGGACTCCCCATATTAATATGCACTATTTTAAAAAAATGTAAAAGAGGAGATTCAGGAACTCTAGAATTATTAGCTTGGCATGGATCCTGAACAAAATAATACAATGGTAATGGGAAAAATGGAAGTTAAAAATATCCCATCAGTCAAGCAACCTTCCTAAGGTCAGGAGAGGAGAGAGTTGACTGAAGCTCCAGCTCCCATGAGGAGCTGCTCTGAAAAAACTCTCTCCTTCTTTATGGGATAGCTATAGGAGACCCAAATGAAAATTACCACAAAGTTTCAATAGAAGACTGTAACTCATAATTTTATTCAAAGCTCAAGAGCTGCTCTGCTGGAAAGCAAAGCATGCAGAACAAAGGAGCAAAACAGAAGCATCCTTGATAGCAGAGGGATATCTTGGCAAATTCATCTCAGAAACTGGATCTCTCAAAACCTCAGCAGAGATGAGGTCTGACTGAAGTTGACACAGAAAGATTGGTAGCTGAAGGATCAGTGGCACAGAAATATAGATATAAATGTGCTGCCAAAAACAAACAAACAAACAAGTAGAGAAAGAAATGGAAGAGAAGAACAAAAGGAAAAATACAAGCCATA
Organism: Dromococcyx pavoninus; assembly: GCA_033558185.1. Taxonomy (NCBI): domain Eukaryota; kingdom Metazoa; phylum Chordata; class Aves; order Cuculiformes; family Neomorphidae; genus Dromococcyx; species Dromococcyx pavoninus. Next base: position 5,400,202 of record JAUMJL010000212.1, read on the forward strand.
GAACACTGCAACAGAAGAAACCAAAGAACTGGAAATATTCTAGAAAGTGTAGAGAAGAGTGATCACCTCTCAATGTTTAAAGCAAGCCTTTCATTCCCCAATAAAAGACGAAAGAAATTTAATAATTTAAGCTAGGGAAGGTAGGTGTGTATAGACATGCACACATGGTATATACTCCTTCATCTCAAATAAAATAATATCAATCCAAAGCATCATACAAAATAAAACATCCTGCACTAGAGCGACGCATTCTAAAAAGAGCTACAGAAGTTTTCAGTCTACTTCTGAAATACATTATGGTACCTACTTTAACACCTACCACAGGTTACTTTAAGGAAAAGGAAGACCCTGGATAAATTATAACTTTTCTTAGGGCAGCAAACATTTCTTTCCAAGCTCTCCCCTTCCCATCAAATCCAACATCAGTTTGTAAGAGAGCACGAATTAAAATTCTTATTGAACTGAACACAATGAAGAGCTGCCTAGAACTGCTGATCTAATCTGACAGAGACAAAACCAGACAATTTTTATGTAGAAAGATAAACCTGAAAGAAAGAAGGTATCAGAGAGAAGAAAGAAGCCACCTTTCAGTTAGGTGGGAGAAAGGGGAGAAAATCCTGACATGTGCTTTTGAGCTTCGTGATTCTCCTCTTGTCCACAACACTGATTTCTCACAAGCACAATATATTGCTGCCCCTTTACCAGTGTGCATTTAAGAATTTTCCACAGACAAAGGTAAGGAAGATGCTAATATCGCTCTCAGCTGGAAGCCAGGAAAGCACTTCTGTACCATGGAAAAACATAGAGAACAACAGTAGTAGTTATTTACAGACAAAAACAACTAGGGATGGAAGTAGATGAATTACATAGAGCAGAATTCAAATTAAACTGTGCTTGTTACTAAGGCCAAGTTGGAGGTAGGACATGTAAAAGGAAACAAAAAGGGTAATAATGTACACTAGGACAACCAAAAAGTAACCTGGGTATAAATGTTCTCGTGTTGCAAGGTCAAAGCTGTCTAAATAAGCACGTTTCTTGCTATAGGAAGCAATATTCAGTGAATTATTAAAAATAACAAACCACAACAAACCAAAGGAAGATGGAGTGGAATGGAATTCAATCATAAAAGAAAAAAGAAAGCATTTTTAAGATATAGGTTCTTAGACCGCAAGGTGTATGAGACTAGCAACACTGAGGCATTCAATGTCTCTCTCAGAAGACAGAAGGTTTCAGACTGACCTAAAATTGTGTAGCTATTTTCCTCTCAGACTGAAAAATCTAAAAAGGAAAAAAAGAAAGGCTCGTATAGAGAAGCCACTCCATGGCTCTACTCCAGGGCAGAAGCAGGAGCAAGAATAATCAGGTAAATACCCGTTCCTTTTGTCTTCAAAGGCAGGTTGGTGAACAATTTCTAAAGAGAATTCACCTAATGCTCATCAAGCTCAACTTTTACCTATCCCCTCTGTCCCTTAAAAAAACCCTACAAAACAAAACAAAATAAAGAGATTCTTAACAGGGTTAGGAAAAAATAAGCTGTTTTAAAGTTGGAGGAGAGACTGAAAGAAGGGAACTTCACTAAAGTAACACGTTGGGCTCCTTGCCAAGTCCAGATACTTGTGAATCTAAAAAGACGATCATTCCTGAAGCTCTTCAGAACAGGATCCGAAAGATATTTATGAGACTACGCCTATCCTGTTCCATACAGCACATACCCCAAAGTGACATAGTTGTTATCTTCAACACTTCAGTAAATCAAGTTGCTCAACAGCCATGGGAGTGACCTGCTTACCTACATATACACATACATTTAAGTTTGTGTATGTGTGTTAAGAACGTGAGAATCAAATCAAAAATTGGGTTTGAACACTAAAAAGAACAATCTACAATGCTTTAATGGTAAAACATGCCAAAAAGTAACCAGTTTTATAGAAGCAATGAAAGCTAAAGGTAAACTTGAGACAGCAAAGCAGAACAACTTTAAAGCACAAGCAAAATAATTATATAAAACATTATGATAATGATAATGGTCCTGAGCCCAAAACGTAACCAAAAGCAGATCTACGGCAAGGACAAGTTGCTGCTAGCTCAAGAGAAAAGGGATGCTTTAATCAATTTTGTATGTGGATACTGATAATGGAAGAGGAAATTTGTGTGTGGCTCCACTGGAGGACAGATATTATGAATAAAAATAAAACAAGCTGACAGTAAATTAGCCATGGAACTTTACACATGATACTAATCTACAGATTTGTTTTAACTCCTACACTGGAAGGTTTTTAAAGAAAGAGATATTACAGAATCACAGAATGGCTTGGGTTGGACGGGACCTTTACAGATCATCTAGACCAACCCACATACCTGTGCGTAAAAAACGAAACAAAGATGACTTTCACCCAAAAGAGAAAAGATGACTGCACTCATCAGAGATGTGTTTGCTACTGTTGCAAGCCACAAGATCAACAGGGATTTGCTGTAGTTAAACAAACTGCAAATAGCAAGAAAAAAAACCCTGATCCCCTGTATAGAAAAAACTCTCTTATTCTTACTTGATGCATTCAAAAAAGGCTTTAATCAAATGGAATTAAGAATACTTCTTTTAGAAAAATTAAGTAAGATGAAAACTTGCTTTTCTTCTCTTGTACTGGGAACTTAACAACTTCTGAACTAGGAACTAAGCGAAGCATCCTGCTACTGCTGCTGTTTGCCTTGTGAACCTTCTGATCACATATTTAAGTAAAACCCATTTACCAAAGGCTAACTTCTACCATAGACATGATTTTAATAGAGGAAGGGATAATTAGGATGACTAATCAAGTGAAGGCTTAAAAAAAGAGACTCGGAGCAATGGGAAAATAAACAGCTATGGAAGATAAACAACTCATTTTACACAAACATCTTTAATAAAGTACTTTTATACTTCATAAAGTACTTGTGAGATACTACTTATCTCCATCTAGGACCTGTCATGTGTTTAGCAGTTACACATCATAATAAAGATGATATGGAAATTTGGAGGCTCCTCTTTATTTATGAGGCACATACTTACTCCCAGGGCTGCCAGACTTCTGGACAGAGGTGTCCAGATACCTTTGTGGCAGATATTTCAAATAAAGTTTATTTTGGACAGTATGAAAAATTATGTCCTTCTCATTAGCTGTTCCATTACTAAAATGTGAAGGGTTTATCTTTCACCTGCACTGAAAAGTGAACTAGAATGCAAAGCACACTACACCATTTGAATCTGAGCATACTTGAGGTTGGATAGGACCTCTGGAGACCATTGAGTCCAATGCCCCTGCTCAAAAGCAGGGTTAACCACAGCAAGTTGCTGAGGATTGTGTCCAGTCAGATTTTGTGCATCTTCAAAGATGTGGGTTTCACAGAGGTTCAATCATGCTTACAGTAGAAGAGTTTTATGTTTAAATGGATTTTCTTGTATTTCAGTTTGTGCTCGTTGACTCCGGCCCTTCCACTGCGCACCGCCAAGAAGAGTCTGACTCCATCCCCACTCCTTCCTGTCAGGCGTTTATACACACTACGGAAATCCCCCCTGGTCTTCTCCTCTCATGGATAAAAATCCCAGTGTGCTCAGCTTCTCCTTGTATAATGGATGCTGCAATCACTTCTAATTGCCAAACTGTATGCAGGAGAGGGGGAAATGTCAGTCATGTGAACTCAGAAGTTCACAGAAGTCCATCAGTTGGAAAGCCTTAGACCAGTCACATTCCTTGCATATGAAATACTACTACGAAATGATGAGGCATAAAACTAAAGTGCACGTACACGTACAGACGTCACTACATAGGAAGATAGAAAGTAGATGTGACTCACCTTGTAATAATTATTGCATTTATTTTTTTAAAGCTATAGCAATTTCCACCTTGTACAAATTCAGTATATTTTGGGTATCTGAGAAATTGTTACTGAAAAAGGATTTTAAGCCTCTGAGAATGTTTTTATATAAGATGAATCTTATCAAGTTAGGCTTCAGCTGTACTTCACTGATAAAATGACAGTACAACTGCAAATCCTTCAAACTATTATGATGTAACTACTTCTTGATTCAAATTTGGGCTGCAAGGCATTGGCACAGGACACAATTAAATGCACTAAAAATCTGTTCAAAATAAAAAGACCTATTGAATATTCCTGTCAGTTATCCAGATTTCTGATTTCAGCTTACATTCACCAGACATGAAGCACAACAAAATGGCATGCGAGAGCCTGGTTATTCACAGTCATAAACCCGTAAAGGTTTTGAAGATAATTGTCTATCGAATATTATATACGGAACACGAAGGAGAAAAGAACGTAGGCTGTATTTTCAGGATGGAGTATTACACAATCTGACTTCCTACTCCAGGACGATAACCTAATCTCTTCAATTTCTCAAAACTCAGATGACAAAACTCAATACAGTAAGCTACTGGTAATCTCACTCCTGCAATGAACACCAAGATCAGTTCTGAAACACAAGATGCAAGAAACAATTTGTAAGGTTTTTGCCATTATCAGCCCAATGAAGCAGACAAAACTGTTCAAACTAAATAAACTGAGGATGCACTACTAAAGGAACATTGAAGGTAAAGCAGGGAACAGATATTTCTTGAAAGAGAAAACCACAATAATAGCGGAGTGACTGGAAAACAAATAGTACAGTAACCTTACAGAATTCTACCTCTGCATCTCAATGAATACAAAGACAATTTGATCAGTATATACATCTGTTTACACCTTGCAAGTAAGGGGCGTGGCCATCAATATCACAGGCAAGATGGAACTCAAAAGTTACACAAATTCAGCATTCAGATCAGCTACTTCCTGCAAGCTAAAAAGCAGACAACACTAGATACAGACTCCTCATAAACAATATTAAAATAATAAAAATCAGATTTGGGGATTTTTCCTCATTTGTGAAAAAAGGAAAGTGCATATATCCTATAGAAGTATTTAAGACAGAGGGTGAAGTGGCTAGACTTCTGGGTTTTATATAAAAGCTGGAACGAGATTAAACTGATTAGCCTATGGTTCTCAGGTTGTGAAGCCCCCCTCCTACATGAGGACATACTACAGTCCATAGTGGAAGAGTACTTACGGAGGGACAGTAGAATAAACCTGCAAGCCAGAAACCCCTCTGTCCCAAAAGAAAGCAGCAGGATTCTCCAAGGGCAATCGTCATCTCCTCTCTGGAAACCAGATCTGCCACTTTGAGGTATGGTACAAGTTTTACAGCTGCAACTCATACAAAAATTTTATCTGTGTGATCTGTAGGATTAGGGGGGAGGCATTTTATTTAGTCAGGCCAGAATACAAGTTTTGTGCAACCACCTTTGAGAGACAAAAACACTTCCAAAGGATGGAAGCAAAGAAGGACAGAGAGACTGAGAACTAAAAGAGCTTTTTACACCCAGATTTCAACCTGATAGAGCTTCCCTGAATAGAAAAGATACAAGACAGAAAAAGAAATCAAGAGATTTTATTCCAAAGTTATCTCATGATTTTTAAAATTGAAGTAATAATCATTACTTAACCAGAGAGGATAGCAGAGGTATAATAAAGAAATGCTATGGATTAGCTTCTGAACAACTCATGACCTACTGAAAATAAGTCACATATTGAAGAATGGTAACATTACTCCCAACATCACCATTTAGAGCTTGGGCTCCAAACACCTTATAGCCTTATAGCAGATCAAAACCTCTTCTCCTGTTAGTTTAATTGGTGCTTTCTGCTCTTAAAAGATTTTATCTGCACCCTTCAAAAATCCACAATAAACTTCCTTTTCTGCAACACAAACACCAGTGGGTAATCATTACCATAACACAAAAGAATCTTAAATAAGAGAAATTTACATTTTACTCAAGACTGTCCAACACTCTTCCACTTTCAGAAGGGACATAAGCCCTTATGTAGATTTTATATTTCTACCAGTACAGCAAGAAACAGAATAAGAGATAGCATCTAAACCATATTTTATGAAAAGAATATGGAATTACAAACAAGTTCAAGAGATATTTTAAATAAGCACCAAAAAGGATAATACATTGCCCTTAGATGTGAAGCCAAATCCTATTTCTGAGTGTTCTAAAAGCCGTTCTGAATACCTACTTCTTGACAAGTACTTATTGATTTTGTTTTAACTTAAGTAATCAGCTTAATAAGACTGGTTAAAGATTAAAGCACTCCGAGTCACAAAGTCCAGTGGTTTCTTCACGGGCTCCAATAATGCGAAACATAAGACTAGATCTAATCAATTTATTAGTACAGTGACTAGAAAAATTAAAATACCATGAGATAAGTAGGTTTTGGTCAGGGTCTTTTTAATTTTTCCCGTTTAGAAAAAAATTACCTCTACACAAAAGATCTTAAGATCAAGTCCACATAACTTCATCTTCTCTGGAAAATGCAGAAAAACATTCAAATACGGAACATGACCTTCAACAACAAACCTGCACAAAAAAATGAAGACCATAACAAAATAGTATTTAGTTTGACAAATACATATGCTTATTATAAAATTAACATACACATCAACTTCTGATTTGAAATAACACCAGTATTATATTGGCCAAGAAATTCTATTTGAAGTTACACCCCTAAATGCTCCATAGGACAAAACCCAGTTCAATCATTTAACAGGCTTTAAGTTCAAGCTCAGATATGACTAACAGTCAGTAAGCTTACAATCAACACGCTTATATGGAGTTCATTCTGCACATTCTTCAGCTACTGCATTTCTGAAACTGCCTTTAGCCTCCTTTGAATGGCATGGAATTTTTTTCCAACAATCTAAAGCTTTAAGTAAATTTTACTTTTAAAAACACACACTTTCTGCTGGAGGAGTTGAAGTCAGGTAATGCTGTAGGGAGGAAAGTCACCAAATGATGGGCAGATACACAGAACTGAAACCCCATTAGCAACATCTGTATTCTCATCTTTTAAAAAGGTATTATTCAGGTATGAAAAGAAATGATTTTGTGCACCAATAAATACAAAATAATTTTTTATTTGCACCTAAATAATTTTTTTTTGTTAAAAACTGGCTTTGGTAAGCGACTGACTATTATCTGGGATTTTTCTTGACTTTTTCATACATATACACACACACACACATATACATGACGAGACTTAACAACGGCTACCAATAAAAATCCACACCACTTCAAACCCCTGCTCTTATCTAACATATTGGCTAACATTCACACCAGGTAAAGCTAGCACTGAACAAACAAGGGGACATTACTCTCATTCCAGATTAAAGCATTAGTGGTCTCCCCTAGCACTAAGGTAGAATTTCTTTCCTGTCTCCTGTCCTCCAAAATAATTTTGTTAAAAAAGTAAATTAAACTGGAATAAGTTAACACTTCAAACAGAGAAGATCCTTTTCTTAAATAATATTAGAGATTTCAAAACAATTCTATAACATGCTAGCTGTGCTAACTCCACAGTATCTTTCTGATCTTGCAACACAGATTAGTAACAACTTGGTGTATGAACTCTGCAAGTCCCTCCTGTGTTCCTACAGTGGTTGTAAGGCTGGGCTCCACATCTGCTCCCAATGTGGGGCAGGACCTAAACAGTTCAATCGTTAACTGGATCCAATTCCAAAAGCAGAAACAGCGAATTCCTCATACAGCACAGGAGCCTGCCATTTTCATTCAAAATATGTGTGGTGACAAGAAGTAAAAGGAAACAAAAATAAGGCAGAACATTATATCCACAGACAGAGCAGCCACTGTTCAGTAGAATTCACCTCCACACTGAGCCTACAGCAATTGACAAGCTCACCTGCCCTTTCCCAGCCCAGTGCTCTAATCACAACTTGCTGCACATTATGTAGTGTATATCTATTGACACTGACTAAAACTCTATTTAAAGGCTAATTACTGCAGAGCTTAGATACATCCTATTTTTTTTTTTAAATTCTTAACCGAACTCCGAACTTTAAATTTAATTAAAAAAAGGAATTCAAACCAGGACTAAAATTAAAAGAGCATTTCTTCATCAAAACTCTCTCACAGTTAGAATTAACCCATCACTTTTAATGATTTCTGAAAAATAACAGCAATCTGAAAAATCACATTGCCTAACACTTTTTATTCTGAAGCTCTGCAACTCTTAAATGAAGATGTAAAAGTCACTGCACAATCCTTTGTAATCAAATTGTGTGATGTACATTTTGCTAATGAAATTTCAGTGTCTTTCCTCAACCACTCTAAGCACCATTTCCCCACCCTGCGTGGAGATGTGCACTGGTCCACATGCTCAGCAAGGCTACAACACCAGCTGCCTGTCCTTGCCACCCCACCTGATGTGCTGAGCCCCCGCACAACAGCTCCTTAGCTCATTTCAGTCAACGTCAGGGGCACTGAACTGAAAAACTTAAACATGAGGGATGGTTTCACAAAACAGATTGAGCCAACGTAAAAGCTCAGCACAATCTGTCATACTCCCCTCCTCCTGGTCTGGCTGTGTGCTCCTGTTGTTCGTCACCCTTTACCACAAATGTAACCTACAACAGCAGCAAAAGACTACCCATTACCTCACTGTCAGAAAGAAGGGCTTCTTTTCCATAATCTAAGAAACTGAGAAGCCTCACAGATGGCTTCAACAACTGCAAGAGTTAGCAGAGGGAAGGGAATACATCACACCAACTGGAAGAGAACAAAAGGGAAGCAAGACCTTCCTCTTTTGGCAACAGTGACCCATTATTGGCTCAGCTGATGATAATCTTTGGCTGACACGTGTAAAGGTGCAATCACACAATTAGCTGACAGATCTGGTACCAAGACACCAAGAACAGCAACCTCCTGAGCCAGCGCAGCAACAGCTGGAAAAGGACAAACAACCAGGACCTTCCTTCGGGTGTGGTGTAGTAGTAATTGCAGCCAAACCACCCTAATAGCTTGCTGCTTCTGAAATAGGAAATCCCACCCGCCCTTCAGTCCTCCACCACACGCTCCTCCCTACTGACAAAAGCACTTGTGTGACTTCTCAGAAAGGATTAGAATGAGAACTAGTCTTTTGTTTTCCAGGGTTTGATTTCAACCAGACAGATTTCCAGACTCAGCTGACTGCAGGAACATTATTTGCAGCACAAGGCACAAAGGGATTGTAGTGAAACAAATCAACCTGTGCTAAAACATCCGTTAAAACTTTCTCTGGCAAAATTATTTTTCTGCAGATCTTCTTCTTTCAACTAATACACCATAAAGTGGATGAACGCTGGTACCCAGGGCAAGAGAAAAGGCAGGAACATTTCTGCAGGACCACAGCAACAGAAACTTAGATCAGCTTAAATCAATGCTGGATCCTCATGCTTACATTGCAAGAGACAAGCAAAGTCTGTCAGTGTGGATTTTAAAAAAGAAAGGAAGTTTTCACTAATGTGGCTGTACCAAGTCAAAGCATTGAAACTGTTTAAAGAATAATGACATCTTTCCCAGCTCAAAATTACTATCTTCATACAAAAGAAAGCTCTTTTGTCTCAGGTTAGGAGGTTTTTTTATGCTCTACAAATGCATGAAGCAGCATAAATACCCTGTTATGAATACAATGTGCTGATGATTCAGGGTTTTTAACACTTACTCCAGAAAATCAGATTTGGAAAAGCCCTTCAGAACAGTTTCTTTTGTCTGCTGTTCTTCCAAACCTTTCATTTAACAGACAGATGATAAAAACCCCTGTAAGACTGCATTGTATCAGTGACGTGCTTGAAAACTCAACTGTCAGATACAGTCACAGTCCATGTTCTTTTAATTACAGCAGCAGTGTACATTAGTAAGGCCCAAGAATGAAAAAAATCCTCGGTCCTCTGCGTGCTACAAGGAAATGATGCATCTGTTAAAGCCACAGAATAATGCCACAAACTTATTACAAGTTTGGTCTTGCCAGCACAGGTAGGTATAACCTCATCTGAAAGGCACTGGTTCTCACCATCTCAAAGTCTAACATCTTGAAACTTTTTCCACAAGCCAACAACTTTATTCCTTATTTAGATAAATAATAAGCAGCACATGGAGTATTGTCAGACTATTCACAATGGAGAAGGATTTAAAGTGTTGTACAGACGTGAGTAGAAGGTTGTTAAAAATGTTATTTTTAAACCAAAACGTTCCTCTCAGAGGTAATTGTAGTGCTTGTCTGCTAAGTGTGTCAAGTAGCAAGGAGGAGTGTATTTTTGGTGTTGTAAATCCTCTAAAAGCTGGCAGATTGCCCTACCATGGTGCCTAAGCATGTATCATAAGGGAGGAGTGGTAGTCAGCTGACTTTGGGGTAGGGAGAAAATCAAACTGAAGAAAAAACAAGGCAGAATTTTAAGCACAACTGTAATAAAGCTCATTTAAATAAAACAATTTGCCTATAAAGATTTAAAGGTAATGCCAAATACTCACTGTTTTCTCTGCATACTTTTTATCTCTGGTCTGTCACTATTTTGATCTGTGTATCTTAATGCATGCAAAAAATGTGAACATTGTCTGACTTTTTTAAACTTAAATATGCAGAAGTTATAAAACAAGTGTTTTATGGAGGTTTATGCAATTTAAAATGCTTTCCCCTTCTTCATCAAACTTGTGAAAGGCACAGACCTTAAGGGTAGGGAGGGAAGCATGATAATATAATTATGGTCTTATATAACTATCATGGTAAAACTTTGCAATACAAACGACATTCTTTTAAACACCACTTTCCACGTTTAGTTCAGTTCATATGTTCAGTGCATTTAAAGTCATGGAATGACTCTGATTTACCCACTTTAAAAAGTATTACAGCCATAAATTGTACCTAGTTACATCATAACTTCACATTCAGGTCATCTTATTTCAAATTTCAATGATCATTTTCTGATTACACCTTTCTGTGCTATACTGGGTACTTGATTTTTTTTCTCTCCTTTCCCAGCTTTTTTTCACGTTCCTGTCAAGCAAATGTGCTCAGCTCTTCAGGATCTCAGTATAAAGGAGATGGACAGGTTATGAACAATTTTCATGGATCTTTTCTGCAGTTCCCAATTTTTAAAGTGCCAAATACAACAATATACCATTAATATCCAAACAACATAATCTACCTTTCCTCTTAACAGTTAACTTTGACAGTTCATTGTTGTTAGGTTGTTTTTTTTTTTAAACCACACCATCACTCAGGATGGATTTGCCTCACACGACCCCACATGCCTTCCAGAGATAGTTTTTGAGATACAATAACCAAAGAACAGATAACTAGTTATTCATTTTTCTCTTCAAACAGAAGAGGCTAAGCAATAATTCTTCACTGTGAACCATTTTCTCTGTCCCAATAATAGTAAATTACTACTTGGATTTTTGCCATATACCAATGTTACCAGACAGGATTTACATATTTATTTTCTAATCATGGGCAAAAATATGGAATATGCCACGGTAGTCCTTCTCCTACAGAATTTCCTTAGAAAGACAGTAGTCAGTAATAAATCTTGTTACTGAAATCTACTTTTGAGTTCTACTATTTCTTAATCTGCTCAATTAAATATTTCTGTATTGCAGGATGCCAGACTGACTTCTGAATATTTTACAAGCATCTTTTATGCAACAGTATATCCAGTAATGCAAATATGCAATGGTTTGTACAATTCTGATCAATGAAGGCAAGAGCCACCCCCTAAAATTAAATCAAAGAGTTAAACATTGTTTTGCATAGAAATAAATTAACTGGTATTAACTACTGTACATTCAGACATGCAAACCTCCCCTTTTTTAAAAATACTTCCAAAAGCATGTTCTTGGCACTCTAGAGGGAGAGAGGCCATTGCAGAAGATCAGGCCCTGGATTAAACTGCTCTTGATTCATCACACTTCCAGCAGCAATACCAGTTATATGCACCACAGGTAGGCAATGGTGCATTCATTGCCTTGCCTTTCAGTTCGCAGGTTATACGTTTGAAAAATAAAATTTAAATAATTGAAATCTAGCATATCAACTGAATTTTGAATGAGTTTTTCCTTTATTTTGTCCAAGTTTTAAATCTGATTTGACAATGTACAGTTATTTGACTTCTGTTTCTTAAATTTTGGCAATCACAGTATCACAGTACCACAAGGCAGCACATTCCAATGGCCAATCACCCTTTCAGTGAATTTTTTTCCTAATATCAAGCCTAAACCTCCCCTGACAAAGTTTGAGACCATGTCCTCTTGTTCTGTCACTGATCGCCTGAGAGAAGAGACCAACCCCTGCCTGCCTACAACCTCCTTTTAGGTAGCTATAGAGAGCAATAAGGTCTCCCTTCAGCCTCCTCTTCTCCAGGCTAAACAACCCCAGCTCCCTCAGTCGCTCTTCACAGGGCTTGTGCTCCAGCCCCTTCACCATCTTCGTTGCTCTCCTCTGGACACACTCCAGCATCTCGACATCTCTCTTAAACTGAGGGGTCCAGAACTGGACATAGTACTTAAGGTGCGGCCTGACCAGTGCTGAGTACAAGGGGATGATAACTTCTCTAGTCCTGCTGACCACACCATTCCTGATGCAGGCCAGGATACCAATGGTCCTCTTGGCCACCTGGGCACACTGCTAGCTCATGTTGAATTTCCTGTCCACCATCACTCCCAAGTCTCTTTCCACTAGACTACTCTCCAGCCATTCTGTCCCCAGCCTACAGCTCTGCATGGGGTTGTTGTGTCCAAAGTGTAGAACCCGGCACTTGGACTTGTTAAACTTCATCCCATTGGAATCAGCCCATCTCTCCAGTCTGTCAAGGTCCCTCTGTACCCTCCAGCAGATCGACACTTCCTCCCAGCTTGGTATCATCTGCGAACTTGCTAATGACGGACTCAATGTAACATTTCTTCACCATCTTTTTAGAATTCTCTACATGGACACTTCTAAGGCTCAGCTTTACAGGGTTCTAGACTATCTCATTTAAACTATATATCACGTAAAAGTTTGGACCAGATGATCCCTGAGGACCCTTCCAACCAGGCATTCTGTGATACTGTGAAATACCAAATATTTCAACACTTGTTAAAAAGAGTATCAATACACAAAATGTCTTCCAAGGAAAATCTGAGAGTTCCTAATTTAAATGTTTTGGGCCTGATTTAAAATATTTATTGCTAATATGAAAAGTTAATGAATTATTTTTTATTCTTAATAAGGATGCGGCCATAGCCCTGTTGTAGAGGGGAGAAGGAAACTCCATTGTCAGCAATAGTTTGACAGTCTTCAATTAGCATCAAACCCTATTATTAGAAAATTTTATTTCCATCACATTAAAAGCTGTATTATTCTGAACAGTGATAATTACAGATACAAAGCTACTTAGCTACCTTTCAGATCACTATTGCTGACATTGTTTGTATTATGACACTGACGTAAGTCCTAGAGAATGTTTACTCATTTAATTCTGGAATGCTGAAAATAGCAAATGCAGCTATTTACAAAACACATCTATATATTATTTTATATATATATTTTATATACATTTTATTATTTTATATATTTTATATATATACACACAAAAGTGTAACCACACACACCCACACTGAATCTACAAGAAATTTTGAAGAAGGATGAAAAGCTTTTTTAGTTGCCAAAGAAAAGATAAGACAACTAAATACAGAGAACTTATCACTATCACTGAGCAAAAAATTAAGAGGGCAATAGTGAAGATCTAATTTTTTAAAAAATTGTTATTTATTAAAGCAACAAATATTTCACTGTAGATTACTCATACCTTAAGAGATCAGATAATGTCATCGGTTCTCTCAACCAGAGTAATGCCATGTAACAAAATGAAAGGGTCATTGGCATCGTCATCCTCAGCTTCTCCTTTTGGTTCTTCATTAAATACAAGCTACCATCTACAGATCCAGAGCACACAGAGGTGCTTGCTTGGGTTTATGTTAAAAACAGAAAAGAAAAGAATTTATATGATATACACACAATCCATGGTATACAGAAAACAAGATAAACGAACATACAAGGAGCCTTGTTCAGCAACCAGTAACATTTTGAAAGCATTACTTTGAGTAGTTTGTGTACTTTTCTAGCAAACAGTTAACTATAATTTATTCATCTACCATAATATGAGATGACAACCTGTTCCATAAACTGCTACTTCACTTGACTAAGACACTGGATCATATTAAGAGACAAAACTGGTACCCATCAAGACAGCACAACATTTACTCCTATACAACTTATAACTAAGAGTACTTACGAGCTGGAAATAGTGTTTTCCATTTGAGAGACAACGGAATAATGGGGAAACAAGGGAAAATTTAATGTACTTAAATCAATGTCTCAGAGTTGGACAATTAAAACACAGTTTTAAACTTCAGCACAGTCAGGACTTTAATGACGAAAGGATTTTCACTTAAGAAATTTTACTGAGGTTAAGGTGTGTATCCATCTGCCATATAATCTCTAACTGTGGAAATATGGGTTTTCTTATAAAAAACAGATCTAAATTCAATGACAAACATGCTTAGAACAAAAATGTCACAAATGATGAAGAGGGTGGAAAAAACAACAACCAACGAAACCTCCCTACTTCATTACTAAGATGAATCACTAAAAACTAAGAGAAGCAACAATGAGAAATTTAATTTAGTAGTGTGATTTATGAGTTAGGAACCTTTTCAGCAGCGAAACCTGGGAGTTCAGCAAAGGAGGAAGAAAAAGAAGAAGAGCCTCTCTTCCCTATGTGACAACCCAGCCAGGACAACTGAAAATACATTTAAATCACAGCAGCGCAAATTATCAGAATATATAAATATTTTCTAATTGTCTTTCCCCACATTGTTCACCAGTTCCGGCAGGAACAGTGAGGGCTGGATTCACAGCTCCCCAGTTGGGAGCTGCAGGGCCATGACAAGCCGCCTGCAAAAAGCAGTTTAAAACTCCAGGTGCAAAGACACGGCGAATAATGTGTTCCTCTGCCACAACCAGTCTTTGATGCCACCTACCGGCCCCCAGCAGCACTAGGGTCACAGCGACAGGATGAAAGAACGGGCTCAAACACACACCTCCTGCACAACTAAGACCAGCTCTAGATGAAAGCATCCTACGAGGTCTATCGCATGTAGGTGCGTCAGGGAACAAAAGCAGGAACATCAGTTAATCCTTTAAGTCAACAGTTTCACCTTTTATATGGATACTTGTGCTTAAAGGCAGCTTCATGACTGAAGCTTCATTATTAATTTCACATTAAACTCAATTTAAAATAATCCTCATTATATTTGTGGCCTTAGTGATGGCATACAATTTCCTTTTATTTCTCCCAGCTTATGCAAGGCATGACAACACACAGTTACACACATCTAATAATTCAGGAGTTTAATAGGCTTCTCTAGCAATATCTCAGTGCTACACTCAGTGGAATTTGCTAATAACCCTACACAAGACAAAAAAAAAGTCATTGGACAAGCCTCGTAGGAAAAACGGGTCCTGAGGTTTTTAGTCTGTAGCAGTAACACTCAGTAAAAATGAAACAGAAAAGGAAACATACGAATCTTCACAAGAATTTACAATTGACTACAACATATTTAGTATTACCTGTGTTAACATTCAATATTCAATTTCTACGTTTGACTGATTTCATCAAAATTTATTTTGAGTGCTGCTGAACTCTTAATTCAGTTGAAGTGCTTTTTAGTGACTACTTACAGCTGAATTCAACCTCCTCTGAAACAATGGACCAAGAACACGTTAAGTTATGACCTGTCTTAAGACTATCAAGCTGTTCTAAACTTTAAGAAACATAATTATCAGAGGCACAAATACCAAGGATGTAAAGCGTTCCTCTAGACATTAAACAGGGGAAGAAAGTTCAATGGAATATTTTCACTAGAAATTTTTCACTCAGTAATTCCCTCTTCATATAATATACATGTGACACCCAAGATTGCTATATGTACAAATTGGCAGCGACTCTTTACCTGAAAATTTTGTCATTTGAATAAGTAAGGATGAAAGATATGTTATATTCACAAAAATTTCTGCCACTATTTTTGCATCTTCTTCCTCTAATTCCGTTTGGATTTTTTAAAATTTCTTTATTTTTTATTGCTGCAAATCAAGTTTCTCACTATATTACCACTTCTGGACTTCACAAAATAGAGGAAAACATGAAAGAACAAGATTGCATTCTTCTGAGGGTAGACAGGCAATATCACAGAGAACAGAAATGGGACATAAAGAGGATAGTACATAACAGAGGGAAAAGAAATACTGAAAGAGCCAAAGAAGGAAGAGAATAAAGCAAAAAAGGAAAACCGACAGAAGTTTAAAATAGAAGCAAAAGCTTTCAAATGTGCCTTGAAATGTATTTCCAATATCAATCATTGCAGCCTTGTCTGATGTTACACTTGTCCAGTAGCACTGAACACTCCAACTTTCTACAATATTTTAATTAAAATGTTTAGCATTCTGTAAATATTGTAAAGTTGATATCATGAACAGAATGGAGAAACTGATGGAATGCAAAAAGAAGTTTTTGATAGAAGAGGTTATAGGGAAAGTAGTAAGAACACAGAGACAAAAGAAACACAAGTACTAAAAATACCATAAGGAAAAAAATAGAAAGCTAAATATATCTATGGGATAGAAAATGCCTACTCCTCCCCCCAAAAAGAAAAACTAATGTTTTTTAATATCAAAGTCATGATTGACAGGTCTACTAGTGGCTGAACAAGTGCTTATTCTTTAAAGCTACTGTGTTCTTGAACATCTAGCTTGGCATATACATGGCAAGATACAATGGCAGATACAACAGCCATTTTTTCCCACGTCAAACAAGAGGCATGGAGCTAACTTGTTATAGAAGTTCTGCATTTCCCATTCTATTTCTAGGTTCTGTTCAACTTTCAGCTCTTTGGGTGGGGGCTGGTGGGGGGTGGGTGAAGTCTTCTATTTCTGGTAGAATATAAAGCACTCTAGTGGCTCTTATTGCTGCAGCCCAAAACTCTCAACATGCTAATGGCGAATGGGACTGAAAATTCAGACTGTGCAACCAGTTGCTCCAATTCACTGTACATGAATACACTTTATATATATTTATTTATATTAAAAAATACACAAAATGGTTTCCAGACAATTCAGTTCATTGTTCCCTACCTGAGACCTTGCTAGATGATGAGGCAAAGCTGCAGTCAGTCTGTAGGTCGCCCTCACTTTCAGAGAGAGACAAGAAGTGGAGAAGGCTAGGTCTCTCTGGTTCACTGTTCACATCAGTACTGCTATCACATACCTGTTTTTTGTAAATACATCATTGTATTATCTACTGTTAGTTACTGTTTCAAGCTGAAGAAACTAACTAAAGAATGACAGATGCAAGATCAACAGTAAATGTTTAAACCCAAACTGTTCATATTTTCACATTTTTACTTTCTCTAAGAATCACCAGTACCTAAAAAAAAACCCTTAAAAGAGTATTTTTAAAGGATTTCTCAAGATAAAGGTCTTGGACATTACATTTTGTTTTGCTACAATGACCAGAAAGTTGGCGATATATCGAATCAAAGCTTGATGAAATAACTAACTTCAAGATAGCAGGCAGGAAAGGATGGTACCTGATGAAGAATTTTGTATTATAATTTCTCCTCTATCTACAGACTACCTATGCCAAGACAAAGCAATATTTTTACATAAACAGTTTTCCATAGTTGGAGAAGCATCTGTCTTTCAAAACAGGGGAAAAAAGAATGAACAACAAAGTGGACATGTGGAACCCTGTTTAGAAGACATCATTCACACTGAAGTGGCATTAATACAAGATAGACATGTAGCTTGAACAAAGAAGGTTTCTGTTGTTGCTTTCCAAGATACCAACATTTCACGGGATTTGAGTTTTTCACTTACTGATAATGCTTTGACTGCTTCCCCAGCTGGTCTGTTGCAATATGCCTGTTGGCTCTTCTGAAGGTAACGCCTCCAAAAATTGCACAGAACTTCATCCTGATAAATACCAATGGACGGTGATTAGCACTAAGTTTACAAGATGATTAATTGCTGAGAGAATGGAGTCCAATTTCTAACTCAGGAATCTGAACAATATTTCAGCTCTACTTTTATTAACTATGATTTATAAACTATATTTTAAAACTACGAGAGAAGCTAAGTTTGTTTTCATATGCCCAATGTTTTTAAAGAGGGAGTTGTTTGATTTACTTCAAAAACTACAATCTTTTAATGTAACACCTGTAACAGAGACAGCGTGTAGAACTCACGTTGACACGCACATACCTTCATTTGTGGACACACTCCTAATGCTTCTAAGGCTTCAGCTTGTTTCTTGAGTACAAGCTGAAAGCCTTCACAAATATACCATTCACAGCTTTCATCTACATAAAAAAAAAAGGATGATTTTTTTTTGTTTGTACTGTTTGGGGGTTTTTAACCTTATACTTAATATTCTGTTCCCTTGGTATCAGGACAGAGATACATCTCTATTAAATATTTTCAGATCCAGCTACACTGAACACTCCATTAATTTCCATGTATTCACAGCCTTAATCAAGAACAAAAGCGACTTAACAAGCACTGTTCTCCACACATTTCCCAAGAATAATATATTTCACTATAACTTCTAGTGTGGCATTCGTAATCGAGTGGAGAGTTGTTTAGTGACCAGCTTTAAAATAACTGAGAACCTGTCATTAAAAAATGAAATACAATTATTTCTTTCCCATCCCCAACACAGAAAACTGGAACACATTAGCGGTGAGTCAGGCAAAAAACAACCAAAATCACCACGTTCTTCACCATTCTCTCCCACAGAGCCACACACATTTAAATGAAAGAAACTTTCTCAGGTATTCTGAGCTTCTAGCAAATCGCAGCACAATATGAATTTCATAAGGAGTAGACATGCTGCAACCTATTCACGATTCCATCAGACTGCATTACATTTATTTTTCACCCTTACCTTTCTGTATCTACAGCTCCTTTTCTACCGTTTTCATCTCAGAAAGTTTCTCTGCATTGCTCAACTTCCTCTTCATTCCCCCCACACCTGTTCTTCATTATTTTTTTTTTCTTCCAATCACACCTTGCATCTCACTGTCTTAGAATTTATCTGCCCAAAGCCTTTGTTCTGCTTTAATGATGTTGGCTTTAACTGGTAATCACAGGTACAACTGATTTCTATAAAAGCATGAAAACAAGCTGCCACAGTGTAACGTAATTGCAGTCACAGAAGGGACTGTATGAAGCTAAGGATTTATTTCTGAAGAAGTTTGGGGGATGGCAAATAACCTTCCCAATAGGAGAAATAAAAGCCATGAAATACACAGCTCAGATTTTAGGAGCAATACAGGATAAAGGCAAGTGGAGGCATTAAGGTTGTTCCTCTTTTCACACCGCCCTTTGCTTCCACATGATCATTCTTTTCAAAGCAATGTAGCAATCCACTGCCACCACAGCAGTGTGAGGACAGGTCAGTGTATCAGAGACAGAGATAATCCCATGCTTCATTTAGCATTGTAATGGTTTTTTGCTTTTTGAAAGTAGACACACAGTAAAACATCTATCCAGCCATCACAGTATTCATCCATAGCTCAGGAGCCTTGCCATAATATCCTTATGGCACATATCATCATACGTAATGACCACTATTACTCTGAATCATGAAATTAAAAGCATAGAATTGACTCTGGATGAAAGATTTAATATTGGTTTAGCTGTTTTAACTGCATGAAATCTCTTCCATGTAGGTTTCTACATACCAGGGCCAAGTACCTGTAATGCAAGGCAGACTGACATTGTAAGAGCTGGACCACCATCACATCTCACTTATGAAGACAGAGATCTTTCTGGTTTTGTGATAGCCATCACAAGGAAGGAACGAAGGGATCACCACATCTGAATGCAGGTTACCAGTATCTTCAGACAGTATTGGCTTCCACAAATCAAAGTGGCAATAAGTAAAATACAGCTCTGTTCAATCAAAAAAATCCCACCACCAAGCTCACAGATGTCACTCATGACTCCAGAAGTCATCAAAAGTGACTGCTGAAGGTTGTGACAGCATCTAGGGGATATATTTTGTTCCTGTTCTCCTAGTCTGTTCTAGCTATCTGCCTTTTATCACCATCAAAGACACAGTGGGCTAGGTGAACCCTGGCTGAATAGCCATTCTTAGGCAAAAATACAGAGAGAAAGTCATACATACCATTTTTTTCCTGCTTTCTTGAACCTTTGGAGATTGTCTGTACTCTTGTATTAGAAATAAAATCAGTGCTTACAACTTCTCTAGTTCTCTGCAAAACAGGAATATACCTTAGCAAGAAAAAAAGCCAGGCCTAACTTGCATAGACTGTCATAAAACATAACAGAGGAACTTGTTCAGATTTCCTAAACCAAAGGGAGACAGAATATTCTGAACCTTTCATTCAGAAATTGAAAAAATAGAGAATTACTATCAGGAACATACAGGTGATGTGCATCGAGCACTGTACTGAAGCAGAGCAATGCCCAGGAAATACCTCTCAGGCATCTAGACAGCACGCTGGCACTACAGCTGCAGCAACACAGCATCCTAACACAGCTCATTTTAAACGTTGTGGTTTCAAGGAACACCAGTTTTAAACAGCGGCAAGTAAAGCATGAAAAAGGAAGAATCACAACGCTGCATTCAACTCCAATCACCAAGAAGAAAATCTAACATTTTCTTAATAAAAAGATGACCAGAGGGCTGAGCACATCCTCTATGACGACACACTGAGTTGGAATTGTTCAGCCTGGAGAAAAGAAGGCTCCAGAGAGACCTTATAGCAGCCTTCCAGTACTTAAGGAAAGCTGGGAAGAGGCTCTTTATCAAGGAGTCCAGTGCTAGGACAAGGGGTAACAGTTTTAAGCTGAAAGATGGGAGATTTAGATGAGCTATTAGGAATAATTTTTTTTTACTGCAAGGGTGGTGAGGCACTGGCACAGGTTGCCCAGGGAAGCTGTGGATGTCCCATCCCTGGAGGTGTTCAAGGCCAGGTTGGATGAGGCTTTGAGCAACCTGGTCTGGTGGGAGGTGTCCCTGCCCATGGCAGGGGGGTTGGAACTGGATGATCTTTTAAGGTCCTTTCCAAGCCAAACCATTCTATGATTCCATCAAAAAAACCCAAAAAACAATCAAAATAAACCTTATCCAAAGCCAGCAGCTTAGCTTTTTACCTCAGTAACATTGTGGCAAGATCTGCAATAAAATCTGCCTCCGTCAGTAAGACCCCAGTTCACTTCTGAACACTGGGCACAGCGTTCATTAAAATCTCTCTAAAAAGAAAAAAAATAGTTGCAGATGTGTCCAAGTAAAACAAATGGCACCTTTGTTAGGCTACAGCACAGTTTTTGCGATTATTCACGGAAGAGAATACTTATACCCTTCCCATTCGCTCTAAGGAGATAACAAGTGATCACAGTGTTTTTCATCAGTCACACTGAAGTGAACAAACCATTGCAGCTGGCAACGATCAGTTCTGGGGTACGTGAACACTGGCACAAGGGGAATAACCCACATCTTGCACACACCACACAGCTTGGGAAAACCAGCCACCCGAAATGGAAGCGGAGACCAAAAGCAGAGAGCGGGAGATGAAACTAAAGATAAATTTATAGAACTGTGAGGAAACACATCCAGTGGCAGAAAGCCTGCATAGGCCAGTGTGGAGTTGAGCCAGGAGAAAGGGGAGACTTCCCAGAGGAAGGAGAAAAGAGGAAAACCAGAAGATTAAAAAGAAGTGCGTTTTTCAGAAGCATCTTCAGAAGTTTGTGGGGGGGAACCCCCAAGAGGGGAAAGGGTGGAAATGTGGGGGCATCCCCAGGAGTGCAAAACGGGGGGAGGGCACCCCCAGGAGCGCTAGGGGAGAGGGGGCACCCCCAGGAGCGTGGGAGAATGAGGGGTCGCCCTCAAGAGTTCGCGGGGAGGAAATGAGGAGTCACCCGCAGGAGCTCGGGGGGAGAGGAGTGGGCACCCGCAGGAGCTCGGGGGAATGAAGGGGAGCCCCACATCCCCGCCCCGACCCCGACAGAGCCACCCCCCGCCCACTGCCGCCCCAACCCCCCAAGGGCTCGGGCCGGGCTCGGCGCCGCCTGCAGCCCCGTGGTCGGGCCGGGCAGCGCCCCGCAGCGCCTCCGCTACCCCGGCCGCCGCCCCAGCCCGCCCCGCGCACCGCGTCCTCCTCGTCCATGCCCTCCGCCCGGGGCCGCACCACTGCACCGCGCCGGCCGGGAAACCGCAGTCCCGGCGCTCGCGTTCCGGGCCGCAGCGGGGCCCGGCCGGGCTGCTTCAGTCTGGGGACAGCCGTGTCCCCCCGGGTCCCGGCACTCACCTCCACTCGCCAGAGCGCCTGGCGTGGGGCTGGGAGGCGCTGAGGGACCCGCATGGCACCGAAGGGGCACAGGAGCCGTCCCCGCTGAGAGGACGTGGGGGCTTCAGGGTGACACGGGGCGCTTCAGTGAGGGGACAGGAGTGCTTCACCTCAGAGGGACCGCTCTGAACTGGTTCGCCTTAAAGGGGCTCGGGGTGCTTCGCCTCAGAGGGCTGCTGTGAACTTCAGTGAGGGGACGGGAGCTGCACTGAGGGGACACGGGTGCTTCACCTCAAGGGGAAACAGGGTGCTGCATCTCAGAGGGGACACTGAGCACTTCACTGAGGGGACCTGGGTGCTTCATTTCTGAGGGGATACAGGACACCTCCGTAGTGGTGTCCCAGGAACTGCGGCTGCCCGTCCAGCCCCAGCCCACCGCCGTGCCTCTGCCCACTGGTTCCTGCGTCCTTCCCCGCCTCTTTGCCCTGGCCAGGTACACAGGGCAGGTGACCATCGAGGCTCTGCTGAAGCTGTTGGAAGGGGGACTGCTACTGCTTGTACAAAAGGAGGCCACAAGATCTCATTTAACTGTGTAAAGTGTTTGGAGATCCATGAATAAGGGAAACTATGATTTGAGATTTGCTTTCAATTAAATAAACAGAACCAAACCTCCAGATCTTGATGCAGGTCTCTAATTTCTTGCATGATAATGATAATATTTAAAGATGTCTAAACATGGAGATCTGTTATTGCAATGAATTTGCCCACAAAATTGGAGAACAGGTTTATGCCCTTTAAAAAAAAAAGTCCACTAAGTGAAAGCATGGGAAAAAATTAAAGCTAATATATACATAGAAAGAGGTGAGGCTGCCTTGACAGCTGTGGTTACATTGATGTTGGAGGATATGTAGAGAGCTAGAGGGGAACTGTTGATGTTCAAGAAAAGAAGTTATTACTCATACGAACTGTGATCTTTTTTTCAGTGTGGGATGAACATTTGTAACACCCATTAAAGAGAATTACACATTTAATTCCTGACATGTTAAAAAGATTATTGTCAACCTCACAGAAATGTGGCTAATACTTTGATGAAACAGATCCTACTTGTGATTTTGATTTCCATATTTTTTGTTTGTGGAAATACTCTTCTGGGAAAGCAAAGCCATTTCATGTGACGGAAAGAGTTTGATCTTTTTGTAATGAATTTTTAAGATAAAAAAAAAAAAGTCAAGGTAGCTGTATCTGTGATGAAGCAGGAGGAGTTGTGTTCCAGTCAGAAGATAAAGCAGTGCTCATGTGTGAGTCAGTGCTGTGAGCAGGCAGTGGGCCTCCTCAGTGGATTTAACTAGATTGAAAGACTTGTATAAATTAAGTGTGGAAGTCACTGCTTTGTTGAGGCAGGACCTTGGAGTTAGGACTTCTATTTTCTAATTACAGCTGGTCAAAAAAAGTTAAAGAAGTGTAATCACAGGACTGTCCATTTGTCAAAACCAGAACCCTTCAGATTCAATGGTAACAGTTGAAGATAAGCAAGAAGAGAACAACAGAGTGGGTGATTGCATGAGGAATTATATTGGTGTAATTCTAGGCATACTGGTGTAATGTGACAGTAAAGTTTTTGAACAGGCAAGCACTTACTCTCTGCTTTTGGACAACCCACACTCTTTTCTGAGTTGCGCTCAACACACAGGTGAAACAGATATGAAAAGCTACCAAGCTTCGTAAGGAAAGTTATACAAAGACCGATACTGATGTGACTAGTTACTTATTAGCATCCAGGCTCTATATAAATGCAAAGCTATTGGTATTTCTTAAGACCATCAACTAATTAGTGCAGACTAGTAATCTATAGCAAAAACTCAAAGCATAATAGGGGTAGCAAGTCTTATATCTATTTCTTGAATGCTTTTTGAAATGACATGTATAAAACCGGTTTTTCAGCATATAAAATGATGTGTAACCTTTGTCCCTAATTACAAGTTACCCAAGCATACTGATAGGGATATGATAATTTCAAAGCCAGGAGACTGACTGTCTTCTTGCTTTGGCTCACTTTTCTAATTAAGATTATTATGCATAGTAGCCAGATTGATTTAAGGCTTAGATAAATAATACGTCCTGTTGTTTCCGTTGATTTGAATTTTTAATGAACTGAATTCCATTGCTGGTATCACACATCTGGCTCTTGACTGCAGGCTTTCTACATGTGAAAACGTAAAAAGCTACATATTGGACTGAAAGACATGTCCCTTGGCCTGTCCTTTGGGATATTGCTCATGAAGTAGTGCTGGCTCCAGGATACGAACTTCTGCAGCAGAAATGTTCCCCAGAGCCTTTACCCATTGTCAGACACCTACTACAAAGAGTTAGAGCAGAAAGGCAACCTCCACTGCTCTAAAGATTCTGCAGATCAACACAGGGCAGATCTACCAGATTCAAGTTTATAGAAACATAAACAGCTATTAGCACCCACAATTTGATTTTTTCACGCTCTCTCCATCGAAGAACTCATGTTTAAAGATAGACTGAAAACAAAAAAAAGGAAATTAGGATAATAAGGAGCACATGGCTTCACTCTAACTGATCTTTAAAAGAGACCACACTATAAGAGAGGGTCAAGGGGAAAAGCTGTGCCAAACAGACGTACGGTGGAGGCAAAGGCACAGAGAGACAGTTGTGCAAGAAGCCAGCAGAAGGGACAAAGGTGGGAACAGCAGCGAAGCGTAGGGGTTGCAGTAAGCTCAGCAGGGGAGGATAACCAGGGAGGGGCTGAGCTCAGTGGAGCTTTGAAGGAAGCGACATTACAGCTTAGTCACACCCAGCATTGCCCTGTGATGGTTAGTGTTTATTATAGAGCTTCGGCTCTCAAGCATTATTTTTTAAATACATTTTTTGAAAACGTGACCTGAAAACATGCGAAACAACAGAAAGCAGATAGCTTTTTATTCCTAAAGTTTACTCAGGTTTCCTTAAGCTGTTCTTAGGATGTGAGCAGCATGAAATTGAATACCAAAGCAACAGTACTGCACCCACGAGGGAAGGCAAATTCATCCAGCCTTATGTACCGAGTATGGAGTTCACGTCATTGGCGTCTGCTTTGCACGTGCACTATAGCTCAGCCCGTCTCACAAAAGTACATTGTGGCACAGTCTTCTCCAGTTTGATGTGCAACTTTCCATGCCACAGAGAGCCAGTGATCATCTGAGCTCATCTAACCAGCGGTGTTTGGAGACAGACTACAGAGGAGGATCTCATAATGAGATGAGCTGCTTTAGGAGGTAAAACTCTTTAGGATGAACCTCCTTCTGTGATCCAAAGCCATGCTAACATGTGTTCAGCAGCAAAGTGATGTGGGAGGTCTGCCCAAAGACACTGATGTTCTGACTGGAGTCAAGTAAAGACCTCATTGTATGTCCTGACCTTCAAAGGCAGGATCTCTTTCCTGAGGAGCACCAAGCTGCTTTCTCTTACAGCCTTCAGTGGGTGGACTATGTTAATCTGGTCCTACAGAGCTACAAAAAGGGGAAGGACCCTTCTGGGAGGGATAGTGATCTTAGCAGCCAAAAAGGAACAGAGCAGGCAGTGAGTGTTTCAGTGTCCCTTTTCATTCCAGGCGTGTGTAATGCCTTTATTTTCTCCTTTTTCAGATTTTATTAAGCAGCTAATGTGAATTCCTTCAAAATGTAATATTTTAATAGTGTCAGACTTTGCTAGTTTCCAACTTTACTGAAAGGAAAATATGCACCATACTGAAGGGGTTCCACTATAGCCTTGTGTGTCCTTAGAGCCCTGAAGAGTATTTTCAGGATCATTCTTGGATGTGTTTAATCCACAAATGCAGTGCTATTTTTAAAGGAATCGAGAGCCACCTTGTGGAGCTGGGATTCATGAATGGGCTCCGTATAATACTGCTGGGAACAGCTACCCGCTGCTAGGAATTCAGCTCCAATGGGATCCTGGAGGTTGCTAATCTGGTAACCATACCCATGTCAGCGCATGTTCAGTGAGTGCACAGTACACAGCTCCTCTGCTGATTAAAACTGGGCAGCAGAAAAATACGCTTGTGGGCAGTGGCTGGCAAGAATGTAAGACTCATGGAAGAAAGCAGAAAACAGCAGAATCAAGCAAAATAATGTGCTCTTTATGTCCTACACAGCCCTGGGGGGAGGGTTCACGGGGGATTTTCCACCATATCATTAATTAAGTCCTCAAAAATGCTGGTAAGTTTTGGAATGATTATATGCAGATTTCTGTCACAGGCTTATTTTCTCTTACAGTCATTCATTAACATCAGGAATCAGGATTGTCAGGGCTCAAATACTGACTAATGTTCTATAAGCAGAGAAACAGCAAAGATGGGGTTACTGATGGACATAATCCATAACTGGAAGTATTCACTAGTCGTCATTGTTCCTGCATAGAGAAAGAGAGTGATCTTGGTTCTGAGGTTGCAATAGGGGCTTTAAAATAGTTCTTTTACCATTTCTCTCCCATCATTTCTCATGATGAGCTTGGTGCTGCTTGTCAGTACCAATATCTGGATACCAGCACACAGTCTTACCAAAACAAGAGGAGGGTTTTCAAAATTTTTCAGTATATCAATGCAGCAGCAACTTTATCTTCAGCACATAGATGATGTCTTTAAAATGTGTTTTATGTAAACACAAATTTTAAAATTCTCTCTGAATGGTAGACTTTAAATATCTAAAGAATCTCACCCAAAAAGAAGGAACTGTTATGCTGGAGTCATTCTCCAGGTGCTAGAGAAGCCATTGGTGAGGTAAACAGCAGCTAATGTGCTGGTTGTTGAATCACAACACAACCAAATCCAGAGCAGAACTTGAACACTGAGCAGTCCTACATGCTTTTACCCGTCTTCTAGTGAGCTGTCAGCTCCAAGCTTTTTTAATTACTTACTGTAAGAGCTCTAAGTTAAATTAAATTTTGAAAAAAGACACCACTTTCAAAATCCTCATTAACCAAACAGTCATTAATATCCGAAAGGCATGCTACAAAGCAAGTACCATGTGAAAGTAATCTGAAAAGTCATCCTTTTTAGGTCAAATTTAACAAACAAGCCCAAGGTATCCTTTATGCTTAATAGAGTTTAGTTTTCCCTTTTGTTCAGACATTGTTTTGGTAAAGAGGAGATCTCTATTGCTTTCCTTGATGAGTGCTTCAGACTGGTTTAATTTTTCCCCCCCATAATTTAAATGTAACCACATATAAGATGACATGTGGTAGTAGGAGAAAATTCATAAAAAGACACAACAAGGCTGTGGCAAAGAGCTGACAACTTCTATTCTGGTTTCAAAAATATGGAAATCTCAAAAAAAACTTGAAACTTTTCCTATCACACTTCATTCCATCATGCTTAGGAGAGGTCATCATGCATGGATGCATAGATCACTGGGAGCAGGTTTCCAATGTTTGTTCCAAAAATCCATGAGAGATTATACTATATTATCATTCATACAGATGAAAGAAAGCCAGATTTAGAAGAAATAGAATTGAGCAGTGTGAAAATCCCTATTTTCAGAAAATTCCCAAGCTTTGGACTCAAGGTTTCACTTCCTGAAGTTATGTCTATCAAGAGGAGAATGCAGCAGTGTTCAGGAGAATCCAGAAGAACGAGTAGGGTCACCCTAGCAGGATGCTGTACTCTTCAAAACCAACGTGCATGTTCAAGGCTACAAAGGATGTTTGATAAATACCATTCCAAACTAGACATGATCCTGGCAAAGTGAATGTTCTGAAAATTAAAGCAAGAAAAATTATTAAATATAACCTTAAAATAATGAAAAAACGTCCCTTTCTCAATTTCTAATCCCTACCCCCAAATACACAGCTTTTACGATAGTTTTCATTGTGAATACTTATGCAGGGTTGTGGAGTTTAAAAGGAGAGTTTAGAAACATATTTTTCTGTTCTAACTACAACATTAAAACAAATTGCAATTAAATTTCTAGAACCCTTTGCAGTTCATGAACAATTTTTTAAAGGGAGGTATACAAAGTAGTTGTAATTACCATTATAATAATAAAAATAGAGTATAATAGAGGCATAGATTTGCTTTGACTTACAAACTCATATCCCCAATGGCTTTTGCTCTCCTTTTCTCACCATCTATTTTTCTGTCCTTTCTTTCTGAGAAAAGAAAAATCACCATCCCTATTCAAAGCTTGATTAAGCCTGTGGGTTACAGCATGCTTTGGGACCCAAATAGCTTCACACCAGCATGAATGTATTCTGCCTCAGCAAGGTTTGAGCTCACCTGTGCACTGGGGCATTTGTGGTGCTACTGTTACTAAATAGACCACAATGACAAGGACAGAAAACTCTGAGTGTTCCTTTTTGCCTCACCTCTACATAATATCCTTAAAACAACTCCTTTCTGTAGATACACAGCAAGCTCACAGAGGAAATCTTTGCTCCTACAATGCCGAAGACCACACCAAAACCTTTGGTTCAGGTATCAATTATACAATGAAGACATCCAAAGCATAGAAAGGCTCTGGACAAGACTGAGATGCACCTGAGTCTCTGTGAGGACTTGTTTGAATACAGCAAATTGAATTGCAGCCTTGTTTTATCAGAACAGTTCTAAAACATTTTTAGCTTAAGAGGATGCATTTAGTGGTGACAAAGGGATCAAACATTACAATCAGGAGAAAAATGCTGAAAACAATTTTTATGAGTTTTTGTGCAATGAAAACGAGAAAAGGAAAAGTAGGGATGAGTCATGCTTTTTTTTTTCAGCTTATTGGTGTTTCATTTTAAGACTTTTTAGTTTTTCAACAACATAGTCTCTATTTGAGGACAGTGATTTAATTATGATTGAAAATTGTCCATGTGGTGGCCTTTTAATGCCATTAACACTATTCATTGTGTTCCTGCACTGGTTGTTTTCCTGGTTTTAAACATCAAACTGTTTATTTACTCATTAAAGTATAAACTTCAAGATCCGATCCAAAGTCCATTAAAGGCAGCGGAAAAAAATTCACTCATTTCAGTGGATTTTGGATCGTGCCCTCTTAGAAATAGACTTGGAGCCAGTGTATGTATGCATACAGTAGCAATTATCACAAATTAATCTATTTAGCCTTAGCTCACCCTTGGGAAACAGAAGTATCACTGTCATCACTTGCAGGTGGATCTGTAGATCCGTACACCATGAGTTCTCTTAATCAGATCTGCACATAATCCTGCAACATGCAATTCCGTAGCAATAGATTACTATTGCATCAAGGGTTTTTTCCATGTCACGTCTTTGCTATTTATTTATTTATACCTTCTTTTCTATTCCTGGCACGTGAGGAGCCTATGAGCAATGAATTTTCTTACAGGCCTCACTTTTTGGGTCAGCCTGTACACAGAGGCTATAGAGTTTTGAAAAAATAGTAATTCTCTTTCCCTATCCCTGCTACCTGCTTAGAACACCTCTTCAAATGAGCTTTCCTTAGAAAAGACTTCAAAACTGGGAAGGTGGGATGCAAATCCCTGACACATGGAGCACTCCAGGAATCTCACCCTCACCCCAAGGAAAAGGCAGCACATGCTTCGCTTAGTGGTCTTACCACACTCTGAGGGCAGTGTATAAAATCATGTGGCCTCACAGAGTAGGGATTTGGGGCTTGATTTTATGCGGGATTTTTTTTCAATGGTAGCCAGATAGATGCTTTCTTTCTCATGTGGATATAATGTGTGATAGAAAGGCCACGTGCCCAATTTACTGGTACCTTCACAATCTTTGTTCCCTTTCTTCTTTTTAGCCATGCATGTAAGACACAACCCACTAATTCAAGACTATATGCAAGATAGGGAAGGGATAATTTAATTAGTCCTACTGATTTTAAAATCCTAATGTATCCTAAGTATCCTTCACAATTGTTGGAAAGGAAGAAAAAAGATATTTGAAAGTCAGGCTGGGAATCTTGTTTTTCATCTTATTTCTGTCCATATGACAGGGGCAAGCAAACTGAAGCAAAGGCATAAACAGCATACACCCATCCCCAGAATTGCTCACACCATTTAGGCAATTTAGAGCAGTAAACAAAGATAAGCAATCTGCATAGAAGCAACTTTAGGTGACCACAAATGGATACCGCTGTTTAATTCAACTCTCTCTCACCTAAACAAGTTTGTTTTCTCAGCAGTGTTTATTTGTACTAGGGAGTGCTAGGGAAAAAAATTCCATCCTCCTCCAGTTTATCTACTTCAATGTTGTGAAAAATTCAGTATTCCCCCAGCCTGAGAGTATATTCCTCCTACAGACATACTCTCTATTTTGCGGTCTTGCCAGCGTTTGTTGGTTCGTGGTTTTCTTTCCCTGTAGCTCGTAACATTTTCTCGGGACTGGAGCTGATCTCCAAAATTGGAGAAGCCCTACAGAGCTCAGTCTGGAAGGGAAACCCCATCTGATCAGCATTTTTGACTCAAGAGAGAGGGAAATGGGGAAAGGAGAGATAAGGCAGAAGTAAATATGTGAAGGTTTGAAAAAATAAATTGGAGGATGGTGTCAGGGACGATGTTTTCCCCCACTTTTTTAAAAAATTACTGATACTGAAAAATTGAAATGTTGAGAAAAACTTTTGCGTGAAATATTTTTTAAAATCAGGTTGAAATAAATGCCAGGGTAAAACACTGAAGTTTGCATACACTTCAGGTGTTTTTCTGTAGCTTGTATGCATTTCAATCTTTTCCACTTTCCTGTGAAAACATACAGAATTAGGGAATGGCACATCCCTTGTGATGCTGCTAGCCTGGATACTGGAGGCCATGCTTACTCTTAGTCCTTACTGAGCTGTAACTTATTTAACCTCTCAGGTATGGGGGGTCAGTAAGAAGAGCCCATCCATTCTGGTTTGCCTTCATCTGCCTCACTGCTTGTCTCTCTGTGCAACACCAGACCTGGGAAGGTGGAATAAAGGAGCCTGCAGTGTTTTCCCCTCTGTCTGAAGTTTCATGGACTCCCTGAGTAGGCAGAGGAGCGCACCTGGGGCTGGATGGGTGTGCGGGGGAGGGCTGGCGTACCGTCTGGGAATAGAAAGGGGAAGCAGATGTAGGATCAGAACTTCTGCCTGAGGGACTGTGTTCCAGAAATGTGGGGGATACCACAGTTCTGCCCTATCTACATCCAAAGACAAGAAAGACTTGGAAATAGCAAGAGATCAAAATCCACAACTTCTCGAAAGAAATCGAGTCTAGTTGCTGGGGTATGGCACATGAGCTTCAAACTTTCAGATGGGATATCTCAAGCTTTGGCAAGGTAGGGAGAAATTGTCTGTATTTGCCTCTCTACTGCATCCCAGTGCGTTCTTTTGCCTGGCAAACAAAAAGTTTACATATACAAGGCGATTACATGGAACTGGTTCAGAATTAACATCTGAAGTGAAAATGTGTCTGCTTTCCACCCTTATTCATTCACAAACTCATGAGAAAAAACAATACATGGTTTATTAGTTAACTTTGTGATTTCCAAACTTGCAGGAAGGTTCTTTCAACAAGATTATGTAATAAAGTATGTGAAAATAATCTACTTCACAAAGGAAGTCTGAAATAACTTTAAAGCACAGGCTGACAGCAACAGAAAGTACTCCTGTGTGACCCTTAGCTTCAAAAGAGTTAAGAAAGTGCTGGCAAAGGCATAGAGATTATCTCCACCCACACAGGAAAACATACATGGCTGAGTAGCTCTGTAGCAGCACATAGGGAAACAAAACAGTCTAGCCCAGAATTATCCTTGTGAAGGAAAAAGTAGCAGAGTTTCCAACCTGGCAAACAGATCAGAGACCTACAGTCAGGTCTGAATGCTGCATCCTTGCATCTCCATCACTCTTTGGTTAGGGTATAACCATTGAGAGAAACAACAGCTAAAACATATACACATTCTGGCTATACAAAATGAGATAGAAAATACGATTCAGATTTTTAGAGCTTCTCCAATGTCGATGGTCTGGGTGTCCCACGCAGATGCTGATCAGCTGCTGTAGAACACACACCAGCATCTGAGGAAATGGTGCTGGCATGTGCCAGGCTGGCAGAGCTGCGAAGTTGCTGCTCTCTGGGTTTGCCAAGCACTTTCCAGACAAATGCTGTTATATAGTTCTTGCTCCAGAGACTTCATCATTATGGAAGCTAAAGCAATATGCGAGGAGGATGAGGAGAAGCAAAATTATTTTTATATAAATATATATGTATTTAATATGTAGCTATGATTCTCACAGTTCTCCACTCAACGATCACTTTCTGGGAATATCTTATATTAAGAAGAAGGGATTGAGGGTGGATTGACATGCAGCTAAATTGTTCTCCAGGCCTAACTCAGGAAGTATCATGAAGAACATTACCTCTTGAACCAGAAAATACAGAAAATTTTATCTGAGGCAGAAAGGTACAGAAAAAATCACATTTGCTGCTTCTTTTTGCAGCTGTCAATTAATTACAATTGATTGTCACTGAACCCCAGGGTCTGTCACTTTCTTTCTGTGTGGGACACCTATCATCAGGAGAGCATGAGATTCATTACAGATGAGGTCGCTGTGGTCAGTACACAGCAATCAGGCAGGAACCCATCATTTGTAGCATGCATGTGCCAAACTGGGTCCTCTTTTCCATTCATCCTCCCTGCCCTGCTTGGAGAAGGGAGCTCACTGCTTTTCTCTCCTCGTCACTCTTACCTGCAGCCTTTTAACCCAAAAGACACAAAGTGAAGCACCTGAAGGGGATAACTTCTTAACTCTCAGGGTTTTCACTATAGGACCCTTGGGAACAGCTGACAACCCTTTGCAATATTTCCTATTTACTGTTATTTCTTGCATTCTTTTCTTGGGTATTGCTGCATGGAAAAGCCACAAGTGGTTAAGAAGAAGTGGTGACAGTCACCAGCATCCTGTTGCTGAGGAAGACCTGGTGATGTGTTCTGGCGTGGATGGCAGGAGGCTGCTGAGGCAGGACACCATCTGGCCAGCTGTATTTAGGTCGCCGGTGTATTTAGGATCTCACTGATATGGCTCCTTCCAAATTCACTTGTATTTGGGTTTTTGCAATGTAGACTCTTGGTGCTGCTAATAGCATCCTCACTCAGAAAGTCCTCTCATTTCAACTCATCATGAACATCTATGATAAAGTCAAGCTTCTATTTCAATAATTGGATCATATTTGGGCTAGATGCTTAAAGGAGGCAGTGTGATAAACATGCCTTGCTCCCGAAGTGATAGGAGCTGCTGAACAATATACCCATATTTCCATAATTGCACGCCTTCATGCACCTACTGAAGGGTTTATGATAGTTTAAAAAATAATATATTTCTCAGTTCCTTGTCTGAGAAAGTGGAAAAGATTTTCATACCTGTTCCCATTTCCTTTTCTAAGCACCTTTGCTGCCGGCTGGAGCGGACTAGGGTTTTGTGAAGATTTGCTACAGCACACAGTATCACTGCTACAGCTCTCTGTCTGCCTTGCTGCAGTGACTGCTGGCAAATATGCCCTAAAGAAACCCTATTCCTCCCTTTCCATCCCCTACACTGGTAGTTTCTCTTTTCATATTGCAGCTTATAAAGCATCAGTGTGGATATACACTGCACTTTTAAACCACTTTTCAATACCTCTCAAGAACGTTTCTGTGCTGTGACAGAAGTTTGGTTTGGCTGCTGCATTGCACTGAGTCTTGTATCACTATGTTGTCTTGTTTAACACAGATTGCCTTCCAATGCAGTTCTACACATTTATATGCTTGATTGCCAAATTAGAAACAAGCAAATATGGTGAAACAAATACAAATGGCGCAAAGGAGTTTTCAAGCTTTCAAATATAGCCCTGGTTTGCACAAGTTGTGCAGCTGTGCCCATCCCTGGAGCAGAGCTGCAAGGCTGGCTGTTAGCCATTAGCTGCTGCAGAGTCTCCAATACAACCAGTGTTTGCTGGGTCCTTACAGCTATGGAAGTTTGGTGATGGCATTCTTGAGGACTTGCCTTGAAAAAAAAAAAGAAGAACTGTTACTAATTCAGGGAATGGGAAGCAGTAAAGAAGCATCTATATGTGTGCACCTACATCTGGTTTCACTCCTAGAAGCAAAATAAGATGCATAAATCATTCCCCCTCCATGCTGGAAAGAAGGTGCAGCCCCAGGACTAATGGACTTCAGCATTTTAGCACTAGGAAGGAACACAAATCATGCTAAAGCACTGCTGGGAGATACTAAGTTATGTGTGCACAACAGCTCCTACAGTTACTACTGCTCATGGAGCTGGGTCATCTTGCAAGGATCCAGGATGTAAACAGGCACCTTTGTGTTATGGCGAGACAGTGAATGAGGTAGAAAATCATGCTGTATTGTTAAGGCAAGATTCGAGCTTCTCAACTGGGGAACATCAGGTGGTGGGTAGAAGATCTATTTGGAGAAGATCCATGAAGATATGCATGAGGAGGAGAGCTCCAGTTCTTCTCTTCACAGCTTCCTTTGGTTGATTCATATGGTAAGGATGGCAAACAAATCAGACTGCTTGGAACAGTTTAACAGTTTCTTTCCACCTCTCTCCAAAGTCCTTACCAGCATTTTAGCTGACTGTAATGGAAAAAGCCATGTCTTCTTTCTGCTGGAGAGTCACCTCCTCAGAGAGAGCCTAGGATGCTGTCTTAGAATCATAGAATCATCTCGAAAAGGCCTCTGAGATCATCGAGTCCAACAATACCTGTCCAGTAACTAAACCATGTACCTGAGAAACTCATCTACCCACTTTTTAAACACTTCCAGGGATGGCAACTCAGCCACCTCCCTGGGCAGCTTCTGCCAGTGCCTGACCGCTCTTTCAGTGAAGAAATTTTTCCTAACGTCCAGTCTGAACCTCCCCTGGTGCAACTTGAGGCCATTTCCTCTTGTCCTATCACCTGACACTTGCGAGAAGAGAGGTTATTTTGGAGGTTATTCTCAAAAGAGAGCCTCTCCTGGAGATGGGAGATGCACCTGCAAGAGAGATGCAGGTTAAGGTTTCCTAACACACTTCTCAATATAAAATGACACTGCGTTACTTCCAGGCAATACAAATAAAGATGCTTATGACATTGGTTTTAGAAATAGACTTTTTCCATCTCAGACTGTACACCTAAGAGATCACAAAATACTAATGCATTCTTCAAAGCTTTTGTGTAATAATTCTGCTTTTTAATCTGAGACAGTTAAACCATCTAATAAACAAACTCTTGTACTTCAAATAAATGTAATCTGGATGCCTCCCAGTAAAAAAATCATGAAATCACATTAATATCATACATTATATATAGGTTAATTTATCCTTGAATAGACCATTAAATATATATTGGTTTTAAACGACATCATTCATCCTCACTGAAGTTCTGCTGATAAACTATATATAGGAGAAACAGCTGCATAAATATTTATCAATTGAGCCCCTAAGCAAATGACTACAATAATATATCATTTGTCCTGTGTCCAAGTAATAAAAGTAGGCTGAATTCCTAACTAACTGATGCAACACCACCATCTTCAGAACGCCCTGTTTAGCTCGTTTTCCTTAGATAATGTTACCTGCATTTGACAAAACATTTTAGAGTTCTCTGGAGGTGGATGCACAGTTTTACATCCCAGTTCTGGAAAATCTTATGGGTTTTCCTTAACAAAGACCTTTCTGTAGGAATTAGGGTTTCAAATTATATGTTTCTAAGGTTTCCCTTATTTCAGCTTTCTGATATATAAATAGCTCAGAGGCCAACTGGAGTGCAGGTAGCCATCCCAGTCATTGATGAATGAAGTATGAATGGAAATGCAATCCTCTACTGTCATCTTGATTTTTTTTCTTTGTTTGAATCCAAATATTGCTTTCACACCAGCATCCCATTAAAAGTGTCATTGATTTATCTGGATTGTACTATGGAGACTGACAGCAGGTAATTCATCACACATTTTAAACACTGTGGGTTTGTATCTGCTGCTTCAACGCTGAGCTACAAGCAGCCACTTCTTTAAAATATTTGGCTTCCCAGAGTTTTTATCAATCTGGGTTTTCCACTTCTTATTTTATTGATTTGCTTTGCAAGTTTGGAAGTGTTAGGATTTTTGATGGTTTCCAGTTTACACAGTTTCCTGGAGGCAATCATCAAGGAGGGGCTGTGATCATTCTTGTAGGGAAAAAATCTTTGCCACACTAGGCAAATTTGGAGGACTTTTTTCCAATCAAGGCTCACAGAGAGAAACAAAGGGTATTACTCTCACATCTGGTCAGAATTACAAACTGTTTCTGTTTGAGCAGATTTAATGATGCTATTATGAGTCTGGGAACTTGGTGTGGCTTAGCTGCCAGTGGGCATAGAGAAATGAGTGCCCAGCATCCCGACAGCACTGTGGGGTTCCTGGGGGAGGCTTGCCTGGTGCACTCCTGAACTCCTGGTGCACTCTTCTCCTGGCCTGCACCCCTCTCCCATATATCTTTAGGCTCTGCTGATAGCTGGATCCCGACATGATAAATCCTATAGAGCAGGGAACTGCACCGGCCATGGGTCAGGTAGGGAGCTATGGGCTACACAGCCTCCACATTTACTTCCAATTTCTGAATTTACTGCTTGTAAAACTGAAATGGAGGAGCTCATCCAGAAAACTCTGGTCCACCAGCACTGATCTGGATTAACCCCCAATCAAGCCCTAAAGCCAGGCTTGCAGAGGTTGCTCTTCTGTGTATCTTCCAGGGTTTTTTTTCTTTCTGGTCAACTTTCCCTGAACCAAGGAGGAGCAGAATTGCCTTAAACATGTGGTATGATTTACTGCAGGAGCTGCCTCAGTGGCTGTGCTTTATTTTGCAATGATAACATTCTCAAGGCTTTTTCTGGAATTTGGGCAGTTTATGTATTGATCCAAAGGACTGCTGTCTTTGCCAGCTATTCGTCACCTCCCTCCACCACCTGAAATATAGGAATACATTTTAGAGAGGGGGCATTTTATTTTTATTTTTGGCAGCTTGGTGAAGTCTTTTATTCCAGTAGCAACACAGAGCTGTGCTTGATATGTTACAGCTACCTCTAAGCTTTAAGACTGGGGATGTAAAGATGTTCTTGGCTCAGCTTACAGTATCTCCACATATGGAAAACATAAATGGTCACAAAAGCTTCTTGATTTAAAAGGTGGGCTTTCTTTTCTTTTTACTAAAGCTTTCTATAATTTCCTGAGTGTCATATATTTGCTGTGATGAGCCCTGCTTTGCTTCTTATTTCAATGGAGCAACCTGTGGCAGAGGATTGAAGCTCTTAGGTCAATTAAAGGGTTTTCATGGTGGGATTTGTCGTAGCAGGTTGAATAGTGCAGCATAAAGGTAAAGTTCCATTTTATAGCCGTAGAAAACAAATCCCTTTCTTTTCTCCAAAGCTCTATGTTTAGAATGACTAAAATTTTCCCTGGCTTGACACACCATGCAATACTGTTAACTGTTCTGTCATTAATATTATTTTGGACAAGTTTTACTTATAGGGAAAAAAAAACATTTCATTTTATTTTTGTCCTTAGCAACATTAGCTCAGTACGATGGACAGGATTACATTTCCCTGCATGGATAATTCATGAACTCAATGGCTTCCATCCCTTTTTTTTGACTGTAAAGCTTCTGAATTTCTTGCGAAGGATTTCAGTGCTTACCTAAAGAAATGCATGCCAGGATTCAACAGCTCATGTAATCTGCAAGATCTTATCAAAAGCTATTAAGGTATGATGCTATTAAAGCCAGTTAGCAGATATATATATATGAACCTACAGGTGCCTGGCTTTTGCTGCAATGCTTTTCTGATATGCTTTCACATTTGGCAAGTGCAAGTGACAAGGAAGGCTCCATTATTTTCTGTCCTACCTGGCAGGATCCACCTGAAAACATAGAATCATAGAATCATTTAGGTCAGAAAAGACCTCTTAAGATCATCCAGTCCAATTGTTAGGCCAACACCACCATGCCTACTAAACCATGTCCTGAAGTGCCACGTCTGTATGCTTTCTGAACCCCTCTAGGCACGGTGACTCCACCACTTCCCTGGGCAGCCTGTTCCAATGCTTCACCACTCATTTGGTAAAGAAATCTTTTTCTAACATCAAAGCTAAACCTCCTCTGTGCAACTTGAAGCCGTTTTCTCTAGTCCTATCTGTTGTTCCTTGGGAGAAGAGACCCACCTCACTACAACCTCCTTTCAAGTAGTTGTAGAGAGCAATAAGGTCTCCCCTCAATCTCCTCTTCTCCAAGCTAAACAATCCCAGCTCCCTCAGCAGCTCCTCATAAGACTTCAAATGACATCTCCTGAGACGTGGAGCTGCTCTGACCTGGGGAACACAAAAAAGGAAAGGACTCTTGTCTTTTTTCAATGTCATGAGGTCAGAAGAGATTTTTCAGAAGTCTAGGAGAGGCCTCACTTTAAATGGTGGATTCCAGCTGGGGGTGTCCCAAATGGAAAAGAAAGAGTTCTTCCAAAAGTCCCTTAAAAACCTTTAAAATGTAAAATATTAAGTAACCTAAGTATATGCTAATGTTTTCCTTCTCATTAACACTCTTCTTGCAATATGCAATATTTGAAGTCTGGCTGATGTGAAAAGGCAAGGCCCACACAGGATCTAACTAAATTGATGAATATATGAGGATTTTAGCTGTTTTGAAAATCAAACCATCATAAAAAATATGTTCAATGATCTTTTATAGTACATATTTTAATTTGTAATCTTTTATAGCGCAGCTAAACGATCTACTAATATTCAGATTTTTTACAAAATCTCTAATGAAAAGTAAAATATATATAAGCAAAACGTACATATACACCATAAAATGCTGCACTTTATCCAAGAACAATGCCCTAGAAGTGTTTTTTATCTCTGCCTGTATATCTGTCAAGGTTAAGAGTTGCCACACAAGGTGGCCGTTTAAGGAACATGACTATAAAAAACTCCTCGGGTCTATGGAGGACAATATGTTACTGCACCAAAATAAATACTCACGTAAAATTGATTGGGAAAAAAATTAGAATAATTATAAATCCACTGGAACAGTGGGATGTGAGAAGCACAATTTGATTAGATGATTTGCAAGTTGATTAGTGATCCTTATCTTTTCCTCCAGCATTTAATTCTCCCTGTTGGCCTTACTTGGCCTGATGAGTGATCGCAAGGCAGAATTTATCACCTAATCACATGACACATGAGCAGGTGCTCAGAGAGAAAACTGTATCACCACAATGAAAATCCAAATTCTTCTCAAAGCTCTCTTTACAAGGCATTTTCACCATGTCAGGGGAATTTGGTCCAGGGTGAATTTATTTCCCAAGACTGTGTTATATACCAAACAGTTTCCCATCTTAGTCTAGTACGTGTGGCTGACTTGCAGTCATCAAATTATTACTTTCCATTGGAGGATCCTAGGGGTTTGCTCCTTGTGCATAAACCTGCTTCTGGAAACTATAATAATATTTTTGTGCAATAGTGCCCACATTTCCTCCGCATGATTCCCAAATCTTTGCTGATGGCAGTCATGGCAGACTCATGCACCCCACCTTTTCTTGCAACCCAAACTGACCTCCCAGCACCTGGTGGGCATTATTCCATAGGGATGAGGAAGGCTTATGGCACCCCTGTTTTACATCTTCTTTCCCTTGGTTTATTGCTTTTCTCAGCATAAAGACCCTCTTTTTTCTTGCTCTGGAGTTATTTTCACCCTCCCTGTCAACAGAAATTACCCCAGTGGCAAAGGGGAGTTCCCGTTTCCATACTTAAGCAAGAACCTGTATATGAAGACCTGTATGTCTGTGTACCTGTGTATGAAGACCTATAAACGTGAAGACCTGTGCAACATGCCTGCTAATCACAGCAGGCACAGGAAAATAATATTTCACTTAAGCTTTCTAGCTGAATATGGGAAATACAGCCACACAGCCAGCAGCTGGGTGATGCTACTGAAACACATTTTGTCTCCTAGCAACAGCTCAGGCTTGGGTGACAAATGCACAGAGTAGAAATATAAAACAAAACCAAGAGCAGAAAGAGCGAGTTTTGCTGGAATTTTGTGTTGGCGTTACACATACAGCTGAGGGAAAAATTCAAATGTCAACAAAAATAGCAAATAGCAAATTTAAGCTTAGCTACAGCCATAAATAATATCCAGCAGTTATTGGTAAGTCACAGTCTTGTGTTGCATTTTGGCATGTCAGCTCAGAGGCAGGACGATCCCTCTGGAGAAAACTGCCTGGGATGTATTTGAGACCATCTGTGCTGTGTGTCCGACCCACCTCCTTCCAGATGAGTCCAAGATATTAATCTTTGCAGTCCAGTGATCAATAGGGGTCATTGATTGCACAAAAATATGACCCCAAACCTTGGGACTACTGGTGATGTAATTTTAAGTGTTTGTGGAACATTCGTCAGCTGTTCATGGCATGAATCAGTGCAATCATACTTACCCAGCAAGCGTTACTGTAGGAAGGCCTCCACCCACTGCAACTGGGGCTGACCTCACCACCACCACCAGTTTCAAAAAGGAGGCTGCAAAAGCATTTCAAAGATAGGGTTGAGACACTGTCCTTTCAAAAATAATTGAAACTTTAGGTGTCTGAGTTTACAGCCTTGCTTACCTCCCATGAACTGCTTGCAGCAGCAGCCACACAGAACAACATACAGTGCAAGGTAGGGCTTTAATGCAATATGTTGCTCAGAAATGTTCATCTAACCTAACCTTAGACATTCAAAATTTGTTGTCTCAGCCTAAGGTAAATCCTGTACACAGGTCATTCATCTCATTTTAAAATAGGAAGTCATAATATCCTATTTCTTCCCGCTGACTGTAAAGGAAACCTAAGGTTGCAAACACCAAGTTTACCTTTTTCTTTACCATAGTTACCTGTCTTAAAGGTACCAGCGGTCAGCTAATCCTCTCAGGTCTTTTGCCTGTCAACACAACAGATTAATTCTAAACAAAACAAAACAAAACAAAAATTAAAGCATCACACTGTCCTTAACAGCCCATCCTTTTCTTATACTCAAAGCCCTACAGGTTCTTCTGAACTGTATTCTGATTATTCTGCCTTTGTCACTGACAAATTTCATCAGCATTGCACTAATAAAAATAGCAAGTTGATTCCAAGATCAGTTTTCCAGTCACTCCTTAAATAGCCATCTTCTACCCCAGTACTATGTTTAGCTACCATTTTGATTTTAGCCACTTCTTCACCTGCCTTGGGTATGTCCCTTGTGTAATTAATAGTTTCCAAAGTGACGTCACATGAAATACTTTACTGAAAATGGGATTTTTCCCCCTCTAAGAATTGATTAATCTTCTCAGAAAAAGACAGCAGGATAGTGCTGTGTCTTGGATTGCTGTGCTAAACTATATTCTATTTTGTCTAAATCTGCTCACTCTTGAAGTCGAACTAATGGTTGGTGTTCAGATAGATCAAAATTTTCACACTTTCTGAAATATAGAAGCTTATACTGTTTTCCCACTACATCCATTCCTGAGTTAACTTCTCTGTTTATCAGTTCTCCTAAGTTCTGTGTTGGTCCATTCAGGGTTTTGGATAGAGATGGGACAAGATGAAAATGTTAGGCCCTTTAATTTTTGTTTCTGCTTCAGATGCTCTCTCATTCCCATGAGTCATGACATCTTTGCCCCACATGTCACCATGTTCACTAAAATTGAAGCAAACTTTTCATTTTGGTTTTGGCCTATGCCTAGGTTATCTTTACCACCACCTCCGTTTTTATTGCATAGCAGCCTCAAATTCCTCTTTTTCACTATTTATTTATATGACTGAAGAGTGTTTTACAATGTGTTTTTAATTTCCTTTGCAAGACATAACACAGCCCAGCTTTTGGCAGTTCTCCCTTTCTCCCCACATTTTCTGACTTGCAAGATGCATTTTTTTCTGCTAATCAATCCCTTGGGTTTATGCCTTGCAGGTCTTCTGGCTACTCCTTTTCAAGGCGGATTGTCATCAGCTGGGTCTAGAGTTTTTCTCAGTGAATTTTCTCTCGTTTCTGAAATGCAGATTCAAAATACATTTCTATCTTTGACTTCAGGAATCTTCTTTGCAGCAAATATCCAAGTTCCTCAGATCAGGGGCTTTATTGTTCTGAGATTTAAAAAAGCCAAACATGAAAACCCATAAAAAATTAGATTTGTTTATCTTTTCATCCAGATTAATCAAAATCTTTTATGATCTGTCTGACCAAGGCTATTTTCTACAGTCACCTCTTCTGTAACATCCTCACTATGTTTAAATTAGCACTACCTCTTGCGGGCTTAATAAATATCTTGTTGAAAAAAAAGTCTGTCAGCGGTCCAGATTCAAGAACAACTGAGCTCTGTCACCATGCATAGCTCTGCATGATAGCATTGATATCATTCTGCTCTGATCTGTTTCTAGGAAGAGATGATCCCTCTCAGGTCCTGTTTTCTGTCTAATACTATTCCACCATTCCATAGCCACAGTTAGATTTTATCTACAGGATCTTCAGTGGATCTGTGTTACTGCTGTAATAACGTTTTGTTTTACAAGTGCTTTTCAAGAAGACAGTGGACCTTGGTTAATTTCATTGTGTCATACTCTTCCTTCTTTATAGGTTACCACGACACTAGTGCTGCTGACACCCCTACCTCTGTGTCCATTTGCCCAGAATACTGCCTTCCTTCCAATTCCTGTGCTCCAGTCGGAAGGGACATCCCACCATGTTTCTGTCAGCCTTGTAAATGCCTGACTGTAGGTCCTACACCAGAAGATTTGCCTCCTAAATCTCACTGCATGAGCTCATTGTCCAAGCAATCAGCTCTTCTTGTACCCTGACCTCTCTCAATTTTCTAGCAAGCCAAAGTGTTCCACTGCCTTTTGCTTAACTGGCCACCCATCTTGTGAGTATAACTTTGTGTTTTCTCCTTGCTTTGCAGATTCCTATCTTTGCTGGGCTGGTTTGTTGGTTTTGGTTTTTTTTCCTTCTTCTTCACTTAATCCATTTTGCTTTTCCTACATATTAACCTCGGGTGAGATAACTTGAGTCTGTTCCAACCTTAACCTTAGTGCTTTGATACTCCACATACAAATGCAGTGCAGCCACTGAAGACAATTTTCCACCTGTGAAAGCTTTCTACTAACTGAATGTGCTGAAACCATCCTTTCTAGCTCTGTCCTTGAGCTATTTGTTGGTTTTGTTAGCTTCGTGTGCATCTGCCTTTTCTTGCTAGGAAGTCTGAGACTTGCACTGCTAAGCCTTCACCTCTTTAACAGATAGAAGAAGTCACTTCACAGAAAACATCACTGGTTGATTCCCCACCTCCAGTCTTCTCTTGTAACATAAAGAGAGATCTAAAAATGCGCACGGATATAACTTTCACCATAGCAGCAAACAAACAAAACCAATATTCAACAAAAAGTTGAAACGTAAAAACAAGTTTTGTAATTCTTAAAAATATTTTTTCTGTATTTCTGAATCTTTGCACATGCAATTCTGTGTAGCTGCTTTGTGTTACTGATAACTTCCCATCTGACATGCTATATCAAAGGAGCTGTTCCCTTCTACAGTTGTTAATGTGACATATACTCTTAAAATGTTAAACAGATGAAACTTATACTTTAAATGTCTGCCTAAAATGGCATGTACTTCATTAAATATATATTTGGAAATGAGGAGGCTGCTCTAAATGAGTATATATTGTCAAATATTTAAGATAGAATCAATAGAGTCAGTCTTCCTAAGTTTCATATTAAGCAATAAAAAATATTAAATGAACAGTTTGTAGTACAGTTTCCTCCACAAGGCTTTCCAAGAGTCAGCACTTAGTGCCTTCTTTGAGACACATACA
Source organism: Dromococcyx pavoninus (assembly GCA_033558185.1). NCBI lineage: Eukaryota > Metazoa > Chordata > Aves > Cuculiformes > Neomorphidae > Dromococcyx > Dromococcyx pavoninus. The sequence continues at coordinate 5,444,294 of JAUMJL010000212.1, forward strand.
TTAATTTAATATGTATGCTTTGCCTAAGAACATGAATAAGTCATTCCTTTTAATGTTTTCATTTGCATGTTTAATTTGAGTATGGGAATCAGTGGAAACACACTTAAATGCTTATGCTTAGTTTATTCACTTTGTTTTCAAAATTGGTGCATGCAGCATGGGAGAGAAAGAATTAATCTAGGTAGAAGCAGAGTTGATAGAAAAGTAGGTTATAATTTACTCACATGTTGTCCATGCAGTGGACAAGCAGTCATATCTGCAGGGAAATTAGTGTTTTCTAATGCATTAGAATGTGATTTTAAAAGAATGTCAACATGATCAGAACCAGTTGCTAGAAAAATATGCATTAGTTAATGACACTTCCTAAGTTATATATTTCCTGGCCCAACCCTGCTATGGCTATCATGCCTACTTCCACCCAAGTTTAAAGAAGTCACACCACTTGTAGAGGCAGAATTGAGAGGTTTGTGAGTGTCTGTGAGTATTTCGACTTTCAATTACAAGGTCATGATTTTTTTTCCCATAATTTTCTGGAAGTTCCCACCCCACAGAAACTTCAGTATTTCTTTAAAACCTAATTGAATAAGCTCCAAAATTTGTATAGCAATTTCTGTAGAACATTTCTGGAGTTGATATTTTCGAACAGGCCTGCTATAACAGGTTGTGTTAGAAAAAGTATATTACTTCCTATTAAATTATAAAACATGACCAGATACCATAAGGAAGACCTTTCTTTTTTTATGATATCAAGAAAGGTTTGTGGATGTGCAGGTTATGTGAAAAGGAAGGGAGGAGGTGGTGTTATATTCATGGCAATGCTCTAGGGATATTTTAATGCATTTTTCCCGAAGAGCTTCATGGAGATCTTACAAGTGGTGCGATGCTGCCCTGCGCAGGCCCCAATCTCACATGAAAGCATTCTAGCTCTGCCTTCTTAGAAGGAGAGAACTAGAGCTCATCGCCTCCCCCTGAAAAAAAAGAGTGATCCCTCCACTGCCCCACCACCTTTCTGTATTAGCTATAAGTGACAGGGACACCCTGTGCTCTCCCACCCTTCTTTTGCCCTTATGGAGGTTAAAGATCTTCATGCTGACCTTAGCTCTGCAACTATTCCTCCTTGCTTCATAGCCTGAGACATCTTTGGGTTTGGGCATTCCCTTCTTCCCCTTCTCACCCAGGGCACCTGGGCTTCCTCTTCACTTTATAGCCCAGTCGTGCTCCTCCCTGCACTTCTCTCCTGCAAGGGATTAAGCTGCCCCTGAGCATTCCCTGCCCAGTTCCTCTGCCTGTCTGACTCCCCTGCCCAGCACATGACCCAAAAGTCTTCTGTCCAAAATGAGACCTTTACCAGCAACCATCACCCTCTGTCTGCAGGAAGCCAACTTTTTGCCCCAGAATAAAATTATCAGTGATGTCGCATTCAGATTTCCAGTGGACTTCTCTTTTCTGGGCCCTGAATTGTGGCTGCAGGCTTCAACCTGAAAATCATCGCTGGACCCAAGAAGGAACCCTCAGAATTCGAGCTACTTTGTTCATTGCTTTAAGCTACATTGCAAAGAAATGCTCCAGAGATGTGACATCCTCAGGCCTGCACCTCAGCAAGTTTTTCTACAGCTGCCAGAACGGCAACCACATGTACAATGGGGCACCAGGGATCTTCTTGTCTGAGCCAAAAAAAAATGATGAACAACAGGGAAGGGACAAAGTTTCGGAAGACCAGAAGATCCTGCAATAGCTCTTATTTAGGCTATACATTTCCACATGGTTTTACACATTTGTTTCATACCTGTTTGACAGTTAAAATGTACTCACACTTTGTGTACATCCCTGAAGAAGCAACTATTGAGCAGAGATGTGCATGGACAGAGATCTTTGGATCTTCCATCTTTCTTTTTTAATTAATGAGTTCAGTGATGTAGAATTAGTTATGTACCACCAAATTCGTGTGTTTTCAATTTTTTAAGTCTCTTCTCTTTATTATTAAAAAGCAGACCAAAAGGTCTGTATTTACCCTATTATATTTAACAGCATAGCACAATTTCCATATGACTGGGAAAATCTATAAAAGCCTGGGGTTTTCTGTTCTGCTGGACACATGGTCCCAATTATTGAAAAACAAAGAATGATTTGCTGGGTAACATTGAACTTTCTCCTCTTTTGGAAGTGAATGCTCCTGTCATTATAATAGTAAAAGCTAATTTGCTGAAAAGAGCACTGTAGAACCCCAGCTCAACTGCTTTCTGTGATTTATTAAATAGCATTTCACACTGCAGAAGAAGTCAGACTGGGTCTTCTCTTCCTTTTTCCCCCATAAATAAACATTAAAAAAATAAAGAAGCAAAATCAACAATGTTTTTACTGGAGAGCAAACTGTAAAATAACAAATATCAAATCACATTTTCCGATAAAGTACAAAATACCCGGAATATAGTTCAGCCTGAAGTGAGAAGTTGGAGGCCATGTTTTACAGCACTGGAAGACATTGTTATAAATTTAACAGTGTGTCAGTGGTATGAGGGACTGAGTGCCAGGTATAGACAAGTGCCACTTGCAGAGGAATTACTTTCATGTATTGCAGAACTGCTCTGCCCCTCCTGCTGGTAACCTACCAGGACTCTGTCTCTCTGCAGCCCAGCTGCAGGTCATCCTGAAATGCCAAGAAATGGTAGGGAGCAGCTCCAGACCCCGGACAGAAGAGCTCCTCTGCCTCTTCGACCTGCAAACATTCACGAGTCTGTATGTACTTCAACAGCTACACCGCACAACCAAATATAAGGTATTTCACACTCCACCCCAGGACCTGATTACTCCTCAAAACCCAACTCGTCTTATACCGTAAGAAATCTGTCACCAGTAAGCAGGGACTGTGCTCTTATCGCTCTCCTGTTAATGCATCCAAGTGTCTACAGGCTCTCCTGGACTGCTTTACCTTCTGACAATACGAAAAGAGCTATTTCTAAACCCCAATTTTATGCATTTTGGCATGCAAAAGCCAATGGAAGAATTGGGACTTATAAGCTAGGTTAGGATGCATTTCTTCTGGTTTTAACCAGCGAAAACTGCAAAAGATTCCTCTCCTTGGTTTGATGGTGTTCTAAGATGGGGCAAATGCTCCCTCTGGAGGTGCTCGTCTCTACCATGCACACGGAGGCAGCATGGGGCACGCATGCTCAGTTGCTTGCAGAAGTCACCAGAAATTCCCAGAAATTCTCTAAGCAGGGAAGGTGACCAGGAGAGGAGGGGGAAGGCTGGGGTTTCTAAACCCACCAGCCGGTTTTGGTCACAATATAATACAGTGGCAAAGACCTCAAAGCTGTACAAGTCCCTACTTACAAGTCCCTGCTTGTAGTTCTTTGGCATGAGAAGAACATATGGGAGATGGTTGTGATGAGAGGACACGGAGATTAAAGACACAAAGCTGTGGGAAGCAGGGTTTCACCTGTGGTGTTGCTTGCTGAACATCTTTCGAAGATGACACCAACCCGTGTGTGCTTTTAGCGAGGTTGACTGTGGGTTCTTCACCCTCCCTATCACGCCCTCTGCCCAGCAGCCTTCATGCTGGATACCGCGAATTACAGCACATCTCTCCTGATTTTGGCATCAATTAAACTATCTGGCTACAGGCACACATAAAAACTCAGTCCCAAGTGTATGGAAAATCAGTCCTCTTGATTTTTGCACCATCAGAGGTAAAAAGCTTGGCTGAAAAGCCAAGCCAAATTTAGCGCAAAGTTAGCACAGGACAGAAAGATCATAAGCACATTGGGCATCTCTGTGTCTGTACTTGTGTGGCCAGACACTTCATAACCAGGAAAGTATATGTTGTGCTGAGTAGATTTGAAAGAGAAACTTATCCTAACAAACCCAGCATTTAACGACGGAAAGAAATAAATAAGATGAAAGTGTGTTTCTCCCTGCTACAGCACAATTGTGGTTTACAAGATTAGCCTAAAGCAATTTTCAAAATTATTTTCAACACTGCTGAACACTTGCAAATTATTTGTTTTGTTTGGGGTTGTTTGGGTTTTTAATTTAGAGGAAAAAAATACATCCTTTCTTTTGGATTTTCTGAAATATAAAACCAAGAGCTATGATGCATCTTCCTGCTTAGCAGTGCATGACATTGTGGGCTACAGTTCTCCCTCTTCCTACGCATGGCCTGTTCTTTCACAGGTGGATGGTGGAGACCAACTAACCAAAGCAGTGCCACCCTTCAGGTCATTCAGAAATGCTGTTGCAGCTCAATAGGAAAGCAAAATCATGGCTATTTCTGATGTAAATTCTCTACCCCTAGAGAATAAAGACAGAACTTGTGTAAAACTGCCTTTGATTTGCTGTAAATCACTGTAGTGATTTGGATTACACAGAAAAGACAGTGCATTATTTTTGGCTACTATTATATCAGAAGTTTTTCTGCTTTCCGATTATTTGGACTGATCTTTCCCTTAGCTGTGCCTCTTTTAGCTGTGTGTGTATCCATCAGCCATTAGTCTGTCACCCACAGTGCCTCAATAGTGTTCTGTCTGACAGGGACAGTGGGACAAAGCTCATAATTAAATCTGGAAACTATTATATCTGTAAAAGGGTTCATAACAAACATACTAGTGACCACACTGTTCCTCTTAATCCATCGTCAGCAAGAGCTTTTGATTTTTTCTGATATATATGTGTGTAGGTATTCTTTATTATTGTATTATTATCAGTACTATTAATAATAATATTATTGTTATGTTAGGTTTTTCTAGATTTGCTCCTTTGACGGAACTGAAAATGTCTCTGTTAAAGATGCAACAAAGCAGGCAACTGGGCCAGGAGCAAACAGCAACATGAAAGTCTTTGTGGACCTGTCAAGGAAATCAAAGCACCTCCAGCACACAGCTTGTCCCCTCACACAAGTGCTTTGCTATTGCCTCAAACAAAGCGGCCTCAGAGAGTCACCGACAAAGTGAACAACGTGAGAAAAGCTCTGGGCCAGAAATACCTCTGAAGGTGAAAACTCTGGGCTTTATTCTCACATCTGGCCAACTTGAGTTTGTCCCAGAAGCAGAAGGGAAAATCATTGGTTGCTTTTGGGATGGGAGATATGGGCAGAGGGGAGCTAAGACTAGTTCTAGCCCAGGTTTTATTATTGAGTTAGAGATGGCTGAGTGCTCAGCACTGATTTTCACCGATCAGTGGAGGGACCCTGCAGGAAGCACCAGATCCACGCCAGCTGCTAAATCCCTTACCTGAGGTTAACACCATCCGCTCTTATTTTTTGTTATTCCCAGCATAAGGATATTTGTCAGGAGATAAGTTGGTCTTTTTATAGTCAGGCCTGCAGTTTCCATGGTGAAATTAGCTAACAGGAGTTTCCTTTGCAAAGCAGAGCACATCCTTTACTGGCAAAAACATGTTACTTCGTTGGTTGTGAGGAAGTGTCATTGTCCGAGGTCTATTCTGGTCTTTAAGTGCTCCATATCCTCAAAGAAATATTTTTAACCTGAAAGGATATTTATACTGCCCAGTGAGAACAGTTCTCTGGGTTATTTTTGGTTCTACTTCTGTGTTTGCTTTATCTGTGCATCCCTTTTTCTTTATTGATCTTTTTTTTTTTACAAACTTTTAATAGAAAATGAAAGCAGAGGTAATAGATTAAAGTAATTCCTGGAATTAACCTACTGAAGGGGCCAAAGTAACACCACGGATTAATTTGATCTGCCACAGTTGATGTGTATCTTCAGCAACAGGAATGTTTTTGGTACAATATTTTCTAAAAATTTCAGAAACCTTTGAAGATGCCCGAAGTGAGCCCGTGGGCTGGACCTTGACTCTTAATACCAGGTTTGAGCAGAAAACCACCTCTTGTCATGCTGGTATTCAATGTGCAGGGCTAGAAAATGAAAAAATCACCTTATTTTAAACTAGGCACCTTGAAGCAGGAATTAATAAAAAGATGATTATGAAAACACCTGTAAAATCTTTGGTGCTGGCTCAGAGCTCGGTTCGTGCGCTAACCCTGATCTCACCCACAGTGAATGAGGACCAGCTCCATTAAACCCCATGGGGTTATGACGCTGTGAACCTGGTGTGAGACCACAGTCAGAACCAAAAAGCATCAGGGGATTATACGTGTAATAAGTTAAAGAAATGTGTTTATTTTTTCCCCTTAGGCCTGACTATCTTAATAAATTGGCATTTTGCTGATGCTGAGTGTCTAAGGCCATGGGTTTTTTTCATGCCTGCTGAAGTCAGCATGACTGAAATGCCCATATTTTGGTATTTTGCAGAACTGGTGCCTTATAGTGCTTATCTGTTCCAGCATCCTTGTCTTTCTTTCCTTGATGCTGCCTCAAGGGAGCAAAGTGACTGTGATGGATGTATTTTACATTGCTAACAGTCAGCTAGAGCTACCTGCTAACCCCTGATGGAACAGCTTTGATTCTGCCATGAATAATGAGAATTAATGACTCATCTGCTAATTACGCTTTTGTTGCATTCGTTTGTGGTTATTTTCTGCAGGAACTGAGCACCCTTGACTCTTACTGACGACAAGGCACGAAACACCCTTGAAAATCAGAGTACTGGATGATGTATAAGCATCAGCAGTAAAACATGCTGGAGCCATGGCATGTGGATTTCATCTGTGTTGCTGAGGTCACCAAGGCAGATCTGCCTTCTACAGAGGGAGGTTTGCTTCTGGCAGTTCTGAAGTGTCGCTCCAAAATACATCCAGAATTGTGACAAATGCCGGCACAAAGCACTTCGCAGACATTTTTATTTAATCATAAATATGAAGGGAAAGTTTAGATAAAATAATTCCGATAGGAAATTCCAAACATTCTGTTCTAAACATATGGATAATAAATCTTATATCCTTTTTTTAAAAACAAGTAATTCATAAAAAAAAAAGACGTGGTACAGAATATACTCCTGAATATGCACATCTACATAAGCAAAAAATTTGGGCTAAAAAGCATCAAATACCAACTTGTCATTAAACACAACAGATAAATATCTGTGGAGGCATGGAGATGCTTCCAGAAAGAGCAATGGTGCAAAACTCCCCATGACGCATTTTGGAAATAGGCTCTGACCTTATTTAATACTGCAAACAAAACCAACAAATTTAAACCAGGACACCAGATCTTGGGTTTGGTTTGAACTCTGAGGCTTCATGTCCTGATTCCCATGTGCAATATCAGTGATGGTACTGAGCAGTGGAATGGTTTTATTGTCACTTTAGGGTCTTTTATGTGATTTTAGGGTCACCTTGCTCCCAGGAGTCAAAACCAGGAGTAACAGCAGGTCATTCCAAATAAGTGCTATATAAAAAACTTAAAGATGCTCTGCATTTTGCTTTTTTCTTAGTTTTACATATATTTGAGGGTCCATGGCGTGTAAGGGCATTAAAGGAAAGGCACAGGGTCAGAGGGTACCAGCAGCAGTGTTTCCAGCCCTCCACCCTCCCTCGCTGTCTGTAGCCCACAGTAACTCATTTAACTTCGCTGTTTCTTCTTCTTCAGAATAATTATGCTTAGCCCACAAGGGTGCTGAAACAGTTTAATTAGCTAAGGTTTATAGAGACCTTTGAAGATGTCATGCGCTGTACATGCTGCTCATTATGAATGTATATTATTGCACACTTTATTCACAGTGGGATTGTGCAGTGTTTGATTTTGTGCAATTGAAAAGGAAAAAGAAAACAAGGTACATCCTTAGTGAGCCTGACTGGTGTGTATTTTTAAATACAGTTCTTTCCTGATCTCAGTATTGTATTCCATTTAAATCCCTTTGTGAAAGCTCAAATGGTTTCTTATAAAATTATCAGATATCCCCATGTGAACTTCTAAAAAAAGTAATAATTTGGAATTTAATATTTCCATTAGTTGCTTGTCTTCATAACTACAGTGGCCGCAGAATGCCAAAACCATAGTAACTTTTAGCCAAAATCAATTAGGTTTGACTTTCAGTGGTTATCATTTTGTTAACCTGTCTGTTGGTGGAGCCACACAAGTGCTAATCCCAGGATGAAACAGGAATATATCCCAGCAGGGATCAGGGCTCAACAAACTGTGCTTCTGCTGCCATTTTGGGCCCTTTGAATATGTTTATACTCACAGCATCCTTGGGATAAAAGAAAGGGCAGTTATCATTAACCAAATAGATGGGTTTGCTCACAAAGAACCACCACTACAGATAAAAGTGGTAGAAGTTGGGTTTGGTGACTTCAGTCTCTTTGAAAGTCTCCTGATTCCTTCATTAGTGATGGCAATTTCCTTCCTCTCTGGTCAGCGCAACTTTGAAATCCTTATAACTCTCCCTCTCTTCCCTGCAGCTATTAAGCAAATATGGCCAAGCACAACGGTCTCTCTCTGAATGCAAAGATTCCCTTCCTCCTGAACGATTTCACCTTTCTTTTTCTCATGCTGTTTAGAGATAAAGAAGAACAGCTCAGTAAGTTTTCCCACCCCAGAAAGTGTACCGTTTTCCATGTAATATCTCAGCCTTTTTTCACTCATTGTCTGAAAAAGATTAACTCTTTGGTAATCATTGTGAAATATAATTTATATTATTTATAAATTACTATGATCACACATCATAAAATAGTGTAATACTATAAATATTTGTTAGCAACTTATGTTTTACTTTTATAGACAGAGTAAATAGGATTTGTCTCAAGCTGTTATAAACCTGGTAGCTGATGACACTGTAACAGAGACAAAACTTGAAGATTTTCTAACCCCACATTGTGATGTCTTCAAACTTGGTTATACAGTGTCCAATCTGATGTCAGCCTACTCTTATTGAAATCATAACAAGACCTTCCACATTTCCACATTACTTCTTTCTCACTCTAGACCAAGGCAAAAGGGCACATGTTCCTTAGGGAACTGTTCAGCATCTCTGCCTTCACTCACATCTTGCTGAGAACCATTTGTTCTGTGTAATCTTCATGTATACCACTTGGATAAATCACACTTCTTAATTTGTTGTGATTCCTTATGTGGGAATTTGGCTGTGTATTCTCCGTTTTCTCTCCTCGGCTCACAGAAGAACTCGATTTGTGTCTTCTCCTGCATCAAGAATATGTTTAGTACTTAAAAACTAAGCCTGAGATGACTGATAAAGCAGTGCTGTGGTTGATCTTCCTGCTGGGCCGTTTCCCCTTGTCAGAAGGACGTTCCCAAATAGGAGAAACTCTCACAGATAACAATGTCTCCCCTGTGCCACCTTCCCATCTCTGGTACATCTGACAGGAACAGATTTCAACAAAACAGTAAGTTAGAGACTGGACACCTTGAAGGACGTCTGATCCATGGTTGAAGGTGTACTTCTGCCAAATGCAAGAGTTCCTAGCTTTTATCTTCAGCATCTGATGGTGAGTCAGTGGGAACTAGAAGAAGAGCAGCCCTTTCTGGGCATCATTGCCTGGGGATCCACTCCCCAGCGCAAGCTGAAAAGCAGAAACCACCAGCTCACTGGAAATGAGGCTGTGGAAGATCACACACTATGAATGAGGGGAGAAATGTTCTGCTTGAATGAAGATGATTTACTGTGCCAAAACTCCACATATTCACAAGATTTTCTCATCCATTCAGACTTTTTTTTCCTTCTCCTTGCATTTCTGCACCAGGTGCTGCGCAAGCTTGAGAGGGCTGGATTGTTCAGACCGGCTGCCTTTCCAACAAGGAAATTACTATTCACAGCAGCACCAGTTAATGAAGCTGATATACTCCAATTTGCTAACACACTGCAAGCTGCAGGTCCCACACAGGAAGATGCCTGTGATCCCCAGGCTATAGTCCCTGTCCTACGAGAAGAGGCAGACACACAAAAGGACACTGGTTATCAAGACACAACTCAAATATAAACAAATTTTTCTGCTTCTCTTCTGTGCATTCACAGTTTAACATCTTAATGGCCAGAAAGGAAAGATATGTGAGTGTTGCTGAGTTTAATTTTACTTATGCCAGCTACAAAGTACTTAAAAAGCACTAAGATCATTACTCCCTTCTTCCTTCTTTGTGGCTCTCAGCCTGTCAGAGAGTCGTTTTGTTAAGGTAAATCCTTTCTGTTTGTCTCCAGAGGTGCTGGGATGCCCAAATAAATAAGCAACTATGAAAAACGCAGATGTAGAAGAAACTAGAGAGGAAATTACTGTCTTGTAGCACATTGGCACTTCCCCTTCCAGGCTGAATTCTTCTCTAGGCTGTGGTTTTTAATGTCCCATTTTTAATGTCCCAAGTGACAACATTTCTGCTTTTTCTCCTGAGATATGACTATATGAAGGAAATCTCGTTCCTCAAATAGGGAATCAACCCAGTCTACTTTTAAAATATGCTCCACTGGAGCATAGGGTATGAGACTAAAAATAGAACTTTTTGGCTCCTTAAGTAATTCTTTTGTAAACAACTATTCATTCACATATTTTTAAAGCTCCATCTTAAAATTAATCACCTCAGTGTGTGTCCCCCCCTCAGAAAAAGGTTTCTGATGAAAAAGGTTTCATTGCTGCAACTTAAAAGTATGGTTGGTGCAAAGATCCTAAAAGATCTGAAATCTCTAGTCTGTGTCAAAGTTTGCATGAACTGTTGGTGATTTAATTTTATTGTTTGAGAGATACACTGAAGGTGTATTTTTTTTAATCTGACAACTGGTGTATAGGGAAACTCACAGCACAGCAATATTCCCTACACACCTTTCCCTCTAGCAGGATCTGCACAATGTTGGCAGTATTGGATGGAGGTGCAAAGTTATTGTCACGCATTTCATGGGAGTGAAAATATTTGTTCTTTCCGCCTCTTCTCCAGCTTCTTAAAGTCAGTAGCTCTGAAAGGGGGGAGACAAAATAACCAAGAACAAGCTAAGGGAAAGAAGACAAGGGTTTAGATGGAAAAGCAGTTGATACTCTCCTGCATGTTCTCCTCTCCTTGCTCTTATCCTGTTAGCTGAAGGCTTACTGGTTTTTTACCTGATCTCAGCCTCTAAGCTGGATGTGCCCTTAGTTACTTGACAGAATTACTTGTGCAACCAGTGCCTCTCAAGCACTGTTTCTCGAAACTACAGAAAAGCAATAATAGTGTTTCCCCTCCCTGCAGGGAGCTGAGCTCTCAAAAAACGCAGTTGGTGGAAGGCTACAAGTAGGAAAACAAGATATTTGAATGTGTGTAGGCCTAAATTAATTATTAGTTTTAAGATAAGATGGTGAGATTGTTACGGTGATGAATTATTTATAATTTGCATATCAACATTTTTGCATATAAACAATAACACTTTATGTATTCACATATGTAATTTATAGATTTAGATAGTGTGTACTACATTGACTTTGTACAAATTTTCACTGAACACACAAGTCAGGCTTCTGGTGTGCTACACTTTCTTCAATATTTGCTGCTACTTGGATGATCACTCACCTACACTTCTAAGTTATCAGGGCAGACGTAGAAATCATCAGTGCAGTGAAGATCACAAAGTCACAAGCCCCTTAGAAATGAAGAGATGTGTTACAATGAGTTGAAACCTGTGGGAAAGCGAGCAATAATCAACCAGCAGATTTGATGAAGGCAACTTGTACCTGAGAAGGTGATGAATGGCCACAGTTATTCTGGCAGAGGGACTTCTCTTCCTCTGCAGCAGTAGAAGCAGTTCATACCCCAGTCAGCAGATTTTTATTCCCCCAGTGGCATTCAGTCCTCCTCAGGTGATGACACTCAATGTAGCAAGGGCACAGGCTGCTGCTTGTGAGGTTTGGACTGGACAGAAGGAAACCTCTTTTACTAGGAGGATAGCACAGAGCTGGGACAGGCATGAAGGCAGGGATGAGTCTCTGTCCTTGGACATTACCAGATCAGCTAGGGTAGATGGTGGCTGGCTTGCTCTTCAGCTTTGAGCAGCAGGTTGGAGTAGAGACCCCCTCAACCAATCCACCTTTCCATGATACAGTAATTCTGCAAAATCACACAGAGTTTAGGGGACTTCTTTAAGAAATTCCAGGTCAGTTCAAGACAAGGTTCTCTCAAAGCAGCTGCAGAAACTAAGTTTTGAGGTTCATCATAATTCCAAATCTCCAGATCAAACCACAGAAGCAGACAACTGTAGCTGGCATTGCAGCCAGCACATCCAACTCCAGAGGAGACAAGACAGTAGGTGCCACAAAGTGGCAGATGGATCAGTGCAGAAATCTTCTCTCACAACCCTCCCTTGAGGAAGAGAAAATGGTAGCCAACACGGGAGATGGCCTCTCCAGGGTCTCTTGGCTGTACATCCCCAGCCAATGTTTTGTCACCCTTGCAGCATCAGAGTTTCCCAACTATATTCTCCATTGCTTTGTAATCTTCAAAGCAGACAGCATTCCCCTGGGAACAGGACATGATTTCTTTACATCAAGGGCTATGCTTGGACAAAAATTTTGCAGAAGGCAAAAGCCATACAAAGGGCTTGACCGTATGCAAAGGTTGGAACATTTTCTTTACTGAACAGTCAAAACACAGACCACAGAATCACAGAATCATTTAGGTTTCAAAGGACCTTTCAGATAGCAAGTCCAACCATATACCTAACACGGCCAAGTTCATCACTAAACTGTGTCCCTAAACACCATATCTACAGGTCTTTTGAATACCTCCAGGGACAGCCACTAAACCATTTCCCTGAGCAGCCTGATCCAACGCATGACAACCTTTTTTGGTGAAGCAATATTTAATATCTAGTTTAAGTCTCCCTTAGTGCAACTTGAGGACGTTTCCTCTCATCCTATCACTTGTTACTTCAGGAAAGAGACTGACATCCACCTCACCTCAACCTCCTTTCAGGTAGTTAGAGAGTGATAAGGTCTCCCCTCAGCCTCCTTTTCTCCAGGATAAATATCTCCATTTCCTTCAGTTACTCTTCACAGGACTTGTTCTCCAGACCCTTCACCAGCTTCATTGCCTTTCTCTGGACACACTCCAGCACTTCAGTGTCTTTGTTTCAGTGTGGGGCCCAAAACTGAACACAGTACTCGAGGTGGGGTCTCACCAGTGCCGAGTACAGTGAGACAATCACTTCCCTGCTCCTACTGGACACGCCATTTCTGATACAGGCCAAGATGCTGTTGGCTTTCTTGGCCACCTGGGCACACTGCAGGTCTTTTTCTGCTGGGCAGCTTTCCAGCCTCTTTTCCCCAATACTGTACCATTACAAGGGATTGTTGCAGCCCAAGTGCAAAACCCACAGCCCTTGGCCTCGTTGAAGCCCATATGATTGGCTTCAGCCCATTGATCCAGGCTGTCCAGATCGCTATGCAGCGTCTTCCTGCCCTCAAGTAGTTCAACGCTCTCACACAACCTGGTGTTGCCTATATACTTACTGAGGGAGCACTCAATCCTCTCATCCTGATCATTGATAAAGATATTGAACTGAACTGGCTCCACCACTGAGCCCTGGGGAACCCCACTTGTGACTGGCTGCAAACTGGAATTAACTTCATTCACCACAACTCTCCAGGCCTGGCCACTCACCCAGGTTTTTTTACCCAGCTAAGAGTATGGCTGTCCAAGCCATGAACAGCCAGATTCTCCAGGGAGAATCTGTCAAAAGTGGGAGAAAATGTCAAAAGTTTTAATCAAAACAATGCTGAAAGGCTCCATGAGCAAGTACTCCAATACAAACCCTGAAAGGGGGATTTTGGTTCTGATATCTGTACCTAAGTGTGAGAAGGGAGAAGCCATCATCTTATTTCACCTCTTAAACTTCTCCTAAACCATTTTGTTCCCTTTCTGTTTTCTCCCTCTGTTCCACTTAAGCAGTGTTTAACATTGTTTATACTCTGCATACTTCAGGTATGTCTGTCTTCACCTCATATAAGCGTAAACTTCCTGCTGAACTTACATCCACTATTCATACTACAAATAACATGCCTGAGCCCAGTGCTGAAAGTTGCTGAACATCTTTCCAGTGCTGCAAAGCCTCAGTTTTCATTTACTTCAAGATAAGTGGCTGACACACTGCACATCGTAGGATGTTCTCCTGCTGGGTCTATGCAAAGAAGAACTCGGCTAATTATTAAAATCTTAATTTCAACTGTCAGTAATCATTTCAGTTCTGCCTGTCAAAAAGAGTTCGAACCACGTATCTGACAGCAGGCTTGGGGTCCTGGATACTTTAGCATGTAAAGTCTTTCTATGCACACAACCAACATTTTACAATTCTGGTGCTTTAGAAACAGCCTTTCCTCACTGTAAACATGGTGTTTGGCCACTCATTCATTGCCTGGATTTAATTGCAGGTTCAGACTGCAGTCAAACTGCTCATTTGAGAACAGCACTAGTCACCTCCGAGGAGTAGGTGCTGGGAGGTGGGAGATGCTTCCTTCCTTGCTCTTGGTTCCCAAAGCCTCCACCTGTCCTTCCCATGCACCCTTTCCTTTTCTGCTCCTCTCCTTCCAAAATGCGTATAACTGGCCACCAAGGAACAAGAACAGTTCTGTATATTTAATATTCAAGAGCAGGCAATCCACAGACATTGCCTGGTGGAGATCCAGATGCTTCCATAGTGATGGCCAAGATGATGTGAGGAAGTGCAGTTGAGAGTCGATACTGAAAAACCTCAGGACTGCTGATGAGCTGGATGCTTGTGTTGGTGGGCTACAGAGATGCTGATGGGAAACAAAGAGAACTCATTGCCTTCTGGAGAGAGTGGCAGCAATTTCCTCATATTTGATAGCTGCCCAAAGTGCATAGATCAAAAGAGGTATTTTTAAATCATCTCGCCTATTGTAAGAAACTTAGATGCATCCAGGCCTTCTTCAACTAATTTATTTCATTTTGGTCAGTCCTGCCTCTTTGTTTTGAAGATCGTATCCTAAATTTCTCAAGCACATAGTTTTGCTAATTGTTCCGTGCTACAAAATCCCCATTTCCATAAGAAAATATTATTAAGCTAAAACCTAAATTACATTTCAACCTTATAGTTAATTTTATCTAATTGTGTAGCTACACAGCTTGTTTGTTTTTTTAACTGAGATCATTTCACTTATACCTGTGGTCCTGCATTTATAGCATAACCCACAGGTGGTTGGGTTAGTGGGGGAATTCCTGTGCCAAAGGAGTAGCAGTGGGCTGGGAGACTGGTAGGAACTCTTCATGCCAGCTTGTATATGCAACCACACAGTGATTTCACTATGAAGACAGACTGATAGATATATTCTACATATACTCACAGTTTTCTTACATTGACGCAAATAGTAGCATAAATTTGTGTAGCACTTAAAACTACATAACTGTGTTATGTTTGATTAATATTAAAAACATCATGGTTTTTACCTCTGTTAATGCATTAAATCCAAGCAGCAGAAGCACCAGTTGTGATGGGAGGACTTTATTCTTCCTAACGTCTCCTTGCTGAGCTATCAGCCTCTATACACCAATAAAGAATCCCATATAACTCTGCATAAAGCAGTCTTAAGTTTCACAGAAATGTATCAATCTAGAATTCAACAGTGTGTAACCCAATCTTTTGCTATCATTTACGTTTTTATAGCACACATATAGAGATAATATGCATTGAGGTATTCAGGGTGAATAATACACTTTAAAATCTTAGTGAAAAAAGCACCACAAAACACTCTGGTTAGCAGATACTACCTAGGCATTCAAGGCTTAATTATATTCTTAGACAATTCTGATTTACATTTAAATTACAAGTTACATTTTGCTGGCATTAATTTACAATGCTACTTAAAAAATACATATTCCATGGTACATGAATAATAATTTAAAGCAGTCAGACCTTGTTGGATCACTATGATCTCTGAATATTAATATTTCTTGAAAGTTTTCTCCATCTGAATATAACATTTCTTAATGTGTAAGCCTTGTACATTTGAATTCAGCCAACCATCCGTTGTTCAGCCGGTTGCCATAGGATTTGCAGAATGCACTCCCTGCACATGCATTTTTCAGAAGGCTGCAGTATAGCGACAGAGAAGAATGCTCTAAACCCATGTACACTCATTACTGGGGCCAGAACAAGGAGCTCTCTATGAATCCCTTCACTCTGCAACCATGTTAAATGTCAAGAACTGAGTAGGGTCCATTGACATCAGTATGTGCCTGGGAGGTTTTCAAGGAAGTGAGCAGGAGGGTTCATTTGGGCCTCAGAGCAGGATGATCTCTCCTCTTCTGCTTCTTCCGCTTCTTTTCCGCTTCCCAGGATGAAGCTTTTTCTTCTCTGGAATTATCTATCTCGAGTGTTTGCACTCTACCAGTAGCTCATGGTCTCCTTTTGACGACAGACACGTGATTTTGGTGCTTGTGGAGCACATTTTGCTCTGATGGGTAACAATTTCCATAAATCTCAGAGAAACTGAGTTTTTGAAATTGTCCTTCATTGACCCCATTGCAGTATGGTGACAAGTATCTTCCTTTAGATAAAAAAACAGAACTTAACACTTGCTTCTTATTGCATATTCCCTTGGCCTAAGTATGTGCTACTATGGTTGTCATCATTCTGGCACTTACGTTGCACAGGGCCAGGGCTGTTGTCATTACTTCACCTGCAGTTAATGTCCTGTAGCACATGAGCCTGAGTGTGGCTTAAGTCAGTTGGAGTGGGAGGTAGGCAGAGTTGTACAGTGTTAAATCCCAGTTTAAGATAATTTCAGTCTCAAAATTCAGAAATATTGTAGAGACATCCTTGGTAAAAAAATCCATGCTTTTCTGTAAGGAAAATGGGAAGAGGCTGTGAAAACAAAGCACCAAATAAAGCAGAAACATAATCATTCTCAGTTACTCACAAACACCAGTTATGACAAATGACTAATAGGCATGACTGTTCATAAAGCTGAATTTATCTTTAATTTCCTCTCTCAAAAACTTTTTAAGACCATAATCTACATAATTTCACCTTTATTTTCCCAGAAGACTTCTTTCTTTGACAGGAAAGGGGTTGCCTTGTAAATGCTGTAACAAATTCACCTGGATAGTATCATGCTCAGGTGATTTTGTTTCAGCTCCCTGGGAGAATTGGCTGCAGAAAGCACTCATTCCCAATGTCTGCTTTAAAAACTTAAAGGTAAATATTCTAAACATAAAGCCTAGTTTGTTTTAAAATCCTTTTCCATCCCAATATAACTGAAGGATAAAAATAAGTGTTAGCAGCTTTACAGAGATAAATTAACTTCAACAATCTATCTTGGAGGAAGTTTGCCAGGAAACTGGCTCCAAAATAAAGCAAATACGACTGAAATGATGGGAAAGGAGACAGAGTAAGGTTTAACCTTTGTTTGGAAAGGTTTGATTTCTTTTTACTCCTTGGGACAGGGTCTTGTCAGATAGGATGCTCCAGTGCATTGAAACTTGTGTCCCTTGCAGGGCAGGTAGCAGCTCCAGGAGGAGGGCAAGCACACCATTTCAGTCTCTCTTTTGCACAGCTGGCAAAGCTTTTCCAATAAAATTGTTTTAGGCAGCAATAGGGTATGACTCTAGAAAAAAAGCGAGTCCAACTTTGTGTAAGCAAGGTGTTGTACCATGAATTTATTAAGATGTTTAAATTGGTTAAATCAAATACCTATATAAATCTTCATTTTTTCTAGTAAGCTACCAATTTTCCAGTAAAAAAAAAATCACAGATTTCTCTGCAGAATAAGTGATATTGACTTTCAGAGAACAATAACTGCATTCCCATGAGCACAATAGACTTGGTAGATACAGTTCTCAAAATAGAATTACTTTTTCAAGTTATTTTTCAGCTTGTTAAAGGCCTGTTGCTAATGGGCAAGTGTATATGATCGGCATCCCATGTTCCAGGATGGATGGAGGAGGAACTTCCATGGCGACTAGTAATCTTTTCACTTCAATCTTGCTCTTCAGTCCTGTGAGTCAGGAGAAGGATCTAAAGTTACTCGTGTACCACTAATGCAATGATGCTAATGGTCTAATGGTTGTAGCATGCAACATGATACTAATGTGAAGTTGGGGAAGCTATGGATTAGTGTTGGCATTGTCACTGCTGATTGATGCCAGCACTTTGTTGCCTGGGAGTGGGCAGTGAACAGCTCCCACGCTTCCTCCTTGTGGTTGTGCATCCCTGAGTAGTATGGGGGGAGCTTGCAGTCTGGCCCCACTTCTCTGCTTTGGGGCTTTCAGGCTGTCCTCCACCCTGTCCTGCACCGGTAGGGAGCATTCCCAGCTCCATCCTTTATCCTAGCTCTATGTGAGCCCCAGCACCCACAGCCAGCCTGGGCAATGCCAGAGAAGAGGTGCCCTCCTTACACACACTTGCAGCCACTCCTGTGATGTCTTTGCCTCTGCAAACTTCAAGTGTTAACTCCTAATGTGAATGCCATAAGGATTAACCCCTTCGAACTCCATAACACCTGTAGCAGTCAGAAGGGCTGTACAGATGCTGATAGAGGATCCATAAACATGTATCTCTGCACGTTGCAGTTCATCTGTGTCTCATGGGTCTGGACCCACCTCAATCCTCTGCTTCTTTGGCCATAACCCAGGCAGGGGTGCAGAAAAAGTTGGGATCTCTTCTGGCTTGGACAGACACTCATTTACAGCTTCATTTTTTAAATAGAGCATAATCTTGCAAGGGATGGTCCCACCATATCCCCAGACATCAACTGCACGTGGGCTGTCAGTCAAACAAGGCACCTACACTGTGTTGTCATATTCACCTTCAATGGTTTCCAACAGGTGAAGTCATCCTCTTCAGCTAGAGGGGAAGACTCTAGGTTGAATATTTGCTTGTGTGTTTTTCTGGCTTGGGACTGTATGAAAGAGGAGAGAAACCATCCTACCAACTACCTCCTCAGTGACATCTTTCTGTGGGTCTCTCCTGGTGGCGTGGGAAACCAACAAGCACCTCCTGGAGCCTTGATCAGCTTATGTGTTAAGATCCGTTGCAGCAGCGGCTTCAGTAAGGTGTGTGAATTCATTTTTAAATGTCATTCCTCCTACCAGTTGTGCTTTTATTTACTGTCTAATTTGTAGGCTTCTTCACTCCAGTGTTCCCTGGATGCTGACCTCCACAGATATGCCGTCTCCAAACTGTGTGCTCATGGTTGTGGTATTTTAGCACAGAAAAGCCTTTTAATGACCAAAATGCATCATATTGGACACTGCCTCCTTTGTCCACCTCCTGGCTAGCCCATGTCCAGTATAACTGGTATCCCATGATTCCCCCAGTCTCCGACCTGTTCCCTCGGAGGTGCTTTATTTCAGAGCGCGGACTTGTCTCCAAAGCAACCAACTACTTTTGCTGGGAGCAAAGCTGCTGTTCACTGCCACCTACACACAATGCCTCCCATCATGGCTGTTCTCCATTGCCATAGAAACTGCCCTCCCTCTGTGGTCCCATCCTGGCTGACCTGATATTTGGTTTATCAATCTATAAGGCTTATTCCCAGCACCAATTCCAGCTTCTAATAATAGAAACACCTTGCAGGTTGCATCCCATGCCAGGACCAAGTTACTTCTCTTTTATGTGTGTATGCCTGTGGAGAGGATTTGTTTGGGTTTGTTTCTATCAGTTCTAGGCGTAAGTTTGCATCTTGCCATCACTTGCCTGAAAAATATTTGTTTCACATTTGGCTTTAACAGCTTAATTCCTCAGGTAAACACAAGGAAGAGAGGTGACAGCTGAAGGTGATCTTGTTTTTCTTTCTCCTTCTCTTATTCCCTTCAAAGCAAATTCGTTCCTTGGACAGGACAACATTACCTTTCAAAATTGCTCAAGGTTTTCAGGAGCCTGAGAATGATCCCATTAATAACTCCAGAGTTCACTTCCCATCAGCCTCCCCAGCCAAGTAGCATGGGGTTTTTTTGTACGCTGGAGATCTAGAGATCTGGCATGTGCCAGGACTCTCCTTTCACCTGCAAATCCTGGGACAACATCAAATTCAGGCCAGAACCTCCCCACATGGAAGTCAAGCAAATGCAGGTAGGTGAGGGTCTCTATCAGACCCAGCATTTTCCAAATTTCAGAAGGTGAAAATGGAGTTTCCTCTTTACTCTTCACAAGGTTTCATATTCTTGAGCGGCACCTTCTCAGCATATAACAACCTATGTGCAAAATGTGGTAGCTGTAATTGCACATCAGCTGTTGAAGTCAAATGAATTTATGAAAATTTTGTCCCAGCTCTGTCTTCTGTTTCTTCCTGTTGTATTACTTGGGTTTATATGACAGACCGATGGGAAAATATAAGGAACAAGGAAACAATATTGGTTACAGAGCCTCTTTAGCATGCCCTGCTTTTTCCCTAGAAAAGTAGCTTTACACCCTAATCACATCACCTCTCAGTCTCTCTTTTTTTTTCATAAACTGAAGAGACTGAACTGCTCACGGGGAAAGACTTTTGTTAGATAAATCTCAGGCCAAAGATTCCCACTTTTGCCATGCTGTCTCTGGGGTGAAAATCTTCTCATCATGATGGGTGTAATTACAGGGCACAGCTTTCCTTTGAAATGACCGTACTGATCTTCTCTCTTCACCTGGTGTCAACCAGCCCTCCAGGAGCCCTCTTCACTCAGTACTCTCCAGTGTGATTTTAGTTCACTTACTGCAACTGAAGAGCAGCAGCCTTTGCACCTTGAGAGAAGGATGCAAATTCTTGATAGGAATCCTGTTCTGCAGCCATATTAAACGTTGTCCCACACCATATGGAACAAAACTTTCTCATGTAAATACACACACACAAGTTTATTATCCATTTTCTGCAGGCATTTTCTCTCACACTGAAACGATCACTGGAACGATGAACAGAATGGCAGGAACTCCAGCCAAACCCATGACTCTCTTTAAGGTAGCCAGAGAAATGCTTGGCAGTATTCAGCCAGCTCTATTTTTAATATTGTGTTTACATGTGTAATGACCATGTGCACGTAATAGCTGTCCCCCTCCCTGCTCCACCCAGCACTTTGCAATATTGCTCACTATAGCTTCAAGCAGACATGCCTTATGGCCATTCCCAAATTTGTGATGGCATAATCCAGGGAAAGCACCTCTGTCATTACGTATGCAAATGTGCTAACTATCAAGAATATTATTTTAATAGATTTTTCACAGATAGCTTCTCCTCTTTGTCCCACTCACCATCCCAGCGACCAATTTAGACTGGGATGCAGGGAAGGGGAGACACCAAGAGGGAAGTGGAGATCCAGCAGTTAGCATGTTTTACTGCCACCAGTGCTTTGCAAGGCCATTACTGCTCCAAGCTTGGCAGCTGGGCAGGATAATCAAGGCAGTCACCTGGCCACTGCTGGCAGGTGGCTCTGCTGTAAGATAAAACATCTGGAATCATGGTTGGACTGGCCAGAATCTGAGCACAGGAGGGCCAATTACTTTATTGCGTGGTCAGTCAAACCCCTCCTTGATTTCTGCCTGCCTGGAGTGCGAGTGGCAGTCAGCAGCAGCAGCAGCCTACTTGTGCAACCAGCCTCTCCTCACAGATATTTCCAGTTCCACAGTTATCTTTTCAGACCTGCTCTTTCAGCGATCTTGCAAATGTGGCTTTCAATGCAAACACAATACAAACTCCCTTAGCAGCAGCAGAAAATTATACACGAGTGATGGTCAAAATCATGGGCTCCTGTGCAGTACAGAGCTTTCCCTCTGAGCATGAGCATGATGAAAAGCAGGATTTAGCATCACTAAAGGACTTCTGTAGCAACAACACTTTCAAACCTGTAGCTGCAGACTTTGCTGAGAACATTATTCATTAAGCTGTGGTCAGTGCAGGAAATCAATTTTGGACACCTTAAAAGAATGAATTTTGGACACCTTAAAAGAATGAACCATTTTCTGTGCTTGCTTCTTAATGAGGTCTCTTAGGATTCAAGCATAAAAAGAGTGGCCACTAGCAAGGGCAACATAGTACCTTCCTGCTGCAAAGCACAGGGTTCCATCCCCTGGAGAAAGTCATGATCTGCCTTTATTTTGGTTGCTCCTACCAGGGCCAGAGAAGCTGAGGGTGCAACAGTGCTGCTGAGTTGGGCTGCAAAGGTGGAAAAGGCAGTGGGGACACACAGCTGTCTGTCCAGGCATATTGGATTGGGCCACTGTGTATGGGACCCCTGACTTACGTGTGAGCCATACCAATCCTGCCTGGCAGCTGCACATCATAAGCACTCCATTTAAAATATGAAGTCATTCAATTTCACTCCAAAAGAGGTGTATCCTTTGCTGTAAACCCATGCAACTACAAATGCACAGCACCCCAATGTTGTGATATTCTGTGATAAGCTAAACTGTTAGGACTAATTTCATTTTTAGGCTTTTGATGCATCATTCATGTCCTTATGTATTATTGACCAGTGCTCTAGTTCCCAACACACCAGGCTTAAAGTGAGTAGGAGTTGGTGAGAACCTACAGCCAACATTTGTATTTATTTTTCCCACAAGAGGGTAAATGTCCCTGTTATTCTCCCGAATTAAGAATTGCTTTTGTGTTTCCTGCTGAGCTGGAATAATACGATGGAAGGATAAAGTAGTGGAGTAAAAAACATCCAAGTGTTAGCCCATAGCCATAGGAGAGCTGCTCTGGTATCTTGTTGTGGGGTGCCTGGCCATGAGGGCCACTGGCCTGGAGGCACGATGGAAATGCAGATCAGCCTCAGCATCACAGTGATGGAAAACGGCACAGGAGGAAAGAGAACAAAGAAACAGCTAAAGTGACCAGACTTGTTCTGTTCGCTATGGCCATGGGCTGCTGTCTTCCACTTTCTGGCCATGTATTTATAATGTGATTGCTCTGGGATGTGATTTCTTTAGAAAGTTAATTCAAATTTCCATAACAGGTTCAGCCTTTGAGTAGCATGATGCTCATCTTCAACGGTCTATAAATAATAGCTGTCTCACTGACCAGTTACACTACACAAAACCCTATTTTATCACCAGATGACTGATGGGGAAATGGTCCTATTTTTATCTGGTTTGCATTACCCATGAAAAGCTTATTGTTTAGCCCATACTCCTCTTTCCGAGTACTTCTCCACAAAAGAAGACATTCTGTGAGTGGGATCATTCATGTAAACATTGTTAATTAAGAGGAGTAGAAGGTTTCCCAATCTTTCTGGAAGCAAATGTAAAGGAAGTTAGCATGACCACTATCTGCTACTAAACCACTGCGCATGAGCACTTCCAAAGAACTGTCTCACTGAAAGCAAGAGCTGAACTGTCAAATGCCACAAGGTTTTTTCTAGAAATTTTTGTAGGCAACTTCTGTTGTCATGTTGCTAAAGGCATTCAGGAACATTTCGATATGGCCTAACCTGTTATTATCCTCCTAGGGAAGGGTACAGGAAATTAAAATAGTAATTACCCACAATTTAATTACATTGTCCATTAGTTAAGCGTTTTCTTGCCATGCACAAAGGTGAAACTCTGCTCTACACCTCCGTGGAAGTGTGAAAGTGGCCAGCAGCTTGACTAGCTCCAGGCAGGCATCCTGACATCTGTAGGTGGACCCCACAAACAAACTCAATATGTGATACCTGCTCCTCAGCAATGTAAAGCTCCTTCCTCTTCATATCAGCTTGTCCCTCACATCTGCACACTGGTGGAGTGAGACCTTGGGGGTTCAAGCAGAGCACACATAGGATAAAGGGACTGACCCCAAAGGTTTCACCTTTTTGAGGAGATCATCAGTAGACGTTTCTTCACTCAAGAGGTTTTGTGCTTGGAGGACACTGGCAGAATTTGTGCTGGAGTGCTGCAGTGTTTCACACTGGGAAAAAAAAAAGCTTTTTTTTTCCAAATAGATAAATAGCCTTAGGAAAGAGCAACAACTCAAAGCGTGCTCATTCCTCCCTCTGCAACGTTAAAATAATAACAAGGCTGCATTTTTGTAGGCAAACAACAAAAGCTGCCACAATGCAAAAAGCGTGGAAGAAAAGCATGAGTCAGACCTGGGCCAGATGCTTTGATGTGCTGCACTCCAGAGGGGCAAGGAGAGCTCAGTGGCTTTTTGTGTTCCCCTGACTCCAGCATCACTGGAGCCTGCCCATCTCTCTCAGCAGAAGGGGGAGCTGGGGAAAGCACAAGATGTTTTTTGCTCCGAGGAAGTCTAGTAACCTGTGGAATTACAAACAGCTATGTGCCACCCAAGCCACAGAGTAGACTCAGAGAGGCCCAAAGAAACCTCACGCTTACTCTTTTCCCAATTAAACTGGAAGCTCTTTAGCTGCTTCTTCACGTATTCACATAAGGCAAGATGCACATCCCCTGATATCAGCCATCAAAAATGTCACCTAAATGGTTTTGGAGAGGAAGAAACACAATGAAGAATTTAGCTGTGATTTAAGAATATAAATTAACATGTGGACACTGTGGATTGTGAGGGCTTTGGTTCTGCTGCTATGACCCATGTGAAAACATACACTGTTGGCCAAAACAGGTACTACCAAAGCAGGGCTGCTGTAAAGTTTTAGGAATTTATTCTTTTGGCTTGTTGCACTAAAGTTTTTGGAAAAAATCCTGACTTTTCTCTTTGAGAGAAGCTTTTAGAGAATTGGATTTTGCTCTATCATCTTCTTTACTATGCAACTCTCTTACTGAAAGGACCACTTATGAAGAAAGGCAACAGAATTGTGCTTTTCTTTTAGACAGAGACAAGGCATGCTCTACATTGTAAGGGAAATATCATTTACAGCCCAATGAAAGCATCGCTTTGTAAGCCTTCAGAGCCAAACCCAATTAAATTAAAAACTTGCATCGCAGAATGTAAGGTCCTCACCTAATAAAACCTCTAAACTAATATAGATTTGAAAGGACCATCCTGTCAACCATTGTATCATCACTAGATGAAAGGCTGTTTCTTTTTTTCCCTTATATTTTTTCTTGTGTCAGATTAAGCATTTCACAACAATTTAAAATATAATTAAAATTTAGAGTCCTCAGGATGGGATGGAATGATTATAATTACTTGTTGTGAAAATGGGTGTGGAAGAAATCTTATGACTTGTTCTTAATAATCCGACTCACACTTCATTACAGTACCTGCAATACTTAATTTGTGGAACCAGTGTAATTGTATTTGCAAGATGCGCTATCATAATGGCGTGAAGAAAACAAATAACCTGGGAGCATGTTGTACCCGGAGCACGCTGCCCAACCTCCCTGCCCGCCTGCAGTGAAATCGCCAGCAAAGCAAAATAAAGTGCTTTTGCTTAGCAGGAACACTCTGATCTCACTCTCCAAATAGACAATTTCCTGCTCCTGCTGCTCTGACTCAGGAGCTTGCTCAGAACAACAGGAAGAAAACAAAGAGTAAGGGGTCAGGGAGGAAGGCAGAGGTGGGAGCCTGGCACTCGCCCATCC
Source organism: Dromococcyx pavoninus (assembly GCA_033558185.1). Lineage (NCBI taxonomy): Eukaryota > Metazoa > Chordata > Aves > Cuculiformes > Neomorphidae > Dromococcyx > Dromococcyx pavoninus. The sequence goes on from JAUMJL010000212.1 coordinate 5,469,581, forward strand.
TCTCCTCCTGGTCCTCCTGCCGTGGCCTCGCATGGCCTGCTGCTCTGGCACTTGGGACTGGACCTGGGTCACCGTGCCAGAGTCCATCCATAACCTTGGTGTGTTTTCCCTGCACAGCCACAGCACTTCCTGCCTCCCACCTCCCCCCAGATCTACACCATGGAGGCTCTATTGGAAGGGTCCCTACAACGCCAAAATATTTGGGAGTGGATGGTGGATGGGAGGATCCTACATGAATTTACCAGCTGGTAAATGGTAGAAGTAAAAGGCGCTAGAAATTTAGCATAGCTCCTGTAGTCCCATCTCCTTCCCATTACAGTATCACAGTATCACAGTATCACAAGGTTGGAAAAGACCTCTGAGATCATCAAGTCCAACCTATAACCCAACACTAACACCAACACTAACACCAACCATCATCTAAATCATGGCACTCAGTGCCTCATCCAATCTCCCCTTAAATACCTCCAGGGTCGGCGACTCCACCACCTCCCTGGGCAGCTCATTCCAATGGCCGATCACCCTTTCAGTGAAGAACTTCTTCCTCACATCAAGCCTAAACTTTCCCTGACAAAGCTTGAGTCCATGCCCTCTAGTTCTGTCACTGGTCACCCGAGAGAAGAGACCAACCCCTGCCCGACTACAACCTCCTTTTAGGTAGTTGTAGAGATCAATGAGGTCTCCCCTGAGCCTCCTCTTCTTTAGACTAAACAGCCCCAACTCCCTCAGTCGCTCCTCGTAGGGCTTATGCTCCAGCCCCTTCACCATCTTCATTGCCCTCCTCTGAACACATTCCAGTATCCTAACATCTTTCCCAAACTGGGGGGCCCAGAACTGTACACAATATTCAAGATGAGGCCTGACCAGTGCCGAGTACAGGGGGACAATAACTTCTCTGGTCCTGCTCACTACACTATTCCTGATGCAGGCCAGAATGCCATTGGCCTTCTTGGCCACCTGGGCACACTGCTGGCTCATGTTGAGCTTCCTGTCAACCAGCACTCCCAGGTCCTTTTCTGCCTGACTACTCTCCAGCCACTCTGTCCCCAGTCTGTAGCTCTGCATGGGATTGTTGTGTTCAAAATGAAGTACATTTGGACTTATCAAACATCATCCCATTAGAATCAGCCCATCTCTCCAATCTGTCCAGGTCCCTCTGTAGGGCCATCCTACCCTCTAGCAGATCAACCCTTCCTCCCAGCTTGGTATCATCTGCAAACTTGCTGATGATGGACTCAATCCCCTCATCCATATCATCAATAAAGATATTAAATAGGACCGGACCCAACACCGATCCCTGAGGGACACCACTGGTGACCAGCCGGCAACTGGATGAGACACCATTGGCACAGTAACCTCATTAAGATGGATATAAAGGATGGCACTAGAAGGATGGAGGGGAAGGGGAACAGCGAGCCCAAGCCATGGCTATTCCCTTCCCTTTGCATCCAGAATAGCTGTGCAAGCTCAGCCTGCAATCAGCAAGACAATGGATCAGCCCACTATGCCAGATGTGACTCTTTTTGCTTTTGTGCTGATACCATGGATGCTACAGAGGTTCCTCCTGATTTACAGCAGCCTGAGAAGAACAGCAGTTTGTGAGGCTCAGCAAGAAGAGCTGTGCAATTGCACTGCAGCCTCCCAGAAAACGCAAGACACGGAGGTGAAGATGTTACTGGGAACAGCATAGCAGAGCCCTCAATATCTTGGTTGGTGTTGGATAGAAGCTCGACTAGAACAAACAGATCTAAGCACAGACCATGTGCTATTACATTGCTTACTTAATTGCTGATTAAATATTACCTTTTCAAGTCATATTTGTCCAAGGAACCAAATTACTATTCTGTTGATGGTATTCAAACACTGCAGATTGATCTGCAGGTCGTGATGTCAGGCTTCTCCCCAGTGGTACACTGGCACACAGTATGAGCAAACAGTAGCAGTAGGTCCCACACCAAAACCTTCCCAGCAGAGCATTTCACTTGGATAGTTGCTTATGGAGTGACTCACAAAAAAATAAATAAGTAGGGAAGGGAATTAAGTGTTCTCAGTTTTTCTGCAATTGAGTCAGTAACCCACAGGGCGAGAAACCTGGCACCATCTCCAGCACTCTCCAGTGAATGCAAAGCTGTCCCCGCAGGCAACTGGCTTCAGGCTGGATTATCCTGCAGCTCCTGTACTGAGCAGACTGTGCAGATGGGTATTCTAAAATAGCAATTCCTGCTTTTGCCTTGAGACCCTAGAAATGCTGTCTCTGTGCTGGTACATTAGCTAAGGCCAGGACCCCAGCCCAAATATTGGCAAGCAGGTGTCCACTGGCTGGCATGCTCGTGACCAAGAGCCATGGTTCCTCAGTGGCGGCAGGAAGGGACCACCTTGTCCTCGAGATATGAACTCTGCTCCCAAGCCAGAGACCCTTATTGGTGCAGAGTGGTGGCAAAGATGGAGGCTTTTGCAGAGCTGGGGCAGGACACAGCACCATATGCACCTCTGAATTCAGCTTGGGAGCCACCTCCCCTTTGCTGGGAAAGGTACTGTTTGGGGGACTACTGGGGCTGCTGGCATTTGCTTATGGCATTAGCAGACTCCAGCAGTTGGCCCTCTGTACAACCTCATCTGTGGCCCAAGAATATTCATCATCGGAAAATCAACTCTGTGTATTTATTGTAGTTACCTAGATAGGTGACATGAGTCAGTATGACGGCATCATTAACCCACAATGTCATCATCTACTGCACTTACCCCTATCTACCATATCTCTCCCAGTCCTGGACTTTGCTCTCGGGAAATTCTGTGCCTGATGTAGGATGTTTGCCCATGCAATAAGGAAATAGCATTACAGGTTTTTTCCTCCTTTTTCTAATGGGGTTGACAATAGGTTGATTATATCTGATGTAAAATTTTGAGGTTTCATTCTGCTCTAGTGCGTGTGTGTAAGAGGTCTGAGTCGTGTTTATCATTCACTTACATGGGTACTACGATGATAACCTAGTGGTTCTTGCTGCTTAAACTGTGGAAATGGGAAAAAAACCTCTTTCTGTGTGTGTATGGCCATTATCTGCCATGCCTACATCACACTGTATGCAATCCAAATATGTTATTAAAATCACTTTGCCTGATAATGCATTTGTAGACATAATACTTGTACCCAGCACAGAGCTGAGCAGTCTGCTTTACTTCACAGGCGGGGTGTTTGGCAGATGCCTCCAGCTGTGGAGCTCTTTCTCTCACCATGTGCAGATGGCAGCAAATCTCCTTCCTCTGAGCTAAAATGCAAATTCCAGCCCTTTCCAAGCTACTGTGCTGGTGAGTAAACACTCTATTTCATAATAAAACTTGGATACACTGCCTGGCACATCCTCAGGAAAGGGCAGAGGGAAGGGAAGAGTGTGAGACAGAGGTGGTACATCCATGCTGTAGAAGAAAGGGCAAGGGAGAAAACTTGGGCACTCGTGTAGATCGTTAGAAATGCAGTTAAGCAGGGATAGTGGGGTTTGCAACAATCATATTAAAGAGGGTTTGTACATACTTTAAAAGGACACTGTCAATATCCAGTGCCTTCCTTTTCTGATTTGTATATCAGCGCAGCAGCAAGCAAAGCTTGCAAACTCCTAAGCAGCTGGGAGATGGGTGTGGGATGTGGGATGATGCATATGGACCAACACAGGGGCGAGGTGGAAAGGAGCACGGTGGGAAGCACATTGGTAAAAACTGAAGAAATTCAGAGACAACTTCTATCAATAGTCCTATCATCAATATACATGCTTGTATCAGGAAAAGAGCAGGCAGGAATGCAGAGGCATAACTGTATTTTCCTACGTATTGTTTATCTGGGAGAAAAAAACATTACCCACCATATTAACATGGTCTCTTTTCCCCACTGCCACAGTTACAGTCTTTGCTAATTGCAGATTGCTAATAAACACAGAGCACTAAATTTAGGTTGAAAACAAACAAACAAAGCAAAATAATTACAGGATTCTTGCAAAATAATACAACAAAAAAATCAAAACAGAGGCAAAATATCACTTTTCTACTCTACAGCTCAAGAATATCTGCAAAACAGCATCAGAGTTGGTGCCTCCTCCTTGCCAAAGGGAAACAAAGCACTTGGATCCACTCGAGAGCATCTGGCAGAATGAAGAAAACCCAGGTTTCTTGCCTCTACAGAGCCCACTGGAAAGATCTGAGATGTGGAAGTCGTTTTGAGACAGATTTTCTTGTCAGTGTCATGCATTATGAAATACAATTCTTGATTTGCTTTAATGTTCTCCATGCCAACCGAAAGCAAAGGAAAACAGACTGGACCCTCAAATCCAACACCAAAAATCCACAAGAGGGATGGCCCATGAAATATATCCTGAGCCCACACCAGCCCTGCCACCCTGGTTCTTATCTACTACCAAGGCACGTTTTTTTCCAGTTTCTGCTTGGAACTGGTGGGGATGCTGTGCCATAACAGTACTCTAGATGCTGAGATATTGGTAAACTCTTTCAGCCTTGAACTCAAATTGTACCCCTTAAATACATCAAAAGCCCAAATCCTGGGCTCATTTTCTCCCTCTGAACACAGAGGAAAGCACTGCTTTGGGAAAATGAGCATCCACTGCCCCTCTGGCTGCTTCCCACATGCTCCTCACACGTGTCCGCATGTCCCTCATCTTCAATAGCAACTAAAGTGCTACTCACGAAGGTTGCTTACTGAGTAAGGTGCGTTAGGATGCCCACAGCAAACCGCTGCTAACGACAGGTGTGTGGCAAAAAAAAAGCTGCAGAATAAGTGCATTTGAAGAAACATGGATAACATTATTAAAACTATTCCTTGTCCTTCAGAGACCAACCAAACTGTTGGGTAAATGTTAGGGTACAGATGGGAGCTCACAGGTTTGGTGTGAAGCAGCTACATGATGTTACTGCAGAATAATGTAGCTGGAAAAATGTTTGTCTGAAGTCCCAGCTGGCCAGAAGTGTGCAGGGGAGGCATGAACTGGCATAACTGGAACTGGATGGCTAGGAGCTACACCACCAGCCAGGGAAGTGGAGGAGCTGACTCTGTCAACACTGGATCTCCATTAAAACTCAGTGAAATCATGCCCAGCTGTAAGGACCTGCTTTTGTAGGTGGGAATACAGGCCTATTCCCTGGGAGTCCAGGGGTAGCAGTTGTGGAGAAATTGATGTACGACTCCCATTACAGCACCCTGCTGCTGGAGACTTAGGAAAAACATCAGGTATGGAGAGCATCCCACTGAACGCAGAGCGTTGGCAGTGCTGGGTACTAGATCCCACTCAGAATCCTCACCTGATGCTCTGTGAAATGTACTCACAACATGGAGGCAAGGCTGAGGGCTGAGGATCGGGATTTGCTCTGGTCCAGCCCATAACAGAGTTTACTTTGTACAAGGCACACTTGTTTCCCTCCACAGCCTCCTCAATCCAGGATCAAACACTCCGGTTTCATCCCTGATGTTCCTCATTTTGCTCACAGAGTATTTTTTGTTTCCTCTGTTTTTAAGACTTCTAAAAATGCCTTGACTTAAATGTGCCTTTTAAAATTTATTTATTTCCTCTATTTTTTTATTGGCTTCCAGGAGCCTATATTTAAACTTCAGATATGGCATTAGCTCTTTAGTAATATTTAAATTCCTACGGGACACACGTGGTCTGGAAAATAAAAAATTACCTTAATTGTTTGACCAATTCAATAAAGCAGAGTAGCACCTCTACAATTTAAATTCAGACGTGCATTATCTGACAGGGAGGGTGGTTTTTTTGCATCACATAGATGACTGTCCCTCAAACATCACCAGTGTAAACTCTTTGACATCATTGCAGGTGCTATCTGCTTTATTCCCCTGTTTGCGTGTCACCACCCTCTCTGTCTCAAGGGCAGAAGCTGGCAGGCTGCCTGCTGCCATCAGTAGGTTCTCCTGCACACAGGCATGACTCCAGTCCTCTGAACCGCTTGTCACCTCTGATTCAGCAGTGACCCCGTGATTAGTGCTTGGGAAAGGAGCATGTTGCACCATTCACTTCACATCAGTGGTTCCCAGATGACTCACTAGCAGCATCAGCCAGCACAGCTCAGCGGGAGACTTTCTGGGAGTGGTAGGGCCTTGCCTGCTCCTGCACACCCCACTCCCGGGCCCAGCTACATAGACTGTGCAGAGCAAGGGTTAAAGCCCTTAGCAATGTAAGTCAATCAGCCTCCACTGGGGTCCCATGGAAAGGCTGAGCCCGGGGTCTCCATGCTGGAAGCCTCTCTGACATCAAGCTCTCTTCAGTGGGATGTAGGATCCATCGATTTTTCCAAGTTTTACAAGAAAAAAATCTTGTTGCCTTCAAATCCAAGGGGAGAAGCTCCTTGAATGAAAGGAGGGAAAGTAAAAAAAAATCTCATGGTAGCAAAGTGATGAAGATAGACCAAGGGTGATACACAGTGCAGGCAGGGAATTCCATCAGCCCAGTGCAATGGCAGCAGGATACCTGCCATCGAAATGGCAGCACGTACATCTGCACACCTCCCATATAGCAAGCCAAACATAAACAAAGAAACAGCAAAATAAGATGCCTTGCCCTTGAGCAGCAGTGCTGATCTCTCTGATAGCCACAAGCCCAGCGCATTGTCTCTGGTTGAAAGACTCTGTGTATAACTCTCCAAATAAAGCAATCCCATCGCTCGCTGGGAGTTACAAACCATCCAGCACTGGCTTGTTTAACCAATGATAGGAGTTTCAATTTCTAATTATAGCCTCATTAACTAAGAAGAGCAAATAATACTTAGGCACAGTCTGTAACTCCTGAGGCTAATACGGAATTTGCAGACCTGGCATCTAGGTACTGCTGTTCTTCTGTTGGAGGAGGAGATCCACTGAGAAATTACCTTGCTCAGGCACCAATTACAAGATCAGCACAATGATTTATTGCAATTTGTTTTCTACTCCTGATGTGCTTAATAGTGACTTGATACATACCTGGGGTAAAAAACCTTAATGCAGGTTACAGGAATAGCTCCAGACCTAGGTAGCTGTAGAGAGGTTATCATTTGGATCCTCTACTGTACATCAGAGTTTCTTAGCCACTTGCAACAAAATCCTTCTCTTACAATCTCTCTTTCTGATCCACAGACCTTTCATTTTGCAGCGTTGTCGCAGCTCCTGCCTGCTTATTTTTCTGATCATTCCTGAAGATGACAAGCGGTTGATGCTGAGGGTAGGAAACGCTCAGAGATTGCTCTCCTCCTCTCTTCCTCTGTGTGATCCTGAGGCTGCCTGTACAGATGCAAATGGTGCAGATGCAAACGGCAACTTGAAATGCCTGGACAACTGACCTGTTGTGCTTTCTATCAGTCAAAACTCCTATACCACTCAAAATAAGGGATGTAGTTTGCTAGGAAGCACTGGAAGAAGCCCACCTGAACACTGTCCTCTAATCCTTCCTGATAGGATGAACATGATTCCCTCTTCCCCTTGGGTACCAAGGGCTGCAAAGATAGATGCAATATGGATCAGGAGTGTTTTTTCTCACACTGAGACCCCAAGGGAAATCTCTGCTCAGTCTTCAGTCTCAGGGCACTGACAATATTCCCCTCTCCTGTTGGTGCCCTGCTATTCCTATGAGGAAGTCTCACAGCTGTTGCCCTATAAAATTCCAGCCTGGTTAAGCCAGCAACAGTCGTGTTTGTTAGCTCCACCAGCTCCTGATGCTGCAGCCATACATCCAACTGCACTTGTAACATAGCTCACTCAGAGCTCTCTCCTCTTTCAAAGTTGTTCACCACAGTGTGGGCGTTGTTCTGCACTTTCAGGGATTTTATTTTGTTTCCCAGGACTCAGGGGAGCCCTGAGGATTGGCATTTTATTCAGTACATTGTGCTGCTACCAGCCACTTGGGTTTGACAGACAAGCACTGGCAAACCTTGCACTGCTGCTGCTTGACCTGCTACTGCTCTTCTCTATTATTATTACAACAAATAACCAGGGACACCCTAATTACTCTTCAGCATCTTTAGGCTACAGTTTCTCAGCCTTTTGTCCTGATAGGCCTGCAGATTGGTAGCCACTGGCTGGCTGCAGGGCTGAGTTGCCTTTTAATTTGGATGGAGATGCCATTGGGCAAAGTGAGCTTTGGAGGCCCTCAGAGCCTGAGCACAACTTAACACGGCTATGGCCATGGCCATCCTGAAAGGCCCAGAGCAAAGCAAGCTGGTGTGCATCCTTGCTGCCACATCTCCAGCATGTGGGCCAGGAATCTGACCTCCTCCCAGGGATGCTTGGCTGAAGGAGGACACCTACAAGGTGGACTGAGCTGTTTCCCAATGAATGTAGAGCGACACCAACCTACCAAAAGGCCACTTGAAGCTATTTATGAAAGCATTGTGTGAAAGAAATATATGGTTAAGAAATCTGCCTTAACAGGCAATGGAAAAACTCTGTGTGACAATGAGTGAGGCAAACTCCCCTAACGTTTTGCTTGCTAGGGAAAGGTACCTCTGGCCTTGGGATGGGGAGCCCTTGGTAAGATATACAAATCAGGGGGAAAAGGAAGAGATTAATTCCCTCTACGTCCTGTTATCACTCTGATCATATTCTTGCTGGGGAAAGCAATGTGTAAAAGGACTCACAGCCCAAAAGATGCTGTACCATAAGACAGTGGGATCCCTGCATGGGGAGAAGAGGCATCAGAGAAAGGTTGAGGCAGCCTGAAGTGACCAGCTAAGGCCATTGGAAAGGCTGACATTTTATTTCATTTTTATATTTATATGTTATTGCCTGCCTTTATTTCTCTGCTGCCAGTCAAAATCAAAATGCTGTTTATTTCCTATGAAATTAACACTTATTAGAGCACTGGCACCACCATAGTAGCAAGTGTCTGGCCAAGGAAGGTTTGCTGAGGGATGCTGTCCTGCTGTGCTGGCCTGGCAGGAACAAGTCTCCCGGTCAGAGAAAAATGAAAACACATTTGATTTTTGTCATAGAGATGCCCTGGACACAGGGAAACATGTGTGAGTCTGTGCATCTTCCGCTTACACATTGCCTTCCTGCAGCAACTCAGGAGAGAGGAAGGCAGAAAGAGCAAGCACCTTTGATCCCAAAGCTCCATGGCTGTCTCTTCATGCCTCGCAGTGCTCACTGCCAATACTGGGAGAGATGGATTTGTCCTGCTCCAGGGACCAGGGAGGGGAAAGGATGAAAGCATCTGCTCCTTCCTGGCCACTGTACCACAGCTCCTCTCAGAAAGCACCTGGGACTGCGCTAGGGAACGGCCTGTTGAGTCCACCATCTTCCTCCTCTCTTTGATTAAGATTGTGATAGGGGAATTAAATGAAGCAAGGGATCCTTTAAACCATTTGTGTTGCATTTTGTCCTTCTGCATATTATGAATCACACATTTTGTGACAAGACTTAGCATGCCAGACTGCTTTTCCAAATAATTATGCACAATACACTCCTTCAGCCAGCCCTCCAATGACTCACCAGCAGGTAAAGCTCTAAATAGGGGAAAAAAAGAAAACCTCTGGCACATTTCCATGGACTCTGCACAGCCACCAAACAAACATCAAGTCTAGCCTCTTTGTGCTGCTGTCTGACTACCGAATCCCGCGTCAGATATAACAAAAGGAGTTCATGCAGAAGAAAGCCTGCAGGTGATGGTCTGCTTTAGAGTCATGCAGAGATTTCAATGGTTTTGGTCTCCATTGTCTCCCATTCCTTGCTTTGCTTTGTTGTTCTAAGCCACTAGATCTACAAAAATGACCCGCTGGGAGAAAGAGAATAACCTTCTTCAGGGTGAAGCAAAACTTTACAGGTGTGTTTGCAGGGTAATGCCATGTACCAGGGATGGACCATCTCTTCCTGTGTGTCCATCTTCACCTATGCCTAAGGAGCTGGGAAGAATTGGGACCCCAGTGAGTGCTGGGGTAATCCCAGTCTTGCTGCTGGAGTGGCGAAGTCAGGCACATGCATGGCTGCCTTTGCAAGGAAAAATCATACATAGCAGGGGAGTTCATACCAAGGCAGCCCACCTCTTGTTTTCAGAGAGTATGGTTTGGGGGCGGTAGGGTTAAAGTGCCTCAGAGAGGAAAGCCCCACCTAGAAACCTGCCATCAGAGGTGGTCTCCTGGGAGCCGGAGCACATGATCTCTTTTCAAGCAGACTTATTTTCACACTGCTGGTGGATGTGGTAATTCACAGAAAAACAGACTCCCACTGGGAGGGTTTGCAATAGGAACCATTTGCGGTGGCTGCTGGCAGCAGCACTGCAGAAGGTGTGGCAGAGGCTCAGGCGCTCAGAGCCAGCAGGTCGCATCCTGCCTTAGGCTCATGGAGCCTGCTGGCCTCTCCATCCCAACCTCCTCTTGCGGGGCTGATGTCATGACAAGGTGAGGTTGGGGCCACCAAGCCCCAGTTCCCGCAGCCACCCCATCCCATGAAGATCCCCTGCCTGCCCTGCATCCCCATTGCCCACCAGACGCCACCTGGTTTTGCTGGCACCTCCGAGAGAGGTGGAGAAATTGGCCACCGGTTCAGGTGGCTGGAGGGGTAGGGCCTGCAGGCAGAATGACAGATAGGAAACCAGAACAACAAATCATTAGGAAAGCTAATGAGCCAAAGTGAGTCCTTCTCCTTCATTCACTAGTGGTACTCAGGCACACAACGATATGGGGTCAAATCTCTCCAAGCTGTTTAGGTATATAAATCCCTATTCTTATTAGTAGGAGCAAAGTGTCTGATGGCTTTAAAAATCTAGGCTATGGTATGTCCCTTGATCACCAGAAAAATCCAAAGCAGAGGCACAAATGAGGAGCAAATTGAGGGACATGAGACTTTGGGAAAAATACAGGACTTAGAAGAAAAGAAAAAGCTATTCAATTAATTTTCTTTTCCTGATATGGAAAACTGGATACATGGAGAAGAAATTTAGAAGATAGATACATTCTTGTAAATTAATTTAGCTCAGAGTGAACAGTGAAACAAGGTTAGAGAGATATTTAACATGACAATACTTCTGCTATATTCAGATCTTCAAAATGCTTTCTATAATGAAAATATTTCAAATGAAGGCCTTTTGTTTCCAAAAATGAATAGTATTAGAGAGAATGAGAGAATACACGTTCATTTTCCAAGCCTTTACTTTATTCTATTAAGTGACTCTTGACATCCCATTGCTAAGCCACAGGATACAGCTCACTTTTTTGTTTAAAAGACAGCTTGATGGCTGCTTTTTTATTTTCAGTGTTTTATTTTTCCTCAAGATAGAAATATATTAGTGAGCAAAAAATGTGTAAGTACTTCAGAATGTAGTGATGACCTCTCTCGTCGTTTGAAACTAAAAGATTGGTACTTTGCTTTCTGAATGTATTCATCATCAGTTCCTTTACTCTGCTAATTGTACAGAATGGTTTTTACCCTTCAAGAATTAAGGAAGTATCAAAAAAGAAGAATCATTCTGGTAAGCTATATAACTTCTGAAATTATGTGTATTTTTCCAAATTTGCTGGTATTTTTGAAAAACTTTTTTTTACCCTAGAACCTTAAAACTTCCAGAAGTTTTTCATCTCTAGGCTGAACAAGATTTTTCTGTCAAGACCCTTATCATCCTATATCTATGACACTTGCCAGATGTGATATCTTTACCACCAATGCCCCCAAACCAACCCTGTTCCTGAAACCAGGTGAGTATTTCATCTGATTGCCTTCCCCTAGCACCTCCTTGCCCCACGGCTTTGCCTTGCCCCTGCCCATTTCACCACCCACACCTCTCTCCGTCCCTGGGCATTTTGTGAAGGAATTTGGTGTTGCTGTGGGTTGCTGGTTACCCTTCTCTCCCGTGAAATCCAGCTGGGAATCAGGATCCTTAGCCCTGCTGAAAAATGCCATGTTGCATGGAAGGGTTAGAAGGGGCTCATTCCCTCTGACCAACTGTACCACAGGCTTTTCATATAAAAATCTGTTGCCCTGTGGAGATATTTTGCAAAATTTTAGTTGAAGGGACTGTATTGCAGTGCATGCCATGCCTTCCCCAGAAAAGGATGGGAAAGTCATCCTTGTTTCCATGGATACTGTGCAACAAGAACTGAAAATTAAGCTGAAGCTATACTTTCTGATATTGCTCACCGAGCCTCCCACTGTATCCTTGTGCACAGAAAAGGGACAAACAGCCCCTGTGTCATGATGGGTCCCACCGTGTAGTCTCAGTCAACCACTCCTGGCCTTAGAGGATCGCCATGAAAAAGTCCGCGTTTCTGGCAGAGCAGGACTGGAAACTTCATGGACGCACCTTCTCCTCATCAGATGGAAACCCAGAGGGCCAGGAAGGGTGAGCACCACAAGGCTCTTTGTTTTCTGCCCCTGAAGATTAAATCTAGCCAAGTATGTGTTTTATATAAGACTTTGAAAAGCTGTTTGATCAAATAGAATTTCATTTCATCTATGCAGAATTGTCAGTATTATGTGGCTTACTGAAAAAAACCCACAATAATCATAAAACAACAGATAAGAATTTGTGGGTGTCACATAACTAGTGGTGTTTCCTCTGTTGCCAGTGTCATAAATCTCTGGTCGTTGAGGTCTCTGCAATCCATCATGGTGGCACCAGCTATGGGGAATCACATCTCCCAGGTAGACATGCCTTTGCTTTTCATCCCTGGTGCTGCTGCTGCTGCTGCAGGCAGGAGGGAATAAACACTGACCTCAAAGTACTTGTGGGTGCTGTGCAGCTCAACTCTGAGCTTTCCCTTCCACCGGAGATGCAAAATCAGGCTCCTTGCCCACTGGAACAGGCCTGTGTCCAATGTTCTCTACTTCATGCACCCTTGCACCTGCTTGCTTCTAGTTCCCAAGCACAGCTCACACTTCTAAGAGGCTGCCCTCTGTCTTGTTCTGTTTTCAGTTGACTGCTGCTCTCTTCTTCCTCCTTCAGAAGAAGAAGACCATCAGGAAGATGCTTCACCCACATTGTCCCAGCCATGATGATAATGGGTAGAGAGAAGAGAGAGTTGGTTGTTTTATGCTTCAGGATTCTTGTGCGGGCTCCATTCCAGAGAGGTTTCATGCAGCCGTGTTACAAACCATTTTCCAAACTCATATGACTCAGAATTTATCAACACATCTCTCATGGAGGCATTAGGAGAACCAGAGAAGTCCAGGTTTCTGTTGTGCCAGCTGCTGGCCACCACAGAGCCAAACCTGCTGCCACCTTGCTCTGAGCACATGCTGGCCAACGCCATTGTCTTCACAGTATCAGTGTGCCATGTCTCAGTCATCTGTGATTTTATTTGAAAAAAAAAATGAGGAAAGATGGGGTATATCAATGTTTAAAAAAAGAGAGATGTGAATATTCACCTTGATGTCACAAGAACATTTCAATGGTCCTTGAAGGTGGCTGTTTTGTTGGGAGGAGTTTTGTTTATTCTAGTTGATGAGAAGAAGTATTGCGAGGAGGTGGTAGGATCTGGTGGAGCTTGAACACAGGTTCAAGCCATGATTTCTGCCCTGATCCTGGCAGCTCACCCTAAGGCTCTGGAGTCTTTGTGCTTCTCTCTGGAAACTTTGAGGTCTGATGTCTCTTAAAGCACTGGAGTTCCTTGGGAAACAGGAAGCCCAGTAAGGACCAGACCCACAGCACAGCCCACACTACTGCTTTACCCCAGCAGAGGACTTGGACCAGCAGGAGATGAAAAAGTTTAATGAGCAGAAGTCAGCGCAACGGAGACAAACCGAGAGTTAAATGAATATTTAAGACAGCATCAATATAAAGTGTGGCTTGCTGAGTTTTGCTTTCAATACTATCAACTGTCAATTAGTAATTGCACATACACATACACAGGCACAAAATATGAGGTGGTGGGATGCAAAGTTTTCCTGGTCTGGGCTTCGACGGATGCATTACTCATGGAGGGAAGAGGCACAAGTAAGCTATTCGGATCATCCCTCATGAGTGCCAATAAAATCTTTATACCGTGCCATTAAGCATTCACGATCCACCATCTGGACTGCAGAAATGCTAATTTTGGAATATTCTAAGCACAGCAGTTTATAAACTCCGATGCGTTAGTTACCTAGTTACCTGGAGGGCAGTTTTGCTGAGAGAAACAGTAGAAGGCCCACAAGTAGAGTGCTGCAAAACAAACTGCATCTCCAACCATGCAGTTTCAGGGTCCTCCATTCCAGGCTCATGCAAAGCCCCTAATCCACAATCTCTGGAAAGCTGCAGATTATCCTGCTCCCAATGGATAACTGTTCCTTTTGCAGCCAAACTCTAGAACTTTAAGGTTTTCTTACATTTAGCTGATGTTGGCCAAAGTCTGCAGTGAAGCCGGAGGGTGGCAGCTCCAGAATGGCAGAGAGAAGAAGGAGGAGGAAGAGGAGGAAGCAGCCAGAAGGTGGACGGGAATTTCCATGGAAAAGGTGGTTCTTTGAACTGGTTTGAGGCTTGGCACACTCCTTTGAACTGATTTGAGGCTTGGCACACTTGAGTGAGTTGTTGGCTGCAGGCCAGCTCTGTGTTGGGGGTTATTTTTTCCTCCCTAATCAGCATGCGTGCACCCGTGGTTAGTCCTCAGCCAAAACTCAGGGCTGGAAGGAGCAGACAGGTGAGCAGCCTGTGTACACTGGATATATTTGTCAAACCAGAAAATGGGCATTTTCCTTCTTTCCCCTTTGAGCACAAGGGAGCACTGCAAGAAGCCCTATCACCTTGCTCCCCTCCAGGGCTGCTCAGCCCCATGCCCACAGGCAGATCCCCTCCAGCCACTGCTCTGCTTTCGTAAACAGAAAAAGCTCTTGTTAATCCACCTGGATTTATCTCTGCTCTGCCTTCATTAGGTCCTTGTCTACAGCTGCATTTTATACCTGAAGGGATTTGACTGCTCCTTCTGATGGCTTAGACCCATCACTGCTTTAGGGAGTCCTGCAAGTTTATGGACCCTTCCCCTCCCCATGATGGCCATTAACACCTGAACAGTTATAACTGTGCGCACACAAAGTCACACATCTTTTGGGGAAAAAAACCCACCAAAAGTATGGAATGTGTGTGTAAAATTACCCTGCATCCAGAGAAAAACTGTTCATATTCACATGTTAAATGGGTTTACTATCCCATGACATATGGAAGAATCATTTCACAGTATCACAGTACCACAAGGTTGGAAAAGACCTCTGAGATCATCTAGTCCAACCTATGACCCAACACTCACACCCACTCATCATTTAAACCATGGCACTAAGCACCTCATCCAATCTGTTTTTAAACACCTCCAAGGATGATGACTCCACCACCTCCCTGGGCAGCACATTCCAATGGCCAATCACCCTTTCAGTGAAAAATTTTTTCCTAATATCAAGCCTAAACCTCCCCTGACAAAGCCTGAGACCATGTCCTCTTGTTCTGTCACTGATCGCCTGAGAGAAGAGACCAACCCCTGCCCAACTACAACCTCCTTTTAGGTAGTTATAGAGAGCAATAAGGTCTCCCCTCAGCCTCCTCTTCTCCAGGCTAAACAACCCCAGCTCCCTCAGTCGCTCTTCACAGGGCTTGTGCTCCAGCCCCTTCACCATCTTTGTTGCTCTCCTCTGGACACACTCCAGCATCTCAACATCTCTCTTAAACTGAGGGGCCCAGAACTGGACACAGTACTCAAGGTGAATACATTTCTTGTATTTGAGTTTAGCAATGTTTTCTATGTAGTTTCATAGCAGTAGAAATATTGTGATGAAGTAGAAATAGTTGCCCAGCTAAAATATTTTGTCCTTCGCTTTTTCTATCTTCTTTGCAACAGTGTGTTTTTCTCTTTTCCACTTCATACCTAAGAAAGCCCAACTCTGGCTTTAGCTGTGGAAGGCCTGGGTATTTTTTCCAGCTCTGAGCTCTTGTTTTGTGCTGACTTTTCCTTGGAAATGCTCAACACCTCCATTTTGCCTCAGAGACCTATTTCATTTTATAGGATTATAAAAACACTGCAAGATTCTTGGCTGCTCTCAGTGCCACAAGACATCATGTGTGGCAGGCCGTGTCCTCCTTGGCACACTGGCTGGTGCAGAGGGCAGGTACATGGAGGGCATCACCCCGTTGGTAAGCTGGAGAGTCTGGGGTCCAGAGCAACATCCTGCAAACCCACATAGCACAGCCTATCCAGGCCCCACGCTTTCAGGGTGTTACCTGACATACCAAAAACTCACTGGAGTGCTACAGTGAGAGCAGTCCTCAGCTTGCATAGGTGTGAGTAGGTATAAAAATAAACTCCCAAGCAAGAGGGCTGCCCCAGGTGTGTAAGGAAGCAGCAATAAGAGGCAATAAGGTGACTTTTATTAGATCTGCTCCCATACTAGAGCTGTGGTTGATTCACGGATAAGCCAAACCACCTCCTCATGAGATGTAATGTCAGGCTTAATCTGTGGTTTCGTTTTTTTGCCTGCACAGGCACTGATCCCCTTGGCTGGGTCCACGATGTTGGAGGTGGATGTGTGGCACTCTGGCTCAGGCACAGACACATCCATGTCCAAGCTGGAGAGAGCTAGGGGCAAGTTCTGTAGCAGGAGCTGGTCGGGAACACCATGGGAGACTTCCAACTCAACAAGACAGAAATTTCATGGCAGCATCCAGAGTTTGAGCAACCAACCCAGACTGTGAGATGCTTTTCAAGAAAGGAGGTGCACCTTTGTCATTTTAATGATGTGAAAGATATTTCCCACTTTCTTCTTCCCTAAACTCCCACAACCCCAGCTCTTTTCTACCTGGCCCCAAAACACTCGCGTACACTCATTTGTTCCCTACCCAATGCCAGTCACAGCCCCATTGGTTCACACTTGTGATTTTCAGATCTTTACATTTTTTAATGGTCTCCCTGGCACTTCTTCTGCTTTTCTGTTCTTCTTGAAAATTGTGGAAGAGGAAGCAAATGCAAGAAACTTGCAATTAGATGCCTTAACCGCATCAGCGCAGTAAAAAGCATTCATCCTCCAAGCGTGGACGTGCTTCCACAAGTGCAAAGGTGGTTGAATACTAGGAGAAGACACAGAATAGGGAACAGCTCCCCTAAAATACATTACGTCTCTATTTTATGCCTTAGGTGAGTAGAGGAGCCCTCAGCAGTTGTGATGTCTGTAAAAACTTGCAGATACAAAGTGGAACAGAGACCTAGACCAGCTCACCATGAGATCCCCATGTACCAGCATCACTTATCTCTTCCCTTGAGCCACTGTCAGTGGTGGTAGAGACAAAGCCTGCGCTCCAGCTGCACCCCATATTGGGAAGAGGAGGCTGCACTTCGCATTCACCTTGCTCTGGTCACAGGCCTCCTCTGCTTTTGTCACCTGGGACTACAGGTAGGGGAGAGGCAGGGTCAGCTAAATGGTTTAGGAGATGCTGGAGCAGCAACTGACCAAGACTGCAGATGTTCAGAGAGTGACCTGGCAGACCAAGGCATGGACATTGGTCAAAATCTCCAGTACGGAAAGTTTGTGGGTTTTTTTTTCTAGATGTGTAAATTTTGCCTAAGGTGGGGGTAAGGTCCAGGGCAGAGAATTAGCACATTGTCAGCCTAATCACACAATAAAACCTGTCACAGTGCAGCCAGCGTAACCATTTATGGAGTGAGTCAATGCTGCAAAAAAGTGTTGTTCACAGCTTAGTGTCTCTTCTGTCTGAAAAATCACCCAAAGAGAGGAAGGAACTGGGAGAGGATCCATTTGGTGATTTAATGTTTAAATAAGAGTGTGAAATGAGTATTTCTGTCTCCAGTGAAGAGGGTTTGGGATTTAATTTCTCCAACACCCTGCTCCTCCAGCCACTGCTGGGTGATGAGTACATAGTGCCCCAGCTGTTCCCTGAGATGGGTGCCAGCAGATGGGAAAAAGCCCATGGGAATGGAGTGCTGTCATGTTTATAGTGGTAATGAAGAGGAGGAGAGGCAAAATCACATTTTTAATGAATTATTTCAGCAGGACCACTTTAGCAGTGACTGGATAAGGGATGTGAATCCATCGTGTAGATGGCTTTAGGGAGAACAGCCACAGAGAAATCCCGAGTTTCATTTCTGTTTCGAGCTTTCTGTAAATCCATGGACTCCTGCTCTGGGGTAGGGTGAAGGCAGGGCTGCACTCACATAGCCATACAGCTCCAGTGGCAGTGACATGCTACCAGACTGGATTTTACCTCCATTTTATAGGTGGCAGTCTGAGCCACCTATAATTTAATCCCTGCAAAATCATGAGCTAAATCAATAGTCAAAGAAAACATCTCCTGTTTATTATGGTTTGTTGGAAGGAACTGGTACCTTCTTCCAATTGCTAGAGGTAATGATATTTAGCTCCTATATGAAACACTCTCCATTTCCCAAATAAATTGCTCGTTTGGGCTAATTAATCCTCACATTGCCTTTGCAAGGTAAATAATTCTGATCATTGTGGAGTAACAGGGAGAACTTAAAGGCAAAAGAAAATTATAATTAGGAATCACAGTTGTTGAAATAAAGCTGTCAGGGCTCCCAGTGCCATACACAGCACTGTGCCCTTCATGTGAAAATTGTGTAGAGGTACCCAACTCTGCTACACATGTATCTGCCCTAGCACAAGCGCTTGTTCCTCAGCAGGCAATTTCTGTTTAACGGACTTGTGTGCATCTTCGACACTGCATTTACACCAGGATCATGGCAGGCCCCTGGACCAGTGGCCCTGGGAGGAAGCAGAGCTCTTGCAAGAGGTGTGGAGATCCACACCACCCTGCAGCGCAGTGATGCCCCAAAACGTTTGGACATGCTGAGCCCAGCTTTTGCCCGTACAAGCACTGCGTAGCAGTCTGTACAATAAAAAACAAAATATTTTTGCTGTGATTAGAATATGCTTTTTGCTTGTTTTAGATTGATGCAAACAGTCACTTGACAAATCTGTCCCCAGGTTTAACTGCTTCCCTATTTATTGCGCAGCCTGCTGTGTTACTTCCCTTCCATTTCACCGTGTTTGGAATGCACTATTTCAAAAGTACTTTTCTTCGAAATATTATTTTCAATGTCACAGACAAGAGAAAGAGCAAGTGTGCTCTTGGGAAACTCTCAGCCATCGTGTCTGCTCTAACATACAGCACCATTACAGTCACTCAAGAAATTTCACCTAAGAAAAGAGATAAGGTTGTTACGGACAGAGTGCAGCCTGTGTCCATCTCCCATCTCCTATTCCCTATATTGGTAGCACCAGATGTCTAAGTCCATTTTCTCCATCCTGCTAACTCCTGGCACATACATGGCATGTTGATAAGACTGCTACTCACTAAAAGAGGTGGCCGCAGAGTTACTCAAATAAGCTCATTCCAAAAGTCTGCAGAAGGGTAATACCAGCATTATACAGATGAAGAAATGCATCGTTGTATGGGAAAGTACCAACGTCATGATGGAAGCATTTTGAGCTGCCCCACAGAATTCGTAGGTAGGAATTTTTAGGTTTCACTAGGTTTCTAAACCTAACTTTCTAAACTTTCTATCTTTCTTTTCTAACTTTCTAAATTTTTCTACAGAGGACATCTGCTGGGTGTTTAGCTGGATCATTATGCCACTACAAAATAAAGAGAAGCAGTTCAACACAACTCACACAGGTTGAGTGCAGAACTGGGCATGATCCAGTTATGCACAGTTGTGCTGGAGCAGCAGTGGCACCTGAGTGGAGAAAGAGCATATCCAAGGTGGCACAGGTTATGAAGAGGTTAAACAATATGTAGGAAGAGAGATGTCCTGAAGATTGGAGGACTGGTTGTTGCTCTGGGGCACAGGCAGGAGAACTTCTGGTAAAAGTCCTTTAATGTGGTAGGAGACAGGGGCAGTCCCAGGTCTCCCTCAACTTCTGCTTAGTAGAGGTTAAAGCAGATGCCGAGAAGAAGAGATTAACTTAATTAATTCCAAAAAGTTATTTAACCCCATGGCTTCCTTGGAGCTTCCTGACAGCACTAAAGCAAGCACGTGCTCCCTGCCATACCACCATTCTTCCCTGGCAAGATAGATAGCCTTTACTGGCAGCTTCATTTCCACTGACAGCTTTGTCCTCAGAGGTGTTTCCTGAGCATAGGACAACATTGGCTGATGTGGGCTTCAGGAAGTGATCACCCAGACTATGGATGCTGCATTGAGCTGGAAGCACAAGCCTTTCCCATCCAGTTGTGTATGGACCCCTGGCAAGTGGCCACCACATTTTCTTTCCTACAAGGGAGATAGACTGTTCTGCACATGATTGCTTTCAAAAACGCTGTGTATGTCTAATTGCAAGGATGAGTCTGATAGTAGCCCTGGAAAGAGTGATTTATGAAACTCCCATAGGGACAGAGAATATTTGGGAAATAGAAAGCTAAAAGCCATTATCTGTATGCCTAATGCCTTTACTTAGAAGGCAGTCTCCCTTCTTCCTATGCTATTAGCTTCCAGGTAACACTGGGAGGATGAGAGCCTTTTCACATGGGGTAATTAAGCAGAATATCCAAATAAACATGTAAAAGTACAAAAAGCATGAGAAAAAAAACCCCTTCTTCACAGGCAGCCCTTCTTTCTCCTTACACAGAAGAAATTGCCACCTTGGATCAAAGAGCAGATTCAGTAGTTATACCACCATGTCTTTTCTTCATGAGTAAACTAATTTTTTTCCTTCTGTTTTTATCTCTATGGTTACCCCTGCATTAACGCAGAAACTCCCTTTTGTTGGCAAGAGGTGTGATGTGATGTATAGGAACAACCCAGAATTGCTTGGCTTGGGGTGGAAAATGTGATGTTTGAGTTAAAATTGATAAAGATGAGTGAGTGACTAAAAGGAGCAGCCTGCATTATAAGCAGCATTTTGAGCCATGACCCGGGACAGAGCAGCATCTCTCTCTTCGGCCTTCAGTCTCCTCAGTGAGCTGACTGGCAGTGAAGTAGTCTTAGAACAGCCAAACTCAATGCAGTGTCTCTAGCCAGAGGAAAAGCAGCTTTCTTCAAAAGACGTAAATGTTTTCCTCTCAGTCTTCCATAAGTGGTCTTCTGTGGCTATATTCACATGTCCTCTGCAGGCTCTGCTGTTCACCCATGGAGAAGCATTTGTAGCTGTGAAGATGTCCAGGTTCATTCTTGCACTGTCCCTGGCCCAGGGCATGATGCTGGATTACAAGTTGTGCTGCACATGGCCACGCCCAGGAGTGTCTGCTTTTGGTCCCAGGCAACAAATCCTAAAGTGCAAGTAACCCTTGTGAGATGAGTAAAAACTGGTTGCAGGAAAATAAATAATTCACTAACCAGAGTGGTAGTGTCTTTACATTAATAAGTACTAGCATATTAGCTGATAGAGGAGCTCTTATCTGCTTTAATGGAATAGTATTGGTGTTTTAATAGGTAGAAAGCCTCACTTACCCAGGGAGGCTGCAGATGGAGGTTCCAGCTCCTTGCTTTCCCTCATCTCAGATGTCTGCTTGTCCTGAGCTCTGTGGGAAGACATCACAATGGCATAAAAAACTTGAACACTGCTGAGATTGCACCCAGGAACTGGCACATCCTTTTGGCTATCCTGTAGCTGTAGCTTATTGAAAGACAGTCTGACACTGTGCACAGGGTGGAGGGTTGTGTCAAGAGGATGCCAAAACCTTACCTGCACACTTGAGGGCTGTAATTGGAAAAGCATGAGGAAACTGCAAACTAGCATCATCTGACATGAGCAGTCCTGGCTAGAAAGCTGGATTTGACACGTAGCCTTGCCAAAGCACTCACAAGCACTGTTTGGCATCCTCAGAAGCAGTGCTGAACATTTATATGGGATATGTGGCCAAAATTGTAAATGGAAGAAGTTTCCCGCAGCACGTTGTCTGGAGCGGATGGAACCCCTGGGTTGCCCAGTTCCCCACATTGCTCTCTGTGGGGTTCGTGTTTCTGCCTGTGCCACTGAGACCCAAAGAGACACATGTGGGGACACACTGGACACCAGTCTCATCATCTCAGCCCATAGAAACCTCTGATAAAATAAATTTAAAATGGTTATCTGAGCCCTAATTTCTAAGAAGAAAAATGTTCCTTCTCAGGCTAAAGGGCTTGAAAAATTGAGGGTATATTTATCAAGGCACTCCCTTTCCGTGAGGCTCCAAGAATAATTATAATGACCTTAGTTCAGGTTTTAATAACCAGTATTCAGTGATCACTACAAGCAAAAAAACTAACTGAAAATCATATGAATTGTGGCAGAAAAGTTATGGTGCACAGATGAGCAATCTGGTTCCACTGACTTACACCATTTCTTGGGAGGGAACACAAACACCTGGTGGTTTAGTTCACTTTTTTGTCTCAGGTCAGATCACCAATTTTGATACCTACATTTATAAATATTGTACCCCCTAAATGTAACATGTAAAAAGAAAGACTAATGGAAATTAGGAAAAAACAGACTTTTAGGGGAAATTACTTTTTTGAATGCTAAAATGTGTTATTTATGTTTTTATCCACTGCTGGAAGAAGCTACAAAGGCAAGGGCAGGAAGGAGCTGCTCCTTTCCCGGCTACCCCCTGTGGTACAACCAGGATTTGCCAGCGACAGACCTCACTTACACAGACACACTTTTGTAATTCAGAGAAAGTGCAATGGCAAAGAAAAATGCACAGCTGCTTGTTAAGCTGAGATTTATCCATCCCTTTTAACATTTTACGTCAGCTCACAGGTACAGCAGCCCTCCTGCAGCCGCTGTGCCACGTGGTGCAGGAAGGACGGGCAGAGCCTTCTGAGGGTAAATATTATTAAAAACACATCTGACCTGCAATCTCTGCATCCAGAACTGAATCCAAACTTGCCAGAAGTTCAAGTCTACTCAGACCAGAGGTTTTGGTTCAGGCACGTCTCTGGAGACCTTAGAAACCCGTTCACACTGCAAAGAGAAAAACAGGAAGCAGAGACCATGTCAGCCCCTGGGGCCTTTCCTCCAGCTGAGCTGGCATGGTCCCGGAGAGATTATTTCGATTGCAGGCACAAACAGTGGGAACTTCCCTCTGCTGTTGAGTTACAGCTTCATTCATGGAGTATTAACCCTCCAACAGGAGTCAGCGGCTGACTGGCAGGCTATTTCCCAGCCAAACTGGTGGAAACCAAGGGGCTGGATCAATGGTGTCTTGGGCTTATTGGAACTCAGAGGCAGCTTGCTTGGAGGATGGTTTCTGCACTGAGCTTGTCACCTGTGCTATGCAAACGAATGTTTTTTAAGAGGGGAACTGAGTCCTGTTTTGCCCTATTACTGACTCTTTTGTGTTTGTCTCCAGGTGGTTTTCATTTTCAGGTGATTGTGGTTTATCAGAGGAAAACTCACAAAATACAACAGCAAAGTGTTTTTCAAAAGCAAATTAATAAAATCCATATGTTCATCAAAATTGCATGTGAAGTCTAGAAACTACAGCACCCAACTTGAGTAACGAATCAGCAAAGCTGTAATTGCAAACCTTGCATCAGGCAGCTGAGTCATGAGATAAAGTGGGAGAACCGGGGATGAACAGCAAGAAAATCCACATTCTTGGCTGGGAATAATGCAGAACAGTTCCAGTTCCCTCCCTGGCTGCTGTCAAGGCTTTACAAGCAAATAATCAGTGCAAATAATCTATGCATTTCGTGTACACTCCTCATGTAGAGTAGTGTTAATGTGGAGAGGGTTTAAGGGATTTTGAGAAAAACTGCTCACAGCAGTTTCAAACAATTCCTGGGTATTAATGTCACATTTGCAAGTCCTGGTGTTTCCCTAATTTTAGCAGAACAACATTTTCTGCTTATTAAGGGTTTATCTTCTTGTTGTAGCTGTAAAAATACCAGGGACAGGCATTAAATTGCAAGTAAGTATGCCACTGGGCTAGGGAACAGTCATGTACCACATGTAATTGAGGCAAACACCTTGGAAAGCCAGGAGGCTAAGAAGTTGTCATTCATTCAATTTGTTTAACTATGGTTGATGAATAAAATTAGGGAAAATCAGAGCTGATTCATAGTCCATATACTGGCCAATAGAGAAGCAAATATGGCTAAATACGTTTTATAATAAGTAGTTCAACCAAGTCTAATTTCAGAACTGTTCACACCACAACACTGTGATTTTATTCTTGCTCTGCATTTGAGACATCAGAGAGAGCATTTAGCTCTTCTCTCACCCTCTCCAGATCACATACCAGGCATTGCTCATAATAACACATCTGCTAAATTTCCTGTGTGAACATCCCCGTGTGTCTTACGGTTTCACAGTATCAGGATTATATGTTTTTGAGAAGCATTTTTCAAATGTGCAATTTGAAATGATGGTGTTAACGATTATTCTGTGTGCCTACAAGGGTTGCTAACATAGAGAAGAGGATGCTGAGGGGAGACTACGTGAAAGGAGGTAGTAGAGAGGTGGGTGTTGGTCTGTTCTGCCCGGTGACAGGTGATAGGATGAGAGGAAATGGCCTCAAGTTGCACCAGGGAAGGTTCAGATTAGACATCAGGAAAAATGTCTTCACCCAAAGGGCTGTGAGGCACTGGCAGTGGCTGCCCAGGGAGGTGGTTGAGTCCCCATCCCTGAAGGTGTTTAAAAGATGGGTGGATGAGGTACTCAGGGATGTGGTTTAGTAGTGGACAGGTACAATTGGACTCGATGATCTCAGAGGTCTTTTCCAACCAAGCGATTTTATGATTCTGTGATTCTAAGCTGTTTGGTGGCCTGCTCTCTCCTGAAAAAGCAGGAGACAACCTACTCCAATAAAATTAAAATCTCGGTATGGAAAGGAAGTTAAATTTAAGGAACTTCAGAGGAAAGTTTCCCAGGGCAAGTCCAGAATGACTTTAGACTGTAGTTAGGTAAGTAGTGTGGGACAAGGACAAATTGAATTCCAGTTTGTGTCTTCTATGCTGGATCAGTGTCTTTAAGGATTTTAGGCCCTCCAAAAGCCTATTTTTTTTTTGTATGGCATAAGTCAGAGAGTGCCTCTCTTTGAAGTTCTCCAGAAACTGATAAGAGAGTAGTCTGGTTTAAATGCAGCAATAAACTACCCCATGACAAGCCAAACCAGCAAGCTTAGAGAAGTTTGGTTAACAGCCTTTGAGATACAGCTTCACAGCATCCTTCTGCTTTTTTCAGTTTGAGACGTCTCTTCCGTCTTCTGCTAACAATGGTTGGGTCCATGACGCACCTCTGCTATGAAGGTCAAAGGAAGGTGTTTATCACGGCTGATAAGTGCAATGGGCAACACCAGCATGGAGCTCAGGCTGTCCTGACGCCCCTCGCACGAGTGTGCACACACAGTCCTGTGCCCCAGGCAAGGGCTGGCACCATGAGATGTGAGCACTAAGCAAGCAGTGCAGCCACCTCCTGGAGAAGATTACGTCCCAAAGGGATGTCCTGTGTTCTCCACCAAAACCAGCACCACGGTGAACTCTCTGATGTCTCATATGGGAGAAGTTTCCGTCATGGCTTCTTCCTCACAGTGGGAATTCACTCCCTTCTGGCTGATATTATTTTTGCGGTATCAAAGCTAACAAAGGAAGGTAGAACAAGTAGTCATCAGGATGATCCCAACAGGTCCCAGCTGCGCATAAGTAAGGTTTTAAGGCAGATTGACCCAGACCAGCGGAATCTCTTCTGTCAACCCTGGGAATGTGGCCTCACCAGTTTTGGTTTTATTTTTCCAGGAATATCTGTGAAAAAGGGTTCAGCTGCTGCAACATGCCTGGAAAATCCCATATTTGTCTACACTAGGAAATCAATCACTAAAGTATGAAAAACCAAGCCCAGGATAGGAGTGATTTTACAATGCACTTAACAAGTTCTTTTTTGAGAAGCAACACAGCAGGGTCTTTACTTGACCCTTCTACCCAGCACCTCAAGAATTTCTGATTATGGAACAGTTAATTTTTTCGTTTTACAGGCATTTTAAACTGCAAACTTCTTTCATTGCTGAATGGACTGGGGCATCCTACAGGGCTTGAATCCAAGATCTTTTCAAAGCAATTATGGAGACGTTATGATAGGGCTGTTAGCAGAATAATAGTCCAGACAAAATTTCCAATGTAGACTTTCAGACTAACTTCCCGGGGAATTTCTTTACTGTCATTTTATAGGCATGCTCTTTCTAATTTTTCTTCGTTCCACTCTAAATGTGTGTGAATGGTTGGATTGAACCTCACAGTAAAAGCCATCAACTTTAGCAGATTACCTTTATTTTCACTACAGAAATACCTGCCTTTGACTGTTGTAGCCCCTGGCTGCTGCCTGAGAAGTGATTTATCCCTACCTGCGCACTCTTGACCTATGACTTCAAGGTCGTGAGAGGTGGAGGATGCCTTACTATCCACAGACATCCAGATAAATTCTGCAAGAAGATTCCAATTCAGGCTTGTTCTTAAAAATGAAATGTATAAATCTGATTAAATGTCACAAGTTTAAACCAGTATAATCCTACTGAAATCAATGAGGTTATCTGGATTCTCAGCATGAGGGCTAGTTCTGTCCCTGCTTGCTCCACAAAATTTCAAGCAATGGGGCTTCTTTGGTTTTACTGTCTTGGAGCCAAACTTCTTTAATATATTAAGAAATTACCTTGGCATGAAATCCAGGAGTGAGCTAATGACATTATAGAGGAGGCGATGCCAGCCCCGTGAAAGGACAGACTGTCCTATGGGAGTCTAAAGTGGACCAGACTCAAAGAAAGGCTCTGGGGATGACGAAAGCCTGGCAAGGGAAATAAGCTTAATTTAGTACAGTAAATTGAGTGAAGAGTGACAATGGTAGCGATTTCCATTACTGCAGTAAATATTAGGGTTGAAGATAATGATTAAGCTGGGGGATGGCAAGGCTGGTGTGAGCGGTTGTGCTGCAAGAGCAAATGGGCTGCTCTGCTCAGGAAAGACTTTGAACTGGTAATGAAAAGACAATTCTGGCCTATTAGAGCATGGAGGTTATGGAAAGGCTCCCCAGGGAAGTAGAGTATGGAAGACAGGACTGGTTTTGACTGAGAATGAGAGTGTAGGAGGTAATGGTGAGTAGCAGGGAGGTACCTGCCCATCCTCTTCCTCTCACATGCCCCCTTGAACTTGGCCGTCAAGGACTGCACTGCCCATGGGGTGCTCACAGCCCTTTCCAAGTAGTATTCAGCTCTACTTACAAAAATCCAGTCCATTCTGCTGTTGCTTTGGCATTTAAAGCCTCATCCACAGACCACTGGGCTGCACTGAGGACCTGCACCTCAATGGGGTTCAGGCCAGCAACACTTGAGGGAGCAGGCATGTTGTGATGCCAGGGCCCTGCAATGTCCAGGTCCCACAAATCCACCTTCTTGTTCATTAGTGTGGACCTAGATTGGTACAACTTCTGCATGAACAACCTCTTTTTTCCCCTCTAGGTACACTGCCTTTTCATTTATTGCTTTTAACTAATAAAAAATATGAAACTGTGTATTAAACAGCTGGGGTTCTCACTAAGCCACCAACAAAAGATTATTATTTTCTTCTTTCTTTAAATTGTCAGACCCTCCTAGAGCACAGGGAAGACAGAAGAAACGAAAGTCGAATCAATGCCAAGAAAAGAAGCCTGCAGGTAATGGAGTCCATGAAGAGAGAGCAACACTTATATCGCAGGTCAGGTAGATGTTGTGTTTCAACATTAAACTTTTAGCTATGTCTAAACCAACCCTTGTTTCCACTGAAGTTATTACAAGCTATTCCCAATCGATAAATACCTTATTAAAATGGGGTGCTATTAAAATTATCTGTAGTAAAGCTCAAAACACACAGATTTTCAGTCAACAAATGCTGGAAATGTTTAGTACATGGTTTTGTCTGCTTAACTACTTATAAAATTTGCATGTGTCACAAAACATGCTTATACTTAATACGATGCCAGTATCCTCTGATACAGTGCTTCTTTAAATAAACATTTGCAATAAACTGGACAATTGTTATGATGACACATCAGATGAGCAATAGCTGCTCATAAGCAACTACACAATGTAAATCCAGTAAAATGGCCTGAGCAGATTGCTGTGGTCTGATGGATAAGACACCCATGCCAAGTTCATACTAGCAGTATTACCGAGCATTTTATGGGCACATCAAGGAGAAAAGAAAATATTTCAACCTGTATTTTAAGTACAAAAGCAAGAATTTAAAATTTGTCTTGATGCAGGAAATCTGGTTTGTAACTGAAAACAAGTGAGCACAGAGGTTCTGAATGGTACAGCAACGCTCCTAGTACATGATTGTGATATTAGCAAGGATGAGGAGGAGAGCTGAGGCATCACATAGAACGCTCTGTTTACTTCTGAGCCTAATTATTTGGAGTCAGCTGAGGCAGGAGCTCTTCATGGCCTCTCATGCTTTCCCTCCCTACAGTACATGGGACATGTCAGGCTCCTACCTTTCCAAAAATGTCATGGCCTCAGCTTGCGTATCCTGTAAGTTGCTTAAGTGGAATCATGATGCTGAGGAACATAAAGCTGTAACTCTCTGGGAGTTCCTGCTGGTCCCTGGGAGGATGCTGGAGGGAGGCTGACATGGCCATCAAGGCAGTCAGCTCCCTGTAGGGCAGCAGCCACATGAGGGTTTTAGGTAGGGAGTCTTGCAGACAGAGATAGTCACTGCTTTCTCTTGTCTGATAATCTTCTTCCTTCCTCTCTCTCTTCCTGAGGCAGACAAAAGTGGGTAAAATGCCAGGGCCAGTTCTCTGCATGAGGGATCATTTCTGACTCATTTCTGCATCCACACTGCTGTGCAAGTGACAGTCCTGGATATTACTGGACTTCATTTCTTACAGGGTAATTTAGCTTCTGACACTTTAATGGGAAGATCTTGTTCTCTTGTTCTACAGAAAAAGTCTGGATTTTAAGGGGATCTGTTTATCTTATTAACAACCACACCTAATAGTTAAGGTTTTAAATGTGCTAGACGTTAATAATTCAGGATATTTCTGTTGTCCCCAGCACCACTTACTGAGTCACAGAGGATGAAGAAGTCCTTCAGTAGCCACACCTCTGTAGGAAAACTGAAGAACAGATGCTTGTTACTGCATTATCCAAAGAGCAACACAGACCAGAATATCCTGAGTTTGGTGTAATCAGTGTAAACACAAGAGGGTGATCAGTGAAAGCTACTAGAATCTGAAAAGAAAAATGTTAATCAACTTGCCTTCAAAAATTGTAAGGAAACAGAAATTGGCCCTCAAGAATAAATTATTTCTTTAGGACCACTTTGAACTGCCTGTGGACACAGACAAATGTGGCCAGGGTATTTTTCAAAGGCCGGATTAACATGGACTCCAAAAATACAAACACAGGTCAGATTCAGTGCAGATGAGAAATCTGGCTGATGAATAAAGACGAGAAGAAACTCGCAGATGAAACCCAACGTCTTCCTCAGGTGGATGATGTTCTTGTTTTCTGACGCTGTTATTTTTGGACGCAGCCACCTTCTCCCCTGGAACTGACTCACCTCTGCAGGAAGGCTTCTTCCCCCCATGTGGTTGTCTGTGTTTTCCTTCCATGGGTCCTGATTTCCTTCTAAGGGTTTGCATCAAACTTCTCACAAAAACAGTTTTAGAGCATAATCACTGCAACTGTTTTTACAGGGAGAAACCTGAGCCAAAGAAAACAATAAATGCTTGAACTCTGCCCTGTTAATCAGATCTCAAAGCATGACTATAATGAATCTCATAAACCCCAACAAATTAATTCTTCTTATCCTCACTTTTCATATATGGAAGGTCAAGCATAGGCAATTAAAATTATTTTACCCAAATTCATGCTGTGTGTCAGGGCCAGGAATAGATTTTAGATCTAGAGATTGGTAGGCAGCCCAAGCTGGGAAAGATGAGTTTTCAATTAACACCAGATCAGAAGCTGGTCTGAGATGTCCCTTCTCAGGGCTGTTACTCAGATTGTACTGTAAGATAAAGTAGGGCAGGAACCCTCTGAATGCAGAGGATACACAAACCTTTCTCTCAGAAACACTGCAGTTACTCTTTCTCCAACGAAAATCTATTCTTTCATGTAGAAAACGAAACCAGTTTAGGAACCAAGCAGGCACCATGTGCATAGCTTGCTGGGACCAGGCATCCTTATAGCAGGGGCTGCTTAGAAACTCCAGGGACTTTTCTCAGAAGAATCTCATGGTGACTCTTTCTTTCAAATTCCAATAAAATTAATCTTAAAAATAACAGACAACTGGAAAACCCCATGCATTTTAGTATTCATTTGAAGTCTTAAAAAAAATAAGGGGATAATGAAGGTATTTTGTTACAGCTCGGCAACTGGTGGACCTGTGGTTGCCCCGGGGTTTGTGTCTGGTACAGAACTCTGCTGAGAACAGGAGTTGCAGTCACAGTCTCTCCTCGATTTTTTTTGCTTTATTTTTGCCTCTTTGCCTTCCTGCTGCACTAACATCCTCTCAGGTGACGCATCAACATCTTGTATCTTCCAAATGTTTACAGTGAACTGGCTTTTGATGAATGTTTCATTTTAGCAGATCCATCTCCCCCAGCCCTGGGCATGCTGCAGCATCCAAAAGGAAGGCCAAGTGATCATCATCCTTCCTCCCTGAGAGCGCCATCAGGAATCATCCTACTGTGACCAGAAAAGCCTTCTCTCTTTGTTTTATCAGAAAACCATAACACCAATGAAATCTACAATCCCTTGCTAGATTTCAGATACAAAATTTGCATGTAAACAAGACCTTGCAAGGTCATCTTATATGCTGGCCTGATCACATTTCTCTGTCCACTCTTCCTCATCTGAAGTTTTAATGCCTTAAATATGTGTATGGAGCAGTCACAGTTTGCACCTGTGTTTTAGAATAAATAGGAAGTGAGAGGACTTGAGCAGCAGCAAGGTTGCCATAGCAATTGTTTATTGGAGAAGAGAAATTGCAACAACAAAACCCCGGAGAACATGTCACTGTGACTCTACCTTTTGCATCATGCCTGCCTGGACTTCAGAGAGGACAGGTTATGTGGGAGAAGAGGGCACCCTTGGGCCCCCTGCTGCTCTTCAGCAGGCGTTTCGGGGAAGCTGCCTGCGGGCACAGCTGAGGCTGAAAACTCATCTGTTCAGTCTGAAATTTTGCTGAGTGACACACACGGGAACTTTGCAGACACATTAAACCAGGCATGAGTCATCAAGTGATCCCATCATTATATCAGTGCAAGTACTTACTTATAAATCACAGATGAATCATAAAACATCAGTTTGACTCTTTAAACCATGGAGTATCAATCATATGTTTTGTCTCAGAGTAAAGCCTGCAATCACTTTGAAAACAAGTTGATCTCTGGTGTAGGAAGGTTATCTGCAGGGTGCTCCTGTGCTATTCATCTGAATGTTGATGGGCCGCTACCCAGAGAAGCAGCTAAATGGAAAATAAATCCACGTGCAATGTGAGAGATTTACTTTCACTCAGAAGAGAATATCTCTGAGAACCAAACACCAGATACATCAGCACAGCAATACTTGTACCACTGTTATCTAAGCAGTGTAATGACGAGTTGACAGCATTTGTAGAGAGTTTTTCACTTGTGGCTTCACACTTCATGCTTTATGTATTTCATTTGCTTACACCTGGCACCAGTGTTTCATGGCTGACATGCATTACTATTCTCATCTTACAGAGAGAGAAATGGGCACAGAATGTAAATGGGGACCAAGGTGAGATAGAGACACAGCAGAGCTGGAAATAGATCTTGTTTCCAGGCTCTGTTTGACACAGACCTTGCCTAATACTATAAACTCATGGTCATTTTGCTGCCATTGCAACAGATGTTGCTGGCACCTCCTAGATGCAAGGGTCACATCATGTCTGAGCATCAGCGTTTCTGTGACAATGTTCAGAGACACTCATGGGACATCTATATTCATGTGTCAAAATCACTGGCCTAGGAAATAATGTTTGCATAAATAATCGAAAAATGATGTCTGAGAAATCCTTACCATCATAGGACACCCTTCTTGAATCCAGAAGCAAATTAACCATTGTGCCTTAGGAAGAAGGATGGGGTGGCAGACCACCTCACTGGTCACTGGAACAGCAGTCAGCTGTGCTGGACATCATAGAACACTTGCTGAATGGCTCTGCCCTTCTCCACCACAGGCAGGACAGCTCAGACCAGCACAATGCTTCTAGAGGAAGGATTTAAAAGCTCACATCATGACTGTATCTGTGCTAAACTATACTGAAGGATGAATGCCTAAGCTATACCCACAAAATATACACAAGTGATGGTAATCCAAAACAGGTCTGATTATCTTACAGGGCATCTTTGGCCCCAAATGACCTCTTCTTTTAAAAAATTTGCCCTCATTTTGTCAGCCACAGTTGATCCTGTCTGGAAGCAGGAGGTTGGACCAGAAAGCGTCCCAAGATTCCTTCACACTCTCTTTTCTCCTTGTCCTTTTTCTGAACCAAATCAAATCCGCATCATCATTTTGGATACCTACTCTGAACCCTTAGAGTTAAGAAGTGGAAGTATCCTCCAATACTTCTTCAAAACAGGGATTTGCCAGCAATCCTCGTGTGAGGTGTTTGCCAAAAGCTATGGAAGAACACCAAAACTCCTTTCCTGCAACAAACCAATGAGTAATACGACCTAGAACCCGGTGTTCCACAGCAGCCGATAACACCTAAATCAGAGGGAAATGCAAAGTCTCTTAGCATAAAGTAATTCCCAGAATGTCACATAATGTTGACCATGAGTTAATATCATTTCCTTTCAGCAACAGAAGGCATTTGTAGGATTATTCACACCCTCTTGCCCTATAGCTTTATATGGAACATAATCGCCTCAGTACTGCCTGGTACTGTTAGTTGCTGAGCAAATTATTCGTGCACAAAGAATTTCTTGCTGTTTAAAACAAAAAACAGCTTATCATAAAGAAAAGAAGACCTGGGACCTTTTAGATATTCCCAAGGCAGTTTCCAAGACAGAACATGAAAATCTAAGGCTGCAAATAAAAGCCTACGTTGACTGAATGTTTGTGTTAGTGAAGGTTAGAGAGAGAACAGCCACCTTGCCCTCAGAAAAGACAGAAGAAAGCTTTGAGGTGGGAATTGGTTTCACTGGCTTGGACCAGTTCATGGGAAAACTGCCCCATGCCAGGGAGAGCTTAGCCTTGGCACTTTCCCCAAGGCTGCTCCTTGGCACGGTGACTGTGTTGTTTTCCCTGTAGGGATAAACAGTTCACCCAGTCATTGATACAAACCTTCATGGTTACCAGGTGTACCAAGGAGTGAAGGTCAGCACAACATATTCTAAAGTTTGCCACCATTTGGAAACAAAGCACTTCTCAGCCTGCGTAACACATTTCTGCACAGCCTTCCTTCTGCAGCCTGAAAACATTATGTATGCTTCACATTTTGCTACCTCGATACCATAACAGTGTCATCAGATGAAGCTGCCTCCCTTGAATAACGTGCTGAATACCAAGGAACACAAACCATCCTACAGGAGGAAATTCAGTTTGCTTTAAAGGAGCTCTGCTATCAAATCCAAATTCTTTTTGCTACAGACATGTTCAATAAAGAATATTCATATAATGTGTTCCTTTGGAGAGTTTGAACTGCAGGTTTGGCTTTCTCACTGACTATGCTTCAACGCTCAGATGAAAGCTCTTTATTTTTCTATGTTTCTGCTTTTTAGCTTGGCCAAGGATCACTGCACTTCCCTGACAGCAAAGCACATCTTCTGAAGCCCAAGGCAGAGCTCATCTGTGCTGGCTCTCTGTCAGAGGTTGCACTGAAGACCCTGGTGTCAGAAATGTAAATACTGGTTTGAAATCAGCGAAGCACCATTTCTAAAGCATATCTCAAAAACAGCTGCTGAATCCTCCATGCTAAGGAGCTACTACGGTCTGATGAAAAATATAGGTCTACTCATGGGTCAGTTCCCTCCTCTTGTTTTATTCCAGATATTTACCTGAAAATAAGATGCTTTGTTCATGTCTATTTTTCTACGCACTCGCCCACTAAAATCCAGGTTGTCTCAGTATCATATGCAGAATTAGTTGGCTACTTTAAGGAGATCGGAAAGAAACACTTCATTCTTTGGAAGTCTTCAGTACGACACGCCAAGAGTGAGGAGAAGCATAAGTTTATACTGTCTCAGCAGAGCTATTTTCTACTGTAAAGGAGTTAGATTTGTCAGCAGTAGATTAAAAATTAATTTCATTTCTTAGCATCCCTCTTGAAGATAATACACCCACTGAGACCCTTAAAAGTTTTTTTTTCCCTACCCCTGGCAGAAGAACTACAAGTGATTGAAACAAACTCCTCACTAGGCCCAGCCCCCTTCTGGATAGCAACCAGGCAGCATGAGAGGGAGAAGCTAGGAGAAAATCTGTGCAACACATTGTCCATGAGGTGACTTGCTTGGCCTCGCAGATGCTGAGGGGAAATGGGAACCACATGACCCTTCCAGAGGCCACAAGGGGCAGTGAAGTGGCCCATCAGGCTGCAAGGACCCAAATTCAGACTCCAGGCCACTGACAAGGTGTGCACTCTTTTGCTGGCCAAGCGGCACCTACGTACTGCTGGCCAGTGACCAAGCTGTCTCTGCTTCATTTTGCCCAGCCCAAGGGACAAGCGACTGGGAAGCTGGATGTTGTCTTGGCTGGACAGTGATGAAGGATGGCTCCATCAGTCATAGGCGATCAGGGACATGGAGTGCTCCAGCGATGCAAGTCTGGGGTCAAGTAGGAGACATGGCAAGTGTTGCATTGCAGAAATATGAAGATGCTACAGGTGGCAGATGTAAGGAATATGGAGGCACCTGGATCACGGCAATCTCAAGCACAATTACAGGCTCAATGGAGGACGGATTGAGAGCAGTCCTGAAGAGGACTTGGGGGTGCTAGTGGATAAGAAGCTCAACCTGAGTTGGCAATGTGCGCTGGCAGCCCAGAAAGCCAATCATAACCTGGGCTACATCACAAAAATTGCGACCAGCAGGTCGAGGGAGGTGGTTCTTCCCCTCTACTTCACCCTCATGAGACTCCACCTGGAGAACTGTGTTTAGTTCTGGAGTTCTCAGCACAGGAAGGACGTGGACCTGTTAGATCAAGTTCAGAGGAGGCCATGAAGATGATCAGAGGGCTGGAGAACCTCCTCTATGAGGACAGGCTGAGAGAGTTGGGGTTACTCAGCCTAGAGAAGAGAAGGCTCCAGGGAGACCTCATAGCAGCCTTCAAGTACTTAAAGGGGACCTACAGGAAAGATGGGAGGGTCTGTTTATTAGGGGTGCAGTGATAGGACAAGGGGTAAGGGTTTTAAGCTGGAAAAAGAATAGATTCAAAATAGGGATTAGAAAGAAATTTTTCACTGTGAGGGTGGTGACGCATGGGCACAGGTTGCCCAGGGAAGTCGTGGATGCCCCATTCCTGGGAGTGTTCAAGCCAGGTTGAATAAGGCTTTGAGCAACCTGATCCAGTGGGAGGTGTCCCTACCCATGGCAGGGGGGTTGAAACTGGGTGGTCTTTAAGGTCCCTTCCAATCTGAACCATTCCATGATTCTATGATCTCGCAGAGAAGAGGGAAGGGAAACTGGGGTGTAAATGTCTCTGGTGCAGGGAGTTGTGGTCCAGTAGAGATGTTTGGTGGTCTCTGAAAGCCAGCATGCCCACAGGAGCTCCATTGCTCTGGGCTGCTTCTACAGGCTTCAAGAAAACACCTTCACCCAAGGAAGCATCTTCACTGTTTGTCCTTGTAAACAGCAGGCCCGTTAAATAGGAGGGTGCAGATCAGCACAGCCCACACAGCTTACTTGTCTCCTGTTCATACGGGGCAACACCTATGCATTCCACTTTTTTATTTTTTTAATGAGTGAGTTTTCTATTCCTCATCGTTGCAGGAAGAATTTTCCAAATGGGGACTGGGTGTCCAACGCTCTCTAGTTCTCATTCCACCACAGAATATAATTAAAAGTGAAACCCATCTCACTCTTACTAGCGTGCACTTCTTGTGAGCCACCAGAGTTAGGAATTCATATTCTCAAATACAATTAAGCAGGTCTTAAGAAGGAAAGTAATGATGATAATTGGTTTCTGGAGCACCTTCCTTAGTTTTGACCGTTCCTAGGTTCCAGATCTGCATTGGCAAATCCGCCCAGGAGCAGAAAGCCCCTGACTCCATCAGGACACAGCACAGCCACACGAGCCCACTGGCTCAGACTGCTGGAGCAGAGTCTTACCTATTGCACTGCAGTCTCAGTGCAAGCAAGCAAAGCTGGCTCACTGCTCACCACAGGAACAGGAGTCCTACAGGTTATCACCAAATGAAACCTTTGGTATTCACTCTATCATTATGTTATTTAAAATTATATTATTATTACAGGAAAAAGATCACTACCATTTTCTCTCAGCAAGGATTGCTTTATTTCTGTAATAGTGCAAATTTTCTATATCAGAACGTGATGCTGGCTGGAACTGAAAGTGTCATATAGGCAAATAGGACTTCATAACCAAGTATGATTCATTACCACCACCAGATAATGGAATTACATATTCCATTCCATTCCTCTTAACTATTCACTATTCACAGAAGGTGAACTGTTATGTTTATTAACAAGAGGTATTTCTATGAGACAGCTTCTTCACAGTCTCGAGGGCATATAGGCACTACAGTGTGTGTCAGCCTGTGTAAAGAAAATTAGACACATCAAGAGAAAATTAGAGGACTTAACCTCTCTAATTTTCACTCCAAAGGGAAATACAGTGAAAACTGACTCTTTTTTCTACTGCCACAAGAAGGTCCCAAGGAGGGCTTGCACCAGCGCACAAGCTCCTGGATGGGAGTGATCCTGAGTGAATGCACGCTCTTCACTCAATCCCAAGCAGATATGGAGAAAACAAAACAGGAGCTTGGTGTTAAGTGCTTCTGTGACTGTGAGTCAATGTTGTCTTATATCATCTCTGGCAAGTCAGCAACGGCATGGGTGCAGGTGACACAGTCTGTTTCCTTTGATTTGCTCTTGTGGAAGCACCTACAATCTCCCCACAGTAGACTCATAATCCAGCACCTTGTTCAGCCTCTCCTGATGAAATATTCCCTTTCTCATTGCAAAAGCAGCGTGCTGGGCAGCACTGCCAGCACTCTGGAAACATCAATGTCCCAGTGATTTCCCAGGCATCTGACCCTTTGTTAGTCAAATGTATACTCAGGAATCAGCCTGTAAGAGTTCAATGTACATTCAAATCTTCTTCTACCTGGTGTCTTAAATTAGGATGAGTTTTCAAGAATGGGGCCAGAAGAGCTCCAACAACTGGGTGCCAACATCTCGTGGTTACCCTTTTGGTTCAAACAGGTAAATACCTATTTTTTTCAGGTCTCTGACATCATTCACTTTGCTATTTCATCCCATGGTGATGCTGCGCTACAGGAAGCATGGCCTGCGTAATACATGTCTTATGTTGCTGACCTATTTGTGTTCTTCTGTGGAGAGCAGAGAAGGTGCACTTTGTCTTATGCTCGCTAACAATCCTCACCCTCCCAGGGTAATTCTGCAAGCCAGTGTCCTCACAAATTTCTGAAAAGGGAAGGGCCTTCCATGAGAAAAAATCACCATTAAAAGACAAAAATAAAGAAGTCAGAATAAGCAGGTAGTCTTCTTGGACATGGACAATCACCAGTAAAGTCCCATAGGTATCTATTCCAGAGCTTAGATCATACAAATCATATGGATCGTGTGACAATATGTTAAAAAATCGTCTGGAAAAGTGAGGAAAAGAGGTTGCAGATCATATGAACTGATTCAGAGTGATGAAACTGAAAGCTGACTGCACAGAGCTGTAGGACAAACTTGCAGTAGACAGTGGCTGGATGACAAAAAGCAAGTGACGCATGATATTGATAAAAGTGGGATAACGCATACCAGAAAAACAACTGTAACTCTGAGTATGCAGTGATGGTTGTTACCATTCAGGAAAGAAAGAGGCCTGTTAAACTCTCTGCTCAAACTTCAGGAGCAATTTTAAAAGGTAAATTTTACTATTAATGTTGGGTATGTCCACTTTGCTGGTGCTGTTGAATAAACCTCGGCTTCACGAGCGGGTTGTGAAGTCTAGGAGCAGGCTGTTTTACTAGAGAATTCAAAAATAGCAGGTTAGCACCTCCCCCAACAACTGAAGGACGGTGAGTTATGGTATCAGGAAAGAAAGTATAACAAGCTGATAAAGGACAAGAGTAGAAATATAATTATGGAAGATAAGACCTACCAAAGAGAAGATTTAAGTCTTTGAGGAGATTATGTATTTGATTTATAATGACAAAAACATAATAGATTTTTGCAAGGTTTTTTACTGGGCATCATATAGGCATTCTGATTAGAAATTATCAGCATAGAATATTAATAAAGCATTAAGTGAATTAAGAAGTGACTAGTAAACACCTCGACAAGTAATTTCTTCATTAAACAGATTCATTATTTATGGGATCTTGGGAAGAGCAGCAGGAGCTTGGTACCTCTCCAAAATTTTTATCCATTATATGTAAAACATAAAATTACTGTTGGTAAAATTTCAAAT
The DNA here is from genome assembly GCA_033558185.1 of Dromococcyx pavoninus. Taxonomy (NCBI): domain Eukaryota; kingdom Metazoa; phylum Chordata; class Aves; order Cuculiformes; family Neomorphidae; genus Dromococcyx; species Dromococcyx pavoninus. The sequence goes on from JAUMJL010000212.1 coordinate 5,508,070, forward strand.
GCAGCAAGTGTTGGGGGGGACTGAAAGATCTGAATCACATAGCAAACCAAGAATCTTCAAAAGTAAGGCATTTAAAGGCAGTTAAATAGAAAGCTGGTCTGAACCAAACAAGGTAGAACAGTCCTAGGAGGAACTGCAACTACGAATAAGTGACTCTGGAATTAGCAATGCACCATGAGGACTTAATGGGATTAAAAAAGGCAAACAAAATGTCTAGTGGGCAGAGATGCAGTAGAAGTAATGCACTGTGTTAAGGAAAGCATAGAGAAGCTGAATACATTTGTCTCATTCCCCTCCAATGCCTCAAAACTCACAAAACCCACCTGCAGCAGCACTTGCACTGTGCTGAGTGCTGAGGCTCTTGCCCACACTTCCCCTCATCCCTCCAAAGCCTGCATTTTTCTTACTTGATGCTACTGCTTCCATTGGGGCTTAATCTCCTGGTTTTTAAAATCAAAGTTTGCCCCAATCACTTGAGAAGCAGACACCTTGACAGAGATACAAAGCAGCTCTAGAAAATGTGGGTCTGAAAATAAAGATTTTCCTGGCAGGTGATAAGAGCAGAGAGAGGATGGGACCAGCAATGGTCACGTCACCACTGACGAAGCATCAGTGATGAAGGGGGCTTCTGCTGTGGCATGTCTAAGAAACTGCACTGCTCTGTTAAAAGGGCTTCATTTCTCAATGGTTTTGAACTACTTATGCTGTACACATGTCACTTTCTAATTTATTTTTAGTTAATGAAATTTCAGAGAAGCAAATCAGATTGCTACTGACACTGAATCTAATGCAGGTCCTTCTATGTCACAGTTGCTTTCTGAAATGAAGTTGTAACAGTGCTGTAAAAAATACTTGATGTGACAGGCCTGAAAGATGGAATGGTTTGTTGATGTCAGTCTGTGGTAATGGAAGCTGAGCCGAATTGCTCAAGAGCAACAAATTATACAGATTTAGGGCACAGAACAATTTCAGCTACATCACCTTAATGTCCTTTTTAATGGAAACAAATTGCCTTGTGGTATGTAAAGTGGTGCCAGCAGGAGCTGCAAAGTTCAAAATTACACAAGGGCATTGGTAGGATCCTCACCTAGCCCAGTGGAAGCATGATAGAGTGAAAAACAAGGAAGGAACCAAGAGTTTGGTCCCCAGCACATACTCTGGAGCGTTTGTTTAGATCCTGTGCTATGCTAAATATGAACAAATATTCTTGTTTTATTCATAATAATAACTGCTTAACACTTGACTTCATCAAAGTATGCATCAAACCACTTAAATTTGTAATGCTTCTGAATCTTGGCTTGAGTTTCTAAGTGTTTAGTCATTTTAACTACAGTAATATATTTGCAACAGAAAATCCCAAACCCTAAAACAAGTGGCTGTATCAAGGAGCTATTATCTCAATACAGTTTACTTAACCTGTGCAAAGCAATATAAGCAGTACTCTTACGAGTGATCATTATTTGCATAGTGTGGCACCTCACGCTCCCAGCGACTCTCCTGCATCACTCTGCACGAGGTACTAATGAATAACAAATCTTAAGCCAATATTTTTGTACCAGACCTGTAATATCTCCAATACATTCACAAAAGACCAAGCCTTTAATTGACATAGTGCAACTGTGTCTTCATTTTAAAGAAGAAGAAAACTGAAGTTTTTTGACTGCTAAGGGTGGTTGAACACTGAAACAGCTTGACCAGAGAGAGCTTGTGGAGTCTCCATCATTGGAGATGCTAAAAACCCAGATGGACACAAGCCTTGGTGACCCTGTCTGAGTGGGTCTTGGACTTGTTGCTCTCCAGAGTTCCCTCCCATTGGTACCACAGCATCCTTTCCCCACTTGAAGGCATGGAAGAAAGTAGAAATCATTCTTGCAGTTAATATTTTCTGACTTAGTTTCCATCTGTTCTTCTACTCCTCTCTTCTCATACCCTTAATTTAGTTCCAATGATCCTTTCTGACTTCTGAAGTTTTATGAGCCAGCTGGCTGAGCTTTGTTATGGCTGGACTGTGTCTTCAGTTTCTAATGATGATGTTTCTAAGTGGGCTGAAAGAATTGGAAAAGTTATACTGGGACTGAGCTGGACAGCACTTGCATTGGAGTCACCCTGTCCGGTTGCCACAGGGAATACCACTGCCCTTATGTTGAATGCTTTGGCAAGAACTAATAATTCAACTTTAAAATCTACCATAGTGACATGGCTTTATTTAGTCTTATTTTAGGGTAGCTGATATAACTGTAGCAACAGTAAACACTCTGAGTAGAGCTCCTTAGATGATTGACACAATATCTTCTGGGATGGGAGAGGTAAGACCAGTATTCATTTATGCAATCAAGCTGGTAAGCTCCTGACTTCACTGTCCTTCCCATGTGGCACCACATGCCTCACAATGCTTGAGAGCTACTGCCATGGACAGAGCAGGGGCAGCCTGCAGGGCTGTACACACCCATGGGACCGGTGCACCTGGGTGTAAGGACTTGGCTCACTGTCCCATCGCCCAGCAGGGTTCTGTTCCAGATCAGTCTCCAATTACCATGTGCCTGAAAACAGAGCATGTATGGGCCTTGAGTATTGCTAACCATTCATCTTCACAAATATTGAAATAAAAAATAAACCAGGCTCTCACACCTACCTTTTTTACTATTATTGCCTTGTGAGTTTTAGCACACACATTTGTTCCAGTTCATTCTCTGCTCTACAGCACCTACAACAAGGAGGTAATTCCTCCCCTTCCAGCAGGGAACATCTCATTGTGGTGAAGGCTGTCCTGGTGCCATGAACATTTCCTTTATTAGAGCAACTCCTGGTCTTCTATATTAAAAACTGACAGAAGGTGAACAATGTGCAAACCTGGCACGCTAAAATCAATCCACTCTATACAATGATTTTGAGCCTCACCTCTTATATTCTTAAGGAAGAAATACTTTCTTTACATGACTGGGGCAGTTCTGGAGAAGAGAAAAATCAGAAAAAAATCTGAAAAGAAGAAATTTGAGGGCTATAGTGTTTCTAGTGGCACACATATATACATAGCTGCAGTTTATAGTTCAGTTGTGGTACTAATAACTTGCCTCATTTCGTGTCACAACAAGGATGGTGTATTGAGGTAGGAAACAGAAATGAAAAGGATGTTCATAAAGATAGTCAGTAAGCACAGTAAGTACTCAGAATCCCGGCAGGATGGGACACTCACAAATGCATCATGGTCCCCAATAGCCCTTTCGCCAGGGGTCTGTTGCTGGTGAGACGGCTCATGGCCTGGGGACTGTCGTGCCTTTTCTGCGTGCACACAGGATGATAACTAGTTTGCTTGGATGGAAAAAGAGTGAATTTCATTAACTCTGCTACCTGGGCAGGCAGCCTGCTGCCTGCTGCAACCTGACATATGAGACTAGCTCAGCCTCACAAGAGGCAGAGATGGAGGAAATCCAGGGTAAAGAATAACTTATACTACAAGCAGACAAAAAGAAATAGAAGATCACTTAGGTGCAAACTCCTGCTAAGTATAAGACAGATGGTTTCCCATGGCCAAGAGCCAAGATTTTTTTGAACTTTGGCCAGCAATTACATGAAATTGTATTTATTTATTTACTTACTTAGTCCTCAATAAAAAATACCATGGAAATAAATCTGACAATGTTCAAATTCAGTTTGCTCCAGCCTTATCGTTTCATCCACCTTTGATCTTTTCTTTCAGGAGGGTGAAGTTTAAAAACTGCTACATCAAATTTTAATGAGGGCTGCTGACATTTTCACTCTGCGTCAGCACTCCCAAGACTTGCTGGCAGCAAACCTGCTTGGGCAGATACAGCACAAGCAAGACTCATTCCTCTTTCCCCTCTGCATCAGTGACTCTCATGGAAGATGATGTCATGGGTGATTGCAATGACATCGTCCATACATAGGGAGGGAAAAAACAGTCTGAAACCAGGGCAAAGGGAAGGGGAAACCAACGTCTCTCTGCAAGGCAGGGTAGGTGCCAGCTTCCCATGCATCACCATCATGGACTGGGAACTTACCTGCTACAGAGACTACGCTCCCTCCTCAGCACAGCCACTTTATTTACCCTGATGGAGGATCACCTGCTACATGGAGCACTTGCTACATGGATGTTGCAATTGCATTTCTGCAACTGCATGGCACCAGATTCTCTGCGCTGTTTTGCAGAATGGTTGAGGTTGGAAGAGCTTTGGGGGGTCACATGGTCCAAGGTGTTTGTCTGCACCTGTGCAAATGTAATTTGTGTTATTACATCCCCCCCAAACTGTTCAATCTATGCTGAGACCTTCAAGTCTAGGTTTGCTTACAATGTTATTGGGAAAAACATAATATTAAATCTATTAATCTCTTCCTGTTACATTTTTCAAAGTGCTGTCTTATGCATTTGGAAGGGATGGTCTGGCACAGCCTCATACCCCAGCCACGTTTTGCTGAAGGTGAGGATCATCTGGGGGAAGGGTGACGAGGCAAGTGAGCTGACAGCAGAACTGTGCTTGGGGCAATAATGCAGAGTATGAGAGGGACTGGCCTGTTCCATGGGATGGGGTCTCCTACCTGTGATTCAGGCAGTGCTGAGGACCATCACAGCCAATCCTCTAACCTCACCTGAGATGCTAAGGGATAAAGGAGGGAACATCAAGCAAACATGAGACAGAGTGGAATAATCTACAGGAATGCCAGACTCTGTGATAATGAGACCAAAGGAGATGTTGTGGCCATTGGGCAAGGGGCCAGCAGTAAGCAAGGCACAGCACTGCCAGGCTTGGAGAGCTTCCATCTCCACCCCCATCAGGCAACGACTACAATTGAACCAAGCAGGGCAAGGGACAGGAAGCACCTCACAGTGCTGATGGGATGTGACAGACGCGGTCTGGGAAAAAACCCAATACATTAGGTAAGCTTTTATCTCAGGGCTGCCATATCAACAAACAAGAAGAGTTTGTATCACATAATTACTTTTAAAAACAAAAGTGTTGAGGTTTGGAGGGTGGTTGGGTTTTTTTGATTTTTTTTTCTGTGAGAAATGTCTGGTTATGTGATCCAGCCGGGTTTTTATTTACAATCCTCTCCCACAGTTTTGTGTCATTTCATTTCCTCAAAGTAAACATCCAAAAGGCTGAATTAGGTTAAGTCATAGAGTTAAATCTGTTAGTTCACGAGGTTTCAATTTTCTATTTGTTTAATCTAGTGAAAGTTCTTTTATAACACGCTTGAAGTGTTTCCAACAGAAAAAGGGATTTTAGCAGTTAGAACCAGAAGACAAGGTGTCGGAGCTTATGAATCAGATCATAAAGGGTAAAGCTTCACTGATTTCCAAGAAGCTAAAGCCATTTTACACCATTTGAGCATCTGGTATTTTAGCTTCAACTCACCTCCACTGCCGAATCACAGTTGTGATAACGTCCTTCAGTGGAGGACATCCATTAAATGAAAATATAACACAAATATGTTTTTTCTTCCCTTTCTGCTGTTCCAAAGATAATTGTAAATAGAGAGCCTCAAGAAAGGTTGTCTTTACTTTCAGTTTTGTACATGGACATTATTTTGCGATGGTGGATGCAAGATTTAATCACAGTTAGCATCTCCTTAGACACCACTGCCAGCCACCCCGCAACACAAACTCTAAAGGAATTTAGCCGCTTGAGCATCACCATGCAGACTCACACATGTCATGTCTTCCTTGGCTGATGTGGCAGGGGTGAACTCATCTTCTTCAGTGTAGGAGGTCTCCCTGCTTACAGACTGGCTGCCTGGCGCTCTGAGTCCAGTTCTCCATATTCATGGCTATTTCATGGTCTCTGATAAGGAGGGAGAGGCAGATATCCCTTGCTTATTGGGCAAAATAATAAAAGATAAAAGAACTGAAATGCTAGAAAAGAAAGTCATAAGGGAAGGGCTTTACACCACTGTAGAGGAAAACATTGCTCCTCAGAAGAGGTGCACACAGAATTTATTAGTGTTTTATGAGCTCTGTCTGGAGGTCAGACAATGTAAGGGTCTCTCTGGGGATTTACTCGATCATTTACTCACAAGAAACTCCTAGATTTGCATCCTACAAGTGACCCAAACGAAACCATATTTGCCTTTGGGTGCATTTCACGACAAGTCCCAGTGTCTGAGTAGAGGCAGAACTGAGCCATCCCACGCCTGGCATTCCTGTGCTGGTTCACAGCTTCTCATAAACCTTTCTCAGGGTCTGCTCATCAGAATAGGGTCAAAGCTGTGGATCTATTGCTTGCTTTTAAGTGTGTAGTCTGCAGCAAACAACCCATTATGAACTGAATGTGCCATGCAAGAGATCTTTCCAATCTGGGGAGTGGAAGCCTTTCTTCAGTCTAAGCCATAATCAGATTTAGGTTTAATAAATTACTTTTTCTAGTTAACAAGGTTCACTTTAGAAAACATAACACTGCATAACAAGGACCTGAACATCCCAGCATGATGCAAACAAGCTTGCAAACAAGCCTCAGAGCCTGCAGATCAGCCACACTGATCCCAGCACATTCAGTCAGCCTTAACAATTTTTCCAGTCCACTGCCTGTGCAATAAACATGGGGTGAGATGAGACTCTGCGGAGTCTCACACTCTTTCCAAGTAACTCAGCCTCATACTTCAAAGGCAGTTCTCCTGCTGGCCAGAGACGAGGCAGGCTGCCAGCAGTGCACGGGGAAGGTTTTTGCTGATCATTCCCTGAAGCAGGAGCATATCTTCAGTCACTAGGGCTGTGTGTCAGCCCCACAAAATTCATATTGGTTTTAAAGACAGTTTATGGCTCTTAGCAAGTCAGTTGCAAGTAAGCAAGGTTATTAAAAAAGTTATTGTACTAAGTTATTAAAAAAATTGCATGACATAGCATGCCTTGAATCCACATGAAACTGTACGACTGTCCATTTTTATAGTTCTCAGACCTGCTGTGTGCTGCCTGCCAAGGATGCCCTCATCCTTAGGGTGGCATCCCTGGCATGCCAGTAGGACTCTGTTGTCTGCTCAGCCCTCCATACCATCACACTGTGGATACCAGTCACTCCAGGGAAAGACACTCGCTGTTACCAGAGCTCTCCTGACTCAGTCCAGCAGTTCCTAACTATAGCGTGGAAATGCAAATGGCAACAGGATCATGATCCTCATCCATGGAGTGATATTGTTGGCAGAACAGTGTAGGATACCGATCTAGCAGACAGCACTGAACCGAGCTGTGGTGTCAGGACTGCTTTCACAAATAGCCTGTCACTTGGGCCAGAGTTCACCTAACTCAGAGGAAAAAGCTCTGCATTTCACGGGGTTTGGATTAGATCCCCCCTCTAAAATTCTCTTAACTTACTTTTCTTTCCATTAATTAAAAATATTCCTGAAAACACACAGTAAAGGAACTGTTATTTGAACCTACAAGATAAATCCCCCAAATCCTTATCTTGTTGCATTCTAGGACATCTGTGCATATTAAGGAAAAGGAACTATTATCTACTATGAGGCAGGTGTTTTAACTCTATTGGGAGTTAAAAATGAGAGACTTGCTAAAAGCTGATTCTATTCAATAGGAAGTTCTTTAATTTAGTGCACAAATTGATTTGTTCTGGTTGATCTGTAACGATAAAAATAGGAAGACATGCTTTGAAATAATTAAAGAAAGATTTGATTGGAATAAAATGTTGACTACAAATGCCTTCAGAATCAGTATAATTTCAGTTTCCTAGATAAAGATTTCGAGTTGACAATGATCTGGACTGGTTTTCTAATGCTGGGGTCCTTGGCTATTTGGTTGGTTCTCTCTTGTTAGAGACTACAGAAGCCAAGTGCAGCATTTAAGAGTAACCATCCAGCTTCAGGATTTGGGCATTTAAACTGGTGCTATAATTTTTCAAATGCACCTACTTGCACATCTTGTTCAAATCGTTTTTCAGTAGGCAATTCAACACTCTAAAAAATTGAAAAATTCACACTTTGGAAAATCATGACTCTTCGTTTCTGCAGTTCCTTTTCATTCATTCACCCTCCAAACTGCTCAGAAGCTGTGAAGACCCATATGAATTCAGAATCATCTTCCTCGTAAAAGAGTTACATAGTGTTTTGCACTATAATAAAGAAAATGTGGCATTGAGTGATTCTTCATCTCTGCAAAAAATGAAGTATGACTTCATTGCTCAGTGCTTAGAATCATAGAATAGTTTGGGCTGAAAGGAACCTTCAAAGGTCATCCAGTCCAACCCTCCTGCAGTGAGAGGTGGTAAATTCTGAGGTTTTTGTTAGGTCATGAGCTTGGAGACCTGGAGCACTCCTAGATGGGCATTTGCATAACTTCCACCAGAGGACTTATCACAAAATCTTAATAAAAATAATATTTTCCAAAAATAGGTGCTAGATATTTTCTTTATTTTTACATCCACAAAGACAAATCTACGACAGATCCTTATGTTTAAACAATAGGGTGTAGTGGGCTTTGCTGATGCTTATGAACACCATTCACAGAGGGTCAGTTTCGTTTTTTTATTATAGAAATTTGGATGATTTTGTATTCAGTGGAATTATATCAAGGACTTGGGTTTGAAACAGCTTGAAAAAGCTATACAGAAGAACTAACTTGGACAACCTACTGCATTTTTAATGTGTTACAATTCTCGAAGGACATTATTGTATGGAGTAAATGTCTAAGCAATCATTACTGCAGTGGGAGACCAAACAACAGAGTTAGTGCATGGGCTGTGTGGGACTGGAAAGCAGCACTGACCTCCAGGGTTGTCCTCCTGCTTGTGCCACTGACCTACAGCGTCACATTTTGTCAGATTTTCTGCAGTACTTAATATCTTTGAGGTACTTAACCTTTAGGATGCTGGACTGTCTCTGACATTTTTCTGCTCAGATCTTGATGGGTTCAGAGGTGATAAGCACTCAGCTTTGGCTAGAGTCAATGAGTGTCAGAGTATCATGTACGTCCAAATAGCTATGTTAAAATGGAAAATCCCTGTGAGGCAAAATACAGGTCACACTTACTTCTGCATAGCTGGAGAAGACCATTCCCATGACCAGCTTCTAGCAGGGATTTCCTTTCATTAACTATCTGAGGGTGGGTACAACACTACCTTATTCCCGTTAGCATTTTACCCACAGGTGGGCAGTTTGTGTTCACTATATAAGGTAAGAACATTTTCTATTTTTATTATCCAGTAAATATAGTTTAAAATTCATTAGTACATTTGTACATAATGTTTACAAGGTGCCCTACAATCCTGGGATTGCAACCTTATGTTTTGCAAGAAGAAAATACTGTCATAACCACTGTGAGCAAGAGGTGATCACTCTTTTTCACACTACCTGTATTTTTTTTAATTTTGCTCTCTAGTAAATCATTTATAAATACAACCATGGTGCAGTTAATGTAGTCTCTGAGTGAAATATAAGATCATGCTAAACACCTATAGTAAGAAAGGACCAGAAATAAAAACGGTGATTCTTCTAATTGAACAATAAAAGCTGCAGAAAGATCGCAGACTGTGCCAAGAAAGTCTCTGCATCTATGAATGCAAGTGCTTTAATCTGCATGCCAAGGGCTCCCCTCCCCTCCTTCCACACTGCTACTTCTTTCAGAAAGAAATAACATGGCACTCACTACTCACTCCATGCAGTCTCTATGCTGCAGTGTGGAAAAACAGGCTGGAGCCATGCAGGCAGTGCCGTGAGTGCTTTTTTGCAAGACACAGAACATTAAATTCTCATCCAAATATGTGCATTCACCCCCTCACCCCTGTGCAGGGCAGGACTGCACCCTGTGCTGCCTTTGTAAGGCAGTCAGCCACTTTGCTATACCAGAGATTTTGCAAACCTGACTATAAAATACATTGCAGAGCTTTGATTACTCATTCGATACAAAATTCTGCATTGTAATAAGATGTCCCTTAGATGCAACTGTTGTGCTGCAGTTGACACAGCAGAAATAGTGCAGAAACAAAGGAAGGACAGTGACTCACCAAATTCCAGAGTGAAGCGAGTCTCCAGTCTGAAACACAGGTTGCCAGTTGATACTGACTGTTCAGGGAAGAACCAGCGAAACCTCACTGAGACCTCAGGGCAGGCGATCCCACCAGGCAATCTACTGGCTAGTGACAGACTTCAGACCCTAGATTTTGCCCAGGCAAGGTGCCAGAGCCAGGGCAGGGCAGCTCTGCAGCCGCCCACTGAGAAAGCACACAAGCCCGTGGAACCTACTGCCTTCCCAAACAGTGCTGGTGCTATGGCACGGGCTCTCTAACCCTTCTTTAATCGAGAGGGATGTGTCATTTTTGACTCCTGTGCTTCTGCTCCCCGGGTGCACCAATTCAGCTGCCCTGTTCACTTATTGTGAACTTGAACTGGACTGGAGAACCGCAGGTACTCGAGCACTAAGCTCCACTCTGAGCTGCACGGTGAAACCTAAATTAACTCCAGTGAAGGTAAAGTTTTACGTAGAGTAAATAAGCAGATGTTGGCCTTTTTTTCCCTTTACCACTGACATTTCATTCTAGCCAAATGTATCCCATGTTTTTGGCAGGATCCTCACTCTCTGGTCAGACTGAATTCCTGATAAAGACAAGATGGGTTTTGCTCAGAGTAGGATCCTCCTAAAGACAAGGAGGGATTTGTTCAGAACAGGATTTTTTAAATTTTATTTTGATCAAGTGGCAACTGGTAGAAGAAAACAACAGATTTAAGGATCATTTTTTTTAAAAGCATCTACTCGCCCTGCAGATCTGTGCCCCAAAAATATTTGAGATCTTGAACTGCAACAATTACCCATCTACTTACTTGGTGATACTGATAATTCAGTGGGTTGGGACTACAGAAACTTCTTATCATGGGGCACAGAGACACTGTGCCAGATTCTGATCTCAACTGCACGTGGCGTAACTTACCTTATGTTCATATTTCACGAGAATAACTGAGATGGAAACATGCTTCACGCTTCCCATCTTTTTACCTTTGGAATTGAAGCAAAAGGAAGCTTTCCTTCAAAATGCAGAAACAGTGAAATGATTAACAAAAGGGGAGTTTCAGGCTGAAAAATGTATGATTCATAGCAACTTGTTCAGACATATTCCAAAGTCATATACATTATGGCAATTTAATTATGTAATAGAAGGGATCATGTACTGTTGCGTGCTCACAGTTCCCACTCATCCAACTAAATGCAGATGGGCTTGCACAACACAGAAAGTAACACACAAAGGAGAGGGAGCAAGAGAAAAGTGGTGCTGGAATTTAAGAAAAAAACAAGTAGCAAAAATTATGCCGAAATGGCAAGATTTACGTACCACAAAGTATTTGTTTGTTCAACTGTAGCAAAAGGCTGGGCAGAAGAGCGTCCCAGCAACAATCCAAGGCAATCCCAGCGTAGGATTAATGTCATTAAATGGAAGGGAAATGTCACAGCATGCATAAGAAATTTGAAGACTTCAGACAAGCAAGTACCACTGCTCTCGAGTGAATGTGGGTGTTCCTGCTACAAAGCTGGATGTGGAATTTCACAGCCTTTCCAGTACGTTTCTCCACTTAAATCAGAGGTTTAAAGGCCAGTGAGCGTTGCTTCAGCTTATTTAGTCTTCTGATAAACCTAGCAGGTGGTTTCTGAACAGTTTTGGGAGGATGTGGGTATTTTATAGACCCCTGACACACTGTGACTGCATCTTCTATGAGCCCACAACACTACTTACTTCATTCAAAGAGGCACTGTCTTCAAAAAACTCCTGCTTTGTTTATGTGCTGGAAGACATGTCTACGGGAACATAAATCCTCATAAATTTGTATCGTATCAATCTCTTTTGAAAGTAGTGGTGGCAAACAGCAGCTGAACATGAGGAATGAAACGATGGCAGTGCTCACAGAGATAAATGACTTTTTGCAGTGACGGGAAACTTCTGAAAAACTCCTTCAGTTCCCTGAGGTGCCAAAAACGACATAATGCCAAGTTTATTCTCATTTTATAGCTTTATGTCTGCATTTGTCAGCTTCGGGAGAGCAGATAAGAACTTACTTGCCACAAGGTGCCCAGTGTGCTCTGCGGTCCCTGGGAGAGGGGCATCACCCCACAGATGTTGCTGCTGGGGCCATATCCTACCAGACAGGATTGCTCCCAGCCAGAGAGGAGGAGTGTTTGGAACAATATAAAACATAAAAATATTTTATAAAATGTAACTAGACAGTATTAAATGTAAATGTATATGTAGAAAGCCAACTAAAACTCAATGCTTCGGTGGTCTGTCTGAGCATCTGAGCATGCCCTGCAATGCACACTCTCTGTACCAGCTTTAGCAGGGCTATAAGTACACTGCACTGAAGGAAAACCTGCCTGTTCCAGGTGAATGGCACTTAATCCAGGGGCAATATAATTTAAAAAAATACATAGGCCACACAGTGTGAATGGCCCCTGAGCAAACAGAGCAGACACAGCCTCCAGTAAGCCTTTCTTAATCAGATTTGGCTGCTTCTCAAAGCAGGGAGCAAAAGGAGTTGGGAGGCTGCTCATTTGCCCATTGCCTCATTCTGGACACCCAGATGCTCAGAGGAAATACGGAGGGACACAGAGGGATGCAGAGAGATCCACAGAGATCCAGAGAGATGCAGAGGGATGAAGGCATAGGAAGGAGAGGGCAGGTGCTTACAGAGAGCAGAAGCAGCATTGGCACCCCCAAGGGAAAAGGGACACCCTGCTGGCACAAGCAATATGACACATGGAGCTGCCACTGGCCAAGGCTTGCTCCAAGAGTGTGGTGGGAGCTTACAACCTGCAGAGAAGGCAGGGAGGATCTATTGCACACAGGAAATGCTCACGCACAGTGTGAGAAGGAAACCTTGATTCACTAGTCTGTGCCCCTGTTAACCAGCAGAACCAGGCTGTGGCATTTACCTGCAGGATGCACAGAGCAGAGAGCATGGAGAAAGCCTGAAGATATGTGGTTAATCAATTTAATGAAGAGTAGGAAAGTAAAGAAGCCTCCTGCAGGAGTGAGGTCTGGAGGGAGGAACAGTTCTCCGCTATAAACTGCTCTGTCTCCGGATCACCACTCCTACAGAGAATAGCAGTCCCAGCACACAGAGAAGCCATTAGCAGCATTCCCTCATCCCACCAGAGTGATTCAGATCCATAGCACCTCTGCATGCCAAACACATTAGGTCAATAAAATTATTTCAAAGTATGGAGGAAGCAGGTCTAATATGTAAGAATCCCTCAAGGGAAAGGGAACAGACACAAATTGTAGGGAAAGGCACAATATTGTCTATTCCTGTACACCATCTGTCCATGCAGTAACTTACAGAGGATCAAAATCCATCAGCTCTGACACTCTTCCTTTTCTCCATATCCATGCTTCAGCTGTGTTTCTTCCCCATCCCTGTTGTGCACTGTTATCACTGAAGACAGGATCAAAGAAGTTCATCTGAGTCTGGAGCAGAAAGGGTCATGCTCCTAAGGACTTGTAGAGCTGGTTGCACACTGTTGAGTTCATCCCTGAAAAATCACAGCTAAAGAAAGAGCCCATATCGCACCATAAATATTCCTCATCAAGTTTACAGATCAGCTCTCACACAGCAAGACCTTTGGGCTCTAAGTGCAGAGTTTTAGGTTTGTTGGAGGCAAAGGGGAGCAAGTTTGATGACAGAAACTGTTCTGGTCTGAATGCAAGCTGGAATGGTATCTTCTTTTACAGGAAACTGCTCTGTAGCTATCACACAAAAATGTAGAGCTGTGCTTTGGGAGTGATGCAAGGAATACAGTTCAGATTGCCTCACCTTCTACAGCTTTAGTTGAGAGAAAGCTTTGTCAGCAGAGAGATAAAACTCAAGACTGATGCCACCCTGACTTTATCTATCCTTGCCCCACTGAATTGTAATCTAGATGTGTGGCACCATTTCTGAGCTGGGATTACCCCTGTTGTGGTACCATGTGTTGTCCTTCGCCAAAGAAAGTAGAAGGGGATTTTGGTAGATGTTTACTTTCTTATGGAGAAAGCAGGATTCAAGGTTTAACATTTTTTACATATAGTAAGGCACTGGTCAAAACTGGCTACATGACTGTATCATTTAACACATTTCTCCTTAAAAAAAAACCAAAACAAAACCACATTTCTCTTGTTCTATCATAGACATCATTTTATCTCTGATTTAAGCCTACCAGAACCCCAGGATGCAGATTTTTGACCTCAGATTTCAGCTGTTGAACCTTCATACGAACAAATCAGAAAGCAGAAGTTATTTCTTGGTTCAACTTTACTCATAGCATTTTCAGCAGATTTAAAAGACATTTTTCACTTATTTCTAACCTAGGTTTTCAAAGCAAAACCACAGGATTTAATTTTCTTGACCAAACAAAAGCAGGAATGTTTATATCTAATAATCACACAGAAAGTACCCATTTTATTTCAGTTTGCCTTTAAATAGACTAAAAAGACAAAAAGGCATCAACTCACCCAAAATGTAAGCTCTACCAACATACAATAGTGGGCTTTACTCACTGTTCTGTCCCTGGGGAAAGTCAGTGTCGATGGCACAGTATATAGTGTTCTGCCTCCCAAGGGAATTTGCTGAAGAACAGTCCTCCTGGCACTAAGACTGTTGACTAAAATATTTGATAACATGGCATATTTTTTGCCAGTCTGTTTGAGAAATGGGAGGGGGGTCATTCTGGTTCTTAAGGTATGGCAAGTCATTAAAGCAATCAGGAGAAGTGGCCCCAGGGCTAAGAATTGTTCCTTATTACCAGCCTGTGCTTAGCTTTTGTGCAGAAACTTGAGCATGTTTCTGTGCATACGGTTACACCGTATTGGAGCTGATAAAACTAACCCGTCTTATGGGGCAAGATTTACTAAATTCACCAATTCTTTTAGAAGAAAACCTGTGCTTGATAGAGTGATCCCAGGGACAGTAGTTGAGAGAAAGGTAACCCTTGAAGAATTGCTCTGTGGTCCCTGGACAAAAACCTGTCCTGCTCCAATACTCTCCAGTTTCTGCCATTGGCCTCAGTGGGGCCAATATTAATTTTTTTTGTACCAAGCACAAATAAACAAGGATGTAAAACTGAGAACAGCAATGGTTACTGGACACTGTCCACTGCTTTGAGGTCTCAGGGACATGGTTACACCAGCAACTTCTGGCTTTGCTGAGCCCAAGTTGAGCAGCAGAAAGGACCTTCCTGTTTAAATGTCAGAAATGAGGTTCTGTGTTTGGACAGCTCATTAGCAGCAGACTCTCAACAGAAGTTTAAAAGGCTATGAGAAGGATTAACACTGCCTTGAACCTGACACTAACCATGGATAAGGGGAATTACACCAGTATAAAGGAAGGTGTGAATTTAATTAATCATGCTGGCAACATAATTCCCCATGTAAGCATTTCTCTTCCAATATGAAGCATGGCCGTTTTTAACACAGTGGATATTTTTTAAGAGGTAGGTTAAACTAAGCTGAAAAAAAGCCACTCTTCATCCTGTAATAAGAGGATCCACATGGGAGATTATATGGCATAACTGCAGCAATATATTTATAATTACAATGGTCTGAATTCCCATGCAGATGAGTCCTGACTTTGGTAGAGTTATTGATTTGTGCTGCTGTATGAGAAGGGAATGAGCCCATTGTGTCTGAATTATACTCTCTGTACGCCCAAAAAAGGAGGACAATGTTTTTTGGTAAAGAAGAAAGACCAGAGACTTCCTTTCTCCCTTTTCACTTCACAACTTCCAGCAAAATTATTTGATGTCAAGCCATTTGCTCTGTAGGACTGCCATCCTCCCAAAATACCATTTGATTTATGCAACTAAAAGAATACAGAAACAGATTAGTTTTTATTTCACTTTTTTTTTTTCCAGGCACAAATTCAGTCATTTTAGATACTAAACCACAGGAGAAGTGAGAAGATGTTTCCACCTTTTCCCCCTGCAGCCAAAGGTTAGACGAGCTGGTTCTGTAGGCTGAGCCTGGTTTCATGGCATCCCCTCCAACAGCTCATTTTCAGCTGTCCATGATCACAGGTACATTGCATCAGATTTAGAAGCCCACTGACAATTTATCAGACTACCAAGAGTGTACTGTATTCCTATATACTGTACTTTACATGTAAATAGCATAACATTAAGTCATATATAAATTTGTAAACACGGCCCAAATCACCGTTAACATCCATGTAGATATATCAAATACAGGCACAATGAAGTCAATGTATCAATCACACCTTACCCAAATAAGGGTATAACCCTAAAAGTTTGTGAAGTTCGGCACACTGCCTTTGGTAGTGCCAGGTTTCATTCCATATCCACGGGACAGTCCATATGGCAATTTTTAATCATTCGAATAAAAAATTGGCCAGGATCTAACATTAACAACACAACTTCTGCAAAGTAGTGTTGTGCACACTCTGCAGGCTCTGGTCTTTCATCAGGCTGCTGATATGAAAGTCGACTAATTTCACTACTTTTCTGGTCAGGGTCAAGTAAAAGTAATGACTTGGGCTCAGAGACATTTTGTCTTGGCATAAGAACACTGAATCATAGAATAGTTTGGATTGGAATGGACCATTAAAGGTCATCCAGTCTAACCCCCTAGGAATGAGCAAGGACATCTTCAAAGAGATCAGGTTCTTAGAGCCCTGTCCAACCTCTGGGCAACCTGTGCGAGTTCCTCCCCGCTATCATTGTAAAAAATTTCTTCCTTATATCTACTTTAGTTTAAAAGCGTTACTCCTTGTCCTGTTGCAACAGGGTCTGCTAAAATTTTTGTCCCCATCTTTCCTGTAGGCCCCTTTTAAGTACTGAAAGGCCACAACAAGGTGGAGCCTTCTCTCCTCCAGGCTGACAACCCCAACTCCCTCAGCCCATCTCCGTAGGAGAGTTGTTCCATCCTTTTTGTGGCCCTTCTCTAGACCAGCTCCAACAGATTCATATCCTTCCTGTGCTGAGGGCTCCAGAGCTGGACACAGGACTCCAAGGGAGTCTCACCAGCATGGAGTAGAGGGGCAGAATCACCTCCCTTAACCTGCTGGCCACACATCTTTTGATATCATGTTTACCCTCAAACAACACTTTTCATTTCAGGTAATATAAGTAAATAGTGCATGAAACCAGGAGTGACTGTTAAAACACTTTCTTTGATGAAATATTTAAACCACTGTTAAAACACTGTTAAAAGAGTTCCCTTATGAAATATTTAATACATTTGCTAATTAACAACATACATCCTCCTTATCCTTTTTGAAGAAAAAAATGTTCTTCTCTGCTCAATGAATGAAAATGAGAAAAGACAAATGGTGAAAGATGGCAGAAAGTTTTATGAATAGAAAACACTTAAGATATTTAAGAACAGAGTTTCCATTTTCTGTGTGAGGTGGAATTGCCTGGCCAAGGTCTGCACTGCAGGATGCTGTCTTTGGAGAAGACCTTTTCTCCCTGACAAGTCTTATGCAGCACATAGGTCACACAGATGGTCCATGGCAGGCAAGGAGCAACAGGCAAAACCTGGCCCAGCTGAGAAGCCAATGAATCCCATTTCCATGGGCAATCTACAGGTGCCCCACAACAGGAATGAAGACTTGAACACTGGATGACCATGATGATGCCCTGCCCTGGAGTAGAAAACACTATTAAGGGGAGGCAAGATCCTACGGCAAGAGCATAGGAGGACAGAAATTAAACAGCAAAACACTTTTTGGAACAGTGCAGAATAAGAAACAGGACAACTGGTACATTATATAGATCACCTGGGCCATGTTAGTACATGAGGACACAGGCAAATCCAGACAGAACCAAGGGAGATGGATATTGGCATTCTGACTTAGTGGGGGCAAATTCCACTCCTGTTATTGCAGGCCACCCATAAAAAACTCCCATAAGGAGATTCTTGAGAGGTTTCTTCTCATTTGACCCTCTCAGGTGTCTCCTGGAGAGGATATTCCTCCCTTTCTTGTTTGAGCATGGTATATCCCTGAAAGGAAAGGGCTAGCTGCACCTGCAATGGCAATGGGAAGGAGCATTATCCCTGCAGGCTCTTGCTGCTGCCCAGGAGAGAACAAACTGTACACAGAGGTGATCTGAGGTCAGGCCAGGCCACAGAACCCTCAGTGTACTTGCTTTGCATGGACAGTTGTGGCAGTGACACAAAGCAAGTCTTCAACTTGAGCCAGTCCACTGCTCATCCCTCTGAGGCCTTCTCTGAGCAGAGGACCCACAGCCAAGGCAGGGATGACTGTGATGTTTTTGTATTATTTTTGAACTAAAGACTAGTGGCAGCAAGTAATAAATAAGAATTTGGTCCTGTTGCGTCTGTGGGCCCACATACACTGTCCTCCATCCTGCAGTCTCAGCAGGGATGCTCAGTAAGCAGAGGGGCTCATGTCCCTCCTTACGTGGGGAGGGGCTGCCAAGTCTCACAGCAAGCTGTGACCAACTAGAGCTATTTCAGCTCTCCCAGAAAAAGTTTTCTTTCTGTCAGTCGATGGCTATGAATGTGCAGCTTCCCACCAAGAAGGAACTTCAAAGTTCATCCCCACCAAAACCCAAAGGGACACATATCCAAGGTATAACCTCCCTGGCACACGCATACTTCTCAGTATGTTGCCTTATATACAGGTATACTCTCTGTTCCCAGGCCACATAAGTCCCGTCTGCTCATCCTCAGGGGTCGCAGGAGCAGTGGGCATCACTCACAGCCAGCATCAGTCACAGCCAGCATCAGTCACAGCCAGCATCAGTCACGGCCAGCATCAGTCACGGCCAGGATCAGTCACAGCCAGCTCCCTCTATCTCCAGTTTCCCAGCAGCTCCCAGCTCCGTCCCTTGCCCTGGAGCTTCTATGTCTGCAGTCCAGCTTGCTCCCCTCTCCCCAGCCTTCCCAAAGCAGCCTCCCAGCCATGAGATGGAGCTCAGGGATCCTCTCAGCCTGGTTATTCAGTTCTATCTGGGAGGATGTTTTTTATCCAAGCCATTGTTTTCTCTTTATTGCCTGTTTTCTTTAGTAACTCCAGTGCTGCCTCCTTTAATTCTGCAGCACAGAACTAGGCTGGGAAAGCAAGTTTTAAGGAATAATAAATTAAAAAGCAAACCAACAAACAAACATTTTGGGTGCTTTTCCCCTGTTTGAAAAACTATGCAGAAGTCAGTGTGCTTAAAACTTCAGGGATCTCCTGCTAAGGTGCTGAAGACCCATGGGGAAAGAAGTAGAGGCTCCAGCACTGAATCAGGTTGGCAGGCAGGGTGCTGGGGAAGGCAGTTTCCCTGAGGTTTAAGATTTCATATGTTTTCCAAATAATCGGGCATGTTGAATCCCACAAAGGAGTTAAGTTCAAGTCTTCAGTCAGTAGCCTCCAGTGGGAATGAGTCGCAGGGTGTTTCACCATCCCTCTGCTCCTCCCTCATAGTGAACTGGCAGACTGTTCAGGTTTTTCCCTGGAAACTGCCAAGCCTTAACTCATGCTGCTGGAGAGAGGAAGATATTTATAGAATAAAAATTGAATGAGTTTGTTGGACCTAGTTCATATTTGATGACTTCAATGAGTTATATAAGGGCAGATTTCAAACCATCATCTTCGGAGAATCCTTCTCAGGCTTTTCCCAGTTTTGCCTGTTGATTTGCTTATCTCTGATTAGAGGTGGGCACCATTCCACAAGAGTATTTTGACTGGTATATTTAGGTGAAGGTTCTGCTGCTGTGGCCTAGCCTGACCTGAGCATTTCATTCAGGGCCTCATTGCAGGTGGTGGGGTCCAGCAGTCTCCAGAAGTTAAAGTGTAGGATTCCCCTGCAGTCTATCCCTGAGCCTGACGGCATTACAATGATCTTGGAAGGGGTGGAAATAGTTTCTGTCCTTCAAATCATTGAGCATTTATCAAAAGCAACTTCTGAACAAGATATTTGGTGTAAAAAGCACTGCAACTTAACTTGACCGGCTCAGGGATATGGTTTAGGAGTGGACAGGTACAGTTGGACTTGATGATCTCGAAGGTCTTTTCAAAACCAAGCAATTTTATGATTCTACAACCTATTATTAACAACAGAGCTTTATTTAAAAATATTTCATGGCTTGCATAACAAATGCAGGATGATTATCATAGCTAAATACATAAATCAAAACTCAGAACTGAGCAGTTGGAAGTCCAGGAATCATGGATGCTCAGTGCTTCTGAAATATTGGTTGTCCTCAAAACTGAGATGCAGACAGCTACATTGATAAAATATTGACCTTTTCAGTAATACAACTCTGGATATGGAAACCAACCTAAGGACTCAGTTTATAATCCAGAGGAACAAAAAGGCCTGTCATCCCACTGAAAACTGTCCTGCAAACTTCTGAGTACCCCTCACAAGATGGTATCAGCCCCAGCTTCCACCAAAGCCAAAGTGCCTTAAGGGCTTCTGCAGCATCTCAATGAAGCAGAGCTGTAGTTTGCAACTGGTTGGAAATGTTCCACAATACAAACAGGGCAGCATAACCATATCAGCATGCAGAGCTGCTTTTCACTCATCAAGAAGAAGGACTACTTTCCTTATTTCAAGACACGTCATAGAAATATGTGACCTTTGGATCAAACAAGAGGCCTGGTGGGTTCTTCAAAACCATTGCACCGCTTTTTTACATCTCAGTGTTCAAGAGCCCTCATTAAAATATGCTGCAGGTTTTTACAAGATAAAGCAGCAGCCTAGGGATGATTTTGGCATCTCTGCCTACCTCAGATATGTGTGGCACATTAGAAAACAGCTTCCCAGGTCACATGTAAGGTGTGTCTTATTTCCTCCGGTTAACGGAGACACAGAAGTGCCCCCTGGGGACTGTGTTTTACTTGTAGTATTTCCTATGTTGTAAACAACGAGTCATGCCCTTGGAAAGGACCTGCTAAAAGGATCTGGAGGGTGAAATGTGCTTCACTTGTGGCTTGGCTTATCTTGGTTTTCCCTCCTGGCACCAGAGTCCATCAGTCAGTGCACCTCAGTAAGTGCTCAGCTCCCACAATTTTAGTGATGTTTTTTGAGGCATTTAACAAGGAATTAAGAGTCTAAACTGCATGGCATCTGTTAACACAATCTCCTTTTTATCAATTGAGGCAGTTGTAACATTTAGGAACTTTAGATCTGTGGGTGAAAAGTGAACTTCTGAAACTTGAAAAGAAGCTGAACAGTATTTCAGGCCTAAGGCCCAACCAGTGCTTCAGAGTTCCAACGATTTCAGCTAAAATGATCAGTTATAAACCAGTCCTTCGCTTGCAATTTAATTATTTTATATCTATCACACAGCAATTTCAATCATTTAAATACTGTGTAGGTAAGGAAGCAGACCTTAAATAAAAGCGAGATGCTGCATTAAGTGCAAAAGACAAGAAATTAAATGAAGTGTTGGAATATAACTGAGATATTTAATGTTCAGTTTAAAAAAGCTCTCGAGTAGTGCTTGTGGCCGGGGTTAAATCTAATCAATAAAGCAGACAAAGCTTGAAAAACTCCATGAGAGAAACATGATACTTTGGGCTGGAGATTACTAGCAGTACATAAGTGACATATAGGCAATGGAAGATGATGAGAGGAAGGACTGTGTCCAACTGCCTTCTGTATTTGCAGCTACTCAGGGTAAGCAGAGCTTTTCTGTGTGCACAAATGTATTACGCTCAAAACACTTCTTCATTAGAAAGATCCTAATATTCTCCCCAGCTTCTCTAACTCTGGAAAAGGCTGAGATGGAGGCGTGGAAGGGACTAAATAAACAAATCCAGCAGTAATTGCATACATACAGGGATACTCTCTCTGAAGCAGCAAGTACAGTCACGATGATAAAGTGATAGGACTTCCCAAAGATGCCATGGGCGGGGATCACTGCCGGTTGCACAGCAATGCTTGAAAACATGCATGACCTCACCTCACATTATTGCCTTTAAATTGCTTACAGTCTCTTAACAGCTAACTGATATATCTGGGCGAGGCAGGCACACTTTTACCTCTGCATTGTGAGTATAACGTGGGCTCAGTCTCCCTCATGATGCAGAACAAGGACAGAAAGAAAAATCATACTTTGTGGCACGACAGTTACTTTGTGGCAAGAGCAGCACAAATTAGTATGCAAGTTATGTTACTGGGATTGTAATGCCTTTAACAGGCATGATGTACATCCTCAAAATGCTTTGACAACAATTAGATTTCAGCTATGAAGTCCTGATTAATTGATGTCCTTCATTTTCCTGTTCAAATAGGTTGATACAAAAATCTACAAGGCTTCTGTTTCACTTTGCTTTCTTTAAGCAAGAAAAAAAGCAACATTCCCAGCTTTATTTGCCGTAATGCTAGGATTCAGTGTTGTGGCCATATTCTTCCTTTCAGCTCAGAAGCTGGCTTGGAGCACGGTGTTGCTGTTTCTCAACTTGCTGGGCATTACAAAGAAAGTGTCTTCTTTGGACAAATGCTTTGAAGGACAAATGTCTGGAGAAAGCAAACACCATTCAAAGCAGATCTATCCTGACGAATACGTGCATTACTATAGGAACTAAGCTACTCCCAAATATTTGGCAGTGAAATCTTGCAACCAAAATGGGAGTGAGCCCATTACTGTGCATGGCACACTGCCTGCAGTGTACCTTAAAATGTGTGTCACATCCTCCTAGAAGTGTTCTAGGAAGGTTCTGCCCAGATTTGGGGAAACACAATGTTAACATTCACAGGGAAATGTAGATAATATGATAACCTGAGTTCAGTGACCAAATCTACTGTTGGTCCTGCCTTTTCCACCAGGGAGAAAGAACCTTTCATTTCCCCATCATTGAAAAGGAATGGGTTTGCACAGAAGATATTTGTCCTTCATTCTTCCTCTCCTTTGCACAGTTCCCTAATCCTTCAGTGGAAAGAATAAGATTCTCCACAAGGCACACTCCTCTTTCTGCAGATGAACATTTGCTAACGTTCATCCCTGTGCCTCAGTGGCTTTGCAGAAGGCTCATGGTCTGGTTGATTTTCACTCCAGACTCAGCCTCAACTGCGAAAGAATGCAAAGAATGTGGGGAAATGGAACAGAAGTGATCTCCTGCAATAAGGGATGAGCCAGGAGAGAACCTTTAGTCCTCTGCTTTCCATGCCTAACTCCTGCTGGATGGATGTCAGAGGGATACAAGTTATGTATAGTGCTTTTCACAAACTTGCTCTGACTTTAATAGAATTGAGATGAACACTCAATACACAATAAACAATAATAACTGTGCCCAGTTGGGAATGGCAATGCTTTCTCCAGTGCACTCAGAAAGCTGCTTAAGTCTGAGGAATAGTACAATAGCAGAAGTACAGCTTAAACACTAATATAAGAATGAAAAAGGGCAATATCACACATTCAGATGTGACTCAAGCCAACGAGGCACAAAATTTTCCACCTTGTTCCTTTTAGCTTTCTGAATCAAGAAAAACATCAATGCCACTGAAGGATGTCATCCTTGTCCTCACCTAGGTTCCGTGTAAGAGAGTTTGTAAGGCTTACTTCTACAACTAATGTTACTTATTGCAAGCTGGTCAAGATTTAAACCCAGTTTGGAGGCAGGTTCAGTAAACTGTTAGAGGAGACTAACCCTGTCAGAATAACAGTTGGAGCATCCTTCTGAAAACTTTCTTCTTCTGACATGCCAACATATTTTGCCAGCTACCCATTTTCTGCTGCAGGCATTACTTGCCTTCTTGCTCTCTGATAAACAGCCCAGTGCTGGTGTTCAGTGTTCTAGCTGGCAGCAAGTTGATTTACCACCAAAATCTCCTACTGAAGTCTGGAGCTGATGACCTTTTGAGAAGACTGGCTCTGGGCCACATCACTAGCAAGTGCTTAGTGCATGAAAAAAGCGGATGAAGGGAACAACACTAGTTAGGACATTCACTGTGATGAAAATAAAGGAAATAGAGCTAGGCTGCAAGAATGGAACTAGGGCATCAAGAAAAGTAACATGGTCTACTACTGCACAGTGTTACTGAAGACCTGTCTGCTCAGATTCCCTCTGAATGCCAGCTGGAGCATTGCTCTATCTCATAGACTGAGGAAGGGACCATTCCAAAGGATACCAGATGATACATCGCACTGCACATGTTCAAAGATGGTAAAATCACCTCTCTTCAAAACACATAATAATGCACACAATGAGAAATCTGCTGCATGCGCCCAAAACACCCTTTCGCATCCAACATAGAATCATTTAGGGCAGCAAATACCTTTAAGATCAAGTCCAACTCTTAACCTAACACCGTCAAGTCCACCATTAAACCATTTCCCTAAGCATCACATCTACATGTCTTTTAAATACCTCCAGGGATGGTGATTCAACCACTTCTCTGGACAGTCTGTTCCAATGCTTAGTAACTCTTCCACTGAAGAAATTTTTCCTAATATCCAGTCTAAACCTCCCCCGGCACAACTTGAGGCCATTTCCTTTCATCCTATCAGTTGTTACTTGGGACAAGAGACCAACCCCCACCTCGATGCAAACTCCTTTCAGGTAGTTGTACAGAGCTGTAAGATCTCTCCTCAGCCTCCTCTTCTCCAGACTGAACAACCCAAGTCCCCTCATCTGCTCCTCATAAGACTTGTGCTCCAGACCTTTCAACAGCTTCGTTGCCCTCCTCTGGACATGCTCCAGCACCTCAATGTCCTTCTTGTAGTGAAGGGCCCAAAACTGAATGCAGGATTTGAGGTGTGGCCTCACCAATGCTGAGTACAGGGGAACAATCACTGCCCTGGTCCTGCTGGCCACACGCTATTTGTGATACAAGCCACGATGTTGTTTGTCTTCTTGGTCACCTGAGCTCATGTTCAGCCAGCTGTTAACCAACACCCCCAGGTTTTTTTCCACTGGGCAACTTTCCAGCCACTCTTCCCCAAGCCTGGAGAATTGCATGGGGTTGTGGTGGCCCAAGTGCAGGACCCAACACTTGGCCTTGTTGAACCCCACAGAGTTGGCCTTGGCCCATCAATCCAGCCTGTCCAGATCCCTTAGAGCCTGCCTTCCTTCAACCAGATTAACACTCTCACACAACAGTATCGTCTGCAAACTTACTGAGGGTGCACTTGACCCTCTTGTCCAGACCACTGTTGCCTCCTCCTCCACTGAGCTGATTGCCCAGATGACAGGGCATTATGTCAGCCAAAGAAATCCACAACTAAAGCAAAACCACATCATCTAGAAGGAAAAGTTCTTTTATTCTAACAGTGCTTTCTGAATAAGGGGAAAAAATCTTCTAGAGGCATGTTGCTGGCTTACAGTTTAACTGATGCCCTCATTTTTGAGCCAGCATAAATTGTTATTATGAGGGAAATTACTGAGCTCAGGCTATGCAGACACTTGCCAAAGGAAAGTAATTCTGACAGTTGCTGTAGGGAATTCTCTGCAGCTTTCCTGTCATTTTGCAGTGTACTTCATGCTGACCTGCTGGAATTAAATGAACTTATGCCAAAAGTAGAGCTTTCCCTTAGCATGGAGACTGTACATCCACACAGCTGTCTGGTGCTGCTCATACTTGGAGGGATTGTGCTTGTGTCTAGTCTGGGGCCAGTATTCTGGAGGAATAAGATGCGTTTTTCCTCCTCTGTTCTTAACTAAAAAAAAATCTGACTTTTCCTGCTGGCAACAAGCTTGACAGTGACGTCCTTCAAAGTGAGGACAGTGCTAAAGGTGCCCACTTATTAATTTGCCTCTTGTACACTTTGCTACCCCATACCGAAATCAGTCATCAACCCTCCTGGCAGAGACACACACACCTCCTGAAGCCTCTTTCCAGTTAACAGCCTTCTATCCTCCTGCTCCTTCCCTGGACCTCTCGAAAAGCCATGCCTGAAAAGACATGCTGTGTTTAATAAATTTCTCCTTGAGTTACCAGAAAAGCATTGTCTTTATACAACAGGCTCAGAGGACCAGTAAAAATCTGGGAAGATGAAATCCTTGTAACTTCAGATTTGTTTAGGTCTGGAAAGAGTCTGTGAGAATGAAGACCCAAACCTGAGGAAAAGGCAAAAGGACATCTGCACTGAGTTAATGTCTGTAAGTTGGAAAGCAACTTTTTGTTCTTCTCCTTTGTGTTTTCCCAGAGCTTCAGTATAATAAAGAGAAGAGAGACAGAAAAGTGCAGGGAAAGGGCTCATACACTACAAAACAAGAGCTCTTGGGGATCATGGAGGAGCAGATAACCCTCCTGGAGCCCATGGGTTTTAATACCCCTAACTGCTTTTCAGATGATCAATAATGTTTTTTGTTCAGTGTTTGGCTCTATGTGCTTCTTGGTATTTATTAAAAATAATTGAAAATATCTTTCCATTCCACAGGAATCGCGATTAATTCTGTGCATAAAATAAGGTAAAAGGTACACATGAATCATGGTAATAGTATTTCATACACAAGAAGACGTGCAATAAGCTTGACTAATGCTTTATACAAAGACATATTTGTTTCCACAAGTGGCTGTTTGAGTCATGCCAGGAGGACAATGAATTTCTGATTCTGCGCCTCCGATAATGTCCAGCATTTCTGTGAGGCTCCTTATCTGGCAGTTCAGGGCACTCGGCTTGTGTAGCCACAGCCTCTTCCCTCACAAGACCCTGCACAAGACCCTCTTGCTTTTTCTTTTCTTACAAAGTTGCTGCAAAGTGCACTTAGCATTCAGATACTGGTATTTCTGTCCTGCATCCACCTCAACATCAGTGCTATCCGTCCAACCATGCGTCTTTCAAACCACTGTCCCTATAAAGCTAATCAAGTCATAGGACAAGGGACTGTTTTGCTATCAATGTGCAGGACAAAAGACTGAAATGATGCAGCATCCTCTGAATAACCAGAATAACTCTACACAAGCTACCAGGATTAGGTTGATATGCTCCCGTGAGGATTTGCGCTGTGTCCTTTGTTTATCTACAAAATGTACCCTGCACCACCAATTAAGGCTTTGTCAAGCTTGGGACCTTGGAACCAATCTTATTTAATACTTTCATTAATAACCTTGGCAAAAGAAAATGAAAACATGCTAATGAAACTAGAGCATACCAAAAGATTCAAAGACTGTGTCAGTGCAGAGGAAGAACAGAGTATTATACAGGTAGGTTAAGAGTAAAACAGGAAGGATACAACCAAAGATTATGGAGAATAAAGTCATGTATTTAGGGATTAACACCAGAATTTCTGCCACAAACTTAGAAACCATAATTTAGCAGCAAAATGGGAGCACCCAACATCTCTAGCTAAGCTCAACCTGACAACCACTGTTAATGTGATGCAGGGCTGAGAAACCAAAGCGCGATGAAAAGAGGTATAAGAAGAGCCATTTTCACCATTAATCAGGTGAACATGCTAGCATCAAAAGTCCTATTGGGATCTTGCTCGGATGCTGTAAGCTACTGGGCTTTTTGATTTGAGCAACAACAAATTCAGGCGCAAGATGTGCTGAGGCTGTTTCGGTGGGTGGAGGGAAGGAGGGAGTTGCAAAGGAGTTAGTATACAGAAGATATGAGTCAACTGTATGAGGATTGCAGCATTTGAGGCAGACGCAGCCAACCAGGCACGCTCCTGCCTTGATTCGTGCACAGAATTTGCTCTCGTGCTTCAGTGAACAAGCACAGAGCCTTCCAGCATCCCTCGTACCGCCTTCCCGAAGGCATCCCCAGCATACTTCTTCTGTTCGTAGTTAAAGACAAACTGAGAGGGGAGACAGGGCTGTAGGAATGGCTCCCTCAGAAGCTGCCTTAGTGAAATGTGGAAAAGTAAGTGGATCTTCCTTGCCGAATTGGACTAGACATAACCATCTCCTTCCAACTAATGAAACACTTCTTTTTGTTCGGATTTCTCAGCTGCTACTCCTGCTGTGGTATTTGGATACCTGATCCCATTTTTCCCCATCTGCTCACAAATTCTCTCCCCCTTCACCCCAACTCATTCCCCCCACAAGCTGCGTATGGGCATCTGAGGGATGAGCTGAACTATGGAATGGAATATCTCACATTGGGCTCTTGTATTTAAACATGGGCATTAAGTAGCTCTTTTGCAGTGAAGCAGCATCAATATTTCAGCAGCATGAGAACAGTGGAAAGCCCATAGCTGACTAGGAGCCAGGCAATTGTTTGGGAATGTAAAAGCGGCCAGGACTTCATCATCCTACGTTGATACTCTGGGAATACAACATAGCAAAGAGAGGAGAGTTTCCAGGGATTTTGGACTTCCATACTACCCTGGTAATGGCTAGAAAAAGTGAAGGAAGAAAGAGAAAAGAAGCACAGAGCACCTTATGCTTAAGCCAGGTCTGCTGTGTACAATCTCTAGTGCACCAGCCATGCTTACACATATTGTAGAGAGCAGAGCGTGCACCCATTACCTTAGCCCACACTTCAGCTCCCAGCTAGTCAGCTGCTGATCGGTGGCAGTCTGGGCTGGTTAGACTCCAGATAACAGGTGCGTGGCTCTGTATGCCGTGGGAAACACTCATCCACGGGCTCCACTCCTGCAATTCCTTCAGCTTTCTGGGAACCACCCTGAGATTTTGATGACACCACAGTTGCTCACAGCATAATTTTTTATCCAAACTGGTTCAAACTTCAACTGATGCTAAAGTCTACAAGGACAAGAAGACTTTTTTAGCTGCCTTCTCAGTCACATCAAGTTCTGACGTTGTCACAGGTGTAAGCAAAAAAGTGGGAATGCAGGTTTTATTTTTTACTCAGGCCAAATATTAACTGCACAGTCCCTAAAGAAGCAGGCTCAATGTCTTGAGTAATAAACTGGAAAAGAGAGTGTGCAGGGCAAGTTTGCAAGTGATGCAATGGTATTTGATAGTCAAAACAGAAGCCTGAGATAAGGCTGGTAAAAAAACTACATACAGACCTAACAGTCCTGGTTGAATGGACAACAAGAAACAGAGGAAACTCCATGTTACCGAGTACAAGTTTTAGAAGAAATCATTTAGGTACTGATGTGGTCAGCAAAATAAGAACATTTGCACAATGTTCAGCATCACTCTATAAGGCTGACAGAATATGAGAAAGCCCTGAACTGAGAAAAATCCTGAAAGCGTTAAACCACTGTCTAGATCAATTCAGTCTCACCTCGCAAGCAGTGTCCAGTTCCAAGTCTCCCATCACAAAGATATACGAGAAACAGAAAGTGTTCACAGAAGTATAATAGAAGAATTTCAGCAGCAAGGATGGACTAAATGAGATTGTGCAAATCCTACAATGGGCTTACTTGAAAACTCTTCAAGCAATTAATTAAATACAAAGGACACACACTCATAACCTGCAGCATTTTTCTCTGATTTACACCAGATGAAAATCTGGCCTTATCCTTTTAACATGGATCAAAGGGAGTTTGTGCACTGTGAAAGCAAAGCACTAAATGACTCTTGGAGACAATCATCCTACTTATCAGGCCCTGCAACTACTGTTGGTTCAAACCAATTAAACAGCTTTGTGCCAAGAATAACAACAAAACCAATTGCATCAGCAATTGAAAAAAAGCATGACTTTGAATGAATGAGAAGGCTTTGGGTGGACCTCACAGCAGCCTTCCAGTACCTGAAGGGGGCGTACAAGAAAGCTGGGGAGGGATTTCTAATATGGGCTTGTAATGATAGGATGAGGAGAAACGGCTTTAAACTGGAAGGGGGGAAATTTAGATTAGACATTAGGAAGAAATTCTTCATGATGAGCATGGTGAGACACTGGCACAGGTTGCCCAGGGAGGCTATGGATGCCCGCTCTCTGGAGGTATTCAAGGCCAGGTTTGATGGAGTCTTGAGCAGCCTGGTCTGGTGGGAGATGTCCCTGTCCATGGCAGGGAGGTTGGAACTGGATGATCTTTATGGTCCCTTGGAACCCAAACCATTCTATGATTCTATATAAGTACGACAGAAACAGAGAAAATCTAGAGAACTCAACCCCCCTAAAAAATAACACTTTAAACAACATGAAATTTAGCCCTACGTCCAGACTTGCGTGTGTGCCTCCTGAGCGAACATAGCCTGCACATAATTAGCATATAGTCTTTGCATTGGTCCATTATGAGTAAATTTCAGTTATTATGAATATTCATCAAATGTACTCATATTTCTAGACTTTGGCTTATGTTCAACCTATTTAATTTTATTTAGTTGTTTAAGGATCCAGAAAGAGACTCTTCCACAGGGTCAGTGGGATGGGAAGAATAATTCCCTGGAAATGTTTTCCACAGGCTACAAGGAAATACTATGGCTACTATGTTCAAAAAATTAGCTGTCTGGAAGTATGGCTGTCTTTTTTTTGAACTATCCTGACAAAGTCTTGGGAGACAGACTTGACTTTTCCAGGATAATCCCTTCTACTGATCTGTAAGGGAGACCTGATCACAATTTTTCAATATATAAAGGGGATGTATAAGAAAGATGGAGGGAGACTATTTATCAGGGCTTGTAGTGACAGGACAAGGGGCCATGGGTTTTAACTGAAGAGGGTGGGTTTAGATTGGGGATAAGGACGACATTTTTTACATTGAGGGTGGTGAGACACTGCCACAGGTTGCCCAGGGAAGTTGTGGATCCACCTCACCACTACTCCCGGGAAGTGTTCTAGGCCAAGTTGGATGGGGCCTTGAGCAGCCAGGTCTGGTGGAAGGTGTCCCTGCCCATGGCAGGGATGTTGGACTGAATGATCTTTAAAGATCCCTGCCAATCCATACCATTCTGTGATTTTATGATTCTATAAAAATAAATATATATTCACTAAACATCCAATGAAGTCATTTAAATTATTCAATTAAATTGTTCCATAAGACTCCAAAAGGGGTTCTCGATTCCCCTACAAACTTATAATAAAGTTGGATTATTTCTCAAATTACTAATGGTTGTATAAAGTTTTTGTTATTACACATTACTAATATATAGACTGTGTGTGTTCTTGCCATGCCTCATTCTTATCTGGGCAGCTATCTAGCCAAGAGCACACCAGTTACAGTACTCTCCTATGAACATAACCTTTTTCACTTAAGATTTTTCTGCCCTCTGTAATGACCACCTGCCAATTATAAAGAATCTCAGATCCAATGGCCTACACTGAAGGTCCTTTATCTTACAAATGTACTTGGAAAAAAGATGAGCTATTTGAAATGGTAGAACTATCTTACGGTTCCAAAACCTCAACACAACAGATGCTGGTGTAAAGAGAAAGTCAGCCCATTATGATACCAATTCGGAAGCACAGCGATTCATATGATGTCCCACAAATATCACTTCAAGAAGAATTTTCAGGCTTCAGAGGCATAGCTGGTGGCCACCTTCTACCTAAAGGAATTTAAAAAATGAGAGACAGAATATATGGAGAAACGTGGCAGAAATTGACTTTCATGAAACGAGATCTGTTGCATTTGGCATTTGGCACACTGGACAAAATACAGTTTATTTGGGGAAACAATGTGTGCAAACCACAGATTTTGATGGTTCTTAAGAAGGAGATATTGATTGTTGCCTTGAGAAGAATGAATTTTATTAGTTTGTTCACAGAAAGTTTGCTTTTGACATGTTCTAGGAAATTGTTTTTCCATTTTTTTTATGCTTCCGGTACAGATTCCAGTATGGGATAATACAACAGTCACAATAACAGTCACAACATATTTTTTAAACTGTGCATGCCAAGAAGGAAAACCTACTTACAATTAATATCAAAAGCTTAGCTTTCTGTGTCACATTATACAGCCAGACGTTTCTTCAATACTATGCTCATGGATCCCATATTATGGGAAGGATGGAGATTTTATTTATTTATTTTCAGGGGAAATTTTGGACTGGAGTCAGGGAACAACAGCTGGCCCTGGTCCAGAATTATCTGCTGAAACATGAGGAGGGGCTGCTGGGAAACTGAAAATCAATAAAACTTCAACTTTGAAAAGTTTCTTGTGTTTGAGATAAGGAGAAGTCAGGAGACATAACTCTACATTTAAAATAACTCAATGAATTTTAAAATGGCAAAATGGGAACTTGAAAAGAGATTTTTTCATGAGAAAAGTTCTACAACCTTTTGCAGGGTAAGAAGTCCGAGCTCCTGAGGAGTTTGACGGAGCAGGACATTAATTTCCTACCCAGCTGTGATGACAGTAGCATGGGAACAATAAAGCAAACTGGCCAACCAGGACTCCTCCAATATCACACCCAGGAAGTAAAGGCACCATTTGTCCAGCAAAACATTTGAACAAAATAGCTAAGAAAAGCAGTAATCTATGATACCAGAAAAAGAGAGACTTATGAAATATTTGATACATTTAACATAACTTTTTTTACTAAAGCCTTCCTCTTAATTTTTATATCTTATGATTTTAAGGATCCATGCATTGCTTTTAAGCACAGGCAAAGATTTATAGAAATATTGTATTTAAACCTACATATATTAGATCAATTAGTAGACTTGCTTGTTCTTAAGAAGGGGCACAATGCTAACTACATAACAATAACATCTAACCTTTCAAAAACACTTTAACAGATTAACAGGAATAATTTGAGAACACAAACCGTTCAGTCACTCTGTGAAGAATCCTTTAAAGAAGCCAAATGAAAAAAAATACTGGGGTTTAATTACAGCTTTTCTGTGTGTTCCATTTAAAAGTCTCCAGTGTTCAAATATATGGAAATTAGATCTGAAAATTCCTCCCAGCATCGCTATTTCACATTGTGAACGTCTAGCATCCTCAGAGTAAACTCCTCATGTACTCATCCATGGATCAGTTCCATATTAGACTCTATTCAGATGTATCTCCCACTGCAGGAATGGTATCACCTACCAATGCAGGAAATGGTACTGTGTTACCTTGCTCTTTTTTTGTGCTATACGTTGTAAGCGCAGCTCTTTACCTCAACAGAAGGTTTTACTCTCTCAGTAGGGAAAGGAGGGAAAGGCAGATGCCTTTCTCATTTATGTTTCTCCAGAAAGCAAATCTTCCCATTGGTAAGCTTATCCCACTAATGTAGGAGGCACTCATTTCCTAGGTATGTCTTTCACTAGTCCGGAGCTTTTCTTTCTTGCTTGTAGTTCCACGGACACTCATCTTGTGTATCTGAGGCTTCCTACAACATTAATGCAAATAATTAAGTGATACAATTTGCATTGCACAGGCCATCACTAAGCCGCTTGCTTATAATGACGGCAGATAAATACAATGGTGATAAAATATTTCAGTAAACCAAAGATGCGGCATGTTAACTGCCAAAATGAATTCACTTACTAAAGATGCATGTGTAGTGTCCTGTTCTTGGCTTGTGAAAGAGCACTTCAGCCAAAAATATATATATATATGTATATAAATAGTCATCTATATATACATATACACGTGCATATGTACATATACATGTATATATACATATACATACCCCCTTGCTCCACTGAAGGATTATTTCATTCTATGTATAAATCATTATTAATCATGTAGCAGAAATATAACCATAACTAGCTAGAGATCTATCATACACTTTTCATAGTGTTTAGATTTCTGATCTTTGTACAAGGAAGACAGTACTAAGTTCCAATTAAATTCATAACCAATAAACTTGTTGTTACAAATTGTAAGGAAAAATTCAATACATACACATCCTACTGCCACATGGAGCTGATGGAAAAGCAGGCACTCTTCAAAACTGAATTTGAAAACACATCATATCTTTAAACAGACTTCTGAGTCTTACTACAAGGTTTATTTTAGCCTATAAAGTTCACACGAGAAACGATAGTTATATCACATCTTCCCACTGGTATCCCACTAGTACCTTCTTCCATCTCTGTCTTTTCTGTCCTCTCCCTTTACTTTCTTTATTCTTACAGTTTGCCTACACTGGGAATAATGTGATAGTTACAGTTTGTTGCTATTGCACCCTTAGCAGGCACTGTATTTTGAATAGAAGTGGCTTGCTTTCTGGAATGGAGTTTCCACGTGGGGAATTACCCCATCTTAACTACAGTGTCAGGACTCCTTCACCAGTCACTTTCCCTGTACACATGAATACTTGACTTTCAAAGACCCATCAGCCTTAATACCATATGGCATAGAACAAAAGTATAACAGACAGGTCTCCCTCAAGTTACTAAACAACCAGCTGACGAAGACTTTCCAAGTATCAGTGTACCTTTATGCACTTCTTGTTCTTCAGTGCCTCCTTCCCCTCCAGTCCTTCTCAGTCTCTTAAAGACATCCTAAATGTGGGCAGAGATTTTGCTCTTTGCCCTCTGTGTTTCATTTGGGCCTTGCACATTCACTTCTCCCTGCTTTCTCATTCCTCATGACTATTGGCAAAACAATGGAAGAGCCATAAATCTATACATGCCTGCTACAATATAGACACTTTCTAAAACCAGCAACCTCATAGCACCACAATAAACTGTTCACTGATGAGTGGCTTTAATGGTCCACTCCCATAAATTAGGCAATTTTTCTTGGATAAAAGCAAGCTATT
Organism: Dromococcyx pavoninus; assembly: GCA_033558185.1. Lineage (NCBI taxonomy): Eukaryota > Metazoa > Chordata > Aves > Cuculiformes > Neomorphidae > Dromococcyx > Dromococcyx pavoninus. Next base: position 5,542,466 of record JAUMJL010000212.1, read on the forward strand.
TAATTAGAAAAAGGAACTAGTTACTTGTAATGAAAGAATAATCAAATCACCATTAAAGGGAAATTAGCTGCATTTATCTTAATTCTAGGGGCCCTACTGATAGAAGTTTCAGGAGGATAAAAATTACTTGAAAATCTCAGTGACTTTTGCCACTCCTGTTTGTTCATGCATAAAGAAGCCCTTTTTGTTTTGGCAGAGCAAGTTGCATCTAACTGAACAAAAGCCATTACAAGGCTATTTGTTTCATTTCCATAAAAAACAAAAGACACACCTCAGCTTTCAGGGATACTATTTAGATCCAGCTGGCTCCTCTGTCCTCCCACTTACAAGTCACAACTGCTGGGACAGAGCCAGGGAAAATAAGAGGGAGGCCCAAGGAAGATCTGCAAAAGCTTTGTGTCCATCTGGACTGGTGCACGGTACTCCTGGAGAAGAATCCCCTATGGGACTCCTCCACAAGACACTCTTGGCAGGCGCAGCGTAGTGGGGTCCTAGGCCTTTGGAGCCACTTCACAGGAGGTTCACTTGACCTGCCTAGGACCAGTACTCACTAACCTGCATTTTTTATGCTAAAAGCACAAAGAAGGGAACAGTTCCATTCAGCCAGTATCCTCGCTCCCTCACAGGCCAACAGGAGGAAAGGAAAGCTATATGATGTGGGGAGACAGCTCACCCAGGTAACACAGGTTTGACTCTGCTCCCTAGAGCCTTTTCCAGATGCCACTGAAAGAAAGGATGCAGAGAAACACTGTCACGTGCAACAAGGTAATACATATTGCACCCCCAGAAACAGGAATTTAACATCAACTGCTGTTGTGATAGGAGGGAAGAAAAAGCGTCAAAGGCTGACATCTTACTACCAACCATTATCAGTAGCTGCTTCAGCGTTTCAGACAGCATTTACCCCGTAGCAGATATCAACATTCATCAACATCATCCCTTATCAGCAAAGACCAAACTACTCCCAGCATGAAGCTACACCTATCCTGTGGCCAGTTTAACCAGACAAATGGCACTCGGCAGCAAAACTGAGGTTCAGTGCCACCCTGCCAGACTGACACTCACCTTCCTAACACCAGAATTCCTTGATTCCTCTTCTCCCAGAAGAAAATGGTTTGCATAAAACAACACCCACCATTAACTACACACCTTCTACTACACAACTACACAAGTTTCCTTCATAGGCTTGTGCTCCCTGAAGAGAAGCATTTTGAAAATCAAAGGAGTCCTGTGGCTTTGCTCACAGCACAGCACAGATCAAATACAGAATCAGGCTAAATAACGTCTAAAGAACTTGAGCCCACTAGCTTGCATTTATTTGTTACTTACTGGACACTGATGATGCTTCAGTGTCTTAAATAGGTGACATTTTATTTTTTATAAGTAGAAGAGCATTTCTGCCAATCTGTAGCACCTTTATAATATGAACAAAAAATACAATAGTGTAACAAAAAAACTTCTCATTATCCCTTCATTCCCAAGTCCCCAAACCAAGCATGATGTAAACAAATCTCATGTCTTACTTTATCTAGAAAAGTTGTGACCGTACACATCAGACTGTATGAAAACACTTAGAATGTTATTCATGTTTCAGCTGGCATGCTTTAGCTATTTCTCATAGAGAAAATCAGAGGCAATTCCAGTTTTGCCCATGTTAACAATTTTTTTACTATTTTCTTGAAGAACTCCAACACCTACAACCACTAGAGTGGCTCCTTCAAACACGTCAAGAAATTGGCCAGTTGGAAGGCTATTCTTTTCTTAGTTTTGTGGAAAACTATCCAAATGTGTGAAACTGATAAAACTCAGTTTTACTGTGCTCAGTTGAAATCCTAAAATTTGCTATCAGGATTTTCTTCAGATTCCAGCTCTCACATAAAACTGTTGAATGTCCAGTCCTCTTCTCTGCCCAGAAGTTTTAATAGAAGTTGAGAAAAGAAAAGAAGGGCAGAGTGTATAACTACAGAAAGAATGACAGCAAGGAGAACAAGATGGGGAGTGTACAGGAAGGAGCTGAGCAGAGAGAAAGAGATGGGAGTGCAATGCAAATTAGGGGGTAGATAATAAGGCAAAGAGGAGGACAGGAAGCAGCCTGGGAGTAAAAGAGGAAAGTCCTGTAACTGCTAGACGTTCCTCAGAAACACGAAATACATTCCCTTGCGATTAAGCAGAGAGATGTGAGACTAACTGTAAAGAATCTCCATCCCACTCAAGGCAGGACACAAAATGAGTAAGTTTTTGTACTGCTACCCACAACAGGGCTATTTCAGATAGTACAGGAGTGTCCTGTGGATCCAAATTGCTCAGTCATACTGTTGCCCCGTGGCAGCCTGTGTAAATCCCATGATGGGAGTCTGCTTTTTAGGGTTTGTGTGTTCACCATAACTCACTGTGCTATGTGTCTGCTTTGTGAGATGCTGCCTTCACCTGCCACATACCCATTGTACAGACTGTAGGGAAGGAAGCTGGTGTCTCTACCTCATTTGCTACAGAGATGAAAAACGTGCAGGAGGGGGCAGGTTCTGCTGGGAAAAAGAAGGGAGAGTCTTAAAGTTACAGCCAATAACTGAGTGTCTAGAAATCTGGATTCTAATTCTATCCTAAAGTTCATAGGTAAGTCTAAAGAATTTGCATTATATATAGGCCTTGTTTTTCTCCCACACCCCAGTTGAGTAATTTGTGGTGTGAGCAGCTAAGATGCTGAATGTGAGTAGGTACTTCTGAAGTCAGTGGGAGGTGGACTTTCAGTACATGCTGAGTAGCACAAATCATTTACCACCCTGGAAGCGAAGGGCTTTGATTTAGTATTACCACTCTGGAGATTAAGGTCCTCTATTTCTCCACATAGGTATCCTGAAGTGTTACTAGTTTTCATTTCCTGAACATCAGGCAAGATAATGCCAACCACTCATAATGATCTGGCAAGGGTAGAGTCATTAATGGTTAGCAGGATGATAGCACTCCTGAAATGCTCCAAAGGAAATTAATTTTTCTTCTATTCAATGGAGGATAATGATATGCAGTAAACTGTACATTAAAGTATACATGGAATAAGCAATAAAAGAAACATTAAATAGAAACACCCTAATTGGAAAGCTTCTAGAGATTAGTCTTTTGCTATCTCAGACAACTACATTGCATAAGCACTTTTATAAATTGATCAGGCTCCACTTTGAAAGCAGATAGGCTTTCTGCCCTCAGTACAGGGAAGTTGTTCCACAGCCTCCTTGGTCTGAAAATTCCAAATCTTCTAATTCACAGTCTAAATTCATTAACACCCATTTTGCACACATTTGTCTTCCAGTCAAGTAACGATTCTACATCCATATTTTTTATTCTCCTTTTTAAGACAACATCAAATGCCTTCTTAACCTTTATTTTTCTAAACTAAGCACAACAAATTCTTCAAGCTTCCTCTCATAAAAGCTACCCAAAGAATATCATTCCTACTTAGCGATAGGTTTCCTCTGGGGAAACAAGCTTATGGCCATGTGATTAAAAACCATATTGCAGTGCAGTCTTAAGTCACATAAGCCTGCAGGACCCAAACCTGAAAAGCAAGCAAACTGCAGCACACTGTAGGTTGAAGCCAGACATGGGCCACACAGTTGCCCTGCCCACATCCTTCAGACTCCACATTACGTGTGCTGATAAGTCTGGGTCCATCTCACAGCTCTGTGCACACACAGTTGCCATCCTCAGCACTTCTCAACTTTCAAGATGGTTCTGCATTTCTTAATGCATCCTCTCAATAGGTGGGATAGAGATGTGAACTAAATGGTATGAGGCTCATTCTGTTATCTTCGCCATTTCTGAAGGGGAATGAGGAGGTAGCCTTGATGAGTTCAGCTGTCCTTTCCCAAATAAAACTCACTCATCCATGCTTTATGGGTGGAATGGTTAATTTTATCTCTGATAGAGGCATGATGTTAATCAAAAAAGGTTTTGTTGCACAATTGGTTAATTTTGGTCTTTACTTCATGTGTAAATGGCAACAATCATTAGGGACTCTGGTGAAAATGAGAGAGTATCCTACTGACAAAGAATTATAAAAAGGCAACCTAGAACTGTAGCAAGTTGCCAAGACAGTAATTTCTGAGGTCGAGTAATACATTTCCATAATGCCTTCTGGAAAAGTTTAATTAACTTTGAAAAGGATATTAGGTCCTTTTTTTATAACAGAAGAAATGCTCCCCAAACTCAAATGACAAAGAGAGTAGGTTGTTCCCAGAACAGAACCCATTTCCACGTACATAATCCCAGTCCTAGTCCAGACATAGATCAAGAGCTTTACAAGTTTAGACAATAACATCCTGGGGTTGATTCAGAGAATTCATCATCCCATCTGGATGCTGGAGTTCATCGACATGACTATATTTGGTGATGTCGAAACCAAGGTGAGAAATCTCATCACTTCACGCCAAGGATTGGTACCATACAAAGACATCGGTAAATCCAAACTAGTCTGAACCCTTGCATTTGATCCACACCTGGATTTTGTATGCAGAATGCCAGGACAAACAGCAAAAATCCACAATACCACATCCTCTGAGACTCAGTCAGTGTGAGGTGAAGAGTCATGCACCCACCTGGCCAGTGTTCTGGAGATATATATGGCAATAGGTGCCTCATGTTGAGAAGGTTCCAGGGAGACTTTATAGCTGTCTTCCAGTACCTGAAGGGGGACCACAAGAAAGCTGGGGAGAGACTTTTTACAAGGGCAAATAGTGATAGGATGAGGTGGAACGGTTTTAAACTGGAAGGGGAAAGATTTAGATTAGACATCAGGAAGAAATTCTTCATGATGAGGGTGGTGAGATACTGGCACAGGTTGCCCAGGGAAGCTGTGGATGCCCCATTCCTGGAAGTATTCAAGGCCAGGTTGGATGGGGGCTTGAGCAGTCTGGGCTGGTGGGAGGTGTCCCTGCCCATGGCAGAGGAATTGGTAATGGACGGACTTCAAGGTCCCTTCCAACTCAAACGATACTATAATTCTACATTTATGCATCCGTGGATGACATTTTATTATTCATATGCTATAGCATGGACTTATAATTCCAGTCTGTGTCTGCCACATCTCTGAACTCTTGATAAATAAGTTGAAATCAAGAGGTAATGGGGAAAGGAAATGCAAAGATTGTTGCTTCTGTGACATGCTTGCCTTCCCCTGTGCCAGGCCTCGGGAATATGAGCTATTCAGGAACACCTTCCCGTCATCCCAGTCCCAGGGGCAGAGCGCAGCCACTCTCCCTCAGGGAGTACAGATGTTGGTTGACAGCCCGCTGAGTATGAGCCAGCAGTGTGCCCAAGTAGCTAAGAAAGCCCTTTATCAGAAACAGTGTGGCCAGCAGGACCAGGGAAGTAGGTTTGCCCCTTTACTTGGCATTGGTGAGGCAACATGTCAAATTCTGGTCCCCTCATCACAAGAAGGACATTGAGGTGCTGGAGCATGTCCAGAGAAGAGCAAAGCTGGTGAAGAGGCTGGAGAACAAGTCCTGCGAGGAGCAGCTGGGGGAATTAGTGTTCCTTAGCCTAGAGAAGAGGAGGCGAGGGGAGACCTCATCGCTGTCTACAACTGCCTGAAAGGAGGGTGTAGGTCTGTTCTCCCAAGTAACAGGTGATAGGACTAGAGAAAATGGCCTCAAGTTGCACCAGGAAAAAGTCTTCACCCAAAGGACTGTGAGGCACTGACAGAGGCTGCCCAGGGAGGTGGTTGAGTCCCCATCCCTGGAGGTGTTTAAAAGATGGGTGGATGAGGTACTCAGGGATCTGGTTAGTAGTGGACAGGTACGGTTGGACTCGATGATCTCGGAGGTCTTTTCCAACCAAGCCATTCTGATTCTGTGATCACCCAGTTCGAAATGGCTGTTGACATCCCGCTCTTAGGAAAGAAAGACCCCGTGGGGTGCACCATTCCCGCCCCGCCCCTTCCCCCAAGGGCACGGCGGACACGGCCCGTCAGCCGCGACCGCTGTTGCCGGGCTTTGTCCCGCACGGCGGCTCCGGAAAGCCCGGCGGCAGCTGCCCTGCCCGGGCCTCTCCCGGGCGTCGCCGCCCGCTGCGGGGAGAGGCGGGACGCAGGCCCAAGAGCGGCCGGGGGGACCTTTTGGGCGGAGCCGTCCCCCCCCCCCCGCTTTGGCCGCTTGGGTCCCCCACCCCCATTTCCCGCCCTCGCCGCACCCCCCGCCCCGTCCCGTGCCGCTCGCGGGCCCAGCAGCCTGGGAGGGGCGGAGCGGGACACGACAGGCGGGGGCGGGGGTTGTAGCAGCATCGCCATGGCGACAGTGACGTCACCTCACC